>JAZHRO010000057.1:47380000-49880000 GCA_037157565.1 Thalassia testudinum
ATATCAGCCTAGAAGGTTCATTAGCTAGCCAATTTCCGCTAGAATCGCCGAACAACGAGTCAGTGAGAAGATAGTGTGTAGATGTTTAAAACTAAAAATTTCCTCAAATCAGAGGGCAGGTTGATAAGTCGTGTACTTATTACCCAAACTTATTTACTCCAATTAAAATATAATTCAAGCTGGCAAGGACTCGAAAAAACAAATCCATAATTTAATGGATACACGGGCTGATTAAGTCCAAAGACCTGAAGGGTCTTTGTGTTCAGATCATAATGTAGTATTTCCTAAGATTGAAAATTTTCTTAAACCCAAGTTCTCTTTCCTAATTCCACAAAATTTTTTTTTAATAAAAGAAAATAAAACAAATCTATAGAGCTAATGAATAAATTCACAGATGAATATCCACCCCCCATGCCTATCCAATGCAATGTCCTCATTGTATTAAAAAGACATAAAATAGAGTGGAATAGCCTAGAAAGCACCAGAATTGCATGAATGTCAGGTCTACTCTGAGATGGAAACTAAAAAGAGCTGTATATGTGCTGAATTTAGTGCCTTCAACTGGGCACACTATACAAAGAAGAGAAATAAAGAATTCACAGGTACAGATCAGAATCAGAATAAATAGAAGAAACCTCTGACCTGTCAGCAGATGTCCACAAATGTGGACCAGATTGTGGTCCACACCCATACCCCATAATCGAGAATATCTTACGTTCTAGATAAAAATTACCCAAAACCTAAAATCAATATGCAAGTGAGGTCGAGCCTGCGATTTATGAGATGCAACCCAAGACCAAAAAGTCGAGTTACAGAGAATTCAAGCTCAAAAGGATAATCATTGAATGTGTGCTTGGGTTTGACATCCTCAGAACAAACGTCGTAAGGGTCCTCATTTGATGGCTTCAGATGAAATGGAACCCTTAGACGCAGTCTTCTACTTCCTCCGGAACTTGCTTCCCAAATCTAAATTTCCCAGCTCCTATCCTCCTCATTCGGCATGTCAAATTCCAGGACCTCTTGCATATTAATCACCCCATCTAAAATTTCCAAGTCTAAAAGTTGTGGCTGAATCAGAATTGACTTGGGTTTAGTTATCTCAAAAGCAAAATCATCGATAAGTCAATGGGTTGTAACTGACAATCAGGGCATTGGATTGAATCCTCCAGAAAATGCGATTCTGGATCTGTAATGTGAGCCCTAATAAGATGAATTTCCTCAGTTATTGGGCTATCAAATGATCTATCAGATTCCTCAAGCCCAATTGTCACACAGAAGTCATATTTTGTAACCTCACGTAAGACTTCGCAACATGAATCTTCACCATCAGAATCAAAGAAATCGAAATCCGTATTAATGTATGTCTCAAAATCATCCATCACTTTCTGGTCCATGGAGACATACGTTTCCTCGTACCCCGGCTCAGGGATCTCAAGTGAAGAAATCAGATCATCAGTAATTGGTTGCTCTAATTCGATCTGGTCAGCCTCATAACACGTGTCCCCCCAACAGGTGCCTGAGCAAGTTCTGACATTGGCTCTTCTAAAGGGAGTTCATCCTGGGAATCATTCCACGACTGAACTAAAGCAACCACAAATCTAATCCTCAATTTCCCTAACTTCCCAAGTAGAAACTCACCCAAATTCTTATACTTAACATCCTGGAGCCAATCCAATAAATACTTGTTCAAATCATCAATCATTTCAATCAGGGGCACCAATCCTTCAATGCAAGGTATTGGCTGAACTTCTAAAGATTGTATGATATTCCTCAAGTTAGCCATAACCTTATCTTGAACCTGGCTACCCTGAACCAAATGAGTTGGTTCAGGGTTGGGCAGGTTTGAGATTAATGCAGGGGAATTAACGAATTGAGATTTGTTATACCCTTCCTGATAATAGGTCATTTCAGACTGTTCAAAAGGTGGTGATGACCTAAAGGCAGTGTAATCAAAGGATGGGTAAGGATCAATGTATCCTTCCTGATTGTAGATCGAATTAGGTTGTCCATGAAAGGATGACAATCTATAATTGATGTGGCTTTGAGAAGGATACAAATCACAATCATAGTGTTCAGGGTTAGACCCTAAACACGGAGGTCTGGAACTGTATCCCCAATCCAAGTTATCCCAACTAACTGATGGTTGATTACAGTACGAGTCGGGATAATCGTCATGTTGAGGTTAATTCAAAATAGGAGGGAAAGAGTAGGAATGCGTGTAATATGTGGAAGGATTCATGATAAACGGAAGGAAGAAAGGCACCCTGCAATACAAACAATCAAACCTGTCCTTAAGTGGGCTAGCCTAATGACCTACAGACTCCCAAAACCCATCTTGAGATAAAGGAACGATTTGATCTACATCTGTCTGTTCAATCCAACCAGTTAGAAGGAGGGACTAGGGAGAAGGTTCTTCCTTCGGCTTGCGCCTCCGGTTCCTAGTGTACCCCCCAGCAGCGATCATTTGATTCTGCTCCCCAAGCTAAACATCAGATTGAACAATAGAAACAGACTAATCGAAAATAATCTCGTTCTGGGCTCTGAAGAGTGAATTGAATCCTTAAGGCCAACGTCTATTTTATTTAGGGCTAGGTTTGAATGTGCTTTGGAATGTGATGGGCCCTTTATCTGGGTTGTGCCCTTAATGATTGATTGATTTGTGTGTGCATGCATAACCACTGGTTTTCAAGCAAGATTATTTTTTGATGCGATGAATTTTAGGATTCAAATCTTACTTAGTAGCTTTTAGGATTCAACTTTAGGCGTTTTCAAACAAGTCTTGTTGGCACACCAGCTTTTGAAAGCACAGGTGAAGATGTTTTCCTTTAAAGCTTAAAAGAATGTGGAGTGCCTAGTAAATCCCTAAGAGTTGAACCTAAGTGGCAGCTACTTGATGAATTGATTTTAATTGAACTGGTGCAGCCTAATCAACTCAAACAATTGGCCTGTAGCACCACTTAATTAGGCACACAAGTGATTATCTAATCTGATTTCTACTCAATTATGTGTTTGGATGTGTGTATCAGCTCCAAAGATCGATTTACCAGTTGAGTTTGAAAATCAGATGAGGTTGTGTACCTCTGTGAGATTTTTTTTTCTTTTTAAAATATGGAGGTTGGGGCGGGTGTGGGTGTCAAACAACAAACAATCTAACCTTAGAGTTTATAAGAACACCTAGGTTGATTGATGTTTGTGTTATTATGTGGTGAAATGAAAACTAATGGGTGGGAGGTGGGGGATAACTTACAGAACCTTCCACAGCACTTTACTCCAATCTATCACTTTTGCTCGTCTCAAAAGAGTACTTGCAATCACAATAAGAAAGGAGAGAAGTGAGGTAAATGATTTGTAAGTTGGAAAACGCGAAGAAAAAAAGAATCAAAGAGCGTCGCCTCCCCGACAATGGCGCCAAAATGTTGAATGCTCGGGTTGCTACGCTAACGTGTTTGGTTTTGAAAACCTGTCGTTGTAGTTTGAAAGTGAAGAACTCATGTTCAACAAATAAAATTTATACTGGAATAGAAATCCCAGGAAGAACACAGGGAGGCGGACATTTGATTTAAAAAAAATTCTCATTTGTTTTATTTGTTACGAAGTAATTTAATTGACTAGAAACTTTGTATCTATTTACACTAAATAGAAGTGAGAGAGAGTGAGAGAGAGAGAGAGAGAGAATATTACAAACAAAAATAAAAAAGAGAAGTAGAATGAACATGGAATTCATTATCAGAAGGTTTGTTCGTTACACTAAACATTACGACTAGAAAGCGGGAAAATGATTACACTAGAAAGCAATAAATCTACTTTGGAAAGAAGTAAATCTACTCTAGAAAGCAATAAAAAGAATGAGGAGAGAGATATCCTCCCTGACGGTCACTCGGAGGACCAGTCGGACGGGATGATGCCTGAACTAAGGAGGACGGAGTAGGACGAAGGAGAACGAAGCGGGAAGAACGGGAACGGGACAGCACGTCGTTGTCGTTGCGGGATCCGCTTCCAAAAGGGGGACGAAAATTTGAATTTATCTCGCAAGAAGCATCTCAGGTGAGGGAGCGCCTCTTGAGCTTTGGAGAGGGAGAGAAGAGATGGAAGGGATGAGAATTTCGTGTGGAGGGGGTCTCCTTTTATAGTTGCAAGGAATGAGGGCAAATTGGTCTTTTAAATCTCAAAATAATAAATAAGGGGTCTTTAGTGATGGATAAAATCGTCGCTAAAGCCCCATCTTGGGCGACGTGCAGCGGAGCGCGCGAGCCCGCTCGCCTGCTCGTGCGTGTTCACGTTCAGCTGACATCAGCTGTCCAATCGCAAGATCAGACGGCTTATCTCGCGCCTCGACCCGCTCTTAGCACGCCCACCCGCGTCTGATCTCGCGTGAAGCATGGCGTGCGATACGGCTTGAGAGCAATTGCAAGAGTGTGACCGCTTGATCGCGATCAAGCAGTCAATCGCGCCCGCTCGCCTGCACCAGCTCACTGCTCCTTGCGATCCGAAAGCGCGCCGCTCGCTCGTGTAAGCGTGCTCGACCAACAGGCTACAAGCGCGTTTGTGTCGCACTTTGAGTTTTGTGTGCACGCGCTTACAGCCATTGGATGTGCATCCAACGGCGGAGAATTGTTGAAGAAGAGAGGGCGCGGCGGGTGTAGCAACCGATTGGGCGGCTGAGATGGTGCCACATGGCTCCATCTTGGCCGTCCATCTTCTTGATGATGTAGATGGTGCCATGGTTGTCGGATTGAGTCGATTTTTGCGCCGTTAGGCTGCAATTGTCGATCCGAATCCATCTGTGCAATCAGATTTGTCATTTGAAGTGCAGTTTCATACCATCTTGGCCCTTAATCTTCTAGGATTCCTAGTCACACTACATATGGGGGTGATAATTCTGTTAAATAGGGCACATCTTAAGAATGAAAGGCACAACATAAGTGGAATGCGAGCATTGCATGCATCATATACCCAGATTGCTTATAAAACTTTATTAGTGGCCATTTGTGTAAGCACTTGTCAAAGCAGGCCTTAGATGAGCAATCGGACCGCATAGATGGATTTAGAACGATGAACGGAGTCCAACGGACTCAAGATCGGCCAAATACAACATCTGGAGCTCCTCCAACGTGCCTAAGAAGTTTTGGCCATTGATCTGATGATCAAGGACACTCGTTGCGCCATGTCGCCCCCCACTCACCGCGCGCTGCTTCCTCCTTCAGCTGGAGATCAAATCTCAGCCATCGATCTTCGATCGGACGGTCGAGAACCACACGCCCGCCGCTGTCGCTGCGACAAAGTAGCGGGCATGACGCAACGGTTTGCATGCACGCCCGCAAGCACGCGACGTGGGTTCGAGCCGGGCGATGTGAGAAATTGAAGACGAAGAGGCGCGGGGCAAAATTAGGTCGCCCAATCAGCAGCGGGCGACCGAGATAGCGCCACGCAGCGCACCCTCAGACAGCGAGCACCCACGCATGCATGCACGCCGGTCAACGATGCCCGCGTGCATGCGCACCCGAAGCGCGATCCAAGCGCGCCCAAGGGAGGATCTCAAAGATTGGACGGCTCTCACGCAGCGGCCACGGATCGAGCGCGAAGAACGGTGCAGGCGTGTCACCGATGGGCTCGGGGGCTTCACCGGTGCTTTTGGAAGGGTTTTAGCGACGTCCCGAATGTCGCTAAAACCCTTCTTTTAGAAAGCCCTTCTCCCTATTTAAACCCCCTCCAACCACTAATTCAAGGCATTCACTTCCTTTGCAACTACTCTACCTCTCTCTTAGCTAGCTTTAGGCCCTCTTGTAATTGCCGAAGATGACGAGCTACCGACGGGGCCTTCTCCACCGCCATGGCTGCCTCGCCGCTCTCCCCCTCTCTCTCTCTACCTCTCTTTTAAGCTTTCCTTTACTTATGTTTAAGCATGTATCTAATGTTGTAATCTGTGAACTAAAGCTGCATGATTAATGAAGTTATTTTCCGTTCAGTTGTTTACTTTGTTTCCTATTCAAGTTGCATGATCAAGAAAAAATGACTCTAACCCTAATCTCTCTCTCTCTCTATCTCTCTCTCGCTTTTCAACCGCACCTTCCGCAAGCAACACTCCACGATTTTCGTGACAACAAGTGATAAGCAAAATATGGTTTTCATGCCTCCCTGAGACTGACACTCAGACTCACCTCTATTTCTTTACTTTAAAACTGGCGTTGCAAGTGCGACTATAACGACACTTCTTAACACACACGCATGAGCGCACGTCAATTCCCCGGTCTCTATCTGATGCTACAGATGTCTGATTAAGGCGATCTTGGAGTCGTTGAACTCTAATCGTCGCCCTGATCACATCTATACAGTTGCATCTTCGATCTGAGGCCCCGATAAAGAGTTTGCCCTGTCCATGAGCATGAAAGGAGACAATTAACCTCCATTTTATTTAAACTAATTTAAACGCAAGATGATGCATGTTATGTAATATTTATAGTATGTAATGCAATCCAATGCTTAAGAACATGCATAAATAGACAGCTAAAGTAGTGTAAACATGTTTACATCACTCACCCTCTCAGAACGCGCATGCGTTCACCATCACCTCAACACTCACGCACCCGCGTGCCCAGACGATGGCAGCTAACCCCAGATGGCTTAATCGCTTCCGCCCTCTCACACACACAGCAGGCACTCACCCTTACTCTTACTCTCTCACACTCACACACTACAAACACTCACACACTGATTGCACAGCAATCATAGGTCTTAATTGACCTAAATTAGGCTAGGACATAGCATAAGTTAGGGTTATTCATGCATACATAACCATTATCTGCATCTTTACTGCTTTCATTTAGCTATGCATAAAATAATGCTACAATGTGCTGATTAAGTGCATTATGTCGATTGCAGGCAATAAGCTGATCAGGAGCTGGATCTGGAGTAGGATCTAAAGCTGGATCAGGAATAACAGGTGTTGCAGTAAAGCTGGACCAAAAGACTTAAATTAGATGTAAGAATAATG
Source organism: Thalassia testudinum (assembly GCA_037157565.1). Lineage (NCBI taxonomy): Eukaryota > Viridiplantae > Streptophyta > Magnoliopsida > Alismatales > Hydrocharitaceae > Thalassia > Thalassia testudinum. Next base: position 47,386,992 of record JAZHRO010000057.1, read on the forward strand.
ATGTAAGGGAGTTAAGGTTTGCTATTCTATTAAGTAGGAACAAGGCAATAAAATGTGAAGAGCTTTGGTCCATCCTAGCCCTAGGATAGCCTAGAGACTTCCCCCAAGCCTTAGCCACCCTTAAATTAGGTCGCAGCACCCTAGCAAGGCTCAAAACCCTAGTTCCAACCCTTATCTAGATGTCTAGATAAGTTATGGGATGTTCAGGGCCTTTAGTCAACTCCCGCGCACTTCAAACCTACTTCTGCAGTGTTATTGGACATCCAAACACTTTGTCAGACGTCCAATTTCTGTAGAATACCCTAAACCGAACCTAGATTTCCCCCTGACTCAGATTGGACATCCAGAACTGAAGTATGGACGTCTGATTTTTGAGTATAAGTCATCTAATCATGTTTTTGGACGTCTGGAACTGGTCTCCAGTTCCTGTTTTGAGATTCAAGCCTTGATCATGGATTTCTAGCTCCCTAGACCTAATCCCAACCCCATTGAAACCTAAATTAACGTGTCCTAACCATAGTACATCACCTCTAGACCTACCTAAGGACCTAATTAGGTCCTCACCAAACCCAATTGACTTAGATCAAAGTCCATTACCTTCACCCAAGTCAATTGGACTCATTGAGTCCAATTAAGCTTAGATCTCAACCCACACAAGTTCAATTGGACTTAGTGAGAGTCCAATTGACATAAACCCAACCTAATTGAGTTATTTCACTCTCAATTAGGTTCACACTCATTCAATTAAACTTAGGCTAAGTTTAATTGCAATTTCCCCTTAGCAATTAGGGTTTGTAACCCTAATTCATGGCAAACAACTACCTAAACGCCTTAGGACATAACCTAAACCACCTAGCCACATAGGGCACGACCACACAAACACACACACACACACACCCATTCACGCACTCCCACACATCTAGAGTTCTCTAGAACTCTCTCCAGGTGGCGCCACTCTTGGTTGCCAAATTTAGCTACCAAGAGGCATTCAAATTGAGATCCACATTTTTTGGATCTCAAAACCACTTGGTCGGCCACTCTTGGACTCTCTCTAGAGAGTTCCACACTTCTCTAGAGAGAAGCCCTTAGGTTTATAAAAAGACCTAGGGGGTGGCCATTGGCTTCCATTCACATCCCTTGGCCTCCATTCACATCCATTGGCTTCCATTCAAATCCATTGGCTTACATCCACCTCCGCTTAAGGCTAGCTGCCACCCTCTCCACTCCATCTCCATGAGATGAGCGATGCAAAAAATCACATGATTTGTAAAAGCAGGTTTTTAATGTTGTTGTAACAAGCGAATTCGCATACGCTTTTAAATTTATATTCCTAGATAGGGGAGTATCTAGGGTCATCAAAGGAGGCAAATTTGCAATTGAATTTCTTGCTAAAAATAAATCTCAACTTTCTTTTTTATATTTTAAATATATATATATTTTTTAGTTTTGAAATAATAAGGGCAAAGTGCGAATTGTGACAGAAAAGTGTTAACACCTAAAATGCTAAGCTAAAACTTAAGAGATGAAAATGTCCACTACCTAAGCTCACTCTAGGCAAGTGGAGGTCTAGAGTAATTAGGTAGTGGAAGTAGAACAAGTGCTAGAACAAACGTAACAATTGCAACAAGAAATTAAAAAGAAGGTAATTTAATTAAGCATAATTTGTGTTATGTTAGAAAGACAAGTAGAGGAATGCTTCTAGTAGAAATGTAAAATATAAAAGCAATAGAAGAAACACAAATCCTCTTGTAGAATCTGGTCAAGAAGGGAGTCTTCTTGCTCCAAGCCTAGCTGCTCCTTGGCTTGAAAAGACGTCCTCCTTCTTCTCCTTCCTTGAGATGCTCCTCCAAGGTGGAAGCTCTCTACCTCAAGTCCTTCCTCCAAGGGTGGGCATGCACCACCCTCAAGTTCTCCTCCAAGGTGGTGTGGACCACCTTCAAGACCTCCTCCAAAGGTCTTCCTTGCTTGGCTCCTGCTTTTGCTACCATGGGCACAAGAGAGAAGGGAAGAGGGGAAGGCACCAAAGGGACAGAATATCCCCTTAATCTTCTTCTTCTTCCTCTCTCTTGGGTGTGGGCTCTAGGCAGAGTATGAGAGGAAATTTGCTAGCCAAGGATGGTTTCAATGGTGGTGGGTAGTGGTCTTTTTATGGGGTAGGATGAGGGGTTAAGGTGACTCTTGAAATGGAGGGCTAAGATGGGAGGATGAAGGATGGTTGGCGCCACCTAAGGGGTGTAAGGGGGGTAGTTATGGGTGGCTAAGGGACACCTAAAAGTGGTGCCAACCATGGAGAGGTGCCATGGGTTGGCGCCAACTTCTTGGCTTCTAGAAGGGGGGATTATGTGGATGGTGGAGATGGGTTTATGGAAGATGTGTGGTGGAGATGAAGGGAGTTTTTGGAGGGAAAAGGTGGCGCCAACAAGGAGGTAGTTAGGGTGGTTTTGGCACCACTTTATGGTGTCTTTTGGAGGTAGTGGGTAGGCTAGGTTGGTGCCAAGTAGGGTTAGCTTATGTGGAGCTTAGGTGGAGCTAGTTGGTGGAGTTGTTAGGTAAGGATTTTAGGTGGTAAAAGCCAAGGAAGCTGGAGCATAGCTAAGCTAAGCTAAGCTAGCTTAGCTAATGGTGGAGTAGAGGAGGTGGTGTTGGAGCTATGGTTTGGAGGGAGGAGCTGGATGTAAAGAATATAGAGCTAAAGTGGAGCTGGCAACTGCTGAAGAGGTCAACATGGGGCAACTCTAGCTGGCTTAGCTTGCTAGTTCTTTGCTAGCTACTAAGCCAAGCTAAAGTAAGCTGGCTTTTGTTGAATGGAGCTGAGGTGAGCTGGATCTGGTGCTCCCGGGGAGGATTGAGCTGGTTGAGACAGCTAAGGTAGCTTATCTCAACCAAGTTGAGCTAAGCTGAGTCCCCAGGAGCTGGACTTGAGCTTCCTGAGTCGGGATGAGTTGTTCTTCAACTGGCTAGAGTTGAGTCGAGCTGGATGTAGTTGGACCTGAGCTGGGGTGAACTCCAATCAACTCTGCTGAGCTAGCTAGAGCTCCCTGTGGACTAATGGTAGCTGAGATGAGCTAGACTCAACTAGGTTGAGCTGGATCTGTGCTGACTTGAGCTAGGGTGAGCTAAGATGAGCTTTCTTGAGCTACCATTCAGCTGTGATTAGTTGAATGGAGCTAGGATGAGCTAACCCTAGTCCATGTGAGCTAGGTTCCAGCTGTGGTGAGCTGGATCAAGCTGAGTTCCAGCTAGTCTAAGCTCCTCCTTCACCATTTGCCTTCTTGAGTGCTAGGGTTTTAGGGATCTGTATATCTTTTCATCCCTAACACTCACAAAAACATATTAAAACAACAAAAGAAAATGCAATGCATGCCTAACCTAGTTAATGCCTAAATGCAGCCCAAAAACCCATTTGTGGAGCAAAACTCTAAGAGTTAGGTTTGTTTTAATCAATAAGAATGATGATAAACTGTCGTTTATCACACCCCCATGCTTATCTTTTGCTAGTATCTGAGAAAAACTTTAGTTTTTTTTGGAAAATGGAATTTTTGGGAAATCTAATTTTTTCGACTTTTGAGGAGAAAAAGATTAAGGGACCTTGGTTGATCTAAACACAGGAGGCACGGGATTTGTTAAGGATAAACATCGGGATTTGCTTTCGATCCAACCATTAGACAAAAAAGGATCAATATATCCTCCAAAAAATTTACAAATTAACCCCTTGTTAATTCAGATGACTTGAAATTTTTGTTTTTAGGATTTTTCTGGCTCATGAATCTGATTCGCAACTTGCAAAATCGTTTAAAACCTTGTGTCGGTGCTTGTGAAAAGCCAACATTTATAAGGGTGCGTTAATTAATTAATTAATTAATTTAATTTTTTTTCCTCTCCCCCATGATTATTTTTAGCTTAGTCTTACAGTAGATGTGTCGGGATCATCATTCCCATTACCAATCCTCGAGGGGACTTTGGCGCCAGTACTTCGGGATAGCACTGTCCATGACACCACCCAAGAGCTCACAACCCCAAAACACAATGCGGTGTTAAGGGGAGCTCCAAGCAAACTCAAGCTCTTGCTCCGACACTATAGGTAGCACCGTCCAAGACACTTGAGCTGCTAAAATGCATTTTAATGCTCCATCTAGAGATATGAAATATAGAAATAGAGCAGCACCGAGGCGATAACATGTTGACATCGTGTCCTTAAAGGAGGCATTTTCCTCCTTCTCGGTGGTGGGAACTCAAACCAATGATCTGCTTTAGACTTTTACTAAGTCCAAACAAGGGAGCTTTTCAAATTTTTAGTTGTTTTTAAGTGTTGGCTTATGTGTGAAAATTGACACAAGAAATTCCTCAAGACATGCAAGTTTTTGAATCAGAAACTAAGCCAAATACTTTCCACATTACAAAATAGGATCAAGTCACTTGAAGTATCATGAGTTCAAGTGGATTTTAGAGAAGGATATCTGATCTAGTCTAAAGTAGACCCTAAAATTCTAATGATCAGATCCACATCCTCATCCCTATTTTGTTATTGATTAAATCCCATTATACCAAAAGTGAGTTTTTCAACCTTAGTCCTGATTTCAAAATTTTTCCTCAAAAAGTTTTCAACATTTTTATTTTTTTGGGTATGCAGGCAGGAAAATAAAATAACTAAAGAAAAATGCATGTTTTTAGGTTTTGAAAATCCTAAATCGATCGTCAAATTTAAAAACACCCCCCAATGCTTAAGATATGCAATGTCCTCATGCATTAGGAGTGAAAATGGATCACCTTAGTGAAGGGCGATTAGTTTTAGGATGGTCAAAACCTAAAAAAGGAAGGAAAAAGGAAAGTAGGAAAAGAAATGATGTGTTACCTCCCATCCAGTGCTATCTTTTATGCTATTGAGCCAGGTGTAGTGTGAATTAGTGATCAAAGGTGGCTAGCTCAGTAAAATTAAAAGATTCAGACGGAAGATTAGGTGTATGATCAAAATAGGGCTTTAAATGTTGGCCATTGACTTGAAAGGTCGAATTAGTTTTTGGATCAAAAGGATCAATAGCATCGTATGGATATGTTTTATGGACAATAAAGGGGCCGGTCCATTTAGATTTTAATTTTCCAGGGAAAAGACGTAATCTAGCATCAAAAAGCCAAACACGTTGATTAATGTCAAAGTGTTTCTGAATAATGTATTTATCGTGAAATTTCTTTGTTCGGTCTTTATAAATCCTCGCATTTTCATAAGAAAAATTACGTAATTCCTCCAATTCAGTTGATTTTAATTTTCTATGGATACCGACGTCAGATAAATCCATATTGAGTTGTTTTATTGCCCAAAAAGCCCTATGTTCTAGTTCTACCAGGAAATGGCATGCCTTCCCAAAAATCAAACGGAAGGGAGACATGCCGAGCGGGATTTTAAACGCAGTAGGTAGGCCCATAAAGCATCATCCAAATTGGTGGACCAATCTTTACGGTCGGGCCTAACCAACTTTTGTAAAATATTTTTAATTTCCCGGTTAGAGACTTTAGCCTAACCGTTTGTTTGGGGGTGATGAGGTGTGGAAATTTTATGATTAACCCCGTATTTAGAAAGAAGGTGACGAAATTGTGAGTGGGTGAAATGTGAGCCTTCATCACTGATAGTGGCTTTTGGAATGCCGAATCTTCAGAAAATATTTTTCTTCAGAAATTCGATAACCACATGGTGATCACTAGTGCGGGTGGGTATTGCTTCTATCCATTTTGAAACACAGTCGACTGCGACTAATATATATAAATGCCCACCAAAGTTGATGAACGGTCCCATTAAGTCGATGCCCCAAAAATCAAAAATTTCAACCTCTAAAATAGGATTAAGGGGCATCATATCCTTCCGAGTCATGTTGCTGATGCTCTAGCAATGCACACAGGACCAAACAAAGTCATGAGCACCTTTGTGCAAGCTGGGCCAATAAAATCCCGCATTAAGGATTTTAGCTGCAGTTTTCTTGCCCGAAAAATGTCCGCCACAGGCCATTGAGTGACAATGTGTCAAAATATCATGGATTTCAGAATCGGGTATACATCGTCGAATGACCTGATCGGCACAAATGTGGAAAAGGTCGGGCTCCTCTCAAAAATAGTATTTAATATCCGTAAAGAACTTATCTCATTTTGTTTTTGGCCAATCAGCGTGGATTCATTCCATTGCTAAATAGTTTGCGATGGGCACAAACCAAGGGAGGGCTATAGTAGCTAAAATGCTTTCATTGGGGAACTGATCAGGTGGGGTCATTATGTCATTCATCATAAGAAGAGAGAGATGGTCGAGCACTACATTATGTGATCCCACCTTATCCTTGATTTCCAGGTCAAATTCCTGAAGCAGCAGAATCCAACGGATAAGGCAGGGTTTCGCATCTTTCTTTGTCAGCAAATATTTATTTGCTAAGTGGTCGGTATATAGAGTGACATGTGAACCCAAAAGATAAGATCTAAATTTTTCTAAGGCAAATACAATGGCAAGAAGTTCCTTTTCAGTAACCGTGTAATTCCGTTGTGCATCATCAAGAGTTTTACTAGCATAATAGATCATAATGGGCTTCTTGCCAATTCTTTGCCCTAGAACGGCCCCTACAGTAAAATCTGAGGCATCTGTCATTAATTCAAAGGGACTATTCCAATCAGGTCCCTGCAAAATTGGTGCCTCAATAACCTCTTTCATTAATGTCAAAAAACTCTCCAGGCACTTATCATTAAAATCAAATGGCCAGTCTTTAGTGAGTAGCTGACTTAAGGGCTTGGAGATTTGGGAAAAATTTTGTATAAATCGACGGTAGAAACCCACATGACCCAAAAAGGATCTAATCTGTTTGACAGTAGTGGGTGGTGGGAGATTATATATAGAATCTATTTTTGCTTTATCTACTGTAATTCCTTGTTTTGAAATAACATGGCCCAAGACAATACCTTCCTAGACTATGAAATGACTTTTTTCCCAACTAAGGACCAGATTGACTTCTATGCATTTTTGGAGAGTTCTTTCAAGGTTTTTGAGACAATGGTCAAAAGAATCTCCAAAAATAAAGAAGTCATCCATAAAGACTTCTAAACATTCACCTACCAGGTCTGAAAATATTGCAAGCATACACCTTTGAAAAGTCGCAGGTGAGTTGCAAAAATCGAAGGGCATCCTTCGGAAAGAAAAGGTTCCAAAGGGGCAGGTGAAAATTGTTTTGTCCTTGTCCTCAGGATGAACTGCTACCTGATTATAGTCGGAATAACCATCCAGAAAATAGTAAAAATCCCATCCGGCTAACGGCTCCAAGTTTTGATCACTAAAGGGGAGCGGGAAAAGGTCCTTTTCGGTGGTAGTGTTTAATTTTCTGTAATCAATACACACGTGCCAAGAAGAGGCGGTTCAAGTGGCTACATTCTCCCCATTATCATTAGTGACAACTATTAGTCCAGCCTTTTTGGGGACAACTTGTGTTGGACTAACCCAAGAGCTGTCAGAAATGGGGTAGATGATATTAGCATCCAGCCACTTAATAATCTCCTTTTTCACCACCTCCTGCATAATAGGGTTCAAGTGCCTTTGTGGTTGGCGGGAGGGGCGAGAATCGTCCTCTAAATATATACGATGTGTACAATAGGACGGATGAATACCCTTAACATCAGAAAGGGTCCAGCCAATAGCTTTTCGATATTTACTCAAAACCTAGAGAAGTTTGTGCTCTTGTGCCCTAATATGTCCAGAATTTATAATCAAGGGCAGGGTTTGATTAGGACCCAGGAAGACATATTTAAGGGAGTCGGGCAAAGGTTTTCATTCCAATTGTGGGCCCGGCTTTGAAAGAATTTTTGCTTTGAGGGCTAGTGGTGAGGTGAGAGTGAAAGGGTCAGTTGGAGGGTTAGCTGGATGTGTGGTTAAGGTGGAAGGGTGAGAAGTGGTGGATTGTTCAAGAACCATATTGATGGCAAAATAGGAACCTAAATGGGAAATCTGCAAAGTTTCCTCCACAATGTTCTCTATTTTTGAATCTGAATCATCAAAGAAATCGGGTTCTTGGAACTACCTAGAAGCTTGAAAATTGTCTAGGGTTACAGATTCACTGCCACACATGATCTTCATCTTTCCAGAATCACAATCAATATTCGCATGGGCAATGGCTAAGAATGCTCTTCTAAGAATAATGGGGGCAAACTTTAGTGCTTCTAGTACCTCTATGTCCAGGACTAAAATGTCTACTGCAAATAGACAATTTTTGACCCGGACAAGAACATCCTCAACAATTCCCCTTGGTTTAATTGTAGATCGGTTGGCTAATTGGAGAGTAACCTCAACAGGCTTTAATTCACCGATCTTAAATTCCTCAAAAATAATTGTGGGGATAAGATTAATTGAGGCACCAAGATCCAACAAAGCGTGATGAAATGAGGTATCATTAATGATAACTTGAATTAGGGTAGCGTCGGGATCTTTTCTCTTAAGAGGCAGTCGACTCTGCACAACTGAGCTGATTGTCTCTGGAAGGATCACCTTTCCTAAATTTTGGGGTTGCCTTTTCGGGGTACACAAATCTTTTAGGAATTTTGCATAGGCAGGGATGTATTTAATGCCATCTAGGAGAGGGATATTAATTTCTACTTGCCCAAATAAATCCATTAATTCCTTCTCAGTGGGCTCGGATTTCTTCTTTTCCTTGTTTGTTGACGAGTGGAGGGCTTGTGGAAATGGAGCAGAGTTTCCCTATTTTGCAATAATTTGTTCCAGAATAATATGAGAGGGAGATGGGGAAGAGTTAATCTGTCTTTCATTAAAGTGGGTTTCTTTAACAGGTAGCAGATTGTGAGTGGTTTTCCCATTCCTCAAAGTAACTGCATTTTCAATCTGGTTGTTTCTAGGATGAGGATGGGAAGCCTGACTGTTATTGAAACCCAGTGGATGCTGAGGTGCTGCTTGAATGGGTTGACTGGGATATCAACCTTGGAACTGATTCCTTTGATTATTCGGGTTGGGCATGGGTTGGGAAGGTAAATTCCCAATAGGTCGATGATCAGGAGTAACCTTAACTTGGTGTTGCAAGTTGGTAATCATGCAGGTTGCTTCTGTCATCTAAGTCTGCATTCCTTGAAGAGTTTTCATGACCTGATTGTTAATATCGTCCTAGGATGGTCCAAGTTGATACACAGGTTGCCCATAATTCCCAAAATAGTTTTATTTGGGAGAAGGAATCGGGTTTGGGTTTTTCCAGGAGTGACTCGAGTTAGTCCTTCTGTTTTGCTTGAAAGTGTTGGTGGGGTTTCTAAATTGTTCCTGGAGAGCATAAATATTTTCCGTGGTTGGATCAAAAATATTTTGGTCAAAATTCCCAGTCAATTCCTGCAGGAAATCAGATGACAATTGCTGACTAGCAAGTGTGGCATCAATATTGTGTAGATTTTCTCTTCGGAGAATGTGTGGAGGGTTAGTGTGTGGAGAGTGAACGTGTGGAGCATGTTTATTTGTAAGATTTTCTTCCATTTTCTTTTGGTGAATTTGCATCTGGTCCAGTCATTGAGCTAACATATATAGATCATCTTGAGTGACTGGAACAGAGGTGGATTTGGAGTCAATTTCATGGACTCCATGTCTGGGGTTTTGTGTTCTGCCAAAAGTGTCCATTGAAGTCATGTTAAATGAGTTTCCACTCATTTCTTCAAAGAGAAGATAGGCACTTTCGGCATCTTTATTAAGAAAATTGTCCCCACATGAGGTATCCACAAATTGTTTCAATTGATCTTCTAATCCACGATAGAAGATCTGCACTAATGCCATTGTGGAATTTCATGGTGGGGACAACTTCTTAGAAGTTCCTGAAATCTTTCCCAGGCTTTGTGGAGGGGTTCACCAATTTTCAGTTGAAAGGTCGTTATGGATTTTCTTAATGCATTCGTTCGATCGATTGGAAAATTTTTTTTTAGAAAAGTGCTTTTTAATTGGGGCCAGGTGGTAATAGGGCACCCAACCGTTCTAAACCAATGAGATGCTTTGTCTTTAAGAGAGAGAGGAAAAAGTCCCATTAACCACATGTCTTCCTGCACATTGCAGGAAAGAGTGGTTTGAGCGAGGACAGTTAATTCCTCGAGATGGCAAAAAGGGACCTCTCTTGGAAGACTATGAAAATGTTTTAGAAGGTTTAGAATGGCTGGTTTGATCTCGAAATCCCCTTGTGGTATGACCACCCTTGGTCTTTCCTCGTAACTGGAAGGATCATAGAAATCCTTGAGAGGAAAGACAGGTTGTTGGCGGGGTGGTGGATTTTGCCCTTGCTTAGCTAGGTTTATGACAGTCCTAGCTAAATCTTCTTGATTTTGTTGTAGTCAAACCAAATGGTCAACCATTAAGGCAAAGGGATTTGGATTTTGAGTTATAATTGGAGGGCCACCTAGCCTTGCTGGAATTTCTAGTTGCTCCAAATTAGGGAGGTAAGGAAGGGTGAAGTCAGCTTGTGGGTCGGCTGACAGGTTAGAAGTGGAAGCAGAATCTTTTTGTCGGCTTCCTGGGTTTTCCATTTTTTTAGAAGAGGATGGAGAAGAAAACAACAATTTTCTACTGCGAGGGGCGAAATCAGGTGGTCACTCAAGGTGTGATTTTTGGGACCGTCGCCCGTGCATGCACTATTTTGGAAGAATTGGAGGGGAGGAGAAGAGAAAGAGATGAGCGAAAGTGTGCAATTCAAATAATCAAAGCTAGACCTAACTTAAGTGCGACTCCCTAACAATAAACTTAAGACTTGGTCTACATAGGAAATAAATAATCAATAGTGAATACATGTTCTGTCAACAAATCTAGCCAAGTTGCTTAAGGGGAGGTTTGGGCCCAAACATTTCCCAGGGAAAACCCCAACTGCTTGTACAAACCCACGCCTAGTCGTTTGACACGACCCCTCAGCTTGAACACAAGATATAGATGACAAAATTGGTATTAACTAAAGAAAAATTAAGACCTATATAGCAAGCCTAAGTTGATGAGGGCTTAAGGGTCATGTTGCTATGAATTTTAGTTGGGTCTAGGATACCATAGTGCACACAAAATGTGGAGGGCATTAATTTGGGTTATTGCCCTGTTATTACAATTTTTTTGTGTGTGTGAAAGAATTAGAAAGTGGTTCCAATGCAAATCAAGTTGTCACATAATTTTTGCATTTTTGTCTTTTAGGATTCAATTTAATTGAGTGTGTTTTAGGATTTTTCTTTTCAAATGTTCAAACAAGTTTGAAACTCCACAATCAAAGGAAAAACAAGTTGTATGGGTGATGGTGTATTTCCTTTATGTTGTAGGGATAAAACAACAAGAAAGAAACCCTAATTGGATTTGAACCCTAATACAGAAAATTACTACCAATGAATGCTTTTTAGGCTTTCTGAATAGGTAGCGGTCCAAACAATGCAACCAACACCACTACCTTATGTAAAATCAAATAAGAATTCCAGAAAGGATTTTTGTAAGATTTTAGGAATTTGTTTAATAATTGTTTTGAATTTTTACTTGTAATGGTGTCAAAGTCCAGAAATGATACCTGTGGGTATTTTAGACTTTTCAGTATTACCACCGACCTCACCAATTTTTTATGATTTTATATGATGTGTGAAATTTCACATGGATTCCAGAAAGCTAAATTTCACAAAAATTGGATAGGTATAAAAATTCCAAAACTTTACAGACAGTAGCAAAATAGAAAGATTGGAGGGTGTGACCCCTCTGTACCCCATGAATTTTTAAAACTTAAATACAAAGCCAATTGATCTAAAATTTCAAACAGATGTTCCTAACTTAATTTGGAATCATTGTTTGAAATTTTATGATTTTAGGAGGCTTGTGGTGTTGGAATTGATTTTTCAAGTCTAGACAGAAATTTTGACTCGAAAGAATAGAACACCAATACTTGAAATGAAGTGGTGTCAATAAAACATTCAAGCAAACAATGAATTTTAATGTACACCACTCCACTTAATTAAGATGTTTGGGATCCTCAAAGACAAGTTTAATATTTTTTTGGTAGTTTAAATTAACTATGTGACCAGAAAAAGGAAACCAACCTGAAAATCCACGGGAAGAAAGGAACTTTGAGCTTTCGCTTCCAAATTTTCGCTTTCCCACTGTAGTTCCTGCACACACTAGAGAAAAGAGAGGGAAGGGGATGAGATCCACTTCAAGTAAGAGAAAGAAAGATTAAACAAAGCCGTGCCTCCAAAAAGTGATATGGAAAATACGTGATTTGTAAAAGTAGGTTTTTAATGTCGTTGCAACACGTGAATTCGCATACACTTTTAAATTTATATTCAAAGATAGGGGAGTATCTAGGGTCGTCCAAGGAGGCAAATTTGCAATTCAATTCACTTGCTAAAAATAAATCTCAACTTTCTTTTTGGTATTTTAAATATATATATTTTTAGTTTTGAAATAATAAGGGCAAAGTGCGAATTGTGACGGAAAAGTGCTAACACCTAAAATGCTAAGCTAAAACTTAAGGGATGAAAATGTCCACTACCTAAGCTCACTTTAGGCAAGTGGAGGCCTAGAGTAATTAGGGAGTGGAAGTAGAACAAGTGCTAGAACAAAAGTAACAATTGCAACGAGAAATTAAAAAGAAGGCAATTTAATTAAGTAGAATTTGTGCTCTACAAAGACAAGTAGAGGAATGCTTCTACTAGAAATGTAAAATATAAAAGCAATAGAAGAAACACAAATCCTCTTGTATAATCTGGCGAAGAAGGAAGTCCTCTTGCTCCAAACCTACCTGCCCCTTTGCTTGAAAGGAGGGCCTCCTTCTTCTCCTTCCTTAAGATGCTCCTCCAAGGTGGAAGCTCTCTACCTCAAGTCCTTCCTCCAATGGTGGGCGTGCACCACCCTCAAGTTCTCCTCCAAGGTGGTATGGACAACCTTCAAAACCTCCTCCAAAGGACTTCCTTGCCTGGCTCCTCCTTTGGCTGGCGTGGGCACAAGAGAGAAGGGAAGAGGGGAAGGCACCAAAGGGACAGAATATTCCCTTAATCTTCTTCTTCTTCTTCTTCTCTCTTGAGCGTGGGCTCTAGGTAGAGTACGAGAGGAAATTTGCTAGCCAAGGATGGTTTGAATGGTGGTGGGTAGTGGTCTTTTTATGGGGTAGGATGAGGGGTTAAGGTGACTCTTGAAATGAAGGGCTAAGATGGGAGGATGGAGGTGGTTAGGTGATCGTTGGGTTAAGGATGGTTGGCGCCACCGAAGGGGTGTAAGGGGGGTAGTTATGGGTGGCCAAGGGACACCTAAAAGTGGCACCGACCATGGAGAGGTGCCATGGGTTGGCGCCAACTTCTTGGTTTCAAGAAGGGGGGATTATGTTGATGGTGGAGATGGGTTTAAGGGAAGATGTGTGGTGGAGATGAAGGGGGTTTCTGGAGGGAAAAAGTGGTGCCAACAAGGAGGTAGTTAGGGTGGTTTTGGCACCACTTTATGGTGTCTTTTGGAGGTAGTGGATAGGCTAGGTTGGCACCAAGTAGGGTTAGCTCATGTGGAGCTTAGGTGGAGCTAGTTGGTGGAGTTGTTAGGTAGGGTTTTTAGGTGGTAGAAGCCAAGGAAGCTGAAGCACAGCTAAGCTAAGCTAGCTTAGCTAATGGTGGAGTAGAGGAGGAGCTGGATCTAAAGAATCTGGAGTTGAAGTGGAACTGGCAGCTACTGAAGAGGTCAACATGGGGCTACTCTAGCTGGCTTAGCTTGCTAGTCCTTTGCTAGCTACTAAGCCAAGCTAAAGTGAGATGGCTTCTATTGATTGTAGCTGAGGTGAGCTAGGTCTGGTGCTCCCGGGGAGGATTAAGCAAGTTGAGACAGCTAAAGTAGCTAAGCTGAGTCCCCGGGAGTTGGACTTGAGCTTCCTAAGCTGGGATAAGTTCTTCTTCAACTGGCTGGAGTTGAGTGGAGCTGGATGTAGCTAGATCTGAGCTGGGGTGAACTCCAGTCAACTTAGCTGAGCTAGCTAGAGCTCCTTGTGGACTAGTGGGAGCTGAGATGAGCTAGACTCAACTAGGTTAAGCTGGATCTTAGCTGACTTGAGCTAGGGTGAGCTAAGATGAGCTTTCTTGAGCTGCCATTCATCTGAGATTAGCTAAATGGAGATAGGATGACGTAACCCTAGTCCAAGTGAGCTAGGTTCCAGCTATGGTGGGCTGGATCAAGCTGAGTTCCAGCTAGTCTGAGCTCCTCCTTCACCATTTGCCTTCTTGAGTGCTAGGGTTTTAGGGATCTGTATATCTATTCATCCCTAACACTCACAAAAATACATTAAAGCAACAAAAGAAAATGCAATGCATGCCTAACCTAGTTAATGCCTAAATTCAACCCAAAAACCCGTTGGCAGAGCAAAACTCTAAGAGCTAGGTTTGTTTTAAAGCATAGGAATGATGATAAACTGTCGTTTATTGTTGAGCACCACCATGAAGGACACCATGCCTGGATGTTAGATCAGTTCTCCAATCTCTCTCCAAGGGCCGGCCTAAGCTCCATTGGCAACCCCTCATTCTCCTCTCCACCACTCCAATGCCATCGGAGACCTCCTCCGAATGCCCTCACTTTTGAGAGATTAGTAGCTAGCCCTTTACATTTACTGCTTTTAATTATTGCTTAGTAGTGTAGTCCTTATTCTCCCCCAATGATGCATGCAAAATCCCCCGTAGATTCTTGTATGTGATCATTTTCTGATAGCTAAATCTACATTTTTAAGCATTCATGTACAAGCTTTCCTCTACATGTTCATTTGCAAACACTCTCCAAATGAATGAATGAAAAATATATTTTCTATATATATATGTCTATGTGTTGAGAATCATCATGAGGTCATTGCAATACCATTTGTGTGATTAATGTTGCCTACTTTTAATTTCTGATATTTTGCAACAAGCATGTCATTTCCGGAAAATATAGAAAATCTGACTATAGAAGCATTTTCAGTAAACAGTCACCACCTCACTAGAATCGTGCACATAGAAACTCACACTTTCACCTTTTTGATTTATTTAACACATGCGCACGTAATCAGGGTTCATAATAGAAGTGGTGAAATTTTAATTAGATGACTGGAAACTGGCGTGCGATTTTAAATGGAGTAGAATGGTAAACGGCCGAATTCAAAAGTAAAATAAATGCCTCCCAAAGACGAACGACTGGGACTCAAGTCTCGTTATCTTTTAAATATCTTTGTTTAATCGTATTGCGCACTATACTATGACATTTTTCTACAAAAAACATGCGATACGCTACACAACAAATGGCGCCATTGCTGGGAGGCAACGCCATTTTCTTTGATTTCGATCTTTGAAACCATCACTGACAAATTTGCCTCTACTTTGTTTCTGGATATGCAGGAAAAACAAAAGAAGAATGGGATCTGCGCACAAAACGAGCATGGAAAACAAATCCAGGTGCACATCATCTCCTTTTTTTATTAGGTTTTCCTTTGAACCTTAGAAGTAGATTCACTTTCTACAATTTCTTTTGAAAAAAAAATTATTTATTCATTTGCATGAAAGAGAAAAAAATAAATGGAAACTTTTTTTAAAAAAATCTAGGCGAGGTTTCGTTTGAATTCTCGGTTAGTTTGAAAAAAAAGTAAAAATATATATATTTTTTTGAAAACCCTCCAAAAAAAAATTTCCTCTGAAAAAGAAATTTGCAAAATTTTCGAAAAAAAAAGCATTTTTTGGTTGAAGGCTTGGATTTCAAACCCAACCCTCTTTAAAAAGTCTTTCCACCATCTTCTGATTTTCGGCAGATTTAAAGTCTGATTTAAAAATTTGATTGCCAAAATATTAGTGAGCAAAAAATTTTGAAATTCAGGCCCAAACTTCATTTTAAAACCATCTTTCAAACGCCACCATTAATTTCAAGAAATTCAAAGTATAAAATTTCTAAAAATTCACGAAGTTGACTAGGGTCAGACTGACCTAGATTCAAGATTTTTGAAATTTCAAAAAGCAATTTCGAGCAATCCATGAGTTTGTTTTGACAAAAAATGGTGGGGTTTGAAAGCTAATCTCATTAGATTTATTTTCCATATTTTTCCTAAATTTTTGAAGTCAATTGATACTGTTTGAAAGCGAAATATCGATCAGGGGTCAAAATTTCATATCTGACCCCCTGACATTAAAAAATCCTTGAAAATTCGGTTGAAACAGTAAAAATTCAAAATAAACATTCACTAGAAATATAATTGAAAAAGGAATCTACTTTCCAAATTTCGAGTTAATTGAATTCCAATTGTTGTCAGAGAACGAACTTTATTTTTGTGATTTGCTGAAACAAAACAAAACCCAAGAAGCGCATGAACCTTAGGATAAATCTTTAGGGTTACAACTTAGAGACCACATTTTGGCTAACCTAGACTTAGTCAAGTCTAGTACTTAGCCAGTGAGTTGGTCACCTTGTGGGCCACTCGCCAAGAGAAAACCCCATTTGAAGAAAATGGGCTAAAATAAATTTTAAAACATGAAATAAAACCCGAGTTCATTGTCGTACTACTGGGTGTCTTCAACCTCTTGACTGGGTTAGCGAAGAGGTGGGAATCGCTTTCAGTTGGTTGTACGACGAATTTCTTCAGGAATTAAAACCTAAAATGAAAAATCCGATCACCAAATTCATAAGGACCACTTGATTGATAGGGCCTTTGCCTTGTCTTGCTTGGCTACACCAACCCAGGGGTTGGGTGGTGTATGCGAGGAAGGAGGTCACTTTGACCTCACTAGGTTGGACCTCAAGAGTCACTCCCAAGGAGGCAAGTCACCTTGCCGGGACCATCTTCTCCCCCCACTTCTACTCCTGTAGCCACAATGGCTAACCCTGCATTTAGACCTAATCAAGATCTAGAAGAGCTGGACCATGCTTATCTGAGAGCCCGGGTCACTGAATCAGCTCAACCTTGGGATCAAAACCAAAAGTGGCGCAGATGACTTTTCGCTTCACCTAATCCTTCTCCTCGTGTTACTGAAATGGTTAACCTATATCCTAACCCTGGATATTATGACCCATACCAGTCGGTCCCTCAAAAGACTGCATCTTATAACCCAGGATATGGATTTCATACTCTTGCTTCTCACCCATGGAATATGGGTAAACCTGATTCAACCCTTGGAACCCCTGAAGAGCTACCAGTGCATATGCGACTGCATTATAGAATACAGCGAGCTATAGCTAACGCTAAGGAAAAGGCCGCATCTTATCTATAGGAAATCCAAGCTATCATTGAGTCGAACCAAAGAAAAAGCTGGATTTCGCATCAACAGCTGTGATGGAGCTCCTTCGAGAAACAACAGAGATAACAAGGCTAATTGGACAAAATCGAGAAACTCAAGAACTACTACTTTTGAGATATCAAGTGGAAAATAGCCTTGAAGACCTCTAAGAATCTAAAATGACTACACCAGATGAACACATAGAAGATTCTCGGGAGCAGATGCTGGAAGATCACTCAGGGGAAGAAGAATCTAGCTTGGATATGAGACAGGAGCAGGAAGTATGCCGGATGGGTTCATCTAAGAACTTCATTCAGGAAATTGAGGAGGAAAGGACTGATATCTCTAGGGTTGAACCACAATCGGATTATCTTAAATCCTGGGAGGTACCTCTTGGGTAAGATAACCCAATCGACATAAGGGAAGTAGATCCAATTGAGGATATGGATCTTGAGGCAAACATTACATGTGATACTACTGATCAGCCTAAGCCACTTCCCAGTGTAGGTGAACCTGTGCTAGAGCCAACATCTTCTGATATGCACTCTTCTTCCTTCACCTAGATACCTAATTCGGATGTTAGAGATTCTGAGATGACACTTTCTATCCCTGATGCTGACATCCGAAGACTAGAAGTAGCTATGGATGACTTGAACGAAGAAATAAATTTGCTACCTGAAGCAGGAATTACTAAGGAACCCAATGCATATGAGGGTAAAGCTTTGAGCAGAATGAGCTGGGGACACATCTATCATCCTAGTCAATGGCTTGACCCCGAGCCTGAAGAGTCAACCTCCGATGAATTAGAGATGAGTATTGATATGGACGAAGTAATTTCTGACGAGGATTTCAGTGACCTCCCCAGAGATCTTCTACTTTCACAAACACCCTCATATGATCCAGAGCCTGGAGAGGACATGATCTTTGATGTCAATTATCGTTATGAGGATCCGTGTGACTCAGATTCTGGTTCTGAGATACATGTTCATCTACAACCTCAGTAACTTCCTGCTGAATTATGGGACATGATAAATCAGCTGAATCAACATCATGACCCCCCCTCTGATTATCCTCTATTTTCCACCACCACTCCACACTTTCTTATAGCTAGACTTTTTGGTGTAGGGGTGCACAATCAGCTGGTCTGCATCTCCGGACCACTGATTCTAGGAGAATACGAGCTTATCTTTCTCTTAATCTTGACTGGCTCCTATGCTAGAACTGATATATCTGATTGAGTTTTCGACCAGCTGGAGGCGTTAAACTCAGCATCTACTCCACATCCATCACCCTATACATATTCATTTTTATACATAGCATATTTTTCTTTTAGCATATTTTCTTTCTGCATATTGCATACTAACAGGATGGCTGGTGCTGGATGTTTACTTTCACAAGCAATTACAGGTGATTTCTACCCATTCTCTCCCTGCTGTATTTATTTTCTTTTATATTCATGCATGAGGACATGCAAGAACTTAGGCATGGGGGGTAGATACGACAACTGAAAACTTTTATGCCAACATTTAGGAAAACCTCAGAGCTGCATGTAAAATGTACTTTAGGACCCTGGATAAAAAGAACAACCGACTCCACCTCCAATGCTCGCATTGGATCTAGAAATCGTCCGCAACAGCCATTTCGACTCACATGCTCACCTCCTATTCTAAATTTAGGGTCAAGCTGAATGTAACCCGAAAGGGAAATATTATGAAGTACAAATTATACGAGATTACTTGTTTATAGCATATATACATATTCCATTGAAGAATAAGATTATTTTATTAAGAGAATGCATTAGGGATTTTATCCTCTAGTTGATTCCTGTAATCTGCATTCCAGTACAACTTTTCACACTCACATAGAGTTTGTAATGGATTCACGGTGAAGGCTGATAAACGTCCTTAGTCTGTCGAGAAGAAGCAGTGCTTTTTTTCCTGAACACCTGGACAATGTTTTGGGAGTCCGGCATATTTTCCTCCAAAAATCCACCAAATAGTGTGAGATGAGAGTAGAGTGTACTGGTGCTCTAAGATTATGCAAGGAATCTGGAGTCCTAGATAATTAGGTGATGATACTCAGAGATAAGGCATAGTTTTCGCTCTCAGTTCTTGCATATACATTTTTATGCAAATTTCGAGAGCCACTAGATAAAGAAAATACGTGGAGAGTGAGTTTTCATAAAACTAGGGCTAACGTGGATGGTTATGACCATTCTTTACAGAATCCTTGGGTGAAGGAGCGTATTGATGCCAAGGTCAGAAATACACCATCCTATCAGTCTCTCCCAGTGCCGTGAGTAGGCACTTCCACCAAATTAAGCCACCGATTGTCTCTTGAGTACCACCAATCCCTAATAATTCCTCCTCAATAAAATTCATGGATGTGTGCTAGTTGTGTTATATTAAGAAAGAAAAAGAAAGAAAGAAAAAATAAAATGAAAAAAAAAATTAGAAAAAGAAGACAAAGCAAAAAGAGTGAATATTTATTCCAGTCGCATTGAGGCAATACCACCAAATAAATTTGAGATCCACCAAATATGGCCTTAACCCACCTTTCTTGTGTTTCTGACCGCCTGAATATTGGCTGAGGAATCCTGATTTAGTGTTAGGGTTATGAAAACTGAATTGAAGTGTTAGCGCCAAGTGTGACCACCAAATATAGATCATGTGTGTGAATCTGGTGAGGATGTGAGCTCTAAAGAAAAGAAAAGAAACAGAAGAAGAGTAACAGAGAATGAATACAAAGGAATCAAAAGAGAGCATCATTTTTCTCGTCTTTCCCTGAGTTGAGTTACTTAGTAATCCGGGAATCAAGATTCTGTAGTACTAGTCTCGATGTAGTACCAAGTGAGAGTGAGCCACCAAATATATAATCTTTTCACTCAGAGATTCTCTACCTAAGCCTAAAGTCAAGGTGGAATTCATAGAATATTTTGAATACCCCGAGGGAAGAAGGCCGCCTATCTTGCTAGAATTTTTACTAGGGGTCAAGTACAGACTTTCGAGGTGAATTAGTTTTTCGCTCGAATCCATTGCAAAAGCTACATAGCTACACTTTCATGATTGTCTGGATTTCTAGAGCATAGGATGAAAATAAAAAGAAGAAAAAACTATAGGCATACACTTGATAAAATAATCAGTCCCTTAGGGACCCTTGCTGTAAATAATTTAGTCTTGCATTTGCTAGGGACTCGCAAGATTTAGGCATGGGGGTATGATTACGCAGCAATCATAGGTCTTAATTGACCTAAATTAGGCTAGGACTTAGCATAAGTTAGGGTTATTCACGCGTGCATAAGCATTATCTGCAACTTTACTGCTTCCTTTAGCTATGCATAAAATAATGTTACAATGTGTTCATTAAGTGCATTATGTCGACTGCAGGCAATAAGCTGATCAGGAGCTGGATTTGGAGCAGGATCTAAAGCTAGATCAGGAATAACGGGTGTTACAGCAGAGCTGGAGAAGAAGACTTAGATTAGATGTAGGAATAATGACGTAAGGGAGTTAAGGTTTGCTATTCTATTAAGTAGGAATAAAGTACTAAAATGTGAAGAGCTTAGGTCCATCCTAGACCTAGGAGAGCCTAGAGACTTCCTCTAAGCCTTAGCCACCCTCAGATTAGGTCATAGCACCCTAGGAAGGCTCAAAACCCTAGTTCCAACCCTTATCTGGATGTCTAAATAAGTTAAAGGATGTCCAGGACCCTTAGCCAACTCCTGCACACTTCAAACCCACTTCTGCAGTGTTATTGGATGTCCAGACACTTTGTCAGACGTCCAATTTCTGTAGAATACCTAAAACAGAACCTAAATTTCCCCTGACTCAGATTGGATGTCTAGAACTAAAGTATGGACTTCTGATTTTTTAAGTATAAGTCGTCTAATCATTTTTTGGATGCATGGAAATGGTTGGATTTCTAACTCCCTAAACTTAATCCCAACCCTGTAGGAACCTAAATTAAGGTGTCCTAACCCTAGTACATCACCTCTAGACCTACCTAAGGTCCTAATTAGGTCCTCACCAAACCCAATTGACTTAGATCAAAGTCAATTACCTTCACCTAAGTCAATTGGACTCAAAGAGTCCAATTAAGCTTAGATCTCAACCCACAGAAGTTCAATTGGACTTAGTGAGAGTCCAATTGACCTAAACCCAACCTAATTGAGTTATTTCACTCTCAATTAGGTTCACACTCATTCAATTAAACTAAGGTTAAGTTTAAGTGCAATTTCCCCTTAGCAATTAGGGTTTGTAATCCTAATTCAAGGCATACACCAACCTAAACTCCTTAGGACATAACCTAAACCACCTAGCCACATAGGCCACGACCACACACACACACACACGCACACACCCATTCACGTACTCCCACACATCTAGGCTTCTCTAGAACTCTCTCCAAGTGGTGCCACTCTTGGTTGCCAAATTTAGCAACCAAGAGGCATTCAAATTGAGATCCACATTTTTTGGATCTCAAAACCACTTGGCCAGCCACTCTTGGACTCTCTCTAGAGAGTTCCACACTTCTCTAGAGAGAAGCCCTTCGGTCTATAAAAAGACCTAAGGGGTGGCCATTGGCTTCCATTCACATCCATTGGCTTCCATCCACATTCATTGGCTTACATCCACCTCCACTTAAGGCTAGCCGCCACTCTCTCCACTCCATCTCCACGAGCTAAGCACCACCATGAAGGACACCATGCCAGGATGCTGGATCACTCCTCTAATCTCTCTCCAAGGGCTGGCATAAGCTCCATTGGCCACCCCTCATTCTCCTCTCAACCAGTCCAAGGCCATCGGAGACCACCTCCGAATGCCCCCACTTTTGATAGATTAGTAGCTAGCTCTTTACATTTACTACTTTTAATTACTGCTTAGTAGTGTAGTCCTTATTCTCCTCCAATGATGCATGCAAAATCCCCCCGTAGATTCGTGTATGCAATCATTTTCTGATAGCTAAATCTACATTTTTAAGCATTCATGTACAAGCTTTCCTCTACAAGTTCATGTTGCAAACACTCTCTAAATGAATGAATGAAAAATATATTTTCTATATATATATATGTCTATGTGTTGAGAATCATCATGAGCTCGTTACAATATCTTTTGTGTGATTAATGTTCCCTGCTTTTAATTTCTGATATTTTGCAACAAGCATGTCATTTTCAGAAAACATAGAAAATCTGACTATAGATGCATTTTCTATAAACAGTCACCACCTCACTAGAATCATGCGAACAAAAACTCACACTTTTACCTTTGTGATCTATTTAACACATGCACATGTAATCAGGGTTCATAATAGAACTGGTGAAATTTTAATTAGAAGATTGGAAACCGGCGTCTGATTTTAAACAGAGTAGAACGGTAAACGATCAAATTCAAAAGTAAAACAAACGCCTCCTAGAGACGAACAACCGGGACTCAAGTCTCATTATCTTCTTAAATATCTTTTTTTGATCGTATTGCGCACTATACTACGATGTTTTTCTTATCAAAAATCGCACAATACGCGTTCAACATGCACTCACATGCATACATACATAAATATATATATATTCACACACTCTCATCCTCACATATATGTATATATATATATATATAAATAAATATATACACATATATATAAAGTTATAGATACATATATGTACATATATACCCATATATCCACATATCCACATTCTCCCATACACACATTCACCTCATATCTACTACCCACATACCCGTGCACTCACCCCTTCATTGCGCATCCTATCGCAGAAATATTCGCACCAGTTGTTGATATTTCCCGATACTCACACAAATTAAGTGCTTCCACCCACACTCACACACATCCACTCCACACTCCACATGGTAGTTAGTCTCGTTGGTTGCGTCCTGCTAGACATGGACCAACTTAACACCGTGCTACATTCCATCTCCATTTCCTTCTCTACCCTTATCTTTATGATATATAACTACATATAGATATTCTATATCTACTACATATATATACTAAGCTAAGTATTTCTTTTCATTTCTTTCCTTGCAATTTATTCTACTTTCATTTGGCTTTTACTTCTTGATATTAAAAAGACAAAAAAAAAAGTATAAAAGAGAAAAGATAATTCTTGTTTTGCAGGTACTCGATCTTGTGAGTAACATGATCAATTTTGGAACCCTAAGTTGGCTTCAAGCCAAGAACCATTTGGCTCAAACCCAAGGACTTCATTTTTGAGGGTGTGCCTCAAGAACAACATTATCACAAAAAAATCTTAAAAGTAGAAAAACCAAAAACATAATAAATGCAAGGAAGAGATATGTTTTAGGAAAGGTGTAGAAACTCCTTGATCTCCTAATCCCCTCCACCCCGAGATCGACCTTGGGCATAAAAGTGACCAAGATAAAATCAAGTAGGCCAGGTTAAAAATTTTGTGAAATTGGTGCAGACTCGATTTAGGTTAACTCACTATACTAATTTCAACGATAATATCACCATATTAATAAGACCTATTCGAGTACACATCACGCTTTTATGGCGCCGTTGCCGTGGATGCGCTATTTGGAGTAAAGTTTCTACTCCCTCCCTTGATTTTCTCTTCTCTTCAAAGGTGTTTTCTTTGTTTGTGTGTTGGTGTACCTATTGCAAGGAGGAGACACGTAGAGGAGGTCGGAGACATGGGCAAATCCAAGGTGGGTGCTAAAGCGTGAAGTCGTCAGCATCGCAATTAGAGCTTCGCCCACGTTGTTGAGGAGGTAGGTATCATCTTCTTAGTAACCTATGTCATCTTGTCACCTTGAAAAAAAAAAAGAAAAAAGATCTAAAAATTCCAAAAAAAAAAACCTAAAAAAACACCTCTTGGAATATCTTGGGTTAAGTGGACTAAAATCACTTGTTGATTGTTTACTATCACCCCCACCACCCCTTGATTTCCTATAACCTTCTTATGGCGAAAATCTAAGAATCTTGATTCTTACCTTTTCATTGTGTGAAGTTTTCTTTGAGGCAAGATAAAAATTGATTGATTGCCATCCTTCCGTGCCTCATTTATTAGCATTTTGGTGGGGAGTCTTGGAATTGAGTTGATTCCAACCCTATCACGACTTTACATTTGCCTTTGATTCGATCACGAATATTTCAACCCCAACATTTTCATTTTCTTTACACCATTTGGTGGTTGGGCCTTACGTGGATTATCATTTTCGTGATTGGGAGCACTTGAATTGAAGTGTTTTGGCTCCCTTTCACATTGAATTAAAATAGACCATGTATCCACACTTAGAAATTTCCATCTAGGAAGTCCATTGCATTCTTAGCATGCATTAGCTAATTCACAATGAAGAAGGGTTTGTTGGGCATTAAGAACATGTATTTTTTGAAAACTCGGAGATTGGTTGAATTGATAATTCAGTGGAATCATAAAATCCATACTACTTGAGGTTGAAATTCTAAAAGCCATTCACCATCTAAAACTTCAATCCGGGGAGATTTCCCCATTGCATGCTTGATTTACACACTCTTAAAATTGATGCACTTGGGCATTACCCACATACAATGCCCCTCACATTCCTTGAGCACTTGATCCTAAGCCTCTAAATTAAAAATGGTAGCAACTTGACCCCTCTTAAGGATTGGAGCTCTAACTACATAGTGTAGTGCCTACATGCTGGTGTTGGTTCCCACATGCTATCAGGTGTCCATGACTGGGGCAAACGGCCTTTCAAGCTGGCCCGGTGGTTCCGTGGTGCTCTCATTCGGTTCCGTAGGTTGTGATAGAAGGTAACTTAGATCTTTAGGTCTAAGGGCACATTGTAGAGGTTAGGAAATTGATTACTTTGATTTGTCTCCGAGTGTATCCCTATGACGTTGGTACTCTCATCCCTTTTCCCTTCTCATCTCTTTAATTCTTCCTGCGGTAGTGCATGTTTGGGAGGAGGTCACAAAACCCTGAATTGTTTGAATTGTTCGATAATTCTAGAAGGGTAGAAACTAGTGAAACATCATCCTCCTCCACGAACATGGCTACATGCCCACCCCTAAATCTCGAGGGAGGAAATCACCCCCTCAAATCCCACTAGATGGTGGTGGAGTTGTAGACCCCATAACCCGACTCCAAGAGCAAATGGCACTATATAATGAACAAATCGAGGCCATAAGGGAAACATTAGAGGAAATGAATCACACTCCCCATGAAAGGGAGGAACCCAGGTCTCTTAGTTCCTATCAAAATCCCACTGCTACAGAGACCATTGGGAAAATTTGGGTCCCCACGGGCAGGTGATTGCGCAACAATCATAGGCCATAACTTGCCTGAATTAACCTAGAACTTAGCTTAACATGGACATTCTGCAAGCATACGCATCGTAGTCTGCATCGTAGTTGATATATGTGTTTTATTCATTAAACTATGTTATTTGGGAGGTATTAATGATTGCAGGTAATCCAGGATTGTAGATGACCGATCCAACCTCATGGATCTGTTCAAAATAACGACGAGGGTCTAACGCATCCAAGATCGCATCAATCAAACTCTCGTAGCACCCTAGGGAGTCCGCAGAAGAGCAAGAGCCAAGGGGAAAATTGAAGAAGATCCAGACCTTAGATGAAAAATCCAACTACACGGATGGATCCGGATTGACGTTCATAGTCCAACGGTGCAAAAATCAACTTAATCGGAGGCCTACGTCATCAGATATAAAGAGAAGAGGAATGAATGGCCACAATCGTGCCACATGGCACCATCGCAGCCACCCCTCGCCTTGCCCCCAACTTCTGAAAGCACCTCTCCTCGCAGTATGGGCCATTGGATCTTCATCCAACGACCACAAACGCACCATGTCGCCACCCAGATTGGATCATATAAATATAAATAAGCACATATATATGATAAAGGCTTTGCGCAGCGCGTTGGCTCACGCGTGCACATAAGCACGGGATGCAAGTTCGAGCCCTATGCTATGCAAAATTGATGCGGCATCAGTGGGTGGGTGCGTGCAAGCACAATTGCATGATCCGACGACGCATAGCGCGCCACTTGGCATGATCAGAGTGCACCGTGGGTGGGATGCGCAATTGTACGGGTTGTGCTAAATTAGGAAGCTCATGAATCGCACTTAGGATTTGCGAAGGCGCGGTGATGTCACTGTCTATGTCGTCTAATCTCACGATTGAATGGCCGATGTTAAGGTGGGATTTGAAGGCATGCGGTAAAAGCAAAAATGCCAAGGCGTGGGAGCATGCACAGCAGTGCGATTTTAATCCGAGGGAGCACGTTGCGCCACGTGGCACCACCAGAGAACATCCGAGTGTGGAGATGGATTTTGAAGGCTTTTTGTGGTTTAATTATGTCTGTTGCTCTCCCGATCAACAGATCTGATCAATCCAAGTTTATTGCATAAAATTAGGGGCTACAATGCCCTATTTGTCCCTCCAAGAAACTATAAAAGAGGCTTAAGGGTCCTCTTTCAAAGGCATTCAAGTAGTAATCAAGTAGATATCTCCTCCTTCCTCCTATTGCTCCTCTACCTTCTACATCCCGTCTCCATTTCTACATCTCCGTCTAAAGCATCCGTTGAGCCACCTCGGTGGATCACTGCTGTTTCTCTTGACCTCTCCGAAAGGCCACCATGGACCACCTGTGGTGCCCTTGTTCTACTATATAGATAGTTTCATTTATGCTATAGTTAGAATTTGTTCTAGTTATAATCACATGTATGCAATCCATGTTTTGACTCTCTGCTTGATATATATATTGTGATTTATTGTCTATGCTATTTAGTAATTAGATTTAGAACAAGAGCATGAAATCAAAAGTGCTTTCTGCCTTCCTGTGATTGATTGGGACTCACTAGTTCCGTTAAATTGGCGCCATTGCCAAGGAGGCAAGGCGACTTTTGAATTTATCTCTAATACATTATTCTTGTATGTAGGTACAATGACATGAAGTGGTGAACGAATCGAAGTGGGTGCTGCGAAAATCAGATGCACACATTCCCATTAGAAATTCGACTAGAAAGTAAGTGTTATCTTCAAAATTCAATAGCCATGTTTCTAATGCTCCAAAAATCTTGAAATTTGAATTGGAACTACATTTTTGAATTATCTTTCCAACGCCACCATTATAAAAAGGAAATTCCATCTGTGGAATTTTTAAAAATTTATAGAGTACATATGTGTCAGATTGCTCGAAAATGGAACTGTTATGAAATTTGAAAATCATTTTAACCAACATACAAATCTGATTGACTCAAAAATTATGGGGTGTAAAATATAATCAAATTATCCTTCAATATCATATTTTTACAAAATTTTTGGAGCATATTTGATATCATTTCCAATAGAAAGACCAACACAGGGTCTAAATCCCATATTTGACCCCTTGCTAGTTAAAAATTCATAGCCATTTGTTGAAAATAGTAAAAATTCTGAAAAAATACTCTCTTAAAAGCTTATTATGAGAGGAATCTTCTTACCAAATTTCAAATCATTTGGATTCCATATTTACCTGGGAGCTTATATTTGATTTGTGGTCTTTAATTTGAAACAATTTAGAAGCGCATGAGCCAATAGGACCACATTGGACTCCGATGAGCCCAAAAGTTAGTCGGTGAGGTGAGTCACCTTATGGACCACCCACCATCTACTACATTAAAGAGACAGGTTAAGAATTCACCAAAACACATCAAATAACCTGCATTTGGCTTGAAACTACTAAGGAGTTTCAACTTCTCTTGCAAAACCTGGTGTCTAAGGCTGTAGGGTAGCATCAAACAACAGTGGCTACAGGGTAACAAAATCGGAGGCAAAAGCCGAAGGAAGAACCTTCCACATAGTCCCCTCGTAACCAGCCTGGCCGGGTTAGCTTGAGAGACGGGAATTCCTTACAATTGGTCTCTAACCAAATTTTCAATAACTAGAACTTAAATGAAAAATCCAGTCATTTTATTCTAAGGACCAATTTGATTACAAGGCCCTTTCCTTATTTTGCCACCAGTCCCTTGTAACTGGTGTAAGGTAACTAGGACCCTTCTAGTGTCCTTTTGATCATCTTAATCGTGGACCCATACTCTTTCTCATCTTACCATCAGTAGGGTTCTCCTCCCAACTCAACTATGATCCCAACTTCTTATGCGTGGGAGATTGCTCCTCATTATTCCTATACGTGCACACCTCAGACCTGGGACATACCCACCTCAACCTCTTGGACATCCACATAGATCTCACAGCACTTAGAGACACTCTCCATGCGGGATCGAGATCTCATCATGATGACTGATTATCTTGATCAGTCCTGCCAAAGGCAGGCTCCTACATCTCACAAGAACCCTCAGAACACCTAATTGATCTAAATAGTCCAGGAAGAAAAAGAGGTCAGAAAAAGGGAATATGAAGACTTAAGCAAAGCAATTCAGCATGAATGACAAAGAACCCAAGACATCACCTCTAGGGGCCTTAAATTTAGAGGGAATGTAGCGCGGGTGGATGGTAAGGCACTCATGGTTAAGGATCAACCGCAACCTATTACTGCACTGAACCACCCACCACCCTTCTGATTCCCCAAACCAAATCTATTATAACCCTCCATCTTCCCCGAGACTCGCATCTAAGGCCACATCCACACAGATCACCACTGGGGAGCCACCAATAGACTCGCAACTACTTCTCAAACTGCAACAAACAACAGCAAAGTACAAGGACACAGTTGTGAGATATCTACATAAAATCCAGATCACTACTGATCCAGGGCAGAGACAGACTTTGATTGAAATAAAAGAATCTCTGATGGAAGCCCTTAAAGAACTAGAATCTGTGGCTAGGATGAATCAACCAACTTGCACACTTCAACATATACTCCTTTTGCATTACCAAATTCAGACTAGCCTAGAGGATTTTAGGGAACGTAAGATGACTTTTAAGGATTCTTCGACTCACATGCCCGAAGTAGAAGATGTAGGTGATTTCCATGTGAGAGATGAGATATCAGATGGAATTAAGGGAAATGTTCATGGCATATTTGAAAAGAAATTAGTTGACAGCACTAGCCTAGAAAATAGTGAGGAAAGTCCAATGATCGATATGATGGGAACACCATCATGAGCCCTAACAAGCTCATTTTGACCCAATGAAGAGAATAAAAGCTCCTACATAACCCACTAAAGGTCTTAAGTCAATTAATAACCTTTCTGAGTGAAAAGCAAGAAATAAGGGGTAAAATTGTAATTTTACCATTGTAGTACAGCAACAGGTTTTCTCAAGGGCTAAACACAGGTCAAAAGGTCATAACAAGATAAAAAAGTGGGTTAGATTTGACAGAAAAAGGTTTATGTGTACCTTGTGAATTAAATGACTTCTTGAAACCCTAAGACATGCCCGCTTGATTAAGCAAGGTTCTGGTCAGAATAAAATTCACCTAAACCCTCTAAAATCAAAGAAAAATATTCTCTAGGGCTTAGAACTTCCAATTTGGCCATTGGAACCCATTTTGACCAAGAATGGGGTCTCAGACAGGTATTTGACTGAAATTGGGCTTTTACAGAAATTGCCTAGTCAAACATTGTCAAACACAAAATTAAACTTCACCATTGGATTCCTTAGGTCAAAATTAGGTTTGTACCAAAATTTGGACCAAAGGGGAACTCATCTTGACCCACTTTGAAAATAAGTCCAACCTGATTACATTTCTATCCCTATCTTTCAAAAATCCTTACAATCAGCCCCCTAGCTTTCTTATCATCTTCACAGATAAGTATAGCGGAGGAATCCTACTCCGGAGAGCTTTAGAAGGTGATTTCTCCTTGATTGCTCAGAGAATCCGTCCTAAAATTGGAAGGAATATTCTCTAAGTAATCTCCTCCAGTCTAAACCCATCAATGATCCCTAATTGTTACCCAATCTCTCATGGGAACACATGATAGATTTGGGTCTTTTCAAGATTCCAACTCCAGTGACTATGCCTTGCTTGAAAGCTTGGCTTCCAAGCACAAATCCTTCTCTAGAGACCTATTTAAGACTCACCAGATTCAACCGAGTCTCCTCAGCTTGAAATTGGGCCAGATTCCCTCTCATTCTTCTCTCCTTGTCGGTCGTAACCCTCCGCAAGCTCCGACGGCTCCTCCCTCGCTCTCGCGTCGCCCAACCACAATACTTCGCGCAACACCGGCAAACTTCGTCTCTGCCCTCGTCTTCGCTGCTGCCTCATCTAAGGAGATCTTCCTCTCCGACGTCAGTGATACCAGCCCTGACGCCTCCCCTGTCTCTTTCGTCCTTTAGAGGTAGGTATTATACTCTTGATAAATGCTAGTTTATCAATATTCTTATGCATTAAAACAAACCTATCTCTTAGGATTTTGCTCTGCAAACGGGTTTTCTGGGGTGCATTTAGGCATAAATTAGGTTATGCAAGCATTGCATTTTTTATTGAGTCTTTGATGTATTTTTTTGAGTGTTAGGGATAAATAGATTGCCAGATCCCTAGAACCCAAGCACTCAAGAAGGCAACTGGTGAAAGAGAAGCTCTCACCAGTTGGAACTCAACTTGATCTAGCTCACCATAGCAGGAATTCAGCTCACCTGAATTAGGGTTAGCTCATCCAAGCTCCATTCAGCTCATCTCAGCTAAATGGAAGCTCAAGAGAGCTCATCTTAGCTCACCCTAGCTCAGGTCAGCTCAGATCTAGCTCAACTTAGCTAAGTCTAGCTCATCTTAGCTCCCATTAGTCCATAAGGAGCTCTAGCTAGCTCAGTTGAGTTGACTGAGTTCACCCCAGCTCAGGTCCAGCTACATCCAACTCCACTCAACTCCAGCCAGCTGAAGATGACTTCATTCCAGCTCAGGAAGCTCAAGTCCAGCTCCCAGGGACTCAGCTTAGCTCAACTCAGTTGAGCTAAGCTACCTTAGCTGCCTCAACGAGCTTGACCCTCCCCGGGAGCACCAGACCCAGCTCACCTTAGCTCATTATGGTAGAAGCCAGCTCACTTTAGCTTGGCTTAGTAGCTAGCAAAGAATTAGCAAGCTAACCCAGTTAGAGTAGCTCTATGCACACTCTTCAACAACTGCTAACTCCAGTTCAAGCTCAAGACTTCTACCCCTCAGCTCCTCTCTTCAAACCCTAGCTCCAATACCTCCTCCTCTACTACATAGCTAGCTAAGCTAGCTTAGCTTAGCTTAGCTTAGCTAGCAACCAGCTCCTTGGCCATCCATCACCTTACACTCAACCCTAGCTAGCTCCACCAACTTAAGCCCTCCCTAAGCTCACCTAAGCTAGCTATCCTACTCCAGGTTGGTGCCACCACATAGCCACCTCTTCACCCCATCATCACCACAAAAAGGCACCAATTTTGGTGCCAAAACCTAACCCTAACTAGCCCCCTTTTTGGCACCAACATCCAACCCCATATCCACCATACACCTAACCCTACAACCACCTCTAGCTATCCACCTAACCCCCCTTCTAGAAGCCAGAAGTGGTGCCAACTCTAGGTGCCCTTTGGCCACCATAACCACCCCCTTAACACCCTTTAAGGTGGTGCCAAATAGCCCCCTCCCTTGGATCTTGATAACCACCCATAACCACCCTATAAGTCCATCCTAGCCCTACATGTGTCCACGCCAACCCCACCCCTCCTAAACCCTATAAAAACCCATCACCTACCACCATTTTTATCATCCTCCATTAGTGTTTTATTCTACCTATGCCCACCTACACCTACGACCAAGAAGAAGAAGTAGAGAAGAAGATTAAGGGGGCACATCACCCGCCTCTTTGGTGCCTTCTTCTCCCCACTCTCTTCACCTTGTGCCACGCCAAGGAGGAGAGCCATTCTACTTCAAGGAGGACATCCAGGCAAAGGAGAAGGACCTAGGGTGGATGTCCACCCTTGGGGAAGAATTGAAGGTGGTAGCTTCCACCTTGGAGGAACCATCTTGGTGGAGCATAGCAAGGAAGGAGTTGGAGGACTCTTTTCATGCTTGGGAGCTACCAGGCTTGGAGCAAGAAGCCATCATCTTCTTCACCATTTCATTTAGAGGATTTATGTTTTTATCTTCTTGCATTTCAAGTAGATTAGAAGCTTTCCTCTATGAGTTTTGTGTAGAACAAGTTCATTTTAATTCAAGTTGCCTTCTTTTAATTTTTGTTGCATAGCTTTTTACAATTTTTGCCTAGCATTTGTTTCACTCCCTCTCCCTAATTATTCTATGCCTCCACATGCCTAGGGTGAGCTTAGGGAGAGATCTACCTATCACATTAGGGTTAGCTTTATTGAATTAGGTTTTAGTTGTTTTCTCGCTTTCAATAAAAACTTGTGCATTGCCGTTATTTCAAAATTAGAAAAACTATATATTGAAAAACATCAAAAAGAAAGTTGAGTTCCATCTTTAAAGAAAGGGATTTTTATTTGCAAACTTGCCTCCTTGGATGACCCTAGATACCTCACTATCTAGGTCTTATAAATTTTAATGAACGTTTATGTCCGTTGCAATGACTTAAAACACCAAATTAACAAACTGTGCAAAAATGCAATCACTTTTTTGCACCGTTGCCGGGGAGGCACTTTTAATTGATTCTCTTGCTTGAAGTGGATCTCATCCCCTTGTCTCTCTCTTCTCTCGTGTGTGCAGGAACTATGGGAAGAAAGCGGGAATTTGGAAGCGAGAGCTCAAAGTTCCTTTTCTTCCCACGATTTCAGGCTAGTCCCCCATTTCTTATGACATTTAGGCTAAAAAACTACCAAAATAAACTAAACTTGGCTTTCAGGACCCTAAATAACTTAGTTAAGTGGAGTGGTGTATTTAGAAACCCAGTGATTGCTTGTTTGCACCATTAACACCACTCCATTTCTAGTATTGGTGTTCTGCTTTTTCAGATCCAGACTTCTGTCCGGATTTGAAATATCAATTCCGATCACCACAGGCCTCCTAAAATCATGTAATTTTACATAGAGATTCTAAATCAAGTTGAAAACATCCGTTCCAAATTTCAGAATAATTGGATTTTTATTTAATTTTTAAAAATTCTTGGATTGCAGAGGTGTCACACCCTTTAACCTTCCTATTTTGCTTCTATCCATGAATTTTTAGAAGCTCATTCAACTTTTCCAAAATTTAGCTTTCTGGAATCCTTGTGAACTTTTACATATTATATAAAATCACCAAAATTTTATGAGGTCAGTGGTAATACTGAAAAGTCCGAAACACCCACGGGTATCATCTCTAGTCTTTGATACCAGTACAAAAAAAAATTCAAAACAATTATCAAAAAAATTCTTCAAATCTTAAAAAAATCTTTTCTGGAATCCTTGTTTGATTTTCTTCAATGTAGTGGTCTGGTTTGACTTGTTTGGATCAGTACTTAATATAGAAAGCCTAAAAATAATTCATTGGTAGTAATTTTCTATCTTAGGGACAACTGGCTTAGGGTTTCTTTCTTTCTTTTTTAGAGACTCACATTAAAGGAAATTAACCATCACCAATACAACTTGTTTTTCCTTTGATTGTGGAGTTTCAAAACTTATTTGAAAATTTAAAAAGAGAAACCCGAAAACACATTGAATTAAATCAAATCCTAAAAGACAAAAATACAAGAAATTGTGTGATAACTTGCCTTTTAATTGGAACCACTTTCCAATTCTTGCGCACAAAAAAAAAATTGAAATAATAGGGCAACAACCCAATCAATGCCCTCCACATTCCGTGTGCACTTTAGTATCCTAGCCCTAACTAAAATTCGTAGCAATTTGAACCCTAAGGTTCCGTATATTTAGGCTTGCTATATAGGACTTAAATTTTCTCTAGTTAGTACTAATTCTGTCATCTGTATCTGGTGTTCAGGCTGAGGGGCTGTGTCAAACGACCATGCATGGGTTTATACAAGCACTGATGTAAACACATTTACACTACTTAAATTGTCTATTTCTGCATGTTCTTAAGCATAGGATTGCATTTCATGATATAAATATTGCATAACATGCATCATCATGCATTTAGAGTAGTTTGAATAAAATGGACGTTAATTGTCTCCTTTTATGTGCTTGGACAGGGCAAACATTTTATCGGGGCCTCGGATCAAAGATCCAACCGTATGGATGTGATCAGGACGACGATTAGAGTTCAACGACTCCAGGATTGCCCTAATCAGACATCCGTAGCATCAGATAGTGACCGGGGAATCCTAGAAGATCAAGGGCCAGGATGGTGAAAATTTGCACCTCAGATGACAAATCCGACTGCATAGATGAATTCGGATTGACGATCGCAGCCCAACGACGCAAAAATCAAGTCAATCCGACATCCGTGGCACCATCTACAACTTCCAGAAGATGAACGGCCAAGATGGCGCCACGTGGCACCATCTCGGCCGCCCAAACGGCCGCACGCATTCTACGAAGGCCCCACACCTGCTCGCTCTCCGCCGTTGGATCTTGATCCAACGGCTGTGGTCGGCCGCGCTTAAAAGCGTCTGCTCGACCATCCGCGCCCCGTAGCGTAGCGGTCGAGAGCGCTTACACGACCAGTGGGCGCGAGTTCGAGCCGCAGTAGAGGGCTGGAGGCGCGGTGAAGACGTTGGGTCAACCGGGTTTTATTGTTATAACGTTGTAGTATAGCCAGTTATTACCAACATTTCAAATATATAAATTTTTTTACTCGGAAAATAAAAGAGTTCCTGAGGTCGAACTCAGGGAGCAAGTTGTATTCTAGAGATATACATGTTTCTTTTACAAAAAATAAAGAAAGAGAGAGGGAAAGAATTTGTTGTTCTCTTTGTTTTCTCCTCGTGATGTTCTTCTTTCTTTCTTTCTTCAGATCTCCTTCTTCTTCTTTGTTCTGCAGAGGTGATGCTCTTCTTTCTTTCTTCAGATCTCCTTCTCTTTTTCTTCTTTGTTCTGCAGAGGTGATGCTCTTCTTTCTTTCTTCCTTCAGATCTCCTTCTTCTTCTTTGTTCTGCAGAGGTGATGCTCTTCTTTCTTTCTTCCTTTCCCTTCAGGCCGTCGTCTGATTTCCAAATCAGACGACTTAAACTGCCTGTTGCTACAGTGTCTCCCTCAGCTTCCTTCTTCTTCCGCGGTTCTTCTTCTTCACCTGTGCCTGCACACTTCAGAGCTTACGTCAGAGAACAAAACCTACTCTACCCTCTCCCCCCGCGTCTCTCTCTCTCTGAAACCACTCTTGGGAAAGCTCTCCCAGAGCTGCCGGGTAATCGGGTACGGGTCGTGCCCGGGTCCAGGCCCACCGGCGTGCGTGGTGGGCGAGGAGTGCAGGTCAGTCTAAGTCGGGTCGGGTCGGGTCAGGTCCGCGGGGCGTGAGCGCGGACGAGACCGGGTAACCGGGCGGGTGAAGGGGACCTCACCCCGTGTGCTGAGGCAGTAAGCCTCCAGCACTTTTGCATCTTATATCACTGCGCCTCTTCAGGCTTTTCCGAGGTGGGACTAAATGTCCCACCTCAATTGCGCGCCCGCAGCGGGGAAAGCAGCGGGAGATCGCAGCGTCACGCGAAGCCTTCTGCCTTAGCTGCGAGCCTGGTGTTTTGTCGAAACGCCTCGCTAGGCCTGGGAGTTGAATCTGGGCGTGGCGCTGAGCGTGGCGCGCCTGTAGCTGCAGGCGGAAGCAGCTCCTTCTGCACGGCAATGGCGGCAGAGGTCGGGTGGCCTGTTCACAAGAAAACGGCCTCTCGGCCTAATCAGAAAGTGCCAGGAGCTTCGCCAGGTGCGGCGAAGCTCGTGTGGGTGGTGGCGAGGCGCGGGGCGGCGTGCAAGGGTTGCCCTAGGTCGGACTGTGGGTCGGAGGATGGGTTTGTTAGGGGAAGCGTTACGGATGTGTGGAGTGGCAGTGAAGGGGTGGGGGGTGCTCAGTGTGATGAGGCGGAGGTGCGGTGAGGGTCGGCGAGGTGTGTGAGGCTGTGGAGCGATGGGAGCATCTCGCCGGAGGGTGGCTGGAGACGAAGGGGGTGACGATGGTCAGGGTCGGTCGAGGGCTTAATTGAATAAAGTGAAAGCGGGGAAAGAAAGAGGAGAAGAAGGGGAGTAGTTCTAGCTTACTTGCAGGGACGAAGGGGGAGGAACAGGGCGACAGTCGTATCGACTGTCGCCGGAGAAGACGATGCTCAGGGAAAGGGGCGGCGGCGAGCAGAGAGCCGGAGAGGCGCCAGCTGGGTGCGGCGTGGCGCGGGAAGAGCAGGGGAGGAAGTCTCTGCTGCTGGTATTGCGGCAGAGCGAAGAGGTGGAGGGGGAGGAACCGCCGGAGCTGGTGAGCGTCTGCCGGAGAGAGAAGAGAGGAAAGTTGGGGATTTTCTCCGTCAGATCCAAGCTGCCCCGGTCGGTGGAGCAACGGGGGGTATTTATAGGGATTAAACAGGGAGGAAGGCGGAGGGAGACGACGTGTCTCCCTCGCCGGAGGATGGCCGGAAACAAGAACCCATACCGTCCGTGCGTTCGCACGGCCGGTATGGTGGGTTACAACGACCAGGGGGCTGTCCCTGCGACGGCTGACGACGTAGGGCACCCCCGGTTTACTTGCCAGGTCCCCCACCTCACCCTGCGCGGCGCCATGCTCCGCGCAAGGTCGCCGGAGCATGGTGGTGGCAGGTTTTGCAGGGGGGACCTGATCGCAAAGAACGAAGGAGAGTTAGGGGCCAAAATGCGATGGTTCAAAAGTTGAGGGCCAAAAAGTAAATATATGAGGACCAAAGTGTAAAGTTGGTCAAGGAGGTTTCTTCTTAGGCTCAAGTTTTTATACATGACTGATTAGGACCTAAGGAATCTGATGGTGAATTTCATTTCTATATTAAACCTTGTTTGACCGATCAATTTATGCGAAAAACCCAAATTAAGTTATTAATTGGGCATGGTTCTCAATGTAGGTCAAAATGGGTTCTGAAGGCCAAATTGAAGGTTATAAACCCTAGAGATTATTTTTCTATGAATTTTAGAAGGTTTATTCTTTTTTTACTTTGCCTCAAACCTCGTGAATTGAAGTGGGTTGTTTTAGGGTTACAGATTATCATTTAGTTTCTTGGAATTGCTGTAGCCCTTGCTAGATCATTTCATCCCACTTTTATTCTTATTAAGCTGCTTTGACCTATGTTTGGGCCCTGAATTACCCTGTATGCAGATTATACTGGTAAAATTGCATTTTTACCCCTTATGACTTGTTTTCTCCTTAAACTCAGGATTCTCTGAGTTAAGCCTTTCCTTGAGTTATGTAGGAGCTTTTATCCTTTGTATTGGGTCAAAATGAGCTAGTTATGGCTCATGATGAGGTTCTCATCATACCCCCATGCCTAGCTTTTGCTAGTCCCTTAGCAAAAACTTAAGGTTTCAACCCTTGTTCTAGACCATGAAGTTTTTAATAGTTTTAGATAAGTGCCTTTTTTATTTGAGCATAGATTAGGTTAGAATGCTGACCATAGGCCTAAAAGGTACTCTAGTACCAATCAAGATCCAAATCTGTCTAGCCTTAGCCTCAGTCTTTAGCAAAGGTTTTTAAGGTCCACAAGAACTAACCTAAGGTTTATTGGACTTCGTGGTTAAAGCACCCGTGCTTGAAATGATTTTAGCCCTGGCTCAGTTCGCAGTGCGTTTTGTAAGAGAGAGATAGAAAGTTTTTCTGTTTAGAGAGTTTTCTCTCTCTTTTTCTTTTTAGTTCTAGCCTAGGATTGGCTTTTCAACACGGTCTGTATCAGATTCCTTGCTCCCATCATCAATCCTCAAGGGTTCCTGGCGATCGATGCTTCGAGATAGCACCGCCCATGGCAACCCCCGGAACCCTGGCTATTGAGATTTCGAGATAATCCCATCCATGATGTTCCGTGGCCGAATCCAGACCCTGGCAATTGACACTTCGAGATAATGCCATCCATGGAATCTGAACCAGCAGAGTGTTTACATGCCCCCAGTAGGATATGTAAATATCCTAAGAGACAAGCACCGAGGAGATGATATTTTGTTACGCATCTTCGAGGGGATTTCCCGCCTCTCCGCGCTGGGAACTCGTCCAAATCAACTTGTGTTGATCGGCCGCTCCTATTCTAGGTGTTCTTTTCAGAATTTTACGACGCTTCTGCGTGATTCTGATTTTTACGCTTACTGAACCAGGCTGTGTGTGTGGTTAGGGTGCTTAGGTTACCGAGTCCCGTAAACCAAAAATTAGTTAACGAGGCCGAATACTCCCTAAGCCTTAGACCTAATACTTCAGCTTTTCATTTTCCTCAACCTCTTGAGGAGTGTCCAGATCTTAATGGGTACTAAGAGTCTATTCAAGAATGCCTAAGGTTTGCATTCTTTACTAATCTCTTTGTGCACTTTTCTTGAATGAGGTCTAGAACTTAGGTTAATTCCTTAGTTCCTTACTAATGACTATCACTTTTTCTCATAATTTTGTGCTCCTTTTTCATTTTGTTTCTTTTCTCCTTCACAAAATTTCCTTCTCCTCTTTTCCTCTTATTCTTTTTCAAATTTTTTTTTTTTTTTTTTTTATTTTTATGGTGTTTTTGGCATATGTGAATTTTTTGTTTGAAACCTTTTCTTACAAGTTTTGCACTTTCATACCCCCCCATGCCTAAGATTTGCAATGTCCTCATTGTAACCTAGGGGGTCTTAGTTCACTCCTTAAGACAGAAATTTGGATGAGTGGATGGGTCGGGTTGAATTTTTGCGGACGATTTCAAATCCCAGATGCAAACATCTGAGTTGGGGTCGGCTGTCTACAAGGGTGAACTTCGAGTGCTAAAAGGTGTCAGAACAAGTTTCAGGTTTACAAAGAGAATGACGGGCTGCCTCTCGTTAAGCGCTGAGTTTTACGCCATCGGCTGGGCGCAATAAGCTCAAGGGGAAAGGAGGATATAAGATGCCTCAGCCAAATCAGTAGAAGTTACATCAATGAACGGCTTGAGTCTCTGACCGTTCACGATGAAAGGTTCAGAATCGTGGCTGAGTGGACTGATTTCGATTGCTCCATTTCCAAAAACCTGTCGGACCAAATATGGTCCGACCCACTTAGATCTCAGTTTTCCTGGGAAGAGTTTGAGTCGGGCATCAAAGAGTAGGACCTTTTGACCAGGATGAAAGATCTTTCTCGAGATGTGTTTGTCGTGGAAGGTTTTAACCCACTCCTTGTAGATTTGCGAGTTCTCGTACGCGTCTAGGCGTAATTCATCGATCTCGCTGATTTGGAGTTTTCTGTGGGTCCCAGCCTTGGAAAGATCTAGATTACAGTTCCGTACTGCCCAATAGGCTTTATGCTCCAATTCTACGGGAAGGTGGCATGCCTTTCCGTACACCAGTCTAAAGGGAGACATGCCCAATTGGGTCTTGTGGGCGGTCCTATAGGCCCACAATGCTTCCGGAAGTCGGGACGACCAGTCCTTCCTGTCAGGTCGAACAGTGACTTGCAGGATTTTCTTGATCTCCCGATTAGACAGCTCAGCTAGACCATTAGTTTGGGGGTGGTAAGGAGTAGAGATTCGGTGAGACACCCCGTGTTTGGTCATCAGTGACCTAAACTGAGCATTTGTGAAATGGGTCCCCCCATCAGAGATTATTGCACGAGGAATCCCGAACCTTGAGAAAATGTGTTGATGAATGAATTTGAGAATGATTTTGTGATCACAGGTTCGGGTCGGTATGGCTTCGATCCATTTGGACACGTAGTCCACAGCCAACAGAATGTATTCGAAACCATCCGAAACAGGAAAGGGGCCCATAAAATCAATCCCCCAAACATCAAAGATTTCGCATACTAAAATCGGTTGCATAGGCATCATGTCGCGATGGCTCATGTTGCCCAAAGTCTGGCAACGACTGCATGCCTTGCAATGACTGTATGCGTCTTTGAACAGTGTGGGCCAGTAAAAGCCGCACTGGAGGACTTTTGATGCGGTTTTATGTCCGGCAAAATGGCCACCGCATGCCTGGTCATGGCAGAAAGAGAGGATATTGTTGACTTCCCCTTCCGGGACACATCTCCGGATGATCTGATCGGCACCTATGCGGAAGAGGTACGGGTCTTCCCAAATGTAATACTTGGCATCGGAGCGTAATTTGTCTTTCTTGGCCTTCGGCCAATCGGATGGGATCTGATGAGATGCCAAGTAATTTACTATATTAGCAAACCATGGAAGGCTAGTACCAATAGTCAGCAGGTGCTCATCGGGAAAATGCTCAGTGATGGGTCCGGAAGGGTCAATTATTTCAGAAGGAAGACGGGACAAGTGATCAGCTACCACGTTTTGCTTTCCCGCTTTGTTGCGAATCTCAAGGTCAAATTCTTGCAACAGCAAGATCCATCGGATTAATCGAGGTTTCACGTCCTTCTTCACAAGGAGATGCCTCACAGCTGTGTGATCCGAGTATATGATGACATGGGAACCCAGAAGGTACGATCTGAACTTTTCTAAGGCAAATACTACAGCTAGCAGCTCTTTCTCAGTAACCGTATAGTTACGCTGAGCCTCATCGAGTATTTTGCTGGCGTAGTAAATGACCACAGGTTTCTTGTCATTTTTCTGTCCCAAAACCGCTCCTACAGGGAAGTCGGATGCATCACACATGATCTCAAAGGGTTGAGACCAATCAGGGGACTGTAGGATCGGGGCTTGGGTGACTCGGTCACGCAGGATTTCAAATGCTTGAGTGCATTCCTTGGAGATTTCGAAGGGAACATCCTTGGAGAGAAGAGTGGTCAGGGGGCGTGCGATTTTTGAAAAATCAGGGATAAATCGTCGATAAAAACCGACATGCCCTAAAAAGGATCGGATGTCCCTGATTGAGCTAGGCATAGGAAGGTGAGAGATCAGATTAACCTTAGCTCGATCCACTTGGATACCTTTCTCCAAAATTGAGTGTCCCAGGACAATTCCCTCAGGCACCATGAAATGGCTCTTTTCCCAGGAAAGAACCAAATTCACATCGATGCACCGCCTGAGTATCTGGACCAAGTGTTGGAGGCAATCGTCGAATGATGCTCCGAAAACTGAAAAGTCATCCATGAAGACTTCCAGATAATCACCTGCCATATCTGAGAATATGGCAAGCATGCATCGCTGAAAAGTAGCGGGTGCATTGCAAAGACCGAAAGGCATCCTTCGGAAAGCGTATGTTCCGAAGGGGTAGGTGAACGTGGTCTTTTCTTGGTCCTCAGGATGGATTGCCACCTGATTATAACCGGAGTACCCGTCAAGAAAGCAGAAGAACCTATTTCCCGCTAGTTTTTCGAGAATTTGATCAATGAAGGGTAGTGGGAAATGATCCTTCTTCGTGGAGGAATTGAGTCGACGGTAATCTATACAGACTCTCCACGAGTTGGCTAATCGGGTAGGAATGATTTCTCCGGTCTCAGTCATTATAGTGGTGAGTCCTGCCTTCTTGGGCACGACCTGAATTGGGCTCACCCAACGACTATCGGAGATCGGGTAGATGATCCCGGCATCTAACCACTTGATGATCTCCTTTTTCACGACCTCCTGCAGATTGGGGTTTAAGCGTCTCTGCATTTCACGAGAAGGTCGTGTGCCCTCTTCTGAATAGATATGATGAGTACAATAAGAGGGACTTATTCCAGTCAAATCATCGAGAGTCCATCCGATGGCTCTGCGATGTTGCTGGAGGACAACAATCAGATGGGATTCCTATTCAGGACTGAGGTTGGAATTGATAATTACAGGAAGGGTCTGATTAGAACCCAAAAAGACGTATTTTAAGTGAGCAGGAAGGGGTTTTAGTTCGAGGATGGGGTTTTCAGCAGCAGCGGGTGGTTCAGTATAGATGTGAGGTTCAAGGGTGGGAGTTACTGGGTTGTTCACATCTGGATTTGACTCCTCTGTTTGCGGGTCAAGATCCTTCTGTGGTTGATGAGGCATACTCGAGTCATTCTGGAGGTGTGATTCATCAACCAAAGTCTTGATGTCACAAATTTGTTCGATGACGCCGCAATTAATTCCTTGTTGGGCCTTAAATATATCAATTTTCAGTGTTTGATCTCCAAACTTAAGCTCTATTTGGCCCTCTCACAGCTGATGTTGGCTCTAGCAGTAGCCAAGAAAGGTCTCCCAAGAATGATTGGTGTATCCCTAGGGTCCTCAGGTGCATCCATATCTAAGACTATAAAGTCCACTGGAAAATAGAAATCCCGCACTCTTACAATAACATCCTCGAGAATCCCTTTTGGTGACTTTATAGATCGATCTACTAATTGTAATGTCACCTCGGTTGATTTTAGCTCAGATTCTTCTAGATGGTCGAGTAAGGATGTGGGTATCAGGTTTATGGATGCACCCAAGTCTAACAAAGCTCTATCAAATTGGGTACCACCTATCTTACAGGAAATCAGGGGAGTTCCAGGATCTTTTGCCTTGGGTGGGAGTCTACTGAGGATTACAGAGCTGGCTTGTTCTGACAGAACAATTGGGCTCCCTCCCTTGGTTCGCGGCTTACGCTGGGGTGTACATATATTCTTTAGAAATCGTGCGTAAGCTGGTACGTGGCGGATTGCATCCATCAAGGGGATGTTTATGTGGACCTGCTCAAAGAGCTTGACCAGGTCCTCCTCAGGGGCCACGGGTTTGGTGGTCTTCTTTCCCTTGGTCAGGGCCTCGGGAAACGGGATCTTGGTTGGTTCTTCTAGGATAGTTCCAGGTTGTGGATCTGGAACAGCGGTACCTTGGATAACTATCCTAGGGTCATGGTTATCAAGCTGGGAGTGGTTTGGATAATGCGGATCTTGAGTTGTCTTACCACTACGTGTTGTTACAGAATTTAATCCGGCCTGATTTTGGTTTGGGTTTGGTAGAAGGGGTGGCTACTGCTGAAATCCCGCATAAGAAGTTGAGGCTTCCATCTCGTCTGGAGATGGAGCAGTAGGGGCCTGATAAATCCATTGAGCGTGGCCTAAATTTGGATTCATAACGCGCTTCTGGGTTGGCACGTTATTTGGGTTAGGAAGGGGTTGGGAAGGGAGTGTGCCTGGCTGGCGAGAATTTGCCAACTGGGCCAGTTGAGTTTTAACTTCTGTAAGCTCGTCCTTGTGCTGTTTCTGAATAGCCGCATTCGTTTTTTGAATGTCAGCCAGAGTCTGAAGGATTAGGGACATTTGATCCTGATTTGGCCCTGATGGATAAGTAGGGTTGGGCCGAGGCTGAGGCGGCTGGTAATGACGAGGGGGCTGTGGGCGGGACTGAAAAGGTGGTCTTTGGGTTTGGGAATTTCCCGCCCACTGAAAATTGGGATGGTTTCGCCATCCAGGGTTGTAAGTGTTGGAGAATGGGTCATTCTGGATGGCGTTGAGGTCCTCGCAGGTCTGAGGAACCTCCTGAGAATCAGGGAAAGGAGGAATGGAGTTCCCCAGGCTGGTGTAGAAAGGATCGGATGATCTTCCAGTCCAAGAATCAGATGGGGATGGATATGGATCCATACCAGGGGAAGATCGGTGGAGGATGTTTTGCACAGTCTCCTGTGTGGAAGGAGGTTGTGCAAAGGAGTTACGCGCGGAGGTGGCTCGCTGCAAGTGCTGAGTCAGCTCATCCACCTTCTTTTCAATGATTGAGACCTTGTCCAATCGACTGGCCATTAATTCCAGGTCGACTGATGCGGACAGGCCCTGCGTCTCATGTGCTCCCTTAAGATTCGTCGCTGCGCGGGTATTCGTCCTGTCAAATAGTCCCATGGAGTCATTGTTGATGGAGTTCTCGCACATGTTTTCGAGAATCTCCCATACGGTGTCTTCATGTTGACCCATGATGTTTCCTCCGCAAGTTGCATTGACGAAAAGGCGGATGTCCTCACGGAGTCCCTGGTAAAAAGATTGGACTTGTTCCCATTTAGGAACTCCGTGATGGGGGCACTTTCTCATGAGATCCTGAAAACGATCCCATGCCTCATGGAGAGGTTCTCCTGATTGTTGAGTGAAGTGTGTAATCTGATGGCGCAAGGCGTTGGTCCGACCAACGGGAAAAAACTTTTTCAAAAATTCGGATTGAAGTTCTTCCCAAGTGTTGATCGGCCGGGTCTGAGTTTGATACCAATGGGCGGCCTTGTCCATAAGAGAAAAGGAGAACATCTTCATGAGAAGAATATCCCAATTTTGCGCATCTGATCCAAAAGTGTGGGCCAGATGCTTTAGCTGTTTGATGTGCTGGAAGGGATCTTCAGAATTAAGCCCATGGAATTTAGGTATAGCATGAATCATGTTGGGCTTTAATTCGGAATCAGGTCCTCCAGTCGGGATTCTGACTCGAGGCTCAATGGCCACCGCAGCAGGATTGTAGTGGTCCCGCATCATAGGACGCTGTGGTGGGTGCACGAAGTTTTGGAAGAGGTCATTGAGTCGCTGGAGCTGGTGTTCCAGATTATTTTCTTCCTCAACTGGCTGAGCCATGATGGGGGAAAAAGAAGAACTTGGTTCTGAATCAGAAGAGAGAATAATGTGAGGGTGTTGCTGCACAAACACGGGCGTCGAGGCTTGGCCTTGACGAGAGCGAATTTCTAATGGAGGTCTTAA
Source organism: Thalassia testudinum (assembly GCA_037157565.1). Taxonomy (NCBI): domain Eukaryota; kingdom Viridiplantae; phylum Streptophyta; class Magnoliopsida; order Alismatales; family Hydrocharitaceae; genus Thalassia; species Thalassia testudinum. Next base: position 47,431,666 of record JAZHRO010000057.1, read on the forward strand.
GGGTGGTCTTAGGGACCTCCTTCCATACATGCACTGTTGGAAGAGGTAAGTTTAGAAGGTGCTGGACCCAATCAAGACACCCAAAAATGTGTTGGGTGACTATAGAGGTGCGGGGCAGATGGACCCCTTGATCAGAAAGATCGTCCACCTGAGAATTACCTGGGCAGCCAGAGAGGGAGAGTCCCGCGAAGACCCCTACACGGTAGAGCGTCCCCACGGGTTACAGGGTTTCCCCCACCCGACCTCTCTTGTCACTGCGGTTCCAGGTAGACCAGAATGGGGATCTTGACCTCTTAAGTCTACCAATTTTAAGATCAGGGTGCTTAAGGTTTCACTTGAACTTTAGTCTTTTTAAGTGCAAAGAGTGACCTAATTTAAGGTTGGTTGACCCAAAGGGGTCAACTTTACCTCTTGTTTTCTTTGAGAGCTTTCAGGTCTTGTCTTTTAGGGTTCAAGTGTTTAGAGAGAGCCAATTGTTTAGGATTTTTCTTGTTAATTATTTTCAATCAATGGCTTGGGCACACCACTTTTGGATTTCCTCAATTCTTGATTAAGGGGTGTGTCTCTACTGAAATCCTAATGTTTGACCTTATGTTGGCTCTACTCGGTCCATTTAACTCTTTGTTGGGCAATTAGGGCTCAAGCAAGAATGTGTTAGCCCTTAAATACCCTTAATAGTGTGCAGGAGTGATGAGTTGAAAACATGCAACTCTTTATGGTTACTAAGTATGGAAGACAAGTTAGCCCTATATTGCTTGTTCTTTTCTTTTCTTCCTCTTTAGAGTTTAGGGGTTAATAGTGAGAGGAAAAAATTTACCTGTCTTCGGAGTGGTTGTCGTGTGGTTGCCTGTCTTCTTGAGTTCCTGTAGCTGCACAAAAGAGAGGAGATTATCAAAAATTAAAAAAAGAAACAGGAATGTTTACCTCTAGAATAGCCGCTGCTTTCCCCGGCAGCGGCGCCAAAATGGAGACGTTGGGTCAACCGGGTTTTATTGTTATAACGTTGTAGTATAGCCAGTTATTACCAACATTTCAAATATATAAATTTTTTTACTCGGAAAATAAAAGAGTTCCCGAGGTCGAACACAGGGAGCAAGTTGTATTCTAGAGATATACATGTTTCTTTTACAAAAAATAAAGAAAGAGAGAGGGAAAGAATTTGTTGTTCTCTTTGTTTTCTCCTCGTGATGTTCTTCTTTCTTTCTTTCTTCAGATCTCCTTCTTCTTCTTTGTTCTGCAGAGGTGATGCTCTTCTTTCTTTCTTCAGATCTCCTTCTCTTTTTCTTCTTCTGCAGAGGTGATGCTCTTCTTTCTTTCTTCCTTCAGATCTCCTTCTTCTTCTTTGTTCCGCAGAGGTGATGCTCTTCTTTCTTTCTTCCTTCAGATCTCCTTCTTCTTCTTTGTTCTGCAGAGGTGATGCTCTTCTTTCTTTCTTCCTTTCCCTTCAGGCCGTCGTCTGATTTCCAAATCAGACGACTTAAACTGCCTGTTGCTACAGTGTCTCCCTCAGCTTCCTTCTTCTTCCGCGGTTCTTCTTCTTCACCTGTGCCTGCACACTTCAGAGCTTACGTCAGAGAACAAAACCTACTCTACCCTCTCCCCCCGCGTCTCTCTCTCTCTGAAACCACTCTTGGGAAAGCTCTCCCAGAGCTGCCGGGTAATCGGGTACGGGTCGTGCCCGGGTCCAGGCCCACCGGCGTGCCTGGTGGGCGAGGAGTGCAGGTCAGTCTAAGTCGGGTCGGGTCGGGTCAGGTTCGCGGGGCGTGAGCGCGGACGAGACCGGGTAACCGGGCGGGTGAAGGCGACCTCACCCCGTGTGCTGAGGCAGTAAGCCTCCAGCACTTTTGCATCTTATATCGCTGCGCCTCTTCAGGCTTTTCCGAGGTGGGACTAAATGTCCCACCTCAATTGCACGCCCGCAGCGGGGAAAGCAGCGGGAGATCGCGGCGTCACGCGAAGCCTTCTGCCTTAGCTGCGAGCCTGGTGTTTTGTCGAAACGCCTCGCTAGGCCTGGGAGTTGAATCTGGGTGTGGCGCTGAGCGTGGCACGCCTGTAGCTGCAGGCGGAAGCAGCTCCTTCTGCACGGCAATGGCGGTGGAGGTCGGGTGGCCTGTTCACAAGAAAACGGCCTCTCGGCCTAATCAGAAAGTGCCAGGAGCTTCGCCAGGGTGCGGCGAAGCTCGTGTGGGTGGTGGCGAGGCGCGGGGCGGCGTGCAAGGGCTGCCCTAGGTCGGACTGTGGGTCGGAGGATGGGTTTGTTGGGGGAAGTGTTACGGAGGTGTGGAGTGGCAGTGAAGGGGTGGGGGGTGCTCAGTGTGATGAGGCGGAGGTGCGGTGAGGGTCGGCGAGGTGTGTGAGGCTGTGGAGCGATGGGAGCATCTCGCCGGAGGGTGGCCGGAGACGAAGGGGGTGACGATGGTCAGGGTCGGTCGAGGGCTTAATTGAATAAATTGAAAGCGGGGAAAGAAAGAGGAGAAGAAGGGGAGTAGTTCTAGCTTACTTGCAGGGACGAAGGGGGAGGAATAGGGCGACAGTCGTATCGACTGTCGCCGGAGAAGACGATGCTCAGGGAAAGGGGCGGCGGCGAGCAGAGAGCCGGAGAGGCGCCAGCTGGGTGCGGCGTGGCGCGGGAAGAGCAGGGGAGGAAGTCTCTGCTGCTGGTATTGCGGCAGAGCGAAGAGGTGGAGGGGGAGGAACCGCCGGAGCTGGTGAGCGTCTGCCGGAGAGAGAAGAGAGGAAAGTTGGGGATTTTCTCCGTCAGATCCAAGCTGCCCCGGTCGGTGGAGCAACGGGGGGTATTTATAGGGATCAAACAGGGAGGAAGGCGGAGGGAGACGACGTGTCTCCCTCGCCGGAGGATGGCCGGAAACAAGAACCCATACCGTCCGTGCGTTCGCACGGCCGGTATGGTTGGTTACAACGACCAGGGGGGTGTCCCTGCGACGGCTGACGACGCAGGGCACCCCCGGTTTACTTGCCAGGTCCCCCACCTCACCCTGCGCGGCGCCATGCTCCGTGCAAGGTCGCCGGAGCATGGTGGTGGCAGGTTTTGCAGGGGGGACCTGATCGCAAAGAACGAAGGAGAGTTAGGGGCCAAAATGCGAGGGTTCAAAAGTTGAGGGCCAAAAAGTAAATATATGAGGACCAAAGTGTAAAGTTGGTCAAGGAGGTTTCTTCTTAGGCTCAAGTTTTTATACATGACTGATTAGGACCTAAGGAATCTGATGGTGAATTTCATTTCTATATTAAACCTTGTTTGACCGGTCAATTTATGCGAAAAACCCAAATTAAGTTATTAATTGGGCATGGTTCTCAATGTAGTTCAAAATGGGTTCTGAAGGCCAAATTGAAGGTTCTAAACCCTAGAGATTATTTTTCTATGAATTTTAGAAGGTTTATTCTATTTTTACTTTGCCTCGAACCTCGTGAATTGAAGTGGGTTGTTTTAGGGTTACAGATTATCATTTAGTTTCTTGGAATTGCTGTAGCCCTTGCTAGATCATTTCATCCCACTTTTATTCTTATTAAGCTGCTTTGACCTATGTTTGGGCCCTGAATTACCCTGTATGCAGATTATACTGGTAAAATTGCATTTTTACCCCTTATGACTTGTTTTCTCCTTAAACTCAGGATTCTCTGAGTTAAGCCTTTCCTTGAGTTATGTAGGAGCTTTTATCCTTTGTATTGGGTCAAAATGAGCTAGTTATGGCTCATGATGAGGTTCTCATCACGCGGGCGATTGGGCACGGGTGGAGCGTCAGATGGAGATCGGATGGCCGCGCGCGCCCGATAGCGTCAACGCACGATTGAACGAGCGGTGCGGACACGCGATCGCACATGGGCGAGCGCACAACGTGGCGGGCGGAGACGCATCCTAAGCCGTCCAATCTTGTGATCGGACGGTTGAGGATCGTTGTGCGTGCGATAGCGTTGAGCGTGCGGGCAGCTGAAGTGGCGCGTGTTGGCGCGGAAGCTACGCCAACGTCGGGGCTTTAGTGACCGATTTATCCGTCACTAAAGACCCCTCATTTAATATTTTGAAGTTGTAATATCCATTTTGGCCCCACTCCTTGTAACTATAAAAGGAGACCCCCTCCATACGAAATTCTCATCCCTTCCTTCTCCTCTCTACCCCTCCAAAGCTCAAGAGAAGCTTGTCCCACACCCAAGATGCTCCTTGCGAGATAAAGTCTAAATTTTCGTTCCCCTTCGGAAGTGGATCCCACGACGACGACGGCATGCTGCTTCGTTCCCGTTCTTCTGCTTCGTCCTCCTTCATCCTGCTTCGTTCTCCTTCGTCCAGACGTCGTCCCATCCGGCTCGTCCTCCAAGCAATCGTCGAGGAGGATAACTTCTCTCTCCCATTCTTATTTACAGCTTTTCTAGTGTAGAATTTTCCTGCTTTATAGTGTAATTGATTTTCCACTTTCTAGTGTAACTTTTATTTAGTTTGATTATATAAACAGTTGAAATATTGAATGCATGTTCTCTTTCTCTCTCTCTCTCTCTCTCTTTCTTTTAGTCTGATAGCTCCATTGTAATTATATCGCCTTGCTTATCAAAAATCCTAAAAAAATATAATTACGAATATAGATCAACGTAGCCTCCCTGTGTTCGACCCGGAATTCATTTCGGTATAAATTTTATTTGTTGAACACGAATTCTTCGCTTTCGAACTACAACGACAGGTTTTCCAAAACCAAACACGTTAGCATAGCGATTCGTAACGTTCAACATTTTGTCGCCGTTGCTGGGGAGGCAACGATTTTCGATCTTTTCTTCGCATTTCTTGCACTTTATGCTGTTTTATAACTAGCTTTCTCTTGTGTCTATTGTTTTGCAGAGGCCTCCATCAAGGAATCAACAAGCGGTAGACTAGAGTAAAGTGCAGTTGAAGACAACTGTAAGTGCTCCCCCATTCTTACCCCCTCCATTGATTTCATTCGCCACATTAAATCCAAATCTCAATTAACCTAGGTGTTTGCATAAATCCTAGGAATAGTTTGGTTGTTTGGATTTTCACTCACATTCATTCCACCCTCATTCATAAAAAAAATAACAAAAAGATAATCTTGTGGGGTAGTTTCCAACAAACACACAGCACACACCCACATTCAAGGCACTTGATCAACTTGATTTGTTTTCTACTCAACCGGGTTCTGATCCGTGGAACCGGTACACACAAAGCAACATATAACAGAGTAGAAATTATTCTAGGTTAACCATTTTTGAGTGCCTAACTTAGTGGTGCATTTGTGGCCAATTGTTTGAGTTGTTTGGGCCGCACCACTTTATTTCAAACCAACTCATCAAGTAGCTCCTCCTTAGGGTTTTTAATCTAGGTATATTCCAGGCACTCCACTTTCTTTCTGATTTTAAAGTAAAACAATCTTCACTTGTGTTTTACAACTTGGTTTTCCTAGAAACTTGATTGCAATTCACCTAATTTGAAACCCTAAAAGCTACTTAAGCAAGATTTGAACATTAAAATTCATGCATTATCAATAATCTTGCTTGAAAACCCTGGTTGTGCACGCACTTACACAAATCTCAATCAATCATTAAGGGCACAACCCATTGTAAGGGCCCATCACATTCCATAAGCACCACAATCCCAGGCCTTAATAAAATTGAGTAGACGTTGGCCTTAAGGTTTTATTCGCTCTTCAGGGCCTAGTCTGAGATTGTTTTTGATTAACCTACTTGTACTGATTAATTTGATGTCTAGCTAGGGGAGTAGCATCAAACGACCGCAGCTGGGGGGTACACTAGGAACCGGAGGCGAAAGCCAAAGGAAGAACCTTCTCCCCAGTCCCTCCTTCTAACTGGTTGGATTAAACAGACACAAGTAGAGTAAATCACTTACAGTCTTAAGGCTGGTTTTGGGAGTCAGTAGATCCTTAGGCTACCCCACTTAAGGACAGCCTTGTTTTGTTGTGCTTCAGGGTCCCTATCCCCAGTCCTTCCGACCTTCTCCTAGTTTATGCTGGGAAGACGGTCATTGAATCCCCGATTGGAAGGACCGTTAGAACATTCTAGGAGGCGCAAGTTAGATTTTGGTCAATTTGATACCATGGCCGAACAACAGCCTCCTCTGCTTGAAATTCCACAGGAAGAATTTCGAAGGCAGTTGGAACAAATGCAGAGAATGCAGGAATGGTTCCAGAGAATACAGGGCGCTCAGCCCTTGAAGGATTTTTATGATCCTTCAAATTACAGGGAACGTCCCGGTGTCCAGATTCCAGCCGGTGACGTAGGAATCAAGCCCCAAGTGTTAAGCCTGATTAAACATTATCATGGGCTTGGCTCCTAAGATCCGTTTCAGCACTTGGAAGATTTGACCACTTTGGTCCAGGCCACCAAGGCTCGAAACGTTAACGAGGAGCAAATGATCATGAGGCTCTTCCCCCACTCTCTTAGGGATAAAGCTGCGCATTTGTATAGGACAATAGGAAGACCAATTACAACTTGGAATGAGTTGAAATTGGCCTTTCTGAAGAAATTCTTCCCAGTCGGTTGTACCAATGCTTTGAGACGAGCAATCACTACCTTTACCCAGCGGCCGGGGGAGCAATTTCATGTGGCCTGGGAGCGATTCCAGGACTTATTGCAGAGGTGTCCACACCACGAGGTGCCAAAATGGCAACTCGTGCAGATCTTCTATCATGGGTTGAATGAGCAACTCAGAAACCATGTGGATGCTTCTTGCGGAGGCAATTTCCTCAATAAAGATGCAGATAGTGCACATGATTTATTTGAGGAAATGAGTGAGAATTCAATTAATCATGCCTCCATGGATACTTTTAACCGATCCCAGCAACCCAGATCAAATGTTAATGAAGTCCATGACTCTCATTCATTTGATATGGAATTGATTTGTAATAAACTTGATAAAGTGGACTTGGTTGCTAAAAGAATGGAAGAGTGGATGGCTGGCAATTCTATGAACTCTTAATCCACTCAATCCCAAAATTCGGGATTCCATTCCTCACGAGCTCCTTCTGGACAGGAGTTCGTGAATCAACTCGATACGACTCAACCTATGAGTCAGTATTTTTCGGAACCCCATGGGTTCCCAACTGGGGCCTTTGATCCCAGTTTTTCTGATCCTTCCCTTTCTTTCTCTCCATCCTCACCCTATGAGGAAGTCTGTGCTGTACAAGAGAATGTTAGATCCAACCCCTACTCGAATGCCTATAATCCAGGTTGGAGAAACCACCCTAACTTCTCTTGGAAAAATCCGAGGCAACAGACCCAATTCCGACCCAGCAACTATGCTACGCAACGACCAATGGGTCAGGGTTAAGTATATACTCAGTTGCCTCCAAATCAGGTCAATTAGCCAGCTTGGAATGCCCATCAAACAGCAGGGTAGGCTGATTTGAACCATCAAATGGTAGAGATGCAAGGATCTATGCTCCAGCTCATGCAGCAAATGAAAAGCTCGCTGGACAACTTGCAATCTGGGCTCATTACTAACTCTCGTCAACCCGGATCTCTACCATCCCAACCAGTACCCAACCCGCGAAACATTATGAATTCGGGTAATTAAGCCCAAGGGTACGGAAATCAGAGAGACCCGTACGCACATGCTCAGGTGGTTGAGCAGGGTTCCTCATCTTCTTCTTCTGCAAATCAACAATTCATGGTCAATTAAGCCCCTCCAATCTTTCCTAATTCTCCCCATGACCCAAATTCTTACGCTTCTGCAAATTCTGTAACTTTAAGGAGTGGTAAGAAGACTCAGGATCCACAACCACACCATTCTGATCTTTTGAATCTTGAAGAATCTGAGGAGAGAAAGGAGAATTCTAGAGGAGAAATCAAGGCTCAGGAACCTGATTCCAAAGATCTGACTCATGTTCCTTTTCCTGAAGCCTTAACCAAAGCAAAGAAGAAGAAGTCTGTTGATAGTAATGAGGAGCTTCTGAATTTATTTAAGAATGTTGAGATCAATATCCCGCTCCTTGATGCTATCAAGCACATACCGGCTTACACAAAATTTTTAAAGGAATTATGTACACAAAAGCGTAAGTTGAGAGAATCTGTTCTGAGGAAGGTGGTACTCTCCGAGCAGGCTAGTTCTGTTATCCTGCACTACCTCCCTCAGAAAAAGAGAGATCCTGGCGATCCTTTGATTTCTTGCATTATCGGAGATTACACATTTAATAGAGCACTTTTGGATCTCGGTGCATCCATCAACATAATTCTGACTTCTCTTTATGAGAAGTTTGGGTTAGGTGAACTTCAGCCAACTTTAGTAACGCTACAGTTAGCAAACCGTTCGGTCACAAACCTGCGAGGCATTATTGAAGATGTTATAGCTAAGGTCAAGGATTTCTATTTTCCTGTAGATTTCCTTGTCTTTGACATGGATGTACCAGATAATCTAAGGAACACGCCCATCATTCAGGGACGTCCGTTCCTGGCTACCGCAAAGGCCAACATTAATTGTGAAAGCGGTAGCATGGAAATCGCCTTTGGGGACCAACGAATGATATTGGATATTTTTAAGGCGATCAATAAATTTGAGGATTGTGGATTTATTGAGGAACTTGATGAGGATAATGTTAATATTGAAACTTGTTTGACAGTTTCTTCAATTGAAAGTTCCTCTTTGGTTAATGAATTTGACCTGCAACCCTCTGACCTGACATCTTCGAAAGAGGTTACTGATTTTGTTCACTCAAAACCTCTTCCTCTTGTTGAATCTTCAGCATCTACCCTACCATCAATCATTACCCTACCCCAGCTTGAATTGAAACCATTGCCCGAGAATTTAAAATATCAATTTTTAGGACCGCAGAATACGCTCCCTATGATTATTAGTGCTAAATTGACAAAGGAGCAAGAGATTAAATTGATTAAAGTCCTAAAGGAACATGAGGCAATTGGTTGGACCATTCATGACCTCAGGGGGTTGAGCCATCTTACTGTAATCATAGAATATTTTTGGAAGATGGATCCCGCCCTTCTCACTAGATGCAGAGGAGATTAAATCCAAATATGCGAGAAGTGGTCAAAAAGGAAATCATCAAGTGGCTCGATGCAGGAATTATTTATCCAATCTCTAACAGTCTTTGGATAAGTCCCGTTCAGATTGTTCCAAAGAAAGCCGGGATTACTGTTGTGACTAATGAGAGAGGAGAATCTGTCACAACTCGTTCAGCTTCCTCTTGGAGAGTTTGTATTGATTACAGAAAGCTGAACACAGCCACTAAAAAGGATCATTTTCCCCTGCCCTTCATTGATCAAATCTTGGAAAAATTAGCTGGGCAGAAGTACTTCTGTTTTCTTGATGGCTACTCGGGATACAACCAAGTTCCTATCCATCCCGAGGATCAGGAAAAAACTACTTTCACCTATCCCTATGGAACCTTTGCTTTTCGTAGGATGCCTTTCGCGTTATGCAATGCACCTACGACTTTTCAAAGGTGTATGCTAGCCATATTTTCCGACATGGTGGGAGAGTTTATGGAAGTCTTCATGGATCATTTCTCTATTTTGGAGAATCATTTGACTCTTGTTTGGCTAATTTGGAATTGATTCTTAAGCGATGTATCAAGACACGACTGGTCCTTTGCTGGGAAAGGAGTCATTTCATGACCCAAGAGGGCATCGTTTTGGGTCATGTAATCTCTGAACGGGGAATTGAAGTAGACAAAGCTAAGGTTGATGCTATCGCTAAACTTCCTCCTCCCACATCTGTTAAACAAATCAGATCATTTCTTGGCCATGTGGGATTTTATCGAAGATTCATCAAGGATTTCTCGAAGGTTGCTCGTCCTTTGAGCAATCTTCTTGCCAAAGAAACGCCGTTTGTTTTTGACCAATCATGCCGAAAGGCATTTGATTTCCTAAAAATGGCAGTCACCTGTGCTCCAATTTGACAACCACCAATTTGGACAGCCCCATTTGAGATCATGACCGATGCTTCTGATTACGCGGTCGAGGCTGTCTTGGGTTAAAAAATTGACCGAAAGCCCTCTGTCATTTACTACGCTAGTAAAACTCTGGATGAAGCCCAGAGGAATTACACTGTTACTGAAAAGGAATTACTAGCTGTAGTATTTCTGTTGGAAAAGTTCAGGGCTTATCTCTTGGGGTCTCATGTTATTGTTTATACCGACCACTCGGCCTTGAGACATATCTTGGCTAAAAAGGATGCTAAACCCCAGCTTATTCGTTGGATTCTTCTTCTTCAACAATTTGATCTTGAAATCAAGGATAAAGCCGGGGTACAAAATGTGGTAGCGGATCATTTGTCGAGACTCCTTGGTGATTCTTCTTGTCCGGACATTCCGATTGCTGACACTTTTCCGGACGAAACCATTCTTACAGTTTTAGGTGTCCACACCCCATGGTTTGCTGACATTGTTAACTATTTGGCCGTTGGTCAAATACCCCAGGATTGGACCAAGCAACAACGGGATAGACTCAAATCTGAGGCCAAATACTACTTTTGGGAGGACCCTGAACTGTATCGCATTGTCTCTGATCAGATTATTTGTCGATGCATAACGGAGAATGAATTCAACAGTATACTCGAGTTCTGCCATGCATCTAGGTGTGGTGGAATTTCTCCAGGAGAAAGACGGCTGCAAAAATCTTGCAATCTGGCTTCTATTTGCCATCTTTATTCAAGGATGCCTAGGACATCTCAAGGTCATGTTCTCGATGTCAGTCACTCGGGAACATAACTAAGAGAGACATGATGCCCGTAAACCCTATTCTTCCTGTAGAAATTTTTGATGTTTGGGGCATCGATTTCATGGGACCCTTTATCCCTTCATTTGAACATCAGTGCATTCCTGTTGCAATTGATTATGTGTCCAAATGGATTGAGACTATTCCCACCCGAACCAATGACCACAAGGTGGTCATTAATTTTGTCAAGAACAATATCTTCAGTAGGTTCGGGATTCCGAGGGTTATCATCAGTGATGGTGGCACTCATTTTACTAATGCCCAATTCCAGAATTTATTGGCCAAATACGGGGTTAATCATCGTATTTCCACTCCTTACCATCCCGAGACGAATGGACAAGCCGAGATCTCCAATCGAGAGATCAAGAACATTCTGCAAAAAATGGTTAGGCCTGATCGCAAGGATTGGTCTCAAAAGCTTGAGGATGCTCTTTTGGCCTACCATACGGTGTATAAAATGGCCATCGGCATGTCTCCATTCCGTTTGGTGTATGTAAAGGCATGCCATCTACCCGTAGAGATTGAACACAAGGCATTTTGGGCAATCAAACAATGCAATTTAGATCTGAATCTAGTTGGGAAGACCAGGAAATGCCAACTATCTGAGTTGGAGGAGCTTAGAAATGATGCGTATGAGAATGCCAAGATCTACAAGGCTCGGACCAAAGCTTTACATGATCAATTGATTTCCCGCAAGAGCTTTGAGCCAAACCAAAAGGTCTGGTTATTCGATTCTAAACTTAAGCTCTTTCCTGGCAAACTTAGATCTAAATGGAATGGCCCATTCATAATTGATCAGATTTTTTCAAATGGTGCCGTTCAGATTTCTGACCCAAAGACGGGTAACACCTTTAAAGTCAACAGTCAATGTTTGAAGCCTGTTGTTGACAGTAATCTCCTAGAACCCGTCTCAGACTCTGTTACTCTAGCCATTCTGTGACTTCTTTGGCTGGACTTCGCCTAGCTGACGGCATTAAACTCAGCAGTTGTACATATGACACAATGCTGATACGAGCTTCATATCCAGGTGACATCTTTCATATTCTACCCTTTCTTTCATGTCTCTTTTTTAATGAGGACGTTGCATCAGCTAGGTATGAGGGGGTGGATTCATTCTTGAATTATTTGTTCAGCTTTGTGAAATCCATATAAATTGTCTCTCTTCTTATTTAAAAAAAAAAAGGAAGGATTAGTTGGACATTAGGACTTTCAATCCTAAGAAATTTTACATTAGGATCTGAACACAAAGACCCCTAAGGTCTTTGTACTTAATTAGCCTGTGTATCCACTAAAATGTGGATTTATCTTTGAGTCCTCGCCATCTTAATTCTATTATAATTGGAATAAATAAGTTTGGGTGATAAGTACACGACTTATCAACCCGCCCTCTGATTTGAGGGAATTTTGAGTTTTAAGCATCTACACACTTTCTTTGCACTGACTCATTGTTTGGCAATTCTAACGGAAATTGGGTAGCTAATGAACCTTCTAGGGTGATATGGCTGGCAAGTTATCGTGGGTAACAACCCATAAGTAGGTTGTCCAGAGCCCAGTCACTGGACCTTTCTCTTTTTTGCTACCTGTAGGTAAATCTTAGACCAGGGAAGCCACCTACTTAAAAAAAAAAAAATCAAATAGAAAAGAAGAAAGAACAAAAAAGAATAAGCCACACTTCGCTGCACAAGTATGGCTGGCAAGTTGTCGGTGGTAACAGCTCATCGACCGGTTGTCCAGAACGCAGCTCAGAAAATGCACTAAAAATTCCCAAAACACTTAGGAAGAAGCGGAGAAGTAGAATAAACCAGGGAGATATTCACTGGATTCACCCTTGTGTTGACCCCATAAAAAAATAAAAGTGGGGAGAAAGCTACCGGTTGTAAAGATACACCTTTAGGCAGAATTCTTGTCAGGTCACCTAGAGGCGTAGAAATCCGAAGTCCGTTCTGACTGCTGGTCAATGAGTCTATCACATTCACAATAAGATGCTTAAAGGTTAGGGTTCTCATCAAATCTTGGGTGAGTTGAATGGCCGTAGAAAGCCACTCTTAAACCCTAAAATTTGAAAATCCAAAAAAATTAGAAAAGAGAAAACGAGGAAAAGAAATTTTTCTTTTAATAAGGCTAGGGCTTGAGCCAGTCTGCATTTTGGCTGATACCCGGGCACTGTTGTGTCTTTGAAAGTTCAGTTCCTAAGTAGACAATTTCTTAATGATTGAAAATAACTCAAGTCCAAATAATCCAACCTAATTCTTTTATAAATAGCATATAGTTTTTGCTAGGAACTAGCAAAAGATAGGCATGGGGGTATGGTGTAAACACATTTACACTACTTAAAATATCTATTTATTCATGTTCTTAAGCATAGGATTGCATTTCATGATATAAATATTGCATAACATGCATCATCTTGCATTTAGAGTAGTTTGAATAAAATGGAGGCTAATTGTCTCCTTTTATGTGCTTGGACAGGGCAAACATTTTATCGGGGCCTGAGATCAAAGATCCAACCGTATGGATGTGATCAGGGCCACGATTGGAGTTCAATGACTCCAAGATTGCCCTAATCAGACATTCGTAGCATCAGATAGTGATCGGAGAACCCTAGAAGATCAAGGGCCAGGATGGTGAAAATCCGCACTTTAGATGACAAATTCAACCGCACGGATGAATTCGGATCGGCGATCGCAACCCAACGACGCAAAAATTGAGTCAATCCGACATCCGTGGCACCATCTACAACTTCTAGAAGATGGACGGCCAAGATGGCACCACGTGGCACCATCTCGGCCGCCCATACGACCGCACGCATTCTACGAAGGCCTCGTACCCGCTCACTCTTCGTCGTTGGATCTTGATCCAACGGCTGTGGTCAGCCGCGCTTAAAAGCATCCGCTCGACCATCCGCGCCCCGTAGCACAGCGGTCCAGCACGCTTACGCGACGAGCAGGCATGGGTTCGAGCCGTAGCAGAGGGCTGGAGGTGCGGGCGATTGGGCGCGGGTGGAGCGTCAGATGGAGATCGGACGGCCGTGTGTGCCCGATAGCGTCAACGGGCAATTGAACACGCGGTGCAGACGCAGCGGGCGGGGACGCATCTTAAGCCGTCCGATCTTGTGATCGGACGGCTGAGGATCATTGTGCGTGTGATAGCATTGAGCGTGCGGGCAGCTGAAGCGGTGCGCGTTGGCACGGAAGCTACGCCCACGTCGGGGCTTTAGTGACGGATTTATCCGTCACTAATGACCTCTCATTTATTATTTTGAAGTTGTAATGTCCATTTTTCCCCCACTCCTTGCAACTATAAAAGGAGACCCCCTCAATACGAAATTCTCATCCCTTCCTTCTCCTCTCTACCCCTCCAAAGCTCAAGAGAAGCTTGTCCCACACCCAGGATGCTCCTCGCGAGATAAAGTCTAAATTTTTGTTCCCCTTCGGAAGTGGATCCCGCGACGACGACGATGTGCTGCTTCGTTCCCGTTCTTCTGCTTCGTCCTCCTTCGTCCTGCTTCGTTCTCCTTCGTCCAGACGTCGTCCCATCCAGCTCGTCCTCCAAGCAATCGTCGAGGAGGATAACTTCTCTCTCCCATTCTTATTTACAGCTTTTCTAGTGTAGAATTTTCCTACTTTATAGTGTAATTGATTTTCCGCTTTCTAGTGTAACTTTTATTTAGTTTGATTATATAAATAGTTGAAATATTGAATGCATGTTCTCTTTCTCTCTCTCTCTCTCTTTCTTTTAGTCTGATAGCTCCATTGTAATTATATCGCCTTGCTTATCAAAAATCCTAAAAAAATATAATTGCGAATATAGATCAACGTAGCCTCCCTGTGTTCGACCTGGAATTCATTTCGGTATAAATTTTATTTGTTGAACACGAATTCTTCGCTTTCGAACTACAACGACAGGTTTTCCAAAACGAAACACATTAGCGTAGCGATTCGTAACGTTCAACATGCACTTGGGATTTTTCTAGGAAACGCTTGGGCCCAAACCTCCACTTAAGCAACTTGACTAGATTTATTGACAAAACGGGTATTCACTATTAATTACTTATTTCCTAAGTAGATCAAGTCTTAGGTTAATTTTTTTTAGGGAGTCACACTTAGTTAGGTCTAGAATTTATTTTTTGAATTGCACACTTTCTCTCATCTCTCTCTCTCATCCTCCCCTCCTGTTTCTTCCATTTTGCACGGGTGGCGGTCCAAAACTCCACACTTGGAGGGACCACTTGATTTTTGCCTCCCTAAAAAGACTTTTCCTGCATTTTTTCTCTTCTGTAAAAATGGAAAATAAAAATTGGTCCTTTAACTTGCTTGCTAATTATTCCTTCCCCAATCTTTCCACCCAAGAGCTTCTTAATCAAGCCCCCCCACCTAATTTCTACTCCACAATGGCTTAGCTACAAGTTAAGCAACAACAGTTGCATAAGGATTTAACAAACCTAGCCAACCAAGGGAGTCCTGCCAAACCTGCCCAATCTCCACACATTCCACATCTCACCCCTTCTCACATCCCAAAGAGACAAAATTTACATACGACCCGTGCTGAGTATAATCATTATTTTAAGGATTTCTATGGTTCAACGGGGAATTATACTTATCCAAATCATTACACCACTCAAAATGTCTCCACCTTCTAGGAGCAATTGCAAAATTCCTCTAATTGGAGGAATTATCTGACTCACTCCTAGACCAATCTAGTTCCTCACCAACAACAAAACCCATTTGGAGGGTATGGCTCAAATCAAAATTATCAATCTAGGCCATCACAGGAAGACATCAATGCCCAAATGATGAAAACCCTGCAGTAGATGCAAAGAAAAACTACGGAAATCACCCATGTTATTAACAATCTCAATAATCAATTTGGGGTCATTTCAAACCAAAAAACTGCAGGACACTCACCATCCCATCCCAAACCAAACTTTGTCAATCATAGGAACCAACATCAGAACCACATTGTTTAGCCTCCTATTAACCCAATATCTCAGCACCAACCCGGTTTCTATCAACAACAGCCCCCCCCCACCTCGTCCCAGTGATAACCAAACTGCATATGCAGATACTTTGAGGAGTGGGAACACCACCACTGATTTATGGCCTTCAAATCAAATTGATGAAACCCACTCTCAGCCTATGCAAATCAACTCTCCTAACCCCAATCAGGAAGAAGAAAAAGAAATCCCAAAAACACTTGATTCAAATCCTACTTCTTACTCTCAAACACTACAACCAATCTTTTTAATAAAAAATTAGAGCCCTCTCACCAAGATCTTTCGGACTGATTTGGTCAAGTCGAGAAGAATATTCCCCTCCTAGATACCACCCCTACCTTTGCTAAATATTTGAAAGAAAGGTTTACTCCAAAAGGGCAGGCTTAGAATCTAGGATGGATGGTCCTTTCAAAGACAGCAAGCTCAATTTTTTAGAGAAAGTTGACTTTCACAAAAAAAGACCCAGGCGCATCATCCATCTCGGTTGTCATAAATGACACCACTTTTCTTTGCGCCCCTCTCGAGTTAGGTACCTCCATTAATATCATTCCCTCGATCTTATTCAAGGAATCTCAATTCGATGATTTTAAACTTATTAAGGTTCAATTTCAATTGGAAGACCAATCTATCATTCAACCATGAGGAATTTTTGAGGATAGTATGGTTAAGGTCAAGAATTATCTATTTCCGATGAATTTTCTGGTCCTTGACATAAAGGTACCTGAGGCTCTCATTAATTCCATCCTTGGGAGACCCTTTCTGATTGCCGCAACAGCTAATATCAACTCTCATTCTAGGAAAATGAATATAAGTTATAGTAGCCAGATTTTCTCATTAGATTTATTTCAAGCTTCCAAGAGGTTCATTGATCATGACATTTTTGAGGACACTAATAATAAAATGGAAGTAGTATTTGAGAAGTCGATGTTGATCCATCTCTGATCACCATGGATCTAGATTTTATTAATCATTATATGTTCCAAAACTTTTTCAGATCAACTAGGGTTTGACTTTTACTCTTTCAATCTTCATAATTTTTCACCAAAAACATCCACACTAACTTCACCCACCCTACATCTCACTGACTACTTTCTCCCTTCCTTTCCGTTGGACCTACCACCTGACCCACTCGACTTTGGCATTTTACATGAACTTAAACCATGGCCGGACCTAGGTTGTTCTTCCATTTTTCCATTTCATTTTTATCCTGATTTCTTTACCAATCATCTTTTTAGGGATCTTGAGCAAGACACATTTCTTGAGGACATTCAGGTGTCCAATTATTTACTTGATTGACCGTCTTCTGTGCATACCTTCACGCCCAGATGAATGGCATAAAAGATAGCATTGGATGGGAGGTAAGCCGTCATTTTTCCTGCTTTTCTTTTTTCTTTCTTTTTCCAGGTTTTGACCATACTAAACCCGATCGCCCTTCACTAAGGTGATCCCTTTTCCCTCCTAATGCATGAGGACATAGCATATCTTAAGAATGGGGGGGTATTTTTAAAATTTTGACGATCGATTTAGGATTTTCAAAGCCTAAAAACATGCATTTTTCCTTAGTTATTTTATTTTCTTGCTTGCATACCCAAACAAATAAAATTGTTGAAAACTTTTTGACAAAAAATCTTTACATAGGGACTAAGGTTGAAAACTTATTTTTGGTATAATGGGATTTAATCTTTAACAAACTAGGGATGAGGATACGAATTTGATCATTAGAATTTTAGGATCTATTTTTAGACTAGATCAGATATCCATCTCTAAATTTCCACCTGAACTCGTGATAGTTCAGTTGACTTGATCCTCTTTTGTAATATGGAAAGTATTTGACTTAGTTTTTTATTCAAAGACTTGCATTTCTTGTGGAACTTCCTGTGACAAATTTCACATACAAGCCACAACTTAAAAACAACTAAAAATTAGAAAAACTCCATTGTTTGCACTTAGTAAAAGTATGAAGCAGATCATTGGTTTGAGTTCCCACCATCGAGAAGGAGGAAAATGACTCCTTTGAGGATGTGATGTCAACATGTTACTGCCTCAGCGCTGCTCCATATCTATATTTCGTATCTTTAGATGGAGCATTAAAGCGCATTTTAGCAACTCAAGTGTCTTGGACGGTGCTCTACTTATAGTGTCGGAGCAAGAGCTTGAGTTTGCTTAGAGTGCCCCTTTACAATGCATTGTGTTTTAGGGTTGTGAGCTCCTGGGTGGTGTCATGGACAGTGCTATCTTGAAGTACTAGCACCAGAGCCCCCTCGAGGATTGGTAACGGGAATGATGATCCTGACACTTCTGTTGTAAGACTAAGCTAAAAATAAGAATGGGGGAAGAAAAAGAAAAAGTTTTAAACCAAAAACACGCCCTTATAAATGTTGGCTTTTCACAAGCACAGACAGAAGGTTTTAAAGGATATTGCAAGTTGCAAATTAGATTCAAGAGCCAGAAAAATCCTAAAAATAGAAATTTCAAGTCATCTGAATTAACAAGGGGTTAATTTGTGAATTTTCTAGAGGATATATTGATCCCATTTTGTCTAATTTTTGGATCCAAAAATAAATCGCGATGTTTTTCTTTAACAAATCCTGTGCCTCCTGCGTTTAGATCAACGAAGGTCCCTTAATCCTTTTCTCCTCAAAAGTCAAAAAATTAGATTACCCAAAAATTTCATATTGTAAGAATTATAGTTTTGCTAAGAGACTAGCAGAAGATAAGCATGGGGGTGTGATAAATGCTAGTTTATCATTATTCTTTTGCATTAAAATAAACCTAGCTCTTAGGATTTTGCTTTGCAAATGGGTTTTTTGGGTTGCATTTAGGCATAAATTAGGTTAGGCATGCATTGCATTTTTTATTGTGTTTTTGATGTGCTTTTGTGAGTGTTAGGGATAAACAGATTGCCAAATCCCTAGAACCTTAGCACTCAGGAAGGCAACTGGTGAAAGAGAAGCTCTCACCAGTTGGAACTTAACTTGATCTAGCACACCATAGTAGGAATTCAGCTCACCTGAATTAGGGTAAGCTCATCCTAGCTCCATTCAGCTCATCTCAGCTAAATGGTAGCTTAAGAGAGCTCATCTTAGCTCACCCTAGCTCAAGTCAGCTTAGATTTAGCTCAACTTAGCTAAGTCTAGCTCATCTTAGCTCCCATTAGTCCACAAGGAGCTCTAGCTAGCTCAGTTGAGTTGACTGAGTTCACCCCAGCTCAGGTCCAGCTACATCCAACTCCACTCAACTCTAGCCAGCTGAAGATGACTTCATTCCAACATAGGAAGCTCAAGTTTAGCTCCTGGGGACTCAGCTTAGCTCAACTAAGTTGAGCTAAGCTACCATAGCTACCTTAACCAGCCTGATCCTCCCTGGGAGCACCAGACCCAGCTCACCTCAGCTCATTATAGTAGAAGGCAGCTCACTTTATCTTGGCTTAGCAGCTAGCAAAGAACTAGCAAGCTAAGCCAGCTGGAGTAGCTCCATGCCACCCTCTTCAACAACTGCCAGCTCTAGTTCAAGCTCCAGACATCTCCCCTCAGCTCCTCTCTTCAAACCCTAGCTCCAATACCTGCTCCTCTACTCCATAGCTAGCTAAGATAGCTTAGCTTAGCTTAGCTTTGCTAGAAACCAGCTCCTTGGCCATCCATCACCTTCAACTCAACCCTACCTAGCTCCACCAACTTAAGCCCTACCTAAGCTCACCTAAGCTAGCTATCCTACTCCAAGTTGGTGCCACCACCTAGCCACCTCTTCACCCCATCATCACCACCAAAAGGCACCAATTTTGGCGCCAAAACCTAACCCTAACTACCCCCTTTTCTTGCACCAACATCAACCCCCATTTCCACCATACACCTAACCCTACAACAACATCTAGCCATCAACTTAACCACCCCCTTCTAGAAGCCAAAAGTGGCACCAACTCTAGGTGCCCTTTGACCACCATAACCACCCCCTTAACACCCTTTAAGGTGGTGCCAAATAGCCCCCTCCCTTGGATCATGATAACGACCCATAACTGCACTATAAGTCCATCCTAGCCCTACATGTGTCCACGCCAACCCCTCCCCTCCTAAACCCTATAAAAACCCATCACCTACCACCATTTCTATCATCCTCCATTAGTGTTTTATTCCACCTATTCTCACCTACACCTACGGCCAAGAAGAAGGAGTAGAGAAGAAGATTAAGGGGACACATCACCCGCCACTTTGGTGCCTTCTTCTCCCCACTCTCTTCAACCTGTGCCATGCCAAGGAGGAGAGCCATTCTACTTCAAGGAGGATGGCCAAGCAAAGGAGAAGGACCTAGGGTGGATGTCCACCCTTGGAGGAGGAGAATTGAATGTGGTAGCTTCCTCCTTGGAGGACACCATCTTGGTGGAGATAGCAAGGAAGGAGTTGGACGACTCTTTTCAAGACAGGGAGCTACCAGGCTTGGAGCTAGAAGCAATCATCTTCTTCACCATTTCATTTAGAGGATTTGTGTTTTTATCTTCTTGTATTTCAAGTAGATTAGAAGCTTTCCTCTATGAGTTTTGTGTAGTACAAGTTCATTTTAATTCAAGTTGCCTTCTTTCAATTTTTGTTGCATAGCTTTTTACAATTTTTGCCTAGCATTTGTTTCACTCCCTCTCCCTAATTATTATATGCCTCCACATGCCTAGGGTGAGCTTAGGGAGAGGCTCTACCTGTTACCTTAGGGTTAGCTTTATTGAATTAGGTTTTAGTTGTTTTCTCGCTATCAATAAAAACTCACGTGTTGTCGTTATTTCAAAATCATAAAAACTATATATTCAAAAACATCAAAAAGAAAGCTGAGTTCCATCTTTAAAGCAAGGGATTTTGATTTGCATATTTGCCTCTTTGGACGACCCTAGATACCCCACTATCTAGGTCATACAAATTTTAAAAGCGAATCTGTTTTTGTCCATTGCAATGACTTAAAACACCAAATTAACAAACCACGCAAAAACGTGATCAACTCTCCCTCTCTCATACTCCCATTCCCTCTCTTTATTTCCCTAAACCAACCATCAACGCCACTGATCACCATCAACTTCTCCACCTCCGGTGATCCCTCCTGTGAGGTGCTCCCATTGCTCCGCACCTCCATCCACTTCGGTAACCACCCTACAACCTTCACCTTGACTCCCTGATCACAAACCCTCACTCCATTCACTCTATCGACCACCCAAAAGCACCCCCGAACACACCCACTCACTCACCCACAGTGAACCCTAAACATGCCTCCACAGCCATCCCCACGCCACGCCAACCACTACAGCACACTCACCATGCCTCGACAAAGCTCCTTGGATGATTTGACATGGTTGCAAGGCCGTTCTCATGTTTTCGGGTTTAGACACACTGGTCTCCATTGACGAAGGAGCTTGAAGCTCGCTTGCTAAGCTCCAGGTGCTCCTACTCCAGGCGAATCCCAGGTAGTGCAGAATTGAGGAATGAATGCACTCAGGTTCTCAATCAAAGTCAAACACCCTTGCAACCTCATCAATTGAACCACGCATCTGTTGCTGTGGCACGCAAAGGAAGGTGGGACATTTAGTCCCACCTCGGAACTGGACGAGCAGTCGAGTATGCATAATTTGAATTCTTGCCTTAGCCTTGTCACCTCCAACTCACAGGGTAAGGTCCTTCTTCCCCCTCTCACAACCTCATCCGCAGCATTGCCCACGTAGACCTGGCCATCACCTGTTTACCAGACTGACTCACTCCTTGCTCACCACCCACACCGGTAAGCTTGGATCTGGGTCTCCATTTGTTCTGATTTCCCAATAGATTATGGCTCTAGGAGAGTGAACCTGAAATATAGAAGAGAGAAAGAGAGGAAAGGTACATTGGGGAAGGGGGGTTTTGCCTTGGAAAGCTTAGCTCGACACTTAGCCAAATAAGAGAGGAAGAAGAGGAGGTCAGGCAGCGAAGAAGAAGAAGGAAGGAAGAGAATGAAGGAAGGAGAAAATAGAGAAGTTGAAGGAAGAAAAAGCTGAAGAAGAAGGCTCACAAAGGCTTAAGTCAAAGGAAGAAGCTGAAGAAGAAAAGGCAAAAGGAAAATAGAAGAAGGAAGAAAGTCAAAGAAAAGGCAAAGGAAGAGAGGGGCTAGAGAAGAAGAAGCCAACAATAGAGAAAGCCAAGAAGAGAAAGAAGAAAGCTCACAAGAGAAATCAGGGAAAGAAATATAAGGAAAGGAGGTGGTGGGCTACCTTCCTCTATAGTTTTGTTATTTCGTCGTAGTATAGTATAGAGGGAGGTGATTACCAGTTTAATACAATTTGTTACCCAAAAATAAAGAGTTCCCGAGGTCGAACTCAGGGAGCAAGTTGTATTCTAGGGGTACAAGTTTCTTTTACAAAAAAAAAGAAAGAGAGAGAGAGAGAATTTGTTGGCTTTTCTTCTTTTCTCTTTGCTTCTCCTCTTCTTCCTTCTCAGATCTTCTGCTCTCTTCTTTTGTTCTTCTTCTTTATCTGCAGTGGTGATGTTCTTCTTCTTTTTCTTCTTTTCCTTTCTTCTGCAGAGCGGTCCTGTTCTTCTTCTCTTCTTTCTTTCTTCTTTTCCTTTCTTCAGATCTTCTTCTCGTGCTCTTTTTCTTCTTTCAGTTCTTGTCTTGGCCTCTCTGCGTTCTCCTTCTTTCAGCTCTTTCTGCTTGTCTCTCTGTGTTCTCCTCTGCCTCGCCTTCCTTCTCCTTCCTTGCCTTCAGGACGTCGTCTGATTTTCCAATCAGACGACTTAAACCGCTGCTGCTACAGTGCCGCTCGGTGATCCTCCTTCCTTCAGCCTTCGTCTTCTTCCGCGGTTCTTCTTCACCTGTGCCTGCACACTTACACAGCTTGATCAGAGAGGGGCAAAACCTATCTCTACCCTCCCCCGCGTCTCTCTCTCACAGAATCCGCTCATAGGATATCTCTCCCAGAGCTGCCGGGTAGCCGGGTATGGGTCGCGCCCGGGTCCAGGCCCACCGGCGTGCGTGGTGGGCGAGGAGTGCAGGTCAGTCTAAGTCGGGTCCGAGCCAGGTCCGCGGGGCGTGAGCGCGGACGAGACCGGGTAACCGGGCGGGTGAAGGGGACCTCACCCCGTGTGCTGAGGCAATAAGCCTCCAGCACTTTTTTGCTTTATACCGCTGCGCTCCTTCAGAGCCTTCCGAGGTGGGACTAAATGTCCCACCCCAATTTCGCGCCTGCGCGGAGGAAGTAGGTGGTAATCGCAGCGTTATGCGAGACCTTCGTGCGAGGGCTTCGACTCGACTGCAGCCTGGTACTTCGCGAAGACGCCTTGCGCTGTCTGGGAGCGTAACCTGGGCGTGGCGCACCTGGGGCAGCAGGTGAAGAAGCTGCTTCGCTTCAACAATGGCGGCGACGAGCGCAGGTACCTGCCCACAGAAAAATGGCCTCTCGGCCCAATCAGAAACGCGGAGGACCTTCGCCGTGGCACGGCGAAGGTGGTCGGGGGGTGTGCAGGCGGCGGGGTGGAGCCTAAGGCTGCCCTAGGTCGGACTGTGGGTCGGGAGATGGGTTTGTTCGGTGGAGTTGCAGAGGGTGATTTGGGGGAAGTGGAGGGGCGGAAATGGATCAGGGTGAGGAGGCAGAGATTATGTGCAGGTCGGCGAGCCGGGTGGGATGCTGGAGTGATGGGAGCGGCTCGCCGGAGGATGGCCGGAGGCGTAGAAGGTGAGGGTGAGTGGTCGGAATCGAGGGTGACAGTAGATGTTTAAAGTGAGGAAAAGGAAGAGGGGAGGAAGAGGAGGAGTTCTACCTACTTAGTAGGACGAGGAGGGGCCGGAGCGGGCGACAGTCGTATCGACTGTCGCCGGAGAAGAAGATGCCTGGGGGAAGGGGCGGCGGCGAGCAGAGGGTCGGAGAGGCGCCAGCTGGGTGCGGCGTGGCGCGGGAAGAGCAGG
The DNA here is from genome assembly GCA_037157565.1 of Thalassia testudinum. Taxonomy (NCBI): domain Eukaryota; kingdom Viridiplantae; phylum Streptophyta; class Magnoliopsida; order Alismatales; family Hydrocharitaceae; genus Thalassia; species Thalassia testudinum. The sequence goes on from JAZHRO010000057.1 coordinate 47,455,271, forward strand.
GGAAGAAGTCTCTGCTGCTGGTATTGCGGCAGAGCGAAGAGGAGGAGGAGGAAGAACCGCCGGAGCTGGTGGGCGTCTGCCGGAGTGAGAAGAGAGGAAAGTTGGGGGTTTTCTCCATCAGATCCGAGCTGGGAAGAACGGTGGAGCGACGGGGGTATTTATAGGGACCGAATCAGGGAGGAAGGCGGAGGGAGACGACGTGTCTCCCTCGCCGGAGGACGCCGGAGATGGAAACCCATACCGTCCGTGCGTTCGCACGGCCGGTATGGTGGGTTACAGCGACCAGGGGGGTGTCCCTGCGACGGCTGACAACGCAGGGCACCCCCGGTTTACTTGCCCGACTCTCCCCCTAACCCTGCGCGGCGCCATGCTCCGCGCAAGGTTGCCGGAGCATGGTGCTGGCAGGTTTTGCAGGGAGGACCTGAACGCAAAGAATGAAGGAGAGTTAGGGGCCAAAATGCGAGGGTTCAAAAGTTGAGGGCCAAAAAGTAAATATATGAGGACCAAAGTGTAAAGTTGGTCAAGAAGGTTTCTTCTTAGGCTCAAGTTTTTATACATGACTAATTAGGACCTATGGAATCTGATGGTGAATTTTATTTCTAGATTAAACCTTGTTTGACTGGTCAATTTACGCAAAAACCCAAATTAAGTTATTAATTGGGTACGGTTCTCAATGTAGGTCAAGATGGGTTCCTAAGGTCAAATTGAAGGTTCTAAACCCTAGAGATTATTTTTCTATGAATTTTAGAGGGTTTATTCAATTTTTGCTTTTCCTTGAACCTCGTGAATTGAAGTGGGTTTTTTTAGGGTTACAGATTATATTTAGTTCCTTGGAATTGCTGTAGCCCTTGCTAGATCATCTCATCCCACTTTTATTCTTATTAGGTTGCTTTGACCTATGTTTGGATCCTGAATTACCCTGTGTGCAGATTATACTGGTAAAATTGCATTTTTACCCCTTATGACTTGTTTTCTCCTTAAACTCAGAATTCTCTGAGTTAAGCCTTTCCTTGAGTTATGTAGGAGCTTTTATCCTTTGTATTGGGTCAAAATGAGCTAGTTATGGCTCATGATGAGGTTCTCATCATACCCCCATGCCTAGCTTTTGCTAGTCCCTTAGCAAAAACTTAAGGTTTCAACCCTTGTTCTAGACCATGAAGTTCTTAATAGCTTTAGATAAGTGCTTTTTCATTTGAGCTCAGATTAGGTTAGAATGCTGACCATAGGCCTAAAAGGTACTCTAGTACCAATCAAGATCCAAATCTGTCTAGCCTTAGCCTCCGTCCTTAGCAAAGGTTTTTAAGGCCCACAAGAACTAACCTAAGGTTTATTGGACTTTGTGGTTAAAGCACCCGTGCTTGAAATGATTTTAGCCCTGGCTCAGTTCGCAGTGCGTTTTGTAAGAGAGAGATAGAAAGTTATTTTGTTTGGAGAGTTTTCTCTCTCTTTTTTTTTTTTTAGTTCTAGCCTAGGATTGGCTTTTCAACACGGTCTGTATCAGATTCCTTGCTCCCATCATCAATCCTCAAGGGTTCCTGGCTATCGATGCTTTTAGATAGCACCGCCCATGGCAACCCTCGGAACCCTGGCTATTGAGATTTCGAGATAATCCCATCCATGGTGTTCCGTGGCTGAATTCAGACCCTGGCAATTGACACTTCGAGATAATGCCATCCATGGAATCTGAACCAGCAGAGTGCTTACATGCCCCCAGTAGGATATGTAAATATCCTAAGAGACAAGCACCGAGGAGATGATATTTTGTTACGCATCTTCGAGGGGATTTCCCGTCTCTCCGCGCTGGGAACTCGTCCAAATCAACTTGTGTTGATCGACCGCTCCTATTCTAGGTGTTCTTTTCAGAATTTTGCGACGCTTCTGCGTGATTCTGAATTTTACGCTTACTGAACCAGGCTGTGTGTGAGGTTAGGGTGCTTAGGTTACTGAGTCCCGTAAACCAAAAATTAGTTAACGAGGCCAAATACTTCCTAAGCCTTAGACCTAATACTTCAGCTTTTCATTTTCCTCAACCTCTTGAGGAGTGTCCAGATCTTAATGGGTACTAAGAGTCTATTCAAGAATGCCTAAGGTTTGCATTCTTACTAATCTCATTGTGCACTTTTCAGTTATTTTCTTGAATGAGGTCTAGAACTTAGGTTAATTCCTTAGTTCCTTACTAATGACTATCACTTTTTTCTCATAATTTTGAGCTCCTTTTTCATTTTGTTTCTTTTCTCCTTCTCCTTCACAAAATTTCCTTCTCCTCTTTTCCTCTTATTCTTTTTCAAAAATTTTTTAATTTTTATGGTGTTTTTGGCATATGTGAATTTTTTTGTTTGAAACCTTTTCTTACCAGTTTTGCACTTTCATACCCCCCCATGCCTAAGATTTGCAATGTCCTCATTGTAACCTAGGGGGTTTTTATTTAGCTTAGTTTATTCCTTAAGACAGAAATTTTGGATGCGTGAATGGGTCGGGTTGAATTTTTGCGGACGATTTCTAATCCCAGATGCAAGCATCTGAGGTGGGGTCGGCTGTCTACAAGGGTGAACCTTAAGTGCAAAAAGGTGTCAGAAAAAGTTTTGGATTTTTAGGAAAATGACGGGTTGCCTCCTATTAAGCGCTGAGTTTTACGCCATCGGCTGGGCGCAATAAGCTCAAGGGGAATGGAGGATATAAGATGCTTCAGCCAAATCAGTAGAAGTTACATCAATGAACGGCTTGAGTCTCTGACCGTTCACGATGAAAGGTTCAGAATCGTGGCTGAGTGGACTGATTTCGATTGCTCCATTTCCAAAAACCTGTCGGACCAAATATGGTCCGACCCACTTGGATCTCAGTTTTCCTGGGAAGAGTTTTAGTCGGGCATCAAAGAGTAGGACCTTCTGACCAGGATGAAAGATCTTTCTCGAGATGTGTTTGTCGTGGAAGGCTTTAACCCGCTCCTTGTAGATTTGCGAGTTCTCGTACGCGTCTAGGCGTAATTCATCGATCTCGCTGATTTGGAGTTTTCTGTGGGTCCCAGCCTTGGAAAGATCTAGATTACAGTTCCGTACTGCCCAATAGGCTTTATGCTCCAGTTCTACGGGAAGGTGGCATGCCTTTCCGTACACCAGTCTAAAGGGAGACATGCCCAATTGGGTCTTGTGGGCGGTCCTATAGGCCCACAATGCTTCCGGAAGTCGGGACGACCAGTCCTTCCTGTCAGGTCGAACAGTGACTTGCAGGATTTTCTTGATCTCCCGATTAGACAGCTCAGCTAGACCATTAGTTTGGGGGTGGTAAGGAGTAGAGATTCGGTGAGACACCCCGTATTTGGTCATCAGTGACCTAAACTGAGCATTTGTGAAATGGGTCCCCCCATCAGAGATTATTGCAAGAGGAATCCCGAACCTTGAGAAAATGTTTTGATGAATGAATTTGAGAACGATTTTGTGATCACAGGTTCGGGTTTGTATGGCTTCGATCCATTTGGACACGTAGTCCACAGCCAACAGAATGTATTCGAAACCATCTGAAACAGGAAAGGGGCCCATAAAATCAATCCCCCAAACATCAAAGATTTTGCATACTAGAATCGGTTGCATAGGCATCATGTCGCGATGGCTCATGTTGCCCAAAGTCTGGCAATGACTGCATGCCTTGCAGTGATTGTATGCGTCTTTGAACAGTGTGGGCCAGTAAAAGCCGCACTGGAGGACTTTTGATGCGATTTTATGCCCGGCGAAATGGCCACCGCATGCCTGGTCATGGCAGAAAGAGAGGATATTGTTGAATTCCTCTTCCGGGACACATCTCCGGATGATCTGATCGGCACCTATGCGGAAGAGGTACGGGTCTTCCCAAATGTAATACTTGGCATCGGAGCGTAATTTGTCCTTCTTGGCCTTCGGCCAATCGGACGGGATCTGATGGGATGCCAAGTAATTTACTACATTAGCAAACCATGGAAGGCTAGTACCAATAGTCAGCAGGTGCTCATCGGGAAAATGTTCAGTGATGGGTCCGGAAGGGTCAATTATTTCAGAAGGAAGATGGGACAAGTGATCAGCTACCACATTTTGCTTTCCCGCTTTGTCGCGAATCTCAAGGTCAAATTCTTGCAACAGCAAGATCCATCGGATTAATCGAGGTTTCGCGTCCTTCTTTGCAAGGAGATGCCTCACAGCTGTGTGATCCGAGTATATGATGACACGGGAACCCAGAAGGTACGATCTGAATTTTTCTAGGGCAAATACTACAGCTAGCAGCTCTTTCTCAGTAACCGTATAGTTACGCTGAGCCTCATCGAGTGTTTTGCTGGCGTAGTAAATGACCACAGGCTTCCCGTCAATTTTCTGCCCCAAAACCGCTCCTACAGCGAAGTCGGATGCATCGCACATGATCTCAAAGGGTTGAGACCAATCAGGGGACTGTAGGATCGGGGCTTGGGTGACTCGGTCACGCAGGATTTCAAATGCTTGAGTGCATTCCTTGGAAATTTCGAAAGGAACATCCTTGGAGAGAAGAGTGGTTAGGGGGCGCACGATTTTTGAAAAATCAAGGATAAATCGTTGATAAAAATCGACATGCCCTAAAAAGGAACGGATGTCCCTGATCGAGCTAGGCATAGGAAGGTGAGAAATCAGATTAATCTTAGCTCGATCCACTTGGATACCTTTTTCCGAAATTGAGTGTCCCAGGACAATTCCCTCAGGCACCATGAAATGGCTCTTTTCCCAGGAAAGAACCAAATTCACATCGATGCACCGCCTGAGTATCTGGACCAAGTGTTGGAGGCAATCGTCGAATGATGCTCCGAAAACTAAAAAGTCATCCATGAAGACTTCCAGATAATCACCTACCATATCTGAGAATATGGCAAGCATGCATCGCTGAAAAGTAGCGGGTGCATTGCAAAGACCGAAAGGCATCCTTCGGAAAGCGTATGTTCCGAAGGGGCAGGTGAACGTGGTCTTTTCTTGGTCCTCAGGATGGATTGCCACCTGGTTATAACAGGAGTACCCGTCAAGAAAGCAGAAGAACCTATTTCCCGCAAGTTTTTCGAGAATTTGATCAATGAAGGGTAGTGGGAATTGATCCTTCTTTGTGGAGGAATTGAGTCGGCGGTAATCTATACAGACTCTCCACGAGTTGGCTAATCGGGTAGGAATGATTTCTCCGGTCTCAGTTGTTATAGTGGTGAGTCCTGCCTTCTTGGGCACAACCTGAATTGGGCTCACCCAACGACTATCGGAGATCGGGTAGATGATTCCGGCATCTAACCACTTGATGATCTCCTTTTTCACGACCTCCTGCAGATTGGGGTTTAAGCGTCTCTGCATTTCACGAGAAGGTCGTGTGCCCTCTTCTGAATAGATATGATGAGTACAATAAGAGGGACTTATTCCAGTCAAATCATCGAGAGTCCACCCGATGGCTCTGCGATGTTGCTGGAGGACAACAATCAGACGGGATTCCTGTTCAGGACTGAGGTTGGAATTGATAATCACAGGAAGGGTCTGATTAGAACCCAAAAAGATGTATTTCAAGTGAGCAGGAAGGGGTTTCAGTTCGAGGATGGGGTTATCAGCAGCAGCGGGTGGTTCAGTATAGATGTGAGGTTCGAGGGTGGGAGTTACTGGGTTATTCATATCTGGATTCGACTCCTCTGTTTGCGGGTCAAGATCCTTCTGTGGTTGATGAGGCATAATCGAGTCATTCTGGAAGTGTGATTCATCAACCAAGGTCCTGATGTCACAAATTTGTTCGATGACGCCGCAATTAATTCCTTGTTGGGCCTTAAATATATCAATTTTCAGTGTTTGATCTCCAAACTTATGCTCTATTTGGCCCTCCTCACAGCTGATGTTGGCTCTAGCAGTAGCCAAGAAAGGTCTCCCTAGAATGATTGGTGTATCCCTAGAGTTCTCAGGTGCGTCCATATCTAGGACTATAAAGTCCACTGGGAAATAGAAATCCCGCACTCTTACGATAACATCCTTGAGAATCCCTTTTGGTGACTTTATGGATCGATCTGCTAATTGTAATGTCACCTCGGTTGGTTTTAGCTCAGATTCTTCTAGATGGTCAAGTAAGGATGTGGGTATCAGGTTTATGGATGCACCCAAGTCTAACAATGCTCTATCAAATTGGGTACCACCTATCTTGTAGGAAATCAGGGGAGTACCAGGATCTTTTTCCTTGGGTGGGAGTCTACTGAGGATTACAGAGCTTGCTCTGACAGAACAATTGGGCTCCCTCCCTTGGTTCGCGGCTTACGCTGGGGTGTACATATATTCTTTAGAAATCGTGCGTAAGCTGGTACGTGGCGGATTGCATCCATCAAGGGGATGTTTATGTGGACTTGCTCAAAGAGCTTGACCAGGTCCTCCTCAGGGGCCACGGGGTTTGGTGGTCTTCTTTCCCTTGGTCAAGGCCTCGAGAAACGGGATCTTGGTTGGTTCTTCTAAGATAGGTCCAGGTTGTGGATCCGGGACAGTGGTATCTTGGATAACTATCCTAGGGTCATGGTTATCAGGCTTGGAGTGGTTCGGATAATGCAGGTCTTGAGTTGTTTTACCACTACGTGTTGTTACAGAATTTAATCCGGCCTGATTTTGGTTTGGGTTTTGTAAGAGGGGTGGCTGCTGCTGAAATCCCACATAAGAAGTTGAAGCTTCCATCTCGTCTGGAGATGGAGCAGTAGGGGCCTGATAAATCCATTGTGCATGGCCTAAATTTGGATTCATAACGCGCTTTTGGGTTGGCACGTTATTCGGGTTAGGAAGAGGTTGGGAAGGGAGTGTGCCTGGCTGGCGAGAATTTACCAACTGGGCCAGTTGAGTTTTAACCTCTGTAAGTTCGTCCTTGTGCTGTTTTTGAATAGCCGCATTCGTTCTTTGAATGTCAGCCAGAGTCTGAAGGATTAGGGACATTTGATCCTGATTTGGCCCTGATGGATAAGTAGGGTTGGGCCGAGGCTGAGGCGGCTGGACATGACGAGAGGGCTGTGGGCGGGACTGAAAAGTTGGTCTTTGGGTTTGGGAATTTCCCGCCCACTGAAAATTGGGATGGTTTCGCCATCCAGGGTTGTAAGTGTTGGAGAATGGGTCGTTCTGGATGGCGTTGAGGTCCTCGCAGGTCTGAGGAACCTCTTGAGAATCAGGGAAAGGGGAAATGGAGTTCACCGGGCTGGTGTAGAAAGGATCGGATGATCCTCCGATCCGAGAATCAGATGTTGATGGATATGGATCCATCCTTGGGGAAGATTGGTGGAGGATGTTTTGCACAGTCTCCTGTGTGGAAGGAGGTTGTGCAAAGGAGTTACGCGCAGAGGTGGCTCGCTGTAAGTGCTGAGTCAGCTCATCCACCTTCTTCTCAATGATTGAGACCTTGTCCAATCGACTGGCCATTAATTCCAGGTCGACTGATGCGGACAGGCCCTGCGTCTCATGTGCTCCCTTAAGATTCGTCGCTGCGTGGGTATTCGTCCTATCGAATAATCCCATGGAGTCATTATTGATGGAGTTCTCGCACATGTTTTCGAGAATCTCCCATACGGTGTCTTCATGTTGACCCATGATGTTTCCTCTGCAAGTTGCATTGACGAAAAGGCGGATGTCCTCACGGAGTCCCTGGTAAAAAGATTGGACTTGTTCCCATTTAGGAACTCCGTGATGGGGGCACTTTCTCATGAGATCCTGAAAACGATCCCATGCCTCATGGAGAGGTTCTCCTGATTGTTGAGTGAAGTGTGTAATCTGATGGCGCAAGGCGTTGGTCCGACCAATGGGAAAAAACTTTTTCAAAAACTCGGATTGAAGTTCTTCCCAAGTGTTGATCGGCCGGGTCTGAGTTTGATACCAATGGGCGACCTTGTACATAAGAGAAAAGGAGAACATCTTCATGAGAAGAATATCCCGATTTTGCGCATCTGATCCAAAAGTGTGGGCCAGATGCTTTAGCTGTTTGATGTGCTGGAAGGGATCTTCAGAATTAAGCCCATGGAATTTAGGTATAGCATGGATCATGTTGGGCTTTAATTCGGAATCAGGTCCTCCAGTCGGGATTCTAACTCGAGGCTCAATGGCCACCGCAGCAGGATTGTAGTGGTCCCGCATCATAGGACGCTGTGGTGGGTGCACGAAGTTTTGGAAGAGGTCATTGAGTCGCTGGAGCTGGTGCTCCAGATTATTTTCTTCCTCAACTGGCTGAGCCATGATGGGGGAAGAATAAGAACTTGGTTCTGAATCAGAAGAGAGAATAATGTGAGGGTGTTGCTGCACAAACACGGGCGTCGAGGCTTGGCCTTGACGAGAGCGAATTTCTAAAGGAGGTCTTAAGGGTGGTCTTAAGGACCTCCTTCCGTACATGCACTGTTGGAAGAGGTAAGTTTAGAAGGTGCTGGACCCAATCAAGACACCCACAAATGTGTTGGGTGACTATAGAGGTGCGGGGCAGATGGACCCCTTGATCAGAAAGATCGTCCACCTGAGAATTACCTGGGCAGCCAGAGAGGGAGAGTCCCGCGAAGACCCCTACACGGTAGAGCGTCCCCACGGGTTATAGGGTTTCCCCCACCCGACCTCTCTTGTCACTGCGGTTCCAGGTAGACCAGAATGGGGATCTTGACCTCTTAAGTCTACCAATTTTTATTTTAAGATCAGGGTGCTTAAGGTTTCACTTGAACTTTAGTCTTTTAAGTGCAAAGAGTGACCTAATTTAAGGTTGGTTGACCCAAGGGGTCAACTTTACCTCTTGTTTTCTTTGAGAGCTTTTAGGTCCTGTCTTTTAGGGTTCAAGTGTTTAGAGAGCCAATTGTTTTAGGTTTTCTTTGAATAGGTATTTTCAGACAAGGGCTTGGGCACACTTCATTTGGTTTTCTCAATTCTTGCTTAAGGAGTGTGTCTCTAAATCCCTAGTGTTGGATCCTAGGTTGGCTCTACTTGGTCCAGTTAATTCTTTGTTGGGTAATTAGGGCTCAAGCAAGAATGTGTTAGCCCTTAAATACCCTTAATAGTGTGCAGGAGTAATGAGTTGAAAACATGCAACTCTTTATGGTTACTAAGTATGGAAGACAGGTTAGCCCTATATTGCTTGTTCTTTTCTTTTCTTCCTCTTTAGAGTTTAGGGGTTAATAGCAAGAGGAAAAAATTTTACCTGTCCTCGGAGTGGTTGTCGTGCGGTTGCTTGTTTTCTTGACTTCCTGTAGCTGCACAAAAGAGAGGAGATTATCAGAAACTAAAAAGAAACAGGAATGTTTACCTCTAGAATAGCCGTTGCTCCCCGGCAACGGCGCCAAAAACTGGTGGGCTACCTTCCTCTATAGTTTTGTTATTTCGTCGTAGTATAGTATAGAGGGAGGTGATTACCAGTTTAATACAATTTGTTACCCAAAAATAAAGAGTTCCCGAGGTCGAACTCAGGGAGCAAGTTGTATTCTAGGGGTACAAGTTTCTTTTACAAAAAAAAAGAAAGAGAGAGAGAGAGAATTTGTTGGCTTTTCTTCTTTTCTCTTTGCTTCTCCTCTTCTTCCTTCTCAAATCTTCTGCTCTCTTCTTTTGTTCTTCTTCTTTATCTGCAGTGGTGATGTTCTTCTTCTTTTTCTTCTTTTCCTTTCTTCTGCAGAGCGGTCCTGTTCTTCTTCTTCTTCTTTCTTTCTTCTTTTCCTTTCTTCAGATCTTCTTCTCGTGCTCTTTTTCTTCTTTCAGTTCTTGTCTTGGCCTCTCTGCGTTCTCCTTCTTTCAGCTCTTTCTGCTTGTCTCTCTGTGTTCTCCTCTGCCTCGCCTTCCTTCTCCTTCCTTGCCTTCAGGACGTCGTCTGATTTTCCAATTAGACGACTTAAACCGCCGCTGCTACAGTGCCGCTCGGTGATCCTCCTTCCTTCAGCCTTCGTCTTCTTCCACGGTTCTTCTTCACCTGTGCCTGCACACTTACACAGCTTGATCAGAGAGGGGAAAAACCTATCTCTACCCTCCCCCGCGTCTCTCTCTCACAGAATCCGCTCATAGGATAGCTCTCCCAGAGCTGCCGGGTAGCCGGGTACGGGTCGCGCCCGGGTCCAGGCCCACCGGCGTGCGTGGTGGGCGAGGAGTGCAGGTCAGTCTAAGTCGGGTCCGGGCCAGGTCCGCGGGGCGTGAGCGCGGACGAGACCGGGTAACCGGGCAGGTGAAGGGGACCTCACCCCGTGTGCTGAGGCAATAAGCCTCCAACACTTTTTTGCTTTATACCGCTGCGCTCCTTCAGAGCCTTCCGAGGTGGGACTAAATGTCCCACCCCAATTTCACGCCTGCGCGGAGGAAGCAGCTGGTAATCGCAGCGTTACGCGAGACCTTCACGTGAGGGCTTCGACTCGACTGCAGCCTGGTACTTCACGAAGGCGCCTTGCGCTGTCTGGGAGCGTAACCTGGGCGTGGTGCACCTGGGGCAGCAGGTGAAGAAGCTGCTTCGCTTCAACAATGGCGGCGACGAGCGCAGGTACCTGCCCACAGAAAAATGGCCTCTCGGCCCAATCAGAAATGCGGTGGACCTTCGCCATGGCACGGCGAAGGTGGTCGGGGGGTGTGCAGGCGGCGGGGCGGAGCCTAAGGGCTGCCCTAGGTCCGACTGTGGGTCGGGAGATGGGTTTGTTCGGTGGAGTTGCAAAGGGTGATTTGGGGGAAGTGGAGGGGTGGAAATGGATCAGGGTGAGGAGGCGGAGATTATGTGCAGGTCGGCGAGCCGGGTGGGATGCTGGAGTGATGGGAGCGGCTCGCCGGAGGATGGCCGGAGGCGGAGAAGGTGAGGGTGAGTGGTCGGAATCGAGGGCGACAGTAGATGTTTAAAGTGAGGAAAAGGAAGAGGGGAGGAAGAGGAGGAGTTCTACCTACTTAGCAGGACGAGGAGGGGCCGGAGCGGGCGACAGTCGTATCGACTGTCGCCGGAGAAGAAGATGCCCGGGGGAAGGGGCGGCGGCGAGCAGAGGGCCGGAGAGGCGCCAGCTGGGTGCGGCGTGGCGCGGGAAGAGCAGGGGAAGAAGTCTCTGCTGCTGGTATTGCGGCAGAGCGAAGAGGAGGAGGAGGAAGAACCGCCGGAGCTGGTGGGCGTCTGCCGGAGTGAGAAGAGAGGAAAGTTGGGGGTTTTCTCCATCAGATCAGAGCTGGGAAGAACGGTGGAGCGACGGGGGTATTTATAGGGACCGAATCAGGGAGGAAGGCGGAGGGAGACGACCTGTCTCCCTCGTCGGAGGACGCCGGAGATGGAAACCCATACCGTCCGTGCGTTCGCACGGCCGGTATGGTGGGTTACAGCGACCAGGGGGGTGTCCCTGCGACGGCTGACGACGCAGGGCACCCCCGGTTTACTTGCCAGACTCTCCCCCTAACCCTGCGCGGCGCCATGCTCCGCGCAAGGTTGCCGGAGCATGGTGCTGGCAGGTTTTGCAGGGAGGACCTGAACGCAAAGAACGAAGGAGAGTTAGGGGCCAAAATGCGAGGGTTCAAAAGTTGAGGGCCAAAAAGTAAATATATGAGGACCAAAGTGTAAAGTTGGTCAAGAAGGTTTCTTCTTAGGCTCAAGTTTTTATACATGACTAATTAGGACCTAAGGAATCTGATGGTGAATTTTATTTCTAGATTAAACCTTGTTTGACTGGTCAATTTACGCAAAAACCCAAATTAAGTTATTAATTGGGTATGGTTCTCAATGTAGGTCAAGATGGGTTCCTAAGGTCAAATTGAAGGTTCTAAACCCTAGAGATTATTTTTCTATGAATTTTAGAGGGTTTATTCCATTTTTGCTTTGCCTTGAACCTCGTGAATTGAAGTGGGTTTTTTTAGGGTTACAGATTATATTTAGTTCCTTGGAATTGCTGTAGCCCTTGCTAGATCATCTCATCCCACTTTTATTCTTATTAGGTTGCTTTGACCTATGTTTGGACCCTGAATTACCCTGTATGCAGATTATACTGATAAAATTGCATTTTTACCCCTTATGACTTGTTTTCTCGTTAAACTCAGAATTCTCTGAGTTAAGCCTTTCCTTGAGTTATGTAGGAGCTTTTATCCTTTGTATTGGGTCGAAATGAGCTAGTTATGGCTCATGATGAGGTTCTCATCAGGAGGGCACTGTAGCACATAACTTTTAAGATGTCTAACTTTGTAATCAGATGTCCAATTTTTCATAAGCTCTCCATTATTTTATTTACAATTATTTTTACTCTTCACTCCTAATTAGATTTTGGGTAGTATTATGTGTTCAATTTACATTTATTGTTGAGATTAATGCGTGAATTCAATTTGCTCCCTGTGTTTGACATTGGACTTCAAATTCGAGTAATAAAATTATATTTGTTTTGAATGCTTTTTCGGTTGTACTACAACGTGATATTCTTAAAACCCGATTCAACGTATGAAACATTTTGGCACCGTTGCCAGGAAGCAACGCTCAATTCACCATTATTTCTTTGCATTATTTGATTATATTTTAGCACTAACTTGCCCTATCTGCTTTATTATGATTTTCCAAGGTACTTTACGAGGAGATCTCCCACGCAAATCAACCACTCCAGGGTAGGTAACTTCTCTATTCTTCCCTAATCAACCGTCTAATCATGAGAAGACAAAAAGGAAAAAATCAATAAGGAATCGCCTGCCTTCTTTTTATAGTAATTATCATTTCAAAGGAAAAGTTTCCTAATTTGTGGAAATTTTCAAATCTCATTGAAGTTGAAGCGATTCTATTTATAGATTCTATACCAAAATTCCTGTGCCTACTAGGGATTACGCTTAATTTCTAATCTTCTTGTACTCTGCACTTCTTATTTGAAGCCCAAGGAGAACATTTTTGAAAATCAAAGAGGATTGGGAAATAAAGCCAAATTCGGGTTTTGGAGTGCTAGTTCACACTTGCCTGCATAAAAGGAAACAAACCCATCGACATTTGTGTGCTACCCAAGCCCTTGATTGAAAAGATCTAATAAAGAAAAACCCTAAAATCAAGCTCTAAAATCACTTGAACCTTAAAATCCTTGGACCTAATAAACCTGGGAGTCAAAACAGGGTGATTTCTAGGTCTTGACTTGGAGTCATTCTACCATCTTTAGGCCAGGTTAGGTGAAGTTAGACTACATTGTGGGCCAACCAGCCTCAAAATTAGGTCGCAAGTCAAAAACAACTGCTAATTCAAGTGAAATCAAAGGCACAAATTAGGATAAAAAACTGGTAGACTTAAGAGGTCAAGTTATCCATTCTGGTCTACCTGGACCCTCAATGACAAGGGAGGTCAGGTGGAGGAAACCCTGTAACCCGTTGGGGCGCTCTACCTTGTAGGGGTCTTTGCAGGACTCTCCCTCTCTGGCTGTTAAGGTAATTCTCAGATGGATGACTTTTTGATCCAGGGGTATCATTCACCCTGAACCTCTATAGTCATCCAAAATTTTTGGGTGCCTTGATTGGGTCAACATCACATCCAGTCCCTCATCCGTTCTCTTTAGAGCACACACACATATTTTCAGTGGGATTCTCTTTCAAATCAAATCATTTCATTCTAAGCTTGAATTTTGATTCTACATCCTGATTCCACCATCTGATTCAAATATGGAGCCTGGTTACTTAGGAAGACCATTGAAGATACTTGAATCACAAAGATCCATGAGAGATAGAATAGTTGAGGATGCCCTTGAATTTTATGAGATTGGGTACAAAACCTCAAAACCAGTAGAAGACATTCAGGTTAATGTATCAACAACAACAACCTTCATCATAAACTATGCCCAATTGTTATTAATAGAAGCAACAAAGGGATCAACCCGAGACATTCTCATAACAAGATACATTGAGAGAAAAATTGCATAACTTTGAATACCTCCAATGCAGGAAAAATCCTGTACTTTGGGAAAAACACCAAAATGGTCTTGAAAAATGGGAAGAAATGATGAGATTGTTAAAACAAGTTTTCGATCAAAAATACTCGTACATGCCTCGAACAGTTAATGAAACATCTGGGACTAATATTGAGGATCAATCTGATTTCCCAAAGCTCGGGGTTAAGACACAAGGTTATTCTGAATTCCCAACCTAGATGAAATATAACATGCTTGATTGATGTAAACACATTTACACTACTTAAGATGTCTATTTATGCATGTTCTTATGCATAGGATTGCATTTCATGATATAAATATTGCATAACATGCATCATCTTGCATTTAGAGTAGTTTGAATAAAATGGAGGTTAATTATCTCCTTTTATGTGCTTGGACAGGGAAAACATTTTATTGGGGCCACGGATCAAAGATCCAACCGTATGGATGTGATCAGGGCGACGATTGGAGTTCAACGACTCAAAGATTGCCCTAATCAGGCATCCATAGCATCAGCTAGTGACTAGGGAACCCTAGAAGATCGAGGGCCAGGATGGTGCAAATTTGCACTTTAGATGGCAAATCCGACCACACGGATGAATTCAGATCGACGATTGTAGCTCAACGACACAAAAATCGAGTCAATCCGACATCCGTGGCACCATCTACAACTTCCAGAAGATGGACGGCCAAGACGGCACCACATGGCGCCATCTCGGCAGCCCAAACGGCTGCCTACATTCTATGAAGACCACGCACCCGCCCCCTCTTCGCCGTTGGATCTCGATCCAACGGCTGTGGACGCAGCTCTTTAAAATCATCCGCGCGACCTTTTCGACCGCGTAGCGCAGTAGAGACAAAGCTGCGGGCGAAGCAGAGGTCGCGGGATCGAGTCCCGCGAGCCTCAAATCAGGCGCAAGCGAGCAGGCACGTGGAGCGTTGGATCTTCATCGGACGGCTATGCGCACCCGATAGCGTTCACGCATGATTGAACGCGTGGCGTTACGCGCGATCGCACGTCGGTGGGCGCGCAGCGTAGCGAGTGAAGTCGTGACTTAAGTCGTCCGATCTCGCGATCGGACAGCTGAGGATCGTTGGACGTGCATATATCTTGAAGAAGCGGGCAATCGAGGAGGCGCGCGTGAGCGCGGAAGCTAAGCCCACATTGGTGCTTTAGTGATGGATTTATCTGTCACTAAGGACCCCTCATTTTTTGTTTTGAAGTTGTAATGTCCATTTTGCCCCCACTCCTTGCAACTATAAAAGGAGACCCCCTCCATACGAAATTATCATCCCTTCCTTCTCTTCTCTACCCCTCCAAAGCTCAAGAGAAGCTTGTCCCACACCCGGGATGCTTCTCGCGAGATAAAGTCCAAATTTTCGTCCCCCTTCGGAAGTGGATCCCACGACGACGACGGCATGCTACTCCGTTCCCGTTCTTCTGCTTCGTCCTCCTTTGTCCTGCTTCGTTCTCCTTCATCCAGGCGTCGTCCCATCCGTCTCATCCTCTAAGCAACCGTCGAGGAGGATTTCTCTCTCCCTATTCTTTTTACTGCTTTCTAATATAGATTTACTGCTTTCTAGTGTAGTTTTGCTCGTCTTCCAAGCAATCGTCGTGGAGGACATTTCTCCCTCCATTCTTTTAATGCTTTCTAGAGTAAATTTATCGCTTTCTAGAGTAATTGTTTTATACTTTGTAGTTGTAAGAGTGAAATGAACAATCTCCTTAATGATAAATTCCTTATTTATTCTACATCTCATTTTGATTTCTCTGTGTAATACTCTCTTTCTCTCTTACTCTCTCTCTCTCTTCTATTTATTTTAAATAATTAGATAGTTTTAAATTTAATTATTCCATGACAAATAAAAAGAAACGCGTAGTTTTTAAATCAAACGTTCGCCTCCCTATGTTCGACTTGGAATTTTCATTTCGGTATAAATTTTATTTGTTGAACACGAATTTTTCACTTTCAAGCTACAATGACAGGTTTTCCAAAACCGAACACATTAGCGTAGCAATTCGTACATTCAATATTTTGGCGCCGTTGCTGGGGAGGCGATAATCTTTGATTTCTCTTTGTGTCTTGTAACTTACAAATCATTTGCCTCACTTTTTCTCGTTTCTTATTGTAATTGCAGGTACTCTTTCGAGACAGGCAAAAGCGGTAGAACTGAGTAAAGTGCTGTGGAAGGTTTTGTGAGTTATCCCCCACCCCCCACCTATTAGATTTCATTCCACAACATAATAATTCAAACATCAATCAACCTGGTGTTTTTATAAACTCTAAGGTTAGATTGTTTGTTGTTTGACACCCATACTCACCCCAACTACCACATTAAAAAAAAGAAAAAAAATTAAAAAAAAATCCCAAAGAGGTACACAACCTCATCTGATTTTCAAACTCAACTGGTAAACCGACCTCAAGAACCAGTACACACATTCAAACACATAATTAAGTAGAAATCAGATTAGGTAATCATTTGTGTGCCTAATTAAGTGGTGCATCAGGCTAATTGTTTGAGTTGTTTGGGCCGCACCACTTCAAATAAAATAAACTCATCAAGTAGCTACCACTTAGGTTCAACTCTTAGGGATTTACCTGGCACTCCACATTCTTTTTAAGCCTTAAAGGAAAACATCTTCACCTGTACTTGTAAAACCTGGTGTGCCAATGAAACTTGTTTGAAAACACCTAAAGTTGAACCCTAAAAGCTACTAAGCAAGATTTGAACCTTAAAATTCACCACATCAAAAATAATCTTGCTTTAAAATCACTGGTTGTGCACGCACACACAGATCAATCAATCATTAAGGGCACAACCCATTTAAAGGGCTCATCACATTCCAAAGCACATTCAAACCTAGCCCTAAATAAAACGGAGTAGACGCTGGCCTTAAGGATTGGACTCGCTCTTCACAACCCAGAACGAGATTATTTTCGATTAGTCTGTTTCTACTGTTCAATCTGATGTCTAGCTAGGGGAGCAGAGTCAAACGATCACGGCTGGGGGGTACACTAGGAACCAGAGGCGCAAGCCGAAGGAAGAACCTTCTCCCCAGTCCCTCCTTCTAACTGGTTGGATTGAACAAACAGAAGTAGATCAAATCGTTCCTTTATCTCAAGATGGGTTTTGGGAGTCTGTAGGTCTATAGGCTAACCCATTTAAGGACAGGTTTGGTTGTTTGTATTGCAAGGCACCTTTCTTCCTCCCGTGTCTCATGAATCCTTCCACATATTTCACGCATTCCCGCTCTTTCCCTCCTGTTGTGAATTATCCTCAACATGACGATTATCCCAACTCGTACTATAATCAACCATCAGTTAGTTGGGATAATTCGGATTGGGGATACAGTTCTGGACCTCCGTGTTTAGGGTCTAACCCTGAACACTTTGATTTTGATTTCTATCCTTCTCAGAGCTACATCGATTATAGATCATCTTCCTTTCATGAACAGCCTAATACGATCTACAATCAAGAAGGATACACCAATCCTTACCCATCCTCTGATTTCACTGCCTTTAGGTCATCATCATCTTTTCAACAATCTGAAATGACCTATTATCAGGAAGGGTATAACAAATCTCAATTTGTTAATTCCCCTGCATTGAGCCCAAACCCTCCCAACCCTGAACCAACTCATTTGGTTCAGGTTAACCAGGTTCAAGATAAGGTTCTGGCTAACTTGAGGAATATCATTCAATCTTTAGAAGTTCAACCAATACCTTGCATTGAGAGATTGGAGCCCCTGATTGAAATGATTGATGACTTAAATAAGTCATTGTTGGATTGGCTCCTGGATGTTAAGGATAAGAACTCAGGTGAGTTTCTACTTGGGAAATTAGCGAAATTGAGGATGAGATTCGTGGTTGCTTTGATTCAATCTTGGGATGATTCCCAAGATGAACCCTCTTCAGGAAAGCCAATGACAGAACCCGCTCAGGCACCTGTTGGGGGGGACACGTGTTACGAGGCTAACCAGATTGAATTAAAGCAATCAATTGAGGAAGATCTGATTTCTTCACCTGAGATCCTTGAGCCAGGTTACGAGGAAACGTATATCTCTTAGGAACAGAAAGTGACAACTGATTTTGGGACATACATTGATACAGATCCTGATTTCTTTGATGGTGAAGATTCAAGCTGCGAAGTCTCACACGAGTTTTCAGAACACGATTTTTGTGAGATGATTGGGCCTGAGGAATCTAATAGATCATTTGATAGCCCAATAATTGAGGAAACTGATCTTAGGGCACACATTACGGATCTAGAATTACATTTTTTAGAGTATTCAATTCAATGCCCTGATTGTCAGTTACACCCCGTTGAGCCTATTGATGATTCTAATTCTGAAATAATTGGACCCAAGCCAATTTTGATTCTGCCACATCATTTAGACTTGGAGATTTCAGATGGGGTGATTAATATACAAGAGGTCATTGAATTCGACATTCGGAATGAGGAGGATAGGAGTTGGGAAGTTATGATTTGGGAAGTTAATTTTGGAGGAAATGGAAGATTGAGTCGAAGGGCACCTTTTAAGCTGAAACCATCAAATCAAAACCCTTACGACATTTGTTTCGAGGATGTCAAACTCAAGCACACATTCAACGATTATCCTTTTGAGCTTCAATTCTCTGTAACCAACTTTTTGGTCTTAGGTTGCATCATCATAAATCGCTGGACCGACCTCGCTTGCATTCTGATTTTAGATTTTGGGTAATTTTTATCCAGAACCTAAGATATTCTCGATTATGGGGGGTGGGTCTACACCACAATCTAGTCCACATCTGTGGACCTCTGTTGACAGGTCAGAGGATTCTTCTATTATTCTAATTCTGACCTACACTTGTAAATTTTTCATTTCTTTTCTTTGTATAGTGTTCCTAGCTGAAGGCACTAAACTCAGCATATATACAGTTTTTCTTAGTTTTCATCTTGGAGTGGACCTGACATTCACGCAATTCAGGTGCTTTCTACACTTTTCCACTCTGTTTCATGTCTTTTAAATACAATGAGGACATTGCATTAGATTGGCATGGGGGGGCGGATATTTATCTCTGAATTCATTCGTCAGCTTCATAGATTTGTTTTATTCTCTTTTATTAAAAAAAAAAAATCAGAATTAGGAAAGAGAATTTGGGTTTAAGAAAATTTTCAATCTTAGGAAATACTACATTAAGATCTGAACAGAAAGACCCTTCAGGTCTTTGGACTTAATTAGCCTGTGTATCCACTAAAATGTGGATTTGTCTTTGAGTCCTCGCCATCTTAATTCTATTATAATTGGAATAAATAAGTTTGGGTGACAAGTACATGACTTATCAACCCGCCCTCTGATTTGAGGGAATTTTGAGTCTTAAGCATCTACACACTTTCTTTGCACTGACTCATTGTTCGGTGATTTTAATGGAAATTGGGTAGCTAATGAACCTTCTAGGGTGATATGGCTGGCAATTTATCGTAGGTAACAACCCATAGGTAGGTTGTCCAGAGCCTAGTCACTGGACCTTTCTCTTTTTGCTACCTTTAGGTAAATCTTAGACTAGGGAAGCCACCTACTTAAAAAAAAAAAATCAAATAAAAAAGGAGAAAGAACAAAATAAAATAAGCCACACTTCGCCGCACGAGTATGGCTGGCAAGTTGTCGGTGGTAACAGCTCATCGACCGGTTGTCCAGAACCCAGCTCAGTAAATGCACTGAAAATTCCCAAAACACTTAGGAAGAAGCAGAGAAGTAGAATAAATCGGGGAGATATACACTGGATCCACCCTTGTGTTGACCCCGTAAAAAATAAAAGTAGGGAGAAAGCTACCGGTTGTAAAGATACACCTTTAGGCAGAATTCTTTTTGAGGTCACCTAAAGGCGTAGAAATCCGAAGTTCGTTTTAATTACCGGTCAATGAGTCTATCACAATCACAATAAGATGCTTAAAGCTTTGGGTTCTCATCAAATCTTGGGTTAGTTGAATGGCCGTAAAAAGCCACTCTTAAACCCTAAAATTTGAAAATCCAATAAAATTAGAAAAGAGAAAAAGAGAAAAAGAAAATTTTCTTTTAATAAGGCGAGGCTTTGAGAGGTCAGCATTTTGGCTGATACCCAAGCACTGTTGTGTCTTTGAAAGTTCAGTTCCTAAGTAGACAATTTCTTAATGAATGAAAATAACTCAGGTCCAAATAATCCAACCTAATTCTTTTATAAATAGCATATAATTTTTCCTAGGGACTAACAAAAGATAGGCATGGGGGTATGATGTAAACACATTTACAGTACTTAAGATGTCTATTTATGCATGTTCTTAAGCATAGGATTGCATTTCATGATAGAAATATTGCATAACATGCATCATCTTGCATTTAGAGTAGTTTGAATAAAATGGAGGTTAATTGTCTCCTTTTATGTGCTTGGATAGGGCAAACATTTTATCGAGGCCTCAGATCAAAGGTCCAACTGTATGGATGTGATCAGGGCGATGATTGGAGTTCAACGACTCTAAGATCGCCTTAATCAGGCATCCGTAGCATCAGATAGTGACCGGGGAACCCTAGAAGATCAAGGGCGAGGATGGTGCAAATCCACACTTCAAATGACAAATCCGACCGCACGGATGAATTCGGAATGACGATTGTAGCTCAACGACACAAAAATTGAGTCAATCCGACATCCGTGGTGCCATCTACAACTTCCTGAAGATGGACGGCCAAGATGGCCCCACGTGGTGCCATCTCGGATGCCCAAATGGCTGCCTACATTCTATGAAGGCCGTGCACCCGCCCCCTCTCCGCCATTGGATCTCGATCCAACGGCTATGGACGCAGCTCTTTAAAATCATCCGTGCGACCTTTTCGGCCGCGTAGCGCAGCGAAGACGAAGCTATAGGCGAAGCAGAGGTCTCGGGATCGAGTCCCGCAAGCCTCAAATTAGGCGCAAGCGAGCACGTGAGTGGAGCGTTGAATCTTCATTGGACGGCAGCGCGCGCCCGATAGCGTTCACGCGTGATTGAACGCGTGGCGTCACGTGCGATCGCACGCGGGCGGGAGCGCAGCGCAGCAGGTGAAGGCGAGATTTAAGCTGTCCGATCTTGCGATCGGACGGCTGAGGATTGCTGGACATGCATATACGTTGAAGAAGCGAGCAGCCGAGGAGGCACGTGTGGGCACGGAAGCTACGCCCACGTTGGGGCTTTAGTGATGGATTTATCTATCACTAAAGACCCCTCTATTATTTTGAAGTTGTAATGTCCATTTTGCCGCCACTCCTTGCAACTATAAAAGGAGACCCCCTCCATACGAAATTCTCATCCCTTCCTTCTCTTCTCTACCCCTCCAAAGCTCAAGAGAAGCTTGTCCCACACCCGGGATGCTTCTCGCAAGATAAAGTCCAAATTTTCGTCCCCCTTCGGAAGTGGATCCCGCGACGACGACGGCATGCTGCTCCGTTCCCGTTCTTCTGCTTCATCCTCCTTTGTCCTGCTTCGTTCTCCTTCGTCCAGGCATCGTCCCATCCGGCTCGTCCTCCAAGCAACCGTCGAGGAGGATTTCTCTCTCCCTATTCCTTTTACTGCTTTCTAATATAGATTTATTGCTTTCTAGTGTAGTTTTGCTCGTCCTCCAAGCAATCGTCAAGGAGGACATTTCTCCCTCCATTCTTTTAATGCTTTCTAGAGTAAATTTATCGCTTTCTAGAGTAATTGTTTTATACTTTGTAGTTGTAAGAGTGAAATGAACAATCTCCTTAATGATAAATTCCTTATTTATTCTACATCTCATTTTGATTTCTCTGTGTAATATTATCTTTCTCTCTTACTCTCTCTCTCTTCTATTTATTGTAAATAATTAGATAGTTTTAAATTGAATTATTCCGTGACGAATAAAAAGAAACGCGTAGTTTTTAAATCAAACGTTCGCCTCCCTGTGTGGGACCTGGAATTTTTATTTCGGTATAAATTTTATTTGTTGAACACGAATTCTTCGCTTTCAAGCTACAACGACAGGTTTTCCAAAATCGAACACGTTAGCGTAGCAATTTGTACGTTCAACATTGATCTTGAATTAGGTTGGGAAGTCCCAATTGCAGAACATGATTTTGAGCCAGTACTAGAAAACCAAAATCCTCATTCACCAAGCACAGAATTCCGAGACTCCTGTAATGATGAGATTAAAATAGAACCTCTCAAGGATGTAAATCCCACCCCTTATTCGAATAAGGTGACCCTTGAAAGCAATTTTGACCTAGATTCTAGTAATTCGACCCACATCCTCAGCCTAGAATTTAGATCTGAAACTTATTGGGAAATTACAAGGTCCCGTATGACGAAGATCAAAGTTTAAATGAAGAGTATGATTTTGGGCCTTTGTTTGATGAATGTCCCTCTCCAACATCCTCAAAGATGCAGATTGATTTTTCAGAAGTCACGCCAATCTACGATATAGAAATCGAGTTGGAAGAGTGGGGTTTTAATTGGGTCTTCCCCACAAGCCAAAAGCCTGAGCCTAGACCCTATAAGGACACCTTTTTAAGCTCAGAATCTACAAATGGGCTAGACCCAAGTCAGGTTGCTGAGTCTACATCTTCTGATTTATTCTGTGGTGGAACCTCTAATCTCGAATAAAATTCAGAACTTGATTCTTGCAATTTCTCCGACGATTTCGAATATTACAATGATTTCAGAGAACCTTTGTTTCCTGACAACTACATGCCAATCTACGACCTCTGCCCACATGATTCATTCTTTGACTCTAACTCTGAGGTCCTTGATCCTAAGATCACTGATTTAAATTCATGTTCCATTGACATGGAATCATTTCTTTTTGATCCTCAGGAATCAAAACCAAAAAGTACTGAGAGTGACTACAATCTAGAATTCGAATCTTTTCTTGACCGATATTTTCTTCATCCTATAAACATTCTTCAGGCATTCACTTTTGAATTTGATGACTACTATGAGAACTCTCTAAATGAACCCACCTTTAATTCCTTTTTATAGGATCCCTCATACACAATTCTTTTTGATGCCACCTCCTCTACATATACAGAACCCATCCAAACCCGTTTTCAACCCCAACCTGCAACCAGACTCAATTTTTATTATGATTCCCCTCTTACCGAGCCGTTTGCAGATGATTCACCTCCACATCTTTATCGGGTTTCGGAAATTGATCAGACAACAAATCATGCCCAATCATTCTCTGATCATTTCTATAGGGTTTCTGCATCATCCATTGATTATTTTAAGAATCCCTACTCTGATCAGGCTGATTCGACTCAGCCAAACCCTGGATTCACACTTCCGCATCATTTTGAGCTCCATAGTATATGGTGGGTTCTACATCTCTTAATCTACATTTATCAACCCACCAGATTGATTAGGTCTGGGCTGCATCATCAGTCTGTTGATCTGAATAAGCACCTGGTTGGACCAACCAAGCTTTTGATCAAGGTGCTTGTTCTACAAAACTCAACTGATTTGACCACCCCATCTCCATACCATTTCCCGCTCGGCTAAATGGGTTGAATTTAGCTCTTAACGGGAGGCAACCCGTCATTCCAGAAACCCGAGATCCTTTTGATTATCCCTTTGTACATCACATCTATTGCACCCTGAGTTTGGTCGTAGAACAATCGATCCCACCTCTGGTACACGTACCAGAGCTTGAAATCATCTACAACAGTCATTCCTAACCCGTTCGGCCACCTGATAAATCCTGTTCTATTTCCTGAAAGCTAAACCTATTTTCACACCCTCTGTTTACAATGAGGACATTGCAAAACTTAGGCATGGGGGGGTGGTAAAGTGCAAACATACAAAAATCAAAATGTTCGGAAGGGTTCTCACAAAAAAAAAAATCACATATTCCAAAAATACCAAAAAATAGAAAAGTGTGAAAAAGAACAAAAACATTGGAGGTGAAAAGAAAATTTTGTGGCCATACAAATCTTGAGTAGACAAAGGGGAGAAGTAAAAAAATGTCAAAAATGAGCACACGTTGAAAAGAAAAGAGAGTCATTAGTAAGAAATTAAGGGATTAACTGAGTTCTAGACCATATCAAGAAAAAGAAAATGAAAGGAAAAAAAGTGCTAATGAAACATAGAAGAGATTAGTAGGAACATTGATCTTAGGCCTCTTGCACATACTCTTAGGCTTAAAAATTCAAGTATCCGTTAAGATTTGGATAGTCCTCAAGAGGTTGGGGAAAATGCAAAGCTTAGGTATTAGGTCTAAGGCTTAGGGAGTATTCGACCTCGTTAACTGACCTCTGGTTTGCAGGACTCGGTAACCTAAATGCCCCAATCCACACACAGTCTGGTTCAGTGCTCATAAGTATCAAAATCATTCAAATGCATTTAAATTGTTCTGAAAAAGTCACCTAGATTAGGAGCAGCCGATCAGCACAAGTTGATTTGGATGAGTTCCTGGTGCAAAGAGGCGGGAAATTCCCCTCGAAGATGCACAATAACATATCGTCTCCTCGATGTTTGTCTCCTGGGATATTTACATATCCTACTGGGGGAATGTAAGCACCCTGTGCTGGTTTAGGTGCCATGGGTGGCATTATCACAAAATCGAATTGCCAGGGTAAGGATTTAGTTACAGAACACCATGGGTGAGATTATCTTGAAATCTCGAAAGCCAGGGTTCTAGGGGTTGCAATGGGCAGTGTTATCCCAAAGCATCGATTGCCAGGGACCCTTCGAGGATTGATGATGGGGACTAGCAATCCGATATAGATCGTGTTGAGAAGCCAATTCGAAGCTAGAAATAAAAAGAAAAGAGAGAGAAAACTCTCAAAAAAAGAAAATTCATCTATTTCTCTCTTACAAAAATGCACTGCAAACTGAACCGAGACTAAATTTGTTACAAGCACAGGTGCTTTAACTGCAGAGTCCAATGAACCTTAGGATAGTTCCTGTGGGCCTTAAAAACCTTCACGGCAGACTGAGACTATCAGGTCTGGATATTGGTTGGTACTTGAGTACCTCTAGGCCTACTATTGGCATTCTAACCTAATCTACAGAAGAAAGCACACTTCATAATTTTTGAAAATCAAAGGAACTCATGGTCTAGAATCAAAGTTAAAACCTTAAAATTTTGCTAAGGGACTAGCAAAAGCTAGGCATGGGGGTATGATGGGAACACCATCATGAGCCATAACTAGCGCATTTTGACCCAATGAAGAGAATCAAAGCTCCTACATAACCCACTGAAGGTCTTAAGTCTCTGAATAACCTTTTTGAGAGAAAAGCAAGAAACAAGCTCTAAAATTGACATTTTACCATTGCAGTACAATAACAGGTTTTCTCAAGGGCTAGACATAGGTCAAAAAGTCTTAACAAGATAAAAAAGTTGGTTGGATTTGACTGAAAACAGTTTGTGTGTACCCTATGAGTTAATGACTTCTAGAAACCCTAAAATAGACCCGCTTGATTAACCAAGGTTATGGTCAGAATAAAATTCACCTAAATCCTCTAAAAATCATATAAAAATATTCTCTAGAGTTTATAACTTTCAATTTTTCCATTGGAACCCATTTTGACCTAGAATGGGGTCTCAAATAGATATTTACCTAAAATTGGGTTTTTGCATAAATTTCCCAATCAAACGTGGTCAAACCCAAAATCCAACTTCACCATTGGATTCCTTAGGTATAAATTAGGTTTGTACCAAAATTTAGACCTAAGGGGAACTCATCTTGACCCACTTTGCAAATAGGTCCAACCTGATTACATCTACATGTATCTTTAGATAGCCCTTACAATCTGCCCCCTAGCTTTCTTATCATCTTCACAGATAGGTCCCTCCACCATTATAGTGGAGGAATCCTACTTCGACGAGCTTTAGAAGGTGATTTCTCCTTGATTGCTCAGAGAATCCCTCACAAAATTGGAAGGGAGATTCTCTGAGTAATCTCCTCCAGTCTGAACCCACCAGTGATCCCTAATTGTTACCCAATCTCTCATGCGAACGCATGAGAGATTTGGGTCTTTTCAAGATTCCAACTCCGGCGACTATGTCCTTCTCCAGAGACCTATTTAAGACTGCCCAGATTCAATCGAGTCTCCTCACTTGAAATTTGGCCGGATTCCCTCACATTCTTCCCTCCTCGCCGGCCGCAACCCTCTGTAAGCTCCGGCAGCTCCTCCCTCACTCTCTCATTTCCCAACCACAATACTGGTGGTTGGGTTGTCTTCCTCTCCATCGTCTGCGTTGCGCAACACCAGGCGACATCACCTCCTCTCTTGTCATTGCCGCCACCTCAAATAAGGAGATCTTCATCTCCGGCGTTGACCATACCAGCCCTAATGCCACCCCTGCCTCTTTATATTCTCTCTCTCATGCTCCTGTTCCCTCTCTTTATTTCCCTAATCCAACCATCGACGCCATTGATCACCATCACCTTCTCCACCTCTGGCGATCCCTCTAGTGAGGTGCTCCTGTCGCTCCGCCAACCACCCTACAACCTTCCCCTCGACTCCCTGATCACAACCCCCGACTCCATTCACTCTATCGACCACTCAAAAGCACCCCCGAACACACCCACTCACACGCCCACAGTGAACCCTAGACAAGCCTCCACAGCCATCCCCACGCCACGCCAACCACCGCAGTGCACTCACCGTGCCTCGGTGAAGCTCCCTGGATAATTTGACGTGGCCGCAAGGTTGTTCTCATGTTTTCAGGTTCAGGAACACCGGCCTCCAAGGACGGAGGAGGTCGAAGCTCTCTTGATGCACACCAGGTGCTCCTACTCCAGGCAAGAATCCTAGGTGATGCAAAATTGAGGCATGAATGCACTCAGGTTCTCAATCAGAGTCAAACACCCTTGCAGCCTTGCCAATTGAACCACGCATTTGCTGCTGCAGCGGGCCAAGGAAGGTGGGACTTTTAGTCCCACCTAGGAACTGGACGAGTAGCCGAGTACGCATAAGTTGAATTCTTGCCTTATCCTTATCGCCTCCAACTCACGGGGTGAGGTCCCTCTCCCCCCTCTCACGACCTCGTCCACGGCACTGCCCACGTGGACCTAGCCACGACCCGTTTACCTGAATGACTCACTCTCGCTCACCACCCACGTCGGTGAGCCTAGACCTGGGTCTTCGTTTGGTCCGATTACCCAAACTGATTATGGCTTTAGGAGAGCGAACCTGAAGTAGAGAAAAGAGAAAGAGAGGAAAGGTACGTAGGGGAAGGGGGGTTTTGCCTTGGAAAGCTTAGCTCGATACTTAGCCAAATCAGAGAGGAAGAAGAGGAGGTCAGGAAGTGAAGAAGAAGAAGGAAGGAAGAGAACGAAGGAATGAGAAAACAGAGAAGCTGAAGGAAGAAAAAGCTGAAGAAGAAGGCTTGCAAAGGGTTAAGGCAAAGGAAGAAGCTGAAGAAGAAAAGGCAGAAGGCAGAGAGAAGAAGGATGAAAGTCAGAGAAAAGGCAAAGGAAGAGAGGGGCCAGAGAAGAAGCCAACAACAGAGAAAGCCAAGAAGAGAAAGAAGAGGAGAGCTCACAAGAGAAATCAGGGAAAGAAATCTGAGGGCATTGTAGCACATAACTTTAAAGATGTTTGATTCTGTAATTAGACGTCCAATTTTTCATAAGCTCTCCATTGGTTTATTTACAATTATTTTTACTCTTCACTCCTAATTAGATTTTGAGTAGTATTATGTGTTCAAGTTACATTTATTGTTGAGATTAATGCATGAATTCCTTTTCCTTCCTATGTTCGACCTCGAACTTCAAATTCGAGTAATAAAATTATATTTGTTTTGAATGCTTTTTTGGTTGTACTACAACGTGATATTCTTAAAATCCGATTCAGCACATGAAGCAATTTTCACTCTAAAAATCCTAAATGTTAGGAGATAGAGATGGAGGATTATGACACCCAAGACTTGGCACATTCGAAGACTTAGGTATATACACTTAATGAGGCCCATGATTTGGATTATAAGAGATCTACAGTGGAATTGCCTAAAACTCTCATGACAAGATTAGATGATAAATATTGAAATCCATGAGGGTAATTTTGAATTACCAGAGAATCCAATCGAAGCTGAGAAAGAATCTACTAAAAATTCCATTTCCGATTGTCAGGATAATCTGAAAAATATGAAGGAATTTTTAGATTTGGAGTCAGATGAATTTATCACAGATTCTTTTGCATCTTCACTTTTGGATATCGAGGATTTCACTTAAGCCACAGAGCAGAAAATGAAAGAATTTAAGGCTTTAATGTATTATGATTCTTTGCCGCCCAGTACATTTGAGGATTCACACCACGAGCAGAATTTGGGCGATCCGTATGAGATTCCTGATCAACCCAAGGATGAGAATGATTTGGGTGAAAATACAGTTGTTAGGATGAACACAAAATCATATTCGGCACACCTACTCTACAACCACCAACACCCAGATCCAATCACGAAATGGTTCTTTACACCATTTCTGATTACACCACATGGTTGCCTCCATTCCTGTTTCACCACTTTCAAGACCTGTATGACTGGTGTCCCACTCCGGATCCCTCATGGCTGCTACTTGCTCACTATAACTCTGGCACCCAGATTTATTTCTCTTGTAGCACTTGGCTACAACCTATTCTAGGCCTTGTGATTATATTCTACCGACCTTGTGGCCTTGGTATTCACAGGCAACTACTCTATATTCTTGGCCCATTGATGACAGTGGAACACATCTTCCTATTTATCTTTAGTTTGTCTCGTGCAGTCATTGATTCATTTGATGAGTTTCACCCAGCTGGAGGCGTTAAACTCAGCATCGTAGTTAGGCATAGCATTTAGACTTCGCATTTAGGCATCACAGTTGCACTTATACATATATGCATAGCATATTTCATTTTTGCATATTGTTTTGCATATTGTGTATGGCATTGTAGCAATGGCGTGAGCTGAATGATAACTCAGAAGCAGTTTCAAGTGATTTCTATCCACATACACCCTACCTTATTTCTTTTATTCATGCATGAGGACATGCAAACATGATTACGTAGAAATCATAGGTCTTAATTGACCTAAATTTGGCTAAGACTTAGCATAAGTCAGGACAGTTCACGCATGCATAAGCATTAGTTGCATCCTTACTGCTTTCTTTTAGCTATGCATAAAATAATGATATAATATACTGATTAGGTGCATTATTAAATTACAAGTAATAGGCTAACTAGAAGGTAGATCTAAGGCTGGATTTGAAGAATAAAGTATAATTGGAGTTGCAGCAAAGCTGGAGAAGAAGACTTAGAATAAGATGTAGCAGACAATAATGTAAGGGGTTGAGGTATGCTATTCTATATAATTAGGAATAAAGCAATAAATTATGAAGAACTTAGTACCATCCTAGCCCTAGGATAGTCTAGAAGCTTCCCCATGCCTTACCCACCCTTAGATTAGGTCACCACACCCTAGGAAACCATAAAACCCTAATTCTACCGTCTATCTGGACGTCCAAACGTCTAGAACCCTTAGCCAACTCCTGCACACCTTAAACAAACATCTGCAGTGTTATTGGACGTCCAGACACTTGGTTAGACGTCCAATTTCTGCAGAATAGCCAAGATAGAACCAAAAATCCCTCTTGACTCTGATTGGGCATCCAGACAAGTCTGGACTTCTGATTTTTCACTATAAGATGTCTGACACTATTATTAGATGTCCAGAACTGCCCTCCAGACCTTGTTTTGAGATTCAAGCCTTGATCTTGAATCTCTAGCTCCCTAAACCCGATTCTAACCCTCTAGGAACCTAAATTAAGGTGCCTTAACCCAAGTACATCACCTCTAGACCTCCCTAAGGACCTAATTAGGTCCTCACTAAACCTAATTGACTTGGATCATGGTTAATCTCTTCAGTCTATTCAATTGGACTTGTTGAGTCCAATTGAGCCCTAATCTCAGCACACACTGTCCAATTGGACTCAGTGAGAGTCCAATTGACCTACACCTGACTTAATTGAGTTATTTAACTCTCAATTAAGTTTTCACACACCCAATTAAACTTGTATTAAATTTAATTGCACTTTACCTTAGTGAATTAGGGTTTACAACCCTAATTTGATACCTACCTTGATCTAAACCCACTAGAACCTAACCTAATCAACCTAGCCACCTAAGTTTCGACCCACACACTCCCACACGCACCATCCACATGAAAATACCTAGCCTAGGGTTCTCTAGAACTCTCTACCATGTGTTGTTGCCTTGGTTGCTAAAATTAGCAACAAAGAGCCATTCAATTTTTAGATCCACATTTGGTGGATCTAAAAGCCACCATCCATCCTCACTCTCTCACTCTCCCACAAGCTCCCACCATAGGCCTCTCTGGAGAATTCCAGAATTCTCTGGAGAGCTTCCCTTAGGTCTATAAAAAGACCTAAGGGGTGGCCATTTGCACCCATTGACTCTTGGCTCCATTTAGCTTATCTTCATTCCACCTCCACTCCACCTTCACGAGTTGCTTCACCATGGCCATCACCATCTCCACACCAAGATGTTGGATCACCTCCTCAACCTCTCTCCAAGGGCTGACCTAAGCACCATTGGCTGCCCCTCCTCCTCTCAACCAAGTCAAAGGCCATCGTAGCCCACCTCTGAATGCCCTTAGTTCTACTTGACTAGATTATAGTTCTTCATAGATTTAATGCTTTATTTACTGCTTAGTAGTGTAGCTCTTTATTCTCCCCCAACGATGCATGCAAAATTCCCCCATAAATTCATGTTTGCATTCGTTTTCTGGTAGCAAGTAGTTTTATTTCCCTGTACAAGCATTCCTCTACCTGTGCTCTGCAACTCTGATATCATCATCATCTTTTATATATATAAATATATATGTTGAAAATCACCATGTGCCTAGTTATCATCTTTTGGTGTGATTGAAGTTGCATGTTTTAATTACTATCATTTGGCAACTAGCATGCCGTACATCAATATGTAAATCACCATACACCGACATGAGATTTTAAGCAAGTAGAGTGAAGAGATCAATTTCAAATCTATATTTCCATAAACACCTCCCAGAGACGAACGACTGGGACTCATGTCTCGTTATCCTTCAAAATTATTTTTGACGAGCATTTTTAGTGCAACTACGATTTTGAACGATTTCAAAATGCGTGAAACCAGGATTGTCAAATGGCATCGTTGCCGAGGAGGCAACATCATTTTTTATTTCAATCTCTAGAATTCTCACTGATAAATCTTCCTCTACTTTGTTTTTGAATGTGCAGGACAACATGAGAAAACGGGAATCTAGGCACACATCGAGTGCAGGAAAAAAATCAGGTGCACATCACCTCTTAGATTAAGATTTCCCTTTTGAACCCTATGTTAAATTTATTTCAAAAAAAAATAAGAAAAAAAATCCCATTTATTTTCGTGAAAAAAAAATCAAAGAAAAAAAATCTAGGTAGTTAGATTAGGTTTCTTTTTTAATCCTAGGTTAGTTTTGAAAAAGCAAAAAAAAAAAATTTGAAAATCCTTTGAAAAAAATCCTTCTTAAAAAAAAATTTCAAAATTTTTTTGTAAAAAAAAAAAATTTGGTGGAATGTTTGAATTTTAAACTCAAACACCTTTTAAAAGCTTTCCCACCACCCTTTGATTTTCGGCCAGATTTCAAATTCCAAATTAAAAACTCAATTGTCGAAAAATTAACGAGCAAAAGAATTTTGAAGTTTGGGTTAGACCTTCATTTTTAAACCACCTTTCAAATGGTACCATTCATTTGAAAAAGTTCCAAGTACAAAATTTTCAAAAATTCATGAAGTGCAAGGGGGTCAAACTGACCCGGATTTGAAAATTTTCAAAATTCAAAAAGCAATTTTTGGCAATCCACGAATCTATTTTTACTAAAAATGGTGGGGTTTGAAATCTGATCTCATTGTATTTAATTTCCATATTTTTTTGAAATTTTTGAACATCATTTGATGCTGTTTCAATTTGGAAAACCAAACAAGGGTCGAAATTCCAAATCTGATCCCTTGACATTCAAAAATCTCTAGAAATTTGGTTGAAATAGTAAAAATTACAAAAAAATTCTCTAGAAAGACAATTGAAAGAGGAATCTACTTGCAAAATTTCAACTTATTTGGATTCCAATTTTTGCTAGAGAAGTATTTTTATTTCGTGGTCTGCTGAAGAAGAAACAAAAAAAATGCTAGAATTGCATGAAACCTAGGTTACATCTTTAGGGTTACACTCTAGAGACCATACATTTGGGCTAACTTAGACTTGATCAAGTCTAAGGTTTAGCCGGAGAGCTTGGTCACCTTGTGAGCCACTCGCCATAAACCCCAATTGAAGAAAAAAGGGCTAAAATTAATTTTAGAACATGAAATCAACCTGAATTCGTTGTCATACTACTGGGTGTTTTCAACCTCTCTTGTCGAGCCTGGTGACTAAGTCTACAAGGCTGTGTCAAACAACCATATCTCAGGGGTAACGGAACCGGAGGCATGAGCCAAAGGAAGAACCTTCCCCTTAGTCCCCTTGTAACCAGACTGGTTGGGTTATCTCGAGAGGTGGGAATCACTTTCAGTTGGTTGAATGAAGAATTTTTTCTTCAAAAATTCAAACTTCTAATGAAAAATCTGGTCATCTAATTCATAAGGACCATCTGATTGATAGGGCCTTATCCTTGTCTGGCTGGCTGCACCAACCCAGGGGTTAGGTGGTGTATGCAAGGAAGGAGGTCACTCAAACCTCGACTGGTTGGACCTTGGGAGTCGCTCCCAAGGAGGTGAGTCACCTTGCCTGAACCATCTTCTCCCCCACCCTCTTCTTCTATCTGCTTAGCTGCAATTGCTAACCTTGGATCTAGACCTAATCAGGATCCAAAAGAGCTAGACCCACGAGCTTATCTGAGCGCCTGGGTCACTGAATCAGCTCAACCTTGGGATCAAAACCCAAGATGGCGAAGATGACTTTTCGCTTTGCCTGATCCTTCCCCTTGGGTTACCGAAATGGTTAACCCATATCCTAACCCTGGATATTATGACCCATACTAGTCGGTCCCTCAAAGGACTGCATCTTATAACCCAGGATATGGATTTCATACTCCTGCTTCTCACACATGGAATATTGGTAGACCTGATTCACCCCTTGGAACCCCTGAAGACCTACTGGTGCATATACGACCACATTACAGAATATAGAGAGCTATAGCTAGCACTAAGGATAAGGCCGCATTCTACCTACATGAAATCCAAGCTATCACTGAGCCGAACCAAAGACAAAGCTGGATTCCGTATCAACAAGCTGTGATGGAGCTAATTTAGGGAACAACAGGGATAACAAGGCTAATTGGACAAAATTGGGAAACTCAAGAACTACTGCTTTTGAGATATCAAGTGGAAAATAGCCTTGAAGACCTTGAAGAATTTGAAACGACTACGTCGGAAGGACACATAGAAGATTCTTGGGAGCAGATACTGGAAGATCATTCAGCGGAAGAAGAATCTAGCTTGGATATGAGACAGGAGAAAGAAGTATGCCGAATGGGTTCATCTAAGAACTCCATTTAGGAAATTGAGGAGGAAAGGACTGATATCTCCAGGATTGAGCCACAATCTGGCTATCTGTTGAACGATTACGAACCAACGCTAACGTGTTCGGTTTTGGAAAACCTGTCGTTGTAGTTCGAAAGCGAAGAATTTGTGTTCAACAAATAAATTTTATACCGAAATTAAAATTCCGGGTCGAACACAGGGAGGCGGACGTTTGATTTAAAAACTTCGCGTTTCGTTTTTTATTTTGTCACGAAGAAATTCAATTTAAACTATCTAAGTATCTACAACAAATAGAAGAGACAGAGTAAGAGAGAAAGAGAATATTACACAGAGAAATCAAAATGAGATGTAGAATAAACAAGAAATTTTTGTATTGAAGAGATTGTTCATTACAACTAGAAAGCATAAAACAATTACTCTAGAAAGCGATAAATTTACTCTAGAAAGCATTAAAAGAATGGAGAGAGAAATGTCCTCCTCGACGATTGCTTGGAGGACGAGTAGATTAATCTAGAAAGCAGTAAATCTATACTAGAAAGCGGTAAAAAAGAATAGGGAGAGAGAAATCCTCCTCGACGGTTGCTTGGAGGATGAGCCAGACGGGACGACGCCTGGACGAAGGAGGACGAAGCGTGACGAAGGAGGACGAAGCAGAAGAACGGGAACGGAGCAGCACGCCGTCGTTGTCGCGGGATCCACTTCCGAAGGGGGACGAAAATTTGGACTTTATCTCGCGAGAAGCATCCCGGGTGTGGGACAAGCTTCTCTTGAGCTTTGGAGAGGTAGAGAGGAGAAGGAAGGGATGAAAATTTCGTATGGAGGGGGTCTCCTTTTATAGTTGCAAGGAGTGGGGGCAAAATAGACATTACATCTACAAAATAATAAATAAGGGGTCTTTAGTGACGGATAAATCCATCACTAAAGCCCCGACGTGGCCGTCGCCGCCGCGCCCACGCGCGCCCGCTCGGCTGCCCGCGTGCGTAACGCCTACGCACGTCCGCGAAGTCTCAGCCGTCCGATCGCGAGATCGGACGGCTTAAATCGCGTCCGCGCCCGCTGCGTAGCGCGCCCGCCCGCGTGCGATCGCGTGTTACGCCCGGCGTCCAATCGCGTGTCGTCCGGATTGAGCGCGCACAGCCGTTGGATCTTCATCTGACGCTCGTTCGCGCCCGCTCGCCCGCGCCTTTCACCCCATCACCGCGGCTCGAACCCGCGACCTCTGCTTCGCCCGCAGCTGCGTCACCGCTGCGCTACGCGGACGAAATGGTCGCGCGGACGCTTTTAAGCGCGAGCGACCACAGCCGTTGGATCTCCATCTGACGGCGGAGAGCGATCGGGCGGGGGCCTTCACAAACTGCAAGCGACCGTTTGGGCGGCTGAGATGGCGCCACGTGGTGCCATCTTGGCCGTCCATCTTCTGGAAGTTGTAGATGGTGCCACGGATGTCGGATTGACTCGATTTTTGTGTCGTTGGACTGCGATCGTCAATCCGAATTCATCCGTGCGGTCGGATTTGTCATCTGAAGTATAGATTTACACCATCCTGGCCCTTGATCATCTAGGGTTCCCCGGTCTATATCTGATGCTACGGATGCCTGGTTAGGGTGATCTTGGAGTCGTTGAACTCCAATCGTCACCCTGATCACATCCATACGGTTGGATCTTTGATCCGAGGCCCCGATAAAATGTTTGCCCTGTCGAAGCACATAAAAGGAGACAATTAACCTCCATTTTATTCAAACTACTCTAAATGCAAGATGATGCATGTTATGCAATATTTATATCATGAAATGCAATCCTATGCTTAAGAACATGCATAAATAGACATTTTAAGTAGTGTAAATGTGTTTACATCATACCCCCATGCCTATCTTTTGCTAGTCCCTAGCAAAAACTATATGCTATTTATAAAGGAATTAGGTTGGATTATTTGTACCTGAGTCACTTTCAATCATTAAGAAATTTTCTACTTAAGAACTGAACTTTCAAAGACACAACAATGCCTGGGTATCAGCCAAAATGCAGATCGCCTCAAGCCCTCGCCTTATTCAAAGAAAAATTTCTTTTTCTCTTTTTACTCTTTTCTAATTTTTTTGGATTTTCAAATTTTAGGGTTTAAGAGTGGCTTTCTACGACCATTCAACTCACCCAAGATTTGATGAGAACCCTAAGTTTTAAGAATCTTATTGTGATTGTGATAGACTCGTTGACTGGCAATTAGAATGGACTTCGAATTTCTACGCCTCTAGGTGACCTCAAAAAGAATTCTGCCTAAAGGTGTATCTTTACAACGGGTAGCTTTCTCCCTACTTTTATTTTTTAACGAGGTCAACACAAGGGTGAATCCAGTGTATATCTCCCCGGTTTATTCTACTTCTTCGCTTCTTCCTAAGTGTTTTGGGAATTTTTAGTGCATTTTCTGAGCTGGGTTCTGGACAACCGGTCGATGAGCTGTTACCACCGACAACTTGCCAGCCATACTCGTGCGGCGAAGTGTGGCTTATTTCTTTTTGTTCTTTTCTCCTTTTTTCTTTCTTTTTTTCTTTTTTTTTTTTAAGTAGGTCGCTTCCCTGGTCTAAGATTTACCTAAAGGCAGCAAAAAGAGAAAGGTCCAGTGACTGGGCTCTGGACAACCTACCTATGGGCTGTTACCCACGATAACTTGCCAGCCATATCACCCTAGAAGGTTCATTAGCTATCCAATTTTCGTAAAAATCGCCGAACAACGAGTCAGTGCAAAGAAAGTGTGTAGATGCTTAAGACTCGAAATTCTCTCAAATCAGAGGGCGGGTTGATAAGTCGTGTACTTATCACCCAAACTTATTTATTCCAATTATAGTAGAATTAAGATGGCGAGGACTCAAAGACAAATCCACATTTTAGTGGATACACAGGCTAATTAAGTCTAAAGATCTGAGGGGTCTTTGTGTTCAGATC
Source organism: Thalassia testudinum (assembly GCA_037157565.1). Classification (NCBI taxonomy): domain Eukaryota; kingdom Viridiplantae; phylum Streptophyta; class Magnoliopsida; order Alismatales; family Hydrocharitaceae; genus Thalassia; species Thalassia testudinum. The sequence goes on from JAZHRO010000057.1 coordinate 47,491,535, forward strand.
CTAATGTAGCATTTCCTAAGATTGAAAATTTTCTTAAACCCAAATTCTCTTTCCTAATTCCGAAATTTTTATTTTTATTTTTATTCTTTTATAAAAGAAAATAAATAAATCTACGGAGCTGAGGAATGAATTCAGAGATGAATATCCACCCCCCCATGCCTATCTAATGCAATGTCCTCATTGTATTAAAAAGACATAAAACAGAGTGGAAAAGTGTAGAAAGCACCTGAATTGCGTGAATATCAGGTCCGCTCCAAGATGAAAATGAAAAAGAACTGTATAAGTGCTGAGTTTAGTGCCTTCAGCTAGGCACACTATACAAAGAAAAGAAATGAAGAATTCACATGTGCAGGTCAGAATTAGAATGAACAGAAGAATCCTATGACCTGTCAGCAGAGGTCCACAGATGTGGACCAGATTGTGGTGCAGACCCACACCCCATAATCGAGAATATCTTAGGTTTTGGATAAAAATTACCCAAAACCTAAAATCAGAATGTAAGCAGGATCGGGCCTGCGATTTCTGAGGATGCAACCCAAGACCAAAAAGTCGGGTTACAGAAAATTGAAGCTCAAAAGGATAATCGTTGAATGTGTGCTTGAGTTGAACATCCTCGAAACAAATGTCGTAAGGGTTCTGATTTGATGGTTTCAGCTTAAAAGGAACCCTTCGACTCAATCTTCCATTTCCTCCAAAATTAACTTCCCAAATCAGAACTTCCCCGCTCCTATCCTCCTCATTCAGCATATCAAATTCCAGGACCTCTTGTACATTTATCACCCCGTCTGAAATCTCCAAGTCTAAATGATGTGGCAGAATCAAAATTGACTTGGGTCTAATTATCTCAGAATTAGAATCATCAATAAGCTCAACAGGGTGTAACTGATAATCAGGGCATTGAATTGATTCCTCCAGAAAATGTGATTCTGGATCCGTAATGTGTGCCCTAATAAGATCAGTTTCCTCAGTTATTGGGCTATTAAATGATCTATTAGATTCCTCAGGCCCAATTGTCTCACAGAAATCATGTTCAGAAAACTCACGTGAGACTTCGCAACTTGAATCTTCACCATCAGGATCCGTATCAATGTATGTCCCAAAATCAGTTGTCACTTTCTGTTCCAAGGAGACATATGTTTCCTCGTAACCCGGCTTAGGGATCTCAGGTGAAGAAATCAAATCATCCTTAATTGGTTGTTTTAATTCAATCTGATCAGCCTCGTAACACGTGTCCCCCCAACAGGTGCTTGAGCGGGTTCTGTCATTGGCTTTCCTAAAGAGAGTTCATCCTGGGAATTATTCCAAGATTGAATCAAAGCAACCACGAATCTCAACCTCAATTTTGGTAATTTCCCAAGTAGAAACTCACCCAGGTTCTTATCCTTAACATCCTAGAGCCAATCCAACAAAGACTTTTTTAAATCATCAATCATTTCAATCAGGCGCTCCAATCTCTCAATGCAAGGTATTGGCTGAACTTCTAAAGATTGAATGATATTCCTCAAGTTAGCCAGAACCTTATCTTGAACCTGATTAACCTGAACCAAATGAGTTGGTTCAGGGTTGGGCGGGTTTGACATCAATGTAGAGGAATTAACGAATTGAGATTCGTTATACCCATCCTGATAATAGGTCATTTCAGATTGTTCAAAAGATGGTGATGACCTAAAGGTAGTGAAATCAGAGGATGGGTAAGGATTAGTGTATCCTTCTTGATTGTAGATCGTATTAAGCTGTTCATGAAAGGAGGACGATCTATAATCGATGTAACTCTGAGAAGGATAGAAATCAGAATCAAAGTGTTCAGGGTTATACCCTAAACACGGGGGTCCGGAATTGTATCCCCAATCCGAATTATCCCAACTAACTGATGGTCGATTACAATACGAGTTGGGATAATCGTCATGTTGAGGATAATTTACAACAGGAGGGAAAGAGCGGGAATGCGTGAAATATGTGGAAGGATTCATGATACACAGGAGGAAGAAAGGTGCCCTGCAATACAAACAATCAAACCTGTCCTTAAATATGTTAGCCTAAAGATCTACAGACTCTCAAAAACCGTCTTGAGATAAAGGAATGATTTGATCTACTTCCGTCTGTTCAATCCAACCAGTTAGAAGGAGGGACTGGGGAGAAGGTTCTTCCTTCGGCTTACGCCTCCGGTTCCTAGTGTACCCCCCAGCCGTGATCGTTTGACTCTACTCCCCTAGCTAGACATCATATTGAACAGTAGAAACAGACTAATCGAAAATAATCTCGTTCTGGGTTCTGAAGAGCGAGTCCAATCCTTAAGGCCAACGTCTACTTTGTTTTATTTAGGGCTAGGTTTGAATGTGCTTTGGAATGTGATGGGCCCTTTAAATGGGTTGTGCCCTTAATGATTGATTGATTTGTATGTGAGTGCACAACCAGTGGTTTTCAAGCAAGATTGTTTTTGATGTGGTGAATTTTAAGATTCAAATCTTGCTTAGTAGCTTTTAGGATTCAACTTTAGGTGTTTTCAATCAAGTTTCGTTGGCACACCAAGTTTTACAAGCACAGGTGAAGTTGTTCTCCTTTAAAGTTTAAAAAGAATGTGGAGTGCCTGGTAAATCCCTAAGAGTTGAACCTAATTGGCAGCTACTTGATGAGTTGATTTTATTTGAAGTGGTGCGGCCCAATCAACTCAAACAATTGGCCTCAAATGCACCACTAAGTTAGGCACACGAAGATGGTTAACTTAGAATGATTTCTACTCTTTTATGTGTTGCTTTATGTGTACCGGTCCCACAGATCAGAACCCGATTGAGTAGAAACAAATCAATTCGGTTAAGTGCCTTTAAATGTGGGTGTACGTTGTGTATTTGTTGAAAATTACCCCACAAGATTATCTTTTTGTTATTATTTTTTTTTATGAACGAAGGTGGAATGAATGTGAGTGGAAATCCAAACAACCAAATTATTCCTAGGATTTATGCAAACACCTAGGTTAATTGGAATTTGGATTTAATGTGGCAAATGAAATCTATGGAGCGGGAAAGAATGGGGGATAACTTACAAAACCTTCCACAGCACTTTACTCCAATCTACTGCTTTTGCTTGCCTCAAAAGAGTACCTGCAATTACAATAAGAAAGGAGAAAAGTGAGGTAAATCATTTGTAAGTTACAAAACGCGAAGAGAAATCAAAGATCGTTGCCTCCCCGGCAATGGCGCCAAAATGTTGAACGATTACGAACCTACGCTAACGTGTTCGATTTTGGAAAACCTGTCGTTGTAGTTCGAAAGCGAAGAATTCGTGTTCAACAAATAAAATTTATACCGAAATTAAAATTCCGGGTCGAACACAGGGAGGCGGACGTTTGATTTAAAAACTTTGCGTTTCGTTTTTTATTTTGTCACGAAGTAATTCAATTTAAACTATCTAAGTATCTACAACAAATAGAAGAGAGAGAGTAAGAGAGAAAGAGAATATTACACAGAGAAATCAAAATGAGATGTAGAATAAACAAGAAATTTTTGTATTGAAGAGATTGTTCATTACAACTAGAAAGCATAAAACAATTACTCTAGAAAGCGATAAATTTACTCTAGAAAGCATTAAAATAATGGAGAGAGAAATGTCCTCCTTGACGATTGCTTGGAGGATGAGTAGATTAATCTAGAAAGCAGTAAATCTATACTAGAAAGAGGTAAAAAGAATAGGGAGAGAGAAATCCTCCTCGACGGTTGCTTGGAGGACGAGCCGGACGGGACGATGCCTGGACGAAGGAGGACGAAGCGGGATGAAGGAGGACGAAGTAGAAGAACGGGAACGGAGCAGCACGCCGTCGTCGTCGCGGGATCCACTTCCGAAGGGGGACGAAAATTTGGACTTTATCTCGCTCGAAGCATCCCGGGTGTGGGACAAGCTTCTCTTGAGCTTTGGAGAGGTAGAGTGGAGAAGGAAGGGATGAAAATTTCGTATGGAGGGGGTCTCCTTTTATAGTTGCAAGGAGTGGGGGCAAAATAGACATTACATCTACAAAATAATAAATAAGGGTCTATAGTGACGGATAAATCCGTCACTAAAGCCCCGACGTGGCCGTCGCCGCCGCGCCCACGCGCGCCCGCTCGGCTGCCCGCGTGTGTAACGCCTACGCACGTTCGCGAAGTCTCAGCCGTCCGATCACGAGATCGGACGGCTTAAATCGCGTCCGCGCCCACTACGTAGCGCACCCGCCCGCGTGCGATCGCGCGTTACGCCCGACGTCCAATCGCGCGTCGTCCTGATTGAGCGCGCACAGCCGTTGGATCTTCATCTGACGCTCGTCCGCGCCTGCTCGCCCGCGCCTTTCACCCCCTCACCGCGGCTCGAACCCGCGACCTCTGCTTCGCCCGCAGTTGCGTCGCCGCTACGCTACGCGGACGAAATGGTCGCGCGGACGCTTTTAAGAGCGAGCGACCACAGCCGTTGGATCTCCATCTGACGGCGGAGAGCGATCGGGCAGGGGCCTTGACAAACTGCAAGCGGCCGTTTGGGCGGCTGAGATGGCGCCACGTGGCGCCATCTTGGCCATCCATCTTCTGGAAGTTGTAGATGGTGCCACGGATGTCGGATTGACTCGATTTTTGTGTCGTTGGACTGCGATCGTCAATCCGAATTCATCCGTACGGTCGGATTTGTCATCTGAAGTATGGATTTACACCATCCTGGCCCTTGATATTCTAGGGTTCCCCGGTCTATATCTGATGCTACGGATGCCTGATTAGGGCGATCTTAGAGTCGTTGAACTCCAATCGTCACCCTGATCACATCCATACGGTTGGATCTTTGATCCGAGGCCCCGATAAAATGTTTGCCCTGTCCAAGCACATAAAAGGAGACAATTAACCTCCATTTTATTCAAACTACTCTAAATGCAAGATGATGCATGTTATGCAATATTTATATCATGAAATGCAATCCTATGCTTAAGAACATGCATAAATAGACATTTTAAGTAGTGTAAATGTGTTTACATCACTATCCTAAATCTTGGGAGATCCTCAAGGGTTAGAAAACCCAACTGAGATAAAGGAAGTAGATCCAGTTGAGGATATGGATCTTGAGACAAACATTACATGCAACACTACTGATCAATCTAGGCCACTTCCTATTGTTGGTGAACCTGTGCTAGAGCCAACATCTTCTGATCTGCACTCTTCTTCTTTCACCTACATCCATAATTCGGATGTTAGAGATTTTGAGATGACACTTTCTATCCTTGATCCTAGCATCCGAAGACCAGAAATAGCTATGGATGATTTGATTGAAGAAATAAATATGCTTCCTGGGGCAGGAATTACTGAGGAACCCAATGCATATGAGGGTGACGCTTTGAGCAAAATGAGCTGGGGATGCATCTATCATCCTAGTCAATCTAATGGATGGCTCTACTCAGAGCCTAAAGAGTCAGCTTCTGATGAATCAGATATGAGTACTAATGAGGACGAAGTAATTTCTGACGAGGATTTCAATGACCTCCCCACTGATCTTCTACTTTCACGGATACCCCCATATGATCCAGAGCCTAGAGAGGGCATGATCTTTGATGTCAATTATCGTTATGAGGATCCCTATCACTCAGGCTCTGGTTCTGAGATACATTTTGATCTACTCCCTTAGCAACTTCCTGTTGAATTATGGGACATGATAAATTACCTGAATCAACATCATGATCCCCTCTCTGATTATCCTCCATTTCGCACCACTACTCCACACCTTCTTATAGCTAGAATTTTTTGAGTAGTGGTGCACAATCAACTAGTTCGCATCTCCAAACCACTAATTCTAGGAGCATATGAGCACATCTTTCTCTTAATCTTGACCAGCTCCTATGCTAGAACTGATGCATCTGATTGAGTTTTCGCCTAGCTGGAGGCATTAAACTCAGCATCTAGCCCACATTCTACCATCACTCTATACATACTCACTTTATACATAGCATATTTTTCTTTTAGCATATTTTCTTTTTGCATATTGCATACTGTCAGGTTGGCCGATGCTGAATGTATATTTTCAGGAGCAATTTTAGGTGACTTCTACCCACTCATCCTCTGTCAATTTTATTTTCTTTTATATTCATGCATTAGGACATGCAAGAACTTAGGTATGGGGGAGTAGATACAGTAAAACTGAAAAAATTTTATGCCAACCCATAGGAAAACCTCGAAGCTACATGTCAAACATACTTTAGGTTCATAAACAAAAGGACAACCGACTCCACCTCTAATGCTAGCATTGGAGCTAGAAATCATCAACAACAGCCATTTCTGACTCACCTACTCACCCTTCCTATTCTGAAATTTCAAGTCAAGTTGAATGTAACTCGATACGGGAATTTTACGAAGTACAAATTATACGAGGTTACTTGTTTATAGCATATACACATATTACATTCATGAATAAGATTTTTCTCAAGAGAATGCATTAGGGATTTTATCCTCTAGTTGATTCTTGTAATCTGAAATCCAGTACAACTTTTCATACACACGTAGAATTTGCAATGGATTCACAGTGAAGGCTGATAAACATCTTTAGCCTGTCGAGAAGAAGTAGTGCTTCTTCTCCTGAACCCCTGGACAGTGTTTTGGGAGTCAGACAGATTTTCCTCCAAAAATCCACCAAATAGTGTAAGATAAGAGTAGAGTGTACTGGTGCTCTAAGATTAGTGTAAGGAATCCGAAATCGTAGATAATTAGGTGATGATACTCAGAGATTAGGCATGGTTTTCACTGTCGATTCCTACATATACATCTTGTGTGAAATTTTGAGAGCCACCAAGTAAGGCAAATACACGGAGAACGAGTTTTCATAAAACTAGGGCTAAGATGGATGTGTACGACCATTCTTTACGGAATCCTCGGCTGAAGGATGGTATTATGTCAAGGTCAGAAATACACTGCCCTATCCGTCTCTCTTGGTGTCGTGAGTAGGCACTTCCACCAAATAAGCCACACAATGTCAATTGAGTACCACCAATCCCTAATAATGACTCCTCAATAAAGTTCATGGATATGTGCTAGTTGTGTTGTGTTGAAGGAAGATAAGAAAGAAAAAAAAGAAGAAAAAAAATGATGAAAAAAAATTAGAAAAAGAAGAGAAAGCAAGAAAAAAAAGAGTTTGTGAATAGTTAGTGTTTATTTCATTTGCAATGAGGCAATACCACCAAATAAATTTGAGATCCACCAAATATGACCTTAACCTATTTTTTTGTATTTCTGACCGCCCAAATACTGGTTGAGGAATTTTGACTTAGTGTTAGGGTTATGGAAACTCAATTAAAGTGTTAATGCCAAGTGAGACCAACAAATATAGGTCATATGTGTGAATCTGGTGAGATTGTAAGCTCTAAGAAAAAGAAAGAAAATAAAAGAAAAAGAAAAAGAGTAACAGAGAATGAATACAAAGGAATCAAAAGAGAGCATACTTTTTCTCGTCTTTCTCTAAGTTGAGTTACATAATAATTTAGGAATCTAGAATCTATAATACTAATCTCTATGTAGCACCAGTCGAGAGTAAGCCACCAAATATATAATATTTTCCCTCTAAGATTTTCTACCTAAGCTTAAAGCCGAATGGAATTCATAGAATATCTTGAACACCCCGAGGGAAGAAGTCCACCTATCCCGCTAGAAGTTTTACTAGGGGTCAAGTACAGGCTTTAGAGGTGAATTAGTTTTTCACTCGAATCCATTGCAAAAGCTACATAGCTACACTTCAAAGATTGCCTAGATTTCTAAAGCATAGGATGAAAACAAAAAGGAAAAAAATCTCTAGGCATACACTTGATAAAATAATCAATCCGTTAAGGACCCTTCTATGAATAATTGAGTCTTGCATTTGCTAGGGACTAGCAAGATTTAGGCTTGGGGGTATGATTGCACAGCAATCATAGGTCAAAATTGACCAAAATTAGGCTAGGACTTAGCATAAGTTAAGATAGTTCATACATGCATAAGCATTACTTGCATCCTTACTGCTTTCTTTTAGCTATGCATAAAATAATGATATAATGTGCTGATTAGGTGCATTTTGTCAATTATAAGTAATATGCTGACCGAAAGGTAGATCTAAAGCTTGATCTGAAGAATAAAGAATAACAGGAGTGCAGTAGAGCTGGAGTAGAAGACTTAGAATAAGATGTAGTAGACAACAATGTAATGGGTTGAGGTATGCCATTCTATTTAAGTAGGAATAAAGGAGTAAACTATGAAGAACTTAGAACCATCCTAGACCTAGGATAGCCTAGAAGCTTCCCTAAGCCTTGCCACCCTTAGATTACGTCACCACACCCTAGGAAACCTTAAAACCCTAATTCTAGCCTCTATCTGGATGTCCAGAACCCTTAGCCAACTCTCGCACACCTTAAACCCACTTCTGTAGTGTTATTGGATGTGCAGACGCTTAGTCAGACGTCCAATTTTTGCAGAATACCCAAGACAGAACATAAAATCCCACATGACTCTGATTCGACGTTCAAGCAACAAGTTTGGACTTTTGATTATTCACTATAAGATGTCTGACACTATTATTAGATGTCTAGAACTGCCCTCCAGACCCTATTTTGAGATTCAAGCCTTGATCTTGGATCTCTAGCTCCCTAAACCCAATTCTAACCTCGTAGGAACTTAAATTAATGTGCCCTAACCCTAGTACATCACCTCTAGACCTCCCTAAGGACATAAGTAGGTCCTCACTAAACCTAATTGACTTATATCATGGTCAATCTCTTTAATCTATTCAATTGGACTCATTGAGTCCAATTGAGCCCTGATCTCAGCACACACTGTCCAATTGACCTAGAACTGACTTAATTGAGTTATTTTACTCTCAATTAAGTTTTCACACACCCAATTAAACTTGTATTAAGTTTAATTGCACTTTACCTTATTGAATTAGGGTTTACAACCTTAATTTGAGACCTACCTTGACCCAAACCCACTAGAACCTAACCTAATCAACCTAGCCACCTAAGTTTTGACCCACACACACCCACACACACTATCCACACGAAAATACCTAGCCTAGAGTTCTCTAGAACTATCTAACATGTGTTGCCTTGGTTGCTAAAATTAGCAACCAAGAGCCATTCAATTTTTAGATCCACATTTGGTGGATCTAAAAGCCACCATCCATCCTCTCCCTCTCTCACTCTCCCACGAGCTCCCACCATAGGCCTCTCTAGAGAATTCCATAATTCTCTAGATAGCTTCCCTTAGGTCTTTAAAAAGACATAAGGGCTGGCCATTTGCACCCATCCATCTCTTGGCTTTATTCACCTCCATTTATGGTAGCTACATTCCACCTCCACTCCACCTCCACGAATTGCTCACCATGGCCACCACCATCTCCACACAAGAATGCCGGATCACCTCTCCAACCTCTCTCCAAGGGCCAACCTAAGCACCATTGGCTGCCCCTCCTTCTCCTCTCAACCAAGTCAAAGGCCATCGGAGCCCACCTCTGAATGCCCTTAGTTCTACTAGACTAGATTATAGTTCTTCATAGATTTAATTCTTTATTTACCGGTTAGTGGTGTAGCTCTTTATTCTCTCCCAACGATCATGCAAAATCCCCTCATAGATTCATGTATACAGTCATTTTCTGGTAGTGAGTAGTTTTATTTCACTATACAAGCATTCCTCTACCTGTGCTCTGCAACTCTAATATCATCATCATCTTTTATATATATAAATATATATGTTGAAAATCACCATGTGCCTAGTTATCATCTTTTGGTGTGATTGAAGTTGCATGTTTTAATTACTATCTTTTGGCAACTAGCATGTCGTACATCAATACGTAAATCATCGTACACCGACATGAGATTTTAAGCAAGTAGAGTGAAAGAGATTGATTTCAAATCTACATTTCCGTAGATGTCTCCTAGAGACAAACGACTGGGACTCAAGTCTCATTATCCTTAAAAATTATTTTTGACGAGCGTATTGCACACTATACTACGACGAGATCTTTCCTATCAAAAATGCACTTTACAATTCCCAACAAAACACTTAGGCATGGGGGTAGTTCATAAAAATTGAAAATTTTCTGCCAACAATTTAGGGATTACATCATTTTATCAAGAGGTTTAATTATAGATTTATTCATTAGTAGATTCCTAGACTTAGAATCTAGTATAATTTCATATTTGCATGTAGATTTCGCAATGAATCCTCTACAAAAATCGATAGACAACTCTAGTTTGTCGAGAAGAAGCATCGCTTCTTCTCCTGAACCCTTGGACAGCCAACAGGGAGTCAGGTGAACTATCTTCTAGTAGATCCACCAAAATGTATATGAGGTGAGAGCAGAGAGTTTACTAGTGCTCTAAGGCTAGTATAAGGAATCTTTAATAATTGAATAATGACACTTGGACTTGGGCATAGTTTCGCTCTCAGTTCTTGCATACTAAATCTGTAAGAAATTCCATATGAGTGCCACCAAATAAGGCAAAAACACAGAGAGCGGGTTCTGATAAAACAAGGACTGAGGTGGATGGTCATGACCATCCTCTTCGGAAACCTCAGCTGAAGGAGGGTACTGATGTCAATGTTAGAAGTACGTCATCCTATCCGTTCCTTGCCCAGTGTCGAGAATAGGCACTTCCACCAAATAAGTCACCCGAGATCCTCTTGATCATCCCAAAAATCCCCAAGAATTCCTCATGTATAAAAGTATGTATGTTGAGTTATGTTGTGCTGATAAATTTAGTAGTATGTCATGTTGTGGCATTATGCCTACAGAATTGCATACAAAAGAGCTGTTTGCCCAAAAAAAAAGAAGAAAAAAATAAAAGAATAAAAAAAGAATAAAAAAAGAAAAGAAAAGAAAAAAAAAGGGTGTTATGTAAAACAGTAGTGTAATGTGAGTCAAGTTAATTGTTTTGAAAGGTTTTGAAGCAAAAACATTGATTACACAGCAATCATAGGTCTTAATTGACCTAAATTAGTTTAAGACTTAGCATAAGTTAGGATAATTCATGCATGCATAAGCATTACTTGCATCTTTATTGCTTTCTTCTAGCTATGCAAAAAAATAATGTTAGAATGTACTGATTAGGAGTATTATGACAATTACAGGTAATAAGCTGACCAGAAGGTAGATCGGAAGCTGGAATAATTGGTGTTGTGGTAGAGCTGGAGCGAAAGACCTAGATTAGATGTAATAGATAATAATGTAAGGGAGATAAGGTATGCTATTCTATTAAGTAGGAATAAAGCAGTAAAATCGGAAGAACTTAGGACCATCCTAGCCCTAGGACAGCCTAGAAGCTTCCCCAAGCCTTAGCCACCATTAGATTAGGTCACCGCACCCTAGGAAACTTTAAAACCCTAATTCCAACCTCTATCTGGACATCCAGATAAGTTATAGGATGTCCAAAACTCTTAGCCAACTCCCACACACCTTAAACCCACTTCTGCAGTATTATTGGACGTCTAGACACTTGGTCAGACATCCAATTTCTATAGAATACCCAAGATAGAACCTAGAATCCTTCCTGACTCTGAATAGATGTCTAGAAAACAAATCTGGACTTCTGAGTTTTGATTATAAGTCATCTGATGCTATTTTTGGATGTCTGGAACTACTCCCCAGTTCTTGTTTCGAGATTCAAGCCTTGATCTTGGATCTCTAGCTCCCTAAACCCAATTCCAACCCCATAGGAACCGAAATTAAGGTACTCTAACCCTAGTACGTTCACCTCTAGACCTACCTAAGGACCTAATCAGGTCCTCACTAAAACTAATTGACTTAGATCATAGTCAATTACCATTTCCTAGTCAATTGGACTCATAGGGTCCAATTAAGCTCAGATCTCAACCCACACAAGTCAAATTGGACTCAGGGAGAGTCCAATTGACCTAAGCCCAAACTAATTGAGTCATTTCACTCTCATTTACATTCACACCCATTCAATTAAACTTGTGCTAAGTTTGATTGCAATTCCCCATTAGCAATTACGGTTTGCAACCCTAATTTAAGGCCAACACCAACCTAAACCCCTTAGGACCTAACCTATATCACTTAGACACCTAGGGCACGACCACACACACACACACACACCCATTCATGCACTCCCACACAACCTAGAGTATTCTAGGCTCTTCCAAAGGTGGCGCCACTCTAGGTTGCCAAAATTAGCAAGCAAGAGCAATTAAAATTGAGATCCACTTTTTATGGATCTAAGAACCACCTCTCTCTCACCATGGCTGGCCACTCTTTGCTCTCTCTCTAGAGAGTCTCCCTTAGGTCTATAAAATGACCTATGGGTGGCCATTTACCCCCATCCCATTCTTGGCACTCATTCACACTTAGGTTAGCTACATTCACCTCCATTCCACCTCCACTAGTTGATCACCATGGCAACCACCATCTCAATGCTAGGATGCTGGATCACCTCCCCAACCTCTCTCCAAGGGCTGGCCTAAGCACCATTGGCCACCCTTGCTTCTCCTCTCAGCCATTCAAAGGCCATCGGAGCCCACCTTCAAATGCCCTTATTTTCTAATAGATTAGTAGCTAGTTCTTCAAAATTTACATGCTTTTATTTACTGCTTAGCAGTGTAGCTCTTTATTCTCTCCCAATGATGCATGCAAAATCCCCCCATAGATTCCTGTATGCGATCATTTTTTGTTAGTTAGATTTATGTTTTAAGCTTTCCTCTATAAGCTTACCTCTAGTTCCATGTTGCAAACACCCTCCTGAATGAATGAAAGAAACTTTTCTATATATATATATGTTTATGTGTTGAGAATCACCATGATCTTATTGCAATATATTTTGTGTGATTAAAGTTGCTTGCTTTTAATTCCTGGTATTCTTGCAACTAAGCATCCCATGCTTGAATACGTAATAACCATAAACCACCATGCGATTTTTAAGCAAGTGGAGCGATAAAAGATCGATTTTAAATTTCCATATACGCCTCCCAGAGATGAATGATCAGGACTCAAAGTCTCGTTATTTTCACAAAATCATTTTTTGACGAACATTTTAGTGTGACTATACTACGATTTCCAACGACTTGAAAATGTGCGAAAATGGACTTCTATCAAATGGCACCGTTGCCGAGGTGGCAACGTCATTTTCCGATTTTGATCTTTTGAGCTATCACTGACAAATCTTCCTCTGCTTGTCTTTGGATGTGCAGGAAAAACAGATAAAAAACAAGATCTGTGCACATGAGCGCAAGAAAAAAATTCCAGGTGCACATCATATCTGCTTTAGTCTTTTTTTTTTTTTTTGTGAACCCTAAGTTAGATTTGCTTCTAGTAAATTCATTTGAAAAAAAAAGCTTATTCATTTTCGTGAAAAAGAAAAAAAATCAAAGAAAAAGAAATCTAGGTAAGATTAGGTTTCTTTTTGAATCCTAGGTTAGTTTTGAAAAAGAAAAAAAAAAATTTTTTTGGAAATCCTTTGAAAATTTTTTTTTTTTTGGTGGAAAGTTTGAATTTTAAACTCAAACACCTTTTAAAAGCTTCTCCACCACCCTCTAATTTTCGGCCAAACTTTAAATTCTGAATTAAAAATTCAATTAACGAAAAATTAATGAAAAAAAAATTTTGTAATTCGAGCTAGAACTTTATTTTCAAACTGTCTTTCGAATGTCACCATTCATTTGTAAAACTTCCAAGTAAAACATTTCTTAAAATTCACGAAGTGCAAGGGGGTCATTCTGACCCAGATTTGAGATTTTTCAAAATTCAAAAAGCAATTCCGAGCAATCTGTAAATCTTTCTGACTAAAAATGGTAGGGTTTGAAGGATGATCTCATTGGATTTAATTTCCATATTTTTCCTGAATTTTTGAAAATCATTTGATACTGTTTCAATTTGAAAAACCAACTAGGGGTCAAAATTCTAAATCTAACCCCTTGACATTTAAAAATCTCTATAAATTCAGTTGAAATAGTAAAAATTACAAAAAAAATATTTTCTGAAAAGATAATTGAGAAAGGAATTTACTCGCCAAATTTCAATTTAATTGGATTCCAATTTTGTTTAGAGAACTAGTTTTATTCTTGTGGGCTACTGAAGAAGAACAAAACAAAATAACAAAAAAACCCTAGAAATGCATGAATCCTAGGTTACATCTTTAGGGTTACAATCTAGAGACCACATTTGTTCTAGACTAGACTTAATCAAGTTTAGTGCTTAGCCGATGAGCTTGGTCACCTTGTGGGCCACTCACCACAAACCCCAACTAAAGAAAAACAAGCTAAAATCAATTCTAAAACATGAAATCAACCCGAATTCGTTGTCATACTACTGGGTGCTTTCAACCTCTTGGCTGGGTTAGCTTGAGAGGCGGGAATCACTTTCAGTCGGTTGTATGATGAATTTTTCTTTAGGAATTCGAACTTAAAATGAAAAATCTGATCACAAGATCATAAGGACCATCTAATTGATAGGGCCTTAGCCTTGTTTGGCTTGGCTACACCAACCCAGGGGTTGGGTGGTGTATGCAAGGAAGGAGGTCAGTTAGACCTCAACTGGTTGGACCTTGGGAGCCACTCCCAAGGAGGTGAGTCACCTCACTGGGACCATATTCTCCCCCTACTTCTTCTACTCCCTTAGTCGCAATGGCTAATCCTGGACCTAGACCGAGTCAAGGTGTTGCCAATCTTGACCCAATGGCTCGTCTGGAAGCCCAGGTGGTTGATTCTGAGGAGCGTCATCAAGACAGCATGGACCGTATTTTGACGACACTTGACAGAATGCAGCATCCACCATGAGGAGAATAACTTCGGGTCTTCTATGATCCAACTACACCAATCGTCGCACCCTTAGTCAGGATTCCCGTAGGTGGAGACGCGTTTGAGCTCAAGCCCAATGTGATCGGTTTGATTAGCACTCATTTTTATAAAAACTCAAGTGAAGATCCATTCCAGCACTTAGAGAACCTAAGTCGACTCACAGAAACAATTCGACCCAGGAATATTGATCTTGGGATTGTTCTGATGAAGCTTTTCCCATTTTCTCTAAGGGACAAAGCTTCATACTAGTTCAAGACCATTGGGAAGCCAATTGGAACCTGGCCTGAATTACGACGTGTATTCTTGCAAAAGTTCTTCCCAATTTGTCGAACGAACGAACACGATGAGGCGTGAGATCACGAATTTCTCCCAAGGAGCTAGGGAGAAGTTGCATGACACTTGAGACCGATTTCACGACCTTGTCTGGAAATGCCCGCACCATGGTATACCCAGATGGCACCTAGCTTAGATCTTTTATCATGGGCTGGATGACACACATCGGCATCTGGCTGATGCATCTAGTGGTAGGAATTTCCTCGCGAAAGATGAGAACAACGCATTTGAGTTGTTCGAATCTTTGGTGGAGAACTCAATGAATGCCACGTCCATGAACTAGTTCCAACTGCCTGGTCAGCAACGGGTTGGTGTCCATGAGGCTTACACCGAGTCTATTCGAGTCGACATGGATATCATCCTCAAGCAATTGGATAGAATAAACCTGATTGAGAAAAAGATTGACCAAATTAGTCAGGGTCAATCTATGCTGAACTTTGCTGCTCTAAGACCCTCCTATGCACCCCGAGCCCCTCCTGCTCATGTTAATCTACTCACTTGGGATGCATCCTCTCCTTATTTACGAGATCCTACATATCAGGATCCCATAACCAATTCCGATCTGGCACCATATGACTAGGGTTACGCACCACCCGCAGATTATAATTGATGAGTCCATTAAAATGGACTAATATTAAGCCTAAGTATATTTAATCATACAGTTTAGGTG
This sequence comes from Thalassia testudinum, assembly GCA_037157565.1. Taxonomy (NCBI): domain Eukaryota; kingdom Viridiplantae; phylum Streptophyta; class Magnoliopsida; order Alismatales; family Hydrocharitaceae; genus Thalassia; species Thalassia testudinum. The sequence continues at coordinate 47,507,303 of JAZHRO010000057.1, forward strand.
TGTTAATAATGGCAACTAAGCTGTAGAATATTTGTACGCCTCATTATTTAAGTTTATAGAATTCTATAACTTAATTATTTTGTTGTTTTTATGTGCAAGTAATAAAATGTAGAAAGAACAAGGGTGGGGGGATAAATTCCCCAACACATAGTAGCTGCGACTCTTTCCCCCCTCCTCCGCCGGACATTGGGGCAATCTTCCTCTTTCGCTACCTTTCCCAACAACTATGACCAGGGATTTCGGAAAATCCCTGAACTCACGTGCAAAGGAGAGAAGTTAAAAAGAAGAGGCCGGGAGAGAGGAAGGCCATCCAAAGGAGAAGAAGCATGCACTATGGCCTTTTTCCCCCTTGCAGGAAAAACCTCATGCCTCCCACCGCACCGCATCTCCACGCCCCCGACACAGCAGGCGCATCCACCCAACCACGTGCCTCTCCCCTACTGCAGGCACTCACCCACTGCCTGCACCGCACAGCAGGCGCCCGCACTGCCTGCAGGCTGCCCCTTGCTCACCGCGCCTGCACGCCCTACCGCTTGCTCCCTTCAGAGCCATCTGCAAGCACCTTCCCACGCGCACCAAACCACACCTCTCCACTCTACAACAACACTAGTGTGCCCCACCGCCCTACTGCAGACGCCGCACCACTCGTCACCCTCTCATCCGCTCACGCAGCAAGCCTGCGCCTCTCCGCCCATGCGCCTCTCCCTCCAGCCACTGCAGGCGCAAACCAGCGTGCCCTACCACAAGCCCAACTGCAGCCAGCACGCTTGACCGCTCATCTGCAGGCGCTACCTCCACCCACCTGCAGACAGCACGCCGGCAAGTGCCTGCCCACGCACCAGCATGCGCACGGCCGCATGCCACCAGCCGCAGGCACCGCAGCAGCACCTCTGCCTTCTTTTTCAACAGGCCAAAGCTCCAACCACCGCAGCCAGCCACCTCCGGCCACCTCCGTCGCCGCCACTGCCACCACCGGAGAGCTCTAAACCTCGCCGTCCTCTTGAGCCTCACAACAACCCCTGTGGTGCTCTCCCTCTCTCGTAAGGAGGAGAGAGGAAAAAAGCCCTGTTTTCCCCCAATTAAAATTTACATTCAATGCCATTGACACCAATTGATTTTATTTATTATTATTATATTGCTGTAGAATTGCATTTGAACACTCATAGTTCTTTATAAATGCATGATATTGATATTAACTAGTTTAAAGATTGATTTTTTGACTAAACTTAAGTACTAATTGTCTTTAATACACATCACATGAAAATTGCATAAATTCATCATAAATTTATTGAGGATTTCGATGATGGAAAACTGCACCTATACCCTTATCTTTTTAAGTTATTGCAAATCTACTTTCCTTCACATTTTAAGTTTGATTTGAATAGGGATTTCGCACTGTCCGAAATAACATTAAATAATTTAGTATTGATTGCATAATTGCCTCCCTATGGACATGACCCACTCTTCTGCGAGTGGTTATTTTCATTATTTTTGATTAGTCGATTTTTCCACCACTTAAATACTATAACGCAAAGTGAAAAGTAGTCTATCAAAATTGGCGCCGTTGCTGGGGAGGCAACAGACGCAATAGATTTACTTTATTGTTTTTAAATCTTTTGAGTTGCGAAATTATCTAATCATTTTGATTATTGTGCGAGGAATCCGCAGAGGCGACGAGGTGCAACAAAGCAGCGACAGCAACCACGAGTTAAGCCACATGAGGAAAAGATGAAGGAGACCAAGGTCCTATTTCGTAGAGGATTTTCCATCGTCATAATTTAATTCTGTCTTTTCGCCCTTGTAGTAATTGGGGCTAAATATTTGGGGGTTTGTCCCCGCATTCTTTAGCTACTAAGGCTTGCAATATTTTTGGTGCATGCGTGATTAAATTTTCTGCTTGCTTGCTTTTAAAAACCAATAAAGAAAATATCGAGCTGCCTATTTAGAAGTTGCATGCCCTTAGGTGCACGCATTTAGGGGTGATTGAGCAGCATATTAGATCTTATTATTGCATTGCAAGCATATTAGCACGAAGATTGCTGGAGACAGGTATATCTTTCTAACTTTTGCATCTAGCTTCTGTTCACGCATTTGCATTGCAATTTAAATTCAAGACCACCAAATTGTTTGAATTTACTAATTCAGTGGTCACATAACTAAAAGCGGAACTAATAATCAGATTCAACCCTAAAAGCAATTCACATTTGATCTGATTCTGAGGGACTTGTCTGCGATTTCAAAAGAAATTACAAAGATTTGCAGTGTGTTGCACACTTTTGACATTGAGCACGCACATTAGGCACCGCACTGAGGCTCGATCCCTTAAGGCTATAGGCACCGATCTCTTTTTCGGTGAAGACGCTCCTGTTGTGCTTTGTGGTGGTGGTGATACTATCTTTTGATCAAGTGTTTTGATACTCCACGGAGGGGGACACCCCTTAAAGGAACAAAAGGGTAGTTAAGGGGCACCGCATATGCATTGCCTCAAAGGAGGGGTTCGCCCTACTTGCATCCCTTTGTTCGTCCTTGGAGTAACTTCTCCCTTGATCACCTGGGAGTATCATCCAAGCAAAGTATAGGTCCTAGGGCACTCGAAGGTTGAATTAAGGCACGTAATTGCAGTGAAAAACTTGTTTGGCCATTTATTTTAGCTAATTCAAAATCCAAAATAAAGAAGGTTAAGATTTCAAGTCCACACCCCTCTTATACCACTTACGTGGGAACGGAGGGATAAATCTTGATCTTTTGACTTATCTTTGGAGTGGAGGTTTGACTTAATAAAAAAAATTCTGAATTGTGTTTTGTATGCTTGGTAGACGCTCTCTTGAGGGCAGTCTTGTGTTTGATCCTGAGCCTGAGAGAATTCTTAGGAGAGCTCACCTAGGAGAAGAAAGAGAAGAAATGGCTGAGCAAGGTGCAAATCAACAAAGGACCCTAAGGGACTATTTTATTCCTACCAACCAACCTGCACAAGCACTAAGATGATCGGTAGGGGATAATCTATATGAGATCAAGAGCAGTACCATATCTTTATTGCCCTCTTTTTATGGTACTACTAGGGAGGACCCCTACCGGCATTTGGAGGAATTCACCGAGGTCTGTTCCACGATGAAGCTCCAGGGCTTTAGTGATGAAGCCCTGATGAGGACTCTATTTCCTTTCTCCCTAAAGGATAAGGCTAAGCACTGGTATCATACCCTCGATGCAAGGGTAAATGATTGAGCTACCCTTAAGGGAGCATTTTTAAGAAAGTATTTTCCTATGAGTAAAACCAACCATTACAGAAGAGAGATTATGGGTTTTACTCAACAGGAAGGGGAGCAATTTCATGAGACTTGGGAGTGCTTTAATGACCTTCTTAGGTTATGCCCCCACCATCAAGTGCCAAGATGACAGTTGGTCGAAAGGTTCTATAACGGATTATCTGAAAGGCATAGGCAAACCATTGATGCAGCCAGTGCAGGAACCTTCATGACCAGAACTGAGGATGAAGCCTAGGCATTATTTGAAACTTTAGTCGACAACTCCATACAGCTGTCCTCTGCATATCAAGAAAGAAACCATCAATCTTGCAGAGGAAGATAGAGGCCCATGAAGCTGGGGCTTCTCAGGATTTGGCTTATCAAATTAAGCTATTGAATAAAAACTTTGATAGGCTTTTAGCAAACCCCGGCATGAACCCGCAAGCAGCCTCTATTTTTCAGGCTTCGAGAGAATGCTCCATTTGCCAAAGCACAACGCACGCCACTACGGAGTGCCATCAGGCAACCCAATTCCCTGAGTTGATTCAGGTCGACTTGAACGCGGTCCAAGGTTTCCACCCCCTCGCAATAACCCTTACTCTAACACTTATAATTCATGGTGGCGGAACCATCCAAACTTCTCTTGGAAGTAAGTTGATGCTTCTAACTCAGGGAATACAAGACCCTTATGTCCCCAGCCCACATACCAGCTTTCTTATGAAAACCCTCCTCCGAATAAGCCCTCTGAGATGGATGAACTGAAGGCCATGATGAAAGCAATGCAAGAGCATCAGAATATGGTTATCCAATCTCAGAATAAGATGATTACTGATATGCAATCCCAAATTGGTCATCTTATTGAGGCAGTTAGGCAACGTGATCCAGGGAAGCTGCCTAGCTCTTCTGTGGAGAACCCTAAGGGCAAGGGGGCTGGATTCAGGGAGCACGCCCAAGCAATGACTGTGTTGAGGAGTGGAAAAAAGATTGACAAGCCTGATAACACTCCTATGGTTACATCTCAGAATTCCCCTTCCACACCTGACCTGACTTCCATATCACCCGAGGAAGAGCCACACCACTCTCCCTCACAAAAAATCACCCACAATGAGGATGTCATCCTTCCACCACCCCTTTCCTGCCATGACGACCCCTCTACTCAGAAGCCAAGGGTGCCCTATCCAAAGCGCCTATTCGCTCCTGGGGAATCTTCTATTGGGTTGTCTAGAGCCAAGAATAGGACGGAAGAGATTATGGATACTTTTAGGCAAGTCCAGATTAACTTGCCTCTGTTGGAAGCGATTAAACAAATTCCGTCCTATGCCAAGTTTCTGAAGGACCTGTGCACCCAGAAGCGCCGATCTAGGAAACAGGTCCAAACCAAGGTCATCCTGCCTGACCACGTTAGCTTGGTTCTTCAGCATGGAACACCGCCAAAAATGAATGACCCAGGGGCCCCGTATATTTCAATGGTTATAGGTAACCAACACATTGACGAGGCTCTACTCGATTTGGGTGCGGGGGTAAACATTCTACCGAGCTCTGTCTATGACCTTTTGGGAGCAGGAAAGCTGAAGCCTAGTCCAATAATCCTCCAGGTTGCAGACAGATTACTTAAGACACCGCGAGGATTGTTGGAAGATGTCCTTGTGAGAGTGGAGGATTTCTTCTTTCCAGTTGACTTTTTGGTACTGGATACTGACCCATCTAATAAGCCCACAAAGCCGTCCATTATTCTGGGACGCCCCTTTTTGGCCATAGCCAATGCCTCTATAAATTGTAGATCCAGGGCACTTAAAATGAGCTTTGGGAACAAGAAGATCTGGTTGAATGTTTTTGATACTTACAAGCAACCTGGATTTGAAGATTGTTCTCAGATTGAGGTCGTTGATGAAATAATTGAAGAGACTACTCCCACACTCTTATGTAGAGATCCCCTTCAGAAGGTCATATCTCAGGACCATCCCTCGATTATTAAAGAAACTAAAAGGAAAATGGCCGAACTAGAAGAGTTGCTGGGGATACACACTGAGTCTCTATCCCCACCCTGGACCCACCCTGGACTGTGAAGGTAGATCAACTACCTGAGGCGGAGACATCTCAACTAAAACCCTCAATCCAAAAGGCTCCTGAAGTGGAGTTGAAACCACTCCCGAGCACATTGAAATATGCTTTCCTTGGCCCTAATAAGACACTCCCCGTTATTAAGGAGGGAGCCTTGCTTGAGTGTTTACAAAGGCACAAGGAAACAATTGCTGATATTAAGGGTGTTGATCCCTCTCTTTACATGCATCATATATACACGGATGAGTCCGTGAAGCCTTTTCGAGACATGCAGAGAAGGCTCAATCCAAATATGCGAGAGGTTGTTAAAAAGGAGATTCTGAAATGGCTGGATGCAGGGATTATCTATCCCATTTCAGATAGTAAATGGGTCAGTCCTATTCACGTAGTTCCAAAAAAGGCAGGAATCACTGTGGAAGAGAATGACCAAGGAGAACTAGTGACCACTTGACCCTCAACTGGTTGGAAGGTCTACATTGATTACCGCCATTTAAACATGGCTACCCAGAAAGACCATTTCCTCATAACATTTATCGATCAAATTTTGGAACAATTGGCGAGGAACAAGTACTTTTGTTTTCTTGACGGGTACTCTGGGTACAATCAGATAGCCATTTTTCCTGATGATCAGGAGCGTACCACATTCATGAGTCCTTATGGCAATTTTGCATTCCGCAGAATGCCATTCGGGTTATGTAACGCTCCTGCCACTTTCCAACGTTGTATGATGGCTATCTCTTCTGATATGATCGACGAGTTTGTTGAAATTTTCATGGATGACTTCTCCATTTATGGCTCTTCGTTTGACCTATGCCTTTCGCACCTTGATAAAGTCTTAAACCGTTGCGAAGAGGCAAAAATGGTGCTTAGCTGGGAGAAAAGCCACTTTATGGTCCAGCAGGGCATTGTGTTACGGCATGTAGTTTTTGAGAGAGGATTAGAGGTGGACACCACAAAAATCGATTCCATCTCTAAGCTTCCATTGCCTGCCAATGTTCGTCAGGTTAGATCTTTCCTTGGCCATGCTGGATTTTATAGGCGCTTCATTAGAGACTTCAGTAAAATCTCTAAGCCACTCTGCGACCTATTAGCAAAGGATGTCTCCTTCAATTTTGATGATAGATGTAGTGAGGCTTTCCAAGCTTTGAAGAAATCCCTCATTACCGCGCTGATTCTCCAAGTACCAGATTGGACCCTCCCATTTGAGCTTATGTGCGATGCTTCTGATTTTGCAGTGGAAGCAGTCTTAGGTCAAAGGGTTGATGGCAAACCTCATGTGCTACATTATGCCAGCAAGACCCTTACGGATCCTCAGCAAAACTACACGGTCACTGAAAAGGAATTACTTACGATAGTATTTTCTTTGGAAAAGTTTCAGTCTTATCTCTTGGGATCCAAGGTTGTGGTGTTCACTGATCATTCAGCACTTAAGCATCTTCTGGCTAAAAAGGACACCAAACCTTGCCTAATTCGTTAGATTCTACTACTCTAAGATTTTGACCTGGAAATTAAAGACAAGAAAGGAGTTGAGAATGTCGTAGCAGACCATTTGTCTAGGATCCCTATTGAGGCATCAAACCCTGCTGGTGGTATTCAAGAGACTTTCCCTGATGAGTCTCTAATGGCCGTGGAAACTAAAACTCCTTGGTTTGCTGACATAGTGAACTATCTGGTCATGGGACAAGCAGAAGCGAGATAGGTTTATCGCCAATGCTAAATTTTATCACTGGGAGGAACCCGAGCTTTTTAGAATAGGCCCTGACTAGCTGTTTCGCTGTTGCATCCCTGATGAGGAACAAAGAAGTGTTTCGAGTTTCTGCCATGACCTCCACTGTGGGGGACATTTTAGTGGGAAGAAGACTGCTCATAAGGTTCTTTAGTCTGATTTTTGGTGGCCCACATTATTCCGAGTTGCGCATACGTATGTGGGCGCATGTCTACATTGCCAGCAGATGGGAACCATTGGAAAAGGGATGAGATGCCCCAACAGCCTATCCTCCCTGTTGAAATCTTTGATATTTGGGGCATTGACTTCATGGGTCCCTTTCCTGTGTCCTTCGGATTTGAATACATCGTTGTGGCTGTTGACTATGTATCAAAATGGATAGAAGCCATCCCCACGTGAACCAATGACCATTCCGTGGTCTTGGTCTTTGTTAAGGCTAATATCATTTCTCGGTATGGGTGCCCAAGGACGACCATAAGTGATGGAGGACCTCACTTTAAGAATGTACACTCCACTAGACTACTCCAAAATTTGGGAGTCAACCACATGATAGCCACACCTTATCATCCCCAAATGAGTGGCAAGTTGAAGTGTCTAATAGGGAGATTAAACGAATTTTAGAAAAAACTGTCAGGCCTGATGAAAGCGATTTCACGCGGTTTGTTAAATGCGTCGTTGTAACGCGCAAAATCGATCAACTCTTAAATTTATATTCCTAGATAGGGGAGTATCTAGGGTCATCCAAGGAGGCAATATGGTTGCAAAATTGATTCTCTTGCTTGGAATATATCTCAACTTTCTTTTTGGTAATTTTCAATATACCATTTTTCTTTATTTTTGAACTAAGGCAACATGCGAACTGATGGCGGGAAAAGTGTTTACACTTCCAATTAAGTAAAAAACTCTAAAGTAGCAAGTAGAGCCTCTCCCTAAGCTCACTCTAGGCAAGTGGAGACCTAGAATAATTAGGGAGAGGAAGTGAAGAATGCTGAAAATAAGCAAAAGGAAATGCAAACAAGATATGCGAAGAAGGCAACTAGATAAGTGATAAAGTGTTTAACAAAAATGCCTAGTAGAGGAATGCTTCTACTACTTGATAATTGAAGTAAACGAAAACACAAATCCTCTAAATAGATGGTGAAGAAGAGGGCTTCTTGCTCCAAGGTTGGTGGCTCCCAAGCTTGAAAAGAATCCTTCAACTCCTTCCTTGCAGAACTCCGCCAAGGTGATGACCTCCAAGGCAAGCCCTAAGGGGGCGTGCCCTAAGTTTCTCTCCAAGGGTGGACGTCCACCCTAAGTCCTTCTCCCTTGCCTGGCCATCCTCCTTGAAGTGGAAGAGTCCTCCTCCTTGGCGTGGCCCAAGTTGAAGAGAGTGGGGAGAAGAAGGCACCAAAAGGGCTGGTGGTGTGCCCCTTTAATCTCCTTCTCTACTCCTTCTCCTTGGGTGTAGGTATAGGTGGATGTAGGTAGAAAATACACTAAGGGAGGATGCCCCAAAAATGGTGGTAGGTGGTGGCTTTTTATAGAATAGGAGGGGGGCTATGGTGACCTTTGAAATGGATGGCCAAGATGAGTTGATGGAGGTGGTTGGAGATCCCATGGCCAAGGAGAGTTGGCGCCACCTTAAAGGGCACCAAGGGGTAGTTATGGGTGTTGACACCCTTTGGTGTTGGTGCCAAAATGGGCATTCTAGAAGGTCATTAGGTGGCGCCACCTTAAGGTTCTAGAAGGGGGGGTATGTGGATGGCTAGGATGGCTTATGTGGGTAGGTGTAGGGTGGATTTAAGGGGCTGAAAGTGGCGCCAATAAAGAGGTGGTTAGGGGTGGTTTTTGGCGCCAACTTGAAGTGTCTTTTGGTGGAGATAATGGGGTGAAGGGATGGCTAGGAGGTGGCGCCAACTTGAGTAGAGTAGCTAGCTTAGGTAGGCTTGAGTTGGTGGAGCTAGCTAGGGTTGATTTTGGAGGTAATGAATGGCCAAGGAGCTGGTTGTTAGCTATGCTAAGCTAAGATAAGATAAGCTAGGCTAGCTTAGCTAAAGGTGGAGTGGAGGAGAAAGTGTTGGAGCTAGGGTTTGGAGGAAGGAGCTGAGGAGGAGAGTCTGGAGCTGGAGCTGGAGCTGGCTGCTACAGAAGAGGCTGGCATGGGGCTACTCTAGCTGGCTTAGCTTGCTAGTTCTTTGCTAGTTACTAAGCCAAGCTAAACTGAGCTAGCTTCTACCAAAATGAGCTGAGGTGAGCTAGGTCTGGAGCTCCCGGGGAGAATCAAGCTGGTTGAGGCAGCTAAGGTAGCTTAGCTCAGCTGAGTTGAGCTAAGCTGAGTCCCCGGGAGCTGGACTTGAGCTTCCTGAGCTGAGATGAATTCTTCTTCAGCTGGCTGGAGTTGAGTGGAGCTGAATGTAGCTGGATCTGAGCTGGGGTGAACTCCTGTCAACTCAGCTGAGCTAGCTAGAGCTCCCTGTGAACTAGTGGGAGCTGAGATGAGCTAAGTTGAGCTGGATCTGAGCTGACTTGAGCTAGGGTGAGCTAAGATGAACTCTCTTGAGCTGCCATCCAGCTGAGATTAGCTGAATGGAGCTGGGATGAGCTAACCCTAGTTCAAGTAAGCTAGGTTCCAGCTGCGGTGAGCTGGATCAAGCTGAGGTGAGCTGGATCAAGCTGAGGTGAGCTGGATTAGGCTGAGTTCCAGCTAGTCTGGGCTTCTCCTTCACCATTTGCCTTCCTGAGTGCTAGGGTTTTAGGGATCTGTGCATCTGTACATCCCTAACACTCACAAAAACTCATTAAAACGACAATAAAAAATGCAATGCATGCCTATCCTAATTTATGCCTAAATGCAGCCCAAAAACCCGTTTGCGGAGTAAAATCCTAAGAGCTAGGTTTGTTTTAATGCATAAGAATGATGATAAACTGGCGTTTATCACACCCCCATGCTTATCTTTTGCTAATCTCTTAGCAAAACTTAAAATGGAATTTTTGGGAAATCTAATTTTTTTGACTTTGGAGGAGAAAAACAGATCAATGGACCTTGGCAGATTAAAAACACTGGAAGTACGGGATTTGTTAAAGATAAACATCGGGATTTGTTTTTGGATTCAACCATTAGATAGAACGGGATCAATATATCTTCCAAAAAATTCTCAAATTAACCCCTTGTTAATTCAGATGACTTGAAATGTTTGTTTTTAGGAATTTTTTTTTTTTTTGGCTCATGAATCTGATTCTCAACTTGCAAAATCCTTTAAAACCTTGTGGCTGTGCTTGTGAAAAGCCAACATTTATAAGGGCGTGTTAATTTATTTATATATATATATATATTTTTTTTTTTTTTCTCCCCCATGCTTATTTTTAGCTTAGTCTTACAACAGATGTGTTGGGATCATCATTCCCGTTACCATTTCTCGAGGGGGCTCTGGCACCAGTACTTCGAGATAGCACTGTCCATGACACCACCCAGGAGCTCACAACCCCAGAACACGATGCGGTGAAAAGGGGCGCTCCAAACAAACTCAAGCTCTTGCTCCGACATTATAGGTAGAGCACCGTCCAAGACACTTGAGCTGCTAAAATGCGCTTTAATGCTCCATCTAAAGATATGAAATATAGATATGGAGCAACGCCGAGGCGGTAGCATGTTGACATCGCGTCCTTAAAGGAGGCATTTTCCTCCTTCTCGGCGGTGGGAACTCAAACCAATGATCTGCTTCAGACTTTCACTAAGTCCAAACAAGGGAGTTTTTCAAATTTTTAGTTATTTTTAAGTGTTGGCTTGTGTGTGAAGAGTGATACAAGAAGTTTCTCAAAACATGCAAGTTTTTGAATCAGAAGCTAAGTCAAATAATTTCCATATTGCAAAATAGGATCAAGTCACCTGAACTGTTATGAGTTCAGGTGGAATTTTATAGAAAGATATCTGATCTTGTCTAAAATAGACCCTAGAATTCTAATGATCAGATCCATATCCTCATCCTTAGTTTGTTAAAGATTAAATCCATTGTACCAAAAGTGAATTTTTCGACCTTAGTCCCGATTTCAAAATTTTTCCTCAAAAAGTTTTGAACATTTTTTATTTTTTATTTTATTATTATTATTATTATTATTTTTTTGGGTATGCAAGCAGGAAATAAATTAAACAAAAATGCATATTTTTAGGTTTTGAAAATCCTGAATCGATCGTAAAAATTTAAAAACACCCCCCCATGCTTAAGATATGCCATGTCCTCATGCATTAGGAGGGAAAAGGGATCACCTTAGTGATGACGGTCGGGTTTAGGATGAACAAAACCTGGAAAAAGAAGAAAAAAGGAAAGCAAGAAAATGATGGGTTACCTCCCATCCAGTGCTATCTTTTACGCCATTCAGCCGGGCATGAAGGTATGCACGGAAGACGTAAGATCATGTAAATAATTGGACACTTGGATCCCCGCAAAAAAGGTGTCATCTTCTAGATCCCTAAAAAATTGATTAAAAATAATATTGGGATCAAAGTTGGATGGAAAATGATAAGTGTAGCCTGAGTCTGGCCATGGGTTTAAATTAGGTTGGGTGCCAAACTCAGGCGGGGTTGGTGGCAGGTCCGTTAGAAAGGGGTCGGGGAAGGAATGGTGAGGATTGGGTGAAGTTAGTGTGGAAAAGTTAGGTGCGTGAATAGTGGGTGGGTTAGGGGGGGTATCAGGAATAAATTTGGGGTCAAGACAAGTTTCCGGATCACAGATTTCGCCGACCACTGATTCTGAATCAGAGTCCTCAAAAAAATTATGGTCGGTAAGGGTATCTATTAACATTGTCTCCTCCACCATATTGGAAATTTCAGTATCTGAGTCCTCAAAGAAGTTATCATCATGGAATCTCCTGGAGGATTTAAAAATATCTAAAGTGATAGTTTGGCCTGCACAGTTAATATCCATTTTGCCTGTGTGGCAATTGATATTTGGCTTTGCAGTGGCCAAAAAGGGGCGTCCAAGGATTATTGGGGAGTCCAGTAATGATTCAGGTGCCTCAATGTCAAGAACCAGAAAGTCTGCAGGGAAGACACAATTCTGGACCTTGACTAAAGCATCCTCGATAATCCCACGAGGTTTGATTGTAGATCGGTCGGCTAATTGCAGGGTAACCTCGATGGGTTTTAATTCACCGATCTGAAATTCTTCGAATAAACTCATGGGAATAATATTCACTGAGGCACCAAGATCAAGGAGCACGCGATTAAATGTAGTGTCATCAATAATTACAGAAATTAAAGGCGACCCCGGATCTTTCATCTTAGGAGGCAGCTTACTCTGTATGACAGAGCTTACTGTCTCTGAAAGATGCACCTGTCCTAGATTTTTAGCCTACCTTTTAGGAGTACAAATATCCTTCAAAAATTTAGCATAGGCAGGTATATATTTGATGCCATCTAGGAGAGGAATATTGATATGAACTTGCCCAAATAGCTCCATGAGTTCTTCTGTAGTGGGCTCAGATTTCTTTTTTTTGTTGGTGGTGGGGTAGAGAGCTTGTGGGAAAGGGACAGGAATCTTGTCTTGAGATTTTTGTTTTTCTTTTTCTTCCTAATGGGGAGGTGGGGAGTCAATTTGCACAGGTATCTTACCAGGTTCTTGTGAAGGCCCGGGGTCAGTGGTGGTTTTCCCACTCCTCAAAGTAACTGCATGTGCAGTCGGATTATTATTTAGAGGAGGTGGGGGGGCCTGTGATTGCAGAAACCTGGGCGGCTGCTGAGGTAGTGGATTAGGAGGAGGCTGATGTGGATAATGTGGATTTTTGCCCATATAATGGTTTCCTTGGTGATTAGGGTTGGGTATGGGTTGGGACGGAAGATGTCCTACAGGTCTTTGCGTGGGAGTAACCCCAATATGATTGTTCAGATTTGTGATGTTGCGGGTTACTTCCGTCATTTTTTTTGCATATCCTGCAGGGTTCGCAGCATCTGGGCATTGATATCTTGTTGGGAAGGCCCAGGATGGAAGTTTGGATTCGACCCATACCCATTAAAATGATATGGTTGGGAGGAAACTTGATTATTCCAGGAGTAGTTTGGGTAATTTTTCCAATTGGAAGAATTTTTAAATGGCTCCTGGATGGCAGAAATATTTTGAGTGGGGTTAAGATCTGGATAGTTGTAGTTCCCCAGTGAATCATGGGCAACCTCAGAATAATCAGCAGGAGTAGTGTTGAGATTGTGCAAATTTTCTCTTCGTGGAAGGTTAGGTTGGGTTAGATGCGGGTGTGGAGCTTGAGTTGATGTGGCGAGTTTTTCCTCAATTTTCTTCTGATTAATATGCATCTGGTCGAGTTTCTTAGCGATCAATTGAAGATCGTCTTGGGTGATTGGGATAGATTGAGTGCTTATTTCATGAACACCGAACTGCGGGTTTTGGGTTCTGCAAAATGTGTTCGTGGAAGCTTGATTAAATGAGTTTTCACTCATTTCTTCAAACAGGTCATAGGCACTTTCAGCATCTTTATTTAAGAAGTTGCCGCCACACGAGGCGTCGACAAACTGTCGGATTTGATCTTCTAATCCATGATAGAAGATTTGTACTAGCTGCCATAAAGGAATCTCGTGGTGCGGGCAACTTCTTAAAAGGTTTTGAAATCTTTCCCAAGAATCATGGAATGTTTCACCAGATTTTTGGTGAAAGGTCGTAATAGATCTTCGTAAGGAATTGGTACGACCTATGGGAAAGAATTTCTTGAGGAAGGCACTCTTGAGTTGAGGCCATGTTGTAATGGGTCGGCCAATGGTCCTGAACCAATAAGCGGCCTTATCTTTGAGAGATAATGGAAAAAGCCGCATCAGCCATATGTCTTCTTGCACATTTTGGGAACGGGTTGTCTGTGCAAGAAGAGTTAGTTCTTCAAGGTGGCTGAAAGGGTCTTCCCTAGGAAGGCCATGAAAGTGTTTAATCAGGTTCAGGACGGCTGGCTTGATCTCAAAGTCCCCCTCCGGTATGACAACCCCTGGTCGTTCCTCATAATAAGACGGATCATAGAAATCTTTTAGAGGAACAACAGGCTGCTGACGGGGTGGTGGGTTTGGCCTTGGATTGGCTAGGTTTTGGATGTTCCTAGTCAATGTTTGTTGATTGGAATTTAATTTATTAATCTGATCGGCTATCAATTTTAAAAGATCAGGTAGGGGGTCTTGATGTTGTCTGTGGGGCAACTCAAGATTAGGGAGCTCCAAGTGTGGGAAGTTACTGGTGGTTGGGTTTTGGGTGGAAGGGTTAGAATTAGGGTTAGTGGTGGGGTTAGAGGTGGACGTGGAAGGGTCAGTGGACCTATTTTGTTGTGTTTCCATTTTTTCAGGAGAAGAAGACAGAAAAAGTGGTCTTTTTGTGTGGGGGGCAAAATCAAATGGTCCTTCCAAGTGCGGATTTTGAGACCGTCGCCCATGCATAAAATGGAAGAACGGGAGGGGAGGAGAAGAGAAAGAGATGAGAGAAAGTGTGCAATTCAAACAAACAAACTAGACCTAACTTAAATGTGACTCCCTAATAATAACCTAAGACTTCGTCTATATAGGAAATAAGTAGTTAATAGTGAATACCCGTTCTATCAACAAATCTAGCCAAGTTGCTTAAGGGGAGGTTTGGGCCCAAACGTTTCCCAGGGAAAACCCCAGGTGCTTGTACAAACCCGCGCCTGGTCGTTTGACACGGCCCCTCAGCCTGAACACCAGATACAGATGACAGAATTGGTATTAACTAAAGAGAACTTAAGATCTAAATAGCAAGCCTGAGTTGATAAAGCCTTAGGGGTCAAGTTGCTACAAATTTTAATTAGGTCTAGGATGCTATAGGGCACACGGAATGTGGAGGGCGTTTATTGGGTTGTTGCCCTGTTATTTGATTTTTTTGTGTGTGTGCAGGAATTGGAGAGTGGCTCCAATGAAAATCAAGTTGTCACACAATTTTTTTGTATTTTTGTCTTTTAGGATTTGATTTAATTAAATGTATTTTAGGGTTTCTTTAGTTAAATTTTCAAACAAGTTTGAAAACGCACAATCAAAGGAAAACAAGTTGTATGGGTGATTGTATATTTCCTTTGAATTAATCCTCAAAAGAGAAAGAAAGAAACCCTAAGCCAATTATCCCTAAGACAGAAATTTAACTACCAATGAGTTATTTTTTACTTTCAGAAGTAAGTAGTGGTCCAAACAAGTCAAACAACACCACTACTTTGAATAAAATCAAACAAGGATTCCAAAGAAGATTTTTGTAAGATTTTAGGAATTCGTTTGATAATTGTTTTGAATTTTTAATTGTACTGGTGTCAAAGTCCAGAAATAATACCTGTGGGTATTATGAACTTTTTAGTACTACCACCGACCTCAGAAAATTTTTATGATTTTATATGATATATAAAATTTCACAAGGATTCCAACAAGATCAATTTCATAAAAATTGGATGAGTATAAAAATTTTGAAAATTCGCGGACAGTAGCAAAACAGGAAGATAAGAGGGTATGACCTCTCTGCAATCCACGAATTTTTAAAAATTAAATACAAATCCAATTGATTTGAAATTTGGAACAGATGTTCCTAGCTTAATTTAGAATCACTCTATGAAATTTTATGATTTTAGGAGGCCTGGGGTGTTAGGAATCGATTTTTTTCAAGTCCGGATAGAAATCTGGACCCGAAAAATAGAACAGCAATACTTGCAATGGAATGGTGCTAAAGAGGCATACAAGCAAATAATGGATTTTAAAATGCACCACTCCACTTAATTTAAGTGTTTAGGGTCCTGAAAGCCAAGTTTAATATATTTTTGGTAGTTTTAATTATTTATGTGACCAGAAAGAGGAACCAACCTGAATTTTTGCGGGAAGAAAAGGACTTTTGAGCTCTCTCTTCCAGATTCCCGCCTTCCCGCTGTAGTTCCTGCACACACAAAAGAAAGAAAGAGAAGGGGATGAGATCCACTTCAAGCAAGAGAAAATGAGTTAATGCAAAGCCATGCCTCCCCGGCAACGGCGCCAAAAAGTGAAAGCGATTTCACGTGGTTTGTTAAATACGTCGTTGTAACGCGCAAAATCGATCAACTCTTAAATTTATATTCCTAGATAGGGGAGTATCTAGGGTCATCTAAGGAGGAAATATGGTTGCAAAATTGATTCTCTTGCTTGGAATATATCGCAACTTTCTTTTTGGTAATTTTCAATATACCATTTTTCTTTATTTTTGAACTAAGGCAACATGCGAACTGATGGCGGGAAAAGTGTTTACACTTCCAATTAAGTAAAAAACTCTAAAGTAGCAAGTAGAGCCTCTCCCTAAGCTCACTCTAGGCAAGTGGAGACCTAGAATAATTAGGGAGAGGAAGTGAAGAATGCTGAAAATAAGCAAAAAGAAATGCAAACAAGATATGCGAAGAAGGCAACTAGATAAGTGATAAAGTGTTTAACAAAAATGCCTAGTAGAGGAATGCTTCTACTACTTCATAATTGAAGTAAAAGAAAACACAAATCCTCTAAATAGATGGTGAAGAAGAGGGCTTCTTGCTCCAAGGTTGGTGGCTCCCAAGCTTGAAAAGAATCCTTCAACTCCTTCCTTGCAGAACTCCGCCAAGGTGATGACCTCCAAGGCAAGCCCTAAGGGGGCGTGCCCTAAGTTTCTCTCCAAGGGTGGACGTCCACCCTAAGTCCTTCTCCCTTGCCTGGCCGTCCTCCTTGAAGTGGAAGAGTCCTCCTCCTTGGCGTGGCCCAAGTTGAAGAGAGTGGGGAGAAGAAGGCACCAAAAGGGCTGGTGGTGTGCCCCTTTAATCTCCTTCTCTACTCCTTCTCCTTGGGCGTAGGTATAGGTGGATGTAGGTAGAAAATACACTAAGGGAGGATGCCCCAAAAATGGTGGTAGGTGGTGGCTTTTTATAGAATAGGAGGGGGGCTATGGTGACCTTTGAAATGGATGGCCAAGATGAGTTGATGGAAGTGGTTGGAGATCCCATGGCCAAGGAGAGTTGGCGCCACCTTAAAGGGCACCAAGGGGTAGTTATGGGTGTTGACACCCTTTGGTGTTGGCGCCAAAATGGGCATTCTAGAAGGTCATTAGGTGGCGCCACCTTAAGGTTCTAGAAGGGGGGGTATGTGGATGGCTAGGATGGCTTATGTGGGTAGGTGTAGGGAGGATTTAAGGGGCTGAAAGTGGCACCAATATAGAGGTGGTTAGGGGTGGTTTTTGGTGCCAACTTGAAGTGTCTTTTGGTGGAGATAATGGGGTGAAGGGATGGCTAGGAGGTGGCGCCAACTTGAGTAGAGTAGCTAGCTTAGGTAGGCTTGAGTTGGTGGAGCTAGCTAGGGCTGATTTTGGAGGTAATGAACGGCCAAGGAGCTGGTTGTTAGCTATGCTAAGCTAAGCTAAGATAAGCTAGGCTAGCTTAGCTAAAGGAGGAGTGGAGGAGAAAGTGTTGGAGCTAGGGTTTGGAGGAAGGACCTGAGGAGGAGAGTCTGGAGCTGGAGCTGGAGCTGGCTGCTACTGAAGAGGCTGGCATGGGGCTACTCTAGCTGGTTTAGCTTGCTAGTTCTTTGCTAGTTACTAAGCCAAGCTAAAGTGAGCTAGCTTCTACCAAAATGAGCTGAGGTGAGCTAGGTCTGGTGCTCCCGGGGAGAATCAAGCTGGTTGAGGCAGCTAAGGTAGCCTAGCTCAACTGAGTTGAGCTAAGCTGAGTCCCCGGGAGCTGGACTTGAGCTTCCTGAGCTGAGATGAATTCTTCTTCAGCTGGCTAGAGTTGAGTGGAGCTGAATGTAGCTGGATCTGAGCTGGGGTGAACTCCTGTCAACTCAGCTGAGCTAGCTAGAGCTCCCTGTGAACTAGTGGGAGCTGAGATGAGCTAAGTTGAGCTGGATCTGAGCTGACTTGAGCTAGGGTGAGCTAAGATGAACTCTCTTGAGCTGCCATCCAACTGAGATTAGCTGAATGGAGCTGGGATGAGCTAACCCTAGTTCAAGTAAGCTAGGTTCTAGCTGCGGCGAGCTGGATCAAGCTGAGGTGAGCTGGATCAAGCTGAGGTGAGCTGGATTAGGCTGAGTTCCAGCTAGTCTGGGCTTCTCCTTCACCATTTGCCTTCCTGAGTGCTAGGCTTTTAGGGATCTGTGCATCTGTACATCCCTAACACTCACAAAAACTCATTAAAATGACAATAGAAAATGCAATGCATGCCTATCCTAATTTATGCCTAAATGCAGCCCAAAAACCCATTTGCGGAGTAAAATCCTAAGAGCTAGGTTTGTTTTAATGCATAAGAATGATGATAAACTGGCGTTTATCACCTGATCGAAAGGATTGGTCTAAAAAACTAAATGACGCACTTTGGGCCTACAGAACTGCATATAAGACTCCGTTGGGCATGTCTCCTTTCCGTCTTGTCTACGGAAAAGCGTGCCACCTTCCCGTTGAAATCCAACATAAAGCTTATTGGGCCATTAAAAACGTTAACTTAAATTTGGATAAAGCGGGAAAAGCACGTATGTTAGAATTAAGTGAGCTTGAGGAGCTTCGTAATGAAGCTTATGAAACTTTTCAAGCTTACAAGCAACGTACAAAAGTCTTCCATGACAAGCACATCATTAGAAAGACTTTTGAGCCCAACCAGTGGGTCTGGCTTTTCAATTCTAGACTAAAATTATTTCCTGAAAAGCTCAAGTCCCGTTGGGATGGGCCATACATTGTTATCAATACCTTCCCTCATGGAGCTGTAGAGATCAGGAACCCTATTTCAGGTGCGAGCTTTAAAGTAAATGGCCAGTGACTTAAATCGTATATTACTCTTTCAGATGACCAGGTTTTGGATGCACTACGGCTTGAGGAGCCTTAGCTCCTCCCACTCTCCTCCTCAGGTGATATTCTTCTATGTCTATATTTTTCCAATGAGGACATTGTCAATCTCAGGCATGGGGGGATATAACCTGAGAATGTTTATAGCGTTTATAGCATTTATAAATATTTGCATACATATTTATTAAAAAAAAAAAATTCTTTTCTTGAGCTGATTGGGTTAGTCCCTAGAAAAATACCTTTGTTATTGGAGGTTTTTCTTCTGGAATTATTTCTTAAGTTTAGAATCCAGTACATTTATTTCACGTGCATGTAGACTTGGTAATGGATCCTTTGGGGAAACCAATAAGCATTTGTAGTCTACTGAACCCTTGGACAGTTCATAGAGAGTCAGGCATACTATCTTCTAATAAATCCACCACATATTTGTGAGAAGTAGAGAGATTACTGGTGCGCTAAGTCTAGTGCAAGGACTCTTAAGTTCTGGATAACTAGATGATGATACTTCAGAGTTAGGCGTAGTTTTCACTCTCTATTCCTGTGTGCATACTTTGAGTGAATTCCTGAGAGTCACCAAATAAGGTAGATACACAGAGATTGAGTCTTAATAAAGCTATAACTATGGTGGATGGTTACGATCGTCCTTCATAGAGTCCTCAGCTGAAGGAGGGTAATAGTGTCAAAGGTCAGAAATACGCCTGTCCTGTCAATTCCTTTCCAGTGCCGAGAATAGACACTTCCACCAAATAAGCCACACAACTTCCTCTTGACCATCATTATCCTAATAATGCCTTGTAAATAAAAGTCCGTATTGTGTTGTGATTGATTGAAAAAAAAAAGAAGGGAAAAGAGAAAAGAACTAGAAAAAGAAGAAATAGAAAGAAGAAAAAAAGAAATAGTTATATTTATGATGTAACACTGTTTCTGAGGCAGTAGAACACCTATTGCGTTCCACCAAATATGACCCATGCCTACCTTCTAGTATTTCTGATCACCTGAATACTGGTTGAGAACTCTAACTTTGTTATAGAGTTATTAGGACTTTAATTGAAGTGTGGATGCCATGTGAGTTCACCAAATAGTGAGTATAACTTCTAAATCTGGCAAGATTCGTGATCTCAAAAGGAAATAAAAGAAAGTGTGCCTAGGAACATCAGGAGATCACAGTTGTGTAGCCTCTCTCAGAGTTGACTTGTCTAATAGTCTAGAGAGGTAGAGTCTACAGTACTAGACTATATGTAGCACCAGTTGAGTGTGTGCTACCAAATACAAATCCATTCAACTTGATATCTCCTACCTAAGCCAAACACCGGGGTCAAATTATAGATTATCGTCTGCTTTATCCTCGAGGGAAGTAGTTGCCTATCTCGACAGAAATTTTTGCCAAGGGTGATGTATGAACTCCCAATGCGAATCGGCTCTTTCACTTGGATCTATTACCTAGGCTATCATTAATTCACATTTGTCTGGATTTCTAAAGTTTTGAAATAAGAAAAGAGAAATCTTCTGATTATTTCTAATATTTTTGCTAGGGACTAGCAAATCTTAGGCATAGGGTATTTGATGAGTCCATAAAAATGAACTAATATTAAGCCTAAGTATATTTAATCGTACAGTTTAGGTGTGTTAATAATGGCAATTAAGTTGTAGAATATTTGTACGCCTCATGATTTAAGTTTATAACATTCTATAACATAATTATTTCGGTGTTTTTATGTGCAGGTAATTGATAAACGCCAGTTTATCATCATTCTTATGCATTAAAACTAACCTAGCTCTTAGGATTTTACTCCGCAAACGGGTTTTTGGGCTGCATTTAGGCATAAATTAGGTTAGGCATACATTGCATTTTTTATTTGTCTTTTAATATGTTTTTGTGAGTGTTAGGGATGTACAGATATACAGATCCTTAAAACCCTAGCACTTAAGAAGGCAAATTGTGAAGGAGAAGCCCAGATTAGTTGGAACTCAGCTCGATCCAGCTCACCACAGCCGGAACCTAGCTCACTTGAACTAGGGTTAGCTCGTCCCAGCTCCATTCAGCTAATCCCAGCTGGATGGCAGCTCAAGAGAGTTCACCTTAGCTCACCCTAGCTCAAGTCAGCTCAGATCCAGCTCAACTTAGCTGAGTCTAGCTCATCTCAGCTCCCACTAGTCCACAGGGAGCTCTAGCTAGCTCAGCTGACTTGACAGGAGTTCACCCCAGCTCAGATCCAGCTACATCCAACTCCACTCAACTCCAGCCAGCTGAAGAAGAATTCATCTCAGCTCAGGAAGCTCAAGTCCAGCTCCCGGGGATTCAGCTTAGCTCATCTGAGTTGAGTTAAGCTACCTTAGCTGCCTCAACCAGCTTGATTCGCCCCGGGAGCACCAGACCTAGATCACCTCAGCTCATTTTGGTAGAAGCTAGCTCACTTTAGCTTGGCTTCGCAACTAGCAAAGAACTAGCAAGCTAAGCCAGCTAGAGTAGCCCCATGCCAGCCTCTTCAGCAGCAGCCAGCTCCAGCTCCAGCTCCAGACTTCTTCTCCTCAGCTCCTTCCTCCAAACCCTAGCTCCAACACCTTCTCCTCTACTCCTCCATTAGCTAAGCTAGCTTAGCTTAGCTTAGCTTAGCTATGCTCCAACTTCCTTGGCTTGTACCACCCTAAAAGACCACCTACCAACTCCACCCAACTAGCTCCACCTAAGCTCCACATAAGCTAACCTACTTGGCACCAACCTAACCTACCCACCACCTCCAAAAGACACCTAAAAGTGGCGCCAAAAACTACCCATAACCACCCCTTAATGGCGCCACTTTTCCCGCCAAAATCTCCCCTCATCTCCACCACACAATCCCCCTTGAACCCATCTCCACCATCCACCTAACCCCCCTTCTAGAAGACCCCATGTTGGTGCCAACATGGTGGTGTCTCTCCACCACAAAAAGACACCAACACCATCATAACTACCCCCTTTAACACCTCTTGGGTTGGCGCCAACTCTCCTTAGCCATAGGATCACCAACGACCTCCATTCTTCCATCCTAGCCCTCCATTTCAAGGGGCACCTTAACCCCCCATCCTACCCTATAAAAAGACCACTACCCACCACCATTCAAGCCATCCTTGGCTAGCAATTTCACTCTCAAATTCCACCAAGAAGCCCACGTCCAAGAGAGAAGAAGAAGAAGAAGATTAAGGGGATATTCTGTCCCCTTGGTGCCTTCCCCTCTTCCCTTCTCTCTTGGGTCATGCCAGCCAAAGGAGAAGCCAGGCAAGGAAGATCTTGGAGGAGATCTTGAAGGTGGTCACACCACCTTGGAGGAGTTTTTGAGGGTGGTGCACGCCCACCCCTTGGAGAGAGCATTAAAGGTGGTAGCTTCCACCTTGGAGGAGCTCTCAAGGAAGGAGAAGAAGGAGGCCCTCTTTTCAAGCCAAGGAGCAGCTAGGCTTGGAGCAAGAAGACACCCTTCTTCACCATTGTTGCAAGAGTATTTGTGTTTCTTTTCTTGCTTTTAGCTTTGTTTAAGTTCTAGTAGAAGCATTCCTCTACTTGTCCTTGAAAGGAATACTCATTCTACTCAATCAAATTGCCTTCTTTTAGCTTTTTATTGCAGTTGTTACTTTTGGTTGTAACACTTGTTTCACCTCTTTTTCCTAATTACTCTAGGCCTCCACTTGCCTAGAGTGAGCTTAGGAAGAAGATATTTCTATCTTTTAAATTTTAGTTAAGCATTTGTAGGTGTTAGTACTTTTCGTTACAATTCGCATTTTGCCCTCGTCTTTTCAAAATACAAAAAAAAATTACATATTGAAAAATATCAAAAAGAAAGTTGAGATCTATCTGTAAGCAAGAGGATTAATTTTGCAATTTTTTGCCTCCTTGGACGACCCTAGATACTCCCCTATCTGGGATATAAATTTAAGAGTTGGTCGATTTTGCGCGTTACAACGACGTATTTAACAAACCGTGTGAAATCGCTACCACTTTTTGGCGCCGTTGCCGGGGAGGCACGGCTTTGCATTAATTAATTTTCTCTTGCTTGAAGTGGATCTCATCCCCTTCTCTTTTTTTTTCTTTTGTGTGTGCAGGAACTACAGCGGGAAGGCAGGAATCTGGAAGCGAGAGCTCAAAGTTCCTTTTCTTCCCGCGAAATTCAGGTTGGTTCCTCTTTCTGGTCACATAATTAATTAAACCTACCAAAAATATATTAAACTTGGCTTTCAGGATCCCAAAAAACTTAATTAAGTGGAGTGGTGCATTATAAAATCCATTGTTTGCTTCTATGCTTCTTTAACACCACTCCATTTCAAGTATTGGTGTTCTGTTTTTCGGGTCCAGATTTCTGTCCGAACTTGAAAAATCGATTCCTAACATCACAGGCCTCCTAAAATCATAAAATTTTATAGAGTGATTCCCAATTAAGTTTGGAACATCGTTTACAAATTTAAGATCAATTGGATTTGTATTTAATTTTTAAAAATTCGTGGATTGCAGAGGGGTCACACCCTTTAATCTTCCAATTTTGCTACTTTCTGCGAATTTTTAGAATTTTTATACTCATCCAATTTTTGTGAATTTTAGTTTTATGGAATCCTTGTGAAATTTTACACATCATATAAAATCACAAAAATTTTCTGAGGTCGGTGGTAGTACTGAAAAGTCCACAATACCCACGGGTATCATTTCTGGACTTTGACACAAGTACAATTAAAAATTTAAAATAATTATTAAACAAATTCTTAAAATCTTTCAAAAATATTTTTTGGAAACCTTGTTTGATTTTATTCAAAGTAGTCGTGTTGTTTGACTTGTTTGGACCACTACTTAATTCTAAAAGCCTAAAAATAATTCATTGGTAGTAAAATTTCTGTCTTAGGGAAAATTGGCTTAGGGTTTCTTCTTTCTTTTTAGAGACTCAATTAAAGGAAATATACAATCACACATACAACTTGAATTTCCTTTGATTGTGAACTTTCAAACTTGTTTGAAAACTTAAAGAGAAAAACCCTAAAACTCATTTAATTAAATCAAATCCTAAAAGACAAAAATACATAAAAATAGTGTGACAACTTGATTTTCATTGGAGCCACTTTCCAATTCCTGCACACACAGAAAAAAATCAAATAATAGGGCAACAACCCAATAAACGCCCTCCACATTCCGTGTGCACTATAGCATCCTAGACCTAATTGAAACTTGTAGCAACTTGACCGCTAAGGCTTTATCAACTTAGGCTTGCTATTTAGGTCTTAAGTTCTCTTTAGTTAATACCAATTCTATCATCTGTATCTGGTGTTCAGGCTGAGGGGTTGTGTCAAACGACCAGGCGCGGGCTTGTACAAGCACCTTTGGTCTTCCCTGGGAAACGTTTGGGCCCAAACCTCCCCTTAAGCAACTTGGCTAGATTTGTTGATAGAACGGGTATTCACTATTGACTACTTATTTCCTATATAGACCAAGTCTTAGGTTATTATTAGGGAGTCACATTTAAGTTAGGTCTAGTTTGTTTGTTTGATTTGCACACTTTCTCTCATCTCTATCTCTTCTCCTCCCCTCCAAGTCTTCCAAGTAGTGCATGCACGGGCGACGGTCCCAAAAGCCACACCTCGAGGGACCATCTGATTTCTCCCCCCACAACAAGAAATCATTGTTTTCTTCCCCCTAGTCTTCTAAAAAAATGGAAAACCCAGGAAGCCGTCAAAAAAATTCTGCTTCCACTTCTAACCCGTCAGCCGACCCACAAGCTGACTCCACCCTCCCTCACCTTCCTAACTTGGAGCAACCAGAAATACCAGCAGGGCCAGGTGGCCCTCCAATTATAACCCATAATACAAATCCCTTTGCATTAATGGTCGACCATTTGGCTCGACTGCAACAAAATCAAGAAGATCTAGCTAGGACTGTCACGAACCTAGCTAATCAAGGACAAAATCCACCACCTCGCCAACAACCTATCGTTCCTCTTAAGGATTTCTATGATCCTTCCAATTATGAGGAAAGACCAGGGGTGGTCATACCACAAGGGGATTTCAAAATCAAACCCGCTATTCTAAACCTTATCAAGCATTTTCATGGTCTTCCAAGAGAGGACCCTTTTTGTCATCTCGAGGAATTAACTATCCTCGCTCAAACCACTCGTTCCCGCAATGTGCAGGAAGACATGTGGTTAATGAGACTCTTTCCTCTCTCTCTCAAAGACAAAGCATCACATTGGTTTAGAACAGTTGGGTGTCCTATTACCACCTGGCCCCAATTAAAAAGTGCTTTTCTTAAAAAAATTTTTCTGATCGGTCGAACAAATGCATTAAGAAGATCTATAACGACCTTTCAACAAAAAATTGGTGAACCCCTCCATGAAGCCTGGGAAAGATTTCAGGAACTTCTAAGAAGTTGTCCCCACCATGAAATTCCACAATGGCAGCTAGTGCAGATCTTCTATCATGGATTAGAAGATCAATTAAAACGATTTGTGGATGCCTCATGTGGGGGCAATTTTCTTAACAAATACGCCGAAAGTGCCTATCTTCTCTTTGAAGAAATGAGTGAAAACTCATTTAACATGACTTCAATGGACACTTTTGGCAGATCACAAAACCCCAGACACGGAGTCCATGAAATTGACTCCAAAAC
Source organism: Thalassia testudinum (assembly GCA_037157565.1). Taxonomy (NCBI): domain Eukaryota; kingdom Viridiplantae; phylum Streptophyta; class Magnoliopsida; order Alismatales; family Hydrocharitaceae; genus Thalassia; species Thalassia testudinum. The sequence goes on from JAZHRO010000057.1 coordinate 47,532,722, forward strand.
CACCTCTGTTCCAGTCACACAAGATGATTTATATATGTTAGCTCAACGACTGGACCAGATGCAAATTCACCAAAAGAAAATAGAAGAAAAGCTCACAAACAAACAAGCTCCACACGTCCACTCTCCACACACTAACCCCCCACACATTCTCCGAAGAGAGAATCTACACAATATCGATGCCACATCTGCTGACCAGCAATTTCCGACTGATTTCCAGCAAGATTTAACCGGGAATTTTGACCAAAATATTTTTTATTCCACCTCGAAAAATATTTATGCTCTCCAGGAGCAATTTAGAAACCCCTCCAACATTTCCAATCAAAATTGGAGGACTAACCCGAATCACTCCTGGAAAAACCCGAATCCGATTCCTTTTCCCAAACAAAACTATTTTGGGAATTATGGGCAACCTTTGTGTCAACCCGGACCATCCCAGGATGATATTAATAATCAGGTCATGAAAACTCTGCAAGGAATGCAGACTCAAATGACAGAAGTAACCCGCATGGTTACCAATTTACAACAACAAGTTAAGGTTACTCCTGATCATCGACCTATTGGGAATTTACCATCCCAACCCATGCCCAACCCAAATAATCAAAGGAATCAATTCCAAGGTGGATATCACAGTCAACCTATTCAGCCAGCACCTCAGCATCCGCCGGGTTTCAATAACAGCCAGGCCCCCTGTCCTCATCCTAGAAACAACCAGACTGCAAATGCAGTTACCTTGAGGAATGGGAAAACCACTCAAAATACCCTGCCTGTTAAAGAAACCCGCTCTAATGACACAGATTAACTCTTCCCCTCCTATTGTTCAGGAACCAATTCACGCAAAACAGGGCAACCCTGCCCCATTTCCACAAGCCCTCCACTCTTCATAAAAGAAAAAAACAAAATCTAAGCCCACTGAGAAGGAATTAATGGATTTATTTGGGCAAGTAGAAATTAATATCCCTATTCTAGATGCCATTAAGTATATCCCTGCCTATGCAAAATTCTTAAAAGATTTATGTACTCCAAAAAGGCAGCCCAAGAATTTAGGAAAGGTAATTCTTCCAGAGATAGTCAGCTCAGTTGTGCAGAGCCGACTGCCTCTTAAGAGAAAAGATCCCGGCGCCCCCCTAATCCAAGTTATCATTAATGATACCTCATTTGATTGCGCTCTGCTGGATCTTGGTGCCTCAATTAATCTTATCCCCACAGTTATTTTTGAGGAATTTAAGATCGGTGAATTGAAACCTGTTGAGGTTACTCTCCAATTAGCCGACCGATCTACGATTAAACCAAGGGGAATTGTTGAAGATGTTCTTGTCCGGGTCAAAGATTGTCTATTCGCAGTAGACTTTTAGTCCTGGACAAAGAGGTACCTGAAGCACTTATGTTTGCCCCCATTATTCTTGGAAGACCATTCTTAGCCACCGCCCGCGCCAATATTGATTGTGATTCTGGAAAGATGAAGATCATGTGTGGTGGTGAATCTGTAACCCTAGACATTTTTCAAGCCTCTAGGCGATTCCAGGAACCAGATTTCTTTGATGATTCGGATTCAGAAATAGAAAACATTGTGGAGGAAACATTGCAGATTTCCCAATTAGGTTCCTGTTTTGCTGTAAATACGGTTCCTGAACAATCTATTTTTTCTCACTCTTCCACCTCAACCACACGACCAGCTAACATTCCAGCTGACCCTTTCACTCTCACCTCACCTCTAACCCACAAAGTAGAAACTCTTTCGGAACTGAGCCTACAATTGGAAATAAAACCTTTGCCCGATTCACTTAAATATGTTTTCCTGGGTCCAAATCAGACCCTGCCCCTGATTATAAATTCTGGACTCACCGGGGCACAAGAGCACAAACTTCTCCAGGTTTTGAGTAAATATCGAAAAGATATTGGCTGGACCCTTTCTGATCTTAAAGGCATTTATCCGTCCTATTGTACGCACCGTTTATTTTTAGAGGACGATTCTCGCCCCTCTCGCCAACCACAAAGGCGCTTGAATCCTATTATGCAGGAGGTGGTAAAAAAGGAGATTATTAAGTGGCTGGATGCTGATATCATCTACCCCATTTCTGACAGCTCCTGGGTTAGCCCAACTCAAGTTGTCCCCAAAAAGGCTGGACTAACAGTTGTCACCAATGAAAAAGGGGAGAATATAGCCACTCGAACCGCTTCTTCTTGGCGCGTGTGTATAGATTATCGAAAATTAAACACCACCACCAAGAAGGATCATTTCCCGCTCCCTTTTATTGATCAAATCTTAGAGCGGTTAGTCTGACGGGAATTTTACTATTTTTTGACGGTTATTCCGGCTATAATCAAGTAGCGGTTCATCCTGAGGACCAGGACAAAACAACTTTCACCTGCCCCTTCGAAACCTTTGCTTTCCGAAGAATGCCCTTCGGTCTTTGCAACGCACCTGCGACTTTTGAAAGGTGCATGCTTGCAATTTTTTCAGACCTGGTAGGTGAATGTCTAGAAGTTTTTATGGATGACTTCTCTATTTTTGGAGATTCTTTTGACCATTGCCTCAAAAATCTTGAAAGAACCCTCCAAAAGTGTATAGAAGTTAATCTGGTCCTCAGCTGGGAAAAAAGTCATTTCATGGTCCAAGAAGGTATTGTCTTGGGCCATGTTATTTCTAAACAAGGAATCGCGGTAGATAAAGCAAAAATAGATGCTATATCTAAGCTCCCATCGCCCACTACTGTCAAACAAATCAGATCCTTTTTGGGTCATGTGGGTTTCTATCGTCGATTCATACAAAACTTTTCCCAAATCTCCAAGCCTTTAAGTCAGCTTCTTACTAAAGACCAACCATTTGATTTTAATAATAAGTGCCTGGAGAGTTTTTTGAGGTTGAAGAAAGAGGTTACTGAGGGGCCAATATTGCAGGGACCTGACTGGAATAGTCCCTTTGAATTAATGACAGATGCCTCAGATTTTGCTGTAGGGGCCGTTCTAGGGCAAAGAATTGGCAAGAAGCCCGTTGTGATCTATTATGCTAGCAAAACCCTTGATGATGCACAACGGAATTACACGGTTACTGAAAAGGAGCTTCTTGCCATTGTATTTGCCTTAGAAAAATTTAGATCTTATCTGTTGGGGTCACGTGTCACTGTTTATACAGACCACTCAGCAATTAAATATTTGCTGACAAAGAAAGATGCGAAACCCCACCTTATCCGTTGGATTCTGCTGCTCTAGGAATTTGACTTGGAAATCAAGGATAAGGCGGGATTGCACAATGTAGTGGCCGACCATCTCTCTCGTCTTATGACGAATGACATAATGACCCCACCAGATCAGTTCCCTGATGAAAGTATTTTAGCTGCTGCAACCCTCCCTTGGTTTGCACCCATTGCAAACTACTTAGCAACAGAACAAATCCCCACTGATTGGCCAAAAACAAAACGGGATAAGTTCTTTGCTGATATTAAATATTATTTTTGGGAGGAGCCCGACCTTTTCCGCATTTGTGCCGATCAGGTCATTCGACGATGTGTCCCCAATTCTGAAATCCATGATATCTTAACACATTGTCACTCAATGGCCTGTGGTGGACATTTTTCGGGCAAGAAAACTGCAGCTAAAATCCTTAATGCAGGATTTTATTGGCCCAGCTTGCACAAAGATGCTCATGACTTCATTCGGTCCTGTGTGCATTGCCAGAGCATCGGCAACATGACTCGAAAGGATATGATGCCCCTTAATCCTATTTTAGAGGTCGAAATTTTCGATGTTTGGGGCATCGACTTCATGGGACTGTTCATCAACTCTGGTGGGTATTTGTACATATTAGTCGCAGTAGACTATGTTTCTAAATGGATAGAAGCAATACCCACCCGCACAAGTAATCACCGTGCGGTTGTCGAATTTCTTAAGAAAAATATTTTCTCAAGATTCGGCATACCAAAACCCATTATCAGTGATGGAGGCTCACATTTCACCCACTCACAATTCCGTCACCTCCTTTCTAAATACGGGGTTAATCATAAAATTTCCACACCATATCGCCCCCAAACTAATGGCCAGGCTGAAGTTTCTAATCGGGAAATTAAAAATATTCTACAAAAGACGGTTAGGCCCGACCGTAAAGATTGGTCCACCAAATTGGATGACGCTTTATGGGCCTACCGTACCGCTTTTAAAACTCTGCTTGGCATTTCTCCCTTCCGTCTGGTTTTCGGGATGGCATGCCATCTCCCGGTAGAATTAGAACATAGGGCTTTTTGGGCAATAAAACAACTTAATATGGATTTATCTGACGCCGGTAACCATAGAAAATTACAATTAACTGAATTGGAAGAATTACGTAATTTTTCCTATGAAAATGCGAGGATTTATAAAGATCGAACAAAGAAATTTCACGATAAATATATTATTCAGAAACACTTTGACATTAATCAACGTGTTTGGCTTTTCGATGCAAGATTACGTCTTTTTCCTGGCAAATTAAAATCTAAATGGACCGGCCCCTTTATTGTCCATAAAACATATCCATACGGTGCTGTTGACCTTTTTGATCCAAAAACTAATTCGATATTTCAAGTCAATGGCCAGCGTTTAAAGCCCTATTTTGACCATGCGCCTAAAATTCCATCTGAATCTTTTAATTTTACTGAGCTAGCCACCCTTGATCACTACTGCACATCACGCCCGGCTGAATGGCGTAAAAGATAGCACTGGATGGGAGGTAACCCATCATTTTCTTGCTTTCCTTTTTTCTTCTTTTTCCAGGTTTTGTTCATCCTAAACCCGACCGTCATCACTAAGGTGATCCCTTTTCCCTCCTAATGCATGAGGGCATGGCATATCTTAAGCATGGGGGGTGTTTTTAAATTTTTACGATCGATTCAGGATGTTCAAAACCTAAAAACATGCAATTTTCTTTCCTGCTTGCATACCCAAAAAGAAAAAAAAAAAAAAATATATATATATATATATTGAAAACTTTTTGAGGAAAAATTGTGAAATCGGGACTAAGGTCGAAAAATTCACTTCTGGTACAATGGGATTTAATCTTTAACAAACTAAGGATGAGGATTTGGATCTGATCATTAGAATTCCAGGGTCTATTTTAGACTAGATCAGATATCCTTCTCTAAAATTCCACCTAAACTCATGATAGTTCAGGAGACTTGATCCTATTTTGTAAAATGGAAAGTATTTGACTTAGTTTTTGTCTCAAAAACTTGCGGTTCTCGAGAAACTTCTTGTGTCTATTTTCACACACAAGCCAACACTTAAAAACAACTAAAAATTTGAAAAACTCCCTTGTTTGGATTTAGTAAAAGTCTGAAGCAGATCATTGGTTTGAGTTCCCACCGTCGAAAAGAAGGAAAATACCTTCTTTGAGGATGCGATGTCAACATGTTACCGCCTCGGCGCTGCTCTATATCTATATTTCATATCTTTAGATGGAGCATTAAAGCGCATTTTAGCAGCTCAAGTGTCTTGGACGGTGCTCTACCTGTAGCGTCGGAGCAAGAGCTTGAGTTTGCTTGGAGCGCCCCTTTTCACCGCATCGTGTTTTGGGGTTGTGAGCTCCTGGGTGGTGTCATGGACAGTGCTATCCCGAAGTACTGGCGCCAAAGCCCCCTCGAGGAAAGGTAACGGGAATGATGATCTTGACACATCTGTTGTAAGACTAAGCTAAAAATAAGCATGGGGGAAAAGAAAATAATAATAATAATAACACGTCCTTATAAATGTTGGCTTTTCACAAGCACAGACACAAGGTTTTAAAGGAATTTGCAAGTTGCGAATCAGATTCACGAGCCAGAAAAATCCTAAAAACAAACATTTCAAGTCATCTGAATTAACAAGGGGTTAATTTGTGAATTTTCTGGAGGATATATTGATCCCGTTCTATCTAATGGTTGGATCCAAAAATAAATCCTAATGTTTATCTTCAACAAATCTCGTACCTCCTGTGTTTTAATCGACCAAGTTCCCTTAATCTCTTTTTCTCCTCAAAAGTCAAAAAATTAGATTTCCCAAAAATTCCATTTTCCAAAAAATTAAAGTTTTGCTAAGAGACTAGCAAAAGATAAGCATGGGGGTGTGATAAACGCCAGTTTATCATCATTCTTATGCATTAAAACTAACCTAGCTCTTAGGATTTTACTCCGCAAACGGGTTTTTGGGCCGCATTTACGCATAAATTAGGTTAGGCATACATTGCATTTTTTATTTGTCTTTTAATATGTTTTTGTGAGTGTTAGGGATGTACAGATATACAGATCCTTAAAACCCTAGCACTCAAGAAGGTAAATGGTGAAGGAGAAGCCCAGATTAGTTGGAACACAGCTCGATCCAGCTCACCACAGCCGGAACCTAGCTCACTTGAACTAGGGTTAGCTCGTCCCAGCTCCATTCAGTTAATCCCAGCTGGATGGCAGCTCAAGAGAGTTCACCTTAGCTCACCCTAGCTCAAGTCAGCTCAGATCCAGCTCAACTTAGCTGAGTCTAGCTCATCTCAGCTCCCACAAGTCCACAGGGAGCTCTAGCTAGCTCAGCTAACTTGACAGGAGTTCACCCCAGCTCAGATCCAGCTACATCCAGCTCCACTCAACTCCAGCCAGCTGAAGAAGAATTCATCTCAGCTCAAGAAGCTCAAGTCCAGCTCCCGGGGACTCAGCTTAGCTCATCTCAGTTGAGCTAAGCTACCTTAGCTGCCTCAACCAGCTTGATTCTCCCCGAGAGCACCAGACCTAGCTCACCTCAGCTCATTTTGGTAGAAGCTAGCTCACTTTAGCTTGGCTTAGCAACTAGCAAAGAACTAGCAAGCTAAGCCAGCTAGAGTAGCCCCATGCCAGCCTCTTCAGCAGCAGCCAGCTCCAGCTCCAGCTCCAGCTCCAGACTTCTTCTCCTCAGCTCCTTCCTCCAAACCCTAGCTCCAACACCTTCTTCTCTACTCCTCCATTAGCTAAGCTAGCTTAGCTTATCTTAGCTTAGCTATGCTCCAACTTCCTTGGCTTGTGCCACCCCAAAAAACCACCTACCAACTCCACCCAACTAGCTCCACCTAAGCTCCACATAAGCTAACCTACATGGCACCAACCTAACCTAACCACCACCTCCAAAAGACACCTAAAAGTGGCGCCAAAAACTACCCATAACCACCCCACTTTTCCCTCCAAAATCTCCCCTCATCTCCACCACACAATCCCCCTTGAACCCATCTCCACCATCCACCTAACCCCCCTTCTAGAAGACCCCATGTTGGCGCCAACATGGTGGTGTCTCTCCACCACCAAAAGACACCAACACCACCATAACTACCCCCTTTAACACCTCCTGGGTTGGCGCCAACTCTCCTTAGCCATAGGATCACCAACCACCTCCATTCTTCCATCCTAGCCCTCCATTTCAAGGGGCACCTTAACCCCCCATCCTACCCTATAAAAAGACCACTACCCACCACCATTCAAGCCATCCTTGGATAGCAATTTCACTCTCATATTCCACCAAGAAGCCCACATCCAAGAGAGAAGAAGAAGAAGAAGATTAAGGGGATATTCTGTCCCCTTGGTGCCTTCCCCTCTTCCCTTCTCTCTTGGGTCACGCCAGCCAAAGGAGAAGCCAGGCAAGGAAGATCTTGGAGGAGATCTTGAAGGTGGTCACACCACCTTGGAGGAGTTTTTGAGGGTGGTGCACGCCCACCCCTTGGAGAAAGCATTAAAGGTGGTAGCTTCCACCTTGGAGGAGCTCTCAAGGAAGGAGAAGAAGGAGGCCCTCTTTTCAAGCCAAGGAGCAGCTAGGCTTGGAGCAAGAAGACGCCCTTCTTCACCATTGTTGCAAGAGGATTTGTGTTTCTTTTCTTGCTTTTAGATTTGTTTAAGTTAGGCTTGAAGCATTCCTCTACTTGTCCTTGAAAAGAACACTCATTCTACTCAATCAAATTGCCTTCTTTTAGCTTTTTATTGCAGTTGTTACTTTTGGTTCTAGCACTTGTTTCACCTCTTTTTCCTAATTACTCTAGGCCTCCACTTGCCTAGAGTGAGCTTAGGAAGAAGATATTTCTATCTTTTAAATTTTAGTTAAGCATTTGTAGGTGTTAGTACTTTTCGTTACAATTCGCATTTTGCCCTCGTCTTTTCAAAATACAAAAAGAAAATTACATATTGAAAAATATCAAAAAGAAAGTTGAGATCTATCTGTAAGCAAGAGGATTAATTTTGCAATTTTTTGCCTCTTTGGACGACCCTAGATACTCCCCTATCTGGGATATAAATTTAAGAGTTGATCGATTTTGCGCGTTACAGCGACGTATTTAACAAACCGCGTGAAATCGCTACCAATAATAAAATGCATAAAGAACAAGGGTGGGAGGATAAATTCCCCAACCCAAAACAGCCGCGACTCTTTCCCCCCTCCCTCGTAGGACATTGGGGTAATCTTCCTCTTCCGCCGCGTTTCTCAACAACTATGACCACGGGTTTGGGAAAATCCCTGAACTCACGCATACAGGAGAGAAGTTAAAAAGAAGAGGCGGGGAGAGAGGAAGGCCATCCAAAGGAGAAGCGTGCACTGTGGCCTTCTTCCCCCTTGCGGGAAAAACCTCACGCCTCTTGCAGCACCGCATCACCGTGCCCACGCCACAGCAGGTGCATCCACCCAACCGCACGCCTCTCCCTGCTGTAGGCACTCACCCACTGCCTACACCGCCTGCAGGCTGCCCCCTGCTCACGACGCCTGCATGCCCTACCGCTTGCTCCCTTCAGAGCCATCTGCAAGCGCCTTCCCACTCGCACCAAGCCGCGCCTCTCCACTCTGCAGCAATGCTAGCGTGCCCCACCGCCCTGCTGCTGACGCTGCACCACTCGTCACCCTCTCATCCACTCAAGCACCAAGCCCATGCCTCTCTACCCGCACGCCTCTCCCTCCAGCCACTGCTGGCACAAACCGGCGTGCCCTACCGCAAGCCCCACCGCAGGCAGCGCGCTCCACCGCTCATCTGTAGGCACTACCTCCACCCACCTGCAGACCGCAGGCCTGCAAGCGCTTGCCCGCGCACCAGCGCGGGCACGCCCGCACGCCACCAACCGTGGGCACCGTAGCAGCACTTCTGCCTTCTTGTTCAACAGGCCGGAGCTTCGGCCACCGCCGTCGGCCACCTTCGTCGCCGCCGCTGCCACCACCAGAGATCTCTCGAGCTCGCTGTCCTCTTGAGCCTCGCAACAACCCCCACAGTGCTCTCCCTCTCTCGCAAGGAGGAGAGAGGAAAAAACCTGTTTTCCCCCCAATTAAAATTTACATTAAATGCCATTGCCACCTAATTTGATTTTATTTATTATTATTATATTGTAGCAGAATTGCATTTGAACACTCATAGTTCTTTATAATTGCATGACATGGATATTAACTAGTTTAAAGATTGATTTTTAGACTAAACTTAAGTACTAATTGTCTTTAGTACACATCATGTGAAAATTGCATAAATTCATCATAAATTTATTGAGGATTTCGGTGAGGGAAAACTACACCTATACCCTTATCTTTTTAAGTTATTGCAAATCTACTTTCCTTCACATTTTAAGTTCGATTTGAATAGGGATTTCGCACTGTTCGAAATAACATTAAACAATTAAGTATTAATTGCATAATTGCCTCCCTGTGGGCACGACCCGCTCTTCTGCGAGTGGTTATTTTCATTGTTTTTGATTAGTTGATTTTTCCACCACCTAAATACTATAACGCAAAGCGAAAAGTCGTCTATCAATAATACTTATCCCCTTGATGGATATACGTCTCAGACATCTTCGCCCTAAGAGAATGTCAGTGCTATTCAAGGATACAGACATATAACCTTGCTTGGTGCCAGCATCCAAACTTCTCCTGGTCAGGTAACTCACAGAGACCACATCAAGATCCACACTGCTAGACTAGGCAATACGAGAATGCACAAAACACATACCTTAGGCAGCAGCCATTCCCGTCTCAGCAGCAGCAACCCCATTCTATAAACCAACCACTGCACCAAGTTGCCAGTCACCCTCCAAAGTGGGTTGACCCTCTAGAGGCACTGAAAGACGAGCTGCAATAATCGATGAGGAAATCTACACAGGATAGCTACAGATAATGAAGGCGATGGCTGATTTGATACAAAGTATATAGAACATGCAAAACTAGCTGTTGTTGGAGCAAAGGACTCAGGGAGCCTTGCCCTCCCAACCTATCCCGAACCCTCGGTATGTGCAGAACCAAGGCACCCCGCCTAGGTTTCAAGCACCACAGGGACATGCACACGCCATATTATAGGCGCCTCCTACACCACCTGGTTATGCTCAAGGTCATCCGCCTTTGATGCAGAACCCCGCATACTCTTCCCCTTCTGCTCCCCCACCACCTCATGGACAGCAAGCCAATGCAAATGTTGTCTCATTGAGGAGTGGAAGGAAGACATTTAACCAACCACATAGGCAGGCAGGTCCTGATTTTCTCACCCTTTACCGCAGGTGGGTTCGACTCCTTCATCTCATGAGCCACCTATGGAAGATAAGGTTAAGAGGCTATTTGACCCCGAGATTCCCATCCCTTTTCCCTAGGCTCTGACACGAAATGTAGTACGAAACAAGGACACGCGAAATTTTGAGGACCTAAAGTCAATGTTCAAGGAAGTACATATTCAAGTCCCCCTCCTCGAGGCAATAGATCACATCCCCGCTATCCCTAGGTTCTTCAAGGACTATTATACCCCGAAGCGATAGCCTAGAATTGGACGACAGGCAGTACTGTCAAAAGAAGCTAGCGCCATGATTCTAGCCGACTTGCCACCGAAAAAGGAAGACCCTGCAACCCCACTTATATCCTACTTCTTGCAAGATTCTCCATTTAATCGATCCCTTCTAAATATGGGTTCGTCCATCAACCAAACTCCTACTGCCGTATTTGATCAATTTCGATTTTGGGAGTTAAAGCCTACCTCGATCACGATTCAGCTGGCTGATAGATCAGTAAAAACACCGAGGGGGGTGGTTGAGAACGTGATCGTAAAAGTTTACGGATTCTGCTTTCCTGCAGACCTTTTCGTTCTTGATATGGAAGTTCCTCCTAATCTCCGAGATGCACCAATCATTTTGGGTCTCCCATTTCTAGCAACAGCTCGAGCAAACATTGATTATGCATTGAATTGTATGGGGATAGGCCTAGGTAATGAGTGACTTCGACTTGACATATTCAGGGTGATAAACGCCAGTTTATCATCATTTTTATGCATTAAAACAAACCTAGCTCTTAGGATTTTGCTCCACAAATGGGTTATTGGGCTGCATTTAGGCATCAATTAGGTTAGCCAAGCATTGCACTTTTTATTATCACTTTAATGTGTTTTTGTGAGTGTTAGGGATATACAGATTGTCAGAACTCCAAAACCCTAGCACTCAAGAAGGCAACTACTGAAGAAAAAGCATAGACTAACTAGAACTCAGCTTGATCCAGCTCACCATAGCTAGATTCCAGCTCACTTGAACTAGGGTTAGCTCATCTTAGCTCCATTCAGTTCACTTCAGCTTAATAGCAGCTCAAGAGAGCTCATCTTAGCTCACCTTAGCTTAGGTCAGCTCAAATCCAGCTCAACTTAGCTGAGTCTAGCTCATCTCAGCTCCCATTAGTCCACAAGGAGCTCTAGCTAGCTCAGCTGAGTTGACTCGAGTTCACCCCAACTCTGGTCCAGCTACATCCAGCTCCACTCAACTCTAGCCAGCTGAAGATGACTTCATTCCAGCTTAGGAAGCTCAAGTCCAGCTCCTGGGGACTCCTGCCTTACCCAGCTTGATCCTCCCTGGGAGCATTAGACCCAGCTCACCTCAGCTCCTTTCAGTAGAAGCCAGCTTGCTTTAGCTTGGCTTAGTAGCTAGCAAAGAACTAGCAAGCCAAGCCAGCTAAGGTAGCTCCTTGCAGCTCTCTTCAGCAGCCACCAGCTCTAGTGCAGCTCAAGATGACTACCTCTAGCTCTTCTCCCTGAAAACCCTTGCTCCAAATGCCTCCAACTATACACCCTACTAGCTAAGCTAGCTAAGCTGCTTAACTTAGCTAGTCCATCTCCATGGCACCAAAACCTACTACCCTACTGCCTAAGCTCCAGCAAAAAGACCACCTACTCCTACTTTATTTTAGTGCCAACTATCCCTTCCATCACCACCCTACATCCACCATCAAAACCCATCTCCACCCTCCATTTTTTCCCTCCAAAATTGCCTTCTAGAAGATATTTTTGGAGGGAAAACCATGGCACCTCTTCATTTCCCTCCCATTTTTCCCTCCAAAAATATGTAAGCACCCCTTCATTTCCCTCCAAAAAAACACCATAACCACACCCCTTCCCATCCTATAAATACCTTACCCTACCACCATATAATTCCGATCCTCCATTAGTGCATTTTTCTACCTATACCCACCTACACCTACAGCTAAGAAGAAGTAGAGAAGAAGAATAAAGGGGCACATCACCAGCCCCTTTGGTGCCTTTTTCTCCCCACTCCCTTCAACTTGGGCCACGCCAAGGAGGAGGACTTTTCTACTTCAAGGAGGATGACCAGGAAAAGGAGAAGAATCTAGGGTGGACATCCACCCTTGGAGAAAAGCTTAGGGCACACCCCCTTAGGGCATGCTTTGGAGGACATCACCTTGGCGAAGCATAGCAAGGAAGGAGTTGGAAGATTCTTTTCAAGCTCGGGGGCTACCAAGCTTGGAGCAGGAAGCCCTCTTCTTCACCTAGAAGATTTGTGTTTTATTTTATTTATTTCAATTCTCTAGAAGTAGAAGCATTCATCTACTAGGTTTTTTTTGTAAGACACTTTCTCATTAATCTAGTTGCCTTCTTTTGCAATTTCTCTTAGTTGCATTTTGATTGCTATGATTCTAGCACTCTTCACTCCCTCTCCCTAATTACTCTAGGCCTCCACGTGCCTAGATTGAGCTTAGGAAGAGGAATTACTTGTCACTTAGGTGTTAGTTTAGTAATCGTAGTTGTTATTTACTTTTCCGCCAACAACTTCGTATGTTGCCTTAATTTCAAAAACGTAAAAATGATATATTGAGAAAAGACCAAAAAGAAAGTTGAGATCTATTTTGTAAGCAAGAGAATTAATTTTGCAAACATATTGCCTCCTTGGACAACCCTAGATACCCCACTATCTAGGATTATAAATTTAAAAGAGAAAGCAGATTTACGTGTTGCAACGACACTAAATTTCCTAATTAACAAACCGCGTATTTTCGTGATCACTTTTTGGCATCATTGCCAAGGAGGCAAGGTTTGCTATTCTTTCCCCTCTTGCTTGAAGGAGATCTCATCCCCTTCTCTTTCTTCTCTTTCATGTGTGCAGGAACTATTGCAGTAAGAAAGCAGGAGTCTGGAAGCGAGAGCTCAATGTTCCTTTTCTTCCCGTGAAATTCAGGTTGGTTCCTCTTTCTAGTCACATAATTATTTAAAAATGACCAAAATACACTAAACTTGGCTTTCAAGACCCTAAACAACTTGATTAAGTGTAGTGGTGCATTTTAAAATCCATTGTTTGCTTGAATGCTTCTTTAACATCACGCCATTGCAAGTATTCGTGTTCTATTTTTCGGGTCCAGATTTCTATCCAGACTTGAAAAATCTATTCCTAACACCACAGGCCTCCTAAAATAATAATATTTCATACAATGATTCCAAATTGAGCTAGGAACATCCGTTCCAAATTTTAGATCAATTGGCTTTGTATTTAACTTTTAAAAATTCGTGGACTGCAAGGGGGTCACACCCTCTAATCTTCCTATTTTGCTACTATCCACGAATTTTTAGAATTTTTATACTCATCCAATTTTTTGTGAAATTTAGCTTTCTGGAATTTTTGTAAAATTTTACACATCATATAAAATCATCAAAATTTTCTGAGGTCTGCGGTAATACTGAAAAGTCTAAATTACCCACAGGTATCATTTCTGGACTTTGACACCAGTGCAATTAAAAATTCAAAATAAATATCTAACAATTTCCTAAAATCTTAAAAAAATATTTTATGAAATCCTTGTTTGATTTCACATAAGGTAGTGGTGTTGGTTGCATTGTTTCGACCACTTCCTATTCAGGAAGCCTAAAAAAAATTCGTTGGTAGTCATTTTCTATATTAGGATTCAACGCCAATTACGGTTTCTTTCTTGTTTTTTTTCTAGTCCCACAATTTAAAGGAAATATACAATCACCAATACAACTTGTTTTTCCTTTGATTGTGGAGTTTCAAACTTTTTTGAACATTTTAAAAAGAATAACCTTGAAACACATTCAATTGAATTGAATCCTAAAAGGCATAAATACAAAAAAAATTTTGTGACAACTTGATTTGCATTGGAACCACTTTCCAATTCTTGCACACACACAAAAAATTGAAATAACAGGGCAACAACCCAAACAACACCCTCCACATTTGGTGTACACACTAGTATCCTATCCCTAACTAAAATTTGTAGCAATTTGACCCCTAAGGTTTCATCAATTTAGGCTTGCTATATAGGACTTAAGTTTTCTCTAGTTAATATCAATTCTGTCATCTATATCTGGTGTTCAGGCTGAGGGGTCGTGTCAAACGACCAGGCACGAGTTTGTACGAGCACCTGGGGATTTTCCTGGGAAAGGCTTAGGCCAAAACCTCCCCTTAAGCAACTTGGCTAGATTTGTTGACAGAACGGGTATTCACTATTGATTACTTATTTCCTAGGTAGACCAAGTCTTAGGTTAAATTATAGGGAGTGACAATTAAGTTAGCTCTAGAATTTGATTGCTTGTATGCACACTTCTCTCATCTCCATCTCTTCTCCTCCCCTACCATTTCTTCCATTTTGCATGGCCGACGGTCCAAAACTCCACACTTGGAGGGACCACTTGATTTTGCCTCCCCAAAAAGACTTTCCTGCATTCTTCCTCTTCTTTAAAAATGGAAAATAAAAATTGGTCCTCTAACTTGCATGCTAATTATTCTTTCCCCAATCTTTCCACCTAGGAGCTTCTTAATCAGGCCCCTCCGCCTAATCTCTACTCTATCATGGCTCAGCTACAAGCTAAGAAACAACAGTTGCATAAGGATTTCACAAACCTAGCCAACCAAGGGAGCCCTGCCACACCTACCCAAGCTCCACACATTCCACATCTCAACCCTTTTAACACCTGCAAGAGAGAAAATCTGCATAAATCCCATGCTGAGTATAATTATTATTCTAAGGCTTTCTATGGTTCAGTAAGGAATTATGTTTATCCCAATCATCACCCCACCCAAAATGTCCCTACTTTCCAGGAGAAATTGAAAAAATCCTCTAATGGGGGAATTATCCGGCTCACTCCTGGACCAATCCAGTTTCACACCATAACAGAACCCGTTTGGAGGGTACGGTTCAAATCAGACTTATCAATCTGGGTAATCTCAAGAAGACATTAATGCCCAGATGATGAAAACCCTGCAGGAGTTACAAAGAAAAACAAAGGAAACAACCCGTCTTATTAACAATCTCAATGATCAAATTTGGGATATTCTGACTCAAAGACCTGTTGGACACTCACCATCCCAACCCACACCAAACTTTATTAGTCACAGGAACCAACACCCAGGTGGCTACCAACATCAGAACTGCATGGTTCAGCCTCCTATTAACCCAATATCACAGCACCAACCCAGTTTCTATCAACATCAAGCCCCTACCTCCTCCCAGAGATCACCAAGCGACGTATGCAGAGACTTTGAGGAGTGAGGAAACCACCATGGATTTAAGGCCTTCACATTCAAATTATGAAACTGATTCTCAACCAATGCAGATTGACCCCCCTAACCTCAATAAGGAAGAAGAAAAAGAAATCCCAAAAACACTTGATTCAAACCCTATTTCCCACTCTCAAAAACTGTAATCCAACAATCCAAAATCAGAGCCATCTGACCACAATCCTTTGGACTTATTTGAGCAAGTCGAGAGGAATATTCCCTTCCTAGATTCTCCCCATGCCTCTAAAAAATTTACTACAAAAGGGCATGATCAGAATCTAGAAAGGTTGGTCCTTTCAAAGACAGCCAGCTCAGTTTTTCAGAGCAAGCTTCCTTTTACCAAAAAGGACCAAGGCACATCACTCATCTCAATTGTCATAACTGACACCATTTCTTTTTGTGCCTTTCTCGACTTAGGTACCTCTAGTAATCTCATCCCCCCTATCTTATTTGAGGAATTTCGATTCAGTGATTTAAAACCTACTAAGGTTCAATTTCAATTGGAAGATCGATCTACCATTCAACCGCGGGGAGTTGGTGAGGATAGTATTATCAAGGTTCGAAATTGTCTATTTCCGGTAAATTTCTGGTCCTTGACATAGAGGTACCCAAGGCTCTCATTAATGCCATCCTTGGAAGACCTTTTCTGATTATGGCAGCAGCTAATATCAATTCTCTTTCTGGGAAAACGAATATAAGTTGCAGTAACCAGACCTTCTCATTAGATTTATTTCAAGCTTCCAAGAGGTCCATTGATCACAAAATTTTTGAGGACACTAATAATAAAATGGAAGCAGTATTTGAGACGTCTATATTGATCCAATCTCATTCATCTTTGACCACTATTGATCTAGATTTTATTGATTCTTATTCAAAGGATAATTATGTAGTCCAAGACTTTCCAGATCAACTAGGGTTTGACTTTCCCCCTTTTCATCTTCCCGATTTTTCACCAAAAACATCCACACTAACTTCACCCACCATACATCTCATTGACTCCATTCCCCATCACTTTCCATTGGACCTATCACCCGATCGACCAGAGTCTGGCATTTTACAAGAACTTAAACCAAGGCCAGATCCAGGTCATTTTTCCATTTCTCTATTTTATTTTGATCCCTTTATCTTTACAACTCATCTTTTTAGGGATCTTGAGGAAGACACTTTTATTAAAGACATTCAAGTGTCCAACTTTTTACATGATTTTCCATCTTCCGTGCATACCTTCATGCCTGGCTAAATGGCGTAAAAGATAGCACTGGATGGGAGGTAACTCATCAGTTTTTCCTACTTTCTTTGTTTCTTATTTTTCCAGGTTTTGATCATCCTAAACTTGACAGTTCTTCACTAAGGTGATCCCTTTTCCCTACTAATGCATGAGGACATTGCATATCTTAAGCATGGGGGGGTGTTTTTAAAATTTGACGATCGATTTAGGATTTTGAAAACCTAAAAACATGCATTTTTATTTTCTTGCTTGCATACCCAAAAAAAAAAAAAAGTGTTGAAAACTTTTTAAGGATAAATTTTGACATCGGGACTAAGGTCAAAAAATTCACTTATGATACAATGGGATTTAATCTTTAACAAACTAGGGATGAGGATGTGGATCTCATCATTAGAATTTCAGGGTCTATTTTAGACTAGATCAGATATCCTTCTCTAAAAATTTCACCTGAACTCATGATAGTTCAAGTGACTTGATCCTATTTTGTAATATGGAAAGTATTTGGTTTAGTTTTGGATTCAAAAACTTGCATGTCTTGAGGAACTTCTTGTGTCAATTTTCACACACAAGCCAACACTTAAAAAATAACTAAAAATTTGAAAAATTCCCTTGTTTGAACCTAGTAAAAGTCTGAAGCAGATCATTGGTTTGAGTTCCCACCGTCGAGAAGGAGGAAAATGACTCCTTTAAGGACACGATGTCAACATGTTACCGCCTCGGTGCTACTCCATATCTATATTTCATATCTTTAGACGGAGCATTAAAGCGCATTTTAGCAGCTCAAGTATCTTGGACAGTTCTCTACCTATAGTGTCAGAGCAAGAGCTTGAGTTTGCTTGGAGCGCCCCTTTACATCGCACTGTGTTTTGGGGTTGTGAGCTCCTAGGTGGTGTCATGGACAGTGCTATCCCAAAGTACTGGCGTCAGAGCCCCCTCGAGGATTGGTAATGGGAATGATGATCCTGACACATCTGTTGTAAGACTAAGCTAAAAATAAGCATGGGGGAGAAAAAAAAAAGAAAAAGAAAATGAATAAATAAATAAATTAACATGCCCCAATAAATGTTGGCTTTTCACAAGCACAGACACAAGGTTTTAAAGGATTTTTGTAAGTTGCGAATCAGATTCATGAGCCAGAAAAATCCTAAAAACAAAAATTTCAAGTCATCTGAATTAACAAGGGGTTAATGTGTGAATTTTTTGAAGGATATATTGATCCCGTTTTGTCAAATGGCTGGATCCAAAAACAAATCCTGATGTTTATCCTTAACAAATCATGTGCCTCCTATGTTTAGATCAACCAATGTCCCTTAATCCTTTTCTCCTTAAAAGTCGAAAAAAAATTACATTTCCCAAAAATTCTGTTTTGTAAAAATTTAAGTTTTGTTAAGAGACTAGCAAAAGATAAGTATGGGGGTGTGATAAACGCCAGTTTATCATCATTTTTATGCATTAAAACAAACCTAGCTCTTAGAATTTTGCTCCATAAATAGGTTATTGGGCTGCATTTAGGCATCAATTAGGTTAGGCATGCATTGCACTTTTTATTGTCATTTTAATGTGTTTTCGTGAGTGTTAAGGATATACAGATTGCCATAACTCCAAAACCCTAGCACTCAGGAAGGCAACTGGTGAAGAAGAAGCTTAGATTAACTGGAACTAAGCTTGATCCAGCTCACCATAGCTGGATTCCAACTCACTTGAGCTAGGGTTAGCTCATCGTAGCTCCATTTAGCTCACCTCAGCTGAATAGTAGCTCAAGAGAGCTCATCTTAGCTCACCCTAGCTCAGGTCAGCTCAGATCCTGCTCAACTTAGCTAAGTCTAGCTCATCTCAGCTCCCATTAGTCCACAAGGAGCTCTAGCTAGCTCAGCTGAGTTGACTGGAGTTTACCCCAGCTCAGGTCCAGCTACATCCAGCTCCACTCAACTCTGGTCAGCTGAAGATGACTTCATTCCAGCTTAGGAAGCTCAAGTCCAGCTCTCGGGGACTCAGCTTAGCTCAACTCAGTTGAGCTAAGCTACCTTAGCTGCCTTACCCAGCTTGATCCTCCCCAGGAGCATTAGACCCAACTCACCTCAACTCCTTTCAGTAGAAGCCAGCTTGCTTTAGCTTTGCTTAGTAGCTAGCAAAGAACTAGCAAGCCAAGCCAGCTAAGGTAGCTCCTTGCAGCTCTCTTCAGCAGCAACCAGCTCTAGTGCAGCTCAAGATGACTGCCTCCAGCTCTTCTCCCTGAAAACCCTAGCTCCAAATGCCTCCAACTCTACTCCATACTAGATAAGCTAGCTAAGCTGCTTAACTTAGCTAGTCCACCTCCATGGCACCAAAACCTACTACCTAAGCTCCAGCAAAAAGACCACCTACTCCTTTATTTTGGTGCCAACTATCCCTTCCATCACCACCCTACATCCACCATCAAAACCCATCTCCACCCTCCATTTTTTCCCTCCAAAATTGCCTTCTAGAAGGTATTTTTGGAGGGAAAACCAAGGCACCTCTTCATTTCCCTCCCACTTTTCCCTCCAAAAAAACACCATAACCACCCCCCTTCCAATCCTATAAATACCCTACCCTACC
The DNA here is from genome assembly GCA_037157565.1 of Thalassia testudinum. NCBI lineage: Eukaryota > Viridiplantae > Streptophyta > Magnoliopsida > Alismatales > Hydrocharitaceae > Thalassia > Thalassia testudinum. Next base: position 47,552,270 of record JAZHRO010000057.1, read on the forward strand.
ACCACATAATTCCGATCCTCCATTAGTGCATTTTTCTACCTATACCCAGTTACACCTACGGCCAAGAAGAAGTAGAGAAGAAGATTAAAGGGGCACATCACCAGCCCCTTTGGTGCCTTCTTCTCCCCACTCTCTTCAACTTGGGCCATGCCAAGGAGGAGGACTTTTCTACTTCAAGGAGGATGGCCAGGCAAAGGAGAAGAATCTAGGGTGGACGTCCACCCTTCGAGAAAAGCTTAGGGTACGCCCCGTTAGGGCTTGCTTTGGAGGACATCACCTTGGAAAAGCATAGCAAGGAAGGAGTTGGAGGACTCTTTTCATGGTCGGGAGCTACCAAGCTTGGAGCAAGAAGCCCTCTTCTTCACCAAGAAGATTTGTGCTTTATTTTATTTATTGCAATTCTCTAGTAGTAGAAGCATTCATCTACTAGGTATTTTTTGTAAAACACTTTCTCATTAATCTAGTTGCCTTCTTTTGCAATTTCTCTTAGTTGCATTTTGATTGCTGTGATTCTGGCACTCTTCACTCCCTCTCCCTAATTACTCTAGGCCTCCACGTGCCTAGAGTGAGCTTAGGAAGAGGAATTACATGTCACTTAGGTGTTAGTTTAGTAATCTTAGTTGTTATTTACTTTTCCACCAACAACTTCGCATGTTGCCTTAATTTCAAAAACATAAAAATGATATATTGAAAAAAGACCAAAAAGAAAGTTGAGATCTATTTTGTAAGCAAGAGAATTAATTTTGCAAACATATTTCCTCCTTGGACATCCCTAGATACCCCACTATCTGGGAATATAAATTTAAAAGTGAAAGCGGATTTACGTGTTGCAACGACACTAAATTGCGTAATTAACAAACCGCGTATTTTCGCGAACACAGGGCATCAAGGAATTTTGACTGTGATCGCATAGAGGAGGATGGTAAAGATGAAGACTCAGCATATTGTGCTAACATTAGGCTCCTTTGTGACGATCCAATGTCTCATTCGTCTACACTATTAGGGTTCTTGGACCTCGATCCACAAGGGACTGAGACCACTACACTGCACATATCTCCCTGAGGATCCGACTGTTTAGGCTGTGTTTCTGACCACAGCACCCCTGAAGCTAGCTATCTTGATCCGTACACTACTTGATTGCCCCTGTTGTTACAAGAAGACGTGACCATAGCTAACGGGTTTCCCGTTAACATAGTCACAACCGATTATTTCACAGGTTGAGAATCAACAGGAATTCACATACATACGGATCATCAGATTCCTACCTTCGAGTCTACTCCTATTCCCATTTCTGACAAGGATTTCAGTGACCTCCCCACAGATCTTCTACTTTCACGAATGCCCCTATATGATCCAGAGCCTGGAAAGGGCATGATGTTTGATGCCAATTATCGTTCTAAGGATCCCTATGACTCAGATTCTGGTTCTGAGATACATTTTGGTCTACTCCCTTAGCAACTTCTTGCTAAATTGTGGGACATGATAAATCAACTGAATCAGCATCATAACCCCCCCTCTGATTATCCTCTATTTTCCACCATTACTCTACACTTTCTTATATCTAGACTTTTTGGAGTAGGGGTGCACAATCAGCTGGTTCGCATCTCCTAACCACTGATTCTGGGAGCATACGAGCACATCTTTCTCTTAATCTTGACTGGCTCCTATTCTAGAACTGATACATCTGATTGAGTTTTCGCCCTGCTGGAGGCGTTAAACTTAGCATCTACCTCATATTCTACCATCACCCTACACATAACCATTTTTATACATATCATATTTTTCTTTTAAGCATATTTCTTTTTGCATATTTCATACTGTCAGGTTGGCCAGTGCTGAATGTATAATTCCAGGAGTAATTACAGGTGATTTCTACCAATCTACTCCCTACTATATTTATTTTCTTTTACATTCATGCATGAGGATATGGAAGAACTTAGGCATGGGGGGATAGATACAGTAAAACTAAAAAATTTTTATGTCAACCCTTAGGAAAGCCTTGGAGCTGCATGTACACGTACTTTAGGATCCTAAATAAAAGAACAACCGACTCCACCTCCAATGCTCGCATTGGAGCTACAAATCGTCTGCAACAGCCATTTCCGACTCACACACTCACCTCTTGTTCTAAATTTAGGGTCAACCTGATTGTAGCCCGATACGGGAATTTAACGAAGCACAAATTATGTGAGGCTACTTGTTTAAAGCATATATACATAATGCATCCATGAATAAGATTATCTTATTAAGAGAATGCATTAGGGATTTTATCCTCTAGTTGATTCCTATAATATGGAATCCAGTATAATTTTTCACACACACGTAGAATTTGCAATGGATTCACGGTGAAGGCTGATAACGTCTTTAGTCTGTTGAGAAGAAGTAGTGCTTCTTCTCCTGAACCCCTGGACAGTGTTTTGGGAGATAGGCAGATTTTCTTCCAAAAATCCACCAAATAGTGTGAGATGATAATAGAAAGTACTGGTGCTCTAAGATTAGTGCAAGGAATCTAGAATCCTAGATAATTAGGTAATGATACTCAAAGATTAGGCATAGTTTCCGCTCTCGATTCCTATGTATACATTTTGTGTGAATTTTGAGAGCCACCAAATAAGGCAAATACACGGAGAGTGAGTTTTCATAAAACTAGGGCAAGGGTGAATGGTTATGAACATTCTTTACGGAATCCTTGGTTGAAGGAGGGAATTGATGTCAAAGTTAGAAATACACCATCCTATCCATCTCTCCCGATGCCGTGAGTAGGCACTTCCACCAAATAAGCCATCCAATGTCTCTTCAGTACCACCAATCCCTAATAATGCCTCCTAAATAAAGTTCATGGATGTGTGCTAATTGTGTTGTGTTGAAAAAAAAGAAGAAAAAAAATTTACTTAAAAAAAGAGAAGAAAAAAATGATAAAAAAAATTTAAAAAAAGAGAAAAATTGAGAAAGAAGAAAAAGCAAAGAAGAAAAGAGTGAATATTTAGTGTTTATTTCAGTTGCATTGAGGCAATAACACCAAATAAATTTGAGATCCACCAAATATGGCCTTAACCTATCTTTCTGTGTTTCTGACCTCCCGAATACTGGCTGAGGAATTCTGACTTAGTGTTAAGGTTATGAGAACTCAATTAAAGTGTTAATGCCAAGTGAGACCACCAAATACAGGTCATATGTGAGAGTTTAGTAAGATTGTGAGCTCTAAAAGAAAAAAAAGAGAGTGAGAGGGAATGAATACAAAGGAATCAGAGAAGAGCATAGTTTTTCTCGTCTTTCGCTGAGTTGAGTTGAGTAATAATTTGGGAATCTAGATTCTATAGTACTAATCACTATGTAGCACCAGTCGAGAGTGAGATACCAAATATATAATCTTTTCCCTCTAAGATTCTCTACTTAAGCTTAAAGCCAGGGTGGAATTCATAGAATATCTTGAATACCCCGAGGGAAGAAGTCCGCCTATCCCGCTAGAATTTTACTAGCGGTCAAGTATAGGCTTTAGAGTTGAATTAGTTTTTCACTCGAATCCATTGCAAAAGCTACATAGCTACACTTTCACGATTGTCTGGATTTCTACAGTATAGAATGAAAACAAAAGAGAGAAAAATCTATAGGCATACACTTGATAAAATAATCAATCCCCTAGGGACCCATCTGTGAATAATTTAGTCTTGTATTTGCTAGGGACTAGCAAGATTTAGGCATGGGGGTATGATTGCGCAGTAATCATAAGTCTTAATTGACCCAAATTAGGCTAGGACTTGGCATAAGTAAGGATAATTCATGCATGCATAAGCATTATTTGCATCTTTACTGCTTTACTTTAGCTATGCAAAAAATAATGCTATAATGTACTGATTAGGTGCATTATGTCAATTACAGGTAATAAGCTGATCAGAAGGTAGATCTGAAGCTGGATCTGATGCTGGAATAACTGATGTTGCAATAGAGCTGGAGCGGAAGACCTAGATTAGATGTAATAGATAATAATGTAAGGGATTTAAGGTATTTTATTCTATTAAGTATGAATAAAGTAGTAAACTATGAAGAACTTAGGACCATCCTAGCCCTAAGACAGCCTAGAAGCTTCCTTAAGCCTTAACCACCCTTAGATTAGGTCACCGCACCCTAGGAAACCTTAAAACCCTAATTCGGACCTCTATCTAGACATTCAAATAAGTTATAGGATGTCCAGAACCCTTAGCCAACTCTCGCACACCTTAAGCCCACTTCTGCAGTGTTATTGGACGTCCAGACACTTGGTCTGACGTCCAATTTTTGCAAAATACCCAAGATAGAACCTAGAATCCTTCCTGACTCTGATTAAATGTCCAGACAATAAGTCTAGACTCCTGATTTTTGAGTATAAGTTGTCTGATGCTATTTTTCGACGTCTGGAACTACTCACCAGTTCCTATTTTGAGATTCAAGCCTTGATCTTGGATCTTTAGCACCCTCAACCCAATTCCAACCCCATAGGAACCTTAATTAAGGTACCCTAACCCTAGTACATCACCTCTAGACCTCCCTAAGAAACTAATTAGTTCCTCACTAAACCTAATTGACTTAGATCATAGTCAATTACCGTTGCTTAGTCAATTAGACTCATAGGGTCCAATTGAGCTTAGATCTCAACCCACACAAGTCCAATTGGACTCAGGGAGAGTCCAATTGACCTAAGCTCAACCTAATTGAGTCATTTCACTCTCAATTAGGCTCACACACATTCAATTAAACTTGTGTTAAGTTTAATTGCAATTCCCCCTTAGTAATTAGGGTTTGCAACCCTAATTTATGGCCTACACCAAACTAAACCCCTTAGGACCTAACCTATATCACTTAGACACCTAGGGCATGACCACACACACACACACACCCATTCATGCACTCCCACACAACCTAGAGTATTCTAGGCTCTTCCAAAGGTGGCGCCACTCTTGGTTGCCAAAATTAGCAACCAAGAGCCATTCAAATTGAGATCCACTTTTTATGGATCTAAGAACCACCTCTCTCTCACCATGGTCGGCCACTCTTGGGGCCTCTCTAGAGAGTTCCACACTTCTCTAGAGAGTCTCCCTTATTTCTATAAAAAGGCCTAAGGGGTGGCCATTTGACCCCATCCCATTCTTGTCACTCATTCACACTTATGTTGGCTACATTCACCTCCACTCCACCTCCATGAGTTGGTCACCATGGCTGCCACCATCTCCATGCTAGGATGCTGGATCACCTCTCAACCTCTCTCCAAGGGCCGGCCTAGGCACCATTGGCCGCCCCTCCTTCTCCTCTCAACCATTCAAAGGTCATCGCTGCCCACCTTCGAATGCCCTTATTTTCTAATAGATTAGTAGCTAGTTCTTCATAATTTACATGATTTTATTTACTACTTAGTAGTGTAGCTCTTTATTCTCCCCCAATAATGCATGCAAAATCCACCCATAGATTCCTGTATGCAATCATTTTCTGTTAGTTAGATTGATGTTTTAAGCTTTCCTCTATAAGCTTTCCTCTAGTTCCATATTGCAAACACCCTCCTGAATGAATGAAAGAAATTTATATATATATATATATATATATATGTCTATGCGTTGAGAATCAGCATGAGCTTATTGCAATATATTTTGTGTGATTAAAGTTGCCTACTTTTAATTCCTGATATTCTTGCAATTAAGCATGTCGTGCTTAAATATGTAATAACCATAAATCGCCATGCAATTTTTAAGCAAGTGGAGCAATAAAAGATCGATTTCAAATTTGCATAAACTCCTCCTAGAGACAAACGACCAGGACTCAAAGTCTCGTTATTTTTACAAAATCATTTTTTGATGAATGTTTCAGTGCAACTATACCACGATTTTCAATGACTTTAAAATGCAAGAAAATGGGCTTCTGTCAAACACCTACCACCCTCACAAACCACCAAATGTAGAATTAACCTAATTTTTCTTTATTTCTGACTGCCTGAATATGGGCTGAGGAGTCTGACTTAGTCGTAGGGTTATCAGAACCTAATTAAAGTGTCATGCCATGTGAGACCACCAAATACATTTGCAAATCTGGTGAGATGTGAGCTCAGAAAGAAAAAGAAATAAAGAGAAGAGTACAAAAGATTAAAGAGAGCACAGTTTTTCAAGGCTCTCTATAAGTTGACTTATTCAGTAATTTGAAAATCTAAATTCTGAAATACTAGTCTCTAAGTAGCACCAGAAGAGATTTAGCCACCAAATTCAAATCCAGTAACTCAGACATCTCTTACCCATGCTAAACATCGAGGCTGAAATTAGAGAATAGTTTATCACCTAGAGAGAAGAGGTTCTCACTATCCCGATAGAATTTTACTAGGGGTCAAGTACAAGATTCAAATGTATGTCGACTCTTTGCTTGGATCCATTGCAAAAGCTACAACATTATATATTCATAGTTATCGGTATTTTGAATTTTTGGATGTAGTAAAAAGAAATAAATCTTTAGTCTAACTCTTGGTAAAATGTATTTAGTCTTGCACTTGCTAGGGACTAGTAATATTTAGGCATGGGGGTATGATTACGCAGTAACCATAGGCCATAACTCGCCTGAATTAAGCTAGAACTTAGCTTAACATGGACATTCTACATGCATACGCATCGTATTCTGCATAGTAGTTGATATATGTGTTTTATGCATTAAACTGTATTATTTGAGAGGTATTAATGATTGTAGGTAATCCAAGGTTGCAGATGACCAATCCAACCTTATGGATCTATTTGGAATAACGACGAGAGTCTAACGCATCCAAGATCGCATCAATCAAACTCCTGTAGCACCCTAGGGAGTTTACAGAAGAGCAAGAGCCAAGGGGCAAATTGAAGAAGATCCGGACCTTAGATGACAAATCCAACCATAAGGATGGATCCAGATCGACGTTCGTAGTCCAACAGTGTAGAAATCAACTTAATCAGAGGCCTACGTCATTAGATATAAAGAGAAGAACGGACGGCCACGATGGTGCCACATGGCACCATAGCAGCCACCCCTTGCCGCACCCCTAACTCCTGAAAGCACCTCTCCTCGTAGTGTGGGCCATTGGATCATCATCCAACGGCCACAAACGTGCCATGTCGCCACACAGATTGGATCAATATAAATATAAATAACCACAATTATATCATAAAGGCTTTGCGCAACGCATTGGCTCGTGTGTGCGCACGTAAGTGCAGGACGCGGGTTCGAGCCCTACGCTGCGCAAAATTGATGTGGTGTCGATGGGTGGGCATGTGCAGGTGCAATTGCACAATCCGACGGTGCATAGCGCACCACGTGGCGACTATCTCATCCGTCCGATCGTAAGATCGGACGGCCGATGTTAAGGCAGGATTTGAAGGCATGTGGCAAAAGTAAAAATGCAAAGGCGTGGGAGCACGCACAGCTGCATGATTTCAATCTGACGGTGCACGTTGCACCACATGGCAGCACCAGAGAACATCCGAGTATGGAGAAGGATTTTGAAGGCTTTTTGAGGCTTAATCAGGTCTGTTAATCTCCCGATCAACAGATCTGATCAATCCAAGTTTGTTGCACAAAATTAGGGGCTACAATGCCCTATTTGCCCCTCCAAGAAACTATAAAAGACACCTAATGGTCCTCTTTCAAAGGCATTCAAGTGGTAATCAAGTAGAGATCTCCTCCTTCCTCCTTCTACTGCTCCTCTACCCTCTGCTTCCCATCTCCATTTCTGCACCTCCGTCTGAAGCATCCATTGAGCCACTTCCGTGGATCGCTACTGCTTCTCTCAACCTCTCCGAAAGGCCACCACAGACCACCTGTGGTGCCCTTGTTCTATTATATAGATAGTTTTGTTTATGCTATAGTTAGAATTTGTTCTAGTTATAATTACATGTATGCAATTCATGTTTTTACTCTCAGCTTGATATATATATTGTGATATATTGTCTATGCTATTTAGTAATTAGATTTAGAACAAGAGCATGAAATCAAAAGTGCTTTCTGCCTCCCTATGATCGATCGGGACTCACCAGTTCCGTTAATTTTATTTGTCGAGACGTATTTCGTGCTATACTATGACGTACTCATCTTTCACATTATCGACTCCTCGAACAGTGGGGACGATTTTGATTTAAAACCTAATGTCATTGGCCTAATTAACTTCCACATCCATGGTCTTGGAAGTGAAGATCCCTTTCTTCATTTGGAAGACTTAACCCGACTAGCTGAAACTGTTAAACCAAGAAACATCGGGTTATCAATAGTCCTGATGAAAATGTTCCCATTTTCGTTGTGGGACAAAGCATCACAATGGTTGCGCACCCTTAGGAGACCCATCCACTCTTGGGAAGAGATGCGCACAACGTTTCTCAAGAAATTCTTCCCAATCGGGTGGACCAATGCACTTCGCTAGGCCATAACTTCATTTGTGCAACAAAACGGTGAGCAATTTCACGAGGCTTGGGAGAGGTATAATGACCTCCTAAGAAAGTGCCCACACCATGGTCTTCCAAAGTGGCATATAACCCAAATCTTCTATTACGGGCTAAATGAGACTTTGCAACAGATCGTCGACTCTTCCTGCGGATGGAACTTTATGAATAAAGATGAGAATGGAGCATTTGAATTATTTGAGAGCATGAGTGAAAACTCAATGAACAATGGCTCCATTGTCACCTTTAATCATACTGATAGGATGATTTTCGCTTTCGAATAATGTTATTAAGATGATTTATCGTTGTAGGATCAAAGTGGTGGAAAATCGCTTAACAAAACAATTAAAATTAAAATTAAACCACTCACAGGAGAGCGGGTCGTGTCCACAAAGAGGTAATGACTTATTTAAACTCGCAATTAGGTAGAAAACAAGTTCGCTAAACTATTCGTCAAATCTAACAATGCCTATGTAGCTCAAAAAGTAAACATTAAAGTTATGGAGAAGTCAAGGGGTGTTAATGTAATTTTTACGCAAGAAAATTACCCATGTGCAAGGGTATGCCATGTACTATTCACTTGCGTGCTTACTAAAATGTAATTCAAAGTTAAATTTAACGCACATAGAGAAGAATGATAAGGTTTAACAATTCCCTAGAAGCATGAGCATGAAGGCATAAATTCACCATAATAAAATAATGGTAAAATAAAAATCATTTCTATGGCAATGGCATGAAATGTAAATACTAATTCCACCACGAACAGAGGATTCTACCTCTCTCCTCCTCGCACGTGGGAGAGAGGTTCATTCGAGGAACTCTTCTGGGAGTAGGTTAGCTGGAGCGAGGGCTCCGCAACGATGATGGTGGCAGGTTGCGAGATGGCCGGAGTCGATCGGACGGAGGAGAGAAGAGATGGAGGTGGAAGTTGCAGCTATTAGCCACGCTTGCTGTAGGCATGAGGAGGGGTGGCATGCGGGTGCTGCAGGCATGAGGAGGCATGGGCGCATGGAGAGGCAAGCACTCTACAGGCCACGTGCTAGGCGAGGGCACGGGGGGTTTGATGGGCACGCAGCTGCAGGTGTTGCAGGGGGTGATGCGCAGGAGCTGCAGTAGGAGCATGTGGGGGTGCAGGCGCTAGGCAAGGGCGCTGTAGGTGAAGGCACACTGGCGTGCAAGCTGGAGGTGAAGGTGCGGGTGTGCAGGCATTGAGGTGAAGGTGCATGGTGGGGTGCTGGTTGCGTTGAGGTGAAGGTGCTATTGGAGGACGCGCACTAGGTGAGGGTGGGCGGCCATGCAGGCTAGGGGTGCGCGCGGTGGCTGAGGTGGGCATGCGTACACTTGCTGCGTTGCAGGCACTCGCAGTGTCACACTTGGCAATAGCTGAGGCGCAGGAAGGAGAGGTTGTAGCTCTTTGTGCTGCAGCGGGTGTGGCGAGGTTTTTGGGTTCTTTTTGGTGGAGTGGAGGAAAAACTGAGAATGGGGAAGAAGATGGAGGTGGATGCTGGTGATTGTTGATGACGGTGCTAACAAGTCGTGCATCAGTAGATGCACTCACAATAGGTGAGCTTCAAGGAGCTCATGCTTGGTGGTGGTCAAGTCCATCCTCTTGGCGTGGTGGTCTGTCACCCCGCTGGCCCATATTATGACGGAGCTTGGCCATGGAGGCCCACGGTGGTGGAATGCTGCATGGTGGTGTAATGGGTGGTGGCCTCCTTAAACGACAGCCCTTCCTCCTCTTTTGTAGCCACAGCTACAAAGATTTGAAATTCAAAATCCACCGTAGAATCAATGCTGATGCACAGGAGGAGGCGGAGACAGAGGAGTTACCTGCAAAGGAGAAGAAGAAAAAATGAATAAAATAATTAGGATTATTTATACATAATTCCTTAACTTCTATGTTAATTAAAATTGTGTATGTAATGCACCTAATTAATTAACTAATTAGATGTATTTAACCCTAGGTTAATTCTAAATGAATGAATTATGCACTTAAGCTAAAAATATGAATTAATTTATTTACATCCTAATGTATGCTATCTAAATGTTAAAATTAACTTAATGTCTAGACACTTAAATACTTAAATAGCCCACAAATATGGGCTAATAAATACCCCCATGCCTAGTTTTTGCTAGTCCCTAGCAAATCCAAGCAAAACCTAGCACTCCAAGTAGACTAACCAACCCAAACGGTCTTCCTTTAGAAACATGTTATGTTCAGACTTTAAACCTAAGGTTCCCAAGTAGTTGCTAAGTTACAGACTAGGTCGGCTAAAGACGAATTGCAGGCACAAGTTTGCCTGATTTCTAACTCTACCCTAAGGTTTATTGATCCCTGAGATTAAAGCATCCATGCATGTGCATTGGTCTGAGTTATTTGAGGTTGGTATGACTGCCAACCTAGAAAGGAAAAAGGATTATATATATATATTTTATTCCTCTAAGTCTAACCTTAGATTAGCTATTAACATGGTCTATGTCGGATTCATTGTCCCCATCACCGTACCTCGAAGGGTGGCTGGCTTTCGATGCTTCGAGATAGCACCACCCTAGTGACCCTAAGAACTCCTGGCAATCGACACTTCGAGATAGTATCAGCCATGGATTTCTTAAGCGAATTCAGGCCTGTGGCAATCAGTACTTCGAGATAGGGCCGCCCATGCTACTTGAACCGCACAATGTGCTTACATGCCCCTAGTAGGATGGATATCCTAAGAGACAAGCATCGAGGAGGTGATATGTTATCATCGCATCCTCAAGGTGAGTATATACTCCACCTCTCCTGTGGCAGGAACTCTTCCAGTCAAATTATTTTTTCAAGCCTCTCCTAAGTCAAAACTAAGAGAACCAAATTTCTTTTAAGAAAGGAATTAAGGTGATCACTTACACAAGACCAAGTGTGTTGAATTTGGATGCTTGGGTTACAAGGACCTGTAAACCAAAAGGTAGAATAAGATTCCAGGTACTACCCCACCTTTTAACTCAATCCCTGGCTTTCCTTCCTCAACCTCTTGAGGAATGGTCCGCAACTTAACTCTTACTTAAGTTTTTAAGTCCATAAAGGACCCTAATGGTCTAAAGCTAGTGGCTCACTTAGCTTCTAAAGTTCGATCCTGGAATCAACCTAGTCTAGCCTAAAGTTTTGATCTTATGCCTAGGAATACAGGGCCAGCCAGTTAAGCTCAATAATACAAAATGTTCTTTTTTTCTTTTTTCAATGCAAATGTATGCAATGCATAATGCTTTAACTAAATGCATGAATGCAATATGTATAAATGCTATGTATATCCCCAAGTACACCCCCCCATGCCTAAAATCTGCAATGTCCCAAATGCATAGATGGATATTACCTAGGTCAGAGATGGGTTGTCGTGAATTTGCTAGTAGCTGAGTAGCCAAAGAACCTGCAAATCAGGTTCAAGGATTGCAGAAATAGGCCCTAAAAATGAGCAAAGTAATGCTGGCCTAGAAAACAGGTAACCTAGGATTTTGGCGAGCTGATGATGAATCCCAATAGCAAATGCTCACCCAACTAAGATGGGAATGAAATCTTCCTAGGTCACCAGAGGAGTTTCTAAAGGATAAACTGGCATAACAACCTCGAAAGGGGTAGGGGGAGGATGACAAGGATCCCCCAAAAGGAATGGGGAAGGAATGGTGCAGATATAAACCCCCAGGGCAATGGACTGACTAAAGAAATCATCAATCCATACCCAATACTCCATTATAGGAAATATTGGTTTGTTAAGCCCCTTGGTCAGAACAAAAGTGAGCATATCTCTAAGCCAAGGATCATCTAAGGTGTCCAAGTTTCGAGGTTGCAGGATGGCAATAAGATATAGGTTGTGTTTAATCAGCTCGATGTCCATCTGTAATAATCTTTCCAATTCCTCAATTGCATCCCTAGCATTCCTTGCACTATCACATGTATCTTCCTGCACTTCATCAAGAGTAAAAATTTTGCCTTTAGACATAATCTAATCAGAGGGTGACTTCGAATCAAATGAAGGCAGGTTGGAGGCAACAGATCTGGGGATTTATCCTATCAACGTCATCCCTGGGATCTTGTTCTTTACTCAAATCTTCCCCGGAGTCTCTATGTGAATCCACATAAATCTTAGAAGTTGCTTCCAAATTTTCCATCATTTCATCATGAGGAGAAATATCATCGATGGACGTGATAAGGAAACCTAATTTAGTCAAATTTGTGACATCCTCAGGGGTTAACTCTTCAAATAGGACATAATCGCCCTTAGTGTCACTCCAAATCTTGAATGTAGGTTCCTCATATAATTTATCGTTCTCCTCATCATATGATTCATCATATACCAAAGGTTTAGAATCATCTAAAATCTGAGCAAATCCCCTAGGGTACTCTATCTGAGGTAAATGGTTTACACTGGTAACATTAGACTCCTCTGATAGGTTAATTTCTTCAGGGTTAGGTTCCCTAAGGGTGGGCTTGAGTTCCATCTCGGGATCATAAGGGAGGGTAGGATTAACAACTTGACTTCGTCCCACTTCATCAAATGTCACGAAAATACTATCATCTAAGTCGAGGTCTTCCAATGGTACCATCATTCCCTTCTTTTGACTCCAATATAATTCAGGTGGATACTCAACCTTATCATCATCTTCCTCAGGTTGCCACCTTTCTTCATCCAATGCATAGCTGCTTTCATATGTATCTTTCTCCCACTTAAGTCATGGATCTCTCAAGGAAGTGTCATCTAATGGGGAGGTTTCAAAATCGATCCTCGAAAAGTAGCTATTCTCCCTTACATAATCCCCAAAATTTCCCTCTAACTTAAAGTGTAGCTCTCACACGGGAGATGCATCTATTGTAGAGGGGTGTACGTCATCCTCAATGGAGTAGATTGGGTGGCTAATTTCATCTCTTTCTCGTTGTCCTGCTCTCGAAGATTCTCCTAACAATTCAATCATTTCGTCTTGCATTTTCAGTATTTCCATCTTCAAGGAGGATAGGTCATTTCTATCAAGAGAGAAGTCAGGCTCAAGCTTATAGTACCCAGGAGTGTCTATCCAACCATTATAATTATTCAGGGAGGGTGGGTTGGGTATTTCTATGGTGTGTGGGATATTGGGAAAAGCAAATCCCACTCCAAGGTTCTACTCACTGATTTGGGGCTTAACCAGGCCAATACTCCTATAATAGGAGTAAAACAGATCCTAATGATTGTCATTATGTCCATCAAAGGATAGACAATCTTGGTGAATGGGATCGAAGAGTGCAGAGTGGGGGTAAGGGTGTGGGCAAGATCTGAAAGGATGAAAATCAATGTGGTCCATTCTAACTCACACCTCAATTACAATTCCCCAACCAAAACACAATTCAAAAAGGACTTTTTTGGTCTTTCCCAATTTAGGCTTTTGATTTTAAGTCAGATTGTAGGTGACAATACAATTTGTTCAATCAATTTACGTCCTTATTGTCAACCTATGGATCGCCTAAGAAGACCTAACTGGGACTTAGGTGATCCTCCCTAAAGCCCAAAAAGTTTAGTCACCACCAAACATGGCAAAGAAGGATGCAAGTAGGGTTAAACCCTTCCTTTGAAGCGTTGCTTTCGCAGTGCCTCTTAACCACCCTCAATCTGCAAGGTTTGGAGGCAACTTCACCTCAGAACTAAAGTTTGGGTCACTTCAGACCTCAATAATAGGAGGCTCTAGTCCTAGTAGTTCCAAACCTGAGTGTCTAAAAGCATGCCGTGGTGCAAGAGATATAAGTGTGCATACATCGCAAAAGATTTTCAGTTTTGAATCACATGCCAAGTTTGAAAATCAAATCCTTGGCTTTTAAATGTCCCTCCTTTAATTAGTCATTTTTCCAGAAAATATGTGACCACTTGTTAGATCTATTCAATATTGTTTAGGTGGTCTTGAAATTAATCCAAATGCATTTGCATGATAGGTAGAAATGCAAAGTTAGAAGTGCATACCTGATTCCAGCATTCTTCATGCAATATGCAAGAGAGGAAATTAGATCTAGATGCTACTCATTCAACCCTAAATGATACGACCTAGGGATAGGCAGCTTCTAGTAGGTAGCTCGTGTTTTTGTTTCTTTTTTTATGCACAATGAAGAAAAATAAAATCAATTCACAAAAAAAAACCTAGATCTAAAGAAAAAGGGAACAAGCTCCCAAAAATAACCCAACACGCACCTAAAACAAAATCGGGGAACAAACCCCTCAACTGTACCCTAGAACAAGGGTTTTCCAAATGAATGTACTAAAATAAAGAGAAGAAAGAAAAATAAAATCTATATACAGCTAAATGGATGAGATGAAGATGTGGTCCTCCGGATATCTCCTCCAGCGGTGGAAATAAGGTTGACCAAGGTGTTGCTGAGGAGGGTGTGATGCTCCTCCCAATGTTGCAACTCCACCGACGATGTCAAGGATTGGCTGATCTTTGAGGCTAGTGTGACAAGATGTCTCCAAATATGTGTACCTCGCACCAAATAGAAAATAGAATTTAAATATGCCACAAATAAAATGTGAATAAATAATTAAATAAATGAGTGTCTAATAGGCCTGTTGCCCCCCGGCAATGGCGCCATTTGATAAGATGATTTTCGCTTTCGAATAATGTTATTAAGATGATTTATCTTTGTATGATCAAAGTGGTGGAAAATCACCTAAAAAAACAATTAAAATTAAAATTAAACCACTCACAGGAGAGCGAGTCGTGTTCACAAGGAGGCAATGACTTATTTAAACTCGCAATTAGCTAGAAATCAAGTTTGCTGAAGTATTCATCAAATCTAACAATGCCTATGTAGCTCTGAAAGTAAACATTAAAGTTATGGAGAAGTCAAGGGGTGCTAATGTCATTTTTACATAAGAAAATTACCATGTGCAAGGGTATGCCATGCGCTATTCACTTACATGCTTACCAAAATGTAATTCAATTTTAAATTCAATGCACATAGGAAGAATGATAAGGTTTAACAATTCTCGAGAAACAAGTGCATGAAGGCATAAATTCACCATAATAAAATAATGATAAATCAAAATTCATTTTTTGTGGCAATGGCAGGAAATTCAAATACTAATTCCACCACAAACAGAGGATTCTACCTCTCTCCTCCTCGTGCGTGGGAGAGAGGTTCATTCGAGGAACTCTTCTAGGAGTAGGTTGGCCGGAGCGAGGGCTCTGCAACAGTGGTGGCGGCAGGTTGTGAGATGGTCCGAGTCGACTGGACAGAGGAGAGAAGTGGCGGCGATGGAAGTTGCTGCTGTTGGCCGCGCTTGGTGTAGGCGCAAGGAGGGGCAGCGCGCGGGTGCTGCAGGCACGAGGAAGTGTGGAAGCGTTGTGGGGCGGGCGCTCTGCAGGCCACGCACTAGGCAAGGGCGCGCGGGGTCTGATGGGTGCGCGGCTGCAGGTGCTGTAGTGGGTGATGCGTGGGCACTATAGCAGGAGCGTGTGGAGGTGCAAGCGCTAGGCGAGGGCGCTGGAGGTGAAGGCGCGCAAGTGTGCAGCCTGGAGGTGAAGGCGCGGGCGTACAGGCACTGAGGTGAAGGTGCGCGGTGGGGTGCTGGCTGCGTGGAGGTGAAGGTGCTCCTAGAGGACGCATGGTAGGCGAGTGCGCGCGGGCATGCAGGCTGGAGGTGCGCGCGGTGGGCGCAGGCACACTTGCTGCTCTGGAGGCACGCGCGGTGGCACGCCTGGCAGTAGTTGAGGCGTAGGAAGGAGAGGTTGCAGCTCTTTGTACTGCAATGGGTGTGGCATGGTTTTTGGGTTCTTTTTGGTGGAGTGGAGGAAAAGCTGAGAATGGGGAAGAAGATGGAGGTGGATGCTGGTGATGGTTGATGACGGTGCTAACAACTCGTGCATCAGTAGATGCACTCACAGTAGGCGAGCTTCAAGGAGCTCATGCACGGTGGTGGTCAAGTCCATCCTCTTAGCATGGCGGTCTGTCATGCCACCGGCCCATAGTATGATGGAGCTTGGCCGTGGAGGCCCACGGTGATGGAATGCTGCACGGTGGTGGAATGGGTGGTGGCCTCCTTGAACGGTAGCCCTTCCTCCTCTTTTGTAGCCACAGCTACAAAGATTTGAAATTGAAAAGCCATCGGAGAATCAATGCTAATGCACAGGAGGAGGAGGCGGAGACGGAGGAGTTACTTGCAAAGGAGAAGAAGAAAAAAAGAATAAAATAATTAGGATTATTTATACATAACTCCTTAACTTCTATGTTAATTAAAATAGTGTATGTAATGCACCTAATTAATTAACTAATTAAATGTATGCAACCCTAGGTTAATTCTAAATGCATGAATTATGCACTTAAGCTAAAAATATGAATTAATTTATTTACATCCTAATGTATGCTATCTAAATGTTAAAATTAACTTAATGTCTAAACACTTAAATACTTAAATAGCCCAGAAATATGGGCTAATCACATACCAGCATGCCTCGCAATGTTCACGAAGTTTACACAGGACCCTCTCATTCATCCCCAGATCATAACTTAATTACAAAAAAATTGGATGAAGTCTCTATCATGCACAAAAAGCTAGATGAGCTCCTGGCCAACCCCACCTGCTCTATGGCGAATACCTTCACACTATCACTCCATCACAACCTTAATCCTTCCAATGCTAGGCAGATTCCCATGAATTTCGTAAGACCATCCTTACCGAGTATCGCGTAGAGCGATTCGATAAGCAATGTGGACCTGGCTTCTACAAGCTAGTATTTTGACATGGAGAGCTAAGCCTCCGTGTGCTTGGATGCATATACACATGCGGACTCGTCTTCTGGCTTAGAAGATGCTTGTGCCCTGGGGAACAACCCATTCTCTGCTACTTATAACCCAGGGTGGCGAAATCATCCTAACTTCGCATGGTCCAGTAACCCGTAGCACCAAAACCCCGCAGGTGGGCCAATGCAACCTTCTGCAACCATCATCCCAAGGGCCCAGTATAATCCTGTGGCAAATCTACCATCGGGTCCTTGCGTACCTCAAATGGAACACGCATCAAGTTCTCTTGATAAATTGATGCGAATGATGACGAAAATGTCTAGGCGCCATGAAAAAAACATGACCTCTCTTTGGCACCAATTGGCGCAGCAGAATGCTGAGATCAGTCAACTATGCATGATGACTCGATCTCAGGGCACTCTTCCAACCCAACTGATCCCTAACCTGCGAAATTTTGTACCTCGTGGTCTGCAGGTATGGCCTTCTCAGAGGCAGGTTCATCAGATTCTGCAAGCTCCAAGCACTCCACCGAGATTTCAAGCTAATTCCGCAGTAGCACATCACCCTTATGTCCCTATTGTGAACCCTCCTTCGCCTTATGATCCCACTGGACCTACAACATCCAATGCAATTACTTCGAGGAGTGGTAAGCAAACCATCGATCCACCTCGACTTGATCCTAGCCCATCTTCTTCATCACCCTCTCATTTGGGATGCACACCGCATTCTCATGAGGACGATACACCCAAACTGGTTCCAGAATCAGTCCCATTCCCTGAGGCTCTACTGAGGAGTCAAAAGGCAAGAAAATGAATACTCAGGCCTTTGATAACTTGCGTAATTTATTCAGGGATGTTGAGATCAAAGTACCCTTGTTGGAGGCTATTGACCATATACCAACTGTTGCCCGATTCTTCAAAGACTACACTACACCCAAGAGACAGTCAAAGAAAACAAAGAATCTGGTGGTCCTCTCACCTCATGTGAGTTGTGTTATACTGTCATATCTACCACCGAAGTAGAAAGATCTAGGCACACCACTTATTTCATGTAGCATCCAAAGCTGCAATTTTAACCATGCTCTACTTTTGATCTAGGATCTTCCATCAATCTTATACCAACCATCATGCTCTAGAAATTTGCCTTAGGAAATCTGAAACCCATCCCTGTCACATTGCAGTTGGTAGATCGTTCTGTTAAAATCCCAAAGGGTGTGGTGGAAGATGTGGTGGTTAGGGTCAACAGTCTTTATTTTCCTATTGACTTTCTTGTTTTGGATATGGAAGTTCCCAGCTCACTTTCTGATTGTCTGATCATCCTTGGTCAACCTTTCTTGTCAATAGCCCATGCCCATATCGACTGTGAGTCGGGTTGCATTGAGATTGTCGTTGCCTCTGAGAACCTCAAGCTAAACATTTTCAAGGTCGCCAAGAATTTTGATTATGATTACATCGAGGATAACATGTCTGACGAGGACATGGCCGTCAGCGTGTGTATCAGACTAATAGGGACCTATTCTGACTACTGTGGATTGCCCCTGAACGCTGACTATTGCCTAACAGACGTATATTGTGACATTTCCCCATCCCTCCCCTTACCTATACCTTCTCTTAGCCAGACATCTGATGATGTTTTCTCTGCTTCCCACACCTCAGAATCTGAGTCATATTCGGGCTACTCACCGTTGGTCCACCCTCTTGAAGACCGGATTGCCCTTTCTTTCCCGCCAAATCAGGTGGAAATGCAACTCCACACTGGGACCTTGAGGCCAAATGCTAATCACTGAGGCTTTCCTTTCTTGGATCCATCTATCCAAGATGCCCCTCTTCTTGGTCAATTTGAGGGCCAACTTCTTTCTTTCTCCCTTCTTTCTTCTGAACCTTTTGGGACACTCTCGTCCCAAGAGATGCCAGATCTTTCACCATCAACTCTAGAGCTGAAAGCATTGCCCGACAAGCTTAAATATGCTTTTCTAGGACCAAATGAAATGCTCCTTGTAATTGTTAGTTCAAAACTGACCAGGGGGCAAGAGTGCAAGCTAATGAAGGTCCTCGTGGAACATAAGGTAGCCATTGGATGGTCCTTGCCTGACTTAACTGGCATTAGCCCCACCAACTACACTCACCATATATATATGGAGGAGTAGGCTCGACCTTCTCGCGAGATGCAGCGATGTGTCAACCCTAACATGCAGGAAGTCATTCAAAAGGAAATTTTTAAGTGGCTGGATGCGGGTATAATCTACCTAATCAGCGACATCCCCTGGGTGAGTGATTGCACAGCAATCATAGGTCTTAATTGACCCAAATTAGGCTAGGACTTAGCATAAGTTAGGATAATTCATGCATGCTTAAGCATTATTTGCATCTTTGCTGCTTTCTTTTAGCTATGCATAAAATAATGCTACGATGTACTAATTAGGTGCATTATGTCAATTACAGGCAATAAGCTGATCAGAAGGTAGATCTGAAGCTGGATCTGAAGCTGGAATAACTGGTGTTGCAGCAGAGCTAGAGCGGAAGACCTAGATTAGATGTTGTAGATAATAATGTAATGGAGTTAAGGTATGCCATTCTATTAACTAGGAATAAAGCAGTAAAATATGAAGAACTTAGGAACATCCTAACCCTAGGATAGCCTAGAAGCTTCCCCAAGCCTTAGCCACCCTTAGATTAGGTCACCGTGATTGCATCGCAAAAATACACCTATAATTGTTCCGTCTTCTGCTATTTCCTAGCATTAACAGTGCATATTAGGGTTCCATAGTCGCATTTGTAAAAATACATGCATGCATGCATTTAATTGAGAGGGGAGGAGAGTAAATAAATGGCCTTGCAAATAACATTTTTCCTCAAGTGCATCTTTACAAAATTCACCTTCTTTTTATATTTATTTCTACTTGACTTTCAAACTCTTCTCGCGGCTGCATGGCAACTTCTTCTCCTCGCGCCATTCCCTGCTTAGGCCCTTCCCTACGGCTGCCTCTCCCTGTCAAGCCATGCGCAAGCATGGATAGCCAGGGCATGGCTGTGCATGCTCTCCTCTTCTTTAAAAAGAGCTCGGTTGCCTTCTTGCAAAGCAGCCTTGTCCTTCCACACAAAAAAAAGCCAACGCGGCTTCTTCTCCTTCCAGGCCACCATCTCCTCCCTCTCCCTCCAAACGCAGGACCTCCTCCTTCAAGGAGACACCCGACGGACAGGAGCACCTCACTGTGGTGCACAACCACCACCGTGAGTCCACCACCTCCTAGCTCACCATAGAGCCGGTGGGTGTGGTGGCTCTTCCCTGACTTCTTCAATTTCCAGCCATTCCAGCCATTGGAGCGGGAGCTTCAAGCTTTGAAGCTCAAAGCTCCGCACACAGCAGCAGCAGTAAGGGCAGCAGCAGCACGCAGCAGCAGTCGCCCAGCCCTTCCCACCACCTGCCTTCGCCCGCTCCCTTTGCCCGTGTGCCTCTACGCGCACCCACTCCAGCCCTTCGCGCAGCAGGGTGCGCTGTGGCCTCTTCTCTCCGCGCAGATACGCACCTGAGCATGCACATGGGACCTCCAGACGACGCCATTGGTCTTTAGATGGCTTAACCCTCAGCAGCACCCTCTCTCTCTCTCTCTCTTTCTCACAACACTCTCTCCCTATCTCTTCACCGACGCTTACACACATACACTCACACTTTCATACACACACACACCTATACACTATTATATACATATATATATATAGGTATACGTATATATATTGATATATATACATATATTTATATACATAGATATATATATGTATATATATATATACTTATATCTATATATATAGTAGTATGTATATAGCTAAGTATTAGTATACATATATATATATATATACACATATACTTATATACATATATATATATATATACATATATACACACCTACTTATACATATATAAATATGTATATATATAAATATACATACATATATAAATATATATCTAAATAACTATATATATATATATATATATATATACACATATCTATCTATATATATCTATATACATATATTTCTATATATATATATATTTACATCTATATAGTTATATATACATACTTATACATATATAGATATATATATATAGATCTATACATATATCTATCTATACATATACTTATATATATATATATATATACATATATAACTACAAATATATACCTATATATTTATAACCATATATATATATACATACAGATATATTTACATATATACATATATTTATATATTTTCACATTACTTACTATACGTGGTATCGTGGGAATATCTGTACCAGTTTCTGATATTCCCCGATACACGTGTACAAAAAGCGTGTTAGCATTCATCTTCCACCAGTCCACCTTACACACGGCACTTCGTCCTGTTGGTTGCATCTTTCTAGACGATGATCAACTCGACACCGTGCTACACTCCATCTCCACCTCCACCCCCACCCCTTTATACATATATAATATATACCTATATATATATACTATATTTACTTTATTTCTGCTTCTCTTTCGTGCCAATAAAAAGATAAAAAAATATATAAAAGAGAAAAGATAATCCTTGATTTGCAGGTACCCCATCTTGCGAATAACAAGATTCATTTTAGAACCTTGATTTAGCTCAAAGCCAAGAATCCAATTTTGATGGTGTGCCTCATGGACAAGAATTACCAGAAAAAAGTCTAAATAGAAAAACACCAAAAACACAATAAACGAACGGAAGAGATTCGTTGTAGGAAAGGTGTAGAAACTTGACTTGTAACCCCACTTCCCTGAGTTCGACCCTGGGCCTAAAAGTGACCAAGATAAAATCAAGTAGGCCAGGTTAAAAATTTTGTAAAGAGATGGTTAGGTCCGATTTAGGTTAACCACCATACATACTTCAGCGATAAAATCACCATATTAACAACCTAACCAGGTCTGACACCATACCTTTTCTTGCGCTGTTGTCAGGGAAGTGCACCTTCAAGTAAGTTTCTATTCCATTCCTTTCATTTTTTCTCTTCTCTCTTCATGGGTGTTTTTGTTTATTGCTGTGCTGGTGAACTTGTTGCAAGGAGAAGGCAGGCAGACGAAGTTGGAGACGTGGACAGATCCAAAGTGGGAATGAGAGCATGAAGATGCCGACACCACACTGGAGCTCCGCACACGTTGCTGCACAAGTAAGTCTTTCTTTCTTAGCAACCTAGGTTAACTTGTAACCTTAGTAAAAAAAAAAAAACTAAAAACTAGAAAAACTTCTTGGGATCTCTTGGGGCAAGTGGATTAAAATTCACTTGTTTGATTGATTGCCTTTACTCCCACCGCCTCGGGATTTCCCACCTTACTTCGCATAGAGAAAATCCAACAATCTTGATTCTTGAATTTTTAGCTGAGTGAAGTATTTTTTGAGGCAAACATAAAAAGATTGATTGCACCCCTCTTTGCCTCACTTATCTGCAAATTCGGGATCACAAGTTTGGTGGGGAGACTTGGAATTGAGTTGATTCCAACCCCACCACTACTTTTCAACTTGCCAAAGATTCGATCCCAAATACTTCAACCCCAACAATTTGATTTTCTTTATGTTTTGGTTGAAGCCTTGTGTGTGGAAATCATTTCTGGTGATTGGGAGTACTTGAATTGAAGTGCTTTGGCTCCCTTTCACACTAATCTAAAACTGATTCGTGCATCCACACATAGAAATCTCCATTTGGGGTAGCCCATTGCATTTTAGCATGCATTAACCAACTGATATTGAAGAAGGGTTTGTTGGGCTTTGAAGAAAACCTGTATTCTCTCAAAAACCCGGAGATTGGTTGAATTGGTAATTTAGAGAAATCCTAAAATCCATACTACTTGAGGCTGAACTCTAAAAACCATTCACCAATTAAAACTTCAATTCGGGGAGATTTCCCCATTGCATGCTTATTTTACACACTCTGAAAAATCAATTACTTGAGCATTACCCGTAAACAATGCCCTCCACATTCCAAAAGCACTTGATCCTAAGCCTCTAACTAAAATTGGTGGTAACTTGACCCTTATTAAGGATTGGAGGTATAACTACCTGCTTGTAGCATCTACGTGCTGGTGAGGGTTCCAGTGTGCTATCGGGTGTCTAAGACTGGGGGAAACGGTCTTTCAATCTGGCCCGGTGGTTCCGCGGTGCTCGCGTTCGGTTCTGTAGTTCACGATAGTAGGTAACTTAGATCTTTAGGTCTAAGGGCACACTGTAGCGGTTAGGAATTTGATTGAATTGATTTGTCATCAAGTGTATCTTTGCGGCATCATTTCTCTCATCTCTTTTCCCTTCTTATCCCCCCAATTCTTCCTATGGTAGTGCATGTTTGGGAGGTCACAAAACCCTGAACTATTTGAATTGCCTGATAAATCTAGAAAAGAAGCCGAATCATCCTCCTCCACAAACATGCTGCACGCCCACCCCCAAATCCCGAGGGAGGAAATCGCCCTCAGAACCCACCAGGTGGTGGAGCCTTAGATCCCATAACCCGCCTCCAAGCCCAAATGGAAATGTATAATGAACAAATTGAAGCCATTCAGGAAACATTGGAGGAAATGCAGAACCCTCCCGATCGGGAGGAGCCTAGGTCTCTTATCTCCTATCAGAATCCTACTGCTACAGAGACCATAGGACAAATTCGTGTCCCCATGGGCGGGGACGACTTTGAACTGAAACATAACATTATTGGCCTAATAAATTTTCACTTCCATGGTCGTGCAAGTGAAGATCCTTTTCTCCACTTGGAAGACCTAACCCAATTGGCTAAAACGGTTAAACCAAGAAATGTCAGGTTACCTATAGTCATGAAAATGTTCCCATTTTCATTGCGGGATAAAGCATCGCAGTGGTTACGCACCCTTGGGAGAACCATCCACTCTTGGGAAGAGATGCAAATAGCATTTCTCAAGAAGTTCTTCCCAATCGGGCAAACTAATGCTCTTCGCCGTGCTATCAGTTCATTTACGCAACAAAACGGCGAACAATTTCATGAGGCATGGGAGAGGTATAATCACCTCCTCAGGAAGTGTCCGCACCACGATCTGCCTAAGTGGCATATAGCCCAGATTTTCTACTATGGGCTAAATGAGACTTTCAAGCAGATTGCAGATGCTTCCTGTGGAGGGAACTTTATGAATAAAGACGAGAATGGAGCATTTGAATTGTTTGAAAATATGAGTGAAAACTCAATGAACAATGCTTCCATTGTTGCCTTTAATTGTACTAGCTAGCCCCGAAATGTCCACAAAGTTGACACGGGACCCTCCCATTCATCCACAGATCTAAGCCTTATCGCACAAAAACTGGATGAAGTCTCCGTCGTGCACAAGAAGCTGGACGAGCTTCTGGCCAACCCCGCCTATTCTATGGCAAACACCACCTCTTCACCACTTCATCACAATCCCAATTCTTCCAACACCAGGCTTATCTCGAGAAACCCTATAAGACCTTCCTTACCGAGTGTCGCGTCGAGCGACTCGGTAGGTCATGTGGATCGGGCTTCTGCAAGGCAGTATTTTGACATGGAGGACCAAACCTCCATGTGCTCAGACGCATATTTACATAAGGACACGTCTTCTGGCATATAAGACGCTTGCGCCCTGGGGAACAAGCCGTTCTCTGCCACTTATAACACAGGGTGGCGAAATCAACCTAACCTCGCATGGTCCAACAACCCGCAGCACCAAAACCCCACGGGTGGACCAGTGCGACCGTCCGCACCCGTCATCCCAAGGCCCAGTCTAATCCTATGGCGAATCCGCCATCAGGCCCTTACGTACCACAAACAGAACACGCATCAAGTCCTCTTGACAAATTGATGCGAATGATGACGGAAATGTCAAAGCGCCATGAATAGAACATGACCTCTCTTCAGTACCAATTGGCGCAGCAAAATGTTGAGATAAGTCAACTACACATGGCGACTTGATCTCAGGGCACTCTTCCCGCCCAACCTATTCCAAACCCGCGAAACTTCGTACCTTGTGGTCCTCAACCACAGGCACGACCTTCTCAGGGGTAGGTTCATCACATTCTGCAAGCTCCAAGCATTCCACCTGGATTTCAGGCTAATCCCACTGCAGCACCTCACTCTTATGTCCCTATTGCAAACCCTCCTCTGCCGTATGATCCCACTGGACCCGCATCGTCCAATGCTATCACTACAAGGAGCAGTAAGCAGACCGTCGATCCGCCTCGACTGATCCTGGCCCATCTTCTTCATCACCCTCTTATTCGGGATGTGCACCGCATTTGTGAGAGGATGATACACCCAAATTATTGCCAGAATCAGTCCCATTCCTTGAGGCACTACTGAGGGAGCCAAAAGGGAAAAAGGAAGATACGCAGGCCTTTGATAACCTGCATAATTTGTTCAGGGATGTAGAAATCAAGGTACCCCTACTCGAGGCTATCGACTACATACCTACTGTCGCCTGATTTTTCAAAGACTACACAACACCTAGGCGACAGTCAAAGAAAACTAAGAATTCGGTGGTTCTCTTACCTCATGCAAGTTGTTCTATACTGTCAAATCTACCACCAAAGCAGAAAGATCCGAGCACTCCGCTTATTTCATGTAGCATCCAAGGCTGCAATTTTAACCATGCCCTGCTTGATCTAGGATCTTCCATAAATCTTATACCAACCATCATGCTCGAAAAATTTTCCTTGGGAAATCTGAAACCCACCCCTGTCACGTTAGAGTTGGCAGATCGTTCTATCAAAATCCTAAAAGGTGTGGTGGAAGACGTGGTGGTTAGGGTCAACAGTCTCTGTTTTCCTGTTACTTTCTTGTTTTAGATATGGAAGCTCCTAGCTCACTTTCTGATTATCCGATCATCCTCAGTCGACCTTTCTTGGCCACAGCCCGTGCCCTTATCGACTACGAGTTAGGCTGTATTGAGATTGTTGTTGGATCTGAAAAGATCAAGCCTAACATCTTCAAGGTAGCCAAGAACTTTGATTGCGATGTCGTCGAGGATGACACGTCTGATGAGGACATAGCCGTCAGCGCATGTATCGGACTAATTCTGATTTATTCTGACTGCTGCGGATTACCTATAAACACTGATGATTGCCTGACTAACATATATTGTGACGTTCCCCCATCCCTCCCTTGTCTCGTACCTTCTCCCAGCCAGACTTCTAATGAGGTTTTCTCCACTTCCCATACCTCGTGGTCTGAGTCATATCCGGGCTACTCACCACCGGTCCACACTCTTGAAGACCGGATTGTCGTTTCTTTCCTGCCAAATCAGGCAGATTTGCAACTCCAAACTGAGACCTTGAGCCCACATCCTACTCACTGGGGCTATTCTTTTTTGGGTCCATCTATCCAAGAAGCCCCTCTTCTTGGCCAATCTGTGGGCCAACTTCTTCTTCCCGACTTGTTCTCCGATCCACCTAGGACACTCTCGTCCCATGAAATGCCAGACCTTTCACCATCCACCATCACTTTTCACGCCACTATCACAATCTCTTCACTTTTCACTTCACCACCCACCATCCACCCACCCTACCACCCTACTATATACCCTGCATCTCAGCTCTCGTTACCCGATCTTTCATCCTTTCTCTACCTTTCCCTGCATGCATATGAGGACATAGCATTGTTTGGCATGGGGGGGTGGATAGGCATCCATAGGATCTGGGTATTTTATGGTATCATGCAGTTCCCACCTATTTATAAATATGCAAGAAAAAGAAAAAGAAAAAAAAAAATATAATATATATATAATAATAATAATAAATGGTGTTTAGTAATGATCAGAAGGCTGAAACAAAAATATAATAAGTGTTTATGGATATTCAACCTCTGTTTTAAAGACTTTCCAGGCCACAGAAGCTTGATTTGCTCAGGCTCGGCTTAATTCACTTGAGCATTGACATGATAGATCGGAATCTCTCCTAACTAAGGACGTATTCTTGTACTTGAGACACCAGTACAGGATCCGTTGGTTTGCTTCTACTCGATAGCTTAAGTAAACTTGGTTCACACTACACATATCAGGAAAGACTAGGAGAACATAAGATCCAACCCTAGTGTTCATTAGGGAAGGTGGAGTCCTTACCTATGCGAGCAAGTAGACCTTTTATCCCAGGCTATAGCCTTATGTTTAGGAGCGACTCTTTCCACCAAGAAAGAACTCTCCCACTAAAAAGAAAAATGTGCTCCTCCAAATAATGTTGTAAGAGATATACTGACACGTGTTTCAAAAAAAAAAGTTGCAAATAAGTCAGTATATCTCGCAAATGTCTCTACCCTAAAAAAGCATTTTAAGGCAAGTCGCAAATACCCTATGAGCCACAAATGTCAAAAAATGGGAGTTGAGTTTCCATCGTCTTTTTAAGGGTCAATCTGAAGACATGAGCTGAAACTGGGACCAACCTGTACTTAAAAATTTGTGAAACCCTGGGCTTGAGTCTTAATGTTCATCTGGTCAGTCTTGATTCTTCACTAAGCATAAGCCATAACCTCTTGATTTCTCGAGTACGGCAAAAACATCCTGGGTCCTGGAAATCGTACTTAGGGTTTAAATATCAAGAGTCATGGTTAGTCGAGAGATGATCTTTGTCATGTGAGACTTAAAGTACTGGTAGTCTTCTCTACAATTGGTTCTCACAATATCCAAAAATAAACACACCTATGTTGCCTCAGAAGAAAATCTTAAGCTTAAAGATCGTTTCTAAATACATTACAAAAATGTTTTGCCAGGGACTAGCAAAAGATAGGCATGGGGGTATGATTGCACCGCAAAAATACACCTACAATTGTCCCATCTTGTGCTATTTCCTAGCATTACCAGTGCATATTAGGGTTCCATAGTCGCATTTGTAAAAATACATGCATGCATGCATTTAATTGAGAGGGGAGGAGAGTAAATAAATGGCCTTGCAAATAACATTTTTCCTCAAGTGCATCTTTGCAAAATTCACCTTCCTTTTATTTTTATTTCTACTTGACTTTCAAACTCTTCCCACGGCTGCATGGCAACTTCCCCTCGTGCCATTCCCTACTCAGGCCCATCCCTGCGGCTGCCTCTCCCTGCCAAGCCATGCGCAAGCATGCACACCCAGCACATGGTTGTGCATGCTCTCCTCTTCTTTAAAAAGAACTCGGCTGCCTTCTTGCAAAGCAGCCTGGTCCTTCCACACAAAAAAAAGCCAACGCAGCTTCTTCTCCTTCCAGGCCACCATCTCCTCCCTCTCCCTCCATACACAGGACCTCCTCCTCTGAGGAGACACCAGGTGGACAGGAGCACCTCACGGTGGTGCACAACCACCACCGTGAGTCCACCACCGCCCAACTCACCATAGAGCCGGTGGGCGTGGTGGCTCTTCCCTGACTTCTTCACTTTCCAGCCATTCCAGCCATTGGAGCGGGAGCTTCAAGCTTTGAAGCTCAAAGCTCCGCACGCAGCAGCAGCAGCAAGGGCAGCAGCATCACGCAGCAGCAGTCGCCCAGCCCTTTCCGCAGATGCCTGCAGGCCACCCTCGCTTCCGCGCGTGCCTGCAGGCACCCTCGCCTCCAGCTTCTTCGCACAAGTGCCCTGTCGCGCTCCCTCTTCCACCCGCAACAAGCCAACACCCACCTCTGCAGTGGCCGACCACGCCTCTCTGTGCTTCCCAGTAGCACTTGTAAGCCTCCGCGCAAGCAGTAGGTCGCCCTCGCCGTCCACCGCGCACGCCAGCATCCCTCTCCGCGCGCCCTGTCGCAACATCCCGCCACCAGTCGTAGCCACTCCTCTGCGCGCCGAGCCGTCCACACTCACAGCACCGCCCGCTCCTGGTTGTGCAGCTTGGCCTTACACTATAGCCAATTTTCACGCCAGTCTGTGGAACACTGTGGCTACAGTGGGGTGACCGGAAAGCTTCTCACTTATCCGGTCACCCGGAGCGCCACAACCGGCCGTCACTTGAGCGAGCATCTCGCACCGCACCCACCCGTGCGTCTGCGTGCAGTTCTCTCCCAGCGCCTGCCTTCTCCCACTCCCTTCGCCCGCGTGCCTCTACGTGCACCCACTCCAGCCCTTCACGCAGTGCGGTGCACTGTGGCCACTTCTCTCCACGCACATATGAGCCTGAGCATGAGCGTGGGACCTCCAGACGACGCCCATTGGTCTGCAGACGGCCTAACCCTTAGCAGCACCCTCTCTCTCTCTCTCTCTCTTTCTCACAACACTCTCTCCCTATCTCTTCATCAACACTTACACTCATACACTCACACTTTCATACACACACACACACCTATACACTATTATATACATATATATATATACGTATACGTATATATATTGATATATATACATATATTTATACACACACACACACATATATATATATACTTGTATCTATATATATAGTAGTATGTATATAACTAAGTATTAGTATACATATACATATATATATATATAAATAAATCTATATACTTATATATATATATACACATATATTTACGTATATACATATACTTATATACATATTTATATATATATACACATATATCTATACATACATTAGTACTTATATAACTATGTATTAGTCTATATGCATATATCTATATACTGATATATATATATATATATATATATATATAAATATACATACATATATAAATATATATCTATATAACTATATATACACATATCTATCTATATATATCTATATACATATATTACTATATATATATATATTTACATCTATATAGTTATATATAGATACTTATGCATATATAGATATATATATATATCTATACATATATCTATCTATACATATACGTGTATATATATATATATATATAGATATATATACACACATATATATATACATATATAACTACATATATATACCTATATATTTATAACCATATATATATACATACAGATATATTTACATATATACATATATTTATATATGTTCACATTACCTACAATATGTGGTATAGCCGGAATATCTACACCAGTTGCTGATATTCCCCGTTACATGCGTACAAAAAGCGTGTTCGCATTCATCTTCCACCAGTCCACCTTACATGCGGCACTTCGTCCTGTTGGTTGCGTCTTTCTAGACGACGACCGACTCGACATCATGCTACACTCCATCTCCGCCTCCACCCCCACCCCTTTATACATATATAATATATACCTATATATATATACTATATTTACTTTATTTCTGCTTCTCTTTCGTGCCAATAAAAAGATAAAAAATAATATATATAGGAGAAAAGATAATGCTTGACTTGCAGGTACCCCATCTTGAGAATAGCAAGACCCATTTTGGAACCTTGATTTGGCTCAAAGCCAAGAACCCAATTTTTACGTTGTGCCTCAAGGACAACAATTACCAGAAAAAAGTCTAAATAGAAAAACAACAAAAACACAATAAACGAACGGAAGTGATTCGTTGTAGGAAAGGTGTAGAAACTTGACTTGTAACCCCACTTCCCTGAGTTTGACCCTGGGCCTAAAAGTGACCAAGTTAAAATCAAGTAGTCAAAGTTAAAAATTTTGTAAAGAGATGGTTAGGTTTGATTTAGGTTAACCACTATACACACTTCAATGATAAAATCACCATATTAACAACCTAACCAGGCCCGACACGACAGCGCACCCTAGGAAATAGTAAAACCCTAATTCCATACTCTATCTGGACGTCTAGATAAATTATAGGATGTCTAGAACCCTTAGCCAACTCCCGCACACCTTAAACCCACTTCTGCAGTGTTATTGGATGTCTAGACACTTGGTCGGATGTCCAATTTCTGCAGAATAGCCAAGACAAAACCTAGAATCCCTCCTGACTCTGATTGGACATCTAGACAACAAGTCTGGACTTCTGATTCTTCACTATAAGATGTCTGACACTTTTATGGGATGTCTGGAACAACTCTCCAGTCCATGTTTTGAGATTCAAACCTTGATCTTGGAACTCTAGGTCCCTAAACCCAATTCCAACCCCATAGGAACCTAAATTAAGGTGTCATAACCCTAGTACATCACCTCTAGACCTCCCTAAGGACCTAATTGGGTCCTCACTAAACCTAATTGACTTGGATTTTAGTCAATTCCATCAGCCTATTCAATTGGACTCATTGAGTCCAATTAAGCCCTGATCTCAGCACATACTATCCAATTGGACTCAGTGAGAGTCCAATTAACCTAGACCTGACTTAATTAAGTTATTTTACTCTCAATTGAGTTTTCACACACCCAATTAAACTTGTATTAAGTTTAATTTCACTTTACCTTAGTGAATTAGGGCTTACAACACTAATTTGAGACCTACCTTGACCTAAGCCCACTAGAACCTAACCTAATCAACCTAGCCACCCAAGTTTTGACCCACACACACCTACACACACCATCCACATGAAAATACCTAGCCTGGAGTTCTCTAGAACTCTCTATCATGTGTTGTTGCCTTGGTTGCTAAAATTAGCAACCAAGAGCCATTCAATTTTTAGATCTACATTTGGTGGATCTAAAAACCACCATCCATCCTCTCTGTTCATTCTCCCACGAGCTCCCACCGTAGGCCTCCCTAGAGAATTCCATAATTCTCTAGAGAGCTTCCCTTATGTTTATTAAAAGACCTAAGGGGTGGCCATTTTCACCCATCCATCTCTTGGCTTTATTCACTTCCGTTTAGGCTAGCTACATTCCACCTCCACTCCATCTCCACGAGTTGCTCACCATGGCCACCGTCATCTCCATGCAAGGATGCCGGATCACCTCTCCAACCCCTCTCCAAGGGTTGGCCTAAGCACCATTGGCCGCCCCTCCTTCTCCTCTCAACCATTCAAAGGCCATCCGAGCCCACCTTTGAATGCCCTTATTTCTGCTAGATTAGTAACTTAGTTCTTCATAGTTTACATGCTTTTATTACTGCTTAGTAGTGTAGCTCTTTATTCTCCCCCAATGATGCATGCAAAATCCCCCCATAGATTCATGTATGCGATCATTTTCTGTTAGTTAGATTTATGTTTTCAGGCTTTCCTCTACAAGCTTTCCTCTAATTCCATGTTGCAAACACCCTCCTGAATGAATGAAAGAAATATTATATATATATATATCTCTGTGTTGAGAATCACCATGAGCTTGTTGATTGCAATATATTTTGTGTGATTAAAGTTTCCTGCTCTTCAATATTATCTATTACAACTGGCATGTTGATACTAGAAAATATTGAGGATTTAACTATTAATGCATTTTCTATAAACAGCCATCACATAACTAGAATCGTGCATACTGAAACTCACACTTTCACCTTCATCATCTATCTAATACATGCACACGTAATCAGGGTTCATAATGAAAGTGGCAAAACATTGATCCGACGATTAGAAACCGACGTGTGATTTTAAACAAGTAGAGTGGAAAAGATCAATTTCGGATTTGCATAAATGCCTCCTGGAGACAAATGACCGGGACTCAAGTCTTGTTATCTTTACAAAATCATTTTTTGACGAATGTTCTAGTGTGATTATACTACGATTTCTAACAACTTTAAAATGCGCAAAAGTGGCTTCTGTCAAATGGTGCCATTGCTGGGGAGGCAATGTCATTTTTTGATTTCAATGTTTTGAGCTATAATTGACAAATCTTCCTTTGCTTGTTTTTGGATGTGCAGGAAAAATAGGAAAAAAATGGAATCTGCACACACAACGAGCGCGGAAAAAAAAAATCCAGGTGCACATCATATCTGCCTTAGTCTAGGTTGTTTTTGTGAACCCTAGGTTAGATTTGCTTCTAGCAATTTCATTTGAAAAGAAAAAAAATCTTATTCATTTCTATGAGAAGGAAAAAAAATATCGAAGAAAAAAAAAATCTAGGTAGTTAGATTAGGTTTCTTTTTGAATCTTAGGTTAGTTTTAAAAAAAAAGATTATTTCTGAAAATCCTTTGAAAAAAAATCCTTCTTGAAAAAAAAATTCAAAAGTTTTTTTTAAAAAAAAAATATTTTGGTGGAAAGTTTAAATTTCAAATTCAAACACCCTTTCAAAAGCTTCTCCACCACCCTCTGATTTTTGGCCAGGTCTCAAGTTTTGATTTAAAAATTCAATTGCTGAAACATTAGTGAACAAAAAATTCTGAAATTCAGGCTAGATCTTCACTTTCAAACCATCTTTCAAACTGCACTATTCATTTATAAAAATTCGAAGTAAAAAATTTTTAAAAATTCATGAAGTACAAATGGGTCAAACTGACCCAGATTTGAAAATTTTCAAAATTCAGAAAGCAATTCCGTGCAATCCGTAAATCTGTTTTGACAAAACTTGGTGGGGTTTGAAAGCTGATCTTATTGGATTTAATTTCCATATTTTTTCTAAATTTTTAAAAAACATTTGGTACTATTACAATTTGAAAAATCGACCAGGGGTCAAAATTCCAGATCTGACCCCTTGACATTTAAAAATCTCTATAAATTTGATTGGAATCATTGAAATTACAAAAAATATTCCCTGAAAAGATAATTGAAAAAGGAATCTACTTGCCAAATTTCAATTTAATTGGATTCCAAGTTTATTTAGAGAACTATTTTTATTCTTGTGGTGTGCTAAAGAAGAACAAAACAAAAAAACCCTAGAATTGCGTGAACCCTAGGTTACATCATTAGGGTTACAATCTGGAGACCACATTTGGGCTATACTAGACTTAATCAAGTCTTATGCTTAGCTGATGAGCTTGGTCACCTTGTGGGCCACTCAACAAAAACCCTAATTGAAGAAAAACGAGCCAAAAATCAATTCTAAAACACAAAATCACCCTGAATTCATTGTCATACTACTGGGTGCTTTCAACCTCTTGGTTGGGTTAGCTTGAGAGGAGGGAATCACTTTCAGTCGGTTGTACGACGAATTTCTCTTCTGGAATTCGAGCTTAGAACGAAAAATCTGGCCACCCGATCATAAGGACCATCTGATTGACAAGGCCTTAGCCTTATCTGGCTTGGCTACACCAACCTAGGAGTTGCATGGTGTGTCAAGGAAGGAGGCCACTTAGACCTCAACTGGTTGGACCTTGGGAGCCGCTCCCAAGGAGGCAACTCACCGCACCAGGGCTATCTTCTTCCCCCACTTCTTCTACTCCCTTAGCCGCAATGGCTATTCCTGGACCTGGACCTAGACTGGGTCAGGACGTTGGTAATCTAGACTCGATGGCTCATTTGGAGGCCCAGGTTGTTGAATCTGAGGAGCGACATCAGCAGAGCATGGACCGTATTTTAACGATGCTTGATAGAATGCAGCAACAACAGCGAGGAGAACAACTTCAGGATTTTTATGATCTTGCCGCATAGATCGTCGCACCGTTAGTCAGGATTCCCGTAGGTGAAGATGCGTTTGAGCTCAAGCCCAATGTGATGGGTTTATTGGCACTCATTTTTGTGGAAACTCAAGCGAAGATCAATTCCAGCACTTAGAGGACCTGAGTCGACTCGCAGAAATGATTCAACCCAGGAATATTTATATTGGGATTGTTTTGATGAAGCTTTTCCCATTTTCTCTGAGGGACAAAGCTTCATACTAGTTCATGACCATTGGGAAGCCAATTGGAACATGGCCAGAATTATGATGTGAATTCCTGCAAAAGTTCTTCCCGATCGGTCGAACGAATGCGATGAGGCATGCGGTCACGACTTTCTCCCAACGAGAAGGGGAGAAATTTCATGACTGATGAGACACTCATCATGATCTCTAATTACCCCTAATTAACTAGTCTTCCTAGTTAATTAGCTAATGTTATGAACATATAAGGGTTAATTATAGAATAAGGGATATTTGGTAAAGGAACTTAAAATAAGTTAAAAATGACATTTTATCATTCAATTAACATTATTAATAATCTAGATAATAATTGGACTCGAAAGTCCTATTAATCATTCCCTTAATTAATAAGATAAGTAACTTAAACTTAATGTAAACCTAAGTATGTAGTAACTTAAGTAATTTTACTTAATCTAATAAATAAATCTAAAAAGGTCAAAAATGTAAATTCAAGGTGAAAAGATAATATTTACCTTATTTACTAACATATATAAAAAGTTGAAAAAGATCTAAATTAAAATAAACCTTCAAAACCTGAGTTTACATTTTAGTCCTTAATATTCATTACAATCGGGTCCTTATTTCTCACACAAGTCCTTAAGTTTTATTACATTTAAGTCCCTTTCCTTCCTCTTCTTCTTCTTCTTCAGCCAAATGAACGACTGTCATGCCACCGCTTGATTACCACCCTATTGACATCAACATTTTTTGTCCAAGCTCTTGCAGCTTGCGCTCACCACCTCCTCTTCATCCACCGGTCTAGATTAATCGAAAATCCTATTTTTTAGTGAGAGATAATCTCACCGTCGTCGGAGATGAAGCCGGAGGTTATGCTCCTCAAGCTCCTTCTTCAGCCAGACCCTGCCACTCTCTTCACCGCCAACAACTATAAATACCCCCTCACCCCTCATATTTTACTGAAGTTGGCTCCCTTCCCTCTTCTAACACTGTAGCCGACTTTGATAGGCTATTCGTCCAAAACTCCGACGACTTTCCTTTTCATTTTCCAACTTCCTCCATCCATTCTGATTAGCCGAGGAGATCCGCCATGGTCTGCCGCACCTCTGATATAGGCGCCGACCCAAGGAATCCTCTACTCCACCTCAAATCCGCCCGCTGGAGATCTTTCTTCCACCCTCTGATTTTGTCGTCTGCTATGAACCTTTGGCAGAACCCTATTGACCCCTTCGTCCAGGTAACAGTAGATTAGGAGTAAGAGTAGCAGTAGGAGTAGGTTAGCTTAGTTAGTTTAGGTAGTTAGATTAGAGTAATTTTAGAATTTCAGTGTTCATCTTCTCCAACTCCGACGAACTCTTTGAGCTTGCCAGAGCCTTAATTTCATCTTTTGAAATCATTGTCTACCTTCCTTTATCTTCCATAATCATTTCTAATCCACTTAATCACTTAATTGATCACTTAATCGCCTAATTCACATTCCACCTCCACCGACTACTGTCACGGTCCATGGTGATGATAGTCGAGTTAATTCCACCTTCATAGGGTCTTTCATCATCTATTCAACACTTATGGACCCTAATCGACACTATAAAACATATTATTATCATCTATAAAATTAAACGCCCAATCTTAATTAACTCTTGAGCTCGCTGTCAATGGCAGCTCAGGAGCACTTCACACTATTAATTAACTATATAATTATGACTACTATTATCTGTTGACTTGTTTTAACCACTCAATTGAGTTGTAAAACAAGTCTTGAGCTTAATTAAAATTAGATTTTTAAAGAAAAGAATTCACTGTCAAATCGTAACTCTAATGAAATAATGAAGAATTAAATATGATTCTGAGGTTCCTTGCAACCTCAGGATTCTTTTCAAATCAAATATGGCAAGTTTTAATAATATGTACACAATTTTGCCTTTTTCTGGACTCACCAGAGCTTCGGCGAGCTCCGGCGAGCCATTCTTGAGCTTCAGCCTATAGAATTTGTTGAGAAGCTCCAGAATGATGTAACATGGATCACTGATTAATTTGAAGTCATTTAATTGAGGATTTAGTGTCTAGAGCTCAGATTGGGTCTTCATCTTCTCCAACTCCGGCAGAGTTGGAGAAGTCTCATAGAAGAGATTTGAGAAGAATTTAAGGTACCTAGAAGCTTCAGTGCAATGCACTGAAGCTGTTTATGCTCTTAGAATACTGTAACAACCTCTGAATGACTCAGATGAACAAACACTTTTTCAAGCTTAGGTGGCGAGCCTCAAACCCAAGAAATCATGGTCAGAGCACCTATCTGAGAATCTGAATGAGTTTCTGAGATTAAGAAGATCCCATTTGAGGCTTTGATTTCTTGAGAGAAAGCTTTTAATAAAAAATCAAATTTTTGTGCATTCATAGTCAAACTGAGTTTGATAATGGAGTTCTGAGCTAAATTTGAGGAATTGATGCGATTAAGTTATTTTTGGGATCTTGTTGGATAGTTTTAGAATGATTTAACTGAGGTCAGGTGAATAATTTAGTGAGAATTCAAATTCTATCAGTTTGGGTTATTTTCAAACCCAAACTAGTAGCAGTAGCATTTTGATGAAATTTGAGATAAAATCCTACGCAGATAAGTCTGTTACAACCTTTAGAATTAGCTTAAATCAATTAGAAACATTCTTAAGTGTCTGTTCATCTATTTTTAAGTATGAAAATTCAATCTCCGAAGCATTCAGAGAAGCTTCAACCTTTTGTACACTGTCTGAAGGTCTTCTAACCTTAGAACCTACTTTAACAGATGAGGAATAATTTTAGAACCTATACAAACCTTTAAATGAGAGAGAAAAGTCCATTTGAGGACTCTATGAAATTAATTTCCATTTCTAGGCATTTTTACCTGTAGGAACCCCTTTATTTCACTCTTCAAATTAAAGAGGAAAACATCCTCTTATCTTTAAATTGACCCTGCAATCCTATAGAGTAACCTTAGAGCTTTCTAACAAACTTTAAATCACTTGAAATGGAGCTCTGAGCTGGGAGATATGATTGATTGAAGTTGGGTCTGAAAGGGGTTAATATAGTCCCACATCGCCAGTCTCTGAGCGCATGCATGGAAACAAAACTGATTTGTTACCCCGGCTCTTCAGTCGTCAGCGCTCGACGCATCGGTTACAGATCTGTGCATTCTGAACCTATTCTGAGCATATGTATGTGTGTGTGTGCAGGCATGTGTTCCTGCGGGTGTGCGCCCAAGTGGGTGTGAACGTGGCCTTGGGAGGGCAAGGCCTGGGAGGCTGGTTGAGCTGGATTGGCTCGAAACTATGAATCGAATGATATAAATCGAAATCGAACCTAATTGAGATTAGGCGAGGACCGAGTAAGGTCTGGTCCCACCCTAGTCTCAGGGTGCTGTATGTCCTCAAAAGGATCTCACCGCAAATAAAATAATTTTTTGTTAAAGAGAGAAAAAAAAACCAGGTTCAACTGATGGTTCAAAAGAAAGCTTAAGGAAAAGAAGAGCTGATGGTTGTTAAATGCTAAGTGTTGAACTAAAGGCTAAGAAAGCAAAGGAAAGAAAGAGGAATAGGCACTACTAAGAGGACTAAGGAGAAGACCTAAGGGAAGAGAAGAAGAAGGCAGGAACAGAATAGAAGAAGAGTGGTAAGAAAGAGAGCTCGAGATAGAGAATAAAAGGAAAAGAAGAGAAAGAAAGAGAGAAGAAGAGAGAGGTTGAAGACTAAAAAGGAATTTGTTTTACTTGCATTTCTTTTTGTTGTTAATAATTGTAAAAGGCATGTTTTAATAGAACAATTCTTATTGCCTTAATTTCTTTTAAAATAAAATTGGAAAACAAACATGTTTACTTGTTAATAAAGTACATCACTTTAGTAAATATGATTTTCATATGGAATTTTGTATATTCTTTATAGTTTAAATATTTTGGCAAAATTCATGTTCTTAAAATCAACTTAGTTATACCTCCTAAACATATAAAAGAAATAAAAGGTAATTGGTGAATTTAGAAAAAAAATTATACCTCTCAGTGAACAACCTAGACTCAACCAATAAAAGTTTCTAAAATGTTAAGTTAATTCGACCCCATACAACACAACCGACACAATTTCAAGTTAACCTAAGTGACTTTTTCTACTCTTAATTAAGTGAAATTAACTTAATTACTGAGTTGAGTGTAAAGACATGCATCAATGACTCCTGGGATCAATTTCACGACCTTCTACGGAAATGCCTGTACCATGGTATACCTAGATGGCACCTAGCTCAGATCTTTTACCATGGGTTGGATGACACACATCAATATCTGGCCGATGCATCTAGTGGTGGAAATTTCCTCGTGAAAGACGAGCACAACGCATTTGAGTTGTTCGAATCTTTGGCGGAGAACCCGATGAATGTTGCATCGATGAACCAGTTCCAGCAGCCTGGTCAGTAGCGGGTTGGCGTCCATGAGACTCACACCGAGTATATTCTAGCCAACATGGATATCATCGTCAAGCAGCTGGATAGAATGAACCTGATCAAGAAAAAGATTGACCAAATTAGTCAAGGTCAATCTAACCTGAACTCTGCTGCTCCAAGACCTCCTATGCACCCCGAGCCCCTCCTGCTCGAGTTAATCTACTCACTCAGGATGTATCTTCTCCTTATTTACGAGATCCTACATATCAGGATCCCATAAACAATCCTGATCTGGCACCATATGATCAGGGTTATGCACCACCTACAGACTATAATACGTATCCCCTTGATGGATATACGTCTCAGACATCTTCGGCCTACGAGGACATCAGTGCTATTCAAGGATACGAGCGTAATAACCCTTATTTAGAGACGTATAACCCTGGTTGGTGGCAACATCCGAACTTCTCCTGGTCTGGTAACTCACAGATACCACATCAAGATCCACACTACTAGACCAGGCAATATGGGAATGCGCAAAACACATACCCTAGGCAGCAGCCATTCCCGTCTCAGTAGCAGCAACCCCGTTCTATATATCATCCGCAACACCAGGTTGCCGGTCACCCTCTAAAGCGAGCATACCCTTTGGAGGCACTGAAAGAGAACCTGCAAGAATCGCTAAGGAAATCTACACAGGATAGTTTGCAGATAATAAAGACAATGGCTGACCAGATGTAGACTATACAGAACATGCAAAACCAGCTGTTGTAGGAGCATAGGACTCAGGGAGCCTTGCCCTCCCAACCCATCCCGAACCCTCGGTATGTGTAGAACCAAGGTGCCCTGCCTAGGTTTTAGGCACCGTAGGGATAGCCACATGCCATATTACAGGTGCCTCCTGCACCACTTGGTTATGCTCAAGGCCAGTTGCCTTTGATGTAGAACCCTGCATACTCTGCCCCTTCCGCTCCCCCACCACCTCATGGACAGCAAGCCAATGCAAATGCTATCTCATTGAGGAATGGAAGGAAGACATTTGACCCACCACATAGGTAGGCGGGTCCTAATTTTTCTCACCCTTCACCGTAGGCGGGTTTGACTCCTTCATCTTAGGAGCCACCTACAGTAGATAAGGGTAAGAGGCCATTTGACCCTGAGATTCTCGTCCCTTTTCCTGAGGCTCTGACATGAAATGTAGTACGAAAAAAGAACACGCAGAATTTTGTGGACTTGAAGTCAATTTTCAAGGAGTACATATTCAGGTCCTCCTTCTCGAGGCAATAGATCACATCCCCACTGTTGCTAGGTTCTTCAAGGACTATTGTACCTTGAAGCAACAACCTAGAATTGGATGACAAACAGTACTATCAAAAGAAGTTAGCGTCATGATTCTAGCTGACTTGCCGCCGAAAAGGAAAGACCTTAGTACCCCACTCATATCCTGCTTCTTGTAGGATTCTCCATTTGATTGGGCCCTTCTAGATCAGGGTTCGTCCATCAACCTAACTCCTACTGCCGTATTTGATCGATTTTGATTTGGGGAGTTAAAACCTACCTCGGTAATGATTCAGCTGGCTAATAGATCAATTAAAACACCAAGGGGGCGGTTGAGAACATGATCGTAAAAGTCCGTGGATTCTGCTTTCCAACAAACTTTTTCGTTCTCAATATGGAAGTTCCTCCTAATCTTCGAGATGCACCAATCATTTTGGATTGCCCATTTCTAGCGACAACCTGAGCAAACATTGATTGTGCATCCTGGTGTTTGGAGATAGCCCTTGGTAATGAGTGACTTTGACTTGACATATTCAGAGCATCAAGGAATTTTGACTGTGATCGCATAGAGGAGGATGGTGAAGATGAAGATTCGGCATATTATGGTAACATTGGGCTCCTTTGTTACAACCTAATGTCTCATTCGTCTGCACTATCAGGGTTCTTGGACCTCGATCCACACGGGACTGAGACCACTACGCTGCACATATCTCCCCGAGGATCCCACTGTTTAGGGTGTGTTTCTGACCACAACACCCCTGAATCTAGCTATCCTGATCCGTACACTACTGGATCGCCCCTGTTATTACAAGAAGACGTGACCACAACTAATGGGATTCCCATTAACACAGTCACAACTGATTATCTCACAGGAAGAGAATCAGCAGGAATTCACATGCATATGGATCAGCAAATTCTCACCTTCGAGTTTGCTCCTCTTATCCCCATTTCTGACTCTGACCCACCCGTGATTGAATTGAAGCCCTTACCTGATTCACTTAAGTATGTTTTCTTGGGCGAAAGTGAGACATACCCGGTCATTATTAGTTCCCACTTAACCCCAAAACAGGAGCATCAATTGATTGCTACGCTACATGACCATAGGGCTACTATAGGGTGTAGCATTACTATCTCTGTGGTATTCGCCCCTCATTTTGCACCCATCACATTTACACAGATGAGGGGGTGGAACCTTTGAGACAACCTCAAAGATGGCTAAACCTGAATATGCTAGAGGTTGTTAAGAAGGAGATCATTAAATGGCTAGATGCAGGTATTGTATACCAAATCTCTGATAGCAATGGGTGAGTGCGATCCAGATAGTGCCCAAGAAAGTAGGACTCACCGTAGTGAAAAATGATAAAGGCGAATCCATCCCGACCTACACTACGACATCTTGGCGGGTCTGCATTGACTGTAGGAAACTAAACATGGCTACCCAGAAGGATCACTTTCCTTTGCCTTTCATTAATCAGATCTTGGAACGGTTAGCCGGACGTAGTTTCTTTTTCTTTCTGGATGGATACTCCAGGTATAATCAAGTAGCGATTGGCTCGGAAGATCAAGACAAGACCACATTCATATGCCCCTTTGGAACATTCGCTTTCAAGTAGATGCCCTTTGGCCTCTGCAACGCACCAGCAACATTTTAGCGTTGTATGATGTCCATCTTCTCTGACATGATTGAGGACTATGTGGAGGTGTTCATGGATGAATTCTCCATTTTCGGAGATGATTTCGCATCTTGTCTTGATAACCTTACCAAAATCCTAAAATGGTATTAAGGTAAACCTAGTACTATCCTAGGAGAAAAGCCATTTTATGGTGAGGGATGGCATAGTACTAGGCATAGGATCTCTAAAAATGGACTCGAGGTCGATCGAGCTAAATCTAAGATTATTTCCCACTTACAGCCACCTAGCTCTGTCAAGCAAATCAGATCATTCTTGGGTCACATCAGCTTCTATCAGAGATTTATACGTGATTTCTCGAAAATTGCACGACCTTTGACGAATATCCTTGTTGCGATGCCCCATTTGAATTCGACACCTCGTGTCTTAGTGCCTTCGAGACTTTACGAAGTGCTGTCTCTGATTCCCTGATTCTCCAACCACCTGACTGGTGGCTTGATTTCGAGATGATGTGCGATGCTTCTGATTTTGCCGTTGGTGCTATTTTAGGCCAGCGTCGGGAAAAACAACCTTTTCTCATTTACTATGATAGCAAGATGCTGAATGAGGCTCAACGTAATTATACTGTCACCAAAAACGAACTGCTAGCAATAGTATTCGAGTTGGAGAAATTCAGATCTTATTTATTGGGGTCCAAAGTTATCATCTTCACTGACCACTCTGCCCTCCAGCATTTGTTGGCAAAGAAGGATGCCAAACCCTGGCTCATTAGATGGATCCTTCTATTGCAAGTATTTGATATTGAAATCCGTAACAAAGCTGCAAAGTAGAATGTTGTGGCGGATCACCTATGCAGACTAAACCCAGCCTACATTCCTTATTCCCTGCCTATCCATGACCAATTTTTGGATGAATCCCTTTTGGCAGTTCACTCTATTGAGTTCCCCTGGTACACGGATATTGCGAACTACCTTGCCATAGGAAAGATTCCCACGAACCTATCCAAGGAACAGAAACTCAAATTTATTGCGAAGAACAAATTCTACCTTTGGGATGACCCACTGCTCTTCTACATTGGAGCAGATCAGATTATTCGAAGACGCATCCTAGATTCTGAGATCCCCAGTGTGTTATCCTTTTGCCACAATGATGCTTGTGGTGGTCATTTCTCGGGATGAAAAGCCGCTGCAAAAATTTTGCAGTCGGGATTTTTCTGGCCAACCAATTTCAGAGATACACACGAATATGCCCAACATTGCAAATGATGCCAGTTTATTGGTTCTATGACCAGGAGAGACATGATGCCACTCCAGCCCATCATGGTTGTAGAAGTGTTCGACGTCTGGGGCATCGATTTTATGGGCCCTTTTCCGAACTCGCATGGCCTCGAGTACATATTATTAGCCGTTGACTATGTCTCGAAGTGGATCGAGGCCATCCCGACGAGGCGGGCTGATCATAATATCGTCATTTCTTTCATACCGGAATACATCTTCGCGAGATTCGGAATACCCTATGCTCTAATTAGCGATGGGGGAAGCCACTTCATCCATGCCCACTTCATGTCATTATTAAAGAAATACAGGGTACATCACTGTATAGCCACCCCGTATCACCCGCAGACCAATGGGTAGGCTGAAGTGTCTAACCGTCAGATCAAGCTGATTCTCCAGAAGACAGTTAGACCAGACAGGAAGGACTAGTCCGATAAATTAGTTAATGCACTCTGGGCATATCAGACAACGTACAAGGCCCCACTCGGAATGTCACCATTTCGTATGGTATACGGCAAGGCCTGTCACCTTCCTGTAGAGATGGAACACCGCACCTTTTGGGCGGTGTGAAAATGTAACCTTGACCTCGATGCAGGAGGTCAAGAACGAAAACTCCTGCTCAGCGAAGTAGAAGAGATTCAATGGGAGGCCTACGAGAACGCATTGATATACAAGGACAAGACCAAGGCCTTTCATGACCGCCACATTTGGAGGAAAGCATTCACGTCCAACCAGCAAGTCTGGTTGTTTGATTCATGATTAAAACTTTTCGCAGGGAAGTGCAAGTCCAAGTGGATTGGCCCATAAGTTGTGATTCACCCATATCCTAATGGGGCGGTCCAGATTAGGGACCCAAAATCTGGGCATATATCTATCGTAAATGGCCAGCACCTCAAGCCATTTTTGGCCTAGGAACCTCCTCCAACTGACGAGATCATTCATCTTATTGAGGACGTGTGATTAAGTTTTCGCCTAGCTGGAGGCATTAAACTCAGCATCTACTCCGCATCCATCACCTTATACATATTAATTTTTATATATAGCATATTTTCCTTTAAGCATATTTTCCTTCTTTATATTGCATACTGTCAGGTTGGCCAGTGCTGAATGTATAATTTCAGGAGCAATTACAAGTGACTTCTACCCATTTACTCCCTGCTATATTTATTTATTTTTATATTCATGCATGAGGACATGCAAGAACTAGGCATGGGTAGGTAAATACAACAAAAATTGAAAAATTTTTACGCAACATTTAGGAAAAACCTGAGAGCTATATGTCAAACGTACTTTAGGACCCTAAATAAAAGAACAACCAACTCCGCCTCCAATGCACGCATTGGAGCTAGAAATCGTCTGCAACAGCCATTTTCGACTCACCCGCTCACCTCTTGTTTTAAATTTAGGGTCAAGCTGAATGTAACCCGATACGGGAATTTCACGAAATATAAATTATACGAGGTTACTTGT
Source organism: Thalassia testudinum (assembly GCA_037157565.1). Classification (NCBI taxonomy): domain Eukaryota; kingdom Viridiplantae; phylum Streptophyta; class Magnoliopsida; order Alismatales; family Hydrocharitaceae; genus Thalassia; species Thalassia testudinum. Next base: position 47,596,979 of record JAZHRO010000057.1, read on the forward strand.
TCAGAGCATATATACATATTGCATTCATAAATAAGATTACTTTATTAAGAGAATGCATTAGGGATTTTATCCTCTAGTTGATTCCGGTAATCTGGAATCTAGTACAACTTTTCACACACATGTAGAATTTGCAATGGATTCACAGTGAAGGCTGATGAACATCTTTAGTCTATCGAGAAGAAGCAGTGCTTCTTTTCCTAAACCCCTGGACAATGTTTTGGGAGTTAGGCAGATTTTCCTCCAAAAATCCATCAAATAGTGTGATATGAGAGTATAGTGTACTGGTAATCTAAGATTAGTACAAGGAATCCGGAGTCCTAGAAAATTAGGTGATGATACTCTGAGACTAAACATAGTTTTCGCTCTCGGTTCCTGCATATACATTTTGTGTGAAATTTTGAGGGCCACCAAATAAAGCAAATACGCAGAGAGTGAGTTTTCATAAAACTAGGGCTAAGGTGGATGGTTACGACCATTCTTTACAGAATCCTCAGCTGAAGGAGGGTATTGATGTCAAGGTCAGAAATACATTGTCCTATCCATCTCTCCCGGTGCTGTGAGTAGGCAGTTCCACCAAATAAGCCACCCAATGTCTCTTGAGTACCACCAATCCCTAATAATGCCTCCTCAATAAGGTTCATGGATGTGTGTTAGTTGTGTATATGTTGAAAAAAAAATGTTGAAAAAAAAAGAATTGAAAAAGAGAAAAAAATTCGAAAAAGAAGAAAAAGCAAAGAGAAAAAGAGTGAATATTTAGTGTGTATTTCAGTTGCATTGAGGCAATACCACCAAATAAATTTGAGATCCACAAAATATGGCCTTAACCTATTTTTCTGTGTTTCTCATCGCCCGAATACTAGCTGAGGAATTCTGACTTAGTGTTAGAGTTATGGGAACTCAATTAAAGTGTTAATGCCAAGTGAGACCACCAAATACAGGTCATATGTGTGAATCTGGTGAGATTGTGAGCTCCAAGAAAAAGAAAAAGAGAGAGAATGAATACAAAGGAACTAGAAGAAAGCATAGTTTTTCCCATCTTTCTCTGAGTTGAGTTACTTAATAGTTTAGGAATCAAGATTCTGAAATACAAATATCTATGTAGCACGAAGTGAGAGTGAGCTACCAAATAAACACCCGTATCCCTCAGACATCCTCTACCCAAGCTTAAAGCCAGGGTGGAATTCATAGAATATGTTGAATACCCCAAGGGAAGAAGTCTACCTATCTCTCTAGAATTTTACTAGGGGTCAAGTATAGCCTTTCGAGGTGAATTAGTTTTTCACTCAAAACATTGTAAAAGCTAAATAGCTACACTTCACGATTATCTGGATTTCTAGAGCATAGGATGAAAACAAAAAGGAGAAAAATCTCTACGCATACACTTGATAAAATAATCAATCCCTTAGGGACCCTTCTGTGAATAAGTTAGTCTTGCATTTTTCTAGGGACTAGCATGATTTAGGCATGGGAGTATAATTGCGTAGCAATCATAGGTCTTAATTGACCCAAATTAGGCTAGGACTTAGCATAAGTTAGGATAATTCATGCATGCATAAGCATTATTTGCATCTTTACTGCTTTCTTTCAGCTATGCATAAAATAATGCTTTGATGTACTGATTAGACGCATTTTGTCAATTACAGGTAATAAGCTGATCAGAAGGTAGATCTGAAGCGGGATCTGCAGTTGGAATAACTGGTGTTGCAGCAGAGCCGGAGTGGAAGACCTAGATTAGATGTAATAGATAACAATGTAAAGGAGTTAAGGCATGCTATTCTATTAAGTAGGAATAAAGTAGTAAAATATGAAGAACTTAGCACCATCCTAGCCCTAGGACCGCCTAGAAGCTTCCCCAAGCCTTAGCCACCCTTAGATTAGGTCACCGCACCCTAGGAAACCGTAAAACCCTAATTCCAACCTCTATCTAGACGTCCAAAAAAGTTATAGGACATCTATAACACTTAGCCAACTCCCACACACCTTAAACCCACTATTGCAGTGTTATTAGACGTCCAGACAATTGGTCAAACGTCCAATTTCTGCAGAATAGCCAAGATAGAAACTAGAATCCCTCCTGACTCTAATTGGATGTCTAGACAACAAGTTTGGACTTATGATTTTTCACTATAAGACGTCTGACACTTTTATTGGATGTCTGGAATAGCTCTTCAGTTCCTGTTTTGAGATTCAAGCCTAGATCTTGGATCTCTAGATCCCTAAACCCAATTCCAACCCCATAGGAACCAAAATTAAGGTGCCTTAACCCTAGTACATCACCACTAGACCTCCTTAAGGACCTAATTAGGTCCTCACTAAACCTAATTGACTTGGATCTTAGTCAATTCCATCAGCCTATTCAATTAGACTCATTGAGTCTAATTGAGCCCCGATCTCAGCACATACTATCCAATTGGACTCAGTGAGAGTCCAATTGACCTAGACCAAACTTAATTGAGTTATTTTAGTCTCAATTAATTTTTCACACACCCAATTAAACTTGGATTAAGTTTAATTGCACTTTACCTTAGTTAATTAGGGTTTACAACCCTAATTTGAGACCTACATTGACCTAAACCCACTAGAACCTAACCTAATCAACCTAGCCACCTAAGTTTCAACCCATACACACAAACACACACCATCACACGAAAATACCTAGCCTAGACTTCTCTAGAACTCTCTACCATGTGTTGTTGCCATGGTTGCTAAAATTAGCAACCAAGAGCCATTCAATTTTTAGATCCACATTTGATGGATCTAAAAACCACCATCCATCCTCTCTCTCTCTCACTCTCCCATGAGCTCCCACCATATTCCTCTCTAGAGAATTCCATAATTCTCTAGAGAGCTTCCTTTAGGTCTATAAAAAGACCTAAGGGGTGAACATTTGCACCCATCCAACTCTTGGCTTTAGTCACTTCCATTTAAGCTAGCTACGTTCCACCTCCACGAGTTGTTCACCATGGCCACCAGCATCTCCAAGCCAAGATGCTGGATCACCTCTCCAACCTCTCTCCAAGGGCTGGCCTAAGCACCATTGGCTGCCCCTCCTTCTCCTCTCAACCATTCAAAGGCCATCGGAGCCCACCTCCGAATGCCCTTATTTCTGCTAGATTAGTAACTTAGTTCTTCATAGTTTACATGCTTTTATTACTACTTAGTAGTGTAGCTATTTACTCTCTCCCAAAGATGCATGCAAAATTCCCCCATAGATTCATGTATGCGATCATTTTCTGTTAGTTAGATTTATGTTTTCAAGCTTTCCTCTAATTCCATGTTGCAAACACCCTCCTGAATGAATGAAAGAAATATTATATATATATATCTCTGTGTTGAGAATCACCATGAGCTTATTGATTACAATATATTTTGTGTGATTAAGGTTGCCTACTCCTCATTATTATCTATTGCAACCGGCATGTTGGTACCAGAAAATATTGAGGATTTAACTATTAATGCATTTTCCATAAACAACCACCACATAACTAGAATCGTGCGTATTGAAACTCATACTTTCACCTTCATCATCTATCTAACACATGCGCACATAATTAGGGTTCATAATGAAAGTGGCAAAACATTGATCCGACGATTAGAAATCGACATGCGATTTTAAAAAGTCGAGCGGAAAAGATTGATTTCAGATTTGCATAAATGCCTTCCAGAGACGAACAATCGAGACTCAAGTCTTGTTACCTTTACAAAATCATTTTTTGATGAACGTTTTTTCGCGACTATACTATGATTTCCGACTACTTTAAAATGCGCAAAAATGGCTTCTGTCAGTGAGCCCAATTAATGTCGTGCCCAAAAAGGTGGGACTCACCATCCGTGTCAATGACAGGGGCGAAGCCATCCTTACACTTACTCCTACATCTTGGAGAGTGTGCGTAGATTATAGGAAACTGAATGTTGCAACAAAGAAAGACCATTTTTCACTACCTTTTATTGACCAAATCCTTGAGCGATTAGCAGGAAATAAATTTTTCTGTTTCCTTGATGGATTCTCTAGATAAAATTAGGTGGCTATTGACCCCCGGGACCAAGAGAAAATCACCTTCACCTGCCCCTTTGGCACCTTCGCATCTAGAAGGATGCCATTCGAACTTTGTAATGCACCAGCAACTTTCTAGAGATGTATGCTGGTGATATTTCATGATATGGTGGGTGACTTTCTTGAGGTCTTCATGGATGACTTTTCGATCTTCAGACCTTCATTTGATGATTGTGTAGCCAACCTATCCCGCATCCTTCGAAGATGTATTGATGTGAACCTCGTGCTTTCATGGAAGAAAAGTCATTTTATGGTACACGAGGGGATTATTCTCGGTCACATCATCTCTGATAGGGGTATCGAGGTGGACAGAGCTAAGCTTGATGTGATTGCTGATCTACCGGTGGCTAGCTCTATCTGGCAAATCCGCTCCTTCTTAGGACACGTTGGTTTCTATAGGAAATTCATCAAAGACTTCTCCAAGATTTCTAGACCTTTAACTCATCTCCTATCGACCGACGTACCCTTTGATTTGGGCCCCGACTGTATACGAGCATTCATGCAACCGCGTGATGCTGTCACCAAGGCCCTTGTCCTCCAGCCACCTGATTGGTCCCTCAACTTTGAACTTTTGTGTGACGCTTTTGACCTTGTAGTCGGAGCCATCTTGGGACAAAGATGTCATAGACACCCCTTCGTGGTGTACTACGCCAGTAAGATGCTGGATGAGGCCCAGCGTAATTGTACAACTACTGAGAAAGAACTACTGGCGGTGGTCTTTGGGCTGGAGAAATTCCATTCTTACCTTCTGGGCTTGTGCGTTACTGTATTCATTGATCATACGGCCATTCGTCATTTCATGAACAAGAAGGATGCCAAGCTTAGATTGATTTCTTGGATCCTTTTGCTCCAACAATTTGACCTTGAGATCCACGATAAGGCTAGAGCCCAGAATGTTGTTGCTGATCATCTCTTGAGACTGGACCATGACCACATTGGACTTACCCTGCCGATTAACAAGGTTTTTCCTGATGAGCACCTACTGGCAATTAATATGGCAAGTGGACCTTGGTATGCTGACATTGCCAATTACCTTACTTCTGGCTCCCTTCCACGTGGCTGGCTTAAAAACGAATGCGAGCGTCTCATTGTAGAAGCAAAGTATTATTTTTAGGATAATCCACTACTTTTTTGAGTAGGTGCTAATCAGATCATCCGTCGTAATATTCTGGACAGCAAGGTCCCTAGTGTGCTATCCTTCTATAATGATCAGGGCTACAGAGGCCATTTCTCTGGGAGGAAACCTGAAGCCAAGGTGTTGCAGTGCGGTTTCTTTTGGCCCTCCTTCACCAGGATGCACATAATTATGCTAAACGGTGCACTAGGGGCCAATCACTAGGGTCAATGTCACGTCGTGACATGATGCCCTTGCAACCCATCCTAGCTGTTGAAATCTTTGACATATGGTGAATCGATTTCATGGGTCCCTTTCCTCCTTCCAATGGCTTTGAGTACATCCTCGTTGCTTTTGACTATGTTTCAAAATGAATCGAGGCTATTCCCATGCACCATGCTGGCCATGTCATATCTACTCGATTTGTCAAAGACCACATTTATGCGTGCTTTGGGATCCCTCGAGCCATTATCTCTGATAAGGGAAGTCATTTTACCCATGCTTCTTTTCAGGCACTTCTAAGGAAATATGGAGTCCACCATCGTATTGCATCTCCGTATCATCCTCAGATGAACAGCTAGGTTGAGGTGTCGAACTAGCAAAGCAAGCATATTCTCTAGAAAACGGTTTGGCCTATCCATAAGGATTGGTTCGACAAGCTGATTGACGCACTTTGGGCGTATCGGATTGCCTTCAAGGCTTCCCTTGGTATGTCTCCTTATAGAATTGTTTACGGGAAGCCTTGTCATTTGCCCATTGAGCTGGAGCACTATGCTTATTGGGCAGGTCACCAATGTAACCTTGACCAAGACTTGTGTGATCGAGAAAGAAAACTCCAACTCTAGGAGCTAGAAGAGCTCTGTCATGAGGCCTATGATTCTGCCTTAACTTTTAAACAACACACTAAGGCCTTTCACAATAGCCGCATTTAGCGGAAGGAATTTGAGCATCTTAGCAAGTCTGGCTTTACAATGCCTGGCTCAAATTCTTTCCAAGGAAATTAAAGTCCAAATGGCCTAGTCCCTACATGGTCTCGAGACCATTTTCTAACGGGGCCATCGAAATTGAAGATCCTAGATCTAGGCATAAATTTACGGTCAATGGGCAGCGGTTAAAACCCTATCTTACTCATGAACCTACCCCCGTTGGTGAAACTGTTGCCCTACTGGATGGTAACTGACTTTGTGCCTCACTCTGAGTCTAGCTAGGGACGTTAAATTCAACACTCATTGGGAGGAACCCCAGCAACTCTCCTCCACTTTCGCCTACAAAATTTCACTTCACTTCACTTCACTTTGCACTTCTTCACTTTTCACTTCACTTTACCACCCACCATCCACCCACCCTACCACCCTGCTATATACCTCGCACCTCAGGTCTCGTACCAAGACCCTTGGACCTTGCTTTGCCCTGCATGCAAATGAGGACATAGCATCATTTGGCATGGGAGGGGTGGATAGGCATCCATAGGATCTGGGTATTATATGGGTATCATGCAGCTTCTGCATTCATTATACATATCCATCTATAAATATGTACATAGCCTAAAAAAAAATGTGTGTAAAGTGTTTAGCAATGATCTGAAAGCTGAAACAAAAATAGAATAAGTGTTTATGGATATTCAACCTCTGTTTTGAAGACTTTCCAGGCCACATAAGCTTGATTCGCTCAGGCTTTGCTTAATTCACTTGAGCACTGGTATGATAGATCTGAATCTCTCCTAACTTAGGACATATTCTTGTACCTAACTAACCAGTACAGGATTCGTTGGCTTGCCTCTACTTGAGAGTCAAAGTATTCTTGGTTCACACTACACATATCGAAAAGACCAGGTGAACATAAGATTCAACCCTAGTATTCATTTGGGAAGGTGGCATCCTTACCTATGCGCGTAGGTAGACTTTTATCTGAGTGTTTAGTCTTGTGTTTAGGAGATACTCTTTCCACCAAAAAAAAAAGTACTCACCCACCAAATAAGTGTGCTCTTCCAAATAAAGTTGTAGGAGATATACTGACACTTGTTTCAAAAAAAAAAAGAAAATCTTGCCAATAAGTCAGTATATCTTCCAAATGACTATAAATTCTTCTCCCCTAAAGTTTTTAAGGGCACGTTACAAATAACATATTCTACCATATATTCTTTAAGCCACAAAAACAATTAAAGTAGGGTTGAGTTTTTCCATCATCTTTTTGAGGGTTAATTCGAAGACATGAGCTGAAGCTGGGACCAACCTGTACTTAAAAATTCGTGAAACCTTAGGCTTGAGCCTTAATGTTCATCTAGTCAGTCTTGATCCTTCACTGTAAACAAACCATAATCTCTTAGCTCTTGTGTATGACAAAACCCTCTAAGTCTTGGAAATCGTACTTCAGGTTTAAATATCAAGAGTCCAGGTTAGTCGAGAGATGGTCTATATCATGTAAGACTTGAGTACTGGTAGTCATCACTGCAATTGGTTCTCACAATATCCAACCGATAAACACATTAATGTTGCTTCAGAAAAAATCTTCAGCTAAAGATCATTTCTAAACACGATACAAATGTTTTGCTAGGGACTAGCAAAAGATTGGCATGGGGGTATGATTGCACAGTAAGTTACGCCAATAAATATGCCATCTTATGTTATTTCCTAGCATTACCCATGCATCTTATATAGCCATACTTGCATTTGTAAATATGTACTTGCCTACATTTATAAATAGGGGAAGAGAGTGAGAAAAAATGGCCATTCAATCCACTTCTATAATTAACATCTTCAATGTGTGTTGCATTCCAATTTTGCCATTTTTATTTTTCTTATCCACGGTTGCTGTGCACATCTCCATGTACCCTTCCCTGCTGTAGCATGGTGAGAGGCGTGCACTCCTTCTATAAAAGATCATGCACCCTCCCCTGCTGTGGCAGCTGGCCTCCACCCTCAGACACACCCATCGCTACCCCTCTGACAACACACAAAACACCAGACACACCTGCCAGCCATTCTCTTTCCCTCTCCCTCTCCAAACACAGTACCTCTTCTCACAAATTGAGAATGGGTACACTATGTGCAGGAGAGAGTTCATAGTGGTCTCAGAACCCCACTGTGAGCTCCAGCACCGGCCAACTCCGTCGTGAGCAGGTGGGTATGGTGGATTCTTGTTTGTTTTTTTTATTTGCATTTTTGTTTCTTTTTTCATTTTTGTTTGTTGTTTCCTCTCCTTTGCCATTAGTGTAGGGCTTCAAGCTCTGAAGCTCGCTATCCCAGCACCTCCGCACACCCTGGAGAGCCACCGCATGCGCAAGCAGACCTCTCAGGCTCTCTTTCCGCGTGCTCGCTCGCTCCACAGCACCGTCCTCATGTCGCACCACCTCGGCCGGTCTTCTTCTCAATGCACACACTGTAGCGCACTTTTCACTCCTCTCTGCACAACATTGTAGCCAGCGGCTTGTTTCTCACTTAGCTGGCGGCTCTATGCTTTCTCTCCTCTATGCTATAGCCTCCAACTGATCTCCGCGCCCACGCGTCCATGTGCCCACATGCCCACGCATCCCTCAATGCTACGCAGCCCTTGTGCACTGTGTCTCACCCTCTCTGCACGTGCACCCGTTCACCATCACCTCTGTGCCCGCGCACCTGCACGCCCAGACGACGGCAGCTGACCCCAGATGGCTTAACCGCTTCCACCCACTCACACACACAGTAGGTGCTCCACACTCTCACTCTCTCACACTCACACACACAGACTCTCATGCACTCACACACATGCATACATAAATATATATATATATATTCACACACTCTCATCGTCACATATATCCTTATATATATAATAAATATATATACATATTTATATTTGTATATAGATAGATATATATATATATATACACACATATATATAGTTATAGATACATATATATACATATATAGTCATATATCCACATATCCACATTCTCCCATATACACATTCACCTCATATCACCGTGCATCGTATCGTGGGAATATTCGCACCAGTTGTTGATATTTCCCGATACTCGCGTAAAGCAAGCACTTCCACCCACACTCACACACATCCGCTCCACACTCCACGTGGCACTTAATCTTGTTGGTTGCATCTTGCTAGACGTGGACCAACTTGACACCGTGTTACTTTCTATCTCCATTTGCACCTCCACTTCTATCTATATAATATGTAACTACATATATATATTCTATATGTCCTACATATATATGCATATATATACTAAACTAAGTATTTCTTTTCATTTCTTTCCTTTCAATTTATTCTGCTTTCATTTGTCTTTTATTTCTTGCTATTAAAAAGACCAAAAAAAAAGTATAAAAGAGAAGATAATTCTTGTCTTGTAGGTACTCGATCTTGTTAGTAACAAGATCGATTTTGGAACCCTAAGTTGGCTTCAAGCGAAGGACCATTTGGCTCAAGGCCAAGGACTTCATTTTTGAGGGTGTGCCTTAAGAACAACATTATCACAAAAAAATATTAAAAGTAGAAAAACCAAAATCATAATAAACACAAGGAAAAGGTATGTTTTAGGAAAGGTGTAGAAACTCCTTGATCTCCTAATCCCTACCACCCTGAGATCAACTCTGCGCCTAAAAGTGACCAAGGTAAAATCAAGTAAGCCAGGTTAAAAATTTTGTGAAACTGGTGCAGACTCAATTTAGGTTAACTCACTATACTAATTTCAACGATAATATCACCATATTAATAAGACCTATTCGAGTATGCATCACGCTTTTCTGGCGTCTTTGCCAGGGATGTGCAATTTGGAATAAAGTTTCTACTCCCTCGCTTTAATTTTCTCTTTTATTCAAAGGTGTTTTATTTGTTTGTGTGCCGGTGTACCTGTTGCAAGGAGGAGACACTCAGAGGAGGTCAAAGACGTGGGCAAATCCAATGCGGGTGCGAGAGCGTGAAGTCGTCGGTGCCGCAATTGGAGCTTTGCCCACATTGCTGAGGAGGTAGGTGTCTTCCTCTTAGTAACTTAGGTCATCTTGTCACCTTGAAAAAAAAAAAAGGAAAAAATCTAAAAATTCCAAAAGAAAAAACCTAAAAAAAACACTTGGGAATTTCTTAGGGCAAGTGGACTAAAAACACTTGTTGATTGCTTGCTATCACCCCCACTGCCCCTTGATTTCCCGCAACCTTCGCATAGTGAAAATCCAAGATTCTTGATTCTTGCCTTTTTCATTGTGTAAAGTTTTCTTTGAGGCAAGATAAAAATTGATTGATTGCCATCCTTCCTTGCCTCATTTATTAGCATTTCGGGATCACATATTTGGTGGGGAGGCTTGGAATTGAGTTGATTCCAACCCAATCACGACTTTACATTTGCCTTAGATACGATCCCAAATATTTCAATTCCAACATTTTCTTTTTCTTTACATCATTTGATGGTTGATCCTTGTGTGGATTATCATTTTGGTGATTAGGAGCACTTGAATTGAAGTGTTTTGGCTCCCTTTCACATTGAATTAAAATAGACTTGTGCATGCACACTTAGAAATTTCCATCTAGGGAAGCCCATTTCATTTTTAGCATGCATTAACTAATTCACATTGAAGAAGGGTTTGTTGGGCATTAAGAACTTGTATTTTCTGAAAACCTGGAGATTGGTTGAATTGGTAATTCAATGCAATCATAAAATCCATACTACTTGATGTTGAAATTCTAAAAGCCATTCACCATCTAAAACTTCTATTCGAGGAGATTTCCCCATTGCATGCTTGATTTACACACTCTTAAAATTGACACACTTGGGCATTAGCCGTATACAATGCCCTTCACATTCCTTGATCACTTGATCCTAAGCCTCTAAATTAAAACTGGTAGCGACTTGAACCCTCTTAAGGATTGGAGGTCTAACTACCTACGTGTGGCGCCTACGTGCTGGTATGGGTTCCTGCATGCTATCGGGTGTCTAAGACTGGGGCAAACAGCCATTCAATCTGGCCCGGTAGTTCCGCGGCGCTCTCATTTGGTTCCGTAAGTTGTGATAGTAGGTAACTTAGATCTTTAGGTCTAAGGGCAGATTGTAGAGGTTAGGAAATTGATTACTTTGATTTGTCATCAAGTGTATCCCTACGGCGTTGGTTATCTCATCCCTTTTCCCTTCTCATCTCCCTAATTCTTCCTGCGATAGTGCATGTTTGGGAAGAGGTCACAAAACCATAAATTGCTTGAATTGTCCGATAATCCTAGAAGGGTAGAAACTGGTGAATCGTCATCCTCCTCCATGAACATGGCTGCACGTCCACCCCCAAATCCTAAGGGAGGAAATCGCCACCCTCAAATCCCACCAGGTGGTGGTGTAGCTATAGACCCCATAACCCACCTTCAAGCCCAAATGGCAATATATAGTGAACAAATCGTTGCCATAAGGGAAACATTAGAGGAAATGAATCGCCCTCCCCATGAAAGGGAGGAACCCAGGTCTCTTAGTTCCTATCAAAATCCCGCTGCTACAGAGACCATTGGGAAAATTTGGGTCCTCATCGGCAGGGACGATTTTGATTTAAAACCTAATGTCATTGGCCTAATCAACTTCCACTTCCATGGTCTTGCAAGTGAAGATCCCTTCATTTGGAAGACTTAACCCGATTAGCTGAAACTGTTAAACCAAGAAACATTGGGTTATCAATAGTCCTCATGGAAATGTTCCCATTTTCGTTGCAGGACAAAGCGTCGCAATGGTTACGCACCTTTGGGAGACCCATCCACTCTTGGGAAGAGATGCGCACACAATTCTTAGAAAATTCTTCCCAATCGAGTGTACCAATGCACTTCGTCGGGCCATAACTTCAAGCATGCAACGAAACGGTGAGCAATTTCATGAGGCTTGGGAGAGGTATAATGACATCCTAAGGAAGTGCCCACACCATGGTCTTCCAAAGTGCCATATAGCCCAAATCTTCTATTATGGGCTAAATGAGACTTTGCAATAGATCGCCGATGCTTCCTGCGGAGGGAACTTTATGAATAAAGATGAGAATGGAGCATTTGAATTATTTGAGAGCATGAGTGAAAACTCAATGAACAATGCCTCCATTGTCTCCTTTAATTGTACCAGCATGCCCCACAATGTTCACAAAGTTGACACGGGACCCTCTCATTCATCCACAGATCTTAACTTAATTGTACAAAAATTGGATGAAGTCTCTGTCGTGTGCAAAAAGCTGGACAAGCTCCTGGCCAACCTCACCTGCTCTTTGGCAAACACCTCCACACCATCACTCCATCACAACCTTAATCCTTCCAATGCTAGGCAGATTCCCAAGAATTCCGTGAGACCATCCTTACCGAGTATCGCGCAGAGTGATTTGGTAAGCAATGTGGACCTGGCTTCTACAAGCCAGTTGTTTATTATGCTGAATTGGGTTTTAAGAATATCGCATTGTAATATGGCTGAAAAAGCATTCAAAACAAATATAATTTTTTTTATTACTCAAATTTTGAAGTCTGAGGTCGAACACAAGGAGCAAATTGGGGTTTAGAAATCAAGATCATAACTTAGAATTTAAAAGAATATCAATGTCATAGTGCAAAAAGATAGGAGTAAATGTAGAGCACAAAATACTAAAGAAACCAATGAATGTGAATGAAACTCAAAATTGGACGTCTGATTTGTAAATCAGATGTCTTAAAATGATGATGCTACAGTGCTTCTTCTGCTGGCTGCCTTTGGTTTCAGTTTTCTTCTTCTTTCTTTTTCTTCTTCTTTACCTCCCTTCTCTGTTCTTTGGCTTCTCCTTCTTTCTCCTGATTTTGCCTTGGCTTCTCTCTTCTTCAGCTTAGCCTTTCCTTTAGCTTCCTCTGCATTCTTCTTCTTCATTGGCTTTCTTCTTTCTCTCTCTACTGGCTACCTCTCCTTTGCCTTGCTACCTTTTCTTCCTTCAGCTTCCTTTCTCTTCCTTTCTCTTCCTTAGCCTCTCTACATCTCTTTTCTTTCCTTCTGCTCCTTCCTCTTCTGCTTCAGCCCTTAACTTCTCCTTCCTTTTCTTCAACTTTGCTTCTTCTTCTTAGCCTGTAGAGCAAAACCTACCCCCTACCCGCACGAACTCTCCTATCCTTTCTCTCTTAGGTTCTGCTCTCCCAGAGCCACGGTTCTCGAGTAATCAGGTCAGGCACTCGTCCAGGACCAAGCCCACCAGCATGTGGTGGTGGGCGAGGTGTGCTAGTCGAGTCAGGTGAAGACCAGGTCTACGGGGCGTGACCGCAGACGAGGCGGTCGGGTTTGGTGAGAGGGTCCTCACCCCATGAGTTGGAGGCAATAAGCCTCTGGTAGGAATTCAACTTATGTGGGTGTGGTGCCTCTTCCAGTTCCGAGGTGGGACTATCTTCCCACCTTTTTTACGCGCGCTTGCAGTAGAGGTGCTGTCGTTGATTGCAGCAGCTGCCACCTCCCTCGACTCTAATTGGCAGCCTAGAGTCATGCGTGAAGATGTTCCGAGTGACCTGGGATAGCGACCTGGGGCTAGCACGGCCTGGAGCTCTTGCAAGCAAGCTCCAAGATTCGCTTCAATGGCAGATGACTGTCTGCACCTCAAATCACTATAACAGCCTCATGGCCACGTCAGAATGTTTAGGGAGCTTCACCGAGGAATGACGAGTGTGCAGCAGTGGTTGGCGTGGCGTGGGAACGCCAGAGTGAGAGTGCCTAGGGCACACTGTGTGCATGTGTGTGGGTGAGTTCGAGAGTGTGTTTGGGTAAGTGTTTGGGTGATATGAGTGAGGGGTTGTGATCAGCGTGTCGAGGCGATGCTTATGGACTGGTTGGCAAGGAGGGAGGTGGTCTGTGGTGGTGGAGCGATCTCGCCGGAGTTGGTGGCCGGAGGTGAAGGAGATGATGGTGGTGGAGTGCAATAGTAGTCGAATGAGGAAATAAAGAGGGGGAAAGATTGTAGAGGGTGAGAGGAACTTATTTAGGCAGTGAAGAGATGAAAGGGAGATGGAGATGGTGTTTGGCTCTTATTGCCGATGTCGGAGACGAAGATGCTCAGAGAGGACAGTCAGCGAGGATGAAGGGGATGTAGGGATGTCAGCGGGCGCTGCACGACGCAGTCGGATGTGAAGAAGAAGAACCTGCCATCGATATTGTGGCTAGGTGATGGAAAAGATCAGGGAAGGTTGTCGGAGCTTGATGAGCGAGTCGGCCAGAGGAGGAGAGACGAATTTGAGGGGTTCTCCGGTTAATTTCAGGCTTAGAAGAGTCAAGAGGAACTGGGGCTCCTTAAATAGTGCCATGGAGGTCAATTTTGTGCTTGGAAGCCAAGCTTCCAAGGAAGGCAGGATCACCGGCGATGGCAACTCAAAAGAGACCCAAATCTCTCATGCGTTCGCATGAGAGATTGGGTACCAAGTAGGCCTCAAATTGGGTTCACATTGGAGGGAATTTCTCAGAGAATCTCTATTCCAATTTTGAAGGGGATTTTCTAAGAATTAGGGACAAATCACCTTTTCAAGCTCGCCGGAGTAGGATTCCTCCGGTATAATGGCTGATGGACCTAATTGCAAAGAACAATGAAGAAACTAGGGGGCCAAATGTAAGGGTTTTTGAAAGATAGGGGTAGAAATGTAATCAGGCTGAACCTATTTGCAAAGTGGGTCAAGATGAGTTCCCCTTGGGTCCAAATTTTGGTACAAACATAATTTGGACCTAAGGAATCCAATGGTGAAGTTGGATTTTGGGTTTGACCACGTTTGACTAGGTAATTTATGTAAATACCCAATTTAGGGAAAATATATGTCTAAGACCCCAATCTAGGTCAAAATAGGTTCTAATGGCTAAATTGAGAGTTATAAACCCTAGAGAATATTTTTTATGATTTTTAGAGGGTTTAGGTGAATTTTATTCTGACCATAACCTTGTTTAATTAAGTAGGTCTATTTTAGGGTTATAAGCAGTCATTTAATTCCCAAAATTCACACGAACCCTTTTCTGCTTGATCCAACCCACTTTTCATCTTGTTAAGACCTTTTGACCTATGTTTATCCCTTGAGAAAACCCATGGTTGCACTACAATGTTAAATTATAGTTTTACCCTTTATTTCTTACATTTCTCTTAGAAAGGTTATTCATTGATTTATGACCTCCAGTTGGTTATGTAGGAACTTTTATTCTCTTCTTTGGATCAAAATGAGCTAGTTAGGGCTCATGATGGTGTTCCCATCATACCCCCTTGCCTAACTTTTGCTAGTCCCTTAGCAAAATTTTATGGTTTTAACTTTGATTCTAGACAATGAGTTCCTTGGTGTTAAAAATTGTGATGTGTGCCTTTTTAGCTATAGATTAGGTTATAATGCCAATAGTAGGCATAGAGGTACTCAATTACCAACCAAGATCCAGATCTGACCAGCTCTAGCCTCTGTCTGCTATGAAGGTTTTTAAGGCTCATAGGAACTATCCTAAGGTTTGTTGAATTCCGCGGTTAAAGCTCCCACGCTTGTAACATATTTTAGCTTTGGTTCAATTTCCAATGCATTTTTTGTATGAGAGAGACAGAGGAATTTTCTTTGTTTGGAGAGTTTTCTCTCTCTTTTCCTTTTATTTCTAGCTTTGAATTGGCTTCTCAACATGGTTTGTATTAGATTCCTAGTCCCTATCATCAATCCTCGAAGGGTCCCTAGCAATTGATTCTATAGGATAGCACTGCCCATGGCAACCCCTAAAACCCAGGCTTTCAAGATTTCGAGATAATCCTACCCATGG
Source organism: Thalassia testudinum (assembly GCA_037157565.1). NCBI lineage: Eukaryota > Viridiplantae > Streptophyta > Magnoliopsida > Alismatales > Hydrocharitaceae > Thalassia > Thalassia testudinum. The sequence continues at coordinate 47,612,855 of JAZHRO010000057.1, forward strand.
CATTCTGTAGCTAAATCCAGACCTTGGCAATCGACATTTCGTGATAATGCCGCACATGGCATCTGAACTAGCACAGGGTGCTTACATGTCCCCAGTAGGATATGTAGATATCCTAGGAGACAGGCACCGAGGAGATGATATGTTATTGCACATCTTAGAGGGGAATTTCCCCACTCTCTGTGTTGGGAACTCATCCAAATCAACTTGTGTTGATTGGCCACTCCTAATCTAAGCGACTTTTTCAGAACAATTTAAACGCATTTGTGTGATTTTGATATTTATGCGCACTAAACCCTACTGTGTGTGGATTAAGGTGCTTAGGTTATCGAGTCCCGCAAACCAGAGGTTAGTTAACGAGGCTGAATACTCCCTAAGCCTTAGACCTAATACTTTAGCTTCGCATTTTCCCCAACCACTTGAGGACTATCCAAATCTTAGCGGACACTTGAATTTTTAAGCCTAAGAGTATAGCCCAAGAGGCCTAAGATCAGTGTTCCTTCTAATCTCTTCTGTGCTTCGTTAACACTTCTTTCCTTTCATTTTCTTTTTCTTGATATGGTCTAGAACTCAGTTAATCCCTTAATTTCATACTAATGACTATCTCTTTTCTTTTCAACTTGTGCTCCTTTTCTTTCGACATTTTTCACTTTTCCACTTTTTCTCTTCAAGATTTGTATGGTCTCAAAATTTTCTCTCGCCACAAAATTCTTTTTGTTCTTTTCAAGAATTTTTTCATTTTCTTTTGGTGTTTTTGGGATATGTGATTTTTTTGATGAAACCTTTTCTTGTGAGATGATTTTCACGGCGTTTTGCACTTTTATAACCCCCCATGCCTATGATTTGCAATGTCCCCATTGTAAATTAGGTGGGTTCGAGTTTAGCTTAGATCATTCATTAGAACAGGTTCTGGGTTGGTGAACGAGTCGAGGTGACTATTGCGGACGATTTCATGACTCTGGTATGGGTACCTGAGGTGGGGTCGGCTGTTCTAATGGATGAACCCTAAAGTACAATATGAATTCAACATAGGAATGTCAACAAAGGTTTTGGGTTTTTTCAAAAATGACTGGTTGCCTCCTGTTAAGCGTTGAGTTTTATGCCATCAGTTTGGTGTAATGAGCTCAGGCAGAATGGAGGGTAAAGGATGTCTCAGCCAAATTTGTATTGGTAAGGTCAATGAACGGTTTGAGTCGCTGACCGTTCACAACGAAAGGTTCTAAATCATGGCTGAGTGGACTGATCTCAATGGATCCATTTCCAAAGATTCGACAGATGAGGTAAGGTTCGATCCATTTTGATCTGAGTTTTTTTGGGAATTGCTTGTGTTTGGCATCAAAGAGTAGGACTTTTTGACTAGAGTGAAAGATCTTTCTGGATATGTGCTTGTCATGAAAGGCCTTAACTTGCTTTTTGTAATTTCATGAGTTCTCATACGTGTTGTGGCATAATTCATCGATCTCGCTCATTTGAAGTTTTCTGTGGGTTCCAACCTTAGAAAGATCTAGGTTGTAGGTCCATACTGCACAATAGGCTTTGTGCTCCAATTCGACAAGGAGGTGACATGCCTTCCCGTACATCAATATGAAGGGAGACATACCTAATTAGGTTTTGTGGGTGGTCCTATAAGCCCACAAAGCTTCTGGAAGTCAAGATGACTAGTCTTTCCTTTCAGGTCTAACAGTAACCTAGAGGATTTTCTTGATTTGCTGATTTGATAGCCCAACTAGACCAATGGTTTGAGGGTGGTAAGGAGTAGAGATTCGGTGTGACACCCCATATTTGGTCATCAGTGACCTGAACTGAGCATTAGTGAAATGGGTCCCTCCATCAGAGATTATCGCACGTGGAATCCCGAACCGTGAAAAGATGTTCTGATGAATGAATTTGATAACCACCTTATGATCATTGGTTCAGGTCGGAATGGCTTCGATCCATTTGGGCCTGTAGTCAACAGCGAGTAGAATGTACTCGAAGACATCCAAAACAGGAAGGGGTCTCATAAAATCAAACCCCCAGACATCGAAGATTTCGCATACGAGAATCGGTTGTAAGGGCATCATATCCCGGTGGCTCATGTTGCCTAAGGTCTGGCAACGAGGTTACGCCCTTTAGTGATTGTATGCATCTTTGAAAATCGTGGGCCAATAGAAGCTACACTGGAGGACTTTCGCTGTGGTTTTATGACCTGAGAAATGTCCACCACAAGCCTGGTCATGGTAGAAGGACAAGATGTCCTGAATTTCCACTCCCACGACACATCGTCGAATGATTTGATCAACATTGATGCGGAAAAGATATGGATCTTCCCTGAAGTAATACTCGACATCGGAAAGCAATTTGTCCTTCTTGGTCTTCGGCCAATCGGATGGGATCTGATGTGATGCCAGGTAGTTTACTAAATCAGCAAACCATGGAAGCCCTGCACTGATAGTCAAGAGGTGCTTGGTAACGTGGTTTCCACTCAACTCAGTAATTAAGTTAATTTCACTTAATTACGAGGAGAAGAAATCACTTAGGTTAACTCAAAATTGTGTCGGTTGTGTAGTATAGGGTCGAATTAACATAACATTTTAGAAATTTTTACTGGTTGAGTCCAGGTCGTTCACTGGGAGGTATAATAATTTTCTCCAAATTCACCAATTTTCTTTTATTTCTCTATAAGTTTAGGAGGAATAACTAAGTTGATTTTTGAAACATGAATTTTGTCAAAATATTTAAACTATAAAGAATACACAAAATTCCATATGAAAAACATATTTACTCAAAATGATGTACTTTATTAACAAGTAAACATGCTAGTTTTTCAATTTTATTTCAAACGAAATTAAGGCAAGTAAAAGTTATTCTATTAAAACATGCCTTTTTACAATTAAGAACAAAAAGTAATTAGAATGATGCAAAATAATATCCTTCATTTATTTTCTTCAACCTCCCTCTTCTTCTTTCTTTCTTTTATTTTCTTCTCTCTCTTAAGCTCTCTTTCTTGCCTTTCTTCTTTTGTTCCTACCCTCTTCTCTTCCTCTCTTATTCTCCTGTTGTTCCTTAGTAGTGCCTGTTCTTTAACACTCCTTAGCGCCTATTCTTTCTTTCCTTAGTCTTCAGCTTCAACACTTAACTTTAACTTTCAACACTTAGCCATCAACTCAATACTTAGCTTAACAACCATCAACTTCTCTTTCAATTCCCTTAGACTTTCAGCTGAACCAGGCTTTTTTAATTTTTTTAACCAAAATTTCTTTTATTTGTGGCGAGGTGCTTTCAAGGATACACAGCACCCTGAGACCAGGGTGGGACCAGACCCTACTCAGTCCTCGCCTAATCTCAATTAGGTTCGATTTAGGTTTATTTCATATCGGTTCATAGTCTTGAGCCACTTCGGCTCAACCCGGCCTCCCAGGCCTGTTGCCCTCCCAGGGCACAACACTCGCTCACGCCCCCAAGGGCGCACACCTGCAGGCACACAAGCTCGCACACACACACACATGCACATGCTCAGATCAAATCGGTAACCAATGTGCTGAGCGCTTACGACTGGATAGCCCATGCAACAATTGCTTTTGTTCCCAGGCGCGCGCTCAGAATCCGACGATGTGGGACTATCTAACCCCTTCCAGACCCAACTTCAAATGATCATAACTTCCTACTCAGAGCTCCAAATCGAGTGATTTCCAGTTTGTTAGAAAGCTCTAAGATAGATCTACGCAATTGCAGGGTCAATTTAATGTTTTGAAGATGTTTTCCTCTTCCATTTGACAAGTAAAATCAGGGGTTCCTATGGGTTATTTTTAGCCTAGAAATGGTTTTAATATCTACAGAGTCCTCAGATGGACTTTTCACTTTTATTTAACGGTCTATACAGGTTATACAATTAATTCTGCATCTGTTAGAGTTGTCCTTAAGATCTTAAGACCTTTAGGAATAGCAGAGATGCTCTTCACTTCTCTGAAAGCTTCAGCGTTCAGATCTTCAGACTTCATTATGTGCAACAAACACTTAAGAATGCTTCTAATTAAGTTAAACTAATTCTATGCGTTATAATTAACTCATCTGGGCAAGATTCAAGTTTAAATTTCAACAAAATGGCACTGTTGTTGGTTTGGGTTCGAAAGTAACCCAAATTGACAGGATTCAAATTCTCAAACATTTATTCACCTGAGCTCACTTAATTCTCTCTAAAACCATCAAACAAGTTCTCGGAAACAACTTAATTGCACCAATTCCTCATATTGAACTCAAAAACAAAGTTTCCTCCCCAGGTTTGACTATAAGGGCCTCAAGTTTGACTTTCTGTTCAAAGCCTTCTCCCAAGAAATTAAAGCCTCGAATAAAGTCTTCTCAACACCCAGAACTTATTTAGATCTTCAAATAGGTGTTCTGGACCTGATTCCTAGGGTTACAGGCTAGCCGCCTGAACTTGAAAAGGTGTCTGTTCGATAGAGCTAATGGAAGGTTGTTACAGCATTCTAAAGGTTTAAACAGCTTCAGTGCATTGCACTAAAGCTTCTGAGTTCCTTAAATGCTTCTTATGTTTCTTTATCAGACTTCTCCAACTCTGTCAGAGTTGGAGAAGATGAAGTTAAATCTATAGCTCCAATGGCTAAATCCTCAAATAAACATCCTCAAAATAATCAGTGATCCATTTAATATCATTCTGGAGCTTCTCAACAGATTCTAGGGGCTGAAATACAAATTTGGCTCTTCGGAGCTCACTGAAGCTCCGGTGAGTCTAGAAAATATGTGAAAAGTATGCACAGATTGTTAAAACTTGCTAATTTTGATTTAGAAAAGATCCTGAGGTTGCAAGGAACCTCAGTATCACATTTAATTCTTCATTTATCTCTTTAAATGTAATATTTGACAGTGAGTTTGTTTCTTAATGGATCTGAGTGGTTAAGGCTCAGGACTTGCTTAACCACTCGATTGAGAGGTTAAAATAAGTCAACAAGTGTTTATATTCATAAATATATATTTAATTTAAGATTTGAACTATTCCTGAGCCGCCATGGACAGCGAGCTCAGGAACTTAATTATATTTGGTGCGTTTAATTTATAAGTGATATTAATATGTATTATAGTGTCGATTAGGGTTCTAAAGTGGTGAATAGTTGATGAAGAACCCAATGGAGGTGGAATTAGGTCAATCACTGTCACCATAGACAGTGTCAGTAGTCGGTGAAGGTGGAATATGAATTAGGCAATTAGGTGATCAATTAAGCGATTAAGTGATTTAGAAGTGATCATGGAAGCTAAAGGAAGGTGGACAGTGATTTACAAAGACAAGACTAAGTCTCTGGCGAGCTCAATGAACTCGCCGGAGTTGGAGAAGATGAAACTAAAATCTAACATTAACTCTAATCTAACTACCTAAACTAACTAACTAAGCTAGCCTACTCCTACTCCTACTCTTAATCTACTATTACCTGGATGAAGGGGTCAATAGGGTTCTGCCGAAGTCTCATCATGGACGATGAAATCAGAGGGTGGAAGAAAGATTTCCGACAGGTGGATTTGAGGTAGAGCGGAGGATTCCTTGGGTCAGCGCCTGTGTCAGAGACGCGGGAGACCACGGTAGATCTCCTCGGCTGATTAAGATGGACGGAGGAAGTCAGAAATTGGAATGGAAAGTCGCCGAAGTTTTGGACGAATAGCCTATTGGGTCGACTTCAATGTTAGAAGAGGGAAGGGAGCCAACTTGAATAAAATCAGATGTGTGAGGGGGTATTTATAGCAGTTGGCAGCGAAGAGAGTGGTGGGGTTTTGCGGAAGGAGCTCGAGGAACTTAACCTTCGCCGTCGTCTCCGACGACGGTGAGGTTATCTCCCACTAAAAAATAGGATTCCCGACTAATCCAGACCGGTGGATGAAGTGGAGGTGGTGACGCAAGTTGCAAGAGCGTGGACAAAGAAGGATGATGTCGGCAGGGCGGTAATTGTGCGGTGGGGTGATTCTCTGCCGCCAGCCATTCATTCGGCTGAAGAAGAAGAAGAAGAAGATGAAGAAGGACTTAAATGAAATAAAACTTAAGGACCTACGTGAGAAATAAGGACCCGATTGCAATGAATATTGAGGACCAAAATGTAAACCCAGGTTTTGAAGGTTTATTTTAACTTAGATCTTTTTCAACTTTTTATATATGTTAGTAAATAATGTAAATATTATGTTTACATCTTGAATTTAGATTTCTGACCTTTCTATGTTAATTTATTAGATTAAGTAAAATTACTTAAGTTATTATATACTTAGGTATACATTATATTAAAGTTACTTATCTTATTAATTAAGAGAATGATTAATAGGATTTCGAGTCCAATTATTAACTATATTATTAATAATGTTAATTGAATGATAAAATGTCACTTTAAACTTATTTTAAGGTCCTTGACTAAATATCCCTTATTTTATAATTAACCTTATATATTCATAACCTTAGCTAATTAACTAGGAACACTAGTTAATTAGGGGTAATTAGAGATCATGATGAGTGTCTCATTAGTGTTCATCAGGAAAATGTTCCATTATGGGTCCAGAAGGGTCGATAATATCAGAAGGAAGGTGGGACAAGTGATCAGCTACCACGTTCTACTTTCCTACTTTGTTGTGAATCTCGAGGTCAAACTCTTGCAACAGCAAGATCCAGCGGATTAATCGAGGTTTCGCATCCTTCTTTGTAATGAGATGCCTCACAGCTATGTGAATAAAGTAAATGATAACACAGGACCCCAAAAGATACAATCTGAACTTTTCGAGCGCAAATACTATGACTAGCAGCTCTTTCTTAGTAACTGTGTAGTTATGTTAAGCCTCGTCAAGTGTCTTGCTAGCGTAGTAGACGACCACGGGTTTCCTGTCAATTTTCTGCCCAAGTACCACTCCTACAGCGAAATTAGATGCATCGCACATGATCTTAAAGGGTTGAGACCAATCAGGGGACTGTAGGATCAGAGCTTGGGTAACTTGATCATGGAGGATTTCAAATGCTTGAGTGCATTCCTTGGAGATTTTGAAAGAAACATCCTTAGATAGTAGAGTGGTCAGGGGACACGTGATCTTTGAGAAATCAGGAATGAATCGATGGTAAAAATCGACATGCCCCAGAAAAGATTGGATGTCCTTGATCGAGCTAGGCATAGGGAGTTTGGAAATCAGATTCACCTGGCTTGATCGACCTGGATGCCCTTTTTTGATATGAGATGTCCCAGGACAATTCCTTCTGGAACCATGAAATGTCTCTTTTCCCAGGAAAGAACCAGATTCACGTCGATGCACCGCCTGAGGATCTGGACCAAGTGAAGGAGGCAATCATCAAATGATTCTCCAAAAATTAAAAATCATCCATGAAGACTTCCAGATAATCACCTACCATATCTGAGAATATGGCAAGCATGCACCGCTAAAAAGTAGCAGGTGCATTAGAGAGACCGAACAACATCCTTAGGAACGCGTATGTCCCAAAGGGGTAGGTGAAAGTGATCTTTTCTTGGTCCTCAAGATGGATTGCCAGCTGGTTATAACTGGAGTACCCATCCAAAAAGTAGAACCTATCTCCCGCTAGTTTCTTGAGGATCTGATCAATAAATGGTAGTAGGAAATGATCCTTCTTTGTGGAGGTATTGAGTCATTTGTAATCAATGCAGACTCTCCACGAACTTGCCACATGAGTCGGTATGATTTCTCCGATATCAATCGTGATTACGGTGAGTCCTGCCTTCTTAGGCACAACTTGGATTGGACTCATCCACCGACTGTTGGAGATCGGATAGATGATCCCTACATCTAACCACTTGATGATCTCCTTTTTCACAACCTCCTACAAATTAGGATTCAAACGTCTTTGCATTTCATAGGTAGGTCGTGTGCCCTCTTCAGTATAGATACGGTGTGTGCAGTAGGAGGGGTTGATACCAGTCAAATCATTGTGAGTCCATCCAATGGCTCTATGATGTTGCTGGAGGATAGTAATCAGATGTGAGTTTAGAGTTGACAATCACAGGAAACATCTAATTGGAACCCAAAAAGACGTACTTTAGATGATTGGGAAGAGGCTTGAGTTTCAAAATAGGGTTATCTGTAGCAGCGGGTGGTTTAGGGAGTGTGTCGGGAACAAGGGAGGGAGTTACGGGTGTGTCTAGGTCAAGTTCATATTCTTCTGATTGTAGGTTTTGATCCTCTTGTGGTTGATTAGAAGTAATTAGGTTTTCCTCAATATACAGATCATTGATAAATGAGAGTTTGTCATCATTCTTATGCATTAAAGCAAACCTAGCTCCTAGGATTTTACTCTGCAAACGGGTTTTTGGGCTGCATTTAGGGATTAACTAGGTTAGGCATGCATTGCATTTTCATTTGTTGTTTTAATGTGTTTTTGTGAGTGTTAGGGATGAACAGATATACAGATCCCTAAAACCCTAGCACTCAAGAAGGCAAATGGTGAACGAGGAGCTCAGACTAGCTAGAACTCAGCTTGATCCAACTCACCACAGCTGGAACCTAGATCACTTGAACTAGGGTTAGCTCATCCCAGCTCCATTCAGCTAATCTCAGCTAAATGGCAGCTCAAGAAAGCTCATCATAAGTCACCCTAGCTCAAGTCAGCTCAGATCCAGCTCAACCTAGTTGAGTCTAGCTCATTTTAGCTCCCACTAGTCCACAAGGAGCTCTAGCTAGCTCAGTTGAGTTGATTGGAGTTCACCCTAGCATAGATCCAGCTACATCCAGCTCCACTCAACTCTAGCCAGCTGAAGAAGAACTCATCCCTGCTGAGGAAGCTCAAGTCCAGCTCCCAGGGACCTAGCTTAGCTCAAGCTAATTGAGCTAAGATACCTTAACTGTCTCAACCAGCTCAATCCTCCCTGGGAGAACTAGACCCAGCTCACCTCATCTCCATTCAATAGAAGCCAGCTTACTTTAGCTTGGCCTAATAGCTAGCAAAGAACTAGCAAGCTAAGCCAGCTGTAGTAGCCCCATGTTGACCTCTTCAGTAGCTGCCAGCTCCACTTCAGCTCCGGACTCTTCAGAAATAGCTCCTCACTCCAAACCCTTGCTCCAACACCTTCTCCTCTACTCCACCATTAGCTAAGCTAGCTCAGCTTAGCTTAGCTTAGCTTAGCAGTGGTCCAGCTTCCTTGGCTTGTACCACCCAAAAATCCTACCTAACAACTCCACCAACTAGCGCCACCTAAGCTCCACATAAGCTTACCCTACTAGGCACTAACCCAACCTACCCACCACCTCCAAAAGACACCTAAAAGTGGCACCATAACCACCCTAACTACCGCCTTGTTGGTGCCACTTTTCCCTCCAAAAATCCCCTTCATCTCCACCACACATCTCCCCTTAAACCCATCTCCACCCTCCACATAATCCCACCTTCTAGAAGCCTCAAAGTTGGCACCAGCCCATGGCACCTCTCCATGGTTGGTGCCACTTTTAGGTGCCTCTTGACCAACCCTAACTACCCCCCTTACACCCCTTAGGTGGCGCCAACCAACCTTAACCCTAGGATCATCTAAGCACCTCCATCCTCCCATCTTAGCCCTCCATTTCAAGAGGCACCTTAACACCTCATCCTACCCTATAAAAAGACCACTACCCACCACCATTCAAACCATCCTTGGCTAGCAAATTCACTCTCATATTATACCTAGAGCCCACGCCGAAGAGAGAAGAAGAACAAGAAGATTAAGGGGATATTCTTTCCCTTTGGTGCCTTCCCCTCTTCCCTTCTCTCTTGAGCCACGCTAGCCAAAGGAGAAGCTAGGCAAGGAAGATCTTTGGAGGAGATCTTGAAGGTGGTCCACGCCACATTGGAGGAGCTTTTGAGGGTGGTGCACGCCCACCCCTTGGAGGAGAGCATTGAAGGTGGTAGCATCCACCTTGGAGGAGCTCTCAAGGAAGGAGGAGGCCCTCTTTTCAAGACAAGGAGCAGCTAGGGTTGGAGCAAGAAGACTCCCTTCTTCACCAAATTTTGCAAGAGGATTTGTGTTTCTTTTATTTCTTTTAGATTTTTTCATTTCTACTAGAAGCATTCCTCTACTTGTCCTGGAAAAGAACACAAATTCTAGTTAATCAAATTGCCTTCTTTTTACTTTCTATTGCAATTGTTTGTTTTGTTCTAGAACTTGTTTCACCTCTTCTTCCTAATTACTCTTGGCCTCCACTTGACTAGGTGAGCTTAGGAAGAGGATATATCTATCTCTTAAGTTTTAGTTAAGTAATTATAGGTGTTAGTACTTTCCGCCACAATTCGCATTTTGCCCTCGTCTTTTCAAAACAAAAAAATTACATATTTAAAATACCAAAAAGAAAGTTGAGATCTATTTTGTAAGCAAGAGAATTAATTTTGCAAACATTTGGCCTCCTTGGACAACCCTAGATACTCCCCAATCTAGGATATAAATTTAGAAGCGTATGCGAATTCGCGTGTTACAACGACATTAAAACCCACTTTTATAAACCACGCGACTTTTCGCATCACTTTTTGGCGCCATTGCCGAGGAGGCATGGCTTTGCATTAGTCATTTTTCTCTTGCTTGAAGTGGATCTCATCCCCTTCTCTTTCTTTTCTTTTGTGTGTGCAGGAAAAATTGCAAGAAGAAAGCGAGAATCTGGAAGCGAGAGCTCAAAGTTCCTTTTCTTCTTGCGAAATTCAGGTTAGTTCCCCTTTCTGGTCACATAATTAATTAAAACTACCAAAAACATATTAAACTTGGCTTTCAGGATCCCAAACATTTTAATTAAGTGGATTGGTTTTCATTAAAATTCATTGTTTGCTTGAATGTTTCATTAACACCACTCCATTTCAAGTATTGATGTTCTATTTTTCTGATCCAGATTTCTGTCTGGACTTGAAAAATCAATTCCTAACATCACAATCCTCCTAAAATCCTAAAATATCATACAGTGGTTCCAAATTTAGTTAGGAACATTTTTCCAAATTTCAAATCAATTGGATTTGTATTTAATTTTTAAAAATTCGTGGACTGTAGAGGGGTCACACCCTCTAATCTTCCTATTTTGTTATAGTTTGTGAATTTTTAGAATTTTTGTACTCATCAGTTTTTTGTGAAATTTAGTTTTCTCGAATCCTTGTGAAATTTTACACATCTTATAAAATCACCAAAATTTTCTGAGGTCTGTGGTAATACTAAAAAGTCCAAAATACCCATAGGTATCATTTCTAGACTTTGACTATAATACAAATAAAAATTCCAAAAAATTATCAAAAAAATTCTGAAAATCTTAAAAAAATATTTTTTGGAATCCTTGTTTGATTTTACATAAGTTAGTGGTGTTGGTTGCATTGTTCGGACCACTACATATTCGGAAAGCCTAAAAGGAATTCAATGGTAGTAATTTTCTGTATTAGGGTTTAAATCCAATTAGGGTTTCTTTCTTGCTTTTTAGTCCCACAATATAAAGGAAATATACCATCACCCATACAACTTGTTTTTCCTTTGATTGTGGAGTTTCAAACTTGTTTGAACATTTAAGAAGAATAACCCTAAAACACATTCAATTAAATTGAATCCTAAAAAACATAAATACAAAAAACTTGTGTGACAACTTGCTTTTCATTGGAACCACTTTCCAATTCTTGCACACAAATAAAAAAATTTGAAATAACAGGGAAACAACCCAATTAATGCCCTCCACATTCCATGTGCACTATTGTATCGTAGACCTACCTAAAATCCTTAGCAACTTGACGCCTAAGGCTTAATCAACTTAGGATTGCTATATAGGTCTTAAGTTTTCTTTAGTTAATACCAATTCTGCCATCTATATCTGGTGTTCAGGCTGAGGGGCCGTGTCAAACGACCTGGTGCGGGTTTGTACAAGCACCTAGGGTTTTCCTTTGGAAACGTTTGGGCCCAAACCTCCCTTTAAGCAACTTGGCTAGATTTGTTGACAGAATGGGTATTCACTATTGAATGCTTATGTCCTACATAGACCAAGTCTTAGGTTTACTGTTAGGGAGTCGCACTTAAGTTAGGTCTAGCTTTGTTTGTTTGAATTGCACACTTTCTCTCATCTCTTTCTCTTCTCATCCCCTTCAATTCTTCCCAAACAGTGCACGCACGGGCTACGGTCCCAAAAACCACACCTTGAGGGACCATCTGATTTCACCCCCCGCAACAGAAAGTCATTTTTTCTTCCCCCTCCTCTTCTAAAAAAATGGAAAACCCAGGAAGCCGACAAAAAAATTCTGCTTCCACTTCAAACCTGTCAGCCGACCCACAAGCTGACTTCACCCTCCCTCACCTCCCTAACTTGGAGCAACCAGAAATACCAGCAGGGCCAGGTGGCCCTCCAATTATAACTCAAAATACAAATCCCTTTGCATTAATGGTCGACCATTTGGTTTGACTACAACAAAATCAAGAAGATTTAGCTAGGACTGTCATGAACCTAGCTAACCAAGGACAAAATCCACCGCCCCGCCAACAGCCTGTCGTTCCTCTTAAGGATTTCTATGATCCTTCCAATTATGAGGAAAGACCAGGGGAGGTCATACAAGAAGGGGATTTCAAGATCAAACCAGCCATTCTAAACTTTATTAAACATTTTCATGGTCTTCCAAGAGGGGACCCTTTTTGTCATCTCGAGGAATTAACTATCCTCACTCAAACCACTCGTTCCCGCAATGTGTAGGAAGACATGTGGTTAATGAGACTTCTTCCTCTCTCTCTTAAAGACAAAGCATCTCATTGGTTTAGAATGGTTGGGCACCCAATTACCACCAGGCCCCAACTAAAAAACTCTTTTCTTAAAAAAAATTTTCCGATCGGTCGAACGAATGCATTAAGAAGATTCATAACGACCTTTCAACAGAAAATTGGTGAACCCCTCCATGAAACCTAGGAAAGATTTCAGGAACTTCTAAGAAGTTATCCCCACCATGAAATTCCACAATGGTAGTTAGTGCTGATCTTCTGTCATGGATTAGAAGATCAATTGAAATGATTTGTGGATGTCCCGTGTGGGGGCCATTTTCTTAACAAAGATGCCGAAAGTGCCTATCTCCGCTTTGAAGAAATGAGTGAAAATTCATTTAACATGACTTCAATGGACACTTTTGGCAGATCACAAAACCCCAGACATGGAGTCCATGAAATTGAATCCAAATCTACCTCCGTTCTAGTCACTCAAGATGATCTATATATGTTAGCTCAGTGACTGGACCAGATGCAAATTCACCAAAAGAAAATGGAAGAAAAGCTCATAAATAAACAAGCTCCACATGCTCACTCTCCACACACTAACCCCCTACACATTCTCTGAAGAGAAAATCTACACAACATTGATGCCACATCTACTGGCCAGCAATTTTTGGCTGATTTCCCACAAGATTTGACTGGGAATTTTGATCAAAATATTTTTGATCCCACCTCAGAAAATATTTATGCTCTCCAGGAGCAATTTAGAAACCCTCCAACACTTCCAATCAAAACTGGAGGACTAACCCGAATCACTCCTGGAAAAACTCAAACCCGATTCCTTTTCCCAAACACAACTATTTTGGGAATTATGGGCAACCTATGCATTAACCTAGACCATCCCAGGATGACATTAATAATTAGGTCATGAAAACTCTGCAAGGAATGCAGACTCAAGTGACAGAAGTAAGCCATATGATTACCAACTTGCAACACCAAGTTAAGGTTACTCCTGATCATCGACCTGTTGGGAATTTACCATCCCAACCCATGCCGAACCAAAATAATCAAAGAAATCAGTTCCAAGGTGGATATCCCATTCAACCCATTCAACCAGCACCTCAGCATCCACCAGGTTTCAATAACAATCAGGCTTCCCGTCCTCATCCTAGAAACAACCAGACTGTAAATGCAGTTACTTTGAGGAATGGGAAAACCACTCACAATCCCTTGCCTGTTAAAGAAACCTGATTTAATGAAACATAGATTAACTCTTCCCCATCTCCCCCTCCTATTATTCAGGAACCAATTAATGCAAAACAGGGAAACCCTTCTCCATTTCCACAAGCCCTCCACTCTTCAAATAAGAAAAAGAAGAAATCCAAGCCCACTGAGAAGGAATTAATGGATTTATTTGGGCAAGTAGAAATTAATATCCCTCTCTTAGATGCCATTAAATACATCCCTGCCTTTGCGAAATTCCTAAAAGATTTATGTACTCCAAAAAGGCAGCCTAGAAATTTAGGAAAGGTGATCCTTCCAGAGACAGTCAACTCAGTTGTGCAGAGCCGATTGCCTCACAAGAGAAAAGATCCTGGCGCCCCCTAATTCAAGTTATCATTAATGATACCTCATTTGATCGTGCTTTGGTGGATCTTGGTGCCTCAATTAATCTTATTCCCACAGTTATTTTTGAGGAATTTAAGATCGGTGAATTAAAGCCTGTTGAGATTACTCTCCAATTAGCCGATCGATCTACAATTAAACCAAGGGGAATTGTTGAGGATGTTCTTGTCCAGGTCAAAAATTTTCTATTCATAGTAGACTTTTTAGTCCTGGACATAGAGGTACCAGAAGCACTAAAGTTTTCCCCCATTATTCTTGGAAGACCATTCTTAGCCAATGCCCGTGCAAATATTGATTGTGATTCTGCAAAGATGAAGATCATGTGTGGCGGTGAATCTGTAACCCTAGACATTTTTCAAGCTTCTAGGTGGTTTCAAGAACCAGATTTCTTTGATGATCCAGATTCGGAAATAGAAAACATTGTGGAGGAAACTTTGCAGATTTCCCATTTAGGTTCCTGTTTTGCTATCAATACGGTTCCTAAACAATCCACTTCTTCTCACCCTTCCACCCTAACCACACGTCCAGCTAACCTTCCAGCTGACCCTTTCACTCTCACCTGACCACTAACCCATAAAGCAAAAACTCTTTCGGAGCCGGGCCCACAATTGGAATTGAAACCTTTGCCCAACTCCCTTAAATATGTCTTCCTGGGTCCTAATCAGACCCTGCCCCTAATTATAAATTCTAGACTTACCGAGGCACAAGAGCACAAACTTCTCCAGGTTTTGCGTAAATATCGAAAAGCTATTGGTTGGACCCTTTCTAATCTTAAGGGTATTCATTCGTCCTATTGTACACATCGTATATATTTAGAGGACAATTCTCTCCCCTCCCGCCAACCACAAAGGTGCTTGAACCCTATTATGCAGGAGGTGGTAAAAAAGGAGATTATTAAGTGGCTGCATGCTAATATCATCTACCACATTTCTGACAACTCCTGGGTTAGTCCAACACAAGTTGTGCCCAAAAAGGCTGGACTAACAGTTGTCACAAATGATAATGGGGAGAATGTAGCCACTCGAACAGCTTCTTCTTGTTGCGTGTGTATTGCTTATTGATAATTAAACACCGCCACAAAGAAGGACCATTTCCTGCTCCCCTTTATTGATCAAATCTTGGAGCAGTTAGCTGGACGAGATTTTTACTATTTTTTGGATGGTTATTCCCGCTATAATCAGGTAGCGGTTCATCTTGAGGACTAGGACAAAATAACTTTCACCTGCCCCTTTGGAACCTTTGCTTTTCGAAGCATGCCCTTCAGTCTTTGCAACGCACCTGCGACTTTTCAAAGGTGCATGCTTGCAATTTTTTCAGACCTAGTAGGCGAATGTTTAGAAGTCTTTGTGGATGACTTCTCTATTTTTGGAGATTCTTTTGACCATTGTCTCAAAAACCTTGAAAGAACTCTCCAAAAATGCATAGAAGTTAATCTGGTCCTCAGTTAGGAAAAAGCCATTTCATGGTCCAAGAAGGTATTGTCTTGGGCCATGTCATTTCAAAACAAGGAATTGCAGTAGATAAAGCAAAAATAGATGCTATATCTGAGCTCCCAGCACCTGCTAGTGTCAAATAGATCAGATCCTTTTTGGGTCATGTGGGTTTCTACCGTCGATTTATACAAAATTTTTCCCAAATCTCCAAGCCCTTATGTCAGCTTCTCACTAAACACCAGCCATTTGATTTTAATGATAAGTGCTTGGAGAGTTTTCTGAGGTTGACGAAGGAGGTTACTGAGGCACCAATATTGCAGAGACTTGACTTGAATAGTCCCTTTGAATTAATGACAGATGCCTCAGATTTTGCTGTAGGGGCCATTCTAGGGCAAAGAATTGGCAAGAAGCCCATTGTGATCTATTATGCTACCAAAACTCTTGATGATGCACAACGGAATTACACGGTTACTGAAAAGGAACTTCTTGCCATTGTATTTGCCTTAGAAAAATTTAGATCTTATCTGTTGGGGTCACATGTCACTATATATACCAACCACTCAGCAATTAAATATTTGCTGACAAAGAAAAATGCGAAAACCCGCCTTATCTGTTGGATTCTGCTGCTCCAGGAATTTGACCTGGAAATCAAGGATAAGGTGGGCTTGCATAATGTAGTGGCCGACCATCTCTCTCGTCTTATGACGAATGACATAATGACCTCGCCAGATCAGTTCCCCGATGAAAGCATTTTAGCTGCTACAACCCTCCCTTGGTTTGCACCCATCGCAAACTACTTAGCAACAGAATAAGTTCTTTGCTGATATTAAATATTATTTTTGGGAGGAGCCCGACCTTTTCCGCATTTGTGCCAATTAAGTCATTCGACGATGTGTACTTGATTCTAAAATCCATGATATTTTGACACATTGTCACTCAATGGCTTGTGGTGGACACTTTTCGGGCAGGAAAACTATAACTAAAATCCCTAATGCGGGATTTTATTGTCCCAGCTTGCACAAAGACGCTCATGACTTTGTTCGGTCCTGTGTGCGTTGCTAGAGCATCGGGAACATGACTCGAAAGGATATGATGCCCCTTAATCCTATTTTAGAGGTTGAAATTTTTTATGTTTGGGGCATCGACTTCATGGGACCGTTCATCAACTCTGGTGGGTATTTATGTATATTAGTCGCAGTCGACTATGTTTCAAAATGGATAGAAGCAATACCAAACCGCACTAGTGATCACTGTGTGGTTGTCGAATTTCTTAAGAAAAATATTTTCTCAAGATTCGGCATACCAAAAGCCATTATCAGTGATGGAGGCTCACATTTCACCCACTCACAATTCCATCACCTTCTTTCAAAATATGGGGTTAATCATAAAATTTCCACACCTTATCACCCCCAAACAAATGGCTACGCTAAAGTTTCTAACCGGGAAATTAAAAATATTTTACAAAAGACGGTCAGGCCCGACCGTAAAGATTGTCCCACCAAATTGGATAGCGCTTTATGGGCCTACCGTACCGCTTTTAAAACCCCGCTCGGCATGTCTCCCTTCCATCTAATTTTTTGGGAAGGCATGCCATCTCCCGGTAGAGCTAGAACATAAGGCTTGTTGGGCAATAGAGCAACTCAACATGAATTTATCTGACACCGGTATCCATAGAAAATTACAATTAATTGAATTGGAAGAATTACGTAATCTTTCCTATGAAAATGCGAGGATTTATAAAGATCGAACAAAGAAATTCCATGATAAATATATTGTTCGGAAACACTTTGATGTTAGTCAACTTATTTGGCTTTTCGATGCAAGATTACGCCTTTTTCCTGGCAAATTAAAATCAAAATGGATTGGCCCCTTTATTGTCCATAAAATATATCCATACAGTGCTATTGATCTTTTTGATCCAAAAACTAATTTGACCTTTCAAGTCAACGGCCAACGTTTAAAGCCCTATTTTGATCATATGCCTAATCTTCCATCTGAATCTTTTAGTTTTACTGAGCCAGCCACCCTCGATCACTAATGCACACTATGCCTGGCTGAATGGCGTAAAAGATAGCACTGGATGGGAGGTAACCCATCATTTTTTCCTGCTTTCCTTTTTTCTTCTTCTTCCAGGTTTTGATCATCCTAAACCCGACCGTTCTTCACTAAGGTGATCCCTTTTCCCTCCTAATGCATGAGGACATGGCATATCTTAAGCATCGGAAGAGTGTTTTTAAAATTTGATGATCGATTTAGGATTTTCAAAACCTAAAAGAATGCATTTTTCTTTAGTTATTTTATTTTCCTGCTTGCATACCCAAGAAAATAAAAATGTTAAAAACTTTTTGAGGAAAAATTTTTGAAATCGGGAGTAAGGTTGAAAAAATTCACTTTTGGCTACAATGGGATTTAATCTTTAACAAACTAGGGATGAGGATGCGAATCTCATTAGAATTTCAAGGTCTATTTTTAGACTAGATCAGATATCCTTCTCTAAAATTCCACCTGAACTCATGATAGTTCAAGTGACTTGATCCTATTTTGTAATATGGAAAGTATTTAGCTTAGTCTCTAATTCAAAGACTTGCATTTCTTGAGAAACTTCTTGTGTCAATTTTCACACACAAGCAAACAATTAGAAAATAACTAAAAATTAGAAAAGCTCCCTTGTTTGGACTTAGTAAAAGTCTGAAGCAGATCATTGGCTTCAGTTCCCACCGTCGAGGAGGAAAATGTCTCCTTTGAGGACACGATGTCAACATGTTACCGCCTCGGCATTGCTCCATATCTATATTTCATATCCTTAGATGGAGCATTAAAGTGCATTTTAGCAGCTCAAGTGTCTTGGATGGTGCTCTACCTATAGTGTTGGAGTAAGAGCTTGAGTTTGCTTGGAGTGCCCCTTTACACCGCATTGTGTTTTGGGGTTGTGAGCTTCTGGGTGGAGTCATGGACGGTGCTATCCCGAAGTACTGGCGCCAGAGCCCCCTCGAGGATTGGTAATAGGAATGATGATTTTGACACACCTGTTGTAAGACTAAGCTAAAAATAAGCATGGGGGAGAAAAAAAAATAGTAATAATAAATAAATTAACACACCCTTATAAATGTTGGCCTTTCACAGGCACGAACACAAGGTTTTAAAGGATTTTACAAGTTGCGAATCAAATTCATGAGCTAGAAAAATCCTAAAAATAAAAATTTCAAGACATCTCAATTAACAAGGGGCTAATTTGTGAATTTTTTGGAGGATATATTGATCCCGTTTTGTCTAATGGTTGGATCCGAAATAAATCTCGATGTTTATCTTTAACAAATCCTGTACCTCTAGTGTTTAGTTCAACCAAGGTCCCTTAATCTCTTTGTCCACGAAAGTAGAAAAAAATTAGATTTCCCAAAAACTCCATTTTCCAAAAAAATTTGAATTTTTGCTAAGAGACTACCAAAAGATAAGCATGGGGATGTGATAAACGCCATTTTATCATCATTCTTATACATTAAAACAAACCTAGCTCTTAGGATTTTACTCCGCAAATGGGTTTCTGGGCTGCATTTAGGCATTAACTAGGTTAGGCATGCATTGCATTTTCTTTTGTTGTTTTAATGTGTTTTTGTGAGTGTTAGGGATGAATAGATATACAGATCCCCAAAACCCTAGCACTCAAAAAGGCATATGGTGAAGGAGGAGCTCAGACTAGCTGGAACTCAGCTTGATCAGCTCACCACAGTTGGAACTAAGCTCACTTGAACTAGGGTTAGCTCATCCCTGCTCCATTCAGCTAATCTCAGCTGAATGGCAGCTCAAGAGAGTTCATCTTAGCTCAACCTAGCTCAAGTCAGCTCAGATCCAACTCAACCAAGTTGAGTCTAGCTCATTTTAGCTCCCACTAGTCCACAAGGAGCTCTAGCTAGCTCAGCTGAGTTGACTGGAGTTCACCCAACACAGATCTAGCTACATCCAGCAACACTTAACTCCAGCCAGCTGAAGAACAACTCATCCCAGCTCAGGAAGCTCAAGTCTAGCTCTCGGTGACCCAGCTTAGCTCAAGCTAATTGAGCTAAGCTACCTTAGCTGTCTCAACCAGCTCAATCGTCCCCGGGAGCACCAGACCCAGCTCACCTCAGCTCCATTCAATAGAAGCCAACTTACTTTAGCTTGGCTTAGTAGCTAGCAAAGAACTAGTAAGCTAAGCCAGCTGGAGTAGCCCCATGTTGACTGATAGCGATTTTACGCGGTTTGTTAATTAGGCAATTTAGTGTCGTTGCAACGCGTAAATCCGCTTTCGCTCTTAAATTTATAATCCTAGAGAGGGGAGTATCTAGGGTTGTCCAAGGAGGCCAAATGTTTGCAAAAGTGATTCTCTTTCTTGGAATACAAATCTCATCTTTCTTTTTGGTATTTTTCAATATATTCTTTTTTTTTGTTTTTGGATTAAGACAACATGCGAAATGGTGGCAGGAAGGTGATTTGCACATCAAATTTAACTACTACTTCTAAGTGGCAAGTAGAGCCTCTCCCTAAGCTCACTCTAGGCAAGTGGAGGCCTAGAATAATTAGGGAGAGGGAGTGAACAATGCTAAAAAAAACAAAGCAAGTAGAAATGCAAAATAGAAAATTGCAAAGAAGGCAACTTAGATTGACGAAAAGTGTTTTACAAAAAGAACCTAGTAGAGGAATGCTTCTACTACTAGAAAAATTAAAATAAAGAAAAGCAAACACAAATCCTCTAGATAGATGGTGAAGAAGAGGGCATCTTGCTCCAAGGTTGGTGGCTCCCAATCTTGAAAGGACTCCTTCAACTCCTTCCTTGCAGTGCTTCGCCAAGGTGATGTCCTCCAAGGCAAGCCCTAAGGGGGCGTGCCCTAAGCTTCTCTCCAAGTGTGGACGTCCACCCTAGGTCCTTCTCCTTTTCCTGGCCATCCTCCTTGAAGTGGAAGAGTCCTCCTCGTTGGCGTGGAGAAGAAGGCACCAAAAGGGCTGGTGATGTGCCCCTTTAATCTCCTTCTCTACTCCTTCTTGGCCATAGGTATAGGAGGTTTAGGTAGCCTATTACACTAATGGAGGATGATCTAAAATGGTTGTAGGTGGTGGGTTTATATAGAGTACGAAGGGGGGATAAGGTGACTCTTGGAATGGAGGGCTAAGATGGAGAGATGGAGGTGGTTGGGGATCCTAAGGCTAAGGGCAATTGGCGCCAACTCAAGGGGTGTTAAGGGGGTGGTTATGGTGGTGTTGGTGGCTTTTGGTGGTGGAGAGACACCACCATTTTGGCGCCATCCTAGGGTCATCTAGAAGGGGGGTTAGGTGGATGGTGGAGATGGATTTAAGGAGAGGTGTATGGTGGAGATGAAGGGAATTTTGGAGGGAAAGTTGGCGCCAAAAGGGAAGGGTTCTGGAAGGTCATTTTGGAGGGAAAATAGGTGGCTTTTGGTAGTGGTGATGGGGTGAAGGGGTGTGATGGTGGTGGCGCCAACTTGGACTAGGATAGCTAGCTTAGGTGAGCTTAGTTGATGGAGCTAGCTAGGGTTGACTTTGAAGGTGGTGGATGGCCAAGGAGCTGGTTGCTAGCTAAGCTAAGCCAACCTAGCTTAACTAAAGGTGGAGTAGAGGAGAAGGTGTTGGAGCTAGGGTTTGGAGGGAGGAGCTGAGGAGGAGAAGTCTGGAGCTGAAATTGGAGATGGCTGCTGCTGAAGAGGCTGGCATGGAGCTACTCTAGCTGGCTTAGCTTGCTAGTTCTTTGCTCATTGCTAAGCCAAGCTAAAGTAAGCTAGCTTCTACCATGATGAGCTGAGGTGAGCTAGGTCTGGTGCTCCTGGGGAGACTCAAGCTCGTTGAGGCAGTTAAGGTAGCTTAGCTCAACTGAGTTGAGCTAAGCTAAGTCCCCAGGAGCTGGACTTGAGCTTCCTGAGCTAGGATGAGTTCTTCTACAACTGGCTGGAGTTGAGTGGAGCTGGATGTAGCAAGATCTAAGCTGGGGTGAACTCCTGTCAACTCAGCTGAGCTAGCTAGAGCTCCCTGTGGACTAGTGGGAGTTGAGATGAGCTAGACTCAGCTAAGTTGAGCTGGATCTGAGCTGACTTGAGCTAGGGTGAGCTAAGATGAACTCTCTTGAGCTGCCATTCAGCTGAGATTAGCTGAATGGAGCTGGGATGAGCTAACCCTAGTTCAAGTAAGCTAGGTTCCAGCTGTGGTGAGCTGGATCAAGCTGAGTTCCAGCTAGTCTGGGCTTCTCCTTCACCATTTGCCTTCTTGAGTGCTAGGGTTTTAAGGATCTGTGTATCTGTACATCCCTAACACTCACAAAAACACATTAAAAAGATGATAAGAAAATGCAATGCATGGCTAACCTAATTTATACCTAAATGCAGCCCAAAAACCCATTTGCGAAGTAAAATCCTAAGAGCTAGGTTTGTTTTAATGCATAAGATTGATGATAAACTGGTGTTTATAACACCCCCATGCTTATCTTTTGCTAGTCTCTTAGCAAAATTTTAATTCTTTTTGGAAAACAAAATTTTTGGGAAATCTAATTTTGTTTGACTTTTGAGGAGAAAAAGAGATTAAGGGACCTTGGTT
The DNA here is from genome assembly GCA_037157565.1 of Thalassia testudinum. Lineage (NCBI taxonomy): Eukaryota > Viridiplantae > Streptophyta > Magnoliopsida > Alismatales > Hydrocharitaceae > Thalassia > Thalassia testudinum. The sequence goes on from JAZHRO010000057.1 coordinate 47,635,146, forward strand.
GATTAAAACACAGGAGGTACGGGATTTGTTAAAGATAAACATTGGGATTTATTTTTGGATTCAATCATTAGATAGAACGGGATCAATATATCCTCCAGAAAATTCACAAATTAACCCTTTGTTAATTCAGATGACTTGAAATGTTTGTTTTTAGGATTTTTCTGGCTCATGAATCTAATTCGCAACTTGCAAAATCCTTTAAAACCTTGTGTCTATGATTGTGAAAAGCCAACATTTATAAGGGTGTGTTAATTTATTTATTATTACTTTTCTTTTTTTCTTTTTTTTTTTCTTTTTCCCCCATGCTTATTTTTAGCTTAGTCTTACAACAGATGTGTCGGTATCATCATTCCCATTACCATTCCTCGAGGGGGCTCTGGCGCCAATACTTCAGGATAGCACTGTCCATGACACCACCCAGGAGCTCACAACCCCAAAACACGATGCGGTGTAAAGAGGCGCTCCAAGCAAACTCAAGCTCTTGCTCCGACACTATAGGTAGAGCACCGTCCAAGACACTTGAGCCGCTAAAATGCGCTTTAATGCTCCATCTAAAGATATGAAATATAGATATGGAGCAATGCCGAGGCGGTAACATGTTGACATCGCGTCCTTAAAGGAGGCATTTTCCTCCTTCTCGGCGGTGGGAACTCAAACCAATGATCTACTTCAGACTTTTACTAAGTCCAAACAAGGTAGTTTTTCAAATTTTTAGTTATTTTTAAGTGTTGGCTTGTGTGAAGAGTGACACAAGAAGTTTCTCAAAACATGCAAGTTTTTGAATCAGAAGCTAAGTCAAATACTTTCCACGTTACAAAATAGGATCAAGTCACCTGAACTATCATGAGTTCAGGTGGCGTTTTAGAGAAGGATATCTGATCTAGTCTAAAATAGACCCTGGAATTCTAATGATCAGATCCATATCCTCATCCTTAGTTTGTTAAAGATTAAATCCCATTGTATCAAAAGTGAATTTTTCGACCTTAGTCCCAATTTCAAAATTTTTCCTCAAAAAGTTCTCAACATTTTTTTCTTTTGGGTATGCAAGCAAGAAAATAAAATAACTAAAGAAAAATGCATGTTTTTAGGTTTTGAAAATCCTAAATCAATCGTCAAATTTTAAAAACACCCCCCCATGCTTAAAATATGCCATGTCCTCATGCATTAGGAGTGAAAAGGGATCACCTTAGTGAAGAATGGACAGGTTTAGGATGATCAAAACTTGGAAAAAGAAAAGAAGAAAAGGAAAGCAGGAAAAAAATGATGTGTTACCTCCTATCTAGTGCTGTCTTTTACGCCATTTAGCCGGCCGTGAAGGTATGCACAGAAGACGGAAAATCATGTAAAAAGTTGGACACTTGATTGTCTTTAATAAAAGTGTCTTCCTCAAGATCCCTAAAAGGATGAGTGGTAAAGAAAAAGGGATTAAAATAAAATAGAGAAATGGAAAAAGGACCCCGGTCTGGCCATGGTTTGAATTGATGATGAAGGCCAAACTCAGGTGGATCAGGTGGTAGGTCCAATAGAAAAGGGAGGGGAAAGGAGTTACTGATATGCAAGATGGGTGAAGTTAGTGTGGATATTTTTGGTGAAAAATCAGGAAGATGAAAAAGGGGAAAGTCAAACCCTAGTTGATCTGGAAAGTCTTGGACCACATAATTATCCTTAGAATAAGAATCAATAAAATCTAGATCAATAGTGGTCAAAGATGAATGAGATTGGATCAACATATACTTTTCAAATACTGCTTCCATTTTATTATCAGTATCCTCAAAAATTTTATGATCACTAGACCTCTTGGAAGCTAGAAATAAATCTAATGAGAAGGTCTGGTTACTGCAACTTATATTCATTTTCCCAGAATGAGAATGGATATTAGATGTTGCGGTAATCAAAAGGGGTCTTCCAAGAATGGTATTAATGAGAGCCTTAGGTACCTCTATGTCAAGGACTAGAAAATTTATCGGAAATAGACAATTTCGGACATTGATAATACTATCCTCAACAACTCCCCGCAATTGAATGGTAGATCGATCCTCCAATTGAAATTGAACCTTAGGAGGTTTTAAATCACTGAATCGAAATTCCTCAAATAAGACCAGGGGGATGAGATTACTAGAGGTACCTAAGTTGAGAGTGGTGCGAAAAAAAATGGTGTCAGTTATGACAACTGAGATTAGTGATGTGCCCTGGTCCTTTTTTGTGAAAGGCAGCATGCTCTGATAAACTGAGCTGGCTGTCTTAGAAAGGACCAACCTTTCTAGATTCTGATCATGCCTTTTTGAAGTAAATTTTTTAGAGGCATGGGGAGAATCTGGGAGGGGAATATTCCTCTCGACTTGCTTGAATAAGCCCAAACGATTGTGGTCAGAGGGCTCTGATTTTGGATTGTTGGATTGCAGTTTTTGAGAGTGGGAAATAGGGTTTGAATCAGGTGTTTTTGGGATTTCTTTTTCTTCTTCCTTATTGAGGTTAGGGGAGTCAATCTGCATTGGTTGAGAATCAGTTTCATCATTTGAATGTGAAGGCCTTAAATCCATGTTGGTTTCCTCACCCCTCAAAGTCTCTGCATACGCAGCTTGGTGGTCACTAGGAGGTGGGGGGGCCTGATTTTGATAGAAACTAGGTTGGTGCTGTGATATTGGGTTAATAGGAGGCTGAACCATGTGGTTCTGATGTTGGTATCCACCTGGGTGTTGGTTCCTGGGATTAATAAAGTTTGGTGTGGGTTGGGATGGTGAGTGTCCTGCAGGTCTTTGAGTCGGAATATCCCCAATTTGATCATTGAGATTGTTAATAAGATGGGTTGTTTCCTTTGTTTTTCTTTGTAACTCCTGCAGGGTTTTCATCATCTGGGCATTAATGTCTTCTTGAGATTGCCCAGATTGATAAGTCTGATTTGAATCATACCCTCCAAATGGGTTTTGTTGTTGGTGTGGAACCGGATTGGTCCAGGAGTGAGCCGGATAATTTCCCCCATTAGAGGAATTTTTCAATTTCTCCTGGAAAGTAGGGACATTTTGGGTGGGGTGATGATTGGGATAAACATAATTCCCTGTTGAACCATAGAAAGCCTCAGAATAATAATTATACTCAGCACGAGATTTATGCAGATTTTCTCTCTTGCGGGTGTTTAAAGTGGTGAGATGTGGAATGTGTGGAGCTTGGGTAGGTGTGGCAGGACTCCCTTGGTTGGCTAGGTTTGTTAAATCCTTATGCAACTGTTGTTTCTTAACTTGTAGTTGAGCCATGATAGAGTAGAGATTAGGTGGAGGGGCCTGATTAAGTAGCTCCTGGGTGGAAAAATAGGGGAAAGAAAAATGAGCATGCAGGTTAGACGACCAATTTTGATTTTCCATTTTGAGAGAAGAGGAAGAATGCACGAAAAGCCTTTTTTGGTGAGGCAAAATCAAGTGGTCCCTCCAAGTGTGGAGTTTTGGACCGCCGCCCGTGCAAAATGGAAGAAATGGCAGTGGAGGAGAAGAGATGGGGATGAGAGAAGTGTGCACACAAGCAATCAAATTCTAGACCTAACTTAATTGTGACTCCCTAGAATTTAACCTAAGACTTGGTCTACCTAGGAAATAAGTAATCAATAGTGAATACCCGTTCTGTCAACAAATCTAGCCAAGTTGCTTAAGGGGAGGTTTGGGCCCAAGCGTTTCCTAGGAAAATCCTCAGGTGCTTGTACAAACCGGCGCCTGCTCGTTTGACACGGCCCCTCAGCCTAAACACCAGATATAGATGACAGAATTGGTATTAACTAGAGAAAACTTAAATCCTATATAGCAAGCCTAAATTGATGAAACCTTGGGGGTCAAATTGCTACAAATTTTAGTTAGGTATAGGATACTACAATGCACACGGAATGTGGAGGGTGTTATTGGGATGTTGCCCTGTTATTTAGATTTTTTTGTGTGTGTGCAGGAATTGGAGAGTGGCTCTAATAAAAATCAGTTGTCACACAATTTTTTTGTATTTTTGTCTTTTAGGATTTGATTTAATTAAATGTATTTTAGGGTTTCTGTAGTTAAATTTTCAAACAAGTTTGAAAATCCACAATCAAATGAAAACAAGTTGTATGGGTGATTGTATATTTCCTCTAAATTGAGTCTCTAGAGAGAAAGAAAGAAACCCTAAGTCAATTGTCCCTAAGACAGAAATTTAACTACCAATGAGTTATTTTTAGGCTTTCTGAATAGATAGTGGTCCAATCAATTCAACCAACACCACTACATTGAGTGAAATCAAATAAGGATTCCAGAAAATATTTTTTTAAGATTTTAGGAATTTGTTTGATAATTTTTTTGAATTTTTAATCGTACTGGTGTCAAAGTCCAGAAAATTTTTATGATTTTATATGATTTGTAGAATTTCACAAGGATTCCAGCAAGATAAATTTCACAAAAATTGGGTGAGTATAAAAATTCTAAAAATTCACGGAGTGTAGCAAAATAGGAAGATTAGATGGTGTGACCCCTCTACAATCCACGAATTTTTAAAAATTAAATAAAAATCGAATTGATCTAAAATTTGGAACAGATGTTCCTAACTTAATTGGGAATCACTGTATGAATTTTATGATTTTAGCAGGCCTGTGGTGTTAGGAATCAATTTTTCAAGTCCGGACAGAAATCTGGACCTGAAAAATAGAACACCAATACTTGCAATGGAGTGGTGTTAAAGAAGCATTGAAGCAAACAATGGATTTTATATGGACACCACTCCACCTAATTAATTTGTTTATGGTCCTGAAAGCCAAGTTTAATATTTTTTGGTAGTCTTTTAGCCTAAATGTGACAAGAAAGGGGAACCAACCTGAAATCCACGGGAAGAAAAGGAACTTTTAGGCTTTCGCTTTCGAATTCCCGCTTTCCCGCTGTAATTCCTGCACACACAAAAGAAAGAAAGAGAAGGGGATGAGATCCACTTCAAGTAAGAGGAACTTAACTAATGCAAAGCCGTGCCTCCCCAGCAACGACACCAAAAAGTGATAGCGATTTTACGCGGTTTGTTAATTAGGCAATTTAGTGTCGTTGCGACGCGTAAATCCACTTTCGCTCTTAAATTTATAATCCTAGATAGGGGAGTATCTAGGGTCGTCCAAGGAGGCCAAATGTTTGCAAAAGTGATTCTCTTGCTTGGAATACAAATCTCAACTTTCTTTTTGGTATTTTTCAATATATTATTATTTTTTGGTTTTGGATTAAGACAACATGCAAAATGGTGGCGGGAAGGTGATTTGCACTTTAAATTTAACTACTACTTCTAAGTGGCAAGTAGAGCCTCTCCCTAAGCTCAATCTAGGCAAGTGGAGGCCTAAAATAATTAGGGAGAGGGAGTTAACAATGCTAAAAAAAAACAAAGCAAGTAGAAATGCAAAATAGAAAATTGCAAAGAAGGCAACTTAGATTGACGAAAAGTGTTTTACAAAAAAAACCTAGTAGAGGAATGCTTCTACTACTAGAAAAATTAAAATAAAGAAAAGCAAACACAAATCCTCTAGATAGATGGTGAAGAAGAGGGCTTCTTGCTCCAAGGTTGGTGGCTCCCAATCTTGAAAAAACTCCTTCAACTCCTTCCTTGTAGTGCTCCGCCAAGGTGTTGTCCCCCAAGGCAAGCCCTAAGGGGGTGTGCCCTAAGCTTCTCTCCAAGGGTGGACGTCCACCCTAGGTCCTTCTCCTTTCCTGGCCATCCTCCTTGAAGTGGAAGAGTCCTCCTCCTTGGCGTGGCCCAAGTTGAAGAGAGTGGGGAGAAGAAGGCACCAAAAGGGCTAGTGAGGTGCCCCTTTAATCACCTTCTCTACTCCTTCTTCATGGCCTACGGTATAGGTGGTTTAGGTAGCAAATTACACTAATGGAGGATGATCAAAAATGGTTGTAGGTGGTGGGTTTATATAGAGTAGGAAGGGGGGCTAAGGTGACTCTTGGAATGGAGGGCTAAGATGGAGAGATGGAGGTGGTTGGGGATCCTAAGGCTAAGGGAAATTGGCACCAACTCAAGGGGTGTTAAGGGGGTGGTTATGGTGGTGTTGGTGGCTTTTGGTGGTTGAGAGACACCACCATTTTGGCGCCATCCTAGGGTCTTCTAGAAGGGGGGTTAGGTGGATGGTGGAGATGGATTTAAGGAGAGGTGTATGGTGGAGATGAAGGGAATTTTGGAGGGAAAGTTGGCGCCAAAAGGGAAGGGTTCTGGAAGGTCATTTTGGAGGGAAAATAGGTGGCTTTTGGTAGTGGTGATGGGGCAAAGGGGAGTGATGGTGGTTGTGCCAACTTGGAGTAGGATAGCTAGCTTAGGTGAGCTTAGTTGATGGAGCTAGCAAGGGTTGACTTTGAAGGTGGTGGATGGCCAAGGAGCTGGTTGCTAGCTAAGCTAAGCTAAGCTAGCTTAGCTAAAGGTGGAGTAGAGGAGAAGGTGTTGGAGCTAGGGTTTGGAGGGAGGAGCTGAGGAGGAGAAGTCTGGAGCTGAAATTGGATATGGCTGCTGCTGAAGAGGCTGGCATGGAGATACTCTAGCTGGCTTAGCTTGCTAGTTCTTTTCTCGTTGCTAAGCCAAGATAAAGTAAGCTAGCTTCTACCATGATGAGCTGAGGTGAGCTAGGTCTGGTGCTCCCGAGGAGACTCAAGCTGGTTGAGGCAGTTAAGATAGCTTAGCTCAACTAAGTTGAGCTAAGCTAAGTCCCCGGGAGCTGGACTTGAGCTTCCTGAGCTAGGATGAGTTCTTCTACAACTGGCTGGAGTTGAGTGGAGCTGGATGCAGCAAGATCTAAGCTGGGGTGAACTCCTGTCAACTCAGCTGAGCTAGCTAGAGCTCCCTGTGGACTAGTGGGAGTTGAGATGAGCTAGACTCAGCTAAGTTGAGCTGGATCTGAGCTGACTTGAGCTAGGGTGAGCTAAGATGAACTCTCTTGAGCTGCCATTCAGCTGAGATTAGCTGAATGGAGCTGGGATGAGCTAACCCTAGTTCAAGTAAGCTAGGTTCCAGCTGTGGTGAGTTGGATCAAGCTGAGTTCCAGCTAGTTTAGGCTTCTCCTTCACCATTTGCCTTCTTGAGTGCTAGGGTTTTAAGGATCTGTGTATCTGTACATCCCTAACACTCACAAAAATACATTAAAAAGACAATAAAAAAATGCAATGCATGCCTAACCTAATTTATGCCTAAATGCAGCCCAAAAACCCACTTGCGGAGTAAAATCCTAAGAGCTAGGTTTGTTTTAATGCATAAGAATGATGATAAACTGGCGTTTGTCATTGACCTCTTTAGCACCTGCTAGCTCCACTTCAGCTCTGGACTCTTTACAACCAGCTCCTCCCACCAAGCCCTAGCTCCAACAGCTCCTCTACTCCACCATTAGCTAAGCTAGCTTAGCATAGTTTGGCTATGCTCCAGCTTCCTTGGCTTGTACCACCCAAAAACCCTACCTAACAACTCCACCAACTTGCTCTACCTAGGTTCCACATAAGCTAACCCTACTTGCGCCAACCTAGCCTACCCACCACATCCAAAAGACACCTAAAAGTGGCGTCAAAACCACCCTAACTGCCCCCTTGTTGGTGCCACTTTTCCCTCCAATAATCCCCTTCATCTCCACCACACATCTCCCATTAAACCCATCTCCACCCTCCACATAATCCCACCTTCTAGAGGCCTCAAAGTTGGCACCAGCCCATGGCACCTCCCCATGGTTGGTGCCACTTTTAGGTGCCTCTTGACCAACCCTAACTACCACCCTTACACCCCTTAGGTGGCGCCAACCATCCTTAACCATAGGATCATCTAACCACCTCCATCCTCCCATCTTAGCCCTCCATTTCAAGAGGCACCTTAACACCTCATCCTACCCTATTGAAAGACCACTACCCACCACCATTTAAACCATCCTTGGCTAGCAAATTCACTCTCATATTATACCTAGAGCCCACGCCCAAGAGAGAAGAAGAACAAGAAGATTAAGGGGATATTCTGTCCCTTTGGTGCCTTCCCCTCTTCCCTTCTCTCTTGAGCCACGCTAGCCAAAGGAGAAGCTAGGCAAGGAAGATCTTTGGAGGAGATCTTGAAGGTGGTCCATGCCAACTTGGAGGAGCTTTTGAGGGTGGTGCACGCCCACCCCTTGGAGGAGAGCATTGTAGGTGGTAGCATCCACCTTGGAGGAGCTCTCAAGGAAGGAGAAGAAGGAGGCCCTCTTTTCAATCCAAGGAGTAGCCAGGCTTGGAGCAAGAAGACTCCCTTCTTCACCAAATTTTACAATAGGATTTGTGTTTGTTTTATTGCTTTTAGATTTTTTCATTTCTAGTAGAATCATTCCTCTACTTGTCCTGGAAAAGAACACAAATTCTAGTTAATCAAATTGCCTTCTTTTTACTTTCTATAGCAATTGTTGTTTTTGTCCTAGAACTTGTTTCACCTCTTTTTCCTAATTACTCTTGGCCTCCACTTGTCTAGAGTGAACTTAGGAAGAGGATATATCTATCTCTTAAGTTTTAGTCAAGTAATTATAGGTGTTAGTACTTTCCGCCACAATTCGCATTTTGCCCTTGTCTTTTCAAAACAAAAAAATTACATATTTAAAATACCAAAAAGAAAGTTGAGATCTATTTTGTAGGCAAGAGAATTAATTTTGCAAACATTTGGCCTGCTTGGACGACCCTAGATACTCCCCAATCTAGGATATAAATTAAAAAGCGTATGTGAATTCGTGTGTTACAATGACATTAAAAACCTACTTTTATAAATCATGCGACTTTTCGCATCAATCGTCAACCACAGCTTTGATGTCACATATTTGTTCAATAACAGCGCAACTAATCCCTTGCTGGGCCTTAAAGATCTCAATCTTTAATGTTTGGTTCCAGAATTTCAGTTCAATTTAGCCCTCCTCACAATTTATGTTGGCCCTAGCAGTGGCCAGAATGGGTCTCCCAAGTATAATTGGTGTATCCCTTGGGTTTTCTGGGGCATCCATATCCAAGACTACAAAGTCCACTGGGAAATAGAAATCTCGAACCCTAACAATGACATCCTCAAGAACTCCTTTAGGTGACTTAATAAATCGATCAGCCAACTATAATGGCACCTCTGTTGATTTAAGCTCAGATTCCTCAAGGTGGTCAAGTAGGGATGTAGGTATTAGGTTTATGGAGGCTCCTAGATCTAATAAAGCTCTATCAAATTGGGTATCACCAATTGTACAGGAAATCAAGGGAGTACCTGGATCTTTTTCCTTAGGTGGGAGTTTACTCAAAATTACAAAGCTGGCTTGCTTTGACGGTACGATTGGACTCCCACTCTTGGTTCGCGGCTTACGTTTAGGTGTACACACGTCTTTTAGAAATCATGCGTAAGCTGGTATGTGGCAAATTGCATCCATCAAGAGGATGTTTATCTGGACCTATTCAAAGAGCTTGACCAAATCCTCCTTTGGTGCCATGTGTTTGTTTGTCCTCTTTCCCTTGGTCAAGGCCTCGGGAAATGGAACCTTGGATGGTTCCTCTAGAATAGATATAGGTTCTTGATCTAGGACAGGGGTGTCCTGGATAACTATCCTATGGCTTGGGTTAGCACTACTAGGCTAAAAGTGGCTTGCGTAAGGTGGGTCTTGTGTTGTTTTGCCACTACAGGTTGTTACAAAATTCAGTCCTACTTGGTTTTGGTTCGGTGTCGGAAAAATAGGTGGTTGCTACTGAAATCCTAACTATGATGTTGAAGATTCCATCCCATTAGGTGATGGAACAGAGGGGGCCTAATAAATCTTGTGGGCTTGGCCCGAATTTTGGTTTATAATGCACCTTTGGTTCGGCACATTATTCGGATTCGGTACATGTTGCGAAGGGAGTGTGCCAGGTTGGTGGGAATTCGCCATCTGGGTGAGTTGATTGCGAACCTCTATGATCTCGTCTTTATGCTATTTTTGCATAGCCGTGTTCGTCTTCTGCATGTCAACTAGAGTCTAAAGGATAAGAGTCATTTGATCTGTCTGAGTTGGCCCAGATTGATAGGTGGGGTTGGGCTGAGGCGGCTGATATGGACTAGGAGCTTGTGGACGGTGTTGATATGGTGGTCTTTGATTCTGATTATTTCCCACCCACAGGAAATTGGGATGATTTCGGCATCGAGGGTTATAAGGATTACAGAATGGGTCACTCTAGATGGCGTTGAGGTCCTTGCAAGTCTGAGGAACCTCAGGAAAGTCAGAGTAGGAGGGTTCAAAGTTCCCCCAACTAGAGTAGGCAGGATCGGAGTTTCCTTTAGTCCTAGAGTCAGACAGGGGTGGATACGGGTCCATCCCATGAGAAGATTGGTGATAAATGTTATGCATAGCTTCCCTCCTAGAGGGTGGCTATGCAAATAGGTTTTGCGTAGAGGTGGCTCACCGCAGATGTTGAGTTAGCTCATCCACCTTCTTCTCAATGATAGAGACCTTGTCCAACTGACTAGCCATCAATTCCAAGTCGACGGATGTGGATAGGCCCTGCGTTTCATGTGCTCCCCTTGGATTCGTCGATGCGTGGGCATTCGTCCAGTCGAATAAGCCCATGGAGTCATTATTGATGGATTTCTCACACATATTCTTGAGAATCTCCCACAAAGTGTCTTCGTGTTGACCCATGATACTTCCTCCGCAGGTTGCATTGACGAATAAGCGGATATCTTCATGGAGTCCCTGGTAAAAAGACTGGACCTGTTCCCATTTAGGAACTCCGTGATGGGGGCACTTTCACATGAGATCCAAGAAGTGGTCCCATGTTTCATGAAGTGGTTCTCTAGACTACTGGGCGAAGTGTGTGATCTGGTGTCGTAAGGCATTCGTCCGACCAACTAGGAAGAACCTTTTCAAAAACTTGGATTGTAGTTCAACCCATGTGTTGATTGGACGTGTTTGAGTCTGATAACCATGAGCTGCTTTGTACATGAGAGAGGAGAACATCTTCATGAGAAGAATATCCCGATTTTGGACATCTAACCTGAAGGTCTAGGCCAGATGCTTGAGTTGTTTGATGTGCTGGAAGGGATCCTCGAAATTAAGCCCATGAAACTTTTGAATAGCATGAATCATGTTGGGCTTAAGTTCAGAATCAGGACCTCCAACCGGGATTTGGACTCGAGGTTCGATTGCCACCGTAGCAGGATTGTAATGATCTCACATCATAAGGCATTGCATTGGGTTTACAAAGGCTTGAAATAAATCATTAAGGCGCTGGAGTTGGTTCTCAAGGTTGTTCTCTTCTTCTACAGGTTGTGCCATGATGATGGAAGGAGAATTTGGTTTTGATGAATCAGAGGAGATGTCCATGTTGTGGGGTTGCTGCACAAACACGGAAGTTGAGGCCTGGCCTCAATGGGAATGAATTACTAAAGGAGGCCTCAAGAATGGTCTTAAGGACCTCCTGTCGAACATGCACCGATGGTTTGGATGTGAGTAGAATGTGATGGACCCAATCAAGACACCTAGAAAATTTGGATGACTATAGAGGTTCGAGGCGGATGATACCCCTTAGTCAGAAAGCTATCCACCTGAGAAATACCTGGGTAGCTAGGGAGGGAGAGTCCTGCAAAGGCCCCTCCACGGTAGAGCACCGCCATGGGTTACAGGGTTTCCCCCACCCGACCTCTCTTGTCACTGATGTTCCAGGTAGACAAGAATGGGGACTTTGACATCTTAAGTCTACCAATTTTATTAAAGAGCAAGGGTGCTTAAGATTTCACTTGAAGTTTAGATGTATTGAGTGCAAAAAGTGACCTAATTTCAAGGTTGGTTTACCCAACAAGGGGGGTCAACTTCACCTATTTGTCCTTTAAGAAGTTTTAGGTCCCTTCTTTTAGGATTCAAGTGAGATTAAGAGCCTGAATTTTAGGGTTTTCTTGAATAAATCTCTTCAACCAAGGCTTAGGCACACCGCTTTTTGGAAAGTTAATTCTTGCTTATGAAGGTGTGTCTCTAAAACCCTAGACTAAAATCCTTAGTTTGACTCTAATCTTGGTCCAATTTAGTTTGTCCTATGTAGTATCTAAGGCTCAACCAAGAATGTGGTAGCCCTAGTTACCTTAAATGGGTGCACAAATCAGTATTGTTGTTGAAATCAAACCAGGAAACTTGGTGAATTAGCTAGAAATGGAAAGCAAGTAGCCATAATTGTTGTTATCTTTTTCTTCCTTTTGAGAATGAGGGGCTTAAGAGAAAGAGATCAATCAGAAATTACCTACCCTGGGTGTGTTTGATGTGCATTTATTTTTCTTTGAATCCTCTCCCCTGAAACAATCACAATAGAAAGAGATATAGCAAGTTAGTACCAAATCAGAAATTGTAATCAAGAATTCTAAATCACCCGTTGCTCCCCGACAACGGTCCCAACATGTTTATCGCACTGAATTAGGTTTTAAGAATATCGCATTGTAATATAGCTGAAAAAGCATTCAAAATAAAAATAAATTTTTTTATTACTCGAATTTTGAAGTTCGAGGTCAAATACAGGGAGCAAATTAGGATTTAGAAATCAAGATAACAACTTAGAATTTAAAAGAATATCAATGTCATAGTGCAAAAAGATAGGAGTAAATGTAGAGCACAAAATACAAAAGAAACCAATGTATATGAATGAAACTCAAAATTGGACGTCTAATTTGTAAATCAGACATCTTAAAATGATGATGCTACAGTGCTTCTTCTGTCGACTGCCTTTGGATTCAATTTTCTTCTTCTTCCTTTTTCTTCTTCTTTATCTCCCTTCTTCTCTGTTCTTTGGCTTTTCCTTCTTTCTCCTGATTTTGCCTTGGCTTCTCTCTTCTTCAGCTTAGCCTTTCCTTTAGCTTCCTCTACCATCTTCTTCTTCTTTGGCTTTCTTCTTTCTCTCTCTCTCTCTGCCGGCTGCCTCTCCTTTGCCTTGCTACCTTTTCTTCCTTTAGCTTCTTCTTTCTCTTCCTTTCTCTGCCTTAACCTCTCTACAGCTCTTTTCCTTCCTTCAGCTGCTTCCTCTTCTACTTCAGCCCTTAACCTTCTCCTTCCTTTTCTTCATCTTTGCTTCTTCTTCTTCTTAGCCTTCAGAGCAAAACCTACCCCGTACCCGCACGAACACCCCTCTCCTTTCTCTCTTAGGTTCTGCTCTCCCAAAGCTACGCTTCTCGGGAAATCAGGTCAGGTATGCGCCTGGGACGAGGCCCACCGGCAAGCAGTGGTGGGCGAGGTGTGCTAGTCGGGTTGGGTCAAGACTAGTTCTGTGAGGCATGGTCGCAGACGAGGCGGTCGGGTCAGGTGAGAGGGACCTCACCCCGTGAGTTGGAGGGGATAAGCCTCTGGCACGAATTAAACTTATGTGTGCACGGCGCCTCTTCCAGTTTTGAGGTGGGACTATCTTCCCACCTTCTTCATGTGCTCCCACAGTAGAGGTGCTCTTGCTGATTGCGACAGCTGCCACTGCCCTCGACACCAATTGGTAGCCTGGAGTTGTGCGCGAGGATGTTCCATGCAACCGGGATAGCGACCTTGCGCTGGCACGACCTAGAGCTCCTGAAAGCAAGGTCCAAGCTTCACTTCAATGGCGGATGACCGTCTACACCTGAAATCAACACAACAGCCTCACGGCTACGTCAGAATATTCAGGGAGCTTCACCGAGGCAAGGTGATTATGCAGCGGTGGTTGGAGTGGCGTGGGAATGCCTGAGTGAGCGTGCCTAGGGTACACTGTGTGCGTGTGTGTGGCTGTGTTCAAGGGAGTGTTTGGGTGAGTGTTTGGGTGATATGAGTGAGGGGTTGTGATGAGGGGGTCGAGGTGATGCTTATGGACTAGTCGGGCAGGAGGGAGGTGGTCTGTGGTGGTGGAGCAATCTCACCGGAGTTGGTGGCCGGAGGTGATGGAGATGATGGTGGTGGAGTGCGGCAGTAGTCGAATGAGGAAATAAAGAGGGGGAAAGATTGTAGCGGGTGAGAGGAACTTATCTAGGCGGTGAAGAGATGAAACGGAGATGAAGATGGTGTTTGGTTCGTATTGCCGACGCTGGAGACGAAGATGCTTAGAGAGGATGGTCGGCGAGGACGAAGGGGATGCAGGGACGTCTGCGGGTGCTGCACGACGCGGATGAATGTGAAGAAGAACCTACCACCGGTATTGTGGCTAGGGGACGGAGAAGGTCAGGGAAGGTCACCGGAGCTTGATGAGCGAGTCGGCCGGAAAAGGAGAGACAAATTTGAGGGGGTTCTCTGGTTAATTTCAGGCTTAGAAGAGTCGGGACGAACTGGGGCTCCTTAAATAGAGCCCTAGAGGTCAAGGCAGAATTGCTAGCGATGGTAACTCGAAAGAGACCCAAATCTCTCTTGCATTTGCATGAGACATTGGGTAACAAGTAGGGCCTCAAGTTGGGTTTACACTGGAGGGAATTTCGTAGATAATCTCCCTTCCAATTTTGAAGGGGATTCTCTGAGAAATCAGGGAGAAATCGCCTTCTAAAGCTCGTCGAAGTAGGATTCCTCCACTATAATGGTGGAGGGACCTAATTGCAAAGAATGATGAAGAAGCTAGGGGGCCAAATGTAAGAGTTTTTGAAAGATAAGGGTAGAAATGTAATCAGGCAAGACCTATTTACAAAGTGGTTCAAGATGAGTTTCCCTTGGGTCCAAATTTTAGTAAAAACCTAATTTAGACCTAAAGAATCCAATGGTGAGGTTAGATTTTGGGTTTGGCCACGTTTGATGGGGAAATTTTCATAAAAACCCAATTTAGGGAAAATATATGTCTGAGACCATATTTTAGGTCATAATAGTTTCTCATGGCCAAATTGAGAGTTCTAAACCCTATAGAATATTTTTATATAATTTTTAGAGTTTTTAGGTGAATTTTATCCTGACCAGAACCTTGTTTAATCAAGTGGGTCGATTTTAGGGATACAAGAGGTCATTTAATTCCCAGAATTTGCACGAACCCTTTTCTGTCTTATCCAACCCACTTTTTGTCTTGTTAAGACCTCTTGACTTGTGTTTAGCCCTTGAGAAAACCCGTGGTTTCACTGCAATGGTAAAATTACAGTTTTACCCTTTGTTTCTTGCTTTTCTCTCAGAAAGGTTATTCAGTGATTTATGACCTCTAGTTGGTTGTGTAGGAGCTTTTATTCTCTTGTTTGGATCAAAATGAGCTAGTCAGGGCTCATGATGGTGTTCCCATCACCAATATTATGACACGGAGGACCAAGCCTCCATGTGCTCAGATGCAAATACATATGTGGACTCGTCTTCTGGCTTAGAAGATGCTTGTGCCCTTGGGAACAACCCGTTCTCTGCTACTTATAACCCAGGGTGATGAAATCATCCTAAATTCACATGTTCCAGTAACTCGCAGCACCAAAACCCCATGGGTGGACCAATGCGACCATTCGCACCCGTCATCCCAAGGGCCCACTATAATCCTGTGGCAAATCAGCCATCGGGTCCTTGCATACCTCAAACAAAACACGCATCAAGTCCTCCTGATAAATTGATGTGAATGATGATGGAAATGTCAGATTGCGTAGCAATCATACATCTTAATTGGCCTAAATTAGTCTAGGATTTAGCAGAAGTTAGGGTAATTCATACATGCATAAGCATTACTAGTACCTTTACTGCTTTCTTTTAGCTACGCAAAAAATTATGCTATAATGTCCTGATTAGGTGCATGATAAACGCCAGTTTATCATCATTCTTATGCATTAAAACAAACCTATCTCTTAGGATTTTACTCCGCAAATGGGTTTTTTGGGCTGCATTTACGCATAAATTAGGTTAGGCATGCATTGCATTTTTTATTGTCTTTTTAATATGTTTTTGTGAGTGTTAGGGATGTACAGATATATAGATCCCTAAAACCCTAGCACTCAAGAAGGCAAATGGTGAAGGAGAAGCCCAGACTAGCTGGAACTCAGCTTGATCCAGCTCACCGCAGCTGGAACCTAGCTCACTTGAACTAGGGTTAGCTCATCCCAGCTCCATTCAGCTAATCTCAGCTGAGTGGAAGCTCAAGAGAGTTCATCTTAGCTCACCCTAGCTTAAGTCAGCTCAGATCCAGCTCAACTTAGCTGAGTCTAGCTCATCTCAGCTCCCACTAGTCCACAAGGAGCTCTAGCTAGCTCAGCTGAGTTGACAGGAGTTCACCCCAGCACAGATCCAGCTACATCCATCTGCACTCAACTCCAGCTAGCTGAGGAAGAACTCATCCCAGCTCAAGAAGCTCAAGTCCAGCTCCCGGGGACTCAGCTTAGCTCAACTTAGTTGAGCTAAGCTACCTTAGCTGCCTCAACTAGCTTGACCCTCCCCGAGAGCACCAGAACTAGCTCACCTTCGCTCATTATGGTATAAGCTAGCTCAATTTAGCTTGGCTTAGCAGCTAGCAAAGAACTAGCAAGCTAAGCCAGCTAGAGTAGCTCCATGCCAGCCTCTTCAGCAGCAGCCAGCTCCAGTTTCAGCTCCTGACTTCTCCTCCTCAGCTCCTCCCTCCAAACCCTAGCTCTAACACCTTCTCCTCAACTCCTCCATTAGCTAAGCTAGCTTAGATTAGCTTAGCTTAGATATGCTCCAACTTCCTTGGCTTGTACCACCCCAAAAACCCACCTAACAACTCCACCCAACTAGCTCCACCTAAGCTCCACATAAGCTAACCTACTTGGCACCAACCTAGCCTACCCACCACCTCCAAAAGACACCTAAAAGTGGCACCGAAACCACCCTAACCACCCCCTTGATGGCACCACTTTTCCCTCCAAAATTGCCCTTCATCTCCACCACACAATTCCCCTTGAATCCATCTCCACCATCCACCTAATCCCCATTCTAGAAGACCCTTGGTTGGTGCCAAAATGGTGGTGTCTCTCCACCACCAAAAGCCGCCAACACCACCCTAACCACCCCTTTAACACCCCTTGGGTTGGCGCCACACACCCTTGTCCATAGGATCACTAACCACCTCCATCCTTCCATCCTAGCCCTCCATTTCAAGGGGCACCTTAACCCCCCATCCTACCCTATAAAAAGACCACTACCCACCATCATTCAAGACATCCTTGGCTAGAAAATTCACTCTCATATTCCACCTAGAAGCCCATGTCCAAGACAGAAGAAGAAGAAGAAGATTAAGGGGATATTCTGTCCCCTTGGTGCCTTCCCCTCTTCCCTTCTCTCTTGGGTTACGCTAGCCAAAGGAGAAGCCAGGCAAGGAAGATCTTTGGAGGAGATCTTGAAGGTGGTCCACGCCACCTTGGAGGAGATTTTGAGGGTGGTGCATGCCCACCCCTTGGAGAGAGCATTGAAGGGGGAAGCTTCCACCTTGGAGGAGCTCTCAAGGAAGGAGAAGAAGGAGGCCCTCTTTTCAAGCCATGGAGCAGCTAGGCTTGGAGCAAGAAGACTCCCTTCTTCACCATTTTTTCAAGAGGATTTGTGTTTCTTTTCTTGCTTTTAGATTTGTTTAGTTCTAGTAGAAGCATTCCTCTACTTGTCATTGAAAAGAACACTCATTCTAGTCAATTAAATTGCCTTCTTTTAGCTTTTTATTGCAATTGTTACTTTTGTTTCTAGCACTTGTTTCACCTCTCCTTCCTAATTACTCTAGGCCTCCACTTGCCTAGAGTGAGCTTAGGAAGAAGATATATCTATCTTTTAAGTTGTAGTTAAGCAATTGTAGGTGTTAGTACTTTACGTTACAATTCGCATTTTGCCCTCATCTTTTCAAAACAAAAAAAAATTACATATTTAAAATACCAAAAAGAAAGTTGAGATGTGTTTTTAGCAAGAGAATTGAATTGCAATTTTTGCCTCCTTGGACGACCCTAGATACTCCCCTATCTAGATTTATAAATTTAAAAGCGTATGCGAATTCGCGTGTTACAATGACATTGCAAACCCGCTTTTACAAATCACGCGTAATCTGCTATCAGTGCATTATGTCAATTGCAGGTAATAAGCCAATCAAAAGCTAGATCTGAAGCTGGATCTAAAGTAGGATCTGAAGAATAAAGAATAATTGGTGTTGCAATAGAGCTGGAGCAGAAGACCTAGATTAGATGTAGCAGATAACAATGAAAGCGAGATAAAGTATGCTATTCTATTAAGTAATAATAAAGTAACAAATTGTGAAGAACTCAGGTCCATCTTAGCCTTAGGACAGCCTAGAAGCCTCCCCAAGCCTTAGCCACACTAAGATTAGGTCACCGCACCCTAAAAAACCTTAAAACCCTAATTCTAGCCTCTATCTGGATGTCCAGATGAGTTATAGGATAGCCAAAACCCTTAGCCAACTCCCTCACACCTTAAACCAACTTCTGTAATATTTTTGGATGTCCAGACACTTGGTCAGACATCCATTTTCTGTAGATTACCCAAGACATAACCTATAAACCCTCTTGACTATGATTGGACGTCCAGATAACAAGTCTGGACTTCTGAATTGTCACTGTAAGATGTCTGATACTATCCTCCAGTTCCTATTTTGGAATTCAAGCCCCGATCTTGGATCTCTAGCCTCCTCAACCCAATTCTAACCACCTAAGAACCTAAATTAAGGTGCCCTAACCCTAGTACATCACCTCTAGACCTTCCTAGGGACCTAATTAGGTCCTCACTAAACCTAATTGACTTGGATCATAGTCAATTTCATTAGCCTTTTCAATTTGACTCATTGAGTCCAATTGACCCCTGATCTCAACACACACTATCCAATTGGACTCAGTGAGAGTCTAATTGACCTAGACCTAACTTAATTGAGTTATTTTACTCTCAATTAGGTTTTCACATGCCCAACTAAACTTGTATTAAGTTTAATTACACTTTACCTTAGTGAATTAGGGTTTATAACACTAATTTGAGACCTAACCTAGACCTAAACCCACTAGAACCTAACCTAATCAACCTAGCCACCTAAGTTTTGACACACACACACCCACACACATCATCCACATGAAAATACCTAGCCTAGAGTTCTCTAGAACTCTTTACCATGTGTTGTTGACTTGGTTGCTAAAATTAGCAACCAAGAGCCATTCAATTTTTAGATCCACATTTGGTGGATCTAAAAACCACCATCCATCCTCTCTCTCACTCTCCCATGAGCTCCCACCAAAGGCCACTTTAGAGAATTCCATAATTCTCTAGAGAGTTTCCCTTAGGTCTATAAAAAGACCTAAGTGGTGGCCATTTGCACCCATTCACTCTTGGCTCCATTTTAGCTTAGCTTCATTCCACCTCCACTCCACTATCACGAGTACCTTTACCATGGCAACCACCATCTCCTCACCAAGTTGTTGGATCACCTCCTCAACCTCTCTCTAAAGGTCGGTCTAAGCACCATTGGCCACCCCTCCTTCTCCTCTCAACCAAGTCAAAGGCCATTGGAGCCTACCTCTGAATGCCCTTGTTTTGATAGATTTGATTATAGTTCTTCATAGTTTTTCTGGTTTATTTATTGCTTAATAGTGTAGCTCTAAATTCTTCCCCAATGATGCATGCACAATCCCCCCTTAGATTCATGTATGCGATCGTTTTTTGCTAGCTAGATTTATGTTTTCAAGCATTCCTCTATAAGCTTTCCATGAGCTTTATGTTGCAAACACCATCATGAATCGATGAAAATCTTTTTCTTTATATATATATCTATTTGTGAAAATCACCATGAGGATTGTTGCAATATTTTTGTGTGATTGAAGTTGTATGTTTTAATTTCTGCTATTTTGGAAACGAAGCATGTTGTGCATAAATATGAATTTAGTAAAAATCGACGTGCGATTTTAAGCAAGTAGAGTGAGCGAGATCGATTTCAAATCTGTATTTCCATAAATGCCTCCTAGAGACGAACGATCGAGACTCCAAGTCTCGTTATCTTTATAAATTTTTTTTGACGAGTGTTTTTGCGCATTATACTATGACGAAATCCCTATTTTTAAAACAAGCGCGAGAATCTCCCTCTGTCAAATGGCACCGTTGCTGGGGAGGTAGCGTCATTTCTTATTTCGATCTCTAGAATTATCACTGATAAATCCTTCTCTGCTTGTCTTTTGATGTGTAGGAAAATAGGAAAAAGGGGATCTGCGCACACATCGGGCGCAGAAAAATCATCAGGCGCACATCTCCTCTTAGATTACGATTTCCTTTTCTTGAACCCTAGGTTAGATTTCCTTCTAGCAATTTCATTTGAAAAAAAAAAGCCTATTTATTTTCGTGAAAAAAAATTAAAAAAAAAAGTCTAGGTAGTTAGATTAGGTCTGCATTTGAATCTTCGGTTAGTTTACTTGAAAAAAAGAGGAAAAAAGATTATTTTTGAAAAAAGAAGTTTTTCCTCAAAAAAAAATTAAAATGTCTTTGAGAAAAGAAATTATTTTGGTGTAAAGTTTGAATTTCAAATTCAAATACCTTTTCAAAAGCTTCTCCACCACCCTCCGATTTTCAGCCAGGTTTTAAATTCTGATTTAAAAACTCAATTGCCAATAAATTAATGAGCAAAAAATTTTGAAATTTGGGCTAGACCTTCATTTTTAAACCACCTTTCAAACAACACTTCTCATTTGAAAAAATTCCAAGTACGAAATTTTTAAAATTCGCGAAGTGCAAGGGGATCAGACTGACCCAAATTTGAGATTTTTCAAAATTCAAAAAGTAATTTCGAGCAATCTGCAAATCTGTTTTGACTAAAAATGATGGGGTTTGAAAGCTGATCTCATTAGATTTAATTTGCATATTTTCTTGAATTTTTGAAGGTCATTTGATACTATTTCAATTTGAAAACCCCACCAGGGTTCACAATTCCAGTCCAGATCCCCTAACATTCAAAAATCCATAGAAATTTGATCGAAATAGTAAAATCACAAAAAAATATTCTCTAAAAGGATAATTGGAAAAGGAATCTACTTGCAAAATTTTAATTTATTTGGATTCAAATTTTATCCAGAGAATTCTTTGTGTTTCATTGGTCTGCTAAAATCTCAAAGAATGAAGCCCTAGAATTAAATGAACCCTAGGTTATACCTTTAGGGTTACATTCTAGAGACCACACTTGGGCTAGCCTAGACGTAATCAAGTGTAGTGTTTAGCCGATGAGCTTGGTCACCTTGTGGACCACTCACCACAAACCCCAACTAAAGAAAAATAGGCTAAAATTAATTTTAAAACACGAAATCAACCCGAAATCATTGTCATACTACTGGGTGTTTTCGACCTTTCTTGCCAAATCTGGTGAGTAAGTCTGTGGGGTAGTGTCAAACAACCACATCTCGGGGGTAGCGAAACCGGAGGCGTGAGTCGAAGAAGAACCTTCTCCTTAGTCCCCTCGTCACCAGATTGGCTGGGTTAGCTTGAGAGGTAGGAATCACTTTCAGTCGATTGCACGACAAATTTTTCTTCAAGAATTCGAACTTAAAATGAAAAATATGGTCATCCAATCATAAGCACCATCTGATTGATGGGGCCTTAGCCTTGTCTTGTTTGGCTACACAAACCTAGGGGTTGGGTGGTGTATGCAAGGAAGGAGGTCACTCAGACCTTGATTGGTTGAACCTTGGGAGTCACTCCCAAGGAGGTGAGTCACCTCGCTAGGACCATCTTCTGCCCCCACTTCTTCTACTCCATTAGTCGCAATGGCTAATCCTAGACTTAGACCTAGATCGGATCAGGATGCAGGTAATCTGGACCCGATGGCTCGTCTGGAGGCCCGGGTGGTTAAATCAAAGAAGCGACATCAGCAGAGCATGGATCGTATCTTGACAACGCTTGACAGAATGCAGCACCTACCGCAAGGACAACAACTTTGGGATTTCTATGATCCAGCTACACCGATCGTCTCACCCTTAGTCCAGATTCCCATAAGCAGAGACGCATTTAAGCTCAAGCCTAATGTGATTGGTTTGATCAATAGTTATTTCTATGGAAACTCAAGCAAAGATCCATTCCAGCACTTAGAGGACCTGAGTCGACTCGTATAAACAATTCGACCCAAGAATGTCGATCTTGGGATTATTCTGATGAAGCTTTTCCCATTTCCTCTGAAGGACAAAGCTTCATACTGGTTCAAGACCATTGGGAAGCCAATTGGAACCTAGCCAGAATTACAATGTGAATTCCTGCAAAGTTCTTCCCGATCGGTCGAACAAACGCGATGAGGCATGCGATCACGACTTTCTCCCAAGGAGCTGGGGTGAAGTTGTGATGGGAACACCATCATGAGCCCTAACTAGCTCATTTTGACCCATAAAAGAGAACAAAAGCTTCTACATAACCAACTGGATGTCCCAATTCATTGAATAACCTTTCTGAGATAAAAGTAAGAAACAAGGGGTAAAACTGTAATTTTACCATTGTAGTGCAACAATGGGTTTTCTCATCAGCTACACATAGGTAAAATGGTCTTAGCAGGATAATAAGTGGGTTGAATAAGACAGAAAAGGGTTCGTGTGAATATTGGCAATTAAATGACTTCTAATAACCCTAAAACAGACACACTTGATTAACATGGTTTTGGTTAGGATAAAATTCACCTAAACCCTCTAAAAATCATACAAAAATATTTTCTAGGGTTTAGAACCTTCAATTTGGCCATGCGAACCTATTTTGACCTAAATTGGGGTCTCAAACAAATATTTACCCTAAATTGGGTTTTTACGTAAATTACCCAAGCAAACGTGGTCAACACAAAATCCAACTTCACCATTGGATTCCTTACGTCCAAATTAGGTTTGTACCAAAAATTGGACTTAAGAGGAATTCATCTTGACCCACTTTGCAAATAGGTCTAACCCAATTACATTTCTACCCCTAGATTTCAAAAACCCTTACAACTGACGCCCTATTTTCTTGTTTGTTCTTTGCAATTAGGTCCATCAACCATTATAATGGAGGGAATCCTACCCCGGCAACATTGCAAGGGCAAGTTCTCCCTGATCTCTCAGAGAATCCCTTTCAAAATTGAAAGGGAGATTCTCTGAGAAATCTCCTCCAATGTGAATCCAATTAGAAGCCACATTTGGTACCCAATCTCTCATGCAAGTGTATGATAGATTTGGGTCTCTCTCGAGTTTCAATTTCCAGCAAATTTCCCTTCCTTGGAAGCTTGGCTTCCAAGCACAAACCCGACCTCCAGGGACTATTTAAGAGACCCCAAATCACCCCTCATCTCCTAAGCTTGAAATTGACCTAGAAAACCCCTCAAATTCGTCTCTCCTCCGACCAGTTCGCTCATCAAGCTCTGGTGACTTGCCTTGATTTCCCTCGTCTCCTAGCACAATATCGGTGGCAGGTTCCTCTCCCTCATGTTCGTCCATGTCGCACAGTACCCACCGATGCCTCTGCATCCCCTTCGTCCTCGCTAACCACCTTCTCTGAGCACCTTCGTCTTCGCCGTCGGTGATACAAGCCAAATGCCATCCTTGCCCCCTCTTTGTCCCTTCACGCCCAGATAAGTTCCCTCTCTCTTCTACTCCTTTTTCCCCTCTTTATTTCTAAAAAACACCCCTCGATGCCACCGAACACCATCACCTTCTCCACCTCCAGCCAAACCTCCAGCGAGGCATCCCCGTCGCTCCGCACCTCCACCCGCCTCACCAACCACCCTACGACCTCCGTAACACCCCACTAAACATCTCCCCGCATTGCAACCACTCCGCCACTCACCCAAAAGCACTCCCAAACACACCCACACACACAGTCACAGTGTGCCCTAGGCACGCAACCTCAGGCGGTCCCACACCACGCTGACCACCGAAGCACAATCGCCATGCCTCGGTGAAGCCTCCTAAACATTCTAACATGGCCGCAATGACATTTGCATGGTTTCAGGTACAGGGGCTCGTCGCCATTGACGTATAGCAGGAAGCTTGCTTGAAAGCTTCTCCAGGCTTCACCTGCTCCAGGCTCATGTCCCAGGTCTCGTGGAGAGCCTTCACAAACATCTCCAGGTGACCAATTGAGGCCAAGAGCCATCACTTTAGTTGCAATTGAAAGAAGACATTCGGCTGCAGGCATGCGGGAAAGGGGATGGGATGTTAGTCCCACCTTGGAAACTTTTGGCGCACCGCAGCCGCATAAGTTGAATTTCTGCATTAAGCTCTTTGCCTCCTACTAACGGGGTGAGGTCCCCTCTCACCTGACCCAACGCGTCGTCCACAACCACCCCCCGCTGACCTGGTGATCCGACCCGACCTAGCACACCTCGCCCACCACTGCACGTCGATGGGCCTGGTCTCAGATGCATACCTGACCCAATTACCCGATAAAGTGGCTCTAGGAGAGCGAACCTAAGAGAGAAAGAAGAGAAGAGACCTTGCACGGGTAGGGGTAGGTTTTGCTCTGCAGGGGAAGGAGAAGACAAGGCCGAAAAGGAAGCTAAGGGCTGAAGCTAAGGAAGAAGAAGGAGGAAGCCAAAGTTAGAAGCTAAAGAGTTGAAGAGCTGAAGCAGAGAGAGGAAGAGAAATGCTAAGGCAAGGAATTAGAAGAAGTGAAAGAAAGAAGAAGAAAGAAAGGAGCTGCCAGAGATAGAGAAGAGAAGAGAAGAGAAGAAGGAGAAGAAAGAAGAAAGAGCAAGCACTGTAGCATCCACATTTTAAGGTGTCTGATTCAAAAATCAGACGTCCAATTTTGTGTTTATTCACATACATTAGTTCCTTTAGTGCCTTACATTTATTCTTATCCTTTTGTAGTATAACATTGATCTTATTGCATATTATATTCTTTCAAATTATCAAGTTGTGATCTTGATTTCTAAACCCTAATTTGCTTCTTATGTTCGACCTCAGACTTTAAATTTGAGTAATAAATTATATTTGTTTTGAATGCTTTTTCGACTGTACTACAATGCGACTTTTCTAAAACTCGATCAAGCGCTCCTAACATTTTGGCACCGTTGCCGGAGTTCATCGGGTGATTTAGAAATCTCAATTACAATTGTTGATTTGGTACTAACTTGATATATCTCATTTTGTTGTGGTTGTTTCAGGGGAGAAGATTCAAAGGAAGACAACCACGCAGCAAACACGCCCGAGGCAGGTAATTTTTGATTAATCTCTTTCTCTTAAGCCCCTCATTCTGAAAAGGAGAAAATAAGATAAAATCAATTAAGGCTACCTGTTTTCCATTTCTAGCTAATTCACCAAAGTTGCCTGATTTGATTTCAACAACAATACTGATTTGTGCACCCATTTAAGGTAATAAGGGCTACCACCTTTTTGATTGAGCCCTAGATACCATATTTTGGCAACTAAATTGTACCAAAATTAGAGACAAATTAAGGATTTCAATTTAGGGTTTTTAGAAACACACCTTCATAAGCAAGAATCAACTCTCCAAAAAGAGGTGTGCCTAATCCTTGGTTGAAGAGACTTATTCAAGAGAACCCTAAAATTCATGCTCTTAATCTCACTTGAATCCTAAAAGAAAGGACCTAAAACTTCTCAAAGGACAAATAGGTGAAGTTGACCCCCTTGGTGGGTCAACCAACCTTGAAATTAGGTCACTTTTGCACTCAATACATCTAAAGTTCAAGTGAAATCTTAAGAACCTTTGCTCTTAACTAAAACTGGTAGACTTAAGAGGCCAAAGTCCCCATTCTAGTCTACTTGGAACATCAGTGACAAGAGAGGTCAGGTGGGGGAAACCCTATAAGTCGTGGGGACTCTCTACCGTGTAGGGGTCTTGACGGGACTCTCCCTCTCTAGCTGCCCAGGTATTTCTCAGGTGGAAGGCTTTCTGACTAAGGGGTATCATTCGCCCCGAACCTCTGTAGTCATCCAAATTTTTGGGTGTCTCGATTGGGTCCATCACATTCTACTCTCATCCTAACCATTGGTGCATGTTCGGTAGGAGGTCCTTAAGACCATCCTTGAGACCTTTAGTGATTCACTCCCACTGAGGCCAGGCCTCGACGTCCGTGTTTGTGCAGCAACCCCACCACATAGACATCTCCTCTGATTCATTAGAACCCAATTCTCCTTCCATCATCATGGCACAACCAGTAGGAGAGAATAACCTTTAGAACCAACTCTAGTGCCTTAATGATTTATTTCAAGCCTTTATAAACTTGTCGCAGCGTCTTATGATGCGAGATCACTACAATCCTACTGCAATGGCGATCAAACCTCAAGTCGAAATCTCGGTTGGAGGTCCTGATTCTGAACTCAAGCCCAACATGATTCATGCTATTCCAAAATTCCATGGGCTTAATTCCGAGGATCCCTTCCAGCACATCAAATAACTCAAGCATCTGGTCCAGACCTTTGGGTCAGATGTCCAAAATCGGGATATTCTTCTCATGAAGATGTTCTCCTTCTCTCTCATGGACAAAGTAGCTCACTAGTATTAGACTCAAATGCATCCAATCAACACATGGGTTGAACTACAATCCGAGTTTTTGAGAAAGTTCTTCCCAGTTGGTCAGACGAATGCCTTACGACACCATATCACACACTTCACCGAGCAATCCGGAGAACCCCTTCATGAAGCATGGGACCATTTCCTGGATCTCATGCGAAAGTGCCCCCATCACGGAATTCCTAAATGGGAACAGGTCCAGTCTTTTTAGCAGGGACTCCGTGAAGATATCCGCTTATTCATCAATGCAACCTGCGGAGGAAATATCATGGGTCAATGATTGCACAGCAATCATAGGTCACAATTGACCTAAATTAGGCTAGGACTTAACATAAGTTAGGGTTATTCGTGCTTGCATAAGCATTATCTGCATCTTTACTGCTTTACTTTAGCTATGAATAAAATAATGTTATAATGTGCTGATTAAGTGTATTATGTCGATTGCAGTTAATAAGCTGATCAGAAGCTAGATCTGGAGCAGGATCTGAAGTTGGATCGGGAACAATGGGTGTTGCAGCAGAGCTGGAGCAGAAGACTTAGATTAGATGTAGGAATAATGATGTAAGGGAGTCAAGGTTTGCTATTCTATTAAGTAGGAATAAAGTAGTAAAATGTGAAGAGCTTAGGTCCATCCTAGCCCTGGGATAGCCTAGAGACTTCTCCCAAGCCTTAACCACCCTTAGATTAGGTCACAACACCCTAAGAAGGCCCAAAACCCTAGTTCCAACCGTTATCTTGACGTCCAGATAAGTTATAGGATGTCCAGAACTCTGAGCCAACTCCCGTACACCTTAAACCCACTTTTGCAGTGTTATTGGACGTCCAGACACTTTGTTAGACGTCTAATTTCTGCAGAATACCCAAAACAGAACTTAGAATTCCCCCTGACTCAGGTTGGACATCCAGAACTAAAGTCTGGACTTCTGATTTTTGAGTATAAGTCATCTGATCATGTTTTTGGAAGTTTGGAACTGGTCTCTAGTCCCTGTTTTGAGATTCAAGGCTTGATCTTGGATCTCTAGCTCCCTAGACCTAATCCCATCACCATAGGAACCTAAATTAAGATGTCCTAACCCTAGTACATCACCTATAGGCCTACCTAAGGACCTAATTAGGTCCTCACCAAACCCAATTGACTTAGATCAAAGTCAATAACCATCACCTAAGCCAATTGGACTCATTGAGTGCAATTGAGCTCAGATCTCAACCCACACAAGTCCAATTGGACTTAGTGAGAGTCCAATTGACCAAAACCCAACCTAATTGAGTTATTTCACTCTCAATTAGGTTCACACTCATTCAAAATAACTTAGGTTAAGTTTAATTACAATTTCCCCTTAGCAATTAGGGTTTACAACCCTAATTCAAGGCATACACATACCCAAACCCCTTAGGACCAAATCTAAACCTCTTAGACACCTAGGGCACGACCACACACACACACACACACACACACCCATTCACACGCGCACACTCCTCTAGAGTTCTCTATAACTCTCTTGGAGTGGCGCCAACTCTTGGTTGCCAAATTTAGAAACCAAGAGGCATTCAATTCTTACATCCACAAGTGGTTGATCTAGGAAACCACCTCTCTCTCTCTTGGTCGGCCACTCTTGGACTCTCTCTAGAGAGTTCCACACTTCTCTAGAGAGTCTCCCTTAGGTCTATAAAAAGACCTAAGGGGTTGCCATTTGCACCCATCCACTCTTGACCATACATACTTGGCTCCATTCACATCCACCTCCACTTAGGCTAGCCACTTCCATTCACTCCACCTTCACGAGTTGGGCACCACAATAAAGGATACCATCTCCACACCAGGATGCTGGATCACTCCTCCAACCTCTCTCCAAGGGCTGGCCTAAGCTCCATTGGCCACCCCTCATTCTCCTATCAACCACTCCAAGGCCTCGGAGCCCACCTCCGAATGCCCTCACTTTCTAATAGATTAGTAGCTAGCTCTTTACATTTACTGCTTCTATTTACTACTTAGTAGTGTAGTCCTTATTCTCCCCCAATGATGTATGCAAAATCCCCCCATAGATTCTTGTATGCGTTCATTTTCTGGTAGCTAGATTTACATTTTCAAGCATTCCTGTACAAGTTTTCCTCTACAATTCCTGTTGCAAACACTTCTCTAAATGAATGAATAAAAGATACATTTTTATATATATCTCTATGTTTGAAATCACCATGAGCTTATTGGTTACCATCTTTTCTGCATGATTCAAGTTGCCTGTTTTTCACTTATATATTTCGCAACAAGCATGTCGTTTCCGGAAAATAAAGAAAATCTAACTATAGATGCATTTTCGGTAAAAAGCCACCACCTCACTAGAATTGTGTGCACCGAAACTCACACTTTCACCTTTGTGATCTATTTGACACATGTGCACGTAATTAGGGTTCATAATAGAAGTGGCGAAAACTTAATCCAAAGACTGGAAATCGGCATGCGATTTTAAACAAAGTAGAACGATAAAAGATTGAATTCAGAATTAAAACAAATGCCTCCCAGAGACGAATGACCGCGACTCAAAGTCTCATTATCTTTAGAAAATATTTTTGTTTGATTGTATTGTGCACTATACTATGATGCTTTTCCTATCAAAATGCGCTATATGGATCCAACAGTTAACACAAAGACACTGTGTGAGAGATTCTCGAGAATATGTGCGAGAACTCCATCAATAATGACTACATGGGCTTATTCGATCGAACAAATGCCCACGCATCTATGAATCCAAGGGGTGCACATGAGACGTAGGGCCTATCCGCATCCATCGACTTGGAATTGATGGACAATCGGTTGGACAAGGTCTCTATCATTAAGAAGATGGTGGACGAGCTGACCCGTCATCAGCAGCAAGCCACCTCTACGTAAAACCCATTTGCACAGTCGCCTTCTGGGAGGGAAGCTGTGCATAACATCTATCACCGATCTTCTCACAGGATGGACCCGTATCCAGCCTCGCCTGGCTCTAGGACCGAAGGAAACTCCGATCCGACCGACTCTAGTTGGGGGAACTTTGAACCCTCGTACTCTAACTTTCCTGAGGTTTCTCAGACCTGCGAGGACCTCAATGCCATCCAGAATGACCCATTTTCTAATACTTATAACCCTGGATGGCGGAATCATCCCAACTTCCTGTGGGTAGGAAATAATCAGAATTGAAGACCACCATATCAACCCCATCCAAAAGCTGCTCATCCATATCAGCTGCCTCAGCCTCGACCCAACCCTACCTATCAATCTGGGCCAACTCAAACAGATCAAATGACACTTATCCTTCATACTTTGGCTGACATTTAGAAGACGAATGTGGCTATGCAAAAATAGCACAAGGACAAGATCACAGAGGTTCACAATCAACTCGCCCAGTTGGCAAATCCCTGCCAACCCGACACACTCCCTTCGCAACCTCTACCAAATCTGAATAACGTGCCGAACCAGGGGCACATTATGAACCCGAATTCGGGCCAAGCCCACATGATTTATCAGGCCCATTCTATTCCATCACCCCATGGGATGGAAGCTTCGACATCATATGTGGGATTTCAGCAGCAGCCACCTATTTTACCAACTCCAAACCAAAACAAGGCAGGACTGAATTCTATTACAACCTGTAGTTGCAAAGCAACACAAGACCCACCTTATCCAAGCCACTTTCAACCTAGTTGTAATCCAAGCCCTAGGATAGTTATCCATGATACCCCTATCCCAGATCATGCATCTGGACTTATTCTAGAGGAACCATCCAAGGTTCCATTTCCCGAGGTCTTGACCAAGGGAAAGAGGATAAACAAACTGTGTCTCTTGAAGTGGATCTAGTCAAGCTCTTTGAACAGGTTCATATAAACTTCCCCTTGATGGATGCAATCTGCCACATACTGGCTTATGCACTATTATTCATGCTTGATCGGGTTTTAAATAAGTCGCGTTGTAGTAAAGTCAAAAAAGCGTTGAAAACAAATAAGAATTTTTATTACTCGAATTGTTAAGTCTGAGGTCGAACGTAGGGAGCAAATAGAATTTATTCACTAATCTCAATAGATGTAATTTGAACACTTAAAGTTACTCAAAGTATAATTCAAAATATAATGCAGGAGTTTATGAATACTGAATTGTAGCAATAAAAGAGAAATTGAATCAGATGTAAAAATATTTGACTCTTCTTGTGGTTTGTTCTCTTCTCTTTCTCTTCTTCCTTTCTTTGTTTCTTCTTTCCTTCTCTGCCTTCTCCTTCTTGACTTCTCTTCTTTCTCTTTCTTTCTTTGACTTTCTCTTCCCTTATCTTCCTGATGCTTCCTTCTTCTTCCTTCTCTTCTTTCCTTGGCTTTCCTCTTTCTTCTTTTTCTTCCTTTCCTCTGTGTGCTTGCATTAGCTTCTCATTCTTTTCCTCTCTGACTTTGGCTTCTTGTGCTTCCTTCTTCCTTGATTTCTCCTTCCTTCTTCTTCCTTCTTTCTTTCCTTTAGCTTTGTCTTTGCCTTTTCTTTAGCCACGCCTTCTCTACTACAGTGCCTCTTTTTCTTCCTTAGATCTTCTTTTCCTCAGCTTTCCTCTACTTCCTCCTTTAGCCTTGCCTTCCTTAGCTTTTCCTTTCTTCTCTACGACTGTAGCTTCCTCTTCCTTCTTCCTTTCCCTACACACACGAGTGCAAAACCTACCCCTACCCTCCCCTGCATACACTCTCTCTCTGTTCTCTCTTAGGTTCTCTCTCCCAGAGCCAATCGGGTATTCGGGTCGGGTCACGTGCACCCAGGTCAAGGCACACCGGTGTGGGTGGTGCGCAAGGAGAGCAGGGTTTATTGGGTCAGGTAGCCAGGTCCGCATAGAGTGGGTCGCGGATGAGGTGGGTGAGTGGGCAAGGGGACCTCACCCAGTGATCTAAGGCAAAAAGCCTAAAACACAATTTCAACTTATATCACTCGACGCGATTTAAGCTTTCCGAGTTGGGACTAAAAGCCCCACCTACTTCTCGCACACTCCCGCAAGGGGTCGCCTTCAATTGCCATGGCTGTAGTGCTCTCTCAAATCCATTCTCTGGCTGGATGTGTGTGCGAACTCATTCCGCATCACCTGCACTTGTTCGCCTGGAGCGCAGAAGCCTGGAGCGAAGGATGCAAGCTCCTTCAAGTCTACATTAATGACGATGGGGGCTTGATCCAACAATCAACCATTACAGTCTTGCAGCCTCACTAAACCACAAATGAAGCTTCACCATGGCACGACGAAGGTGTCTAGGTGGATGGCTAGCCGCAAGGCGTCCTAGGCATGCGTGCCTAGGTCGGTCTGTGGCTGTGGTGATGGGTGTGGTCGGGGGGCAAATGTGGAGGTGATGGCGATCGATGGAGATGAGGAAAGTGGTCAGTGGATGATGGCGGAGGTTATGAGGGGTTTGGCGAGGTGTATGGATGCATGGAGCGATGGATGCGCCTTCACCGGTGGTCGGCCAGAGATGAAGAAGATGGTGATGGTCTGCAGTGTCGAGGGGCTAAAAATAGAAATAAAGAAGGGTCAAATACATAGATGAGAGAGGGGAAGAGTTTTAACCTACTTAAGGGATGAAGGGAGATAGAAGAGTGGCTGGCACATACCTGCCGCTGTCGGAGAAGAAAGTTCCAGTGGAGGGGGAACGGCGACGACGAAGGGGTGTTGGGTGCCAGCGCTGGTACGGCGTGACGCGGAGGAAGGAGGTGAAGATAGCTCTACCACAGGTATTGTGGCAGTGAGACGAGAAGAAGGAGGAGATGTATAGCCAGAGGAGAAGTGACGAAGTTGGAGGTTGTTCTCCGGCCAAACCAAGCTAAATCTAAGAAGCAGGGATAGGGGGTCCTTTTATAGGTACTGGCAGAGGTCCTTATGCTTGGAAGGCAAGCTTCCAAGTGCAAGAATCCTCATCAGAGTAGGAATGTGTAAGCGATACAAATCTCTCGAGCATTCGTACGAGAGATTGGGTGATAATTAGGGCTTGGGTTTGCATTCAAATGATAGGGAATTCCTTAGAGAATCTCCCTTTCAAATCTGAGAGGGGATCTCTGAGGAATCAGGGAGAAATCCTCCTCAAATCCTCATCAGAGTAGGACTCCTCCACTGTAATGGTGGAGGGACCTAATTGGAAGGGTGGCGAGGAAGATAGGGGGGTCTACGCAATGGTTTTCAAATGCTAGAGGTCAAAATGTAATTGGGTGGACTATTTTGCAAAGTAGGTCAAGGTGACCTCCCCGTAGGTCCAAATTTTGGTAAAAACCTAATTTGGACCTAAGGAATCCAATGGTGAAGTTCGATTTTAGGTTTGACCACGTTTGACTAGACATTTTACACAAAAACCCAAATTAGGGCATATAATTAGTTAGGACACCTATTTAGGTCAAAAAAGGTTTCAAAGGCCAATTTCAAGGTTTTAAACCCTAGAGGATATTTTTACATGAATTTTAGAGGATTTAGTTTATTTTTATCCAGACTCGAACCTTGTTGAATTAAGTGAGTTTGTTTTAGGGTTACAAGATATCATTTAATTCTTAGATTGCACATGAACCCTTTTCTGATTGAGCCAACCCACTTTTTATCTTGTTGAGACCATTTGACCGATGTTTAGCCCCTGAGAAATCCCATTGATGTACTGCAATGGTAAAATTACAGTTTTAACCTTTGTTTCTTATTTCTTTCTCAGAACAGTTATTCCTTGAATTTGGCCCTTCTCTAGGTTATGTTTGAGCTTTTGTTCTTTTTTCTAGGTTAAAATGAGCCAGTTAGGGCTCCTGATGGTGTTCCCATCATGCATGATTTTTGAGAGACGTGTGTACACCCAAGCATAAGCCGCAAACCAAAAGTGGGAGTCCAATCGTATGTCAGAGCAAGCCAACTCTGTAATTTTAAGCAAACTCCCACCTAAGGCAAAAGACCCAGGTACTCCCCTAATTTCCTGTACCATTGGTGATACCCAATTTGACAGAGCTTTATTAGATCTAGGAGCCTCCATAAACCTAATACCAACATCCTTATTTGACGACCTTAAGGAATCTGAGCTTAAACCGATAGAGGTGACATTGCAGTTGGCTGACCGATCTATTAAATCACCTAAAGGAGTACTTGAGGATGTCATTATTAGGGTGGGATTTCTATTTCCCAATGGACTTTGAAGTCCGGGATATGGATGCTCTAAAAAACTCAAGGGATACACCAATTACAGTAGGGAGACCCTTTTTGGCCACTGCTACGGCCAATATAAATTGTGAGGAGGGCCAAATTGAACTGAAATTCTGGAACCAAACAGTAAAGATTGACATCTTTAACGCCCAACAAGGGATTAATTGTGGTGTTATAAAACATATATGTGATATCAAGGTAGTGGTTGATGATCCATATATTAAGGACAACCTGACTACTCCCAATTAGCAACAAGGATCAAAACCCATAATCAGAGGAGTCTGAACCTGACTAAGATACACACATAACTCCTTCCCTTACTCCTGACACACACCTCGAACCGCCTACTGCTGCTGATAACTCTATTTTGGAACTCAAGCCTCTTCCCGACGATCTGAAGTACGTCTTTTTGGGTTCCAATTAGATGTTTCCCGTGATTATCAACTCCAGACTCACATCTAATCAGGAATCCTATTTGATTACTGTTCTCCAAAAACATCATAGAGCCATTGGATAGACTCTCGATGATTTGACCGGTATTAGCCCCTCTTACTGCACACACCATATCTACACTGAAGAGGGCACATGACCTTCCTGTGAAATGCAGAGATGTTTGAATCCTAATCTGCAGGAGGTCCTGAAGAAAGAAATCATCAAGTGGTTAGATGCAGGGATCATCTACCCAATCTCCGATAGTTAGTTTGTGAGTCCAATCAAGGTTGTGCCTAAAAAGGCATGACTCACCTTGATCACGACTGAAATCGGAGAAATCATACCAACCCGTATGGCGAACTCATGGAGAGTCTGCATTGATTACAGAAGACTCAATTCCTCCATGAAGAAGGATCATTTCCCACTACTGTTTATTGATCAGATCCTCGAGAAACTAGCAGGAAATAGATTCTTCTGCTTTTTGGACAGGTACTCTGGTTACAACCAGGTGGCAATCCACCCTGAGGACCAAGGAAAGACTACTTTCACCTGCCCCTTCGGGACGTACGAGTTCCGAAGGATGCCGTTCGGTCTCTGCAATGCACCCACTACTTTTCAGCGATGCATGATAGCCATATTCTTAGATATGGTAGGTGATTATTTGGAAGTCTTCATAGATGACTTTTCAGTATTCGGAGAATTATTTAATGATTGGCTACTGCAATTGGTCCAAATCATCAGGCGGTTGTTGAACGCTACGAATTGCTACGCTAACGTGTTTGGTTTTGGAAAACCTATCGTTGTAGCTTGAAAGCGAAGAATTCATGTTCAACAAATAAAATTTATACCGAAATGAAAATTCCGGGTCGAACACAGGGAGGCGGACGTTTGATTTAGAAACTACGCATTTCTTTTTATTTGTCACGAAGTAATTCAATTTAAAACTATCTAATTATTTACAATAAATAGAAGAGAGAGAGAGGGTAAGAGAGAGAGAGAATATTACACATAGAAATCAAAATGAGATGTAGAATAAACAGAGAATTTATCATTAGGGGGATTTGTTCATTATAACTAGAAAGCATAAAACAATTGCACTAGAAAGCGATAAATTTACTCTAAAAGCATTAAAAGAATGGAGGGAGAAATGTCTTCCCTGACGGTCGCTTGGAGGATGAGCAGAACTATACTAGAAAGCAGTAAATCTATACTAGAAAGTAGTAAAAAGAATAGGGAGAGAGAAATCCTCCTCAACGGTCGGTTGGAGGACGAGCCGGACGGGACGACGCCTGGACGAAGGAGAATGAAGCAGGACGAAGGAGGACGAGGCAGAAGAACGGGAATGGAGTAGCACGCCGTCGTCATCGTGGGATCCACTTCCAAAGGGGGACGAAAATTTGGACTTTATTTCGCGAGAAGCATCCCGGGTGTGGGACAAGCTTCTCTTGAGATTTGGAGTGGTAGAGAAGAGAAGGAAGGGATGAGAATTTCGTATGGAGGGGGTCTCCTTTTATAGTTGCAAGGAGTGGGGGCAAAATGGGCATTACAACTTTAAAATAATAAATGAGGGTCTTTAGTGACGGATAAATCCGCCACTAAAGCCCCCAACGTGGGCCTAGCTCCCGCGCCCACGCATGCCTGCTCAGCTGCTCGCGCGCGCAACGCATGCACACGTTCAGGGATCCTCAGCCGTCTGATCACGAGATCGGACCTCTTAAGTCGTGCCTTCACCCGCTGTGCTGCGCCCCCCGCTTGCGATCGCGAGTCCATGCCGCTCGTTCAATCGCGGGTGAACGCTATCGAGTGCACGCGACCGTCCGATCAAGATCCAACGCCCACCCGCACCCGATTGCCCGCGCCTTCCATCCCTTCGTTGCGGCTCGAACTCACGCCTGCCGCTCGCGTAAGCGCTCTCGACCATTGCGCTACGAGGCGCGGATGGTCGAGCAGACGCTTTTAAGCGCAGCTGACCACAGCCGTTGGATCAAGATCCAACGGCGGAGAGCGAGTGAGTGCGGGATCTTCAGAGGTTGCATGCGGCCGTTTGGGCAATCGAGATGGCACGACGTGGCGCCATCTTGGCCATCCATCTTCTGGAAGTTGTAGATGGTGCCACGGATGTCGGATTGACTCGATTTTTGCGTCGTTGGGCTGCGATCATCGATTCGAATTCATTCATGCGGTCGGATTTGTCATTTGAAGTATAGATTTACACCATCCTGGCCCTTGATCTTCTAGGGTTCCCCGATCACTATCTGATGCTACCGATGCCTGATTAGGGCGATCTTGGAGTCGTTGAACTCCAATCGTCGCCCTGATCACATCCATATGGTTGGATCTTTATTCGAAGGCCCCGATAAAATGTTTTCCCTTTCCAAGCACATAAAAGGAGATAATTAACCAACATTTTATTCAAACTACTCAAAATGCAAGATGATGCATGTTATGCAATATTTATATCATGAAATGCAATCCTATGCTTAAGAACTTGCATAAATAAACATTTTAAGTAGTGTAAATGTGCTTACATCATACCCCCATGCCTATCTTTTGCTAGTTCCTAGCAAAAACTATATGCTATTTATTAAAGAATTAGGTCGGATTATTGGACTTGAGTTATTTTCAATCATTAAGAAATTGTTTACTTAGGAACTAAACTTTCAAAGACACAACAGTGCCCAGGTATCAGCCAAAATGTAGACCACCTCAAGCCCTTGCCTTATTAAAAGAAAATTTTCTTTTTCCCTTTTTACTCTTTTCTAATTTTTTTTTTTGGATTTTCAAATTTTAGGGTTTAAGAGTGGCTTTTTACAGCCATTCAACTCACCCAAGATTTGATGAGAACCCTAAGTTTTAAGTATCTTATTGTGAATATGATAGACTCATTGACCAGTAGTTAAAACGGACTTCGGATTTCTACACCTCTAGGTGACCTCAAAAAGAATTCTGCCTAAAGGTGTATCTTTACAACCGGTAGCTTTCTCCCTACTTTTATTTTTTTACAGGGTCAACACAAGGGTGAATCCAGTGCATATCTCCCTGGTTTATTCTACTTCTCCGCTACTTCCTAAGTGTTTTAGGAATTTTAAGTGCATTTACAGAGCTTGGTTCTGGACAACCGATCGATGAGCTGTTGCCACCAACAACTTGCCAGCCATACTAGTGCGGCGAAGTGTGGCTTATTTCTTTTTTTTTCTGCTTTTCTTTTTGATTTTTTTTTCTTTTCTTTTTTTTAAGTAGGTGGCTTCCCTGGTCTAAGCTTTACCTAAAGGCAGCAAAAAAAGAAAGGTCCAGTGACTGGGCTCTGGACAACCTACCTATGGGCTGTTACCCACGATAACTTGCCAGCCATATCACCCTAGAAGGTTCATTACTTACCCAATTTCTGTTAAAATCGCCGAACAACGAGTCAATGCAAAGAAAGTGTGTAGATGCTTAAGACTCAAAATTCCCTCAAATTAGAGGGTGGGTTGATAAGTCGTGTACTTATCACCCAAACTTATTTACTCCAATTAAAATAAAATTCAGGTTGGCGAGAACTCGAAAAACAAATCCACATTTTAGTGGATACATGGGCTGATTAAGTCCAAAGACCTGAAGGGTCTCTGTGTTCAGATCTTAATGTATTATTTCGTAAGATTGAAAATTTTCTTAAACCCAAATTCTCTTTCCTAATTCTGATTTTTTTTTTGTAATAAAAGAAAATAAAATAAATCTATGTAGCTGACAAATGAATTCAGAGATAAATATCCACCCCCCCATGCCTATCTAATGCAATATCCTCATTGTATTAAAAAGACATGAAACAGAGTGGAAAAGCGTAGAAAGCACCTGAATTGCGTGAATGTCAGGTCCTCTCCGAGATGAAAACGAAAAAGAACTGTATATGTGCTGAGTTTAGTGCCTTCAGCTAGGCACACTATACAAAGAAAAGAAATGAAAAATTCACAAGTGCAGGTCAGAATTAAAATAAACAGAAGAATCCTCCGACCAGTCAACAGCGGTCCACAGATGTGGACCAGATTGTGGTGCAGACCCATCCCCCATAATCGAGAATATCTTAGGTTCTGGATAAAAATTACCCAAAACCTAAAATCAAAATGCAAGCGGGGTCAGGCCTGCGATTTATGAGGATGCAACCCAAGGCCAAAAAGTCAGGTTACAGAGAATTGAAGCTCAAAAGGATAATCGTTGAATGTGTGATTGAGTTGAACATTCTCGAAACAAATGTCGTAAGGGTTCTGATTTGATTGTTCCAGCTTAAAAGGAACCCTTCGACTCAATCTTCCATTTCCTCCAAAATTAACTTCCCAAATCATAACTTCCCTGCTCCTATCCTCCTCATTCAGGATACCAAATTCCAGGACCTCTTGTATATTAATCACCCCATCTGAAATCTCCAAGTCTAAATGATGTGGCAGAATCAGAATTGACTTGGGTCTAATTATCTCAGAAACAAAATTATCGATAAGCTCAACAGGGTGTAATTGATAATCAGGGCATTGAATTGATTCCTCCAGAAAATGCGATTCTGGATCCGTAATGTGTGCCCTAATAAGATCAGTTTCCTCAGTTATTGGGCTATTAAATGGTCTATCAGATTTCTCAGGCCCAATCGTCTCACTAAAATCATGTTCAGAAAACTCGCGTAAGACTTCGCAACTTGAATCTTCACCATCAAAGAAATCAGGATCCATATCAATGTATGTCCCAAAATCTTTTGTCACTTTTTCTTCCAAGGAGACATACGTTTCCTCGTAACCCGGCTCAGGGATCTCAGGTGAAGAAATCAAATCTTCCTTAATTGGTCGCTTTAATCCAATCTGGTCAAAACACATGTCCCCCTCAACAGCTGCCTGAGCAGGTTCTGTCATTGGCTTTCCTGAAGAGGGTTTATCCTGGGAATCATCCATGATTGAATCAAAGCAACCATGAATCTCATCCTCAATTTCACTAATTTCCCAAGTAAAAACTCACCTGGGTTCTTATCCTTAACATCCTGGAGCCAATCCAACAAAGACTTGTTTAAATCATCAATCATTTTAATCAGAGGCTCCAATCTCTCAATGCAAGGTATTGGCTGAACTTCTAAAGATTGAATGATATTCCTCAAGTTAGCAAGAACCTTATCTTGAACCTGGTTAATCTGAACCAAATGAGTTGGTTTAGGGTTGGGCGGGTTTGGGCTTAATGCAGGGGAATTAATGAATTGAGATTCGTTATACCCTTCCTAATAATAGGTCATTTCAGATTGTCGAAAAGATGGTGATGACCTAAAGGCAGTGAAATCAGAGGATGGGTGAGGATCGGTGTATCCTTCTTGATTGTAGATCGTAGTAGGCTGTTCATGAAAGGAAGACGATCTATAATCGATGTAGCTCTGAGAAGGATAGAAATCAGAATCAAAGTGTTCAGGGTTAGACCCTAAACACGGAGGTCCGAAACTGTATCCCCAATCCGAATTATCCCAACTAACTGATGGTTGATTATAGTATGAGTTGGGATAATCATCATGTTGAGGATAATTCATAACAGGAGGGAAAGAGCGGGAATGCGTGTAATATGTGGAAGGATTCATGAGACACGAGAGGAAGAAAGGTGCCCTACAATTCAAACAATCAAACCTGTCCTTAATTGGGTTAGCATACAGACCTACAGAATCCCAAAACCCGTCTTGAGATAAAGGAACGATTTGATCTACTTCCGTCTGTTCAATCCAACCAGTTAGAAGGAGGGACTGGGGAGAAGGTTCTTCCTTCGGCTTGCGCCTCCGGTTCCTAGTGCACCCTCCAGCCGCGATCGTTTGACTCTGCTCCCCTAGCTAGACATCAGATTGAATAGTAGAAACAGACTAATCGAAAATAATCTCGTTCTGGGTTCTGAAGAGCGAGTCCAATCCTTAAGGCCAACGTCTACTCTGTTTTATTTAGGGCTAGGTTTGAATGTTTTTTGGAATGTGATGGGCCCTTTAAATGGGTTGTGACCTTAATGATTGATTGATTTGTGTGTGTGTGCACAACCAATTATTTTCAAGCAAGATTATTTTTGATGCGGTAAATTTTAAGGTTCAAATCTTGCTTAGTAGCTTTTAGGATTCAACTTTAGGTATTTTCAAACAAGTTTCATTGGCACACTAGGTTTTACAAGCACAGGTGAAAATTTTTTCCTTTGAAGCTTAAAAAGAATGTGGAGTGCCTGGTAAATCCCTAAGAGTTGAACCTAATTGGCAGCTACTTGATGAGTTGATTTTAATTGAAGTGGTGCAGCCCAAACAACTCAAACAACTGGCCACAAATGCACCACTAAGTTAGGCACACAATGATGGTTAACCTAGAATGATTTCTACTCTGTTATGTGTTGCTTTATGTGTATCGGTTCCATAGATCAGAACCCGGTTGAGTAGAAACAAATCAATTCGGTTAAGTGCCTTTGAATGTGGGTGTACGTTGTGTGTTTGTTGAAAATTTCCCCACAAAATTATCTTTTTGCTTTTTTTTTTAAATAAATGAAGGTGGAATGAATGTGAGTGAGAATCCAAACAACCAAACTATTCCTAGGATTTATGCAAACACCTAGGTTAATTGGAATTTGGATTTAATGTGGCGAATGAAATCTATGGAGGGGGAAAGAATGGGGGATAACTTACAAAACCTTCCACAGCACTTTACTCCAATCTACCGCTTTTGCTTGTCTCAAAAGAGTACCTGCAATTACAATAAGAAAGGAGAAAAGTGAGGTAAATGATTTGTAAGTTACGAAACGCGAAGAGAAATCAAAGATCGTCGCCTCCTCGGCAACGGCGCCAAAATGTTGAACGCTACGAATTGCTACGCTAACGTGTTTGGTTTTGGAAAACCTACCGTTGTAGCTTGAAAGTGAAGAATTCGTGTTCAACAAATAAAACTTATACCGAAATGAAAATTCCGGGTCGAACACAGGGAGGAGGACGTTTCATTTAAAAACTACGCGTTTCTTTTTATTTGTCACGAAGTAATTCAATTTAAAACTATCTAATTATTTACAATAAATAGAAGTGAGAGAGAGGGTAAGAGAGAGAGAATATTACACATAGAAATCAAAATGAGATGTAGAATAAATAGAGAATTTATCATTAGGGGGATTTGTTCATTACAACTAGAAAGCATAAAACAATTGCACTAGAAAGCAATAAATTTACTCCAGAAAGAATTGAAAGAATGGTGGGAGAAATGTCCTCCTCGACGGTCGCTTGAAGGACGAGCAGAACTACACTAGAAAATAGTAAATCTATACTAGAAAGCAGTAAAAAGAATAGGGAGAGAGAAATCCTCCTCGACGGTCGCTTGGAGGATGAGCCGGACGGGATGACGCCTGGATAAAGGAGAATGAAGCAGGACGAAGGCGGACGAAGCAGAAGAACGGGAATGGAGCAGCACATCGTCGTCGTCGCGGGATCCACTTCCGAAGGGGGATGAAAATTTGGACTTTATCTCATGAGAAGCATCCTGGGTGTGGGACAAGCTTCTCTTAAGCTTTGGAGGGGTAGAGAAGAGAAGGGATGAGAATTTCGTATGGAGGGGGTCTCCTTTTATAGTTGCAAGGAGTGGGGGCAAAATGGGCATTACAACTTTAAAATAATAAATGAGGGGTCTTTAGTGACGGATAAATCCGTCACTAAAGCCCCCAACGTGGGCGTAGCACCCGCGCCGATGCACGCCTGCTCAGCTGCTCGCGCATGCAACGCTTGCGCACGTTCAGCGATCCTCAGCAATCCAATCGCGAGATCGGACGGCTTAAGTCGCGCCTTCACCCGCTGCGCTGCACGCCCGCCCGCGTGTGATCGCGCGTCCATGCCGCGTGTTTAATCGTGCGTGAATGCTATCAGGCGCACGCGGCCATCCGATCAAGATCCAATGCCCGCCCGAACTCATGCCCGATCGCCCGTGACTTCCAACCCTTCGCTGCGGCTCGAACTCGCGCCTGCCGCCCTCGTAAGCGCACTCGACCACTACGCTACGAGGCGCAGATGGTCGAGCGGACGCTTTTAAGCGAGGCTGATCACAGCCGTTGGATCAAGATCCAACGGCAGAGAGCGAGCAGGTGCGGGATCTTCAGAGGTTGCATGTTGCCATTTGGGCAGTCGAGATGGCACCACATGGCGCCATCTTGGCTGTCCATCTTCTGGAAGTTGTAGATGGTGCCACGAATGTCGGATTGACTTGATTTTTTGCGTCGTTGGGCTGCGATCGTCGATTCGAATTCATCCGTGCTGTCAGATTTGTCATTTGAAGTATGGATTTACACCATCCTGGCCCTTGATCTTCTAGGGTTCCCCGATCACTATCTGATGCTACGGATGCCTGATTAGGGCGATCTTGGAGTCGTTGAACTCCAATTGTCGCCCTGATCACATCCATACGGTTGGATCTTTGATCCGAGGCCCCGATAAAATGTTTGCCCTATCCAAGCACATAAAAGGAGATAATTAACTAACATTTTATTCAAACTACCCTAAATGCAAGATGATGCATGTTATGCAATATTTATATCATGAAATGTAATCCTATGTTTAAGAACATGCATAAATAGACATTTTAAGTAGTGTAAATGTGTTGACATGAATATGGTTGTTTCTTGGGAAAAGAGCCATTTCATGGTGCCTGAAGGAATTGGCTTGGGGCATCTCATATCAGAAAAGGGCATCCAGGTCAATCGAGCCAAGGTGAACTTGATTTCCAAACTCCCTATGCCTATCTCAATCAAGGACATCCGATCTTTTCCTTGGCACATCAGTTTTTACCGTCGATTCATTCCTGATTTGTCAAAGATCGCACGCCCCCTGACCACTCTGCTTTCTAAGGATGTACCTTTCGAAATCTCCAAGGAATGCACTCAAGCATTTGAAATCCTCCACGATAGAGTTACCCAAGCTCTAATCCTACAGTCCCCTTATTGGTCTCTACCCTTTGAGATCATGTACGATGCATCTGATTTAGCTATAGGAGCGGTACTTGGGTAGAAAATTGATGGGAAACCCGTGGTCATCTACTACGCTAGCAAGACACTTGACGATGCTCAGCGTAACTACATAATTACGAAGAAAGAGCTGCTAGTCGTAGTATTTGCCATGGAAAAATTTAGATCATATGTCCTGAGTTCCCATGTTATCATTTACTTGGATCACACAACTGTGAGGCATCTCCTTGCGAGGGACGTGAAACCTTGATTAATTCGCTGGATCTTATGGTTGTAAGAGTATGACCACAAGATTCGCGGCAAAGCAAGAAAATGGAATGTGGTAGCTAATCACTTGCCCCGCCTTCCTTCTAATATCATAGACCCTTCTGAACCCATCATGGAACATTTTCCTGATGAGCACCTCCTGACTATCAATACAGGGCTGCCATGTTTTGTTGATATAGTAAACTACCTAGCATTACATCAGATCCTACCCGATTGGCCGAAGGCCAAGAAGGACAATTGCTTTTCGATGCTAAGTATTACTTCTTTGAAGACCCGTATCTTTTCCACATTAGTGCTGATCAAATCATTCAACGATGTGTCGCAGAAGTGCAAATTCAGGACATATTGTCATTCAGCCATGACCAGGCATGCGGTGGACATTTCTCAGGTCATAAAACCCCAACGAAAGTCTTTCAGTGCGGCTTCTATTGATCCATGATTTTCATAGATGCATACAAAAACTATAGGGCATGCACTTGTTGCCAGACCTTAGGCAACATGAGCCATCGTGATATGATGCCCTTATAGTCGATTCTCATATGCGAAATCTTTGATGTGTTGGGGATTGATTTTATGGGATCCTTTCCTATTTTGGATGGCTTCGAGTACATTCTACTTGTTGACTACATCTCTAAATGGATCGAAGCCATTCCGACCTAAACCAATGATCATAAAGTTGTTATCAAATTCATTCATCAGAACATCTTTTTGCGGTTCGGGATTCCACGTGCTATAATCTCTGATGGTGGGATACATTTCACTAATGCTTAGTTCGAGTCACTGATGAGCAAATATGGGGTGTCTTACCGTATCTCTACTCCTTACCACCCCCAGACTAATGGTCCAGCTGAGCTATCAAATTAGGAGATCAAGAAAGTCCTCCAGGTTACTGTTCGAACAGAAAGGAAGGACTGGTCATCCTGACTTTCGAAAGCTTTGTGGGCTTATAGGGTCACCCACAAAACCCAATTAGGTATGTCTCCCTTCAGATTGGTGTACGGGAAGGCATGTCACCTCCCTGTCGAATTGGTGCACAAGGCCTATTGGGTAGTACAGAACTGCAACCTAGATCTTTCTAAGGCAGGAACCCATAGAAAGCTTCAAATGAGCATGATCGATGAATTACGCCATGACGCATATGAGAACTCTTGAATTTACGAAGAGAGGGTTAAGGCCTTTCACGACAAGCACATATCCGAAA
Organism: Thalassia testudinum; assembly: GCA_037157565.1. Taxonomy (NCBI): domain Eukaryota; kingdom Viridiplantae; phylum Streptophyta; class Magnoliopsida; order Alismatales; family Hydrocharitaceae; genus Thalassia; species Thalassia testudinum. The sequence continues at coordinate 47,679,448 of JAZHRO010000057.1, forward strand.
AGATCTTCCACCCTGGTCAAAAAGTCCTACTCTTTGATGCCAAGCTTAAACTGTTCCCAGGAAAACTATGATCAAAATGAATCAGACCTTACCCCATCCAATGAATCTTCAGAAATGGAGCCATCGAGATCAGTCCACTCAGCCACGATTCAGAACCTTTCTTTGTGAATGGTCAGAGACTCAAATCGTTCATTGACTTGACCGATACAAATTTGGCTGAGATATCCTTTACTCTTCATTCTCCCTGAGCTCAATTCACCTAGCCGATGGCATAAAACTCAGTGCTTAACGGGAGGCAACCCGTCATTTTTTGAAAAACCTGAAACCTTTCATGACATTCCTATGCTGAATTCGTATTGCACTCTAGGGTTCATCCATTAGAACAGCCGACCCCACCTCAGGTAGCAGTATGTGAGTTTTGAAATTGTTCGCCAAGTCACCTTAACCCATTCGCCTACCCAGAACCTATCCTAATGAAGGATCTAAGCAGAACTTGAACCCACCTAATTTACAATGGGGACATTGCAAATCGTAGGCATGGGGGGGTATGAAAATGCAACAAGCTGTGAAAAATAATCTCATAAGAAAATGTTTCAACAAAAAAATCACAAATCACAAAAACACCAAAAAAAAGAAAAAATGCTTGAAAAAGAACAAAAAATTTTGAGGGGAGAGAAGATTTTGAGGCCATACAAGTCATGGGGAGAAAAAGGAGAAGAGTGAAAAATGTCAAAAAAAGGAGCACAAAATGAAAAGAAAAAGAAGTGATAGTCATTAGTAAGAAATTAAGGGATTAACCAAGTTCTAGACCATGTCAAAAAAAAAGAAATGAATGGAAAAAACTGCTAATGAGACACAAAAGAGATTAGTAGGGGTGCTAATCTTAAGCCTCTTGGGCTAGACTCTTAGGCTTAAAAATTCAAGTATCTGCTAAGATCTGGATAGTCCTCAAGAGGTTGGCGAAAAATGTGAAGCTTAAGTATTAGGTCTAAGGCTTAGGGAGTATTCAGCCTTGTTAACTGACCTCTGGTTTGCCGGACTCGATAAGCTAAGCACCCCAATGCACACACAATCTGGTTCAGTGCGCATAAGTATCAAAATCACGTAAAAGCATTTAATTGTTCTGAAAAAGTCACCTAGATTAGAAGCAGCTGATCAGCGCAAGTTGATTTGGATAAGTTCCCGACATGGAGAGGTGGGAAATTCCTCTCAAAGATGCCCAATAACATATCGTCCCCTTGGTGCTTGTCTTTTAGGATATTTACATATCCTACTAGGGGCATGCAAGCACCCTACGCAGGTTCAGATGCCATGGGCGGTATTATCATGAAATGTCGATTGCCAGGGTCTGGATTTAGCTATAAAACACCATGGGTGGGATTATCTCGAAATCTCGAAAGCTAGGGTTTTGGTGGTTGCCATGGGTGGTGCTATCTTGAAGCATTGATTGCTAGGGACCCTTCGAGGATGATGGGGACTAGGAATCCGATATAGACTATGTTGAGAAGCCAATCTAAAGCTAGAAATAAAAAGAAAAGAGAGAAAACTCTCCAAACAAAGAAAATCCTCTGTCTCCCTCTTACAAAAACACACTACAATCTGAACCGAGGCTAAAAAATGTTACAAGCACGGGTGCTTTAACTGTAGAGTCCAACGAACCTTAGGATAGTTCCTGTGGGCCTTAAAAACCTTCGCGGTGGATTGAGGCTAGAGCTGGTCAGGTCCGGATCTTGGTTGGTACTTGAGTACCTCTAGGCCTACTATCTACATTCTAACCTAATCAAAAGAAGAAAACACTCATCGTAGGTTTTGGACACCAAGGAACTCATGGTTTAGAATCGAAGTTAAAACTTAAAATTTTGCTATGGGACTAGAAAAATCTTGGCATGGGGGTATGATGGGAATGCCATCTTGAGCCCTAACTAGCTCATTTAAACCCATAGAAGAGAACAAAAGCTCCTACATAACCAACTGGAGGTCCCAATTCACTGAATAACCTTTCTGAGATAAAAGAAAGAAACAAGGGGTAAAATTACAATTTTACCATTGTAGTGCAACAACAGGTTTTCTCATGAACTACATATAGGTCAAATGATCTTAACAGGATAATAAGTGGGTTGAATCAGACAAAAAAGGGTTCGTGTGAATGCTAAGAATTAAATGACTTCTTGTAACCCTAAAATAGACCCACTTGATTTAACATGGTTTTGATTAGGATAAAATTAACCTAAACCCTCTAAAAATCATAAAAAAATATTATCTAGGGTTTAGAACCTTCAATTTGGCCATGGGAACCTATTTTGACCTAAATTGGGTTCTCAGACAAATATTTGCCCTAAATTAGGTTTTTGCATAAATTGCGCAATCAAACGTGGTCAAACCCAAAATCCAACTTCACCATTGGATTCCTTAAGTCCAAATTAGGTTTATACAAAAATTTGGACCTAGGAGGAATTCATCTTGACCCACTTTGCAAATAGGTCCATCCTAATTACATTTCTAACCCTAGATTTCTAAAACCCTTACAATTAACCCATTATCTTCTTCTTCGTTCTTTGCAATTAGTTCCCTCAGCCATTATAGTGGAGGGAATCCTACTCTGGCGATATTGTAAGGGTGAGTTCTCCATGATCTCTCAGAGAATCCCTTTCAAAATTGAAAGGGAGATTCTCTAAGAAATCTCTTCCAATGTGAACCCAATTAGAAGCCCTATTTGGTACCCAATCTCTCATGCGAACGCATGAGAGATTTGGGCCTCTCTTGAGTTTCCATTATCAGCGAATTTCCCTTGCTTAAAAACTTGGCTTCCAAGCACAAACCCGACCTCCAGGGCCTATTTAAGAGACCCCAAATCAACCCTCATCGCCTAAGCTTGAAATTGACCAGGAAAACCCCTCAAATTCGTCTCTCCTCCTTCGGCCAGTTCGCTCATCAAGATCTGGTGACCTTCCCTACTTTCCCTCATCGCCAAGCACAATATCGGTGGTAGGTTGCTCTCCCTCACGTTCATCTACGTCACGTAGTGCCCGCCGATGCCTTTGCATCCCCTTCATCCTCGCCGACCACCTTCTCTGAGCACCTTTGTCTCCGGCATCGACGATACAAGCCAAATGCCATCTCTACTTCCCTCTTCGTCCCTTCACACCCAGATAATTTCCCTTTGCCTTCTACTCCTTTTTCCCCTCTTTATTTCTCAAAAACACCCCTCGACGCCACCGAATACCATCACCTTCTCCACCTCCGACCAACCCTTCGGCGAGGGGTACCTGTGGCTCCACACCTCCTCCCACGACACCAACCACCCTATGACCTCCGCAACACCCCACTGATCATCTCCCCTTACTTCAATCACTCCACCACTCACCCAGAAGCTCTCCCAAACACACCCACACACACTACCACAGTGTGCCCTAGGCACGCTACCTCAAGCAGTCCCATGCCACGATGACCACCGCAGCACATTCGCCGTGCCTCGGCGAAGCCTCCTAAACATTCTGATGTGGCCACGATCTCGTTTGCGCGGTTTAAAGTATAGGGGCTCATCGCCATTGATGCACAACAAAAAGCTTGGTTGCAAGCTTCTCCAAGCTTCGCTCGCTCCAGGCTCGTGTCCCAGGTCAGGCTCGTGTTCCAGGTCACACAAAGAGCCTTCGCAAACATCTCCAGGTGACCAATTGAAGCCAAGCACCATCACTGCAGCTGCAATTGAACAAAGACATTCTGCTGTAGGCATGCGTGAAAGATGGTGGGAAGTTAGTCCCACCTCGGAAACTTTTGGCACATCGCAGCCACATATGTTGAATTTCTACATTAAGCTCTTCGCCTCCTACTCACGGGGTGAGGTCCCCTCTCACCCGACCAAATGCCTCATCCGCGATCACTCCCCACAGACAAGGTGATTCGAGCTAACCCATCACACCTCACCTACCACCGCACGTCGGTGGGCTTGGTCCCGAGCACATACCTGACCCGATTACTCAAGAAAGTGTCTCTGGGAGAGTGAACCAAAGAGAGAAAGAAGAGAAGAGAGCTCACGTGGGTAGGGGTAGGTTTTGCTCTATAAGGGAAGGAGAAGACGAGGTCGAAGAGGAAGCTAAGGGCTGAAGCCAAGGAAGAAGAAGGAGGAAGTCAAAGTCAGAAGCTAAAGAGTTGAAGAGCTGAAGCAGAGAGAGGAAGAGAAAGGCTAAGGCAAGGAATCAGAAGAAGAGAAAGAAAGAAGAAGAAGAAAGAAAGCAGCTGCCAGAGACAGAGAAGAGAAGAGAAGAGAAGGAGAAGAAAGAAGAAAGAGCATGCATTGTAGCATCCACATTTTACGGCGTTTGATTAACAAATCTGATGTCCAATTTTGTGTTTATTCACATCCATTGGTTCCCTTAGTGCCTTACATTTATTCTTATCTTTTTGCACTATAACATTGATCTTATGGCATATTATATTCTTTCAAATTATCAAGTTGTGATCATGATTTCTAAACCCTAATTTGCTCCCTGTGTTCGACCTCGGGCTTTAATTTCGAGTAATAAATTATATTTGTTTTGAACACTTTTTTGATTGTACTACAAAGTGACTTTTCTAAAACTCGATCAAGTGCTCCTAACAAGTGGCTGATTTCAAGACCTTCTCCGAAAATGCCTGCACCATGGTGTATCCAGATGGCACCTAGCTCAGATCTTTTACCATGGGCTGGTGACACACATCGGTATCTGGCTGATGCATCTTGTGGTGGGAATTTCATAGCAAAAGACGAGAATAACACATTTGAGTTGTTCAAATCTTTGGTGGAGAACTCGATGAATGTCGCATCCACGAACTAGTTCCAGCGGCCTGGTCTGCAGCGAGTTGGAGTCCATGAGGTCCACATCGAGTCTATCCGAGCCGACATGGATATAATCATCAAGCAGTTGGATAGAATAAACCTGATTAAGAAAAAGATTGACCAAATTAGTTAGGGTCAATTTGACCTGAACTCTGCTGCTCCAAGACTCTCCTATGCACCTCGAGCCCCTTCTGCTCGAGTTAATCTACTCACTTGGGATGCATCCTCTCCTTATTTACGAGATCCTGCATAGCAAGATCCCATAAACAATCCCGATCTGGCACCATATGACTAGGGTTACACACCACCTACTAACTATAATACATATCCCCTTGATTAATATACGTCTCAGACGTCTTCGGCCTACGAGGACGTCGGTGCTATTCAAGGATACAGGTGTAATAACCCATATTCAGAGACGTATAACCCTAGTTTGCTCCAGCATCCGAACTTCTCCTGGTCAGATAACTCACAGAGACCACATCAAGACCTACACTACCAGACCAGGCAATACGGGAATGCGCAAAACACATATCGTAGGCAACATCCATTCCTGTCTTAGCAATAGCAACCTCGTTCTATATACCAGCCACTGCACCAAGCTGCCAGTCACCCATCAAAGCGGATTGACCCTCTCGAGGCACTGAAAGAGGAGCTGCAAGAATCGATGAGGAAGTCTATGCAGGATAGCTTGTAGATATTGAAGGCGATGGCTGACCAGATACAGACTATACAGAACACACGAAACCAGCTGTTGCAGGAGCATAGGACTCAGGGAGCCTTGCCCTCCCAACCTGTCCCGAAACCTCGATATGTGTAGAACCAAGGCACCCTGCCTAGGTTTCAGGCACCATTGGGATAGGCACATGCCATATTACAGGTGCCTCCTACACCACCTGGTTACGCTCAAGGCCAACTGCCTTTAATGTAGAACCCTGCATACTCTACCCCCTCTGCTCCCCCACCACCTCATGGACAGCAAGCCGGTGAAAATGTTGTCTCATTGAGCAGTGGAAGGAAGACATTCAACCCACCACATAGGCAGGTGGGTCCTGATTTTCCTCACCCTTTGCCGCAGGCAGGTTCGACTCCATCTCAGGAGCCACCTACAGTAGATAAGGGTAAGAGGCCACTTGACCCTGAGATTCTCGTCCCTTTTCCCGAGGCTCTGATGCGAAATGTAGTACGGAAGGACATACGGAATTTTGAGGACCTGAAGTCAATGTTCAAGGAAGTACATATTTAGGTCCCTCTCCTCGAGGCAATTGATCACATCCCCACTATCGCTAGGTTCTTCAAGGACTATTGTACCATTAAGCGACAGCCTAGAATTGGATGACAGGCGATACTGTCAAAAGAGGCTAGCACCGTGATTCTAGCTGACTTACCGTCGAAAAGGAAAGACCCTGGTACCCCACTCATATCTTTCTTCTTACAGGATTCTCCATTTGATCGGGCCCTTTTAGATCTGGGTTCGTCCATCAACCTGACTCCCACTGCCGTATTTGATTGATTTTGATTTGGGGAGTTAAAGCCAACCTCGGTCATGATTCGACTGGCTGATAGATTAGTAAAAACACTGAGGGGTTGGTTGAGAACGCGATCATAAAAGTCTGTGGATTTTTCTTTCCCGTAGACTTTTTCATTCTCGATATGGAAGTTCCTCCTAATCTCCGAGATGCACCAATCATTTTGGGTCACCCATTTCTAGGGATAGCCCAAGCAAACATTGATTGTGCATATGAGTGTATGGAGATAGCCCTAGGTATTGAGAGACTTCGACTTGACATATTCAAGGCACCAAGGAAATTTTACTGTGATCACATAGAGGAGGAGGGTGAAGACAAAGATTCGGCATACTGTGGTTACATTGGGCTCCTTTTTGATGACCCAATGTCTCATTCGTTTACACTATCAAGGTTCTTGGACCTCGATCGACACGGGACTGAGACCACTACACAACACATATCTCCCTGAGGATCCGATTGTGTAGGGTGTGTTTCTGACCACAGCACCCCTGAATCTAGCTATCTTGATTCGTACACTACTGGATCACCACTACTGTTACAAGAAGACGTGACCACAGCTAACAGGTTTCCCGTTAACGCAGTCACAACCAATTATCTCATAGGTAGTGAATCAGTAGCAATTCACATACATATGGATCAATGGATTCCAACCTTTGAGTCTGCTCTTCCTATTCCCATTTCTGACGAGGATTTTAGTGACCTCCCCACATATCTTCTACTTTCACGAATACCCCCATATAATCCAGAGCCTGGAGAGGGCATGATCTTTGATGCCAATTATCGTTATGAGGATCCCTATTACTTAGATTCTGGTTCTGAGATACATTTTGATCTACTCCCTCAGCAACTTCTTGCTGAATTGTAGGATGTGATAAATCAGCTGAATCAACATCATGACCCCCCGTCTGATTATCCGCTATCTTCCACCACCACTCCACACTTTCTTATAGCTAGACTTTTTGGAGTAGGGGTGCACAATCAGTTGGTTCGCATCTCTGGACCACTGATTCTAGAAGCATACGAGCACATCTTTCTCTTAATCTTGATCGGCTCCTATGCTAGAACTGATACATTTGATTACGTTCTCACCCAGTTGGAGGCATTAAACTCAGCACATATAGATAGCATATCCCACATTCTACCATCATCTATACATAACCATTTTTATACATAGCATATTTTCTTTTAAGCATATTTCTCTTGCATATTACATACTGTCAGGTTGGCTGGTGCTGAATGTTAAAATTTCAAGAGCAATTCCAGGTGATCTCTACACACTTTCTTCCTGCTGTATTTATTTTCGTTTATATTCATGCATGAAGACATGCAAGAACTTAGACATCGGGGGTAGATACGACAAAACTGAAAATTTTTATTCCAACATTTAGGAAAACCTCGGAGCTGCATGTCAAATGTACTTTAGGACCCTAAATAAAAGAACAACCGACTACACCTCCAATTCTCGCATTGGAGCTAAAAATCGTCCGCAATAGCCACTTCCGACTCACTCGCTCACCTCATGTTCTAAATTTATGGTCAAGCTGAATGTAACCTGATAAGGGAAACTTCATGAAGTATGAATATAATAGGTTACTTGTTTATAGCATATATACATAGTGCATCCATGAATAAGATTATCTTATTAAGGGAATGCATTAGGGATTTTATCCTTTAGTTCATTCCTATAATATGGAATCTAGTACAATTTTTCACACCCAGGTAGAATTTGCAATGGATTTACGATGAAGGTTGATAAACGTCTTTAGTCTGTCGAGAAGTAGTGCTTCTTTTCCTGAACCCTTGGATAGTGTTTTGGGAGTTAGGTAGATTCTCTTTCAAAAATCCACCAAATAGTGTGAGATGAGAGTAGAGTGTACTAGTGCTCTAAGATTAGTGTAAGGAATCTGGAATCCTAGATAATTTTGTGATGATACTCAGAGATTAGGCATAGTTTTTGCTCTCGGTTCCTGCATATACATTTTTGCATGAAATTTTGAGAGCCACCAAATAAGGCAAATAGTAGAGAGTGAGTTTTTATAAAACTAGGGCTAAGGTGGATGGTTACGACCATTCTTTACGGAATCCTCAGCTAAAGGAGGATATTGATGTCAAGGTCAGAAATACACCATCCTATCCGTCTTTCCCGGTACCGTGGGCACTTCCACCAAATAAGTCACCCATTGTCTCTCGAGTACCATCAATCCCTAATAATGCCTCTTCAATAAAATTCATGAATGTGTTGCTAGATTGTGTTGAGTTAGAAAAATTATATATGAAAAAAAAGAAAGAATGAAAAAATGAGAAAATGAGAAAAAGAAAAAAAGCAAAAAAATGAGAAAATGAGAAAAAGGAAAAAAAAAAGAAAAAAAGAAGAAGAAAAGAGCAGAAAAAGAGTTTATGAATATTTAGTGTTTATTTTAGTTGCATTAAGGCAATACCACCAAATAAATTTGAGATCCACCAAATATGGCCTTAACCCACCTTTCTTGTGTTTCTTACCACCCGAATACTGGTTGAGGAATTCTGGCTTAGTGTTAGAGTTATGGGAACTCAATTAAAGTGTTAATGCCATGTAAGACCACCAAATACGGATCATACATAAGAATCTGGTTAGATTTTGAGCTCTAAAAAAAAAAAGAGAGAGATTGAATACAAAGAATCCAAAAGAGATCATAGTTTTTCTCATGTTTCTTTGAGATGAGTTACTTGATAATCTTGGAATCTAGATTATATAGTACTAATCTCTAGGTAGCATCAGTCGAGAGTGAGCACCAAATATATAATCTTTTCCCTCTAAGATTCTCTACCTAAGCTTAAAGTCTGGTGGAATTCATAGAATATATTGAATACCTCGAGGGAAGAAGTCCGCCTATCCTGGTAGAATTTTTACTAGGGGTCAAGTACAGGCATTAGAAGTGAATTAGTTTTTCACTTGAATCCGTTGCAAAAGCTACATAGCTACACTTTCACGATTGTCTGGATTTCTAGAGTATAGGATGAAAACAAAAATGAGAAAAATCTCTACGCATACACTTGATAAAATAATTAATCCCTTAGGGACCCTCCTATGAATAATTTAGTTTTGCATTTGCTAAGGACTAGCAAGATTTAGGCATGAGGGTATGATTGCACAACAATCATACGTCTTAATTGACCTAAATTAGGCTAGGACTTAGCATAAGTTAGGGTAATTCATGCATGCAACAACATTACTAGTACCTTTACTACTTTCTTTTAGCTATGCATAAAATAATGATATAATGTACTAATTAGGTGCATTATGTCAATTGCAGGTAATAAGCTGATCAAAAGCTAGACTGAAGCTGGATCTAAAGCTGGATCTGAAGAATAAGGAATAACTGGTGTTGCAGCAAAGCTAGAGTGGAAGACCTAGATTAGATGTAGTAGGTAATATTGTAAGGGAGTAAAGGTATGCTATTCTATTAAGTAGGAATAAAGAAATAAATTGTGTAGAACTTAGGTCCATCCTAGCCCTAGGACAGCCTATAAGCCTCCCCAAGCCTTAGCCACCCTTAGATTAGGTTACCGCACCCTAGGAAACCTTAAAACCATAAGTCTAGCCCCTATCTATATGTAGGACATCCAGAACCCTTAGCTAACTCCCACACACCTTAAACCAACTTTTGTAGTGTTATTGGACGTCCAATTTCTGCAGAATACCCAAGACAGAACCTAGAAACCCTCCCGACTCTGATTGGACATCCAGATAACAAGTTAGGACTTCTGATTTTTCACTATAAGATGTCTGACAACTTTATTAGACGTCTGATACTATTCTCCAATTCTTGTTTTGGAATTCAAGCCTTGATCTTGGATCTCTAGCCCCCTAAACCCAATTCTAACCCCCTAGTTGCCTAAATTAAGGTATCCTAACCCTAGTGCACCACCTCTAGACCTCCCTAAGGACCTAATTGACTTGGATCATAGTCAATTTCATTAGCCTATTCAATTTGACTCATTGAGTCCAATTGAGCCCTGATCTCAAAACACACTACCCAATTGGACTCAATGAGAGTCCAATTGACCTAGACCTAACTCAATTAGGTTTCCACACACCCAATTAAACTTGTATTAAGTTTAATTGCACTTTACCTTAGTGAATTAGGGTTTACAACCCTAATTTGAGACCTAACCTAGACCTAAACCCACTAGAACCTAACCTAATCAACCTAGCCACCTAAGTTTCGACCCACACACATCATCCACACGAAAATACCTAGCCTAGAGTTCTCTAGAACTCTCTACCATGTGTTGTTGCCTTTGTTGCTAAAATTAGTGACCAAGAGCCATTCAATTTTTAGATCTACATTTGGTGGAGCTAAAAACCACCATCCATCCTCTCTCTCACTCTCCCACGAGCTCCCACCATATTCCTCTCTAGAGAATTCCAAAATTCTCTAGGGAGCTTTCCTTAGGTCTATTAAAAAACCTAAGTGGTGGCCATTTGCACCCATTCACTCTTGGCTCCATTTTAGCTTAGCTTCATTCCACCTCCACTCCTCCTTCATGAGTAGTTTCACCGTTGCCACCACCATCTCCATGCCATGATGTTGGATCACCTCCTCAACCTCCCTCCAAGGGCTGGCCTCAGCACCATTGGCCGCCCCTCCTTCTCCTCCCAACCAAGTCAAAGGCCATCAGAGCCTACCTCTGAATGCCCTTAGTTCTGATAGATTAGATTATAGTTCTTTATAGTTTTACTACTTTATTTATTGCTTAAAAGTGTAGCTCTAAGTTCTTTCCCAATGATGCATGCCTAATCTCCCCTTAGATTCATGTTTGCGGTCATTTTCTACTAGCTAGATTTATTTTCAAGCATTCCTCTACAAGCTTTCCATGAGCTTTATGTTGCAAACACCATCATGAATTGATGAAAATCTTTTTCTATTTATATATATATATATCTTGTGAAAATCACCATGAGGATTGTTGCAATATTTTTGTGTGATTGAAAATGCATGTTTTCATTTGTGATATTCTGACAAATAAGAATGTTGTGCATAAATACGAATTTAGTATGAATCGACGTGCGATTTTAAGCAAGTAGAGTGAGCAAGATCTATTTCAAATTTGCATTTCCATAAATGGCTTCCAGAGACGAACGACCGGAACTCCAAGTCTCGTTATCTTTATAAATTATTTTTTATGAGCGTTTTCGCACACTATACTACGACGAAATCTCTATTTTCAAAACACGCATTAGAATCCCCCTTTGTCAATGTCCAAGTGCCATGAAGAAAACATGACCTCTCTTTAACACCAATTAGCACAGTAGAATGCTGAGATCAGTCAACTACGCATGACGACTCAATCTCAAGGCACTTTTCCAACCCAACCGGTCCCTAACCCGTGAAATTTTGTACCTCGTGGTCCGCAACCATAGGTATGGCCTTCTCAGGGGTAGGTTCATCAGATTTTGCAAGCTTCGAGCACTCCACCGGGATTTCTAGCTAATTCCACAGCAGCACATCACCCTTATGTCCCTATTATGAACCCTCCTCGGCCTTATGATCCCACTGGACCCGCGACGTCCAATGCAATTACTACAAGGAGTGGTAAGCAAGCCGTCGATCTACCTCGACCTGATCCTGGCCCATCTTCTTCATCGCCCTCTCATTTGGGATGTGCACCGCATTCTCTTAAGGACGATATGCCCAAACTGGTTCCAAAATCGGTCCCATTCTCTGAGGCTCTAATGAGGGAGCCAAAAGGCAAGAAAAAGAATACGCAAGCCTTTGATAACTTGTGTAATTTATTCATGGATGTTGAGATCAAAGTACCCCTATTGGACACTGTATGGTCAGCCCGGATAGGTTGTGAATATGATGATTTTATCGCTGAAATCTGTATAGTGGTTAACCTAATTCGGACCTAACCATCTCTTTACAAAATTTTTAACCTGGCCTAATTGATTTTATCTTATCACTTTTAGGCCCAGAGTCGAACTTAGGGAAGTGGGGTTCAAGTCGAGTTTCTACGTTTTCCTTAAAACGCATCTCTTCCATTCATTTATTATGTTTTTGGTGCTTTTCTTATTTAGATTTTTTCTAGTAATCCTTGTCCTTGAGGCACACCCTCAAAATTGTGTCCTTGGCTTTTAGCCAAAATAGAGTTCCAAAACAAGTCTTGCTACTCGCAAGATGGGTACCTGCAAGTCAAAGATTATCTTTTCTCTTTTATACACTTTTTTTTATCTTTTTACCAAGAGAGAAGCAAACAGACAGAAAGTAAATATAGTATGTATTTGTATATATATATAATATATAAAGGGGTGGGGGTGGAGGTGACGATGGAGTGTTGCACTATGTCGAGTCAGTCAACGTCTAGAGAGATGCAACCAACACGACTAGGTGCTGCGTCGAGTGTGGATGGAGGATGGACGATGAATGTGTCCACGCTTTTTTGTACGCGTGTATCGGGGAATATCAGCAACTGGTGCAGATATTCATGCAATACAGCGTATAGTAAATAACGTGAAAATATATGTACATTTGTATGTATATAAGTAAATATATCTATATGTATATAAATGTATAGGTATATATTTATAAATATATATAGATATATATATATATAGGTGTATATGTATATATATATATAATACTGTATATATATATGTATATAAGTTTGTGTATATATATAAGTATATGTATAAGTATATAATATATATACGTATATATATATGTACACTATATATATATGTATGTATACATAAATATATAGATAAGTATGTATATAAGTATATATATACATATATATTACTATATAGATGTATATATATATGTATATATATATATGTATATATATATATAAAAGTATATGTATGTATATGTATATATATATATGTTACTACATATATGTATACGTAAATATATATATATACTTATACTAGTGTTTATGTGTGTGTGGGTGTGTGTAAGTGTCGGTGAAGATGTGTGTGTGCGTTGGTGTAGTGTGTGCTATGAGTGAGAGAAAGAGAGAGAGAGCGGGAGGGAGCGGACGCAGGAGCGAGAGAGAGCTAGAGAGAGCGGGCGAGCGCCGCAAGATAAGCCGTTTGTAGAAGGCGGCGGACGTCTGGACGTTGCGGGTGCAAGCGCACCTTCTCACAGAGGACGTGGGGCTTCTGCAGGCCGATGCGAGGGAGGAGAGCGGGCGATGGCGCTGGGAAGCGAATGTGGAGGAGGTCTTCAGGTGGTCGCGAAGGGGTGCGGGGGTTGGCAGGGGACGGCGAGAGGGCCTGGTCGGCCACTGCAGTGCGCGCAGCGGCCGGTTGCGGGTGCACGGCGTAGGCGACAGAACAGAGAACGGAGCGGAGGAGGCCCTACAGGCACGCGCGGAGGGCTGAGCGCCTGCAGGGAAGGTCGCGGAGGAGGCGGGGGGGTCTGCTGCTACTGCCGCCGCCGCGGTTTGGCTGCTACTACTACTTCAAGCTTCGGAGTTTGAAGTGGCAGCAATGGCGTGGAGATGAAAATGAAAAGAAATGAAGAACCACGCCCACCGGCTCGTTGAAGAGCTGGGCGGTGGTGTTCCCACTGTGGTGGTGTGCACCACAGTGGGTTCTCCTGCTCACTGGGTGCCTCCTCGAAGGAGGGTCGACGTATGGGAGGGGAGGACGGTGGAGGAGAAGGTGGTGGCTACGGGTTTTTCTTCTGCAGCCGTGTGTGTCTCGTGAGGAAGAAGCTGCAGCTTCTTATAGAGGAGGAGAGAGTGGCGTGCCTGGCTGCAGCAGGGAGAGGGTGCGGGATTGGCAGCTATAGGGAGTGGCGTTGGCAGGGAGACATGACGTAGAGTAAATGCATGCAGCTGAGGGAAGAGAAGTGCAATAGCGGGAAGAGAAAAGAAAGAAAGAGGAAATAAAAAATAGAGAGGGGACTTTTTGCAAAGAGGCACTTGCGAAAAAATGTAAATATGCAAGCCATTTATTCCATTCTCTTCTCCTCTCAGTTAAATGCATAAATGCAAGTGTTTTTACAAATGCAACTATAGAATCCTAATATGCAACACTAATGCTAGGAAATAGCATAAGAAGGCTTTATTGCAGGCGTATTTTGAGGTGCAAACATATACCCCCATGCCTATCTTTTGCTAGTCCCTAGCAAAACCGTGTTTAGAAATGTTCTTAAGCTGAAGATTGTCTTCTGAGGTGATATAGGTGTGTTTATTATCGGATATTGTGAGAACCAATTGCAGAAAAGATTACCAGTACTTTAAGTCTTACATGACAAAGATCATCTCTCAACTAACTAGGACTCTTGATATTTAAACCTTAAGTACGATTTCCAGGACCCAGGAGGTTTTGCTGTACTCGAGAGCTCAAGAGGTTATGGTTTGTGCATAGTGAAGGCACAAGACTGACCTGATGAACATTAAGACTCAATCCCAGGGTTTCACGAATTTTTTAAGTACAGGTTGGTCCCAGTTTCAGCTCATGTCTTCGGATTGACTCTTAAGATGATGACGGAAAACTCAACTCCCATTTTCTGATTTTTTGTGGCTTACAGAAAAACAAAGGATACAGACATTTATGAGATATACTGACTCTTTTGCAACATCTCTCTCTTTTTTTTTTTTTTTTTGAAACACGTGTCAGTATATCTCTTACAGCACATTCAGAAGGAGCACACTTTTTTTCTTTTTGGTGGAAAGAGTCGCTCCTAAACACAAGACTAAAGCCTGGGATAAAAAGTCTACCTACGTGCACAGGTAAGGACTCCACCTTCCCTGATGAACACTAGGGTTGGATCTTATGTTCACCTGGCCTTTCCTGATATGTGCAGTGTGAACCAAGTTTACTTAAGCTCTCAAGTAAAAGTAAACCAACGGATCTTGTACTGGTGTCTCAGGTGCAAGAATACATCCTTACTTAGGAGAGATCTTGATCTATTTTGTCAATGCTTTAAGTGAATTAAGCCAAGCCTGAGCGAATCAAGCTTTTGTGGCCTGGAAATTCTTCAAAATAGAGGTTGAATATCCATAAACACTTATTGTATTTTTGTTTCAGCCTTTAGATCATTACTAAACACCATTTATTATTATTATTATATATATATTTTTTTATTTTCTTCTTTTTTATTTTTCTTGCATATCTATAAATAGGTGGGAACTGTATGATACCATAAAATACCTGAATCCTATGGATGCCTATCCACCCCCCCATGCCAAACAATGCTATGTCCTCATATGCATGCAGGGAAAGGCAAAGAAAGGACGCAAGATCGGGTAGCAAGAGTTGAGGTTCAGGGTATAGATTAGGGTGGTAGGGTGGGTAGATGGTGGGTGGTGAAGTGATCGCGATAGAGGCGTGAAAAGTGATGGTGGATGGAGAGAGATTTGGCATTTTCTGGGACGAGAGTGTCCTAGGCGGATCAGAAAATAGATCAGGAAGAGGAAGTTGGCCCTTAGATTGGCCAAGAAGAGGGTCTTTTTTGATAGATGGATCCAAAAGGGAATAGCCCCAGTGAGTAAGATGTCGGCTCAAGGTCCCAATGTGGAGTTGGAAATCCGCTTGATTTGGCGGGAAAGAAAGGGCAATCCGATCTTCCATAGTGTGGACCGATGGTGAGCAGCCCGACGATGACTCAGACCACTAGGTATGGGAAGCAGAGGAAACCTCGTCAGAAGTCTAGTCAAGAGAAGGTACGGGAATAGGGAGGGATTGGGGAATGTCATAGTTTGTGTTGGTCAGGCAGTTGTCAGGTAAATCGCAGCAGTCTGAATCGGCTCCAATAAGTTCGATACATGTACTGACAGTCATGTCCTCGTCAGACGTGTCATCTTTGATGTAATCGCTATCAGCATGAGAGTGCGGTGCTACAGCGGGATTAACCTGAAATCCCGTTGGAATACTGGGAGCTTGCAGAATTTGAAGAATCTATTCCTGAGAAGGTTGTACCTGTGGTTGCGGATCACCGGGTACGAGGTTTTACGGGTTTGGAATAGGTTGGGCAGGAAGAGTGCCCTGAGATCGAGTCGCCATGCTTAGTCGACTGATCTCAGCATTCTGCTGCGTCAAGTGCTGAAGAGAGGTCATGTTCTCTTTATGGCGCTTTGACATTTCCGTCATCATTCGCATCAATTTATCAAGAGGCTTTGATGCGTGTTTGGTTTGCAGTATGCAAGGGCCTAATGGCGGATTTGCCATAGGATTAGACTGGGCCCTTGGGATGACGGGTGCGGACAATCGCATCGGTCCACCAGCGGGGTTTTGGCACTGCGGGTTGTTGGACCATGCGAAATTCGGATGATTACGCCACCCTGGGTTATACGTGGCAGAAAATGGGTTGTTCCCTAGGGTGCAGGCGTCTTCTATGCCAGAAGACGTGTCCGCATATGTGTCTGAGCACACGGAGGCTTGGTCCCCCGTGTTGAAATACTGGCTCACAGAAGCCAGTTCCACATGACTTATTGAGTCGCTTGGCGCGACATACGATAAGGAAGGTCTTGCAGGGTTTCTTGGGATAAGCCTGGTGTTGAAAGAATTGGAATTGTGACGAAGCGGTGAGGTGGGGGTGTGTGCCATGTTTTTGGAGGAGGAGGACGATTCGATTCTTTTTCTAAATTTAGCAGTCAATTCAAACAGTTTAGGGTTTGTGACCTCCTCCCAAACATGAACTACGCAGGAAGAATTGGGGAGATGAGAAGGAAAGAGAGGGATGAGAGAAATGACGCTGCAAAGGTACACTTGATTTACAAATCAGTACAGTCAAGTTCCTAACCTCTACAGTGTGCCCTTAGACCTAAAGATCTAAGTTACCTACTATCACGAACTACGGAACCAAATGTGAGCACCGCGGAACCACCAGGCCAGATTGAAAGGCCGTTTGCCCCAGTCTTAGACACCCTATAGCACGCGGGAACTCTCACCAGCACGTAGCCGCTACAAGCGGGTAGTTAGACCTCCAATCCTTAGCAAGGGTCAAGTTACTACCAATTTTATTTAGAGGCTTAGGCTCAAGTCTTTCTGGAATGTGAAGGGCGTTGTTTACGGGTATTGCCCAAGTGATTGATTTTCAGAGTGTGTAAAATAAGCATGCAACGGGGAAATCTCCCCGAATTTAAGTTTTTATTGGTGAATGGTTTTTAAAGTTCAGCCTTAAGTAGTATGAATTTTAGGGTTTTGCTGAATTACCAATTCAACCAATCTCCAGGTTTCTTCAAAAATATAGGTTTTCTTTCTATGCCCAAGAAACCCTTCTTCAATATCAGTTAGTTAATGCATGGTAAAATGCAATGGGCTACCCTAAATGGAGATTTCTATGTGTGGATGCACGAATCAGTTTTATATCTATATGAAAGGGAGCCAAAGCACTTCAATTCAAGTGCTCCCAATCACCAAGAAAAATGTCCACACAAGGCTCAACCAACAGATAAAGAAAATAAAGTTGTTGGTGTTGAAGTATTCGGGATCGAATCTCAGGCAAGTTGAAAAGTCGTGATGGGGTTGGAATTAACTCAATTCCAAGTCTCCCCACCAAAAATGTGATCCCAAATTGAAAATAAGTGAGGCAAAAGAGGGATGCAAGCAATCTTTTTCTTTGCCTCAAATAATACTTCCCACACTGAAAAATCCAAGAATCAAGATTCTCGGATTTTCGCTATGCGAAGTGTGGCGTGAAATCCCGTGGCAGTGGGAGTGAAGACAAACAATCAAACAAGTGAATTTTAATCCACTTGCCCCAAGAAATCTCAAGAAGTTTTTCTAGTTTCTTAGTTTTTAGCTTTTTTCTTTTTTATTGAGGTGGCAAGTTAACCCTAGTTTGCTAAGAAAAAGAGAACCTACTTGTTCGACGACGTGTGCAAAGCTCCAATGTGGTGTCGGCATCTTCACACTCTCGTTCCCGCCTTGGATCTGCTCACGTCTTCGTCTGCTTTCCTTCTCCTTCCACCAGGTTCACCTGCATACCAAAAACAACAATACCCATGAAGAGAGAAGAGAAAAATTGAAAGGAATTTAATAAAAACTTACTTGAAGGCTCACTTCCCCAGCAACGGCGCTAGAAAAGGTGTATGGTCAGCCTGGATAGGTTGTTAATATGATGATTTTATCGTTGAAATCTGTATAGTGGTTAACCTAATTCGGACCTAACCATCTCTTTACAAAATTTTTAACCTGGCCTAATTGATTTTATCATATCACTTTTAGGCCCAGAGTCGAACTCAGGGAAATGGGGTTCAAGTCGAGTTTTTACGTTTTCCTTAAACGTGTCTCTTCCATTCGTTGATTATGTTTTTGGTGTTTTTCTTATTTAGATTCTTTCCTGGTAATCCTTGTCCTTGAGGCACACCCTCAAAATTGTGTCCTTGGCTTTTAGCCAAAACAGAGTTCCAAAACAAGTCTTGCTACTCGCAAGATGGGGTACCTGCAAGTCAAAGATTATCTTTTCTCTTTTATATACCTTTTTTTATCTTTTTACCAAGAGAGAAGCAAACAGACAGAAAGTAAATATAGTATGTATATATATATATATAATATATATAAACGGGTGGGGGTGGAGGTGACGATGGAGTGTAGCACTATGTCGAGTCAGTCGACGTCTAGAGAGACGCAACAAACACGACTAGGTGCCGTGTGGAGTGTGGATGGAGGATGGACAATGAATGTGTCCACGCTTTTTTGTACGCGTGTATCGTGGAATATCAGCAACTGGTGCAGATATCCCTACGATACAGCGTATAGTAAATAACGTGAAAATATATGTACATATGTATGTATATAAGTAAATATATCTATATGTATATAAATGTATAGGTATATATTTATAGATATATATAGATATATATATGTATATATATATATATAATACTGTATATATATATGTATATAAGTATGTGTATATATATAAGTATATGTATAAGTATATAGGTATATATACGTATATATATATATAGATATATATATATATATTATATATATATGTATGTATACATAAATATATAGATAAGTATGTACATAAGTATATATATATATATTACTATATAGATGTATATATATATGTATTTATATATGTATATAAGTATATATATATATATATATTACTATATAGATGTATATATATATGTATATATATATTTGTATATATATATAAGTATATGTATATATATATATATAGGTATATGTATGTATATGTATATATATATAAATGTTACTATATATATGTATACGTATATATATATATATACTTATACTAGTGGTTTTGTGTGTGTGGGTGTGTGTAAGTGTCGGTGAAGATGTGTGTGTGCGTTGGTGTAGTGTGTGCTGTGAGTGAGCGAAAAAGAGAGAGAGCGGGAGGGGGCGGACGTAGGAGCGAGAGAGATCTAGAGATAGTGGGCGAGCGCCGCGAGATAAGCCATCTATAGAAGGCGACGGACGTCTGGATGTCGTGGGTGCAAGCGCACCTTCTTGCAGAGGACATAGGGCTTCTGCAGGCCAGCACGAGGGCGGACAGCGGGCGATGGCGCGGGGAAGCGAATGCAGAGGAGGTTTGCAGGTGGTTGTGGAGGGGCGCGGGGGTTGGCAGGGGACAGTGAGAGAGCCTGGCCGGCCGCTGCAGTGCACGTAGCGGTCGATTGCGGGTGCAGGTGGAGGCGACAGAATGGAGAACAGAGCGGAGGAGGCCCTGCAGGCACGTGCGGAGGGCTGAGCGCCTGCGAGGAAGGTCGTGGAGGAGGCGAGGGGGTCTGCTGCTGCTGTTGCTGCCGCGGTTTTGCTGCTGCTGCTTCGAGCTTCGGAGTTTGGAGTGGCAGCAATGGCGTGGAGACGAAAACGAAAAGAAAAGAAGAACCACACCCACCGGCTCGTTGAAGAGCTGGGAGGTGGTGTTCCCACTGTGGTGGTGTGCACCACAGTGGGTTCTCCTGCTCGTCGGGTGCCTCCACGAGGGAGGGCCGACGTATGGGAGGGGAGGACGGTGGAGGAGAAGGTGGTGGCTGCGGGTTTTTCTTCTGCAGCCTCGTGTGTCTCGCGAGGAAGAAGCTGCAGCTTCTTATAGAGGAGGAGAGAGTGGCGTGCCTGGCTGCAGCAGGGAGAGGGCACTGGATTGGCAGCTATAGGGAGTGGCGTTGGCAGGGAGACATGACGTGGAGTAATGCATGCAGCTGCGGGAAGAGAAGTGCAACTGCAAGAAGAGAAAAGAAAGAAAGAGGAAATAAAAAATAGAGAGGGGGCTTTTTGCAAAGAGGCACTTGCGAAAAAATGCAAATATGCAAACGATTTATTCCATTCTCTTCTCCTCTCAATTAAATGCATAAATGCAAGTGTTTTTACAAGTGCAACTATAGAATCCTAATATGCAATGTTAATGCTAGGAAATAGAATAAGAAGGCTTTATTGCAGGCGTATTTTGAGGTGCAAACAGATGCCATTGACCATATACCAACTATCACCGAATTCTTCAAAGACTACACTACACCCAGGAGACAGTCAAAGAAAACAAAGAATCTGGTGGTCCTCTCACATCATGCGAGTTGTGCTATACTGTCAAATCTACCACCAAAGTAGAAAGATCTGGGCACACCACTTATTTCATGTAGCATCCAAGGTTGCAATTTTAACTGAGCTCTACTTGATCTAGGATCCTCCATCAATCTTACACTAACCATCATGCTCGAGAAATTTGCCTTAGGAAATCTGAAACCCACCCCTGTCACATTACAGTTGGCAGATCGTTCTGTTAAAATCTTGAAGGGTGTGGTGGAAGACCTGGTGGTTAGGGTCAACAGTCTCTGTTTTCCTATTGACTTTCTTGCTTTGGATATGGAAGTTCCTAGCTCACTTTCTGATTGTCTGATCATCCTTGGCCAACCTTTCTTAGCCACAGCCCACGCCCATATTGACTGTGAGTTGGGTTGCATTGAGATCGCTGTTGGCTCTAAGAAGCTCAAGATAAACATTTCAAGGCCGTCAAGAATTTTGATTGCGATTTCATCGAGGATGACACGTCTGACGAGGACATGGCCGTCAGTACGTGTATTGGACTAATGGGGACCTTGAAGACCGTCGATCCACCATCTTGAAGATCAGATTGCCCTTTCTTTCCCGCCAAATCAGGAGGAAATGCGACTCCACACTGGGACCTTGAGCCCAAATGCTGATCACTGGGGCTTTCATTTCTTGGATCCATCAATCCAAGATGCCCCTCTTCTTGAGCAATTTGAAGGCCAACTTCTTTCTCCTACCCTTCTTTCTTCTGATCCTTTTGGGACGCTCTCATCCCAAGAAATGCCAGATCTTTCACCATCCACTCCCAAGCTAAAAGTGCTACCTGACACGGTTAAATATGCTTTTCTGGGACCAAATGAAACGCTCCCTGTAATTATTAGTTCAAAACTGGCCAGGGAGCAAGAGTGCAAGCTAATGAAGGTCCTCATGGAACACAAGGCAACCATTGGATGGCCCTTATCTGACTTAACTGGCATTAGCCCCTCCTACTACACTCACCATACATATATGGAGGAGGAGGCTCGACCTTCCCACGAGATGCAGCAACGTCTCAACCCTAACATGCGGGAAGTTATTAAAAAGGAAACTATTAAGTGGCTGGATGTGGTTATAATCTAACAAATCAGCGACAGCCCCTGGGTGAGCTCGATTCATGTTGTGCCCAAAAAGGTGGGACTCACCATCCGTGTCAATGACAGGGGCGAAGCCATCCCTACATGCACTCCTACATCTTGGAGAGTGTACGTAGATTAGAGGAAACTAAATGCTGCAACAATGAAAGACCATTTCCCGCTACCTTTTGTTGACCAAATCATTGAGTGGTTAGCAGAAAATAAATTTTTCTGTTTCCTGGATGGATTCTCTGGATATTACCAGGTGGCTATTCACCCCTGGGACAAATAGAAAACCACCTTCACCTACCCCTTTGGCACCTTTGCATTTATAAGGATGCCATTCGGACTTTGTAATGCATCAACAACTTTCCAGAGATGTATGCTGCCGATATTTCATGATATGGTGGGTGACTTTCTTGAGGTCTTCAAGGATGACTTTTCGATCTTCGGACCTTCATTTGATGATTGTCTAGCCAACCTATCTCGCATCCTTCTGAGATTGATTGATGTGAACCTCATGCTTTCTTGGGAGAAAAGTCATTTTATGGTACACGAGGGGATTGTTCTCCGTCACATCATCTCCGATAGGGGTATCGAGGTGGACAGAGCTAAGCTTGATGTGATTGCTAATCTACTAGTGCCTAGCTCTGTTCGGCAAATCCGCTCCTTCTTAGGACACGTCAATTTCTATAGTTGATTCACAAAGACTTCTCCAAGATTTCTAAACCTTTATCTCATCCCCTATCGATCGATGTACCCTTTGATATGGGCCCCGATTGTATATGAGCAATCATGCAACTGCGTGATGCTGTCACCAAGGCCCCTGTTCTCCAGCCACCTGATTGGTCCTTCAACTTTGAACTCATGTGTGATGCTTCCAACCTTGCAGTTGAAGCCATCCTGGGAAAAAGACGTGATAGACACCCCTTCATGGTGTACTATGCCAGTAAGATGCTGGATGAGGCCCAGCGTAATTATACGACTACTGAGAAAGAACTATTGGGGGTCTTCTTTGTGCTGGAGAAATTCCGCTCTTACCTTCTAGGCTCAAATGTTACTATGTTCACTGATCACACGGCCATTCGTCATCTCATGCATAAGAAGGATGCCAAGCCTAGATAGATTCGTTGGATCCTTTTTCTCCAAGAATTTGACCTTGAGATCTATGATAAGGTCGGAGCCCAGAATGTTGTTGCTGTTCATCTCTCAAGACTGGCCGTGACCACATTGACTTACCCTACTAATTAACGAGGTTTTTCCCAATGAGCACTTTCTGGCAATTAATGTGGCAAGTGGACCTTGGTATGCTGACATTGTCAATTACCATGCTTCTGGCTCCCTTCCACGTGGCTGGCTTAAAAACCAGCGCAAGCGTCTCATCGCAGAAGCAAAGTATTATTTCTGGGATAATCCAGAACTTTTTCGAGTAGGTGCTGATCAGATCATCTGTCGTTGTATTCCTGACAGCGAGGTCCCCAGTGTGCTATCCTTCTATCACGATTAGGCCTACGGAGGCCATTTCTCTGAGAGGAAAGCTACAGCAAAGATGTTGTAGTGTGGTTTCTTTTGGCCCTCCCTTCACTAGGATGCACACAATTAAGCTAAATGATGCACTAGGTGCCAGTCGCTAGGGTCAATGTCACGTCACAAGGGTCAATGATGCCCTTCCAACCCATCTTAGCTGTTGAAATCTTTGACATATGGGGAATATATTTCATGTGTCCCTTTCCTCCTTCCAACAGCTTTGAGTACATCCTCGTTGCTGTTGACTATGTTTCAAAATGGATCGAGGCTATTCCCACGTGCCATGCTAACCATGTCATATCTACTTGATTTGTCAAAGACCACATTTTTACGCGCTTTGGGATCCCTCCAGCCATTATCTCTGATGGAGGAATGATGAGAGCCTTATCATGAGCCATAACTAGTGCATCTTGACCCAATAAAGAAGATAAAAGCTCCTACATAACCTCGAAGAAGGCTTAACTGAAGGAACAAGTGCTCTGAGAAGAAAACATGAAATAAAGGTTAAAACTGCAATTTTACCATTGCAGTACATAAACTGGATTTCTCAGAAGCAAAACATAGGTCAAATGGTCTAAATGAGATACAAAGTGGGTTGAGTCAATCAGAAATGGGTTTATGTGCAATCTAGGAATTAAATGACATTTGGTAACACTAAAACAGACCCACTTAAATTAACAAGGTTCTGGTCAGGATTAAAATCAAGAAAACCCTCTAAAAATCATGGGAAAATATCTTATAGGGTTTAGAACACTCAAGCTGGCCTTTGAAACCCAGTTTGACCAAGATTAGGGTCCTAGCACATTAATTGACCTAATTTAGGTTTTTACGCAAAATGTCCAGTCAAACGAGGTCAAACCAAAAATCCAACTTCACCATTTGATTCCTTAGGTCAAAATTAGTTTTGTACCAAAATTTGGACCTAAGGGGAGGTCATCTTGGCCTACTTTGCAATTTAGTACACCTAAATCATAATTTGGTCCCTATCTTTTGAATATCTTTGCAGAGAGCCCCCTAAGTTCCTCGCCACCTTTGCAATCAGGTCCTGCCTCCATTGTTAGGGCAGAACCAAGCTCCGGTGAGGTTTAGAGAGGGATTACTCTCTGATTCCTCAGAGATTCTCTCCCAGAAATGGAAGGGAGATTCCCTGAGGAATTCCCTTCCTTCTAAAGCCAATTATAATCTCTGGTGTGAACCCAATCACTCGTGCGAATGCACGAGAGATTTGGGTATCTTAACCTCTTTCCATCTCCAACGACCGACCTCAGGCGATTGCGCGCCCTCCATGCTCTGACTGCATGGCCCAGTGCCTATAAAATAACCTCTAAGCCCGGCCGCAGATCTGAAGCTTGATTTGGCCGAGTTTCCACCTCCAATTCATCTCCTCTTGCCTGGCCAAAGTTCCCAGCAAGCTTCGGTGAGCCCCCCTCCCCTCCCTCTTCGCTCTGCCACAAAATGAGTGGCAAAGTTATCTTCTTGACTCTCCTCCGCGTCGCGCAGTACCCGTGCACGCCGCCTCAGCCTCATCGTCGCTGCCGTTCTCCCCCACTGGGCAGCCTCTTCTCCGGCGACAGTAGGTACAGCTGTCCGCCCTCCATCCTCCTTCGTCCCTACAATTTGGTTAGAACTATTCCCTGTAGTCCCCTCTCTCTTTCCCCCTATTATCTCATTTAATCAACCCTCGACCGACGCCGACCACCCTCATCTTCCACATCACCAACCGACCTCCGGCGAGCCGCTCCCACCATTCCACCCCTCCACACGGCTCGCCGACCATCTCGTAAGCTCTGCCTCACCACCAAGAACACATTCCACCCCTCCACTTCCACTCCGCACATCCACAGTAGCCCCCCGAACAACCCCACACATCCGGCCACAGGTTGACCTAGGCACACACGCCTAGGCCATCCTGTGGCCTGCAGCATGGCTCACCACCTCTGCCGTGCTACGGCGAAGGTCCCTAGCTGGTCTAATTGAGCCGAGAGGCTCACTTTGTGTCTGACAAGATTTCAGCTCCTGCCGCTATTGACGAAGGTTGAAGCAGCTTCCCAGCAGCTCCAGGCGTCAGCAGCTCCAGTCTTCAGGTGCTACGTATTCGGGCAAGCATCGTAGAGTGCCTCGAGTCCAGCCAGGGGCTCTGCGAAGATAGCAGCTGTGGCGATTGCACACAGGTCTGCGGGCACGCGCGAAATCAGGGCAGAACCTTTTGTCCCACATCGTGGAATCGCGAGGCGCGGGTATGCTATAAGTTGAATTTGTGTTTTATGCTTACCACCTCCGAAAGCACAGGGGTGAGGTCCCTCACTTTCCCTCACGCCTGCCTCATCCGCGGTTTCATCTCGCGGACCTGGTGGGATCCAACCCGACCCAAACCCATGCACTCCTCGCGCATCACCACCTGCAGGTGCGCCTAGTCCCGGGTGCGAATCTGACCCGTTTATCCTTGCGGCTCTAGGAGAGCGTGTTAGAGTGAATCTCTGAGAGAGAGACACGCGGGTAGAGGGAAAGGGGTAGGTTTTGCTCTGTGTAGGCACAG
The DNA here is from genome assembly GCA_037157565.1 of Thalassia testudinum. Taxonomy (NCBI): domain Eukaryota; kingdom Viridiplantae; phylum Streptophyta; class Magnoliopsida; order Alismatales; family Hydrocharitaceae; genus Thalassia; species Thalassia testudinum. Next base: position 47,705,426 of record JAZHRO010000057.1, read on the forward strand.
GCTGAACGTTGAGGAAGAAAGACTTGGCCGCGAGAAGGAAAAAGGAAAGGCAGGAAGAACAGAAGGACCAAAGGAGAAGGAAGGCAAGGCAGAGGAGAAGGAGAAGGAAAGAAGCCTTCACAGGAGAAGAAACAAAAGAAATGAAACAATGGCTGGAGGAAGAAGCCTTCGCAAGAAAAGAAGCAAAGCAGAAAGAGAGAAGAGAAAGAAGAAGAGAAGCCAAGACAGAAGACGAAGAAGAAAGAAAGCAAAGATCAGAAGAGAAGAATAATCAAAAGGAAAAAAGGAAAACACTTTTAAGACGTCTGATCCCAAGATCAGACATCCAATTTGACTCTTTTTCCTGAATTATTTTTTTAGATACCTCTGAATTCTAGTTTTGAGTAAATTAGAGTGTTCAATTACATTTTGATTAGTAGTAAATTCCATTTGCTCCCTGTGTTCGACCTCGGATACTCCGATTTTCGAGTAATAAAATTCTTTATTTGTTTGAACGCTTTGTCGGCTATACTACAACGTCATATTCTCTTTAAAACCTGCACAAAAGCGTATGAACATTTTGGCGCTGTTGTCGGGGAGCAACGTGCAATTTACCACTATTCTTTACATTCTTTTTATCATATTGAACACTAACTTGCCCTACTTTGCTTTGATGTGATCTTGCAGGTACTTCACGAGAAAATCTCTCCCGCAAGTCAACCACTCCAGGGCAGGTAATTTCTTTTCTTCCTTAATCATCCCCTAATCTTTGAAAGACAAAAGGAAGAAAATCAATTTAGGAATCAATTGCCTTCTTTATATAGTAATCACCATCTCTAAGGCAAAACATTTCCTGATTTTGCGAAAATTTCTGCAAATATTCTTAAAGTTGGAGTGATTTTTTTTAGATTCCATCCCACAAATTCTTGTGCCTAATTGAAATAACGCTTAATCTTGGCGGACCACACACTTCTTGTTTATAAGTCCAAAGAGAACTTTTGTGAAAAAGAAAAGAGGATTGGAAATAGAACCAAATTAGGGTTTCCACATTAGGGTCTTGAAGCGCTAGTCACACATGCCTGTATAAAAGGAAATAAACCCTCCTGCATCAGTGTGCTACCCAAGCCCTTTATTGAAGAGAGCTAAATAAGACAAACCCTAAAATTGAGCTATAAAATCACTTGAATCTTAAAATTTTTGGACCTAATAACCTGGGAGTCAAATCAGGGTGATCTCTAGGCTCCAAACTTAGAATCATTCTGCCATCTATAGGACCGGTCAGGTGAAGTTGACCCCTTGGATCAACCAACCTCTAAATTAGGTCACAATACCAAAAACATCTAAAGTTCAAGTGAGAACCCTAAAAGCACCTTTGAAATAAAAAGTGATAAACTTAAGAGGTCAAGGTCCCCATTCTGGTCTACCTGGAATCTCAGTGACAAGAGAGGTCGGGTGGGGGAAACCCTGTAACCCATAGGGACGCTCTACCGTGTAGGGGTCTTTGCGGGACTCTCGCTCTCTGGCTACCCAGGTAATTCTCAGGTGGACGATCTTCTGATCCAGGGGTCCATCCGCCCCGAACCTCCATAGTCATCCAAACATCTTTGGGTGTCTTGATTGGGTCAAAAACATCTCCAGTCCCTCATCTTTTCTCTTTAGAGCACACACACACAACTTCAAGTGGGACTCGTTATCCAGATCTGATCGCTTCATAACTACATCTTGATTCAAACTCTGATTCTACATCTTGACTCCACCACCTGATCCAAGAATGCAGCCAAACCAACTAGGACCACCATTCAAGAAACTTGAATATCAGAGATCCATGAGAGATAAAATGATTGAGGATGCCATGAAATTCTATGAAAATGAAGAAACCTCAACAACAGTAGGAAACATTCAGGTTGATGTCCCATTAACCACAACCTTTGTCATAACTTGTGCCCAAGTACTATTAGCAGAAGCCAACAAAAGATCAACCCGTGACTTGCTCATTACTGCATACATTGAGATAGAAAAATTACACAATAGTGAATACCTTCATTGTATGACAAATCCTCGACTTTGGAAGCAACACCAAGATAGTCTTGAAAAATGGGAAGAGATAATGAGATTAATAAAACAAGTGATTGATCAGGAATACCCGTACATACCACCAACAGAGGATGAACTATCTTGGGACAACATCGAGGATAAATCTGATCTCATGTTTGAGGCACAAAATGGTTGTGGATTCCCAACCCAGATGGAGTATAATGCACCTGATATTGAAGAAGGTTGGGAAGCTCCAAATGCAGGAAAAGACCATGATGAACCCATTTTAGAATCCCAAGACTCCTGCAAGTATGAGAGTAGAATTGAACCTCTCGAGGGTGTAAATTCCATCCCTTATTCTAATAAGGTGACCCTCGAAGGTTATTCAGACCTAAATTCTAGTAATTCAACCCACATCCTAAGCCTAGAACCTAGATCTGAAACATATTTTGAAGATTTCAAGGCCCCAGATGAAGAAGATCAATCATTTAATGAAGAATATGATTTTGGGCCTCGATTTGATGAATATCCCTCGCCAACCTCCTCAGAGGAACGAATCGATTTTTCGGAAGTCATGCCAATCTACGACATAGAAATCGAGGAGTTGGACGAGCAGGGTTTCAATTGGGTCCGCCCTACTAGCTTAGAATCTGAGCCTCTACCAGATAAGGATACCCTTTTAAGCTCAGAATTAACATTTAGGCTAGATCCCAGTCAGGCTGCTGAATATACAACATATGATTTATTCTATGGTGGAACTCATGATCTGGAATCTCATTCAAACTTTGATTTTTGCAAACTCTCCGACGATTTCGAATCTGACCATAACATCGGAGAAAATCTGCCTCCTGATTATAACATGTCAATCTTCTTTGAAGTCACCTGCTCCACATATACAGAACCAATCAAATCCCGTTCCCCACCCCGACCTGCAACTGGACTCAATTTCTATTCCGAGCCGTTTGTAGATGATTCAACTCCATATATAGACCGGGTATCAAGTACTGATCAGACCACAAATCAGGAGCCTCCATCCTTTGATCACCCCTGTAGGGATTCCACACCTTACATGGATAATTTTTCGGAACCCTACTTTGACCAGGCTGATTCGACTCAGCCTGAACCCGAGTTTTCACTTCCATATCCATCAAAACTTCACTGCATATGGTGGGTTCCACATTTGTTGATCTACATCTATCAACCCACCAGACTTATTGGGTTTGGGCTGCATCATCAGCCCACTGATCTTAACAAGCACTTGGTTGGACCAACTAGGCTATTAATTAAGGTGCTTGTTTTCCAAAATTCCATTGATTTGACCACTCCCTCTCCACCCCATTTTCCACTCGGCTGAAGGCATTAAATTTAGCGCTTAACGGGAGGCAACCCGTCATCCCAAAAACAGAGACCCGTCTGAGTATCCGTCCGTACTCCATGTCTATTGCACCTTGAGTTCAGCCTTAGATAGTTGATCCCACTTCTGGTACACGTATCAGAGCTTAAAATCGTTCGCATAAGTCATTTCCGACCCATTCACCCACCCGATATATCCTGTTCTAAGCCCCTGACCTCAACACTAATTCACACCCTATGCTTACAATGAGGACATTGCAAAACTTAGGCATGGGAGGTGATAAAGTGCATACATACGGAACCAAGAAAAAAGTCAGGAGTCTCACACACAAAAAATTTGCATATGTCAAAAACACAAAAAATTGAAAAATTATGAAAAAGAACAAAAAAATGGGGGAGGGAGGAAATTTTGTAAGCCACATATTCATAAGGAGGAGAAAAATAGCAAAAATGACAAAAAGGAGCACAAAATGAGAAAGAAAAAAAAGTAGTCATTAGTAAAAGAGTAAGGAATTAACTAAAGTTCTAGACCAGATCAAGAAAAGGAATAAAAGAAAAAGTGCTAAGGAGACACAACAAGAGATTAGTGGGAACGCTGGTCTTTGGCCTCTTGGGCTAGATTTGTTAGCTTAAAAATTCACGTATCCGGTAAAATCTGGATAATCCTCAAGAGGTTGAGGAAAATGTGAAGCTTAAGTATTAGGTCTAAGGCTTAGGAATTATTCGGCCTCATTAACTGACCTCCGATTTGCGGGATTCGGTAACCTAAGCAACGTAAATTCACACACAGTCTGGTTCAGTGCGCATAAATATCCAAAACACGCAAGAGCGTTTAATGTTCTGAAAGAGTCACCTAGATTAAGAGCAGCCAATCAGCACAACTTGATTTGGACGAGTTCCCAGCGCGGAGAGGCGGGAAATCCCCCTCAAAGATGCGTAACAACATATTGTCTCCTCGGTGCTTGTCTCTTAGGATATTTAAATATCCTACTGGGGGCATGTAAGCACTCTGCTGGTTCAGATACCATGGGCGGCATTACCATGAAATGTCGATCGCCAGGGTCTAAATTCGGCCACGGAACGCCATGGGTGGGATTATCTCGAAATCTTGAAAGCCAAGGTTCTGGGGGTTGCCATGGGCGGGATTATCTCGAAATCTCGAAAGCCAGGGACCCTTGAGGATTGATGATGGGGACGAGGAATCTGATACAGACCATGTTGAGAAGCTAATCCCAAGCTAGAAATAAAAAGAAAAGAGAGAGAAAAGCTCTCCAAACAAATAAATCCTCTATCTCTCTCTTACCAAAAAAAATGCACTGCAAACTGAACTTAGGCTAAAAATGTCTCAAGCACGGGTGCTTTAACCGAGGAGTCCAACAAACCCTAGGTTAGCTTCTGTGGGCCGTAGAAACCTTTGCGGAGGACTGAGGCTAAAGCAGAACAGGTCCGGATTTTGGTTGGTACTTGAATACCTCTAGGTCTTTTGTCGGCATTCCTACCTAATCACAAAGGAAAAAGAAAAGCATTTACACTTAGGGTCTAGAACAGAAGTTAAAACCTTGAAATTTTGCTAAGGGACTAGCAAAAGCTAGGCATGGGGGTATGATGAGAGCCTCATCTGAGTCATAACTAGCTCATCTTAACCTAATAAAGAAGATAAAAGCTCCTACATAATCTAGAAGAAGGCTTAACAAAAGGAATAAGTGCTCTAAGAAGAAAACATGAAATAAAGGTTAAAACTGCAATTTTACCATTGCAATACATAAACGGGATTTCTAAAAAGCAAAACATAGGTCAAATGGTTTAAATGAGATAAAAACTGGGTTGAGTCAATCATAAATGGGTTTATGTGTAATCTAGGAATTAAATGACATTTGGTAACCCTAAAAAAGACTCACTTAAATTAACAAGGTTCCGGTCAGGATAAAAATCAAGAAAACCCTCTAAAAATCATGGAAAAATATCTTATAGGGTTTAGAACACTCAAGTTGGCCTTTGGAACCCAGTTTGACCAAGATTAGGGTCTTAGCACATTAATTGACCTAATTTGGGTTTTTACGCAAAATGTCCATTCAAACGAGGTCAAACCTAAAATCCAACTTCACCATTTGATTCCTTAGGTCAAAATTAGGTTTGTACCAAAATTTAGACCTAAGGGGAGGTCATCTTGGCCTACTTTACAATTTAGTACACCTAAATCATAATTTGGTCCCTATCTTTTGAATATCTTTGCAGAGAGCCCCCTAAGTTCCTCGCCACCTTTGCAATCAGGTCCTGCCTCCATTGTTAGGGCAGAACCAAGCTCCGGTGAGGTTTAGAGAGGGATTACTCTCTGATTCCTCAGAGATTCTCTCCTAGAAATGGAAGGGAGATTCCCTGAGGAATTCCCTTCCTTCTAAAGCCAATTATAATCTCTGGTGTGAACCCAATCTCTCGTGCGAACACACGAGAGATTTGGGTATCTTAACCTCTTTCTATCTCCGATGACCGACCTCAGGCGATTGCGCGCCCTCCACGCTCTGATAGGATGGCCCAGTGCCTATAAAATAACCTCTAAGCCCGGCCACAGATCTGAAGCTTGATTTGGCCGAGTTTCCACCTCCAATTCATCTCCTCCTGCCCGGCCAAAGTTCCCAGCAAGCTCCGGCGAGCCCCCCTCCCCTCCCTCTTCGCTCTGCCACAAAACGAGTGGCAAAGTTATCTTCCTGACTCTCCTCCGCGTCGCGCAGTACTCGCGTACGCTGCCTCAGCCTCATCGTCGCCGCCGTTCTCCCCCACTGGGCAGCGTCTTCTCCGGCGACAGTAGGTATAGCTGTCCGCCCTCCGTCCTCCTTCGTCCCTACAATTAGGTTAGAGCTATTCCCCGTAGTCCCCTCTCTCTTTTCCCCCTGTTATCTCATCTAATCGACCCTCGACCGACGCCGACCACCCTCATCTTCCACATCACCGACCGACCTCCGGCGAGCCGCTCCCACCATTCCGCCCCTCCACACGACTCACCGACCATCTCGTAAGCTCCGCCTCACCACCAGGAACACATTCCACCCATCCACTGCCACTCTGCACATCCACAGTAGCCCCCCGAACAACCCCACACATCGGGCCACAGGTTGACCTAGGCATGCACGCCTAGGCCATCCTGCGGCCTGCAGCATGGCTCACCACCTCCGCCGTGCTACGGAGAAGGTCCCTAGCTGGTCTAATTGAGCTGAGAGGCTCGCTTTGTGTCTGACAGGATTTCAGCTCCTGCCGCCATTGACGAAGGCTGAAGCAGATTCGCAGCAGCTCCAGGCGTCAGCAACTCCAGTCTTCTGGTGCTGTGTATTCGGGCAAGTGTCGTAAAGTGCCTCGAGTCCGGCCAGGGGTGCTGCGAAGCCAGCAGCTGTGGCGATTGCACACAGGTCTGCGGGCGCGCGTGAAATCAGGGCAGAACCTTTAGTCCCACATCATGGAATCGCGAGGCGCGGGTATGCTATAAGTTGAATTTGTGTTTTATGCTTACCACCTTCGAAAGCACAGGGGTGAGGTCCCTCACTTGCCCTCACGCCCGCCTCATCCGTGGTTTCATCTTGCGTACTTGGCGGGATCTGACCCGACCCAAACCCATGCACTCCTCGCGCATCACCACCTGCAGGTGCGCCTGGTCCCGGGTGCGAATCCGACCCGTTTATCCTTGTGGCTCTGGGAGAGCATGTTAGAGTGAATCTCTGAAAGAGAGACGCGTGGGTAGAGGGAAAGGGGTAGGTTTTGCTCTATCTATGCACAGGCTAAACGTTGAGGAAGAAAGACTTGGCCGCGAGAAGGAAAAAGGAAAGGCAGGAAGAACAGAAGGACCAAAGGAGAAGGAAGGCAAGGCAGAGGAGAAGGAGAAGGAAAGAAGCCTTCGTAGGAGAAGAAACAAGAGAAAAGAAACAAAGGTAGGAAGAAGAAGCCTTCGCAAGAAAAAAGCAAAGCAGAAAGACAGAAGAGAAAGAAGAAGAGAAGCCAAGATAGAAGACGAAGAAGAAAAAGAGTCTGCAAAAGAAGAAAGAAAGCAAAGATCAGAAGAGAAGAATAACCAAAAGGAAAAGGGAAAACACTTTTAAGACATCTGATCCCAAGATCAGACGTCCAATTTGACTCTTTTGCCTGAATTATTTTTTTAGATACCTCTGAATTCCAGTTTTGAGTAAATTAGAGTGTTCAATTACATTTTGATTAATAGTAAATTCCATTTGCTCCCTATGTTCGACCTCGGATGCTCCGGTTTTCGAGTAATAAAATTCTCTATTTGTTTGAACGCTTTGCCGGCTATACTACAACGCCATATTCTCTTTAAAACCCGCACAAAAGCATACGAACAAGGAAGTCATTTTACCCATGCTTCTTTTTAGGCACTTATGAGGAAATATGGAGTCCATCATATCACATCTCCATATCATCCTTAGACGAATGGCCAGGCTGAGTTGTCGACCTGGCAAATCAAGCATATTCTCCAAAAAATGGTTCAGCCTGACCATAAGGATTGGTCCGACAAGCTGATTGACTCACTTTGGGTGTATCGGACTGCCTTCAAGGCTCCCCTTGGTATGTCTCCTTATAAAATTGTTTATGGGAAGCCTTGTCATTTTCCCGATGAGCTGGAGCACCACGCTTATTTGGTAGTTCGCCAATGTAACCTCGACCTAGACCTTTATGGTCGAGAAAGAAAACTCCAACTCCAGGAGCAGGAAGAGCTCCGTCGTGAGGCCTATGATTCTGCCTTAACTTTCAAACAACGCACTAAGGCCTTTCACGATAGCCGCATTCGACGAAAGGAATTTGAGCCATCTCAGAAAGTCTGGCTTTACAATGCTCGACTTAAATTCTTTCCAGGGAAATTAAATTACAAATAGACTGGTCCCTACTTTGTCTCGAGACCATGTTATAACAAGGCCGTCGAAATTGAAGATCCCAGATCTGGGCATAAATTTACGGTAAATGGGTAGCAGTTAAAACCCTATCTTACTCATGAACCTAACCCCATTTGTGAAACTATTGCCCTGCTGGAGGGTAACTGACTTTGTGCCTCACTCTGAGTCCAACTGGGGACGTTAAATTCAGTGCTTGTTAGGAGGAACCCCAGTAACTCTCCTCCACTTTTACTTACACAATTCCATTTCACTTCACTTCACTTCGCATTTGTTCACTTTTCACATCACTTCACCACCCACCATCCACCCACCCTACCACCCTGGTGTATACCTCACACCTCAGCTCTTGTACCAAAGACCCTTGGACCTTGCTTTAGCCTGCATGCATATGAGGATGTAGCATCATTTGGCATGGGGGGGTGGGGGGTGGATAGGCATCCATAGGATCTGGGTATTATATGGGTATCATGCAACTTCTGCATTCATTATACATATCCATCTATAAATATGTACATAGCCTAAAAAAAAAAAGTGTGTAAAGTGTTTAGCAATGATCTAAAAGCTGCAACAAAAATAGAATAAGTGTCGATGGATATTCAACCTCTGTTTTGAAGACTTTCCAGGCCATAGAAGCTTGATTGGCTCAGGCTTGGCTTAATTCACTTGAGCATTGATACGATAGATTTGAATCTCTCCTAACTTAGGGTGTATTCATGTACCTGAGTCACCAGTACAAGATTCGTTGGTTTGCCTCTACTTGAGAGTCGAAGTAATCTTTGTTCACACTACACATATCGCGAAAGAAGAGGCAAACATAAGATTCAACCCTAGTGTTCATTAGGGAAGGTGGAGTCCTTACTTGTGCACGCAGGTAGACTTTTTATATGAGTCTTTAGTCTTTTGTTTAGGTGAAACTCTTTCCACCAAAATAGAAAAAGTACTCACCCACCAAATAAGTGTGCTCTTCCAAATAAAGTTGTAGGAGATATACTGACACTTATTTCAAACAAAAAAATTTTGCGAATAAGTCAGTATATCTTCCAAATGACTATAAATTCTTCTCCCCTAAAGTTATTAAGGGCACGTTACAAATACCCTATTCTACCATATATTCTTTGAGCCACAAAAACAATTAAAGTGGGGTTGGGTTTTTCCATCATCTTTTTGAGGGTTAATCCGAAGACATGAGCTGAAGCTGGGACCAACCTGTACTTAAAAATTCATGAAACCCTGGGCTTGAGCCTTAATGTTCATCTGGTCGGTCTTGATCCTCCACTATGCACAAACCATAATCTCTTAGCTCTTGACTATAGCAAAATCCTCTGAGTCTTGGAAATCATACTTGAGGTTTAATTATCAAGAGTCTAGGTTAGTCGAGAGATGGTCTATATCATATAAGACTTGAGTACTGGTCGTCTTCCTTGCAATTTTTTCTCACAATATCCAACTGATAAACACATTAATGTTGCCTTAGAAAAAATCTTAAGCTTAAGATCATTTCAAAACACGATACAAATGTTTTGCTAGGGACAAGCAAAAGATAGGCATGGGGTTATGATTGCACAGTAAGTTATGCCAATAAATATACCATCTTATCTTATTTCCTAGCATTACCCATGCATCATATATAGACATACTTGCATTTGTAAATATGTACTTTCTTGCATTTATAAAGAGGGGAAGAGAGTGAGAATAAATGGGCATTCAATCCACTTCTATAATTAACATCTTCATTGTGTGTTGTGACGAGTCAATTCTTCACTTTTAAAGTTGTTTCTCACATAAAATGACGTGTTGTTTGTAGTTCTATGTGGTGGAAAAATCGAATAATCAACAATTAAAATAACCACTCGTAGAAGAGCGGGTCGTGTCCATAGGGAGGCAATGACATATTTAAACTCACACCGGTTAAAAGCATATGTTCATAGTTAGTTTCGACGAGAATTGAGCCAAATCTACTTTTAGATTAAGAAAACATCATGAGAACATGCTGAATGGCAATTTTGCATAACTAAAGGATATATTTTGCAATGTAGCTTAATAAAATAATAGTAAAAGTTGACAATGGCATAGAATGTAAATATTAATAGAGGCTTTACTGTAGCAAAACAGGGGAACTTCTTCCCCTTGTCCGTGCGCGAGGAGGAGGGAATGGCCGAAGGTGTGAAGCTTGGAGGAGGATCTATAGACCGAGGGCTCCATGATGGCAGTTGCGGTGAAGTGCGAGGCGCCCCAAGGTATCCGAACATAGTTACAATGGTGGTGGGCTCCGGTGGCTACAGAAGTGCTTCCTGCGGTGAACGTGTAGGCCGTGTGGGCGTGCGTGGGCGCGGCTGAGCTCAGTCGCAACTGCTGCTGCTGCGTACTGCTGGCTGAACACTGCAAGCGTCGACGGCGTGCTTCAGGGAGTGCAGCGGAAGTGCAGCGCTCTCTACGCACGTGGTTAGAGGGTGTTTGTTGCTGTAGGTGTGTGGCAGGGGCGCTTGTGGGCTGGAGTGGCGCTGCTGCAGGAGGTGAGGCCCGCTGAGGGGAGCTAGTGGGCCTGCACTTGGGGTTGGAGCGTGGAGGATGGTGCACGTAGCAAGGGCATGCACGAGGATGGTGGTGCTACAGGAGATGAGTTCACACGGTGGAGCTGTGGACGGTGCTGCACGTTGGTGGGTAAGTGCATGTAGCTACAAGGGGAGCCGACGGAGCACTTACTGCACGTGTGGTTTCTACAGGGTGGTGAGGTGATGGTCACATGCTGCTGGCCGTGCCTGCCACACGCGAAGGTGTGTGCGGGCTGGAAGTGCTCCTGGCTAGTGAAGGTGCGTGGTGGATTGGAGATAAAGGTGCGGGCAGGGTATGTAGGCACGGAAGTGCTGAGAAGCATGCGAGGCTGATGATGAAGAAACATGGTGATGGCCAAGCCCACTGTATTAGTGCGGTGAGTTGTCACCTCGCCAGTCCACGGTGTGGTGGAGGTTGGCCTTGGACACCACAGTGAAGAGCGGGTGCACGGTGATGGGCGAGCAGTGTCTCCTCTAGCTCTGTTTTCTCCTCCTCTCTCTAGTAGTCAGCAGCCCTCACCAGATCCAACACTCGCTCCTCCATGAATGGGGCCTTGACTGCGGTAGCTGGAGGAAATGTAGCCATTGCTGAAAGAAGAAGAATAAAATAATAATAAATATTATGGTTATTTATATACAAACCCTCAACTTTTATGTTAACTTAAAATAATGCATGCAATGTACCTAATTGGTTAACTAATTAAATGAATGTAATTCTAAGTTAATTCTAAATGCATTTAAATATGAATGCAATGCATGAATTATGTAATTAAATCAGAAATATGAATTAATCTATTTACATCCTAATGCATGCTAAATAAATGTTAGAATGAACTTAATATCTAGGCACTTAAATACTTAAATAGCCCACAAATATGGGCTAATCAAATACCCCCATACCTAATTTTTGCTAGTCCCTAGCAAATCCAAGCAAAACCTAGCACTCCTAGTAGACTAGCGAACCCAATTGATCTTCCTTTAGAAAGATATTAAGTTCATACTTTAGACCTAAGGTTCCCAAGTAGTTGTTAAGTTACAGACTAGGTCGGCTAAAGAATAGTTGTAGGAACAAGTTTCTTTGATTTCTGACTCTACCCTAAGGTTTACTGATCCCTGAGATTAAAGCATCCGTGCATGTGTGTTGGTCTGAGTTATTTGAGTTAAAGGAAAAAGGATTTTTCTTTTTACTAATAATGTATATATATATATATACATATATATTTTTCTGATTCCTCTAAGTCTAACCTCGGATCAACTATCAACACGGTTTGTGTTGGATTCATTGTCCCCATTACCGTACATCGAAGGGTGCGTGGCTTTCGATGCTTCGAGACAGCACCGTCCATAGCGCCCTAAGAACTCCTGGCAATCGACACTTCGAGATTGTATCACCCATGGATTTCTAAAGTGAATTCAGGCCTGTGGCAATCGGTACTTCGAGATAGGGTCGCCCATGGTACCTGAACCACACAATGTGCTTACTTGCCTCCAGTAAGGTGGATATCCTAAGCGACAAGTGCCGAGGAGGTAATATGTTATCATCGCATCCTCAAGGTGAGTATATACTCCACCTCTTCTGCGGCGGGAACTCTTCCAATCAAATTGTGTTTTCAAGCCTCTCCTAAGTGAAAAATAAGAGAACCAAATCTCTTTTAAGAAAGGAATTAAGTTGATTACTTACTTACACCAGACCAAGTTTGTGAAATTTGGATGCTTGGGTTACAAGGACCTGTAAACCAAAAGGTAGAACAAGACTCCAGGTATCACCCCACCTTTTAACTCAAACCCTAGCTTTCCTTCCTCAACCTCTTGAGGAATGGTCTGCAACATAACTCCTACTTAAGTTTTTAAGTCCGCAAAGGACACTAAAGGTCTAAAGCTAGTAGCTCTCTTAGCTTCTAAAGTTTGACCCTAGAATTAACTTAGTCTAACCTAGAGTTTTGATTTGCTTAAGAATGCAGGACGTAGCTAGTTAAGCTCAAAACCTTTTTTATTTTTTTATTTTTATTTATTTAGATTTTTTTTAATGCAAATGTATGCAATGAATGCACTATGCTATGTATATCCCCAAGTACACCCCCCCATTCCTAAAATCTGCAATGTCCCTATTGCATAGAAGAATATTACCTGGGTCAGAGCTGAGCTGCCGTTCTTTTGTTAGTAGCCGAGTAGCCAAAGAACCTACAAATCAGGTTCAAGGATTGCAGAAATAGGCCCTAAAAATGAGCAAAGTAATGCTGGCCTAGAAAATTGGTAACCTAGGATGTTGGCGAGCTGATGATAAATCCCGATAGCAAATGCTCGCCCAACCAGGATGGGAATAAAATCTTCCCAGGTCACCAGAGGAGGTTCTAAAGGATAAATTGGTCTAACAACATCGAAAGGGGTAGGGGGAGGATGACAAGGATCCTCCAAAAGGAATGGGGAAGGAATGGTGCAGAGATAAACCCCTAAGGCAATTGACTGACTAAAGAAATCATCAATCCATACGCAATACTCCATTACTGGAAATATTGATTTGCTAAGCCCCCCGGTCAAAACAAAAGTGAGCAATTCTCTAAGGCAAGGATCGTCTAGGGTGTCCAAGTTTCGAGGTTGCGGGATGGCCATAAGATCTAGGTTGGGTTTAATCAGCTCGGTATCCATCCCTAACGCTCTTTCTAAATCCTCAATTACATCCCTAGCATTTCTTGCACCATCACATGTATCTTCGTGCCCTTCATCAGGAGTCACAATTTCGCCTCCAGACATAAGCGAATCAGAGGGTGCCTTCGAAATAAATGAAGGCAGGTTGGAAGCAACAGATCTAGGGGTTATCCTATCAATGTCATCCCTGGGTTTTTGTTCTTTACTCAAATCTTCCCCAGAGTCTATATGTGAATCCACATAAATCTTAGAAGTTCTTCCAAATTTTCCATCATTTCATCATGAGGAGAAATATCATCAATGGGTGTGCTAAGGAAACCTAATTTGGTCAAATTTGTGACATCCTCGGGGGCTAACTCTTCAAATAAGACATAATCACCCTCAGTGTCACTCCAAATCTTGAATGTAGGTTCCTCATATAATTCATCTTTCACCTCATCATATGATTCATCATATACCTGAGGTCTAGAATCATTTAATATCTCAGCAGATCCCCTAGGGTACTCTGAGGTAAATGGTTTACATTGGTAACATCGGACTCCTTAGATAGGTCAATTTCTTGAGGGTTACGTTCCTTAAGGGTGGGCTTGAGTTCCATCTCATGATTAGAAGGGAGGGTAGGATTAACAACTTGACTTCGACCCACTTCATCAAATGTCACGAAAATACTATCAACTGGGTCGAGGTCTTCCAATGATACCATCATTCTCTTCTTTTGACTCCAATAAAATTCAGGTGGATACTCAACCTTATCATCATCTTCCTCGGGTTGCCACCTTTCTTCATCCAATGCATACCTACTTTCATATGTATTTTCCTCGCACTTAAGGCATGGATCTCTCAAGGAAATGTCATCTAATATGGAGGTTTCAAAATCGATCCTCGAAAAGTAGTTATTCTCCCTAGAATTTCCCTCCAACTTAAAGTGTAGCTCTCCCACGGGAGATGCATCTATTGTAGAGGGGTGTACATCATCCTCAATGGGGTAGATTGGGTGGCTAATTTCATCTCTTTCTTATTGGCTTGCTCTCGAAGATTCTCTTAACAATTCAATCATTTCGTTTTGCATTTTCTGTATTTCCATCTTCAAGGAGGAGAGGTCATTTTTATCATGAAAGAAGTCAGGCTCAGGCTTATAGTACCCAGGAGTGTCTATCCAACCATTACAATTATTCAGGGTGGGTGGGTTGGGTATTTCTATGGTGTGTGGGATATTGGGCAAAGCAAATCCTGCTCCTAGGTTCTGCTCACTGATTTGGGGCTTAACCAGGCCAATACTCCTATAATAGGAGTAAAACGGATCCCAATGGTTGTCATTATGTCCATCAAGGGATGGACCATCTCGGCATATGGGATCGAAGAGTGCAGAGTAAGGGTGAGGGTGTGGGCAAGATGTGAAAGGATGAAAATCAATGTGGTCCATTCTAACTCACACCTCAATCAGAATTCCCTAAGCAAAACACAATTCAAAAAGGATCTTTTAGGTCTTTCCCAATTTAGGCTTTTGATTTAAGTCAGATTGTAGGTGAGAATACAATTTGCTAAATCAATTTACGTGCTTATTGTCGACCTATGGCTCGCCTAAGAAAACATAGTTGGAGCTTAGGTGTTCTTCCCTAAATCTCAAATGGTAAAGCAACTCCAAAGACGGAAGATCGATGGATGCAAGTAGGCCTATGCCTTCCTTTGAAGCTGTGCTTTCTCGGTGCTTCTCAATTACCCCCAAAAATCCGTGATAAGGTATCCCCCTCTTTGGAGTTACAAAACCTTTGATCTCAAGTTCTAAACACTTCGAAATCCAATGATAGGAAGGCTCTTATCCTAATATTTCCAAACCTAAGGAGTGTCTAAAAGCGTACCGTGGTGCAAGCGAAATAAGTGTGCATACACCACAAAAGATTTTGAATTTTGAATCACATGCCAAGTTTGAAAATAAATCCTTGGTTTCTAAAATGTCCTCCTTTAATTAGTCCTTTTTCTAGAAAATATGTGACCACTTGTTAGATTTATTCAATACAAATTAGGTGGTCTTCGAATTAAGTCCAAATTCAATGCGTGATCAAGAATAGGATGCAAAGTAAGAGAATGCGTACCTTGCTTCCAGCAATAAATGATTCAAGAATGCAAGCAATGTAGAGAAATAAATCTAGAGGCTGCTTATACAGACCTAAATGGTTCGTCCTAGGGGCATGTAGCTTCTAGCAAGCAGCTCATTTTTTTTTTATTATTATTATTTTTTTAACTACTTATGCACAAGCAAATAAAGGTAAACAATCCACAAAATAAACTAAAAATCTAAATCTAAAGAAAAGGGAACAGGCTCCCAAAAATTACTCAACATTGGCCTAAAACAAAATCAGGGAACAAACCCCTCAAAAATTTACCCCAGAACAAGGGTTTCAAACCAAATGTGCAATGAAAAATTAAGTCTAAAGTCTTAATCCTACTCTAATCAAATCAGCGACTAAATGTACAGAGATGATTGTCGTGTCTTCATCCTTACCCTCCTTTGCAAGGTAGCTCGATCAATTTCTCCTCTGACGACGTCAAGGGTCGCCTCTCACGATGGCTAGTGTGATTGCAAGTCATAGAATATGTGTCGCTGATCGTTGCAGTCGCCTCTCGCTAATTCCTCGCACAAATTTCTCGCACAAAAAAAATAATAAATGGTCAGATCACTGTGCAATGAGAAATAATAAAAATTAAAATCAGGTGAAATTATTGCGTCTGTTGCCTCCCCGGCAACGGTGCCATTTGACAAGTCGATTCTTCGCTTTTGAAGTCGTTTGTCACATAAAATGACGCATCGTTTGTAGTTCTATGTGGTGGAAAAATCGACTAATCAACAATTAAAATAACCACTCGTAGAAGAGCAGGTCGTGTCCACAGGGAGGAAATGACATATTTAAACTCGCGCTAGTAAGAAACATATGTTCACAGTTAGTTTAGACAAGAATTGAGCCAAATATGCCCTCAGATTAAGAAAACATCAAGAGAACATGCTGAAATGGCAATTTTGCACAACTAAAGGATATATTTTGCAATGCAGCTTAATAAAATAATAATAAAAGTTGACAATGGCATAGAATGTAGATATTAATAGAGGCTTTACTGTAGCGAAATAGGGGAACTTCTTCCCCTTGTCCGTGCACGAGGAGGAGGGAATGGCCAGACGTGTGAAGCTCGGAGGAGGATCGCTAGAACAAGGGCTCCGTGATGGCGGTCGCGGCGAAGTGCAAGGCGCCCCGAGGTGGCCGAATGGAGGTACGATGGTGGTGGGTTCCGGTGGCTGCTGAACTGCTTCCCGTGGTGAATGCGTAGGCCGTGTGGGCATACGTGAGTGCGGCTGAGCTTGACTGCAGTTGCTGCGGCAGCGTACTGCTGGCTGCAAGCATTGACGGCGCGCTGTAGGGAGTGCGGCGAAAGTGCAGAGCACTCTACATGGGTGGCTGGAGGGCGTTTGTTGCTGCAGGTGTGTGGCAGGGGTGCATGTGGGCTGGAGTGGCGCTGATGTAGGATGTGAGGTACGCCGAGGGGAGCTGGTGGGCATGCACTAGGGGCTGGAGCGTGGAGGATGGTGCATGCAGCAAGGGCATGTGCAGGGATGGCGGTGCTACAGGAGCTGAGTGCACACGGTGGAGCTGTGGATGGTGCTGCACGCTGGTGGGTAAGTGCGTGCAGCTGCACGGGGTGCCGGCGGAGCACTTACTGCACGCGTGGTTTCTGCAGGGCAGTGAGGTGATGGTCGCATGCTGCTGGCCGTGCCCACCGCACGCGAAGGTGTGCACGGGCTGGAAGTGTTCCTGGCTGATGAAGGCACATGGTGGATTGGAGATGAAGGTGTGGGCAGGGTATGTCTGCACGGAAGTGCTGAGAAACACGCGAGGCTGATGAAGAAGAAACACGGTGATGGCCAAGCCCACTAGATTGGCGCAGTGAGTTGTCACCTCGCCGGCCCACGGTGTGGTGGAGCTTGGCCTTGGAGACCACAGTGAGGAGCGGTTGCACAGTGATGGGCGTGCGATGTCTCCTCTAGCTCAGCTGTCTCCTCCTCTCTCTTGTAGTCAGCTGCCCTGACCAGATCCAACACACCCGCTCCTCCATGAATGGGGCCTTGACTGCAGTAGCTGGAGGAAATGCAGCCGTTGCTGAAAGAAGAAGAATAAAATAATAATAAAATATTATGATTATTTATATACAAACCCTCAACTTTTATGTTAACTTAAAATAATGCATGCAATGCACCTAATTGGTTAACTAGTTAAATGAATGTAATTCTAAGTTAATTCTAAATGGATTTAAATATGAATGCAATGCATGAATTATGTAACTAAATCATAAATATGAATTAATCTATTTACATCCTAATGCATGCTAAATAAATGTTAGAATTAACTTAATATCTAGGCACTTAAATACTTAAATAGCCCACAAATATGGGCTAATCATGTGGCATTGCAATTTCACCATTTTCATTTTTCTTATTCCACGGCTGCTGTGCACATCTCCATGCACCATTCCCTACTACAGCATGGCGATAGGTGTGCACTCCTATAAGAGATCATGCACCCTCCTCTATTATGGCAGTCAGCCTCCACCCTCAGACACACTAATCACTACCCCTCTAACAACACACAAAACACCACACACACCCGCCGGCCACTCTCTCCCTCTCCCTCTCCATAAACAGCACCTCTTCTCACAAGTTGAGAAGGGGTGCACTATGTACAGGAGAGAGTTTACAGTGGTCTCAGACCCCCACTGTAAGCTCCACCACCACCCAGCTCCGTCGTGAGCAGGTGGGTGTGGTGGATTCTTGTTTGAATTTTTTTATTTGTGTTTTTTTTTTCATTTTTAATTTTTGTTTGTTGTTTCCTCTCCTTTTCCATTAGTGTAGG
Organism: Thalassia testudinum; assembly: GCA_037157565.1. NCBI lineage: Eukaryota > Viridiplantae > Streptophyta > Magnoliopsida > Alismatales > Hydrocharitaceae > Thalassia > Thalassia testudinum. The sequence goes on from JAZHRO010000057.1 coordinate 47,723,780, forward strand.
GCTTCAAGCTCTGATGCTCGCTAGCCCAGCACCTCCACACACCCCCGAGCGCCACCGCGTGCGCAAGCAGACCTGTCAGGCTCTCTCTCCGCATGCACGCATGCTCCACAGCATCGTCCGCACGCTGCATCGCCTTAGCCAGTCGCCTTCTCACCACGTGCATTGTTCACACCTCTCTGCGCGACACTATAGCCACTGGCTCATTTCTCGCTTAGCCGGTGGCTCTGCACTCTCTCTCCTCTACGCTACCGCCTCCAGCAAGTCGCCGCGCCCACGCGTCCGAGCGCATGCACGCCCGTGCATCCCTCAGCGCTGCACAACCCTTGTGCGCTGCATCTCACCCTCTCCGCATGCGCACACGTTCACCATCACCACTATGCCCACGCGCCTACATGCCCAGACAACGGTAGCTAACCCCAGACGGCTTAATCGCTTCCGCCCTCTCACACACACAGACACACACTCACACGCATACATACATAAATGTATATATATATATATTCACACACTCTCATCCTCACATATATCTATATATATAGATATAAATATATAGACATATATATATATAGATAGATATATGTATATATATATACCTATACGCATATATATATATAGTTATAGATACATATATATACATATATACTCATATATCCACATATCCACATTCTCCCATACACACATTCACCTCATATCTACTACCCACATACCAGTGCAATCACCCCTTCACCACGCAACGTATCGCAGGAATATTCACACCAGTTGTTGATATTTCCTGATACTCCCGCAAAGCAAGCGCTTCCACCCACACTCACACACATCCGCTCCACACTCCACGAAGCACTTAGTCTTGTTGGTTGCATCTTGCTAGACATGGACCAACTTGACACCGTGCTACATTCCATCTCCATTTCCACCTTCACCCCTATCTATATAATATATAACTACATATATATATATATTCTATATCTACTACATATATATACATATATATATACTAAGCTAAGTATTTCTTTTCATTTCTTTCCATGCAATTTATTCTACTTTCATTTGTCTTTTATTTCTTGCTATTAAAAAGACAAAAATAAAAGTATAAAAGAAAAAAGATAATTCTTGTCTTGCAGGTACTCGATCTTGTGATTAACAAGATCGATTTTGGAAACTTAAGTTGGCTTCATGCCAAGGACCATTTGGCTCAAGGCCAAGGACTTTATTTTTGAGGGTGTGCCTCAAGAACAACATTATCACAAAAAATTCTTAAAAGTAGAAAAACCAAAAACATAATAAACGCAAGGAAGAGATACGTTTTAGGAAAGGCGTAGAAATTCCTTAATCTCCTAATCCCTGCCTCCTTGAGATCGACCCTGTGCCTAAAAGTGACCAAGATAAAATCAAGTAGGCCAGGTTAAAAATTTTGTGAAACTGGTGTAGAGTCGATTTAGGTTAACTCACTATACTAATTTCAACGATAATATCACCATATTAATAAGACCTATTCGAGTTCGCATCAGAACACATGGAGGTAGACGTTTGATTGAAAATTGCTTTTGTTTTATTATCACGAAGCAGATTAGTTGGTCGAATTGAATCTAGACTAGCTATCTACTTAAAGAAAAATGAACAGAAGGGAGAGAGAGAATATTACAAATAAAGATAAAATAGAGATAGAATGAACAAGAATTTCATAACCACAATATCATGTTTATTACAACTAACCACTACAGTAGAAAGCACGAAATCTATACTAGAAAGTGGGAAATCTACTCTATAAAGCGGAAAAGAGAAGGTGAAGAGAAGTTATCCTCCTCGACAGTTGCTTAGAGGACGAGACGTGTTGACGGAGTGCTCGGGCGACGATGGTGAGATGCAAGACGAGGGAGAATAATGACTAACGATGGTGAATGAGGCAGGGTGATGTCGTTGTGGGATTCTCTTCCCGATTGGCAGTGAAAGGACCACCATGGAATGCTCCACGAACAAGATGAGAAGGTGGAAAAATTATATTCTTAACTCAAGAGGAGCATCCCGGGTTTGGGATAAGCTCTTAGAGCATTGGAGGGGGTGAGAGAAGAAAGGGATGATGGAGAAGTGGAGGTCGTAGGGCTATTTAGAGGTGAAGAATGGAGGGGCACAAGGGTCATTTAAAGTTAAAAACATTAATGCAAGGACCTTTAGTGACAGATTTAAGCATCACTAAAGCCCTAAACGTGGGCTTAGTGCACTCGCACCCTCCGCCTCTTCCTCTTCAGTGCATGCAATGCCCCATCATGATCATGTGATCTCAACCATCCAATCTTGCGATCGATGGCTGAGAATGCATCTCACCCATGGCTTCAAGATGGCCGCCGCGTGCGATTACGTGTGCAGAGACACGTCTCATTGCGTGTACAGGGCTCCTCGCATCTGGGTGCACAATGTGGCGCTCCTGCCATCACTCAACTCTGATCCGACGGCCCAATTTTAGTCATACCCGCTCACCCCCACGATTTGAGATCGGGCGAGGCTTGATCTTGCGACTTGTGCTTCGCCCACAGGCACGCAACCAACACGCCACACCTCCTTTGTGTCACGTAAAGGAATTAGGCACTGGCCCTTCTCAGCCATTGGATCTTAATCCAATTGCTGAGAAGGGCCAGTGCCTAACTCTTCTACGCGACACAAAGGTTGAGATAAAACGATCGGCTGAGGAGAAAGAGATAGCGAGCAGGCCTTTTGCTAGTTTGGGCAGCTAAGATGGCACCATGTGGCACCAACTTGGCCATCCATCTTTTGTGACGTGTATATGGTGCCATGGATGTCGGATTGGATCGATTTTCATGTCGTTGGGCTGCAATCTTCTATTCAAACCCATCCGTACGGTCGGATTTGTCATCTGATGTATGGATTTGCACCATTTTGGCCCCTTGACCTTGGATCTTTCTCGAACTGCATCTAGTGCTATGGAAGTCCGATCGGGGCGATCTTAGAGTCGTACTCCAATCGTCACCCTGATTAGATCCGTACGGTTAAATCTTCAATTTGAGGCTCAATTAAATGTCACCCTATCACTTGACCATTAAAAGGAGAAATTAACCTAAATTTTATACAAACTAACCTGAATGCAAGATGACGCATGTTATGCAATATTTATAAAGTATGATGCAACTATATGCCTAAGAACATGTATAAATAGATGATTTATGTGATATAAACGTGTTCACATCAGTACGTCTGTGATCAAGAGTAACCTTTACTTGATGTTGTAAATTGGTTATCATGCAGGTTACTGTTGATAGGGTTTTTCAAGAGTTTTAAATATGCATTCGTTGTAGCAAAATCTCCTAAATAGCTTGATCAACAAATACAATTTATAAACTCAGAATCAAGAAATGAAGTCCAAGGTCAAACACAAGGAGCAAGTATTGCAATTCACATACTAATCAAGTTGAATATATAAATGAACACAAGAAATAAACCAAATGCAAGATAGTCAATGGATACTAATCTGTCACATTAACTATTCAATGAAATCCAATGTATCTTAAGAATCTAAGGACAAAAAGAAGAGAGGATAAAAAAAAATGGTGATTTGAATCACTACTTATATCCTCCTTAAGTTATGCATGCATCCAACTATCAATTATATCAAATAAACCAATAGTAACTTGAATGCTACAGTGATCAGACGTCTCTCTAGCAAATTAGATGACTTAAATGTCGTTGCTACAGTGCTTTGAAAAGAGCCTTCTTCGTCAACTCCTTTTCTTTCTCTCTTCTTCTACTACTCTCCTTCCACGCATAGGCCCTCTTCTTCTTTGCTTTCTATTCTTCTTTCCTTCAGCCTATTTTTTCAAGGTTAAGTGTTGGAGTAGGGGAAACCAACTCAGAGTAAAACTCTCCCCTCCCCTACTCTATCTCTTTCATACCTCTTTCTTTCTCCACTATTCGGGTCGTAACTGGGTATTTGGATCATGTAGTATCAGGTCCAAGGCTACTGACTTAGGTAGTAGTCAAGTGAGGGGCTTAGGTGAGTACGAGTGAGTAGGTAAAGGACCTCACCCCATGTTCTTAAGGCGATAAGAGGGAAACACAAAATGCATTTATGAGCAGTCGTTGCATTGGCATCCCACGATGTGGGACTATCTTTCCCACATTCTATTCGTGCATAGCTGTACACAGCTTCTTAGTTCAATTGACACAACCACTGTGAAGATGCCCCCAATTGAGGCAGCAAAAGTGGATGGGGTCTTTAATTGAGGACCTATAGTGGATCCTAGGACCTATCCGCGTCAACTGAGAGCAACACCAGGTTGTCTTGATTCCGAGCTCAAAATGTGTCCCTATTAGGCGTAGGCTCTGGTTCTTGGCTCCTAGGGTAGACCTAATTGAATCCCAACTCTTTCAGCTCCTCAATTTCTATATCATAAATTGGCATGATTTTCGAAAGATTGATCTGTATCTTTGAGGAGTCAGAAGAGGTGCACTCATCAAATATAGGGCTTGTATCATATTTCAGATTTGAAATCTATATCTCATCATATGGGGCCTCATAATCATCCCAATTAGGCTCAGATCTAGATTCTAGGTCAAAGGTAGGCATTGGGTCACTAGGATCTAGGCAAGGCTCTATAGGGATGTCAAAATTGCTCTTGAGAGTCACCTTATCAGAATAAGGGGCGGAATTTACACCCTCGAGAGGTTCTATTTCAGTTTCATCAACACAAGTGTCTGGGAAATCTAGGCTCGATGGACCAGCTTCTTGGTTTCCTAGAGCTGGCTCAAAATCATGATCACCTGCAATTGGATCCTCCCAACTCATCTCAAGATCAGGAATATTAATTTGTATGTGATTTGAATCAAATTCCATTTGGGTTGGGGGTCCACAATAGCTTCGATTCTTAATCCTGAGATTTTGGAAGTTATGTTGATCACTAGAATTACTCCAAGGTGTCTCATCATCTTCTGAAGGGATGTATGGGTATCTTTGAATAATTATTTTTCGTAGTGTATTTAGCTTGTCCCCACATTTCTCTATGAGACCTTGGCATATTTCGTAAAGTTGCAGATTTGACCAACGTTGTAGACATTTGGTACTTTGCCATCTCCATAATTCACTGAATTCTGATAAAAGATCCTCCCAGGTTGAACCTTGTAAGACCTGTGTATAAAGTATTTCAACACGGTTCACAATGTGCATTGTTGTTTTTGGTGCATTGATCGTAACCCTGATTATTGGATTTGAGGCTTTTTCATCATCTTCATAATATTTAAGGGTAGCCTCAATCATTTTGTCTTATATAATCATTTTGGGGTTCAGGTTTCCTAATTGGTCTTCCTAAGTTTCCAGGTTGTGTTTTCAAATCCGGTTGTGGAATCAAGATTTAGAATCAAACTCAGGATCATATTAGAGTTGATCAGATTACAAGAGATCCCCAAGAAGATCTAATGAAGTCTCTTAGGTTAAAAACCTAATGACCTTCCTGTGTATGTGCTCTATAGAAGGGATGAGGGACTAGATATGAATTGGACCCAATCAAGGCACCCAAAGATTTTTGGATGACTAAGGTTGTTTCGAGGGGGATGATACCTCTAAATCAGAAATCCGCACACCCAAGAATTACCTGGGTAGCTAATAGGTCCATTTTAGTGGACTAATTTAGTGCCTAAGCGCATTATTATTGAAATGATATTACGAATCATGCATTGCATAGATAAAATTAATAAAGCTGTACAATTATCATTCCTTGCATTTTTACATCTTAATCAAATAAATTTGAGCCATTATGGAAAGAGAAATTTGAATGAAATCATACTTAAATTTAGAGTGCATCTTTAGAGATTTAATTTGTCATATAAGAGAAAAGGGAAGAGAAAAAAAAGGAAATAAATAAAAACCTTCCTTCTCTCTCCCTCAAGAATCTTTCTCTTCCCATAATCTCTTCACCCGAGTTGGAGAGTTGTAAGCCACGCCAAGAGAAAAGGAAAGAAAGAAAAAGGAAGAAAATAGAGACAAAGAACCTTCCTCTCTTTCTCCTCCAATCTCTCTCTCACACAAATATTATCTATTCCTTTCTCTGGCTCTCTCTCTCTTTATTTAACATGCAGAGACAGGTTCCCCTGGGAGGACAACTCGTCTCTCACGAGAGGTGCCCCCTCTCTAAATCCATCATCTTCCTCCCATGGAGGGAGGATCGACCCTCACTATCTCTAACTCTCTTCACCACCGCGAGCCTACATCCTCAACCCCCTCAACATTCAAGACCGTGTGCCTACGACCATCATTGCGAGCCATCAGCATCTTCAACTTCTCCCTGACATTCCTACTACCATGAGCCTCCATCCTCGACAACATGACCTCTGCTTCCGGCCTCTTTCACCACCTTAATCGTGACTGCGCTTCCTTTCAACGAGCGTGTTGATAGCACGCTCAACTTTCGCCACTACCTCTTGTCCACCCTCATTGACGACCATCCTCCTTGCACCGTGACCGCCATCCTCTACATCAACACCTTGCTCTTCCTCGCCTGTGACTACGCCATTAGCGACCACCATCAACGACGCTCGCCCTTATGCTGAACAGTGACCGTGTCCCCCCTCTCCAAACACACATAGTAGCAACCTCATCTTCTTCACCGTGAACCTCCATGTCCCCAGCTCCAACAACCACCGGCCACCACCACCGCCAGCCTCCTATGCAGTCGCCATCCTCTAGCGGCCATGCTCAAGATGCATCTTCACACGCACAGTTGGCCACCTCCACGCACACTAGCGCCCCTTGCGCACACTCCTTCACGCACGTGCATGCTCGCATGCCATGACCTTCCCTTCTTCCTCTTCTTCTTCTCCATCAACAGCCAATAGAGAGGAACCCAGAGCTACAAAAATGCAGCCATCAACTCTAGCCACGAAGCTTCATGTCAAGAACTCCATCAGACTTGTCTCAACCTCACGAGCACCACTGCACCCTTCTACAGGCCGACAACAGTCCACGTGCACACATGGACAGCCCCTATCGCCAGCCATCCTTGTCATCGGCAAGACCGTTGGCCACCATTCGATGCATCATCACCTCCCAAACTTAGCCCTCGTCGTGGGCAATGATGCCATTTGATCAGGGATTTTTCACTTTGCAGATGGTGTTGTATCAGAAAAATATGTTGTAGTGAAATCTCATGGTGGAAAAATTTTGAACAAACATAATTATCAGTAAAACTAACCACGATGGATTAGGTCATATGCATATTCCGCATGCAATTAGGCATCCATCTTGCATAAAAAAATAATAGTAAATAAAAAGATAAAATAAAATAGAAGAGAGAGAAAGAAAGAGGTGAAATCTTTTGAGCTAAAGTTCAAATATATTGAGGATAGACGTAGAACGAAAGTATGCAAAATTGTGTTGGTCCTAGCAGTTGATTATGGAAGAGTTACATAAGTTCTAGGCCAGAATTAATGAATAAATAAAGTCTTGAAGTGCTAGAGAAAAGGAGATAAGTAAGGGATATCGGCTTTAGGCCTTCTGGGTCTGTTCTAAGGCTTAAACATTCATGTATCTGTTAAAATCTGGACTATTCCTCAAGGGGTTGAGGGAGTTGCAAGGCCAATGTATTAAGTCTAAGGCTTAGGGATTATTCAACCCCGTTGCCTGACCTTTGGTTTGCGAGACTTGGTAACCTAAGCACCCAAAAATCACACACTGGTCTGGTTCAGTGTGCATAACAAAGAATAATGCAAAAAAAGTGTCCATTCTGAAAATGTTTTCCAGAAAAGTTGACTTAGGAGTGGCTCGAAGACACAAGTTGATTGGATGAGTTCCCAGCACGGAGAGGAGGAATGTAAAATAGTCCCCTCGAAGATGAGTTATAACATATTGTCTCCTCGATGCGTGTCTCATAGGATATCTAAATATCCTATCGGGGGCATGGAAGCATCTCGTGCTGGTTCAGATTCCATCGGCGGCATTATCCCGAAATATCGATTGCCAGGGTTTGAACTTAGCTACAGAATGCCATGGGTGGCACTATCCCAAAGTGTCGAAAGCCAAGGTTCTAGGGGTTGCCATGGGCGGTGATATCCCGAAGCATCGATTGCCAGGGACCCTGCAAGGATTGATGGTGGGGACAAGGAATCTGATACAGATCGTGTTTAGGGCCAATCCAATGTTGAGTCTAGGGCAATTTAAAAAGAAAGAGAGAAAACTCTCGAAATAATATTTCTCCCTCTCTCCCTTACTAAAAATGCACTGGCAAACCGAACCTAGCCATGCTACACATATGCACGGGTGCTTTAACCACTATGGTCAATGATCCGCTAGGTAGGTTTTGTGGGCCTTAGAAACCTTTGTAGCAGACCCAAGACTGAGGTTGGTCAGGTTCGTATCTGGGCTAGTACTTGAGTACCGTTAGGCCTGTAGTTGGTACCTCAATCTAGTCTCTAGAGGTGTGGCATGATAGGACATCCTGACAGTAAAGTCTGGCTTGGAGATCTGGTATGTTACATATGACTTTGCTCGGGACTAGCAAAACTTAGGCATGGGGGTATTTGATAGGTCCTTTTTAGTTGACTAATTTAGTGCCTAAGTGCATTATTACTTGAAATGAAAATGTATTACGAATCATGCATTGCATAGATAAAATTAATAAAGATGTACAATTATCATTCCATGCATTTTTATATCTTAATCAAATAAATTCGAGTCATTATGGAAAGAGAAATTTGAATGAAATCATACTAAAATTTAGAGTGCGTCCTTAGAAATTTAATTTGTCATATAAGAGAAAGAAAGAAAAAAGGAAATAAATAAAAACCTTCCTTCTCTCGTCCTCATGAATCTTTCACTTCCCATAATATCTTCATCTGAGTTGGAGAGTTGTAAGCCATGCCAAGAGAAAAGGAAAGAAAGAAAAAGGAAGAAAAGAGAAACAAATAACCTTCCTCTCTTTCTCCGCCAATCTCTCTCTCTCTCTCATGAATATTCTCTACTCCTTCCTTCCCTGACTCTCTCGCTCCTTACTTAATATGCAAGGAGGGGTCCCCCTGGGAGGCCATCTCCTCTCTCATGAGAGGTGCCCCCTCTCTAGATCCATCATCTTCCTCCCATGGAGGGAGGATCGACCCTCATTATCTCCAACTCTCTTCACCACTGCGAGCCTACATACTCAACCCCCTCAACCTTCAAGACCCTATGCTTATGACCATCACTGCGTGTCATCAGCATCCTCGACTTCTCCCTACCGTTCCTGCTACTATGAGCCTCTGTCCTCGACACCACTACCTCTTCCTTTAGCCTCTTTCAGCACCTTGACCGTGATCGTGCTTCCTTCCGACGAGTGTGGTGATAGCACACTCGATTTTCGCCACTACATCTCATCCACCCTCCTTGACAACCATCCTCCTTGCACCGTGACCGCCGTCCTTTCCATCAACACCATGCTCTTCCTCACCCGTGATCGCACCAATAGCGACCACAATCAACGACGCTCGCCCTTGTGTTGAACAGTGATTGTGTTCTCCCTCTCCAAACACGCAGCAGCAACCTCATCTTCTTCACCGCGAGCCTCCGCGTCTCCAGCCTCAACAGCCACCGGCCACCACCACCACCAGCCTCCTACACAGTCGGCAACCTCCAGGGACCATGCTCAAGTTGCGCCTTCACGCGTACAGTCGACCACCTCGGTGCACCCTAGTGCCCCTTACGTGCACTCCTTCACGCATGTTCACGCCCGCATGCCAAGGCCTTTCCTTCTTCCTCTTCTTCTTCTCCATCAACTGCAAATAGACAGGAACCCAAAGCTGCCAAAACGTAGCCATCGACTCTGGCCATGAAGCTTTGCGTCAGGAACTCCATCGGACTCGTCTCGTCCTACCAAGCACCACCACACCCTCCAACGAGCCGACAACAGTCCACGTGCACTCGTTGATAGCCCCTACCGCCGACCATCCTCCTCATCTCCGGCGAGACTGCCAGCCACCGTTTGACACACCGTCATTGCCCATGTGTAGCCCTCGTCGTGAGCAACCTCCACCAAGCTCCACATGGTCCGCCATCGCCTCTCCTCCATGCACGCATGAAGGGAAGAAAAGCTCTGTTTTGGGTTTTTTCTATTTACATTTTCATGCCATTGATGAGTTGTGGGATTTTTATTTCTTGATTATTATATTATGGTGAATTTGTAGATATGCAGTTGCACTTTCCTGTATTTACTGGACTCTTATTATGCACATTATTTTGCATTAAAATTAGATTCAGAATGGCATGCAATTAAGAATTACATACTCTAACGCTACACATGCATCATCTACATATTTTTGTAAGCTTGATTTCTGAGGTGAAATTTACGTAAATAGCCCTGAACTTCTCATGAAATTCAAAGTGACATTCAGAGCAGTAAATTAATTAAATTGATTTCGTGAATGTTTCTACGAACATGATGGCTCTCTACTCGTGAATTTATTGCATCTTTTCCTCCCTGTGGATACGACCTAATCCATCGTGGTTAGTTTTACTGATAATTAGTTTTGTTTAGGATTTTTCCACCACGCGATTTCAGTACAACGACATATTTTTCTGATACAACACCATTTGCAAAGTGAAAAATCCTCAATCAGCAACCATGAAGGGAAAGCCCCGTAAAGACCCCTACACGGTAGAGTGTCCCCACGACTTACAGGGTTTCCCCCACCCGACCTTCCTTGTCACTACAGTTTCAAGTAGACCGGAATGTACGAACTTAAGACCTTAAGTCTACCAATTTTAACCTAGTTTGTGCCTTGAATTTCACTTGATTAAAAGTTGATTTGACTTGTGACCTAATTTAGATGTTGGCCAACAAAGTAGACCAACTTCACCTGACCTGCCCTAAAAGATGGAGAATGAACTCTTGGTCAAGACCCAAAGACCACCTTGATTTGACTCTCAGGTTGTTAGGTCCAAGATTTTTAAGGTTCAAGTGAATCTTAGAGCCTAATTTTAGGGTTCTTCTTGATTGAATATTTTCAATCAAGGGCTTGGGTAGCACACAAATGCAGGTAGGTTAATTCTCTTTAATGTAGGAAAATGTGTACTAACACTTCAAACCCAAAATGCTGAAACCCTAGGTGGCTCTAATCCAAGTTCAATTCAATCTTAAAATGTTCACCTTGGGCTTCAAGCAAGAAGTGTGTTAGCCCAAAGTGATTCAGAAATTAAGTGAAGTCTATAATAGGTACAGGCAATTAGGGTAGGGAATCTCTAAACAAAATCGTCTCAAGCTTCAATCCGATATGAAAAATTTTTTTCACAAATTAGGAAACTTGCCTCTTTGATGATAATTACTTTGAAAATAGGGAAGGTAATTCCTAATTGATTTGTTTCCTTTTTTTATCTTCCCAAGATTAGAAGGTTGATTAGGGAGGAATAGAAATTACCTGTCCCAAGAGTGGCTGTTTTGCGCGGAAGATCTCTGCATGATGTACCTTGCAAAATCACAAGAAATTAAATAGGGCAAGTTAGTGCTCATATATAATCATATAAATAAAGAACAGTAGTGAATTGCATGTTGCTCCCTGACAACGGTGCCAAAATGTTGAGAGAACTAGATAGGATTCCTACCTATCACGTAGGCGACCCGAGTTTGATCCCCGGCAACGGCACCAAAATGTTGGTAGGGTTTTTCAAGAGTTTTAAATATGTGTTTGTTGTAGCAAAATCTCCTAAATAGCCTAATCAACAAATACAATTTATAAACTTAGAATCAAGAAATAAAGTCCGAGGTCGAACACTGGGAGCAAGTATTGCAATTCACATGCTAATCAAGATGAATATATAAATGATCACAAGGAATAAACCAAATATAGGATATTCAATGAATACTAATCTGTCACATTAACTATCCAATGAAATCCAGTGTATCTCAAGAATCTGATGTCAAAAAGAAGAGGAGATAAAAAATAATGGTGATTTGCATCACCACTTATATCCTCTTTAAGTTAAGAATGCATCCAACTATCAATTATATCAAATAAACCAATAGTAGCTTGAATGCTATAGTGATTAGACGTCTCTGTGGCAAATCAGATGACTTAAATGTCGTTGCTACAGTGCTTTGTACAGAGCCTTCTTCTTCAGCTCCTCTTCTTTCTCTCTTCTTCTTCTTCTATGGTTCTCCTTCTTCCACGCACAGGCCCTCTTCTTCTTCATTTCTTTCTTTTCTTCTTTCCTTTAGCCTCTTCTTCCTCTTCTCTTTTTCACAGCTAAGTGTTGGAGCAAGGGAAACCAACTCAGAGCAAAACCTCCCCTTCGCTACTCTCTCTCCCTTTCCTGCCTCTTCCTCTCTCCACTATTCAGGTCATAACCAGGTATTCGGATCATGCAGTATCAGGTCTAGGGCTACCGACATGGGTAGTAGCCGAGGAGTGAGGGGCTTAAGCAGGTATGGGTGAGTGGGTAAGGGACCTCACCTTGTGTTCTTGAGGTGATAAGAGGGAAACACAAAATGCATTTATGCACGGTCTTTGCTTTGGAATCCCACGATGTGGGACTGTCTTTCCTACATCTTGTTCAAGCATAGCTAAAGAAGGCTTTTTTGTTCAATTTACACAGCCATTGTGAAGATGCCTCTAATTGAGGTAGCAAAAGTGGATGGGGTCATCAATTGAGGACCTGGAGTGGATCTTGGGACTTAGTCGCGTCAACTAAGAGTATCACCAGGTTATCTGGATGTCGGAGGAGCTTGAACATGGTTGGAGATGGTAGTGGTGATGGCGAATGGCAGCGGACACCTGAAATAAGCATACGAGCTTCAAATCCCAAGTTAAATAGCTCCTCGTCTTTGCCGTAGCACGACGAAGGTGGTGGTGGTCGTCTTGTGTCACGAGAGGGTGTGAGGTGGTCTACAGAGCTTGGAGGATGACATGTGAAGGTGGGTTGGTTGATGGGGAGTTTGGGTCGACGAAAGGGAGAAATAAGAGAGGGATTTGGTTAGGGTGGATGAGGTGGAGGTGTAGGAAGCATTGGCTAGGTGTGTGGTAGGGTGGAGTGATGGGAAAACCTCATCGGAGGTGCAACTGGAGGTGCGGATGAAGGTGGATGGTGGGGGCGTCGAGGGTTGAAACGAAGAATAAAGGTGAGGGAATTGATCTACGGTACTAGAGGGACCTAATTAAACTATTCTAATTGGACAAAATGGGAGGAATGGTGCTGGCTTTGATTGGCCAGTGCTGGAGAATAGAATGCATTGGTGGAGGTGCGGCAAGGAAGAAGGTGATTTGAGAGCCTTCGCTTTGGCCGATGATAGGCGGAAGAAGTTGGGGAAGAACATGGCACTCCCAATTTGGCCGTTGGGAGGCTGTAGGAGGATGGAGGGAGAATCTCACTGGTGCAAAGATGGCGCGAGCCAGAGAGAGGAAAAGAAGACTTGTTGTGGTTGAAAACCTTGCTAAGGAAGATGGTTTGTCCTCAGGGGTCCATTGATAGCCATCAAGGGAGCCTTCCAAGCTTGGAAACCAATCTTGGAAGCTTCGGACTTATTGACAAAAGGGAAACCCTCAACTTCAAATGATTCGCATGATCCTTTGGGAAAGAATCATTGTCTAGGATTAGGTTTAGATAGTAGAGGATTTTCTCGAGTCTCCCTTCTAATTTTGGAAGGGTTTAGACCTGAAATCAGGGAGATCCTCCTGATTGAAAGTCGGCTACTTGATGCATTCACACAGTCATGATGGTGAGGACCTATTGGTGAAGAAGATGAAAATGTTAGGGGGGTCCTTGCAATAGATTTTGAAAGCTAGGGGTTTAAGTGAGAGAGAAAGAGTCTGACAGGACCAAAATACAAACTAGCTCAAGATGATCTCTGATTGGGCACAAATTTTGGTAAAAACCTAATTTGGACGTAAGGAATCTGATGGTGAAGTCAGATTCTAATTTTTACCAAGTTTATATGGGTAATTTACGTAGAAACCCAAATTAGGGTAATTTCCTATCCAAGACTATTTTAGGTCAAAATGGGTTCCAATGGTTAAATCAAAGGTACCTGATTGCGTAGCAATCATAGGTCCTAATTAACCTAAATTAGTCTAGGACTTAGCATAAGTTAAGGTAGTTCATGCATGCATAGGCATTATTTGCATCTTTATTGTTCCTCCTATAGCTATGCATAGAATAATACTATAATATACTAATTAGGCACATTATATAATTTGCAGGAAGTAAGAAGCTCAGGAGCTAGATCTGAGATTGGATCTGAAGCTGAACCTGAAGGCAGAGTTGTAGCAGAGCTGGAGCAGAAGACCTAGAATAAGATATTATAGATAATAATGTAAGGGGTTGAGGTATGCTACTATGTTAAGCAGGAATAAAGAAGTAAATTGCGAAGAACTTAGGTCCATCCTAGCCTTAGGATAGCCTAGAAGCTTCCCCAAGCCTTAGCCACCCTTAGATTAGGTCATTGTACCCTAGGAAGCCCTAAAACCCTACTTCCATCCTATATATGGACATCCAGATGAGTTACAGGACATCCAGAACCCTTAGCCACAACCCGCACACCTCAAACCCACTTCTGCAGCATTATAAGACGTCCAGAACTACGCTCCAGTCCCTATTTTGAGATTCAAGCCTTGATCTTGGATCTCTAGCTCCCTAAACCGAATTCTCACACCGTATTAAGGTGCCTTAACCCTAGTACATCACCTTTAGACCTCCCTAAGGACATAACTAGGTCCTCACTAAACCTAATTGACTTGGATCATGGATAATTTGTTTAGTTTATTCAATTGGACTCATTAAGTCCAATTGGGCCTTGATCTCTGCACACACTGTCCAATTGGACTCAGTCAGAGTCCAATTGACCTAGACCTGACTTAATTGAGTTATTTTACTCTCAATTAAGTTTCCACACACCTAATTAGACTTGCATTAAGTTTAATTACACTTTACCTTAGTTAATTAGTGTTTACAACCCTAATTTGAGACCTACCTTGACCTAAACCCACTAGAACCTAACCTAATCAACCTAGCCACCTAAGTTTTGAACCACACACACACATAAAAATACCTAGCCTAGAGTTTTGTAGAACTCTCTACCATGTGTTGTCGCCTTGGTTGCTAAAATTATCAACCAAGAGCCATTCAATTTTTAGATCCACATTTGGTGGATCTAAAAACCACCATCCATCCTCTCTCACTCTCCCAAGAGCTCCCAACATAGGCCTCTCTAAAGAATTCCATAATTCTCTAGAGATCTTCCCTTAGGTCTTTTTCAAGAGCTAAGGGGTGGCCATTTGGTCCATCTTGGTCTTTTACCATAGCTCCACCTTCCATAAGCCATCACCACCTCCACTTCCATGTTCATGAGCTCCACCATGATGCCACCACCTCTACGCCAAGCCTAGACCAGGATCAACTTGCCCAACATCTCTCCAAGGGCTGGCCTAAGCACCATTGCCGCCCCTCTTTCTCTTCTCACCCATTCAAAGGCCATCGGAGCCCACCTCTAAATGCCCTTAGTTCTGCTAGACTAGATTATAGTTCTTCATAGAATTAATGCTTTATTTACTACTTAGTTGTGTAGCTCCATATTCTCCACCAATGATGCATGCATAATCCACACATAGATTCTTGTATGCAATCATTTTTGCTAGCTAGATTTAAATTTCCCTGTACAAGCATTCCGCTACTTGTGCTGTAACCACCATCATGCCTCAATGAAAATATTTATATTTATATGTTGAAAATCACCATGTGCCTGATTATCATATTTTGGTGTGATTAAAGTTGCATGCTTTCAATTTCTGATATTCTGGCAACAGCATGTCATGTATAAATGTGTATTTAGTATAAATCGACATGCGATTTTGAATGAGTAGAGCGAGTGGGATTGAATTTGAATTTGCATTTCCAAAATGCCTCCTAGAGATGAACAATCGGGACTCGAGTCTCATTATCTTAGAAATTATTTTTGTTGATCATATTTCGCAACTTTACTACGACGCATTTCTGATCAAATACGTGCTTTACGATCCCAACAAATGGCATTACTGCCGAGGAGTCAATGAAGTTGATTTTGATCTTTTGAGCTTTTAGTGACAAATATTCCTCGGCTTGTTTGTTGGATGTGTAAAAAAGTAAGAAAAATGGGATCTACATACACATCGGGTGCAAAAAAGTCATCAGGTGAACATCTCCTCATAGATTAGTGATGTAAACACATTTATTGAGGGTAAAATGCCTATTCATGCATGTTCCTAGGCTTAGATTTGCTTCTCATGTTATAAATATTTCATAGCCTGCATCATTCTATTTTTTGAGTAGTTGTATATAATTTAGGTTAATTATGTCCTTTTTGTGATCAGGAGAGAAGGATATTTATTTTGGAGCCTTGGATTGACGATCCGACAGTACGGATCTGATCAAGATGACAATTGGAGTCCAATGCTTCCGAAATCGTCTGAATCAAAGTCCTGTAGCACCATATGCAATCTAAGGAAGATCAATAGTCGAGGACTAGATGATGGAATCTGGAGCATCAAATGACAAATCCAACCACACGGATCGATTCGGGTCGACAATCGCAGCCCAACGATGCAAAAATTAACTCAATCCGACCTCTACAGCATCTCTTACAAAGGAAAGAAGATGGACGGCCTAGATTATGCCATGTGGCGCAACCCAGGCCACCCATGCACACGCAGTGCCATCGCACGAGCACAGTAGCGTGGGTGCGCACACATGCGTAGAGGCATGCACGCTCAAGCACAGCTGTGCGCATAGCAGTGTTGCTCGCACGCGGAGGCAACGGCACGTATCGTGCATGTGCGTGCGTCAAGGACGCATACAGTGCGCGCTAGCGTAGCGGCAGCGTGGGTTGTCTTCAACGATGTTTATGGTGGATCTTCAACGATATTTATGACCGTCACTAAATTTCCTGTATACGAATTTGATTCTTTCCTCCACTATAAAAGGGCCCCTACCCCTCCCATTTTTCTTCATCTCTTCCTTTCTTTCTCTTACCACCTCCAAGGCTCTAGAGAGAGCTTGTCCCAAGCCCAGGATGCTCCTCTACAGAAGAAATTCAAATAGTTTTCCCTCCCCTCAACCCCATTTATGGAGCATCCCGTGGCCATCCTTTCATTGCCCTTTGGGAATAAGGTCCTTGCTGTGACGTCGTCCTGCACCATCCTCCTTCGTCCCACTCCTCACCACCTTCCTCCAGTAGACGTCAAAGTGAGTTGTCCTCTAAGCAACCGTTGAGGGGGATTTCTCTCACCTTTTTCTATCTTTTAACACTTTCGTAGTGTAGTTTTCCTGCTTTGGTAGTTGTAACAAACAATTCTTGATAAATAGATGATTGTTTCTCTCTCTCTCTTCCTCTCTATCTTATATTTTTGCAAGTAGATAAAGTTTTCATCGACCTAGTCTCTTGCTTGTTAAAAATACCAAAAACATTAGAAAGGACAAAAATGAAATAAATAAATAAAAGTGAAGCATGGATTTCATAAAACCAAATGTTCGCCTCCCCGTATTCAACCCGAGACTCATTTTTCAAGTTTTGATATAAATTTTATTTCACCACATGTTTTGCAACTATGATGATGGGTTACTCGTAACCCTGATTTCAAACTCGTGAAACACGTGCAATCAATTAGGATTTCCCTTTTTCGAACCCTAGGTTAGATTTCCTTCTAGCAATTTCATTTAAAAAAAAAGGCCTATTTATTTTCATGAAAAAAAATAAAAAAAAAGTTTGAGTAGGTAGGTTTGATTTCCATTTGAATCTTAGGTTAGTTTGCTTAAAAGTTAAAAGAAAAAAAAAATTTTGAAAAAAAAGCTTTTCCCTTTAAAAAAAATTCAAAAGATTTTGAAAAAGTAAATTTTTTGAAAAGAAAAAAAATTCATTTTGGTGGAAAGTCGAAATTTTGAATTCAAACACCTTTTAAAAGTTTTCCCACAATTCTTTGATTTTTGGCTAGATTTCAAATTCTGAATTAAAAATTCAACTGCCAAAAAATTCTAAAATTTGGGTTATACCTTCATTTTTAAACCACCTTTCAAGTGGCACCATTTATTTAAGAAAGATTACGAAGTTAGTTCTTGCAAAAGTTCTTCCCAATCGGTGGAACGAACACAACGAGGCATGCAATCACAACTTTCTCCCAAGGAGCTGGGGAGAAGTTGCATGACGCCTAGGACCGATTTCACTACCTTCTCCAAAAATGCCCCAACCATGGTGTACCAAGATGGCACATAGCTCGGATCTTTTACCATGGGCTGGATGACACACATCGGTATCTAGCTGATGCATCTAATGGTGGGGATTTCCTTGCAAAAGACGAGAACAACGCATTTGAGTTGTTCGAATCTTTGGCAGAGAACTCGATGAATGCTGCATCCATGAACCAGTTCCATCAGCCTGGTCAGCAGTGGGTTGGTGTCCATGAGGCTTACACCAAGTCTATTCAAGTCGACATGGATATCATCGTCAAGCAGCTGGATAGAATGAACTTGATCGAAACAAAGATTGACCAAATTAGTCAGGGTCAATCTAACCTAAACTCTGCTACTCCAAGACCCTCCTATGCTCCTCGAGCCACTCCTGCTCGAGTTAATCTACTCACTGGGGATGCATCCTCTCCTTATTTACGAGATCCTGCATATCAGGATCCTATAAACAATCTCAATCTAGCACCATATGACTAGGGTTACGCACCACTGGCTGACTATAATACATATCCCCTTGATGGATATACATCTCGGACGTCTTCGACCTAAGAAGATGTCAGTGCTGCTCAAGGATACTGGTGTAATAACCCATACTCAGAGACGTATAACCCTGGTTGGTGCCAGCATCCGAACTTCTCCAGGTTTGGTAACTCACAGAGACAACATCAAGACCTACACTACCAGACCAGGCAATATGGGAATGCACAAAACACATACCCTAGGCAGTTGCCTTTCCTGTCTTAGTAGCTGCAACCCCGTTCTATATACCAGTTGCTACACCAAGTTGCCAGTCACCCTCCAAAGCGGGCTGAGCCTCTAGAGGCACTGAAAGAGGAGCTGCAAGAATCGATGAGGAAGTCTATGCAAGATAGCTTGCAGATAATGAAGGTGATGGCTGACCAGATACAAACTATGCAGAACATGCAAAACCAGCCATTATAGGAGCATAGGACTCAGGGAGCCTTTCCCTTCCAACCTATCCTAAACCCTCGGTATGTGCAGAACCGAGGTGCCCTGCCTAGGTTTCAAGCACCACAGGGACAGGCACATGCCATATTACAGGCGTCTCCTACACCACTTGGTTACGCTCAAGGCCAACCACCTTTGATGTAGAACCCTGCATACTCTACCCCTTCCACTCCCCCACCACTTCATGGACAGCAAGCCGATGCAAATGCTGTCTCATTTAGGAGTGGAAGGAAGACATTCGACCCACCACATAGGCAGGCAGGTCCTGATTTTTCTCCCCCTTCATCGCAAGTGGAATTGACTCCTTCATCTCAGGAGCCACCTACGGTAGATAAGGGTAAGAGGCTGATCGCGAAAATATGTGGTTTGTTAATTAGGCAATTTAGTGTCGTTGCAAAGCGTAAATCCGCTTTCGCTTTTAAATTTATATTCCTAGATAGTGGGTTATCTAGGGTCATCCAAGGAGGCAATATGTTTGCAAAATTAATTCTCTTGCTTCAAAATAGATCTCAACTTTCTTTTTAGTCTTTTTCAATATATCATTTTTATGTTCTGAAATTAAGGCAACATGCGAAATTGTTGGCGAGAAAGTAACTTACAATTAACTCAATACACTACTTCTAAAGTGGCAAGTAGAGCCTCTCCCTAAGCTCACTCTAGGCAAGTGGAGGCCTAGAATAATTAGGGAGAGGGAGTGAAGAATGATAAAAACAAAGCAATTAAAAATGCAACTAAAGAAATTGCAAAGAAGGCAACTAGATTAATGAGAAAGTGTTTTACAGAAAAACCTAGTAGATGAATGCTTCTACTACTAGAAAATTGCAATAAATAAAATAAAACACAAATCCTCTAGATAGATGGTGAAGAAGAGGGCTTGTTGCTCCAAGCTTGGTAGCTCCCAAGCTTGAAAAGTGTCCTCCAACTCCTTCCTTGCTATGCTCCGCCAAGGTGATGTCCTCCAAAGCAAGCCCTAAGGGGGAATGCCCTAAGATTTTCTCCAAGGGTGGATGTCCACCCTAGGTTCTTCACCTTTGCCAAGCCATCCTCCTTGAAGTAGAAAAGTCCTCCTCCTTGGCGTGGCCCAAGATGAAGAGAGTGGGGAGAAGAAGGCACCAAAGGGGCTGGTGATGTGCCCCTTTAATCTTCTTCTCTACTCCTTCTTCTTGGTCGTAGGTGTAGGTGGTTATAGGTAGAAAAATACACTAATGGTGGATGCCCTAAAATCGTGGTAGGTGGTGGGTTTATATAGAGTAGGAAGGGGGCTAAGGTGACTCTTGAAATGGAGGGCTAAGATGGGAAGATGGAGGTGGTTGGGGATCCTATGGCTAAGGGCAATTGGCGCCAACCCAAGGGACACCTAAGGGGTGGTTATGGGTGGTGGCACCCCTTGAAGTTGGCAGCAAAATGGCTTCTAGAAGGGGGGCTTAAGTGGCACCAAGGAGGGTTCTAGAAGGAGGGCTGATGTGGAGGGTGGAGATGGGTTTAAGGGGAGATGTGTGGTGGTGATGAAGGTGATTTTTGGAGGGAAAAGTGGCACCAACAAGGGGGTAGTTAGGGTGGTCTTGGTTCCACTTTTAGGTGTCTTTTGGAGGTGGTGGGTAGGCTAGGTTGGCACCAAGTAGGGTTATCTTATGTGGAGCTTAGGTGGAGCTAATTGGAGTTGTTAGGTAGGGTTTTTGGGTGGTACAAGCCAAGGAAACTGGAGCATAGGTAAGCTAAGCTAAGCTAGCTTAGATAATGCTGGAGTAGAGGAGGAGGTGTTGCAGCTAGGGTTTGAAGAGAGGAGCTGAGAAGTCTGGAGCTGGAACTAGAGCTGGCAGCTGTGAAGAGGCTGGCATGGAGCTACTCTAGCTGGCTTAGCTTGCTAGTTCTTTGCTAGCTGCTAAGCCATGCTAAAGTGAGCTGGCTTCTCCCATAATGAGCTGAGGTGAGCTGGGTCTGGTGCTCCTGGGGAGGATCAAGCAGGTTGAGGTAGCTAAGGTAGCTTAGCTAAACTAGCTTGAGCTAAGCTGGGTCCCTGGGAGCTGGACTTGAGCTTCCTGAGCTGGGATGAGTTCTTCTTCAGCTGGATGGAGTTGAGTGGAGCTGGATGTAGCTAGATCTAAGCTGGGGTGAACTCCATTCAACTCAGCTGAGCTAGCTAGAGCTCCCTGTGGGCTTGTGGGAGCTAAAATAAGCTAGACTCAACTAGGTTGAGCTGGATCTGAGCTGACTTGGGCTAGGGTGAGCTAAGATGAACTCTCTTGAGCATCCATTCAGCGTAGATTAGCTGAATGGAGTTGGGATGAGCTACCCCTAATTCAAGTGAGCTAGGTTCCAGCTGTGGTGAGTTGGATCAAGCTGAGTTCCAGCTAGTCTGAGCTTCTCCTTCACCATTTGCCTTGTTTAGTGCTAGGGTTTTAGGGATCTATATATCTGTTCATCCCTAACACTCACAAAAGCATATCAAAAAGACAATAAAAAATGCAATGCATGCCTAACCTAATTTACGCCTAAATGCAGCCCAAAAACCCATTTGCGGAGTAAAATCCTTAGAGCTAGGTTTGTTTTAATGCATAAGAATGATGATAAGCTAGCATTTATCACACCCCCATACTTATCTTTTGCTTCTCTTAGCAAAACTTCAATTTGTTTGGAAAACGGAATTTTTGGGAAATCTAATTTTTCTACTTTTGAGAGAAAAGGATTAAGGGTCCTTGGTTGATCTAAACACAGGAGGTACGGGATTTGTTAAAGAGAAACATTGGGATTTGTTTTGGATCCAACCATTAGGCAAAATGGCATAAATATATCCTCCAAAAAATTCACAAATTAACCTTTTGTTAATTCAGATTACTTGAAATTTTTGTTTTTAGGATTTTTCTGGCTCATGAATATGATTCGCAACTTGCAAAAATCCTTTAAAACATTGTGTCTGTGCTTGTGAAAGCTAACATTTCTAGGGGCATGTTAATTTATTTATTTATTTATTTTTCTCTCTCCCCCATGCTTATTTTCAGCTTAGTCTTACAACAGATGTGTCGGGATCATCATTCTCGTTACCAATACTCGAGGGGGCTTTGGCTCCAGTACTTCGGGATAGCACTATCCATGACACCACCCAGGAGCTCACAACCCCAAAACACAATGCGGTGTAAAGGGGCGCTCGAAGCAAACTCAAGCATTTGCTCCAACACTATTTGTAGAGCATCGTCCAAGACACTTGAGCTACTAAAATGTGCTTTAATGCTTCGTCTAAAGATATGAAATATAGATATGGAGCAGCACCGAGGCGGTAACATGTTGACATTGCATCCTCAAAGGAGGCATTTTCCTCCTTCTCAGCGGTGGGAACTCAAACCAATGATCTGTTTTAGACTTTTACTAAGTCCAAACATGGGAGTTTTCCAAATTTTTAGTTATTTTTAAGTGTTGGCTTGTGTGTGAAAATTGACACATGAACTTTCTCAAGACATGCAAGTTTTTGAATCAGAAACTAAGCCAAATACTTTCCACATTACAAAATAGGATCAAGTCACCTGAACTATCATGAGTTCAGGTGGAATTTTTAGAGAAGGATATCTGATCTAGTCTAAAATAGACCCTGAAATTCTAATAATCAGATCCACATCCTCTTCCTTAGTTTGTTAAAGACTAAATCCCATTGTACCAAAAGTGAATTTTCCGACCTTTGTCCCGATTTCAAAATTTTTCCTCAAAAAACATTTTTTCTTTTGGTATGTAAGGAGGAAAATAAAATAACTAAAGAAAAATGCATGTTTTTAGGTTTTGAAAATCCTAAATCGATCATAAAATTTTAAAAACACCCCCCCATGCTTAAGATATGTCATGTCCTGATGCATTTGGAGGGAAAAGGGATCACCTCAGTAAAGAACGATCTCGTTTAGGATGATCAAAACCTGGAAAAAGAAGAAGAAAAAAAGGAAAGCAAGAAAAAAATGACGGGTTACCTCTCATCCAGTGCTATCTTTTATGCCATTCAGCCGGGTGTGAAGGTATGCACGGAAGATGGAAAATCGTGTAAGTAGTTGGACACTTGGATGCCCGCAAAAAAGCTGTCTTCTTCTAGATCCCTAGAAAATTGATTAGAAGCAATATTGGGATAAAAGTTGGATGGAAAATAATAAGTGTAGCCCGAGTCTGGCGATGGTTTTAAATCAGGTTGGATGCCAAACTGGGGCGGGGTTGGTGGCAGGTCCGTAAGAAAGGAGTCAGGGAAGGGATGGTGAGGATTAGGTGAAGTTAGTGTGGAAAAATTAGGTGCCGGAATAGTGGCTGGGTTAGGGTAATTAGGGGGTGCATGAGGAATGGATTTGGGGTCGAGACAATTCTCCAGATCACTGATTTCGCCGACCATTGATTCGGAATCAGAATCCTCAAAAAAATTATGGTCGATAAGGGTATCTATCAACATTGTCTCCTCCACCATATTGGAAATTTCTGTATCTGAGTCCTCAAAAAGGTTATCATCATGGAATATCCTGGAGGATTTGAAAATATCTAAGGTGATAGTTTGGTTGGCGCAAGTGATATCCATTTTGCCTATGTGGCAATTGATATTTGCCTTTGTAGTGGCCAGAAAAGGGCATCCAAGGATTATTGGGGAGTTCAGTAATGATTCAGGTACCTCAATGTCAAGAACCAGAAAGTCTGCAGGGAAGACACAATTCTGGACCTTGACCAAAACATCTTCGACAATCCCACAAGGTTTGATTGTAGATCGGTCGGCTAATTGCAGGGTAACCTCGACAGGTTGTAATTCACCGATCTAAAATTCTTCAAATAAAATCATGGGAAAAATATTAACTGAGGCACCAAGATCAAGGAGGGTGCGATTAAAAATAGTATCATCAATAATTATTGAGATTAAAGGCACCCTCGGATCTTTCATCTTAGGAGGCAGCTTGCTCTGTATGACAGAGCTTATTGTCTCCGAAAGATGCACCTGTCCTAGATTTTTGGCCTACCTTTTAGGAGTACAGATCTCCTTCAAAATTTTGGCATAGGCAGGTATATATTTGATGGCATCTAGGAGAGGAATATTGATTTGAACTTGCCCAACTAGATCCATGAGTACTTCTGTGGTGGGCTCAGATTTCTTTTTCTTGTTGGTGGTGGGGTGGAGAGCTTGTGGGAAAGGGATAGGAACCTATCTTGAGATTTTTGTATTTCTTTGTCTTCCTGATAGGGAGGTGGGGAGTCAATTTGCATAGGTATTTCACCAGGTTTGTGTGAAGGCCCGAGATCAGTGGTGATTTTACCACTCCTCAAAGTAACTGCATGTGCAGTCGGATTATTATTTGGAGGAAGTGGGGGGGCTTGTGGTTGCGAAAACCTAGGAGGCTGCTGAGGTGGTGGATTAATGGGTGGCTGATTTGGGTAGTGTGGATTTCTGCCTGGATACTGGTTCCTTTGGTGATTAGGGTTGGGCATGGGTTGGGACGAAAGATGTCCTGCAGGTCTTTGAGTGGGAGTAACCCCAATCTGGTTGTTCAGATTTGTGATGGTGCAGGTTACTTCCGTCATTTTTGTTTGCATTTCTTGCAGGGTTCGCATCATCTGGGCATTGATGTCTTGTTGGGATGGCCCAGGATGGAAGGTTGGATTCGACCCATACCCATTAAAATGATCTTGTTGGGAAGGAACCTGATTATTCCAGGAGTAGTTCGGGTAATTTTTCCAATTGGAAGAATTTTTAAAGGGCTCCTGGATGGCAGAAATATTTTGTGTGGGGTTAAGATCTCGATAGTTGTAATTCCCCAGTGAATCATGGGCAACCTCAGAATATTGGTAATAATTAGCAGGAGTAGTGTTGAGATTGTGAAAATTTTCTCCTCGTGGAAAGTTAGGTTGGGTTAGATGTGGACTATGTGGAGCTTGGGTTGATGTGGCTAGTCTTTCCTCAATTTTCTTTTGATTAACATGCATCTGGTCGAGTTTTTGAGTGATCATTTGAAGATCATTTTGGGTTACAGGGGTAGATTGAGTGCCTACTTCATGAACACCGAACTGCAGGTTTTGAGCTCTACAAAATGTGTTCATGGAAGCTTGATTAAATGAGTTTTCACTCATTTCTTCAAAAAGGTAATAGGCACTTTCAGCATCTTTATTTAAGAACTTGCTGCTGCACGAGGCATCGACAAAATATTGCATTTGATCTTTTAATCCATGATAGGAGATTTGCATGAGTTGCCATAAAGGAATCTCGTGGTGCGAGCAACTTAAGAGATCTTGAAATCTTTCCCAAGAATCATGGAAAGTCTTACCAGATTTTTGGTGAAAGGTCATAATAGATATTCGCAAGGAATTGGTACGACCTATGGGAAAGAATTTCTTGAGGAAGGCGCTCTTGAGCTGAGGCCAAGTTGTGATGGGTCGGCCAATGGTCCTCAACCAATAAGTGGCCTTATCTTTAAGAGATAATGGAAAAAGTCGCATCAGCCATATGTCTTCATTCACATTTTGGGAACGGGTTGTTTGTGCAAGAAGAGTCAGCTCTTCAAGGTGGCTGAAAGGGTCTTCCCTAGGAAGGCCACGAAAGTGTTTAATTAGGTTCAAGATTGCAAGCTTGATCTCGAAGTCCCCCTCTAGTATGACCACCCCTGGTCGTTCCTCATAATAAGATGGATCATAAAAATCTTTTAGAGGAATAATAGGTTGCTGACGGGGTGGTTGGTTTGGGCTTTGATTGGCTAGGTTTTGGATGTTCCTAGTCAATGTTGATTGGAATTTAATTTATCAATCTGCACAAACATCAATTTTAAAAGATCAGGCAGGGGGTCTTCATGTTGTGCTTGGGCAATTCAAGATTAGGGATCTCCAAGTGTGGGAAGTTAAAGGTGGGTGGGTTTTGGGTGGAAGGGTTAGCATTAGGGTTAGTAGTGGGTTTAGAGGTAAGGTTAGAGGTGGAAGGGTTAGTGGACCCATTTTGTTGATTTTCCATTTTTTTAGAAGGAGAAGAAGACAGAAAAAGTGGTCTTTTTGCGTCGGGGGCGAAATCAAATGGTCCTTCTAGGTGCGGATTTTGAGACTATCACCCATGCATAAAATGGAAGAACGAGAGGGGAGGAGAAGAGAAAGAGATGAGACAAAGTGTGCAAATCAAACAACCAAAGCTAGACCTAACTTAAGTGTGACTCCCTAAAAATAAACCTAAGACTTGGTCTACGTAAGAAATAAGTAATCAATAGTGAATACCCGTTCTATCAACAAATCTAGCTAAGTTGCTTAAGGGGAGGTTTGGTCCCAAATGTTTCCCAAGGAAAACCCCAGGTGCTTGTACAAACCCGCGCCTGGTCGTTTGACACAGCCCCTCAGTTTGAACACCAGATATAGATGACATAATTGGTATTAACTAAAGAAAACTTAAGACCTATATAGCAAGCCTAAGTTGATGAAGCCTTAGGGGTCAAGTTGCTAAGGATTTTAGTTAGGCCTATGATACTATAGTGCACACAGAATGTGGAGGGCGTTTATTGGGTTGTTACCCTGTTATTTCAATTTTTTGTGTGTGTGCAAGAAATGGAGAGTGGCTCTAATGAAAAGCAAGTTGTCACACAATTATTGTATTTCTATTTTTTTAGGATTGGATTTAACTTAGTGTATTTATAGGGTTTTCTTTTTAAGTTTTCAAACAAGTTTGAGATTCCACAAACAAGATCAAATCAAGTTGTATGGGTGAAGATTTATTTCCTTTTGTTGTTTGTTTCTAAAAAATGAAAAAAGAAACCCTAATCCAATTTGCCCTAGAACAGAAATTTTAACTACCAATGAGTAGTTTTTAGGCTTTCTGTATTAAGTAGTGGTCCAAACAATTCAAACAACACCACTACTTTAAGGAGAATCAAACAAGGATTCCATAAAAGATTTTTGTAAGATTTTATAAATTTTTTTGATAATTATTTTGAATTTTTACTTGTACTAGTGTCAAAGTGTAGAAATGATACCCATGGTTATTTTGGACTTTTTAGTATTACCACCAATCTCAGAAAATTTTGATGATTTTATATAACGTGTAAAATTTCACAAGGATTCCAACAAGTTAAATTTCATAAAAATTGGATGAGAATAAAAATTCTAAAAATTCACAGAACATAGATAAATAGGAAGATTGGAGGGTGTGACCCCTCTACAGTCAATGAATTTTTAAAAATTAAATACAAATCCAATAAATCCAGAATTTGGAAAAAGTGTTCCTAACCTAATTTGGAATAACTATGTGAAATTATATGATTTTAGGAGGCTTGTGGTGTTAAGAATTGATTTTCTAATTCCAGACAAAAATCTGGACCAGAAAAATAGAACACCAATACTTGAAATGAAGTGGTGTTAATGGGGCAAACAAGCAATCAATAAGTTTTAAAATGCACCACTACACTTAATTAAGTTTTTTAGGGTCCTGAAAGCCAAGTTTAGTGTATTTTGGTAGTTTTTTTTGGTTAGGTGTGACAAGTAAGAAGAACCAACCTGAATGCTCATGGGACGACAAGGAACTTTGTGCTTTCACTTTCAAATTCCCGCTTTCCCGCTGTAGTTCCTGCATACACAAGAGAGAAGAAAGGAAAGGGGATGAGATCCACTTCAAGAAAGAGAAGAAAGAATAAGCCAAGCTGTGCCTCCCAGGCAGCGGTGCCAAAAAGTGATCGCGAAAATACACGGTTTGTTAATTAGGCAATTTAGTGTCGTTGCAATGCGTAAATCCGCTTTCGCTTTTAAATTTATATTCCTAGATAGTAGGGTATCTAGGGTTGTCGAAGGAGGCAATATGTTTGCAAAATTAATTCTCTTGTTTACAAAATAGATCTCAACTTTCTTTTTAGTCTTTTTCAATATATCATTTTTATGTTTTTGAAATTAAGGCAACATGCGAAATTGTTGGCGAGAAAGTGACTTACAGTTAACTCAATACACTACTTCTAAAGTGGCAAGTAGAGCCTCTCCCTAAGCTCACACTAGGCAAGTTGAAGCCTAGAATAATTAGGGAGAGGGAGTGAAGAATGATAAAAACAAAGCAATTAAAAATGCAACTAAAGAAATTGCAAAGAAGGCAACTAGATTAATGAGAAAGTGTTTTACAGAAAAACCTAGTAGATGAATGCTTCTACTACTAGAAAATTGCAATAAATAAAATAAAACACAAATCCTATAGATAGATGGTGAAGAAGAGGGCTTGTTGCTCCAAGCTTTGTAGCTCCCGAGCTTGAAAAGAGTCCTCCAACTCCTTCCTTGCTATGCTCCGCCAAGGTGATGTCCTCCAAAGCAAGCCCTAAGGGGGCATGCCCTAAGCTTTACTACAAGGGTGGATGTCCACCCTAGGTCCTTCTGCTTTGCTTGGCTATCCTCCTTGAAGTAGAAAAGTCCTCCTCCTTGGCGTGGCCCAAGTTGAAGAGAGTGGGGAGAAGAAGGCACCAAAGGGGCTGGTGATGTGCCCCTTTAATCTTCTTCTCTACTCCTTATTCCTGGTTGGAGGTGTAGGTGGGTATAGGTAGAAAAATACACTAATGGAGGATGCCCTAAAATCATGCTAGGTGGTGAGTTTATATGGAGTAGGAAGGGGGCTAAGGTGACTCTTGAAATGGAGGGC
The DNA here is from genome assembly GCA_037157565.1 of Thalassia testudinum. NCBI lineage: Eukaryota > Viridiplantae > Streptophyta > Magnoliopsida > Alismatales > Hydrocharitaceae > Thalassia > Thalassia testudinum. The sequence continues at coordinate 47,752,501 of JAZHRO010000057.1, forward strand.
TAAGATGGGAAGATGGAGGTGGTTGGGGATAGTATGGCTAAGGGCAATTGGCACCAACCCAAGGGACACCTAGTGGGTGGTTATGGGTGGTGGCACCCCTTGAAGTTTGTGCCAAAATGGCCTCAAGAAGGGGGGCATAGGTGGTGCCAAGTAGGGTTCTAGAAGGAGGGATGATGTGGAGGGTGGAGATGGGTTTAAGGGGAGATGTGTGGTGGAGATGAAGGGGATTTTTGGAGGGAAAAGTGGCACCAACAAGGGGGTAGTTAGGGTTGTTTTGGCACCACTTTTAGGTGTCGTTTGGAGGTGGTGGGTAGGTTAGGTTGGCACCAAGTAGGGTTAGCTTATGTGGAGCTTAGGTGGAGCTAGTTGGTGGAGTTGTTAGGTTGGGTTTTTGGGTGGTACAAGCCAAGGAAGCTGGAGCATAGCTAAGTTAAGCTAAGCTAAGCTAAACTAGCTTAGCTAATGGAGGAGTAGAGGAGGAGCTGAGGAGACTTCTGGAGCTGGAACTGGAGCTGGCAGCTGTGAAGAGGTCGGCATGGAGCTACTCTAGCTGTCTTAGCTTGCTAGTTCTTTGGTAGCTGCTAACCCAAGCTAAAGTGAGCTGGCTTCTACCATAATGAGTTGAGGTGAGCTGGGTCTGGTGCTCCCGGGGAGGATCAAGCTGGTTGAGGCAGCTAAGGTAGCTTTGCTCAACTAGCTTGAGCTAAGCTGGGTCCCCGAGAGCTGGACTTGAGCTTCCTGAGCTGGGATGAGTTCTTCTTCAGCTGGTTGGAGTTGAATGGAGCTAGATGTAGCTGGATTTGAGCTGGGGTGAACTCCAGTCAACTCAGCTGAGCTAGCTAGAGCTTCTTATGGACTCCTGGGAGCTAAAATGAGCCAGACTCAACTAGGTTGAGCTGGATCTGAGCTGACTTGGGCTAAGGTGAGCTAAGATGAACTCTCTTGAGCTGCCATTCAGCTAAGATTAGCTGAATGGAGCTGGGATGATCTAACCCTAGTTCAAGTAAGCAAGGTTCCAGCTATGGTGAGCTAAATCAAGCTGAGTTCCAGCTAGTCTGAGCTTCTCCTTCGCCATTTGCCTTCTTGAGTGCTAGGATTTTATGGATCTGTTTATCTATTCATCCCTAACACTCACACAAACATATCAAAAAGATAATAAAAAATTGAATGCATGCCTAACCTAATTTATGCCTAAATGCATCCCAAAAACTCATTTGCGAAGTAAAATCCTAAGAGCTAGGTTTGTTTTAATGCATAAGAATGATGATAAACTGGCATTTATCATACCCCCATGCTTATCTTTTGCTAGTCTCTTAGCAAAACTTCAATTTTTTTGGAAAATAGAATTTTTGGGAAATCTAATTTTTCTACTTTTGAGGAGAAAAAGATTAAGGGACCTTGGTTGATCTAAACACAGGAGGTACGGGATTTGTTAAAGATAAACATTGGGATTTGTTTTGGATCCAACCATTAGGCAAAACGAGGTCAATATATCCTCCAGAAAATTCAGAAATTAACCCTTTGTTAATTCAGATGACTTGAAATTTTTATTTTTAGGATTTTTCTAGCTCATGAATCTGATTCGCGACTTGCAAAAATCCTTTGAAACCTTGTGTCTGTGCTTGTGAAAAGCTAACATTTATAGGGGTGTGTTAATTTATTTGTTTATTCTTTTTTGTTCTCTCTCCCCCATGCTTCTTTTCAGCTTAGTCTTACAACAGATGTGTTAGGAACATCATTCCCGTTACCAATCCTCGAGAGGGCTCTGGCGCCAGTACTTCGGGATAGCATTGTCCATGACACCACCCAGGAGCTCACAACCTTAAAATGCGATGCGGTGTAAAGGGGCACTCCAGGCAAACTCAAGCTCTTGCTCCGACTCTATTGGTAGAGCACCGTCCAAGACACTTGAGCTGCTAAAATGCTCTTTAATGCTTCGTCTAAAGATATGAAATATAGATATGGAGCAGTGCCGAGGTAGTAACATGTTGACATCACATCCTCAAAGGAGTCATTTTCCTCCTTCTCGACGGTGGGAACTCAAACCAATGATCTGTTTCAGACTTTTACTAAGTCCAAACATGGGAGTTTTTCAAATTTTTAGTTATTTTTAAGTGTTGGCTTGTGTGTGAAAATTGACACATGAAGTTTCTCAAAACATGCAAGTTTTTGAATGAGAAACTAAGCCAAATACTTTCCACATTACAAAATAGGATCAAGTCACCTGAACTATCATGAGTTCAGGTGGAATTTTTAGAGAAGGATATCTGATCTAGTCTAAAATTGACCCTGAAATTCTAATGATCAAATCCACATCCTCTTCCCTAGTTTGCTAAATATTAAATCCCATTGTACCAAAAGTGAAATTTTCAACCTTAGTCCCGATTTCAAAATTTTTCCACAAAAAACATTTTTTTTTATGTATGCAAGTAGGAAAATAAAATAACTAAAGAAAAATGCATGTTTTTAGGTTTTGAAAATCCTAAATCGATCATCAAATTTTAAAAACACCCCCCCCCGTGCTTAGGATATGTCATGTCCTCATGCATTAGGAGGGAACAGGGATCACCTTAGTGAAGAACGCTCAGTTTTAGGATGATCAAAACCTGGAAAAAGAGGAAAAAAGGAAAGTAAGAAAAAAATGATGGGTTACCTCCCATCCAGTGCTATCCTTTATGCCATTCAGCTGGGCGTGAAGGTATGCTCGGAAGATGGAAAATCATGTAAATAGTTGGACACTTGGATGCCAGCAAAAAAGGTGTCTTCTTCTAGATCCCTAGAAATTGATTAGAAGCAATATTGGGATCAAAGTTGGATGGAAAATGATGAGTGTAGCCCGAGTCTGGCCATGGTTTTAAATCAGGTTGGATGCCAAACTCGGGAGGGGTTAGTGGCAGGTCTGTAAGAAAGGTGTCGGGGAAGGGATGATGAGTTCAAGGCATCAAGGAATTTGACTGTGATCGTAACGAAGAGGATGGTGAAGATGAAGATTCAGCATACTGTGGTAACATTGGGCTCCATTGTGGTGACCCAATGTCTCATTCATTTGCACTATCAGGGTTCTTAGGCCTTGATCCACACGAGACTGAGACCACTGCACTGCACATATCTCCCCGAGGATCCAATTGTTTAGGGTGCATTTCTAACCACAACACCCCTGAATCTAGCTATCCTGATTCGTACACTACTGGATCGTCCCTGTTGTTACAAGAAGACGTGACCACAGCTAACAGGTTTCCCATTAACGTAGTCACAACTGATTATCTCACAGGTAGAGAATCAGCAGGAATTCACATGCATCCAGATCATCAGATTCCCACCTTCAAATCTTCTCTTCCTATTCCCATTTCTGACTCTGACCCACCCGTGATTGAATTGAAGCCCTTACTTGACTCACTTAAGTATGTGTTCTTAGGAAAAAGTGAGACGTACCCGGTCATTAATAGTGCGCACCTAACCCAAGAATAGGAGCATCAACTAATTTCGATTTTACAAGACCATAAGTTTGCTATAGGGTGGAGCATTGCTGATCTTCAAAGTATTTGCCCCTTATATTGCACCCATCACATTTACACGGATGAGGGGGTGAAACCTTCAAGACAACCTCAAAGTTGACTAAACTCGAATATGCTAGAGGTTTTTAAGAAGGAGATCATCAAATGGCTAGATGCAGGTATTGTATACCCAATCTCTAGCAGCCAATGTGTGAGTCTGATCAAGATAGTGCCCAAGAAAGTAGGACTCACCGTAGTGAAAAATGATCAAGGTGAATCCAACCTGACACACACTGCGACATCGTGGTGGGTTTGCATCGACTATAGGAAACTGAACATGGCTACCTATAAGGATCACTTTCCTTTACCTTTCATTGATAGGATCTTGGAACGGTTAGCCGAATGCAGTTTCTTTTACTTTCTGGATGGATACTCTGAGTATAATCAAGTAACAATTAGCCTGGAAGATCAAGACAAGACCACATTCACATGCCCCTTTGGAACATTCGCTTTCAAGCGGATGCCCTTTGGCCTCTGCAATGCACCAACAACATTTCAACATTGTATGATGGCCATCTTCTCTGACATGATTGGGGATTATGTGGAGGTGTTCATGGATGACTTCTCCATTTTCGGAGATGATTTTGCATCTTGTGTTAATAACCTCACCAAAATCCAGAAATGGTGTATTGAGGTAAACCTAATACTATCCTGGGAGAAAAGCCATTTCATGGGAAGGGATGGCATAGTGCTAGGCCACAAGATCTCTAAAAATAGACTTGAGGTAAATCGAGCTAAATCTAAGATTATTTCCCACTTACTACCACCTAGCTCGGTCAAGCAGATCAGATCATTCTTGGGTCACGTTGACTTCTATCGGAGATTTATACGTGATTTCCCAAAAATTGCATGACCATTGACGAATCTCCTTGTTGCCGATGCCTCATTTGAATTGGACACCTTGTGTCTCAGCGCCTTCAAGAATTTACGAAGCACTGTCTCTAATTCCCTGATTCTCCAACCACCCAACGGGTCGCTTGATTTCGAGATGATGTGCGATGCTTGATGAGAACCTCATCATGAGCCATAACTAGCTTATTTTGACCTAATAAAGTGAACAAAAATTCCTGCATAACCTAAAGGAAGGCCTAACTCAAGAGACCACTGATATAGAAAGAAAACATGAAATAAAGGGTAAAACTGCAATTTTACCATTGCAGTACATCAACAGGATTTCTCAGGGTCTAGACATAGGTCAATTAAACTTAATAAGAGAAAAAGTGGGATGGTTCAGTCAGAAAAGGGTTATTGTGAAATTTAAGAATTAAATGATATTCTGTAATCCTAAAACAAACCCACTTAATTTCACAAGGTTCCAATCAGGATAAAAATCAACTAAACCCTCTAAAATTTATAGAAAAATATCCCCTACGGCTTAGAACCTTCAATTTGGCCTTTGGAACCTATTTTTACCAAGATTGGGGTCCAAGATTAATATTTAACCAAATTTGGGATTTTATGAAAAATGTCCTATCAAACGTGGCCAAACCTAAAATCAAACGTCACCATTGGATTCCTTTGGTCCAAATTAGGTTTTTACCAAAATTTGGACCTAAGGGAAGGCCATCTTGACCTACTTTGCAAAATAGTCCACCCAATTACATTTTGGCCCCTAACTTTTAAAACCATGGCAAAAACCCCCTCAACTTCTTTGTCACTTTTTTACATTCCGGTCCCTCTACCATTGCAGCAGAACACCCATACCTCTGGCGAAGTTTTGATGAGGATTTCTCCTCGCTTCCCTAGGGAGCTGCTCTCAGATTTGAAAGGGGGGTTCTATGAGAAGTCCCCTACTGCCTAAGCAGCTCCACATGCCTTCATTCGCACCATACCTCTCATGCGAACGCTCGAGTGGTATGGGTGTCGTACCCATGGCGACCTCCGGTGAGGATTTTGCACGCCTGACAAGCATCTGGCCCTCTGCTTGTGCCTATAAAAGAAACTCCAGGACTAGCCACTTGGGGCAAGCTTGTTTTGGCCATGGATACCCCTTAAATTTCATCCTCCCTCATCTCCAGCCAACTGCCCGCAAGCTCCGACGACCTCTCCTCCTATTCTCGCGGCTCTGCCACCATACCAGTTTCAAAGTCTTCTCCACTGTGCTCCTCCGCGTCACGCCGTACTCACGTGTGCCTCTCTGACCCCTTCCTCGTCGTCGTCATCCTCACCTCAGGGTCTCCATCTCCGATGATAGCAAATACGAGCCATGTGCCTCCTCCCTCCTTTCATCCATTAAGTAGGTTAGAACTCTTCCCCTCTCTCCCCTCTTTATTTCCCCTATCTTTGTTGTTATTTCTATCCCCTCGACGCCACAGACCACCACCACCTTCTCCACCTCTGGCAGACCACCGACGAGGCTCATCCACTGCTCCGCATCTCCATACGCCTTGCCAGACCCCTCATCACCTCCGCCATCACCCACTGAGCATCATCCACCCGTCCATTACCCGCCAACACCTCCATAAATGCCCCCTGATCAAACCCATCTTCATGGCCATAGAGCAACCTAGGCACGCATGCCTAGGCAACCCTGTAGCCAGCCACCCACCTAGGCACCTTCGTCATGCCATGGAGAAACTCCCCATCTTGTTTAATCAGGCCGCGAGGCCGTATTGAGTGGTTTCAAGTTTAAGCCCCTACCGCCTTTAAAGCATGGAGCAAGGAGGTCGCAAGCAGCACTCCAGGCTGCATCCACCCAAGTGCTGTGCTCCAGGTGACACACGTTGAGTGCACGAATGCATCCAGCGAGAGTGTATGCTCCGCGAGGCACCTAGCTATGGCAATTGAGTGAAAGACCTCACCTGCAGGAGCTAAGAAGCAGGTGGGACTTTAGTCCCACCTCGAAAATGGTAGGCACAGAGGAGTCATTTAAGTTGTCTTTGTGTTTCCCTCTTATCACCTCAAAACATGGGGTGAGGTCTTGCACTCAATTGCCGTAGCTAGGTGCCTCGCGAAGCCTACTCTCTAGTTGGATGCATTCGCGTACTCAACGCGCGTCACCTGGAGCACAGCACCTGGGTGGATGCAGCCTGGAGCGTTGGTTGCGATGCCCTTGCTTCGTGCTTTAATGGCGGTAGAGGCTCAAACCTAAAACCACTCAATATTGCCTTGCTACCTCAATAAACCAAATGGGGAGTTTCGCCGTGGCACGGCGATGGTGCCTAGGTGGGTGGCTGGCCGCAGGGCAGCCTAGGCATGCATGCCTAGGTTGCTCTATGGCCATGAAGATGGGTTTGATCAGGGGCATTTATGGAGGTGTTGGCGAGTAATGGAGGGGCATATGATTCTCAGTGGGTGATGGTGGAGGTGATGAGGGGTCTGGCGATGCGTGTGGAGATGCGGGGAGGTGGATGTACCTCACCGGTGGTTTGCCGGAGGTGGAGAAGGTGGTGGTAGTCTGTGGCGTTGAGGGGATAAAAATAGCAAGGGAAATAAAGAGGGGAGAGAGGGGAAGAGTTCTAACCTACATAACTGACGAAAGGAGGGAGGAGGCAGACAGCTCATATTTGCCGTCGCCGGAGATGAAGACCCTGAGGTGAGGATGACGGCGACGAGGAAGCGGTCAGAGAGGCGCGCGCGGGTACGGCGCGACGCGGAGGAGCACAGTAGAGAAGACTCTGCCGCTAGTATGTTGGCAGAGTGGCGAGAAGAGGGAGGAGAGGTCATCGGAGCTTGCAGGTAGTTGGCCGGAGACGAGGGAGGATGAAATTCAAGGGCTATCCATGGCCAAAACAAGCTTCCCCCAAGCAGCTAGTCCTGGAGTTTCTTTTATAGGTACAAGCAGAGGGTCAGATGCTTGTCAAGCGTGCAAAATCCTCACCGGAGGTCGCCATGGGTACAACACCCATACCTCTCGAGAGTTCGCACGAGAGGTATGGTGCGAATCAGGGCATGTGGAGCTGCTTAGGCAGTAGGGGACTTCTCAGAGAACCCCCTTTCAAATCTGAGAGCAACTCCCTGGGGAAGAGAGGAGAAATCCCCCCCCTGAAACTTCGCTAGAGATATGGGTCTTCTGTTACAATGGCAGATGGATAGGAATGCAAAAAGTGACGAAGAAGTTAAAGGGGTTTTTGCAAGGGTTTTCAAAAGTTAGGAGCCAGAATGTAATTGGGTGGACTATTTTCAAAGGTAGGTCGAGATGGCCTTCCCTTAGGTCCAAATTTTGGTAAAAATCTAATTTAGACCTAAGGAATCCAATGGTGAAGTTGGATTTTAGGTTTGACCACGTTTGACAGGACATTATTCACAAAAACCCAAATTAGGTCAAATATTGAGCTTGGACACCAATCTAGGTCAAAAAAAATTCCAAAGGCCAAACTGAATGTTCTAAACCCTAGGGTATATTTTTCCATGAATTTTAGAGGGTTTAGTTGATTTTCATCCTAACTAGAACCTTGTGAAATTAAGTGGGTTTGTTTTAGGGTTACAGAATGTCATTTAATTCTTAAATTTCACAATAACCCTTTTCTGACTGAACCATCCCAGTTTTTCTCTTATTAAGTCCAATTGACCTATGTCTAGACCCTGAGAAATCTTGTTGATGTACTGCAATGGTAAAATTGCAGTTTTACCCTTTGTTTCATGTTTTCCTTCCATATCAGTGGTCTCTTGAGTTAGGCCTTCCTTTAGGTTATGCAGGAGCTTTTGTTTACTTTCTTAGGTCAAAATAAGTAAGTTAGGACTCATGATGAGGTTCTCATCATACCCCCATGCTTAGCTTTTGCTAGTCCCTTAGCAAAATTTCAAGGTTTTAACTTCTGTTTTGGACCATGAGTTTCTTTCTCTAGTTATGATAAGTGCTTTTTCTTCTTTTTCTTTTGTGATTAGGTCAGAATGCCGACAATAGGCCTAAAGGTACTTTAGTACCAACCAAGATCTGGACCTGACCAACTTTAGCCTCGATCCTCCGCGATAGTTTTTAAGGCCTGCAGGAACTACCCTAAGGTTCATTGGACTCCGTGGTTAAAGCACCCATGCTAGAGACATATGTTAGCCTTAGTTCAGTTTGCATTGCATTTTTGTAAGAGAGGGACAGAGGATTTATTTGTTTGGAGAGTTTTCTCTCTCTTTTCTTCTTATTTCTAGCTTCGGATTGGCTTCTCAACACGGTCTGTATCGGATTCCTCGTCCCCATCATCAATCCTCAAAGGTCCTTGGCAATCGTTGCTTCGTGATAGCACCACCCATGGTAACCCCCAGAGGCCTGGTTTTCAAGATTTTGAGATAATCTTGCCCAAGGTGTTCCGTGGCCGAATCCAAACCCTGACAATCGACATTTCGTGATAATGCCACCCATGGTATCTGAACCAGTAGAGTGCTTACATGCCCCCGGTAGGATATGTAAATATCCTAAGAGACAAGCACCGAGGAGACGATATGTTGTTACGCATCTTCGAGGGGAATTTCCCGCCTCTCTACGGTAGGAACTCATCCAAATCAACTTGTGCTGATCGGTCGCTCCTAATCTAGGCAACATTTTCAGAACATTAAAATGCTTTTGCATGATTTTGATAGTTATGCATACTAAACCAGACTGTGTGTGGATTGGGGCGCTTAGGTTACCAAGTCCCGCAAACTGAAGGTTAGTTAACGATGCCGAATACTCCTTAAGCCTTAATCCTAATACTTAAGCTGCGCAGTTTCCCCAACCTCTTGAGGATTATCCAGATCTTAGTGCATACTAAAAGTCTAGCCAAAAAGGCCTTAGGTCAGCGTTCCTACTAATCACTTTTTGTGTCTCCTTAGCACTTTTCTTTACTTTTCTTGGTCTGGTTTAGAACTTCGGTTAATCCCTTAATCTTTTACTAATGACTATCTCTTTCATTTTCATTTTGTGCTCCGTTTTTGGCATTTTGCTCTTTTTCCTCCCCCTATTTTGTATAGCCCAAAAATTTTCTCTCCTCTTTCTCAGTTTCATTTTTTTAGATATGTGATTTTTTTGTTGAAACCCTTTCTTGATATGAGTTTTCATACATTTTGCACTTTCATACCCCCCCATGCCTATGATTTGCAATGTCCCCGTTTAGACAGGTGTTGGGTGAGTGAACAGGTCGAGGTGACTGTTGCGGATGATTTCTAGACTCGGGTATGGGTACCTGAGGTGGAGTCGGCTATCCTAATGGGTGAACCCTAAAGTGCAATATGAATTCAGCATAAAAATGTCAGGAAAGGTTTCGGGTTTTTTGAAGAATGACGGGTTGCCTCACGTTAAGTGTTGAGTTTTACACCATCTGCTGGGCGCAATGGGCTCAGGGAAAATGGAGGATAAAGGATGTCTCAGACAAATCTATATTGATCGTGTTAATGAATGGTTTAAGTCTCTGATCGTTCACGACGAAGGATTCAGAATCGTGGCTGAGTGGACTGATCTCAATGGCTCCATTTCCAAAGATTTGTCAGACTAAGCAAGGTCCGATCCACTTAGATCGTAGCTTTCCTGGGAATAATTTGAGTCGGGCATCAAAATGTAGGACCTTTTGACTAGGGTGAAAGATCTTTCTAGATATGTGCTTGTCGTGAAAGGCTTTAACCCACTCTTTGTAGATTCTTGAGTTTTCATACGCATCATGGAGTAATTCATCAATCTCTCTCATTTGAAGCTTTCTATGGGTTTCAACCTAAGAAAGATCTAAGTTGCAGTTCCATATTGCCTAATAGGCTTTATGCTCCAATTCAACGGGAGGTGACATTCCTTCCCGTACACCAATCTGAAAGGGGACATTCCTAATTGGGTATTGTGGGCAATCCTATAAGCCTACAAAGCTTCCGAAAGCCGGGATGACCAATCCTTCCTATCAAGTTGAATAGTAACCTGGAGGATTTTCTTGATATCGCGGTTTGATAGCTCAGCTAGACCATTAGTTTGGGGGTGTTAAGGAGTGGAGATTCGGTGCGACACCCCGTATTTGGTCATCAATGACCTGAACTGAGCATTTATGAAATGGGTCCCTTCATAAAAAATGATTGCACGTGGAATCCCAAACCGTGAAAAGATGTTTTGGTGAATGAATTTGATAACAACTCTGTGATCATTGGTTCAGGTAAGAATGGCTTCGATCTATTTGGACACATAGTCAATAGCGAGTAAAATGTATTCGAAGTCGTCCGAGATAGGGAAGGGTCCCATAAAATCAATTCCCCATATGTCTAAAATCTCACATACCAGAATCGGCTGTAAATGCATCATGTCATGATGGCTCATGTTGCCCAAGGTCTATCAATGGGTACATGCCTTACAGTGATTGTATGCATCCTTAAAAATTGTGGGCCAGTAAAAGCCACATTGAAGGACTTTTCAAGTAGTTTTGTGTCCTGAAAAATGTCCACTGCATGCTTGGTCATGGCAGAAAGAGAGTATGTCTTTGATTTCTGCTTTCGTGACACATCATCGGATAATTTGATTAGCACCAATGCAGAATAAATATGGGCATTCCCATAGGTAATACTTGGCATTAAAATGCAATTTGTCCTTCTTGGCCTTCGGCCAATCAAACTGGATCTAATGTGATGCCAAGTAGTTTATTATGTCAGTAAACCATGGAAGCCCTATATCTATAGTCAGGAGGCGCTCATCAGGAAAATGTTCTGTGATGGGTTCGGAAGGGTCAATGATCTCAAAAGGAAGGCGGGACAAGTGATCAGGTACCACATTCTGTCTTCCCGCTTTGTCGCGAATCTCGAGGTCAAATTCTTACAATAGCAGGATCCATCGGATTAATCGAGGTTTTGCATCCTTCTTTCCAAGGAGATGCCTCACAGCTGTGTGATTCGAGTAAATAATAACATGGGAACCCAGGAGGTAAGATATGAATTTTCCTAAGGTAAATACTATGGCTAGCAGCTCTTTCTTAGTAACCGTGTAGTTACGCTAAGCCTAGTTAAGTGTTTTGCTAGCATAGTAAATGACCACGGGCTTCCCGTCAATTTTCTGCCCCAAAACCGCTCCTACAGCGAAGTCAAATGCATCGCACATGATCTCAAAGGGTTAAGACCAATGAGGGGATTGTAGGTTCTGGGCTTGGGTAACTCGGTCACAAAGGATCTCAAATGCTCAAGTGCATTCCTTGGAGATGTTAAAAGGTACATCCTTGGAGAGAAGAGTGGTCAGGGGGCACACGATTTTAAAAAAATCAACGATAAATCAACTGTAAAAACTGATGTGTTCCAGAAAAGATCGGATGTCCTTGATCGATCTAGGCATAGGGAGTTTGGAAATCAAGTTAACCTTGGCTCGATCGACTTGGATGCCTTTCTCTGAAATCAGATGTCCCAGGACGATTCCCTCAGGCACCATTAAGTGCCTCTTTTCCCAGGAAAGAACCAAATTCACATTAATGCATTGCCTGAGTATTTAGACCAAGTGCTAGAGGCAATCGTCAAATGATGCTCAAAATACTGGAAAGTCATCCATGAAGACTTCCAGATAATCACCTACCATATTTGAGAATATGGCAAGCATGCACCGCTGAAAAGTCGTGGGTGCATTGCAGAGACTGAAAGGCATCCTTCAGAACGTGTACGTCCCAAAGGGGAAGGTGAATGTGGTCTTTTCTTGGTCTTCTGGATGGATTGCAACTTGGTTATAACCAGAGAACCCATTAAGAAAGTAGAAGAACCTATTTCTCGCTAGTTTTTCAAGGATCTGATCAATAAACGGTAATGGGAAATGATCCTTCTTCATGGAGGAATTGAGTCTTCTGTAATCCATGCAGACTCTCCATGAGTTGGCTATACGGGTCAGTATGACCTCTCCGATTTCAGTCATGATGGTGGTGAGTCTTGCCTTCTTAGGCACAACCCAGATTGGACTCACCCATCGACTGTCGGATATCGGGTAGATGATCCCTACATCTAACCACTTAATGATCTCCTTTTTCATGACCTTCTGCAAATTAGGGTTTAGACGTCTCTGCATTTCTCGTGAAGGTTATGCACCCTCCTCGGAATAGATGTGGTGTGTGCAATAAGAGGGGCTGATACTAGTCAGATCACCGAGAGTCTATCTAATGGCTCTACAATGTTGCTGAAGAATAGTAATCATACGGGATTCCTGGTCAGGTGTGAGTCTGGAGTTTATAATCACAGGAAACGTCTGATTGGAACCCAAAAAGATGTATTTTAGATGATTGGGAAGGGGCTTGAGTTCCAGGACGAGATTATCAGCAACAACGGGTGGTTCAGGGTGTGTGTCAGGAACAAGGGTAGGAGTTATGGGTGTATCTTGATCAGGTTCAAACACCTCTAATTGTGGGTTTTGATCTTCTTGTGGTTGATCGGGGATTATCACGTTGTCTTCGATATGCGGTTTGTCAACCATGGCTTTGATATCACATATTTGTTCTATAACACCGCAATTGATCCCTTGTTGGGCCTTAAAGATGTCAATCTTTCGAGTTTGGTTCCCAAATTTCAATTCTATTTGGTCCTCCTCACAGCTTATGTTGGCCGTAGCAGTGGCCAGAAAAGGTCTCCCTAGTATGATCGGTGTATCCCTTGAGTTCTCAGGTGCATCCATATCTAAAACTATGAAATCCACTGGGAAGTAGAAATCCCGTATCCTAACAATGACATCCTTGATCTTTCCTTTAAGTGACATGATGGATCGATTGGCTAACTACAGTGTCACCTCTGTCAGTTTAAGCTTGGACTCTTCAAGGTGGTTAAGGAGGGATGTAGGTATTAGGTTTATGGAGGCACCTAGGTCTACCAAGGCCTTGTCGAATTGGGTTTCACCAATTTTACATGAAATCAGGGGAGTGCCTGGGTCTTTAGCCTTGGTTGGGAGTTTACTCAAGATTATAGAGCTGGCTTGCTTTGACAATATGATCAGTCTCCCACTTTTGGTTTGCAGCTTACGCTTGGGTGTACACACGTCTTTCAGAAATCTTACATAAGCCAGCGGTATATGGTGGATTACATCCATCAAAGGGATGTTTATTTGGACCTATTCAAAGAGCTTGACCAGATCCTCCTTAGGAGCCACGGGTTTGGTTATCCGTTTTCCCTTAGTCAAGGCCTCAGGAAATGGAACCTTGGTTGGTTCCTCTAGAATAGGTCCAGGTTCTTGATCTGGGATAGGGACATCCTAGATAACTATCCTAGGGTTTGGATCACTACCAAGCTTGGAGTGGCTTAGATAAGGTGGGTCTTGAGTTGCTTTACCACTAAGGGTTGTTACGTAGTTTAATCCTGCCTGGTTCTGGTTTGGGGTTGGTAAAATGGGTGGCTGCTGTTGAAATCCCGCATAAGATTTTGAAGCTTCCATCCCATCAATTGATAGAACATAAGGGGCCTGATAAATCATATGTTCGTGGCTTGGATTTGGGTTCATAACGCGCCTCTGTGTCGGCACGTTATTTGGGTTAGGTAGAGGTTGCGAAGGAAGTGTGCCCGGTTCGCGGGAATTCGCCATTTGGGCAAGTTGGTTGCAAACCTCTATGATCTCATCCTTGTGTTGTTTTTGTATTGCTGCATTCATTTTCAGAATGTCAGCTTGTGTTTGAAGGATAAGAGTCATTTGGTCTTGTTTTGGCCCAGATTGATAGGTGGGGTTGGGCCGAGGCTGAGGCCGCTGATATGGACGAGGGTCATGTAGACGGGGTTGGTAAGGTAGTCTTTGATTCTGAGAATTTCCCGCCCACTGGAAATTGGGATGATTTCTCCATCTAGGGTTGTAGGTGTTGGAAAATGGGTCATTTTGGATGGCGTTGAGGTCCTCGTAGGTCTGAGGAGCATTAGGGAAGTCAGAGTATGGGGGTTCAGAGTTCCCTTGACTAGAATAGAGTGGATAGGAGGTCCCTCTGATCTTGGAGTCAGACAAGGGTGGATACAGGACCATCCCCTGAGAAGATTGGAGGTCAGACGTGTTTCGGGTGTTAGAAATAGGGGTTACAAGTAACCTATCGTCGTAGTTGCAAAACACATCGATTAGATAAAATTTATACCGAAACTCTAAGGTGTCCCGGGTCGAACACTGTGAGGCGACGTTTACTTTAATTGAAAATCGCGATTCGATTTTATTTGTTTTTGGTCATTTTCGTCTTTTCTATTTTTTTTTGGTATTTTTAGGAAGCAAGAGATCAGATTGAGAAATGCTTATCTAGCTAATCTACTTGCAAATATAAAAGAGAGAGAGAGAAACAATCATCTATTCATCAAGAATTGTTTGTTACACTACGAAAGCAGGAAAAATCTACACTATGAAAGCATAAAAAGATAGAATGAGGTGAGAGAAACCCCCCTTGATGGTTGCTCAGAGGATGACTCGCTCTGATGTCGCCTGGAGGAAGGTGCTGAGGAGTGAGACGAAGGAGGACGGAGTTGGAGGACAGAGGATGGGGCAGGATGACGTCGCAGCGAGGATCTTCTTCTCGAGAGTGGTGAGAGGACAGCCATGGGATGCTCCACAATAGGGGGTGAGAGGATGGAAAACTATTTGGTTTTACTCTAGAGGAGCATCCCAGGATTGGGACAAGCTCTCTCTAGAGCCTTGGAGGTGGTGAGAGGAAGAAAGGAAGAGATGGTTAGGAATGGCGGTGGGTAGGTCCTTTTATAGTGGAGGAGGAAGAACAAATTCGCTTCTGGGTCATTACTGACATCCATAAACGTCGATGCAGCTGTCGCGGAAGATCCATCCTTCAAATCCACTTGCTGGTGTGCGCAGACCATTAGTGACAGCTGTAAGAGTCACTAAAGTTGCGTCGCTGAAGATCCGCACCTGCACCGCTGGCACCTGCCCCGCTGGCGTGCTCTACTTGTGTGCATCACGTGCCTTGTGCGCGCGCGCGCGGCATACGCTGTGTTGCTGCAGCGTGCGGTGCGCTGCGAGCGACAGCACGCGGTGCGCTGCGAGCGACTGTGGCTGTGCACGTGCACTGCGCGCGACTGTGGCTTTGCGTGTGCGGTGCTGTTGCTGGCCGACATTGGGCGACCTGGATGGCACCACGTGGCGCCACCTGGGCTGCCCATTCTTCTTTTGTAGAGGGTGCCACGGTGGTCTGATCGGGATGATTCCCACGTTATCGGACTGCGATCGTCGCTCAGGATCCATCCGTACAGTTGGATTTTCCATCCAAAACTTGTATGGATGTCGCATTTCCCCCTGGCCGTTGATCTTCCTCAAGCTTCATGTGATGCTACGGGACTCCGATCTGGATGATTTTAGAGGCGTTAGACTCCGATCGTCATATTAATCAGATCTGTATGGTCTGATCATCCATCCGAGGCCCTAAAGTAAATCCTCTCCTCTCCTGACCATAAAAGGAACCTAATTAACCTAAAATATATACAACTACTCTAAATGCACAATGATGCATGTTATGTAATATTTATAACATGAAATGCAAATCTAAGCCTAGGAACATGCATGAATAGGCATTTTAACCTAGATGGATGTGTCTATATCATACCCCCATGCCTATCTTTTGCTAGTCCCTAGCAAAATTAAACTACATGATATGTATAAAATCAAAATTAGGATTAGATCACTTAGGCCTAAGTCGTTTACTAACAATAGAAAATTTCAACTAAGGTTCTAAACTACGAAGACTCAACAGTACCCGGGTATCTGCCAGAATGCTGACCGCCCAAGTTCTCGCCTTATTTGAGAAGGGAAGAAATATATATTTTTTTATTTTTCTTCTTTTCTAATTTTTTTGTACTTTTAGAGTTTGAGAGTTCCGGGATAACTTTTTACGGCTACCCGACACGCCCAAGACACGAAAAGGACTCTAGGTACTAAGCATCTTTGTGAAAAAGTGATAGATTCACAAAACAGCCATTAAGAGGGACTTCGGGTTTCTACGACCCTAGGTGACCTTGCCTAAAGGTTTATCTTTACGATCGGTAGCTTTCTCCCTACTTTTATTTATGGGCCAACACAAGGGCGAACCCAGTGTATATCTCCCCGATTTATTCTACTTCCCCACTTCTTCGCTAAGTGTTTTGGGAATTATTGTGCATTTATTTTTTTGTGAGCTGGGTTCTGGACAACAAACCGATGAGCAGTTACCACCGACAACTTCCCAGCCATACTCGTGTGGTGAAGTGTGGTTTTATTTGTTGTTTTTTATTTTCTCCTTTTTCTATTTTTTTCTTTTTGGGTGTTTCTTTTTCTTTTCCTTTTCTTCCTTTTTTTTTTTTTTAAGTAGGTGGCTTCCCTGATCTAAGATTTACCTAAAGGCAGTACAACAAAAATGGTCTTGTGACTGGGCTCTGGACAACCAGCCGATGAGTTGTTACCACCGACAACTTGCCAGCCATACCACCGAAAGTCGGTCCATTAGCTACCAATTTCCGTAAAAACCATCGGAAAGTGAGTCAGTGCAAAAAAATGTGTCCAGATGCTTTGGCTTAAAGTCCCCTCAAATCAGAGGGTGAGTTGATAAGTCGCATACTTATCATTCCAAATTATTTACCAAATTAAAATAAATTCTAATTGGCGAGGACTCGAGACTAAATCCACATTCGAGTGGACACCCAGGATAATTAAGCCCGAAGACCTAAAGAATCTTAAGTGTTTAGGTCCTCTCGTATCATTTCCTAAAGTTAATAACTTCCAAATGCCTAAGTTCTCTTTTCCTAATTTCTTTCTTTTTTTTACCTCTTTTCAAATTTTTAATTTTTTTTTAATTTTATAAGAAACTAAAAGAAATTCTACAGAGTTAACATAATGATTTCAGGAATCAATTATCCACCCCCCATGCCAAAATGATGCAATGTCCTCATTGTAAAAATTAAAGACATGAAAGGGGCGAAGTAAACAGAATATCACCTGAGTGTCATGAAAATCCGGTCAGCTCCGCAAAGAGAAGAGTGTATACACACGTGCTAAGTTTAATGCCTTCAGCTAGGCATAGCATACATACAAAGAAGAGATTGAGAATTCACAAGTGCTGTTCAAAATCAAAATCAAAATATTGATCCTAAAACCAGCCAGCAGAAGATGTCCACAGACGTTGATGAGATTATGGTGCAAACCCATGCCCCAGGGTCGAGTGGTTCTCAAGTTCTGGTTGAAAATCACCCAGAATCGAAGGTTGTGTTTGCAAGGCCAGGCCTGTGGTTTTGGGGTGTGCAACCCAAGACCAAAGTGTCAGACAACGGGTAAAGATGGTTCAATAGGTGCGGTTGTCCACTTAACATTCAACTTAGAAAAATAGTCAGTTATTTCAAGCTTGGGTTGCATGGGAAAGATATTGTAAGGGTCCTGGTAGAAAGTAGGTGGTTTCTGGTGAATAGGAACCCTTAGATCCAAAATTGTTTTTCCCACAAAATTGACCTCCGAAATTTTCATTTCAACATTCCCATCCTCCAACATCAAGTGCTCAAGTTCCAGGACATCTAGCATACTGTTCACCCTATAAGATTTACCCAAGTTCAGAAATCGTGGCTGACTCAAGATTGACTTGGGTACAATGATTTCCAAATCAAAATCAATCCCTTTGGGGTGTAGTTGAGGAATGGGGCTATTGATTGAATCTTCTAGTACATGTGGATTCGAATCCTCCAAGTTAGCCCCAACCAAATCCAAATCTTCAATAATTAGGCTACCAAATAGTTCATCAGATTCCTCAAGCCCGTTTGTCTCACAAAAATCATCTTCCTTATGCTCAAGTAAGACTTCATTAGGAGATTCTTCACCCACAGAATCAAAGAATCCATGATCCTCATTTATATATGTCTCAAAATTGATTCACATTTCCTGGTTCAAAGAGACATATTTTTCCTCGCTCCCTGGCTCGGGGATCTCGGGTGAGAAACTCGGTTCATCCTCAATGGGTTACTCTAGCCCAACCTGGGCATCTCCAATCTCATAAAATGTATCCCCCCCGATAGGTGCCTGAGAGAATTTAAGCATTGGCTCTCCTGAAGGGGGTTCATCTTGAGAATCATCCCAAGATTTGACTAGGGCAACCACAGATTTCATCCTCAACCTCGATAATTTCCCAAGAAGAAACTCACCCAGGTCCCTATCCCTAACATTTGTGAGTAAATCCAACAAAGAACTATTAAATTCATCAACCATTTTGATCATAGGCTCCAATACTTCTGTGCATGGTGTTGGCTGAGCTTCTAAAGATTGGATGGTGTTCCTCAAGTTAGCCAACACCCTATCTTTGATCTGGTTCACCTGAACCGACTGGTTTGAATCAAGTTTGGGTGGGTTTGGGTTGAATCTAGGGGAGTCAAGATGTCAAGGTTCATGGGTCCCTCCTTGAAAGTAGGTCATTCTAGGTTGTTCAAAGGATGGTGGCGACCTATATTCAGTGGAATACTGGGGAGGGTAGGTGTTATAATCATTATATCCTTCCTGATTGTAGATCGGGTTGGTTTGGTGATCAAAGGGTGAAGATCTGTAATCATTGTAGCTCTGGGAAGGATAATAATCATAGTCTTGTCGTCCAGGGTTAGGCCCTGGACCCTGAGGTCCAGATTCATATCCGCAATCAAAGTCATCCTGGCTAGTGGATGGGTAATTACAAGTCAAGCCGGGATAGTAATCATCTTGGGGATAAGTGGTGGTAGGAGGATAGGATGTGAAATGTGTGTAGGATGTGGAAGGGTAAATGGTGAAGTAAGGAGGGAAATCAGAAGAGAAAGGAGCCCTGCCATACAAAAATACAAGGCTGTCCTTAGGTTGGGTAGCCTAATGGTCTACAGACTCTCAGAATCCATCCTAAGATTATGGATGATTTACTCTACTTTTGTCCAGGCAATCCAACCGGTTAGGAGGGACTGGGGAGAAGGTTCTTCCTTTAGCTTATGCCTCCGGTTCCTAGTGTACCCCCCAGCCACGGTCGTTTGACACTACTCCCCTAGCTAGACATCAGATTGACTAGTATAAGCAGGTTAATCGTGAATAATCTCAATCTGGATCCCGACGAGCGAACCAGTCCTTAGGTCCAATGTCTAATCAATTTTAGTGAGGCTTGGGACAATGGTGTTACAAGAATGTGATGGGCCCTTTACATGGGCTGTGCCCTTAATGATCAGTTAAAATGTGTGTGTGTGCACAACCAAGGTTTGCAAACAAGGTTATTTGATGATGTGTCTTTTAGAGTTCAACATTGTTTAGTAGCTTTTAGGGTTTAATCTTAGGTTTACTCAATCAAGTTTAGAAAAACACTCCAAGTTTTGCAAGCAATGGTGATGATATATTCCTTTAGAAATCAAAGAAAAAAATGTGGAGTGCCTGGTTCAACCCTAAGAATCAACCCTAAGTGACGAGCTACTTGATGAATCGCTTTTATCTTAAGTGGTGCGGCCCAAACAGTTCAATCAATTGGCCTATTGCACCACTTAGTTAAGGCACACAGAAATTTTTGACCTACTCAAATTTCTACTCACTTATTTGTTTGTTGAATTAAGTGTACCGGGTCCATAGGTCAGATCCCGGTTAAGTGGTAGAATCGATGTGATTGTGCACACTAGGGTGAGAAGTTGTGGGTGTTAAGTGTGTAGCTTACAGAAAATCCCACAATCAGATAACACTTTTTTTTTTAGTTTTACTTATGTGGATGGCGAGGTGAGTGGAGGTGGCAAACAAATAACCAAATCTATCCTAGGGTTCATAAAAAGCACCTAAGTTGATTTGGGTTTGAGTTATTCAGTTATGGAATGAAAACTAATGTGGGGGTGGTGTGGGGGACACTTACAAAACACTCTACCCGCACTTTACTCCGGTCTACTGCACTTGGATCTCCATGCTAGGGTACCTGCAAGGCATTAGATCAAAGAGAAGTAGGGTTAATGCTATGTAAAAGCAAAGAAATGCAATAAACAACAAAGTAAATTCCGTTGCCTCCTCGGCAACGGTGCCAAAATGGTCGGCTCGTGCTTCGCGTGTTTAGAAATTAAGGTTACAAGTAACCTGTCATCGTAGTTGCAAAACACGTCGATAAGATAAAATTTATACCGAAACTCCAAGGGAGTCCTAGGTCGAACAAAGGGAGGCGACGTTTACTTTAATTCAAAATCGTGCTTCGATTTTATTTGTTTTTGGTAGTTTTTGTCTTTTCTATTTTTTTTTGGTATTTTTAGGAAGCAAGAGATCAGATCGACAAATGCTTATCTAGCTAATCTACTTGCAAATATAAAAGAGAGAGAGAGAGAAACAATCATCTATTCATCAAGCATTGTTTGTTACACTACGAAAGTAGGAAAAATCTACACTATGAAAGCATAAAAAGAAAGAATGATGTGAGAGAAATCCCCCTCGACGGTTGCACGGAGGATGACTCGCTCTGACATCGCCTCGAGGAAGGTGGTGAGGAGTGAGACAAAGGAGGACGGAGCCGGAGGACAGAGGATGGGGCAAGACGACGTCACGATGAGGATCTTCTTCCCGAAGGGTGGTGAGAGGGCGGCCACGGGATGCTCCACGAAGGGGGGTGTGAGGATGGAAAACTATTTGGTTTTACTCTAGAGGATCATCCCAGGCTTGGGACAAGCTCTCTCTAGAGCATTGGAGGCGGTGAGAGGAAGAAAGGAAGAGATGGTTTGGAATGGTGGTGGTTAGGTCCTTTTATAGTGCAGGAGGAAGAACAAATTCGCTTCTGGGTCATTACTGACGTCCATAAACGTCGCTGCAGCTATCGCTGAAGATCAACCCTTCAAATCCACTTGCTGGCGTGCGCTGACCATTAGTGGCAGCTGCAAGCGTCACTAAAGGAGCATTGTTGAAGATCCGTGCCCGCCTCGCTGGAGCGCTCCGCTTGCGTGCATCACGCACCTTGTGCTACGTGCGACTGTGGCTGTGCACGTGCGCTACGCGCGACTGCAGCTGTGCGTTGTGCTGCTGCTACTGGCCGACATTGGGCGACAGGATGGCACCACATGGTGCCACCTTAGCCACCCATTCTTCTTTCTTTTGTAGAGGGTGCCACGGTGCTCTGATCGAGATGATTCCGGCGTTGTTGGACAGTGATCATCGCTCTGGATCCATCCGTACAGTTGGATTTTCCATCCGAAACCTGTATGGATGTTGCATTGCCCCCTGGCCGTTGATCTTCCTCAGGCTTCATGTGATGTAATGGGACTCTGATCTGGACGATTTCAGAGGCGTTAGATTCTGATAGTCGTATTAATCAGATCCGTATGGTCTGATCGTCCATCCGAGGCCCTGAAGTAAATCATCTAATCTCCTGACCATAAAAAGAACCTAATTAACCCAAAATATATACAACTACTCTAAATGCACAATGATGCATGTTATGTAATATTTATAATGTGAAATACAAATCTAAGCCTAGGAACATGCATGAATAGGCATTTTAACCTAGATAGATGTGTCTATATCATACCCCCATGCCTATCTTTTTCTAGTCCCTAGCAAAATTAAACTACATGCTATGTATAAAATCAAAATTAGGATTAGATCGCTTAGGCCTAAGTCGTTTACTAACAATAAAAAATTTCAACTAAGGTTCTAAACTACGAAGACTCAATTGTACCCGGGTATCTGCCAAAATGCAGACCGCCCAAGTTCTCCCCTTATTTGAGAAGGGAAGAAATATATATTTTTTTATTTTTCTTCTTTTCTAATTTTTTTGTACTTTTGGAGTTTGAGAGTTCTGAGATAACTTTTTACGACTACCCAAACCGCCCAAGACTCGAAAAGGACTCTAAGTACTAAGCATCTTTGTGAAAAAGTGATAGACTCACAAAATGACCGTTAAGACGGACTTCGAGTTTCTACGACCCTAGGTGACCTTGCCTAAAGGTTTATCTTTACGATCGGTAGCTTTCTCCCAACTTTTATTTGTGGGGTCAACAAAAGGTGAACCCAGTGTATATCTCACCGATTTATTCTACTTCCCCACTTCTTCCCTAAGTGTTTTGGGAATTGTTGTGCATTTATTTTTTTGTGAGTTGGATTCTGGACAACCGACCGATGAGCTGTTACCATCGACAACTTGCCAGCCACACTCATGCGGTGAAGTGTGGTTTTATTTATTTTTTTTATTTTCTCCTTTTTCTATTTTTTTTCTTTTTGGGTGTTTCTTTTTCTTTTTCTTTTTTTTCTTTTTTTTAAGTAGGTGGCTTCCCTGATCTAAGATTTACCTAAAGGCAGTACAACAAAAATGGTCTTGTGGCTGGGCTCTAGACAACCAGCCGATGAGCTGTTACCACCAACAACTTGCCAGCCATACCACCCAAAGTCGGTCCATTAGCAACCCAATTTCTGTAAAAATCGTCGGAATGTGAGTTAGCGAAAAAAAATGTGTGCAGATGCTTATGCTTAAAGTCCCCCCAAATCAGAGGGTGAGTTGATAAGTCACATACTTATCATCCCAAATTATTTACCAAATTAAAATAAAATTTAATTGGCGAGGACTCGAGACTAAATCCACATTTGAGTGGACACCCGGGCTCATTAAGCCCAACGACCTGAAGAGACTAAGTGCTTAGGTCCTCTTGTATCATTTCCTAAAGTTAATAACTTCCAAATGCCTATGTTCTCTTTTCCTAATTTCTTTCTTTTTTTAATCTTTTTTCAAATTTTCAATTTTTTTTTTAATTTTATAAGAAACTAAAAGAAATTCTATAGAGTTAACATAATGATTTCAGGAATCGATTATCCACCCCCCCATGCCAAAATGATGCAATGTCCTCATTGTAAAAATAAAGACTTGAAAAGGGCGAAGTAAACAGAATATCACCTGAGTGTCGTGAAAATCTGGTCAGCTTCGCAAAGAGAAGAGTGTATACACGCGCTAAGTTTAATGCCTTCAGCTAGGCATAGCATACATACAAAGAAGAGATTGAGAATTCACAAGTGCAATTCAGAATCAAAATAAAAATATTTATCCTGAAACCTGCCAGCAGAAGATGTCCATAGACATGGACGAGATTATGGTGTAGACCCATGCCCCAGGGTCGAGTGGTTCTTAGGTTCTGGATGAAAATCACCCAGAACCGAAGGTTGTTGTGTTTGCGGGGCCAAGCCTGCGGTTTTGGGGGGTGCAACCCAAGACCAAAGTGTCGGACAATGGGTAAAGGTGGTTCAATAGGTGCGGTTGTCCACCTAACATTCAACTTAGAAAAATAGCCAGTCATTTCAAGCTTGGGTTGCACGGGAAAGATATTGTAAGGGTCCTGGTAGAAAGTAGGTAGTTTTAGGTCAATAGGAACCCTTAGATCCAAACTTGTTTTTCCCTCAAAATTGACCTCCCAAATTTTCATTTCAACATTCCTATCCTCCAACACCAAGTGCTCAAGTTCCGGGACCTTTAGCATACTGTTCACCACATAAGATTTACCCAAGTCCAAAAATTGTGGCTGACTCAAGATTGACTTGGGTACAATGATTTCCAAATCAAAATCAATCCCTTTGGGGTGTAGTTGAGGAATGGGGCTATTGATTGAATCTTCTAGTAGATGAGGATTCGAATCCTCCAAGTTAGCCCCAACCGAATCCAAATCTTTAATAATTGGGCTACCAAATAGTTCATCAGATTCCTCAAGCCCGTTTGTCTCACAAAAATCATCTTCCTTATGCTCAAGTGAGACTTCACTAGGAGATTCTTCACCCTCAGAAAAAAAGAATCCATGATCCTCATTTATATATGTCTCAAAATCGATTCTCATTTCCTGGTTCAAAGAGACATATTTTTCCTCACTCCCTGGCTTGGGGATCTCAGGTGAGAAACTCAGTTCATCCTCAAAGGGTTGCTCTAGCCCAACCTGGTCATCTCCAATCTCATAAAATGTATCCCCCCCGATAGGTGCCTGAGCGGATTCAGGCATTGGCTCTCCTGAAGGGGGTTCATCTTGAGAATCATCCCAAGATTTGACTAGGGCAACCACAAATTTCATCCTCAACCTCGATAAGTTCCCAAGAAGAAACTCACCCAGGTCCCTATCCCTAACATTTTGGAGTAAATCCAACAAAGAACTATTATGTTCAGCAATCATTTTGATCATAGGCTCTAATGCTTCAGTGCAAGGTGTTGGCTGAGCTTCTAAAGATTGGATGGTGTTCCTCAAGTTAGCCAACACCCTATCCTGGATCTAGTTCACCTGAACCTACTGGTTTGATTCAAGTTTGGGAGGGTTTGGGTTGAATCTAGGGGAGTCAAGATGTCAAGTCTCTCGGGTCCCTCCATGAAAGTAGGTCATTCTAGGTTGTTCAAAGGATGGTGGCGACCTATATTTAGTGGAATCCTGGGGAAGGTATGTGTTAAAATCATTATATCCTTCCTGATTGTAGATCGGGTTGATTTGGTGATGAAACGATGAAGATCTATAATCATTGTAGCTCTGGGAAGGATAATAATCATAGTCTTGTCGTCCAGGGTTAGGCCCTAGACCCTGAGGTCTAGATTCATATCCCCAACCAAAGTCATCCTGGCTAGTGGATGGGTAATTACAAGTCAAGTCGGGATAGTAATCATCTTGGGGATAAGTGGTGGTAGGAGGATAGGATGTGAAATTTGTGTAGGATGTGGAAGGGTACATGGTGAAGTAAGGAGGGAAATCAGAAGAGAAAGGAGCCCTGCAATGCAACAATACAAGCCTGTCCTTAGGTTAGGTAGCCTAAAGGTCTACAGACTCTCAGAATCATCCTAAGATTATGGATGATTTACTCTACTTATGTCCAGGCAGTCCAACCAGTTAGAAGGAGGGACTAGGGAGAAGGTTCTTCCTTTAGCTTATGCCTCCGATTCCTAGTGTACCCCCCAGCCATGGTCGTTTGACGCTACTCCACTAGCTAGACATCAGATTGACTAGTATAAGCAGGTTAATCGTGAATAATCTCGATCCCGATGAGCGAACCAGTCCTTAGGGCCAACGTCTAATCAATTTTAGTTAGGCTTGGGACAATGGTGTTACAAGAATGTGATGGGCCCTTTAGATGGGCTGTGCCCTTAATGATCAGTTAAAATGTGTGTGCGTGCACAACCAGGGTTTGCAAACAAGGTTATTTGATGATGTGTCTTTTAGAGTTCAACCTTCTTTAGTAGCTTTTAGCATTTAATCTTAGGTATATTCGATCAAGTTTAGGAAAACACTGCAAGTTTTGCAAGCACTGGTGATGATATATTCCTTTAGAAATCAAAGAAAAAAATTTGGAGTGCTGGTTCAGCCCTAAGAATCAACCCTAAGTGGCGAGCTACTTGATGAATCGCTTTTATCTTAAGTGGTGCGGCCCAAACAGTTCAATCAAATGGCCTATTGCACCACTTAGTTAAGGCACACAGAAATTTTTGACCTATTCAGATTTCTACTCACTTATTTGTTTGTTGAATTAAGTGTACCGGGTCCACAGGTCAGATCCTGGTTAAGTGGTAGAATCGATGTGATTGTGCAACTTAAGGTGAGAAGTTGTGGGTGTTAAGTGTGTGGCTTACAGAAAATCCCATAATCAGATAGCACTTTTTTTTTATTTTTACTTATATGGATGGCGAGGTAAGTGGAGGTGGCAAACAAACAATCAAATCTATCCTAGGGTTCGTAAAAAGCACCTAAGTTGATTTGAGTTTGAGTTATTCAGTTATGGAATGAAAACTAAGGTGGGGGTGGTGTGGGGGACACTTACAAAACACTCTACTCGCACTTTACTCCAGTCTACTGCACTTGGATCTCCATGCTAGGGTACCTGCAAGATAGTAGATCAATGACAAGTAGGGTTAATGCTATGTAAATGCAAAGAAACGCAATAAACAATAAAGTAAATTCCGTTGCCTCCGCGGCAACGGCGCCAAAATGGTCAGGTTGTGCTTCGCATGTTTAGAAATCGAGCTTACAAGTAACCTGTCGTCGTAGTTGCAAAACACGTCGATCAGATAAAATTTATACCGAAACTCCAAGGGAGTCCCGGGTCGAACATAGGGAGGCAACGTTTATTTTAATTGAAAAACTCGCTTCGATTTTATTTGTCTTTGGTTGTTTTTGTCTTTTCTATTTTTTTTTGGTATTTTTAGGAAGCAAGAGATCAAATCGACAAATGCTTATCTAGCTTATCTACTTGCAAATATAAAAGAGAGAGAGAGAGAAACAATCATCTATTCATCAAGAATTGTTTGTTAACTACGAAAGCAGGAAAAATCTACACTATAAAAGCATAAAAAGAAAGAATGAGGTGAGAGAAATCACCCTCGACGGTTGCACGGAGGATGACTCGCTCTGACGTCGCCTGTAGGAATTGGTGAGGAGCGAGATGAAGGAGGATGGAGCAGGAGGATAGAGGATGGGGCAGGACGACGTCACAGGGAGGATCTTCTTCCCGAATGGTGGTGAGAGGACAGCCACGGGATGCTCCACGAAGGGGGGTGAGAGGACGGAAAACTATTTGGTTTTACTCTAGAGGAGCATCCCGAGCTTGGGACAAGCCCTCTCTAGAGCAATGGAGGTGGTGAGAGGAAGAAAGGAAGAGATGGTTTGGAATGGTGGTGGGTACATCCTTTTATAGTGGAGGAGGAAGAAAAATTCGCTTCTGGGTCATTACTGACGTCCATAAACGTCGCTGCAGATGTTGTTGAAGATCCGCCCTTCAAATCCAATTGCTGGTGTGCACTGACCTTTAGTGACAGCTGCAAGCATCACTAAAGGTGCATCGCTGAAGATCCGCGCCCGCCCCGCTGGCACCCGCCCCGCTGGCACGCTCCGTGTGCGCGCATCACGCACCTTGTTCGCATGCGCGTGGCATACACTGTGCTGCTGCTGCGCACTGTGCGCTGCACGCGGCTGTGGCTGTGCGCATGCGGTGAGCACGGCTGCGGCTATGTGTGTGCACTGCTGTTGCTGGCTGACATTGGGTGACCTGGGTGGCACCACATGGTGCCACCTGGGCTGCCCATTCTTCTTTCTTTTGTAGAGTCTGCCACGGTGCTCTGATCGGGATGATTCCCACGTTGTCGGACTGTGATCGTCGCTTTGGATCCATCCGTACGGTTGGATTTTCCATCTGAAACCTGTATGGATGTCGCATTGCCCCTGGCCGTTGATCTTCCTCGAGCTTCATGTGATGCTACAGGACTCCGATCTGGACGATTTCAGAGGCGTTAGACTTCGATCGTCGTATTAATCAGATCTGTATGGTCTGATCGTCCATCTGAGGCCCTGAAGTAAATCCTCTCCTCTCCTAACCATAAAAAGAACCTAGTTAACCCAAAATATATACAACTACTCTAAATGCACAATGATGCATCTTATGTAATATTTATAACGTGAAATGCAAATCTAAGCCTAGGAACAAGCATGAATAGGCATTTTAACCTGGATAGATGTGTCTATATCAATTGGTGATAGATGTTTTGCACAGTTTCCCTCACGAGAGGTGTTCGTCACGCTTTTGTGCGGTGTGTTAAAAGATAATATTGTGTTGTAGTATAGCCGCGAAAGCGTTCAAAACAAACAAAGATTTTTATTACTCGAAAACCGGAGTATCCGAGGTCGAATACAGGGAGCAATCTCAGTACTTTGGAAAACCCAAGAATACAACTGTTACATGCAAATATAATTGATTCAAAGAGTTTTTAGAAAAAGTAGAATTAGACGTCTGATTTATGTATCAGACGTCTTAAATGTGATCTTTCTTTCCTTCTTCCTTCTTCTCCTTTCTGCTTCTGTATCTTTCCTTCTGCTTTGCCGTTCCGATCTCTTTGCAATCTTCCCTTGTCCTTCTTCTTCTTCTCTGCGAAGACTTCTTATCTTTCTGCCTCTGTCTTCTTCTTTGGCTTGCTTTTCCTTCTTCTGCAGCGGCCAAGTCCTTCTCCTGCGATCAGCCTGCCTGCACAGGAGCAAAACCTAACCCTTCTCCCGCTACCCGCACGTCTCTCTCTCTCAAGCAATTCACTCAGAGCCGCTCTCCCAGAGCCACAAGCATTAATCGGGTCAGATCGTACCCGGGACCAGGCGCACCTGAATGTGGTGTGACGCGCGAGGAGTGCGTAGGTCTAGGTCGGGTCGGATCTGCCAAGTCCGCGTGGTCAGGCCGCGGATGAGGCAGGTGGGGTCAGTGAGGGACCTCACCCCTGTGCTTTCGAGGCAGTAAAGCTATATCACAAAAACTCTTTATACCATACCTGTGCCTTGAGATTCCACGATGTGGGACTAAACGTTCCGCCCTTCCTTTGCGCGCGCCCACAGACTCTCGTGTGCAATTGCCCATGCTGAAGGCCCTGCTGGTGCTCCCCGCTGAACTCAGTCACCTCGCGACACTTGCGAGAGCCAGCTGCACCTGCCGCCTGGGAAGCCTGACGCCTGCTGCTGCACCAAGCTTCCTGCTGCTTCGGCTGTTAATGGCGGCCGGGGCGTTCACCTGAGATTCCACAGAACGGCCTATTGGCCCAATCAGAATAGCTGGAAACCTTCGCCGTAGCACGGCGAAGGCGGTGGGTGATGCTGCAGGTTGTCGGTCGGCCTAGGCGTGCGCGCCTAGGTCAACCTGTGGCCGGAGATGGTGGGTTGTTCGAGGGGTGGTTATGGAGGTCTGGAGTGGCAGTTGTGGGGTGGAGCGAGTTCCTGGTGGTGAGGCGGAGCTCACGAGGTGGTTGGCGAGCCGTGTGGAGTGGCGGAGTGGTGTGGGCGGCTCACCGGAGTGCGGTCGGAGGCGAGGAAGATGAAGGCGGTTAGGTACTGTCGAGGGGTAATCAAGTAAAATAGTTGGGGGAAAAGAGAGAGGAGAGGATGGAGAACATATCTGGGGTTGTCTGGAGGGAAGGGAGGCGGCGGAGAAGACGGCTCGTAACTGCCGTCGTTGGGGAAGAAAGACCCTGAGGGAGGAAGCGGCGACGAAGACGAGGTCAGAAGCGCGCGCGCGGGGTACAGCGCGACGCGGGAGATAGCGGCGGAGAGGACTCTGCTGCTGGTATGGCAGCAGAGCGACGAGAAGGAGGGAAGGAGGTCGCCAGAGCTTGTGGGTCGTTTGGCCGGAGATGGGAGAGGGAGGAATTTGGAAGGGATCTCCGTCAAAATCAAGCTTAGCCTCTTCGGCCAGAGTTGTGGGTTCTTATATAGGCGCTGGACTGGGTGTGCAGGGCGTGAAGGGCACGTAATTGCCTGAGGTTGGTCGCCGGAGATGGAAAGGAGTTAGGATACCCAAATCTCCCGTGCGTTCGCACAAGAGATTGGGTTCACACTAGCGATTGTAATTGACTTTATAAGGAAGGGAATTCCTCAGAGAATCCTCCTTCCATTTCTGGGAGGGAATCTCTGAGGGATTAGAGAGCAATCCCTCTCCGAACCTCACCGGAGCTCGGTTCTGCCCTAGCAATGGCGGCAGGACCGGTTTGCAAAGGAGGCGAAGAACCTAGGGGGTTCTCTGCAACGGTATTTAAAAGATAGGGACCAATTTGTGATTTGGGTGTACTAAATTGCAAAGTAGGTCAAGATGACCTCTCCTTAGGTCCAAATTTTGGTACAAACCTAATTTGGACCTAAGGAATCCAATGGTGAAGTTGGATTTTAGGTTTGACCTCGTTTGACTGGACATTTTGCGTAAAAACCCAAATTAGGTTAATTGAAGAGCTAGGACCCTAATCTAGGTCAAACTAGGTTCCAAAGGCCAAATTAAGTGTTCTAAACCCTAGAGTATGTTTTTCCATGATTTGTAGAGGGTTTACTTGCTTTTTATTCTGACCGGAACCTTGTTAATTTAAGCGGGTCTGTTTTAGGGTTACCTTGTGTCATTTAGTTCTTAGATTGCACATGAACCCATTTCTGATTGACTCAACCCACTTTTTATCTCATTTAGACCATTTGACCTATGTTTTGCCTCTGAGAAATCCTGTTTACGTACTGCAATGGTAAAATTGCAGTTTTAACCTTTATTTCATGTTTTCTTCTCAGGGCACTTGTTCCTTCAGTTAGGCCTTCTTCTAGGTTATGTAGGAGCTTTTATCTTCTTTATTGGGTCAAAATGAGCTAGTTATGGCTCATGATGAGGCTCTCATCATACCCCCATGCCTAGCTTTTGCTAGTCCCTTAGCAAAATTTCAAAGTTTTAACTTCCATTCTCGACCCTGAGTGTCTGTCAACAATGATAAGTGCTTCTTCTTTTCTTTTGTGATTAGGTGGGAATGCCGACAATAGGCCTAGAGGTACTCAAGTACCAACCAAAATCCGGACCTGTTCCACTTTAGCCTCAGTCTTCTGCAAAGGTTTCTACGGCCCACAGAAACTAACCTAGGGTTTATTGGACTCCGCGGTTAAAGCACCCGTGCTTGAGATATTTTTAGCCTAAGTTCAGTTTGCAGTGCGTTTTTTGTAAGAGAGAGATAGAAGATTTATTTGTTTGGAGAGCTTTTCTCTCTCTTTTCTTTTTATTTCTAGCTTCGGATTAGCTTCTCAACACGGTCTGTATCGGATTCCTCATCCCCATCATCAATCCTCAAGGGTCCTTGGCTTTCGAGATTTCGAGATAATCCCGCCCATGGCAACCCCCGGAACCCTGGCTTTCGAGATTTCGAGATAATCCCGCCCATGGCGTTCCGTGGCCGAATTCAGACCCTGGCGATCGACATTTCGTGATAATGCCGCCCATGGTATCTAAACCAGCAGAGTACTTACATGCCCCCGGTAGGATATTTAAATATCCCAAGAGACAAGCACCGAGGAGACGATATGTTGTTACGCATCTTCGAGGGTAATTTCCCACCTCTCCGCGCTGGGAACTCGTCCAAATCAATTTGTGTTGATTGACCGCTCCTAATCTAGGTGACTTTTTCAGAATATTAAACGCTCTTGCGTGTTTTGGATGTTTTATGCGCACTGAACCAGACTGTGTGTGAATTTGGGGTGCTTAGGTTACCGAATCCCGCAAACCGGAGGTCAGTTAACGAGGCCGAATACTTCCTAAGCCTTAGACCTAATACTCAAGCTTCGCATTTTCCTCAACCTCTTGAGGATTATCCAGATTTTAATGGATACGTGAATTTTTAAGCTAAAGGTACTAGCCCAAAAAGCCTAAGACCAGCATTCCCGCTAATCTCTTGTTATATCTCCGTGGCAATTTTCTTTTCTTTTTCTTGATTCGGTCTAGAACTTCAGTTAACCCCTTAATCTTTTACTAATGACTATTTCTTTTCATTTTCGTTTTGTGCTCCTTTTTGTCATTTTTTTCTTCTTTTCCTCCTCTCATTTGTATGACCCTGAATTGTTCCTCCCCTCTATCAAGTCTCTTTTTTTTTTTTTGGAAAACCCTTTCTTGATATGAATTTTCTGACATTTTGCACTTTCATACCCCCCCATGCCTAAGATTTGCAATGTCCCCATTGTAAATTAGGTGGGTTCGAATTCAGCTTAGTTCATGTATTAGGATAGGTGTGTGGTGAGTGAATGGGTCGAAGCGACTTGTTGCGAACGATTTCTAATCTCGGGTAGGTATACCTGAGGTGAAGTCGGCTGTTCTAATGGATGAACCCTAAAGTGCAATATGAATTCCGCATAGAGATGTCAGAAACGGTTTCAGGTTTTTCAAAGAATGACGGGTTGCCTCCCGTTAAGCGCTGAGTTTTACGCCATCGGCTGGGCGCAATGAGCTCAAGAGGAATGGAGGGTAAAGGATGACTCAGTCAAATCTATATCGGTCATGTCAATGAACGGCTTGAGTCTTTGCCCGTTCACGACAAAGGGTTCAGAATCGTGACTGAGTGGGCTGATTTCAATAGCTCCATTTCCGAAGATTTGTCGAACTAGGTAGGGTCCGACCCACTTGGATCTTAGCTTTCCTGGGAATAATTTGAGTCGAGCATCAAAGAGTAAAACTTTTTGACCAGGATGAAAGACCTTTCTAGAAATGTGTTTGTCGTGAAAAGCTTTAACCCGTTCTTTGTAAATTCGCGAGTTCTCATACGCGTCGTGGCATAATTCATCGATCTCGCTCATTTGAAATCTTCTGTGGGTTCCAGCCTTAGAAAGGTCAAGATTACAGGTCCGTACTGCCCAACAGGCTTTATGCTCCAATTCGACGGGGAGGTGACATGCCTTCCCGTACACTAGTCTGAAGGGAGACATTCCTAATTGGGTCTTGTGGGTGGCCCTATAGGCCCACAATGCTTCCGGAAGTCGAGAAGACCAATCTTTTCTATCAGGTCGAACAGTAACCTGAAGGATCTTCTTGATCTCTCGGTTAGATAGCTCAGCTAGACCATTAGTTTGGGGGTGGTAAGGAGTAGAGATTCGGTGTGACACCCCGTATTTGGTCATCAGTGACCTGAACTGAGCGTTCGTAAAATGGGTCCCTCCGTCGGAAATTATAGCATGCGGAATCCCGAACCTTGAGAAAATGTTTTGATGGAGGAATTTTATAACGACTTTATGATTGTTGGTTCGGGTCGGAATGGCTTCTATCCACTTGGACACATAGTCAACTGCGAGTAAAATGTATTCGAAGCCATCCGAGGTCGGAAAGGGTCCCATGAAATCAATCCCCCAAATATCAAAAATTTCGCATACCAAGATCGGCTGTAGAGGCATCATGTCTCTATAGCTCATGTTGCCCAGAGTCTGGCAACGGGAACATGCCTTACAGTGTTCGTATGCATCCTTGAAAATTGTGGGCCAGTAGAAGCCACATTGGAGGACTTTCGATGCGTTTTTATGTCCAGAAAAATGTCCACCGCATGCCTGGTCATGGCAGAATGAGAGTATGTCTTTGATTTCCATTTCCGTGACGCACCGTCGGATTATCTGATCAGCACCAATGCGGAAAAGATACGGATCTTCCCATAGGTAATACTTGGCATCGGAACGCAATTTGTCCTTTTTGGCCTTCGACCAATCGGGCGGAATCCGATGTGATGCCAGGTAATTAACAATATCGGCGAACCATGGAAGACTTGTACTGATAGTCAGGAGGTGCTCATTAGGGAAATGTTCTGTAATAGGTCCGGAAGGATCAATAATTTTAGAAGGAAGGCGGGACAAGTGATCAGCTACCACATTGTGCTTTCCCGCCTTGTCGCGAATCTCGAGGTCAAATTCTTGTAATAGCAAGATCCAGCGGATTAGTCGAGGTTTCGCGTCCTTCTTGGCAAGGAGATGCCTTACAGCTGTGTGATCCGAGTATACGATAATACGGGAACCCAGAAGGTATGATCTGAATTTTTCCAGGGCAAATACTTTGGCCAGCAGCTCTTTCTCAGTAACCGTATAGTTACGCTGAGCCTCATCCAGTGTTTTGTTGGCGTAGTAAATGACCACAGGTATCCCATCAATTTTCTGCCCCAAAACCGCTCCTACAGCAAAGTCAGATGCATCGCACATGATCTCAAAGGGTTGAGACCAATCAGGGGACTATAGGATTGGGGCTTGGGTGACTCGGTCACGTAGGATCTCAAATGCTTGAGTGCATTCCTTGGAAATTTTGAAAGGCACATCCTTGGAGAGAAGATTGGTCAGGGGGCGCACGATCTTGGAGAAATCAGGGATGAATCGACGGTAGAAACCGACGTGCCCCAAAAAAGATCGGATGTCCTTAATCGAGCTAGGCATAGGGAGCTTGGAAATCAGGTTAACCTTAGCTCGATCCACTTGGATGCCTTTCTCTGAGATTAAATGTCCTAGGACAATTCCCTCAGCCACCATGAAATGGCTCTTTTCCCAGCAAAGAACCAAATTCACCTCAATGCACCGCCTGAGTATATGGACCAAGTGTTGGAGGCAATCGTCAAATGATTGTCCAAAAACTAAAAAGTCATCCATGAAGACTTCCAGATAATCACCTACGATATCTGAGAATATGGCAAGCATGCACCGCTGAAAAGTTGCAGGTGCATTGCAGAGACCGAACGGCATCCTTCAGAACGCGTACGTCCCGAAGGGGCAGGTGAATGTGGTCTTTTCTTGGTCCTCTGGATGGATTGCCACCTGATTGTAACCGGAGTACCCGTCAAGAAAGCAGAAGAATTTATTTCCCGCTAGTTTCTCGAGGATCTGATCAAAAAATGGTAGTGGGAAATGATCCTTCTTCGTGGAGGAATTTAGTCTTCTGTAATCAATGCAGACTCTCCACGAATTAGCTATTCGGGTAGGAATGACTTCACCGGTTTCAGTCGTGATGATGGTAAGTCCTGCCTTCTTAGGTACCACTTGTGTTGGACTCACCCAACGACTGTCGGAGATCGGGTAGATGATCCCTGCATCTAACCACTTAATGATCTCCTTTTTCACGACCTCCTGTAGGTTAGGGTTTAGGCGTCTTTGCATTTCTCTTGAAGGTCGTGAGCCTTCTTCCGTGTAGATTCGATGTGTGCAGTATGAAGGGCTTATACCAGTCAAATCATCTAGAGTCCATCCAATGGCTCTACGATGTTGTTGGAGAACAGAAATCAAACGGAGTTCCTGGTCAGGTGTGAGTCGAGAATTGATAATCACAGGAAACGTCTGATTTGAATCCAAAAAGACGTATTTTAGATGTTCAGGAAGGGGCTTGAGTTCCGTGACAGGATTGTCAGCAGCAGCGGGTGGTTCAGGGTTTGTATCGGGAGCAATGGTAGGAGTCATAGGTGTGTCTAGATCATGTCCGCACTCCTCTGTTAGCGGTTTTTGCTCCTCTAGTGGTTGATCAGGAAAAATCAGGTTGTCCTCTATATGCAGTTCATCAACCACGGCTTCGACATCACAAATTTCCTCTATCACCTCGCAATTAATCCCTTGATGGGCCTTGTAAATGTCTATCTTCAGATTTTGATTCCCAAATTTTAATTCTATCTGGCCCTCTTCGCAGTTTATATTGGCCCTAGCAGTGGCCAAAAAGGGTCTCCCTAATATGATTGGTGTGTCCCTTGGGTTCTTAGGTGCATCCATGTCTAGTACTATGAAGTCCACTGGAAAATAAAAATCTCGTACCCTAACAATGACATCCTCGAGTATTCCTTTGGGTGACTTGATGGATCGATCGGCTAACTGCAATGTCACCTCGATGGGTTTAAGTTCAGATTCTTCAAGGTGGTCAAGGAGGGATGTAGGTATTAAATTTATGGAGCACCTAGGTCTAGTAGGGCTCCATCAAGTTGGGTTTCACCAATTTTACAAGAAATCAAGGGAGTTCCTGGGTCTTTAGCCTTAGGTGGGAGTTTGCTCAAGATGACAGAGCTGGCTTGCTCTGATAGTACGATTGGGTTCCCATCCTTGGTTCGCGGCTTACGTTTAGGTGTACATATGTCTTTCAAGAACCTTGCGTAAGCGGGTATGTGCCGGATTGCATCCATCAACGGGATGTTTATCTGGACCTGTTCAAAGAGCTTGACCAGATCCTCCTTAGGAGCCACAGGTTTCGTTGTCCTTTTTCCTTTGGTCAAGGCCTCAGGAAATGGGATCCTAGCTGGTTCCTCTAGGATAGGTCCAGGTTCTTGATCTGGGACAGTAGTATCTTGGATGACTACCCTAGGGTTTTGGCGATTATAAGGCTTGGAGTGGTTCGGATAGTGTGGGTCTTGTGTTGTTTTACCACTGCGTGTTGTTACAGAGTTTAATCCGGCCTGACTTTGGTTTGGGTTAGGTAGGAGGGGTGGCTGCTGCTGCAATCCTGCATAAGATGTTGACGCCTCCATCCCGTCTAGTGATGGAGTAGCAGGGGCCTGATAAATCAAATGTGCGTGGCCTGGATTTGGATTCATAACGCGCCTCTGGGTCGGCACGTTATTTGGGTTGGGCAGAGGTTGCGAAGGAAGGGTGCCAGGTTGGCGGGAATTTGCCATCTGGGCCAGTTGGTTGCGAACCTCTATGATCTCGTCCTTGTGCTGTTTTTGCATTGCTGCATTCGTCTTTTGAATGTCAGCCAGTGTTTGAAGGATAAGAGTCAGTTGATCCTGATTTTGCCCGGATTGGTAGGTGGGATTGGGCCGAGGCTGAGGCGGCTGATATGGACGAGGAGCTTGCAGGCGGGGTTGATATGGTGGTTTTTGAGAATTTCCTGCCCACTGAAAGTTAGGATGATTTCGCCATCCAGGGTTGTAGGTATTGGAGTATGGGTCATTCTGGATGGCGTTGAGGCCCTCGCAGTTCTGAGGAACCTCAGGAAAGTCAGAATACGAGGGTTCAGAGTTCCCCCAACTCGAATAGAAGGGATCAGAGGTCACTTCGGTCCGAGAGGTAGACGGGGGTGGATATGGGTTCATCCCCTTGGCAGGTTGGTGGTAGATGTTTTGCACTGTTTCCCTTGCCAGAGGAGGTCGTGTAAAAGAATTTTGTGCAGAGGTGGCTTGCTGCAAATGTCGAGTTAGCTCGTCCACCTTCTTTTCTATGATAGAGACCTTGTCCAACCGACTGGCCATCAGTTCCAGGTCGACAGAAGTGGACAGGTCCTGCGTCTCATGTATCCCTCTTAGATTCGTCGATGCGCGGGCATTCGTCCTGTCGAATAAGCCCAAGGAGTCATTGTTTATGGAGTTCTCGCACATGTTTTCGAGAATCTCCCATACCGTGTCCTCGTGTTGGCCCATGATGTTTCCTCCACATGTTGCATTGACGAATAGACGAATATCCTCACGGAGTCCCTTGTAAAAAGACTGGACTTGTTCCCACTTAGGAACTCTGTGATGGGGGCACTTTCGCATGAGATCTAGGAATCGATCCCAAGCTTCATGAAGAGGTTCTCCCGGTTGTTGAGTGAAATGAGTGATCTGGTGGCACAAGGCATTTGTCCGGCCAACAGGGAAGAATTTTTTCAAAAATTCGGACTGTAATTCCTCCCATGTGTTGATCGGGCGGGTCTAAGTCTGATACCAGTGCGCAGCCTTGTCCAAGAGGGAGAACGAAAACATTTTCAAGAGTAGGATATCCCGGTTTTGTACATCTGACCCGAAGGTCTGGGCCAAATGCTTGAGTTGTTTAATGTGTTGGAATGGATCCTCAGAGTTAAGCCCATGGAACTTCGGTATGGCATGAATCATATTGGGCTTCAGATCAGAATCGGGTCCTCCAATTGGGATTCGTACTCGGGGTTCGATTGCCACCGCAGCAGGATTATAGTGATCTCGCATCATAGGTCGCTGCGGTGGGTTTACAAAGTTCTGAAAGAGATCGTTCAAGCGTTGAAGTTGGTGTTCAAGATTATTCTCCTCTTCAATGGGTTGTGCCATGATGGGAGAAGAAGGAGAATCAGGGTCTGAGTCAGATGAAAGAATTATGTGGCAGGGTTGCTCCACAAACAAGGGCGTCGAGGCTTGGCCTCGACGAGAATGAATTTCTAAGGGAGGTCTTAAAGGTGGTCTTAAGGACCTCCTACCGAACATGCACCGAAAGATGTGATGAGATCAGAAGGTGCTGGACCCAATCAAGACACCCAAGAATTGTTGGGTGACTATAGAGGTTCGGGGCAGATGGACCCCTGGATCAGAAGATCGCCCACCTGAGAAATACCTGGGCAGCCAGAGAGGGAGAGTCCCGCAGAGACCCCTACACGGTAGAGCGTCCCCACGGGTTACAGGGTTTCCCCCACCCGACCTCTCTTGTCACTGCGGTTCCAGGTAAACCAGAATGGGGATCTTGACCTCTTAAGTCTACTTTTTTTTATTTTAAGATCAAGGTGCTTAATGTTCCACTTGAACTTTTAAGTATTTGGAGTGCAAAAGTGACCTAATATTAAGGTTGGTTGACCCGAGGGATCAACTTCACCTCTTGTTCCTTTGAGAGCTTTTAGGTCCTTCCTTTTATGGTTCAAACAGATTATCAGCCTGATTTGCTTAGGGTTCCTCTTGTATAAATCTTTTCAAGCACGATTTAGGCACACCTCTTTTTGGAAAGTTTGTTTCTTTGTTTTAGAGAAGATGTGTCTCTAAAAACCCTAGCTTTGCAATCCCTAACTTGGCTCTAGTGGGTCCAATTTAGTTGCCGTAGAAATTAGCACCTAGGGCTCAATCAAGAAAGTTTTAGCCCTAGTTGCCTTAGTTGGATGAACAGATAAAAATATGTTGAAATGAAAATCAGGCAACTTGATGAGTTACTAAATATGAGACAGGTAGCCCTAAGTTGATTTCCCTCCCTTTTTTAGATTGTGAGAGGGTTAAGAGAGAGGACTTATGGAGATTACCTGTTCCTTGGAGAGTTTGTTGTGCAGTTGCTATTCTTTCCTTTTTGTTTTGCTTTCCCTGAATGAACACAGCAAAAGCGAGAAGTCAAGTCGGATATTAGATAGAAAAGTTGTACTCAAAAGTTTTAAAAGTGCCCGTTGCTCCCCGGCAACGGCGCCAAAATGTTCGTCACTCTTTTGTGCGGTTTGTTAAAAGATAATATCGTGTTGTAGTATAGCCGCGAAAGCGTTCAAAACAAATAAAGATTTTTATTACTCGAAAACCGGAGTATCCGAGGTCGAACACAGGGAGCAATCTCAGTACTTTGGAAAACCCAAGAATACAACTGTTACATGCAAATATAATTGATTCAAAGAGTTTTTAGAAAAAGTAGAATTAGACGTCTGATTTATGTATCAGACGTCTTAAATGTGATCTTTCTTTCTTTCTTCCTTCTTCTCCTTTCTGCTTCTGTATCTTTCCTTCTGCTTTGCCGTTCCGATCTCTTTGCAATCTTCCCTTGTCCTTCTTCTTCTTCTCTGCGAAGACTTCTTATCTTTCTGCTTCTGTCTTCTTCTTTGGCTTGCTTTTCCTTCTTCTGCAGCGGCTAAGTCCTTCTCTTGCGATCAGCCTGCCTGCACAGGAGCAAACCCTAACCCTTCTCCCGCTACCCGCACGTCTCTCTCTCTCAAGCAATTCACTCAGAGCCGCTCTCCCAGAGCCACAAGCATTAATCGGGTCGGATCGTACCTGGGACCAGGCGCACCTGAATGTGGTGTGATGCGCGAGGAGTGCGTAGGTCTAGGTCGGGTTGGATCCGCCAAGTCCGCGTGGTCAGGTCGCGGGCGAGGCGGGTGGGGTCAGTGAGGGACCTCACCCCTGTGCTTTCGAGGCAGTAAAGCTATATCACAAAAACTCTTTATACCATACCTGTGCCTTGAGATTCCACGATGTGGGACTAAACGTTCCGCCCTTCCTTTGTGCGCGCCCGCAGACTCTCGTGTGCAATTGCCCACGCTGAAGGCCCTGCTGGTGCTCCCCGCTGAACTCAGTCACCTCGCGACACTTGCGAGAGCCAGCTGCACCTGCCGCTTGGGAAGCCTGACGCCTGCTGCTGCTCCAAGCTTCCTGCTGCTTCGGCTGTTAATGGCGGCCGGGGCGTTCACCTGAGATTCCACAGAACGGCCTATTGGCCCAATCAGAATAGCTGGAAACCTTCGTCGTAGCACGGCGAAGGCGGTGGGTGATGCTGTAGGTTGTCGGTCGGCCTAGGCGTGCGCGCCTAGGTCAACCTGTGGCCGGAGATGGTGGGTTGTTCGGGGGGTGGTTATGGAGGTCTGGAGTGGCAGTTGTGGGGTGGAGCGAGTTCCTGGTGGTGAGGCGGAGCTCACGAGGTGGTTGGCGAGCCGTGTGGAGTGGCGGAGTGGTGTGGGCGGCTCGCCGGAGTGCGGTCGGAGGCGAGGAAGATGAAGGCGGTTAGGTACTGTCGAGGGGTAATCAAGTAAAATAGTTGGGGGAAAAGAGAGAGGAGAGGATGGAGAACGTATCTGGGGTTGTCTGGAGGGAAGGGAGGCGGCGGAGAAGACGGCTCGTAACTGCCGTCGTCGGGGAAGAAAGACCCTGAGGGAGGAAGCGGCGACGAAGACGAGGTCAGAAGCGCGCGCGCGGGGTACAGCGCGACGCGGGAGATAGCGGCGGAGAGGACTCTGCTGCTGGTATGGCAGCAGAGTGACGAGAAGGAGGGAAGGAGGTCGCCGGAGCTTGTGGGTCGTTTGGCCGGAGATGGGAGAGGGAGGAATTTGGAAGGGATCTCCGTCAAAATCAAGCTTAGCCTCTTCGACCGGAGTTGTGGGTTCTTATATAGGCGCTGGACTGGGTGTGCAGGGCGTGAAGGGCACGTAATTGCCTGAGGTTGGTCGCCGGAGATGGAAAGGAGTTAGGATACCCAAATCTCCCGTGCGTTCGCACGAGAGATTGGGTTCACACCAGCGATTGTAATTGACTTTATAAGGAAGGGAATTCCTCAGAGAATCCTCCTTCCATTTCTGGGAGGGAATCTCTGAGGGATTAGAGAGCAATCCCTCTCCGAACCTCACCGGAGCTCGGTTCTGCCCTAGCAATGGCGGAAGGACCGGTTTGCAAAGGAGGCGAAGAACCTAGGGGGTTCTCTGCAACGGTATTTAAAAGATAGGGACCAATTTGTGATTTGGGTGTACTAAATTGCAAAGTAGGTCAAGATGACCTCTCCTTAGGTCCAAATTTTGGTACAAACCTAATTTGGACCTAAGGAATCCAATGGTGAAGTTGGATTTTAGGTTTGACCTCGTTTGGCTAGACATTTTGCGTAAAAACCCAAATTAGGTTAATTGAAGAGCTAGGACCCTAATCTAGGTCAAACTAGGTTCCAAAGGCCAAATTAAGTGTTCTAAACCCTAGAGTATGTTTTTCCATGATTCGTAGAGGGTTTACTTGCTTTTTGTTCTGACCGAAACCTTGTTAATTTAAGCGGGTCTGTTTTAGGGTTACCAAGTGTCATTTAGTTCTTAGATTGCACATGAACCCATTTCTGATTGACTCAACCCACTTTTTATCTCATTTAGACCATTTGACCTATGTTTTGCCTCTGAGAAATCCTGTTTACATACTGCAATGGTAAAATTGCAGTTTTAACCTTTATTTCATGTTTTCTTCTCAGGGCACTTGTTCCTTCAGTTAGGCCTTCTTCTAGGTTATGTAGGAGCTTTTATCTTCTTTATTGGGTCAAAATGAGCTAGTTATGGCTCATGATGAGGCTCTCATCAAGAGGTGGCTATGCGAAAGAGTTCTACATAGAGGTGGCTCACTGCAGATGTCGAGTCAGCTCATCCACCTTTCCTGTGATAGAGACCTTGTCCAACCAACTAGCCATTAGCTCCAAGTAGACGGATGCAGACAGGCCCTACGTCTCATGTGCTCCCCTAAGATTCATCGATGCGTGAGCATTCGTCCGGTCGAATAAGCCGATGGAGTCATTACTGATGGCATTCTCGCACATATTTTCGAGAATCTCCCACACCGTGTCCTCATGCTGACCCATGATGTTTCCTCCGCAGGTTGCATTGATGAAAAATCAAATGTCCCCACAGAGTCCCTGGTAAAAAGACTGGACTTGTTCCCATTTAGGAATTCCGTGATGGGGGCACTTTTGCATCAGATCCAAGAATCGATCCCAAGCCTCATGAA
This sequence comes from Thalassia testudinum, assembly GCA_037157565.1. NCBI lineage: Eukaryota > Viridiplantae > Streptophyta > Magnoliopsida > Alismatales > Hydrocharitaceae > Thalassia > Thalassia testudinum. The sequence goes on from JAZHRO010000057.1 coordinate 47,794,235, forward strand.
GAGGTTCTCCCATTTGTTGGGTGAAATGAGTGATCTGATGGCGTAAGACATTTGTCCGACTAACGGGAAAGAACTTCAGAAATTCAAACTAAAGTTCATCCCATGTGTTGATCGGACGAGTATGAGTTTGATACCAATGAGTGGCCTTTTCCATGAGGGAGAAAGAAAACATCTTCATGAGTAGAATATCCTGGTTTTGTGCATCTGACCTGAAGGTCTAGGCCAGATGCTTGAGCTGTTTAATGTGTTGGAATGGATCCTTGGAGTTAAGCCCATAGAATTTTGGTATGGCATGAATCATATTAGGCTTGAGTTCGGAATCAGGATCTCTAGGTGGGATTCATACTCTAGGTTCGATTGCCACCACAGCGGGATTATAGTGATCTCACATCATAGGATGCTGTGGTGGGTTCACAAAGTTTTGGAAGAGATCATTTAGGCGCTGTAGCTGGTGCTCAAGGTTGTTCTCTTTTTCAATAGGTTGTGCTATGATGGAAGAAGGAGAACTTGGTTCTAAATCAGAGGAAAGATCTATGTGGTGGGGTTGCTGCACAAACAAGGGCGTCGAGGCTTGGCCTTGAGGAGAGTGAATTTCCAAAGGAGGTCTTAAGGACCTCCTACCAAACATGCACCGAAGGATTTGATGAGATTAGAATATGCTGGACCCAATCCAGACACCCAAAATATGTTGGGTGACTATAGAGGTTCGGGGCGAATGATACCCTTAGCCAGAAAGGTCATCCACCTGAGAAATACCTAGGTAGCCAGAGAGGGAGAGTCCCACGAAGACCCCTACACGATAGAGCATCCCCACGGGTTACAAGGTTTCCCCCACCTGACCTCTCTTATCACTAAGATTCCAGGTAGACCAGAATGGGGACCTTGATCTCTTAAGTATACTTTTCTTACTTAAGATCAAGGTGCTTAGGATTCCACTTGAACTTTAGTTCTTTTGAGTGCAAAATGACCTAATTTTATGGTTGGTTGACCCAAAGGATCAACTTCACCTCTTTGTTCCTTTGAGAGCTTTTAGGTCCCTGCTTTTAAGGTTCAAATGGATTAAGAGCCTAATTTGCTTAAGGTTTCTCTTGGATAGATCATTTAAAATAAGGCCTAGGCACACCTCTTTTTGAAATTTTTGATTCTTTGCTTAGAAGAAGATGTGTCTCTAAATTCCTAGCTTGTAATCCTTAAGTTGTCTCTATTTGGTCCAATTTAGTTGCCTCAAAAATTGGTATCTAGGGCTCAATCAGGAAGGTTTTAGCCCTAGTTACCTTAATTGGATGTGCAATTCAAAATGAGTAGAAAGTAAAAATTAGGAAACTTTTGTGAATTACTAAATATGGAAACAGGTAGCCCTAGATTGATTTTTCTTTATTTTCCTTTTCAGATTTTGAGGGGATTAAGAGAGAGGGCTAATGAAAGTTTACCTATTCCTTAGTGTGGTTGTTGTGTGGCTGCTTTTCTTTCCTCGACTTTCCCTGAGACAATCACAACAAAAGAGAGAAATTAAGTTAGTATTGAATCAGTTGTGATCAAAGCTTCCAAAATGGCTGTTGCTCCCTAGCAACGGTGCCAAAAATTGATTGCTTGCGAGGCGAAATCATGTTTTAAAAAGACGTTCGTTGCAGTATAGTTGAAATCGCCGCAAAAATAATTTACAATTTATTTTACTCAAAAACTAAAGTATCCGAGGTCAAACTCAGGGAGCAAATTGATATTTTAGAAACTAAATCCCAATCTCAAATTACTCAAAAGATGATATCAATGCAATCCGATGTATATGAAAACTAGAGAGAGAAAATCCAAACAGGAATAGATTTGTCTTTCTTCTCTTTTCTTCCTTCTCTCTCTGTGTGACTTCTTCCTTTTTTTTCTCTCTTTATTTTCCTTTTGCTTTCCTCTGCTTGGCCGCACCTTCTCCTTCTTTCTTTCTCTGACTTTCCCTTTTTTTAGATGTCTGATTCTATGAATCAGATGCCTTATCTTGCGGTTGCTATAGTGCCTTCTTCTGCTCTCTTCTTTTGCTCTCTATCATCTCTTTCTTCTTCCTTTCTTTTTGTCTTCTTCTTCTGCAGCTCCTTCTGTTCTTGATTCCTCCTTCTTCCTTCTTCTACCTTGTCATTCTTTTTCAACCTTGACTTTGCTACTCCTCTACTACAGTGCTTCTTCTTCACCTTCTTTCTTCCATCTTCAGCTGCTCCTCTTCTTCTTCCTTTCTCTACGGCTTCCTCCTTGGCTTTTTCTTCTTCTCCTTCCCGCAGCTCCTTCTTCAGCTGCACCTTCTCCTTCCTTCGTCTTCTACCTCAGCTTCTCTACAGCTACAGTGCCATCTTCCTTCTCCTCTTTAGCTGCTCCTTCATCTTCCTTCTACTTCTTTGATTTCTTCTTTTCCCTGCACACACGAGAGTGAAAAACCTATCCCCTACCCTCCCCTGCATCTCTCTCCCTCTATTTCTCTCTTCACTCTCTCAGAGCCAGCCGGGTAAATGGGTCGGGTTACGCGTGCCCGGGTCCAAGCACGCCGGCGTGGGTGGTGCACAAGGAGTGCAGGGTATATGGGTTGGGTACTAGGTTCGCGTGGGTGTGCATCATGAACGGGGCAGGGGTGTAGGCGAGGGGACCTCACCCCGTGTTCTGAGGCGATAAGAGGGAAACACAAAAACAACTTAAATGACTCCTCTGCACCAACCACTTCCGAGGTGGTACTAAAGTCCCACTCGCTTCTTCACGCACTTAGGTGAGGAATGTCGCTCAATTGCCTCAGGTAGGTGCCTCGCAGAGCCTACTCTCTGGTTGGATGCATTCATGCACTCAACGTGCATCACCTGGAGCACAGCACCTGGGTGGATGCAGCCTGGAGCGCTGCTTGCAACCCCCTTGCTCCGTGCTAGAATGGCGGCAGGGGCTCAAACCTGAAACCACTCAATACGGCCTCGCGACCTCATTAAACCAGATGGGGAGTTTCACCGTGGCACGGCGAAGGTACCTAGGTGGGTGGGTGGCCATGGGGTGGCCTAGGCGTGCGTGCCTAGGTCACTCTGTGGCTGTGAAGATGGGTTTGATCGGGGGGCATTTATGGAGGTGTTGGCAAGTAATGGAGGGTTAGATGATGCTCAGTGGGTGATGGCGAAGGTGATGAGGTGTCTGGTGAGGCATGTGGAGATGTGAAGCGGTGGATGCACCTCACCGGTGGTCTGCCAGAGGTGGAGAAGGTGGTGGTGGTCTATGGCGTAGAGTGGACAAAAATAGCAATAAAGATAGGGGAAATAAAGAGGGGAGAGAGGGGAAGAGTTCTAACCTACTTAATGGATGAAAGGAGGGAGGAGGCGGACGGCTCGTATTTGCTGTCGCCAGAGAAGAAGACCCTGAGGTGAGAATGACGACGACGAAGAAGGGTTCGGAGAGGCGCATGCAAGTACGGTGCGACACGGAGGAGCACAATAGAGAAGACTCTACCATTGGTATGGTGGCAGAGTGGCGAGAGGAGGGTGGAGAGGTCGCCGAGGCTTGCAGGTAGTTGGCTGGAGACGAGGGAGGATGAAATTCAAGGGGCATCCGCAGCCAAAACAAGCTTACCCCAAGCGGCTGGTCTTGGAGTTTCTTTTATAGGCACAAGCAGAGGGTCAGATGCTTGGCAGGCAAGCAAAATCCTCGTCGGAGGTCACCACAGGTACAATACCCACACATCTCAAGCGTTTCATGAGAGGTATGGTGCGAATCAAGGCATGGGAAGCTGCTCAGGTAGTAGGGGACTTCTCAGAGAAACTCCCTTTCAAATCTGAGAGCAGCTCCCTGGGGAAGTGAGGAGAAATCCTCTTCAAAACTTTGTTAGAGGTATGGGTCTTCTACTGCAATGGCAGAGGAATCGGTATGCAAAAAGTGACGAAGAAGTTGAAGGGGTTTTTGCGAGGGTTTTCAAAAGTTTTGGGTCAGAATGTAATTGGGTGGACTATTTTGCAAAGTAGGTCAAGATGGCCTTCCCTTAAGTCCAAATTTAGGTACAAACCTAATTTGGGCCTAAGAAATCCAATGGTGAAGTTGGATTTTATGTTTCACCACGTTTTCTTGGATATTTTTCACAAAAACCCAAATTAGGTTAAATATTGAGCTTGGACCCCAATCTAGGTCAAAATAGGTTCCAAAGGCCAAATTGAAAATTCTAAACCCTGTGGGATATTTTTCCATGAATTTTAGAGGGTTTAGTTAATTTTTATCCTAATTGGAACCTTGTGAAATTAAGTAGGTTTGTTTTAGGGTTATAGAATCTCATTTAATTCTTAAATTTCACAATAACCCTTTTTTGACTGAACCATCCCACTTTTTCTCTTATTAAGTCCAATTGACCTATGTCTAGACCTTGAGAAATCCCTTTGAAGTACTACAATGGTAAAATTGTAGCTTTACCCTTTGTTTCATATTTTCTTTCCATATCAGTGGTCTCTTGAGTTAGGCCTCCCTTTAGGTTATGCAGGAGCTTTTGTTCACTTTCCTAGGTCAAAATAAGTGAGTTAGGGCTCATGATGAGGTCCTCATCATACCCCCATGCCTAGCTTTTGCTAGTCCCTTAGCAAAATTTCAAGGTTTTAACTTCTGTTCTAGACCATGAGTTTCCTTCACCAGTTTTGATAAGTGCCTTTTCTTCTTTTTCTTTTGTGATTAGGTCAGAATGCCGATAGTAGGCCAAAAGGTACTCTAGTACCAACCAAGATCCGGACCTGACCAGCCTTAGCCTCAGTCCTCCATGAAGGATTTTAAGGCCCACAGGAACTACCCTAAGGTTCATTGGACTCCGTGGTTAATGCACCCGTGCTTAAGACATATTTTAGCCTTAGTTCAATTTGCAGTGCATTTTTGTAAGAGAGAGACAGAGGATTTATTTGTTTGGAGAGTTTTCTCTCTCTTTTCTTTTTATTTCTAGCTTTGGATTGGCTTCACAACAGGGTCTGTATCGGTGTTGAACGTATCGAATCACCACGCTAACAAGTTTGGTTTTAGAAAACCTGTCGTTGTATCTTGAAAGTGAAGAATTTGTGTTCAACAAATAAAATTTATACCAAAATTGAAATTCCAGGTCGAACACAGGGAGGCGGATGTTTGATTTAAAAATTACGCGTTTCTTTTTATTTGTCACGAAGTAATTCAATTTAAAACTATGTAATTATTACACATAGAAATCAAAATGAGATGTAGAATAAATAAAGAATTTATCATTAAGTACATTCTTCATTACAACTAGAAAGAATAAAACAATTGCACTAGAAAGCAATAAATTTACTCTAGAAAGCATTAAAAGAATGGAGGGAGAAATGTCCTCGATGATCGCTTGGAGGACGAACAGAACTACTCTAGAAAGCAGTAAAAAGAATAGGGAGAGAGAAAGCTGGATAGGATGGCGCCTGGATGAAGCAGGACGAAGGAGGACGAAGCAAAAGAACGGGAATGGAGCAACATGCCGTCGTCATCGTGGGATCCACTTCCAAAGGAGGACGAAAATTTGGACTTTATCTCGTGAGAAGCATCCTGGGTATGGGACAAGCTTCGCTTGAGCTTTGGAGAGGTAGAGAAGAGAAGGAAGGGATGAGAATTTCGTATGGAGGGCGTCTCCTTTTATAGTTGCAAGGAGTGGGGTCAAAATGGTCATTACATCTTCAAAATAATAAATGAGGGGTCTTTAGTGACGGATAAATCCATCAATAAAGCCCCCAACGTGGGCGTAGCTCCCACGCCCACGCGTGCCTCCTCAGCTACCTGCTTCTTCAACGCCCACGCACGTTCATCAGATCTCAGCCGTCGCATCGCAAGATCGGACGACTTAAGATGCATCTTCACCCGCTCGCTATGCGCCCGCTTGGCGAGTGCGATCACGCGTGACGCTGCGCGTTCAATTGTGCGTGATCTCAATTGAGCACAGACGGCCGTCCGATGGCGATCCAACGCTCGCCATCGCCCGCACGCCCGCGCCTTCCTCCCTTTCGCTGTGGTTCGAACCCGCGCCCGTAGCTTACGTAAGCGCGCTCGACCACTGCGCTACAAGGCGCAGATGGTCGAGCGGGCGCTTTTAGGCACGGCTAACCACAATCGTTGGATCGAGATCCAACGATGGAGAGGGAGCGGGTGCGAGGCCTTTAGAGATTGCATGTGGTCATTTGGGTGGTCGGGATGGCACCACGTGGCGCCATCTTGGCCATCCATCTTCTGGAAGTTGTAGATGGTGCCACGGATGTCGGATTGACTCGATTTTTATGTCGTTGGGCTGCGATCGTCGATCCGAATTCATCCGTGCAGTTGGATTTGTCATTTGAAGTGTGGATTTACACCATCCTAACCCATGATCTTCTAGGGTTCCCCGATCACTATCTGATGCTACGGATGCCTGATTAGGGCGATCTTGGAGTCGTTGAACTCCACGTGGCGCCATCTTGGCTGTCCATCTTCTGGAAGTTGTAGGTGGTGCCATGGACGTCGAATTGACTCGATTTTTGTGTCGTTGGGCTACGATCGTCTATCCGAATTCATCCGTGCGGTCGGATTTGTCATTTGAAGTGTGGATTTACACCATCCTGGCCCTTGATCTTCTAGGGTTCCCCGATCACTATCGGATGCTACGAATGCCTGATTAGGGCAATCTTGGAGTCGTTGAACTCCAATTGTCTCCTTGATCACATCCATGTGGTTGAATCTTTGATCCGAGGCCTCGATAAAATGTTTGCCCTGTCCAAGCACATAAAAGAAGACAATTAACCTCCATTTTATTCAAACTACTCTAAATGTAGGATGATGCATGTTATGCAATATTTATATCATGAAATTCAATCCTATGCTTAAGAACATGCATAAATAGACATCTTAAGTAGTGTAAATGTGTTTACATCAATCAGATTCCTCGTCCCCATCATCAATCCTCAAAGGTCCTTAGCAATCGATGCTTCGTGATAGCACCGCCCATGGTAACCCCCAGAACCCTGGTTTTTGAGATTTCAAGATAATCCTACCCATGGCATTCTGTGGCTGAATCCAACCCTGGCAATCGACATTTCATGATAATGCCACCATGGTATCTGAACCAGCAGAGTGCTTACTTGCCCCCGGTAGGATATGTAAATATCCTAAGAGATAAGCATCAAGGAGACGATATGTTGTTACGCATCTTCGAGGGGAATTTTCCATCTCTCCGTGTCGGGAACTCGTCCAAATCAACTTGTGTTGATCAGCTGCTCCTAATCTAGGCAACATTTTCAGAACATTAAAATGCTTTTGTGTGATTTTGATAGTTATACATACTGAACCAGACTGTGTGTGAATTGGGGTGCTTAGGTTACCAAGTCCCGCAAATCGAAGGTCAGTTAACGAGGCCGAATACTCCATAAGCCTTAGACCTAATACTTAAGCTTTGCATTTTCCCCAACCTCTTGAGGATTATCCAGATCTTAGCGCATACTAAGAGTCTAGCCAAAAAGGCTTAAGGTCAGTGTTCCTACTAATCTCTTTTTGTGTCTCCTTAGCACTTTTCTTTGCTTTTCTTTATGTGGTCTAGAACTTCAGTTAATCCCTTAATCTTTTACTAATGACTATCTCTTTCTTTTTCATTTTGTGCTCCTTTTTTGGAATTTTGCTCTTTTTCCTCCTCCTGTTTTGTATAGCCCGAAAATTTTCTCTCCTCTTCCTCAATTTTTCTTTTAGATATGTGATCTTTTTGTTGATGCCTTTTCTTGATATGAGTTTTCATACATTTTGCACTTTCAATGCTTCTGATTTTACCGTCGGTGCTATTTTTGGCTAGCATCTGGAGAAACAACATTTTGTTATATACTATGCTAGCAAGATGCTGAATGAGGCGCAGCACAATTATGCTGTCACTGAAAATAATTGCTAGCAGTAGTATTTGGGTTGGGGAAATTCAGATCTTATCTATTAGGGTCCAAAGTTATCATCTTCACTGACCACTCTGCCCTTCGGCATTTGTTCACAAAGAAGGATGCTAAACCTCGGCTCATCAAATGGATCCTTCTATTGCAGGAATTTGATATTGAAATCTACGACAAAGTTGGAAAGTAGAATGTTGTGGTGGATCACCTATCTAGACTGGACCTAGCCCACATTCCTTATTCCCTGCCTATCCATGACCAATTTCCAGATGAATCCCTTTTGGCAGTTCACTCTGTTGAGTTCCCTTGGTACACGGATATCGCAAACTATGATGCTGCAGGCAAGATTCTCGCGAACCTATCCAAGGACCAGAAGCTAAAATTTACTGTGGAGGCCAAATTCTACCTCTGGGATGACCCATTACACTTCCGTATTGGACCAGATCAGATTATTCAAAGATGCATCCCAAATTCTGAGATCCCTAATGTCTTATCTTTTTGCCACAACAATGCTTGTGGTGGTCATTTCTTGGGATGGAAAACTGTTCAAAAATTTTACTGTCAATATTTTTCTAGACAACTATTTCAGAAATACACACGAATACACCCAGCACTGTAAACAATGCCAGTCGATTAGCTCCATGACCAAGAGAGACATGATGCCACTCCAGCCCATCATGGTTGTAGAAGTGTTTGATGTCTGGGGCATCAATTTTATGGGCCCTTTTCTGAACTCACATGGCTTCTAGTACATATTACTAGCTGTTGATGATGTCTTAAAGTGGGTTGAGGCCATCCTAGCGAGACGGGCTGATCAAAAGACTGTCATTTCTTTCATACGAGAATACATCTTCGTGAGATTCGAAATACCCCGTGCTCTGATTAGCGACAGGGGAAGCCACTTCATCCATGCCCACTTCAAGTCATTATTAAAGAAATATGGGGTACATCACCATATAGCCAACCTGTATCACCCGCAGACCAAAGGGTAGGATGAAGTGTCTAACTGTCAGATCAAGCTGATTCTCCAGAAGACAGTTAGACCAGACAGGAAGGACTGGTCCAATAAATTAGTTGATGCACTCTGGGAATATCGAACCACGTACAAGGCCCCACTCGAAATGTCACAATATTGTATAGTATATGGCAAGGCCTGTCACCTTCCTATAGAGCTGGAACACCACACCTTTTGGGCGGTGCGAAAATGTAACCTTGACCTCGATGCAGGAGTTCAAGAACAGAAACTCCAGCTCAACGAATTAGAAGAGATCCGGTGGGAGGCCTATGAGAATGTATTTATATACAATGACAAGACCAAGGCCTTTCATGATTGCCACATCTGGAGTAAAGCATCCACGCCTAACCAGCAAGTCTGGTTGTTTGATTCGTGACTAAAACTTTTTTGAGGGAAGCTCAAGTCCAAGTGGACTGGACCATATGTTATGATTCACCAATATCCTATTGGGGCATTCCAAATAAGGGACCCAAATTGGCCAGCACCTCAAGCAATTCACAGCATAGGAACTGTTCACGGGCGTTTCGTGCGGATTTAAAGCGTATTATGTTGTAGTATAACCGACAAAACGTTCGAACAAATACAAAGTTTTTATTACTCGAAGACCGGAGTATCCGAGGTCGAACACAGGGAGCAAATGGAACTTACCACTAAATCAAAATGTAATTGAACACTCTAATTTACTCAAAATATCAATTCAGGTATGAATGTATGCGATTAAAAGGAGTTAGGGCAAAAAAATATGAAATTGGACGTCTGATCTTGTGATCAGACGTCTTAAAAGCATTTCTCCTTTTCTTCTTGATTATTCTTCTTCTTCTTCTGCTGCAGTCTTTGCTCTTTCTTTTCTTCTTCTGATCTCTGCAAAGTCTTCACTTGGCTTCTCTGTGCCTTTGCTTCTGGCTTGCTCTTTTCTTTCTTCCCCTGCGAAGGCTTCTTTCTTGCTTCTTCTTCTCTGCCTTGTTTCTTCCTCTTCTATTCTTCTCTGTCGTTCCTTCTTCTTTCTTTCTTTTCCTTCTCGCGGCCAAGTCCTTCTCCTCCTGCATTCAGCCTGCCTGCACAGGAGCAAAACCTAACCCTTCTCCCTCTACCCACGCATCTCTCTCTCTCAAGCAATTCACTCGAACCGCTCTCCCAGAGCCACGGTCTTAATCGGGTCGGATCGTACCCGGGACCAGGCGCACCTGCAGGTGTGTGATGCGCGAGGAGTGCGTAGGTCTAGGTCGGGTCGGATCCGCCAGGTCCGCGTGGTCAGGCCGCGGACGAGGTGGGTGGGGTCAGTGAGGGACCTCACCCCTGTGCTTACTGAGGCGATAAGAGTAAAACGCAAAAACAACTTATATGGTACCTGACGGTTACAATCCCACGATGTGGGACTATCTGGTCTCGCCTTCACGCGCGCCTGCAGAAGCCTCGTCGTGCGATTGCCCCGCAGCTGCTGGCTCTGCTAGCGCTCCTTGGCTGGACTCGTTCACCTCGTGACACTCGTGCTAGTATGCAGCACCTGTAGCCTGGAAGACCAGGTGCCTGGAGCTTCGTGGGAGATTCATCAGAGGTCATCCATGGCGGCAGCGGCTCGAACCCTGTCATACACAAAACGCGCCTCTCGGCCAAATCAGAATAGCTAGTGACCTTCGCCGTGGCACGGCGAAGGTGGTGGGCAGTGCTGCAGGCCGCAGGTCGGCCTAGGCGTGCGTGCCTAGGTCAACCTGTGGCCGGAGATGGTGGGTTGGTCGGGGGGTGATTGTGGAGGGCTAGAGTGGCAGTGGTAGGGTGGAGTGTGTTCCTGGAGGTGAGGCGGAGCTTTCGAGGTGGTTGGCGAGCCGTGTGGAGGGCTGGAGTGGTGTGGGTGGCTCGCCGGAGTGCGGTCGAAGGCGAAGACGATGGAGGTGGTTAGCGTCTGTCGAGGGTCGATCAAGGGAGATAACAGGGGGAAAAGAGAGAGGAGAGGATGGAGAGGAGTTCTAACCTAACTGTAAGGACGAAAGGGGACGGAGGGTGAACAGTAGTACCTGCTGTCGCCGGAGAAGATGACACCCAGTGGGGGAGGACGACGGCGACGACGGGGCTGAGGCGGCGTGCGCTGGTACTGCGCGACGCGGAGGAAGGTCAGGAAGTTAACTCTGCCACTGGTTTTGTGGCAGAGCGAAGAGGGAGGGGAGGGAACCTCGCCGGAGCCTGCTGGGAGTTTGGCCGGGCAGGAGGAGAGGAATTGGGGGTGGAACCTCGGCCAAACCAAGCTCAGCCTCTTCGGCCGGAGTTGTGGGTTCTTATATAGGCGCTGGACTTGGTGTGCAGGGCGTGAAGGGCACGTAATTGCCTGAGGTTGGTCGCCGGAGATGGAAAGGAGTTAGGATACCCAAATCTCTCGTGCATTCGCACGAGAGATTGGGTTCACACCAGGGATCGATATCGGTCTTAAATGGAAGGCAATTCTTCAGAGAATTCTCCTTCCATTTCTGGGAGGGAATCTCTGAGGGATTAGAGAGCAATCCCTCTCCGAACCTCGCCGGAGCTCGGTTCTGCCCTAGCAATGGCGGCAGGACCGGTTTGCAAAGGAGGCGAAGAATCTAGGGGGTTCTCTGCAACGGTATTCAAAAGATAGGGACCAATTTGTAATTTGGGTGTACTAAATTGCAAAGTAGGTCAAGATGACCTCTCCTTAGGTCCAAATTTTGGTATAAACCTAATTTGGACCTAAGGAATCCAATGGAGAAGTTAGATTTCAGGTTTGACCTCGTTTGACTGGATATTTTGCGTAAAAACCCAAATTAGGTTAATTGAAGAGCTAGGACCCTAATCTTGGTCAAACTAGGTTCCAAAGGCCAAATTAAGTGTTCTAAACCCTAGAGTATGTTTTTCCATGATTTGTAGAGGGTTTACTTGCTTTTTGTTCTGACCGGAACCTTGTTAATTTAAGCGGGTCTGTTTTAGGGTTACCAAGTGTCTTTTAGTTCTTAGATTGCACATGAACCCATTTCTGATTGACTCAACCCACTTTTTATCTCATTTAGACCATTTGACCTATGTTTTGCCTCTGAGAAATCCCGTTTATCTACTGCAATGGTAAAATTGCAGTTTTAACCTTTATTTCATGTTTTCTTCTCAGAGCAGTTGTTCCTTCAGTTAGGCCTTCTTCTAGGTTATGTAGGAGCTTTTATCTTCTTTATTGGGTCAAAATGAGCTAGTTATGGCTCATGATGAGGCTCTCATCAGGAACCTCCTCCAGCTGACGAACTCATTCATCTTATCGTTGATATCTGAGTAAGCTCTCGCCCAGCTGGAGGCTTTAAACTTAGCTCATATAGATAGCATATCCCACATTCTACCATCATCTATATATACCATTTTTATGCATAGCATTTTTTTCTTTTAGCATATTGCATAGTGTCAGGTTGGCTGATGCTGAACGTTAAAACTTCAAGAGCAATTCCAAGTGATTTCTACCCATTTACTCCTTGCTGTATTTATCTTCTTTTATATTCATGCATGAGGATATGCAAGAACTTAGGCATGGGAGGGTAGATAAGACAAAACTGAAAAATTTTATGCTTACATTTAGGAAAACCTCAGAGCTGCATGTCAAACGTACTTTAGGACCCTAAATAAAAGAACAACCAACTCCACCTCCAAGGCTCACATTGGAGCTAAAAATCATCCACAATAGCCACTTCCGACTCACCTGCTCACCTTTTATTCTAAATTTAGGGTGATGCTAAATGTAACTGAAAGGGAAATTTCTTGAAGTATGAATATAAGAGGTTACTTGTTTATAGCATATATACTTAGTGCATCCATGAATAAGATTATCTTATTAAGAGAATGCATTAGGGATTTTATCCTCTAGTTGATTCTTGTAATCTGGAATCTAATACAATTTTTCACACACATGTTGAATTTGCAATGGATTCATGGTGAAGGCTGATAAACATCTTTAGTCTGTCGAGAAGAAGCAATGTTCTTTCCCCTGAAGCCCTTGACAATGTTTTAGAAGTTGGCATATTTTCTTCCAAAAATCCACCAAATAGTGTAAGATGAGAATAGAGAGTACTAGTGCTCTAGGATTAGTGCAAGGAATCTGGAATCCTAGATAATTAGGTGATGATACTCAGAGATTAGGCATAGTTTTTACTCTCGGTTCCTGCATATACATTTTTGTGCAAAATTTTGAGAGCCACCAAATAAGGCAAACATGCAGAGAGCGAGATTTCATAAAACTATGGCTAAAGTGGATGGTTACGACCATCTTTATGGAATCCTCGGCTAAAGGAGGGTATTGAAGTCAAGGTCAGAAATACACTGTCCTATCTGTCTCTCCCGATGCCGTGAGTAGGCACTTCCACCAAATAAGTCACTCAATGTCTCTTGAGTACCACCAATCTCTATTAATGCCTCCTTAATAAAGTTCATGATTGTATGCTAGCTTGTGTTGTGTCGAAAAAAAAATTATACATAGAAAAAAAGGGAAAAAAATGAAAAAAAGAGAAAAATTAGAAAAAGAAGAAAAAGAAAAGAAAAAGCGGATGTGAATATTTGGTGTTTATTTTAGTTGCATTGAGGCAATACCACCAAAAAAATTTGAGATCCCCCAAATAAGGCCTTAACCTATCTTTCTATGCTTCTGACTACCTGAATACTGGCTGAGGAATTTCAACTTAGCGTTAGGGTTATGGAATTCAATTAAAGTGTTAATGCCAAGTGAGACCACCAAATACGGATCATATGTGAGAATCTGGTGAGATTGTGAGCTCTAAGAAAAAAAAAACAGAGAGTAAGAGAGAATGAATACAAAGGAACCAGAAAAGAGCATAGTTTTTCTCGTCTTTCGCTAAGTTGAGTTACTTGATAATCTGAGAATCTAGATTCTGAAGTACTATTCTCTATGTAGTACCAACAGAGAGTGAGCCACCAAATAGACACCCGCATCCCTCAGACATCCTCTACCCAAGCTTAAAGTTGGGGTGGAATTCATAGGATATTTTGAATACCCTGAGGGAAGAAGTCCACCTATCCTGCTAGAATTTTTACTAGGGGTCAAGTACAAGCTTTATTGGTGAATCAAGTCTTTCACTCGAATCTGCTGCAAAAGCTATGTAGCTACACTTTCATGACGGTCTGGATTTCTAGAGCATAGGATGAAAACAAAAAGGATAAAAATCTCTGGGCATACACTTGATGAAATAATCAATCCCTGAGGGACCCTTCTATGAATAATTTAGTCTCACTAGCAAGATTTAGGCATGGGGGTATGATTGCGTAGCAATCATAGGTCCTAATTAACCTAAATTAGGCTAGGACTTAGCATAAGTTAGGGTAGTTCATGCATGCATAAGAATTATTTGCATCTTTACTGTTCCTCTTATAGCTATGCATAGAATAATACTATAATATACTAACTAGGTGCATTATATAATTCGTAGGAAATAAGAAGCTCAGAAGCTGGATCAGAGATTGGATCTGAAGCTGGTCCTGAAGCCAGAGTTGCAGCAGAGTTGGAGCAGAAGACCTAGAATAAGATGTAGTAGATAATAATGTAAGAGGTTGAGGTATGCTACTATGTTAAGCAGGAATAAACAGTAAATTACGAAGAACTTAGGTCCATCCTAAACCTGGATAGCCTAAAAGCTTCCCCAAGCCTTACCCACCCTTAAATTAGGTCACTGTACGCGAGGAATCCCTAAAACCCTACTTCCAGCCTATATCTGGACGTCTACATGAGTTATAGGACGTCCAGAACCCTTAGCCACAACCCACACACCACAAACCCACTTCAGCAGCATTATAAGATGTCTAGACACTTGGTCAGACATCCAATTTCTACAGCATACCCAAAATAGAACCTAGAATCCCTCTTGACTCTGATTGGACGTCCAGACAATAAGTCTGGACTTCAAATTTTTCACTATAAGATGTATGATAAATTTATTGGATGTCCAGAACTACCCTCCAGATCTTGTTTTGAGATTCAAGCCTTGATCTTGGATCTCTAGCTCCCTAAACCCAATTATAGCCCCCAAGGAACCTAAATTAAGGTGCCCTAACCCTAGTACATCACCTCTAGATCTCCCTAATTAGGTCCTCACTAAACCTAATTGACTTGGATCGTGGTCAATCTGTTCAGCCTATTCAATTGGACTCATCGTATCCAATTGAGCCCTGATCTCAACACACACTATCCAATTAGACTCAGTGAGAGTCCAATTGACCTAGACCTAACTTAATTGAGTTATTTTACTCTCAACTAGGTTTCCGCACACCCAATTAAACTTATATTAAGTTTAATTGCACTTTACCTTAGTGAATTAGGGTTTACAACCCTAATTTGAGACCTACCTTGACCTAAATCGACTAGAACCGGGTGGGATGTCGAGGGGTGGAGAGAGAGGGGCAAAGGGCGATGGGTGGCGATGTCGAGGTCGTGGCTATGTTTGGAAATGAGGGTGGCTGGAAGACGTGGAGATTGAAGAATTAGAGAATGGAGAGGAGGTGGCCATCTCATGTGGGCAGAGCTTTCAGAGTTGGGTCATGGGCAGGATGGAAAGGATGAATGGGGAGGTCCTATACTATAGATGTAGAAGAAGAAGGCATATGGCAGCGATATGTAGGAACCCCCTTGTGTGTCTTGCGTATGGAGGAGAAGGGCACAGGTGTGTGACAGAAATCATTTTTGCACATTTGAAAGTCGTCGGAATCGTAGTATAGTTGCACAAAAATGTTCGTCAAAAATTAAGTTTGTAAAAATAACGAGACTTTGAGTCGTGGTCGTTTGTCTCTGGGAGGCGCTTGCTTTACGTTTGAATTCAATCTTATACCGATCTACTCTGTTTAAAAACACACGCCGTTTTCCAATCTCCTGATTAAGATTTCACCACTTCTATTATGAACTCGGATTATGTGCGCGGGCGTTAAATAAATCACAAAGGTGAACGTGTGAGTTTCTGTGCACACGATTCTAGTGATGTGGTGACTATTTATGGAGAATGCATCTATCATTAGATTCTCTATATTCTTAGGAAACAAAATGCTTGTTGCAGAATAGATAAACAAATGAAAAAAAGGCAACTTGAATCATGCAAAAAGAATGGCAATCATTAAGCTCATGGTGAATTCAAACATATAGAGAGATGTATATATAAATGCATTTCAATTCATTCCATTGGAGAGTTGTTTGCAACAAGAACCGTAGAGGAAAGCTTGCACATAAATGCTTAACATGTAAATCTAGCTACCAGAAAATGATTGCATACAAGAATCTATGGGGGGATTTTGCATGCATCATTGGGGGAGAGTAAAGACTACACTACTAAGCAGTAACAAAAGCAATAAAAACTACAAAGAGCATAAACTACTAATCTAAATCTAGCAGAACAAAAGGGCATTCAGGGGTGGTCCCCGATGTCCTTGGAATGGTCGGGAGGAGAATGAGGGGCGGCCAATGCAGCTTAGGCCAGCCCTTAGAGAGAGAGAGAAGTGATCCAGCATCCTGACATGGTGTCCCTCATGGTGGCGATGAGCTCGTGGAGGTGGAGTGGCTAACCTAAGTGGAGGTGGGCATGCATGGAGCCAATGAAGTGAGTGGTGCCAAGAATGTGAATGGGTGCACTTGGCCGCCCATTGGGTCTTTTTATAGACTCAAGGGCTTCTCCCTAAAGAGGTGTGGAACTCTCTAGAGAGAGTCCAAGAGTGGCCGGCCATATGGTTATGAGATCCAAAAATTGTGGATCTCATTTTGAATGCCTCTTGGTTGCTAAATTTGGCAACTAAGAGGTGGCACCACTTCAAGAGAGTTCTAGAGAACTCTAGGGAAGTGTGTGTGCATGAATGGGTGTGTGTGTGTGTGTGTGTGTGTGTGTGGTCGTGCTCTGTGTGGCTAGGTGGCTTAGGTTAGGTCCTAAGGACTTTAGGTAGGTGTTTGTTTTGAATTAGGGTTACAAACGCTAATTGCTAAGGGGAATTTGCGATTAAATTTAACCTAAGTTTAATTAGGTGAGTGTGAACCTAATTGAGAGTGAAAGAACTCAATTAGGTTGGGTTTAGGTTAATTGGATTCTCACTAAGTCCACTTGAACTTGTGTGGGTTGAGATCTAAGCTCAATTGGACTCAATGAGTCCAATTGACTTAGGTGAAGGTAATTGACTTTGATCTAAGTCAATTAGGTTTGGTGAGGGCCTAATTAGGTCCTTAGGTAGGTCTAGAGGTGATGTACTACAGAGGACACCTTAATTTAGGTTCCTATGGGGTTAGGATTAGGTCTAGGGAGTTAGAGATCCAAGATCAAGGCTTGAATCTCAAAACAGGGACTCGAGACTAGTACCAAACATCCAAAAATGTGATCAAACGAGTTATACTCAAAAATAAAAAGTCCAGACTTCAGTTCTAGACATCCAATCTGAGTCAGGGGGAAATCAAGGTTCTGTTTTGGGTATTCTATAGAAGTTGGACGTCTGACAAAGTGTCTGGACGTCCAATAATTCTGCAAAAGTGAGTTTGAGGTGTGCAGGAGATGGCTAAGGGTCCTGTTCATCCTATATCTTATCTGGACGTCCAGATAAGGGTTGGAACTAAGGTTTTAGGGCTTCCTAGGGTGTTGTGACCTAATCTAAGGGTGGTTAAGGCTTGTGGAAGTCTCTAGGCTATCCTAGGGCTAGGATGGACCTAAGCTCTTCACATTTTATTGCTTTATTCCTACTTAATAGAATAGCAATCCTTTAACTCTCTTACATTATTATTCCTACATCTAAACTAAGCCTTCTGCTCCAGCTCTGCTACAACTCCCGTTATTCCTAATCCAGCTTCAGATCCTGCTCCTGATTGAGCTCCTAATCAGCTTATTGCTAGCAATTGACATAATGCACTTAATCAGCACATTACAACATTATTTCATGCATAGCTAAAACAAAACAGTAAAGATACAGACAATGCTTATGCATGAATGAATTACCCTAACTTATGCTAAGTCCTAGCTTAATCTAGGTCAATTAAGACCTATGATTGCTACACAATCATATCCCCATGCCTAAATCTTGCTAATCCCTAGCAAATGCAAGACTAAATTATTTACAAGGGTCCCTAGGGGACTGATTATTTTATCGAGTGTATGCATAGAGATTTTTCTCCTTTTATTTTTATCCTATGCTCTAGAATCCAGACAATCGTGAAAGTGCAGCTATGTAGCTTTTGCAACGGATTCAAGTGAAAAACTGATACACCTCTAAAGCCTATACTTGACCCCTAGTAAAAATTCTAACAGGGTAGTCAGACTTCTTCCCACCGGGTATTCAAGATATTCTATGAATTTCACCCCGGCTTTAGGCTTAGGTAGAGAATCTCTGAGGGAAAAGATTATATATTTGGTGGCTTACTCTCACTTGGTGATACATAGAGACTAGCACTACAGAATTTAGATTCTTAGACTACTAAGTAACTCAACTCAGAGAAAGACAAGAAAAACTATGCTCCCTTTTGATTCCTTAGTATTCATTCTCTCTTTCTCTTTTTCTTTTTCTTTTCTTTCTTTTTCTTAGAGCTCACAACCTCACCAGATTCACATATGTCATTTGTATTTGGTGGTCTCACTTGACATTGACATTTTAATTGAGTTTCCATAACCCTAACACTAAGTTGGAATTCCTCAGCCAATATTCAGGTGGTCAGAAACACAAGAAAGGTGGGTTAAGGCCTTATTTGGTGGATCTCAAATTTATTTGGTGGTATTGTCTCAATGCAACTAAACTAAATATTCACTCTTTTCTTTACTTTTTCTTCTTTTTCTAATTTTTTTTTCAATTTTTCTTTCTTTCCATCATTTTTTTTTCACTTTCTTTTTTCTTTTTCTTTTGTTTTTTTTTTTTCAACATAACACAACTGATACATATCCATGAACTTTATTGAGGAGGCATTATTATGGATTGGTGGTACTCAAGTGACATTGGGTGGCTTATTTGGTGGAAGTGCCTACTCACGGCACTGAGAGAGATGGATAGGATGGTGTATTTCTAACCTTGACATCAATGGCCTCCTTAAGTCGAGGATTCCGTACAGAATGGTCGTAACCATCCACCTTAGCCCTAGTTTTATGAAAACTCGCTCTCCGCGTATTTGCCTTGTTTGGTGGCTCTCAAAATTCACTCAAAAATGTATATGCAGGAATCGAGAGTGGAAACTATGCCTAATCTTTGAGCATCATCACCTAATTATCTAGGATTCCAGATTCCTTGAACTAATCTTAGAACAGTACACTCTACTCTCATCTCACACTATTTGGTGGATTTTTGGAGGAAAATCTGCCTAACTCCCAAAACACTGTCCAGGGTTTTAGTAAAAGAAGCAATGCTTCTTTTTGATAGACTGAAGATGTTTATCTGCCTTCACCGTGAATCCATTGCAAATTCTACGTGTGTGTGAAAAGTTGTACTGGATTCTAGATTACAGGAATCAATTAGTGGATAAAATCCCTAATGCATTCTCTTAATAAAATACTCTTATTCATGAATGTAATATGTCTATATGCTATGAACAATTAACCTCGTATAATTTATACTTCGTGAAATTCCCATATCGGGTTACATTCAGCTTGACCCTAAATTTAGAACAAGAGGTGAGCGGGTGAGTCGAAAATGGCTGTTGCGAATGATTTCTAGCTCCAATGCAAGCATTGGAGGTGGAGTCGGTTGTTCTTTTATCTAGGGTCCTAAAGTACATTTTACATGTAGCTCCGAGGTTTTCCTAAATGTTGGCATAGAAATTTTTCAGTTTTGTTGTATCTACCCCCCAATGCCAAAGTTCTTGCTTGTCCTCATGCATGAATATAAAAGAAAATAAATTGACAGAGGATGAGTGGGTAGAAGTCACCTGGAATTGCTCCTGAAAATATACATTCAGCACCGACCAACCTAATAGTATGTAATATGCAGAAAGAAAATATGCTAAAAGAAGAATATGTTATGTATAAAAATGAATATGTATAGGGTGATGGTGGAATGCGGGATATGCTATCTATACGTGCTGAGTTTAATGCCTCTAGCTGGGTGAGCACTCAATCACATGTCCTCAATAAGATGAACAATCTCATCAGGTGGAGGAGGTTCTTGGGCCAAAAATGGCTTGAGGCACTGGCCATTAACCATGGATATATGCCCAAATTTTGGGTCCTTGATTTGGATTGCCCCATTAGGATATGGATAAATCACAACATATGGGCTAGTCCACTTGGACTTGAGCTTCCTTGCAAGCAGCTTCAGCAGTGAATCAAACAACCAGACTCACTGGTTGGGCGTGAATGCTTTCCTCCGGATGTGGCGATCATGAAAGGCCTTGGTCTTGTCTTTGTATATCAACGCGTTCTCATAGGCCTCCCGCCGGATCTCTTCTAATTCGCTGAGCTGGAGTTTCTGTTCTTGACCTCCTGCTTTGAGGTCAAGGTTGCATTTTTGCACCGCCCAAAAGGCACAGTGTTTCATCTCTACAGGAAGGTGACAGGCCTTGCCATATACCATGCGATATGGTGACATTCCGAGTGGCGCCTTGCATGCAGTTCGATATGCCCAGAGTGCATCAACTAATTTATCGAACCAATCCTTCCTGTCTGGTCTAACTGTCTTCTAGAGAATCAGCTTGATCTGACGATTAGACACTTTAGCCTACCCATTGGTCTATGGGTGATACGGGGTGGCTATACGGTGATGTACCCTGTATTTCTTTAATAATGACCTAAAATGGGTGTGAATGAAGTGGCTTCCCCCGTCGCTAATCAGAGCACGGGTTATTTCGAATCTCACGAAGATGTTCTGCCGTACGAAAGAAATGACGGTCGTATGGTCATCCCGTCTCGCCGGGATGGCCTCGACCCACTTCGAGACATAGTCAATGGCTAGCAATATGTATTCGAAGCCATGCGAGTTAGGAAAAGGGCCCATAAAATTGATGCCCCGGACGTCGAAGACTTCTACATCCATGATGGGCTAGAGTGGCATCATGTCTCTCCTAGTCATAGAACCAACCAACTGGCATCGTTTGCAGTGTTGGGCGTATTCATGTGTATCTCTGAAGATGGTTGGCCATAAAAATCCCGACTGCAAAATTTTTGCCGCGATTTTCCATCTCGAGAAATGGCCACCACAAGCATCATTGTGGAAGAAAGATAACACACTGGGGTTTTCAGAATCTGGAATGCATCTTCGAATAATCTGATTTGCTCCAATCTAGAAGAGCAGTGGGTCAACCCAGAGGTAGTATTTGGGCTCTGCAGTGAATTTGAGTTTCTGGTCCATGGATAGATTTGTGCGAATTTTTCCTGCGGCAAGGTAGTTTATGAAATTTGCGTACTAGGGGAACTCAACAGAATGAACTTCCAAAAGAGATTCATCTGGAAATTGCTCGTGGATAGGCAGGGAATAAGGATGTGATCTAGGTCCAATTTGGATAGGTGATTCTCCACAACATTCTGCTTTCCAGCTTTGTCGTGGATTTCGATATCAAATTCCTACAATAGAAGGATCCATCTAATAAGCCGTGGTTTGGCATCCTTCTTTGCCAACAAATGCCGGAGGGCGGAGTGGTTAGTGAAAATGATGACCTTGCACCTTAATAAATATGATCTGAATTTCTCCAACCCGAATACTACTGCTAGCAGTTCTTTCTTGATGACAGTGTAATTTTGCTGAGCCCATTCAGCGTCTTGCTAGTGTAGTATATGATGAAGGGTTGTTTCTCCCGACGCTGGCCAAAAATAGCACCGACAACAAAATCAGAAGTGTCGCACATCATTTCAAAATCAAGCGACTAGTCGGGTGGTTAGAGAATCAGGGAGTTGGAGACAGTGCTTCGCAAAGTCTCGAAGGCACTGAGACACGAGGTATTAAATTCAAATGTGACATCAGTAACAAGGAGATTCATCAAAGGCCGTGCCAATTTTGAGAAATCGTGTATAAATCTCCGATAGAAGTCGATGTGACCCAAGAATGATCTGATCTGCTTGACCAAGCTAGGTGGCGGTAAGTGGGAAATAATCTCAGATTTTGCTCAATCGACCTCGAGTCCATTTTTAGAGATCTATGCCCTAGTACTATGCCATCCCTCACCATGAAATGGCTTTTCTCCCAGGACAGTACTAAGTTCACTTCAATACACCGCTTCAGGATCTTTGTGAGGTTATCAAGACAAGATGCAAAATCATCTCCAAAAATGGAGAAGTTATCCATGAATACCTCCACATAGTCCCCGATCATGTTAGAGAAGATAGCCATCATACAACGCTGAAATGTTGCTGGTGCGTTGCAGAGGCAAAAGGGCATCCGCTTGAAAGTGAATGTTCCAAAGGGGCATGTGAATGTGGTCTTGTCTTGATCTTCCGGGCTAATCGCTACTTGATTATAGTTGGAGTATCCATCCAGAAAGCAGAAGAAACTACGTCCTGCTAATCGTTTCAAGATCTGATCAATGAATGGCAAAGGTAAGTGATCCTTCTAGGTAGCCATGTTCAGTTTCCTGTAGTCGATGCAGACCCGCCAAGATGTCGCAGTGCGGGTTGGGATGGATTCGCCCTTATCATTCTTCATGACGGTTAGTCCTGCTTTCTTCGGCACTATCTGGATCGGACTCACCCACTGGCTGTTTGAGATTGGATATACAATGCCTGCACCTAGCCATTTGATGCTCTCCTTCTTAACAACCTCTAGCATATTCGGGTTAAGCCGCCTCTGAGGTTGTCTCGAAGGTTTCACCCCCTTTTCCATGTAAATGTGATGAGTGCAATATGAGGGGTGAATACTGCGAAGATCAGCAATACTCCACCAGATAGTAGCCCTATGGTCTTGAAACGTAGAAATCAATTGATGCTCCTATTCTTGAGTTAAGTGACCATTGATAATGACTGGGTATGTCTCACTTTCGCCCAAGAACACATACTTGAGTGAGTCAGGTAAGGGCTTCAATTCAATCACGAGTGGGTCAGAGTCAGAGGGAGGAGCAAAATCGAGGTTGGGAATATGTTGATCCATGTGTACGTGAATTCCCACTAAATCGCTCCCTGTGGAATAATCGGTTATGATTGCGTTAATGGGAAACCAGTTGGCTGTAGTCACGTCTACCAACAACAGGGGTGATTTAGTAATGTATAGAATCAGGATAGCTGGATTCAGGGGTGCTGTGGTTAGAAGCACACCCTAAACAGTCAGATCCTCGAGGAGATATGTGTAGTGTAGTGGTTTTAGTCCCATGTGGATCGAGGTCCAAGAGCCCTGATAGTGCAGACGAATGAGACATTGGGTCATCACAAAGGAGCCCAATGTTACCACAGTATGCCGAATCTTCGTCTTCCCCATCCTCCTCTATTCGATCACAGTCGAATTCTTTGCTGCCCTGAATATGTCCAGTCGAAGTCGTTCATTACCTAGGGCTATCTCCATACAGCCGGATGCACAATTGATGTTCACTCGGGCTGTTGCCAGAAATGGGCAACCCAAAATAATTGGTGCATCTTGGAGATTAGGAGGAACTTCCATATCGAGAACGAAAAAATCTATGGGAAAGCAGAACCCGTGGACTTTCATGATCACGTTCTCAACCACCCCCTCGGTGTTTTGATTGATCGGTCAGCTAGCTGAATCGTGACCGAGGTGGGCTTCAACTCCCCAAATCGAAATCGATCAAATATGGTAGTGGGAGTTGGGTTGATGGACGAACCCAAATCTAGATGGGCTCGATCAAATGGAGAATCCTGCAAGAAGTAGGATATGAGTGGGGTACCAGGGTCTTTCTTCTTTGGTGGTAAGTCAAATAGAATCATGGTGCTAGCCTCTTTCAACAGTATCGCTTGACGTCCAAGTCTCGGCTGTCGCTTCGGGATACAATAGTCCTTGAAGAACATAGCGACAGTGAGAATGTGATCGATTGCCTTGAGGAGGGGGACCTAAATATGTACTTCCTTGAACATTGATTTCAGTTCCTCAAAATTTCACGTGTCCTTTTTCCGTACTGCATTTTGTGTTAGAGCCTCAGGAAAAGGGATGGGAATCTCAGGGTTAAGTGGCTTTTTACCCTTATCTATCGTAGGTGGCTCCTGAGATGATGGAGTCGATCCTACCTACGGAGAAGGGTGGGAAAAATCAGGACCCTCCTACCTAAGTGGTGGGTCTAATGTCTTCCTTCCGCTCCTCAAAGAGACGGCATGTGCATCAGCTTGCTGTCCATGAGGTGGTGGGGGAGCAGATGGGGCAGAGGGTGCCTATAGTATGGCAGGGTTCTGCAAAGGTGGCTGGCCTTGCGTGTAACCGGGTGGTGCAGGAGGCGCCTGTAGTATGGCGTGTGCCTATTCCTACAGTGCCTGAAACCTAGGAGGAGTGCCCTGTTCTGCACATATCGCGGATTCGGGATGGGTTGGGAGTGCAAGGCTCCCTGAGTCCTATGCTCCTGCAACAGCTGGTTCTGCATGTTCTGTATGGTCTGTATCTGATTAGCCATCACCTTCATAATCTGCAAGCTATCTTGTGTGGATTTCCTCATTGATTCTTGCAGCTCCTCATTCAATGCCTCCAAAGGGTTAGCCCGCTTTGGAGGGTTGTTGGTAGCTTGGTGCAGCGGCTGGTATAAAGAGCGGGGTTGCTGTTGCTGAGACGGGAATGGCTGCTGCCTAGGGTACGTGTTTTGCGCATTCCCGTATTGCCTGGTCTGGTAGTGTGGATCTTGATGTGGTCTCTACGAATTACCAGACTTGGTGAAGTTCGGATGCTGGCGCCAACCAGGGTTATACGTCTCTGAATACAGGTTATTGTGCTCATATCATTGGATAGCACTGACATCCTCGTAGGCCGAAGATGTCTGAGAAGTATATCCATCAAGGGGATATGCATTATAATCTGCGGGTGGTGTGTAACCCTAGTCGTAGGGTGCCAGATTTGGATTATTTACGGGATCCTGATATACGGGATCTCGTAAATACGGAGAAGATGCATTCCGAGTGAGTAGATTAACTCGAGCAGGAGAGGCTCGAAGTGCATAGGAGGGTCTTGAGGCGGCAGAGCTCAAGTCAGAGACCCTGACTGATCTGGTCAATCTTTTTCTCGATTAGGTTTATTCTATCCGGCTGCTTGATGATGATATCCATGTTGGCTCGAATAGACTTGGTGTGAACCTTGTGGACACGAACCCGCTGCTGACTAGGCCGCTGGAACTGGTTCATGGATGCGGCATTCATCGAGTTCTCCGCTAATGATTCAAACAGCTCAAATGCATTGTTCTCATCTTTTGCGAGGAAATTCCCGTCGCTAGATGCATTGGCCAAATACCGATGTGTGTCATCCAACCCATGGTAAAAGATCTGAGCCAAGTGCCATCTGGGTATACCATGGTGTGGGCATTTTCGGAGAAGGTCGTGAAATCTATCCCAAGCTTCAAGTATCTTCTCCCCAGCTCCCTGGGAGAAAGTTGTGATTGCACGCTACATTGCGTTTGTTAGACCGATTGGGAAGAACCTTTGCAGGAATTTACGTCGTAATTCCAGCCAGGTTCCAATTGGCTTCCCAATAGTCTTGAACCAGTATGAAGCTTTGTCCCACAGAGAGAATGGGAAAAGATTCATTAGAACAATCCTGAGATCAATATTCCTGGGTCGAATCATTTCAGTGAGTCGACTCAGGTCCTTAAGGTGTTGGAACGGATCTTCACTTGAGTTCCTGTAGAAATGAGTGCTGATCAACCCAATCACGTTGGGTTTGAGCTCAAAGGCATCTCCACCTGTGGAAATTCTGACTAGAGGTGCGACGATTTGTGGGGCTGGGTTGTAGAAATCCTGCAGTTGTTCTCTCTCGGCGGGTGCTGCATCTTTCAAGTGCTGTCAAGATGCGATCCATGCTCTGCTGGTGCCGCTCCTCGTATTTGGCTACCCGAGCTTCCAGACGAGCCATCCGGTCCAGATTCTCGATATCCTGACTCGGTCTAGGTCTAGGTCCAGGATTTGCCATGGTGGCTCTAGGAGTAGAAGAATTGGGGGGAGAAGATGGTCCGGGAGAGGTGACTCACCTCATTGGTAGTGGCTCCCAAGGTCCAACCAGGTGAGGTCTAAGTGACCTCCTTTCTTGCATACGCCACCTAACCCCTAGGTTGGTGTAGCCAAGTAGGACAAGGCTAAGGCCATGTCAATCAAATGGTCCTTATGGATTAGGTGACCAGATTTTTTGTTAGAAGTTTGAATTCCTGAAGAATTTCGTTGTACAACTGACTGAAAGTGATTCTCGCCTCTCAAGCTAACCTAGCTAGTCTGGTTATGAGGGGACTAAGGGGAAGGTTCTTCCTTTGGCTTACACCTCCGGTTCCGTTAACCCCCAAGCCGTAGTCATTTGACACTGCCCCGTAGACTTAGTCAGCAGGTTTGGCAACAGAGGTTAAAAACACCAAGTACTATGACAACAAATTCGAGTTGATTTCATGTTTTAAAATTAATTTTAACCCATTTTCTTCAGTAGGGTTTGTGGCGAGTGGCCAACAAGGTGACCAAGCTCACCGACTAAGCACTAGACTTGATCATGTCTAGGTTAGCCCAAGTGTGGTCTCTAAGTTGTAACCCTAAAGATTCAACCTAGGGTTCATGCAATTCTAGGGTTTTTTTTCTGTTTCAACAGACCACAAAAGTAATGCTTGTTCTCTAACAATAATAGGAATCCGATTAACTTGACATTTTGCGAGTAGATTTCTTTTTCAATTAGCTTTCCAAAGAATATTTTTTAGAATTTTTACTGTTGCAATCGAATTTTTAGGGATTTTTGAATGTTAGGGGGTCAGATTTGGAATTTTGACCCTTGGTCGGTTTTTCATTTTTAAATAGTATCAATTGACCATCAAAAATTCAAGAAAAATATGGAAAATAAAGCCAATTATATCAGCTTTGAAACCCCACCATTTTTAGTCAAAACAGATTCATGGATTACTCGAAATTATCTTTTGAAATTTGAAAAATCTTGAATCTTGGTTAGTCTGACCCCCATGCACTTCATGAATTTTTAAAAATTGTATACTTAGAACTTTTATAAAGGAATGGTGGTGTTTGAAAGATAGTTTGAAAATGAAGGTTTAGCCCAAATTTCAGAACTTTTTACTTACTAATTCTTCCACAATCGAATTTTTGAATCAGACATGAAATCTGGTCGAAAATTAGAAGATGGTGGAAAAGCTTTTAGAAGGGTTTGGGTTTGAAATGCAAGCTTTCCACAAAAAAAATATTTTTTTTTCTTTTTTTTTTCAAAAACAATTTCTCAAAGGGTTCAAAGAAAATATCTTTTTTTTTTTCTTTTTTTTCAAACTAACCTAGATTTGAAAGGAAACCTAATCTAGATTTTTTTTTCAAAATTTTTCTTCTTGATTTTTTTTCTTTTTTCTTTTTCATGAAAATGAGTGAAATCTTTTTTTTCTTTTCATAGAAAATCTTTCAAAGGATACAGTAGAAAGTAAATCTACTCCTAGAGTTCAGAAAAAAAGCCTAATCTACAGGGAGATGATGTGCAACTGACTTTTCCTTTGCCGCGCCCGATGTTTACGCAGATCCCATCTTTCTTCCGTGTTGTCCTGCACATCAAAAACAAAGTAGAGAGAGATTTGTTAGTGATAGTTTAAAAGATTGAAATCAAAGAAAATGACGTTGCATCCCCGGCAACAGTGCCATTTGACAAAAATCATTTTCGAGCATTTGAAAGTCGTTGGAATCATAGTATAGTTGCACAAAAATGTTCGTCAAAAATTTAGTTTGTAAAAATAACGAGACTTTGAGTCTTGGTCATTCGTCTCTGGGAGGCATTTGCTTCATGTTTGAATTCGATTTTATACTGCTCTACTCTGTTTGAAAATGCACGTCGATTTCCAATCTCCTGATTAAGATTTCACCACTTCTGTTATGAACTCGGATTATGTGCGCGTGCGTTAAATAAATCACAAAGGTGAATGTTGAGTTTCTGTGCACAAGATTCTAGCGAGGTGGTGACTATTTATGGAGAATGCATCTATCATTAGATTCTCTATATTCTTGGGAAACGACATGCTTGTTGCGAAATAATAAACAATTGAAAAATAGGCAACTTGAATCACGCAAAAAGAATGGCAATCATTAAGCTCATGGTGAATTCAAACATATAGAGATATATATATATATATATAAAAATGCATTTCATTCATTCCATTGGAGAGTTGTTTGCAACAAGAACTGTAGAGGAAAGCTTGTACATAAATGCTTAATAGGCAAATCTTGCTACCAGAAAATGATTGCATATAAGAATCTATGGTGGGATTTTGCATGCATCATTGGGGGAGAATAAAGACTATGCTACTAAGTAGTAATAAAAGTAGTAAAACCTATGAGGAGCATAAACTACTAATCTAAATCTAACAAAACAAAAGGGCATTCAGGGGTGGTCCATGATGGCGTTGGAGTGGTCGGGAGGAGAAAGAGGGGTGGCCAATGGAGCTTAGGCCGGCCCTTGGAGAGAGAGAGAAGTGATCCAGCATCCCGGTATGGTGTCCTTCATGGTGGTGATGAGCTCATGGAGGTGGAGTGGCTAACCTAAGTCGAGGTGGGCATGCATGGAGCCAATGAAGTGAGTGGTGCCAAGAATGTGAATGGGTGCACTTGGCCACCCATTGGGTCTTTTTATAGAATCAAGGGCTTCTCTCTAGAGAGAGTCCAAGAGTGGCCGGCCATATGGTTATGAGATCCAAAAATTGTGGACCTCATTTTGAATGCCTCTTGGTTGCTAAATTTGGCAACCAAGAGGTGGTGCCACTTCAAGAGAGTTCTAGAGAACTCTAGAGAAGTGTGTGTGCATGAATGGGTGTGTGTGTGTGTGTGTGTGTGTGTGTGGTCGTGCTCTATGTGGCTAGGTGGCTTAGGTTAGGTCCTAACAGGTTTAGGTAGGTGTTTGTCTTGAATTAGGGTTACAAACCCTAATTGCTAAGGGGAATTTGCAATTAAACTTAACCTTAGCTTAATTAGGTGAGTGTGAACCTAATTGAGAGTGAGAGAACTCAATTAGGTTGGGCTTAGGTCAATTAGACTCTCACTAAGTCCAATTGAACTTGTGTGGGTTGAGATCTAAGCTCATTTGGACACAATGAGTCGAATTGACTTAGGTGAAGGTAATTGACTTTGATCTAAGTCAATTGGGTTTGTTGAGGACCTAATTAGGTCCTTAGGTAGGTCTAGAGGTGATGTACTAGGGTTAGGTCACCTTAATTTTGGTTCCTTTGGGGTTAGGATTAGGTCTAGGGAGCTAGAGATCCAAGATCATGGCTTGAATCTCAAAACAAGGACTGGAGACCACTACCAGACATCCAAAAATGTGATCAGACGACTTATACTCAAAAATCAAAAGTCTAGACTTCAGTTCTGGACGACCAACCTGAGTCAGGGGGAAATCAAGGTTCTGTTTTGGGTATTCTACAGAAATTGGATGTTTGACAAAGTTTCTGGACATCCAATAACACTGCAGAAGTGGGTTTAAGTTGTGCGGGAGATGGCTAAGGGTCCTGTTCATCCTATAACTTTTTTGGACGTCCAGATAAGGGTTGGAACTAGGGTTTTAGGGCTTCCTATGGTGTTGTGACCTAATCTAAGGGTGGCTAAGGCTTGGGGAAGTCTCTAGGCTATCCTAGGGCTAGGATGGACCTAAGCTCTTCACATTTTACTGCTTTATTCCTACTTAATAGAATAACAATCCTTTAACTCCCTTCCATTATTATTCCTACATCTAAACTAAGCCTTCTGCTCCATGTTTGCTGCAACTCCCGTTATTCCTGATCCAGCTTCAGATCCTGCTCCTGATTCAGCTCCTGATCAGCTTATTCCCTGCAATTGAGATAATGCACTTAATCAACACATTATAACATTATTTCATGCATAGATAATGGAAAGTAGTAAAGATGCAGACAATGCTTATGCATGCATGAATTACCCTAACTTATGCTAAGTCCTAGCTTAATCTAAGTCAATTAGGACCTATGATTGCTATGCAATCAATGTGACTTGTGTAATAAGACACGGCTTCAGTACGTGAGGAAGATCCCTCACCGCCGGAAAATAGAGGTACTTGAACCATGGCTACCCCCTCCGCCGGCATAGGCTGGCCACATGATGGTTGTGGCAATTCCTTTCTCTAGGGATATCCTCTCTGTAGAGATGATGTTGAGAGGTGTTTTGATAGGTGAAGTCATGGCTAGAAGCTCATCTACTGAGAGCCTCCATCAACTGGTGAGTTCCTTGTCACTTGTCTTGCCGGGCTGGAAGATTGATGTGTTATCCCAGACCTGTTTTCTTGTCTTTGGTCTAGGGGTGATAGATGTGGAGAGGCTAAGATTTCGATCGAGTATTTTTGAAAACATTAATGTGCTATGGAGGCTGGTCTCCCCCTTCGATGGGGCACTCCTGATTGCCCACCCTAGAGGATGGGTACTAGGCATGTGACCTTAGCCATCAAGGGTCTGCCGCTGCACCTGAGATCAAAAGGGGTGGTTTCAAAGATGATTGCGGGGTTTACTTCTATCCTTGAGGACACAGTGGTTGCAATTAAAGAAGGAGATGCACGGATACTGAAAATTGGGGCCAAAATCTTTAGTAGTGGGTCTTTGCCTGATAGAGTTATCCTCAAATGTGGAGGAAGTTCTTGGCTTGTTCACATGTCAGTGATTGGGCAGGAAGGCACAAGTTTTGAACCGGGACCAGTTAAGATGTTTAAAGGAAATCCTGTGGAGGTGCAACAGGTGGAAATGGTGGGTCATAAGCCATCAGAGGATGCTCCAAAGCCAAAGAAGAGGAAAGAATGGCATGAGGATGACTCAGAGGAGAATATGATGGTGGTGGTGAGTGACATTGCCATGTGGGGTGATAAAGAAAGGCACGAGGACCCTGTTAGCATCCATAACAGTACAGAGGAAAAAATAGAAGGCAGTAGTGGGATAAGTATTCTCAGGGATGCAAATCAATTGGCACTCCCTACTCCTGAAGGTCTGACATTTAGGAAAGGTTTTAGTTAAAAGAAAGGGGTTGGGCGACCCCCTTATATGCTTAGGAGGTGGAGAAAAGAAAATATGAGCCCCATTGAGAAAGAAACCATTGCAAAATCCATCATGGTTGTATATGTGGGAAGCCAGGTGCAGGAGGATCATCCTCTTTAAGGGATGCGAATTCTAATGTGGAATGTGCGTGGGTTATGCAATAAGGTTAGAAGAGCTTCTCTTATCAGATATCTTAGGGAGTGGGATATTGATTGTGCTCTCATTCAAGAGAGACATCTAGAGGAAGAAAATATTCCTGCCTGGGACACTCTGAGGAAATCTGGGAGAGCTGATTGGGTAGGGCTGGCAGCAAATGGTAGATCTGGTGGGCTGGCTATTTGATGGAGAAAATCCAGCTTTAAAGTGATTGAAATTCATCTAGCCAGGCATATGATTACACATAGATGCTAGCGTCAGCAGGGGGATTTGGAGTGGTTTGTTTCATGTGTGTATGGCCCTTGTACAGTAGCTAGCAGGCTGGAGTTATGGGAGGATTTATCAGCAGCACATCTGAAGGTCCAAGAGCTACCTTGGCTCGTGCGTGGATAATTCAATTGTACCTTATCAAGTGGAGACCGTCCTGGGGACAACACAAACAATGTAGAGGTAGGCTTCCAACTGACTATGTAGAATCTTGGCATCAGTGAATATCCAGTCAGTGGTATTGAATTTACTTGGAGAAATGGCAATGGGCTCATGTCCAAATTGGATAGATTCTTTGGTAACTCTAGTCTCTTGGAGAAATTTCATTTGTCTTCAGCCATGAGCCTTGATAGGCCTTTTTCCGACCATATGCCAATTGTGTGGGACAATGGGGTAAATGCGGATGTTGGGTCATACTTCAAATTCCAAAAGTCCTTATTTAGAGAAGAGGGTTTTAAAGATATGCTAACTAGCTGGTGGAAGAATAAGAAGACTCCAGGCTCTGCGACTCAAAGGCTGGCTCTGATGTTGGTAGACATGTACATACTGCTAAGGGAGTTTCAGCAGACTGTAATAGCTATTAGAGAGCAGAAGAGACTTGAAGCATTGGCTGAGGTATAGCAGCTTGATATGAAGGAAAGCACAGCGGGTCTAAATGCTCAAGATTAGGAAGATAGGAAATATTGGTAGCAAATCATCGCTGAGGAGGATTTAAAGAAAGAGATGGATTGGCATGAGGGGCCTAGACAACTATGGCTCAAGGAAGGGGATACAAATACAACCTTTTTTCATCTTGCAGCCAGTGCTCGAAGGGGGTTCAACATCATTGCTTCTGTTAAAATTGGTGAGAGAAACATCTCTTCCACTCATGAAATCAAGCAGGAAGTTGTACGATACTTCAAGGAAAAATCAAAGGCTGCGACTAGAGGTATGTGGAGGATGGCCGCAACTGCATTCCCATGTGTCAGTGATGAGCAAGCTAAAATGCTGGTTGCACCTATTATTAAATAGGAGGCTATGGATGCCATCAAAGACTTAAACAATGAGGGAGCTCCAGGGCCAGATGGAGTTCAAGTATTTTTTTACAAAGAGATGTGGAATGCTCTTAAAGAGGAAGTGATGGAGGTTATAGATGAATTTGAAAAGGGAAATTCTGGATTCGAACGGCTAAACAAATCATACCTCTTTATTTACCAAAGAAATCAGGAGCGGAATGTTTCTCCGACTATAGGCCTATTGTGCTATCGAATTCCATATATTTAATCATTAGCAAAATCTTTGCCAATAGAATCCATGGTGTTCTGCAAGGCCTAATTATGCCTACTCAGTCTACCTTCCTACCTAGGAGGTCTCTACAGGAATCTTTTATCATGGCTCAAGAAATGGTGACGGGTTGGCATAGAAGGAAGTCTAAGGCCTTCCTTTGGAAGGTAGATTTCTCAAAAGCTTACGATTCAATTTTGTGGCCATACCTATGGGAAATTCTTAAAAGAAGAAAGTTCCCCACCCTATTGATCTAGTGGATGAAACAGTGTATCACGACTGCCTCCTACTCCCCATCGATAAATGGGAAACCGTATAAAGCTTGGTTTCAACCTCAATGTGGGGTGAGGCAAGGCTGTCGTCTTGCTCCGTTGATTTTTAATTTTGCTGTGGATACTTTAGCCAGATATGCAAGCAAGTTGGCAGGAGATGGCTTGATTAGGGGCTACTCGATGACAAATAGAAGGACTCTAGCCCCCATTCTTCAATATGCAGATGGCATGATTTTTTTATAGGAGGGAAAAGGGAAGCGCAAGCGCTCTCATATATTTTTAGCATTTTTGGAGAAATTTCAGGTCTAAAGCTAAACGGAAGTAAATCTTCTTTGGTTTGTTTTAGCATGAATGATAATGATCAGAGTGATATCTCTTCTATCCTGGGCATGCCAGTGGTTCCATTGCTAATCAGATACTTGGGTCTACCGCTGAAGTATACAAAGATGAAGAAGATTGATTGGAACTTTCTCTTTGAGAAGGTGGCTATGAAGTTAGAAGGCTAGAGTAGTAGGTACCTATCGAAAGGGGTGAGGCTTATACTGCTAAATTCCGTGATTACGTTAATCCCCGTCTTCTTCTTTTCCGTCCTCAGAGCGCCAAAGGCAATTTGGAAGAAACTTGATGTTATGCGTAAAAGATTTTTTTGGAAAGGAGCCTCACACCAAGGTAAATTTTTACATCCTATTAAATTGGATACAATGTGCTCTCCAAAGAAGTATGGTGGCATGGGAGTAAGATCTCTTAAAGAATTTAATGATGCCTTGCTCTTAAAATGGGTGGTTAGGTTGTTGCAAGGGGAACAAAAGCCTTGGACAGAGATTGTGCTTGACAGCTGCGGTGTGGCAAATGATGAGAAAAGTCATCTGAATTTGACCAAGCCCTATCCTTTTTGGACCTCTATGGTGCCTGCCATGGGTAAAAATTGGAATCTATTCCAGCCAGTCCTGGGGGACGGAAGAAGCTTCAAATTATGGAGTGAAAAATGGACACCAAATGGGTGTTAAAGGATAGATATCCTCTTGCATATTCTGTTGCTTCAGATCAAAATGCGTTGATCGGTGATTATTGGGATATAGAATCAGAAAAGTGGAAGATAAATATAGACAAGGGGAATAGCTATGAAACTAGGACGTGGATGGAGAATCAATGCCTCCTAAAAGAACTGAATGCTTTCAAACCCAAGCCAGAAGAGTGTGATACTTACAGATGGGATGGGATTTTTTCCCCAGTGGCTGCATATAGAAGGCTCATTAGATCGTCTAAGTTGGTAGATGTGGATGAGATTGGGAGGAACTTATGGATGTTGAGAGTCCCATTAAAGGTGCAATTTTTTCTGTGGCTATGTAGAAGGGATGGCCTGATTATGGGTGACATGCAGCATAGGAGGATGGGCATCCCCACTCAGTTTTGCCAGCTATGCGGTTTACATAATGACTGCAGCCACCACATTTTCTCTTCTTGCATGGTTACAGATTGTGTTTGGAGAAAGGTTTGCAAGGGTTCGATCCCCACATGGGAAAATCTTTGGAACTCTTTCTTAGTTACAAATAAAGCCCATGTGGCCATGGTAGCAGTGCTATGGTCGGTTTGGAGAGCTAGAAATGAGAAATTATTTCAGGAGAGACCAGTGAGGGTGGATAATATTGTAAATATGTGCTGGACTATCATACGTATGTGGGGTTTGATTTTGTAACCTTCTCTTTTATATAAATAAAAGCTCTCCCAGATTGCTATCAGTGATTCGATAGCTTTCCTCTCTGTTTCAAAAAAAAAGAACCAAACCTAATCAACCTAGCCACCTAAGTTTCAACCCACACACCCACACACACCAACACACACGAAAATACCTAGCCTAGAGTTCTCCAGAACTCTCTACCATGTGTTGTTGCCTTCGTTGCTAAAATTAACAACCAAGAGCCACTCAATTTTTATATCCACATTTGGTGGATCTAGAAACAACCATCCATCCTCTCTCTCACTCTCCCACGAGCTCCCATAATAGGCTTCTCTAGAGAATTCCATAATTTTCTAGAGAGCTTCTCTTAGGTCTATAAAAAGACCTAAGGGGTGGCCATTTGGTCCATCTTGGTGTTTTAGCATAGCTCCACCTTCCATAAGCCATCACCACCTCCACCTCCATGTTCTCGAGCTCCACCGTGATGCCACCACCTCCACGCCAAGCATAGACTAGAATCAACTTCCCCAAGCTCTCTCCAAGGGTCGACCTAAGCACCATTGGCCGCCCCTCTTTCTCTTCTCACCCATGTGAAGGCCATTGGAGCCCACCTATGCATCCCCTTAGTTCTGCTAGACTAGATTATGGTTCTTCATAGATTTAATGCTTTATTTATTGCTTAGTAGTGTAGCTCCATATTCTCCCCCAATGATGCATGCATAATCCCCCCATAGATTCATGTATGCAGTCATTTTTTGGTAGCTAGATTTAAATTTCCTTGTACAAGCATTCTGCTACTTGTGCTGTAACCACCATCATGCCTCAATGAAAATATTTATATTTATATGTTGAAAATCACCATGTGCCTAATTATCATCTTTTAGTGTGATTAAAGTTTCATGCTTTCAATTTCTGATATTCTGGCAACAACATGTCGTGTATCAATACGTATTTAGTATAGATTGACATGTGGCTTTTAACGAGTAGAGCAAGTGAGATCGAATTTGAATTTGCATTTCCAAAATGCCTCCTTGAGACGAACAACTGGGACTCAAGTCTCATTATCTGACAAGCGTGGAAATCACATATTTTGAAATCGTTGGAAATCGTAGTATAGTCGCAAAATCCCCTTGACAAAAATATTTATCATAATGAAACTCGCATAGATTTCTTTTCTTTTTAGAACTTGAGTCCCGATCATTCGTCTCTACGAGGTGGGAAAACAAGTGGAGATTTGGATCAGCTGAATCTAACCTAAGTCTAATCTAACCTAACATTTTTGTCTTTTTGTGTTTTGGATCGTTATTTTGAAACACGAAATGAAAGCATGCATCAAAGTTGTAAGCCGTGAAGATAATAGCATGCATACAAAACCATTAGACAAGGGTATCATGCATCAAAAATTAAGTCACTATAAAATCCAGATACATGGAAATAATGCTAAACTAAAGAAAGGGATCAACCAAGAGAGGCTAAGGAGAAGCCTTCTTGGCCATCCACTAAAGAAAGGAGGATGGGTGTGTGCACCCAAGTGGAGTGAGGAGGGTGTTGCACCCTTTCTCTATCGATGGTTGTCCATGAGAAGACCTTGAGGGGGGTCTTCCCTATGGCCATCTAAGAAGAAAAGAAAATGGGGGCATGGATCCTCTATGGTGGAAGAAGAGGGAATGCCCACAAGAAGAAAGGAGAAGGTGTTGCATCCTTATGCTCTTCTTCTTCTTGCCACCCTCATGAAGATGCCTTGGAGGAGCTTCTTCTTTAGCCGTCCATGGAGGGAGCCTTGGAGGAAGAGGATGGCTTTGAGAGGGAGAGGAGGTGTGGTCGCAGGTTGAGAGGAAGAGAGTGGTGGAGATGGTTCAATTTCGTGGCCCTTTCTTTACCCTCATGGAAGGCTCCATTTGGTTGCCACTTTTGGTTGCTCCAAAATTAGCTAATGCCAAATTTTTAGGATCTAGGTTTGACACAAGTTTTTAGGGTTTCCAAGAAAGTGTGCATGGGTTTGGTAGGAGTAGAATGAGAAGGTGTGTGTGTGTGTGTGGGTGTGTATTTTTCATGGGACTAGGTTGTGGGTTTTGGTAGGATTAGGTGCTAAATAGGTTGGGTCAATCTAGATTAAGTGGGTGTTGACCTAATTAGGCTTAGGAAAGTCTAATTGGATAGGAGTGAACCTAATTAGTTCTAGGTCAAGTCTAATTGGATGTGTGCATGTGATTAGGCTAGGGTAACCCTAATAGGTATGAGTCAATTAGATCCTAGGTGGATCCAATTGTGCTCAAGTGCACCTAATCAACTGTAGATGTACCCAATTAGGTATGGGATGGTTTAATTGGGTTAGGGATAGAATACGTAGGGAAATGGATAGTGGACTAGGCTTAGGAGGTTTATAATTAGGTTTCCTAGGGTGTCTGGTGGGGTTCCTAGGTCAAAATAGGCAAGCTAGGGCTTCCAACACCAAAATCAGGAACCAGACAGCAGTATCAGACATCCAGGATAGTGGTCAGACATCTTATACTACAAAATTGGACGTCTGAACATTAAATTAGATGTCCAATTTTGTGTCACTATGAGTTTTGGCTTCCTGGATTAATATTCTGTAGAAATCAGACCTCCAACCAGATGTCTGGACATCCTAGAAGATGCTAGAGAGTGGGTTTTAGTTCCTAAGTGTTTGGGAGAGGGATATGGTGGATAAGAACATGGATATTGCTATCCATGTTTGGGTTTTGAGGCTAAAGTGCCCTAATGGAGGTTGTTTTGGGTTTGGGAAGGCTGTCCTAGGGTTTCTAAGGGTAGGGATAAGGCTATCCTCCTCACTCTTATCTAGATCAGTCTTCTTCTTCCTTTATTGCTTTATTTCACTATCTCCATCCTGGATTACTTTATTACCAGCAAATAGTAATAAAAACCATTAAATAGTTGGACATCTCATCTTATTCTAAATAGACTGATGCAATGCATGATATGCAAGATATGAGTGCAATATCCACAAATTAAGCTAGGTTCAAACATTATTTAGGTTGATTAGAACCCATGATTGCTGTGCAATCTTTATCTTAGAAATTATTTTTGTTGATCGTATTTTGCAACTGTACTATGGTGCATTTCTAATCAAATACATGCTTTATGATCCCAACAATACCAAACATTATAGAATATTTTTCTATGATTTTTAGAAGGTTTAGGTGAATTTTATCCTAACCCGAACCTCTATTTATTAAGCGGGTTTGAAATTAGCATTTCAGATGTCCATTAATTCTTGAAATGTGTGAAAACTTGTTTCTGCCTGTATGGACCCTCTTCTTAGACATTATTGCACATATGACCTTTAATAAACCCCTGGGAAACCCTGTGATTGTTTTGCATTTATGACCTTCTGTTAAAACTACAGATTTAATCCTATTTTTATGTTAATCTCTCAGAAAGGATATGCAATGAATTACAGTCTTCTGGCGGTTATGTAGGAGCATTTATCAATGGATTATGACTAATTAAAGCTAGATATGGCTGATGATGACGTTATCATCAGTTACTTCAGTCATTTGAGTATGCAATCCCTATAGACTTCTCATGACCTAGGTGTTGATATCTTCCTAGGATGGCCTAGGTTGATATATGCTTTGCCTATAAGTCCCAAAGTGATTTTGCTTAGGAAGCGAAACCTGATTTGGGGCTTTCTAGGAGGGATTCGAGTTGTTCCTCCAATTTTGACTGTAAGAATTGGAGGAATTTCTAAATTGCTCCTGGAGAGCTGAAATGTTTTCAGTGGAGTTAAAAAGATTTTGATTCATGAAATCAAAAGTCTCAGTCAAATCTTTTGAAAATTCAAATGAAAATTGTAGCCCAGCAGGGGTAGCACCAATACTATGCAGATCTTCTCTTTTGAGAAGGTGAGGGGAGTTAGGGTAAGGAGCTTGTTTTTGGGTGAGATTTTCTTCCATTTTGTTCTGGTTGATTTGCATTTGATCCAGTCGTTGAGCTATCATGTTTAGATCATCCTATGTGATTGGAACATATGTGGATTTGGAGTCAAATTCACTAACTCCAAGTCTTGGGTTGTTCATCCTACCAAAAGTATCAATTGAGGCCACATTAAATGAGTTTTCACTCATTTCATCGAAAAGAAGGTAGGCACTTTCAACATCATTATTAAGGAAATTACCCCCACATGAAGCATCCATGAATCATTTCAATTGATCTTCTAATCCATGATAGAAGATCTCCACTAGCTACCATTGTGGAATTTCATGGTGGGGAAACTCCTTAGAAATTCTTGAAATCTCTCCCAAGACTTGTGGAAAGGTTCACTAGATTTTTGTTGAAAGGTCATAATTGATCATCTTAATGCATTCGTACGACCTATCAAAAATTTATTTTTAAGAAAAGTGATTTCTACATGGGTCCAAGTGGTGATAGGACACTGATGTGCACACATCTAGATAGCCAAAAATGTATATTAGTGCAAGTTCTTAGTGTTATATTAGCATCATGCATTGTAAATAGTGCATAACATGCATAATCATGCATTTAGTTCAAATTGTACAAATTATACAGTAATTCTCTCCTTTTATGGCTAGGGATAGGGCAACTTTTTATCGGGGCTTTGGACGGAAGATCCAACTGTACAGGTCTGATCAGGGCAACGATGGGAGTTCAACGACTCAATGATCGCCCTGATCGGACATCCGTAGAACCAGATATAGTCTGAGGAAGCCCAGAGATCAAGGGCCAAGATGGTGTCAATCTGCACTTCAGATGACAAATCCGACCACACGGATGGGTTCAAATCAACGATCGTAGCCTATCGGCACGAAATCAGTCCAATCTGACATCTGTGGCACCATCTACAACACAAAGAAGATGGACAGTCAGGATGGTGTCATGTGGCATCATCCTAACCATCCACACCAGGTCGCCCCCCTCTGCTCAACTCTTAAAGGAGCGCCTGACGTGAGATCACGGCCGTTGGATGAAGATGCAATCGCCAACATTACCCGCACGTAAAAGAAGCGCCGCACATCAAATGGCTACATACCGTAGTGGTAAAGGCACTATGCGTGTGAAGCGTGTGCGTTCGAGCTGTCGTGAAGCACCTTCTCTCGCATGGGCACACGTAATCTCGACTACACGATCAGTTGCGAGCAGCCCAGATCGTCCAATCGAGCACACGAGCAATTGGACGGCCCGCCTCACTCCCAATCTCATGTGTAGGTGCACGAAGCTGAAGCGGATGAGGAGCGATCTGAGCCGTCTGATCTCGCGATCGGACAACTACGATTTCTTGGATGTGTGCTTGGCGTTAAGGTGTGGGAGAGGGAGAGGTGCACGTGGCGACACACACGTCGCCCATGACAAGTCTGTAGTGATGAATAAATCCATCACTAAAGACCTGATTTTAATGTTTTTGAATATGGAATGACCAAATTTCACCCAATCCTTGCAACTATAAAAGGAGACCCCTACCCTATGAAATTATCATCCCTTCCTTCACCTCTCTCCCTCTCTAAAGCTCAAGAGAAGCTTGTCCCACACCCGGGATGCTACTCTAGAGGCAAATCCAAGTTTCTCGCCCCCATTCCAGAAATGGATCGCATGACGACGATGACATGCTACCTTGTTCTTGCTTCATCCTCCTTCTTCCCACTCTATCCTCCGTCTTCTAGGCAGCGCTCCATCTAGCTCGTCCTCCAAGCATTCGTCGAGGAGGATAACATCTCTTTCCCTTCTTTTTATCCCTTTCTAGAATAGAATTTCCCACTTTCTTGCTATAATCATTTCCCTCTTTCTAGTTGTAAAATGGTATTATTATATCAAGTGATTGTTCTCTCTCTCTCCATCTCTTTATTTCTCTCTCTTATTGTTCATATCAATTCCATTGTAATTATCTCGCTTTCAAACAAAAATACCAAAAAACTATAATCGCGGATTTTAGATCGACGTTGCCACCCAATGTTTGACCCAGAATTTCTTTACAAATTTCGGTTAAATTTTTCTGTTGACGGATTGCTTCGCAAATCGAACTACGACGGGTTTTCAAAATCCAATTCTGATCGCGTAGTTTTCCGCTATCAACATTTTGGCACCATTGCCAGGGAGGTAATGATTTGCAATTTTCTTTCCTCATTTCGTGCACTTTATTATTTTCTAACTTGCTTTATTTCTTGTCTATTCTTTTGCAGGTACCTTAACAAGGAATCTTCAAGTGGTAGATCGGAGTAAAGTGTAGTTGAAGACAACTGTAAGTGCTCCCCATTCTTCCCCCTCCATAGATTTCATCTCAGAACATTAATTCAAACCCAATTAACCTAGGTGTTTGCATAAATCCTAGGGTTAGTTTGGTTGCTTGGGTTTCCACCCACATTCATCTCACCATGATATAAAAAAAAATCAATAAAAAGATACTTCATGTGGGATAAATCAAACATACACACTACATACACCCACATTTAAGGCACATAACCTAATTGATTTTTATCTACTCAATCGGATTCTAATTTGTGGAACTGGTACGTGCAAATCAACATATAAAGTGTAGAAATCAGTCTAGGTCAATCATTTTGTGTGCTTAACTTAGTGGTGCAATTTTGGCTAATTGTTTGAGTTGTTTGGGCCGCACCACTTAATCTAAAATCAACTCACCAAGTAGCTTCCCCTTAGGGTTTTCAATTTAGATTAATACCAAGCACTCCACTTTACTTTTTGATTTCAAAAGGTAAAGAAAGATCTTCACCCGTGCTTCAAAATCTGGTTTGCCTTGAAACTTGATTGAATCAAGTTAATTCCAAACCCTAAGAGCTGCTTAAGCAATATTTGAACCTTGAAATCTACTCATCAAAAATAATTTTGCTTGAAAGCTCTGGTTGTGCACTCACTCACACATATTCAATCAATCATTAAGGGCACAACCCATCTTAAGGGCACACCACATTTCATAAGCATTATAATCCCAGGCCTAAATAAAATCAGGTAGACATTGGCCTTAAGGACTGCTTCACTCTTCG
Source organism: Thalassia testudinum (assembly GCA_037157565.1). NCBI lineage: Eukaryota > Viridiplantae > Streptophyta > Magnoliopsida > Alismatales > Hydrocharitaceae > Thalassia > Thalassia testudinum. Next base: position 47,835,782 of record JAZHRO010000057.1, read on the forward strand.
GGCCTAGTCTGATATTGTTTACGATTAACCTTCTTGTACCAATCAATCTGATGTCTAGCTAGGGGAGTAACGTCAAACGACCGCGGCTGGGAGGTACACTAGGAACAGGAGGTGCAAGCCGAAGGAAGAACCTTCTCCCTAATCCCTTCTAACTGGCTGGATTGATTAGATGCAAGTAGAGTAAATTGTCTATAATCTTAAGACAGATTTTGAGAGTTTGTAGATCCTTAGGCTACCCCACTTAAGGGCAGGCTTGTTTTGTTGTGCTTTAGGGTTCTTATCCCTAGTCCTTCCGATCTCTTCCTAATTTATGCGAGGAAGGAGATCATTGAATTCCTGATTGGAAGGACCAGTAGAGTATTCTAGGAGGCGTAGATTGGATTTTGGCCAAATTTATCCCATGGCCGATCAACAACCTCCTCTGCCTCAGAATTCATAGGAGGTGTTTCAAAGGCAGCTGGAAGAAATGCAGAGAATGCAAGAATGGTTCCAGAGAATGCAGGGTGCTCAACCCTTGAAGGATTTTTATGATTTTTCAAATTATGGGGAACGTCCCGGCATCCAGATTCCTACCAGAGACGTAGAAATCAAGCCCCAGGTGTTAAGCCTGATCAAATACTTTCATGGGCTTGGCTCTGAAGACCCATTTCAGCACTTGGAGGACTTGACAACTTTGGTGTAGACCACCAAAGCACGAAATGTGAATGAAGAGTAGATGATCATGAGGCTCTTTCCCCACTCTCTTAGGTATAAAGCCACTATTTGGTACAGGATCATAGGATGGCCAATTGCAACATGGAATGATCTGTAATTGGCTTTCCTGAAGAAATTCTTCCCTGTCGGATGTACTAATGCTCTGAAACGAGTGATTGCTACCTTCACCCAGCGGCCAAGGGAGTAGTTTCATGTTGCTTGGGAGCGATTCCAGGACTTATTGCGGAGGTTTCCACACCACGAGGTGCCGAAATGGTAGCTCGTGCAGATCTTCTACCACGTGTTGATTGAGCAACTCAAAAATCATGTGGATGCTTCTTACGGAGGTAATTTCCTCAACAAAGATGTAGATAGTGTGCATGAATTGTTTGAGGAGATGAGTGAAAATTCAATCAATCATGCCTCCATAGATACGTTTAACCAGTCCCAACGACCCAGATCGAATGTTAATGAAGTCCACAACTCTCATTCATTCGATATGGAACTGATTTGCAATAAACTAGATAAGGTGGACTTGGCTACTAAAAGAATGGAGGAGTGGATGGCGGGAAACTCAATGAACAATTCTTGATCCACTCATTCCTAGAAATCGGGATTCCATTCGACGCGAGCTCCTTCTGGATGGGAGTTCATGAATCAACTGGATGTAGCTCAACCTATGATACAGCATTATTTGGAACCCCACAGGTTTCAAACTGGGGCCTTTGATCCTAGTTTCTTTGATCCCTCCCTTTCATTCTCTCCATCCTCACTCTATGAGGATGTCTATGCTGTATAGGAGAACGTTAGGTCCAACCCTTACTCCAATGCTTATAATCTGGGTCGGAGGAACCACCCTAACTTCTCTTGGAAAAACCCAAGGTAGCAGACCCAATTCTAACCCAGCAACTATGCTCCACAAAGACTAATGGGTCAGGGTCATGTTTACACTCAGCTGCCCCCGAATCAGGCCAATCAACTAGCTTGGAATGCCCGTCAACCCTTAGTGTAGGTTCATTTGAACCGACAGATGGTAGAAATGCAAGGATTTATGCTCCAGCTTATGCAGCAAATGAAAACTTCTCTGGACAACTTGCAAACTGGGTTCATGACTAATTCTCATCAACCCGGAACTTTACCATCTCAACCCGTACCCAACCCGCATAATATCCAGAATCTGGGCAATCAATCCTAAGGGTACGGGAATTAGAGGGACCCGCATGCACATGCTCAGGTGGTTGAGCAGGGTCCTTTCTCTTCTACTTCTTTAAATCAAAGGTTTTTGGCTAATGAAGCCCCTCCAGTCTTTATTAACCCTCCTTAAGACCCAAACCCGTATGCATATGCTAATTCAGTTACCATGAGGAGTGGAAAACAAACTCAGGATCCACAACCACATTGTTCTAATCTACCAAATCTTAGAGAGCCTAAGGAGAGAAAGAACTCTGAAGAAGAAATCAAGGCTTAGGAACCTGATTCCAAAGATGTAACTCATGTTCTTTTTCCTGAGGCCTTGATTAAACCTAGGAAGAAGCTTATTGATAGTAACGAGGAGCTCTTGAATATATTCAAAAATGTCGAGATCAATATCCCGCTCCTTGACACTTTCAAACACATACTGGCTTATGCTAAATTTTTAAAGGATTTATGCACATAGAAGCATAAGTCGAGGGAATCTATTCCAAGGAACGTGGTACTCTCCAAGTAGGCTAGTTTTGTTATCGTGCATCACCTTCCTCAGAAAAAGAGAGATCCAGGTGCTCCTTTGATTTCTTGTGTCATCGGAGATTACACCTTTGATAGAGCACTTCTGGATCTAGGTGCATCTATTAACCTAATTCCGACTTCTCTTTACAAGAAGTTCGGATTAGGTGAACTTCGGCCGACTTCAGTAACGCTGTAGTTAGCAGACCGTTCGGTCACAAATCTGTGAGGCATTATTGAAGATGTTATTGTCAAGGTTAAGGATTTCTATTTTCCAATAGATTTCCTTGTCCTTAACATGGATGTACCTGAAAATTTAAGAAACACACCCATCATTCTGGGGCATTCGTTCGTAGCTATCGCTAAGGCCAATATCAACTGTGAGAGCAGTAGCATGGAAATCACCTTTGGGGATCAAAAATTGAAATTGGATATTTTTAAGGCAATTAACAAATTCAAGGATTGTGGATTTATAGAGGAACTTGAGGAAGATAACTTCAACATTGAAACTTGTATGGGGGTTTTTGCAATCGAAAGTTCCTCCTGTTGTGATGGATCTGACCCGCAACCCACTGTGGCAAACCCGCCACATTTTGAAGAGGTTATTGATTTTATTCACTTCCAACCTCTTCCTCTTGATTAATCTTCATCAGCATTATCCTTACCTGCAGTCCTAAACCCACCCTAGGAATTGAAACCATTGCCTAAGAATTTGAAGTATCAAGTTTTGGGACCCCAAAAGATGCTCCCTATGATTATCAGTGCTAGATTAACTATGGAGCAGGAGATTAAACTTATCAAGGTCATAATGAAACACAAGAAGGCAATTGGTTGGACCATTCATGACCTTAGGGGGATCGAGCCATCTTACTGCAATCATAGAATATTCTTGGAAGATGGATCCTAGCCTTCTCGCCAAATGTAGAGGAGATTAAACCCTAATATGCAAGAAGCGGTCAAGAAAGAAATTATCATGTGGCTCGATGCAGGAATCATTTATCTGATCTCTGATAGTCCTTGGGTAAGTTCTGTGCAAATTGTTCCCAAGAAAGCCAGGATTACCTTTATGACTAACGAGAAAGGAGAATTTGTCACAACTTGCTCAGCTTCCTCTTGAAGGGGTTGTATTGATTACAGGAAGCTAAACACAACCACAAAAAAGGATAATTTCCCTTTGCCCTTTATCGATCAAATCCTGGAAAGACTAGCTAGATAGAAGTACTTTTGTTTCCTAGATGGTTACTCAGGATGCAATTAAGTCCCTATCCATCCCGAGGATCAGGAAAAAAATGACTTTCACCTATCCCTATGGAACCTTTGCTTTCCGTAGGATGCCATTCAGCTTATGCAATGCACCCGCGACTTTTCAAAGGTGTATGCTAGTCATATTCTCTGACATGGTGGGAGAGTTTATGGAAGTCTTCATGGATGATTTCTCTATTTTCGGAGAATTTTTTGATTCTTGCCTGGCTAATCTTGAAAAGATCCTTAAACGATGCATCAAAACAAGACTGGTCCTTAGTTGGGAAAAGAGTCATTTCATGACACAAGAAGGCATCATCTTGGGTCATGTAATCTTTGAACGAGGAATCAAAGTTGACAAAGCTAAGGTTGATGCTATCTCTAAACTTCCTCTTCCCACATCTGTCAAACAAATTCGATCATTTCTTGGTCATGTGGGATTCTATAGGAGGTTCATCAAGGACTTCTCTAAGGTTGCTCGGCCTCTGAGCAACCTTCTCACCAAAGATACACCGTTTGATTTCAACAAATCATGCCATAGGGCATTTGATTTTCTTAAAACAGCTGTCACTTGTGCTCCGGTGTTGCAACCACCGGTTTGGATAGTCCCATTTGAGATCATGACCGACGCTTCAGATTATGCAGTCGGGGCTATTTTGGGTCAAAAGATCGTCAGGAAGCCCTCTGTCATCTACTATGCTAGTAAAACTCAGGATGAGGCCCAAAGGAATTGTACTGTTATTGAGAAGGAATTACTAGCTGTAGTATTTACTTTGGAGAAATTCAGGACTTATCCCTTAGGGTCTCATGTCATAATTTACACTAACCACTCGACCTTGAGACATCTCTTAGCCAAAAAGGATGCCAAACCCCAGCTTATTCGATGGATTTTTCTTCTTCAAGAATTTGATCTTGAAATCAAAGATAAATCTGGGGCACAGAATGTGGTGGCGGATCATCTTTCGAGACTTCTTAGTGATTTTTCTCGTCTGGATATTCTGATTGCTGATACTTTTCCAGATGAGACTATCCTTGCAGTTTCAGGTGTCCAAACCCTGTGGTTTATAGACATCGTAAATTATTTGACCGTTGGTCAAATCCCTCAAGATTGGACCAAGCAACAATGAGATAGACTTAAATCTCAGGCCAAATATTACTTCTGGGAGAACCCTGAATTGTACCACATCTTCTCTGATCAGATTATTCGCCGATGTATTCCGAAGAATGAATTCAAAAGTATACTCGAGTTCTACCATGCATCTGCATGTGGTGGACATTTCTCTGGGAAAAAGACGGCTGTAAAGAATTTGCAATTTGGATTTTATTGGCTGTCTTTATTCAAGGATGCCAAGGAATTCTCGAGGTCATGTTCCCGATGCCAGGCACTTGGGAGCATAACCAAGAGAGACATGATGCCTCTAAACCTGATTCTTCCCATCAAAATCTTCGACGTTTGGGGCATCGATTTCATGGGACCCTTCCTCCCTTCATTTGGACACCAGTACATTCTCATCGCTGTTGATTACGTGTCCAAGTGGATCAAGGGTATTCCCACCTGAACCAATGACCACAAGGTGGTCATCGATTTCATCAAGAAGAACATCTTCAGTCGGTTTGGGATTCCGAGGGCCATCATCAGCGATGTGGTACTCACTTTACTAATGCCCAGTTCCATAATTTACTGGAAAAATATAGGGTAAATCACAGAATCTCCACATCTTACCATTCCTAGACAAATGGATAGGCTGAGATCTCCAATCGGAAGATCAAGAATATTCTTCAGAAAACGGTTAGGCCTGATCGTAAATACTGGACTTAAAAACTTGAGGATGCTCTTTTGGCCTATCGTACGGTGTACAAAATGCCTATCAGCATGTCACCATTTCATCTAGTATATGAAAAAGCATGCCATTTATCAATAGAAATTGAACATAGGGAATTTTGGGCAATCATGTAGTGTAATCTGGATTTGAGTTTAGCCGAAAAGACTAGGAAACTCCAACTATCTGAGTTGGAGGAGCTTAGAAACGACGCATACGAGAATGCCAAGATATACAAGGCTCGGATGAAAGCTCTTCATTACCAATTGATATCCTGCAAGAGCTTTGAGCTGAACTAAAAGGTCTGGCTCTTTGATTCTCGACTTAAGCTCTTTCCCGAAAAACTTAGGTGAAAATGGAATGGCCCATTCCTCATCAATTAGATATTTTCAAATGGGGCTGTTCAGATCTCTAACCCAAAGACGGGTAATTCATTTAAAGTCAACGGTCAACATCTGAAGCCTTTTATTGACCATATTATTCCAAAATCCATCTTAGACACAGTTGCTCTAATCACATTGTGCTTACTTTGGCTGGACCTCACCTAGCTGATGGCATTAAACTCAGCAGTTGTACAGTCTAACTCAGAGCTGACCTGAGCATCATATTCAGGTGATATCTTCGACATTCTACCCTTCCTTTCATGTCTTTTATTCTCAATGCAGACATTGCATCAGCTTGGCATGGGGGGGGTGGATTCATTTCTTAATCAATTTGTCATCTCTTTGGAATTCTTATAAATTCTACTTGTTTTTCTTAAAGAAAAATTTTGAATTAAGAAAGAATCCTTACGCATTAGGACTTTTCAATCTCAGGAAATATTACAGTAGGATCTGAACAATAAGACCCTTCAAGTCTTTGGGCTTAATCAGCCCGGGTATCCTCTAAAATGTGGATTTGTTTATCGAGTCCTCGCCATCTTGAATTCTATTTCAATTTTGCTAAATAAGTTTGGGTGATAAGTGATCGTGTTTTTGCGCGGTTTGTTAATTTAGGGCTTTAAGTCATTGCAACGCACAAAAATGAATTCGCTTTTAAATTTATATTGCTAGATAAGGGAGTAACTAGGGTCATCCAAGGAGGCCAAATGTTTGCAAAATTAAATCCCTTGCTTGGAAATCGAGCTCAACTTTCTTTTTGGTGTTTTATATATATGATTCTTTTGGTTTTGAAATAACGAGAACAAGGCGAGTTTGTTGATTGCAAGAAAATTCTCTATACTAATCAACTACACTACTATTATAGTGACTAGTAATTCCACTTCCTAAGCTCACTCTAAGCACGTGGAGGCCTAGAGTAATTAGGGAGAGGGAGTGAAGAGTGCTAGAATCACAGCAATCAAAATGAAATTAAAAGAAATTTCAAAGAAGGCAACTTGATTAATGAGAAAGTGTTTTACAGAAAAACCTAGTAGATGAATGCTTCTACTACTAGAGAATTGCAATAAATAAAATAAAACACAAGTCCTCCGTAATTGTTGGTGAAGAGGGGAAACTCCTTGCCCCAAGCTTAGGGGCTCATAGGCTTGAAAAGGGCTCCTCCTTCTCCTTCCTTGAGATGCTCCTCCAAGGTGGAAGCTACCACCTTCAATGCTCTCCTTCAATGGTAGGCGTGCACCACCCTTGCTCCTCCTTGCCTGGTCTTCCTCCTAGTGGTGGAGTGCTCCTCCTCCTTGGCATTGCACAAGGGAGAAGAAATGGGGAGAAGAAGGCACCAAGGGGGCAGGTGATGTGCCCCCTTAATCTTCTTCTGTACTCCATCTTCTTGGCCGTTGGTATAGGTGGATGTAGGTGGAATTTCACACTAATGGAGGATGCTCTAAAATGGTGGTAGGTGGTGGGTTTATATAGAGTAGGAAGGGTGCTAAGGTGACTCTTGAAGTGGAGGGCTAAGATGGGAAGATGGAGGTGGTTGGGGATGCTATGGCTAAGGGCAATTGGCACCAACCCAAGGGACACCTAGGGGGTGGTTACGGGTGGTGGCACCCCTTGAAGTTGGCGCCAAAATGGCTTCTAGAAGGGGGGCTTAGGTGGCACCAAGTAGGGTTCTAGAAGTAGGGGTAGGTGGGTGGCTAGGATGGGTTGTAGGATTAGGTATATGGTGGATGTTGGCACCAAAAGGGGGGGTAGTTAGGGTTAGGTTTTGGCGCCAAAATTGGTGCCTTTTGGTGGTGATGATGGGGTGAAGAGGTGGCTAAGTGGTGGTGCCAACTTGGAGTAGGATAGCTAGCTTAGGTAGGGATTAAGTTGGTGGAGTTAGCTAGGGTTGAGTTGAAGGTGGTGGATGGCCAAGGAGTTAGATGCTAGCTAAGCTAAGCTAACCTAACCTAGCTTAGCTAGCTATGGAGTAGAGGAGTAGGTAATGTGATCTAAGGTTTGAAGAGAGGAGCTGAGGAGGAGAAGTCTGGAGCTTGAACTTGAGATGGCAGCTGCTGAAGAGGCTGGCATGGAGCTACTCTAGCTAGCTTAGCTTGCTAGTTCTTTGCTAGCTACTAAGCTAAGGTAAAGTGAGCTGGCTTCTGCCATAATGAGCTAAGGTGAGCTGGGTCTGGTGCTCCCGGGGAGGATTAAGCTGGTTGAGGCAGTTAAGGTAGCTTAGCTCAACTGAGTTGAGCTAAGCTGAGCCCCTGGGAATTGAACTTGAGCTTCCTGAGCTGGAATGAAGTCATCTTCAACTGGCTGGAGTTGAGTGGAGCTGGATGTAGCTAGACCTGAGTTGGAGTGAACTCCAGTCAACTTAGCTGAGCTAGCTAGAGCTCCATGTGGCCTAATGAGAGTTGAGATGAGCTAGACTCAGCTAAGTTGAGCTGGATCTGAGCTGACCTGAGCTAGGGTGAGCTAAGATGAGCTTTCTTGAGCTGCCATTCAGCTAAGATGAGCTGAATGGAGCTAGGATGAGCTAACCCTAATTCAGGTGAGCTGAATTCCAGCTATGGTGAACTAGATCAAGCTGAGTTCCAGCTGGTGAGAGCTTCTCCTTCACCAGTTGCCTTCCTGAGTGCTAGGGTACTAGGGATCTGGCAATCTGTTTATCCCTAACACTCACAAAAACACATTAAAAACACAATAAAAAATGCAATGCATGCTTAACCTAATTTATGCCTAAATGCAGCCCAAAAACCCTTTTGCGGAGTAAAATCCTAAGAGCTAGGTTTGTTTTAATGCATAAATATGATGATAAACTGGAGTTTATCAATAAGTACATGAGTTATCAACCCACTCTCTGATTTAAGGGAACTTTAAGTCTAAGCGTCTGCACACTATTCGCAGTGACTCGTTGTTCTACGGTTTTAACAAAAATTGGGTACCAAATGAACCTTCTAGGGTGGTATGGCTGAAAAGTTATCCTGGGTAACAGCCCATAGGAAGGTTGTCCAGAGCCTAGGCACTGGACCATTCTTTTCCTACTGCCTTTAGGTAAATTTTAGACCAGGTAAGCCACCTACTTAAAGAAAAAAAAGAAAAAAAAAATGTATATATATATATAGAAAAGGAGAAAAGAAAAGAAAAAATAATAAGCCACAATTCACTGCATGAGTATGACTTGCAAGTTATCATGGGTAATAGCCCATTGGTAGGTTGTCCAGATCCTAGCATAAGAAATGCACGTTTAATTCCTAAAACACTTAGGAAGAAGCAGAGAAGTAGAATAAGTCAGAGAGATATACACTGGATCCACCCTTGTGTTGACCCTGTAAAAATAAAAGTAGGGAGAAAGCTACCGGTCGTATAGATACACCTTTAGGCAGAATTCCTTTTATGGTCACCTAGGGGCGTAGAAACCTGAAGTCCGTTCTGATTGTTGATCAACAAGTCTATCACATTCACAAAAAGATGCTTAAAACTTAGGGTTCTCATCAAGTCTTGGGTGGGTTGAGTGGCTGTAGAAAGCTGCTCTGTAACCTTAACTCAAAAATCCAAAATAATTAGAAAAGAAGAAAAAGGAGAAAAAGAGATCCTTCTTTGAATAAGGCGAGAGCTTAAGGCAGTCTGCATTTTGGCAAATACTCGGGTGCTGTTGTATCTTTGAAAGTTCAGGTCCTAAATAAAAATTTCTTAATGTTGAAAATGACTTTTACCCGAGTAATCCATTCCTAATTCTTTTATAAATAGCATATAGTTTTCGCTAGGGACTAGCAAAAGTTAGGCATGGGGGTGTGATGTGCATACATCTAAATAGCCAAAAATGTCTATTAATGCATGTTCTTAGTGTTATATTAGCATCATGTATTGTAAATAGTGCAGAACATGCATAATCATTCATTTAGGTCAAATTGTATAGTAATTGTCTCCTTTTATGGCCAGGGATAGGGTGACTTTTAATCGAGGCTTCAGACAGAAGATCCAACTATATAGATCTGATCAGGGCATCAACAAGAGTTCAACGACTCTGAGATCGCCCAGATCGGACTTTCGTAGCACCAGATATAGTCGGAGGAAGCCCAGAGATCAAGGGCCAAGATGGTGTCAATCCACACTTCAAACGACAAATCCGACTGCACGGATGGGTTCGGATTGACGATTGAAGCCTAATGAAGAAAAAATCAGTCCAATCCGACATCTGTGGCACCATCTACAACACAAAGAAGATGGACGATAAGGATGGTGCTACGTGGCATCATCCTAACCATCTGCACCTGGCCACCCCCCTCCGCTAAACTCCTGAAGGAGCACCTAATGTTAGATCCTGGCTATTGGATGAAGATCCAATGGCCAAGATTAGCCACGCGTAAAAGAAGTGTCGTGCCTCAAACTGCTGCATAGCACAGCGGTTAAGGCACTCTGCATGCGATGCGCGTGCGTTCGAGCCGCCGTGAAGTGCCTTCTCTTGCGTGGGCGCATGCGATCTTGACCGTGTGATCAACTGCTAGCGACCCAGATCGACCAATCGGGCGCACGTGCAACTAGACGCCCCACCTCACGCCCAATCTCACACGTGGGTGCGTGAAGCTGAAGCAGGCAAGGAGCGATCTGAGCCGTTGGATGTGCGCTTGGCGTTAAGGCGTGGGAGAGGAGGAGGAACGCATGGCACATGCACACATCACCCATGACAGGTCTTTAGTGACGGATAAATCCATCACTAAAGACCTGATTATAATGATTTTGAATATGGAATGACCAAATTGCCCCCTGATAAATTTCAGTTTATCATCATTCTTATGCATTAAAACAAATCTAGCTCTTAAGATTTTTCTCCGCAAACGGGTTTTTGGGCTGCATTTAGGCATTAACTAGGATAGGCATACATTGCATTTTTTCTTGTTGTTTTAATGTGTTTTTGTGAGTGTTAGGGATGAACAGATATACAGATCCCTAAAACCCTAGCACTCAAAAGGCAAATGGTGAAGGAAGAGCTCAAACTAACTGGAACTCAGCCTGATCCAGCTCACCACAGATAGAACCTAACTCACTTGGACTAGGGTTAGCTCATCCCAGTACCATTCAGCAAATCTCTGCTGAATGGCAGCTCAAGAGAGCTCATCTTAGCTCACCCTAGCTCAGGTCAGCTCAGATCCTGCTCAACCTAGTTGAGTCTAGCTCATCTCAGCTCCCACCAGTCCACAAGGAACTCTAGATAGCTCAGCTGAGTTGACTAGAGTTCACCCAAGTTCAGATCCAACAACATCTAGCTCCACTCAACTCTAGCCAGCTGAAGAAGAACTCATCCCATCTTAGGAAGCTCAAGTCCAGCTCCCGGGGACTCAACTTAGCTCAACTTGGTTGAGCTAAGCAACATTAGTTGTCTCAACCAGCTCAATCCTCCCCAAGAGCACCAGACTTAGCTCACCTTAGCTCCATTCAATAGAAGCCAGCTCACTTTAGCTTGGCTAAGTAGCTAGCAAAGAACTAGCAAGCTAAGCCAGCTAGAGTAGCCCCATGTTGACCTCTTCAGTAGCTGCTAGCTCCACTTCAGCTATAGATTCTTCAGATCCAGCTCCTCCCTCCAAACCCTAGCTCCAACACCTCCTCCTCTACTCCACCATTAGTTAAGCTAGCTTAGCTTAGCTTATCTTAGCTATGCTCCATCTCCCTTGGCTTTTACCACCTAAAAACCCTACCTAACAACTCCACCAACTAGCTCCACCAAAGCTCCACATAAGCTAACCCTACTTTCTGCCAACCTAGCCTACCCACTTCCACCAAAAGACACCATAAAGTGGCACCAAAACAACCCTAACTACCTCCTTGTTGGTGCCACTTTTTCCATCCAAAAATCCCCTTCATCTCCACCACACATCTTCCCTTAAACCCATCTCCACCATCCACATAATCCCCCCTTCTAGAAGCCTAGAAGTTGGCACCAACCCACGGCACCTCTCCATGTTTGGCTCCACATTTACGTGTCCCTTGGCCATCCATAACTACCCCCCTTACACCCCTTAGGTGCCGCCAACCATCCTTAACCCTAAGATCACCTAACCACCTCCATCCTCCCATCTTAGTCCTTAATTTCAAGAGTCACCTTAACCCCTCATCCTACCCTATAAAAAGACCGTTACTCACCACCATTCAAACCATCCTTGGCTATCAAATTTCCTCTCATACTCTGCCTAGAGCCCACGCCCAAGAAAGAAGAAGAAGAAGAAGATTGAGGGGATATTCTGTCCCCTTGGTGCCTTCCCCTCTTCCCTTCTCTCTTGTGCCCACGCCAGCCAAAGGAGGAGCCAGGCAAGGAAGACCTTTGGAGGAGGCCTTGAAGGTGGTCCACGCCACCTTGGAGGAAAGCTTGAGGGTGGTGCATGCCAACCCTTGGAGGAGAGCATTGAAGGTGGTGGCATCCACCTTGGAGGAGCTTTCAAGGAAGGAGAAGAAGGAGACCCTCTTTTTAGTCCGAGGAGCTACTAGGCTTGGAGCAAGAAGACTCCCTTCTCCAAGAAATTCTGCAAGAGGATTTGTGTTTCTTTTATTGCTTTTATATTTTCCATTTCTAGTAGAAGCATTCCTCTACTTGCCTTTGTAGAGAACACAAATTTTGATTAATTTAATTGCCTTCTTTTTAATTTCTTATTGCAATTGTTACCTTTGTTCTAGCACTTGTTTCACTTCCACTCCCTAATTACTCTAGGCCTCCACTTGCCTAGAGTGAGCTTAGGTAGTGGACATTTTCATCTCTTAAGTTTTAGCTTAGCAATTTTAGGTGTTAGCACTTTTCCGTCACAATTAGCATTTTGCCCTCATTATTTCAAAACTAAAAAAAATTATATATTTAAAATACAAAAAAAGAAAGTTGAGATTTATTTTATAAGAAAGAGAATTGAATTGCAATTTTGCCTCCTTGGACTACCCTAGATACTCCCCTATCTAGGAATATAAATTTAAAAGCGCATGCGAATTCGCGTGTTACAACGACATTAAAAACCCACTTTTACAAATCATGCGATTTTTCGCATCACTTTTTGGCGTCGTTGCCAGGGAGGCACGACTTTACATTAATCATTTTCCACTTGATTGAAGTGGATCTCATGCCCTTCTCTTTCTTTTCTCTCGTGTGTGTAGGAACTACAACGGGAAAGCAGGAATTTGGAAGCGAAAGCTCAAAGTTCCTTTTCTTCCCGTGGATTTTTAGGTTGCTTCCCTTTTCTGGTCACATAGTTAATTAAAAGTACCAAAAAAATTATTAAACTTAGCTTTCAGGATCCCAAACATCTTAATTAAGTGGAGTGGTGCCCATTAATATTCATTGTTTGCTTGAATGTTTTATTAACACCACTCCATTTCAAGTATTGGTGTTCTGTTTTTCAGGTCCAGATTTCTATCCGGACATGAAAAATAATTCCCAACACCACAGGCCTCCTAAAATCATAAAATTTCATACAGTAATTCAAATTAAGTTAGGAACATCTGTTCCAAATTTCAAATCAATTGACTTTGTATTTAATTTTTAAAAAATCATGGACTACAGAGGGGTCATTCCTTCTAATCTTCCTATTTTGCTACTGTATGCGAATTTTTAGAATTTTAATACTCATCCAATTTTTGTGAAATTTACCTTAACTGGAATCCTTGTGGAATTTTACACATCATATAAAATCACAAAAATTTTCAGAGGTCAGTGGCAATATTGAAAAGTCCAAAATACCCACGAGTACCATTTCTGGACTTTGACACTAGTACAAATAAAAATTCAAAACAATTATCAAACAAATTCCTAAAATCTTACAAAAATCTTTTCTAGAATCCTTGTTTGATTTTACATAAGATAGTGGTGTTGGTTGCATTGTTTGGACCACTACCTATTCAGAAAGCCTAAAAAGAATTCATTGGTAGTAATTTTCTGTATTAGGGTTCAAATCCAATTAGGGTTTATTTCTTGCCTTTTAGTCCGACAACATAAAGGAAATACATCATCACCAATACTTATTTTTCTTTTGATTGTAGAATTTCAAACTTGTTTGAACATTTAAAAAGGAAAACCCTAAAACACATTCAATTAAATTGAATCCTAAAAGAGAAAAATACAAAAATTGTGTGACAACTTGATTTGCATTGGAACCACTTTCCAATTCTTGCACACACACAAAAAAAAATTGTAATAACAGGGCAATAACCTGAATTAACACTTTCCACATCCGTGTGCACTATAGTATCCTAGACATAACAAAAATCCGTAGCAACTTCACCCCTATGGTTTCATCAACTTAGGCTTGCTATATAGGTCTTAAGTTTTCTTTAGTTCATACTAATTCTATCATCTATATCTGGTGTTCAAGCTGAGGGGCCGTGTCAAACGACTAGGCGCGGGTTTGTTCAAGCACCTGGGGTTTTCCCTGGGAAACGTTTGGGCCCAAACCTCCCCCTGAGCAACTTGGCTAGATTTGTTGACAGAATGGGTATTCACTGTTGATTACTTATTTCCTACGTAGACCAAGTCTTAGGTTTATTGTTAGGCAGTTGCACTTAAGTTAGGTCTAGCTTTGATTGTTTGAATTGCACACTTTCTCTCATCTCTTTCTCTTCTCCTCCCCAACAATTCTTCCAAAACAGTGCATGCATGGGCGACGGTCCCAAAAACCACACCTTGAGGGACCGTCTGATTTCACCCCCTGCAGCAAAAAATCATTATTTTCTTCTCCCTCGTATAAAAAAATAGAAAACCCAGGAAGCCGACAAAAAAATTTTGCTTCCACTTCTAACCCGTCAGCTGACCCACAAGCTGACTTCACCCTCCCTCACCTCCCTAATTTGGAGCAACCGAAAATTCCAACAGGGCCAGGTGGCCCTCCAATTATAACTCAAAATCCAAATCTCTTTGCCTTAATGGTCGACCATTTGGTTCGACTACAACAAAATCAAGAAGATTTAGCTAGGACTGTCATGAACCTAGATAACCAAGGGCAAAATCCACCACCCTGCCAACAGCCTATCGTTCCTCTTAAGGATTTCTATGATCCTTCCAATTATGAGAAAAGAGCAGGGGTGGTCATACCACAAGGGGATTTCGAGATCAAACCAGCTATTCTAAACCTTGTCAAACGTTTTCATGGTCTTCCAAGAGAGGACCCTTTTTGTCATCTCGAGGAATTAACTGTCCTCGCTCAAACCACTCATTCCCGCAATGTGTAGGAAGACATGTGGTTAATGAGACTTTTTCCTCTCTCTCTTAAGGACAAAGCGTCTCATTGATTTAGAATGGTTGGGCATCCTATTACCACCTAGCCCCAATTAAAAAGCGCTTTTCTAAAAAAAAATTTTCCGATCAGTCGAACGAATGCATTAAGAAGATCCATAATGACTTTTCAACAGAAAATTGGTGAACCCCTCCACGAAGCCTGGGAAAGATTTCAGGAACTTCTAAGAAGTTGTCCCCACCATGAAATTCCACAGTGGCAGTTAGTGCAGATCTTCTATCATGGATTAGAAGATCAATTGAAACAATTTATGGATGCCTCATGTGGGGGCAATTTCCTTAACAAAGACGCTGAAAGTGCCTATCTTCTCTTTGAAGAAATGATTGAAAACTCATTGAACATGACTTCATTGGGCACTTTTAGCAGAACACAAAACCCCAGACACTAATTCCATGAAATTCACTCCAAATCCACCTCTGTTCTAGTCACTCAAGATGATCTATATATGTTATCTCAATGACTGGACCAGATGCAAATTCACCAAAAGAAAATAGAAGAAAAGATCACAAATAAACAAGCTACACACGTTAACTCTCCACACACTAACCCTCCACAACTTCTCCAAAGAGAAAATCTGCACAACATTGATGCCACATCTGCTGGTCAGCAATTTCCAGCTAATTTCCCGCAGGATTTGACTGGAAATTTTGATCAAAATATTTTTGATCCCATCACGAAAAATATTTATGCTCTCCAAGAGAAATTTAGAAACCCCTCCAACACTTTCAATCAAAACTGGAGGACTAACCCGAATCACTCCTGGAAAAACCCGAACCCGATTCCTTTTCCCAAACAAAACTATTTTGGGAATTATGGGCAACTTATGTATCAACTTGGACCATCGCAGGATGATATTAACAATCAGGTCATGAAATGTCTTCAAGGAATGCAGACTCAAATGACAGAAGTAACCCACATGATTACTAACTTGCAACACCAAGTTAAGGTTACTCTTGATCATCGACTTATTGGGAATTTACCTTCCCAACCCATGCCCAACCCAAATAATCAAACGAATTAGTTCCAAGGTGGATATCCCAATCAACCCATTCAACTAGCACCTTAACATCCACCTGGTTTCAATAATAATTAGGCTTCCCATCCTCATCCTAGAAACAACCAAACTGCAAATGCAATTACTTTGAGGAATGGGAAAACCACTCACAATCCCCTGCCTGTTAAAGAAAACCACTTTAATGAAACACAGATTAACTCGTCCCTATCTCCCTCTCATATTGTTCAGGAACCAATTAATGCAAGATAGGGAAACCCTGCTCCATTTCCACAAGCCCTCTACTCTTCAACAAATAATAAAAAGAAGAAATCCGAGCCCACTGAGAAGGAATTAATGGATTTATTTGGGCAAGTTGAAATTAATATCCCTCTCCTAGATGCCATAAAATACATCCCTTCCTATCCTAAATTTCTAAAGATTTGTGTACTCTAAAAAGGCAGCCCCAAAATTTAGGAAAGGTGATCCTTCCTGAGATAGTCTGCTCAGTTGTGCAGAGTCGACTACCTTTCAAGAGAAAAGATCCCGACGCACCCCTAATTCAAGTTATCATTAATGATACCTCTTTTGATCGTGCTTTGTTGGATCTTAGTGCCTCAATTAATCCTATCCCCACAATTGTTTCTGAGGAATTTAAGATTAGTGAATTAAAGCCTGTTGAGGTTACTCTTCAATTAGCCGACCGATCTACAATTAAACCAAGGGGAATTGTTGAGGATGTCTTTGTCCAGGTAAAAAATTGTCTATTTGAAGTAGACTTTTTAGTCCTGGACATAGAGGTACCAGAAGCACTAAAGTTTGCCCCCATAATTCTTGGAAGACCATTCTTAGCCACTGCCGATGCAAATATCGATTGTGATTCTGGAAAAATGAGGACCATGTGTGGCAGTGAATCTATAACCCTAGACATTTTTCAAGCTTCTAGGCGGTTCCAAGAACTAGATTTCTTTGATGATTCGAATTCAGAAATGGAAAACTTTGTGGAGGAAACTTTGCAGATTTCCCATTTAGGTTCTTGTTTTGACATCAATACGATTCCTGAACAATCCACTTCTTCTCACCCTTCCACCCTAACCACACATTCAGCTAACCCTCTAGCTGACCCCTTCACTCTCATTTCACCACTAACCCACAAAGTAGAAATTCTTTCAAAATCGGGCCTACAATTGGAATTAAAACCTTTGCCCAACTCCCTTAAATATGTCTTCCTGGGTCCTAATCAGACCTTGCCCCTAATTATAAATTCTGGACTTACCGCGACACAAGAGCACAAACTTCTCCAGGTTTTGAGCAAATATCAAAAAGCTATTGGCTGGACCCTTTCTGATCTTAAGGGTATTCATCCGTCCTATTGTACACATCATATATATTTAGAGGACGATTCTTGTCCCTCCCGCCAACCACAAAGGCGCTTGAACCTTATTATGCAAGAGGTGGTAAAAAAGGAGATTATTAAGTGGCTGGATGCTGATATCATCTACCCCATTTCTGACAGCTCCTGGGTTAGTCTAACACAAGTTGTGCCCAAAAAGGATGGACTAACAGTTGTCACTAATGAAAATGGGGAGAATGTAGCCACTTGAATCGCCTCTTATTAGCGTGTGTGTATTGATTACAGAAAATTAACACATCCACCAAGAAGGACCATTTCCCACTACCCTTTATTGATCAAATCTTGGAGCAGTTAGTCGGATGGGAGTTTTACTATTTTCTGGATGGTTATTCCGGCTATAATCAGGTAGCAATTCATCCTGAGGACCAGGACAAAACAACTTTCACTTGCCCCTTCGGAACCTTTACTTTCCAAAGGATGCCCTTCGGTCTTTGCAATGCACCTACGACTTTTTAAAGGTGTATGCTTGCAATATTTTCAGACCTGGTAGGTGAATGCTTAGAAGTCTTTATGGATGACTTCTCTATTTTTGGAGATTCTTTTGACCATTGTCTCAAAAACCTTGAAAGAATTCTCCAAAAATGCATAGAAGTCAATCTGGTCTTCAGTTGGGAAAAAAGTCATTTCATGGTCCAAGAACGTATTGTCATGGGCCATGTTATTTCAAAACAAGGAATCATGGTAGATAAAGTAAAAATAAATGCTATATCTAAGCTCCCACCACCCACTACTGTTAAACAAATCAGATCCTTTTTGGGTCATGTGGGTTTCTACCATCGATTTATACAAAATTTTTCGCAAATCTCTAAGCTCTTAAGTCAGCTACTCACTAAAGACCAGCCATTTATTTTTAATGATAAGGGCCTGGAGAGTTTTTTAAGGTTGAAGAAAGAGGTTACTGAAGCGCCAATTTTGCAGGGACCTGATTGGAATAATCCCTTTGAATTAATGACAGATGCCTCAGATTTTGCTGTTGGAGCCGTTCTAAGGTAAAAAATTGGCATGAAGCCTGTTGTGATCTATTATTCTAACAAAACTCTTGATGATGCACAATGGAATTACACGGTTACTGAAAAGGAACTTCTTGCCATTGTATTTGCCTTAGAAAAATTTAGATCTTATCTTTTGGGGTCACATGTCACTGTATATACTGACCACTCAGCAAGTAAATATTTGCTGACAAAGAAAGATGCGAAACCCTGCCTTATTCGTTGGATTCTACTGCTCCAGGAATTTGACTTGGAAATCAAGGATAAGGTGGGATCGCATAATGTAGTGGCCGACCATCTCTCTCGTCTTATGACGAGTGACATAATGACCCCACCTGATCAGTTCCCCGATGAAAGCATTTTAGCTGCTACTACCCTCCCTTGGTTTCCACCCATCGCAAACTATTTAGCAACAGAACGAATCCCCGCTGATTGACAAAAAACAAAATGAGATAAGTTCTTTGCTGATATTAAGTAGTATTTTTGGGAAGAGCCCGACCTTTTTCACATTTGTGCCGATTAGGTCATTCGACAATGTGTACCTGATTCTGAAATCCATTATATTTTGACACATTCTCGCTCAATGGCCTATGGCGGACATTTTTCGGGCAAGAAAACTGCAGCTAAAATCCTTAATGCAGGATTTTATTGGCCTAGCTTGCCCAAAGATGCTCATGACTTTGTTCGATTCTGTGTGTGTTGCTAGAGCATTAGCAACATGACTTGGAAGGATATGATGCCCCTTAATCCTATTATATAGGTTGAAATTTTTGATGTTTGGGGCATTGACTTCATAGGACCATTCATCAACTCTGGTGAGTATTTATATCTATTAGTCACAGTCGACTATGTTTCAAAATGGATAGAAGCAATACCCACCTGCACTAGTGATCACCATGTGGTTGTCGAATTTCTAAAGAAAAATATTTTCTCATCATTCGGCATTCCAAAAGCCATTATCAGTGGCGGAGGTTTACATTTCACTCACTCACAATTCCATCACCTTCTTTCTAAATATGGGGTTAATCATAAAATTTCCACACCTTATCACCTCCAAACAAATGACCAGGCTGAAGTTTCTAACCGGGAAATTCAAAATATTTTACAAAAGACGGTTAGGCCCGACCGTAAAGATTGGTCAACCAAATTGGACGACGCTTTATGGGCCTACCGTACGGCTTTTAAAACTTCGCTCGGCATGTCTCCCTTCTGTCTGATTTTTGGGAAGGCATGCCATCTCCCGGTAGAACTAGAACAAAGGGCTTTTTGGGCAATAAAACAACTCAACATGGATTTATCTGACACTGGTATCCATAGAAAAGTACAATTAACTAAATTGGAAGAATTACATAATTTTCCCTATGAAAACGTGAGGATTTATAAAGACCGAACAAAGAAATTTCATGATAAATTTATTGTTCGGAAACACTTTGACGTTAATCAACGCGTTTGGCTTTTTGATGCGAGATTATGTCTTTTTCCTGGCAAATTAAAATCTAAATGGACCATTGATCAACATAAAACATATCCATACGGCACTGTTGATCTTTTTGATCCAAAAACTATTTCGACATTTCCAATCAACGACCAACATTTAAAACCCTATTTCGATCATACGCCTAATCTTCTGTCTGAATCTTTTGATTTCACTAAGCCAGCCACCTTTGATCACTAATGCACACTACACTCGGCTGAATGGCGTAAAAGATAGCACTGGATGGGAGGTAACCAATCATTTCTTTTCCTGCTCTCCTTTTTCCTTTTTCTTTTAGGTTTTGACCATCCTAAAATCGACCGCCCTTCACTAAGGTGATCCCTTTTTCCTCCTAGTGCGTGAGGACATTGCATATCTTAAGCATGGGGGGGTGTTTTCAAATTTGATGATCGATTTAGGATTTTCAAAACCTAAAAACATGCATTTTTCTTTAGTTTATTTCTTGCTTGCATACCCAAAAAATTAAAAATATTGAAAACATTTTGAGGAAAAATTTTGAAATAGGGACTAAGGCCAAAAAAGTCACTTTTGGTACAATGGTATTTAATCTTTAACAAACTGAGGATGTGGATCTGATCATTAGAATTTCAGGGTCTATTTTAGACTAGATCAGATATCCTTCTCTAAAAATTCCACCTGAACTCATGATAGTTCAAGTGACTTGATCCTATTTTGTAATGTGGAAAGTATTTGGCTTAGTTTCTGATTCAAAAACTTGCATGTCTTGAGAAACTTCTTGTGTCAATTTTCACACACAAGCCAGCACTTAAAGACAACTAAAAATTAGATAAACTCCCTTGTTTGGATGTAGTAAAAGTCTGAAGCAAATCATTGGTTTGAGTTCCCACCGCCGAGGAGGAAAATGCCTCCTTTGAGGACGCGATGTCAACATGTTACCACCTCGACGCTGCTCCATATCTCTATTTCATATCTTTAGATGGAGCATTAAAGCACATTTTAGCAGCTCAAGTGTCTTGGACAGTGCTCCACCTATAGTGTCGAAGCAAGAGCTTGAGTTTACTTGTAGCGCCCCTTTACACCGCATCGTGTTTTGGGGTTGTGAGCTCTTGGGTGGTGTCATGGACAGTGCTATCCTGAAGTACTGGCACCAAAGCCCCGTTGAGGATTGGTAACGAGAATGATGATCCCGACACATCTGTCGTAAGACTAAGCTAAAAATAAGCATTGGGGAGAGAAAAATATATATATATATATAAATTAATTAATTAATTAACACACCCCTATAAATGTTGGCTTTTCACAAGCATGGATAAAAGGTTTTAAAGGATTTTGCAAGTTGCAAATCAGATTCATGGGCCAGAAAAATCCTTAAAACAAAAATTTCAAGTCATCTGAATTAACAAGGGGTTAATTTGTGAATTTTCTGGAGGATATGTTGATCTTGTTTTGTCTAATGGTTGGACCCAAAAACAAATCCCAATGTTTATCCTTAACAAATCCCGTGCCTCCTATGTTTAGATCAACAAAGTTCCCTTAATCTTTTTTTCCTCAAAAAGTCAAAAAAATTAGATTCCCCAAAAATTTTGTTTTCCAAAATAATTAAAGTTTTTCTAAGAGACTAACAAAAGATAAGCATGGGGGTGTGATAAACGCCAATTTATCATCATTCTTAAGCATTAAAACAAATCTAGCTCTTAGATTTATCTCCGCAAATGGGTTTTTGGGCTGCATTTAGGCATTAAATAGGACAGGCACACATTGCATTTTTTCTTGTCGTTTTAATGTGTTTTTGTGAATGTTAGGGATGAACAGATATATAGATCCCTAAACCCTAGCACTTAAGAAGGCAAATGGTTAAGGAGGAGCTTAGACTAATTGGAACTCAGCTTGATCCAACTCACCACAACTGGAACCTAGCTCACTTGGACTAGGGTTAGCTCATCCCAGCTCCATTCAGCTAATCTCAGCTGAATGGCAACTCAAGAGAGCTCATCTTAGCTCACCATAGCTCTGGCCAGCTCAGATCCAGCTCAACCTAGTTGAGTCTAGCTCAACTCAGCTCCCACTAGTCCACAGGGAGTTATAGCTAGCTCAGCTAAGTTGACTGAAGTTCACCCTTGCTCAGATCCAACTACATCCAGCTCCACTCAACTCCACCCAGCTAAAGAAGAACTCATCCCAGCTTAGGAAGCTCAAGTCCAGCTCTCGAGGACTCAGCTTAGCTCAACTTAGTTGAGCTAAGCTACCTTGGCTGTCTCAACCAGCTCAATCTTCCCCGGGAGCACCAGACCCGGCTCACCTCACCTCCATTCAGCAGAAGCCAGCTCACTTTAGCTTGGCTTACTAACTAGCAAAGAACTAGCAAGCTAAGCTAGCTAGAGTCGCCCCATGTTGACCTCTTCAGTAGTTGCCAGCTCCACTTCGGCTCCATATTTTTCAGATCCAGCTCCTCCCTCCAAACCCTAGCTCCAACACCTCCTCCTCTACTCCACCATTAGCTAAGCTAGCTTAGCTTAGCTTAGCTATGCTCCAGCTCCCTTGGCTTTTACGACCTAAAAACCCTACCTAACAACTCCACCAACTAACTCCACCTAAGCTCCACATAAGCTAACCCTACTTGGCACCAACCTAGCCTACCCACTACCTCCAAAAGACACCATAAAGTTGTGTGAAAACCACCCTAACTACCTCCTTGTCGGCACCACCCTTTCCAGCCAAAAACCCCCTTCATCTCCACAACACATCTTCCCTTAAACCCATCTCCACCATCCACATAATCCCCCCTTCTAGAAGCCTAGAAGTTGGTGCCAACCCATGGCACCTCTCCATGGTTGGCGCCACTTTTATGTGTCCCTTGGCCACCCATAACTACCCCCCTTACACCCCTTTGGTGGCGCCAACCATCCTTAACCCTAGGATCACCTAACCTCCTCTATCCTCCCATCTTAGCCCTCCATTTCAAGAGTCACCTTAACCCCTCATCCTACCCTATAAAAAGGCGACCACCCACCACCATTCAAACCATCCCTGGCTAGCAAATTTTCTCTCATACTCTACTTAGAGCCCACACCCAAGAGAGAAGAAGAAGAAGAAGATTAAGGGGATATTCTATCCCCTTGGTGCCTTCCCCTCTTCCCTTCTCTCTTGTGCCCACTCCAGCCAAAGGAGGAGCCAGGCAAGGAAGACCTTTGGAGGAGGCCTTCAAGGTGGTCCACGCCACCTTGGACGAAATCTTGAGGGTGGTGCATGCCTACCCTTGGAGGAGAGCATTGAAGGTGGCAGCATCCACCTTGGAGGAGCTTTCAAGGAAGGAGGAGAAGGAGACCCTCTTTTCAAGCCAAGGAGCAGTTAGGCTTGGAGCAAGAAGACTCTCTTCTTCACCAGATTTTGTAAGAGGATTTGTGTTCCTTTTACTGCTTTTATATTTTCCAATTCTAGTAGAAGCATTCCTCTACTTGTCTTTCTAAAGAACACAAATTCTGATTAATTGAATTGCCTTCTTTTTAATTTCTTATTGCAATTGTTACCTTTGTTCTAGCACTTGTTTCACTTCCACTCCCTAATTACTCTAGGCCTCCACTTGCCTAGAGTGAGCTTAGGTAGTGGACATTTTCATCTCTTAAGTTTTAGCTTAGCAATTTTAGGTGTTAGCACTTTTTCATCACAATTTGCATTTTGCCCTAATTATTTCAAAACTAAAAAAAATTGTATATTTAAAATACAAAAAGTGAAAGTTGAGATTTATTTTATAAGAAAGAGAATTGAACTGCAAATTTGTCTCCTTGGACGACCCTAGAAACTCCCCTATCTAGGAATATAAATTTAAAAGTGCATGCATATTCGCGTGTTACAATGACATTAAAAACCCACTTTTACAAATCACACGATTTTTTGCATCACCCCTAATCCTTGCAACTATAAAAGGAGACCCTTACCTTACGAAATTCTCTTCCCTTCCTTCACCTCTCTCCCTCTCCAAAGCTCAAGAGAAGCTTCTCCTACACCTGGGATGCTACTCTAAAGCCAAATCCAAGTTTTCTCACCCCCGTTCCGGTAGTGGATCCCGTGACGACGACGACATACTGCCTTATTCCCACTTCTTCCAGCTTTGTCCTTCCTGCTCCATCCTCCATCTTCCAAGCGTCTCTCCATCTAGCTCATTGTTGAACATCGGGTTACTACACTAACGTGTTTGGTTTTGAAAACCTGCCGTCGTAGTATGAAAGCGAAGAACTCGTGTTCAACAAATAGAATTTATACCGGAATGAAAATCCCGGGTTGAGCACAGGGAGGCTACGTCGATCCATATTCGCAATTATAGTATTTTTTTTAGAATTTTTCTTGAAAAGTGAGGCGATGTAATTACAAAGAAGTCATAACAACAATCAGACTAAAAAGGTAAAGAGAGAGGGAGAATATGCATTCAATAATTCAAAATGTCTATACAATAAAATCAAATAAGAATTACACTAGAAAGCGGGAAATCAACTACACTAGAAAGTAGGAAAATTCTACACTAGAAAGCTGTAAAGAAGAATGGGAGAGAAAAGTTATCCTCCTCGACGATCGCTTGGAGGATGAGCCAAACGGGACGACACCCGGACGAAGGACGACAGAGCAGGACAAAGGAGGACGAAGCAGAAGAACGGGAATGGGGCAGCACATCATCGTCGTCGCGGGATCCGCTTCCGAACGGGGGACGAAAATTTGACTTTATCTCGTGAGGAGCATCCCGGGTGTAGGACAAGCTTCTCTTGAGCTTCGGAGAGGTAGAGAAGAGAAGGAAGGGGTGAGAATTTCGTGTGGAGGGGGTCTCCTTTTATAGTTGTAAGGAGTGGGGGCAATTTGGTCATTACAACTCTTAAAACATTAATTTAGGTCCTTTACTGACGGATAAAGCCATCGCTAAAGGTCTAAATGTGGACGTAGTGGGCGGCACACGCGTGCCGGCTCGCTTGCCCGCGCATTCAACACTCGCGCACGTCCAGCCGATCTCAGCCGTCCGATCGCGAGATCGGACGGCTTAGATCTCACCTTCACCTACCTGCGCTGCTGCCCCATCGCGTGTGATGCCGCATCCTCGCCACGCGTGCAATAGCGTGTGGGCTCTATTGGGTGATCTGGGCCGCCCATAGTCGATCTGGCGGTCGGCTTTAATCGTGCGTGCCCGTAGATCGCGAGTCGAACTCGTGTCTTTTGAACGCGCAATGCCTCGTGACTGCTGCGCTGTGCAGTGGAAAGTGTCAGGCGAACGATTTAAGGTGCACACATCCACAGCCATCGGATGAAGATTCAACGACCCAGATAGTGTGCTGGAATTTCTTTAGAGAGGCAACGACTGTCTTGAGGGTCAGTTGGACGGTTGAGATGGCGCCACGTGGCTCCATCTTGGCCGTCCATCTTCTGGATGACGTAGATGGTGCCGTGGTTGCTGGATTGAGTCGATTTTCACACCGTTAGGCTATGATCATTAATCCGAATCCAAACGTGTGGTCGGATTTGTCGTTTGAAGTGTGGATTCACACCATCTTGGCCCTTGATCATCTAGGGTTCCTCGGTCACTATCTGATGCTACAGATGTTTGATTAGGGCGATCTTGTAGTCGTTGAACTCCAATTGTCGCCTTGATCACATCTATACGGTTGGATCTTTGATCCAAGGCCTCGATAAAAAGTTTGCCCTGTCCATGAACATAAAAGGAGATAATTAACCTCCATTTTATTCAAACTACTCTAAATGCAAGATGATGCATGTTATGCAATATTTATAGCATGCAATGCAATCCTATGCTTGAGAATATGCATAAATAGACATCTTAAGTAGTGTAAATATGCTTGCATCATGCCCCCATGCCTATCTTTTGCTAGTCCCTAGCAAAAACTATATGCTATTTATAAGAGAATTAGGTTGGATTATTTAGGCATGAGCTATTTTCAATTATTAAGAAAATGTCTACATAGGATCTAAACTTTCAAAGACACAACAGTGCCCGAGTATCTGCCAAAATGCAGATCGTCGCAAGCCATCGCCTTATTTAAAGAAAAATTTCTTTTTCTCTTTTTCCTCTTTTCTAATCTTTTTGTATTTTCAAGTTTTAGGATTTAAGAGTGGCTTTCTACGGCCATTCAACTCACCCAAGATTTGATGAGAACCCTAAGTTTTAAGCATCTTATTGTGAATGTGATAGGCTCGTTGACAAGCAGTTAAAACAGACTTCGAATTTCTACACCTCTAGGTGACCTAAAAAAAAAAGAATTCTGCCTAAAGGTGTATCTTTAGAATCGGTAGCTTTCTCCCTACTTTTATTTTTTTACGGGGTCAACACAAGGGTGAATCCAGTGTATATCTCCCCAGTTTATTCTACTTCTCCGCTTCTTCCTAAGTGTTTTGGGAATTTTCAGTGCATTTATTGAGCTGGATTCTGGACAACTGGTCGATAAGCTGTTACCACCGACAACTTGCTAGCCATACTCGTGCGGCGAAGTGTGGATTATTTCTTTTTTTCTTTTCTCCTTTTCTTTTTGATTTTTTTTTTTTTAGTAGGTGGTTTCCCTGGTCTAATATTTACCTAACGGTAGTAAGAAGAGAAAGATCCAGTGACTGGGCTCTAGACAACCTACCTATGGGCTGTTACCCACGATAACTTGCCAGCCATATCACCATAGAGGGTTCATTAGCTACCCAATTCCCATTAGAATCGCCGAACAATGAGTCAGTGACAAGATAGTGTGTAGATGCTTAAAACCCAAAATTTCCTTAAATCAGAAGGTGGGTTGATAAATCGTGTACTTATCACCCAAACTTATTTACTCAAATTATAATAGAATTAAGGTTGGCGAGGACTCGAAAAACAAATCCACATTTTAGTGGAGACACGGGCTGATTAAGTCCAAAGACTTGAAGGGTCTTTACGTTCAGATCCTAATGTAAAATTTCCTAATATTGAATAGTCCTAATGTCCAACTAATCCTTCCTAATTTTTTTTTTATTTTAGAAATAGGAAGAGAAAAATAATTTACATGAATTTCACAAAGCTTACCAAGTGATTGAAAAATGAATCCACCCCCCCATGCCTAGCTGATGCAATGTCCACATTGAGAAAGAGACATGAAAGAAAGGGTAGAATATGAAAGATGTCACCTGAATATGAAGCACGTATCAGCTTTGTGTCATGTGTACAATTGCTGAGTTTAATGCCGTCAGCTAGGCAAAGTCCAGCCAAAGAAGTCATAGAATGGCTAGGGCAACCATGTCTGAGATGGGTTCTGGGAGAATACGATCAGTAACAGGCTTTAGATGTTGACCGTTGACTTTAAATGTGTTACCCGTCTTTGGGTTAGAAATCTGAACGGCTCCATTTGGAAAAATCTGGTCAATTATGAATGGGCCATTCCATTTAGATCTAAGTTTGCCAAGAAAGAGCTTAAGTTTAGAATCAAAAAACCAGACCATCTGGTTTGGCTCAAAGCTCTTGCGGGAAATCAGTTGATCATGTAGAGCTTTTGTCCGAGCCTTATAGATCTTGGCATTCTCATATGCATCATTTCTAAGCTCCTCCAACTCAGATAGTTGGAGTTTCCTGGTCTTCCTAGCTAAATTCAGATCTAAATTGCCTTTCCAAACACCAAATGGAATGGAGACATGCCGATGGGCATTTTATATGTCGTACAAAAGGCCCAAAGAGCATCCTCAAGCTTTTGAGTCCAATCCTTACGATCAGGCCTAACCATTTTCTGCAGAATGATTTTGATCTCTCGATTGGAGATCTCATCTTGTCCATTCGTCTTGGGGTGGTAAGGTGTGGAAATTCAGTGATTAACCCTGTATTTGGCCAACAAATTCTGGAAATGGGCATTAGTAAAATGAGTGCCACCATCACTGATGATAGCCCTCGGAATCCCAAACCTACTGAAGATATTTTTCTTGACAAAATCGATGACCACCTTGTGGTGATTGGTTTTGGTGGGAATCGCCTCAATCCATTTGGACACATAATCAATAGCAACAAGAATGTACTGATGTCCAAATGAAGGGAGAAAGGGTCCCATGAAATCGATGCCCCAAACATCAAAAATTTTGACAGGAAGAATTGGGTTTAGGGGCATCATATCTCTCTTAGTTATGCTCCCGAGTGCCTGACATCAAGAATATGACCTTGAGAAATGTTGGGCATCCTTGAATAAAGACGACCAATAGAAGCTAGATTGTAAGATTTTTGCAGCCGTCTTTTTCCCGGAGAAATGTCCACCACACCCAGATGCATGGCATAACTCGAGTATACTGTTGAATTCTTTTTCTTGTATACATCGATGAATAATCTGATCAGAGCCAATGCTGTACAGCTCAGGGTCCTCCCAGAAGTAGTATTTGGCCTCAGATTTGAGTCTATCCCATTGTTGCTTGGTCCAATCCAGGGGAATTTGACCAATAGCCAAATAGTTAACAATGTCAGCAAAGCATGGGGTGTGGACACCAAAAACTATAAGAATAGTTTCCTCCGGAAAAGTGTCAGCAATCGGAATGTCCGGATGAGGGGAATCACCTTAGAGTCTCGACAAATGATCGCCTACCACATTTTGTACCCCAGTTTTATCCTTGATTTCAAGATCAAATTCTTGAAGTAGAAGAATCCAACGAATAAGCCGGGGTTTAGCATCCTTTTTGGCCAAGAAATGTCTCAAGGCTGAGTGGTCGGTATAGAAAATAACACGAGACCCTAAGAGATAAGCCCTGAATTTTTCCAAAGCAAACACTACAGTTAGTAATTCCTTTCCAGTAACAGTGTAAATCCTCTGGGCTTCATCCAGAGTTTTACTAGCATAGTAGATGACAGAGGGCTTTCTATCAATTTTCTGACACAGGGCAGTCCCGACCGCGTAATCAGAAGCATCGGTCATGATCTCAAAAGGGGCTATCCAAATTGATGGTTGCAAAACTGGTGCATAGGTGGCTGCCGTATTCAAAAAAACAAATGCCTTTCGGCATGATTCGTCAAAAACAAACGGCATTTCTTTAGCAAGAAGATTGCTCAGGGGATGAGCAACCTTCGAGAAATCCTTGATGAATCTTTGATAGAATCCCACATGGCCAAGAAATGATCGGATTTGTTTAATAGATGTGGGAGGTGGAAGTTTAGCGATAGCATCAACCTTAGCTTTATCCACTTCAATTCCCCGTTCAGAGATTACATGACCCAAAACAATGCCTTCTTGGGTCATGAAATGACTCTTTTCCCAACTAAGGACCAATTGTGTTTTGATACATCGCTTAAGAATCATTTCCAAATTAGCCAAACAAGAGTCAAATGATTCTTCGAAAATAGAAAAATCATCCATGAAGGCTTCCATAAACTCTCCCACCATGCCAAAAAATATGGTTAGCATACACCTTTGAAAAGTCGCAGGTGCATTACACAACCCGAAAGGCATCCTACAAAAAGCAAAGGTTCTGTAGGGACAGGTGAAAGTAGTTTTTTCCTGATCCTCGGGATGGATAGGAACTTGGTTGTATCCCGAGTAGCCATCAAGAAAATAGAAGTACTTCCCGGCTAATCTTTCCAAGATTTGATCGATGATGGGCAGGGGAAAATGATCCTTTTTAGTGGCTGCATTCAGCTTCCTATAATCAATACAAACCCTCCAAGAGGAAGTTAAAGAAGTTGTGACAGATTCTCCTCTCTCGTTAGTCACAATGGTAATCCCGACTTTCTTTAGAACAATCTGCACGGGACTTACCCAGGGACTATTAGAGATTGGCTAAATAATTCCTGCATCGAGCCACTTGATGATTTCCTTTTTGACCACTTCTCGCATATTTGGATTCAATCTCCTCTGCATCTGGTGAGAAGGGAGGGATCCATCTTCCAAGAATATTCTATGATTACAGTAAGATGGCTTGATCCCCCTGAGGTCATGAATGGTCCAACCAATTGCCTCCTTATGTTCCTTTAGGACCTTGATCAATTTAATCTCTTGCTCCTTTGTCAATTTAGCACTGATAATCACACGGAGTGTCTTCTAAGGTCCTAAAAATTGATATTTCAAATTCTCAGGCAATGGTTTCAATTCAAGCTGGGGCGGGTTGATGATTAATGGTAGGCTAGATGCTGAAGATTCAATAAGAGGAAGAGGTTGTGAGTGAACAAAATCAATAGCCTCTTCAGAAGATGGCAGGTCAGCCATAGAGGATTACGGGTCAAATTCGTCATCCAAGGAGGAACTTTCGATTAAAGAAACCATCAAACAAGTTTCAATGTTTTCATTATCCTCATCAAGTTCCTCAATAAATCCACAATCCTCAAATTTATTGGTCGTCTTAAAAATATCCAATTTCATTCGTTGATCCCCAAAGGCGATTTCCATGCTACCACTTTCACAATTAATGTTGGCCTTAGCAGTAGCTAGGAACGGATGCCCCAGAATGATGGGCGTGTTCCTCAGATTATCAGGTACATCCATGTCAAGGACAAGGAAATCTATAGGAAAATAGAAATCCTTGACCTTAACTATAACTCTTCAATAATGCCTCGCAGATTTGTGACTGAGCGGTCAGCTAACTGTAGCGTTACTGAAGTTGGCTGAAGTTCACCTAACCCAAAATTTTCATAAAGAGAAGTCAGAATTAGGTTGATGGATGCACCCAGATCCAAAAGTGCTCTATCAAATGTGTAATCTCCGATGACGCAAGAAATCAACAGAGCACCTGGATCTCTCTTTTTCTGAGGGAGGTAGTGCAGGATAACAAAACCAGCCTACTCGAAGAGTACCACCTTCCTCGGAATAGATTCTCTCAACTTACGCTTTTGTGTACATAAATCCTTTAAAAATCTTGCGTAAGCCGATATGTGCTTGATAGCATCAAGGAGCGGGATATTAATCTCAACATTCTTAAATAGATTCAGAAGCTCCTCATTGCTATCAACAGACTTCTTCTTTGATTTCGTTAAGGCTTCAGGAAAAGGAACATGAGTCAGATCTTTGGAATCAGGTTCTTGAGCCTTGATTTCTCCACCAGAATTATCCTCTCTCTCCTCAAGTTCTTTAGGATTCAAAAGATCAGAATAGTGTGGTTGTGGATCCTGAGTCTGCTTACCAGTCCTCAAAGTGACCAAATTTGCAGATGCATAAGAATTTGGGTCTTGGGGAGGGTTAGGAAAGATTGGAGGGTCTTGATTAGCCATGAATTGTTGATTTACAGAAGAAGAAGAAGAGGACGAGGAACCCTGCTCAACCACCTAAGCATGTGAATGTGGGTCCCTCTGATTTCCATACCCATGGGCTTGGTTGCCTGAATTCATAATATTTCGTAGGTTGGGTACGGGTTGGGATGGTAGCGATCCGGGTTGACAAGAGTTAATAATGAGGCTGGATTGCAAGTTGTCCAACAAGGTTTTCATTTGCTGCATGAGCCAGAGCATGGATCCTTGCATCTCTAACATTTGTCAGTTCAAATCAGCCTGCCCTGCGGGTTGACGGGCAGTCCAAGCTGGCTGATTGACCTAATTTGGAGGCAACTGAGTATATACATGATTTTGACCCATTGGTCGTTGCGGAACATAGTTGTCAGGTCAGAATTGGGTCTGTTGCTCCAGGGATTTCCAAGAGAAGTTAGGGTGGTTTCTCCAACCCGAATTATAAGCATTAAAGTAGGGGTTGGATCTAACAATCTCTTGTACAGCACAGACATCCTCATAGGGTGAGGATGGAGAGAAAGAAAAGGAAGGATAAAAAAAACTGGGATCAAAGGCCACAATTTGGAACCCATGGGGTTCCGAAAAATGCTGACTCACAGGTTCAGCCATATCGAGTTGATTCACGAACTCCCGTCCAGAAGGAGCTCATGAAGAATGGAATCCCGAATTTTGGGCTTGAGTGGATCGAGAGTTGTTCATAGAATTGCCAGCCATCGACTCTTCCATTCTCTTAGTAACCAAGTCCGTCTTATCATGTTTGTTACAGATCAATTCCATATCAAATGAATGAGAGTCATGGACTTCATTGACATTTGATCTGGGCTGCTGGGACTGGTTAAATGTATCCATGGAGGCATGATCGATTGAATTTTCACTCATTTCCTCAAATAAGTCATGTGCACTATCTGCATTTTTAGTGAGGAAATTGGCTCTGCAAGAAGCATCCACATGATTTCTGAGTTGCTCAGTCAACCCATAATAGAAGATCTGCACGAGTTGCCATTTCGACACCTCGTGGTGTGGACACCTCCGCAATAGGTCTTGGAATCGCTCCCAGGATACATGAAACTGCTCCCCCGGCCGCTGGGTAAAGGTAGTGATTGCCCGTCTCAAAGCATTGGTACGTCCAACTGGGAAGATTTTCTTTAGAAAGGTCGATTTCAACTCATTCCAAGTTGCAATTGGTCTTCGTATTGTCCTATACCAATGCGCGGCTTTATCACTAAGAGAGTGGGGGAAGAGCCTCATGATCATTTGCTCCTCGTTTACATTTCATGCCTTGGTGGTCTGGACTAAAGTCCTCCAAATGCTGAAACGGATCTTCGGAACCAAGCCCATGATAATGTTTGATCAGGCTTAACACCTGGGGCTTGATTTCTACATCACCGGCTGGAATCTGGACATCGGGACGTTCCCCGTAATTTGAAGGATCATAAAAATCCTTCAAGGGCTGAGCACCCTGCATTCTCTGGAACCATTCCTACATTCTCTGCATTTGTTCTAGCTGCCTTCGAAATTCTTCCTGTGGATTTTCAAGCAGAGGAGGCTGTTGGTCGGCCATGGGATCAATTTGACCAAAATCCAATTTGCACCTCCTAGAATACTCTAATGGTCCTTCCAATCGGGGATTCAATGACCGTCTTCCTAGCATAAGCTAGGAGAAGGTCAGAAGGACTGGGCAAAGGGACCCTGCAGCACAACAAAACAAGGCTGTCCTTAAGTGGGGTAGCCTAAGGATCTACTAACTCCCAAAACCTGCCTTAAGACTATAAATGATTTACTCTACTTGCGTTTGTTCAATCCAACCAGTTAGAAGGAGGGATTGGGGAGAAGGTTCTTCCTTCGACTTTCACCTCCAGTTCCTAGAGTACCCCCCAACCACGGTCGTTTGACGCTACTCTCCTAGCTAGACATCAAATTAATCAGTACAAGTAGGTTAATCAAAGACAATCTTAGACTAGGCCCTAAAGAGCGAATTAGACCTTAAGGCTAATGTCTACTCAATTTTATTAAGGCCTGGGATTGTGGTGCTTATGGAATGTGATGGGCCCTTAATGATTGATTTAGATTTATGTAAGTGCATGCATAACTAGGGTTTTCAAGCAAGATTATTTGTGATGAGTGGATTTTAATGTTCAAATCTTGCTTAAGCAGCTTTTAGTTTCAAATTAGGTGGATTGCAATCAAGTTTCTAGGCAAACCAGGTTGTCAAATACGGGTGAAGATTGTTTTCCTTTAAAACCAGAAAGAAAGTGCAGTGCTTGGAATAGACCTAGATTGAAAACCCTAAGGAGGAGCTACTTGATGAGTTGATTTTAAGTAGAGTGGTGCTGCCCAAACAATTCAAACAACTAACCACAAATGCACCACTAAGTTAAGCACTCAAAGATGGTTAACCTAGAATGATTTCTATTCTTTTATGTGTTGCTTTGTGTGTACCAGTTCCACAGATCATAACCCGGTTGAGTAGAAACAAATCAATTCGGTTAAGTGCCTTGAATGTGGGTGTACATTGTGTGTTTGTTGAAAATTGCCCAACAAGATTATCTTTTTATTTTATTTTTTATATAAATGATGGTGGAATGAATGTGAGTGAGAATACAAACAACCAAACTATTCCTAGGACTTATGCAAACACCTACGTTAATTGGAATTTGGATTTAATGTGGTGAATGAAATCTATGAATGGGGAAAGAATGGGGAGCACTTACAGTTGTCTTCAACTGCATTTTACTCCAGTCCACCACTTGATGATTCCCTGATGGTGGTCTATGCAAAACAATAAACACAAGAGAAAGCAAGTTAGAAAATAATAAATTGCAAGAAATGCAAAAAGATCGGAAATCGTTACCTCCCCAGCAACGGTGCAAAAATGTTGAACGTCGGGTTGCTACGCTAACATGTTTGGATTTGAAAACCTGTCATCGTAATATGAAAGCGAAGAACTTGTGTTCAAAAAATAAAATTTATATCGGAATGAAATTCCCTGGTCGAACACAGGGAGGCTACGTTGATCTATATTCGTAATTATAGTATTTTTTTAGATTTTTTCTTGAAAAGTGAGGCGATGTAATTACAATGAAGCCATAACAACAATCAGACTAAAAAGCGAGAGAGAGAGAGAGAGAACATGCATTCAATAATTCAAAATGTTTATACAATAAAACCAAATAAGAAATACACTAGAAAGTGGGAAATCAGCTACACTAGAAAGTAGGAAAATTCTACACTAGAAAGCTGTAAAGAAGAATGGGAGAGAGAAGTTATCCTCCTCGACGATCGCTTGGAGGATGAACCGGACAGGACGACGCCTGGACGAAGGAGGATGGAGCAGGACAAAGGAGGGCGAAGTAGAAGAACGGGAACGGGGTAGCACATCGCCATCGTCGCGGTATCCGCTTCCGAACGAGGGACGAAAATTTGACTTTATCTCGTGAGGAGCATCCCGGGTGTGGGACAAGCTTCTCTTGAGCATTGGAGAGGTAGAGAAGAGAAGGAAGGGATGAGAATTTTGTGTGGAGGGGTGTCTCCTTTTATAGTTGCAAGGAGTGGGGGCAATTTGGTCATTACAACTCTTAAAACATTAATTCAGGACCTTTAGTGAAGGATAAAACCGTCGCTAAAGGCCTGAACGTGGGTGTAATGGGCAACGTGCACCCGCCCACTCGCTTGCCCGCGCATTCAATGCTCGCGCACGTCCAGCCGATCTCAGCCGTTCGATCGTGAGATCGGACGGCTTAGAACGTGCCTTCACCCTCCTGCACTATGCGCCCCATCGCGTGCGATGCCGCATCCTCGTCGTGCGTGCAATAGTGCGTGGGTGCTATCGGGTGATTTAGGCTACCCACAGCCGATCAGGCGGTCACCTTTAATCGTGCGTGGCCGCAGATCCCGAGTCGAACTCACGTCCTATGAACACGCAACGCCTCACGACCGCTGCGCTGTGCGATGGAAAGTGTCGCGGGAATGATTTAAGGTGCACGCGTCCACAACCGTTGGATTAAAATCCAACGGCCCAGATCATTCACTGGAATTCCTTTGGAGAGGCAGCAGTGGTCTTGAGGGCCGGTTGGACGGCTGAGATGGCGCCACGTGGTGCCATCTTGGCCGTCCATCTTCTAGATGATGTAGATGGTGCCACGATTGTCGAATTGAGTTGATTTTCGCGCTGTTAGGCTGCGATCGTCGATCTGAATCCATCCGTGCGGTCGGATTTGTTGTTTGAAGTGCAGATTCACACCATCTTGGCCCTTGATCTTCTAGGGTTCCCCGATCGCTATCTGATGCTACAGATGTCTGATTAGGGCGATCTTGGAGTCATTGAACTCCAATCGTTGCCCTGATCACTTTTTTACAGTTGGATCTTCGATCCGCAGCCTCGATAAAAAGTTTTCCCTATCCATGAACATAAAAGGAGACAATCAACCTCCATTTAATTCAAACTACTCTAGATGCAAGATGATGCATGTTATGCAATATTTATAGCATGCAATGCAATCCTACGCTTAAGAACATGCATAAATAGACATCTTAAGTAGTGTAAATGTGTTTACATCACTCGTCCTCCAAACATTCATCGAGGAGGATAACATCTCTCTCCCTTCTTTTTATCTCTTTCTAGAATAGAACTTCCTACTTTCTAGCTGTAATCGTTTCCCGCTTTATAGTTGTAAAAAGAGTATTATTATATCATGTGATTGTTCTCTCTCTATCTCTCCCTATTATTATTTATATCAATTCCATTGTAATTATCTCACTTTCAAACAAAAATACCAAAAGAATATATTCACGGATTTTAGATCGATGTAGCCTCCCTATGTTTGACCTGAAATTTCTTTACAAATTTTGGTTAAATTTATCTGTTGACGGATTGCTTCACAAATCGAACTACACCGACGAGTTTTCAAAATCCAATTCCTATCGCGTAGTTTTCTGCTATCAACAGACACCCGACCATTCTGAACCAATGAGATGTTTTATTTTTCAATGAGAGAGGAAATAGCCTCGTAATCAACACCTCTTCCTGCAAATTATAGGAGCGAGTGGTTTGAGTGAGGACAGTTAGCTCCTCAAGGTGGCAAGAGGGGTCTTCTCTTGGAAGACCATGAAAATGTTTAATTAGGTTCAAAATGGTGGGTTTATTCTCAAAATCCTCATGGGTTATAACCACTCTGGGTCTCTTTTCATATTTGGACGGATCATAGAAATCCTTAAGAGATACGAGAGGTTCCCCGAGTGGCTGACCCAATCTTTGGTTGGTTAGGTTCGTGACTGTCCTAGCCAACTGGTGTTGGTTTTGTTGAAGTAGAACCAATTGGCCAACCATAAGGGAAAATGGGTTTGTATTTTGATTTTAAGAACCACCTGGTCATTCATGGTTTTGTGGTAGCTCCAAATGTGGGAGGTTAAGGATGGGAAAGTCAGCCTGTGAGTCAGTTGACGGGTTAGGTTCGGGTTGGGAGGTGGAAGCAGAGTTTTTGGACCTATTTTCCAAGTTTAATTTAGAGGAATGATGTGATGAAGAAAAAAATAAATATTTTTTTATGCGTTGGGCAAAATCAAATGGTCCCTCGAGATGTGGTTTCTGGGACCTTCACCAATGCATGCACTTGGAAGACGGGGAGGGGAGGAGAGGAGATAGGTAAGAGAAAGTGTGCAAAGCAAACAACCAAGCCTAATCTGTCTTAAGGTTGACTCTTTAGTGAAACCTAAGACATGGAAATTGATGACTCTACAATTATCAATGTTAATATTATCAATTAGGGTCAATTTCGAGGGTACTTGTGAAATAATGACATATGATAATGGACTTGGGAGCATTGCATGCATATTGCATGATCATTACATTTAAGTTGCTTAAAACCAATGTTTAACAACCTTGTGTACAAGTCCACATTGAAACAGCTCTCAGATGAGCAATCGATAGTTCAGATGGATCTAGATTGACAAACAGAGTCCAACGGACTCAAAATCACCTCGATCCGACCTTTGTAGCTCCCACAACATGCCCGAGTTCTAACCATTGATCAACTGATCAATGACCTCAAATGTAGCACGTGCCACCCATTTCTTCTCTCCATCGCACTTTAGCTGATCCTTCATCGCGTGTTCACCACCGCACGATCATCATCTGACGGTCACCACTGCTCCAGCACCTCATCATCTTTGCGACCAATCAAGCTTGCAGCATAGTAGGTGGGCAAGCCACTCGCAAGCAAGTAGTGAGGGATTGAATCTTGCCTCGCCCTCCATGATGCGCCAATTGAAATTGGATTATTCGATCAGGATCTAACAGTCAAGAAACGGGCAAGTTGAGTGCCATCCAGCACTCCGCGCAAAACGCACGCAATCGCGCGCTTGAGCACGCCCAATCCAACGAGCTCGGGCGTAATCTGAGGCAATGGGCGGGATGCGATCCTAACCGTCCGATCCTTGATTGGATGGCTTAAGCTGTGCTCACATGGATCACATGGATGGTAACTGTGCGTGCATTGAAGGCGTGAGGGCAGGGGCTAGGGCGATGCTTGCGGCGAGTCTATAGCGATGTTTTGAATGTCTCTATTGACCCGAGGATGAATTTTAGCCTTTTCCTCAACTATAAAAAGGGACCTACCCCTCCCATTTGTGCCTATCTTCTACCAAAGCAATTCAACCACTCCATAGAGCTCCTAAGCAAGGTTGTGAAGATGCCGAGCCACCAATGGAAGTCCCTCCACCGTCGTGGCTGTCTCGATGCCATCCATCGCCTTACATTTAGTTTTAATTCTTTGATAGTTGCAGTTGTTCCTTATATTCAAGCATTCATCTATATTTGGTTGAGCATGACATTTGATAATCAATTGAATATGTTTTTGATATCTTGTCTTCGTAGTGAGTTATTGTGATTCTCTAACCCTATCTCCCCCTCTCTCTCTTTCTCTCTCACTTTCTTCCAATCTCTCTCTCTTTCTCTATTCATTTTGCAAGCAAACAAATCAACATATTTTTGTGACATTGAAGTGAGTAAACAATTAAGAATCTTGCCTCCCCATGTTTGACACACAGACTCGCGTCCAATAACTTTTATTTAAAATTTACGTCGTAAAATGTGCTACTTAACACAAATGCGTCGTTCGACACTAGGAACCCAATAAATAAGAAATCAATAAGTGAACCCACTTGTTAACAGGGGCAAGATCGATGTCGGTGTTTAAAAGTAAATGATGCATCGTAGTATAGTTCAAATTGCCTTGAAAACAAATAAATTATACTACTCGAATGTTAACTCCGAGGTCGAACATAAGGAGCAAATTGAATTCATACACTAATCTCAATAATCGATGCAATTTGAACACTTAAAATTACTCAAAATATAAATCCGAATGTCAAGCATGAGTTTATGAGTAATGAAATGTAGCATAAAATAGAAATTGGGAAAAAATGGATAAAAGTGTTGGATTCTTCTTTCTTCTTCTCTTAGCTCCTTCTTCAGCTTCCACTTTAGCTTTCTCTTCTTCTTCAATCCTTCTTTCTTTCTCTGGCTCTTCTTCTGTCATTGGCTTCTTTCCTTCTTCTTCTTCTTTGGTTTCCTTCTCTGACTTAGCCTTTAGCCTTGGTCCTTGGTTTCTTTCTTTCTCTGGCTCTTCTTTCTTTTTTCTTCCTTGACTTTCTCTTCTTTCTTCCTTTGTCTTCAGCTTTGGCTTTTCCTTCGCCATGCCTTCTCTTCTTTCTTTAGCTCTTCTTTCTTCTTTCTGCCTTCTCTGCTATAGTGCCTTCTCCTTTCTATTCCTTAGCATCCTCTGCAGCTCCCTCCTTCAGTCCTTAGCTTTTCCTTCTTCTCTACGAATGCACCTAAGGCTTCCTCCTTCTTTCCTTAGCTTTGCCTTCATTGTCCTCTTCCTTCTTCCTTTCCCTGTACACAAGTTCAAAACCTACCCCTACCCTCCCCTGCGAACTCTCTCTCTTTTTCTTGCTCTCCCAGAGCCTTTCCCAAGCAAACTGGTCTGGTTAATGCACCAGGGTCCTAGCGCACCAGTGTGGGTGATGCATGAGGAGTGCTAGGTAATCAAGTCAGGTAGCTAGGTCCACGAAGCATGGGCACGGATGAGGCATGAGTCGGAGAGGGGACCTCACCCCGTCTCAGGAGGCAAAGAGCCCCTGACACAAATTCAATTTATGCCACACAGCAACCTCCAAACTTTCCGAGGTGGGACTAAAAGTCCCACCCGCTTCATTTGCACGCCTGTAGTGGATATCTTCCTTATTGCTGCAGCTGTGTGGTTCTTAAAGGCCAATCACTAGCTGGAAGCATTCATGTGACAACTCTATGCCTCCTGGACCTGGATGTTTGGAGCCTGATGCCTGGATTGAAGCTTGCAAGCAAGCTTCACAGCTGCTTCAATGGCGACCGAGGTCAAAACCCTGTCAACACGAATACGACCTCACAGCTCTGTTAAAATACTTAGAATGCTTCGTCGTGACACGGCGAAGGTGGCTCAGGGGATGGTGTGGTGTGGGGTGTCCTAGGCATGCGTGCCTAGGTCAGTCTATGGCCATGGTGATGGGTCAGTTCGTGGAAAGAATGTGGAGGTTATGGCGGTAGATGGAGATGGGGGAAATGATCAGTGGACGGTGGTAGAGCTTCTGAGGGGGTTGGCGAGGTGGGTGGATGCGTGGAGTGATGGGGACACCTCGTCGGTGGTCTACCGGAGGTGGAGAAGAGGGTGGTGGTCTGCGGTTGTCGAGGGGTGTGTTGGGAAATAAAGAGGGGGAAAATAAAGAGAGGAGAGAGGGGAAGAGATATAACCTAATTTTAGGACGAAGGGGGGTTAGATAGCGGTCAGCACGTACCTGCCGCCACCGGAGATGAACGTTCCAATGGAGGGGGATGGCGACGATGAAGAGGGTAGTTGGCACGTGTGCAAGTATGGCACGACGTGGAGAAATGAGGCAGAGATGACTCTGCCAATGGTATTGTGGTAGAGCGATGAGAGGAGGAGGAATCGGTCACCGAATCTCGTTGGATGTTTGGCCAGAGGGGAAGAGACGAAGTTGAGGGGTTATCTCTAGCCAAACCAAGCTTAGGATGGTTGGGAGGACTTGGGGCATCTTTTATAGTCATGGGTTTGGAAGGAAAGCTTCCAAGCATGGCAACATCACCAGACTTGGATGGTCGAGAGATGCCCATATCTCTCATGCGTTCGCATGAGAGATTGGGTGCGAATCGGAGTGCATGATTTAGTTCACATGGTTAGGAATTCCTCAGAGAATCTCCCTTTCAAATCTGAGAGGGATTCTCTGAGGAATCAGGGAGATATCCCTCTTGAATCCTCGCCAGAGTTGGATTCCTCCACTCTAATGGTGGAGGGACCTAATTCCAAAGAATGACGAG
Source organism: Thalassia testudinum (assembly GCA_037157565.1). Classification (NCBI taxonomy): domain Eukaryota; kingdom Viridiplantae; phylum Streptophyta; class Magnoliopsida; order Alismatales; family Hydrocharitaceae; genus Thalassia; species Thalassia testudinum. Next base: position 47,876,280 of record JAZHRO010000057.1, read on the forward strand.
GAGGATAGGGGGTCTCTGCAAGGTTTTCAAAAGCTAGGGGTCTAAAAGTAATTGGGTTGGACTATTATGCAAAGTAGGTCAAGGTGAACTCCCCTTAGGTCACAATTTTGGTAAAAACCTAATTTGGACCTAAAGAATACAATGGTGAGGTTGGATTTTAAGTTTGACCACGTTTGATTGGATAGTTTACACAAAAACCCAATTTAGGGTAAATAATAGACTAGGACCCCTATTTAGGTAAAAATAGGTTCCAAAGGCCAATGTAAAGGTTTTAAATCCTATGGGACATTTTTCCATCAATTTTAGAGGGTTTAATTGAATTTTATCTTGACCAGAACCATGTTAGATTAAGTGGGTCTATTTTAAGGTTACATGAAGTCATTTAATTCCCAAGTTGCACATTAACCCTTTTCTGATTGAACCAACCCACTTTTTATCTTGTTAGGACCATTTGACCAATGTTTATCCCTTGAGAAGTCCCGTTGATGTACTGCAATGGTAAAATTATAGTTTTACCCTTTGTTTCTTATTTCTCTCTCAAACTGGTTATTCCTTGAATTAAGCTCTTTACTTGGTTATGTAGGAGCTTTCGTTCTCTTTTTTAGTTCAAAATAAGTTAGTTAGGGCTCATGATGGTATTCCCATCATACCCCCATGCCTAGCTTTTGCTAGTCCCTTTGCAAAATTTCAAGGCTTTAACTTTTGTTCTAGACCATGAGTTCCTTTCACATATTATGGTGAGTGCTTTTTCTTTCTTTTTGATTAGGTTAGAATGCCGACAGTAGGCCCAGAGGTACTCAAGTACAAACCAAGATCCGAACCTGACCAGCTCTAGCCTCGTTCCTTCACGAAGGTTTCTAAGGCCCGCAGGAACTATCCTAAGGTTTGTTGGACTCCGTGGTTAAAGCACCTGTGCTTGAGATAGATTTTAGCCTTGGTTCAGTTTGCAGTACATTTTTTTGTAAGAGAGAGAGAGGATTTATTTGTTTGGAGAGTTTTCTCTCTCTTTTCTTTTTATTTATAGCTTCAGATTGGCTTTTCAACACGGTCTATATTGGATTCCTTGTCCCCATCATCAATCCTCAAAGGTCCCTGGCAATCGATGCTTCATGATAGCATCGCCCATGGCAACACTCAGAACCCTGCCTTTCGAGATTTTGAGATAATCGTACCCATGGAGTTTTGTAGCCAAATCCAGACCCTGGCAATCGACATTTCATGATAATGCCGCCTATGGCATCTGAACCAGCAGGGTGCTTACGTGCCCCCAGTAGGATATGCAAATATCCTAGAAGATAAGCATCGAGGAGACGATATGTTGTTACGCATCTTCGAGGGGAATTTCCTACCTCTCCGCGCCGAGAACTCGTCCAAATCAACTTGTGTTGATCGGTCGCTCCTAATCTAGGCAACCTTTTTCTTCAGAACATTTAAACGCTTTTGTGTGATTTTGATAGTTATGCGTACTAAACCAGACTGTGTATAGATGGGGGCGCTCAGGTTATCGAGTCCCGCAAACCGAAGGTTAGTTAACGGGGCTGAATAGTCCCTAAGCCTTAGACCTAATACTTAAGCTTCGCATTTTTCCCAACCTCTTGACTATTATCCAGATCTTAGCAGATACTTTAATGTTTAAGCCTAAGAGGCTAGCCCAAAAGGCCTAAGATCAGCGTTCCTACTAATCTCTTTTGTGTCTCATTGGCACTTTTTTCTTTTATTCTTTACCTTGATGTGATCTAGAACTTTGGTTAATCCCTTAATTTCTTACTAATGACTATCTCTTTTTCTTTTTCATTTTGTTCTCCTTTTTTGTCATTTTGCTCTTTTCCTCCTCATGTTTATACGGCTTCAAAATTTTCTTCCCTCCAATTTTTTTGTTCTTTTTCACAATTTTCTATTTTTTTGGTATTTTTGGTATATGTAATTTTTTGTGACAATCCTTCTGACTTTTCTTGATTTCTGCATGTTTGCACTTGTTTGGAGTTCATAGAGTGCATGTTTACTAGGAAAACATCGAAGTATAGTACGCAATACGATCAAACAAAGATATTAAATAAGATAACGAGACTTGAGTCCCGGTCGTTCATCTCTGGGAGGGTTTATTTTACTTTTGAATTCGATCTTTTATCGCTCTACTCTGTTTAAAATCACATGCCGATTTATGATTATTACGTATTGAAGTACAACATGCTTAGTTGAAAGTATATCAGGAATTGAAAACAGGCAACATTAATCACACAATAGATATTGTATTGAGCTCATGGTGATTCTCAACACAGACATATATTTATAGAAAATATGTTTTTCATTCATTCATTTGGAGAGTGTTTGCAACATGAACTTGTAGAGGAAAGCTTGTACATGGATGCTTAAAAATATAAAGCTAGCTATCAGAAAATAATCAGATACAGGAATCTACGGGGGGATTTTGCATGTATCATTAGGGGAGAATAAGGACTACACTACTAAGCAGTAAATAGAAGTAGTAAATGTAAAGAGCTAGCTACTAATCTATCAGAAGTGAGGGCATTCGGAGGTGGGCTCTGATGTCCTTGGAGTGATGGAGAGGAGAAAGAGGGGCGACCAATGGAGCTTAGGCCGGCCCTTGGAGAGAGGTTGGAGGAGTGATACAGCATCCTGGCATGGTGTCCTTCATGGTGGTGCTCAGCTCGTGGAGATGGTGGTTGCTAGCCTAAGTGGAGGTGGATGGAGCCAAGCAACTATGGCCAAAACATGGATGTGTGCAAATGGCTACCCCTTAGGTCTTCTTATAGACCTAAGGGAAGCTTGCTAAAGAATTATGGAATTCTCTAGAGAGGCCTATGGTGGGAGCTCATGGGAGAGTGAGAGAGAGAGGATGGATGGTGGTATTTAGATCCACCAAATGTGGATCGAAAAATTTAATGGCTCATTGTTGCTAATTTTAGCAACCAAGGCAACCACACATGGTAGAGAGCTCTGGAGAACTCTAAGCTAGGTATTTTTGGGTGGATGGTGTGTGTGGGTCAAAACTTAGGTGGCTAGGTTGATTAGGTTAGGCTCTAGTAGGTTTAGGTCAAGGTACGTCACAAATTATGGTTATAAACCCTAATTCACTAAGGTAAAGTGAAATTAAACTTAATACAAGTTTAATTGGGTGTGTGGAAACTTAATTGAGAGTAAAACAACTCAATTAATTTAGGTCTAGGTCAATTAGACTCTCACTGAGTCCAATTGGATAGTGTGCGCTAAGATCAGGGCTCAATTGGACTCAATGAGTCCAATTGAATAGGCTAATGGAATTGACTAAGATCCAAGTCAATTAGGTTTAGTGAGGACCAAATTAGGTCCTTAGGGAGGTCAAAAGGTGATGTACTAGGGTTATGGCACCTTAATTTAGGTTTCTATGGGGTTCGAATTGGGTTTAGGGACCTAGAGATCCAAAATCAAGGCTTAAATCTCAAAGTAGGAATTGGAGAGTAGTATCAGACATCTAATAATAGTGTCAGACGTCTTATACTCAAAAATTAGAAATCCATACTTGTTGTCTGGATGTCCAATCAGAGTCAGGAAGGATTCAAGGTTCTGTGTTGGGTATTCTGCAGAAATTGGACGTCTGACCAAGTGTCTGGACATCCAATAACACTGCAGAAGTGGGTTTAAGGTGTGCGGGAGTTGGCTAAGGGTTCTGGATGTCCTATAATTCATCTGGACATCTAGATAAGGGTTGTAACTAGCGTTTTGGGCCTTCCTATGGTGCAATGACCTAATCTAAGGGTGGCTAAGGTTTGGGGAAGTCTCTAGGCTATCCTAGGGCTAGGATGGACCTAAGCTCTTCACATTTTACTGCTTTATTCCTACTTAATAGAATAGCAAACCTTAACTCCCTTACATCATTATTCCTACATCTAATCCAAGTCTTCTGCTCCAGCTCTTCTGCAACACCTGTTATTCCTGATCCAACTTCAGATCCTGCTCCAGATCCAGCTCCTGATTAGCTTATTGCCTGCAATTGACATAATGCACTTAATCAGTACATTATGACATTATTTTATGCATAGCTAAATAAATCAGTAATCATCCAGATAGTTCTTATGCATGCATGAATAACCTGATGATTGCGCAACAATCATAGGTTTTAATTGACCTAGATTAGGCTAGAACTTGGCATAAGTTAGGGAAATTCATGCACGCATAAGCATTATCTGCATCTTTACTGCTTTACTTTCGCTACGGAAAAAATAATGTTATAATGTGCTGATTAAGTGCATTATGTCGATTGCAGACAATAAGCTGATCAGGAGCTGGATCTAAAGTTGGATTAGGAATAACGGGAGTTGCAGAAGGCTTAGATTAGATGTAGGAATAATAATGTAAGGGAGATAAAGGTTTGCTATGCTATTAAGTTGGAATAAAGTAGTAAAATGTGATGAGCTTAGGTCCATCCTAGCCCTAGGATAGCCTAGAGACTTCCCCAAGCCTTATCCACCCTTAGATTAGGTCACCGCACCCTAGGAAGCCCTAAAACCCTATTTCCAACCCTTCTCTGGACGTCCAAATAAGTTTTAGGATGTCCAAGACCCTTAGCCAACTCCCACACACTTCAAACCCACTTCTGCAGTGTTATTGGACGTCCAGACACTTTATCAGACGTCCAATTTCTGCAGAATACCCAAAATAGAACCTGAAATCCTTCCTGACTCTGATTGGACGTCCAGACAACAAGTTTGGACTTCTGCTTTTTGAATATAAGACGTCTGACACTTTTATTAGACGTCTGATACTGCTCTCCAATTCCTGTTTTGAGATTTAAGCCTTGACTTGGATCTCTAGGTCCCTAAACCCAATTCCAACCCCATAGGAACCTAAATTAAGGTGCCCTAACCCTAGTACATCACCTCTAGACCACCATGAGGACCTAATTAGGTCCTCACTAATCCTAATTGACTTGGATCTTAGTCAATTCCATCAGCCTATTCAATTGGACTCAATGAGTCCAATTGAGCCCTGATCTCAGCACACACTGTCCAATTGGACTCAGTGAGAGCCCAATTGACCTAGACCTAAATTAATTGAGTTGTTTTACTCTCAATTAGGTTTCCACACACCCAATTAAACTTGTATTAAGTTTAATTGCACTTTACCTTAGTGAATTAGGGTTTATAACCCTAATTTGAGACATACCTTGACCTAAACCCACTAGAGCCTAACCTAATCAACCTAGCCACCTATGTTTCGACCCACACACACCCACACAGTTCCACACACACCATCCACAAAAAAATACCTAGCCTAGAGTTCTTTAGAACTCTCTACCATGTGTGGTTGCCTTGGTTGCCAAAAATAGCAAACAAGAGCCATTCAATTTTTGATCCACATTTGGTGGATCTAAAAATCACCATCCACACTCTCTCTCTCACTCTCCCACGAGCTCCAACCATAGGCCTCTCTAGAGAATTCCATAATTCTCTAGAGAACTTCCCTTAGGTCTATAAAAAGACCCAATGGGTGGCCATTTGCACCCATTCACTTCCTTGGCATTCATTGCACTTAGGCTAGCCACTTCCATCTCTTCTCCACCTCCACAAGTTGAGCACCACCATGGAGGCCACCATCTCCACGCCAGGAAGCTGGATCAGCTCCCCAACCTCTCTCCAATGGCTGACCTAAGCTCCATTGGCCGCCCCTCCTTCTCTCAGCCACTCAAAGGCCATCGGAGACCACCTCCAAATGCCCTTCCTTCTGCTAGATTAGTAGCTTAGCTTTTCATATATTTACTGCTTTTATTTATCGCTTAGTAGTGTAGTATTACATCTCCCCCGATGATGCATGCGAAATCACCCCATCGATTCTTGTATGCAATCATTTTCTAGTAGCTAGGTTTAATTTTCAAGCATTTATGTATAGGCTTTCCTTGAGATTTCCTTGTGAAACAACTCTCCTGCTAAATGAATGAAAAATGCTTTTATATATATATTTGTCTCTATATGTTTGAAATCACCATGAGCTTAATATTTGTCATTCTTTTTGTGTGATTCAAGTTGCCTATTTCCAATTCCTAATATTCTTGCAACTAAACATGTCATACCTAAATACGTAATAATAACGAACTGGCATGTGATTCTAAACAAAGTAGAGTAAGATTGATTTCAAAAGTAAAAGCAACGCCTCCCAGAGACGAACGACCGGGACTCAAAGTCTCGCTATTTTTATAAAATAATATCTTTGTTGGATCATATTTCACAACTATACTACGATGCTTTTATCAAAAACATGAGCTACGATTTCTACCAACACCTGACTTATGCTAAGCCCTAGCTTAATCAAGGTCAATTAAGACCTATGATTGCTGCGCAATCAGCACTTTACCACCCCCCCATTCCTAAGTCTTGCAATGTCCTCATTGCAAACAGAGGGTGTGATATAGTGTTGGGTTCAGGGACTTCGAAAAGGAATTATCGGGTGGGGGAATGGGTCGAGAATGACTGATGCAGATGATTTTAAGCTCTAGAACGTGTACCAGAGGTGGGATCGACTATTCTAAGGCTGAACTCAGGGTGCAATAGATGTGACATATAGACAGATAATCAGACGGATCTCAGGTTTTTGGGATGATGGGTTGCCTCTCATTAAGCGCTAAATTCAATGCCTTCAGCTGAGCGGGAAATGGTATGGAGAGGGAGTAGTCAAATCAGCAGAGTTTTGTAGAGCAAGCACCTTGATTAAGAGCCTGGTTGGTCCAACCAGGTGCTTGTTCAGATCCATACGCTGATGATGTAGCACAAACACTATTAATTTGGTGGGTTGATAAATGTAGATCAAAAAATGTGGAACCCACCATATGCTATGGAGCTCGGATGGATGTGCAAGTGTAAATTCGGGGTTTCGCTGAGTTGAATCAACCTGGTTAGAGTAGGGATCCGAAAAAGAATCAGTGAATGATGCGGAAACCTTATAGGGGTGATCAAAAAGTGATCGAGCAAGGTCTTCATTCTGATCAATATCCGATACCTAGTATATATGTGGAGTTGAATCATCTGCAATCGGCTCGATAAGAGGGGAATCAGAAGAGAAATTGAGTCCAGTTGCGGGTCAAGGTTGAAAATGATTTTGGATATGTTCTGTATGTACGGAAGTGGTGCCTTCAATAAGAATTGTGTATGAGGGATCTTCTACAAAGGAGTTACAAGTAGTTTCATGTAGAGAGTCCTCATAGTAGCTTTCAAAGTCAAAAGTGAATGCCTGAAGAGTGACTATAGGATGATGGAAATTTGAGTTGAGAAAAGATTCAAATTCTGGGTTGCAGTCACTCTTGGCATTTTCTGGTTTTGATTCCTGAGGATCGAAAAGAAATGATTCCATCTCACTGGAACTTGAACTTAATTCAGTGATCTAAGGAACCAGGACCTCAGAGTCGGAGTCGAAGAATGAATCATCTGACCTGAGGTCGTAGATTGGCTCGTTGTATTCAGGAAGTAGAGTTTCCCCAAAACCATGGTAAGATTCGAAATTGTCAGAGATATTGCAAAAGTCCAGTTCTAAATGAGATTCAAGATCAAGAGTTCCACCATAGAATAAATCATATGATGGAGATTCAGCAGCCTGACTGCGGTCTAGCCTATATGTAGATTCTGAGCTCAAAAAGGTGTTCTTATTTGGTCTAGGCTCAAGTTCTAGACTTGTAGGAAAGACCCAATCAAAACCCCACTCATCCAACTCCTTGATTTCTGTATTGTAAATTGGCGTGACTTCAGAAAAATCAATCTAATTCTCTGAGGATGTTGGAGAGGGATATTCATCAAATAAAGGCCTAGAATCATACTCTTCATTGACGCTTTGATTTTCGACATACAGGGCCTCGTAATCTTCCCAATAAGTTTCAGATCCAGATTCTAGGTTGAGGATGTGGGTTGAATCTCTAGAATCTAGGTCCGAATAACCTTCGTGAGTTACCTTATCAGAATAAGGGGTGGGATTTACGCCCTCGAGAGGTTCAATTCTAATCTCATTATTGCAAGAGTCTTGGAATTTTATGCTTGGTGATCTAGGTTCTAGGGTTGGCTCAACATTGTGTTTCTCTACTACTGGAACTTCCCAACCTATTTCAATATCAGGCATGTTGTATTCCATCTGGGTTGGGAATCTCTGTGCCTCAAACTCGGATTTTGGGAAATCGGATTGATCCTCAATATTATTCCAAGATGGTTCATCATTTGTTTGGGGCGTGTACGGGTATTTCTAATTGATAATTTGTTTCAATAATCTCATCATCTCTTTTCATTTTTCCTGATCATCTTTGTGTTGTTCCCATAGTACAAGATTTGTCATGCATTGAAGGTATTCAAAGTTGTGCAATTTTTATATCTCAATGTATCTTGTTATGAGAATGTCTCGGGTTGATCCGTTTGTGGCTTCTGTCAGTAGCACTTGGGCACAGCTTATGATGAAAGCTGTGTTTGTTGGTACATTAACCTGAATGTCTTCTACTGGTGTTGAGGTTTTGTATTCAATTTCATACAATTCAAGGGCATCCTCAATTAACCTATCTCTCATGGATCTCTGTGATTCAGGTTTTTTGAATGGTAATCCTAAGTAACTAGGCTACATATTTGGATTAGATGGTGGAATCAAGAAGTAGAATCAGAATTTGGATCAAGATGTAGAATCAAGTTATGAAGTGATTAGATCTGAATAGAGAATCCCACTTGAAAATCTATGTGTGTGCTCTTAAAGGGAAGGTTGAGGGACTAGAGGTGTTTTCGACCCAATCAAGGCACCCAAAGATGTTTAGATGACTATGGATGTTCGGGGCATATGATACCCCCGGATCGGAAAGTCATCCACCTGAGAATTACCTGGGCAGTGAGAGAGGGAGAGTCCCGCAAAGACCCCTACATGGTAGAGCGTCCTCACGGGTTACAGGGTTTCCCCTACCCGACCTCTCTTGTCACTGAGATTCTAGGTAGACCAGAATGGGGACCTTGACCTCTTAAGTCTACCACTTTTATTTCAGATTACAGGTGCTTGGGTTTCCACTTGAACTTTAGATGTTTTAGTGTTGTGACCTAATTTCAAGGTTGGTTGATCCACAAGGGGTCAATCTTCACCTGACCTATCCTAAAGATAGTAGAATGATTCTAGGTCAAGACCAAGAAATCACCCTGATTTGACTTCTAGGTTATTAAGTCCAAGGGTTTTAAGATTCATGTGATTTTAGAGCTTAATTTTAGGGTTTGTCTTGTTTAGATCTTTTCAATTAAGGGCTTGGGTAGCACACAAGTGTGGGTGGGTTTATTTCCTTTTGTGCAAGCACGTGTGAACTAGCACTCCAAAACCTTACTGTAGAAACCCTAATTTGGTTTTATTTCCAATCCTCTTTGATTTTTCACAGAAGTTCTCTTTGGACTTCAAACAAGAAGTGTGTAGTCCGCGGAGATTAAGTGTGATCCCTAATAGGCACAAGAAGTTGTGGGGTAGGATCTCTAAAAATCACTTCAACTTCGCTAAGTTGTGCAAACAATTCTCTCAAAATCAGAAAACTTTTGCCTTAAAAATGGTAATTACTATAAAAGGAAGGCAAGTGATTCCTATTTTGATTTCTTTTTTTGTCTTCCCAGGATTAGGAGATGGATTAGGGAAGAAAAGAGAATTTACCTGCCCTAGAGTGGTTGATTTGCATGGAACTCCTCATGGAATACCTTGCAAAATCACAATAAAACAAATAGGGCAAATTAGTGTTCAAATATAATCAAAATAATGCAGAGACTAGTGCTGAATTGCGTGTTGCTCCTCAGCAACGGTGCCAAAATGTTAACACGAGGGCAAAGTAGGTGTTTAAAGGTAAATGATGCGTCGTAGTATAGTTGAAATCACCTTGAAAACAAATAAATTTTATTACTCGAATGTTAAGTCCGAGTTCAAACACAGGGAGCAAATGGAATTCATACACTAATCTCAGTAATCGATGTAATTTGAACACTTAAAATTATTCAAAATATAAATCAGAATGTCAAGCATGAGTTTATGAATAATGAAATATAGCATAAAAGAGAAATTGGGAAGAATTGGATAAAAGTGTTTGATTCTTCTTTCTTCTTCTTCTCTTGGCTCTTTCTTTAGCTTCCACTTTAGCTTTCTCTTCTTCTTCAGTATTTCTTTCTTTCTTTTGCTCTTCTTCTGTGGTTGGCTTCTTTCCTTCTTCTTCTTTGGTTTCCTTCTCTGACTTAGCCTTTAGCTTCACTCTTCTTCTTTCCTTTCTACCTTTAGCCTTGGTCCTTGGCTTCTTTCTTTTTCTGGCTCTTCCTTCTTCTTTCTTTCTTGACTTTCTCTTCTTTCTTCCTTTGAGTTTAGCTTTGGCTTTTCCTTAGCCGTGCCTTCTCTTCTTTCTTTGCCTCTTCTTTCTTCTTTCTGCCTTCTCTGCTACAGTGCCTTCTCCCTCCTATTCCTCAGCGTCTTCTGCAGCTGCCTCCTTCAGTCCTTAGCTTTTCCTTCTTCTCTGCGGCAGCACCTAAGGCTTCCTCCTTCTTTCCTTCGCTCCTCCTTTAGTGTCCTCTTCCTTCTTCCTTTCCCTGCACACAAGTGCGAAACCTACCCCTACCTCCCCCACGAACTCTCTCTCTCTTTCTCGCTCTGTTAGAGCCTTTCTCGGGTAAATGGATTGGGTTAACTAGCTCGGGTCTAGGTGCACTGCCTTGGGTGATGCACAAGGACTGCTGGGTAATCGGGTCAGGCAGCTTGGTCTGTGAAGCATGGGCACAAACGAGGTGTGAGTGGGGAATGGGACCTCACACCGTGTCAAGAGGTGAAGAGCCTCTGACAAATTAAATTTATGCCGCACAACCTCCTCCAAACTTTCCGAAGTGGGACTAAAAGTCCCACCAGCTTCGCTTGCGCTCCCGTAGTGGAAATCTTCTTAATTGTTGCAGCTGCGAGGTTCTCAAAGGCCAATCACTAGTTGGAAGCGTTTGTGTGACAACTCCATGCCTCCTGGACCTAGATGTCTGGAGTCTGATGCCTAGATTGAAGCTTGCCAGCAAGCTTCACAGCTGCTTCAATGGCGGCCGAGGTTGAAACCTTGTCAACATGAATTCAGCCTCATGGCCTTGCTAAAATACTTAGAAAGCTTCGCCGTGACATGGCAAAGGTGGCTCAGGGGCTGGTGTGGTACGGGGTGGCCTAGGCATGCATGCCTAGGTCAGTCTGTGGCCATGGTGATGGGTCTATTCAGGGGAAGAATGTTGAGGGTATGGCGGTGGATGGAGATGGGGGAAATGATCAGTGGATGGTGGCGGAGCTTCTGACTAGTTTGGCAAGGTGGGTGGATGCGTGGAGTGATGGAGACACCTTGCTGGTGGTCTGCCAAAGGTGGAGAAGATGGTGGTGGTCTGTGGTTGTCGAGGGGTATGTTGGGAAATAAAGAGGGGGAAAATAAAGAGAGGAGAGAGGGGAAGAGATCTAACCTAATTTAAGGACGAAGGGGGGTGAGATAGTGGTCTGCGTGCACCTGCTGTCGTAGAAGATGAAGGTTCCAGTGGAGGGGGACGGTGACGACGAAGAGGGTAGTTGGTGTGTGCGTAGTTATGGCGCAACGCGGAAGAATGAGGCGGAGATGACTCTGCCAATGGTATTGTGGCAGAGCGATGAGAGGAGGAGGAATCGATCGCCGAAGCTCACTGGATGTTTGGCTGGAGGAGAAGAGATGAAGTTGAGGGGTTGTCTCCAGCCAAACCAAGCTAAGGATGGTCGGGAGGACTTGGGGTGTCTTTTATAGTCGTGGGCGGAAAGCCTTGTGCTTAGAAGGCAAGCTTCCAAGCACAGCAACCTTTCCAGACTTGGAAGGTCAAGAGATACCCATATCTCTCATGCGTTCGCATGAGATATTAGGTGCAAATCAAAGTGCATGATTGAGTTCATAAGGTCGAGAATTCCTCAGAGAATCTCCCATTCAAATATGAGAGGGATTCTCTGAGGAATTAGGGAGATATCCCGCTTGAATCCTCACCAGAGTAGGATTCCTCCACCGTAATGGTTGAGGGACCTAATTGCAAAGAATGATTAGGAAGATAGGGGGTCTCTGCAAGGTTTCAAAAGCTAAGGCTCTAAAAGTAATTGGGTTGGGCTATTTTGCAAAGTAGGTCAAGGTGAACTCCCCTTAGGTCCAAATTTTGGTACAAACCTAATTTGAATCTAAGTAATCCAATGGTGAAGTTGGATTTTAGGTTTGACTACGATGACTAGGCATTTTACATAAAAACCTAATTTAGGGCAAATAATAGACTAGGACCCCTATTTAGGTCAAAATAGGTTCCAAAGGCAAATGTGAAGGTTATAAACCCTAGGGCATATTTTTTCATTTATTTTAGAGGGTGTAATTGAATTTTATCTTGACCAGAACCTTGTTAGATTAAGTGAGTCTCTTTTAGGGTTACAAGAAGTCATTTAATTCCCAGGTTGTACATTAACCCTTTTCTGATTAAACCAACCCACTTTTTATCTTGTTAAGATCATTTGACCTAAGTTTAGCCCCTGAGAAATCCCGTTGATGTACTGCAATGGTAAAATTACAATTTTACCCTTTGTTTCGTATTTCTCTCTCAAACTGGTTATTCCTTGAATTAGGCCCTTTACTTGGTTATGTAGGAGCTTTTGTTCTCTTTTCTAGGTCAAAATGAGCTAGTTAGGGCTCATGATGGTGTTCCCATCACCACTTCCTAAGGGTCACCTAGCTAGACTAAAGATGTGGATTGTGCCTATGCATGTCCTGGGAAAATCACTAGGGGCTTGTGTTTGACTTCCCTCTAAGTCTGTCACCACATTTTCAAAAGGAATTAGGAATGCTTAGTGATGCTTAGATATCTTATATCAAGCCTAGTTTTGGTGAAGTCCTTAAGTGGTCAAATGGCTACTTGTTTTAATTTTGGCTTGGGTATCTGATTGTGCACGGGAATGACAAGGGCGTTGATTAAGGTAGTGCCCTATTGTTTTAATCTTTTAGTGTATGTAATTGGATGGAGTGGGTCCAATGCCAAATCAAATTATCACACTTTTTCTTTTTTTATTTTCTGCTTTTAGGATTTGATTTAGTTTAATGTCTTTTAGGGTTTTTGTTGATTGGAATTTCTATGCTAAAAGGATTTGAGTTTGGAAACCCGTCGTTGTAGTCGCGTAAGAATACACCAAACAAATAATTTAACCGAAACTCTGGTGAGTCCCAGGTTGAACACAAGGAGGCGAACGTTTGATAAAAAATTGCATTGGAATTATTGTCACGAAGTAGATTAGCTGGTTGAAATTAATCTACTAACTATTCTACTTAATGAATAATTAATAGAAGAGAGAGAAAGAATAACACAAATAAAGAGAAAATTAGGAGAGAATAAACAAATGCTTCATATCCATCATGTTCATTACATCTAATTGCTACAACTAGAAAGTGGGAAATCTACACTAGAAACTGATAAAAAGAGAATGGGGTGAGAAGTTATCCAACTTGACGGCTGCTTGGAGGACGAGCTGCGTTGACGGGGCACCCAGACGAGGGTGGTGAGATGCTAGATGAAAGAGGTTGAAGACAGAGCAAGGAACAAGCCAACGTCACAGTAGGATCTGCTTCTCGAACAGCGGTGAGAGGACAATCATAGGCACTCCACGAACGGGGATGAGAAGATGGAAAAATTATCTTTATAACTCTATTGGAGCATCCCAGGTTTGGGACAAGCTCGTAGATCATTGGAAGAGGTGAGAGAAGAAAGGAAGGGATGGAGAATAAGGAGGGGATGTAGGGCCTTTATATAGTTACATACATAAGGGCAAAAAGGTCTTTTAAAGGCTTAAAATTGATTGTAGGGTCTTTAGTGACATTTACGCATGTCACTAAAGGCTGCACATTACTAAAGCACCCATTCATCTTCGGCCGTGCGATGAGGATTGGAGCACTCGAAGCGTGCCACTTTGACTGGTGCCTTATCCTCAGCCGGTCACACTTCATCGTGCTCGAGCAAGATCCACCATCCAATAAAGAGATCGGATGACTTAAAAAGCCTCTTGTCTCTTCATCTTACCATGCACATAGTGCTCACGTGCGATCGCACGTTAGATAGCGCATCATCGTATGTGTGAGCATCCAACGCTCCATGTAGCGCCACGTCGCCGCCCGCATAGTTACTCAATCGCGCATCAATGGTTGAATTTAATCGTGCCCACCCACCCACTCGATTTAAGGCACCTGAGGTCTCGACTGCATGCCTCCGCGTTGCAAGTGAGCGGCGCAACCATTCCAGCACGTGGATGGATTGTTGAGCTGCGAATCGAGGTGATGCGAGATCTCGACCGTTGGATGGAAATCTAACGGTCGAAAATCAGAGTTGATGAGCTCTTCAAAGGAAGCTGGCGGCGTAGCAAACGTATGACCATTGGATGGGCATCCAACTGCTGGGATTCATCGAACAAGTGGAGAGGAGGTGCTGCGGGCAATGTTAGGCTGCTGTGATGGTGTAACATGGCATCATCATGGTTGTCCATCTTCTTTAACCTGTGGATGGTGCCAGAGATGTCGGATTGTACTGATTTTCTCGCCGTTTGGCTGCGATCGTTGATCCAAAACCATCCGTATGGCTGGATTTGTCGTCTGAGGTATGAATTTTACACCACCTTGCCCCTTGACCTCTGATCTTTCTTAGACTATATCTGATGCGTCGAAAATTTGATAGGGGCGATCTCAGAGGCACTAGACTCTAATAGTCACCCTGATTAGATCTGTACAGTTGGATCTTAAATCCGAGGCCCTAATAAATATTACCTTGTCCCCTGAGCACAAAAAGGGAAAATTAACCTATTTTTTATACAATCTGACCTAAATGCAGAAAATGCATGCTATTGATAAATGTCAATTTATCATTATTCTTTTGCATTAAAACAATCCTAGCTCTTAGGGTTTTGCTTCGCAAATGGGTTTTTGGGGTTGCATTTAGATATAAATTAGGATATGCATGCATTGCATTTTTTCTTGTCTTTTTAATGTGTTTTTGTGAGTGTTAGGGATGAACAGATATACAGATCCCTAAAACCCTAGCACTTAGGAATGCAACTGGTGAAGAAGAAGCTCAGACTAGCTGGAACTCAGCTTGATCTAGCTCATTTGGACTTGGGTTAGCTCATCCTAACTCCATTCAGCTCATGTCAGCTGAATGGCAGCTCAAGAGAGCTCATCTTAGCTCACCCTAACTCAGGTCAGCTCAGATCCAACTCAACTTACCTAAGTCTAGCTCATCTCAGCTCCCACTAGTCCACAGGGAGCTCTAGCTAGCTCAGCTGAGTTGACTGGAGTTCACCCTAGCTTAGGTCTAGCTACATCTAGCTCCACTTAACTCCAGGCAGCTGAAGATGAATTCATCCCAGCTCAGGAAGCTTAAGTCCAGCTCCCAGGGACTTAGCTTAGCTCAACTTAGTTGAGCTAAGCTACCTTAGCTGTCTCAACCAGCTCAATCCTCCCTGGGAGCACCAGACCCAGCTCACCTCAGCTCCATTCAATAGAAGCCAGCTCACTTTAGCTTGGCTTAGTAGCTAGCAAAGAACTAGAAAGCTAAGCCAGCTAGAGTAGCCCCATGTTGACCTCTTCAGTAGCTGCCAGCTCCAATCCAACTCCACACTCTTCATATCCAGCTCCTCTCCTCAAACCCTAAGCTCCACATGCATACTCCTCTACTCCATAGCTAGCTAAGCTTAGCCTAGCTAGCATCCACCTCCCTGGCACCAAAAACCTAACCCTAACTCCACCTACAAAACCTTCCACTCCAAGTCCACCTAAGCCTATTTAAGCTAGCACCACCCTACTCATTTTGGCGCCACCACTTCACCACCTTTCACCCCTCAACTAACCACCAAAAGACACCAAAAGTTGGCACCAAAAATAACCCTAACCACCTCCATTTTGGCTCCAACTTCAACCCCCATATCCACCCTACACATAACCCCTCCAAGCCACATCCACCATCCACCTAAACCCCCTTCTAGAAGACTAGAAGTTGGCACCAACCCATGGCACCTCTCCATGGTTGGCACCACTTTTAGGTGTCCCTTGGCCACCGATAACTACCCTCCTTACATCCCTTAGGTGGTGCCTACTCTCCTTAGCCTTACGATCACCTAACCACCCCCATCTTCCCATCTTAGCCATCCATCTCAAGAGTCACCTCAACCCTCTCATCCTACCCTATAAAAAGACCAACATCCACCACCTTACAACCCATCCTTGGCTAACAAAATACCTCTCATATTCTACCTAAAGCTCATGCCCAAGAGAGAAGAAGAAGAAGATTAAGGGGATACTCTGTCCCGTTAGTGCCTTCCCCTCTTCCCTTCTCTCTTGTGCCCATGCCAGCCAAAGGAGAAGCCAGGCAAGGAAGACCTTTGGAGGAGGTCCTCAAGGTGGTCCACGCCACCTTGGAGGAGAGCTTAGAGGTGGTCCATGTCACCATGGAGGAAAGCCTTGGCAAGCCCCCCTACTTCAAGGTTTGCCAAGGAGGCTACACCTTGAAGAATTTTACAAGGAGGAGGAGCTCTTTTTGATTGCTGGAGTAACCGTAATTGGAGCAAGAGCCTCGCCATCTTCACCATCATTTCATAAGATTTCTTTTTTTCATTACATGCATTTTTAGTTCTAGTAATTTAAGCATTCTTCTACTAGATTTTTTGTAAAACAATTCCTCAATTTTATACAAGTTGCCTTCATTAGGTTATTTTCATCTTGATTGCAATTTAATTTTCCCTTTTGTGCACTCACTTCCCTTCCTCTCTAATTACCCTAAGCCCTCACGTGCCTAGGGTGAGCTTAGATGGAAGGTAGTTCTTGTCACCTAGGGTTACTATTAAGAGTAGTTTGCAATAATTCGAAATCCTTATTATTTCATTTACAAAACAAAAAAAAATGATTTACTGAAAAAGCTAAAAAGAAAGTTGAGATTTGTTTTCTAAGCAAGAGAGTTGATTTGCAAGCATATTGCCTCCTTAGACAACCTTAGATACCCCACTATCTAGGATTAGAAATTTAAAAGCATATGCGATTTCATGTGTTACGACTTTAAAAACCCTAAATATAAATCACGTGATTTTTCGCATCAGCTATGCAATACTTATAATGTTGAATGCAATAATATACCTAAGAACACACATAGATAGACAGTTTATGTGACATAAATGTGTCTACATCACACCCCCATGCCTATGTTTTGCTATTCCCTTACAAAACTATATGCTATTTATAAACAGAGTTAGGATCAAATTACTTGGGCAATAGTTATTTTTCAACACTGAGAAATTTCTACTAAGACCTAATCTACAGAGGCACAATAGCGCCTGGGTGTCTACAAAAATGCAAACTACCCAAGCCCTCGCCTTATTTAAAAGGAAAACCATCTTTTTCTTTTTCTTCTTTTCTAATTTTTTTTTTATTTTTGAGGTTAGAGTTTCGTGGCAGCTTTCTATGGCTACCCAACCCACCCAAGACTCGAAAAGAACTCTAAGTACTAAGTATCTTTTTATGTGAATGTGATAGACTGACAGATCGACAATCAAAATGGAATTCGGGTTTCTACACTCTTAAGTGACCTTGAAAAGAAGTTCTGCCTAAAAGTATATCTATTCAACTAGTAACTTTCTCCTTACTTTTTATTTTTATGGGATCAACATAAGGGTGAACCCAATGTATATCTCCCCAGTTTATTCTACTTCTCTACTTCTTCCTAAGTGTTTGGAATTAAATGTGCTTTTTTGTGAGCTGGGTTCTGGACAACTGGCCGATGAGTTGTTACCATCGAAACTGGCCTGCCATACTCGTGCGGTGAAGTGTAGCTTTTTTTTTCTTCTTTTCTTTTTGAATATTTTTCTTTTTTTTTCTCTTTTTTTCTTTTAAGTAGATGACTTCCCTAATCTAAGATTTACCTAAAGGTAGTAAAAAGAGAATGGTCGTGTGGTTGGGCTTTGGACAACCGACCAATGAGCTGTTACCACTGACAACTTGCCGGCGATACTACCTTAGAAGGTTCATTAGCTACCCAATTTCTGTTAAAAACACCAAGAAGTAAGTCAGTGCAAAGAGTGTGTGGATGCTTAGGCTTAAGTCCGCTTAAATCAGAGGGCGGGTTGATAAGTCCTGTACTTATCGCCCCAACTTATTAGCAATTAGAACTAATTTTTGAAATGGCGAGGACTCGAGAATTAAGTCCACATTTTAGTGGACACTTGGGCTAATTAAGCCTAAAGACATGAAGGGTCTAGGTGTTCAGCTCCTAACGTATCATTTCCTAAAGTTGACAAATTTCTAATGCCCAAGTTCTCTTTTCCTATTTTAATTTATTTTATTTTATTATTTTTTTCAAAAATAAAGAGAAAATAAAAAGAATCTATGGAGGTAACAAGGTGATTCAGATAATGATATCCACCTCCCAATGCCTATCTAATGTAATGTCCTCATTGTATTAAAAAGTCATGAAACAGAGTAGAGTAGAGTAGAAAGCACTTGAATTTCGTGATTGCTCGGTCAGCTCTGAGATGAAAATAGACTATATATGTGCTGAATTTAGTGCCTTCAGCTAGGTACACTATACAAAAGAAGAAATCAAGAATTCACAAGTGCAGGTCAGAATCAGAATAAAAAGATTCACCTGAGGACCTGCCAATATGTGTCCACAAATGTGTACCAGATTGTGGTGCAGACCCATGCCCTAAGGTCACGTGTATCTAAGGTTCTAGATAAAAATTACCCAGAGCCTGAGATCAGTATGCAAGTGGGGCTGGGCCTGTGATTTGTGAGGATGCAACCCAAGTCCAAAAAGTCAAATAATAGGAAAATCAAGGTCAAAAGGATAATCAATGAATTTTTGCTTGGGTTAGACATCCTCGAAGTTGAAAATGTCATAAGGGTCCTGGTAGAAGGTTGGTGGTTCTAGATCTATAGTAACCCTTAGACTCAAAATTCTACTTCTCCTAGAATTGGCTTCCCAAATCTTCATTTCCCAGCTCCTATCCTCCATAATCATAATTTTTGGGACCTCACAAATGTCATCATCCCCATATAAATATCCAAGTCCAAGATTTGTGGCTGAATCAGAATTGACTTGGGTCTAGTGATCTCAAAAATCAAATCGTCATTTTGCTCAATAGGGTGTGATTGAGGAATGGGACTATGAATTGAATCATTCATGAAAATAATATTTGTATCTTCCAAGGTAGCCCCAACAGGATCAATTTCCTCGATTACTGGGCTATTAAATGATTCATCAAATTCCTCAGGCCCAGTCATCTCGCTAAAATCATTTCCCTTAAACTCAGGTGAGATTTCACATAAAGATTCTTTACCCTCAGAGTCAAAGAATTTTAGATCCACATTTATATATGTCTAAAAACATTTATCATTTCTTGGTCCATGGAGACATACTTTTCCTCGTATCCTGGCTTAGGGATCTCGGGTGAAGTAATCAATTCATCCTCAATTGGTTGCTTTAGACCAACCTGGTCATCCCTAGTTTTGTAAAATGTCCTAGTTTTGTAAAATGTGTCCCCACCTATAGTTGCCTGAGCAGATTCTGACATTGGCTCTCTTGATGGGGGTTCATCCTGGGAATCATCCCAAGACTAAATTAAAGCAAGTACAAATCTCGTCCTCAATTTCGACAACTTCCCAAGTAAAAACTCGAGTCCTTATCCTTAACATCTTGGAGCCAATCGGACAAATACTTGTTGAGATCGTCAATCATTTCAATCAAAGTCTCCAATTCTTCAATGCAAGGTGTTGGCTAAGCTTCTAAATACTTAATGGTGTTCCTTAAGTTAGCCAACACCCTATCTTGGACTTGATTCACCTGAACCAAATGGTTTGGTTCAAGGTTGGGTGGGTTTGTGTTCGATCTAGGGAAGTGAAGGAATTGAGGTTCATGGTGCCCTCCCTGATAATAGATCACCTATATACATTATAATCTGGGGGAGGGTAAGAGTTGTAATCAGGATATCCTTCTTTATTATAGATTGGGTTGTGTTGATCATAAATAGGTGGAGATCTATAATCATTATAGCTTTGAGAAGGACAGAAATCACAATCATGATGTCTAGAGTTAGACCTTGAACATGGAGGTCCAGAATTGTATCCCCAATTTGAATTATCACAACTAGTAGATGGGTGAGAATAAGCTTCATTAGGATAATAATCATCTTGGGAATAAGTAGTGGTAAAAGGGTGCGGAAATGCAAGTAGGATGTGGAAGGATCCATGTTGAAATGTGAGGAGGAAAGGTGCATTGCAGTACAAGCAATCAAACCTATCCTTAAGTGGGATAGCCTAAAGATCTATAGATTCCCAAAGCCTATCTTGAGATGAAAAGAATGATTTGATCTACTTCTTTTCTGTTAATCCAACCAGTTAGAGGGAAGGACAGCAGAGAAGGTTCTTCCCTTGGCTTTCACCTCAGGTTCCTTTGATACCCCCCAACCATGGTCGTTTGACTCTATTCCCCTAGCTAGATGATGAACAGGTTTTGGCAAAGAAAAATTAGGGTTTCAAGAACCCATCACCGTAGCTCACAAAATGCATTATAAAATACAATTTATAACATAAACTCCAAGGGAGTCCTAGGTCGAACACAGGGAGGCGACATTTGCTTTCATTGAAATCCACACTTCATTTTGTTTCTTTTTGAGGTTTTAGGGTTTTGTGATTTTTTTTTTCTATTTTTGCAATAAAGAAGTAGCCAAGATAATGTCATAAAATGAGATGGAAACAAAGTTGATATATCATGCAATTGTTTATTACTATAAGCTAAGAAATACAAAAGAGATAGGGGTGAGAAGAAATCTCCCAAATCAGCTATTTGGTGAGATGACGGCGCTTGGTGGTAGCTTGGATGAAGGAGGTGAGGTGCTGGACGACGGAGGTGAGATGCAGGAGGATGCTGGGTAGAGGAATGCTTCACCAAGGCTCTGGAATGGGGATAAGGATATGGAGGCAATCTTCTACTAGAATGGCAGTGGGAGGATGGCTCCAAGGCTTCTTATGAAGGTGGTGGGATGGAGGACAAAGATTTGGTGGGATATAGGAGCATTACACTAATATGAGGCTTTTGGAGCTTGTGAATAAGCTCTAATGGAGCTTTGGTAGGCTACTAGAGCTTAGGAATAGGTAGGAGTAGAGTAGGTAGAGATGGTTTGCAAGGGGAGGGGTTATGGGGTTTATATAGTGGAGGAATGGAGGTCTTTTGCTTGCACGGGTCTTTAGGGACATTTAAAACGTCGCTAAAGACTAGCTGGGGATGTTGCTAAAGCATTCATGCGCTTGGCTAGCGTGAGGAGGAGTGGCTGTAGCTGGCACATTACAAGGAGAGCGTCAGCCATTGGATCAAGCGTGGAGGGCTAAGATCGTGAGGAGAAAGTGCGTGCTTGATGGAATTTGAATCCCTTGCTCAACAGTAGCAGTTCGATCTTTCATTGCACAGCTAAAGGGCATCCGTGGATCGTGCCTTCGTTGGTTTAAATGCACACGGTTCATGTGCCTTGAAGATCCAACGACTGAGAGTGCATCCAGTTGTCTGAAATGGGTGCCTCTTATTGCAGGTGTGAGATTTGGTGTGCATACTTGTGTCGCTGGGTGGCGCCAGATTGCACGTGAGGAATCTAGATATTTTCGCCGGCATTGTAGCAGGTGTGGATGATTGTGGCTAGAACCCACGCCTCTCTTTTGAGGAGCGGGTGTGGTAACATTTGGCCAACGTGTTGGATGGTCGCACGGAGAGTGGTGCAGTCGCATGCCTCGACTGCTAGATGAAGATCCAACGGTCGAGATGAAGCCTTCGCTGCTGTGCTTTGGAGGGGCAAACCAGCTGATGTAGTGCATGTCTCAACCATTGGATTTAGATCCAACGACTAGGATCGTTCCTTACGTGAAGCTAGGCCACGATGGCTTAGGTAGGGTAGCCTGGATGGCGCCACGTGGTGCCATCTAGGTCGTCCATCTTCTTCTTCTTGTAGAGGGTACCACGGTGCTTGGATTGGGGTAATTTTCACGTTGACAGACTGCGATAGTCACTTCGGATCCATTTGTACGATCATATTCTTCATCCAAAGCCCATTAAGATGTCACAATGCCTCTTGGCCATATAAAATGTTGGAATTACTATACAATATACACAAATTATCCTAAATGCAATGTAATGCATGTTATGCACTATTTATACTTATGGAATGTATCGCTAGGCTTAGGAACTATCTTAAATATGCATTTTATCATGAATTTACGTGTGTTTATCATACCCCCATGCTTATCTTTTGCTAGTTCCTAGCAAAATTAACCTAAATTCTATGTATAAGAGTAGAATTAGGATTTGATCACTTAGGCACGATTTGTTGGTTGCTTTAGAAACTTTCAACCCAAGACCTGGTTACAAAAAATCGACAGTGCCCGGGTGTCTGCTAGAATGCAGACCGCCTAAGCTCTCACCTTATTTGAAAAGGGATGATACTATTTTTTTTGCTTTTTCTTCTTTTCTTCTTTTCTTTTTGGACTTTTTGAGTTTTAGAGTTTCGAGATAACTTTTTACTGCTACACAAGCCACCCAAGACTCAAAAAGAACTCTAAGTGCTAAGCATCTTGTGAAAAGAGTGAAAGACTTACTCGGAGGCCATTAAAATGGACTTCAAGTTTCTACAACCCTAGGTGACCTTAAGAGTTTCTGCCTAAAGATTTATCTTTCCAAAAGGTAGCTTTCTCCTTACTTTTAAAAATTTTTTATGGGGTCAACACAAGGGTGAACCCAGTGTATATCTCCCCAGCTTATTCTACTTCCCCGCTTCTTTTGTAAGTGTTTTGGGAATTATTTGTGCATTTTTTGTGAGCTGGGCTCTGAATAACCATCCATTGGACTGTTACCTACGGCAACTTGCCAACCATACTCGTGCAGTGAAGTGTGGTTAATTTTTTTATTTTTTTCTTCTTTTTCTTTTTCTTTTTTATTTTTTAGTACCATTTTTTTTTCAATATAGGTGGCTTCCCTGATCTAAGATGTACCTAAAAGTAGTAGAATAAGTGTGGTCAAGTAGTTGGGCTCTGGACAACTAGCCAATGGGCTATTACCCACGACAACTTGCCAGGCAAACTACCCTAGAAAGTTCATTAGCTACCTAATTTTCGAAGAAACCACTGAAAAGTGAGTCAGCGCAAATAGTGTATAGATGCTTAGACTTAAAGTCCCCTCAAATCAGAGGACGGGTTGATAAGTCATGTACTTGTCATCCCAATTTATTAGCCAAATTAAAATAAAATTATTTGGCGAGGACTCGAGACTAAGTCCACATTCGAGTGGACACCCAGGCTAATTAAGCCCGAAGCCCTGAAGTGTCTAATTATTCAGGTCCCAAAGTATCAATTCCTAAAGTTTGCAACTCCTAATGCCTAAGTTCTCTTCTCCAACTTCCATTTTTTTTGTTTCTTTTTTCTTAAATAAAATAATAGGAAATTAGTATTACGGCTAACAAAAAGATTATTTCATAAGATATCCACCCCCCCATGCTTAGCTAATGCAATGTCCTCATTGTTAAAATGAAAGGATGCAAGAGACCAGAATTGGAAGAATAGCACCTGGTTTCCATTAGATTCTGGTCAGCTAGAAACAACCTTTACACATGCTAAGTTTAGTGCCTTCAGCTAAGCAATATTCAGCTAGTGGTGGTTAGGGAAAAGGTAAGGGCAACCTTGTCCGAAACGAGTTTAGGGAGCACAGCGTCAACAAAGGGTTCGAGACGTTGCTTGTTGACCTTGAAGGAATTACCCATCTTTGGGTCAGAGATTTCAATAGCCCCATTAGGAGAAATCTGCTCAATAACGAACAGGTCGTTCCACTTAGACCTAAGCCTACCAGGGAAGAGCTTCAATGGAGAATTGAAAGGCCAAATCTTCTGGTTTGGCTCAAAGCACTTACTTGAAATCATTTGGTCATGAAGAGCTTTAGCCCTTGCCTTATAGATTCTGGCATTTTTATAAGCATCATTTTTAAGCTGCTCAAACTCAGATAGTTGGAGTTTCCTGGCCTTCCTGGCCAACTCTAGGTCAAAATTACATTTCTTGATGGCCCAAAATGCCCGGTGTTCTAACTCTACGAGAAAGTGACACGCCTTACCAAACACTAGAAGGAACGGAGACATACCGATAGGTGTTTTGTATGTCATACAATAAGCCCAAAGAGCATCATCTAGCTTTTGGGTCCAATCCTTCCTATCAGGCCTTACAGTTTTCTCCAAAATGTTTTTTATCTCTCGGTTGGAGACCTTAGCCTGTCCATTTGTCTGTGGGTGATAGAGTATGGAAATCCAATGATTTCCCCTGTATCTCCCCAGTAAATTCTGAAACTGGGCATGAGTGAAATGTGTGCCACCATCACTGATAATTGCTTGAGGAATCTCGAACAAACTGAAGATATTTCTCTTCACAAAATCGATGACCACTTTGTGGTCATTCGTCTGGGCGAGGATTGCCTCAATCCATTTGGACACGCAATCAACAACGACTAGAATATACTAGTGTCCAAATGAAGGAGAGAAGGGTTCCATGAAGTCGATGCCCCAAATGTCGAAAATTTTGACGAAAAGTATTGGGTTTAGGGGCATCATGTCTCTCTTGGCCATGTTCCCGATTGCCTAGCATCAGGCGCACAACCTTGAGAATTCCTGGGCATCCTTAAATGACAACAGGCAATAGAATTAGGATTGCTAAATTTTGGCCGTCATCTTTTTCTTGGAAAAATGTCTACCACAAGCAAATGCATGGCAGAACTCAAGTATACCATGGAACTCATTTTCCAGGACGCTTCGACGAATAATCTAGTCAACGTCGATACGGTAAAGCTCGGGATCATCCCAAAAATAATATTTGGCCTTGGACATAAGTCTGTCCCATTGTTGTTTAGTCCAATCTTGGGGGATTTGACCAACAGCCAAATAATTGATGATATCTGCAAACCAGGGGGTTCGGATACCTGAGACTATAAGGATAGTCACATCCAAAAATTTTTCAGAGATAGGGATATCCAGATGAGGAGAATCAATTAGGATTCTTGATAGGTGATAGACTACTACATTTTGTGCCCTAGCTTTGTCCCTGATTTCAAGATCAAATTCTTGAAGTAACAGAATCCAACGAATAAGTCGGAACTTGGCATCCTTTTTGGCCAGGTGATGTTTCAAGGTCGAGTGGTCTATGTAAATGATAACATGAAAACCTAAAAGATAAGCCCTAAATTTTGATGAGGCAAAAACTGCAACTAGTAACTCTTTTTCAGTGATAGTGTAATTCCTCTGGGCTTTGTCCAGAGTCTTGCTAGTGTAGCAGATTACTGAGGGAATTTTCTCAAATTTCTGACCAAAGACAACCCCGACAGTATAATCAGATGCGTCCGCCATTATCTCAAATGGGGCTATCCAGACTGATGGTTGCAACACCGGAGCATAGGTGACTACCATTTTTAATAAATCAAATTCTTTATGGCATGATTCATCAAACTCGAACGACGTGTCTTTGGCTAGAAAGTTACTCAAGAGTCGAGCAACCTTCAAAAAGTCCTTGATGAATCTTCTATAAAAACCCACATGCCCAAGGAAAGAGCGGATCTATTTTACGGATGTGGGTGGAGGGAGTCTAGAGATAGCATCCAACTTAGCCTTATGAACTTCAATACCCCGATTAGAAACCACGTGACCCAAGACAATGCCATCTCTGGTCATGAAGTGGCTCTTCTCCCAGCTAAGGACCAGCCATGTCTTGATGCATCTTTGGAGGATCAATTCTAAGCTAGCTAGGCATGACTCGAAGGAATCTCCGAAAATGGAGAAATCACCCATGAACACCTCAAGACAATCTCCCACCATGTCTGAAAAGATGGCCAGCATGCACCTTTGAAAAGTCTCTGGTGCATTGCAAAACCTGAAAGGCATTCTACATAATGCAAAGGTTCCGTAGGGACATGTGAAAGTTGTCTTTTCCTGGTCTTCCAAATTGATAGGGACTTGGTTATATTCTGAATAACCATCTAGGAAGAAAAAGTACTTCTACCTAGTTAACCTTTCTAGGATTTAATCAATGAATGGAAAGGGGAAATGATCCTTTTTGGTGGTTGTGTTTAGCTTCCTATAGTCAATACAAGCTCTCCAAGTAGAAGCTGAACGGGCAGAAAAAGATTCCCCTTTCTCATTAGTCGTAATGGTTATTCCTACCTTTTTGGGTACAATTTGAACAGAGCTAACCCACGGACTATCCGAGATTGGGTAAATAATTCCAGCATTAAGCCACTTAATTATCTCTTTTTTGGCAACTTCTCGCATATTTGGGTTTAATCTCCTTTGCATTTCGTGAGAAGGGTGGGATCCATCTTCCATAAAAATATGGTGATTACAGTAAGATGGCTCAATCCCCGTAAGGTCGTGTATGGTCAAACCAATTGCCTCTTTATTTTTCATAAGGGCATTAATCAATCTCACTTCTTTCTCCTTAGTCAAATTAGCATTAATAATCACAGGGAGCGTATTCTTAGGTCCTAAGAACTCGTATTTCAAATTTTTAGGAAATGGTTTCAATTCTTGCTGAGGTGGTTTAGTATAGAGGGAAGGGAGGATGCTGTTGAAGATTCATCAGGACAATCCAGTGGAAGAGGCAGGGAATGAACAAAATCAATAGCCTCTTCAGGATGTGGAAGGTCTGCCACATAGGGTTGTGGGTTGGGTTCGCTAAAGCTTGTGGAGTCCTCAACTACATTGATCGTCATACAAGTCTCAACATTAAAATCATGATCCTTGAGCTCCTCAATGAATCCACAATCCTCAAATTCTTTTATCACCTTAAAAATATCAAGAGTTAGCTTCCTATCCCCGAAGGCGATTTCCATACTACCGCTCTCACAATTTATGTTGGCCTTGGCGGTAGCTAGGAACGGGTGCCCTTGAATGATGGGTGTGCTCCTCAAATCGTTAGGTACATCCATGTCAAGAACCAGGAAATCTATGGGAAAATAGAAGTCCTTGACCTTGATGATTACATCGTCAATAACGTCCTTTGGTGTGGTGACCGATCTGTCTGCTAATTGTAGTGTTACTGAGGTTGGCCTAAGTTCACCTAACCCAAACCTCTCATAAAGCAAGGTGGGGATTAGGTTGATGTATGCACCTAGATTCAGCAGTGCCCTATCAAAAGTGTACTCCCCAATGACGCATGAAATCAAAGGGTCACCTGGATCTTTCTTTATTTGAGGAAGGTGATGCAGGATAATAGAATTTTCCTACTTAGAGAGAATCACCCTCCTCAGAGTGGGTTCTCTCAGCTTACGCTTTTGGGTACATAGATCTTTCAAAAATTTAGCATAAGCCGGGATGTGCTTAATATCATCGAGGAGCGGAATATTGATCTCTACACCCTTAAATAAATTCAGGAGCTCCTCATTGCTCTCTAAGGTTTTCTTCTTCTTAGTTTTCAATAAGTCTTCACGGAACTGGATGTGGGTGGTGTCTTCAATTTCTAGTTTCTAGGCATTATTGTCTTCTTCAATCTCCTCCTTTTCTCTCTCGAGCTCCCCAGAGTTTTGGCTTCTAGAAGGTAATTCAGGGTCCTGGGTTTGCTTTGAACTTCTCAATGTGATAGAGTTTGCAAAGGCGTATGGGTTTGGGTCTTGACGTGGGTTAGTGAAGATTGGAGGGCCTTGATTGGTCATGTATCTTGAAGAAGATGAGGGACCCTGCTCAACCACTGGAACATGTGCGTGTGGGTCTCTTTGATTTCTATACCATTGGGCTCTATTACCTTGATTTTGCACATTGCGTGGGTTGGGTACAGGTTAGGATGGTAAAGATTCAGGTTGTCGAGAGTTGGCAATAAGTTCGGATTGCAAGTTGTCCAAGGATGCCTTCATTTGCTGCATAAGTTGTATCATGGACCCTTGCATTTCTACCATCTGCCGGTTTAAATCAGCCTGCCCTACAGATTGTTGGGCATTCCAAGTTGGCTGAGTAACCAGTCTCGGGGACAACTGGGTGTATACCTGACCCTGACCCATAGGTCATTGAGGTGCATAGTTGCTAGGTCATGTTTGGGTCTGTTGCCCCTGACTTTTCCAAGAGAAGTTAGGGTGGTTCCTCAAACCTGAGTTATAAGTGTTGGAATATGAGCTAGAACTAGCATTCTCCTGTATTGCATACGCATCCACATAGGGTGAGAATGGAGAGAAGGGAGGATCAGAAAAGCTGGGATCAAAGGCCCCACTGTGGAACCCATAAGGTTCCGAGAAATCCTGGCTCATAGGTTGAGCTGATTCAAGTTGGTTCATGAACTCCCGCCCTGTGGGAGCTCACAAGGAATGGAATCCCGAATCTGGGCTTGAGTGGGTGTAGACGTGTTTCCCAAGTTCCCAAACATCTATTCTTCCATTCTTTTAGCAACCAGGTCCATCTTATCAATCTTGTTACAAATCAATTCCATGTCAAATGAATGAGAATCCTGGATCTCATTAGCACTTGACCTAGGTTGTTGGGACCAGTTGAAGGCATCCATGGAGGCGTGATTAATTGAATTCTCACTTATTTCCTCAAATATGTCTTATGCGCTATCTGCATCCCCGTTGAGGAAATTGCCTTCGCAAGAAGCATCCACATCATTGATAAAGGATCTATGGAATATGGCTATCTATGTGCACACAAACTTAATCAAAATGTTAGTAATAACAAAAAGACTTGCACGAACAATTCAAACCACAAACTGACACAAAATATATAGTGGTTCCCCTCCCTTGGGTACTCCACTACCTAAGCCTCCCAGCTTAGGGTTTTTAACCCGATTCTCTCAACCCCGAGAGAATCAATTTACTAAACTGAGGTAATTAACGGGTTACCTCAACCCAAGTACAACAGCGGGTTTGTTACAACCCAACGAGCAACAAGCCCAAATATAGAAGAAATATAGGTGTAAGACAAAACAAATCTTATAACTAGAACCTAAGCCTCTCAACAATAATTAAAAGATGATACCAATTTGAGAGCCTAGAATGAGGGTGAATTGCTTCGTAGATGCGTAAGAAAAACACGTCGTTGAAGTTTTTGCAAAAGCGTAGCACGACGAAAAGCAGCAAACACGATTTCTTCTCTTGAATATGTGGTCAAAAATATGAATTATAGCTCTAGGAATTTTCTTCTCTTTTCTCTTATCTCTTGTGTGCAAACAAAGAGTCCTAGGGTCATTTTATAGAGTTTAGGACCTAGGGTACTCGTCTACTAGATGTTGGGAATTAATTCCCAATGTTCATATTGTTGGAATTAATTTTCTAGCCATTCAGAAATGAGCCAACGGCTACCTAGTACCGGTACTAAAGTACCTATATCAATACAACTAGCTCACTGCCACTAGTACATGAGTCCTGGTATCGGTACTCATGATGGGTATCGATACTTGTGACTCCCAAGTTTGGAATTCTTTGGGCACAGTAACCTACTTGTACCAGTACTAATCATGGGTACCGGTACTTGTAAGGTTCAGGCCAGAATTAAGCCTTCAGCCTGTGGCCAACATGTACTGATACTCATGGTTAGTACCGGTATTTGTTGTTCACAGTTTGAGACGAATTCTCAAACTTGTGCCTTTCAAATACTAGTACTGATGAACAGTACCGGTACTTGCTTACAAGTTCCTGCTTTAAGTATTTTAATTCATTATGCTCTTTGAAAACGAATGCCATATAAATCCTAATTTATCTCTAATTGATTTTTATGATCTAAGTTAAATTCTCTTATTAAGAGGCATACAATCTATGAAAATAAAATCTAAACTAAATAAACTAAAGTCAAAGATGATCTTCTTCTTCTCGACTCATCCTTGTCATCTTGCCTCCTTCTTATTATGATCTTCTCCTTTTCATCGAGCCTCCTTCTTATCATGATCTTCTCCTCCATCATTTCCTATTTTCCTTACTTCACCTAAATCTGAAAAACACTTAATGCAAACATTAATGCATAATAATTTTGTTAACACCAAAACAAGATATGGAACAAGGTTCCAACAATCTCCACCTTTTTGGTGTTGACAAAACTATCTTGCAAATAGATAATTAAAAAAATTTAACAATGTCATAAGAAGGAAAAATTTTCATTTTAATCCTCCCCCTCAATATAAGCTCCCCCTAAAAATATTACTACTTGCCCTTTATTTTTCTTCCCCTTCTTGTCAATCACAAAAAATGAAGAAATATCATACCATAAAGTTTACCAATACTAAAATGATGAATGTGGGTACCAAGCTCCATTAGGCCATCATTCTTGATCTGCATTCAACCTATAGAAAGGTTGAAATGTTCCGTTGTGTGCCTTGAACACCCATTGATCTCTTTGATCTATTCCTACAAAATAAATATCTTTTCTAGGTACCCATTTTCTTTTGGGTCCTTTAGAGTTAGCACCTTTCAAATCCTGAGATTTATAGACCTTTTTAGTATTAGATCTATAATTCTTAGGATTTTTAGCCTTTTGATACATCCATGCATGCCTAGGTGCATGTGATTGATTTTGTGTATTCTTTCTAATTTTAAACCTTGCTTTTAGATCATCACAAAATTCTGTATTTAACCTAATTGTTGTTTTAAAATTATTTAAAGTTTCCTCAAAATGTTCATAAATGTCCTCTAGTTCTACTATTTTTGCATGCAATTGTGAGTTAGTCTCTTTTGACATTTCTAATTCTATTTCTAAACATGACTTTTCTAATTCTAATGTTTGGTAATTATTCTTTAAAACTTTATTTTCCTTTTTAGATGACCTAGCTTTATGATATAGCTTTTTATATGCTTCTAATAATTCTTCAAATGAAAAATCAGGGTTTACCTTGTTCGTATCTTCTGAAGTTGCCACCAAGCAAAGATGTGCGACCTCATCTTTGGATTCTGATTCGCTGGAGTTGGTGTCCATGTCAGAGTCGCTATCATCCCATGCTGCTTTAAACACTTTCTTTTTCTTCTTCTTCTTGAGCTCCTTTATTTCTTTCCATTGTCCTCCTTGTTTACGAGGCAATCCTTTCGTAGGTGACCCTTTCTCTTACATTCATAGCAAACAATATCAGATGAAATTTTATTCACTTTCTTACCTTGCTTTTGAAAAAATTTCTGGAACTTCCTTGTGAGTATCTTCATCTCTTCATCTTCAGATTCCGAGGTGCTTGAATCCAAGTCCTCCTTGATTGCTCTAAAAGCAATGCTCTTCTTGCTTGTCGCCTTCTTCTCGTTCTTCTTCATATTCTCCAATTGGACTTCATATGCCATGAGGCTTCCAATTAGATCATCCAAGGAGAGAGTAGAAAGGTCTTTCGCCTCTTGGATGGCTGTGGTCTTTGGAGATCAATCACTTGTAAGTGATCTTAAAACCTTTCTTACAAGTTGCTCTTCTTTCAGCTTGATTCCAAGATTCTTCATAGGGTTCACGATCTCTCCAAACCTCGTGTACATATCTTTGATTGACTCTCCTTTCGTCATCCTAAAACACTCATATTCTTCCGTTAGAATAGAAATAGGGGTTTCTTTAACCTTACTCATACCTTCATAGGTGATTTGCAAAGTATTATAAATCTCGTAGGTAGACTCGCATGCGGAGATCCAGTTGAACTCTTCCCTTGAAAATGAACAATAGAGTGCGTTCATCACCTTCGCATTTCCCGCAATCTTTTTCTTTTGATCCATTGTCCAAGCTACTCCTTGCGGCTGCGGATCCATGTACCTCTCTTGAATGAGAGTCCATGAATCTTCATCCATGGCTTTGAGGAAGACTTGCATTCTTTTCTTCCAATACCCATAGTCCGTCCCATCGAAATAGGGAGGACGGGCGGATGATTGTCCTTCCATGCACCTTGTTGTAGATTTCATTGCTAGTTGATTTGTTACATCTTCTCGCAACCCACTCTGATACCACTTGATAAAGGATCTATGGAATATGGCTATCTATGCTCACACAAACTTAATCAAAAAGTTAGTAATAACAAAAAGATTTGCACGAACAATTCAAACCACAAATTGGCACAAAATATATAGTGGTTCCCCTCCCTTGGGTACTCCACTACCTAAGCCTCCCAGCTTAGGATTTTTAACCCGATTCTCTCAACCTCGAGAGAATCAATTTACTAAACTGAGGTAATTAACGGGTTACCTCAACCCAAGAACAACAATGGGTTTGTTACAACCCAACGAGCAACAAGCTCAAATATAAAAGAAGTACAAGTGTAAGCAAAATGTAAGTAGTAGCTTACAACTATTTCCTAAGTCTCCAACAAGAATATTTCTTACAACAAGTATAAACAAATCTAACATGAAAACTAAGGTGTAAAATAAATAATTGAATACAGAAAAACACGATCGCCTTTGATGATTTGTTGCAAATGGTGAGAGGCCTTGAATGGTATGCAACAAACTACGCTCTTTTTCCACTTGAAAATTGAGGATTGAAGGTGTAGGCAAGAGTATGATTTTTTGTTTTTGATATCTCAAGAGAACACTCAAAGAGTGCTTATATAAGCCACTAATCACCTCTCCCACGAATTCTAGCTGTTACGGGTATTTTAGGAACATTAGAAATATGATTAATTGCAAAGTAGCCATTCAGACTGGTTACAATGGTTAGTTGGTACCGGTATTGAACTCTTGGTACCGGTATTGATTGCATATAGTCAGCACAACCAAATCACTGGGTACCGATACTCATTGTGAGTACCGGTACTTGTGACACACAGACTTGGCAGTAAGACAAAAAGAATCTTACAACTAGAACCTAAGCCTCTCAACAATAATTAAAAGATGATACCAATTTGAGAGCCTAGAATGAGCATGAATTGCTTCGTAGATGCATAAGAAAAACACGCTGTTGAAGTGTTTGCAAAAGCATAGCATGACGAAAAGTAGCAAACATGATTTCTTCTCTTGAATATGTGGTCGAAAATATGAATTATAGCTCTAGGAATTTTCTTCTCTTTTCTCTTGTCTCTTGTGTGCAAACAAAGAGTCCTAGGGTCATTTTATAGAGTTTAGGACCTAGGATACTCGTCTACTAGACGTTTGGAATTAATTCTCAATGTTGATATTGTTGGAATTAATTTTCTAGCTATTCAGAAATGAGCCAACAGCTACCTGGTACCGGTATTAGCAGCTCACTGCCACCAGTACATGAGTCCTGGTACCGGTACTAATCATGGGTACCAATACTTGTGACTCCCAGGTTTGGAATTCTTTGGGCATAGTAACCTACTTGTATCGGTACTCATCATGGGTATCGGTACTTGTAAGGTTCAGGCCAGAATTAAGCCTTCAACCTGTGGCCAACATGTACCAATACTCATGGTTAGTACCAGTACTTGTTGTTCACAGTTTGAGATGAATTCTCAAACCTGTGCCTTGTAAATACCAGTACTGATGAACAGTACTAGTACTTGCTTACAAGTAGCTGTTTTAAGTATTTTAATTCATTACGTTCTTTCAAAGCGAATGCCATATAACTCCTAATTTATCACTAATTGATTTTTATGATCTAAGTTAAATTCTCTTGTTAAGAGGCATACAATCTATGAAAATAAAATCTAAACTAAATAAACTAAAGTCAAAGATGATCTTCTCCTCGACTCATCCTTGTCATCTTGCCTCCTTCTTATCATGATCTTCTCCTTTTCATCAAGCCTCCTTCTTATCATGATCTTCTCCTCCATCATTTCTTTTCTGCCTTGCTTCTTCACCTAAATCTGAAAAACACTTAATGAAAATATTAATTCATGATAATTTTGTTAACACCAAAACAAGAAATGGAACAAGGTTCCAACAATGATTACAGAGTTGTTCGACCAACCCGTGATAGAATATCTACACAATTTACCATTTCGACACCTTGTGGTGTGGACACTTCCTCAAAAGTTCCTAGAATCGCTCCCAGGCACCATGAAATGGTTCCCCCGGCTACTGGGCGAAAGTGGTAATCACCCGTCACAAGGCATTGGTTCGATTGATTGGGAAGAATTTCTTCAGGAAAGCCAACTTAAGAGCAACCCATGTTTCTATCGGCCATCCAATGGTCCGGTACCAATGTGCTGCTTTATCCTTGAGAGAATGAGGAAAGAGCCTCATGATCATTTGCTCTTCATTCACATTCCTAGCTTTGGTGGTCTGAACCAAAGTGGTCAGATCCTGCAAGTACTGGAATGGGTCCTCTGAGCCAAGCCCATTGAAATGCTTAATCAAACTTAAGACTTGGGGCTTGGTTTCTATATCTCCGACGAGAATCATGATGTCGAGACGTTCCCCATAGTTTAAAGGATCATAGAAATCCTTCAAGGGCTGAGCGCCTTAACCATTCATTCGTTGGAACCATTACTGCGTCTGCTGCAATTCTTCCAACTACCTCTGAATCAGCTCCTGCTTGTTTAAGGTTAGGGGAGGTGGTTGTTGATCAACCATGGGATCTACTTTGCTATAACTCAACCTCCACCTTTGGGAATGGTCTAAAGGTCCTTCCAGATGAGGGTTCAATGGCCTCTTTCCAAGAATACACTAGAAGGAAGTCAAGACAAGGAAGAGAAGGAACCCTGCAGCACAAAAAATACATGCCTATCCTTAGGTTGGGTAGCCTAATGGTCTACAAACTCTCAGAATCCATCTTAAAATTATAGATGATTTACTCTACTTGTATCTAGTCAATCCAACAAGTTAAAAGGAGGGACTGGGGAGAAGGTTCTTCCTTTGGCTTGCACCTCCGGTTCCTAGTGTACCCCCCAGCCATGGTCATTTGACACGACTCTTCTAGCTAGACATTAGATTGACTACTATAAGTAGGTTAATCGTGAACAATCTCAAGTGTGGCCCTGAAGAGCGAATCTGCCCTTATGGCCAACGTCTAATCAATTTTAGTTAGGCTTGGGATATTGGTGCTTCTGAAATGTGATGGGCCCTTAATGGGTTGTTCCCATAATGATTTGTTTGAGAATGAGTGAATGTGCACAACCAAAATGTTTTCAAGCAAGATTATTGAGGATGAAGTGAGTTTTAAGATTCAGATCTTGCTTAGTAGCTTTTAGGGTTCAAATATTAGGTAGATTCAATCAAATTTCCAGGAGGCAAACCAAGTTTGAAATCATGAGTTAAATTGTTTTCCCTTTACAAATCAAGAAGAAATATGGAGTGCTTGGCTTGACCTAACTATTAAATCCTATGGGGTAGCTACAAAATGAATTTCTTTTAGATTAGGTGGTGCAACCCAAACAATTCAATCAACTAGCCCAAATGCACCACCGATTAAGGCACACAAAAAGGTGATTAACTTTGTATGATTTCTACTCCTTTATGTGTTGAGTTGGTGTATCGGTTCCATAGGTCGGAATCCCGGTTGAGTCGATAAAAATCAAGTTAGGTTATGTGCCTGAAATGTGGGTGTATGTAGTGTGTATGTTGATTTGTCCCACAAGAAGTATCTTTTTATTTTTTTTTATAATATGCGAGGGTGAGATGAGTGGAGGTGACAAACAAGACAAACAAATTCTATCCTAGGGTTTATGCAAACACCTAAGTGGATTAGGTCTTGGTTATTGATGTGGCAAAATGAAACTAGTGGGGGGGAAATGTGGGAGGCACTAACAAATTACTCTACCAACACTTTACTCTGATCTACCACACTCGAATCTTCTTGCTAGGGTATTTGCAAGACACTAAATTAGAGGCAAGTGGGGTTAATAAAAAGTAAATACAAAGAAACCAAGAAGATGTGAAAGCAAATTCCATTGCCTCCCTGGCAATGGCGCCAAAATGATGAACGGGTTTTGGTGAAGAAAAGTAAGGGTTTCAAGAACCCATCATTGTAGCTCGCAAAATGTGTTATCAAATACAATTTATAACATAAACTCCAAGGGAGTCCTGGGTCGAACACAGGGAGGCGACGTTTACTGTCATTGAAATTCTAGCTTCGTTTTGTTTCTTTTTGTGGTTTTACGATTTTGTGATCTTTTTTGTTTTGTTTTTGCAATAAAGAAGCAGGCAAGATAATGTCACAAAATGAGATGGAAACAAATTTGATATATCATGAAATTATTTATTACTATAAGCTAAGAAATACAAAAGAGATAGGGGTGAGAAAAAATCTCCCAAATCGGCTATTTAGTGAGACGACGGTGCTTGGCGGCAGCTTGGATGAAGGAGGTGAGGTGCTAGATGATGGAGGTGAGATGCATGAGGATGTCGAGTAGATGAATGTTTCACCAAGGCTATGGAATGGGGATAAGGAGATGGAGGAGGTCTTCTACAGGAATGGAGGTGGGAGGATGGCTCCAAGGCTTCTTATGAAGGTGGTGGGATGGAGGACGAATATTTGGTGGGATAAAGGAGCATTACACTAATAAGAAGCCTTTGGAGCTTGAGAATAAGCTCTAATGGAGCTTTGATAGGCTATTAGAGCTTAGGAGTAGGTGGGAGTAGGGTAGGTAGAGAAGGTTCGAAAGAGTAGGGGTCATGGGGTTTATATAGTGCAGGAATGGAGGTCTTTTGCGCTCACGAGTCTTCAGCGACATTTAAAATGTTGCTAAGGACCTGCCGAGTGTGTTGCTAAAGCATTCATGTGCTTGGCTAGCGTGAGGATGCGCAGCTGCATCTAGCACATTGCAAGGACAGCATCAACTGTTGGATCAGGCACAGAGGGCTGAGATCGCGAGGTGGAAGTGCGTGCTTGATGGAGTTTGAATCCCACGATCAATGGCAAGCGTTGGATCTTTCATCGCACTACTGAGGGGCATCCCTGGATTATGCCTTCATTGGTTTGAACATGCACGGATTGTGCACCTTGAAGATCCGATGAGCTAGAGTGCATCCAGTCATCTTAATTGGGAGCCTCTGATTGCGCGTGTGCGATCTGGAGTGCATCCTTGCATCACTGGGTGGCCTCAGATTGCACGTGAGGATTCTAGATCGCTCGATCAAGACTGAGTAGTCCAATTTTCGCCGACACTGTAGTGGGTGCAGATGATTGCAGCACGAACCCGCACCTCTTGTTCGAGGAGCAGTGCACTACCATTTGGCCAACGTGCTAGAAGGTCGCATGGAGAGCGGTGTGGTCGTGTGCCTCAACCATTGGATGAAGATCCAACGGTCGAGATGAATCCTTCACTGCTGTTCTTTGGAGGGAAAAATCGACCGATGTAGTGCGTGTCTCAACCATTGGATTGAGATCCAATGGCTGGGATTGTTCCTTATGTGAAGCTGGGGTGTGATGGCTCAGGTAGGGCGCCATGTTAGGCCATCTGGGCCGTCCATTTTCTTCTTGTAGAGGGTGCCATAGAGCACAAATTGGGGTAATTTTCACGCTGAAGGACTGCGATTGTCACTCCAGATCCATCCATATGGTTGGATTCTTCATCTGAAGCCCGTAAAGATGTCGCACTGCCTCTCGGCCATATACCATGTTGGAATTACTATACAATATACACAAATTATACTAAATGCAATGTAATGCATGTTATGCACTATTTATACTTATGGAATGCAATGCTAGGCTTAGGAACTATCACAAATAAGCATTTTATCATGAATTTATGTGTGTTTATCACTAGACATCAGATTGAATAGTAGAAGTAGATTAATCAAAAATAATCTCGAACTGGTCACTTAAGAATGAGTCAAATCCTTAAGGCCAATGTCTACTCAATTTTAATCAGGCTTAGGTTTGAATGTGCTTTGGAATGTGATGGGCCCTTTATTTGGGTTGCACCCTTAATGATTGATTGAAATGTGTGAGTGAGTGCCAACCAAGGTTTTCAAGCAAGATTATTTGGATGAGTGGATTTTAGAGTTCAAATCTTGCTTAAGTAGCTTTTAGGGTTTGACTTAAGGTCAATTCAATCAAGTTCAGGAGGCACACTAGAATTTGCAAACATGGGTGAAGATGATTTCCTTTGAAATCAAACTAAAGTGGAGTGCTTGGTATTAACCTTAAATGTTAACCATAATGAGCAAGCTACTTGACGAGTTGTTTTTAGTTGAAGTGGTACAGCTCAAACAACTCAAACAATTGGCCTGATGCATGATAAACGCCAGTTTATCATCATTCTTATGCACTAAAACAAACCTAGCTCTTAGGATTTTACTCCACAAACGGGTTTTCAGGCTACATTTAGGCATTAACTAGGTTAGGCATGCATGGCATTTTCTTTTGTTATTTTAATGTATTTTTGTGAGTGTTAGGGATGAAAAGATATACAGATCCCTAAAACCCTAGCACTCAAGAAGGCAATTGGTGAAGAAGGAGTTTAGACTAGCTGGAACTCAGCTTAATCCAGCTCACCACAGTTGGAACCTAGCTCACCTGAACTAGGGTTAGCTCATCCCAGCTCCATTCAGCTAATCTCAGCGGAATGGCAGCTCAAGAGAGTTCATCTTAGCTCACCCTAGCTCAAGTCAGCTCAAATCCAGCTCACCTTAGCTGAGTCTAGCTCAACTCAGCTCCCACTAGTCCACAGGGAACTCTAACTAGCTCAACTGAGTTGACAGGAGCTCACCCCAGCTCAGATCCAGCTACATCCAGTATACTCAACTCCAGCCAGCTGAAGAACTCATCTTAGCTTAGGAAGCTCAAGTCCAGCTCCCGGGGACCCAACTTAGCTCAAGCTAATTGAGCTAAGCTACCTTAGCTATCTCAACCAGCTCAATCCTCCTCGGGAGCACTAGACCCAGCTCACCTCAGCTCCATTCAATAGAAGCCAACTCACTTTAGCTTGGCTTAGTAGCTAACAAAGAACTAGCAAGCTAAGCCAGCTAGAGTAGCCCCATGTTGACCTCTTCAACAGCTCCCTGCTCCACTTCAGCTCCAGATTCTTCAAAACCAGCTCCTCCCTCCAAACCCTAGCTCCAACACCTCCTCTTCTACTCCACCATTAGCTAAGCTAGCTTAGCTTAGCTTAGCTGTGCTCCAACTTCCTTGGCTTGTACCACCCTAAAAACCCACCTAACAACTCCACCCAACTAGCTCCACCTAAGCTCCACATAAGCTAACCTACTTGGCGCTAACCTAGCCTACCCACCACCTCCAAAAGACACCTATAAGTGGCGCCAAAACCTCCCTAACTACCCCCTTGTTGGCGCCACTTTTCCCTAGAAAAATCCCCTTCATCTCCACCACACATCTCCCCTTAAATACATCTCCACCCTCCACATAACCCCTCCTTCTAGAACCTTTCTTGGCACCACCTAAGACCCCCTTCTAGAAGCTATTTTTTTGCCAACTTCAAGGGGTGTCACCACCCATAACCACCCCCTAGGAGTCCCTTGGGTTGGCGTCAAATGACCTTAGCCATAGGATCCCCAACCACCTCCATCCTTCCATATTAGCCCTCCATTTCAAGAGGCACCTTAACCCCCATCCTACCCTTTAAAAGGACCACTATCCACCACCATTGGAGGCATCCTTGGCTAGCAAATTCACTCTCATATTCTACCGAGAAGTCCATGATTAGCCCATAGTTGTGGGCTATTTAAGTATTTAAGTGCCTACACATTAGGTTAATTCTAACATTTATTTAGTATAAATTAGGATGTAAATAGATTAATTCATAGTTTTAATCTAATTACATAATCCATACATTGCATTCATATCTTAAGTGCATTTAGAATTAGCTTAGAATAGCATTCATCTAATTAGATAACCAATTAGTTATATTGTTTTTATTAACATAGAAGTTGAGGGTCTATACATAAATAACCCTAATATTTTAATAATATTTTCTTTATTCGTCTTCTTTCAGAACGGCTGGCTGCCGCTCCAACGCCCGGCTGCTGCAGTGATGAAGCCATTCAAGGGGGAGCGGATGTGGTGGATCTGGTCGGCGGCTGATTTCAAAATTGTTCAAGACACTACAAAAGGAGCACGGAGGCAGCCGAGCTCAGGAGGCCTCCGCCACCGACCCACCACTGTGCAGAGAGAACCTCTCTCTTCCACTCCACACTGCCGGCCTCTACCATGGCGGTGAGTCTCCACCACCGTGGGCGTGTGGTGTGACAGGCCACACCGCCATCCGGAGCTCGCCCGCATTACCGTGAGCACCTTAGCGTGCAACTCCCTCGCCGTCATCGCCGACCACCGTCACCAACCTACTGATCAGCCACCCTCTCAGTAACTTAAGACGTCTGGGAAATTTCCCAGACGTCTGAAGTTACCCGCTCACTTCACCGCACACGCCTGAAGTCGCCTGCAGACCCCTTCCCGCACCTGCAGAACCTTCAGCGCACCCACGTCCGTCAACCTTCAGCTCAAACGCGCCTCAACTCTCCAACAGCCACGCCTCTGCTCAACAGCCTGCAGAACCCTCAGCGCACCCACGCCTGCGCCCTCCACCGCCCACGCACAACCGTGCGCCCTCTACAGAACCTTCAGTGCACCCACGCCTGTGCCCTCCACCGCCCACGCACAACCGTGCGCCCTCCTGCAGACCCTCCGCGCACCCACGCACAACCGCCTGCAGTCCACACCGTTCACCACTGCGCCTGCAGAACCGCCAGCAACCGACCTCTGCAGACCCTCTGCCCACGCCAGCTTCCACCGCACACGCCAACCGCAGCTACCACCGCGCAAGCGCCCTCCTGCAGACCACCGCCCACGCACAACCGTGCGCCCTCCTGCAGACCCTCCGCGCACCCACGCACAACCGCCTGCAGACCGCCCAACAGACCACCGCGCACGCCAGCCGCACACGCCAGCCGCAGCAGCCACCCCCGCAGCAGCAGCAAGCGGCGGACTTCACGCCAACAGGCTGCGCAAGCTGCCGGCTGCAGCACCTCCGCCGGAGCTCGTCCGGCCACCTCCGACCGCCGCGCGACTCGCCGCCACCACCGATTCGAAGCCCTTGATCCAAGGGACCTCCTCCGAGCTTCCCGCGCCCGACCATCGGCTCCTCGTCGCGCAAGACAACAGGGAAAAATTCCCCTGTTTTGCTACAGTAAAACGTTAATTAAAATTTACATTTTCTGCCATTTCCACATTTTAATCATATTCTATTCACTCTGCATTGCGGAAAATATCCTGTAGTTTCTCATAATTGCCATTTCAGCATTGTTTCTTGCTTAAACCTTAATCTAAAGGCAATCTTGGCTTGGTTCTTGTCCAAATTGACTCCGAACAAACATTTTTAAGTGGCGCGAATTTTAATACGTTATTGCCTCCCTGTGGATACGACCCGCTCCTCTGCGAGTAGTTATTTCTTATTAAAAATTGATTAGTCGATTTTTCCACCACATTAAACTACAAATGACTTAAAAGCGAAAGATCGACCGGTCAAATGGCGCCGTTGCCGGGGAGGCAACAGACGCAATAATTTTGCCTAATTTTATTTTCATTATTTGTCAATTGCACAGAGATTTGACCATCTATTATTTTCTTTTCTGTGTGAGAAATTTTGTGCAAGAATCAGCCACTGTGAGAGGCGACCCTTGACGTCGCCAGACGAGAAGTGGACAAGCAATTTTGAAAGGAGGAGAAGGACGAGGACGCGACGGACACCACTGTATTTAATCGCTAATTTAATTACAATAGAATTAAGACTGAAGACTTAATTTTTCATTACAGTTAGTTTGAAACCCTTGTTCTAGGGTAAATTTTGAGGGGTTTGTTCCCCGATTTTGTTTTGGACCCGTGTTGGGTAATTTTTGGGAGCCTGTTCCCTTTTCTTTAGATTTAGGTTTATTTTTTTATTTCTTTTATTTTCTTGTGCATAAGTAGTTCTAAAAAAAAATAGAAAAAGAAAAAAAAAAATGAGCTGCCTGCTAGAAGCTGGCTGCCCTAGGACGAACCATTTAGGTCTGTATGAGCAGCCTCTAGATTTGCTTTTCTGCATTGCGTGCATTTTTGCATCGAAGATCGCTGGAGGCAAGGTACGCATTCTCTTACTTTGCATCCTATTTTTGATCATGCATTGCATTTGGGATTTAATGCGAAGACCACCTAATCTGTACTGAATAAATCTAACAAGTGGTCACACATTTTTTTTAGAAAAAGGACTAATTAAAGGAAGGACATTTTAAAAACCAAGGATTTGATTTTCAAACTTGACGTAAGATTCAAAGTTCAAAATCTTTGACGGTGTATGCACACTTATTTCACTTGCACCACGGCACGCTTCTAGACACTCCTTAGGTTTGGAAATACTAGGACAAGAGCCCTCCTTTCGTTGGATTCTGAAGTGTTCGGAACTGGAAATCAAAGGTTTTGTAAATCCAAAGAGGGGGATACCCTGTCACGGATTTTTGGGGGTAGTTGAGGAGCACCGCGAAAGCACAGCTTCAAAGGAAGGCTTAGGCCTACTTGCATCCCTCGATCTTCCGTCTTTGGATTTACTTGACCATTTGAGATTTAGGGAAGAACACCTAAGCTCCAACTAGGTCTTTTTAGGCGAGCCGTAGGTCGACAATAGGCGTGTAAATTGATTGAACAAATTGTATTGTCACCTGCAATCTGACTTAAAATCAAAAGCCTAAATCTGTAAAGACCAAACAAGTCCGTTTGAATTGTGTTTGTAGTGCATGCTTGGTAGGCGTTCTCTTAGGAGACAACTTGTATTTGATCCTGAACCGGAAAGAATCCTAAGAAAAGACCTCCCAAGGGTAGAAATGGCCGGTCAAAGGAGCCTTAAGGAATATTTCATCCCAACCAACCAAGCTGGCCCAGCACTACGTAGACCTGGAGGGGATAATCCATATGAGATCAAAAGTAGTACCATATCCTTGCTACCCTCCTTTTATGGTACTACTAGGGAAGACCCTTACAGGCATATTGAGGAATTCACCGAGGTCTGTTCCACGGTGAAGCTGCAGGGCGTTACTGATGACGCTCAAATGCGGACCCTTTTTCCCTTCTCCCTAAAGGACAAAGCCAAGTATTGGTATCACACCCTTGATAATTTAAATACTTGGGATGCCCTGAAAAAGGAGTTTTTGAAGAAGTACTTCCCCATGAGCAAAACAAATCACTTTAGGAGGGAAATCATGAGTTTTGCTCAAAAGGATGGGGAAGCTTTCCATGATGCGTGGGAGCGCTTTAACGATTTGCTGAGACTTTGCCCACATCACCAGGTGCCTAAATGGCAACTGGTTGAAAGGTTCTACACCGGACTTAATGATTCGCATAGGCAAACTGTGGATGGTGCCTGTGCAGGAACCTTTCTATCTAAGACTGAGGATGAAGCTTGGAACTTATTTGATACTTTGAGTGAGAATTCTATTCACTTGAATTCTGCCTACATGGATAGAAAGCCCACTCTCATGCAAAGAAAATTGGAGGCGAATGAAGCAAGGGAAACCCAGAATTTAGCTTATCAAATTCAATTACTGAATCAAAACATGGAAAGGCTTATGTCGAACCCGAGTTCATTCACACCTAACACCTCCACATCCCAAGCTTCCGAATGTGTATTTTGTCAAGGCAATACACATGCCACTGTGGATTGCCACTTAGCCTCCCAATTCCCTGAGCTTGTACAAGCAGATTTGAATGCCGCTCAAGGGTTCCGTCCAAGACCTCGTAATGATCCTTTCTCCAACACTTATAATGAGGGATGGAGGAACCACCCAAACTTTTCATGGAGACAAGGAAATGTCTCAAATTCAGGGAATTACAAACCGCAATCCTTTCAAAACCATCAAATGAACCAACCTCAGACCTTTGCCCAACCTAAAACCTCTGAGATGGATGAATTGAAGGCGATGTTGAAAACTATGCAAGAAAGTCAAAGTGCCATCATCCAATCTCATGACAAGGCTATACATGAGATGAAATCACAAATTGGACACCTTGTTGAGGCCGTTAGACAGAGGGAGACTGGGAAGTTTCCAAGTGCTGCTGAGGAAAATCCTAAAGGAAAAGGGATTGTCTTTAGGGAGCATGCTCAGGCGGTGACTATTCTGAGTAGTGGGAAAGAAATTTCCAAACCCGATGCTCCTATAGTCTCACCCCCTAAAAAAACATCCACCCCGACTTTCACCCCCACCGAAGAAGATTTGCCTAAATCTCCTCCGCTTGAAATCACCTCACCGGAAGAAGTTGCCCCCGTTCCACCCCTTACTCGACATGAC
The DNA here is from genome assembly GCA_037157565.1 of Thalassia testudinum. Lineage (NCBI taxonomy): Eukaryota > Viridiplantae > Streptophyta > Magnoliopsida > Alismatales > Hydrocharitaceae > Thalassia > Thalassia testudinum. Next base: position 47,920,379 of record JAZHRO010000057.1, read on the forward strand.
AACCCTTCCACCCAGAGATCGAGAGTGCCATTTCCAGAGCGCTTATCCACCTCTGGGCAGACTTCTGCTGGCTCATCTGGAGCCAAAGATAAGACGGATGAGATTATGGAAACTTTCGAGCAAGTGCAGATTAACCTGCCTTTGCTTGAAGCTATCAGGCATATTCCGTCTTATGCCCGCTTCTTAAAGGACTTGTGCACGAAAAAGCGGCAATCTAGAAAACAGGTCCAGTCTAAAGTTGTCCTGCCTGATTCTGTTAGCTCAATTGTTCAACATGGCACACCTCCGAAACTTAAGGACCCAGGGGCCCCATATATCTCTGTAGTTATTGGTGACTTACAAATTGATGAGGCTCTGCTTGATCTGGGTGCGGGGGTGAACATCCTTCCGAGCTATGTATATGAACAGCTTGGGGGAGGCAATCTGAAGCCTTGCCCTGTAGTCCTTCAAGTTGCTGATCGATCACTTAAGACACCACGGGGAATTTTGGAAGATGTCCTCGTAAGAGTGGAGGATTTCTTCTTTCCCGTTGATTTCTTAGTTTTGGACACTGACCCTACCAACAAGCCAACCAAACCCTCCATCATTTTGGGCCGCCCCTTCCTTGCAACTTCCCATGCTTCAATTAATTGCAATACTGGGGCATTGAAAATGGGCTTTGGGAATAGGAAAATCCGGCTTAATGTGTTTGATGCTTACAAACAAGCTGGACTTGAGGATTGTTCTCAAGTTGAGGTGATAGATGACCTGATTGAAGAGGCAACTCCTGCAATGTTATGTGATGACCCCCTTCAGCATGTCATGCTAAATGAGCATTCCCATCTCTTGGAGGAATGTGAAGGGGATATACTAGAACTAGAGGAATTGCTAGGAGTTTCTGCTGAGTCTCTTCCCCCATCATTTCCGCCGAAGGCAGATTTGCTACCTGAGATGGGGACATCTATTATGAAACCCTCAACCATACAAGCCCCCAACCTTGAGTTGAAACCCCTCCCTGACACTCTCAAGTATGTTCTCCTAGGTGCCAATGATACGCTCCCAGTTATCATTTCGGCTGTGCTGTCTGAGGCACAGGAGGGAGCCTTGATTGAATGCCTGTCTAGGCATAAGGAAGCTATTGCTTGGAGCATTGCTGACATTAAGGGTATAGACTCTACACTCTGCATGCACCACATTTATACTGATGATTCCATCAAGCCTTTTAGGGACATGCAGAGACGTCTGAACCCTAATATGAGGGAGGTTGTAAAAAAGGAAATCCTGAAGTGGTTGGACGCTGGGATCATATATCCCATTGCTGATAGTAAATGGGTCAGTCCCATTCATGTGGTGCCAAAGAAGGCAGGCTTTACTGTGGAACTCAATGACCAAGGTGAACAAGTTGTCACTAGACCCTCAACTGGATGGAGGGTCTGTATTGATTACCGCAAGCTGAACACCGCTACCCAAAAGGATCACTTTCCTTTGCCTTTTATTGATCAAATTCTCGAAAAATTGGCAGGGAATAAGTATTATTGCTTTCTCGATGGATATTCTGGGTACAATCAGGTGGCAGTCTTTCCTGATGACCAGGAAAAGATGACATTCACGAGTCCTTACGGTACTTTTGCATTCAGGCGTATGCCGTTTGAATTATGTAATGCCCCTGCAACTTTCCAACGGTGTATGATGTCTATCTTTTCGGACATGATTGACGAGTGTGTCGAAGTATTTATGGATGACTTCTCTATTTATGGCTCGTCTTTCGACCAGTGTCTCTTGCACCTGGAGAATGTGTTGAAACGATGTAAGGAGACTGGTTTAGTCCTCAGCTGGGAGAAAAGTCACTTCATGGTACAGAAAGGAATTGTACTTGGGCATGTTGTATCTGAGAAAGGTTTGGAAGTAGATAAAGCCAAGATTGATTCTATTTCCAAACTTCCATTGCCTACGAATGTCAAACAGATTAGATCCTTTCTGGGCCATGCTGGCTTTTACAGGCGCTTTATTAAAAATTTTAGTAAGATTTCTAGGCCACTTTGTGACTTATTGGCGAAGGAATCTTCCTTCAGTTTTGATTCAAAGTGTGCCGAGGCCTTTCAAACTCTAAAGGAGGCCTTGATCTCTGTGCCTGTTCTCCAAGCTCCTGATTGGGCACTCCCCTTTGAGCTTATGTGTGATGCTTCGGATTATGCAGTGGGAGCAGTCCTTGGACAAAGGGTTGAGGGAAGACCTCATGTGCTGCATTATGCAAGCAAGACTTTAACTAAACCTCAGCAAAACTACACCGTCACTGAAAAAGAATTACTTGCTGTAGTTTTTGCTCTGGAGAAGTTTAGGTCTTATTTACTTGGGTCTAAGGTGGTTATTTTTACTGATCATGCAGCAGTGAAACATCTCATTGCTAAGAAAGATTCTAAGCCACGTCTGATTAGGTGGATCTTACTCCTTCAAGAATTTGACTTGGAAATACGTGAAAAGAAAGGAGTAGAAAATGTTGTGGCTGACCACCTGTCTCGTCTTCCTCTTAACGACTCTATTTCTGAAGACATTCGCGAGACATTCCCCGATGAAACTCTGATGGCGGTAACACCAACTTTACCTTAGTATGCAGACATTGTAAATTACTTGGTCACTGGACAAACTCCTGGCTCTTGGGATAAGCAGAAAAGAAAGAGATTCATTTCTCAAGCGAGATATTTTCATTGGGAAGAGCCAGAATTATTTAGAATTGGACAAGACCAAGTTTTGAGACGTTGTGTGCCTGAAGAGGAACAACAAAGTGTGCTGACATTTTGCCATGAACTTCATTGTGGAGGACACTTTGGTGCTAAGAAAACTGCTTTTAAGGTTCTCCAGTCTGGTTTTTGGTGGCCTTCCTTATTTAAGGATTCTCATAATTTTGTTAAGGCCTGTATTAGATGTCAACGGACTGGAACGATTGGGAAGAAGAATGAAATGCCTCAACATCCTATTCAATCTGTTGAAATTTTTGATGTGTGGGGAATTGACTTTATGGGCCCCTTCCCGTCGTCCCATGGTTTTGAATATATCTTGGTGGCAATTGATTATGTCTCTAAATGGATAGAGGCCATTCCGACGTGCACAAATGACCACTCTGTGGTTTTGAAATTTGTGAAGGCCAATATCATATCCCGTTTCGGCTGCCCCAAGACTATTATAAGTGATGGGGGACCTCATTTCCGAAACCACCACTTCAATCGGTTAATTAAGAGTTTGGGAGTGACTCACAAGGTTGCTACCCCTTACCACCCTCAGACAAGTGGTCAGGTTGAAGTATCAAATAGGGAGATAAAAAATATTTTGGAAAAGACCGTTAGACCTGATAGGAAAGATTGGTCCCAAAAGCTCGATGATGCTTTGTGGGCATATCGAACGGCTTATAAGACCCCTTTGGGTACTTCTCCCTTTCGGATTGTGTATGGAAAAGCGTGCCATTTACCTGTTGAGTTGGAACATAAAGCACTTTGGGCTATTCGAAGTGTTAACATGGATTTAGAGAAGGCAGGTAAGGCACAATTTCTAGAATTAAGTGAGCTTGAGGAGCTGAGGAATGATGCTTATGACACCTCTCAAGCTTATAAAGAAAGAACTAAGGTCTTGCATGACAAGTTTATTCTTCGAAAGACCTTTGAACCCAACCAACAAGTCTGGCTTTTCAATTCCAGACTTAAGCTTTTTCCTGGGAAATTAAAATCTCGTTGGGATGGGCCTTACATAATCACCAAAGTATTCCCCCATGGAGCTATGGAGATCAAAAATCCTTCCTCTTCAGCAACTCCCTTTATCGTCAATGGTCAACGGTTAAAACCGTACATAACTTTAGATGGCCATCTAGTTGACGAAGTCACTCTTGAGGAGCCTTAGCTCCTACTATTCTCCGCCTCAGGTAATATCTTCCTTTAGCTATTTTTGATTTTCAATGAGGACATTGTTTGAACCAGGCATGGGAGAGAGGACCTGAGGCATTTTGTTTATAGCATGCATTTATAAAAAAAAAAAAAAAAAAAAGGAGAAAAAAGAAAAAAAGAGAAAAAAAAAAAGTTTTGAGCTTAACTGGCTAGATCTTGCAGTCTTAAGCAAATCAGAACTCTAGGGTAGACTAAGTTAATTTTAGGGTCAAACTTTAGAAGCTAAATAAGCTACTAGCTTTAGACCTTTAGGGTCCTTTGTGGACTTAAAAACTTAAGTAGGAGTTAAGTTGCGGACCATTCTTCAAGAGGTTGAGGAAGGGAAGCTAGGGTTTGAGTTAAAAGGTGGGGTAGTACCTGGAGTCTTATTCTACCTTTTGGTTTACGGGTCCTTGTAACCCAAGCATCCAAATTTTTCACACTTGGTCTGGTAATTAACTTAATTTCTGAAAAGAGATTTGGTTCTCTTAGTTTTGACTTAAGAAAGGCTTGAAAACACATTTTGATTGGAAGAGTTCCCGCCGCAGGAGAGGTGGAGTATATACTCACCTTGAGGATGCGATGGTAACATATTACCTCCTCGGTGCTTGTCTCTTAGGATATCCATCCTACTGGGGGCATGTAAGCGCGTTGCGCAGTTCAGGTACCATGGGCGGCCCTATCTCGAAGTGCCGATTGCCATAGGCCTGAATTCGCTTAAGAAATCCATGGGCGATACTATCTCGAAGTGTCGATTGCCAGGAGTTCTTGGGGTCGTTATGGGCGGTGCTATCTCGAAGTATCGAAAGCCAGGCACCCTTCGAGGTATGGTAATGGGGACAATGAATTCGACACAGACCATGTTGATAGCTGATCTGAGGTTAGACTTAGAAGAATCAAACAAAAAAAAAAAAAAAAGGGTGTATATATAAAAAAATTTTCCTTTAACTCAAATAACTCAGACCAATGCACAAGCACGGATGCTTTAATCTCAGGGATCAATAAACTTTAGCGTAGAGTCAGAAATCAGGGAAACTTGTGCTTGCAACTCGTCTTTAGCCGACCTAGTCTGTAACTTAGCAACTACTTAGGAACCTTGGATCTAGAGCCTGAACTTAATATGCTTCTGAAGGAAGACTAGGTGAGTTGACTAGTCTACTTAGAGTGCTAGGTTTCGCTTAATTTTGCTAGGGACTAGCAAAAACTAGGCATGGGGGTATTTGATTAGCCCATAGTTGTGGGCTATTTAAGTATTTAAGTGCCTACACATTAGGTTAATTCTAACATTTATTTAGTATAAATTAGGATGTAAATAGATTAATTCATAGTTTTAATCTAATTACATAATCCATACATTGCATTCATATCTTAAGTGCATTTAGAAATAGCTTAGAATAGCATTCATCTAATTAGATAACCAATTAGGTATATTGTTTTTATTAACAGAGAAGTTGAGGGTCTATACATAAATAACCCTAATATTTTAATAATATTTTCTTTATTCGTCTTCTTTCAGAACGGCTGGCTGCCGCTCCAACGCCCGGCTGCTGCAGTGATAAAGCTATTCAAGGGGGAGCGGATGTGGTGGATCTGGTCGGCGGCTGATTTCAAAATTGTTCAAGACACTACAAAAGGAGCACGGAGGCAGCCGAGCTCAGGAGGCCTCCGCCACCGACCCACCACTGTGCAGAGAGAACCTCTCTCTTCCACTCCACACTGCCGGCCTCTACCGTGGCGGCGAGTCTCCACCACCGTGGGGGTGTGGTGTGACAGGCCACACCGCCATCCGGAGCTCGCCCGCATTACCGTGAGCACCTTAGCGTGCAACTCCCTCGCCGTCATCGCCGACCACCGTCACCAACCTACTGATCAGCCACCCTCTCAGTAACTTAAGACGTCTGGGAAATTTCCCAGACGTCTGATGTTACCCGCTCACTTCACCGCACACGCCTGAAGTCGCCTGCAGACCCCTTCCCGCACCTGCAGAACCTTCAGCGCACCCACGTCCGTCAACCTTCAGCTCAAACGCGCCTCAACTCTCCAACAGCCACGCCTCCGCTCAACAGCCTGCAGAACCTTCAGCGCACCCACGCCTGCGCCCTCCACCGCCCACGCACAACCGTGCGCCCTCTGCAAACCTTCAGCGCACCCACGCCTGCGCCCTCCACCGCCCACGCACAACCGTGCGCCCTCCTGCAGACCCTCCGCGCACCCACGCACAACCGCCTGCAGTCCACGCCGTTCACCACTGCGCCTGCAGAACCGCCAGCAACCGACCTCTGCAGACCCTCTGCCCACGCCAGCTTCCACCGCACACGCCAACCGCAGCTACCACCGCGCAAGCGCCCTCCTGCAGACCACCGCCCACGCACAACCGTGCGCCCTCCTGCAGACCCTCCGCGCACCCACGCACAACCGCCTGCAGACCGCCCAACCGACCACCGCGCACGCCAGCCGCAGCAGCCACCCCCGCAGCAGCAACAAGCGGCGGACTTCACGCCAACAGGCTGCGCAAGCTGCCGGCTGCAGCACCTCCGCCGGAGCTCGTCCGGCCACCTCCGACCGCCGCGCGACTCGCCGCCACCACCGATTCGAGGCCCTTGATCCAAGGGACCTCCTCCGAGCTTCCCGCGCCCGACCATCGGCTCCTCGTCGCGCAAGACAACGGGGAAAAATTCCCCTGTTTTGCTACAGTAAAACGTTAATTAAAATTTACATTTTCTGCCATTGCCACATTTTAATCATATTCTATTCACTCTGCATTGCAGAAAATATCCTGTAGTTTCTCATAATTGCCATTTCAGCATTGTTTCTTGCTTAAACCTTAATCTAAAGGCAATCTTGGCTTGGTTCTTGTCCAAATTGACTCCGAACAAACATTTTTAAGTGGCACGAATTTTAATACGTTATTGCCTCCCTGTGGATACGACCCGCTCCTCTGCGAGTGGTTATTTCTTATTAAAAATTGATTAGTCGATTTTTCCACCACATTAAACTACAAACGACTTAAAAGCGAAAGATCGACCGGTCAGTCCACACCCAAGAGAGTAGAAGAAGAGGATTAAGGGGATATTCTATCCCCTTGGTGCCTTCCCCTCTTCCCTTCTCTCTTATGCCCACGCCAGCCAAAGAAGAAGCTAGGCAAGGATGATCGTTGGAGGAGATCTTGAAGGTGGTCCATGCCACCTTCGAGGAGCTTTTGAGGGTGGTGCACGCCCACCCCTTGGTGGAGAGCATTGAAGGTGGTAGCATCCACCTTGGAGGAGCTCTCAAGGAAGGAGAAGAAGGAGGCCCTCTTTTCAAGCCAAGGAGCAACTAGGATTGGTGCAAGAAGACTCCCTTCTTCACCAAATTTTGCAAGAGGATATGTGTTTCTTTTATTGCTGTTGGAATTTTTTATTTCTAGTAGAAGCATTCCTCTACTTGTCTTGGAAAAAGAACACAAATTCTAGTTAATCAAATTTCCTTCTTTTACTTTCTATTGCAATTGTTGTTTTGGTTCTAGCACTTGTTTCACCTCTTCTTCCTAATTATTCTAGGTCTCCACTTGCCTAGAGTGAGCTTAGGAAGAAGATATATCTATCTCTTAAGTTTTAGTTAAGTAATTATAGCTGTTAGTACTTTCCGTTACAATTCGCATTTTGCCCTCATCTTTTCAAAACAAAAAAAATTACATATTTAAAATACCAAAAAGAAAGTTGAGATGTATTTTTAGCAAGAGAATTGAATTACAATTTTTGCCTCTTTGGACGACCCTAGAAACTCCCCTATCTAGGATATAAATTTAAAAGCGTATGCGAATGCGCATGTTACAACGACGTTAAAAACCCGCTTTTACAAATCATGCGACTTTTAGCATCAAGTGATGCGAAATATGCGTGATTTGTAAAAGCAGGTTTTTAAAGTCGTTGTAACACACAAATTCTCATACGCTTTTAAATTTATATCCTAGACAGGGGAATATCTAGGGTCATCCAACGAGGCAAAAATTTCAATTTAATTGTCTAGCTAAAAACACATCTCAACTTTCTTTTTAGTATTTGAAATATATATATATTTTGTGTTTTGAAATAATACGGGCAAAGTGCGAAATGCGACGAAAGAGTGCTAACACCTAAAATGCTAAGATAAAACTTAAGAGATTAAAAAGCCCACTGCCTAAGCTCACTCTAGGCTAGTGGAGGCCTAGCATAATTAGGAAGTGGAAGTAGAATAAGTGCTAGAACAACAGTAACAATTGCAACAAAAAAAATAAAAAGAAGGCAATTTAATTAACTAGAATTTGTGTTCCCTTTCCAAGAAAAGTAAAAGAATGCTTCTACTAGAAATGAAAAAATCTAAAAGCAATAAAAGAAACACAAATCCTCTTGCAAAAATTGGTGAAGGGAGTCTTCTTGCTACAAGCCTAGCGGCTTCTTTGCTTGAAAAGAAGGCCTCCTTCTTCTCCTTCCTTGAGAGCTCCTCCAAGGTGGATGCTACCACCTTCAATACTCTCCTCCAAGGGGGGGCATGCACCTCCCTCAAAAGCTCCTCCAAGGTGGTGTGGACCACCTTCAAGATCTCCTCCAAAGATCTTCCTTGCTTAGCTTCTCCTTTGGCTGGCATGGGAACAAGAGAGAAGGGAAGAGGGGAAGGCACCAAGGGGACAAAATATCCCCTTAATCTTCTTCTTCTTCTTCTCTCTTGGGCGTGGGCTTCCAGGTAGAATATGAGAGTGAATTTGCTAGCCAAGGATTCCTCCAATGGTGGTGGGCAGTGGTCTTTTTATAGGGTAGGATGGGGGTTAGGGTGCCTCTTGAAATGGAGGGCTAAGATGGAAGGATGGAGGTGGTTGGGGATCCTATGGCTAAGGTCATTTGGTGCCAACCCAAGGGACTGCTAGGGGGTGGTTATGGGTGTTGACACCCCTTGAAGTTGGTGCCAAAATAGCCTCTAGAAGGGGGTCTTAGGTGGCGCCAAGAAAGGTTCTAGAAGGTGGGGTTATGTGGAGGGTGGAGATGTGTGGTGGAGATGAAGGGGATTTTGGGAGGGAAAAGTGGTGCCAACAAGAGGGTAGTTAGGGTGGTTTTGGTGCCACTTTTAGGTGTCTTTTGGAGGTGGTGGGTAGGTTAGGCTGGCGCCAAGTAGGTTAGCTTATGTGGAGCTTAGGTGGAGCTAGTTGGGTGGAGTTGTTAGGTGGGTTTTGGGGTGGTACAAGCCAAGGAAGTTGGAGCATAGCTAAGCTAAGCTAAGCTAGGCTAAGCTAGCTTAGCTAATGGAGGAGTAGAGGAGAAGGTGTTGGAGCTAGGATTTGGAGGGAGGAGCTGGTTCTGAAGAATTTAGAGCTGAAGTGGAGCAGGCAGCTGTTGAACAGGTCAACATGGGGCTACTCTAGTTGGCTTAGCTTGGTAGTTCTTTGCTAGCTACTAAGCCAAGCTAAAGTGAGCTGGCTTCTGTTGAATGAAGCTGAGGTGAGTTGGGTCTGGTTCTCTCAGGGAGGATTGAGCTGGTTGAGATAGCTAAGGTATCTTAGCTCAATTACCTTGAGCTAAGCTGGGTCCCCAGGAGCTGGACTTGAGCTTCCTGAGCTGGGATGAGTTCTTCTTTAGCTAGCTGGAGTTGAGTGGAGCTGGATGTAGCTGGATCTTAGTTGGGGTGAACTCTTGTCAACTTAGCTGAGCTAGCTAGAGGTCCTTGTGGACTAGTGGGAGCTGAGTTAAGCTAGACTCAGCTAAGTTGAGCTGGATCTGAGCTGACTTGAGCTAGGGTGTGCTAATATGAACTCTCTTGAGCTTCCATTCAGCTGAGATTAGCTGAATGGAGCTGGGATGAGCTAACCCTAGTTCAAGTGGACTAAGTTCCAACTGTGGTGTACTGGATCAATCTGAGTTCCCGCTAGTCTGAACTCCTTCACCAATTGCCTTCTTGAGTGCTAGGGTTTTAGGGATCTGTATATCTGTTCATCCCTAACACTCATAGAAACACATTAAAATAACAAAACAAAATGTAATGCATGCCTAACCTAGTTAATGCCTAAATGCAGCCCAAAAACCCATTTGCGGAGTAAAATCCTAAAAGCTAGGTTTGTTTTAGTGCATAAGAATTATGATAAACTCGCGTTTATCACACCCCCATGCTTATCTTTTGCCAGTCTCTTAGCAAAACTTTAATTTTTTGGAAAACAGAATTTTTGGGAAATCTAATTTTGTCTACTTTTGAGGAGAAAAAGAATAAGGGACCTTGGTCGATCTAAACACAGGAGGTACGGGATTTGTTAGAGATAAACATTGGGATTTGTTTTGGATCCAACCATTAGACAAAATGGGATCAACATATCCGTCACAAATTCACAAATTAACCCCTTGTTAATTCAGATGACTTGAAATTTTTGTTTTTAGGATTTTTCTGGCTTATGAATCTGATTCATATCTTGCAAAAATCCTTTAAAACCTTGTGTCTATGCTTGTGAAAAACCAACATTTATAGGGTCGTGTTAATTTTTTTTTTTCTCCCCCATGCTTATTTCTAGCTTAGTCTTACAACAGATGTGTCAGGATCATCATTCCCGTTACCAATCCTTGAGGGGTCTTTGGTGCCAGTACTTCGGGATAGCACTGTCCATGACACCACCCAGGAGCTCACAATCCCAAAGCAGAATGCGGTGTAAAGGGGTGCTCCAAGCAAACTCAAGCTCTTGCTCCAACACTATGGGTAAGGCACCGTCCAAGACACTTGAGCTGCTAAAATGCGCTTTAATGCTCTGTCTAAAGATATGAAATATAGATATGGAGCAGCGCTGAGGCGGTAACATGTTGACATCGCATCCTCAAAGGAGGCATTTTCCTCCTCGGCGGTGAGAACTCAAACCAATGATTTGCTTCAGACTTTTACTAAGTCCAAACACGGGAGTTTTTCAAAGTTTTAGTTATTTTTAAGTGTTGGCTTGTGCGTGAAAATTGACACAAGAAGTTTCTCAAGACATGCAAGTTTTTGAATCAGAAACTAAGCCAAATACTTTACACATTACAAAATAGGATCAAGTCACCTGAACTATCATGAGTTCAGGTGGAATTTTTAAAGAAGGATATCTGATCTAGTCTAAAATAGACCTTGAAATTCTAATGATCAGATCCGCATCCTCATCCCTAGTTTGTTAAAGGTTAAATCCCATTGTACCAAAGGTGAAATTTTCGACCTTATTCCTGATTTCAAAATTTTTCCTCAAAAAGTTCACAACATTTTTATTTATTTATTTATTTATTTATTTTTGGGTATGCAAGCAGGAAATAAATTAAAGAAAAATGCATGTTTTTAGGTTTTGAAAATCCTAAATCGATCGTCAAAATTTAAAAACAACCCCCATGCTTAAGATATGCCATGTCCTCATGCATTAGGAAGGAAAAGGGATCACCTTAGTGAAGAATGGTCAGGTTTTAGGATGATCAAAACCTGGAAAAAGAAGAAAAAAGGAAAGTAGGAAAAAATGATGGGTTACCTCCCATCCAGTGCTATCTTTTACGCCATTCAGTCAAGCGTTGTGTGCATTAGTGATCAAGGGTGGCTGGCTCAGTAAAATTAAAAGATTGAGACGGAAGGTTAGGCGTATGATCAAAATAGGTCTTTAAACGTTGGCCATTGACTTGAAAGGTCGAATTAGTTTTCGGATCAGAAAGATCAACAGCGCCGTATGGATATATTTTATGGATAATGAAGGGGATGGTCCATTTAGATTTTAATTTGCCAGGAAAAAGATGTAATCTCACATCGAAAATCCAAATGCGTTGATTAACGTCAAAGTATTTCCGAACAATATATTTATCGTGAACTTTCTTTGTTCGGTCTTTATAAATCCTTGCATTTTCATAGGAAAAATTACGTAATTCTTCCAATTCAGTTAATTGTAATTTTTTATGGATACCGGCGTCAGATAAATCCATGTTGAGTTATTTTATTGCCCAAAAAGCTATATGTTCTAATTCTACCGGGAGATGGCATGCCTTCCCAAAAATCAGACGGAAGGGAGACATGCCAAGCAGGGTTTTAAAAGCAGTACGGTAGGCCCATAAGGCGTCATCCAATTTGGTGGAGCAATCTTTACGGTCGGGCCTAACCGTCTTTTGTAAAATATTTTTAATTTCCTGGTTAGAAACTTCAGCTTGGACATTTGTTTGGGGGTGATAAGGTGTGGAAATTTTATGCTTAACCCCATATTTAGAAAGAAGGTGACGGAATTGTGAGTGGGTAAAATGTGAGCCTCCATCACTGATCATGGCTTTTGGTATGCCAAATCTTGAGAAAATATTTTTCTTAAGAAATTCGACAACCACACGGTGATCACTTGTGCGGGTGGGTATTGCTTCTATCCATTTTGAAACATAGTCGACTGCGACTAATATATATAAATACCCACCAGAGTTGATGAACGGTCCCATGAAGTCGATGCCTCAAACATCAAAAATTTCAACCTCTAAAATAGGGTTAAGGGGCATCATATCCTTCCGAGTCATGTTGCTGATGCTCTAGCAACGCACACAGGACCGAACAAAGTCATGTGCATCTTTATGCAAGCTGGGCTAATAAAATCCCACATTAAGGATTTTAGCTGCAGTTTTCTTACCCGAAAAATGTCTGCCACAGGTCATTGAGTGAAAATGTGTCAAAATATCATGGATCTCAGAATCGGGGACACATCGTCGAATGACCTGATTGGCACAAATGCGGAAAAGGTCGGGCTCCTCCCAAAAATAATATTTAATATCATCAAAGAACTTATCCCGTTTTGTTTTTGGCCAATCAGCGGGGATTCATTCTGTTGCTAAGTAGTTTGCGACCATCGCAAACCAAGGGAGGGTTGTAGCAACTAAAATGCTTTCATTGGGGAACTAATCTGGTGGGGTCATTATGTCATTCGTCATAAGACGAGAGAGATGGTCGGCCACTACATTGTGCAATCCCGCCTTATCCTTGATTTCCAGGTCAAATTCCTGTAGCAGCAGAATCCAACGGATAAGGCGGTGTTTCGCAACTTTCTTTGTCAGCAAATATTTAATTGCTGAGTGGTCGGTATATAGAGTGACATGTGACCCCAACAGATAAGATATAAATTTTTATAAGGCAAATACAATGGCAAGAAGTTCCTTTTCAGTAACCGTGTAATTTCGTTGTGCATCATCAAGGGTTTTGCTAGCCTAATAGATCACAATGGGCTTCTTGCCAATTCTTTGCCCTAGAATAGCCCCTATAGCAAAATCTGAGGCATCTGTCATTAATTCAAAGGGACTATTCCAATCAGGTCCCTGTAATATTGGTGCCTTAGTAACCTCTTTCTTCAACCTCAAAAGACTCACCAGGCACTTATCATTAAAATCAAATGGCTGGTCTTTAGTTTGAAGCTTACTTAAGGGCTTGGAGATTTGGGAAAAATTTTGTATAAATCTATGGTAGAAACCCACATTACCCAAAAAGGATCTGATCTGTTTGATAGTAGTGCGAGGTGGGAGCTTAGCTATAGCATCTATTTTTGCTTTATCTATCGCGATTCCATGTTTTGAAATAACATGGCCCAAGACAATACCTTCTTGGACCATGAAATGACTTTTTTCCCAGCTGAGGATCGGATTAACTTCTATGCATTTTTGCAGAGTTCTTTCAAGGTTTTTGAGACAATGGTCAAAATAATCTCCAAAAACAGAGAAGTCATCCATAAAGACTTCTAAACATTCACCTACCAAGTCTAAAAAATTTGCAAGCATGCATCTTTGAAAAGTCACAGGTGCATTGCAAAGACCGAAGGGCATCCTTCGGAAAGCAAAGGTTCCGAAGGGGCAGGTGAAAGTTGTTTTGTCCTGGTCCTCAGGATGAACTGCTACCTGATTATAGCTGGAATAGCCATCCAGAAAATAGTAAAAATCCCGTCCAGCTAACCGCTCCAAGATTTGATCAATAAAGGGGAGTGGGAAATGGTCCTTCTTGGTGGCGGTGTTTAATTTTCGGTAATCGATACACACGTGCCAAGAAGCGGTTCGAGTGGCTACATTTTCCCCATTATCACTAGTGACAACTGTTAGTCCAGCCTTTTTGGGTACAACTTGTGTTGGACTAACCCAGGAGCTATCAAAAATGGGGTAGATGATATCAGCATCCAGCCACTTAATAATCTCCTTTTTTACCACCTCCTACATAATAGGATTCAAGTGCCTTTGTGGTTGGCGGGAGGGACGAGAATCGTCCTCTAAATATATACGATCCTTACAATAGGATGGATGAATACCCTTAAGATCAGAAAGGGTCCAGCCAATAGATTTCTGATATTTACTCAAAACCTGGAGGAGTTTGTGCTCTTGTGCCCCGGTAAGTCCAGAATTTATAATCAGGGGCAGGGTCTGATTAGGACCCAGGAAGACATATTTGAGGGAGTTGGGCAAAGGTTTTAATTCCAATTGTGGGCCTGGCTCCAAAAGAGTTTCTACTTTGTGGGCTAGTGGTGAGGTAAGAGTGAATGGGTCAACTGGAATGTTAGCTGGACATGTGGTTGGGTTGGAAGGGTGAGAAAAAGTGGATTGTTCAGGAACCATATTCATAGCAAAACAAGAACCTAAATGGGAAATCTGCAAAGTGTCCACAATGTTTTCTATTTCTGAATCTGAATCATCAAAGAAATCTGGTTCTTGGAACTGTCTAAAAGCTTGAAAAATGTCTAGGGTTACAGATTCACCGCCACACATGATCTTCATCTTTCCAGAATCACAATCAATATTTGCATGGGCGGTGGCTAAGAATGGTCATCCAAGAATAATGGGGGCAATCTTTAGTGCTTCTGGTACCTCTATGTCCAAGACTAAAAAGTCTACTGCAAATAGACAATTTTTGACCCGGACAAGAACATCCTCAACAATTCCCCTTGGTTTAATTGTAAATCGGTTGGCTAATTGGAGAGTAACCTTAACAGGCTTCAATTTACCGATCTTGAATTCCTCAAAAACAACTGTGGGAATAAGATTAATTAAGGTACCAAGATCCAACAACGCACAATCAAATGAGGTATCATTAATGATAACTTGAATTAGGGGGACGCCAGGATCTTTTCTCTTAAGAGGCAGTCAGCTCAGCACAACTGAGCTGACTGTCTCTGGAAGAATCACCTTTCCTATGTTTCTCGACTGCCTTTTCAGAGTACATAAATCATTTAGGAATTTTGCATAGGCAGGGATATATTTAATGGCATCTAGGAGAGGGATATTAATTTCTACTTGCCCAAATAAATCCATTAATTCCTTCTCAGTGGGCTCAGATTTCTTCTTTTTCTTATTTGAAGAGTGGAGGGCTTGTGGAAATGGGGCAGGGTTTCCCTGTTTTGCATGAATTGGTTCCTGAACAATAGGAGGGGAAGAGTTAATCTGTGTTTCATTAGAGCGGGTTTCTTTAACAGGTAGGAGATTGTGAGTGATTTTCCCATTCCTCAAGGTAACTGCATTTGCAGTCTGGTTGTTTCTAGGATGAGGACGGGAAGCCTGGCTGTTATTGAAACCCGGTGGATGTTGAGGTGCTGGTTGAATGGGTTGATTGGGATGTCCACCTTGGAATTGATTCCGTTGATTATTTGGGTTGGGCATGGGTTGGGAAGGTAAATTCCCAATAGGTCGATGATCAGGAGTAACCTTAACTTGGTGTTGAAAGTTGGTAATCATGCGGGTTACTTCTGTCATTTGAGTCTACATACCTTGCAGAGTTTTCATGACCTGATTATTAATATCATCTGGGGATGGTCTAGGTTGATACATAGGTTGCCCATAATTCCCAAAATAGTTTTGTTTGGGAAAAGGAATCGGATTCGGGTTTTTCCAGGAGTGATTCGGGTTAGTCCTCCAGTTTTGATTGGAAGTGTTGGAGGGGTTTCTAAATTGCTCCTGGAGAGCATAAATATTTTCAAAGGTGGGATCAAAAATATTTTGATCAAAATTCTCGATCAAATCTTGTAGGAAATCGGTAGGAAATTGCTGGCCAGTAGATGTGGCATCAATGTTGTGTAGATTTTCTCTTCGGAGAATGTGTGGTGGGTTAGTGTGTGGAGAGTAGACATGTGGAGCTTGTTTGTTTATGAGCTTTTCTTCCATTTTCTTTTAGTGAATTTTCTTCTTGTCCAGTCGTTGAGCTAACATATATAGATCATCTTGAGTGACTAGAACAGAGGTGGATTTGGAGTCAATTTCATGGACTCCATGTCTGGGGTTTTGTGATCTACCAAAAGTGTCCATTAAAGTCATGTTAAATGAGTTTTCACTCATTTCTTCAAAGAGGAGATAGGCACTTTCGGCGTCTTTGTTTGGAAAATTGCCCCCACATGAGGCATCCACAAATCGTTTCAATTGATCTTCTAATCCATGATAGAAGATCTGCACTAACTGCCATTATGGAATTTCATGGTGGGGACAACTTCTTAGAAGTTCCTGAAATCTTTCCCAGGCTTCGTGGAGGGGTTTACCAATTTTCTGTTGAAAGGCCATTATGGATCTTCTTAACGCATTCGTTTGACTGATCAGAAATTTTTTTTTAAGAAAAGTGCTTTTTAATTGGGGCTAGGTGGTCATAGGGCGCCCAACTGTTCTAAACCAATGAGATGCTTTGTCTTTAAGAGAGAGAGGAAAAGTCTCATTAACCACACGTCTTCCTACACATTGCGGGAACGAGTGGTTTGAGCGAGGACAGTTAATTCCTCGAGATGACAAAAAGGGTCCTCTCTTGGAAGACCATGAAAATGCTTGATAAGGTTTAGAATGGCTGGTTTGATCTCGAAATGCCCTTGTGGTATAACCACCCCTGGTCTTTCCTCAAAATTGGAAGGATCACAGAAATCCTTAAGAGGAATGACAGGCTGTTGGCGGGGTGGTGGATTTTGTCCTTGATTAGCTAGGTTCGTGACAGTCCTAGCTAGATCTTCTTGATTTTGTTGTAGTCGAACCAAATGGTCGACCATTAATGCAAAGGGATTTGGATTTTGGGTTATAATTGGAGGGCCACCTGGCCCTGCTGGTATATCTGGTTGCTCCAAGTTAGGGAGGTGAGGAGGGTGAAGTCAGCTTGTGGGTCGGCTGACGGGTTAGAAGTGGAAGCAGAATTATTTTGACGGCTTCTTGGGTTTTCCATTTTTTGAGAAGAGGAGGGGGAAGAAAACAATGATTTTCTGCTATGGGGGGCAAAATTAGATGGTCCCTCGAGGTGTGGCTTTTGGGACCGTCTCCCGTGCATGCACTACTTGGGAAGAATTGGAGGGGAGGAGAAGAGAAAGAGATGAGAGAAAGTGTGCAATTCAAACAAGCAAAGCTAGACCTAACTTAAGTGCGACTCCCTAATAAGAAACCTAAGACTTGGTCTATGTAAGAAATAAGTAATTAACAGTGAATACCCATTTTATCAACAAATCTAGCCAAGTTGCTTAAGGGGAGGTTTAGGCCCAAACGTTTCCCAGGGAAAACCCTAGGTGCTTGTACAAACCCACGCCTGGTCAATTGACATGGCCCTTCAGCTTGAACACCAGATATAGATGACAGAATTGGTACTAACTAAAGAAAACTTAAGACCTAGATAGCAAGCCTAAGTTGATGAAGCCTTAGGGGTCAAGTTGCTACAAGTTTTAATTAGGTCTAGGATACTATAGTGCACACGGAATGTGGAGGGCGTTTATTGGGTTGTTGCCCTGTTGTTTCAATTTTTTTTATGTGTGTGCAGGAATTGGAGAGTGGCTCCAATGAAAATCAAGTTGTCCCACAATTTTTTTTTGTATTTATGTCTTTTAGGATTCAATTTAATTGAATGTGTTTTAGGGTTTCTCTTGTTAAATTTTCAAACAAGTTTGAAAATCCATAATCAAAGGAAAAACAAGTTGTATGAGTGATTGTATATTTCCTTTAAATTGTGGGACTAGAAAAAAATACGAAAGAAACCCTAATTGGAGTTGAATCTTAATATAGAAAATGACTACCAGTGAATTTTTTTTAGGCTTCCTGAATAGGTAGTGGTCCAAACAATGCAACCAACACAACTACGTTATGCGAAATGAAACAAGGATTCCATAAAATAATTTTATAAGATTTTAGGAATTTGTTTGATATTTATTTTGAATTTTTAATTGTACTGGTGTCAAAGTCTAGAAATAATACCTATGGTTATTTTGGACTTTCCAGTATTACCACAGACCTCAAAAAATTTTGATGTTTTTATATGATGTGTAAAATTTCACAAGGATTCCAGAAAGATAAATTTTGTAAAAGTTGGATGAGTATAAAAATTCTAAAAATTCATGGACTGTAGAAAAATAGGAAGATTAGAGGGTGTGACCCCTCTGCAGTCCATGAATTGTTAAAAATTAAATATAAAGCCAATTGATCCAAAATTTGGAACAGATGTTCCTAACTCAATTTGGAATCACTATATGAAATTTTATGATTTTAAAAGTCCTGTGGTGTTAGGAATCGATTTTTCAAATTCGGATAAAAATCTAGACTCGAAAAATAGAACACCAATACTTGCAATGGAGTGGTGTTAAAGAAGCATTCAGGCAAACAATGAATTTTAAAAGGCATAACTCCACTTAATCAAGTTGTTTAGGGTCCTGAAAGCCAATTTTAGTGTATTTTGGCAGTTTTTAATTAATTATGTGACTGGAAAGAGGAACCAACCTGAATTTCACAGGAAGAAAAGGAACTTTGAGCTCTCGCTTGCAGATTCCCGCTTTCTTCCTGCAATATTTCCTGCACACACGAAAGAGAAGAAAGAGAAGGGGATGAGATCCACTTCAAGCAAGAGAAGAAAGAATAAGCAAAGACGTGCCTCCCCGGCAACGGTGCCAAAAAGTGATGTGAAATACGCGTGATTTGTAAAAGCAGGTTTTAACGTCGTTGTAACACGTAAATTCTCATACGCTTTTAAATTTATATCCTAGATAGGGGAGTATCTAGGGTCGTCCAAGGAGGCAAAAATTTCAATTCAATTCTCTTGCTAAAAACATATCTCAACTTTCTTTTTGGTATTTTAAATATATATATTTTTTTGTGTTTTGAAATAATACGGGCAAAGTGCGAATTGCGACGAAAGAGTGCTAACACCTAAAATGCTAAGCCGAAACTTAAGAGATTAAAAAGCCCACTACCTAAGCTCACTCTAGGCAAGTGGAGGCCTAGAGTAATTAGGAAGTGGAAGTAGAATAAGTTCTAGAGCAATAGTAACAATTGCAACAAAAAAACTAAAAAGAAGGCAATTTGATTAACGAGAATTTGTGTTCTCTTTCGAAGATAAGTAGAGGAACTTGAAATGAAAAAATCTAAAAGCAATAAAAGAAACACAAATCCTCTTGTAAAAATTGGTGAAGAAGGGAGTCTTCTTGCTCCAAGCCTAGCTACTCCTTGGCTTGAAAAGAGGGCCTCCTTCTTCTCCTTACATGAGAGCTCCTCCAACGTGGATGCTACCACCTTCAATACTCTCCTCTAAGGGGGGGCGTGCACCATCCTCAAAAGCTCCCCCAAGGTGGCATGGACCACCTGTAAGATCTCCTCCAAAGATCTTCCTTGCCGGGCTTCTCCTTTGGTTGGCATGGGCACAAGAGAGAAGGGAAGAGGGGAAGGCACCAAGGGGATAGAATATCCCCTTAATCTTCTTCTTCTTCTTCTCTCTTGGACATGGGCTTCTAGGTAGAATTTGAGAGTGAATTTGCTAGCCAAGGATGCCTCCAATGGTGGTGGGTAGTGGTCGTTTTATTGGGTAGGATGGGGGTTAAGGTGCCTCTTGAAATGGAGGGCTAAGATGGAAGGATGGAGGTGGTTGGGGATCCTATGGCTAAGGTCATTTGGCACCAACCCAAGGGACTGCTAGGGGGTGGTTATGGGTGGTGACACCCCTTGAAGTTGGCACCAAAATAGCTTCTAGAAGGGGGTCTTAGGTGGTGCCAAGAAAGGTTCTAGAAGGAGGGGTTATGTGGAGGGTGGAGATGTGTTTAAGGGGAGATGTGTGGTGGAGATGAAGGGGATTTTTGGAGGGAAAAGTGGCACCAACAAGGGGGTAGTTAGGGTTGGCACCACTTTTAGGTATCTTTTGGAGGTGGTGGGTAGGCTAGGTTGGCACCAAGTAGGTAAGCTTATGTGGAGCTTAGGTGGAGCTAGTTGGGTGGAGTTGTTAGGTGGGTTTTTGGGGTGGTACAAGCCAAGGAAGTTGGAGCATGGCTAAGCTAAGCTAGCTTAGCTAATGGAGGAGTAGAGGAGGAAGTGCTGGAGCTATGGTTTGGAGGGAGGAGCTGGTTCTGAAGAATCTAGAGCTAAAGTGGAGCAGGCAGCTGCTGAAGAGGTCAACATGCTCTAGCTGGCTTAGCTTGCTACTTCTTTGCTAGCTACTAAGCCAAGCTAAGGTGAGCTGGCTTCTGTTGAATGGAGCTGAGGTGAGCTGGGTCTGGTGCTCCCGGGGAGGATTGAGCTGGTTGAGATAGCTAAGGTAGCTTAGCTCAATTAGCTTGAGCTAAGCTGGGTCCCCGAGAGCTGGACTTGAGCTTCCTGAGCTGGGATGAGTTCTTCTTCAGCTGGCTAGAGTGGAGTGGAGCTGGATGTAGTTGGATCTGAGCTGGGGTGAACTCCTATCAACTCAGCTGAGTGATGAGTGGCTACTCATCATAGCTAAAAGGCCGAAATTAAGCTAGACACTAAGCAAAACAATATCAAATTAACACATAAAAAGGGTTAAGTGTGGGAATTAAAGAAAAGACCTAAAACTTTTAATGTGTGTTAAAACCTCCTAATTAGGTCACAAAAATGAGATATTCTGAAAACTAAAGAACAAATGATGATCCATGCATCAATTGAACACATAAACAAGTTTGAAAAGATAAATCAGAAGTAAAATCAATGTCTTAAATGTTCAATTAAGCACATGTAAAAATTTGAAAGCAATTGGACATCATTTAGGCTTAGAAATAAATAGATTACAATTAGGTCCTTCTTGCATTACATTTCTACCCTTCAAAACTCCTTCTTGGACCTTTTTGCAAGCCGCAGGGACCCTTCTGTATGACTGCAAGGCCCTTCCAGTTATAGTTCTTTTCACTTTTGGACCTGCACGCTATTCTTCTACCCCTTCGTTCAAGGGTCTTCCTGCAAGTTTTCCCTCATTTCAGAGAGAAGCCTGTGTTCTTCATGCGCACTGTAGCACGCGAAGAACATAGCCATTCTCGACCGTCCATCGCACTTTTGATCTCGATCTGCGGCTGGAATCAAATGGAACCTTCGCGCGATTCGGTGCGTGCGTTCACCTCTCTTCCCAGATCTCATCTGACGGTCAGATCTCTCTCTTGACTCGCCGCGTGCTCTACCCATCTCATCCTCACCGCCGGCCTAATTTTGATTAACCTCACCCTTGCGGTGATCTCAATCACTAAGCTGCTACTTAAGCACCTCAGTGGTGTCGCGCGCAAAGGATCGCTCCCTCCTACATCTCTTAGCGATCAGTTCGTCCACTCCAGTCTCTCCTCCTCATCTAGACCCTGATTTCACAGCCACCGGCTGTGGAATCATCGCCTGCTCTCGACCCTCCTCGTCGCTAAGGACCTCGTAGCACCTGAGGATGACAATGGAGTCTCACTAGCAGACTCTTCCCTCCGCTGGAGTCACCCTCCTCCTTTCTTCCTCCTTAGCCGCCGGCTAAGGACCCATAGGTCCCATTCTTCCTTTTAGTTTAGGTTTTTAATTCTGCACAAGTAGTGTTAGATTTAGTTTGCAGTAGTTTAGAATAGGTTTAGTTTTAATTGTTAGTGTTTAATGTTAGCTGTAGTTAGATTAGTCTTAGGAGTAGAATTAGTATTAGATCCCCTCCCTCACCTCCTCTGATCAGTCCAGATCAGAGGGGAAGAATCATCTGTTCATTGTTCAATTTATCTCCCTCTTCATGTTTTGTTTTTCCATCATCCAAATTCTGATTGTTGTTTTTCCTTTTAACGACGAATTTTTTATCAATCACCCACACATCCTGACCCAATTTCAGATCTAATGGTGCACTGCCTCAGATCTGAAAGTGGCGTCACAAGCACCATTTGGGTCTTCTCACTCACTACATTTGTTTCACAAAAGCCCCTCTGTTTTAAATGGATTGCCTCAGTTTGTCAGAGCACTTTTGATTTGGATTTTAAAGGATTTTTACTCTTTGAAATGTTTTGACAGATCTGACAAATTGAAGGGATTTTTGGTTTTCATTGTGGGCAAGGACTCTGAGAAGTTCTCTGGTGACAGAGAACCAATCAGAAGAGCCTTTCATGATTCTGTTTATACTTTGTTTTGAATGCATTCGCCAGCTCCCATTAAATTTCCTTAATGCATTCTTAGTCACTTTTTGCTATTTTAGAACTGCCATACACTATTTGTGTTGATGATCATTTCTGTATGGTGATTCTCTAACCTAAGGAGTTTTCCATACTCCTTAAGGTTGCAAGAAACTGGGATTGTATGTTGTTGGTTTTAATTGATTGAGTTAAGTCTTCCTTCATGTTGTCTATGGCATTAGGAAGACTAACTCAATGCCATTTGAGTTTTGATCTGAAAGGATGCTTCTGATAGGGTTTTTCCTAATGAGTGTTTGAGCTGAATTTACCTGAGATTTTCGTGAGATTTAAACCCTTATCAGATTTGGATTTCAACTCTCAAAATTTTTAGTTTGTTTTGAATTTTCTCTTATTCCCAGTTATACAGTAACATGCTGCACCTAGCAGCTACATTCCCCTCTTCTCTAAACTCCCTTCTTCTCTAAATTTCCCTCTTCTCTGTAGAATACTTCCCCCCTCTTCAAGTGGACTAACTGCAGCAGCAGTTAGCCACTTGACAGTGGCTTAAGCCACTGCCACTGTAAACAACACATACTAAATACATTCTTCTTCTCTCCATCTCTTCTGACAGTAGCTGTGGCTGCTGTCTTAATTGAACACTAACACTCAATCAACTCTAATTCCCTAACTTTATACAAAAGCCTAATGACAGACTTATTTTAAAACTATAAATATACCTATTCATAGTATTATAACTATAGCATATCAGTTAGATACATAGTTATACTGTAAATATGTATAAAACCTGTACAGAAATTCATATACATATGTAATCTATGTAAAAATATGTATATATACTAATCTATTATGTATGTATTTACTGATTTATGTATATATGTATGTACAGATTTATATTTACTTATTTAGTAGCTAAGTTAATAAGTTAGAGCAATAATCAAGTAAATAAATCTATAAACTTGGGAATATATATATATATATTAAGTAATTTAAGTTAGTCAAAGTATAATTATACCTAGTATAACTTACTGTAACTTAGTTTTAATTTTAAACACCCAGAACTACTATTTTAGCCTAAATAAAACATAAATAAATTCATAAAAATACAATAAAAATATGTATTAAATACTTAAGTATGTAAGTTAAAACTGTTTAAGGCCAATTAGACCATTTACTAATTATTTTATAAGTAATTAACTATTTAATCACCTAAATCAACCTGTATAATCAGCCTAGTTTAGCGAATTTATTTGTATAGTAAAAATACTTAAAATTCAAAATTAATTAATCAATTATGTAGTATTACGTAAATATTTTATTTACCATATTTTATTTTATTTTTTTTAATAATTTATGGCCCCCAAATCGAGGGCCAAAAACGCGCACAGACGCAGCTGCATCTGATTTCTAGCGCACGATGTGGCGCTGGAATAGCGCCACATCGTGTGCTGCAACCAAAACGCAGCCATATAAATATAATTTATGCTATACTGTAAGCAGTCGTCAAGGCGCAGGGCGCACGAAACACTGCCTGTTATGTGTGGTCTGATTACCCGATGTGTGCTGAACTTTGATATGTGTGCGGGGCCGGGGGCCTGAGCGTGTGCGAGCTTTAAGGCCGTTTGGCTGAGGCCTGACGCTGAGATTGAAAACGTAACTAAGCCACCTAATCTGAGATTAAGGCGCGCTTATTAGAGGTCTGGTCCCACCCGTAGGGTGCTATGTATCCCTCGAAAAGCGTGCCCGCTAATTGAACACATTTTACACTAAGGACGTTAGCCTAACCCCGTCTCCACCGCAGCCTCTGAAATACCACACAGAAGAAATTGAAAGGACAGACGACTTAAGAGAAGGAACAAACGAGATAACAAGAACAGAAAAGACTTACTGTACATACAGCAGTAGAATAAGTAATATACATACGTATAAGTAAACCCACATAATTACTAACAGAATAAAACGACACTATAAACGTCGCTAAAGACCTCAGTTTGCTTCTTTAGGTTGTATATAGTGTTTTTTGAGATTTAGCGACGTTTATATCTGTCACTAAAACTGATATATATGTCACTATAAATAAAAGACTAGTAAGTTAAGTTTTTACACTGGTATCCACATGTAGTATGAACGAACATATTAGTGTTAATAGTATAACTTGTAAATACATAGTTTAGAGTATAATAATAGATTGTTTGATGCTTGTTCATAGTTAGTATTTTTTTGCAAGCACTTCTTAGTAACTAGGTAAATAAAACATTCATTCATTCTTTAAATGTAAAGTTTCATTTTGAATAAGATAATTTCGGAGATAATCAAAGAGTGACCGAATTAAATTCAATAAATTGCCTCCCAGAGAACGACCTGGAACAAAACCAGTAAAAATTAGATAAATAAGCAAATGATAATAATGGTTGTAATGACTGGTACTCACCCAAACTCACCACTATACGACATCCTTAAGGTTATATTATACACCCCATACTACAACGACATGATCATAACAATAATCATTCATCATCATACAACCATTGTGTTATATACACATTGTAGATCATCGGTGTCATTGTTATCATTGGCATTCACACATTACACACATTACACCATCATCAACCAACTTCATCATTTTTTTTTGGTGCCGTTGCCGGGGAGCATCGGTGTCAACAATTATCACCAACAACCATTTTCAACATCATTATTTTGGCACCGTTGCCGGGGAGGCAACGCTCTTTGCACCAAAATTTTCTTTTTATATAGAAATTCTTTATTTCATTCATTCATTCATTGTAATTGCTTTTATTTTTCCATTGAATTAATTGTGTACACATTCTTTTAGTCATTTACTAATCATTTGTTTTTCCACAGCACTTGAGGAGGAGTGTCGTCTTCCTGGTGGAGTCGCTGCACTCCAGATCCGTCTTCCTGGTGGAGTTTTGCCTCGTAGTAGCTGTAGGAGTAGTGGTAGTATTAGCTTTAGTGTAGATAGTTTTAGGTTTATTAATTAGGAACAATTGTTAGTCATAAGTTGTGAGAGCTTGTTCTCACACAATTTTTGTAATAATTCTGGACTGCCTGGACTTTATCTTCTTTTTCTCGGTTTTTCGATTTCGATTTTCCGAGTTAATTTCTTTTCTTGTTTTTCTTTATTGCATATAAGAAAAAAAAAAATCAAAAAAATCAAAAAGATCTCACACTTATCTAGCAGCAGCATAACCTTAGGCATCCATTTTTAGGATTGGATTTCATTCCTGCTAGATTTTAATTCAAGTCAAATCTGCATTAGAAGATTGCTGGAGTCAGGTATGCATTTCTTACCTAACTCTAACTCCTGCCATATTTGCATTTGACTTAAAGTTAAGAAGACCACTACTTGTTCTGAATTTATTAAAAAGTGAAACGTGCAGCATAGAAAACACATTTTAATCACTTCAATCAAATCAAAAAGGAGATAGCAAAATTGGGTGAAACCATGTTTGAGATTTTAATCGCCTTGTGTTGAATGTTATCGTGCACACAACACGATCACTTAAGGCCACAATACACGGGTTTCTACCTCATATTTCTGCAACCACAGGATCTGGATTCGCATGCTCAGTCTTATCCAGATTCCCAGTGGATTTTAGAGGTCTGCACATCGCTAGGTTTATCTTAGGATGCGTACAATTGTTTGAAACAATTGTTTGCGTATAACATACTTTGCGTAGCAGCCTCTAGGAAAAATTTTCTCCGATTCATTTCGATTGATTGGTCTTCTTGAATTGAGATTTTATTGGGATTCTTCTGTTTTATTGTGAACGTTAAAAATTTTTTCCCACTGAGTTGGATCGAATTAGAGTAAACGGGATTTCAAAAAACCAACTCAATGGAAGGTAGGAGATCCTAAAACCCAGAACTTGTACTCCCCTTGGGTACTGCTACCCAAGCTACTGCATCATCTTCTTTGCCTTCCACTTCTAATCCCTTACCTCCTGAGTCTCAAAATACTTTTCACAATCCCCCTCGCCAAGAGGATGATCTTGATTCTTCACACTTTGAGGATTTTGAAGAACTTCCTCCAGACTTAGTTGCACATCCTCTACCACAGCAACCACCTATCCCTAGGTTCCAACCTCCACCTTATCCTAATCATCCTAATCCACCCCCGGAGAGAGGACCTATGCCTCATCTTCAGCACCTTTTCGATACACAACTACAAATGAATACCTTAACCCAACAGGTGCAACAGCTTGCTCAAGCTGTAAATCTATTAGCTAACCCCCAACCAAAACCACTTCAACCTAGAAATCCTCAGGAACCACCCCAACCCCGTAGACCTCAACTACGAGATTATTATAATCCCGCAGTTGCCCAACCAATGCCTGTGGTACGTTATCCCAATGGGGGTCGTGCTGCTGAACTGAAGCCGAACATTATAGCACTCATTCCTCACTTCCATGGACTTGCTTCTGAGGACCCTTTTCAGCATTTAGAGGAGCTGAAGAATCTTGCCCAAACTTTGGGTCCGCAAGGACATGATCAGCACACGCTTTTGATGAAAATGTTCTCCTTTTCATTAAAAGATAAGGCAGCCTTTTGGTTTAGAACACTTGCACGGACTACACCTATAGATTCCTGGGCTTCTTTAGAACATGAGTTCTTAAAGAAGTACTTTCCTGTAGGCCGCACTAATGCCTTAAGGCGTGCCATCACCACCTTCACCCAGAATTCAGGAGAACCTATGCACGAGGCTTGGGAGAGATTCCATGAGCTTTTGAGAAAATGTCCCCACCATGGTGTCCCACGCTGGCAATAGGTCCAGATCTTCTACCATGGGCTCCATGATGACACACGGAATTTTGTAGATGCCGCTTGTGGAGGCAATTTCCTATGTCGGGACGAGGACTCAGCCTTTGAGCTCTTTGAAGGCATGGCTGAAAACTCTATTAATAATGCTTCAATGAGCGTGTTTAATAGAAAGTCCTCACATTCCCACTCACACACGGGGGTACATGAAGCCCAATCCAGTAGCAAAGACTTAGAGATAGTGGCTAGTCAACTGGATAAAGTGGGCTTAATCGAGAGGAAAGTAGATGAAGTATGGAAATTTCTCTCAAAACACCCATCTTCTTCTTCTCAGTCACCAGCACAAAACACTTCTTCTCAGTTTCCCACAGGGAGGGAAACTGTGAATAACCTTTCTGTGACACAAACTGCATTACCGGATTTTCCATTTCTATATCCTTCACCGGTTGGAGGAACCTTTGTTCTTCCCTTCACTGACTTCCCTGCACCTTCTGGAGCTTCGGAGGAGCTTCATGCCATTCACAATGATCCTTTCACACAAACCTATAACCCTGGATGGCGTAATCATCCAAATTTCTCGTGGTCGGGAAATTCACAGAGACCTCCTTTTCAACAACCTTCTGCACCACCATTGCACAACCCGATCCGAGCACCACCTCCACAATCACACGGATATCCACCGCGTACCTACCAACAACCCCAACCCAGGCCCACCCAATACTCTCAATCTGGGCCTACACGAGATGACCAGTTGGGGTCTATCATGAAAGCTCTTGCTGATATGCAACAACAGAATATTGCTATGCAGCAAAGACAGGATGCGGCCTTAGCTGAGATGAGAGCCCAGCTATCACACTTGACGGAGTCCCGTCAACCACATTCACTCCCATCACAAGCACAACCCAACCCTAGGAACATACCTGCTGAAAGGTATATCCAACCTAGACCTGCACTGCAAGATCAAACACATGACATTTCACAACCAGTGCACAACACTGAATTCTTCACTGACTCAAATTCTTCTCTTGCACAAACACAACCACCTCTGCTACCTAACAATGATTTACCATCTACCTCTAGAGCTGAACTAAATGACATAGTCACTAGGAGTGGTAAATGCACACTAGATCCACCTCTTCCAACACCTACCACTTCTAGTTCTGCTCCTCCACTTCCTACTTCTCCTCTACCTATGACTGAACCTCTCACAACTCCAGTACCTTTTCCTGAAGCTTTAAAGAAGAAGGAGAAAGGAAAGAAAAAGACCTGTGTGGCACCTGAGGAGGATTTGCTTAAGCTCTTTGAGCAAGTCCACATAAACATCCCCTTGTTGGATGCAATCCGCCACATCCCTCTTTACGCTAAGTTTTTAAAAGACCTATGTACACCTAAGCGTAAAGCAAGAATTCAAAAAGGGAGTCGTCCAATCATTCTCTCGGAACAAGCTAGTTCCATCATCTCTAGTACCCTCCCAACTAAGATGAAAGACCCAGGCACCCCTCTCTTATCCTGCATGATAGGTAACACCACATTCAATAGAGCACTACTTGACCTAGGTGCTTCCATCAATCTTATCCCAACCTCTCTACTGACACATTTTGAGGTTGGCAATCTGAAGCCAACCGAGGTGTCCCTGCAATTAGCTGACAGATCAGTTAAGACACCTCAGGGAGTGTTGGAAGATGTCATAGTGCGGGTCAAGGATTTTTACTTCCCTGTAGACTTTATAGTCCTTGACATGGAAGTACCTGAAGATATCCAGAATACACCTATCATTTTAGGAAGACCTTTCTTGGCTACGGCCAAGGCAAACATCAATTGTGAGGAGGGCCATATAGAATTGAAGTTTGGAGATCAGAAAATAAAAATTGATATTTTTCAGGCCCAAAGAGGACCAACCTGTAGTTTAATTGAAGAAATCTTCTCCCTGGATTCATTGGATCAATTGGTTGAGGACACCTTGATCAATTCATTAAATTTAGAACCACAACACTCTTTAGACTCTGACTTGACTTCCACTGAGATACCAAATTTAGAGACTGAGGACCTTCCTCCCATTCCATTAGTATCTCTAGGATCTCCTGAAACTTTCACACCTGCTCCTTCTGATCCTGTGCCTGTTGAACTCAAACCTCTTCCTAACTCTCTCAAATATGTTTTCTTAGGACCTGATCAGACCTATCCGGTGATTGTTAACTCTTCCCTTTCTTCTGATCAAGAGTCACGACTCTTATCTGTCCTAAGAGCACATAGGCAGGCTATAGGATGGAGCCTTTCTGACCTTACTGGCATCAGTCCTTCTTATTGCAAACATAGGATTTTCACTGAAGAAGGATCTAGACCTACTAGACCGCCCCAGCGTAGATTAAACCCTACATTACAAGAGGTGATAAAAAGTGAAATGATTAAATGGCTGGACAATGGAATTATCTACCCAATTTCTGACAGTAGATGGGTAAGTCCTGTTCAGGTTGTGCCAAAGAAGGCCGGACTTACCATCGTCACCACTGATTCTGGAGAAGTCATCCCTACACGCATTGCTAGTTCGTGGCGAGTATGTATAGATTACCGAAAACTCAACCAAGCCACGAAGAAAGATCATTTCCCTTTGCCCTTCATTGATCAAATACTGGAAAGAGTGGCAGGGAATAGATTTTTCTGCTTTTTGGATGGCTATTCAGGATATAATCAGGTGGCAATTCACCCCGATGATCAGGAGAAAACGACATTCACCTGCACCTACGGAACCTTTGCATTCCGTAGGATGCCTTTTGGATTGTGCAACGCACCTGCTACATTCCAGCGGTGTATGTTTGCAATCTTTTCCGACTTAGTAGGCGATTGTTTAGAAGTCTTCATGGATGACTTCTCGGTCTTCGGGAGCACATTTGATGCATGTCTAGACCACCTGACCAAGGTCCTGCAAAGATGCATTAATGTGAATCTGGTACTTTCCTGGGAGAAATCTCATTTCATGGTAACTGAAGGACTTGTATTAGGTCACCTTATTTCTGAGAGAGGAATTGAGGTTGACCACGCGAAGGTAAAGTTGATTTCTGATTTACCACTACCTTCGTCGGTTAAGCAAATTCGATCTTTCCTCGGGCATGTTGGTTTTTATCACCGCTTTATAGCGGATTTCTTGAAAATAGCCCGACCTCTCACTACTCTCCTCTCTAAAGACGTAGACTTCCAGATCTCTGACGGTTGTGTTCGTGCCTATACGACACTTCGTGATCTGATTACCAAGGCACCCATATTGCAACCCCCGAATTGGTCTCACCCTTTTGAGATCATGTGTGATGCCTCTAATTATGCAGTAGGAGCTGTCCTTGGTCAAAAATTGGACGGGAAACCCACAGTCATCTATTACGCTAGCAAGACCTTAGATGAAGCTCAGAGGAATTACACCGTCACGGAAAAGGAATTGCTAGCTATAGTATATGCACTGGAAAAATTCAGACCTTATCTTTTAGGTTCCCACATTATAGTCTACACTGACCACACGGCAGTTCGATATCTTCTCGCCAAGAAGGACGCGAAATCTCGTCTGATTAGATGGATCCTACTTTTACAGGAATTTGATTTAGAGATTCGTGATAAGGCTGGAAAGCAGAATGTGGTAGCTGACCACTTATCCCGCCTTCCTTCTGAAGCGATTTCTCCTTCTTTACCCATCTCTGACCACTTCCCTGACGAGCAATTGCTGGTCATTCATTCTGATCTTCCCTGGTATGCTGACATTGTCAACTACCTGGCTTCTGGACTCATCCCCACTAATTGGGTCCGACATCAAAAAGACAGACTTAGATCCGAGGCCAAGCACTATTACTGGGAAGAACCTTGGCTTTTCAAGCATTGTAAAGACCAGATCTTTAGGAAGTGCGTCCCTGATAAGGAGATTAGAAGCGTCTTATCATTCTTCCACGACCAGGCGTGCGGCGGTCACTTCTCTGGCAAAAGGACCGCTGCAAAGATTTTGCAAAGTGGTTTCTATTGGCCCACAATCTTCAAGGATGCACACGAATATAGCAGGGCATGTTCACGCTGTCAGTCTCTCGGTAGTATTGGCCGCCGAGACATGATGCCCTTGAATCCGATCATGGTGTGCGAAATCTTTGACATTTGGGGCATTGACTTCATGGGACCTTTTCCTAAATCTTATGGCTTCGAGTACATATTGTTGGCAGTTGAGTATGTTTCAAAATGGATTGAAGCCATCCCCTCAAGGACTAATGATCATAGAGTTGTGACACAATTTGTTCAAGATTTCATCTTCTCTAGATTCGGGGTACCTAAAGCCATCATTAGTGATGGAGGGTCTCATTTTAGAAACACACATTTTCAGTCCCTACTTCAAAAGTATGGGGTGTCACATAGGATTGCTACATCTTATCACTCTCAAACCAATGGACTTGCTGAATTATCTAATCGGGAGATCAAAAAGATTTTACAGACTACCATCCGACCTGATAGAAAGGATTGGTCTTCCCGCCTTTCTGATGCGTTGTGGGCATATAGGACAGCCCACAAAACCCCTTTAGGCATGTCTCCTTTTAGACTTGTGTATGGGAAACACTGTCATCTTCCCATAGAATTAGAGCACAAAGCCTATTGGGCCATCAGAAAGTGTAACTTAGACTTAGAGAAGGCCGGTGATCTTAGGAAATTACAAATGTCTGAGCTCGATGAATTAAGGAATGAATCTTATGAAAGCTCAAGGATGTATAAGGACAAACTTAAGGCCTTCCATGACCGTCACATTCTTAGGAAATCTTTTCCCCCTGGTAAAAAAGTCCTCTTCGACTCTAGACTGAAACTCTTTCCTGGGAAGTTAAGATCAAAATGGATTGGACCTTTCAAAATCTTGAGATTATTTGATAATGGAGCCGTTGAGATCACTGAACTTGACAAATCTGAACCCTTTATTGTTAATGGACAAAGACTGAAACCTTTCATTGAGCCGCATGATCTCAGACTTGTCAATTCCACCATTTCGCTCCTACATTTTGAGCTACCAACTAAGTTTTCGCCTAGCTGACGGCGTTAAACTTAGCAAACACCTACCCTTGTATATAGCTGTTTTACACCTTTCTTACTCTTGCCTTTATTTGCATATAGTGTCTACCCTTGCATTCTGAGCATACATTCATTGACACACATGTCATGCATTTCACTTCCTAGCCCGACTGTTCACTCTGATCCTAGATCAGACTTAAAATCGTCCGCACAGAGATTTTATATCCTCATTCCGACTTCCTTTCATCACCCAGTCTAGGATAGTGAAAAGCAGAGCATGCATTTGCATCCACCCTTTCATTCAATGAGGACATTGAAACATTTAAGCATGGGGGGGTGTAAATGGTAAACCATTTAAACCAAAATGCAATTGTAGACACAACTATAGTACATATAGTATTATAAAAAAAAAAAAAAAAACAAATTAGAAAAATTACAAAAGTACAATAAGGGACATGTACTTCATTATCAAAGGAGGGCATTCATTTCAAGAGGGGAGGGAGAAAAAGAAAAAGAAAAAGAAAGAAAAGATAAGTGATCTTATAGCTGAAAAAAAAAAAAAAAAAGAATAAGTGTCTATGGACATTCAACCGTTACTGGTTTGACCTGCCGGGCCATAGAAGCTTGGTACAAGCTTAGGCTTAATACACTTCGAGCCTTGACAAGATAGACCACAGTCTCTCCTAACTTTAGGACAATTCTTGTACCTGAGTCACCAGTACAGGATTTGTTGGTTTGCTTTGACTTAGGAGTCTAAGTAACCTTGGCTTTCACTACACAATGTCAGGAAAGACCACTTGAACCTAAACCTCAACCCTTGTGTTCATTAGGGAAGGTGGAGTCCTTACCTGTGCGTGCAGGTAGACTCTTTGTCCTAATCTTTAGCCTTGTGTCTAGGAGAAGCTCTTTCCACAAAAAAATCCACCCACCAAATACAGTGCGCTCTACCAAATAAGTTCTGGAGACATACTGTTCAAAAAAAAAAAAAAAAAAAAAAAAGAAAAAAAAAAAGGGGTCAAGTATGTTCTCCAAAAAGTCTGAAAAACTACTCTTCCACCAAAAATGTTTTCAGGGTTCAAAACAATACCCTGTTTGTCCACCAAAAAAAAAAAAAAAAAATTCTTCTCTGAGCCACAAATACAATAAGGGTTGGGATTGAATACCATCAATTTTTGAGTCATCCGAAAGCATGAGCTGAAGTTAGGACCAACCTGGACTTAAAAAGAAGTGAAACCCCGGGAATGAGCCTTAGAATTCACCTGGTTAGTCCTGACTTATCACAAAGCACAGCCATAACTTCATAGCATTCTGAGTCTCTGTAAAACCTCCTGAGTTCTGGAATTCGACTTAAGGTTTAAATATCAAGAGTCCTTGTTGTTTGAGAGATGGTCTATGTCATTTAAGCCTCGAGTTCTGGTAGGTTATCCTCAGTAACAAGGTTCTCACAATGTCCAAAAACACAGTTGGTATTGGAAAATTTTTCAGCTTAAAGATCATCACTTAAAAAAAAAATTAAAAAAAAAAAAAAAATTTGAAAGAAGAAAAAGATATCTCTACACACTTACCTTGCTGATACTTAAATTTCCTTACACTTCAATAGATTGTTTGCTAAGGGACTAGCAAAACATAAGCATGGGGGTAAGATGAGTGGCTACTCATCATAGCTAAAAGGCCGAAATTAAGCTAGACACTAAGCAAAACAATATCAAATTAACACATAAAAAGGGTTAAGTGTGGGAATTAAAGAAAAGACCTAAAACTTTTAATGTGTGTTAAAACCTCCTAATTAGGTCACAAAAATGAGATATTCTGAAAACTAAAGAACAAATGATGATCCATGCATCAATTGAATACATAAACAAGTTTGAAAAGATAAATCAGAAGTAAAATCAATGTCTTAAATGTTCAATTAAGCACATGTAAAAATTTGAAAGCAATTGGACATCATTTAGGCTTAGAAATAAATAGATTACAATTAGGTCCTTCATGCATTACATTTCTACCCTTCAAAACTCCTTCTTGGACCTTTTTGCAAGCCGCAGGGACCCTTCTGTATGACTGCAAGGCCCTTCCAGTTATAGTTCTTTTCACTTTTGGACCTGCACGCTATTCTTCTACCCCTTCGTTCAAGGGTCTTCCTGCAAGTTTTCCCTCATTTCAGAGAGAAGCCTGTGTTCTTCACGCGCACTGTAGCACGCGAAGAACACAGCCATTCTCGACCGTCCATCGCACTTTTGATCTCGATCTGCGGCTGGAATCAAATGGAACCTTCGCGGGATTCGGTGCGTGCGTTCACCTCTCTTCCCAGATCTCATCTGACGGTCAGATCTCTCGCTTGACTCGCTGTGCGCTCTACCCATCTCATCCTCACCGCCGGCCTAATTTTAATTAACCTCACCCTTGCGGTGATCTCAATCACTGAGCTGCTACTTAAGCACCTCAGTGGTGTCGCGCACAAAGGATCGCTCCCTCCTACATCTCTTAGCGATCAGTTCGTCCACTCCAGTCTCTCCTCCTCATCTAGACCCTGATTTCACAGCCACCGGCTATGGAATCATCGCCTGCTCTCGACCCTCCTCGTCGCTAAGGACCTCGTAGCACCTGAGGACGACCCTGGAGTCTCACTAGCAGACTCTTCCCTCCGCTGGAGTCACCCTCCTCCTTTCTTCCTCCTTAGCCGCCGGCTAAGGACCCATTGGTCCCATTCTTCCTTTTATTTTAGGTTTTTAATTCTGCACAAGTAGTGTTAGATTTAGTTTGCAGTAGTTTAGAATAGGTTTAGTTTTAATTGTTAGTGTTTAATGTTAGTTGTAGTTAGATTAGTCTTAAGAGTAGAATTAGTATTAGATCCCCTCCCTCACCTCCTCTGATCAGTCCAGATCAGAGGGGAAGAATCATCTGTTCATTGTTCAATTTATCTCCCTCTTCATGTTTTGTTTTTCCATCATCCAAATTCTGATTCTTGTTTTTCCTTTTAACGACGAATTTTTCATCAATCACCCACACATCCTGACCTAATTTCAGATCTGATGGTGCACTGCCTCAGATCTGAAAGTGGCGTCACAAGCACCATTTGGGGCTTCTCACTCACTCCATTTGTTTCACAAAAGCCCCTCTGTTTTAAATGGATTGCCTCAGTTTGTCAGAGCACTTTTGATTTGGATTTTAAAGGATTTTTACTCTCTGAAATGTTTTGACAGATCTGACAAATTGAAGGGATTTTTGGTTTTCATTGTGGGCAAGGACACTGAGAAGTTCTCTAGTGACAGAGAACCAATCAGAAGAGCCTTTCATGATTCTGTTTATACTTTGTTTTGAATGCATTCGCCAGCTCCCATTAAATTTTCTTAATGCATTCTTAGTCTCTTTTTGCTACTTTAGAACTGCCATACACTATTTGTGTTGATGATCATTTCTGTATGGTGATTCTCTAACCTAAGGAGTTTTCCATACTCCTTAAGGTTGCAAGAAACTGGGATTGTATGTTGTTGGTTTTAATTGATTGAGCTAAGTCTTCCTTCATGCTGTCTATGGCATTAGGAAGACAAACTCAATGCCATTTGAGTTTTGATCTGAAAGGATGCTTCTGATAGGGTTTTTCCTAATGAGTGTTTGAGCTGAATTTACCTGAGATTTTCGTGAGATTTAAACCCTTATCAGATTTGGATTTCAACTCTCAAAATTTTTAGTTTGTTTTGAATTTTCTCTTATTCCCAGTTATACAGTAACATGCTGCATCTAGCAGCTACATTCCCCTCTTCTCTAAACTCCCTTCTCTAAATTTCCCTCTTCTCTGTAGAATACTTCCCCCCTCTTCAAGTGGACTAACTGCAGCTGCAGTTAGCCACTTGATAGTGGCTTAAGCCACTGCCACTGTAAACAACACATACTAAATACATTCTTCTTCTCTCCATCTCTTCTGACAGTAGCTGTGGCTGCTGTCTTAATTGAACACTAATACTCAATCAACTCTAATTCCCTAACTTTATACAAAGGCCTAATGACATAGACTTATTTTAAAACTGTAAATATACCTATTCATAGTATTATAACTATAGCATATCAGTTAGATACATAGTTATACTGTAAATATATATAAAACCTGTACAGAAATTCATATACATATGTAATCTATGTAAAAATATGTATATATACTAATCTATTATGTATGTATTTACTGATTTATGTATATATGTATGTACAGATTTATATTTACTTATTTAGTAGCTAAGTTAATAAGTTAGAGCAATAATCAAGTAAATAAATCTATAAACTTGGGAATATATATATATATTAAGTAGTTTAAGATAGTCAAAGTATAATTATACCTAGTATAACTTACTGTAACTTAGTTTTAATTTTAAACACCCAGAACTGCTATTTTAGCCTAAATAAAACATAAATAAATTCGTAAAAATACAATAAAAATATGTATTAAATACTTAAGTATGTAAGTTAAAACTGTTTAAGGTCAATTAGACCATTTACTAATTATTTTATAAGTAATTAACTATTTAATCACCTAAATCAACCTGTATAATCAGCCTAGTTTAGCGAATTTATTTGTATAGTAAAAATATTTAAAATTCAAAATTAATTAATCAATTATGTAGTATTACATAAATATTTTATTTACCAAATTTTATTTTATTTTTTTTAATAATTTATGGCCCCCAAATCGAGGGCCAAAAACGCGCACAGACGCAGCTGCGTCTGATTTCCAGCGCACGATGTGGCGCTGGAATAGTGCCACA
Source organism: Thalassia testudinum (assembly GCA_037157565.1). NCBI lineage: Eukaryota > Viridiplantae > Streptophyta > Magnoliopsida > Alismatales > Hydrocharitaceae > Thalassia > Thalassia testudinum. The sequence goes on from JAZHRO010000057.1 coordinate 47,957,107, forward strand.
TCGTGTGCTGCAAACTAAACGCAGCCATATAAATATAATTTATGCTATACTGTAAGCAGTCGTCAAGGCGCAGGGCGCCCGAAACACTGCCTGTTATGTGTGGTCCGATTACCCGATGTGTGCTGAACTTTGATATGTGTGCGGGGCTGGGGGCCCGAGCGTGTGCGAGCTTTAAGGCCGTTTGGCTGAGGCCTGATGCTGAGATTGAAAACGTAACTAAGCCACCTAATCTGAGATTAGGGCGCGCTTATTAGAGGTTTGGTCCCACCTGCAGGGTGCTGTGTATCCCTCGAAAAGAGCGCCCGCTAATTGAACACATTTTACACTAAGGACGTTAGCCTAACCCCATCTCCACCGCAGCCTCTGAAATACCACACAGAAGAAATTGAAAGGATAGACGACTTAAGAGAAGGAACACACGAGATAACAAGAACAGAAAAGACTTACTGTACATACAGCAGTAGAATAAGTAATATACATACGTATAAGTAAACCCACATAATTACTAACAGAATAAAATGACACTATAAACGTCGCTAAAGACCTCAGTTTGCTTCTTTAGGTTGTACATAGTGTTTTCTGAGATTTAGCGACGTTTATATCTGTCACTAAAACTGATATATATGTCACTATAAATAAAAGACTTGTAAGTTAAGTTTTTACACTGGTATCCTCATGTAGTATGAACTAACATATTAGTGTTAATAGTATAACTTGTAAATACATAGTTTAGAGTATAATAATAGATTGTTTGATGCTTGTTCATAGTTAGTATTTTTTTGCAAGCACTTCGTAGTAACTAGGTAAATAAAACATTCATTCATTCTTTAAATGTAAAGTTTCTTTTTGAATAAGAAGACAATTTCGGAGATAATCAAAGAGTGACCGAATTAAATTCAATAAATTGCCTCCCAGAGAACGACTTGGAACAAAACCAGTAAAAATTAGATAAATAAGCAAATGATAATAATGGTTGTAATGACTGGTACTCACCCATACTCACCACTATACGACATCCTTAAGGTTATATTATACACCCCATACTACAACGACATGATCATAACAATAATCATTCATCATCATACAACCATTGTGCTATATACACATTGTAGATCATCGGTGTCATTGTTATCATTGGCATTCACACATTACACACATTACACCATCATCAACCAACTTCATCATTTTTTTTTGGCGCCGTTGCCGGGGAGCATCGGTGTCAACAATTATCACCAACAACCATTTTCAACATCATTACTGAGCTAGCTAGAGCTCCCTGTGGCCTAGTGGGAGCTGAGTTGAGCTAGACTCAGCTAAGTTGAGCTGGATCTAAGCTGACTTGAGCTAAGGTGCTAAGATGAACTCTCTTGAGTAGCCATTCAACTGAGATTAGCTGAATGTAGCTGGAATGAGCTAACCCTAGTTCAAGCGAGCTAGGTTCCAGCTGTGGTGAGCTGGATCAAGCTGAGTTCCAGCTAGTCTGAACTGCTTCACCAATTTCCTTCTTGAGTGCTAGGGTTTTAGGGATCTGTATATCTGTTCATCCGTAACACTCACAAAAACATATTAAAATAACAAAAGAAAATGCATTGCATGCCTAACATAGTTAATGCCTAAATGCAGCCCAAAAACCTGTTTGTAGAGTAAAATCCTAAAAGCTAGGTTTGTTTTAGTGCATAAGAATGATGATAAACTAGCGTTTATCAATGCACCACTGATTAGGCACACAAGTGGTTACCTAATATGATTTCTATTCGATTATGTATTGATGAATGTACCAGTTCCATAGATCAAGTTACCGGTCAAGTATGAAAAATTAGAAGAGGTTGTGTACCGCTGTGGAATTTTTTTTATAGATTTCTTTCTTAAGCAGAGGGTAAGGTGGGCGGAAGTGTCAACCAAACAACCAAACTAAGCCTGGGGTTAATGCAAGCTCCAGGGTTAATTAGGGTTTGTGTTATTTATGTGATGAATATGAAAAATTAGAAGAGGTTGTGTACCTTTGTGGAATTTTTTTTCTAGATTTTTTTTTAAGCAGAGGGTGAGGTGGGCGGAGGTGGCAAACAAACAACCAAACTAAGCCTAGGGTTTATGCAAGCTCTTGGGTTAATTAGGGCTTGTGTTATTTACGTGATGAAATGAAATCTAGGGGGTGGGAGGTGTGGGGTGATGGGCCCATATTTGTGGGCTATTTATGTATTTTAATGCCTAGACATTAAACTAACATGTACATTTATATAGCATACATTAATATGTAAATAGGATAACATAAATCTCATGCATTTCATGCATTACATGCATTGATAATATCATTTAGAATTTATTTAGAATATCATGCATTGAAATAGGTTGCATTAAATTTAGTGTTTTGGATTTAACATAGAAGTTAAGGGTTTGCACATAAATAACCCCTTATTTATTTTTCTTATTTTATTTGTTTTTCTCTCCAACGGCTGCCGGTATCACATGCAGGAGAGTCATGTGTGCCCCACGATGCCGTCGTTTCACCTCTTCTTCAGCGAATGTCTGCTGGTGTGTCTTCTGCAACAACATAAAAGAAAGGCAACTGCACCATCAGAAGGGAGGCCACCACCATTCCGACCCACCACTGCGCAGAGCCTAGAGCTTCTTCATTCCACAACACCGGTCTCCCACCACAAGCACAAGACCACTCCACCGCGAGCAGGTGGGGTGATAGACTGCCGCGCCATCAGTGGCTTGTGCAACTCACCACGAGCCTGTGCCTGAAGGCCACGCAACTACCGCCAGAAACCACCTTCAGTGATTTGCCCTCACACAAAACCCATCACCATCTCCACTTCAATGCCAGCAGCAGCAGCTGCAACCTTCACTACACGCAACACCCTCAGCAGGCAGCAGGCACCAGCCAGCTGCATGTCCCCATGCAACGCCTCCAGCATGCTACTTGCAACATACAACTCCAGCAGTTGCAGTGCCCTCACACCTCCACCAGTGCGCTACCCTCGTGCATGCCCTCACCGACCCGCGCAGCGACCTCCAGTAGCTGTGTGTCCCGGCACAGCGCCTCCAACACCAGCACCACACCCCGCGCGCCTGTGCGTGATTGCACGTGCCCTTGCGACCACACGCAAGAAGCACCCTCGCCACACGGCCTGAACGCCTCCAGAAGCTTCGCTCCGCCCACGAGCGCCCACACGGGCCTGTGAGTGATCGCGTGCACCCGTGCGTGCCCACACGAGCAACGCCGCACCATTATCCTTAGCAGCTACAGCCACCGGCTGAAGCCACCCTTCACCGGAGCTCCATCCAGCCAGCTTTGGCCACCTCGCAACCTGCCACCGCCACCGCCGTGAAGCCCTCACTCCGGCCAACCTAATCCCAGAAGGGCTCCTCTAATGAACCTCTATTTCATGCGCGAGGGGGAGAGAGGTAGAAACCTCTGTTTTTGGTTGAATTCTTATTTACATTTCATGCCATTGCAAAAAAAAGATTTTTCATCTATTTTTATTTTATTGTGGTGAAATTGTGGCTTTATGCTTATTCTTCTAGAGAATTGTTAAGTCTTATTGATTCATTTCTACATGTATTACATTTAATTTCGAATTACATTTTTTTATGCATGCAAGTGAAAAGTACATGGCATACCCTTGCACATGGATAATTTTCTTACATGAAAATTACGTCAACAACCCTTAACTTCACCATAAATTTAAGGGTCATATTCAGAGCTACATAGCCATTGTTTGATTTGATGATTTTTTCAGCGAACTTGATTTCTGCCTAATTGCAAGTTTAAATTGGCCATTGCCTCCCTATGGGCACGACCCGCTCACCTGTGAGTGGTTTAATTTTAATTTTAATTATTTTGATTAGTCATTTTTCCACCACTTAGAAATACAATGATAAATCTTCTTAATAATCATTTTCGAAAGCGAAAACCGACACGTCAAATGGCACCATTGCCAGGGAAGCAACAAGCTTGTTAAACTCGCATTTATCTATTTATTTGTTCATATTTTAATTGAGGCATATTTAACTTGTTTTATCTGATTTGGTGTGAGGTGCGCATATTACACATGAGTTGTCGCATCAGCCTCAGCAACGCCATGGTGGACCTTGTTTCCACTACTTGGAGGAGGAACTAAGCTTCGCATCTTGGTGGATCTTGTGGCCACCTCTGAGATCATCACAGGAGCTTGTGGGCCTTGACCCACATGCATAAAAATGCATGGAGGACCATCTACGAGGATCTTCCTCTTAGACTTTTGATTTAGCATTTAGAGTAGACTGTTTAGGTTTAGTTTACTTGTTTGTTTTCTCGCCCTTGTATTCTGGGGTACATTTTTAGGGTTTGTTCCTCGATTTTGTTTTAGGCCCGTGTTGGGTAATTTTTGGGAGTTTGTTCCCATTTCTTTAGACTTGTTCTTTTTCCTTCTTTTGTGGATTGATTTTATTTTTCTTGATTGTGCATAAGTAGTTAAAAAGAAAAAAACAAACAAACAAAACACGAGCTGCCCGCTAGAAGCTGCCTGTCCCTAGGACAAACCATTTAGGTCTATTTGAGCAGCCTCTAGATTTATTTCTTTGCATTGAGTGAATTCTCGCAATGTTGATTGCTGGAAGAAAGGTCTGCATTCTCTTACTTTGCCTCCATATTCAGATCATGCATTGCATTTTGGACTTAATTCCAAGACCACATAAGTTATCTTGAAACAATTTAACAAGTGGTCACATTCTCTAAAAAAAGACTAATCAAAGGAGGAACGTATAAAACCCAAGGAGTTGATTTGAGATATTGTGTTGTGGTTCAAAAAATTCAAACTTTTATGGTGAATGCACACATGCATGACTACGCACTAAGCACGCATTTAGACACTCCTAGGTTTTTGAGCTGCTAGGAAAGGACTCTCCTATCATTGGATACTAAAGTGCTTGAAACTTAAGCTCAATGGTTTTGTAACTCCAAGGAGGGGGATACCTTGTCACGGAGTTTTGAGGGTAGTTAAGAATCACCATGAAAGGACAGCATCAAATTAGGTCTATTTGCATCCCTCGATCTTCCATCCTTGGAGTACTTTACCATTTGAACTTTAGGGCAGAGCACCTAAGTTCTAATTAGGTCATCATTAGGGAATTTGATAGGTCGACAATAAGCACGTAATTGTTTGGGCAATTTGTATTGTCATCTACAACTAGACTTAAATCTCAAAGGCCTTAATTGATTAAAGACATAAAATTCCTTTGGAATTGTGTTTGTTTGTGTATGATTGGTAGGAAATCTTTGAGGAGACAACTTGTGTTTAATTCAGAACCTGAAAGGATCCTTAGGAGAGCCAACCAAGAGAGAAAAACATGGTCGAGGAAGGAGAGAATAGAATTGTGGAAACCAATGATCTTTGAGAGATTATTTTATCCCTACCAATCAACCTGGCCATACACTGAGAAGACCTGGGGTGAATAATCCATATGAAATCAAAAGTAGTACCATATCTCTGTTGCCCTCACTCTATGGTACTTCTAGGGAGGACCCCTACAGGCATCTGGAGGAATTCATCGTGGTCTGTTCCACGGTGAGATTGCAGGGTGTTACTGATGACGCCCAAATGCAAACCCTTTCTCCTTTCTCCCTCAAGGATAAGGCGAAGCATTGGTATCACACTCTAGATGGTAGAGTGGATACTTGGGATGCCTTGAAGGGAGAGATTTTGAAAAAATACTTCCCCATGAGCAAGACTAATCACTACAGGAGGGAAATCATAGGTTTCGCTCAACAAGATGGAGAACAATTTCATGATGCATGGGAGTGCTTCAAAGATTTGTTTCACTTATGTCCCCATCATCAAGTGCCAAGATGGCAGCTTGTAGAAAGGTTCTACACTGGATTAAATGACAAGCATAGGCAAACAGTGGATGGTGCCTATGTAGGAACCTTTCTCACAAAAACTAAAGATGAGGCTTGGGATCTTTTTGAGACTTTGAGTGAGAATTCTATCCATCTAAATTCTACCTATTTGGATAGGAAACCCACTCTTATGCAACGAAAGATTGAAGCAAATGATGCTAGGGATACCCAGAATTTAGCCTTCGAGATTCAATTGTTGAACCAAAACATGGAAAGGCTTATGTCAAACCCTAGCCAATTCACGCCAAATGCCTCTGCTTCCCAAGCTTCTGTATGCTCCATTTGCAAAGACAATACACACGCTACTGTGGATTGTCATTTGGCCTCTCAATTCCCTGACTTTGTACAGGTGGATCTGAATGTCGCCCAAGGGTTTCGTCCCAGACCTCGTAATGACCCTTTTTCCAACACCTATAATGAGGGAATGTCTCTAATTCAGGGAATTACAGACCCCAACCCTTTTAGACTCAAGAGTATAAGCAACCTCCTATACCATCCCAACCATCCAAGACTTCTGAGATGGATGAGCTTAAAGCCATGGTGAAGGCAATGCAGGAGAATCAAAGCATGATCATCCAATCTCATGACATGGCTATTAATGACATGAAATCACAGATTGGGCAGCTTGTCGAGGCCATGAGTAAAAGGGAGACTGGGAAGCTTCCTAGTTCATCTGAGGAGAACCCTAAAGGAAAAGGAATTATCTTTAGGGAGCAAGCCCAGGCAATGACTATTCTGAGGAGTGGGAAAGAAATTTCCAAACTTGATGCTCCTATAGTCCCAACTTCTGAAAAACCATCCACCCTGACTTCCACCCACACCGGAGAAGAGCTACCCAACTCTTCTCCGCTTGAAATCACCTCACTGGAAAAGGTTGTCTCCATTCCCCCACTTACCCGGCATGACACCCCTTCCACCCAGAGACTGAGAGTACCCTTTCCAAAGCATTTATCTGACTCTGGGTAAACTTCTGCTAGCTCATCTGGAGCCAAAGATAGGATGAACAAAATCATGGAGACTTTCAAACAATTGCAAATTAACCTGCCCTTGCTTGAAGTTATCAGGTAGATTTCATCCTGTGCTTGCTTTCTTAAGGACCTGTGCACGAAAAACTGGAAATCATGGAAACAGGTCCAATCGAAGGTTGTCTTGCCTGATTCTATTAGCTCAATTATACAACATGGGACACCCCCGAAACTTAAGGACCTAGGAGCCCCATACATCTTAGTGGTCATTGCTGACATACAAATAGACGAGGCTCAGCTTGATCTCAGTGCGGGGGTGAACATCCTTCCGAGCTATGTATATGAACAACTTCGAAGAGGTAATCTGAAGCCTTCGCCTGTAATCCTCCAAGTTGCAGACCGTTCTTTGAAGACACCATGGGGCTTGCTAGAAGATGTCCTCATGAGAGTGGAGGATTTCTTTTTCCTCGTTGACTTTCTAGTACTGGACACTGACCCTACCAACAAACCAACCAAGCCCTCCATCATCTTGGGCTGCCCTTTTCTTGCGACTTCTAATGCTTCAATTAATTGTCACACTGAGCCATTAAAAATGGGCTTTGGAAATAGGAAAATTCGGCTTAATGTGTTTAATGCTTATAAACAAGCTAGATTTGCGGATTGTTCCCAAGTTGAGATGGTAGATTAATTGATTAAAGAGACAACTGCTGCAATTTTATGTGATAATCCCCTTCAGCATGTCATGCTAAATAAGCCTTCCCATCTCTTGGAGAAATGTGAAGGGGATGTGCTAGAACTTGACGAATTTCTTGGAGTTTCTACTGAGTCTCTCTCCCTATCGTACCTGCCTAAGATAGATCTGCTACCTGAGATGGGGACTTCTATTATGAAACCCACAACCATACAAGCCCCCGACCTTGAACTGAAAGCCCTCCCTGACTCTCTCAAGTATGTATTCCTTGGGCCAAACGATACACTCCCTGTAATCATCTCGTTTGCACTATCTGAAGTGCAAGAGGGAGCCTTGTTAGACTGTTTATCAAGGCACAAGGAAGCCATAGCTTGGACGATTGCTGATATTAAGGGTATAAACTCTACGCTCTGCATGCATCACATTTATTCTGATGATTCCATCAAACCATTTCAAGACATGCAGAGACGTCTTAACCCCAACATGAGGGAAGTGGTTAGAAAGGAGATTCTGAAGTGGTTGGATGCTGGGATCATTTATCCCATCATAGATAGCAAATGTGTTAGTCCAATACATGTGGTGCCAAAGAAGGCAGGCTTCACTGTAGAAACAAATGACCAGGGTGAACAAGTGGTGACTAGACCCTCAATTGGTTGGAGGGTCTGCATCGACTACTGCAAATTGAACACTGCTACCCAGAAGGATCACTTTCCCTTACCCTTCATTGATCAAATCATAGAAAGATTGGCAGGGAATAAATATTATTACTTTCTTGATGGATATTCTGGGTATAACCAGGTTGCAGTCTTCCCTGATGACCAGGAGAAGACGACTTTCACAAGTCCTTATGGCACTTTTGCTCTCAGGCGTATGCCGTTTGGACTATGTAAAGCACCTGCAACTTTCCAATGCTATATGATGTCCATTTTCTCGGACATGATTGACGAGTGTGTTAAGGTTTTTATGGATGACTTCTCCATTTACAGCTTGTCTTTCGACTAGTGTCTCATGCACTTAGAGAATGTGCTGAAGAGATGTAAGGAGACTGGTTTAGTCCTTAGCTGGGAGAAAAGCTAGTTCATGGTACAGAAAGGCATTGTACTTGGGCATGTTGTGTCTGAAAGGGGCTTGGAAGTAGATAAGGCTAAAGGATTCTATTTTCAAACTCACATTGCCCATGAATGTCAAACATATTAGATCCTTTTTGGGTCATGCTGGCTTTTATAGGTGATTCATTAAGAATTTCAGAAAAATTTCTAGGCCACTTTGCGACTTATTGGTGAAGGAATCTTCCTTTGATTTTGATTCAAAGTGTGCTGAGGCTTTTCATATGCTGAAGGACGCCTTGACCTCTGCACCTATTCTCCGAGCTCCTAATTGGACACCCCCATTTGAGCTGATGCGTGATACTTTGGATTATGTTGTGGGAGCCATTCTTGGACAGAGGGTTGAGGGAAAACTACATGTGCTGCATTATGCTAGCAAGACTTTAACTGAACCACTGTAAAACTACACTGTCACTAAAAAGGAATTACTTGCTGTAGTTTTTGCTCTGGAGAAGTTTAGGTCTTATCTTCTTGTATCCAAGGTGGTCATTTTTACTGATCATGCAACAGTGAAACATCACATTGCCATGAAAGACTCTAAGCCACATTTAATTAGATGGATTCTACTCCTTCAAGAGTTTGACTTGGAAATTCGTGAAATGAAAGGAGTGGAAAATGTAGTGGCTAACCACCTATCTTGCCCTCCCCTTGATGACTCTCAATATAGATACATCCGCGAGACATTTTCGATGAAACCCTTATGGTGGTTACACCAACTTCACCCTGGTATGTGGGTACAGTCAACTACTTGGTCACTGGAGAAACCCCTGGCTCTTGGGATGTACAAAAATGGAAGTGATTCATTTCCCAAGCTAGATTCTTTCATTGGGAAGAGCCAGAATTATTTTATATTAGACAAGAGAAAGTTTGGAGACGATGTGTGCCTAAAGAAGAGAAACAGAGTATGTTGAGATTTCTCCATGAGCTTCATTATGGAGGACACTTTGGTGCTAAGAAAACTGCTTTTAAGGTTCTCCAGTCTGATATTTGGTGGCCTACGTTATTTAAGGATTCCCATAACTTTGTTAAGGCCTGTCTCAGATGTCAATGGACTAGAACGATTGGAAAGCAGAATGAGATGCCCCAACACCCTATCCAACCTGTGGAAATTTTTGATGTTTAGGGGATAGACTTCATGTGTCCCTTCCCATCGTCCCATGGATTTGAATATATCTTGGTGGCAGTGGATTACATCTCTAAGTGGATAGAGGCCATTCCTATGTGCACAAATGACCACCTTGTGGTCTTGAAATTTGTGAAGGCCAATATCATATCTCGCTTTGGCTGCCCCAAGACGATTATAAGTGATGGTGGACCTCATTTCCGGAACCATTACTTTAATAAGCTACTTAAGAGTCTAGGAGTAACTTACAAGATTGCTACCCCTTACCACCCTCAGACCAATGGCCAGGTTGAAGTGTCGAATAGGGAGACTAAGAATATTTTAGAAAAGACTGTTAGAACAGATAGGAAGGACTAGTCCAAAAAGCTTGATGACGCTTTATGGGCTTACTGAATGGCCTACAAAACCCCTTTGGGTATGTCTCTCTTCCGGATTGTGTATGGGAAAGCCTGCCACTTACCCATTGAACTTCAACATAGGGCACTTTGGGCTATCCGAAGTGCTAGCATGGATTTAGAGCAAGCTAGTAAAGCACGTTTACTGGAGTTGACTGAGCTTGAGGAGCTGAGGAATGATGCTTATGACACCTCCCAAGCTTATAAAGATAGAACTAAGGTCTTGCATGACAAGTACATCCTTAGAAAGACCTTTGAGCCCAACCAACAAGTCTGGTTTTTCAATTCCATACTTAAGTTGTTTCCTGGAAAATTGAAATCACGTTGGGATAGGCTTTATATTGTCACCAAAGTATTTCCGCATAGGGCTGTGGAGATCAAGAATCCTTCATCTTCAGCACTACCCTTCACCGTTAACGGCCAACGATTAAAACCTTATGTAACTTTGGATGGCCAGCTGGATGACGAGGTGACTCTCGAGGAGCCTTAGGTCCTTTCTCTTCCGCCTCAGGTAATATCTTCCCTTGGTCATTCTACTTTCAATGCAGACATTGTTTGAACAAGGCATGGGGGGATAGGACCTGAGGCATCTATACATAGCATTTATACATTGCGCATTCATGCATTTAGTTTAAATATTCTGCATTGTATACATTTGTTCAAAAAAAAAAAACATTTTACATTATTGACCTTAACTGGCTGAGCCCTACATTCTTACACAGATCAGAACTTTAGGTTAGAGTATGTTGACTCTAGGTGTCTGACTTTAGAAGCTAAGTTGAAGTACTAGCTCTATACCTTTAGGGTCCTTTATGGACTTAAAAACTCATGTAGGAGTTAAGTTGCAAACCATTCCTCAAGAGGTTGAGGAAGGAAAGCTAGGGCTTGAGTTAAAGGCTGGGTAGTATCTGGTGTATTTTTCTACCTTTTGGTTTATGGGTCCTTGTAACCAAAGCATTCACAATTCACACACACTTGGTCTTGTGTAAATAGTGATCACCCTAATTCCTTTCTTGGAGAAAAATTTTGGTTCTCTTAGTTCTGGCTTAGGGGAAGCTTGAAAGCACAAGTTGATTGGAAGAGTTCCTACCGTAGGAGAGGTGGTGTACATACTTACCTTGAGGATGCGATGATAACATGTCACCTCGTTGGTGCTTGTCTCTTAGGATATCCATCCAACTGGGGTCATGTAAGCGCATTGTGTGGTTCAGGTACCATGGGTGGCCCTATCTCAAAGTGTTGATTGCCATAGGCCTGAATTCGCTTTAGAAATCCATGGGTGATACTATCTCGAAGTGTTGATTGCCAGTTCTTAGGGTCGCTATGGGCGGTGCTATCTTGAAGCATCGAAAGCCAGGCACCCTTCGAGGTTTGGTGATGGGGACGATGAATCCGACACAGACCATGTTGATAGTTGATCCAAGGTTAGAGTTAGAAGAATCAAACAAACAAAAAATATATATATTCTCCTTCTAGGTTGGCAATCATACCAACCTCAAATAAATCAGACCAATTGCACATGCACAGATGCTTTAATCTCTGGGACCAAAAAACCTTAGGGTAGAGTTAGAAATTAGAGAAACCCATGCCTGCAACTCATCCTTAGCTGACCTAGTTTGCAATTTAGCAACTACTTGGGAACCTTACATCTAAATTTTGAACCTAACATGTTTCTAAGCGAAGACCGATTGGGTTGGCTAGTCCACTTGAAGAGCTGGTTATTGCTTGCATTTGCTAGGGACTAGCAAAAACTAGGCATGGGGGCATTTGATGAGCCCATATTTGTGGGCTATTTATGTATTTTAATGCCTAGACATTAAGCTAACATGTACATTTATATAGAATACATTAATATGTAAATAGGATAACATAAATCTCATGCATTGATACTATCATTTAGAATTTATTTAGAATATCATGCATTGAAATAGGTTGCATTACATTTAGTGTTTTGGATTTAACGTAGAAGTTAAGGGTTTGCACATAAATAACCCCTTATTTCTTTTCTTTATTTTATTTATTTTTCTCTCCAACGGCTGCCGGTATCGCATGCAGGAGAGTCGCACGTGCCCCACGATGCTATCATTACACCTCTCCTTCAGCGAACGTCTATCGGTGTGTCTTCTCCAGCAGCATAAAAGAAATGTAATTGCACCATCAGAAGGGAGGCCACCACCATTTCGACCCACCACTACGTAGAGCCTAGAGCTTCTTCATTCCACACCACCGACCTCCCATCGTGAGCACAAGACCACTCCACCGTAGGCAGGCGGGGTGACCGACCACTGCACCATCAATGGCTTGTGTAACTCATCGCAAGCCTATACCTAAAGGCCACGCAACCACTATCATCAATCACCGCCAGAAACCACCTTCAGTGATTTGCCCTCACACAAAACCCATCACCATCTCCTCCACTTCAACGCCAGCAATAGTAGCTGCAACCTTCACCATGCGCCACACCCGCAGCAGGCAGCAGGCACCAGTCCCGCCGCGTGTCCCCACGCAGCACATCTAGTGTGCCGCCTAGAATGTGCAGCTCCAGTAGCTCCAGCTCTCGCACACCTCCACCAGCATGCTACCCCCACGCACACCCTCGCCGACCCGTGCAGTGGCCTCCAGCAGCCGCGTGTCCCAGCATAGTGCCTCCAGTGCCTACGCCACACCCCGAGCACCTATGCGTGACAGCGTGCACTTGTGCAGTCGCACGTAAGCAGCACCTTCACCACATGGCCTGAACACCTACAGCAGCTTCGCTCCGCCCGCAAACACCCGCACATGCCTGTGCGTGACTTCGTGCGCCCGTGCACGCCTTTGCATGACTGCGAGCACCCGTGCGTGCCCACGTGAGCAGCACCGCACCACTGTCCTCAGCAGCTACATCCACCACCGGAAACCACCCTTCGCTGGAGCTCCATCTGGCTGGCTCTGGCCAGCTCGCAACCTGTCACTACCACCGCCGTGAAGTCCTTGCTCCGGCCAACCTAATCCCAGAAGGGCTCCTCCAACAAACCTCTCTCCCGTGCATGAGGAGGAGAGAGGTAGGAACCTCTATTTTTGGTTGAATTAGTATTTGCATTTCATGCCATTGCCGAAAAAAAGATTTTTGGTTTATTGTTATTTTATTGTCGTGAAATTGTGGCTTTATGCTTATTCTTCTAGAGAATTGTTAAGTCATATTGATTCATCTCTACATGCATTACATTTAATTTTGAATTACATTTAGTATGCATGCAAGTGAAAAGTACATGGCATACCCTTGCACATGGATAATTTTCTTATGTGAAAATTACGTCAACAGCCCTTAACTTCTTCCTAAATTTAAGGTTTACATTCAGAGCTACATAGGCATTGTTTGATTTGACGAATTTTTTAGCAAACTTGATTTTTACCTAATTGCGAGTTTAAATTGGCCATTGCTTCCCTGTGGACACAACCCGTTCTCCTGTGAGTGGTTTAATTTTAATTCTAATTGTTTTGATTAGTCATTTTTCCACCACTTAGAAATACAATGATAAATCTTCTTAATTATCATTTTCGGAAGCAAAAATCGACACGTCATGGGGTAAACTTATAGACCCTTCAACAGCACTTTACTCCAATCTACCGCATTTGCTCGCCTCGAGAGATGTTGACTCTACAATGTTCAGTGTTAATATTATCAATTAGAGTCAATTTCAGTGATACTTGTGCGATAATGACATATTATAATGGGCTTGGGAGCAGTGCATGCATATTGCATGATCTTTACATTTTAATCAATTAGAATGAATGTTTAATGACCATCTACAAAAGTATATTTTTGAAACAGGTCTCAGATGAGCGATTGGACCATACGGATGTATCCAGATTGATGAACAGAGTTCAACGGTCTCAAAATCATCCCAATTCTCCATAGCTCCAAGAACATGCTCAAGAAGTCTTGACCATTGATCCATTAATCTACGGCCAAAAATGCGACACGTGGCCACTACTCATGCTTCCCATCGCGCTTCAACTGATCCTTCATCATGCTTTCACCATCATCAGATTTTCATCCAATGCACGTCATCGCTCGAATGCTGCGTCATCGTTGCGACCATCTTGCGGATAGCACAGCGGTCGAAGGCCTTATCCACTCCAGTAAGTGCGGGTTAGAATCATAGAGGAGCCTCTCCTCGCTTGCCCCAATTTTAAATTAGGCCATTCGATCTGATCTACTGTCAAGAAGCGAGCGCAATGAGCACCATCCAGCCATCCGTGGGAAACACGCACAATCACGGGCTCGATCACGCCCCATATGACGCATGTGAGGCGTGATTTGAAGTGCGGGTGAGGTTTGCATCCAGCTGTCTAATCTTCAATCGGACGACTTAAATGACTCGTGCACTGTGCACGTGCGGAGGCAGCTGGCACGTTGAAGGCACGAGGGCAAGGCCAAGGGCTACTGATGCGGCAGGTCTTTAGAGACATTTTGAATGTCGCTATTGACCTAATGATGAATTTGAGCCCTTTCCTTATCTATAAAAAGTGCCCTTCCCCTCCCATTTGCATCAATCATCCACCCATGAGAGACCACCACCTTCTAGAGTTCCAAGCAAGGTCCCGAAGCTGCCGAGCCACCGACGGAATCCTCTCCATCGCCATGACTATCTCGACATGTTCTTCATCCTTGTTCTTATTTTTATTTTAGCTTATAGTGTAGTTCATCTTATTTGTTAAAGCATTCATCTACATTATGTTGATTACACATTGTTGATATATTAATCTTATGATATCTTGAGGATGGTTTTCTAACCCTCTCTCTCCCTTTATCTCTCTCTCCCTCTATCTCTTTCCCATTCTCTAATCGATTTTCAAGCGAACAAATGACATATCTATGTGACACGAAAACAAATATTTGATCTAATTGTTGCCTTCCTGTGTTCTACACTTGGACTCACCTCCGATTCTTTATTTAAAATTGATGTCATAAACGCACTACAACGAATGGTTTTTGCACAAACGCATCCGACGAATGTCAGTTTTTGGCGTTGTTTCCAGGAAGGCAATGGATCTCTTATTCGCTTTCATTTTCTTGGTCATTATTTATACATGTGTTATCTAACTTGCTCTTCTCTCTCTTCTTGTCATTGTAGGAACCTTATGCATCGACAATGAGAGGAGAATGAGTCGGGTTGGATCAAAAGGAAGTGCAAGAAGAAGACCGCCATCGACCAGAAGGTTTGATCTTGTCCTTAGAAGATCAAAAGGTAACTTCTCATCTTTGGACTAAGAAAAATTGGTGGTGTGTTAAAAAAAACCCCTCGCATTTGTTTGTCGAAGAAAAAAAACCACCATGAAGTCTGCAACCCATTAATTTCGCATGATCATTTTCTGGACTCGGGTTGAGGACATGATTCAAGGACCCTCTACAATTCTAAAAATTTTGTAAAAATCTCATAGGTGCCTCTTCTAGTAGGAGAACTCCCCTTTAAATTTTAGAGCTAGACTTCATGTGGTTTGGCCATGAGAAATTCTCTACTAGAAGTCCCTAAGTTCTAGAGATCTATAGATTTTTCTTACTGCTGCAAACTCCACACAGCTCAGATTTGTGAGAAATTTATATTTTTGAAAAGATCTCAAAATTATCTACACTTCTTCTGGAAATAATTTTTAAATTTCAAATTGATTAGTGCTTGTTCTGATCAAAATCTTAAACTTGCGCACTAATCTAGAGGTTCTGGACAGATTGACCCCCTCTTGGAAAAACGTGAATTTGGGCAGTCTACTATCCTCAAAAAATTCTGAAATTAATTTTGTTGAAAATCTCATTCGATTTTGGTTAGGATAGGGTCATTGCTTGTTTTGATTGGACCCTTCTTGACAAACTCTTTAAAACGATTCATTGAATAGAAGTTGCACACCCTAGGATCTTCTAACCTAGGGAGTTTTGATTCTATATAGTCACACGAAAAACCTTAAAGAAAATCAATTTTCACCAACCATGTGCCTATACATTTGTACCGTATTTAAAGGTGTAAACAAGTGAGAACTTTAAAAGTCATTGAAGCAAGATTTAAATCCTAAAAATCATACATCTTAATCTTGCTTGTGAAGGAACACTTGTTTTGGTATTGGGTCCTTGCACCCAATTGTGCACACACTTCTCGCATCTATTTCCCATCGCATCTCTCTTAGTTCTTCCCTAGTGTATGCACGGAAGGTGATCACTTCATCTCGACTTGGTTGCTTTAGATAGAGAAACTAGGAGAAGACTTGATTTTTCTAGGGGTAGGAGTGAGGACATGGCTGACCCACGAGTTAAGGAGGTTGAGGATCAGCCTCAACCTGATGCCATGTCCATGATTCAGGCTCAGATTACTGCCAACTAACAACTTTAGTAACAATAGATTCACACCATCATGCAGGCCATACACTGACTATAGAACCCTCAGGGGTAGAATCAAGGACAAAACTCTCAAGGACAACCCCCACTGAACCAACCACCCCTTGAGGTCCAACGAAGGCCTCTCTATGATTTTTACGATCCGTTTGCCATTCGGGTATAGCCATACCTTAGGGTCCCCGAAGGGGGAGATGATTTTGAGCTAAAACCTAATGTACTTAGCTTGATTCAAAGCCATTTCCATGGGAGCTCAAATGAAGACCCATTCCAACACCTAGAGGATTTAGAGTAGATTGCCCAGACCACAAAACCTAGGAAGATCAGTTTAGATATTGTTTTAATCAAGATATTCCCATTCTCCCTATGAGACAAAGCATCTCATTGGCTTAGGACTTTAGGGAGGCCCATCTCCACTTGGGCAGAATTAATGCATGCTTTTCTTAAGAAGTTTTTCCACAAAGGAAAGACTAATGCCCTTAGGAGAGCCATTACCACTTTTACCCTACAAAGTGGACAGCAATTTCATGAGGCGTGGGAGAGATTTAATGAATTATGGAGGAAATTCCCACACCACAACGCTCCAAGGTGGCATTGGCCTAGCTTTTCTACCATGGTCTGGATAGCAACTTTAGGAAATTTATGGATGCTTCATGTGGAGGCAACTTCTTGAATAAGGATGAGGAGAGAGTGTTTGAGCTCTTTGAATCAATGAGCGACAATTCACTTAAAAATGCCTCCATGACCCAATTTAATCGATCCAATCAACCCTATGGTGGGATTTATGAGGTGCAAACCAATTCTAGAATGGTTGACATGGACATTATAGCCAAGAAGTTGGATCGGGTTGAGTTGGTGGATAAAAAGATTGACGAGTTGTTGAACCAATCCCGAACCCCATTACAGACCTTCTACCTAACGAAGGGAGCTCACAATGTGGACTTGGTTAAATCTATGAACCAAATAGACCATGAACCACCCTTGACCATGTTCCAAGGAGGGACCTTTGATCCCTCAAACTCTGATTACTCTTTCCCCTCTCCTTCAGCACCTTCTACTTTTGAAGATGCCTAGGCCATCCAGGGATTTTCTAAGCTAGACCCTTTCTCCAACACTTACAACCCTGGATGCTGTAACCACCCAAACTTTGCCTGGTCGAATCAAAAACTGAATCAATTCCAGAACCAACCTAGGCAAAACCCTCCCTCCTATTAGCAAGGTCCACCTACTAGACCCCCTATAACCAGAATAGGGTGGCCCCTACACAGAACAAATTGGACACCCTAATTAAAATGATGGTTGATATGAAATACAAACATCAGGAGATGGCATTAGTGAAGGGACAGTTGAGCCAGCTGTTGGATAACAAATAATAGGGATCCCTTTCTTCTCAGCCATAAACGAATCCGAGGAATGTAATGAATAGAGGCAACAATCCTCAAGGGTTCCAATCAAATCAGGGACATGCCCACATGATCCAACAAGCCCCACAGACACCTCCTTGGTTTAATGCTTCTTCTTCTTCTCAAGGATCTAACCGTGGTTCCAATGCCTCAGCCAATGCAGTTACCTTGAGAAGTGACACTCAAACCCAGCAGCCCAAATGGTGAACCCCTCCCGTGAGTTCACTACCTGAGATGCCTGATTCTGAGGATGAGTGGGAGGAACCCAAGGATTAGGAGCCTCAACCAATTCAAACCCAAATACCATACCCTGAAGCCTTAGAGAAAATAAAGAAAAAGAGAAATGTGGCTGAGAACGAGGAGTTGTTCGAGATTTTTAAATAAGTACAGATTAATACCTCTCCTAGATGCAATCAAGCATATCCCAACTTATGCTAAATTATTGAAGGATGTCTGTACACCTAAGCGTAAGCTGAGAACCCAATCACCTAGGAAGGTAGTTCTCTCAAAACAAGTTAGTTCAGTGATATTGAGCAGCCTACCTCCGAAAAGAACTGACCCTGGAGCACCTTTGCTATCTTGCAATATTGATGACAAGACGTTTGATAGAGCGCTCGTGGACTTAAGTGCTTCAATTAACTTAATCCCGACTACCCTTTATCACCAGTTCGGATTAGGGAATTAAAGCCCACACCTGTGACTATCCAACTAGTTGGCCTATCTGTGAAAACCCTGAAAGGGGTAGTCAGGGATGTAATTATTCAGGTTAAGGACTTCTACTTCCCAGTTGACTTTTTAGTCCTTGACATGAATGTCCCTGAACAGGTACACAACACACCCATCATCCTAGGCAGACCCTTCTTGGCTACTGCCAAGGCAAACATTGATTGTGACACGGGATGTATAAAAATTACCTTCAGAGATAAGATGTAATTGGATATCTTCAAAGTGACTAAGTCTTTTGATTGCGGTTGGGTTGAGGAATATGATCCCATGGAAGCCTTGATTGAAGAATGCCTCATGGTTAGCTCGTTAGAAAATCATCTGATTCAACTAGTTGATGACTACCCTGACCCATCCTAGTCTATGGAGTTTGAAATTCGTAGAGCTGATTACCACTGGCAACCTTCATTTGAGGAGATTGATGTTATACAACTCCTACCCTTCCCTTACCCGTCAAACATTGTCCCACCTGTACCTGAATTGAAACCTTTTCCCAACAACCTTAATTACGTCTTCCAAGGACCTGATCAGACTTTCCCTGTAATTATCAATGCACACCTAACTAGGGACTAAGAACTTAGGTTGACTACTACCCTTTCCGAACATTGGGCAGCTATTGGGTGGACAATTTCTGACCTAAAGGGAATTAGCCCTACTTATTGTACCCATAAGATCTATTTGGAAGATGGGGCTTGACCTTCTCACCAGATGCAAATGTGATTGAACCCGAATATGCGAGAGGTCGTTAAAAAGGAAATAATCAAGAGGATTGTTGTGGAAATCATCTACCCGATTTCCAACAGCCCCTAGGTGAGCCCTACTCAAGTAGTACCAAAGAAGGCCGAGCTCACTATGGTTACAAATGGCCAAGGCAAATCCATCCCCACCCTCACCACAACCACGTGGTGGGTGGGCATTGATTATAGGAACCTTAATGAGGCTACTAAAAAAGGACCACTTTCCCCTGCCATTCATTGACCAGATTCTCGAACGATTGGCAGGGTAGAAATATTTTTGCTTCCTGGATGGATATTCAGGATATAACCAGGCTGCTATTGCACCAGAGGACCAAGAGAAGACCACATTCACTTGCTCATATGGCACATTTGCATTCCACCATATGCCATTCGAGTTATGCAACGCACTCACTACCTTTCAGCATTGCATGTTAGCCACCTTTTCGAAGATGGTAGTTGAATATTTAGAGGTCTTTATGGATGATTTCTCCATGTTCGGAGACTCATTCGACCATTGTCTTAGCAACCTAGAGAAAATCCTAACGCAATGTATCGAGGTCCACCTAGTTTTAAGCTAGGAAAAGGGCAATTTTATGGTTCAAGAAGCGATTATCCTCAGTCACATCATCTCGTAGAGGGACATTGAAGTGGATCGAGCTAAGGTTGATTTAATTTCCAAACTTCCACCTCCTAGCTCGGTCAAGCAAATTCGATGTTTCCTAGGACATGTTGGCTTCTATAGAAGGTTCATTAACTTTCCAAGCCTTTGACTTACCTTCTAGCCATCGACATACTTTTTGACATGACACCTGATTGCATCAATGCCTACAACACCCTTAGGGATACAGTCTCAACTGTACCTATTTTACAAGCCCCAGACTAGTCCCAAGACTTTGGGATAATGTGAGATGCTTCAGATTTTGCTGTTGGAACAGTCCTAGGATAGAGAAGAGAGAAAAAACCTGTGGTGATCTACCATGCAAGCAAAACTTTGGATGAGGCTCAACGGAATCATACTATCACGGAAAAAGAACTGCTCATTGTAGTTTTTGGATTAGAAAAGTTCATATCATACCTTCTAGGATCCCATGTGATTATTTACACTGACCACTCAGCTATCTGGCATTTGTTAGCCAAAAACGATGCTAAACCCAGGCTAATCAGATGGATCTTGCTCTTGTAAAAATTTGACCTGGAAATATGCATCAAAGCTGGGTCCAAGAATGTTGTAGTCGGCCACTTATCTAGATTTCACCCGAAACACATTGGATCCTCACTACCCTTAACCGACACATTCCCTGATGGGCAACTTATTTTCGTGCATAGAAGAAGTCTACCCTGGTATGAGAACTTCGTCAACTATTTAGTGGTAGGGCAAACTCCACACGATTGGTCTAGACAGCAGCAGGATAAGTTCTTGGCTGAGGCCAAGCAGTATTTTTGGGATGATCCTATGCTGTTTAGACTTTGTGCTGACCAAATCATTAGGAGTTGTATTCTTGAAGAGGAACTTCAAAGTATGCTATCCTTCTGTCATTACCAAGTGAATGGTCGATCTTTCGCTTTTAAGCCGTTTGTAGTTTAATGTGGTGGAAAAATCGACTAATCAAATTTTAACAACAAATAACCACTCGCAGAGGAGCGGGTCGTATCCACAGTGAGGCAATAGCATATTAAAATTCGCGCCACTTAAAAATGTTTGTTTGTAGTCAATTTGGACAAGAACCAAGCCAAGATTGCCTTTAGATTAAGGTTTAAGCAAGAAACAATGCTGAAATGGTAATTATGAGAAACTATAGGATATTTTCCGCAATGCAGATCTATAAAATATGATTAAAATGTGGCAATGGCAGAAAATGTAAATTTTAATTGACGGTTTACTGTAGCAAAATAGGGGAATTTTTCCCCTTTGTCTTGCACGACGAGGAGCCGATGGTCGGGCGCGGGAAGCTCGTAGGAGGTCCCTTGGACCAAGAGCTTCGAATTGGTGGTGGCGGCGAGTCACGCGGCGGCCGGAGGTGGCCGGACGAGCTCCGGCGGAGGTACTGCAGCCGGTGACCTTGCGCGACTGTTGGCGTGAGATCTGCTCGCGCGTTGCTGCTGCGGGGGTGGCTGCTGCTGCTGGCGTGGGCACGGGAGCGCAGGCGTGGTGTGCGCTGGACTGCAGGCGCGGGGAAGAGGGCGCTGCTGGCGGCGGTTCTGTAGGCGTGGGAGAAGGGTGCTGCAGGCTGGTGAGCGCGGTCTGGAGGTGCGGCAGGCGCGGGTGCAGTTGCGGTTTGAGTTCTGCAGGCGCGGTTGCTGCTGTAGGAGCGGGAGGTGGGCGCTGCAGGCTGAGGAGGGCGTGCGCGATCTGGAGGGCATGGAGATGGCGAAGGCTGATGGTGGGCGCGGTTGCGCTGGAGGCTGGTGGGTGGCGCTGCTGGCGTGGGTGCGCACGGATGAAGGCGCAGGTGCAGGGGTGGTGGTGCGGGCGTGATCGGTGAGATGGGCGGATGTGGTTGTGCGGGTGCGGGTGGAGTTCAGACGGGTACGCAGGCGGGTGATCGCAGGTGAGCGGGTAGCTTCAGACGTCCCGGAAATTTCCCGGACGTCTTAAGTGAATGGGAAGGTGATTGCAGTGACGGTGGTTGCGGCGGTGGTGGTTGGTGACGACGGCGAGGGAGTTGCACGCTAAGGTGCTCACGGTAATGCAGGCAAGCTCCGGATGGCGGTGTGGCCTGTCACACCACATGCCCACGGTGGTGGAGACTCGCCACCACGGTAGAGGCCGGCAGTATGGAGTGGAAGAGAGAAGTTCTCTCTGCACAGTGGTGGGTCGGTGGCGGAGGCCTCCCGAGCTCGGCTGCCTCCCTCCTCCTTTTGTAGTGGCCTACACAAGTTTGAAATCAGCCGCCCGACCAGATCCACCACATCTGCTCCCCCTTGAATGGCTTCATCACTGCAGCAGCCGGGCGTTGGAGCGGCAGCCAGCCGTTCTGAAAGAAGACGAATAAAGAAAATATTATTAAAATATTAGGGTTATTTATGTATAGACCCTCAACTTCTATGTTAATAAAAACAATATACCTAATTGGTTATCTAATTAGATGAATGCTATTCTAAGCTAATTCTAAATGCACTTAAGATATGAATGCAATGTATGGATTATGTAATTAGATTAAAACTATGAATTAATCTATTTACATCCTAATTTATACTAAATAAATGTTAGAATTAACCTAATGTGTAGGCACTTAAATACTTAAATAGCCCACAACTATGGGCTAATCAAATACCCCCATGCCTAGTTTTTGCTAGTCCCTAGCAAAATTAAGCGAAACCTAGCACTCTAGGTAGACTAGTCAACTCGCTTAGTCTTCCTTCAGAAGCATATTAAGTTCAGGCTCTAGACCCAAGGTTCCTAAGTAGTTGCTAAGTTACAGACTAGGTCGGCTAAAGATGAGTTGCAGGCACAAGTTTCCCTGATTTCTGACTCTACCCTAAAGTTTATTGATCCCTGAGATTAAAGCATCCGTGCTTGTGCATTGGTCCGAGTTATTTGAGTTAAAGGAAACATTTTTTATATACACCCTTTTTTTTTCTTTTTTTTTTCTTTTGATTCTTCTAAGTCTAACCTCAGATCAGCTATCAACATGGCCTGTGTTGGATTCATTGTCCCCATTACCATACCTCGAAGGGTGCCTGGCTTTCGATGATTCGAGATAGCACCGCCCATAACGACCCCAAGAACTCCTGGCAATCGACACTTCGGGATAGTATCGCCCATGGATTTCTTAAGCGAATTCAGGTCTATGGCAATCGGCACTTCGAGATAGGGCTGCCCATGGTACCTGAACCGCGCAATGCACTTACATGCCCCCAGTAGGATGGATATCCTAAGAGACAAGCACCAAGGAGGTAATATGTTATCATCGCATCCTCAAGGTGAGTATATACTCGACCTCTCCTGCGGCGGGGACTCTTCCAATCAAAATGTGTTTTCAAGCCTCTCTTAAGTCAAAACTAAGAGAACCAAATCTCTTTTTAGAAAGACGAAAATTAAGTTGATTACCAGACCAAGTGTGTGAAATTTGGATGCTTGGGTTACAAGGACCCGTAAACCAAAAGGTAGAATAAGACTCCAGGTACTACCCCACCTTTTAACTCAAACCCTAGCTTCCCTTTCTCAACCTCTTGAGGAATGGTCCGCAACTTAACTCCTACTTAAGTTTTTAAGTCGACAAAGGACCCTAAAGGTCTAAAGGTAGTAGCTCATTTAGCTTCTAAAGTTTGACCCTAGAATTAACTTAGTCTACCCTAGAGTTCTGATTTGCTTAAGACTGCAAGATCTAGCCAGTTAAGCTCAAAACCTTTTTTCTTTATATATATATATTTTTTTTTTGTTTTTGTTCTCTTTTTTTTTTTAGTGGTAAGTATTCCCGCCTGTCACGCGGGTGACCCGGGTTTGATCCCCAGCAACGGCGCCATTTGACTGGTCGATCTTTCGCTTTTATGTCGTTTGTAGTTTAATGTCGTGGAAAAATTGACTAATCAATTTTTAACAAGAAATAACCACTCGCAGAGAAGCGGATCGTATCCACAGGGAGGCAATAACGTATTAAAATTCGCACCACTTAAAAATGTTTGTTCGTACTCAATTTGGACAAGAACCAAGCCAAGATTGCCTTTAGATTAAGGTTTAAGCAAGAAACAATGTTGAAATGGTAATTATGAGAAACTATAGGATATTTTCCGCAATGCAGAATCTATAAAATATGATTAAAATGTGGCAATGGCAGAAAATGTAAATTTTAATTGACGGTTTACTGTAGCAAAACAGGGGAATTTTTCCCTTTTGTCTTGCGCGACGAGGAGCCGATGGCTGGGCGCGGGAAGCTCGGAGGAGGTCCCTTGGACCAAGAGCTTCGAATCGGTGGTGGCGGCGAGTCGCGCGGCGGCTGGAGGTGGCCGGACGAGCTCCGGCGGAGGTGCTGCTGGTGGTGGTCAGCAGGCGGTTGAGCGGGTGCGGCTGCAACTGATGAGGGCGCGCAGGCTGTTGTGCGTGGACGGAGGGCGCTGCAGGCGGCTGGCATGTGCGCGCAAGCTGCGGGTGCTTCTGCAAGCGCGGGTGGAGGATGCTGCAGGCACGGGGAAGAGCGGTTGGCGTTCTACAGCTGTGTGCTGATCTGCAGGCGCGGGAGAATGGTTGCGCGGGTCTGCAGGCGAGTGGAGAGCGCTGCAGCCGGTGAGCGCAAGGAGATGGGCGCAGTTGAGGAGGGCGTGCGTGGTTGGACTGCAGCTGTGCGCGGGTGGCTGCTGCTGGTGGCGGGCGCGTGGGCGAAGGTGTCTGCAGTTGTGGTGAAGCATTGGTCTGTAGGCGCGTGGAAGCGTTGTGGTGGTCTGCAGGCGCGTGGAAGATGGTTGCGGTGGTCTGCTGGCACGGTTGGAGGCGTGGCTGCGGTGGTCTGCAGGCGCGTGGAGATGGCTACGGTGGTTTGCAGGCGCGGGGAAATGGCTGCGGTGGAAGTGAGCGGGTAACTTCAGACGTCTAGGAAATTTCCCAGACATCTTAAGTTACTGAGAGGGTGGTTGATCAGTAGCTCGGTGATGGTGGTCGGCAATGACGGCGAGGAGGATGCACGCTAAGGTGCTCACGGTGATGCGGCGAGCTCCGGATGGCAGCGTGGCCTGTCACACCACACGCCCACGGTGATGGAGACTCGTCGCCACAGTAGAGGCCAGTAGTGTGGAGTGGAAGAGAGAGGTTCTCTCTGCACAGTGGTGGGTCGGTGGCGGAGGCCTCCCGAGCTCGGCTGCCTCCCTCCTCCTTTTGTAGTGGCCTGCACAAGTTTGAAATCAGCTGCCCGACCAGATCCACCACATCCGCTCCCCCTTGAATGGCTTCTTCACTACAGCAGCCGGGCGTTGGAGCGACAGCCAGCCGTTCTGAAAGAAGAATAAAGAAAATAATGTTAAAATATTAGGGTCATTTATGTACAGACCCTCAACTTCTATGTTAATGAAAACAATGTACCTAATTGGTTATCTAATTAGATGAATGCTATTCTAAGCTAATTCTAAATGCACTTAAGATATGAATGCAATGTATGGATTATGTAATTAAATTAAAGCTATGAATTAATCTATTTGCATCCTAATTATGCTAAATAAATGTTAGAATTAACGTAATGTGTAGGCACTTAAATACTTAAATAGCCCACAACTATGGGCTAATCAAATACCCCCATGCCTAGTTCAAACAATGTCCTCATTGAAAATCAAAAATAGCTAAAGGAAGATATTACCTGAGGCTGAGAATGGTAGGAGCTAAGGCTCCTCAAGAGTGACTTCGTCAACTAGATGGCCATCTAAAGTTATGTACGATTTTAACCGTTGACCATTGACGATAAAGGGAGTTGCTGAAGAGGAAGGATTTTTGATCTCCACAGCTCCATGGGGGAATACTTTGGTGATTATGTAAGGCCCATCCCAAAGAGATTTTAATTTCCCAGGAAAAAGCTTAAGTCTGGAATTGAAAAGCTAGACTTGTTGGTTGGGTTCAAAGGTCTTTCGAAGAATAAACTTGTCATGCAAGACCTTAGTTCTTTCTTTATAAGCTTGAGAGGTGTCATAAGCATCATTCGTTAGCTCCTCAAGCTCACTTAATTCTATAAATTGTGCCTTACCTGCCTTCTCTAAATCCATGTTAACACTTCGAATAGCCCAAAGTGCTTTATGTTCCAACTCAACTGGTAAATGGCACACTTTTCCATACACAATCCGAAAGGGAGAAGTACCCAAAGGGGTCTTATAGGTTGTTCGATAAGCCCACAAAGCATCATCGAGCTTTTGGGACTAATCTTTCCTATCAGGTCTAACGGTCTTTTCCAAAATATTTTTTATCTCCCTATTTGATACTTCAACCTGGCCACTTGTCTGAGGGTGGTAAGGGGTAGCAACCTTGTGAGTCACTCCCAAACTCTTAATTAACCAATTGAAGTGGTGGTTTCGGAAATGAGGTCCCCCATCACTTATAATAGTCTTGGGGCAGCCGAAATGGGATATGATATTGGCCTTCACAAATTTCAAAACCACAGAGTGGTCATTTGTGCACGTAGGAATGGCCTCTATCCATTTAGAGACATAATCAACTGCCACCAAGATATATTCAAAACCATGGGACGACGGGAAGGGGCCCATAAAGTCAATTCCCCACATATCAAAAATTTCAACAGATTGAATAGGATGTTGAGGCATTTCATTCTTCTTCCCAATCGTTCCAGTCCGTTGACATCTAATACAGGCCTTAACAAAATTATAAGAATCCTTAAATAAGGAAGGCCACCAAAAACTGGACTGGAGAACCTTAAAAGCAGTTTTCTTAGCACCAAAGTGTCCTCCACAATGAAGTTCATGGCAAAATGTTAGCACACTTTGCTGTTCCTCTTCAGGCACACAACGTCTCAATACTTGGTCTTGTCCAATTCTAAATAATTCTGGCTCTTCCCAATGAAAATATCTCGCTTGAGAAATGAATCTCTTTCTTTTCTGCTTATCCCAAGAGCTAGGAGTTTGTCCAGTGACCAAGTAGTTTACAATGTCTGCATACCAAGGTAAAGTTGGTGTTACCGCCATCAGAGTTTCATCGGGAAATGTCTCGCGAATGTCTTCAGAAATAGAGTCATTAAGAGGAAGGTGAGACAGGTGGTCAGCCACAACATTTTCTACTCCTTTCTTTTCACGTATTTCCAAGCCAAATTCTTGAAGGAGTAAGATCCACCTAATCAGACATGGCTTAGAATCTTTCTTAGCAATGAGATGTTTCACTGCTGCATGATCAGTAAAAATAACCACCTTAGACCCAAGTAAATAAGACCTAAACTTCTCCAGAGCAAAAACTACAGCAAGTAATTCTTTTTCAGTGACGGTGTAGTTTTGCTGAGGTTCAGTTAAAGTCTTGCTTGCATAATGCAGCACATGAGGTCTTCCCTCAACCCTTTGTCCAAGGACTGCTCCCACTTCATAATCCGAAGCATCACACATAAGCTCAAAGGGGAGTGTCCAATCAGGAGCTTGGAGAACAGGCGCAGAGATCAAGGCCTCCTTTAGAGTTTGAAAGGCCTCGGCACACTTTGAATCAAAACTGAAGGAAGATTCCTTCGCCAATAAGTCACAAAGTGGCCTGGAAATCTTACTAAAATTTTTAATAAAGCGCCTGTAAAAGCCAGCATGGCCCAGAAAGGATCTAATCTGTTTGACATTCTTAGGCAATGGAAGTTTGGAAATAGAATCAATCTTGGCTTTATCTATTTCCAAACCTTGCTCAGATACAACATGCCCAAGTACAATTCCTTTCTGTACCATGAAGTGACTTTTCTCCCAGCTAAGGACAAAACCAGTCTCCTTACATCGTTTCAACACATTCTCCAGGTGCAGGAGACACTGGTCGAAAGACGAGCCATAAATAGAGAAGTCTTCCATAAATACTTTGACACACTCGTCAATCATGTCCGAAAAGATAGATATCATACACCGCTGGAAAGTTGCAGGGGCATTACATAATCCAAATGGCATACGCCTGAATGCAAAAGTACCGTAAGGACTCGTGAATGTCATCTTTTCCTAGTCATCAGGAAAGACTACCACCTGATTGTACCCAGAATATCCATCGAGAAAGCAATAATACTTATTCCCTGCCAATTTTTCGAGAATTTGATCAATAAAAGGCAAAGGAAAGTGATCCTTCTGGGTAGCGGTGTTCAGCTTGCGGTAATCAATACAGACCCTCCATCCAGTTGAGGGTCTAGTGACAACTTGTTCACCTTGGTCATTGAGTTCCACAGTAAAGCCTGCCTTCTTTGGCACCACATGAATGGGACTGACCCATTTACTATCAGCAATGGGATATATGATCCCAGCATCCAACCACTTCAGGATTTCCTTTTTCACAACCTCCCTCATATTAGGGTTCAGACATCTCTGCATGTCCCTAAAAGGCTTGATGGAATCATCAGTATAAATGTGGTGCATGCAGAGTGTAGAGTCTATACCCTTAATGTCAGCAATGCTCCAAGCAATAGCTTTCTTGTGCCTAGACAGGCATTCAATCAAGGCTCCCTCCTGTGCCTCAGACAGCACAGCCGAAATGATAACTGGGAGCGTATCATTGGCACCTAGGAAAACATATTTGAGAGTGTCAGGGAGGGGTTTCAACTCAAGGTTGGGGGCTTGCATGGTTGAGGGTTTCATAATAGATGTCCCCATTTCAGGTAGCAAATCTGCCTTCGGCGGAAATGATGGGGGAAGAGACTCAGCAGAAACTCCTAGCAATTCCTCTAGTTCTAGTATACCCCCTTCACATTCCTCCAAGAGATGGGAATGCTCATTTAGCATGACATGCTGAAGGGGGTCATCACATAACATTGCAGGAGTTGCCTCTTCAATCAGGTCATCTATCACCTCAACTTGATAACAATCCTCAAGTCCAGCTTGTTTGTAAGCATCAAACACATTAAGCCGGATTTTCCTATTCCCAAAGCCCATTTTCAATGCCCCAGTATTGCAGTTAATTGAAGCATGGGAAGTTGCAAGGAAGGGGCGACCCAAAATGATGGAGGGTTTGGTTGGCTTGTTGGTAGGGTTAGTGTCCAAAACTAAGAAGTCAACGGGAAAGAAGAAATCCTCCACTCTTACGAGGACATCTTCCAAAATTCCCCGTGGTGTCTTAAGTGATCGATCAGCAACTTGAAGGATTACAGGGCTAGGCTTCAGATTGCCTCCCCCAAGTTGTTCATACACGTAGCTCGGAAGGATGTTCACCCCTGCACCCAGATCAAGCAGAGCCTCATCAATTTGTAAGTCACCAATAACTACAGAGATATATGGGGCTCCTGGGTCCTTAAGTTTCGGGGGTGTGCCATGTTGAACAATTGAGCTAATACAATCAGGAAGGACAACTTTAGATTGGACCTGTTTTCTAGATTGCCGCTTTTTCGTGCACAAGTCCTTTAAGAAGCGAGCATAAGACGGAATCTGCCTGATAGCTTCAAGCAAAGGCAGGTTAATCTGCACTTGCTTGAAAGTTTCCATAATCTCATCCGTCTTATCTTTGGCTCCAGATGAGCCAGCAGAAGTCTGCCCAGAGGTGGATAAGCGCTCTGGAAATGGCACTCTCGATCTCTGGGTGGAAGGGTTGTCATGTCGAGTAAGGGGTGGAACGGGGGCAACTTCTTCCGGTGAGGTGATTTCAAGCGGAGAAGATTTGGGCAAATCTTCTTCAGTGGGGGTGAAAGTCGGGGTGGATGTTTTTTTAGGGGGTGAGACTATAGGAGGATCGGGTTTGGAAATTTCTTTCCCACTCAAAATAGTCACCGCCTGAGCATGCTCCCTAAAGATAATCCCTTTTCCTTTAGGATTTTCCTCAGCAGCACCTGCAAACTTCCCAGTCTCCCTCTGTCTAACGACCTCAACAAGGTGTCCAATTTGTGATTTCATCTCATGTATAGCCTTGTCATGAGATTGGATGATGGCACTTTGACTTTCTTGCATAGTTTTCAACATCGCCTTCAATTCATCCATCTCAGAGGTTTTAGGTTGGGCAAAGGTCTGAGGTTGGTTCATTTGATGGTTTTGAAAGGATTGCGGTTTGTAATTCCCTGAATTTGAGACATTTCCTTGTCTCCATGAAAAGTTTGGGTGGTTCCTCCATCCCTCATTATAAGTGTTGGAGAAAGGATCATTACGAGGTCTTGGACGAAACCCTTAAGCGGCATTCAAATCCGCTTGTACAAGCTCAGGGAATTGGGAGGCCAAGTGGCAATCCACAGTGGCGTGTGTATTGCCTTGACAAATTACGCATTCGGAAGCTTGGGATGTGGAGGTGTTAGGTGTGAATGAACTCGGGTTCGACATAAGCCTTTCCATGTTTTGATTCAGTAATTGAATTTGATAGGCTAAATTCTGGGTGTCCCTTGCTTCATTCGCCTCCAACTTTCTTTGCATGAGAGTGGGCTTTCTATCCATGTAGGCAGAATTCAAGTGAATAGAATTCTCACTCAAAGTATCAAATAAGTTCCAAGCTTCATCCCCAGTCTTAGATAGAAAGGTTCCTGCACAGGCACCATCCACAGTTTGCCTATGCGAATCATTAAGTCCGGTGTAGAACCTTTCAACCAGTTGCCATTTAGGCACCTGGTGATGTGGGGAAAGTCTCAGCAAATCGTTAAAGCACTCCCACGCATCATGGAAAGCTTCCCCATCCTTTTGAGCAAAACTCATGATTTCCCTCGTAAGGTGATTTGTTTTGCTCATGGGGAAGTACCTCTTCAAAAACTCCTTTTTCAGGGCATCCCAAGTATTTATATTATCAAGGGTGTGATACCAATACTTGGCTTTGTCCTTTAGGGAGAAGGGAAAGAGGGTCCGCATTTGAGCGTCATCAGTAACGCCCTGCAGCTTCACCGTGGAACCGACCTCGGTGAATTCCTCAATATGCCTGTAAGGGTCTTCCCTAGTAGTACCATAAAAGGAGGGTAGCAAGGATATGGTACTACTTTTGATCTCATATGGATTGTCCCCTCCAGGTCTACGTAGTGCTGGGCCAGCTTGGTTGGTTGGGATGAAATATTCCTTAAGGCTCCTTTGACCGACCATTTCCACCCTTGGGAGGTCTTTTCTTAGGATTCTTTCCGATTCAGGATCAAATACAAGTTGTCTCCTAAGAGAACGCCATCCAAGCATGCACTACAAACACAATTCAAATGGACTTGTTTGGTCTTTACAGATTTAGGCTTTTGAATTTAATTCAAATTGTAGGTGACAAAACAAGTTGCCCAATCAATTACGCGCCTATTGTCAACCTTCGAAATGCGTAAAAAGACCTAATTGGAACTTAGGTATTCTTCCCTAACTCTCAAATGGTCAAGTAAATCCAAAGACGGAAGATTGAGGGATGCAAGTAGGCCTAAGCCTTCCTTTGAAGCTGTGCTTTCGCGGTGCTCCTCAACTACCCCCAAAAATCCGTGACAGGGTATCCCCCTCTTTGGATTTACAAAACCTTTGATCTCAAGTTCCGAACACTTCAGAATCCAACGAAAGGAGGGCTCTTGTCCTAGTATTTCCAAACCTAAGGAGTGTCTAGAAGAATGCCGTGGTGCAAATGAAATAAGTGTGCATTCACCGCAAAATGATTTTGAATTTCTAATCGCACACCATGTTTTACAATCAAGTCCTTGATTTTTAGATGTCCCTCCTTTAATTAGTCTTTTTTTTTTTTGAATATATGTGACCACTTGTTAGATCGCTTCAAGACATACTTTGTGGTCTTTGCATTAAATCCTAAATGCAATGCGTGATCAAAAATATGATGCAAAGTAAGAGAATGCATTCCTTGCCTCCAGCGATCTTCGATGCAAAAATGCACGCAATGCAGAAAAGCAAATCTAGAGGCTGCTCACACTAGGGCAGGCA
The DNA here is from genome assembly GCA_037157565.1 of Thalassia testudinum. Classification (NCBI taxonomy): domain Eukaryota; kingdom Viridiplantae; phylum Streptophyta; class Magnoliopsida; order Alismatales; family Hydrocharitaceae; genus Thalassia; species Thalassia testudinum. Next base: position 47,988,945 of record JAZHRO010000057.1, read on the forward strand.
GCTTCTAGCAGGCAGCTCATTTTTTTCTTTTTCTATTTTTTTTTTAGAACTACTTATGCACAAGCAAATAAAAGAAATAATAAAAAATAAACCTAAATCTAAAGAAAAGGGAATAGGCTCCCAAAAATTACCCAACACGAGTCCAAAACAAAATCGGGGAACAAACCCCTCAAAATATGCCCCAGAACAAGGGTTTCAAACTAACTGTAATGAAAAATTAAGTCTACAATCTTAATTCTATTCTAATTAAACTAGTGACTAAATGGTGTCCATCGCGTCCTCGTCCTTCTCCTCCGTTTAAAAAATGGCTCGCCCAATTCTCGTCTGGCGACGTCAAGGGTCGCCTCACACACTGGCTGATTCTTGCACAAATTTTCTCGCACAGAAAAGAAAATAATGAATTGTCAAATCTCTGTGCAATTGACAAATAATCAAAATAAAATTAGGTGAAATTATTGCATCTGTTTCCTCCCCGGCAATGGCGCCATTTGACTGGTCGATCTTTCGCTTTTAAGTCGTTTGTAGTTTAATGTGGTGGAAAAATTGACTAATCAATTTTTAACAACAAATAACCACTCGCAGAGGAGCGGGTCATATCCACAGGGAGGCAATAACGTATTAAAATTCGTGCCACTTAAAAATGTCTGTTCGTAGTCAATTTGGACAAGAACCAAGCCAAGATTGCCTTTAGATTAAGGTTTAAGCAAGAAACAATGTTGAAATGGTAATTATGAGAAACTATAGGATATTTTCCGCAATGTAGAATCTATAAAATATGATTAAAATGTGGCAATGGCAGAAAATGCAAATTTTAATTGATGGTTTACTATAGCAAAACAGGGGAATTTTTTCCCTTTGTCTTGCGCGACGAGGAGCCGATGGCCGGACGCGGGAAGATCGGAGGAGGTCCCTTGTACCAAGAGCTTCGAATTGGTGGTGGCGGCGAGTCGTGCGGCGGCCGGAGGTGGCCGGACGAGCTCCGGCGGAGGTGCTGCAGCCGGTGACCTTGCACGGCTGTTGGCGTGAGATCTGCTCACGCGTTGCTGCTGCCGGGGTGGCTGCTGCTGCTGCCGTGGGCGCTGCTGCGGTTGGCATGGGCACGGGAGCGCAGGCGTGGTGAGCGCTGGACTGCAAGCGCGGGGAAGAGGGCGCTGCTGGTGGCGGTTCTGCAGGCACGGGAGAAGGGTGCTGCAGGCTGGTGAGCACGGTCTGGAGGTTCGGCAGGCGCGGGTGCGGTTTGAGTTCTGCAGGCGCGGTTGCTGCTGCAGGCGCGGGAGGTGGGCGCTGCAGGCTGAGGAGGGCGTGCGCGATCTGAAGGGCGTGGAGATGCCGAAGGCTGATGGTGGGCGCGGTTGCACTGGAGGCTGGTGTGTGGCGCTGCAGGCGTGGGTGCGCACGGATGAAGGCGCAAGCTCGGGGGTGGTGGTGCGGGCGTGAATGGTGAGATGGGCGGATGTGGTTGTGCGGGTGCGGGTGGAGTTCAGACGGGTACGCAGGCGGGTGATTGCAGGTGAGCGGGTAGCTTCAGAGGTCCGGGAAATTTCCCGGACGTCTTAAGTGAATGAGAAGGTTATTGCAGTGACGGTGGTTGCGGCGGTGGTGGTTGGTGACGATGGCGAGGGAGTTGCACGCTAAGGTGCTCACGGTAATGCAGGCAGGCTCCGGATGGCGGTGTGGCCTGTCACACCACATGCCCACGGTGGTGGAGACTCGCCGCCACGGTAGAGGCTGGCAGTATGGAGTGGAAGAGAGAAGTTCTCTCTGCACAGTGGTGGGTCGGTGGCGGAGGCCTCCCGAGCTCGGCTGCCTCCCTCCTCCTTTTGTAGTGGCCTACACAAGTTTGAAATCAGCCGCCCGACCAGATCCACCACATCTGCTCCCCCTTGAATGGCTTCTTCACTGCAGCAGTCGGGCATTGGAGTGACAGCCAGCCGTTCTGAAAGAAGAAGAATAAAGAAAATAATGTTAAAATATTAGGGTCATTTATGTACAGACCCTCAACTTCTATGTTAATGAAAACAATGTACCTAATTGGTTATCTAATTAGATGAATGCTATTCTAAGCTAATTCTAAATGCACTTAAGATATGAATGTAATGTATGGATTATGTAATTAAATTAAAACTATGAATTAATCTATTTGCATCCTAATTATGCTAAATAAATGTTAGAATTAACGTAATGTGTAGGCACTTAAATACTTAAATAGCCCGCAACTATGGGCTAATCACCAAGCCTGTGGTAGCCACTTCTCTGGGAAGCAGACAGCTGCAAAAGGTTTCCAGTCCACTTTTTACTAGCCATCACTATTCAATGATGCACATAACTTTCCAAAGACTTGCACTAGATGCCAGACCTTAGGGACTGTGACCAGGAAAGATATGATGCCTCTACAGTCCATCTTGATCATCGAAATTTTCGATGTCTGAGGCATCGATTTTATGGGTCCTTCCCACCATCAAATGGTTTCGAGTATATACTAGTCTAAGTGGACTACGTCTCAAAATGGATTGAAGCCGTACCTACCTGAAAATGTGACCATAAGTCTATCATGAACTTTGTTAAGAAAAATATCTTTTCCCGATTTAGGATATCGAAAGCCATGATCAGCGATGGTGGGAGTCACTTCATTAATGCCCAATTTCATTCCGTACTTAAGAAATACGGGGTCACTCACCTCATTAACACCCCATATCACCCGCAAACGAATGGGCAAACTATGGTCTCAAACAAGCAGATTAAAAATATTCTGCAAAAGACTGTGAGACTTGACCGGAAGGATTTGTCCACACGATTGGATGATGCCCTTTGGGCATACAAGACCACCTTTAAGATGCCGATAGGCATGTCACCTTATCTATTAGTCTTTGGCAAAGCTTACCACCTTCCAATCGAGTTGGAACACCAGGCATACTAGGTTGTTAAGCAGTGCAATATGGATTGCTAGATGACCGGAACTCATAGGAAGCTCCAACTCTCCAAGCTCGAGGAAATCTGTCGGGATGCTTATGAGAACAAATGACTTTATAAGGAGAACATGAAAGCTTTCCATGACAAACACATTAATAGAAAAACCTTCGAGCCAAATCAGCAAGTCTGGTTATTTGATGCAAGACTTAAACTCTTCCTCGGGAAACTGAGATCTAAGTGGATGGGACCATATCAAGTGGTCAGACCTTATCCCAATGGGGTAGTTGAAATTGCCAATCCCAAGACTAGGCAAACCTTCACTGTTAATGGTCAAAGACTAAAACACTTTCTTGCCCAGATTCCCCCGAAGGAAGTTGTGACCCTCATTGAGGGTTAAACTGGAATTGCGCTTAGCTGGTGGCACAGAACTCAGCACTTCCTAGGAGGTAACCCAGAGGTTTCAAGCTGACCAGATTCACGATTACAACTCAATGATTTCTTTCCCTACTCCCTTGCATACATTTATTTTTCCAATGAGGACATTGTCTAACTTAGGCATGGGGGTGTGGTAATTCATAAGATCTGAGTACAAAATTTCCAGCTTGAACTAATTTTATTTCTGTTCATAAAAAAAGATTAAAATTAGGAAAAGAAAACTTAGGTATTAGAAGCTTTTCAACTCTAGGAAATGATACATTGTGGACCTAATCGCTGAGACCCTTTAGGTCCTCGAACTTAATCTATCCGGGTGTCCACGAAAATGTGGACTTGGTCTCGAGTCCTTGCCACCATAATGTATATTAATTTGGGCAATAAAGTAGGGTGATAAGTATACGACTTATCAAACCACCCTCCGATTCGGGGGGATTCTTAATCTAAACATCTACACACAATTTGCACTGACTCACTCATTGGCAGTTCTAACGAAAATTGGGTAGCTAATGAACCTTCTAGGGTGGTATGGCTGGCAAGTTGTCATGGGTAACAACCCATTAGCAGGTTGTCCAGAGCCCAGCCATAGGACCATTTTCATTCACTACTGCCATTAGAAAAAGAGGAAATAAGAAATAAGCCACACTTCACTGATTAGCCCATATTTGTGGGCTATTTAAGTATTTAAGTGCCTAGACATTAAGTTAATTCTAACATTTATTTAGCATAAATTAGGATGTAAATAGATTAATTCATATTTCTGATTTAATTACATAATTCATTCATTGCATTCATATTTAAATGCATTTAGAATTAACTTAGGATTGCATTCATTTAATTAGTTAACCAATTAGGTGCATTGCATGCATTATTTTAAGTTAATATAAAAGTTGAGGGCTTGTATATAAATAACCATAATATTTTATTATTATTTTATTCTTCTTCTATGAGCAATGGCTGCATTTCCTCCAGCTACCGCAGTCAAGGCCCCATTCATGGAGGAGTGGGTGTGTTCGATCTGGTCGGGGCAGTTGACTACAAGGGAGAGGAGGAGGCAGCCGAGCTTGAGGAGACACCACCCCACTCCACCACCGTGTACTCCATTCCACCACCGTGGTCTCCAAGGCCGAGCTCCGCCACACCATGGGCCGGCGAGGTGACAGCTCACCGCGCCAAGCTGATGGACTCGTGCCAACACTGTTAGCGTATGTCCCTGATGGCCACGCTTCCATCACCGTGCCTCACCAGAATCAACATCACCACCTTCACCGCCATCACCAGCAACCACCACCGCTGCCGCCGCAACTCCATGCTCTGCATTTTCATCTCCCCCATTAGTTAAGATGTCCGGGAAGTTTCCCGGACGTCTGAAGCTTGGCCCCATATCTTCTTCTTTCTTCTTCTTCCTCTGTTTCACTTCACCTCAAAAATAAACCCAACAACACGCCGTCCCCACGTGTAGTAGCAGCTGGCCTCTCCTCTAGCCCGCGCCATCACCAGCAGCTTCTCCCCGCTCCATCAGACCCACCATCGCCTCCAGCCACGCACGCATCCCGCACGCCCCTCCAGCTGCTCAAGCCTGCACCTCCGCACGCGCGCCCCTCCAGCTGCACGCACCAGCCCGCACTTCCAACAGTGTGCCTAAGCCCTTGCTGCGCACCTGTAAGCACAGGCGCCCACTTCCAGCCCACGCGCACCTTTGTGCGCCTGCACTTCACCGCACCACTGCCTGCAGCACCCACCACACCTGCAGCATGCAGCAGCAGATGCACTCCGCCTTCACCTCACCCCGCACAGCCTGCAGCAGTATGCATCCTCCAGCAGCACCACACTCTACACGCGTGTAGTCCAACGCGTGCGGCCTCTCGCCAGGAGCCTTCCTACACTCCATGCGCGGCCAACAGCCACCGGAACCCACCTCCACCGTACCTTCGTTCGGCCACCTCAAGGTACCTCGCACCTCGCCACAACCGCCATCACGGAGCCCTCAGTGTAGAGATCCTCCTCCGAGCTTCACACTTCCAGCCATTTCCTCCTCCTCGCACACGGACAAGGGGAAGAATTTCCCCTGTTTTGCTATAGTAAAGTCCCTATTAATATTTACATTTTGTACCATTGTCAACTTTTTTTATTATTTTATTAATATGCATTGCAAAATATATCCCTTAGTTGTGCAAAATTGCCATTTCAACATGTTCTCTTGGTGTTTTCTTAATCTGAAGGCAAATTTGGCTCGATTTCTCGACGAAACTAACCGTGAACATATGTTTTTAATTGGTGCAAGTTTAAATATGTCATTGTCTCCCTATGGTTACGACCTGCTCCTAATTGAGTGGTTATATTAATTGTTGATTAGTCGATTTTTCCACCACATAGAACTACAAATGACGCATCATTTTATGTGATAAATGACTTTAAAAGTGAAGAATCAACTCGTCATTCACCGCATGAGTAAGGCTAGCAAGTTGTCGTGGGTATCAGCCCATTAGCTGGTTGTCCAGATCTCAACTCATAAAATGCACAAGAATTATAAAACATTAAAGAAGAAGTGGGGAGGTAATATAATACAGGGAGATATACACTGGGTTCACCCTTGTGTTGACCCAACAAAAATAAAAAGTAGGGAGAAAGCTACTGGTCTAATAGATACACCTTTAGGCAGGATTTTTTCCTTTTTTTTCGGGTCACCTAGGGGCGTAGAAAGCCGAAGTTCATTTTAATTGCCATTAAGCTAGTCTATTACTATCACAATAAGATGCTTAATACTAAGAATCCTTTTTGAGTCTTGGGTGGATTGGGTAGCCATAAAAAGTTACCCTGAAATCCTCAAACACCAAAAATAAGAAAAAAAAATGAGAAAAGATGAAAAAGAAAAAAATATGTGTTTGCTTCTATATAGAATAAGGCGAGGACTCGGGCGGTCGTCATTTTGGCAGTCAACCCGGGCACTATTGAGTCTTAGTGAGTTAGGTTCTTAGTAGAAATTTCCTCCTATTGATAAGAAACTTCTACCTAAGTGATCAATTCGTAATTTTAATTGTAAATAGCATTTAGGTCAAACCTTGCTAGGGACTAGCAAGGGGTAGTCATGGGGATATGATGACTCTACAATGTTCAGTGTTAATATTATCAATTAGAGTCATTTTCGGGGACACTTTTGCGATAATGACATTATAATGGGCTTGAGGGCATTGCATGCATATTGCATGATCTTTACATTTTAATCGCTTATAATGAATGTTTAATAACCATGTGCAAAAGTCTATTTTTGAAACAGGCCTCAGATGAGCGATCGAACTGTGGAAATGGATTTGGATCGATGAACGGAGTCAAAAGACTCATAATAATACCAATTCGATCTCTGTAGCTCCCACAACATGCTCAATAAGTCCTGATCGTTGATCCACTGATCAAGGACACAAAATGTGACACATGGCTTCTGCTCATGCATCCCATCGTGCTTCAACCAATCCTTCACCATGCGTTCACCTCCGTCAGATCTTCATCAAACACACGCCATCGCTCAAATGCTGCATCGTCGTTGTGACCATCTGCGTGTATAGCACAGTGGCCGAAGGCCTTATCCACTCCAGCAGGAACGAGTTCAAATCACAGAGGCCACTCTCCTAGTGCGCCCAAATTGAAAATTGGGTCATTCGATCTGATCTACGGTCAAGAACAAGGCACGACAAGCACCATCCAGCCATCCGCGTGAAACGCGTGCGATCAGGCACGCCCATCTGACACGCGTAGGCTGCGATTTGAGGTGCAGGCGAGGTTTGAATCCAGCTGTCCAATCTTCGATTGGATGACTTAAACGACTCATGCATTGTGCACATGCAGAGGCAGCTGGCACGTTGAAGGCATGAGGGCAGGGGAAAGGGCAACGGATGTGGCGGGTCTTTAGCGACATTTTGAATATCGCTATTGACCCAATGATGAATTTGAGCCCTTTCCTCAACTATAAAGAGGGCCCTTCCCCTCCCATTTGCATCCATCATCCACCCACGAGATACCACCACCTTGTAGAGTTCCAAGCAAGGTCACGAAGCCACCGAGCCACTGACGTAAGCCTCTCCACTACCATGGCTATCTCAACATGCTCTTCATCCTTGTTCTTATTTTTATTTTAGCTTATAGTGTAGTTCATCTTTGTTAGAGCATTCATCTACATTATGTTGATTACACATTGTTGATATATTAATCTTATGATATCTTGAGCATGGTTTTCTAACCCTTTCTCTCTCCCTCTATCTCTTTCTCATTCTCTAATCGGTCTTCAAGCGAACAAATGACATATTTATGTGACACGAAAGCAAATATTTGATCTAATTATTGCCTCCCTGTGTTCAACACTTGGACTCACCTCTGATTCTTTATTTAAAATTTACATCGTAAATGCACTACAACGAATGGTACACAAACGCTTCTGACAAACGTCAAGAGGGTACCTACAATCACAACAAGAATGGAGACAACTGAGGTAAAAGATAAGACAAGAAACATGGGAAATCAAAGAGCGTTGCTTCCCAGGCAACGGTGCCAAAATGTTGATAAGAATTTCTACGGTAAAAGATTTGAGTTTGGGAAACCATCATTGTAGTCACGTAAAAATCCATCAAACAGACAATTTAACTGAAACTCTGATGAGTCCCGAGTCGAACACGGGGAGGCAAACATTTGATCAAAAACCACTTTGGAATTATTGTCACAAAGCAAATTAGTTGGTTGAAATTAATCTACTAGCTATTCTACTTAAAGAATAATTAATAGAAGAGAAAGAAAGAATAGTACAAATAAAGAGAAAATAGGGAAAGAATATACAAATGCTTCACGTCCATCATGTTCATTACATCTAATTGTTACAACTAGAAAGCAGGAAATCTGCACTAGAAAGTGGTAAAAAAAGATGGGGGTGAGAAGTTATCCTCCTCGATGGCTGCTTGGAGAATGAGCCACGCTGATGGGGCACCCGGACAAGGGTGGTGAGATGTTGGACAAAAAAGGATGTAGACGGACGATGGAGGATAGAATAATGCAATGCTGTAGCAGGATCCGCTTCCCAAATGGCAGTGAGAGGACAACTGCAGGCACTCCACAAATGGGATGAGAAGATGGAAAAATTCTTTATCACTCTAATGGAGCATCTCGGGTTTGGGATTAGCTCATAGAGCTTTGGAGGAGGTGAGAGAACAAAGGAAGGGATGGAGAATAAGGAGGGGATGTAGGGCTTTTATATAGTTGCATACATGGGGGCAAAAAGGTCTTTTAAAGGCTTGAAATTGATGGCAGGGTCATTAGTGACGATTATGCATATCGCTAAAGCCTACACATTGGTAAAGCGCGCATTCATCTTTGGTCGTGTGATGGGGATCGGAGCACTTAGAGCGTGCCATGTCAACCAGCACCTTGTCTTCAGCCGTTCACACTTCATCGCTCTCGAGGAAGATCCGCTCATCTCATTATCCTACCGCATGCGTAGCGCTCACATGAGATTGTGTGTCAGAAAGCATGTCATCGCACGCATGTGCATCCAGCACTCCTTGTAGTGCCATGTCATCACCTGCATAGCTGCTTAATCACACATCAATGGCTAAAATTAGTCGTGACCACTCTTTCGCTCGATTTGAGGCCCACAAGGTCTCGACCACGGGCCTCCACGTTGTGAGTGAGTAGTGTGACCACTGTGGCACGTGGATGGATTATCGAGCTGTGAATCATGGATGGAGATCCAATGGTCGAAAATCAAAGTTTGTGAGCTCTTCGAAGGAAGCAGGCAACGTGGCATGCGTATGACCGTTGGCTGGGCATCCAATGGTTGGGATTTATCGAGCAGGTGGAGAGGAGGTGCTACGAGCAGTGTTGGGCGACAGTGATGATGCCACGTGGTGCCATCATGCCTGTCCATCTTGTTTGACTTGTAGATGGTGCCATAGATGTTGGATTGGACTGATATTCATGCCGTTGCATTGCAATCATCTAACTGAACCCATCTGTGTGATTGGATTTGTCATATGAGGTAGGGATTTTACACCACCTTGCCCCTTGACCTCTGATCTTTCTCAGACTATATCTGACACTACGAAAATCCTATCAGGGCGATCTCGAAGGTAATGCACTTCGATCGTCGCCCTGATCAGATCCATATGGTTGGATCTTCAATCCGAGGCCTCGATAAATATTCCCTTGTCCCCTGACCACAAAAAGGAAAAATTAGCCTATAATTTGTACAATCTAACCTAAATGTAGAATGATGCATGCTATGCAATATTTATAATATTGAATGCAATAATATGCCTAAGAACATGCATAAATAGACAATTTATGTGACATAGATGTGTCTACATCAATTTTCTTTTTATGAATTCAAACAAGTTTGAGTTTCATAATCAAAGAGAAATCAAGTTGTATTGGTGAATGCAGATTTCCTTTAGAATGTTGAACTAAACAAAATGAAGAGAAACCTTAATTGATTTGATTCCTTAAGCTGAAATGTTACTATCAATGAATCTTTTCAAGCTTTTCTTGATCAGTAGTGATCCAAACATAGTAAACAACACCACTACTGGAAAGAAAATCAAACAAGGATTCCAAAAAATATTTTCTTATTATTTTATAAATTCATTTGGTATTTTTTTAAGATTTTTCTTTGTGCTGGTGTTAAAGTCTAGAAATGATACCTGTGAGTATTTTGGACTTTTCAGTAACACCACTCGCCACCAAAAATTTTGGTGATTTTATATTTTGTGTAGAATTTTACAGGGATTTCAAGAAGCTAAATTTCACAAAAATTGGACAAGTAGAAAAATTCTTAAAATTCAGGGACAATAACAAAATAATGAAATTGGAGGAGATTATCTCCTATGGTCTGCGAATTTTTAAAAATTCCCTACAAATCCAAATGCTCTGAAACTTGGAATAGATGTTCCTGACTTAATTTGGAATCTTTGGGTGAATTCAAGATTTTAGGAGGCCTGTGGTGTCGGGAATTGATTTTTAAGATTTGGACAGAGGTCTGGACCTGAAAATCAGAGTACCAACACCTTTCAGTAGAGTGGTATTAATTATTTAAACAAGAAAACAATGGCTTTTAAAAGTCACCACCCTACCTAATTGTTATGTTATTAATCTTGAGAACCTGATTTAATTTTTTTTTGTAGTTATTACAAAAAATTATGTGACAAGAAGGATGGCACTAACCATGAATTTGTGGGAAGAAAAGGAACTTCAATCTTTCGCTTCCAAAATTCTCGCTTTCTTCCTATAGTGCTTGCACACACAAAAAGAAACAGAGAAAAGGGGATAAGATCCACGTATCAAGCAAGAGAGACAAGTTAATGCACAGGTATGACTCCCCAGCAACAGCGCCAAAAAGTGATGGCGAAAATGCACCATTTGAACTTAGGATTTTTATTGTTGTAACGTGAAATTCCGATCACTTTTAAAATTTATAAAAATTGAGTACTTGGAAAGTATTCGGGTGATCCGAAGAGAGGTAGAAATGCACCTTTCAACACTCTCGCTTTAATTCAGGAAATAAACTTTCTTTTTGTGATTTTTGAATATAATATTATTTTGGAGTTTTTGAAATGACAGGCAATTGAATATGGAAATACGAAGGAAGATTACACCTAATTGCTAAAGACTAAGTGTTGCGTGCGTTTCACTCAACTCAATAATTAAGTTAATTTTACTTGATTAAGAGTAGAAGAAATCATTTAGGTTAACTCGAAGTTGTGTCGATTGTGCAGTATAGGGTTGAATTAACCTAACATTTTAGAAATTTTTACTGGTTGAGTCCAGGTCGTTCACTGGGAGTCATAATAATTTATTCCAAATTCACCAATTTTCTTTTATCTCAATAAGTTTAGGAGGTATAACTAGTTTGATTTTAAAAACATGAATTTCGTCAAAATATTTAAACAATAAAGAATATACAAAATTCCATATGCAAAACATATTTAATTAAAATGATCTACTTTATTAACAAGTAAACATGCTAGCTTTTCAATTTTATTTCATTCCAAGAAATTAAGGCAATTAAAAGTTATTCTATTAAAACATGCCTTTTTACAATTAAGAACAAAAAGTAATTATGCAAGAAAAATAATATCCTTCATTTTATCTTCTTCAACCTCTCATCTTCTTCTTTCTTTCTTTTCTTCTCTTTCGAACTCCTTTCTTACCTTTCTTCTTTTCATCCTGACTTTTATCCTCTTCCCTTAGTCTTCTCCTGCCTTCTCTTCTTCCCTTAGTTTTCTCCTTTGTTCCTTAGTCTCTTTTCCTTAACACTCCTTAGCACCTGTGCCCCTTCTTTAGCTTTCAGCTTCAACACTTAGCATCCTTTAGCAGCTTCTCTTTTCCTTAAACTTTCAGCTGAACCAGGTTTTTTTAGTTTTTTAACCAAAAGTTATTTTATTTGCGATGAGGTTCTTTCGAGGATACACAGCACCCTGAGACCAGGGTGGGACCAGACCCTACTCGGTCCTTGCCAAAATCTCAATTAGGTTTGTTTCGATTCATTTGTTTATCGGTTCAATCTCAAGCCATTTCAGCTCAACCTAGCCTCCCAGGCCACTCTCGCCCTCCCAGGGCACAATCTCATTCACGTGCCCCTAAGGGCGCACACCCGCAGGCATAGCCCGCACACACACACACATGCAATGCTCAAATCAGATGGAATCGGTAACCGGTGCGTCGAGCGCTGACGACTGAATAGCCAGAGAAACAAATTACTTTTATCCCCAGGCATGCACTCGTGAACAACCGAGGTTGGACTATCCTACCCCTTCCAGACCCGAATTCAAATGTTCATAACTTTCTACTCAGAGCTCCAAATCAAATGATTTCAAGTTTATTGGAAAGCTCTAAGGGTAATTTACACAATTGCAGGGTCAATTTAATGTTTTAATGATGTTTTCCTTTTCAATTTAAAAGATGAAATCAGGGGTTCCTACACGATTTTTACTAGCCTGGAAGTGAAATTAAAACAGGAGAGTCCTTAGATGGACTTCTCTTTTCTATTGAAAGGTCTGTACATGTTTTATAAGTAATTCCACTTCTGTTAGAGTAGGTTTTAAGCTCTTAAGACCTTCAGAACCTGTAGAGAAGCTCTGCACTTCTCTGAAAGCTTCAGAGTTTGATTTTCAGACATCAAAATGTGCAACAAACACTTAAAAGTGTTTCTAATCAATTTAAATTAATTCTAAGGGTTATAACAGATCAATCTGGGTAGGTTTTAAGTTTAAATTTCATCAAAATACTTCTGTTGGTTTGGGTTCGAAAGTAACCCAAATTGGCAGAAACTAAATACTCACACATTCATTAAACTGAGCTCACATTAATCACTTTCAGATCATCAAATAAGATCTCAGAAATAGTTTTCACTCCTCAAAATCTCAATTCAAGCTCAGATCTCCATTATCAGACTCATATTTGACTATGGAAGCCTCAAGTTTGACTTTCTGTTTAAAATCTTCTCCCAAGAAATTAATGCCTCAAATAAGGTCTTCTCATCATCCAGAACTTATTCAGATCTTCATATTTGTGTTCTAACCTTGATTCCTAGGGTTTTAGGCTCACCGCCTGAACATAAAAAGGTGGGTGTTCGACATAATCATTCAAAGTTTGTTACAATGTTTTAAAGGTTTAAATAGCTTCAGTGGGCACTGAAGCTTCTGAGCTCATTAAATGCTCTTCAGATCTTTCATAACAAACTTCTCCAACTCGTCGAAGTTGGGGAAGATGAAATCAAATCTATAGCACCAGTGGCTAAATCTTTAGGCAAATATCTTCAAAACAATCAGTGATCCTTATTAAACTATTTTGGAGCTACTTACCAAGTTCTAGAGAATGATACACAGTTTTGGCTCGCTGGAGCTCGCCAGAGCTCCGGTGATTCCAAAAAATATGAAATTGTTTGTACATATTGTTAAAACTAACCATTTTTTATTCAAAAGGGATCCTGAGGTTACAAGGAACCTCAGTATCACTTTTAATTCCTCATTTGTCTCTTAAAGTGTAAGATTTGACAGAGAAATTATTTTCTTAAAAGATTTGAGTGGTTAAAGCTCAGGACTTGTTTAACCACTCGATTGAGAGGTTAAATCAAGTCAATTGATGTTATTATTTATAAATATGTATTTAATTTATAGTTTGAACTGTTCCTCAGCCGCCATGGACAGCGAGCTCAGGAACTTAATTAAGATTTGGGCGTTTAATTATAGATGATAATAATAGGTATTATAATGTCAATTAGGGTTCATAAGTGGTGATAAGTGATGAAAGAACCCAATGAAAGTGGAATTAAATCGACTACTGTCACCGTGCGCAGTGATAGTAGTTGGTGAAGGTGAGATTTGAATTAGGCATTTAGGTGATTTAATTAAACGATTAAATGATTTAGAAGTGATCATGGTGGATACAGGAAGGTGGATAGTGAATTAAAAGACAAGATTGAAGCTTTGGCGAGCTCAAGGAACTCGCCGGAGTCGGAGGAGATGAAACTAAATTCTGAAATTACTCTAATCTAACTAACTAAACTAACTAAGCTAGCCTACTCCTACTCCTACTCCTAATCTACTATTACCTGGATGAAGGGTCAATAGGGTTCCGTCGAAGGTTCATAGCGGACGACGAAATCAGAGGGTTGAAGAAAGATCTCCGACGGGTGGATTTGAGGTGGAGTGGAGGAATCCTAGGGTCAGCGCCTTTGTTAGAGGTGCAGAAGACCACGGCGAATCTCCTCGGCTGCTTAAGATGGACGGAGGAAATCGGAAGATGGAATGGGAAGTTGCCGGAGTTTTGGATGAATAGCCTATCGAAGTCGGCTACAGTGTTAGAAGAGGGAAGGGAGCCAATTTTAATAAAATCAAAGGTGTGAGGGGGTATTTATAACAATTTGTCGCGAAGAGAGTGGCAGGGTCTGGCCGAAGAAGGAGCTCGAGGAGCTTAACCTCCGTCATCGTCTCCGACGACGGTGAGGTTATCTCCCACTGAAAAATAGGATTCTCGGTTAATCCAGACCGATGGATGAAGTGGAGGTGGTGAGCGCAAGCTGCAAGAGCTTGGACAAAGAGGGATGATGTCGGCAAGGCGGTAATCGTGGGGTGGGGTGACTCTCTACCGCCAGCTGTTCATTCGGCTGGAGAAGAAGAAGAAGAAGACGAAGAGGGGCTTAGAAGTAATAAACCTTAAGGACCTATGTGACAAATAAGGACCCGACTGTAATGAAAAGTAAGGACTAAAATGTAAACCCAGGTTTTGAAGGTTTATTTTAACTTAGATCTTTTTCACCTTTCTATATATGTTAGTAAATAAGGTAAATATTATGTTTACACCTTGAATTTACATTTTTAACCTTTCTAGGTTAATTTATTAGATTAAGTAAAATCACTTAAGTTATTACATACTTAGGTTTACATTATATTTAAGTTACTTATCTTATTAATTAAGGGAATGATTAATAGGATTTCGAGTCCAACTATTATCTAGATTATTAATAATGTTAATTGAATGATAAAATGTCATTTTTAACTTATTTTAATGTCCTTAACTTAATATCCCTTATTCTATAATTAACCCTTATATGTTCATAACCTTAGCTAATTAACTAGGAAGACTAGTTAATTAGGGGTAATTAGAGATCATGATGAGTGTCTCATCATACCCCCAAGCCAAAGTTTTGCTAGTCCCTATCAAAATTAACTAAGACTATGATGACTTAATCCACTTGGGTCTAAATTATTATAAATTGTAACTATGTAGAGGAAAGCTTAGGTCAGAAATTTTTAAATTTAATATAAATGATTAATGTATAGAGCATGTGTGAAAATTTTCTTACTTGGACTTATACTTATAACATTTTCAAAACATACTTAAAATAATTTGTAAACAAGAATTTTATTCAAGATTAGAATTCTTCAAAAATCTCTTAATCTTTGTAACTATTCTTAACTCAAATTAGAATACAAAGTGTTTTAAGAAAAAAAAAACTTAAGGATTGAGAATTAAATTTTAACTCAAAAACTCAAATACATTTTAGTTAATCCCTTGTTTATGATATTTGACTTTTATCAACATATGTTTAAGCATATTAACCAGATGCTCATTATTAATCAAACTTAGAGTAGTAAAACTCTAATTTACTAGCCTACAACACTAAAGATTAACTTCTAGACCTGGGATTCTGTCAATTCATCTCCTTTAAGTCTCAACTTAAAATCTTCAAAACCCAATTTCTTAGGCTTCACTGCCCAATACCACGGTTCAGTAGCTATGATTTTAAAACATCTGTGCTTAATGAAGAGAATTGTCCTAAAGACATCCAAAGTTACAAAAATCCAGATCTTAAGACATCACTTTCTAATCCCAATTATTCCAATTCAAGACTTTGGCTTGGCCTTACTCAGGTTTGGTTGCTTTCTCCTCACCTGTTTTCTATCCCAAGGTCAACACTTTTTGTGTATATTTTTTCGGTGGACCACTGGGTCACTTATTCCTAATATTTTTTCTCCATATTTTTTTTCCCTTTTTCTATAGGTTAGAACACCCATTCATAGCGAGGTGTTCTGTTTATTTGATGGAAGGAAGGGTAGCATCCATTTGTATTGAGATGCTTTTATTTATTTATGGAAAAACTGCATAAGCACCCATTTTTAACAAGGCACTTAACTGCAGGGTGTTTTATTTATTTTTTTCTTTTTCTTTTCTTTTCTTTTCTTTTTCCTCCTCATTTTTCTTACTACCATTATTCTCCAAATCCTTTTTCTAGGTGAGTGGCACATCCTTCACCCTTTCAAGAACCGCCTCACGGAAATCCTTGGACTAAAGAGGATTCAGAATTGATCTCTTAACCTCTGTATTTTCACGGTCTCAGATGTTAACAAGACAATTCTATGTGAGTGAATTTAGATGTTTAGGTTACTTAGCTCTCAAACCAGAGCTTGGACAATAAAGCCCTTTACTCTTAGGTTCTTCAAATTTTTAGTTTCCTCCTATAGGATCCGTCAAGACAAAATTTACCAAGTCTAGTTATTTATCTCTAGCTTGTAAGTTTTGTAAACTAAAATTCTACCAACTCTCTATCTAATTAACTCTGAATATCTGGCCTTTTACTTAACCTTATGATAAAATCAAATTTTCAAAAATCAAAAGGATTACTTAATCTAATTGATTAAAAAGTTATAATTCAATTCCAAAACTTAAGTTAAAATCTTAACACACTTACTTTCTTAATTCAGGGTAAGAATAGAAAAACAAACCTTTAAAAGATTTAAAAGAATTCCTAAATTCAAATAAAATCTTGTTTTAAAAATTTTAAACACAAAAGTGTGTTTTTACAAAATGTTTAAGTAAAATCTAATTAAGAATTGAATGCTCTCAAATACTTATATATATTCTATATACATTTTAAACTTCTGACCTAAAAGAAAAGTAAACTCTTAATTACAATATATATATTCTTCTTCTTTTCTTCTTTATTAATAATGAATAAACCCCTCTTATTATTTTTATGAATTTTTCTTTTCAAATTTTTTTATTTATATATTTTTATTTTTATATAAGATTTTTTTCAAGTTTTATATGAAATTTTTTAAAAATTTTCATATTTTTATGAAATTTTTGAATTTTTTTTAAATTTTTATCATTTTTAGATTTTCTATTTTTTGAAATTTCGTGGATATTTAATTTTTATGTGTTTTTATCTTTTAACTCACTCTTAAAGTAAAAATTTCACTTCAACACCCCCCAAGCCAAAATTTTACAATGTCCTCATTTAAGAAGGGTAAAAAGATATGAAGTGAAAATTTTAAAGTGTATAAGAAAATCAAAAAGGATGAAAATAGAAAATAGCTATGTATAAGTGCTAACTTTTATGCCTTCAGCTAGGCATAAACCCTAGTAAAGAACTCCTAAAAAGAATAGGTATACGGTAAAAGAAGAGGAGTTATGAAAGAATTAGATCAAAAAATTAGAAAACAGATTAAACCACTCAATCAAAACTCGTCCTGAAATTGCCTAAAATAAATCTCAAAGATCCAAAAATCAGATTCTTGTGACAATCTCCAAAAGATCAAAGTGAATTAGATCTGATTTAGGTTGAGATGTAGAACATTTAATATTAAGGCAATTAATAGAAATGTTTCCACCAAGTTCAGAAGATCAGCAAAGTCAGTTTTGGTTCTCAATAATAGGTGGATCATTTTGATACAAAATAAGTTGCTGATGCGGGTTTGATGGGTTATTTTCAGGTAATACAGAGGACGGATTATGATTAGAATCAAAGGCCTGATTAATGAAATGGACTTAGCCTTGGTTTTGCCTAGGATTTGGCAAATTCCTAGGATTCCTAATTGGCTGAGATGGAAGGGTACCTGGCTGACGAGACTCAGCCAAAAGAGTGATCTGATTTCATAAATCAGCCAATTCTACCTTACATTCCCTATGGATCTCAGTGAGAGCTTCAGCATTTTGTCTCTGACTCTCTAACACAGCACTAAAAATCTGGTCTAGTTGTGTATCTCTATTTGGCCTAGAGTAATTCTGCATAGTCATCGGGCTAGGCCTTAAATTTGATTGCTGAGGAGGAAAAGGAGGTGGGTTAAAATGGGTCTGATTTGGATAATTTGGTCTTTGATTTTAATTTGGATCAGCCCAAGAAAAATTTGGGTGGCTTCTCCATCCAGGATTATAGATATTTGAATAAAGGTTTGGTCTTGAAATATTTTCCTGGATGGCGTGTAAACCAAAAAGATATGGCGTGTTTTCTGCAACAGTTAAGGGTGGGGAAAAGGGTGGGTAAGATTGTGGGACGACGGTCCCTCCTTGGGTTGGTGAATGAGTAGATAGAAAATCCAAGGAAGATGGATCTCTAGAATCCAGATTATTCACAAATTCCCTCCCTGCGAGAATTTACGAAACAGGTAAATACACGGGATTCGTAGCAAGTTGAGGGGTAAGAGTCTTCATTGTGTTTCTAACCTCGTCGAGATGCTTTGCTACGATATCTACTTTGTCCAGTTTTTCTGCAATAATCTCTAGATCCTTTGAACTGGACGGATTACCGATCTCATCAATGCCCTTATGCGGATTTTGATGATTCGTATTTGCTCCTCGCAAAAATTTTGACATTGATGCATTATTGATTGAGTTTTCCGCCATCCCTTCAAATAATTCTGAAGCGGATTTTGCATCGTGATTTAGAAAATTCCCTTCACAAGAGGCATCGACTAGATTGCGAATGCCCTCTTGTAAACCATAATAATGGATATGCATGAGTTGCCAACGAGGGATGTCATGATGTGGGCATTTCCTTTGCAATTCGTGAAAACGTTCCCACGCTTCATGAATTGGTTCTCCTTGATTTTGATTGAAAGTAGTAATAGCTCGCCTTAAAGCATCGGTTCGACCAATTGGAAAGAATTTCTTCAAAAATGCTGATTCGAGTTCAGCCCAAGTTGAGATTGGTCTTGCTATAGTTCTATACCAATAAGTTGCTTTATCTTTAAGGCTAAAAGAGAACATTTTCATTAGTAGGATTTCCCTATTTCGATTTCGAGGACCAAGAGTTTGAGATAAATTTTTAAGATCTTCAATGTGTTGAAATGGATTCTCGGATGCAAATCCGTGAAAGTGGGGGATTAAACCTATAATGTTTGGCTTAAATTCTGGATCATTTTCCCTAATAGGAATCCTAACATTAGGCTCTACTTGTGCATTAGGTGGGTTATAATAACCTCTAAGTAGAGGCCTTGGATGATTGATCGGTAAATCAGGATTTTCAAAACCCACCTTAGTTCGAGGTGAAGAACAGGTTTGAAGAGTTTGTAAATTATTTAAGGTTGTTGTTAATAAATTGGTTTGTCTTGTTTGCTCTAGCATCCTAAGGTTCTGGTTCAGGAGCGCCTCATGAACATCAAAAGGCGGCATCTCCCCCTGACCAGAAGAAGAAGGGATCTCGAGATTAAGATTCTACATTGAATCCATAGAAGTAAATGGATCAGACGGGAAAACCATTGGTTGCTTATCTGCAACCGGCCTAGGATCACCTGTCAACAGTGGTGCAAGAGGTAGATGCAAGGATCGCCTCCCGGCTATAAACGAAAAATAAATGTGAAAAGGCACACGCACACCACCAATAAGAAAACAGCGGCACAAAAAACCCACAAAACAATGCAAAAGACGTGGGTTTTGCTCTTCTTTCAAAGGAAAGAAGAAATTCCTAAGATATAAAAAATAATTTGACGCAAACAAATAGAGTAACAGTATCAAAATACAGGTCCTAATTCATGACTACGCTGGTGCATACCTTAAAGCTCAAAGGTCTAAGGTCTAGGATCGAGACCGCTCACTACTGGCTCCCCGAGGCTCTAGTAGTGAGATAGACTTGTTGATCTTTGGCCAAAGCACTAAGAGATGCAAAGAGCAGAGATAGAAAAAATAGGCTCGTGTGACTCAAGTGATCGCGCTATGTGCGCAATAGCATGCAACAGACGATATTGATATAAAAACCCACATGCATTCCGCAAACAGATTTAAGTTACCAATTTTACTTCCTCTTTTTCAAGAATATATCAATTAAACTACAATGGCCACTTTTTATATCTTTTCAAACAAAAATATGTGGTCTTTTTAATTCTTAGAGGACAGGGATCTACGTGGGTTTTCTCGTATTTTCCCACTGATGCGAGAAAAATAGTTTAAAAATTTTTCGAGTCATATCGCTCTTAATACTAGCAGAAAATATGCACTCCTAGGAGTGTATGCCTATAATATGCTGCTGCTTGTCAGAAAAGATGTACTTTTTTATTTTTTATTTTTAAATGCAATAAAACAAAAGATTAAGAAATGCTTACAGAAATGAAAGCAATAAAACTGATTCCTGCCTTCTCCTAAGATTACCCGCAAAGGTAAACTTGAAAAGAAGACAGAAAACAAAAACAAAAATGAAACAAAAACAAAACAAAACACACTAATTAGAACAAAAGTTAGCAAAAACAAAAATATTTACAAAATACCTTCTAATTAAACAATTAATCCATTTAAATTTTAGTGAATGCAAATATTTCCTCCCCGGCAACGGCGCCATTAAAATGATGTGTGCGTTTCACTCAACTCAGTAATTAATTTAATTTTACTTAATTAAGAGTAGAAGAAATCACTTAGGTTAACTCGAAGTTGTGTCGATTGTGGAGTATAGGGTTGAATTGACCTAACATTTTAGAAATTTTTAGTGGTTGAGTCCATGTCGTTCACTGAGAGGTATAATAATTTTCTCCAAATTCACCAATTTTCTTTTATCTGTATAAGTTTTGGAGGTATAACTAGTTTAATTTTAAAAACATGAATTTTGTCAAAATATTTAAACTATAAAGAATAAACAAAATTCCATATGCAAAACATATTTACTTAAAATGATCTACTTTATTAACAAGTAAACATGCTAGTTTTTCAATTTTATTTCATTCGAAGAAATTAAGGCAATTAAAAGTTATTCTATTAAAACATGCCTTTTTACAATTAAGAACAAAAAGTAATTATGCAAGAAAAATAACATCCTTCATTTTATCTTCTTCAGCCTCTCATCTTCTTCTTTCTTTCTTTTCTTCTCTTTTGAACTCTTTTCTTACCTTTCTTCTTTCCTTCCTAACTCTTATCCTCTTCCATTAGTCTTCTCCTGCCTTCTCTTCTTCCCTTAGTTTTATCCTTTGTTCCCTGGTATCTTTTCCTTAACACTCCTTAGCGCCTGTGCCCCTTCTTTAGCTTTCAGCTTCAACACTTAGCATCCTTCAGCAGCTTCTCTTTTCCTTAAACTTTCAGCTGAATCAGGTTTTTTTACTTTTTTAACCAAAAGTTATTTTATTTGCGGTGAGGTCCTTTCGAGGATACACATCACCCTGAGACTAGGGTGGGACCAGACCCTACTCGGTCCTCGCCTAATCTCAATTAGGTTCATTTCAGTTCATTTGTTTATTGGTTCAATCTCGAGCCATTTCGACCCAACCCAGCCTCCCAGGCCACTCTCGCCCTCCCGGGGCACAATCTCATTCACACGACCCTAAGGGTGCACACCCGCAGGCATAGCCCGCACACACACACACATGCAATGCTCAGATCAGATGGAATCGATAACCGGTTCGCCGAGCGCTGACGACTGCATAGCCAAAGAAATGAATTACTTTTATCCCCAAGCGCGCGCTCGTGAACAACCAAGGTGGCACTATCCTACCCCTCCCAGACCCGAATTCAAATGTTCATAACTTTCTACCCAGAGCTCCAAATCAAATGATTTCAAGTTTATTGGAAAGCTCTAAGGGTAATCTACACAATTGCAAGGTCAATTTAATGTTTTAATGATTTTTTCCTTTTCAATTTAAAAGATGAAATCAGGGGTTCCTACACGATTTTTACTAGCCTGGAAGTGAAATTAAATCAGGAGAGTCCTTAGATGGACTTCTCTCTTCTATTGAAAGGTCTGTACATGTTTTATAAGTAATTCCACTTCTGTTAGAGTAGGTTTTAAGCTCTTAAGACCTTCAGAACCTGTAGAGAAGCTCTTCACTTCTCTGAAAGCTTCAGAGTTTGATTTTCAGATATCAAAATGTGCAACAGACACTTAAAAGTGTTTCTAATCAATTTAAATTAATTCTAAGGGCTACAAGAGATCAATCTGGGTAGGTTTTAAGTGTAAATTTCATCAAAATACTTCTGTTGGTTTGGGTTCGAAAGTAACCCAAATTGGTAGAAACTAAATACTCACACATTCATTAACCTGAGCTCACATTAATCACTTTCAGATCATCAAATAAGATCTCAGAAATAGTTTTCACTCCTCAAAATCTCAATTCAAGCTCAGATCTCCGTTATCCGACTCATATTTGACTATGGAAGCCTCAAGTTTGACTTTCTGTCTAAAATCTTCTCCCAAGAAATTAATGCCTCAAATAAAGTCTTCTCATCATCCAGAACTTATTCAGATCTTCATATTTGTGTTCTAACCTTGATTCCTAGGGATTCAGGCTCGCCGCCTGAGCTTAAAAAGTTGCGTGTTCGACAGAATCATTCAAAGTTTGTTACAATGTTTTAAAGGTTTAAATAGCTTCAGTGCGTCGCACTGAAGCTTCTAAGCTCATTAAATGCTCTTCAGATCTTTCCTAACAGACTTCTCCAACTCGCTAGAGTTGGGGAAGATGAAATCAAATCTATAGCTCCAGTGGCTAAATCCTCAAACAAATATCTTCAAAATAATCAATGATCCTTTTTAAACTATTCTGGAGCTACTTGGCAAGTTCTAGAGGCTGAAACACAGTTTTGGCTCGCCGAAGCTCGTCGGAGCTCTGGTGAGTCCAGAAAATATAAAATTGTATGTATAGATTGTTAAAACTAACCATTTTTTATTCAAAAAGGATCTTGAGGTTCCAAGGAACCTCAGTATCACTTTTAATTCCTCATTTATCTCTTAAAGTGTAAGATTTGATAGAGAAATTATTTTCTTAAAAGATTTGAGTGGTTAACGCTCAGGACTTGTTTAAGCACTCGATTGAGAGATTAAATCAAGTCAATAGATGTTATTATTCATAAATATGTATTTAATTTATAGTTTGAACTGTTCCTCAGCCGCCATGGACAGCGAGCTCAAGAGCTTAATTAAGATTTGGGTGTTTAATTAGAGATGATAATAATAGGTATTATAATGTCGATTAGGGTTCATAAGTGGTGGTAAGTGATGAAAGAACCCAATGAAGGTGGAATTAAATCGACTACTGTCACCATGGACAGTGATAGTAGCTGGTGAAGGTGAGATTTGAATTAGGCGTTTTGGTGATTTAATTAAATGATTAAATGATTTAGAAGTGATCATGGAAGATACAGGAAGGTGGACAGTGAATTAAAAGACTAGATTGAAGCTCTAGCGAGCTCAAGGAACTTGCCGGAGTCAGAGGAGATGAAACTAAATTCTGAAATTACTATAATCTAACTAACTAAACTAACTAACTAAGCTAGCCTACTCCTACTCCTAATCTACTGTTACCTGGACGAAGGGGTCAATAGGGTTCCGCCGAAGGTTCATAGCGGACGACGAGATCTAAGGGTTGAAGAAAGATCTCCGGTGGGCAGATTTGAGGTGGAGTGGAGGAATCCTAGGGTCGGCACCTTTGTCAGAGGTGCGGAAGACCATGGAGGATCTCCTCGACTGCTTAGGATGGATGGAGGAAGTCAGAAGATGGAATGGGAAGTCACCGAAGTTTTGGACGTATAGCCTATCGAAGTCGAATACAGTGTTAGAAGAGGGAAGGGAGCCAACTTGAATAAAATCAGAGGTGTGAGGGGGTATTTATAGCAGTTTGTGGTGAAGAGAGTAGCGGGTTCTGGCCGAAGAAGGAGCTCGAGGAGCTTAACCGTCGTCGTCATCTCCGACGATGGTGAGGTTATCTCCCACTGAAAAATAGGATTCTCGGTTAATCTAGACCGATGGATGAACTGGAGGTGGTGAGCGCAAGCTGTAAGAGATTGGACAAAGAACGATAATGTCAGCAGGGCGGTAATCGCACAATAGGGTGACTCTCTGCCGCCAACCGTTCATTCGACTGGAGAAGAAGAAGAAGAAGAAGACGAAGAAGAGGGACTTAGAAGTAATAAAACTTAAGGACCTATGTAAGAAATAAGGACCCGACTGTGATGAAAAGTAAGAACTAAAATGTAAACCCAGGTTTTGAAGGTTTATTTTAACTTAGATCTTTTTCAACTTTTTATATGTGTTAGTAAATAAGTTAAATATTATGTTTACACCTTGAATTTACATTTTTAATCTTTTTATGTTAATTTATTAGATTAAGTAAAATCACTTAAGTTATTACATACTTAGGTTTACATTATATTTAAGTTACTTATCTTATTAATTAAGGGAATGATTAATAGGATTTCGAGTCCAATTAATATCTAGATTATTAATAATGTTAATTGAATGATAAAATTTCATTTTTAACTTATTTTAATGTCCTTAACTAAATTTTCCTTATTCTATAATTAACCCTTAGATGTTCATAACCTTAGCTAATTAACTTGGAAGACTAATTAATTAGGGGTAATTAGAGATCTTGATGAGTGTCTCATCACTAGGTGACAATAAGAAGTTCTCCCTAGGCTCACCCTAGGTACGTGAAGACCTAGGGTAATTAGAGAGAGGATGTGAGTGCACTAAAGTAGAAAGCAATCAAATAAAATGCGATAGAAAATTTGGAAAGGCAACTTTGAATTATGAAGGAAATTATTTTACAAAATTACTATTAGAGGAATGCTTCTACTAAAGGAATGAAAACAAAAAAATAGAAAACAAAATCCTCCTGGTGTGTTGGTGAAGAGAAGATCCTTGCTCCAAGCATAGCTACTCCTGGGCTTGAAAAGGATTTCTCCAATTCTTTCTTGAAGTGCTTCTCCAAAGGTGTGTCCTCCTTGGCAAGCCCTTGATGAACGTGCCCTAGATCCTCTATGAGTGGAAGGATTCGACTCTAAAACTTCTCTAAGGGTGGACATCAACCACCCTAAAGAATCTCCTCTTCTGGACGTCTTCCTTGCCTAGCTGGACCTCTGGCTAGCGTGAGCACAAGAGAAAAGGGAAGACAGGAAGGCATTAAGGGGACAGAGCATCCCCTTAATCTTCTTCTTCTCCTTCTTCTCTTGGCTGTGGGCTATGGTGGAGTGAAGGTCAGAATATCTATGGATAATGAAGCTAGAGGTGACTTTATGGTGGTGGTTATGGGTTATTATATAGGCTAAGTGTGTTGGTTGTTGGCGCTAACCATGGTAGTGGTAGGGTTATGTGTAGTGGAAGGTGATGGAAGGCAAGGATCAGATCTTAGGATGGTGGTTAATGGATGGAGGGTGAAAAGATGATTTTCGCTTTGGAAGTAGTTTTGCACATAAAATGACACGTCGAAGTAGTATCGAAGTGGTGGAAAATCGCTAATCAAAAAAATTAAAATTAACCACTCAAAAGAGCGGGTCATGTCCATAGGGAGGCATTGACTTGTTAAAACCCACAAATGTCAATAACTATTGTTCACAAATAATTTCCCAAAGAAATGAAGGCAAAACTCCCATTAGAATAAAGATACAATGATGGCTCAAGATGAAATCGCATTATGCCAAAAGAGGGAGAGGTTCATGAAAATGAGCCACATAAAATATTAGCTTAATTAAAATCATCCCACAATAAAGGCATTAGATGTAAAAACTAATCCACCCCAAAATAGGGTAATACTTTACCTTGTCGTGAGTGCACACGAGGGGTGATGATTGGTGGTGAGAAGCTCACAAGAGGTTGAGGGGAGCTAGACCTCAGTAGCGGTGGTGGTGGTGAGTCACGGTGTGGTTGGAGCTGACCGGATGGAGGTGTGATACCGTCGGTCGTGGAGGTGGCCGGTGGGTGGGCGATAGCCTACTGCTGCTATGAAGTAGCTCCAAGCACGTGGGAGAGCTGAGGTCGATTGTCCATCGAAGGTTGCACGGGAAGAGGAGGGTGGAGGTCGTCCCATGCGAACGAGGGGCTCGTTGCACGGCAAGGATGTTGAGTTCTTCATTAGGTGCAGCCGGTGGAGATGAAGAAGATAGTGTTGGTGAAGGAGGACAAGAATGGATGGTGGGTGCATCCCTGTTGCCATTGCGTGGTCTAAAGCATAGGGCACGCACGAAGGGGTGCAACGCAACAAACGGTGGCCACTGGTGGTGAGGTTGGAGGTGATGGTGATGGGCTATCCAGGTGTGTTGCTGTAAAGGAGAAATAGGGGAAGAAGAAGAAAAAGAAGAAAATGAAGAGGAAGGGAAGGTGGATGTGCATGGAGCTTGAGGACTGTGTTGGGTTGTTGGGTACATGGTTTTGTTGTTGAACAATGAAGAAACAGAGGAAGGTGGTGGTAGTTGGGTGTTGATGTAGTCGTGCACTAGTAGGTACACTCACGGTAATGCAAGCAAGTTCCAGACAATGGTGCGGCCTATCACGCTACACGTTCACTATGGTGGAGACTTGCCGCCACGGTTGAGGCCAATGGTGGTGGAGGTGAAGCACAGTATGGTCAGGGTGGAGACCTCTCAAGCTTGGTGGACTTCTCCTTTAGACCAACTGAGATGAATTTGAATGGGGTAAGAGGAGTGTTGAGGCCATTAAGGTCAGATCCACTCCTTTCGGCTCTTTGATTTCTCGAGAGTGATGGTGCTTGGCTAGCCGGCTAATCTCACGAAAGAGTGAATGTCCACAGTAGCTGTTATTCCTATGCGATTCCTGTAGGAGAGAAGAAATAAGTAAATAATTAATTATTGGATTATTTATATGCAACACTTTAAAAGAAATCCTATTTCTAATGCATGCTATCATATTTACTTGAACTATGCCTATTAGTGAGTAAAGCACTTAATGCTTCCTATGTATATGATGGAATGTGTGAATCAATCAGTTGTATAAATTAATTATTTACATCCTAATGCATGCTATATAAGTGTTAGAATTAACATAATGTCTAGGCATTAAAATATAGAAATAGCCCACAAATATGGGCTCATCAGAGGGCATGGATATGTTGGTGCCATTTGTAGGGATGTGTAGGGAGAGTTGTCCCCAACTCTTGGTGTGTTAGAGTTAAGGTGGCGTGGAGGGTAAGTGTAGGGTTAGGATGGTGTTTTAAGTGGTGGTTATGAGATGGAGGGCTAGGTGCTTTTGACTCCAAGGGAAAGGGTGTATGGAAGTATTGTTAACTGGTGTTAAGTTGGGTTGGTGCCAATTTTAGGCTGGGTTAAGGTTGGCACCACTTATGGAGGGTGAGGATGGATTGGATGGTGGTTGCTTTGTGGCGTGTAGGGTGGAGATAAAGGGTAGAGTTGGCACCAATATGGAGGAGTGTGGGTAGACCATTTTGGCGCCAACTTAGGGAAGGTTAAGAGGTGGTTATGGTGGTGGAGAGATGCTTATTTTTGGTGCCAAAATGATCTTCTAGAAGGGGGGCTAGGTGGATGGTGGAGATAGGTTTAAGGGAAGATGAAAGGTGGAGATGGAGGCTATGTGGTGATGCCAAAAATAGGTGGATGTTAAGGTGGCTTTTGTTGGTTGTTAAGGGACCAAAGGGTGCCTTAATTTGGAGCCAAATTGAAGGGGCGCATGAAGGTGTGTTTTAGCGCCAAATTGGTGGGTTAAGGTTTGGTTAAGTTGGGGTTAAGTGAGGAGGGTGGACGGCCATGAGTAGGGTGCTTAGGTGGAGCTAAGCTAAGCTAGGTTAGCTAGTAGGGTAGTAGTGGAGGGAGCTAGGGTTTTGAGGAAAGGCACTAAGGAAGAGCTGTCTGGATCTGCACTGAAGTTGCACTGAAGCTAGTGGCTACAGAAGAGAATTGCAAGGAGCTACCTTAGCTGGCTTAGCTTGTTAGTTCTTTGCTAATTGCTAAGCCAAGCAAAGGTGAGCTGCCTTCTGCAAAAATGAGTTGAGGTGAGCTAGGTCTAGTCTTCCCAGAGATTACCTAGATAGTTGGGGTAGCTAGCTTAGGTTTAGTAGTTCAACTCAACTAAGTTGAGCTGAGTTGAGTCTTCGGTAGCTGGACTTGAGCTGGCCTGAGCTACTTGAGGTCATCTTTAGATCACTAGAGCCGGGAAGTGCTCGAATGAGCTGCATTTGAGCTGAAGTGAACTTTTATCCACTGGGTTGAGCTAATTGAATTGATTGGAGCTAAGATGAGCTAGACTTAACTAAGTTGAGTTAGATCTAAGCTAATGATGGGAACACTATCATGTTCCCTAACTAACTCATTTTGACCCAATGAAGAGAATAAATGCTCCTACATAGCCAACTGAAGATCAAAATTCATTGCATAACCATTCTGAGATAAACACAAGAAACAAGGGGTAAAACTGTAATTTTACCAATGTAGTACAACCAAGAGTTTTCTCAAGGGCTAAACAAAGGTCAAATGGTCTTAATAAGATAATAAGTGGGTTGGATTAGATAGAAAAGGGTTCGTGCATATTCTGTGAATTAAATGACTTTTGAAACCCTAAAAATAGACCCACTTAATTAACCAAGGTTTTAGTTAGGATAAAATTCACTTAAAACCTCTGAAAATCATATAAAAATATTCTATAGAGTTTAGTACCTTCAATTTGGCCATTAGAACCCATCTTGACCTAAAATAGGGACTCAAATAATATTTACCCTAATTTGAGTTTTTGCATAAATTACCCAGTCAAACATAGTCAAAAGAAAAATCCAACTTCACCATTGGATTCTTGAGGTCCAACTTAAATTTGTACCAAAATTTGGACCCAAGATGAGTTTGCCTTGACCTAGTTTGAAAAAGGTCTTGTCTGATTACATTTGCGCTCCTAACTTTCAAAAACCCTTGCTAACAGCCCCCTAGCTTTCTCATCGTCTTCACAAGTAGGTCCCTCCACCATTATCGCGAAGGAAGCCTACTTCTGTGACCTTTAACTTGGAATTTCTCCTTGATTGCTTAGAGAATCTCTTCCAAAATTGGAAGGGAGATCCTCTGAGAAATTCCCACCAGTATGAACCCATCTTTGAGATCTGATTCCCTCCCAATCTCTCATACGAACGCATGGGAGATTTGGGTATCCTAACAAGCTCCCATCTTCGGTGACCTTCCAACCTTGGGAAGCTTGCTCCCCAAGCCCTAATAGCCCTTTGGAGCCCTATTTATAGAAGCCCAGATCTCCCTGACTTCTATACGCTCGAATTCGGTCGCAAATACCCTCAATTCTTCTCTTGCCCTTACAGTCGAAGGCTCCTCGACATCTGGCGACCTTCCCTACTCTTTCTCATCGTTCAACCACCATACCTGCAGCAGATTCCTCCTCCTTGCTCTCGTCTGTGTCTCGCAACACCAGCAGTTGCCACCTCCCTCTTGATCCTCGCCGTCCCCACCTCACCATAGCTACCTTCGTCTCCAACATTTGCCACACCAGACTCGATGCCCACGCTACCCCCCTTCATCCCTTAATGGCTTAGCTAAGTTCCCTATTCCCTCTATTTTCTTCCCTCTCTTTATTTCTCAAAATCCACCATTGATGCCCTTCGCACCTCCATCTCCTCCATCTCCGGCCACCACCTTCGGCGAGGCCATCCTACCTCCACAGGCCACCAAAGCACTCACTAACCCTCGCAGAACCTCTGCCACACTTCACTAAGTACTTCCCCTCTCCTTATTCACTTCTCCACTCACCCAAATCACCCCTCAAACACACCCACTCATACGCACACAATTCGCCGTAGGTACACACTCATGACCACCCACACGCCATGCCACCACCCCCAGCACATCCGCCGTGCTCTGGCGGACCTCCCTGAGCGTTTTGACATGGCCGAAAGGCTATGCTATTGATTTCAGGTTACAGACCCTATCTACCATTGGTGAGCAAGCTTCAAGCTTGCTTGAAGCTACCCCAGGTGCCGCCAAGCCCAGGTTGCTGTCCCAGGACGTGCGGAATTACCTCACACACGGTTCCAAGCCCTTAATTGAAGTCGTGTGCCTCCGCAGCTGCTGTAATTCGAAGATCAATCTTTGCTGTAGGCTCGTGAGAAAAGGGGCCATGGATAATCCCACCTCGGAAATGAAGAGGCGCTTGCACCTGAATAAATTGCAAAAGTGTTGTAAGCTGCTCGCCTCAATAACACGGGGTGAGGTCCTTCTCACCCACACTTGATCTCGTCGGCAACACTACCCTCGTGGACCAAGTTGACCCGACATACACTCCTCGCTCACCATGCATGTCGGTGAGCCTCGACCTAGGTACGCGCCCGACCTGATAACTCGAATACCTATGTGGCTCTAGTAGAGCGGATCCTAAGAGAGAAAGAGAGGAGAGTTGCGCGGGTAGGGGTATGGTTTTGCTACAGGGATCTTTGGCCGACACTTGGCAGATTCTGAAGAAGAAGAGAAGGCTAGGGTTGAAGGCAGAAGGAAGAAGAAGAATAAGAAGAGGCCAGAGCAGCAGCTAAATAGAAAGGGAAGGATCGCAGTAGAAGAAGAAGAGGAAGCCAGAAGCTGAAGAAGAGAAGGACCTCAGAGAAAGCTAAGGACAAAGAAAGAAAAGACAGAGGAAAAGAAAAGAAGATTAGGAAGAATCAGACACTTTAAGTCATCTGATTCCTTCATCTGACGACAAATTCTAGTTCTCATTGCATATTCATACATTGAGTTATTTGGTGATATTATAGGAGTATTTGGTGATCTACATCACCATTTTACTCCCATAGTTTTGCACATTGTTACTGCTATTATTGCAATTTCTTTCAATTTGAATTGTGATCTTGATGTCTAAATACCAATTTGCTCCCTATGTTAGACCTCGGAATTCTTTTCAAGCAATAAAATTGTATTTGTTTCCAAAGTGATTTCGACTATACTGCAATGCGATTATTTTAAACATTACTATCTCGCTTTGCGGTAAACATTTTGGCACCATTGCCGGAGAGCAATGGGCAATTTAGAATTCTCGATTATAATTCTTGATTTGGTACTAACTTGCTATATCTCTTTTGCTGTGGTTGTTTTAGGGAGAAGAGACATTCAAAGAAAGTCAGCCGCACAACAAACACACCAGGGGCATGTAAATTCTGATTAATCTCTCTCTTAAGCCCCTCATTCTAAAAAGGTTAAAAAGGATCAAATCAATTAGGGCTACTTGCTTTCCATTCTTAGATAATTCATCAAGTTGCCTAATTTGATTTCAACAACAAAACCTGATTTGTGCACCCATTTAAGGTAACTAGGGCTATCACATTCTTGTTTGAGCCCCAGATACCACATTTGGCAAACCAAATTGGACGAAAATTAGAGCTAATTAAGGATTCCAAGTTAGGGTTGTAGAGACACACTTACATAAACAAGAATGGAACTTTCCAAAATGATGTGTGCCTAACCCTTGGTTGAATTCATCTATTCAAGCAAAACCTAAAAATCAAGCTCTTAATCTCACTTGAATCCTAAAAGAGGGACCAAAAGCTTCTCAAAGGACAAATAGGTGAAGTTGACCCTCCATGTTGGGTCAACCAATCTTGAAATTAGGTCACTTTTTGCACTCAATACATCTTAAAGTTCAAGTGAAATCCTAAGCACCCTTGCTCTTAATTAAAACTGGTAGATTTAAGAGGTCAAGTATCCATTTTGGTCTACCTAGAACATCAGTGACAAGAGAGGTCGGGTGGGGGAAAACCTATAACACATGGGGGCGCTCTACCGCATAGGGGTCTTCATGGGACTCTCCCTCTCTGGCCGCCCAGGTAATTCTCTAGTGGACGGCATTCTAACTAAGGGGTATCATCCACCCTGAACCTCTATAGTCATCCAAAATTTTTGGGTGTCTTGATTGGGTCCATCACATTCTATTCTCATCCAGACCATCGGTGCATGTTTGGTAGGAGGTCCTTAAGATCATCCTTTAGACCTCCTTTAGTTATTCACTCCCATTGAGGCCAAGCCTCGACTTCCGTGTTTGTGCAGCAAGTCCATCACATAGACATCTCTTCTGATTCATCTGAGCCTAATTTCCCTTCATCCATCATCATGGCACAACCCGCAGAAGAAGAGAATAACCTTGAGAATCAACTTCAGCACCTCAATGATTTATTCCAAGCCTTTGTGAATCCACCATAGCGTCCTATGATGCGAGATCATTACAATCCTGCTGCGGTGGCAATCGAATCTCGAGTCCAAATCCCGGCTAGAGGTCTTGATACTAAACTCAAGCCCAACATGATTCATGCTATTCCAAATTTCATGGGCTCAATTCCCAGGATCCTTTCCAACACATTAAATAGCTCAAGCATTTGGACCTAACCTTCGGCTCAGATGTTTAGAATCAGGACATTCTTCTTGTGAAAATGTTCTCCTTGTATCTCATGGACAAAGTAGCTCACTGGTATCAAACTCAAATGTGTCAAATCAACACATGGGGTGAACTACAATCCGAGTTTCTAAATGAGTTCTTCCCAGTTGGTTGGACCAACGCTTTACAACACCAGATCACGCACTTCACACAGCAGCATGGAGAAGCACTTCACGAGGCATGGGATTGTTTCCTAGATCTCATGCAAAAGTGCCCCCATCACAAAGTTCCTAAATGGGAACAAGTCCAGTCTTTTTACTAGGGACTCTGTGAAGATATCCGTTTATTCGTCAATGCAACTTGCGGAGGAAATATCATGGGTCAACATGAGGACACTGTGAGGGAGATTCTTGAGAATATGTGCGAGAACTCCATCGATAATGACTCCATGGTCATATTCGACCGGACGAATGACCATGCATCGACGAATCCAAAGGGAACACATGAGACGCAAGGCCTGTCCTCATCTGTCGACTTGGAATTGATGGCCATTCGGTTGGACAAGGTCTCTATCATTGAGAAGGTGAATAAGCTAACTCGACATCTGCAACGAGCCACCTCTACGCAAAACCCATTCGCACAATCGCCCTCTGGCAGGGAAGCTGTGCATAACATCTACCACAGATCTTCTCAGGGGATGGACCCGTATCCACCCCTGTCTGACTCTAGGGCTGGAGGAAACTCCGATCCTACCTACTCTAGTTGGGGTAACTTTGAACCCTCGTACTCTGACTTTTCTGAGGTACCTCAGACCTGCGAGGACCTCAACGCCATCCAGAATGACCCATTCTCTAATACCTATAACCATGGATGGTGAATCATCCCAATTTCCTGTGTATAGGAAACAATCAAAATCAGAGACCACCATATCAACCCTGTCCACAAGCTCGTCGTCCATATCAGCCGCCTCAGCCTCGGCCCAACTCGACCTATCAATCTAGGCCAAATCAGACAGATCAAATGACTCTTATCCTGCAGACTCTGGTTGACATTCAATAGATGAATGCAGCTATGCAAAAATAGAACAATGACGAGATCACAGAGTTTCGCAATCAACTTGCCTAGATGGCGAATTCCTGCCAACCTGGCACACTACCTTCGCAACCTCTAACTAATCCCAATAACGTGTCGAACCAGAGGCATGTTATGAACCCAAATCCGGGCCAACCCCACATGATTTATCAGGCCCCTTCTACTCCATCACCCGACGGGATGGAAGCTTCGACATCATACTCGAGATTTCAGCAGCAGCCACCTATTTTACCTACACCAAACCCGAACCAGGCAGGACTGAATTCAGTAACAACAGGTAATAGCAAAGCAACACAGAATCCACCTTACCCAAGCCACTTTCAGCCTGGTAGTACTAACCCAAACCCTAGGATAGTCATCCAGGATACCCCTGTCCCAGATCACGAACCTGGACCTATTCTATAGGAACCATCGAAGGTTCCACTTCCCGAGGCCTTGACCAACAGAAAGATGACAACTAAACCCATGGCACCTGAAGAGGGCCTGGTCAAGCTCTTTGAACAGGTCCATATAAACATCCCCTTGATGGATGTGATTCACCACGTACCGGCTTATGCACGATTTCTAAAAGATGTGTGTACACCTAAGCGTATGCTACAAACCAAAAGTGGGAGCCCAATCGTATTGTCAAAGCATGCCAACTTTATCACTTTGAGCAAACTCCCACCTAAGGCAAAAGACCCAGGTACTCCTCTGATTTCCTATACAATTGGTGATATCCAATTTGATAGAGCTTTATTGGATCTAGGAGCCTCCATAAACCTAATACCTACATCCCTACTTGACCATCTTGTGGAATCTGAGCTCAAACCAATAGAGGTGACATTGCAGTTGGCAAATCGATCCATTAAGTCACCTAAAGGAATTCTTGAGGATGCCATTGTTAGGGTTCGAGATTTCTATTTCTAGGTGGATTTTGTAGTCTTGGATATGGATGCACCAGAAAATACGAGGAACACACCAATCATACTAGGGAGACCCTTTTTGGCCACTGTTAGGGCCAACATTAAATGTGAAGAGGGCCAAATTGAACTGAAATTTGGGAACTAGACACAAAAAATCTACATCTTTAAGGCCCAACAAGGGATTAATTGCGGAGTTATAGAATAGATATGTGACATTGAAGCTATGGTCGACGATCAGTATATCGAGGAAAACCTGACTACTTCTGATCAACCACAAGAGGATCAAAACCCACAATCAAAGGAGTCTGAACTCAACCAAGACACACCCATAACTCCTTCCCTTGCTCCTGACACCCACCCTGAACCACCTACTACTGCTCATAACCCTGTTTTAGAACTGAAGCCCCTTCCCGATCATCTAAAGTACGTCCTTTTGGGTTCCAATCAGATGTTTCCTGTCATTATCAACTCTAGACTCACACCTAATCAGGAATCCCATCTAATTTCTGTTCTCCAACAACATCGAAGATCCATTGGATGGACTCTCGATGATTTGACTGGCATTAGCCCCTCTTAGTACACACACCGCATCTACATTGAAGAAGGCACATGACTGTCCCATGAAATGCAGAGACGTCTGAATCCTAATTTGTAGGAGGTCATGAAGAAGGAGATCAGCAAGTGGTTAGATGCTAGGATAATCTACCCGATCTCTGAAAGTCAGTGGGTGAGTCCAATCTAGGTTGTGCCTAAGAAGGCAGGACTCACTGTGATCACAACTGAGACTAGAGAAATCATACTGACCCGTGTGGCAAATTTGTGGAGAGTCTGCATTGATTATAGAAGACTCAATACCTCCACAAAGAAGGATCATTTCCCACTACCGTTTATTGATTAGATCGTAGAAAAACTAGTAGGAAATAGATTCTTCTACATTTTGGACAGGTACTCCAGTTATAACCAGGTGACAATCCATCCAGAGGACCAAGAGAAGACCACTTTCACCTGCCCCCTCAAGACGTATGCATTCTGAAGGATGCCTTCCAGTTTCTGCAATGCATGCGCTACTTTTCAACGGTGCATGCTTGCCATATTCTTAGATATGGTAGGTGATTATCTAGAAGTCTTGATGGATGACTTCTCAGTGCTTGGCGAATCATTTGACGATTGCCTCCAGCACTTGGTCCAAATCCTCAGGCGGTGCTTTGACGTGAATATGGTTCTTTCTTGGGAAAAGAGCCACTTCATGCTGCCTGAAGGAATTGTCCTGGGACATCTCATCTCAAAAAAAGGCTTCCAAGTTGATCAAGCCAAGGTGAATCTGATTTCCAAACTCCCTATGCCTAGCTCGGTCAAAGGCATCCAATCTTTCCTGGGGCACATCAGTTTTTACCATCGGTTCATTCCTGATTTCTCAAAAATCGCATGCCCCTTGACTAATCTACTTTCTAAGGATGTTCCTTTTGAAATCACCAAGGAATGCACTCAAGCATTAGAAATCCTACGTGATCGAGTTACCCAAGCTCCGATCCTACAGTCCCCTAATTGGTCTCAACCCTTTGAGATCATGTGCGATGCATCTGATTTCGCTGTAGGAGTGGTACTTGGGCAGAAAATTGATAGGAAACCCGTGGTCGTCTACTATGCTAGCAAGACACTTAACGAGGCTCGGCATAGCTACACAGTTACTGAGAAAGAGCTGCTAGTCGTAGTATTTGCCCTGGAAAAGTTTAGATCGTATCTTTTGTGTTCCCGTGTTATCATTTACTCTGATCACACAATTGTGAGGCATCTCCTTACGAAGAATGATGCGAAACCTCCATTGATCTAATGGATCTTGCTGTTGCATGAGTTTGACCTCGAGATTTACGACAAGGCAGGAAAAACAAATGTGGTAGTTGATCATTTGTCCCACCTTCCTTCTGACATTATCGACCCTTCTGAACCCATTATGGAGCATTTTCCCGTTGAGCACCTCCTAACTATTAGTACGAGGCTTCCATGGTTTACTGATCTAGTAAACTACCTAGCATCACATTAGATCGCATCCAATTGGCCAAAGGCCAAGAAAGACAAATTGCTTTCCGATGCCAAGTACTACTTCTAGGAAGACCCATATCTCTTCCACATCGATGCTGATCAAATCATACGTTGGTGCATCCCGGAAGCGGAAATTCAGGACATCTTGTCCTTCTGCCATGACCAGGCATGCGATGGACACTTCTCTGGTCAAAAAACCATGGCAAAAGTCCTCTAGTGCAGCTTCTATTGGCCCACCATTTTCAAAGATGCATACAATCACTGTAAGGCATGCACTTGTTGCCAGACCTTAGGCAACATGAGCCACCATGGTATGATGCCCTCACAGCCGATTCTCGTATGCGAAATCTTCGATGTCTTGGGGATTGATTTTATGGGACCCTTTCCTATCTCGAATGGCTTCGAGTACATTCTACTCGCTGTTGAATACGTGTCCAAATGGATCGAAGCCATTCCGACCCGAACCAATGATCATAAGGTGGTTATTAAATTCATTCATCAGAACATCTTTTCTCGATTTGGGATTCCATGTGCTATAATCTCTAATGGAAGGACACATTTCACTAATGCTCAGTTCAAGTCACTGATGACCAAATATGGGGTGTCACATCGAATCTCTACTCCTTATCACCCCCAAACCAACAGTCTAGCTGAGCTATCGAATCTGGAGTTCAAGAAAATCATCTAGGTCACTATTCGACCTGACAGGAAAGACTAGTCACCCCGACTTTCGAAAGCTTTGTGGGCTTATAGGATCGCCCACAAAACCCAATTAGGCATGTCTCCCTTCAGATTGGTGTATAAGAAGGCATGTTACCTCCTCGTCGAATTGGAGTATAAAGCCTATTGGACAATATGGAATTGCAATCTCAATCTTTCTAAGGTAGGAACCCACAAAAAGCTTCAAATGAGCGAGATCGATGAATTACGCCATGACGCGTATGAGAACTTGTGAATTTACAAAGAGCGAGTTAAATCCTTTCACGACAAGCACATATCCAGAAAGATCTTTTGCCCTGGTCAAAAAGTCCTACTCTTTGATGCCAAACTCAAACTATTCCCAAGGAAACTCAGATCAAAATGGATCAGACCTTACCTTGTCCGACGAATCTTTGGAAATGGAGCTTTCAAAATCAGTCAACTCAGCCACGATTAAGAACCTTTTGTCGTGAATGGCCAGAGACTCAAACCATTCATTGAACTTAGCGATACAAATCTAGCTGAGACATCCTTCACCCTCCATTCTCCCTGAGCTCATTGTACCTGGCCGATGGCGTTAAACTCAGTGCTTAATGGGAGGCAACCTTTCATTTTGAAAAACCCGAAACCTTTCTTGACATTCCTATGTTGAACTCATATTGTACTTTAGGGTTCATCCATTAGAACAGTCGACTACACCTCTAGTATCCGTACCTGAGCTTGAAATTGTCCGCAACAGTCATCTCTACCCATACACCCACCCAACACCTGCTCTAATGAATGTTCTAAGCTAAACTCGAACATGCCTAATTTACAATGAGGACATTGCAAATCGTACGCATGGGGGGGAATTAAAGTGCTGAATGCCATGAAAATCATCTCACAAGAAGGATTTCATCAAAAAAATCACATATCCCAAAAATACCAGAAAAATAAAAAATTCTTGAAATAGAACAAAAAAATGAAAGGAGAGAAAATTTTGAGGGCATATCAGTTTTGAGGAGAAAAAGGGGTGGACTTAAAAATGTCAAAAAAGGAGCACAAGTTGAAAAGGAAAGAAAAAGAGGTAGTCATTAGTAAGAAATTAAGGAATTGACTTAATTCTTTACCATATCAAAAGAAAGAAAATGAAAGGCAAATAGTGCTAACGAAACAAGAAGAGATTAGTAGGAATGCTGATTTTAGGCCTCTTAGGCTGTGATCATAGGCTTAAAAATTCAAGTACTCTCTAAGATCTGGATAATCCACAAGAGGTTGGGGAAAATGCGAAGCTTAAGTATTAAGCCTAAGGCTTAAGGATTATTCGGCCACGTTAACTGACCTCTGATTTGTAGGACTCGGTAACCTAAGCACCCCAATCCACACACAGTCTGGTTCAGTGTGCATAGGTATCAAAATTACACAAATGCATTTAACTTGTTCTAAAAACGTTACCTAGATTAGGAGCGGCTGATCAACACAAGTTGATTTGGACGAGTTCCCAACGCGGCGAGGTGGTAAATCCCCCTCGAAGATGCACAATAACATATCGTCTCCTCGGTGCTTGTCTCCTAGGATATCTACATATCCTATCGAGGGCATGTAAGCACCCTGTGCTGGTTCAGATGCCATGGGCGACATTATCCAGAAATGTCGACTGCCTGGGTCTGGATTTAGCTACAGAACACCATGGGCGAGATTATCTCAAAATCACGAAAGCCATGGTTCTGGGGGTTACCATGGGCGATGCTATCCCGAAGCATGGATTGCCAAGGAACCTTCGAGGATTGATGATGGGGACTAGGAATCCGATACAGATCATGTTGTGAAGCTAATCCAAAGCTTGAAATAAAAAAAAAGAGAGAGAAAACTCCCCACAAAGAAAATTCCTCTGTCTCCCTCCGACAAAAAAGCACTACAAACTGAACGAAGGCTAAAACACGTTACAAGCACGGGTGCTTTAACCGTAGAGTTCAACGAACCTTAGGGTAGTTTATATGGGCCTTAAAAACCTTCGCAACAGATTGAGGCTAGAGCTAGTCAGGTTCGGATCTTGGTTGGTACTTAAGTACCTCTAGGCATACTATCTCCATTCTAACCTAATCTACAGAAGAAAGCATACATCACAGTTTTTTTTAGCATCATAAGATTTCATGGTCATGAATCCAAGTTAACACCTTGAAATTTTGCTAGGTACTAACAAAGACTAGGCATGGGGGTATGATGAGAACACCATCATTAGCCCTAACTTGCTCATTTTGACCCAATGAAGAGAATAATTGCTCCTACATAACCAACTGAAGATCATAAATCATTGCATAACCTTTATGAGAGAAACACAAGAAACAAGGGGTAAAACTATAATTTTACAAATGCTGTACAACCATAGGTTTTCTCAAGGACTGAACAAAGGTCAAATGATCTTAATAGATAACAAGTGGGTTGGATAAGATAGAAAAGGGTTTGTGCATGTTCTGTGAATTAAATGACTTTTTGAAATCCTAAAAATAGACCCACTTAATTAACAAAGGTTTTGGTTAGGATAAAATTCACTTAAACCCTCTAAAAATCACATAAAAATATTCTCTAGGGTTTAGTACCTTCAATTTGGCCATTAGAACCCATCTTGACATAAAATGGGGACTCAGACAGATATTTGCCCTAATTTAGGTTTTTGCATAAATTACCTTGTCAAACGTGGTCAAAACCAAAATCCAACTTCACCATTGGACTCCTGAGGTCCAAATTAGGTTTTTATCAAAATTTGGACCCAAGATAAGTTTGCCTTGACCTAGTTTGCAAAAAGGTTCTGTTTGATTACATTTGTGCT
Source organism: Thalassia testudinum (assembly GCA_037157565.1). Classification (NCBI taxonomy): domain Eukaryota; kingdom Viridiplantae; phylum Streptophyta; class Magnoliopsida; order Alismatales; family Hydrocharitaceae; genus Thalassia; species Thalassia testudinum. The sequence continues at coordinate 48,028,654 of JAZHRO010000057.1, forward strand.
CCTAACTTTCAAAAACTCTTACTAACAACCCCCTAGCTTTCTTGTCGTCTTCACAAGTAGGTCCCTCCGCTATTATCGTGGAGGAAACCTACTCTCGCGACCTTTAATTTGGAATTTCTCCTTGATTGCTTAGAGAATCTCTTCCAAAATTGGAAGGGAGATCCTCTGAGAAATTCCCACCAGTATGAACCCATCTTTGAGTTTTGATTCCCTCCCAATCTCTCATACGAACGCATGAGAAATTTGGGTATCTAACGGAGAGCCGTTTTCGCACATTTGAAAGTCGTCGAAAATAGTAGTATAGTCGCGCAAAAACGTTCGTCAAAAATATTATTTTGTAAAATAAAGAGACTTGAGTCCCGGTCGTTTGTCTCTGGGAGGCGTGTTTCTGGTTTTGAAATCGATCTTAAAGTCGCTCTACTTAGTATTCTGGTGAGCAATATATAGGCGGTTAAAGAACAGACACTTAAATCACGCAAATAAAACAATCATTCAACTCATGGTGATTTCAAACACATAAAGATATATATATATATATATATCTAAATGCATTTTTCATTCATTCATTGGGGGAGAATTGTTTGTACAGGAAATCTAGAGGAAAGCTTATACAGGAATGCTTTAAATTAAACCTAGCTACCAGAAAATGATCGCATACAAGAATCGATGGTGGGATTTCGCATGCATCATTAGGGGAGAAGTAAGACTACTCTACTAAGCAGTAAATGAAAGTAATAAAAATTATGAAGAGCATGATCTAGAGCTAGAAGAATAGAGGGCATTCAGGGGTGGTCCCCGATGGCCTTGGAGTGGTCGAGAAGAGAATGAGGGGCGGCCAATGTAGCTTAGGCCGACCCTTGGAGAGAAGTAGGGTTGATCCAGCATCCCGGCATGGGGTCCTCCATGGTGGTGGTAGTGAGTTCATGGAGGTGGAGTGACTATGGAGGTGGCGTGAATGGCACCAATGGAGTGCAATTGCCAAAGAAGTTAATGGGTGCAAATGGCCACCCATGGGGTCTTTTATAGACCCAATGGAAGCTCTCTAGAGAATTATGGAATTCTCTAGAGAGGCCTATGGTGGGAGCCCTTGTGAGAGTGAGAGAGAGATGGTGGATGGTGGTTTTTAGATCCACCAAATGTGGATCTAAAAATTGAATGGCTCTTGGTTGCTATTTTTGGCAACCAAGGCAACCACACATGGTAGAGAGTTCTAGAGAACTCTAGGCTAGATATTTTCGTGTAGATGGTGTGTGTGGGTGTGTGTGGGTCGAAACTTAGGTGGCTCGGTTGATTAGGTTGGGTTCTAGTGGGTTTAGGTCAAGGTAGGTCTCAAATTAGGGTTATAAACCCTAATTCACTAAGCTAAAGTGCAATTAAACTTAATACAAGTTTAATTGGGTGTGTGGAAACTTAATTGAGAGTAAAACAACTTAATTAAGTTAGGTCTAGGTCAATTGGACTCTCACTGAATCCAATTGGACAGTGTGTGCTGAAATCAAGGCTCAACTAGACTCAATGAGTCCAATTGAATAGGCTGATGGAATTGACTAAGATCCAAGTCAATTAGGTTTATTGAGGACCTAATTAAGTCCTTAGGGAGGTCTAGAGGTGGTGTACTAGGGTTAGGGCACCTTAATTTAGGTTCCTATGGGGTTGGAATTGGGTTTAGGGACCTAGAGATCCAAGATCAAGGCTTAAATCTCAAAACAGGAATTGGAGAGCAGTATCAGACGTCTAATTATATAATAAGACGTCTTATACTCAAAAATCAGAAGTCTAGACTTATTGTCTGGACGTCCAATCAGAGTCAGGAAGGATTTTGGGTTCTGTTTTGGGTATTCTACAGAAATTGGACGTCTGACAAAGTGTCTGGACGTCCAATAACACTGCAGAAGTGGGTTTGAAGTGTGCGGGAGTTGGCTAAGGGTTCTGGACGTCTTAAAACTTATCTGGACATCCAGGGAAGGGTTGGAACTAGGGTTTTAGGGCTTCCTAGGGTGTTGTGACCTAATCTAAGGGTGGCTAAGGCTTGGGGAAGTCTCTAGGCTATCCTAGCGCTAGGATGGACCTAAGCTCTTCACATTTTACTGCTTTATTTCTACTTAATAGAATAGAAAACCTTTAAACCCCTTACATTATTATTCCTACATCTAAACTAGGCCTTCTGCTCCAGCTCTACTACAACTCCCATTATTCCTGATCCAGCTTCAGATCCAGCTCCTAATCAGTTTATTCCCTGCAATCGACATAATGTACTTAATCAGTGCATTATAACATTATTTTATGCATAGCTAAAGGAAAGCAGTAAAGATGCAGATAATGCGTATGCATGCATGAATAACCCTAACTTATGCTAAGTCCTAGCTTAATCTAGGCCAATTAAGACCTATGATTGCTGCGCAATCAGTATCCTAACAAGCTCCCATCTTCGGTGACCTTCCAACCTTGGGAAGCTTGCTCCCCAAGCCCTAACCACCCTTCAGAGCCCTATTTAAAGAAGCCCAAATCTCCCTGACTTCTTCACACTCGAATTTAGTTGCGAATACCTTCAACTCTTCTCTTCCCCTCACAGCCGAAGGCTCCTTGATGTCCGGTGACCTTCCCTACTCTTTCTTGTCATCCAACCACCATACCTATGGTGGATTCCTCCTCCTTGCTTTTGTCCGCGACTCGCCACACCAGCAGATGCCACCTGCCTCTACATCCTCGCTATCCCCAACTCATCAGAGCTGCCTTCGTCTCCGGCATCAGTCACACTAGACCTGATGCCATCGCTACCCTCCCTCATCCCTTAATGGCCTATCTAAGTTCCCTGCTCCCTCTATTTTCTTCCCCTCTCTTTATTTCTCAAAATCCTCCACTGACACCCTTCGCACCTCGATCTCCTCCATCTCTGGCCACCACCTCTGGCGAGGCCATCCCACCTCCATAGGCCACCAAAGCACTCGCCGACCCTCGCAGAACCTCTGCACACTTCACTAAGGACTTCTCCTATCCCTATTCACTTCGCCACTCACCCAAAATCACCCCCCGAACACACCCACTCACACGCACATAGTTCGCCTTAGGTGCGCACTCACGACCACCCACATGCTACACCACCACCCCCAGCACGTCCGCCATTCTCCGACGAACCTCCCTGAGCATTTTGATGTGTCTAGAAGGTTGTGCTATTAATTTCAGGTTATAGACCCCATCCGCCATTGGCAAGCAAGCTTGAAGCTTGCTTGAAGATACCCCAGGTGCTGCCAAGCCCAGGTTGCTATCCCAGGATGCGCGGAATTACCTCGCGCAAGGTTCCAAGCCCTCAATTGAAGTCGTGTGCCTCTGCAGCTGCTATAACTAGAAGATCAATCTTTGCTGTAGGCACGCGAGAAGAGGGGGCATGGATAATCCCACCACAGAAACAAAGAGGCGATCACACCTAGATAAATTGCAAAAGTGTTGTAAGTTGTTCGCCTCAATACCACAGAGTGAGGTCCTTCTCACCCACACCCAATCTCGTCTGCGACACTACCCCGGTGGACCTGGCTGACCCGACCCGTCCTGCACTCCTCGCTCACCACACACGTCGGTGAGCCTAGACCTGGGTATGCACCCAACCCAATAACTCGAATACCTATGTGGCTCTAGGAGAGCGAATCCTAAGAGAGAAAGACAGGAGAGTTGCGTAGGAAGGGGTACGATTTTGCTACAGGGATCTTTGGCCGACACCTAGTAGATTCTGAAGAAGAAGAGAAGGCCAGGGTTGAAGGTAGAAGGAAGAAGAAGAAGAATAAGAAGAGGCCAGAGCAGCAGCTGAATAGAAAGGGAGGGATCACAGTAGAAGAAGAAGAGGAAGCTAGAAGCTGAAGAAGAGAAGGACCTCAGGGAAGGTTAAGGACAAAGAAAGCAAAGATAGAGAAAAAGAAAAGATGACAAGGAAGAATCAGACACTTTAAGTCGTCAAATTCCTTCATCAGACGACAGATTCTAGTTCTCATGGCATATTCATACGTTGAGTTATTTGGTGATATTGTAAGTGTATTTGGTGATCTACATCACCATTTTACTCCCATATTTTTGCAGATTACTATTGCTATTATTGCAATTTCTTTCAGTTTGAATTGTGATCATGTTTTTCAAATACCAATTTGCTCCCTGTGTTTGACCTCTGAAATATTTTCGAGTAATAAAATTGTATTTGTTTTGAAGGCAATTTCGACTATACTACAACACGATTATTTTTAACCTTACGATCTCGCTTTGCGATAAACAGCTAACTTGAGCTAGGTTGAGCTACCCTAAGCTACCATCTAGCTAAGATGAGTTGAGTGGAGCTTGAGAGAGTTAAACCTAACCTAAGTAAGCTGGTATCCAGCTATGATGAGCTGGATTTAGCTGGGGTCCAATTGAATTAAGCTTCCTCTTCACCAATTGCCTTCTTGAATGTTAAGGTTTTAGGTATTTGTCTATCTGTTCAACCCTAACAATCAAATAAACATGTCAAAAATACAAAAAATCATGCAATGCATGCCTAACCTTAATGATGCTTAAATGCAACCCAAAAACCTGTTTGCGGAGTTAAAATCCTCAGAGTTAGATTTATTTTTAGGCATAAGAATGATGATAAACTGGTGTTTATCAGTAGGTCTTTAGGCTACCCACTTAAGGACAGGTTTGGTTTGATTGTATTGCAGGGCATCTTTCTCTCCTTTGTTTTCCCTCCTACCTTGCCATGGATCCTTCTACATCCTACTCACATTTCCACTCCTACCTCCTACCACCACTTATCCCCAAAATGATTACTATCTCGACCTGACTTATGACTACCCATCTGTTTGTTGGAATAACCCAGATTAACGTTACAATTGTAGACCTCAATGTCCAAGGTCTAACCCTAGACATCAAGATTATGATTATTGTCCTTCTCACTCATACACCAAGGATAGATCTTCACCCTTTGATGAATAATCCAACATGATCTATAATGAAGAAGGATATGATGATTATAACACCTACCCTACCTTGGATTATGCTGAACATAGGTCACCACCCTTCATTGAATAACTCAAAATAACCTATTATCAGTGAGGGCTCCTAGAACCTCAATATCTTGACCCCCCTAGATTTAACCCAAACCCATCCAACCCTGAACCAAACCAAATCATTCGGTTCAGATGAACCAGGTCCAAGATATGGTGTTGGCTAACTTGAGGAACACTATACAATCTTTGGAAACTCAACCAACATCTTGCACTGAAGCATTGGATCCTATGATAAAAATAATTGATGAGATTAATAGTTATTTATTGGATTAGCTCCAAGAAGTTAAGGAAAAGGTCCCAGGTGAGTTTTTGCCGGGGAAATTTTTGAGATTGAGGATGAAATTCATGGTTGCCTTAGTCCAATCTTAGGATGATTCTTAGGATGAACCCCCTTCAGGAGAGCCAATGTCAGAACCTGCTCAGACACCTCTCTGGGGGGACACATTTTGTGAGACTAACGATGACCAAGTTGGTCGAGAGAAACACATTGAGGATGAATTGATTTTTTCACCTGAGATCCATGAGCTAGGGAGAGAGGAAAAATATGTCTCCATGGATCAGGAAATGATAGATGATTTTGAGACATATAGAAATGAGGATCAAGAATTTTTTGATTTTAAGGGTGAGGAATCTCATAGTGAAGTCTCACTTGAAGTTAAGGAAAATGATTTTAGTGAGACAAGTAGGCCTAAGGAATATGATGAATCATTTGATAGAACGATAATTGAGGAAATTGATCCAACTGGGGTAGACATGGAGGATTCTGATCCTAAGTTATTGGATGATTCAATCAATAGCCCCATTACTCAACCACACCCCATTGAGCATAATGATGATTTTATTCTTGAGATTACCAAACCCAAGTCAATTATGATTCATCCACACTTGTTAGACTTGGATGGGGTTTATAACAATTTGGAGGTCTCGGAAAGCCTGATTTTGGAGGGTGAAAATTTGGGAAGTTAAACTCGGGGAAGACATAAGTATGGATCTAAGGGTACCTATTTTCCTCAAACCACCTACTTTCTACTAGGACCCTTATGATATTTTTTATTATGAGGATGTGAAACCCAAATATTGAATAATGGACTATCTTCCTAAGCTGAATTGTAAGTGAGCAAACATTCCTATTTGCTTTGATCTCCCTTTTGTCCACACATTTAGATTTAGGTGGCATGCTCCCAAATCGTGGACGCAGCCCCACAAGCTGAAATATCTCTAGTTCTAGGTAATTTTCATCCAAAACCTTAGAACTACTCTACCATGGGGCATGGGTTTGAATCACAATTTGGTCCACATTTGTGGACAACTTTTTGTGGGTCCCAAAATCAATCTTCTTATTCTAATTTTGACTTGTGCTTCTAAATTTTTTATTTCTTCTATACTTGTGAATAGTGCCCAGCTAAAGGCAATAAACTTAGCATGTGTGTATACTCCACTTTCTCTGTAGAGCCAACTGGATTTTCACGAAATTCAGGTGATATTTTGTTTATTCCACCCTTTTCATATATTTATTTTTGCAATGAAGACATTACATCACTTAAGTATGGGGGGTTGGATACTTAATCCTAAAAATATTTTGTTAGCTCCATAGAATTTCTTTTATTAAAAAATGAAAGAGCAGAATTAGGAGCAGAGAACTTAGGCATTAGGAGTTATTAACTTTAAGAAATGATACAATAGGACCTGAATACTTAGACTCTTTAGGTCATCGTGATTAATCAGCCCAAGTGTCCACTAACATTTAGACCTGTTTCTCGAGTCCTTGCCATGTTAATTTTACTTTAATTTGGCTAATAAATTGGAGAGATAAGTACATGACTTATCAACCCATCCTCTGATTTAAGGGGACTTTAAGTCTAAAGTATCTACACACTATTTTCACTGACTCACTTTTCGATAATTTTTATAATAATTAGGTAGCTAATGAACTTTCTAGGGTAGTATGGCTAACAAGTTGTCTTGGGTAACAGCCCATTAGCCGATTTTCCATAGCCCAGCTACATGACCATTCCCTTTCTACTGCCTTTAGGTAAATCTTAGATCAGGGAAGCCACCTACTTTGAGAAAGAAAAAAATATATACTCAAAAAGAAAAAAATAGTAAAAAAATAGATAACAAAAAAAATAAATAAGCCACACTTCACTACATGAGTATGGCTGGCAAGTTGTTGGTTTAACACCCCATTGGTCTGTTGTCCAGAGCCTAGCTAATGGGGAAAGTATTCCCAAAACACTTAGGAAAGAAGCGAGGAAGTAGAATAAATCGGGGAGATATGCACTGGGGTTCACCCTTATGTTGACCCCATTTAAAAAATAATAAAAAAAGTAGGGAGAAGGCTACTAGCTGAACAGATACACCTTTAGGCAGAAATTCTCCTTAAGGTCACCTAGGGTCATAGAAACCTGAAATCTATTTTAACAGTCGTTTAGTAAGTCTATCACTTTTCACAACATGCTTAAAAGTTAAAGTTTTTTTCGAGTCTTAGGTGGGTTGGGTAGCTGCAAAAAGCTGCCATGAAACTCTAAACTCAAAAATCCAAAAAAATTAGAAAAGATGAAAAATAAAGAAAAAAATGGATTTGCTTTTGTACATAATAAGGTGAGGACTTGGGTTGTTGTTGGTCACTCAGAGACAAGTTTTAGAATCGTTGCATTACAGTATAGATCGAATCAGTGTGAAAACATATAATATCTATTACTTGAGTGAAGGTCTGAGGTCAAACATAGGGAGCAATATGGCAATTTGAAACTCATGATCAAAATTTGAATCCAAGAAATAAGAGATTATAATAATAATAATGTCAAGTAGCAATGTGCAAAAATAATGGAGTAAAATGGTGACTTGTATCACCAATTACTCCTCACAATAATAACAACTAAATCAACAATATCAATCAAGGAAATGAAGCCTCAAATGTATGCAATTAGATGATAGAGGCTTGTATCAGACAACTTAAATAGCCGGTTGCTATAGTGCTTCCAAGAGACTCAAGGGTCTCTTCCTTCTCTCTTCTCTTCTTTTGTTTCAGCTGCTCTCTTTCTCCTTTGCCTCTCTGCGGCTCAGGCTTCCTCTCTTCTTCTTCCTTCTTCATGCGCAAGGGGGAGATTCTTTTAAACGGCTATGTGTCGACCGCTATTCCAAAGAGCAAAATCCCCCCTTTGCCCCCACCCTCTCTTCTTCTCTCTCTAAGGTCCACCCTTGTAGGGCTGATGTCAAGATAGTCGGGTTATCGGGTACACGCGCACCCAAGACCAAGGCTGCCTGCAGTGGGTAGCAGCCATGGAGTGCGTGGCTTGGCGAGTAATCGGATTCAGCAAACCTGTGTGAGCAGTGTCACGGGCGAGGTACGTGGGGTGTATGGGACCTCACCCCGTGGCTAGGTGGCGAATAGCCTACACAACAAAATCAATTTATGCTGGTGCAGGCATGTTTTAGAATCCGAAGTGGGACTAATCCCACCTCCCTTCCTCTACGTGCGACTACAGCTACTTCTTCGCGTGATTATGGTCAAAGGCTTAGTTAAATAGCAAAATTGGCTCCTTGGTTGCAATCCTAGAAGGCTTTCGCTGAGCCTAGAACAAACACCTGGGTGGATCCTTACACGAACATGGTCTGAAGCTCGTGGAGAATGATAAACGGTAGTTTATCATCATTCTTATGCATTAAAACAAACCTAGATCTTAGGATTTTACTCCTCAAATAGGTTTTTTGGGCTGCATTTAGGCATTAACTAGGTTAGGCATGCATTGCATTTTCTTTTGTTGTTTTAATGTGTTTTTGTGAGTGTTAGGGATGAACAGATATACAGATCCCTAAAACCCTAGCACTCAAGAAGGCAAATGGTGAAGGAGGAGCTCAGACTAGTTGGAACTCAGCTTGATCCAGCTTACCACAACTGGAACCTAGCTCACTTGAACTAGGGTTAGCTCATCCCAACCCCATTCAGCTAATCTCAGGTGAATGGCAACTCAAGAGAGTTCATCTTGGCTTACCCTAGCCCAAGTCATCTTAGATCCAGCTCAACCTAGTTGAGTCTAGTTCATTTTAGCTCCGACTAGTCCATAGGGAGCTCTAACTAGCTTAGCTGAGTTAACTGGAGTTCACCCCAGCTCAGATTCAGCTACATCCAGCTCCACTCAACTCCAGCCAACTGAAGAAGAACTCATCCCAGCTCAGGAAGCTCAAGTCCAGCTGCCGGGGACCCAGCTTAGCTTAAGCTAATTGAGCTAAGCTACCTTAGCTATCTCAACCAGCTCAATCCTCCCTGGGAGCACCAGACCTAGCTCACCTCAGCTCCATTCAACAGAAGCTAGCTCACTTTAACTTGGTTTAGTAGGTAGCAAAGAACTAGCAAGCTAAGCCAGCTGGAGTAGCCCCATGTTGACCACTTCAGTGGCTACCAGCTCCACTTCAACTCCGGACTCTTCAGAACCAGCTCCTCCCTCCAAACCCTAGCTCCAACACCTCCTCTTCTACTCCACCATTAGCTAAGCTAGCTTAGCTTAGCTTAGCTTAGCTTAGCTTAACTATGCTCCAGCTTCCTTGGCTCTTACCATCCAAAAGCCCTACCTAACAACTCCACCAACTAGCTCCACCTAAGCTGCACATAAGCTAACCCTACTTCGCGCCAACCTAGCCTACCCACCACCACCAAAAGGCACCTAAAAGTGGCGCCAAAACCACCCTAACTACCCCCTTGTTGGCGCCACTTTTCCCTTCAAAAATCCCCTTCGTCTCCACCACACATCTCCCTTTAAACCCATCCCCACCCTCCACATAATCCCACCTTCTAGAAGCCTCAAAGTTGGCACCAACCCATGGCACCTCTCCATGGTTGGTGACACTTTTAGCTGCCTCTTGACCAACCCTAACTACCCCCTTACACCCCTTAGGTGGCGCTAACCATTCTTAACACTAGGATCATCTAACCACCTCCATCCTTCCATCTTAGCCCTCCATTTCAAGAGGCACCTTAACCCCTCATCCTACCCTATAGAAAGACCACTACCCACCACCATTCAAATCATCCTTCGCTAGCAAATTCACTCTCATATTCTACCTAGAGCCCACGCCCAAAAGAGAAGAAGAAGAAGAAGATTAAGGGGATATTCTGTCCCTTTGGTGCCTTCCCCTCTTCCCTTCTCTCTTGAGCCACGCCAGCCAAAGGAGAAGCTAGGCAAGGAAGATCTTTGGAGGAGATCTTGAAGGTGGTCCATGCCACCTTGGAGGAGCTTTTGATGGTGGTGCACACCCACCCCTTGGAGGAGAGCATTGAAGGTGGTAACAACCACCGTGAAGGAGCTCTCAAGGAAGGAGAAGAAGGAGGCCCACTTTTCAAGCCAAGGAGCAGCTAGGCTTGGAGCAAGAAGACTCCATTCTTCACCAAATTTTGCAAGAGGATTTGTGTTTCTTTTATTGCTTTTAGATTTTTTCATTTCTAGTAGAACATTCCTCTACGTATCTTGGAAAAGAACACAAATTCTAGTTAATCAAATTGCCTTCTCTTTACTTTCTATTGCAATTGTTGTTTTTGTTCTAGCACTTGTTTCACCTCTTCTTCCTAATTACTCTAGACCTCCACTTGCCTAGAGTGAGCTTTAGAAGAGGATATATCAATCTCTTAAGTTTTAGTTAAGCAATTAGGTGTTAGTACTTCCCGCCGCAATTCGCATTTTGCCCTCGTCTTTTCAAAACAAAAAAAAATTACATATTTAAAATACCAAAAAGAAAGCTAAGATCTATTTTGTAAGCAAGAGAATTAATTTTGCAAACATTTGGCCTCCTTGGATGACCCTAGATACTCCCCTATCTAGTATATAAATTTAAAAGAGTATGCGAATTCGCATGTTACAACGACATTAAAAAACCTGCTTTTATAAGTCACACGACTTTTCGCATCAGAGAAGCTCAACAACGGCGATGATGGACTTGCTACCTGAAACATGAAATAAGGCCTCGTGGCCAGATTAAAATAGTTCAGGAGGTTCGTCGGACCATGGTAAGTGTAGCGGAGGTGGTCTCACGGAAGATGGCGATCTATGGTGGCCGATCGATAACAAAATAGGTCAGAGATGATGGGTTTGTTCGGGGGTGAGTTTGGGTAGATGGGAAGGCAAATAGGGAGAGGGGTTTGGCAGGACGTGATGCGGTGGAGGTTATGCGGTGGTCAGCGAGGCGGATGGAGGAGTGTAGGGGTGTAAACGCCTCATCGGAGGAGTGGTCGGAGATGGGGAAGACGAAGGTGAGCAGCGGCGTCAAGGGCTATTTTTGAGGTTTCTGGGTATAAAACTAAACCTAAGAGCTAAGAGACTTAATTTAACCTAATCTAAATGGACGAACCGGGGGAGAACAGCACTGGGGTTGGTAGGCTGGAGCTGGGGAAGAAGGTGCTCCGATGATGGGAACAACGACGACGACGGAGGTAGAATGTCCCCTGCTAGTACGGCCAAGAGTAGATGAGAGAGGGAAAGAGAATTTGACCATTGGTTTTGTGATCGGATGACGAAGAAGGTCAGGAGGGGTTGCCGGAGCTTTTGGAGCTTCGTGGCCGAAGAGGAGGGAGGAAGAGGAGGGTTTTCGATCAAAATTCAAGCTTGAGAGCAAGGTCGTGCCTTGGGAATCTCTTTATAGGGCTCAGGAGGGGGTTTTGAGCTTGGAGGCCAAGCTTCCTAGTTAGGAATTGTCGTCAGGGTAGGAAACCCAAATCTCTCATGCGTTCTCACGAGAGATTGGGAAGGTTATGGACCTCATGGATGGATTCAAAAGGAAGAGCACTCCTCAAAGAATCTCCCATCCAATTTTGGTCATCGGAGGAGTTCTCTTCAATCAAAGGTCATTGGAGAAGGATTCCTCTGCGATAATGGTGGAGGCACCTATTTGCAAAGAGTGACGACAAAGATAGGCACCCTTTTGTAAGGAATTCAAAAGTTAGGGGTCTACATGAGATAGAAAGAGTCTCACTGGACCAAAATGCAAAAATTGGTCAGGATGATCTCAGATTGGGTCTAAATTTTGGTGCAAACCTAATTTGGACCCAAGAAATCAAATGGTGAAGTTAGATTTATGTTTTGGCCAAGTTTGACTAGGTAATTTATGTAAAAACCCAAATTAGGGCAAATATCAGTCTGAGACTCTGTTTTGGGTCAAGATAGGTTCTGATGGTCAACTCAAGCATACCAAACCATAGAGAATATTTTTCTATGAATTTTATCCTGACCAAAACCACAGTTAATTATTGATGTAAACACATTTACACTACTTAAAATGTCTATTTATGCATGTTCTTAAGCATAGGATTGCATTTCATGATATAAATATTGCATAACATGCATCATCTTGCATTTAGAGTAGTTTGAATAAAATGGAGGTTAATTGTCTCCTTTTATGTGCTTGGACAGGGCAAACATTTTATCGAGGCCTCGGATCAAAAATCCAACCTTATGGATGTGATCAGGGTGACAATTGGAGTTCAACGACTCCATGATCGCCGTAATCAGACATCCGTAGCATCAGATAGTGACCAGGGAACCCTAGAAGATCAAGGGCCAGGATGGTGAAAATCCTCACTTCAGATGACAAATCCGACCGCTGATTGCGCAGCAATCATAGGTCTTAATTGGCCTAGATTAAGCTAGGACTTAGCATAAGTTAAGGTTATTCATGCATGCATACACATTATCTGCATCTTTACTGTTTCCTTTAGCTATGCATAAAATAATGTTATAATGTGCTGATTAAGTGCACTATGTCGTTTGCAGGGAATAAGCTGATCAGGAGCTGGATCTGAAGTTGGATCAGGAATAACGGGAGTTGTAGCAGAGCTGGAGCAGAAGGCCTAGTTTAGATGTAGGAATAAAATGTAAGGGGGTTAAAGGTTTTCTATTCTATTAAGTAGAAATAAAGCAGTAAAATGTGAAGAGCTTAGGTCCATCCTAGCCTTAGGATAGCCTAAAGACTTCCCCAAGCCTTAGCCACCGTTAGATTAGGTCACAACACCCTAGAAAGCCCTAAAACCCTAGTTCCAACCCTTCTCTGGACATCCAGATAAGTTTTAAGACGTCCAGGACCCTTAGCCAACTCCCACATACTTCAAACCCACTTTTGCAGTGTTATTCGACGTCCAGACACTTTGTCAGACGTCCAATTTCTGCAGAATACCCAAAACAGAACCTGAAACCCTTCCTGACTCTGATTGGACATCCAGACAACAAGTCTGGACTTCTGATTTTTGAGTATAAGACGTCTTATTATATAATTAGACGTCTAATACTGCTCTCCAATTCCTGTTTTGAGATTTCAGCCTTGATCTTGGATCTCTAGGTCCCTAAACCCAATTTCAACCCCATAGGAACCTAAATTAAGGTGCCCTAACCCAAGTACATCACCTCTAGACCTCCCTAAGGACCTAATTAGGTCCTCAACCTAATTGACTTGGATCTTAGTCAATTCCATCAGCCTATTCAATTGGACTCATTAAGTCCAATTGAGCCCTGATCTCAGCACACACTGTCCAATTAGACTCAGTGAGAGTCCAATTGACCTAGGCCAGACTTAATTGAGTTGTTTTACTCTCAATTAAGTTTCCACACACCCAATTAAACTTGTATTAAGTTTAATTGCACTTTACCTTAGTGAATTAGGGTTTATAACCCTAATTTGAGACCTACCTTGACCTAAACCCACTAGAACCCAACCTAATCAACCTAGCCACCTAAGTTTCGACCCACACACACCATCCACACGAAAATATCTAGCCTAGATTTCTCTAGAACTCTCTACCATGTGTGGTTGCCTTGGTTACCAAAAATAGTAACCAAGAGCCATTCAACTTTTAGATCCACATTTGGTGGATCTAAAAACCACCATCCACCCTCTCTCTCTCACTCTCCCACGAGCTCCCACCATAGGCCTCTCTAGAGAATTCAATAATTCTCTAGAGAGCTTCCATTGGGTCTATAAAATGACCCCATGGGTGGCCATTGGCACCCATTCACTCCCTTGGCAATTGCTCTCCATTGGTGCCATTCACGCCACCTCCACTTAGGCACTCACTCCACCTCCACGAGCTCACTACCACCACCATGGAGGACACCATGCTGGGATGCTGGATCAAACCTACTTCTCTCCAAGGGTCGGCCTAAGCTATAGTGGCCGCCCCTCATTCTCCTCTCGACCACTCCAAGGCCATTGAGGACCACCCCTGAATGCCCTCTATTCTTCTAGCTCTAGATCATTCTCTTCATAATTTTTATTGCTTTCATTTATTGCTTAGTAGAGTAGTCTTACTTCTCCCCCAATGATGCATGCGAAATCCCCCCATTGATTCTTGTATGCAATCATTTTCTGGTAGTTAGATTTAATTTTAAGCATTCATGTATAAGCTTTCCTCTAGATTTCCTTGTGCAACAACTCTCCCATGTTGAATGAAATTTCATTAGATATATATATATCTCTTATGTGTTTGAAATCAACTTGAGCTGAATGATTATCATATTTGAGTGATTTGAGTGCCTGCTCTTTAACCGCCTATATATTACGCACAAGCATGTCATTTAAATAAAGTAGAGCGGCTTTAAGATCGATTTCAAAAAGAAAAACAATGCCTCCCAGAGACGAACGACCGAGACTCAAGTCTCGTTATCTTTAAAAATCAAATCTTTGACGAACGTTTTTGCACGACTATACTATGATTTTCGATGACTTTCAAATGCGCGAAAACAGCTTTATGTCAACCACACGGATGAATTTGGATCGACGATCGCAGCCCAACGACGCAAAAATCAAGTCAATCCGACATCAGTGGCACCATCTACAATTTCCAGAAAATGGACAGCCAAGATGGCACCACGTGGCGCCATCTCGACCACCCAAATGGCCGCACGCATTCCACAAAGGCCCAGCACCCGCTCGCACTCCGCCGTTGGATCTTGATCCAACGGCTGTGGTCGACCGCACCTAAAAGTGTCCGCTCGACCATTCGCGCCCCATAGCACAGCGGTCGAGCGCGCTTTCGCGAGCGGCGGGCGCGGGTTCGAGCTGCGGCGAGGGGCTGGAAGGCGTGGGCAATTGAGGTGCGTGGAGCGTCAGATGGAAATCGGATGGTCACGCGCGCCCGATAGCGTTCACGCGCGATTGATTGCGCGGCGTGAACGCGCGATCGCACATGCCAAGTAGGTGCACAACGAGCGGGTGGAGATGCATCTTAAGACGTCCGATCTCGCGATAGGACGGTTGAGAATCGACAAACGTGTGCAAGCGTTGCGCGCGCGAGTAGCTGAGTGGGTGCGCGTGGGCGCGGAAGGTACGCCCACATTGGGGGCTTTAGCGACAGTTATATCCGTCACTAAGGACCCCTCATTTATTATTTTGAAGTTGTAATGTCCATTTTGCCCCCAGTCATTGCAACTATAAAAGGAGACCCCCTCAATACGAAATTCTCATCCCTTCCTTCTCCTCTCTACCCCTCCAAAGCTAAAGAGAAGCTTGTCCCACACCTGGGATGCTTCTCGCGAGATAAAGTCCAATTTTCGTTCCCCTTCGGAAGTGGATCCCGCGATGACGACGGCGTGCTGCTTCGTTCCCGTTCTTCTGCTTTGTCCTCCTTTGTCCTACTTCGTTCTCCTTCATCCAGGCGTCGTCCCGTCCGGCTCGTCCTCCAAGCAACCGTCGAGGAGGATTTCTCTCTCCCTATTCTTTTTACTCCTTTCTAGTATAGATTTACTGCTTTCTAGTGTAGTTTTGTTCGTCCTCCAAGCAATCGTCGAGGAGGACATTTCTCCCTCCATTCTTTTAATGCTTTTTAGAGTAAATTTATCACTTTCTAGAGTAATTATTTTATGCTTTGTAGTTGTAAGAGTGAAATGAACAATCTCCTTAGTGAAAAATTCCTTGTTTATTCTACATCTCATTTTGATTTCTCTGTGTAATATTCTCTTTCTCTCTTACTCTCTCTCTCTCTTCTATTTATTGTAAATAATTAGATAGTTTTAAATTGAATTATTCTGTGACAAATAAAAAGAAATGAGTAGTTTTTAAATCAAACGTCCGCCTCCCTGTGTTCGACACGGAATTTTCATTTCGGTATAAATTTTATTTATTGAACACGAATTCTTCGCTTTCGAACTACAACGACAGGTTTTCCAAAATCGAACACGTTAGCGTAGCCATTCGAAAACATTCAACAATTATGCAGGTCTATTTTTAGGGTTTCAAAAGTCATTTAATTCTCAAAACTCATGCAAACCCTTTTCTATCTGTTCTAACTCACTTGTTAGCCTTTTAGGACCATTTGACCCTTAATTACCCCCTGCGAAAACCCCTGATTGTATTGCATTCATGGTATGATGGTAAAACTACAATTTTAACCCTATTTTCTTGTCTTTCTCTCAGAATGGATTTGCAGTGACTTATGGCTCTCTGGTAGATATGTAGGACCATTTATTACTTGATAATGACTTAAATTGAGCTAGTTATGGCTCATGATGGTGTTCCCATCATACCCCCATGCCTAGCTTTTGCTAGTCCCTTACCAGAACCTCATGCAATTAACTTAAGTTCTAGACCACATGCCTTTTTATGCTCAAATGTGTGCTTTCTTTTGTTGATTAGGTCAAAATGCTGATAGAAGGCCTAAAGGTACTCAAGTACCAACCAAGATCTGAACCTGGCCAGCTCTAGCCTCAGTCCGACAAGAAGGTTTCTAAGGCCCACAGGAACTGACCTAAGGTTTGTTGAACACTACGGTTAAAGCACCTGTGCTTGTAACATATTTTTGCCCAGGTTTAGTTTATAGTGCATTTTTGTAAGAGAGAGACAGAAGAATTTTTTTCTTTGTTTTTGGAGAGTTCTCTCTCTTTTCTTTTTATTTCTAGCTTCAATTGGCTTTACAACATGGTCTATATTGAATTCCTAGTTCCCACCATCAATCCTTGTAGTGTCCTTGGCAATCGATGCTTCGAGATAGCACCGCCCATGGCAACCCCCAGAAACCCTGGCTTTTGAGATTTCGAGATAATCCCGCCCATGGCGTTCTGTAGGTAAATCCAAACCTTGGTAGTCGACATTTCGTGATAATACCGTATGAACCAGGACAAGGTGCTTACATTCCCCCCGTAGGATATTTAGATATCCTAGGAGACAAGCATCAAGGAGATGATATGTTATTGCGCATCTTCGAGGGGAATTTCTCGCCTCTTCGTGTCGGGAACTCATCCAAATCAACTTGCATTGATCAGCAGCTCTTAATCTAGATAACTTTTTCAGAATAGATTTAACAGCTTTCCGTGATTTTGATAATTAAGCACACTAAACCAGACTGTGTGTGGATTGGGGTGCTTAGGTTACCGAGTTCCGCAAACCAAAGGTCAGTTAATGAGGCTGAATAATTCCTAAGCCTTAGACCTAATACTTAAGCTTCGCATTTTCCCCAACCACTTGAGGACTATCGAGATCTTAATGGATACTTGAATTTTTAAGCCTGGAATTACAGCCCAAGAGGCCTATGATCGGCTTTCATACTAATCTCTTTTTGTCTCTTAGCACTTTTTACCTTTCACTTTCTTTCTTTTTGATTTGGCCTAGAACTAAGTCAATTTCCTAATGTTTTACTAATGACTATCTCTTTTTCTTTTCTTTTCAAATTGTGCTCATTTTTGACATTTTTATCTCATCCCCTTTTTCTCCTAAAACGTGATATGCAATTAATTTTTCAAAATTTCCTCCCTTCTCCATATTTTAATTTTTTTTCAATTTTCAATTTTTTTAATTTTTTTGTGACAACCCTTCCAGACTTGTGAAGTTTTGCATGTTTGCACTTTATCACCCTCCCATGCCTAAGTTTTGCGGTGTCCTCATTATAAATAGAGGGTGTGAAGCAGTTTTGGGTTTAGGAATTAGAGCAAGATTATCTGTTGAGCGAATGGGTTGGGATGACTATTGCGGACGATTTCAAGCCCTAATACGAGTACCAGAGGTTGAATTGACTGTTCTAAAACTAAACTCAGAGTGCAATAGACATGAAGTATAGAAGGATAATTAGAAGGATCTCAGGTTTTTTTGGAATGACGGGTTGCCTCCCGTTAAGCGTTAAATTCAACGCCTTCAGCCGAGTGGAAAATGCTATGGAGGAGTGGTGAAATCAGATAAATTTTATAGAACAAGCACCTTGATCAATAACCTAGATGGTCCAACCAGGTGCTTGTTCAGATCAGCAGGCTAATGATGCAACCCAAACCCAATCAATCTGGCGGGTTAATGAATGTGGATCAAGAGATGAGGTTCCCACTAGATACTGTGGAGCTCATAAGGGTATGGAAGTGTATAGCTAAGGTTTGGCTAAGTTGAATCAGCCTGGTCAGAGTAGGGGTCCTCAATGAAAAAGAATCAGTGGAGGATGTAGGAATCCTACAAGAGTGATTAGAGAAGGATGGGGCATGATTTGTAGTCTGATTGATGTCTGAAACCTGATTGGAATGTGGAGGAGAATCATATGCTATCGGATCATCTAGAGGGGAGTCAAAGTAAAAATTGAGTTTGGTTACAGGTCAGGGTTGAAAATGGGTTTAGGAAGGCTCTGTATATGCTCTGCAAGAGGTGTTTTCTTTCAAATCATTGACCTCAGTGTCAGAATCAAAAGATGGGTCGTAGTTATCGAGGTCGTAAATTGGCTCGAAGTCATCAGGAAACAGCAGTTGTCTAAAATCAGAGTAAGATTCGAAATCGTTAGAGAACTTGTGACAATCAAGTTCTGAATCTGATTTGGGATTCGAGATTCCACCACAGAATAGATCAAGATATGGATAACCAACAACCTGACTTAGATCTAGCCTGTTCTCAGATTTCGAGCTCAAAAAGGTGTCCCTATTAGGTTTAGGCTTGGGTTCTTGGCTTGTATTGAAGATCGAATCAAACCCCAACTCTTCCAACTCGGTTTCTGTATCATAGATTAGCGTGACTTCTGAAAAATTAATTTATGTTTTTGAGGATGTTGGAGGGGTGCATTTATCAAATTCAGGCCCAAAATCATAATCCAAATTTAAACTCTGATTTTCATCACACGGGGCCTTGTAAATATCCCAATAAGGCTCAGATCCAGATTCTATGTTAAGGGTGTAGGTTGGATCACTAGAATCTAGGTTGGGCTCTACAGGGATGTCAGAATTGCTCTCGAGAGTCACCTTATCAGAATAAGGGATGGAATTTACACCCTCGAGAGGTTCTGATTCAATCTTAGTATCAAGGTGTCTGGGAAATCTAGGCTTCGTGAACCAGGTTCTTGGTTTTCTAAGGTTGGCTCAAAATCATGATTACCTGTAATCGGATCCTCCCAACCCATCTCAAGCTCAGGAGTATCAATTTGTATATAAGTTGAATCTGAATTCATTTGGGTTGGGGGTCCATAACCACTATGATCATCAAATCTGGGATTTGGGAGATTGAGCTGGTTAATCCAAGATGTCACAAGGGTGTACTGATGCCTATGATCAATAACAAATTTCAACATCTGCATTACCTTATCTCTTATTTCCAGGTCATCTTGATGTACTTTCCATAGTGATGGCTCAAATCTACACAAGATATATTCACCATTATGCCATCTCTCAATTTCCTGGTATTTTGCCATGAGAACATCCCAAGTTGCCCCATTTTCTAGTTGTGTCAAAAGTAGCTATGCTTGTTCTAAAATGAATGTTGTTGCATTTGACACATTAACCTATATATCCTCAAACGAGTTTATTAACATTTTGGGTTTCATTTTGAATTAAATGGTGGAATCAAGATGCAGAATCAAAACTCAGGTTGGATTGAAGTTGATCAGATCTGAAAGAGATTCCCAAGGAAATTTGTGTGTGTGCTCTAATAGAAGGGATGAGGGATTGGATGTGATGTTGACCCAATCAAGGCACCCAAATATTTTTGGATGACTAAGGCAATTTCAAGGCAGATGATACCTCTAAATCAGAAATTTGCACACCTGAGAAATACTTGGGTAGCCAAAAAAGGAGAACCCCGCAAAGACCCCTACACAGTAGAGCATCCCAACGGGTTACAGGGTTTCCCCCACCAGACCTTCCTTATCACTGAGGGTCCAGGTAGATCGGAATGTACAAACTTAAGTCCTTAAGTCTTCCAATTTTATGTCCTAATTTGTGCCTTGAGTTTCACTTGATTAAATTTTAATTTGACTTGTGACCTAAGTTGGAGGTTGGTTGGCCTACAATGTAGACCAACCTCACCTAACCTACCCTAAAGATGGCAGAATGAGATCTAGGTTAAGACCAAGAAATCACCCTAATTTGACTCCCAGGTTATTAGGTCCAAGATTTTTAGGGTTCAAGTGAATTAAAGCCTATTTTTAGGGTTTTCCTTGGTTAGATCTTTTCAATCAAGCGCTTAGGTAGCACACAAATGTGGGTGGGTTTGTTTTCCTTTTATGCAGGCAAGTGTGAACTAGCACTTCAAAACCCTAAAAATTGAAACCCAAATTGGCTCCATTTCCAAGTCAATTGATCTTGACATGTTTACCTTGGGCTTCAAGTAAGAAGTGTGTTAGCCCAAAAGTGATTAGAAATTAAGTGTAGTCCCTAATAAGCACAGGCAATTTTGGGTAGGATCTCTAAATAGAATCACTTCAACTTAATGAGATTTGAAAAGAATTTCACAAATGAGGAAACTTGCTCTTTAATTGATGATTTCTACGAAAATAAAGCAGGTGATTCCTAATTAATTATTTCCTTTTTTTGTCTTCCCAAGATTAGGAGGATGATTAGGGAAGAATAGAGAAGTACCTCGCAAAGAAAGCAAACAGGGCAAGTCAGTGCTCAAATATAATCAAATAATATAGAGAATAGTGTTGAATTGCACGTTGCTCCCCGGTAATGGTGCCAAAATG
This sequence comes from Thalassia testudinum, assembly GCA_037157565.1. NCBI lineage: Eukaryota > Viridiplantae > Streptophyta > Magnoliopsida > Alismatales > Hydrocharitaceae > Thalassia > Thalassia testudinum. The sequence goes on from JAZHRO010000057.1 coordinate 48,049,573, forward strand.
TTGGTCGCTCTGAGATGGATTTTAGGATTGTTGCGTCGCAGTATAGATCGAATCAGTGCGAAAATGTATAATATCTATTACTCGAATGAAAGCCTGAGGTTGAACATAGGGAGCAATATGGCAATTTGAAACTGAAGATCACAATTTGAATCAAAGATATAAGAGATTGCAATAATAATAATGTCAAGTATCAATGTGGAAAAAGAATGGAGTAAAATGGTGATTTGAATCACCAATTACTCCTCATAATAATAGCAACTAAATCAACAATATCAATCAAGGAAATGAAGCCTCAAATATATGCAATCAGACGGTAGAGGCTTGTATCAGACGGCTTAAACAACTGGTTGCTAGAGTGCTTCCAAGAGACTCAAGGGTCTTTTCCTTCGCTGTTCTCTACTTCTATCTCAGCTGCTCTCCTTCTCCTTTGTCTCTCTGCGGCTTAAGCATCCTCTCTTCTTCTTCTTTCTTCACGCGCAAAGGGGAGGTTCTTTTAAACGACTAAGTTTTGGCCGTTATTCCTGAGAGAAAAACCCCCACTTTTCCCTCGCGCTCTCTTCTTCTCTCTCCAGGATCCGCCCCCCTAAGGCCGATGTCAAGATAGTCAGGTTATCAGGTACACGTGCACCCAGGACCAGGGCTACCTGCAGTAGGTAGCAGCCGAGGAGTGCATGGCTAGGCGAGTAATCGAATGCACCAGACCTGTGTGGGGAGTGTCACGGGTCAGGTGCATGGGATGTATGGGACCTCACCCCATGGCTAGGAAGCAAATAGCCTACACAAAAAAATCAATTTATGCATGTGTGGGTGCGTCTTAGCTTCCGAGGTGGGAGTAATCCCACCTCCCTTCCTCTACGTGCAACTGCAACTACTTCTTAGCGTGATTGTGGTCAAAGGCTCAGTTAAAGAGCCAAATTTACTCCTTCATTGCACTCCTAGAAGGATTCCACTGAGCCTGGAGCAAACACCTGGGCTGATCCTTGCATGAACACGGTCTGAAGTTCATGGAGAAGCTCAATAATCGCAGTGAATGGACCTACTACCTGAAACATGAAATAAGGCCTCGTGGCCACAATAGACTAGTTCAGGAGCTTCGCCAAACCACGGCAAATGTAGCGAAGGTGGACTTATGGAAGATGGTGGTCTGTGGTGGCCAGTCGACAACGGAATAGGTCGAAGATGATGGGTCTGTTTAGGGGTGAGTTTGGGTTGATGGGAAGGCAAATAGGGAGAGGGGTTTGGTAGGACGTGATGCGATGGAGGTTATACGATGGTCAGCGAGGCAGATGGAGGAGTGTAGTGGCGTAAACGCCTTGCTGGAGGAGTGGTCGGAGACGGGGAAGATGGAGGTGAGCGGCGATGCCGAGGGCTATGTTTGTGGTTTTTGGGTTATAAAACTAAACCTAGCAGCTAAGTGACTTAATCTAACCTAATCTAAATGGACAAATGAGGGGAGAACAACATTGGCATTGGTAGACCGGAGCTGGGGAAGAAGGTGCTCCAATGATGGGAACGGTGACGACGACGGAGGTAGAAGGGCTCCTGCTGGTACGGCCAAGAGCGAACGAGAGAAAGAGAATCTGGCCACTGGTTTTGTGACCAGATGACGAAGGAGGTCAGGAGGGGTCACCGAAGTTTGTGGAGCTTCGCAGGCGAAGAGGAGGGAGGAAGAGGAGGGTTTTCGGTCGGAATTCAAGATGATCTCAGATTGGGTCCAAATTTTGGTACTGACCTAATTTGGACCCAAGTAATCCAATTGTGAAGTTAGATTTAGGTTTTGATCAAGTTTGACTATGTAATTTATGTAAAAACCTAAATTAGGGCAAATGTCAGTCTGAGACTCTATTTTGGGTCAGGATGGGTTCTGATGGTCAAATCAAGCATACTAAACCCTAAAGAATATTTTTCTTTAAAGTTTAGAGAGCTTAGGTTAATTTTATCCTATCCATTAATTAAGAAGATCTATTTTTAGGATTTCAAAAGTCATTTAATTCTTAAAACACGTGCAAACCCTTTTCTATTTGTTATAACCCACTTGTCAGCCTTTTAGGACTATTTGACACTTAATTACCCCCTGGGAAAACCTGTGATTGTACTGTATTCTTGATATGATGGTAAAACTGTCGTTTTAACCCTATTTTCTTGTCTTTCTCTCTGAATAGATTGGCAGTGACTTATAGGTCTCTAGTAGTTATGTAGGAGCATTTATTCCTTGATAATGATTTAAATTGAGCTAGTTGTGGCTCATGATGGTGTTTCCATCAATGGTCTGCATTTTGGCAATCACCTGGGCACTGTTGAGATTTTGCAATTAGGTCCTTAGTTGAAATTTTCTAGTGTCAATCAACAAATCTTGCCTAAGTGATCAAATCTTGGTTCTACTTTGTATATAGCATTTAGGTTAATTTTGCTAGGGACTAGTAAAAGATAGGCATGGGGGTATGATAAGTACATATTTATTCATGATAAATTGTCTATTTATGCTGGTTCATAAGCTTTGCATTGTATTTCACATTATAAATATTACATAGCATGCATTATTCTGCATTTAGAATACATTGTATAAGTTATAAGTTAATTTGCTCCTTTTTGTGGCCAGGAGAGGAGATTTATTTCAGGGCCTCGAATTAATGATCCAACCATACAGATTTGATCAGGATAATGATCTGAGCCCAACACCTCCGAAATCGTCTTGATCGGAGTCTCTAGCACCATATATGCTGTTCGAGGAAGATCAACAGCCAAGGAGCTAGGTGATGCAATTTGAAGCTTCAAATTGCATCTTCAAATAGCAAACCCAGCCACACAGATGGAACCGAATCAATGAACGCAACCCAATGGCATGAAAATCAATCTAATTCAACATATGTGGCATCATCTATAGGGTAAAGAAGATGGACGGCCATGATGGTGCCACGTGGTGCCAACCTAGCCCCCCAACACCATAGGCCTCCTCCTTCTCATTAAGGCATCCTTAATCTCGACCGTTGGATTTTCATCCAGCGTCTAAGATCAACTCCTTGTTGATCCTGAAAATACGTCTTCTCGACACATTAGAAGGTGTAGCTCAGTAGTTGCGAGTGGCGTTCTAAACCCACAAGTGCAAGATAGAATCACGGCAAGCGGATGAAATTCTCTAAAGCAGCTGTGGATGAAATTGGGATGTCATATGTTCATTTAGTGGGCACTGTGCTTCCTCGTGGATCAATCTCGCACAGAGGATTCTTGCGATGCGTGCATGCTTGTGATCATGCATGATTGCAAGCATTATCTGATGCGTGGTAAGCGCACGATCTGGAGCGTCGACCCGCATGCGATCCTCAGCTGTGAGATGATGATCCAACAGCTCTCCTTTGATAATGCCTCTACAGTTGTGAGCGTGCGGAGCTTCAACAGGCCGGCACATGAGCTGGGATCTTCAGCGATGTTTGAGGAGGACCTAAAATGATGACTTGAATGTCGCTATTGACCCATGAATGGATTTTTCCTCCACTCCTCCACTATAAAAGGACAACCACCAGTCCCATTCTTCTTCATCTCTTACTCTTCTTCTCACACCTCCTCCAAAGCTCTAAGGAGCTAGTCCTAAGCCTATGATGCTCCATAGAGTTGAAAAGTAAAATATTTTCCCGCTTCTCATCCCCCATCGTGGAGCATCCCGTGGCTGTCCTCTCACTTCTATCCGAAATTAGATCCTCGTTGCTACACCGTCATGTCCCATTCTCCATCCTTTGGCTTTGGTCTTCTTCATCCAACCTCTCACCATCCTCATCCAGGTGCCATCAAAGCGAGTCTCCTCCAAGCAGTCATCGAGGGGGATTTCCTCAACTCATTCTATCTTTTATCACTTTCTAGTGTAGTCTTATATTTGAGATTAGTTGTAATAGACTCTGGTTAGATATGTAGTAATATTCTCTCTCTTTCTCTCTTATTTGCAAGTAGATTAGTTAGATAAAGATATTGTTGACCTGATCCCTTCCCTTATAAAAATACTAAAAAAATCACAAAAGATAAGAACACCAAAAACAAATAAAAGCAAACATGGATTTACAAAACCAAACATTCACCTCCCCGTGTTCAACCTGGGGCTCACCTTGAGCTCTGATTGTAAATTTTATCTGGTAGCGGATTTTTATGCACTACAGTAATGAGTTTTTAACTCAAACCTTTTGCATACAAAATCTCACTCACCACTAGCCAAGGAGATCAATTAAAGGTCAAGTTTTGGCAAATTTTGCAGTGGAATTCACAGACCCAGATGCTTCCGTTTCTTTGCCTTGGAGGTTGTATGTAGATGGCTCTTCCATGGTAGCCAGGTCTGGGGCAAGCATAGCCTTAACCACCCCAGACGCCATTACTCATAAGTATGTTGTCAAGCTTATCTTTCTCACCTCCAATAATGTGGTAGAGTACGAGGCCATGTTAGCCGACATCCTGGTGGCCAAGTCAAGAGGCATCTCATCTCTAAGGATTTATACAAACTCCCAAAAAAGTTAACGATGAGTACCAAGCTCGAGATTTGAATATGATCTTATATGTTGACTAGGTCAAGGAGGAGTTGTCTGAATTCAAGACCGTCTCTGTCAACCAGGTACCCTGATCCGAAAACCCCTTAACGGACGCTCTAGCTTGCCTGACATCAGCAATCATGCTTGAACAGGAAGAGGACATATGCCTCCAAACATTAAAAGAGCCAACGATATTCACTCCCAGAGCATTCATAATAGAACAATCCACGTCTTGGATGGTGCCTATCATTAAATACTTGAACACTGGCTAGCTCCCCAGAAGGAACCAGGCCCAAGGCCTTCCACTTAAAGGACTCTAGGTATACCTTGATATAGGGGAAACCATAGAAGTATGGACATTCCACTCCCTTGTTGCACTACCTTGCATAAAAGGAGACATCACAAGCCTTGAAAGAAGCCCAAGGAGGCATATGCAAGAATCATGAAGGATATAAGGCACTCCTGGCCCAGTTGTTTTAGGCAGGATACTTCTGGCCCCAAATGAAACAACACTATAAGGAGTTCGTACGCAAGTGTGATAAGTGCCAGCGGTTCACTTCACTGCACCACTTGCCACGTGGAAAATTGGTGCTTATCATGTCACCTATACCTTCTGCAACATGCAGAATGGATTTCATTGGCCCTTTCCCATTAGCGCACTTCATCTTGGTTGCAGTGGATTATTTCTCCATGTGGGTAGAAGCCAAGGCCATGGTCAGCCCAACAACATACAGGGTCGTGTCATTTGTCAGGAAGAATATCATAGCCCGGTACAGAATAACACAAACCATTATCCCAGATAATGGTACCCAATTTGCTTGCAAGAAATTTGAAGAATTTTGTGCAAGCTGGGAATTTTCCTATGCTTCACATTCATGGGACACCCCCAAGCAAAGAAATAGGCAGAGGTAACCAACTGTACCATCATCTCAATGCTAATGAGATGGCTATACTCTTCAAAGGGAAGTTGGGCCAAAGAACTATTGTTGTGGGTGAATTTTCCTCGTTGGTTTAGACAAATATCGCATTGTAGTATAGCGATGAAAATTGCAACAACATTTAAATTTATAAGAGCTCAAAAATAGGAATGAGTCTGAGGTTGCTCGCAGGGAACAAATGTGGAATTCATACACTAATCATAATTAGAAATAATGAGCACAATAATTAAGCACAAGAAAAATCTATTTAAAATGATATTCAATAGTAGCAATTGTATCACAAGAATCAATGGGATAAAAAGAATACTAAAAGGCCCTAAAAATGGTGATTTGAATCACCAATTTAACCCAACCATTAAGCACATATCCCGATTCTCCATTCAAATCAATATCGCTACAGTGGTTTCTCAACCACTTATTCAAATATCCATGTCTGATCAATAAACCAACAGTACCCACAATCAGACATTAGCGGAGAGAGCCAGATGCCTTAACTGCTCAAAGCACAACACAAGTCTTCAGTGTAAAGCCTCAACAAGGCACAAGGCCAACAACCTTAGCAACGGCTAAGTGTTGGCATGTATACAAAATCGAATACCAAGGCAGCAGTGGTTATGCAACCCGATGCAAAATCACCCCCCACCCTTCTCAGAATTTCCTCTTTTCTTAACTAGGTATATGGGCAAGCACAGTGTCGGGTAATCGGGCATGAACAGTGAACAAGCCCACTAGCATGCATGGTAAGCGAGGCATGCGAAGCATGTGAGGCAAGGACCTCACCCTTGCTATGTAGAGGCGAAGAGCCCTTGGCAGTGAAACAACTTATGCGCTGCTTTTTCTTTGTTGATGCATGAGGTGGGACTAAATGTATCCCTCTACCTCTTGTCTACGTCACGTGTTTGCTGCAGGGCTTGTGCTTTGAATTGAAGCTAGTGGAGCAACTGCTTTGTCCAATTGACTCCCTAGCTGGATGCGTAGGGTTGAACCACAATTGCTGCAAGTGGATGAGAGGGAGAATGTGAATGGAGCATGGTGGTGATGGTCTAGTTGATGATGGCAGCGATGGAGCTTCGATAAAGTTCCTGAAATCAAGAATAGGAGTGCTTAGCTCTGATTAAATGGTTCATAAGCATCGCCGCGATGTTTGGAAGGTGACAGTGGTGTGGGCAATGCAATTAGAGGTGTACGGAGCTTTGTCGAGGTCAGAGAAGGAATACGGTAGTGGGTTTGTTCAACAGAGAGAGCGAGGGACTAATAAGCTCAATTAGGTTGGGGCTTTTGGTCAGTATAGTGTGGCGAATGTTTTGGTGGTGGTGGCGAAGAGTTTCATGGTCGGTAGGGACTGTGTGGCTTCACCGGAGGCATCGCCGTCGCTGGGGAAGACGGACGAGAAAGGAGATGTATGTTGGTCGATTTGAGAAGTAAAGGAGATGGGGAGGATCTAGAGAGGGAAAGGAAGAGATTTAACCTAGACAAGGGATGAAAGGGGGAGGGATTGGCGCCAACTTTGATTGGCTGGCACCAGAGATGGAGGCTTCGATGAGGTAGACGACGACAACAACGGGAGTTGGTGGCCATCGCATTGACCGTCGAGAGGCAAAAGAAGCTGAGGAGGAAGAGCCAACCAATTTGGTTGTTTGCTGGTGTGAGGATGGAGTTGAGGAGAGTCATTGGAGTCGAGCTAGAGGGTGGCTAAAGAAGGGAGGAACGGGGATTTTTGGCCCTAAACTCAACTGACTTGGACCGTGGGAGTTTGGGGATCTTATATAGGTGAAGGTTTTGGGATTTAATTGCCTAAAAACCTTGAATTGGAGCAAACCCCTATGGGAACAAAGCCCTGATTTCTTGGAGTTCTCTTTAAGCTGTCTGGTACGATTTAGGGCATGAAATCAGTTTCATTGGTAAGGGATCCTCTTCCTGATCAATCCCTCCAAATTTGGAGGGATTTGATTAAGAAATCAGAGAGAAAATCAAGATTGAGTTTACGTGGTTTGGGTTGGGAAGATGTTGTTCACACTCATGGCATCAAGGGTATTTTCGAGAAGATGACAACAAAATTAGGGGGCTAAATGCAAGAAACATGAAAGTTAGAGGCTTGATTGTGAGGAACACAAATTTTAGGGACTGAATTGCAAACTAGGTCAAGATGGACTATGATTGGGTCCAAATTTTGGTCTTAACCTAACTTAGACCCAAGAAATCTAGTGGTGAACTTGGATTTGAGTTTTGACCACATTGACTGGGTAATTTATAGAGATGCCCAAATCAAGGCAAAATCCCGTCTGAATCTCTATTCTAGATCAAAATGGGTTCAGATGGTCACAACAAATGCACCAAACCTATTAGAACATTTTTATATGAATTTTAGGAGGTTTAGATTAATTTTTCTTACCCAGAACCTTTCCAATTGATGGGTGATGAGTCCATTTTAATGGACTAATATTACTCCTAAGTAACTTTAATCGTACCTTTTAGGTTTGTTAATAACTACATTAACTTATAGAATGTTTGCATGCATCATGATTTAAGTTTACATCTATTTTATAGTATTCTATAACTTAATATGTAATGATTTTATGTTCTTTTTATGCGCAAGAAGAATATTTGGCAAAAGAATAAGGAGGGGAGGGTAAATTACCCTTTCAAATAATCGACAGCATTTCTTTTCGCCATCCTCCGAGCACCCTCAACAGCCACCAGTCAAAAATAGCTAAGGGATTGGAAAATCCCCTAACTGATGCACGCGAGAAGAGAGGAGTTAAAGAGGAGGCGGAGAAAGGAGAGGAGGATTCATCATCTAGGAACGGTGCAACCATCGCGTGCACTGTGCACTAAGTTCTCCACCGCAGCACTTCCTCCCTCTGCAGTGCCATCACCTTTACGCCAGCTACAGCCTCCACCGCAAGCTCCACCCCACCCGCGCCTGCACCAAGCAGCCTGCAGGCTCCTGCCTGCAGCACGCTACCACTGCAGGCGTTTCCCCTCCTCTAGTGCCCGCAGGCCAGCCTCCAATGCCTCCAGCAAATGCCTCTCCAGCGCCAGTGCCCTACCTGTCAGGCGGTACCCGCACAATGCCTCCCCGGAGCACCTCCAGCGTGCACACCCGCACAGCGCCATCATCGCACTTTCACAGTGCCATCACCTTCTAGCCTACTCCAACCGCCCTGCAGGCGCTAGCACCACCCCACCTGCGCCCGCAGGCGCTTCCCCCTTCTAGCCCGCTCATGCACCCACGCAGGAAACCCTCTGCAGTGCCATCACCTCCACTCGCGTCCCCCTCCTCCAGCACCCGCAGCCCGCCTCCAGCGCCTCCAGCCAGTGCGGCTCCAGCGCTAGTGCCCCACCTACCAGGCTGTACCCGGACAATGCCTCCTTGGAGCGCCTCCATCATGCGCACCCGCACAGCGCCATCACCTTCCAACCTACTTCAACTGCCTTGCAGGCGCTAGCACCACCCCACCCACGCCCGCACCAAGCAGCCTGCAGGCTCCTACCTACAGCACGCTACCGCTGCAGGCATTTCCCCTCCTCCAGCGCTCACACCAGGCGCGTCCCCTCCCTCAGGCGCTCGCCCTCGCCAGTAGCACCCTGCAAGCGCACACCCGAGTGCAGCCAGACGCACGGCTGTCGCCTTCTCCTCCATTAGGCCAGAGGCCCTCCTCCACCCGTCGGCCACCTCTCGCCATTCTGTGACCGTCATCGTGATCCCCACGCGTCAGTCAACCTTCCCCCAAAGCAGCTCCGTCGCCGGTGCTCCATCTCTCACGCGAGGAAGAGGGAGAGTTAAAGCTCTGTTTTCCCTTCAATTAGATGTTACATGTGCTGCCATTGCCAAAACTTGATTTTTGATTTATTATTTTATTAATTGAATGAATTTGCAGCCAAGCCCCTTTAGTCCACTCTAATTAATTGGCTTATCAAATTGCATGATTATCTTCCCCCATCTATTAGCTTTACATTAAATGGTGATATTATGTTTTACATTGGATGCCATTGAATATTTGGGGTTGATTAATTTTATAGGAGTATTCTAGTAAAGGAGAATTTGCATGTTTGGTCCATCTCTTTTCAAAAATTAGAGATTGGTTATTTGATTCATCTATTAGTGTTCTTTCTTTGGGATTAGGATGAATGAATGAAATTACTTTTAAGTAAATAAGAGGTAAATTTACTGTGAATTTATTGGTCTATCCCTTCCTATGGATACGACATCCGTTATTGTGGTTTAAATTCATATCTGTTTAATCTTTGATTGAGAGATTTTCCACCACCTTTTGTGCTGCAACGATTTATTATCTTAATATTAATTATTCAAAGAGAAAATCGCTCTGTCAAATTGGCGCCATTGCCAGGGAGGCAACAGACGCAATAGATTCATGTTATTATTATTTTTTTGAATATTCTGAGTTGAACAATCATCAGATCATTTTTATTATTGTGCGAGGAATCTGACATGGCGACAGGCGCAGCAAAGAGACGGCATTGACCTTGAATGACACGCACGGCGGAGATGATCTTTTTGGTGGACCTTGACGCCACCTGGAGGACAGAAACATGAACATGTGGGCCTTGATCCCACATGCATAGGCTTACGAAGAAGCCTATTTTTGATTTAGTCAGTAGATCTTGGTTAGATTTAGTTTAGATAGACATTAGAATTTAATTACTGTATTTTGGACCCTTGTCAGGTATTTTTGGGAACATGTCCCCAATGCCTCTTTATTTCTTATCACTCTTGTATGTGGGAGTGTATTTTCGGGAGCGTGTTCCCATTTATTTAGATTATAGGATTATTTGAACTGCATTTCGGTTAATTAGTTAGATTAGGTCTGTTTGTTATTATTATTAAAAATAAAAAAATCAAACTGCCTGGTAGAAGCTGCATATCTATAGGACGACCATCGAGGACTAAATGAGCAGCATCTAGTTTATTTTTATTGCATTGCATTCATTATTGCACGAAGAAAGCTGGAGTAAGGTACGTCTTCTCTTGAGCATCAATTACCTGTCATGCATATGCATTGAACCTAAATCTAAGAGCACTAATGTGCTTGAATCAAATTAATTCAATGGTCACTTTGAAAATTGGGACTGCTAAGAGGTTGGACTTTAAAATCTGTGAATGAAAATTGTGTGCAAAAGGATCTTGTTTGCAAAATTTCAAAAATCAAAACACGATCGTATATTTGCATACCTGAGACACTGTGCACCTCGCACATAAGGTCACTAGATAAATTTCTACCTCTCCTCTTTTGCACCACAAGGGAAGTTAGTCGGAAATCAACAAGCCTATCCACCAATTTACTTTGGTTCCTCGTGTGTGGACTCGATTCGAGACTTCCATCCCTTGTGAGTAGGTTATAGGCACTAGCGAAGGTTGGCCTAAGAAGCGTAATATTTTGCAAAACTTGTTTGGCCATCAACTAAACATATAATTCTAAGACCTACAATCTACTTAAAAAAAAAAAAAATAGATCCCATTGAATTTGCGTTTGCTTTGACTATAGAACTCTCTAGGAAGTCTCTGCTTGTATTCTGAATTCTTCTAAATCCTAAGAGAGTCAAAATTGTTTTGCTTAAAGAAATGGATCACCCTTACTCCTATCAATTAGATTATCAGAGTCAACACTTCCCATCTTTTAATCAGGATCCCATGCCCTGAGCGTATCCATCCTTTGATGGGTACGTTGACAATTCATGGGATCATTCATAGTCTTATCCTGGGAGTACTAGCCCGATAACACCCACTTTTGAGCAGAGCCTAGGAGCGGGATTTTCCAATCCTGAAATCCCTACTTCCATGCAAACACCCAACCCTTCCACCCTTCATGATTTTCTGTATCAAGGTTGGACCGATACCCCTAGGCAACCAGAGCTTGAAATTGACTATCCTCTCCAACCTGATAATAGTAGCCTCTCCTCTTTTATGATAGAAATGCAAAAACAGCAAAAGGAAATAATGGAATCAATGGGAGAGATGTTGAGGAATAGTCAACAGTTAAATGAAGAAATAAGACAACTTAGCTACACCCTTCCCAATAATCATGATCCCTACCCATACGATCATGATCATGAAAATAATTTTGAGGAACCCAATGACAATAGGGATCCAATTTTATGTAGCTATCACTTAGACTCTCCCAGCGAGACACGGCCAGTAGAGGACAACGATCATAGTGATTATCCACCCGAGCTTTATTGGAGTTAAAAGCAAGGGAAGATGGTACCTCTTGAGGACCTTGACCCCAAAGATAGTATTCACCTTACCCCTACCAACCCGGGTCAAGTTTATATTGTTCCTATCACTTTCCCTATTGATTATTTGGTGGAATCCCATTCTACCCTTAGTGAGACTACTCCTGACCCTCCACTTGGGGAATCAACACCTACCATTCAGCATCCTGAGGATTTAAATGCACCCAATGAAGGTGACCCTAAGGGAATAGAGGATGATCAATTTTGGTCTTAGGGATCTGAAGAGTCTATTTCAGAGGATAGGGATGCCCCAATAGAGGAACCTGGACTGAAAATCTAGAGTGAATCACAGGGGAATTATTTATTATTTGAGGATTTACCTCCAGAGGATAGAAATAATAAGATAAAATCCAGATTCCTCCATTCTTTTGAGAGTCATCCTCCATCAAAGCAGGAGTTGATATTAGAGGAGAACAAACAAAATAATGAGAAGTCTACGGAGACTCTCGGGGATAAAACACGTCAATTGAGGATTTATACCCCGAGAACAATGATATAGCCTTGCTCCAAAATATTAAGACTAATCCTCCTTTAGAAATAATTGAGGATCCAACTCCTAATGAATCACATATACACCCCGACAAAAATTTGAGTGAACCAAATGAATCCGGGGATGAGCTAAATGATAATGATTCTTACATTTTGACCCTTCCATCAAAGAGTTGTAATTTGGAGTCTACCCTTGATTCAAATATGACTCCGATCATTAAGGCTAGGTAGGGCAATGAGAAGTTGTCTCCAACTGTTAGGGAATATACATAATCTGAATCATTGTTGGAATTGGACCTGTCATTGACTAAGCTTCATTGGACTTAACCATTACCTTCCAACACTACCAACAACCCTTATACTCTCTAACAGATCCTTGGCTCAGATCTCTGCTCATGTACATTCTTTCTAGAGAACATATCAGGCCAGTACATCCTAGGGTAGAATGGCGAGTGTGGATTGATGGTTGTACTTTTACTCTCGCCATTCAAGGGTTTGAACTAATAATGTTTATATCTTTTAAAACCCATCCTGCTCTGGAGGATCCTTGTTATCCTCCACTTATTCCATTTCAGAAGGTCCCTTTTCATATTCCGTTTATTATTCCTAAACCTCCCAAGGTAGCCGATGAGGATATTCGCTTTCATATCTTCTGGAGAGCATTTGGTATTACGTTGCATCATTAGCTCGCCAACATCCGTGCCTACCTGTTTTCTAGGCCTGCACTGTTACGCATATTCTTAGGGCCTAACCTTATCTGTTTGGAACGAGACTTATAGGTTCCTTCTAAGTCTGGCTGCTGGCAGAAAATGCAGCGCTTGTTAGGAGGCAACCCAGCGGTCTGGATAACATCGTCATCAGGTGATTTCTTTCCTTTCTCCCCTTATTTTAATTTGACAATGAGGACATTGTAGGATTTAGGCATGGGGGGTGCATTCATGCATTTAGGTTAGCATATAAAAAAAAAAAATTCTCTTTTCTTGAGCTGAATGGGTTAGTCCCTAGCAAAATACCTTTGTCATGGGAGGTTTTTCTTCCTGAATTATTTCTAAAGTTTAGAATCCAGTACATTTATTTCATGTACACGTAGACTTGGTAATGGATCCTTGAGGAAAACCAATAAGCATTTGTAGTCTACTGAACCCTTGGGTAGTTCATAGGGAATCAGGCATACTATCTTCTAATAGATCCACCTCATATTTGTGAGAAGAAAGTAGAGAGATTACTGGTGCACTAAGTCTAGTGCAAGAACTCTTAAGTTTCGGATAATTAGATGATGATACTTCAGAGTTAGGCGTAGTTTTCACTCTCTGTTCCTATATGTGTACTTTGTGTGAATTCCTGAGAGTCACCAAATAAGGCAGACACACAGAGATGGAGTCTTAATAAAGCTATGATTATGGTGGATGGTTACGACAGTCATTCATAGAGTCCTCGGCTGAAGGAGGGTAATAGTGTCAAAGGTCAGAAATACGCCTGTCCTATCCATTCCTTCCCGGTACCGAGAATAGGCACTTCCACCAAATAAGCCACATAACTTCCTCTTGACCATCATCATCCCTAATAATGCCTCGTAAATAAAAGTCTGTACCGTGTTGTGTTGATTGAAAAAGAAACAAAAACAAGAAGAAATAATAATAATAATAACAAAGAAGAGAGAAAAGAAGAAGAAAAAGAAGAAATAGTTCTATTGCAAAAAGAAAAGAAGAAAGAGAGTCCAAGTATATAATGTAACATTGTTTCTGAGGCAACAGAACACCTTTCACGTTCCACCATATATGACCCATACCTACCTTTTAGTATTTCTGATTGCCCGAATACTGGTTGAGGACTCTAACTTAGTTGTAGAATTATTAGGACTTTAATTGAACTGTGGATGCCATGTGAGGCCACCAAACAGTGAGTACAATTACTAAATTTGGCGAGATTTGTGATCTCAGAAAGAAAAGAAAGAAAAGACTGAGCAACCAGGAACATCAAGAGAGCATAGTTGTTTAGCCTCTCTCTGAGTTGACTTGTCTAATAGTCTATAAATCTAGAGTCTGTAGTACTAGACTATATGTAGCACCAGATGAGTGTGTGCCACCAATTACAAATCCATTCAACTCCATATCTCTTACCTAAGCCAAATGCTAGGGTCAAATTACATATTATCGTCTGTTTTATCCCCGAGGGAACTAGTTGCCTATCCCAACAATAATATTTACCAAGGGTAAAGTACAAACTCCCACTGTGAATTGGTGTTTTCACTTGGATCTGTTACTTAGGCTATCATCACTTCACATTTGTCTGGATCTCTAAAGTTTTGAAATGATAAAAGAAGAAAACTTCTGAGTACTTCTATTATTTTTCATTTTTGCTAGGGACTAGCAAATCTTAGGCATGGGCGAATTTGATGAGTCCATTTTAATGGACTAAGATTGCACCTAAGTAACTTTAGTTGTGCCGTTTAGGTTTGTTAATAACTACATTAACTTATAGAATGTTTGCATGAATCATGATTTAAGTTTACATCTATTTTATAGTATTCTATAACTTAATATGTAATGATTTTATGTTCTTTTTATGTGCAGGAAGAATATTTGGCAAAAGAATAAGGAGGGGAGGGTAAATTACGCTTTCAAACAACCGACGGCATTTCTTTTCCCCATCCTTCAGGCACCCTCAACAGCCACCGGTCAAAATAGCTAAGGGATTGGAAAATCCCTTAACTGATGCACACGGGAAGAGAGGAGTTAAAGAGGAGGTGAGGAAAGGAGAGGAGGATTCATCATCTAGGAATGGTGCAACCACCGCGTGCACTGTGCACTAGGTTCTCCACCGCAGTGCTTCCCCCCTCTGCAGCACCATCACCATGCTAGCCACAGCCTCCACCGCAAGCACCGCCCCACCCACGCTCGCACCAAGCAGCCTGTAGGATCTCGCCTACAGCACACTACCACTGCAGGCGTTTCCCCTCCAACGCCAGCAGGCCCACCTCTAATGCCTCCAACCAATGCTGCTCCACCTCCAGTGCCCTACTTGCCAAGCCGTACCCGCACAACGCCACCCTGGAGTGCCTCCACCGTGTGCACCCACACAGCACCATCACCGCACCCGCACAGCGCCATCACCTTCCAGCCTACTCCAACTACCCTGCAGGCGCTAGCACCGCCCCACCATTGCCCGTAGGCGCTTCCCCCTTCTAGCCCGCTCACGCACCCGTGTAGGAAACCCTCTACAGTGCCATCAACTTCGCCCGTGTCCCCCTCCTCCAGCGCCTGCAGGCCCACCTCCAATGCCTCCAACCAGCGCCGCTCCAATGCTAGTGCCCCACCTACTAGGCTGTACCCGCACAGCACCTCCCTGGAGTGCTTCCACCGTGCGCACCCGCACAGTGCCATCACCTTCCAGCCTACTCCAACAACCCTGCAGGCGCTAGCACCACCCCACCCGTGCCCTCACCAAGTAGCCTGCAGGCTCCTGCCTACAGTACGCTACCACTACAAGCATTTCCCCTCCTCCAATGCTCACACTAGGCATGCCCCTTCCCGTAGGCACTCGCCCTCGCCACCAACACCCTGCAGGCACACACCTGAGCGCAGCCAGACGCACGGCTGTCGCCTTCTCCTCCAATAGGCCTGAGGCCCTCCTCCGCCCGCCGGCCACCTCTCGCCATTCTGTGACCATCATCGTGATCCCAACGCGTCGATCAACCTTCCCCCATAGCAGCTCCGTTGCCGGTGCTCCATCTCTCACGCGAGGAGGAGAGAGTTAAAGCTCTGTTTTCCCTTCAATTAGATATTACATGTGCTGCCATTGCCAGAACTTTATTTTTGATTTATTATTTTATTAATTGAATGAATTTGCAGCCAAGCCCCTTTAGTCTACTCCAATTAATTGGCTTATCAAATTGCATGATTATCTTCCCCCATCTATTAGCTTTACATTAAATGGTGATATTATGTTTTACATTGGATGCCATTGAATATTTGGGGTTGATTGATTTTATAGGAGTATTATAGTAAAGGAGAATTTGGATGATTGATGGATCTCTTTTCAGAAATTACTGATTGGTTATTTGATTCATCTATTAGTGTTATTTCTTTGGGATTAGGATGAATGAATGAAATTACTTTTAAGTAAACAAGAGGTAAATTTATCGTGAATTTATTGGTCTATTCCTCCCTGTGGATACGACATCCATTATTGTGGTTTAAATTCATATCTGTTTAATCTTTGATTGAGAGATTTTCCACCACCTTTTGTGCTGCAACGATTTATTATCTTAATATTAATTACTCAAAGTGAAAATCGCTCTGTCAATGGAAACACCATCATGAGCCATAACTAGCTCATTTTGATCTGATTAAGTCCGTAAATGCTCGTACATAACTACTAGAGAGCAATAATTCACTGTAAAATCCATTCTGAGGGAAAGATATGAAAATATGGTTAAAACTACAATTTTACCATCATATCTTGAATGCAGTACAACCATGGGTTTTCTCAGGGGTTAATTAAGTGTCAAATGGTCCGAAAAGGTTAACAAGTGGGTTATAATAGACAGAAAAGTTTTTGTGAGTTTTGAGAATTAAATGACTTCTGAAACCCTAAAAGCAGACCTACTTAATTAACTGAGATTTTAATTAGGATAAAATTCACCTAAAACCTCTAAAATTCATATAAAAATATTCTCTATGGTTTGGTACCCTCAATTTGACCATCAGAACTCGTCTTGACCTAAAATAGAGCCTCGGACTGAGTTTTGCCCTAATTTCATTTTTTGCATAAATTACCTAGCCAAATGAGGTCAAAACCTAAATCTAACTTACCATTGGATTCCTTGGGTCCAAATTAGGTTTGTAACAAAATTTGGGCTCAATCTGAGATCATCTCGACCAAGTTTGCATTTTAGTCTAGTTAAACTCTTTTTATCTCATTCAGACACTTGACTTTTGAATTCTCTTACAAATAGCCCCCCAACTTCTTCTTTTTGACAAATAGGTCCACACTCCATTTTTGAAAGGTTAAACCTTCACCGTCGAGTTTCGAGTGAGGATTTCTCGCTCAATTTTCAATCAATCTCTCACAAAATTGATACAGGGATTCCTTGGGAAGTTGCCTTCCATTTGAGCCATTCCTTGGGCTCTAATTCTTTCCCAAAAGGTCATGCGAACCTTTCAAAGGTAAGGGTATCCTATTTCGCAAAATCCTTCCGAGCTTGGAAGCTTCTTTCCAAGCTTGGAAAGGCTTCCTATGGCCTATAAAAGATCCCATTGTGCATGGCCACGCTCTTCAGCAAGTTTTTGGGAGCCAAATCACCCTAATCACCCTCCTTTGGCCACCAAAAATCCTTGCTCCGGCGGCCTCTCTGGATCTTCCTCCTCTGGCCTTCCAACTATCAAATTAGATGGCCTAAGCTCTTCCTCTCTTCATTGCGACCCTCGCTAGCGAAAGGGAGGGCGTTCCTCCATCTACGTCATCGTCGCAACCTCGTCGCTTCTTCCTCCTTCTCCGGCTCCAGTCGATCAACACCGGAACGCTCTGCCTCCCTACCACCTCGCTAAGTCTCTCTTGCTCTCTCTCTTTCTATTTCGCTTTCCCACTCTCTACACATATGCATGACCACCACTTCTCCCTCAATGCAATTCATCTTCTCCACCTCCGACGACGCTCCGGCAATGCCTACTCATCGCCACACTACTCAAAACACACCGCTACCACCATCACTAGCTCCGCCATGCTCCACTCAACAAAAGCCCTCTACCATTTTACCCTATTCGCCACCCTATGACTCCACCAAACTCCACCCTCACCGCACTGACATCTTGAGGTCGTTCGACCTCTCCACTCACTCCTGCAAACCACCAAGGCCATCGTTACGTTTGCCGTCCTCAAACGATCCTCCTGAGCATATTTGATGTGGTGTGAGGCCATCCTCATGCTTGCAGATCACCCACCGGAGCTCGGCCACCACCTCGACTGCACCGACCATGCCTTCAGTCCTCCGACCTCACCTGCTCTAGGTCTCTGCCCCAGTTCATGCGTAGTGAACTCAGGACCTCTCCCAGGTCCTCGACTGGGACCATCAGCCTCCGCAGGTGCGCCAAATCGAGTCTTCAATAGCTGCAGTTGTGGACACGGGACAAAGGGTGGGAGTTTAGTCCCACCTCGAAAGTTCACAAGCGCTTGCAGTCGCATAAATTGCAAAAGTGATCGAGGCTTATTGCCTCAAATCTCTTGGGGGTGAGGTCCCCCGCACCCTCATACACGCCTCGTCTGCGACACCCTCCTCGCAGACTTGGTTTACCCAACTACCTGCCTAACCTGTGCACACCTCGGTTGCGACCCATGCCTGAACCCTGGTCCCAGATGCACCTAGATTCAAATCCGATTACCCGATACTATGCAAGGCTCTGGGAGAGCGTGACGCAAGGGGAGAAAGAGAGGAGAGTCTACACGGGGTAGGGGAGGGTTTTGCTCTGAGAAGTATTGGCTGACACTTAGCCAAAATTGAGGATTCTTCCCCCTCTACATTAAGAAGAGCAGAGAAAGAAAGAAGAAGAGGAAGAGAAGAAGAAGAACAAAAGAGTAGAGAGAGAAAGAAAGAAGAAGGAGAGCACTATTCATCAGACGTTTAAGATGTCTGGTCATTCAATCAGACAGCTGACTTGAGCTTATTTCATACATAACTATTGAGTTCCATTAGATATTATTGTAGGGAGTAATTGGTGATTCAAATCACCATTTTACTCCATTCTTTTTGCAGTTTGACACTTGATCTTATTGCCACATTATTTTAAATCAATTTCTGATCATAATTTTGTATCTCTATTATTTTAAATTGTAATTTTGAGAACTAAATTCCTACTTGCTCCCAGTGAACGACCTTGAACTTTTTCAAGTATAAATTTTATCTGCTTTTCGTGAGATTTCAACTATACTACAACAAAATGATTTAAAACCTGATTTTGAGCGAATAATATTTTGGCACTGTTGTTGGGGAACAACACACAATTTAGATCTCTTGATTACAATATCAGATTTGGTACTAACTTGCTACATCTCTTTTGATTGTGATCTATTTCAGGGACTCATTAAAGGAAGATCAGCCACACATTAGCCACTCCAAAGGTAGGTAAAACACAAATCCAAATTTCTTCTAAGCCCCTTATTCTGAAAAGCTAAAAAAGGAAGAAAAAATCGATTAGATCTACCTGCATTATATTCTTAGATTAATCATCAAGTTGCCTGATTTGATACATTCTATTTAGACAACATTCAAACCCTGATTTATTCACCTACTTAAAGCTTAAGGTATCTGGGGCTATCACCTTCTTGTTTGAGACCTAGGTACCACATTTGGACAAATCAAATTGGACAAAATCAGAACCAATTAAGGATTCCAGTTTAGGGTTTTAGAGACACACTTGCTTAATCAAGAATTGATATTTCCAAACAATGTGTGCTTAAGCCTTGATTGAATTAATCTATTCAAGAAAAACCCTAAAATCAGGCTCTGAAATTCATTTGAACACTAAAAGAGGGACCTAAATTTCTAAAAGGACAATATAGGTGAAGTTGACCCACTTTGTTGGGTTAACCAACCTTCAAATTAAGTCATTTTGCACAAAAACATCTTAAAAGTTCAAGTGAAATAATAAGCACCCCTGCCCTTAATTAAAACTGGTAGACTTAGGAGGTCTGGTCCCCATTCTGGTCTACCTGGATCATCAGTGACAAGAGAGGTCGGGTAGGGAAACCCTGTAACTTGTGGGATGCTTTACCATGTAGGCATCTTTACGATACTCTACCTCTCTGGCTGCCTAGGTAATTCTCAGGTGGATGACTTTCTGAATAAGGGGTATCATCCGCCCCAAACCTTTATAGTCAACCAAAAATTTTTTGGGTGTCTTGATTGGGTCCATCACATTCTACCGCCCATCTATTCGATCAGTGTATGTAAGGGAGGAGGTCTCTAAGACCATCCTTGAGGCCTCCATTAGCTACTCATTCTCATCGAGGCCAAGCCATGACCTCCTTGTTTATGCAACAACTCAATCCAATTGATATCTCTTCTAATTCATCTGAACCTAATTCTCCTTCATCCATCATCATGGAGCAACCAGTAGAAGAAAACAATCTTGAAAATCAACTTCGGCACCTCACTAATTTATTCCAAGCCTTTGTGAACCCACCGAAGCATCCTATGATGTGAGATCACTACTATCCCACTGCAATGGAAATTGAACCTTGAGTATAAATCCCCACTGGAGGATCTGATATTGAACTCAAGCCCAACATGATTCATGCTATTCCTAAATTCCATGGGCATAATTCCAAGGATCCCTTCCAGCATATCAAGCAACTCAAGCATCTGGCCTAGACCTTTGGGTCAGAAGCTCAAAATCAGGATGTTTTACTCATGAAAATGTTCTCCTCTCTCATGGATAAGGCTACTCATTGGTACTAAACCCAAACTCATTCAATCAACAGCTGGACGGAACCTCAATCTGAGTTTCTGAGAAAGTTCTTCCCTATTGGTTGGACAAATGCTTTACGGCACCAGATCACACATTTCACGCAGCAAGCAGGAGAACCACTTCATGAGCCTTGGGATCGTTTTGTGGATCTCATGCGAAAGTGCCCCCACCACGGAGTTCCTAGTTGGGAACAAGTCCAATCTTTTTACCAGGGACTCCATGAGGATATTCGATTATTCATCAATGTGACCTATGGAGGAAACATCATTGGTAAACACGAAGACACTGTGTAGGAGATTCTTGAGAATATGTGTGAGAACTCCATCAATAATGAATCCATGGGCATGTTCGACCGGACGAATGCCCGTGCATTGACGAATCCAAAGGAAGCACATGAGTGCAGGGCCTATCCTCTTCATCGACTTGGAACTTATGACCAGTCACCTGGAAAAGGTCTCCATTATTGAGAAGAAGGGGGATGAGCTAACTCGACACTTGCAGTGAGTCACCTCTATGCAAAACCCATTCTCGCAACCGCCCTCTAGCAGGAAGGCTGTGCATAACATCTATCATAGATCTTTTTAGGGGATGGGCCTATATCCACCCTCACCTGATTCAGGTTTCAGAGGAAACTCTGGACCCACCTACTCTAGTTGGGGGAACTCTGAACCCTTGTATTCTGACTTCTTCGAGGCTCCTCAGACCTGCGAGGACCTCAACGCCATTTAGAATGATCCATTCTCAAACACCTACAACCCTGGATGCCATAATCATCCTAATTTCACATGGTCAGGGAATAATCAAAATTAGAGACCTCAATATCAACCTCAACCACAAGCTCCTCGCCCATATCAGTCGCCTTAAGATTGGCCTAACCCAACTTATCAATCCAGGCCGACTCATGTAGATCAGATGACTCTTATCCTTTAGACTCTGCTGACATTCAGAAAACGAATGCGGCTATGTAAAAGTAGAACAGAGATGAGATCACAAAGGTTTGCAATGAACCTGCCTAGATGGAAAATCCCCGCCAACCTGGTGCACTTCCTTCATAATCTCTGTCTAATCCGAATAATGTGCTGAACCAAAGGCACATTATGAACCCAAATTAGGGCCAACCTCACTTTGTTTATCAGGCTCCTTCTACTCCATCACCTGACGGGATGGAGGCTTTGACATCATATGCAGGTTACCAGTAGCAATCACCTCTTTTGCCTACGCCAAACCAAAACCAGGTAGGACTGAATTTTGTTACTACCCGTAGTGGCAAAGCAACACAGGACCCACCTTATCTAAACCACTCCCAACCTGGTAATACAAACTCAAACCCTAGGATAGTCATCCAGGATAACCCTATCCCAATTCAAAAACCTAGACCCATTCTAGAAGAACCATCTAAGGTTCCATTTCCCGAGGCCTTGGCCAAGGGAAAAAGGACAGCCAAACCTGTGGCACCTGCGGAGGACCTGGTTAAGCTCTTTGAGCTAGTCCATAAAAACATCCCCTTGATGGATGCGATATGCCACATACTGGCTTACGTGCGATTTCTGAAAGACGTGTGTATACCTAAGCGAAAGCCGCGAACCAAAAATGGGAACCCAATCGTACTATCGAAGTAAGCCAACTCCGTCATTTTGAGTAAACTTCTGCCTAAGGCAAAAGACCCAGGCACCCCTCTAATCTCATGTGCAATCGGTGATATACAATTTGACTGAGCCTTACTATACCTAGGAGCTTCCACAAATTTGATACCTACATCCCTACTAGACAACTTCTAGGAATCTAAACTTAAACTGATAGAAATGACCTTGCAATTAGCTTATCGATCAATTAAGTCACCAAAAGGAATTCTCGAGGATGTCATAGTTAGGGTACATGACTTCTATTTTCTAGTGGATTTGATTATGTTAGACATCGATGCTCCTAAGAATGTGAAGAATACACCAATCATACTAGGGAGACCCTTTCTGATAACTGCTAGGGCCAATATTAATTGTGAGGAGGGCTAAGTTGAATTAAAATTTGGGAGCAAGACACTGAAGATCGACATCTTTAAGGCCCAACAAAGAATTAATTGTGGAGTTATAGAATAAATTTGCGATATTGACACTGTGGTTGACGACCTATGTATCGAGGAAAAGTCGACTATTTTTGATCAACCATAAGAAGATCAAAACCTGCAATTTGAGGAGTCTGACCCAACCTAGACACACCTATAGCTCCTTCCTTTGCTCCCGACACCCACCCTAAACCACCTACTGTTGTTGACAACCCAGTAATGGAATTAAAGCCTCTTCTCTATCATCTCAAATACTCTTTTTGGGTTCCAATCTAACGTTTCCTGTGATTATCAACTCCCGACTCACACTTGATCAGGAAACAGTCCTGATTTCCATTCTCCAGCAGCATCGGAGAGCCATTGGATGGACTCTCGATGATCTAATTGGTATCAACCGTTCATACTGCACACATCACATCTACACTAAAGAGGACTCACGACCATCCCGTGAAATGTAGAGATGCCTAAATCCAAATCTACAGGATGTTGTGAAAAAGGAGATCATCAAGTGGTTAGATGCAGGGATCATCTAACCGATCTCTGACAGTCGGTGGGTGAATCCAATACAAGTTGTGCTTAAGAAGGTAGGGCTCACCATCATCACAATTGAAACCAAAGAAACCATATCGACCTTTATAGCGAACTGTGGAGAGTCTGCATTGATTACTGAAGACTCAATTCCTCCACGAAGAAGGATCATTTCCCACTATCGTTCATTGATCAAATCCTCAAGAAACTAGCGGGAAATAGATTCTTCTGCTTTTTGGATAGGTACTCCAGTTATAACCAGGTCGCTGTTTGCACCTCAAAACACGCCTGTAATAACGCCTTCTTGTGCTATTTTCTAGCATTAACATTGCATAATAGGATCCTGTAATCGCATTTGTAAAGACACTTGCATGCATGCATTTAATCAAGAGAGGAAGAGGAGTGAAACAATCGCCTGCATAGTTACATTTTTCTTCAAGTGCCTCCTTGCAAAATCACCCTCTTTTTATTTTTCCTCTTGATTTCTTCTTTTCTCTCCTTCCCGCGGCTGCACTCTTCCCGCAGCTGCATGCAGCAGCCACGCAGCACTTCTTCCCGTCACTTCTCCCTGCCAACGCCGCTCCCTATAGCTGCAACTCGCACACCCTCTCCCTGCTGCAGCCGGCACGCCACTCTCTCCTCCTCTATAAGTAGCTGCAGCTTCATCCTCGCGAAGGGAGCTGCTGCAAAGACCCCACAGCCACCACCTTCCTCTCCACCGTTCTCCCCTCCCATACGACGGCCCTCCGTCGAGGAGGCACCTGGCGAGCAGGAGAACCCACTGTGGTGCACACCACCACAGTGGGAGCACCACCGCCCAGCTCTTCAACGAGCCGGTGGGCGTGGTGTTTTCTTTTCTCTTCGTTTTCGTCTCCACGCCATTGCTGCCGCTTCAATCTCCGAAGCTTGAAGCAGCAGCAGCAGCAGCTAAACCGCGGCGACAGCAGTAGCAGCAGCACCCCCCGCCTCCTCCGCAACCTTCCCCGTAGCCGCGCAACCCTCCGCGCGCGCCTGCAGGCCCGTTCCCTGCCTCCGTCTCCGTTCTGTCCACCCCGCATTGCACCCGCAGCCGGCCGTCGCGCGCACTGCAGCGGCCGGTTACGGCCTCGCGCCGACCCCTGCCCTCCTCCGCAACCCTCCACGACCGACTGCAGACTCCCCGCCGCCTTCTCCGAGCGCGCCATCGCCCGCTCTCTGTCCTCGCACCCTATCTGCAGGAGACGCCTCACGTCCTCTACGCGAAGGCGCGGTGCACCGCGACGGTCAGACGTCCGCCTTTGCCTTCAGACGACGCGGCGTCAGACGTCCGCCACCTCTTGCAGACGTCTTAACTCGCGCGTCCGCGATCTCCCTCTCTCTCTGCCGATCTCTCCCGCGCGCGTCCGCTCGATCTCTCCCGCCCGCTCTCTCTCTGTCTGGTGCTCTCTCTCTCTTTTATTTAACTCACAGCAACACACACACACACATTCACCGACGCACACACACATTCACCAACACACACACACACACACTTATAGTAACATATATACATATATATATATATATATATACATACATATATCTATATATATATACTTATATACATAGTATATCTATATAGTTATGTATACATACATATATATATATAATATACATACATATATATATAATATATATATACATATCTACTTATATATACATCTATATACTTATACATATACTTATATATATATATAGACATATATACTTATATACATATATATATATATATACATATCTATATACATATATATATACATATATGTAGTAATATATATATATATACTTATATACATATATATACACATATATATCTATATATATATATCTATACATATATAACTATACATTTATATATATATATAGATATATTTACTTATATACATACATATGTACATATATTTTCATGTTATTTATTATACGCTGTATCGCGGGAATATCTGCACCAGTTGCTGATATTCCCTGATACACGCGTACAAAAAAAGCGTGGTCCCATACATCATCCATCCTCCATCCACACTCCACGCGGCACCTAGTCGTGTTGGTTGCGTCTCTCTAGACGTCGACTGACTCGACATAGTGCTACACTCCATCGCCACCTCCACCCCTACCCCTTTATATATATACTACATATATATATATATACATACTATATTTACTTTCTGTCTATTTGCTTTTCTGTTAGTAAAAAGATAAAAAAAAAATACATAAAAAAGAAAAGATAATCTTTGACTTGCAGGTACCTCGTCTTGCGAGTAGCAAGACTTGTTTTGGGACTCTGTTTGGCTAAAAGCCAAGGACACAATTTTGAGGGTGTGCCTCAAGAACAAGGATTACCATAAAAAACCTAAATAAGAAAAACACCAAAAACACAATAAACGAACGGAAGAGACACGTTTTAAGGAAAACGTAGAAACTCGACTTTAACCCCACTTCCCTGTGTTCGACCCTGGGCCTAAAAGTGACAAGATAAAATCAATTAGGCCAGGTTAAAAATTTTGTAAAGAGATGGTTAGGTCCGAATTAGGCTAACCACTATACATATTTCAACGATAAGAACATCATATTAACAACCTATCCGGGCCGATCCATCACACTTTTCTGGCACCGTTGCTGGGGAGGTGAGCTTTCGAGTAAGTTTCTATCCAATTCCTTTAAATTTGTCTCTTCTCTCTTCACGGGTATTGTTGTTTTTGGTGTGCAGGTGAACCTGGTGGAAGGAGAAGAAGGCTGACGAAGTCGAGGACGTGAGCAGATCCAAGGCGGGAACGAGAGCGTGAAGACGCCGACATCGCATTGGAGCTTCGCACACATTGCCGAACAAGTAGGTTTTCTTTTCTCATCAAATTAGGGTTAACTTGCCACCACAATAAAAAAAAAAAATTTAAAACTAAAAACTAGAAAAACTTCTTGGGATTTCTTGAGGGCAAGTGGATTAAAATTCACTTGATTGATTGGTTGTCTTCACTCCCACAGCCCCGCGATTTCCCGCCTTACTTCGCATAGCGAAAATCCGAGAATCTTGATTCTTAGATTTTTCGCCGTGGGAAGTATTCTTTGAGGCAAGGAAAAAGATTGCTTGTATCCCTCTTTTGCCTCACTTATCTTTAATTCAGGATCACATTTTTGGTGGGGAGACATGGAATTGAGTTGATTCCAACCCCACCACGACTTTTCAAACTTGCCTGTGATTCGATCCTGAATACTTCAACCCCAACAATTTTATTTTCTTTATCTTTTGGTTGAAGCCTTGTGTGTGGAAATCATTTCTGGTGATTGGGAGCACTTGAATTGAAGTGCTTTGGCTCCCTGTCACATTGATATAAAACTGATTCGTGCATCCACACTTAGAAATCTCCATTTAGGGTAGCCCATTGCATTTTAGCATGCATTAACTAACTGATAATTGAAGAAGGGTTTCTTGGGTTTTAGAAGGAAAACCTGTATTTTTGTAAAAACCCAGAGATTGGTTGAATTGGTAATTCAGCAAAACCCTAAAATTCATACTACTTAAGGCTGAACTCTAAAAACCATTCGCCAATAAAAACTTCAATTCGGGGAGATTTCCCCATTGCATGCTTGTTCTTACACACTCTTAAAATCAATCACTTGGGCATTACCCGTAAACAACGCCCTTTACATTCCAAAAGCACTTGACCCTAAGCCTCTAATTAAAACTGGTAGTAACTTGACCCTTACTAAGGATTGGAGGTCTAACTACCTGTGTGTAGCGACTACGTGCTGGTGAGAGTTCCCGCGTGCTATCGGGTGTCTAAGACTGGGGCAAACGGCCTTTCAATCTGGCCCGGTGGTTCCGCGGTGCTCGCATTCGGTTCCGTAGTTCGTGATAGTAGGTAACTTAGATCTTTAGGTCTAAGGGCACACTGTAGAGGTTAGGAACTTGACTGTATTGATTTGTAATCAAGTGTACCTTTGCGGTGTCATTTCTCTCATCCCTTTTCCCTTCTCATCTCCCCAATTCTTCCTGCGGTAGTGCATGTTTGGGAGGAGGTCACAAAACCCTGAACTATTTGAATTGACTGATAAATCAAGAAAACAAGTCGAATCGTCCTCCTCCTCCACAAACATGGCTGCACGCCCACCCCCAAATCCCGAGGGAGGAAACCGCCCTCAGAACCCACCAGGTGGTGGAGCCTTAGATCCCATAACCCACCTCCAAGCCCAAATGGAAATGTATAATGAGCAAATCGAAGCCATTCGAGAAACATTGGAGGAAATGCAGAACCCTCCCGAACGGGAGGAGCCTAGGTCTCTTAGCTCTTATCAGAATCCCGCTACTATAGAGACCATAGGACAAATTCGGGTCCCCATGGGCGGGGACGACTTTGAATTAAAACCAAACATAATTTGCCTAATCAATTTTCACTTTCATGGTCTTGCAAGTGAAGACCCATTTCTCCACTTGGAAGACCTAACCCGACTTGCTGAAACCGTTAAACCAAGAAATGTCGGGTTATCTATAGTCCTCATGAAGATGTTCCCGTTTTCATTACGGGATAAAGCGTCGCAATGGTTACGCACCCTTGGGAGAACCATCCACTCTTGGGAAGAGATGCGAACAGCGTTTCTCAAGAAGTTCTTCCCAATCGGGTGGACCAATGCGCTTCGCCGTGCTATCACTTCATTTACACAACAAAACGGCGAACAATTTCATGAGGCATGGGAGAGGTATAACGACCTCCTCAGGAAGTGTCCGCACCACGGTCTGCCTAAGTGGCATATAGCCCAGATTTTCTACTATGGGCTAAATGAGACTTTGAAGTAGATTGCAGACGCTTCCTGCGGAGGGAACTTTATGAATAAAGACGAGAATGGAGCATTCGAGCTGTTTGAAAATATGAGTGAAAACTCGATGAACAATGCTTCCATTGTCGCCTTTAATCGTACCAGCCAGCCCCGAAATGTCCACGAAGTTGACACGGGACCCTCCCATTCATCCACTGATCTAAGCCTTATTGCACAAAAACTGGATGAAGTCTCCGTCGTGCACAAGAAGCTGGACGAGCTTCTGGCCAACCCCGCCCGATCTATGGCAAACACCACCTCTTCACCACTTCGTCACAATCCAAGTTCTTCTAATACCAGGCTTATCCCGAGAAACCCCATTAGACCTTCCTTACCGAGTGTCGCGCCAAGCGACTCGGTAAGTCATGTGGAACTGGCTTCTGCGAGCCAGTATTTCGACACGGAGGACCAAGCCTCCGTGTGCTCAGACGCATATCTACATGCGGACGCGTCTTCTGGCATAGAAGATGCTTGCGCCCTGGGGAACAACCCGTTCTCTGCCACTTATAACCCAGGGTGGCATAATCATCCGAACTTCGCATGGTCCAACAACCCGCAGCGCCAAAACCCCGCGGGTGGACCAATGCGACCGTCCGCACCCGTCATCCCAAGGGTCCAGTTTAATCCTATGGCAAATACGCCATCAGGCCCTTGCGTACCACAAACTGAACACGCATCAAGCCCTCTTGACAAATTGATGCGAATGATGACGGAAATGTCAAAGCGCCATGAAGAGAACATGACCTCTCTTCAGCACCAATTGGCGCAGCAGAACGCCGAGATCAGTCAACTACGCATGGCGACTCGATCTCAGGGCACTCTTCCCGCCCAACCTGTTCCAAACCCGCGAAATTTCGTGCCCCGTGGTTCTCAACCATAGGTACGACCTTCTCAGGGACAGGTTAATCAAGTTCTGCAAGCTCCGAGCATTCCACCGGGATTTCAGGCTAATCCTGCTGCAGCACCACACTCTTATATCCCCATTGCAAACCCTCCTCCACCGTATGATCCCACTGGACCCGCATCGTCCAATGCTATCACTACGAGGAGCGGTAAGCAGACCGTCGATCCGCCTCGACCTGATCCTGGCCCGTCTTCTTCTTCGCCCTCTCATTCGGGATGCATACCGCATTCGCGAGAGGATGATGCACGAAAACTTGTGCCAGAATCAGTCCCATTCCCTGAGGCTCTACTAAGGGAGCCAAAAGGCAAAAAGAAAAATACGCAGGCCTTTGACAACCTACGTAATTTGTTCAGGGATGTAGAAATCAAGGTACCCCTGCTCGAGGCAATCGACCACATACCTACTGTCGCTCGATTTTTCAAAGACTACACAACACCCAGGCGACAGTCAAAGAAGACTAAGAATCCAGTGGTTCTCTCGCCTCATGCGAGTTGTGCTATACTGTCAAACTTACCACCGAAGCAGAAAGATCCGGGCACACCACTGATTTCCTGTAGCATCCAAGGCTGCAGTTTTAACCGTGCCTTGCTTGATCTAGGATCTTCCATCAATCTCATACCGACCATCATGCTCAAAAAATTTTCCTTGGGAAATCTGAAACCCACCCCTGTCACGTTACAGTTGGCAGACCGTTCTGTCAAAATCCCGAAGGGTGTGGTGGAAGACGTGGTGGTTAGGGTCAACAGTCTCTGCTTTCCTGTTGACATTCTTGTTTTAGATATGGAAGTTCCTAGTTCACTTTCTGATTGTCCGATCATCCTCGGTCGACCTTTCTTGGCCACAGCCCGCGCCCACATCGACTGCGAGTCGGGCTGTATTGAGATTGCCGTTGGATCTGAGAAGCTCAAGCTTAACATATTCAAGGCAGCCAAGAACTTTGATTGCGATTGCATTGAGGATGACACGTCTGACGAGGACATGGCTGTCAGCGCATGTATCGGACTAATTGGGACCTATTCGGACTGCTGCGGATTACCTATAAACAGTGATAACTGCCTGACCAACGCATATTGTGACGTTCCCCAATCCCTCCCTTGTCCAGTACCTTCTCCTGGCCAGACTTCTGACGAGGTTTTCTCCGCTTCCCATACCTCGTGGTCTGAGTCATATCCGGGCTACTCACTGTCGGTCCACACTCATGAAGACCGAATTGCCCTTTCTTCCCCGCCAAATCAGGTGGATTTACAAATCCACACTGGGACCTTGAGCCCATATACTTCTCACTGGGGCTATTCATTTTTGGATCCATCTATCCAAGAAGCCCCTCTTCTTGGCCAATCTGAAGGCCCGTTTCTTCCTCCTAACTTCTTCTCCTACCCGTCTGGGACACTCTCATCCCAAGAAATGCCAAATCCTTCCCCGTCCACTCCCGAGCTAAAAGTGCTGCCTAATGCACTCAAGTATGTTTTCCTGGGACCAAATGAAACGCTCCCTGTAATCATCAGTTCAAAATTAACCATGGAGCAGGAGTGCAAACTAACTAAGGTCCTCCTAGAACACAAGGCAGCTATTGGATGGTCTTTATCAGACTTATCTGGTATTAGCCCCTCCTACTGCACTCATCGTATATATACGAGGAGGAGGCTCGACCTTCTCGCGAGATGCAGCGACGTCTCAACCCTAACATGTGGGAGGTCGTTAAGAATGAAATCATTAAGTGGCTGGATGTGGGTATAATCTACCCGATCAGCGATAGCCCTTGGGTGAGTCCGATTCACGTTGTGCCCAAAAAGGCAGGACTCACCATCCGTGTCAATGACAGGGGCGAATCCATCCCTACACGCACTCCTACATCTTGGAGAGTGTGTGTAGATTATAGGAAACTCAATGCTGCAACTAAGAAAGATCACTTCCCGCTACCATTTATTGACCAAATCCTGGAGCGGTTAGCGGGAAATAAATTTTTCTGCTTCCTGGATGGATTCTCAGGATATAACCAGGTGGCAATAGACCCCCGAGACCAAGAGAAAACCACTTTTACCTGCCCTTTCGGCACCTTCACCTTTAGAAGGATGCCGTTCGGACTTTGTAACGCGCCAGCAACTTTCCAGAGATGCATGCTGGCGATATTTCATGACATGGTGGGTGACTTTCTCGAGGTCTTCATGGATGACTTTTCAGTCTTTGGACCATCTTTCGACGAATGTCTTGCCAACCTGACTAGCATCCTTAGGAGATGTATTGATGTAAACCTCGTGCTTTCCTAGGAAAAAAGTCATTTTATGGTTCACGAGGGAATTGTTCTTGGACATATCATCTCCGATAGGGGTATCGAGGTTGACAGAGCTAAGCTCGATATCATTCCTGATTTACCTGTGCCTGGTTCTGTCAAACAAATCCGCTCCTTCTTGGGACACGTCGGTTTCTATAGGAGATTCATCAAAGACTTCTCCAAAATTTCTCGACCCTTAACTCATCTCCTATCAACCGACGTGCCCTTCGACATGGGCCCTGACTGTATACAAGCATTCACGCAGCTACGTAATGCTGTCACCAAGGCCCCTGTTCTCCAGCCGCCTGATTGGTCCCTCGACTTTGAACTTATGTCTGACGCTTCAGACCTTGCAGTCGGAGCCATCCTGGGACAAAGACGCGATAGACACCCCTTCGTGGTATACTACGCCAGTAAGATGTTGGACGAGGCCCAGCGTAATTATACTACCACTGAAAAGGAACTACTGGCAGTCGTCTTTGGGCTGGAAAAATTCCGTTCTTACCTTCTGGGCTCTCACGTTATTGTTTTCACTGATCACGTGGCCATTCGCCATCTCATGCACAAGAAGGATGCCAAGCCTAGACTGATTCGTTGGATCCTTCTGCTCCAGGAATTTGACATTGAGATTCGTGATAAGGTCGGAGCCCAGAATGTTGTGGCTGATCACCTTTCCAGACTGGACCCTGACCATATTGGACTTACTCTGCCAATTAATGAAGTTTTTCCTGATGAGCACCTATTGGCAATAAATGTGGCAAGTGGACCGTGGTATGCCGACATTGCCAATTACCTTGCTTCTGGATCTCTTCCACGTGGCTGGCCTAAAAACCAGCGTGAGCGTCGCATGGCCGAAGCAAAGTATTATTTCTGGGATAATCCACTTCTTTTTTGGATAGGTGCTGATCAAATCATCCGTCGCTGTATTCCTGACAGTGAGTTCCCCAGTGTGCTATCCTTCTGCCACGATCAGGCCTGTGGAGGCCATTTCTCTGGGAGGAAAACTGCAGCCAAGGTGTTGCAGTGCGGTTTCTTTTGGCCCTCCCTTCACCAGGACGCGCACACTTATGCCAAACATTGCACTAGGTGCCAGTCATTAGGGTCAATGGCACGTCGTGACATGATGCCCTTGCAACACATCCTAGCTGCGGAAATCTTCGACATCTGGGGAATTGACTTCATGGGTCCCTTTCCTCCATCCAACGGCTTCGAATTCATCCTCGTGGCCGTCGACTATGTTTCAAAATGGATCGAGGCTATTCCCGCGCGCCGTGCTGACCATGTTATCTCCACCCGATTCGTCAAGGACCATATCTTTGCGCGTTTTGGGATCCCTCGAGCCATTATCTCGGATGGAGGAAGCCACTTTACCCATGCTTCTTTTCGAGCACTTCTGAGGAGGTACGGAGTCCACCATCGTATCGCATCCCCGTATCATCCTCAGACGAACGGCCAGGCGGAAGTGTCGAACCGGCAAATTAAGCAGATTCTCCAGAAAACGGTTCGGCCTGACCGTAAGGATTGGTCCGACAAGCTGACTGACGCACTTTGGGCGTATCGGACCGCCTTCAAGGCTCCCCTTGGTATGTCTCCATATAGAATCGTTTACGGGAAGCCTTGTCATTTGCCTGTGGAGTTGGAGCACCGCGCTTATTGGGCGGTTCGCCAATGTAACCTCGACCCAGACTTGTGTGAACGAGAAAGGAAACTCCAACTCCAAAAGCTGGAAGAGCTCCGTCGTGAAGCCTATGATTCTGCTCTAACCTTTAAACAGCGCACTAAGGCTTTTCACGACAGCCATGTTCGGCGGAAGGAATTTGACCCATCTCAGCAAGTTTGGCTCTATAATGCCCGACTCAAATTCTTTCCTGGGAAATTAAAGTCCAAATGGACTGGTCCTTTTCTGGTCTCAAGACCATTCCCCAATGGGGCCGTCGAAATCGAAGATCCCAAATCTGGGCGTAAATTTACGGTCAACGGGCAGCGTTTGAAACCCTATCTGACTCATGAACCTACCCCTGTTGGAGAAACCGTTGCCCTGCTGGAGGGTAACTAATTCTTTGCCTCATTCTGAGTCCAGCTGGGGACATTAAATTCAGCGCTTGTTGGGAGGCACCCTAACAGCACTCACCATCCACCATCACTTTTCACACCTCTATCGCAATCACTTCACTTTTCTCTTCACCACCCACCATCCACCCACCCTTCCACCCTGATCTATACCCTGAACCTCAGCTCTTGTTACCCGATCTTCCATCCTTCCTCTGCCTTTCCCTGCATGCATATGAGGACATAGCATTGTTTGGCATGGGGGGGTGGATAGGCATCCATAGGATCCGGGTATGTTATGGTATCATACAGTTCCCACCTATTTATAAATATGCAAGAAAAAGAAAAAAAAAATATATATATATATATTATAATAAATGGTGTTTAGTAATGATCTTGAAGCTGAAACAAAAAGGCAATAAGTGTTTATTGATATTCAACCTCTGTTTTGAAGACTTTCCAGGCCACAAAAGCTTGATTCGCTCAGGCTCGGCTTAATTCACTTAAAGCATTGACAAAATAGATCAAGATCTCTCCTAACTAAGGATGTATTCTTGTACCTGAGACACCAGTACAGGATCCGCTGGTTTGCTTTTTCTTGAGAGCTTAAGTAAACTTGGTTCACACTACACATATCAGGAAAGACCAGGTGAACATAAGATCCAACCCTAGTGTTCATTAGGGAAGGTGGAGTCCTTACCTGTGCGCGCAGGTAGACTTTTTATCCCAGGCTTTAGTCTTGTGTTTAGGAGCGACTCTTTCCACCAAAAAGAAACTCTCCCACCAAAAAAAAAAAAAAAAGTGTGCTTCAAAATGTGTTGTAAGAGATATACTGACACGTGTTTCAAAAAAAAAAAGAAAAAAAAGAAAAAAAAAAGAGATGTTTTAAAAGAGTCAGTATATCTCATAAATGTCTGTATACTTTATTTTTCGGTGAGCCACAAAAAAAAAAAAAATTAGAAAATGGGAGTTAAGTTTTCCGTCATCATCTTAAGGGTCAATTCGAAGACATGAGCTGAAACTGGGACCAACCTGTACTTAAAAATTCGTGAAACCCTGGGATTGAGTCTTAATGTTCATCTGGTAAGTCTTGATCCTTCACTATGCACAAACCATAACCTCTTGAGCTCTCGAGTACGGCAAAAACCTCCTGGGTCCTGGAAATCGTACTTAAGGTTTAAATATCAAGAGTCCTGGTTAGTTGAGAGATGATCTATGTCATGTGAGACTTAAAGTACTGGTAGTCTTCTTTACAATTGGTTCTCACAATATTCCATAGTAAACACACCTGTATCACCTCAGAAGAAAATCTTCAGCTTAAGATCATTTCTAAATACTATTTTGCTAGGGACTAGCAAAAGATAGGCATGGGGGTATATGTTTGCACCTCAAAACACGCCTGTAATAACGCCTTCTTGTGCTATTTTCTAGCATTAACATTGCATAATAGGATCCTGTAATCGCATTTGTAAAAACACTTGCATGCATGCATTTAATCAAGAGAGGAAGAGGAGTGAAACAATCGCCTGCATAGTTACATTTTTCTTCAAGTGCCTCCTTGCAAAATCACCCTCTTTTTATTTTTCCTCTTGATTTCTTCTTTTCTCTCCTTCCCGCGGCTGCACTCTTCCCGCAGCTGCATGCAGCAGCCACGCAGCACTTCTTCCCGTCACTTCTCCCTGCCAACGCCGCTCCCTATAGCTGCAACTCGCACACCCTCTCCCTACTGCAGCCGGCACGCCACTCTCTCCTCCTCTATAAATAGCTGCAGCTTCATCCTCGCGAAGGGAGCTGCTACAAAGACCCCACAGCCACCACCTTCCTCTCCACCGTTCTCCCCTCCCATACGCCGGCCCTCCGTCGAGGAGGCACCCGGCGAGCAGGAGAACCCACTGTGGTGCACACCACCACAGTGGGAGCACCACCGCCCAGCTCTTCAACGAGCCGGTGGGCGTGGTGTTTTCTTTTCTCTTCGTTTTCGTCTCCACGCCATTGCTGCCGCTTCAAGCTCCGAAGCTTGAAGCAGCAGCAGCAGCACCCCCCGCCTCCTCCGCGACCTTCCCCGTAGGCGCGGAACCCTCCGCGCGCGCCTGCAGGCCCGTTCCCCGCCTCCGTCTCCGTTCTGTCCACCCCGCACTGCACCCGCAGCCGGCCGCCGCGCGCACTGCAGCGGCCGGTTATGGCCTCGCGCCGACCCCTGCCCCCCTCCGCAACCCTCCGCGACCGACTGCAGACTCCCCGCCGCCTTCTCCGAGCGCGCCATCGCCCGCTCTCTGTCCTCGCACCCGATCTGCAGGAGACGCCTCACGTCCTCTGCGCGAAGGCGCGGTGCACCGCGACGGTCAGACGTCCGCCTTTGCCTTCAGACGACGCGGCGTCAGACGTCCGCCACCTCTTGCAGACGTCTTAACTCGCGCGTCCGCGATCTCCCTCTCTCTCTGCCGATCTCTCCCGCGCGCGTCCGCTCGATCTCTCCTGCCCGCTCTCTCTGTCTGGTGCTCTCTCTCTCTTTTATTTAACTCACAGCAACACACACACACACATTCACCGACGCACACACACATTCACCGACACACACACACACACACTTATAGTAACATATATACATATATATATATATATATATATACATACATATATCTATATATATATACTTATATACATAGTATATCTATATAGTTATGTATACATACATATATATATATAATATACATACATATATATATAATATATATATACATATCTACTTATATATACATCTATATACTTATACATATACTTATATATATTTATAGACATATATACTTATATACATATATATATATACATATCTATATACATATATATATACATATATATAGTAATATATATATATATACTTATATACATATATATACACATATATATCTATATATATATCTATACATATATAACTATACATTTATATATATATATAGATATATTTACTTATATACATACATATGTACATATATTTTCATGTTATTTATTATACGCTGTATCGCGGGAATATCTGCACCAGTTGCTGATATTCCCTGATACACGCGTACAAAAAAAGCGTGGTCCCATACATCATCCATCCTCCATCCACACTCCACGCGGCACCTAGTCGTGTTGGTTGCGTCTCTCTAGACGTCGACTGACTCGACATAGTGCTACACTCCATCGCCACCTCCACCCCCACCCCTTTATATATATACTACATATATATATATACATACTATATTTACTTTCTGCCTATTTGCTTTTCTGTTA
Organism: Thalassia testudinum; assembly: GCA_037157565.1. Taxonomy (NCBI): domain Eukaryota; kingdom Viridiplantae; phylum Streptophyta; class Magnoliopsida; order Alismatales; family Hydrocharitaceae; genus Thalassia; species Thalassia testudinum. Next base: position 48,086,137 of record JAZHRO010000057.1, read on the forward strand.
GTAAAAAGATAAAAAAAAAATACATAAAAAAGAAAAGATAATCTTTGACTTGCAGGTACCTCGTCTTGCGAGTAGCAAGACTTGTTTTGGGACTCTGTTTGGCTAAAAGCCAAGGACACAATTTTGAGGGTGTGCCTCAAGAACAAGGATTACCATAAAAAACCTAAATAAGAAAAACACCAAAAACACAATAAATGAACGGAAGAGACGCGTTTTAAGGAAAACGTAGAAACTCGACTTTAACCCCACTTCCCTGTGTTCGACCCTGGGCCTAAAAGTGACAAGATAAAATCAATTAGGCCAGGTTAAAAATTTTGTAAAGAGATGGTTAGGTCCGAATTAGGTTAACCACTATACATATTTCAACGGTAAAAACATCATATTAACAACCTATCCAGGCCGATCCATCAGTCGCAATCCATCCCGAGGACCAAGAGAAGACCACCTTCACCTACCCCTTCGGAACATATGCATTCCGAAGGATGCCGTTCGGTCTTTGCAATGCACCCGCTACATTTCAGCGGTGCATGCTTGCCATATTCTCAATATGGTAGGTGAATACCTTGAAGTCTTCATGGATGACTTCTCGGTATTTGGTGAATCATTTAATGATTGCCTCTTGCACTTGGTCCAAATCCTCAGGTGGTGCATCGACATGAACATGGTTCTTTCCTGGGAAAAGAGCCACTTCATGGTACCTGAGAGAATTGTCCTGGGACATCTCATCTCTGAAAAAGGCATCTAGTTTGATTGAGCCAAGGTGAATCAGATTTCCAAACTCCTTATGCCTAGCTAAGTCAAAGACATCTGATCCTTTCTAGGGACGTCGATTTTCACCATCGATTTCCTGATTTTTCAAAAATTGCGCGCCCCCTGACTAATCTACTATCTTAGGATGTCCCCTTTGAAATCTCCAAGGAGTGCACTCAGGCATTTGAGATCCTGCGTGATCGAGTTACCCAAGCACCTATCTTGCAGTCCCCTGATTGGTCTCAACGCTTTGAGATCATGTGCGATGCATCTGATTATGCTGTAGGGGCGGTACTTAGGTAGAAAATATATGGGAAACCCGTGGTCATCTACTACACTAGCAAGACACTTGACAAGGCTCAGTGTAATTACACAGTTACTAAGAAAGAGATGCTAGCTGTAGTATTTGCCCTGAAAAATTTCAGATCATATCTTTTTAGTTCCCGTGTTATCATATACTCAAATCACACTGCAGTAAGGCACCTCCTTGCGAAGAATGACATGAAACCTCGACTAATCCACTAGATCTTGCTGTTGTAAGAATTCAATCTCGAGATTTGCGATAAAGTGGGAAAATAGAATGTGGTAGCTGACCATTTGTCCCATCTTCCTTCTTCTGTCATCGACCTATCTGGCCCAATCACTAAGCATTTTAAAGACAAGCACCTGGCAGTCATTCACAGTCTCCCATGGTTTGATGATATTGTAAACTACTTGGTTACGAGGAAAGTTACACTAGATTAGGCAACTTCCAGGTGGGACAAATTGATTGCCGAGGCTATGTACTATATTTGGGAGGAACCATACCTTTTACGCAATAGCAATGATCAGGTGATCCAGAGATGCATTCCTGACGATGAGGTAAATGATGTAATATCATTCTGTCACGACCAAGCTTGCGGTGGCCATTTCTCTAGGCATAAAACCGAAGTAAAAATTCTTCAGTGTGGGTTCTTTTGGCCTACTTTATTCCAAGACGCACAAACATGTTGTAGGGCATGCGCTCATTGTCAGACCCTCGGCAACATGGGCCCGCGAGATATGATGCCCTTGAACCTAATTACTGTGTGCAAAATCTTTGACATATGGGGAATTGATTTCAAGGGACCCTTTCCTGGATCTAACGGCTTCGAATACATTCTACTCGATGTTGATTATGTCTCTAAATGGATCGATGCCATCCCCATGAGGACTAGTGATCATAAAGTTATCCTATGATTTATCCAGGAGAACATCTTTACCGGATTTGGGGTTCCTAAGGCCATCATCAGTGATGGCGAGTCTCATTTCACCAATGTGCACTTCCAGTCCCTGATGAAAAAGTATGGGGTGTCGCATCGTATCTCGACTCCTTACCACCCCCAGACTAATGGACTGGCATAACTATCGAATCGAGAGATCAAGAAGATCCTTTAGGTCACTGTTTGGCCTAATAGAAAAGATTGGTCTACTCGCCTTCCAGAAGCCTTGTGGGCCTATAGGGCTGTCCACAAGACCCAATTAGGCATGTCTCCCTTTAGATTAGTGTACACCAAGGCATGTCACCTTCCCATCGAGATGGAGCACAAGTCTTATTGGGTAGTACGGAACTGCAATCTTGATCTAGTGAAGGCTGGAATACACCGTCATTTGCAATTGAGCGAGATCGAGGAACTATGCAATGATGCGTATGAGAACTTGCGTATCTACAAAGAGCAGGTTAAAGCCTTCCATGACAGGCACATTGTATGAAAATCTTTCCACCCTAGTCAGAAAGTTCTACTCTTTGATGCCAAACTCAAACTATTCCAAGGAAAACTCAGATCAAAATGGATTAGACCATTCTTGGTGAGATGAATCTTTTGAAATGGAGCCATTGAAATTAGCAAACTCAGCCCTAATTCTGCACCTTTTATCGTGAATGATCAGAGACTCAAACCGTTCGTCGAACTCACTGACTCAAACTTGGCTAAGGTATCTTTTGCCCTCCATTCTCCCTGAGCTCATTTGTGCACGGCCGATGGTGTTAAACTCAGCGCTTAACGGGAAGCAACCCGTCATCTTTTTGAAAAACTCGAAACCCTTCATGACACATCTTATGCTAAATTCATATTGCACTTTAGGGTTCGTCAATTAGAATAGTCGACTCCACCTCTAGTACCCATATCCGAGCTTGAAATCATCTGCAACAGTCACCCCAACCCATCCACCCACCCAAAATCTGTTCTAATGTACGATCTAAGCTGAATTCAAACCCACCAAATTTACAATGAGGACATTGCAATTCGTAGGCATGGAGGGGTATTAAAGTGCAAAACACTGTAAGAATCACTTCACAATAAAGGGATTTCATAAAAAAAAATACATAATCCAAAAAAATAACCAAAAAAATAAAAAATTGAAAAAAAATTGGAGAGGGGAGGAAATTTTGAGAGATTAATTGCATATCATTTTTTAGGAGGAAAAGGGGAGATGATATAAATGCCAAAAAGGAGCACAAATTGAAAAGGAAAAAGCGATAGTCACTAGTAAAAGATTAAGGATCCAACTTAGTTCTAGACCAAATCAAAAAGAAAGAAAATGACAGACAAAAAGTGCTAAGAGACAAAAGAGATTAGTCTGAACACTGATCTTAGGCCTCTTGGGTTGTGATTTTAGGCTTAAAAATTCAAGTGTCCACTAAGATCTGGATAGTCCTCAAGAGGTTGTGGAAAATGCTAAGCCTAAGTATTAGGTCAAAGGCTTAGGGATTATTCGACCTTGTTAACTAACCTCTGGTTTGCGGGACTCGGTAACCTAAGCACCACAATCCACACATAGTTTGGTTCAGTGCACTTAATTATCAAAATCATGCAAAGACGTTAAATCTGTTCTGAAAAAGTTACCTAGATTAGAAGCGGCTGATCAACATAAGTTGATTTGGAAGAGTTCCCGACGTGGAGAGGCGGGAAATTTCCCTCGAAGTTGCACAATAACATACCGTCTCCTCGGTGCTTGTCTCCTAGGATATCTAAATATCCTACCAGGGGCATGTAAGCACCTTGTGCTAGTTCAAATGCCATGGGCGGCATTATCATGAAATGTCAATTGTCAAGGTCTGGATTTATCTATAGAGCGCCATGGGCGAGATTATATCGAAATCTTGAAAGGCAGGGTTCTGGGGGTTTCCGTGGGTGGTGCTATCTCGAAGCATCGATTGCCAGGGACCTTACGAGGATTGATGGTGGGAACTAGGAATCCAATATAGACCGTGTTGTAAAGCTAATCCGAAGCTAGAAATAAAAGGAAAAGAGAGAGAAAACTCTCCAGAAACAAAAAAAATTCTTCTGTCTCTCTCTTACAAAAATGCACTGCAAAATGAATTTGGGCTAAAACATGTTACAGGCACGGGTGCTTTAACCGTGGAGTTCAACAAACCTTAGGTTAGTTCCTATGGGCCTTAGAAACCTTCGCGGTGGACTGAGGATAGAGCTGGTCAGGTCCAAATCTTGGTTGGAACTTGAGTACCTCAAGGCCTACTTTCAGCATTTTCACCTAATCTGCAAAAGTAAGCACACATCAGAGTTCTGAGCATAAAAGGCATACGGTCTAAAATTAAAGTTAATTCCATGAGATTTTTCTAAGGGACTAGCAAAAGGTAGGCATAGGGGTATGATGGGAACACCATCTGAGCCATAACTAGCTCATTCTGATTTGATTAAGTTAGTAAATGCTCCTACATAACTGCCAGAGAGCCATAATTCATTGCAAGTCCATTCTGAGAGAAAAATAAGAAAATCAGGTTAAAATTGTAATTTTACCATCATATCTTGAATGTAGTACAACCCCAGCTTTTCTTAGGGGTTAATTAAGGGTCAAATGATCCTAAAATGCTAACATGTGTGTTAGAACAGATAGAAATGTGTTTTCATGTGTTTTGAGAATTAAATATCTTCTGAAATCGTAAAAACAGACCTGCTTAATTAAATGAGGTTCTGATCAAGATAAAATTCACCTAAAACCTCTAAAATTCATAGAAAAATATTCCCTAGGGTTTGGTACCCTCAATTTGACCATCAAAACCTATCTTGACCCAAAACAAAGCCCCAAACTAACTTTTGCCACAATTTGGATTTTTGCATAAATTACCTCATCAAACAAAGCCAAAACCTAAATCTAACTTCACCATTGGATTCCTTTGGTCCAAATTAGGTTTGTACCAAAATTTGAGCCCATTCTAAGATCATCTTGACAAAGTTAGCATTTTGGTCAAGTAAGACTCTTTCTAGCTCATTCAGACCCTTGACCTTTGAATTCTCTTACAAATTGCCCCCCAACTTCTTCGTCTTCTTCACAAGCAGGTCCCTGCACCATTTTTGGAAGGTTAAACCTTCATCGTCGAGTTTCGAGTGAGGATTTCTCGCTCGATTCTCACTCAATCTCTCTCAAAATTGATACGAGGATTCCTTGGGAAGTTGCCTTCCATTTGAGCCATTCCTTTAGCTCCAATTCTTTCCCAAAAGGTCATGCGAACCTTTCAAAGGTTTGGGTATCCTATTTCACAAAAACCATCCAAGATTGGAAGCTTCTTTCCAGGCTTCAAAGGATTCCTATGGCCTATAAAAGATCCCATGGTGCACGGCCATGCTCTTCACAAGTTTTTGGGAGCCAAATCACCTTAATCCCCCTTCCTCGGCCACCAAAAATCCCTGCTCTGGCGACCTCTCTAGATCTTCCTCCTCTAGCCATCCAACCATCAAATTGGATAGCCTAAGCTCTTCCTCTCTTCGTCGTGACCCTCCCCAGCCGAAGGGAGGGCATTCCTCCATCTGCATCATCGTCACTGCCTCGCCACTTCCTCCTTCAGCTCCGGTCGATCAACACTGGAGCCCTTCGCCTCCCTACCACCTCGCTAAGTCCCTCTCTTGCTCTCTCTCTCTTTCTATTTTGCTTTCCCACTCTCTATACATACGCACGACCACCGCTTCTCCCTCAATGCACTTCTTCTTCTCTACCTCGACAACACTCTAGTGACGCCTACTCACTACCACACTGCACGAAACACGCTGCTACCACCATCATTAGCCTCGCCGTGCTCCACTCATAAAATCCCTCTACCAGTTCACCCTATTCGCTACCCAACGACTCCACCAAACTCCACCCTCACCGCGCTAACATCTTGAGCTTGTATGACCTCTCTACTCACTCTGGCGCACCACCAAGACCACAGTCACGTTTGCCATCCTCAGGAAATCTTCCTGAGAATATTTGTTGTGGCCATGAGGCCATTTTCGTACTTGTAGATCACCCACCGGAGCTCCACCACCGCCTCGACTGGATCGACCACGCATTCAGTCCTCCGACCTCGTCTACTCCAGGTCTCTGACCAGTTTGCGCAGAGTGAACTCAGGACCTCTCCCAGGTCCTTGATTGGGACCATCAACCTTCGCAAGTGCGCCAACTCAAGCCTTCAGCAACTGCAACTGCAGACACGTGACAAAGGGTGGGACTTTAGTCCCACCTTGGCAGTTCACAAGCGCTTGCAGCCGCATAAATTGAAAAAGTGATAGAGGCCTATCACCTCAAATTTATTGGGGGGTGAGGTCCCCCACACCCTCACATGCATCTCATCTACGACATGCTCACGGTGGACCTGGTGCACCCGACTACCCGCCTAACCCATGCACACCTCGGCTGCGACCCACACCTGTAGCCCTGGTCCCGAGTGTGCTTAGATCCGAATTCGATTACCCAGTACTGTGCAAGGCTCTGGGAGAGCGTGACCCAAAGAGAGAAACAGAGGAGAGTCTATGCGGGGTAGGGGAGGGTTTTGGTCTGAGAAGGATTGGCTGACACTTAGCCAAAATTGAGGATCCTTCCCCCTTTGTGTGAAGAAGAAGAGAAGAGAAAGAAAGAAGAAGAGGAAGAGATGAAGAACAAAGAAGAAGAATAGAAGAGTAGAGAGAGAAAGAAAGGAGAAGAAGGAGAGCATTGTTCATCAGACGTTTAAGATGTCTAATCATTCAATCAGATGGCTGATTTAACTTATTGCATACATAACTATTGAGTTCCATTAGATATTATTGTAGGGAGTAATTGGTGATTCAAATCACCATTTTACTCCATTCTTTTTGCCATCTAACACTTGATCTTATTGCCATATTATTTTGAATCAATTTCTAATCATAATTTCTTATCTCTATTATTTTAAATTGCAATTTGGAGAATTGAATTGCTACTTGCTCCCAGCGAATGACCTCAAACTTTTTCAATTATAAATTTTATCTATTTTTTGCGAGATTTTGACTATACTGTAACACAATGATTTAAAACCTGATTTCGAGCGAATAACACCAATTTAAGTGGAGTTGATAATTAGGGTTTTGTGTCCTATTTTAGCCCTCAAAATACGTGAAACTCTATTTTTGTCTACGTGGACCCACTTTTTAGTCTTTTATGCTCAATTAACCTTTAATTCACCCCTAAGTAACCCCTTGGTTAATATGGATTTGTGATGTGTTGTTAAAACTTAATTAACCTTATTTTAGTGTTTTCTCAGAACTGATCAGAGTGGAATTATGGTCCTCAGGCGATCATTCAGGAGCATTTATCTCTTGATTTTAATTAATTCAAGCTAGTTGTGGCGAATGATGGTGCTACCATCATCTGTTGGATGTATTATCAGGCTACTGGACTTGCCAGAGGACTTCCACAGGTCACACTCCCTTTAGCCTGGTGTACGGAATGGAAGTCCAGCTACCTATAGAAATAGTCCTTCCCGCATATCGTACGCAACTATATGACCTTGATACTAACAACGATTAAGTCTGCTTGGCCTTGGACTTGGTGGATGAGCTAAGGGGGAAAGCATCCAAGTTAGTGCTATGATAGAAGGAGGCAACCACAGTTGCCTACAACAGGCGAGTCTGCAAGTGGAAGTTCCCAAAAGGAGACCTGGTCGTATGGAAGAGTGAAGTCTCCATGCTAAGCAACTTGAGCGAAAAGCTGGATGCCCCATGGAAGGGACCTTACAAAATTTGCAAGGATAGTCCAAGCAACTTCTACGAACTATAAGCTCTAGGCGACGCCAATTCCTAGAACTTGGCATGTGAGCAACTTAAGATTGTACCATGTATAAATAATTGAATAATAGAGAAGGCAAAATGTTTCCTTTCATTTCTTATCATGTAGTGTCTTACATTCTCAACTGAAGGCTATTCTCATCAAATGACCCATTAAAAAAGAAAAAAAGTAAAAAAAGGGGAAAAAAATAGCACTACAAAGGCAAAGTGCTTCACTCAGAGTCATCAGGGAGATTAACTTGAGGACTTGGAGGGGACGATGAGGCTTCATAGGACAACCTCGCTAGATGAGAAGGCTGCTCTAAGGCTCTTGATGGACCCAACTTGTCTACCTCTTTAGAAGCCAGGTGATTGCACAGCAATTAAGCAACTTAAATCACCTAAATTAAGCTAGATTCAAGCATAACTTAGGAATAATGCATTCATAGGCATCGTAATTTGCACAATAGACAGTTTATTAGTCATATAGATAATATCATCATTTTATGACCTAGAAGAGAGATGATTTTAATCACAAATGATTCGAAGCTATGGATGTCAGATCAAATTGGACAGACTTGATTAGAACGACGACGGGAGTCCAATGCTTCTAAAATCGTCTCAATCAAACAACTAGGGAATCTTGTGCAATCCATAAAAGAATGGAGATCATAAATCGAACAGACAAAGAATCGAGCCTCAGATGAAGAATCCAACTACACGAATGAATCTGGATCAACGATCGCAGTCCAATGGCAGAAAAATCAACTCAATCGAAGACCTACATCACCAAAAATAAAGAAAAGAAGATGGATAGCCATGATGGCACCACGTGGCACCATCACAGCCACCCCCGTGTCACCGCCCCATCTGTGAAGGTTCTTCACCACACTTTGAGGACCGTTCGATCTCCATCGAATGGTCACAAACGCGCCACGTTGGCCATCCACCTATGCTTCATTAAAGAGGAGTGACTCTCGACTGTTGGATCTTCATCCAATGACCGAGAGAGTGCATCTTCGAAACAAAAATGTAACAAACAATAAGAATGGGACATTGGTTAGTGCCCTCTCCATGAAGCGATGGGCTCCTGATCGAACTGTGCCTTACGTGAATCAGGGGGGGCGCGAAAGTGGAGGAAATTAGGCCATCAGATGTCGAGCGAAGTGTGGTGATGCAACCACGTGGCGAAACAAGAGAAAATCTTGACCAAACACAGGATCCGATGTGTGTTTAATGTGTGATCCCACATGCTTATTCGAAATAGAAGAGATGAACACCCGTTTAAGACTGTCCAGTCTCTCGATCGAATGGTTGATGTTGTGGCACTCAGCGAAGGCGAGCAGCAAAGCGAAGAAGTGAAGCGCACATGCGAGGAGAGATCTGGAGCATCCGATGGCCATCCGATGATGTAGATCATGCCATGTGTCAACACGAGGTTAAATCCGAGCGTAGAAGAAGGATTTTGAAGGTGTTTTGAGGCCTAATCAGGTCCATGGATCTCCTGATCGATGGATTTGATTAGCCTACGGCTGTTGCACAAGATAGAGGGCCAAAATACCCTTTTTGCCCTCTAGAAAAACTATAAAAGATGGTCAAAGCCCCCTTGGATGCATTATCAACTCCATACAACTCTCTCTCTCCAGACCAAGCTCTCCTTCTGCAACTCCTCTCCAACCTTCATCCCAATGCTCAAGATCTGAGGTGCTGCCTCATCTCACACAAGCATCCTACAAGCAACGTCATCTCTCTACCTTATTCTTTCTATCTCTATCTCTCTCTCTCTATCTCTCTCTATCTATTTATCTATTTTTTTCTAGTAGCATTCTCTATTGTGAAAACTCTATTTTAATTACTATAAAACTCTGATCTTCTGAATGCATATATCTGATTCTTATACATATATACATATATAAATATCTCTTTAGAATAAGTTCTATTGAAATGATTTAGTGTAAATTGCGATTGCCTCCTTACGAATGACCTGGTACTCATCGATTTTATAAATATTATTTGTCGACATGTTTTCGTGCTATACTACAACTAAAATAATATTTTAAATGAAAATTACACGCTAAACAAGTTAGCACTGTTACCAATGAGGCAATGAAAATTTTTGAAGCATTCTTTGGTGCGAATTTGAGATTTCTAACTTGCTATTTTCATTGATTACGTGTGTGTAGGAAAGCAAGGAAATCAAAGTGAAACACGACAATGAGAATTCCGGGTTTGAACCTTACGTAAGTACTTGTAGTTAGAATTTTGCTTGCTTTTCGAGAAAAAAAATTCTCCTTTAATTTTGGGATAAAATAAAGTTTTATCTTAAAAATTCAATTCTTAGAGATCCATACATCCAAAATTTCCCAAATTTATACTAAATGTAGATTTCAAAGTCAAGAAGAACATATCAAAATTTTTCTCCTATCCGAGTTATAGAAAAGTTAAAAATTTGCACACTGACCTATTATCAATTCAGTTATTATTCCTAATTTTTCCAAGTTCAAAATATAATAGGAATTTCTATACAACTCCGATTAACTTGAAATTTATGGCACTAAATTTCTGAGATAATCAAGAATTTAAGAAAAATCTGAAAAAGTTATTTCTTGCATGTTTGGTTGCATGGATTATCCAATCACCAACTGGGGGTCAAAAAAGACTACAAAACCCCCAGTACACTTTAAATCAGAAAAGAATGGAAAACGTGCATTAAAAATTCTTGGAAAATATTTTATGGGTGCCTAGTTAGTGGTGCAATAAGGCCAATTGATTGCATTACTTGGGTCGCACCACTTCTCTGAATTTGACTTAGAAACAGACATCTAGAACTATTTGCATTTAGGATTTCACATTAACAATAGAGCACACTTGCATTTCCATTTTGAATGAAATTAATTAAATAAATTGGGATTTGTAAAACTTTTGTGTGCCTCATCAAAACCTTGATTGAAAATATTGACTCAAGTGAACCCTAAAACACATTAACACAATCATTCAAATCTTAAAATTCACTTCATCATAAGAAATTACTTGTGAACCATGTTTGCCTAAGCACTTCACACATTTGAAAATCAATTTAAGGGCCTAAGCAAACACCCCCTAACTCCCATCATATTCCAAAAGCACATCAAACCCAAGCTTAAAACTAGGTAGACATGCCCTAGGCAGGACTAATAGACTTAGGGACTTGAAACTAAATTGGGCTAAAGTCAAGACCTTGTCTACTTAGACCCACTAGTGACAAGAAAGGTCGATGCGGTAATCGCATTAACCCTTAGTGGTGTCCCGTCGTGCGGAGTGTCGTAAGGGGTCCCACCCTTCTGGCCAGCCAAGTAATTCAAGGGTTGATCTAACCCAGTCGTATTTTGGGGAGACAGAATCAGGTCTAAGTAGGGTTGACACTCCAAGGACCAGTTTGATTGGTTGCATTAAGCAAGAGAGTGTTTCTCTCATTTGTCTTCTCCTTCTCACCTACAGGCATTCTTCTGGTGTTTGCAAGGTAGAAGATCTCAAAATCCTGATTTGCTACCACCATTAGAAAGAAATCCTAGGAGAATACCTATTTATCCAGGATTTGAATTTGAACCCTCTGTAATGGCTAGTCATCATGAGGAAGAAGAGATTGATGAACAAAATATGGATCCTATGACTCTCTTACAAAGGTAGATTACTAAGCAAGGCCAGCATCATGACCAAGAGATGGAAGTCATAGTGCAGACCATCACTCAACTCTAGAATGGAAGGGAAGACCAGCCCCTTCGTGACTTTTATAACCCTCCTAATGCCCAACCTGAACCCTTTGTTAGGGTACCTCAAGATGGGGAAGATTTTGAACTCAAACCTCAGATCATTAACTTGATTCCCCACTTTCACGGCCGTGAGTCAAATGGCCCCTTCCACCACCTCGAAGAGCTCCTACAAATAGGAAGAACCTTTGGCCCTAGGAACATGAATGAAGGTACCTTGATGGTGAAAATGTTCTCATTCTCCTTGAAAGATAGAGCTGCACATTAGTTGAGAACAATTGGTAGACCAATCATAACTTAGGAAGACCTGAGAAGCACATTTCTAAAGAAATTCTTCCTCGTAGGAAAAACTAATGCCCATAGATGTGCGGTAACAACCTTTAAGCAGAACCCGAGGAACAACTATATGAGGCTTGGGAGAGGTTCAAAGATTTAGCTAGGAAATGCCTCATCATGGGATTCCAAAGTGGCACTTGGCCCATATTTTCTATTATGGGTTGAGTGATAATCTAAAGAATTTTGTTGATGTAGCATGTGGGGGCAATTTCCTGAGTTGAGATGCTGAGGGAGTCTTTCAATTGTTCAAGAATATGAGGAAAAATTCCCTCAACAATGCCTCAATGTCTGCCTTTAATAGAGCTAATCAACCGAGTGGAGTTTATGAAGTTAACAATAATTCAAACTTGATTGATTTAGAGCTAATTTCACAACGATTAGATAAGGTGGAACTCGGTGGAAAGAATGTGGAGAATTTGGATAAGAAGCTGGATAACCTTCTAAAGGGAGGGAATTTCTTAAGTACACAATCCAGATTAAATCCTATGCCTACCCAAGGAGTGCCTATATTAACCCACAACCAATTCCCTAACCCACTAGGTCAGGAATCAGTGCACAACGTTAATGACCTAACCATGGCTCCACCTATGAGCCAACTGTACTTGGACCCATCTCTTTCTAGGTACCAAAGAGGGACCTTGATGCCCTTGAAATCTGAACTAGGCAGCTCGATGCCTAGTTATCTTGAGGATGTGAATGCACTCCAGGGTTACACTCGAAATTAACCTTATTCAAAGACTTACAACCCTGGATGGCACAACCATCCTAACTTTTCTTGGTCAAGTCAGAAACCCGTCCAGGGTCCTAAGTTGACTAAACCAAAACTTATGGGCAACCTAGTTGGCACACACAACCACGCACGTACCAGCCACAACCTACTCAGGAAAACCAGCCCAGTGATCTGAGCCTGGTCCTCAAAGAAATGAGAGAGATGAATCTGAAACATAAGGAAGAAATGAATCAATTGAGGATAGAATTGACAGGACGACTGGACCTGCTAGTAGATGCTAGAAAACATGGGATGCTACCATCCCAACCCATCCTAAACCCAAGAAATTTCAATAGGGTTAACTAGCACAACACAAGAGAGCAACAGGCACAATTATTTCGACCTGCTTCCCAGCACCCACCTGGTTTTGCTAACCCTAATCAGGCTCCACCTATTTTGCAGAACCCACCTCAACTTGCTAACCCTAATGCTTTTTCTCGTGTAATAACCTTGAGAAGTGGGAGACAGATCGAAGATCCTTACCCTTGTATATCTAAAACTAAACAAGATCTTGAGGAGCCCGAATCTGACTTAGGAGATCAAGAAGACAAGGACTAAGACCCTGATAACGCACGGGTTTTGCGTGTTTGAAATCGGAGTTACGAGTAACCCATCGTTGTAGTTGCAAAAGTCATAATCAAATATAATTTATACCGAAACTCCAAGGGAGTCCCGAGTCGAACATAAGGAGGTGACGTTTACTTTGTATGAAAACCACGCTTCGATTTGTTTCTTTTTGCTATTTTAGGGTTTTGTTATTTTTCTTTTGTTTTTGAAATAAAATGACAATCAACCACAAGAGAGAGATAGAATTGAATCTGATATATTACATGAATGTCAATTACAATAATATAGAGAACATAAAAAGAGAGGGAGGTGAGAGGAAATCTTCCAAAGTAGTTGTTTGGTGAGTCGACGATGCCTGGCGAAAGCTCGGATGAAGGAGTTGGGAAGTAGGTCCATGGAGGTGTGAAGCGAGAGGACGTCCGGTAGAGGAAAGCTTCAGCATAGCTTTGGAATGGAGGTGAGAAGGTGAAGGTGATATGCTACCATAATGGAAGTAGGAGGACGACTCTAAGGCGACCAATGAATGGGGATGGGAAGTTGGACTAGTATTTGGTGGGGTAGAGTCTTGTTACACTAATAGGTGCCTTGGGAGCTTGAGAGCAAACGCTAACAGAGCATTGGAAGGCTTGCTAAAGCTTGGGATTCGGTGGGGGTAGGATAGGTAGAGATGGCTTGGAAGGGAGGGGGTGTAGGTCCTTTTATAGTGGAGGATAAGAGGCTAGAATAGGCATGGGACCATTAGTGACCTCCAAGTCATCGCTTTAAGTGTCACTGTAGGTAGCTCACGCCCGCTCACACCCACAGTTGGCCTTGCTGGCGTGCGAATAATTAGCGACGGCTGCAAGCATCGCAGTCGATCCAACTTAGGCGTCACTGTAGGCCGGCGCCAACAGAGTACTTGCTTGCCCACAGTTGGCCCGCGCATCACGTGTCCCCGGTCACGTGCGCACGCTCTCACGCTAGAGCTGTGCTGGCAGTGTGCATGCCTATGTGAGTGTGTGCTTACGCTGGTTGTGCGCCCAATTTCTAATTTGGGGCATCCATGGGCCTCAAACCCACGCCCCTTATTCTGCAGAGAGCGCTTAGCCGCTGCGCTAGGCTCTCCCTTGAGTCTCAAAGAGGCGCATGATGCGGAGGCTTCTCAGCCATTGGATCAAGATCCAATGGCTAGGAATGAAGGTCATGGATGATGCTAGCTGGTGTTGGGCAGCCTAGATGGCTCCACGTGGTGCCATCTGGGCCGTCCATTCTTTCTGTTGCATGGGGTGCCACGGTGCTTAGATCAAGATGATTTTCACGTTGCTGAACTGTGATTGTTGCTCTAGATCCATCCATATGGTCGGATTTTTCATCTGAAGTTTGTATGGATGTCGCATTGCCCCCCTGGCCATTGATCTTTCTCGAACTTTATATGATACTACAAGACTCCGATCTAGACGATCTCAGAGGCGTTAGACTCTGATCATCATCTTGATCAAATCAGTACGGTCCGATCATCCATCCGAGGCCTTGAAATAAATTTTCTTCTCTCCTAACCATAACAAGGACCTAATTAACCTAAAATATATACAACTACTCTAAATGCAGAATGATGCATGCTATGTAATATTTATAACATGTAATGCAAATCTAAGCCTAGGAACATGCATGATTAGTCATTTAAACCAAAATATATGTGTTTACATCAGACCCCAACACTCACGATTTCTCTTAAGCTCCCTATCCTGAAGCCTTGAACAAACTTAGAAAAAAGAAAACCAATCCATCTACAGAGTGGCTTGATATTTTTAAACAAGTCTAGATGAACATACCACTCCTTGAAGCTATTGAGAATATTCTAGCCTGTGGGAAATTTTTAAACGAAATGTGCACACCTAAATGCCAGGCCAAATCAACTAAAATGGTAGTGTTATCTGAACAAGCTAGTGCGGTTATCCTTAGAAACCTACCCTGAAACCATAAAGATCAAGGAGCCCCTATGATATCATGTGTTATTCGAGATACTACTTTTGATAAGGCTCTAATAGATTTAGGTGCCTTCATAAATTTAATCCCCACTATGTTATACAAAAAATTTAACTTTGGAGAGATAAAACCTACTGAAGTCACATTACAACTGGCTGATCTATCTATGACCACACCATAGGGGATTATTGAGGATATAATTGTCAAGGTCTAAGATTTTTACTTTCCTGTGGATTTCTTGGTCCTTGACATGGAGGTACCAGAGAACTTGAAGAACACCTCGATAATTCTAGGAAGACCATTTTTAGCTACTTCCAAGGCAAATATTGACTGTGAATCTGGTAGTATGGAAATCAAATTTGGGGATAAGAAGACAAAACTTAACATCTTTAAGGACATCAAACAATTTGAGGATTGTGGAATGATAGAAGATTCTGAGGATAATACCGTTGAGTATTGTATGGAATTAGGAATAACCCAATGTGGTCCTATAGGCCTTGAACCCTAAACCAATCAAGAGGTCAGCCCATCAATCACTAACTTGATTCCAAGACCTCTTGAGGGTAACTGTGATCCACCACTGGACCCTTTATCCTAAGGACCCAAACCTGAACTTAATCCTCTTCCAGATCATCTAAAATATGTTTTCTTGTGATCTGATCAGACTTACCCTTTAATCATTAGCTCTCATCTAACCCAAACTGAAGAAAAGCAATTGATTCAAGTGTTGGGAAGAAATAGTAGAGCAATTGGTTGGACATTAGACGATCTGAAGGGAATCAGTCCCACTTATTGGACCCACAGAATCTATACTGAGGATGGATCGGGACCCTCCCGAGAAATGTAGACAGTTGAATCCTAACATCCAGGAGGTAGTAAAAAAGGAAATAATCAAGTGGTTAGATGCGGGAATAATCTACCCAATCTCTAATAGCCCGAGGATCAATCCTGTACAAGTGGTTCCTAAGAAAGTCAAGCTGATTGTGATTACTAATGATAATGGGGAATTGATTCCAACCCTCACAGCTTCCTCTTGGAGAGTCTGTATCAACTACAAGAAGATGAATAGTGCAACCAAGAAAGACCACTTTCCACTTCCCTTCATTGATCAAATCCTGGAAAGATTAGGCGGCCAACAATTCTTCTATTTCTTGGATGGCTATTCTAGCTACAATGAAGTAGCTATCCACCCCGAGGATCAAGAGAAAACCACCTTCACATGTCCCTACAGAACATTTGCCTTCCATAGAATGCCTTTTGGATTATGCAATGCACCAGCAACCTTTTAAAGGTGCATGCTTGCAACCTTGTCAGACATGGTGGGTGATTTCATGGAAATCTCCATTGACAATTTTTCTATGTTCGAGGACTCTCCTGAATCATGTCTGATCAATCTTGAAAAGACTTTACAAAAATGCATTGAGGTGAATCTTGTTCTATCTTGGGAAAAGAATCACTTCATGGTCAAGGAAGGCATAGTCCTTGGCCATGTTGTGTCTGAAAAAGGAAATGAAGTGGATAAAGCCAAGATGGACACTATAATCAAACTTCTGCCACCTTTGACGGTTAAGCAAGTAAGATCGTTTCTTAGACATATGGGATTTTACTGTCGATTTATTAAGGACTTTTCTAAGGTGGCGAGGCCTTTATGCAACTTACTGGTAAAAGATCAATCCTTTGATTTTTAATCAAATTGCTTAAAGGCTTTTAATTAGCTAAAGGAGGCTATTACACAATCACCCATCTTACAACCTCCTAATTGGGATCATCCCTTCGAAATCATGACTGATGCCTCTTATTATGCCATCGAGGCAGTCTTGGGATGAAAGGTAGACAAGAAACCATCTGTGATTTACTATGCTAGTAAAACTCTACATGAAGCTCAAAGAAACTACACCACTACAGAAAAAGAGTTGCTAGCCGTAGTGTTTACTCTGGAGAAGTTTAGACCTTACCTACTGGGATCACATGTCAAAATCTTCACAGATCACCCTGCATTAAGGCACCTGATGTCTAAAAAGGATGCAAAACCTAGATTAATCAGATGGATCCTTATGCTGCAAGAATTTGATTTAGAAATCAAAGGCAAATCTGGTGCCCAAAATGTAGCAGCAGATCATCTCTCTAGAATCCTTGTAGACTCTACAACTCCTCAACTCTATGATTCTTTCCCTAATGAGACTCTCTTAACTATTTGCAAACTACCTTGGTTTGCAGATATTGTCAACTATTTGGCCATCGCAAAACTACCTAAGGATTGGCCTAAGCATAAGCAGGATAAGTTGATTTCTGATGACAAATACTACTTTTCGGAAGACCCAGAGCTATTCAAAGTTTGCGCAGATCAGGTTATCCATCGTTGTATTCTAGATGAGGAGATCACAAGTGTATTAGAATTTTGCCATACTTTTGCTTGTGGAGGTCACTTCTTAGGAAAAAAGACAGCAGCCAAGGTACTGCCGAGTGGATTGTATTGGCTGTCATTATTCTATGACTCATACAACTTCTGTAAGTCATGTATCAATTGCCAAACTTTAGGAAACATGACCACGAAGGACATGATGCCCCTAAACTCAGTCCTTGAAGTTGAAATATTTGATGTTTGGGGCATTGATTTTATGGGACCTTTTAACATTTCATTTGGATCCTGTACATTCCGGTGGTAGTTGATTATGTATCCAAATGGATTGAGGCCATTCTAACCTGAATCAATGATCATAAGTGGTCATGGATTTTGTAAAGAAGAACATTTTTAGTCGGTTCGGTATGCCCGAAGCTCTGATTAGTGATGGCGGGTCCCATTTCACTCACAAACAATCCAGGACCTTACTAGCCAAGTATGGAGCCACTCACAGAATCTCTACTCCATACCATCTGCAAACCAACAGACATGCCGAAATCTCCAATCGAGAAATTAAAAAGATCCTTCAAAAGGCAATCCTCTCGGATCAGAAGGATTTGTCTACCAAATTAGATGACGCTATCTGGGACTACCGGACTGTGTATAAAACTCTGATTAGAATGTCTTCATTCCATCTGGTCTACGGAAAATCTTGCCATCTGCCTGTTGAGCTTTAACATAAAGCTTATTGGGCAATCAGAACATTTAACTTGGATCTCAATCGATCTGGACGACAAAGGAAACTCCAATTGACTGAATTAGATGAAATCCGGAATGATGCTTATGAGAGCGCGAGAATATATAAGAATAGGACAAAAGCTTTACATGATAAGTACATCTCCAGAAGAAGCTTTGTCCCTAATAAAAAGGTTTGGTTATTTGATGCATGCTTGAAGCTCTTTCCAGGAAAATTAAGATTAAAGTGGACAGGTCCCTTCATTATAAGAAAAGTCTACCCTCATTGAGTGTGCCTATCCTGGATCCCAAGATCGGCAATGAGACAAAGGTAAATGGTTAAAGATTGAAGCCTTTTATAACGCAGAACTGTTATCCCATTCCCGATGGTCACATCAATCTTCTAGAATCTTCTTAAAGCTGAACTAAGTCCAACAAATGACGTTAAATTTAGCGCTAGCTAGGAGGCAACCCAGTACTCTATACAGGTAGCTCTGCATCCTCTGTATTCATGTTGACCTGGATTAACAAGCATAGTTAGGTGATATCCCCTCCTCTTGCTTTTTATATTTTGATTTTCATGCATACATTTCAATGAGGACATTGTAATGAATAGGCATGGTGGAGTGGACATTGCATGTCTTATTTTTATGTAAAAAAAATTGCATTTAGGCATAAAAAATTTTTATTAAGGTTTTATTAGGGATTTATTCTTAAGTTGATTCCTGAGTTTAGAATCCAATATAATTTCACACTTACAAATAGAATTTGCAATGGATCCTCTGTGAAGACCGATAAACATATTTAGTTTGTCAAGAAGAAGGAATGCTTCTTTTCCTGAACCCTTGGACAGTAATTAGGGAGTCAGTCAAACTATCTTCTAACAGATCCACCAAATAAGTGTGAGGTGAGAGTAGAAAGTCTACTGGTGCTCTAAGGCTAGTATGAGGAATCTTAAACTCTGGATAATGATATAATGATACTCGGAGTTAGGCATAGTTTTTGCTCTTGGTTTCTATGCACAAGTTTTAGTGTGAATCTATAGAGAGCCACCAAACAAAGCAAATATGCAGAGAGTGGGTTGTGATAAAATTAGGACTGAGGTGGATGGTCATGACCATCTTTTGCGGAATCCTCAGCTGAAGGAGGGTATTAATGTCAAGGTTAGAAATACATTGTCCTATCCATTCCCTTCCCGGTGTCGAGAATAGGCACTTCCACCAAATAAGCTGCCCAATATCCTCTTGAATACCCATAATGTTGTGTTGCATTAGTAGATATTTGGATGTGAAAAAAAAGAAAAAAAAGAAAAAAAGAAAAAAAGAAGAAAATATATATATATACATAGAAAAAAATTTAGAAAAAGAAAAAAGTAGAAAAAAATGAGTTTATGAGTTAGAATTTATTTCAAGTGTAATGAGGTAACAACACCTACCACCCTCACGATCCACCAAATAGAACCTTCCTTTTCTGTATTTCTGGCTGCTTGAATACGGGCTGTGGAATTTTGACTTAGTCTTAGAGTTATCAGAACCTAATCAAAGTGTTAATGCTATGAGAGACCACCAAATATACAGATAGATCTAGTGAGATTCTAAACTCAAAAGGAAAGAAAAGAAAAAGAAAAAGAAAAAGAAAGAGAAAGAGAGAGAATGAGTACAAAAGAACTAAAGAGAGCACAGTTTCTCACCTCTCTCTGAGTTGAATTATTTCATAATCTAGAAATCTAGGTTCTAAAGTACTAGTCTATATGTAGCACCAGATGAGCGTGAGCCGCCAAATACAAATCTACTTAACTCAGAAATCTTCTACGTAAGCTAAAAGCCTCGGCTGAATATACAGGTTAGTTTATAACTTCGAGAGAAGAAGTTTGCCTATCCCAATAGATTTTTACTAAAGGTCAAGTACGAGCTTTAGATGAGGATTGACTTTCACCTGGATCCGTTGCATAGGCTACAACAAAACACAATCACGATTATCTGGATTACTAAGAATTTGAGTGAAAACAAAAGAGATAAACCTCTAGTCAAACTCTTGATAAAAATTACTCATGTAGGACCACTTTGCATTTAGTCATGCATTTGCTAGGGACTAGTAAGATTTAGGCATGGGGGTGTGATTGTACAGCAATCATGCACCTTAAATCACCTGAATTAAGCTAGATTCTAGCATACTTAAAAATAATGCATTCATAGGCATCGTAATTTACACAATACCCAATTTATTAGTCATATAGATAATATCATCATTTTATGACCTAAAAGATAGATGATTTTAATCGTAGATGATTCAAAGTTGCGGAGATCAGACCAGACTGATCTGATCAGAATGACGATAGGAGTCCAACGCTTCTAAAATCGTCTCGATCAGACAACCTAGGCATTTTGTGCAGTCCATAAAAGAATGGAGATCATAAAAGTGAAAGACAAAGATCTGATCCTCAGATGAAGAATCTAACCACACGGATGAATCTGGATCGATGATCGCAGTCCAACAACAGAAAAATCAACTCAATAGGAGATGCACATCACCAAATACAAAGAAAAGAAGATGGATGACCATGATGGTGACATGTGGCACCATCACAGCCACCCCCATGTTGCCACCCCATCTGTGAAGGTTCCTCACCACATGCTAAGGACCATTTAATTGAACCGCACCTTGCGTGAAATCAGGAGGGGCGCATAAGCAGAGGAAATTGGGCCATTAGATGTTGAGCAAAGCGCAACGATGCAACCACGTGGCGAAATGAGAGCGGATCATGACCGAACACGAGATCTGACGCAGGTTTAACACGTGATCCCACAAGCTTCTTCAAAATAGAAGAGGTGAGCATGCGTTTAAGTCATCCGATCTCTTGATCGGACGGCAAACGTTGAGGCGCTCAGCGAAGGCGAGCGGCGAAGCGAAGAATTGAAGCATGCACGCGACGAGAGATCTAGAGCATCTGATGGCCATCCAACAATGCAGAGCGTGCCACATGTCAGCACCAGGTTAAATCAGAGTGTAGAGAAGGATTTTGAAGGTGTTTTGAGGCCTAATCAAGTTCGTTGATCTCCTGATCGATGAATCTAATTGGCCAAAGGTTCTTGCACGAGATAGAGGGCCAAAATACCCTTTTTACCCTCCATAAAAACTATAAATGAAGGCCAAAGCCCCCCTTGGATGCATCATCAACTCCATACAACTCTTTCTCTCCAGACCAAGCTCTCCCTCTGCAACTTCAGTCCAACCTTCGTCCCGGTGCTCTGGATCTGAGGTGCTGTCGAATCTCACACAAGCATCCTACAAGCGACGACATCTCTCTACCTTATTCCTCTCTATCTCTATCGCTATCTATCTATCTATCTATCTATTTATTTCTAGTAGCATTCTCTATTGTGAAAACTCTATTTTAATTGCAATAAAATTCTAATCTTCTGAATGCATATATCTGGTTCGTATACGTATATACAAATATAAATATCTGTTTAGAACAAGTTCTATTGAAATGCTTCTACATAAATTGCGATTACCTCCCTACGAATGACTCGGTACTCACCAATTTTATAAATATTATTTGTTGACGTGTTTTCACGCTGTGTGACAACTGAAATAATATTTTAAACGCGAATTACGCATCGAACAACAGGCTCCCCATCTGGTCTTTAGACGATAGAATTGGAGCTTTGTCCATGATAAGACCTTCAGCTTTCTGTCGATCGAACTTAGACATAAGATGGTCTATAGACCAACCACACAACTCTACGGAAGTGTGCTTGCCTTCGAAAAGAGCTTGCATCACTGCCAGCGTATATTTTCCAATCTCTTTTGAGATGAGGTCCCAGCTTTCCTCCATAACCAAATCAGAGGCAAAGAACTCCATCACCATTTCCAAGTCTATCTCCAGCTGAGCAAAATTCTTTAGATCTAACACCCTTTTGGCCTTGTCCTTCGTGATCTGATGGGCCTTGGTGAGAACACCCCTTAAGCTTTCCACAATCGCCTTCACCTTTTCATGACTTGCCTTTAGACTTTCAAGCTCATCTATAGTCGTGCCCAGGCAGAGGCACTCCTCTTTCAAAGCCACCTCGTACCATTCCACAACCAAGGAGTGGGCGACCCTCAATACTTGCACCTTTTCTTTTAGCCAGAGTACATTGCTACAGGAAGTGTGCAGCCGATCGGTCAAATCTCGCAACTTCACAAGATCCCTCTCATGAATGTTGATGATACGTTCTTCAAGCTTCCCAACCAGAGATCCAGCTCTTATTAGCCATAGGCAGGCCTCCTTCATCTCTTGCTACAGGTAGGACACCTAGCCAATTTCTTGCTACTGCAACCGAAGCTTCTTGGTAGCCTCCTTAGCTGCCTTCTCCACCTTCTCTCAGGCAATAGTAGCTTCTTCGACCAAGTAGGTGAAGGTCCATTGCCCTACCCTTGCGGTCACCACCCACTTCGTGGCCATGTCAACCGGCTCACAAGAGACATTGGGATCGACAATATCAGATGATACACCGCCCACAAGAACGAAAAAAGACCTAAGGGTGTCAACCTATCAAGAAGGAATGACTAAAGTTTAATAATCTAGTATCCTGCAGAAGTGGGGATCAAAAATGCAGTAAGGAAAAGGACTCACCACACGAAGGCAGTAGAAGAAAACATGTTTGAAGTTCATCCCTCCTTGACGAGTGGTGACCCAAATAAAGGCATCCTATAGATGTCATAGCACTTGCCTTTCCAGTTGAGGGGCACCACTGGAGGAGCCCGCCTAGACCAGGGTCCCTCTACTAGGCACGGGGCCCTTGTGGGCCCCCTCCAACATGGATCCCCTCATAGACCTGATAGTCTGGTCAATGATCCCAGAAACCCCATGCCACTGAGGTCCACCATCACTCGTGCCCCTACTGCACTCTGCTAGAAGTACGATTGGTCAAAAGCATTGTCAGCAGAAAAACCTCTTGACATTGTCGCATCCTGCGCTGATAAACACTAGTTTATCATCATTCTTATGCATTAAAACAAACCTAGCTCTTAGGATTTTGCTCCATAAATGGGTTTTTGGGTTGCATTTAGGCATAAATTAGGTTAGGCATGCATTTTACTTTTTATTGTCCTTTTGATGTGTTTTTGTGAGTGTTGGGGATATACAGATTGACATATCCCTAAAACCCTAGTACTCAGGAAGGCAATTGGGGGAGAAGCCCAAACCTGCTGGAACTCAACTTTATAAAGCTCACCATAGCTAGAATCTAGCTCACTTGAACTAGGGATAGCTCATACTAGCTCCATTCAGCTCATCTCAGCTGAATGGCAGCTCAAGAGAGCTCATCTTATCACACCTTAGCTCAAGTCAACTCAAATCCAGCTCAACTCAGCTAAGTCTAGATCATCTCAGCTCCCATTAGCTCATCGGGAGCTCTAGGTAGCTCAACAAAGTTGACTAGAGTTCACATCATTTCAGGACCCGCTACATCCAGCTCCACTCAACTCTAGCCAGCTGAAGATGACTTCATCTTAGCTCAGGAAGCTCAAGTACAGCTCCTAGGGATTCAAGTTAGCTCAACTTAGTTGAGCTAAGCTACCTTAACTACTCCAACTAGCTAGGTCATCCCCGGGAATATCAGACCTAGCTCACCTCAGCATACCTTAACAGAAGCCAGCTTACTGTAGCTTGGCTTAGCAGCAAGCAAAGAACTAGAAAGCTAAGCCAGCTAAAGTAGCTCCATGCCATCTTTTTCAGTAGCTACCAACTCCAGCTCAGCTCCAAACTTCTCTTTCTCAGCTCCTCCCCTCAAACCCTAGCTACAATTGCCTACTCCTCTACCTTACTATTAGCTAAGCTAGCTTAGCTATGTTACAGCTCCCTTGGCCATTCACCACCTTAAAACCCTACCTAACTAGCTCCACCAAGTAACCTAACCTAAGTTCCCCTAAGCTCTACCTAGTCCACCCCTAAGTTGGTGCCAACATAGCCACCTCTTCACCCCTCAACCACCACCAAAAGTCACCCCCATGCTGGTGCCAAAACCGCCCTTAACCACCCATAAAAGTGGCGCCAACTCTCATTTGCTCTCCACCATACATCTACCCCTTCCAAGCCACATCTACCATCCACCTCACCTCCCTTCTAGAAGCATTCAAGTTGGCGCCAACCCATGGCACCCTTCCATGGTTGGCACCACTTTTAGATGCCCTTTGGCCACCATAACCACCACCTATCACACCCTTTAGGTGGCACCACCTAGTTCCCTCCATTGGATCCTTATAACCACCCTTAACCACCTTGTAAGCCCATCCTAGCCCTACATGTGTCCATGCCAACCCCTCCCCTCCTAAACCTTATATATACCCCTCTTAACCACCATCATAACTCATCCTCCATTTAGTGTAATTCCACCCTACATCCACCCTAACTCAAGGCCAAGGAAGGAGAAGAAGAGAAGAAGATTAAGAGGGCATCCTACCCACCCCCTTGGTGCCTTCTTCCCCCCTTCTCTCTTCTTCCTTGTGCCACACCAAGGAGGAGACTCTCTTCAGATTGGAGGACGGCCAGGCATTGGAGGAGATAAGGGTGGTGCATGCCCACCCTTGGAGAGCAAGTGCATGCCCCCTTTGTTGGCTTTCCTTGAGGACCATTCACCATTTCGAGGAGCATTTCAAGGAAGTAGAAGGAGTTTCTTTTCCAGTCAAGGAGTTACTAGGCTTGGACCAAGAAGCCCCTCTTCTTCACCATTTTTATCTTGAGGATTTCTATTTTTATTTTCTTGCATTTTCAAGTAGAGTAGAAGCATTCCTCTATGTGTTTTGTGTAGAACAAGTTTCTATCAATTCAAGTTGCCTTCATTTCAATTCTTGTCACATTTGTTTTCTTTCTCTTTAGCACTCTTCACTCCCTCTCCCTAATTACTCTAGGCCTCCATGTGCCTAAGGTGAGCTTAGGGAGAGGAATTATTTGTCACTTAGGTTTTAGCTTAGTGATTGTAGGTGTTAGTTGCTTTTCCATCAACAATTCACACATTGCCTTCATTATTTCAAAACATAAAAAAATATAAATTTGAAAAGACCAAAAAGAAAGTTGATTTCCATTTCCAAGCAAGAGATTCGATTTTGCAACATATTGCCTCTTTGGAAAACCCTAGATACTTCCCTATTTAGGTTTATAAATTCAAAAGTGAATTTGTTTTTGTGCATTGCAGCGACTTGAAACATTACTTTTACAAACCGTGCAAAAATGCGATCACTAAAGATCACTTGCAAAGGTGTTGTGGGCCCCCTCCAACACGGATCCCCTCATAGACCCGACAGGCAAGCCGATGAACCCAAATGCCCCTAGCCACTAAGGTCCACCATTACTCACACCCCTGCTACACTCCGCCTGAAGTACGATCGGTCAAAAGTGTTGTCACCCAAAAAACCTCCTGACGCTACCACATCCTGCTCACCTTCACAAGGCACGGAGAGCTTCCCCTCTTAGCCACCTCACTAAGTGTCTAACGTAGGGAGTCACCCATAATAATGGGCTCAAGCGGGGCTGACGGGCAAGGTGAATCTATAGGGACATCTATTGTTTTGGCCCTACCAGGGCTTGAAGAGATGAGTGTCGTCGACTCTTATATCAGAGAAGTCGTGGCACTCTACCTCTTAGCAATCTTAAGGGGGTCCTCTTCACTATCCACCACTTCCTTTTTCCCTCCTTGGGATGAGAAGATCCGCTTCCCTCGCCCCACTCTGAGGGCTTACACCCCACCTCTCCCCACTTGGACCCACCGTGTGAAGAACTGCTGAGTCGCTGGTGGCATAAATTTTGCAAGAAAAACTAGGGTTTTCGAAAATCCATCATTGTAGTCACAAAATATAGCTACCAAATAAATTTATTGAAGCACGAGGTGATCCCCGGGTCGAACACAGGGAGGCGATAGTTGATTGTTTGAAAATCGTGTTTTGCTTTGTTTCTTTTTGGAATTTTGTATTTGATATTTTCTTGTATTTTGTGATAGGAGAGGGAAAGAGAGAATATTACCTACACTAGCTATTCTAGAAAGGATGAAAAGCTATGCTACTTGGAAATTAAAAAGTGAGAAATAAAAATAATTCTAGATGTATGCTTAAAGATAGAATGTCTATTACAATAAAATCTACACAAAGAAAGTTGAAAAAGATAAAGATGGGAGGAATCCTCCTTATTGACTGCTTGGAGGATGGGGCTATGTTGACAGGGCCCAGGGCGAATAGGATGAAGAGCTAGAGGAAGAGGAATGGTGTCAGAAGAGGAGATAAGGAAGGGCAATGTCGCGACTTGACCTGCTTCCCAAAATAGGGTTAAGAAGATGGCTGATAAAAGATCCACTAATGGTGGTGAGATGGTGAGCAATTATTTTCTTTTCTCTAGTGAAGCATCCCAAGGGCTTGGGACACAAGCTGAAGATGTGTTTTGAGTTCTAGAGTAGGTGAGGAGAGCATAAGAAGGGATGAAAACGAATGGGAGCAGCGGTGGTCCTTTTATAGTGGAGGAGAGGAGGTAAAATAAGGTCACAGGTCAATAATGACATTTACAACCGTCCTTGTAACTTCACCGCAAACGTCGCTAAAACTCCAGTTCATGCTTGTTCACAGCTATTGTGCTCACCTGCCATTGGATGCTCGATCAACGGTCATGATTGCGCGAATATCGCACCCTTCAGATTACACCCTTCAACGCATGTGATGGTGTGTTCATCAGTGCGTGATCATGTGCGTGTAGATCGTGTGGTGGTTGGAGAGCCACGTCTTTGCATCCATGGCCACTCATCTCTGATCAAACGGTCCAATTCTATTTGCTCTTTTCTTTACCGGATTATATACGCTCGCTGTGACTCGAATGCATGACGTTTGCCTCACTCGAAGCGCGTTACCACTATGCTACGCACGCGATTATGTCGCGTTTACAAATTTCTGAGCTATGGTGGAGGTGGCTTCTCGACCGTTGGATCTTGATCTAACGGTAGAAATCTCCTTACGATGGTGGTCTTTAGGGGCCAGCGTTGCTATGACTGGTATTGGGTGGCTGTGATGGCACCATATGGCGCCATCATACAGTCCATCTTCTTTGAATTGTAGGTGGCACCATGGACGGCGGATTAGATTGATGTATGCACCGTTAGGCTGCGATAGTTGATCCAGATCCATCCATGCGGTTGAATTTATCATTTGAAGCTCCAAAGTGCATCACCCAACCCCTTGGCCATTGATTTTCCTCGAGCTACTTAATGTGTTACAAGACACTGATCAAGACAATTTCGGAGGCATTGACTCCGATCATCGTCCTGATTAGATCTGTATGGTTGGATCATCAATCCAAAGCCCCGAAATAAATCCCCTTCTCTCTTGGCCACAAAAGGATGCGAATTAACCTAAAATTTATACAATTTATTCTAAATGCAGAATGATGCAAGCTATGCAATATTTATAATGTGGAATGCAATGTTAAGCTTAGGAACTCATGTAAACAGACATTTATCATGAATAAATGAGTATTTATCATACCCCCATGCCTATCTTTTGCTAGTCCCCAACAAAACTAAATTATATGCTATGTATAAAAATAGAATTAGGGTTCAATTACTTAGGCCTAAGTTGTTTATTAACAATAAAAAATTTCCACTAATGATCTAATTACAAAGACTCAACAATGCCCAGGTGTCTGCCAAAATATAGACCGCCTAAGCCCTCACCTTATTTTGACAGGGGAAGATACATTTTTTTCTACCTTTCCTTATTTTCTAATTTTTTTGGATTTTTGAGTTTAGAGTTTTGGGGCAACTTTCTGCAACTATCCAACCCACCCGAGATTCAAAAAGAACTTCAAGTTCTAAGCATCTTAACGTGAAAAAGTGTTAGACTTGCTAGGCAGCCGTTAAAATGGACTTTAGGTTTCTACGACCCTAGGTGACCTTAAGAAGAATTTCTACCCAAAGGTGTATCTGTTCAACCAGTAGCTTTCTCCCTACTTTCAAATTTTTAATGGGATCAACATAAGGGCGAACCCAGTGTATATCTCCCCAGTTTATTCTACTTCCCTACTTCTTCCCTAAGTGTTTTGGGAATACTTGTGCATTTTTGTGAGCTAAGCTTTGGACAACCAACTAATGGGCTATTATCCACAATAACTTGCCAGCCATACTCATGCGGCGAAGTGTGGCTTATTTATTTTTCTCCTTTTCTATTTTTTTCTATTTGAGTATATATTTATTTCTTTTCCTAAGTAGGTGGCTTCCCTGATCTAAGATTTACCCAAAGGCAGTAGAAAAAGTATGGTCGTGTAGTTGGGCTCTGGATAACCAGCTAATGGACTATTACCCACAATAACTTGTCAGCCATACTACCATAAAAAGTTCATTAGCTACCTAATTTTCGTAAAAATCATCAAAAGGTGAGTCAGTGCAAATACTGTGTAGATGCTTTAGACTCAAATTCCCTTCAAATCAGAGGGCGGGATGATAAGTCGTGTACTTATCACCTTAATTTATTAGACAAATTAAAATAAAATTAATGTGGTGAGGACTCAAGAATAGGTCCACATTTTAGTAGATGCTTGGGCTAATTAAGGCTGAAAACATGAAGAGTCTAAGTGTTCAGGTCCTATCATATTATGTCCTAAGGTTAATAACTCCTAATGCTTAAGTTCTCTTCTCCTAATTCTGAATTAAAAAAAAAAGAAATAACAAGAAACTACTATTACGAAACTGACAAAATAATTATAAAGAATCCACCCCCCCATGCCTAGCTAATGCAATGACCTCATTGTAAAATAAAGTCCTGAAACATGGTAGAATAGAAAAAATATCACATGTATTCCATGAAAATCCAGTCAGTTACGAAATAAACTGTATAGATGTTGAGTTTATTGCCTTCAACTAGGCACAATTCTCAGATAAAAATTATAGACATTGAGATTGCGAGAACAAAGTTTTCAGGCCCTAAGATATGAGTCCTGAAGGGTGAGAGTAGGCTTGCCAAAGAGATGATTTATAAAAGTGGCAAGCTGGTGATGCAGGGAGAGCTCAAATGGCCTCCCATAGGAGTTTTATGGACTCAGTATAGTGGAGGTTTGGTTGGGTGTAGGATTTGTGTGATGGTTGGGTGAAAAAGGATTATGAGGTTTTTGTGACGTGTTGGGGGTTTGTAAGCCAATCTTCCTAATAGTTTCTCCCCAAATTTTAATTTCATCCTCAATATCTGGGTGATTGTTCCAACCATTCTTATCTTCATGTTTTCCACCCACTATTTGAACCTCAAAATCTAAAAATTTGGGATAATGGTCTTATTGGGTTTTTAATTGATCATGTGAATCTTCCAACAAGTCTCCAATTTCAAGAATATTTTCCTCATCCCTGTTTGCCACAGTTGGTTACATGTCATTATTATCCTCAATTATACCTACAACCTCATGATTTTCTTCCTGAGTTTGGGTTGGGTTGGCCATTAGTGGGTTGTTGAATGTGTATGGTCATTACCTTTATTCTGCCAAGCTCCTTAACCAAGCCACACTAAATTTTATTCTTCTTTGTGGCCTCAAAATACTAAATTGATTCATTTTATTCCCTGAGGCAATCTCTATATTTCCTGATTAACAATTAATCCTTGCCTTGGCAATGGCCAAGAAAGGTCTTCCCAAAATAATCAAGGTGTGGTTGAGCTATTTTGGTTCTTCCATGTCAAGGACCATGAAATCAACATGATAGTGCAAGTCATTAATCTTGACTAAAACACCTTCCAAAAGACCCCATAGTTTTGTAATTAATCTATCAGCCAACTGCAAGGTTACGTTAGTGTGTTTTAGGTGGCCTAAACCCAGTTTCCTATGAAGTGAGGTAGGGATCACATTAATGGAAGCACCCAAGTCTATGAGGGCCTAGTCAGAAGTAATGTTTCCTATTATGCAAAAAAAAATCAGCAGGGCTCCAGAGTCCTACTTCTTAGGAGGTAGCTTATTTAAGATTAGTGTACTTGTGTTATCGGACAAAACTACCCTCCTAGTGTTTTCAACTTCTTCTTTACGCTTCTCTTTGTATGAATTCAATAAAAATCTAGCGTAGGAGGGAATTGATCCAATAGGCTCGAGTAAAATGATTGTCAATTTGAAAGCTTGCAACAAAGATATTCTTTCCTCCAGTTCTCCTCTTGCTTGTTGCATTTGTCCTTACAACAACAATATACTCCAAAATCAGATTTTGATTTTCTGTTGATCGCATTCTTAGTTGAGAGTTTAAAATTCTTATTATAAGTCCTAATATAATTTACTTGGGAATGAATAGGACTCTTGTGTCTACTACCACTGCTCAAGGTAATTGTGTTTGCAGTGGCAAAGTGCTCTTGGTTCATGCCTTGGGGAGGGTTTGGCAAAATAGGAGCCTCCCAGTTGTTTATAGTGGGTGTTTGGTTGACTACAGAAGGGACTAGGGTAGCCTGATAGATAGCATGAACTTGAGCATACGACTCCCCACCATTACCAAACCCTTGAGGCCCAACTCCTCCATTCTGCACATTCGTTGGGTTTGGTACAGGTTGTGATGGTAGAGATCTAGGCTATCGGTTGTTTGCACTAAGTCCAGATTGCAAGGTATCCAGCGAAGTTTTCATTTGTTACATGAGCTAGAAGATTTACCCTTGCATTTCTACCATCTTCAGGTTTAAATCAGCTTTCCCAGAAGGTTGTTGGGCATTCCACATGGGCTAATTAACCTTATTAGGGGCCAGCTGAGTATATACATAACCCTAACCCATTGGTTTTTTGTAGTACACAGTTGTTGGGTGCCCATGATCTTTCCAAGAGAAGTTACGGTGATTTTTCCAACTAGAATTGTAGGAATTGGAGCAAGGGTTGGACCTAACGTTCTCTTGTACAGCATAAACATCCTTGAAAGATGTGGATGAAGAGTAAGAAGGATTAGAAAAATTTGGATCAAAGGTCCCAGTTTGGAACCCATAAGGTTCCAAGAAGTGTTGCTCGAAGGTCGAGCTGACTCGAGTTGGTTCACAAACTCCTGCACTATAGAAGCTTGCGAAGAATGGAATCCCAAGCTATGGGATTGAGTGGATCTAGAAATATTAGAGTTTCCAGACATCCACTCTTCCATTCATTTAGCAACCAGATCCACCTTATCTAATTTGTTGTAAATGAATTCCATATCAAATGTATGAGAATATTGGACCTCATTGGCATTTGAACTAGTTTGTTGGGATCAGTTGAAGGTTTCCATGGAGGCATGGTTTACAGAGTTTTCACTCATTTCCTCAAACAAATTGTGCGTGCTATCTGCATCTTTGTTGAGGAAATTGCCCCTGCAAGAAGTATCCACATGTTTACGAAGTTGATCATTCTACCCATGATAAAAAATCTACACAAGTTGCCATTTAGTCACCTCGTGGTGTGGACACTTCCACAATAGATCCTGTAATTGCTCCTAGGCCCCATGAAATGGTTCCCTTGGCCACTGGGCAAAGGTGGTAATTGCCTGTCACAAAGCATTAGTTCGTCCAATTGAGAAGAATTTCTTTAGAAAGGCCAATTTCAAAGCTGTCTAGGTAGCAGTTGGTCTTCCAATGGTATGGTACCAATGTGCTACCTTATCCCTGACTAAATGGGGGAAAAGCCTCATAAGCATGTATTCTTCATCCACATTCCATGATTTGGTGGTCTGAACCAGAGTGATCAGATCCTCCAAATGTTAAAATGGGTCCTCTGAGCCAAACCCGGGAGAGTGCTTAATCAAACTCAAAACCTGCAGCCTGATCTCAACATCGCCAGCAGGGATCACAACATCGAGACGATCCTTGTAATTTGAAGGATCATAAAACTCCTTCAAGGGCTGAGCGCCCTGACCGTTCATCTGTTGGAACCATTCCTACATCTGCTGTAACTGGTCCAACTGCCTCTAAATCAGCTCCTGCTTGTTCAGGGGCAGGGGAGGTGGTTGTTGATCAGCCATGGGATCTAATTGGCTAAAACTCAACCTCCACCTCTGAGAATGGTTTAAAGGTCCTTCCAATCGAGGATTCAGTGCACTGGAAGGATGGGAAAAATGGAGCCTTGCAGCACAAAAAATGCAAGCCTGTCCTTAAATTGGGTAGCTTAAGGACCTATGCTTCAGAAATAAACTCTAACCACACAACGAATTTGATGTTGTCCTTACTCCCGAAGGTGGTAAAGTTGGGCCGGCAAAGCTGGGGGAGCATGTCTGGAGGGCTGGTAATTATGCCAAACCCCTGCTTACTTAAGACGTTTGACAATTGGGCCCCCCAACATAGCACCTTTTGAAGCAAGCGGACATCACTAATTCGAAACGTGTTCAAGAGAGTACCCTAAAATGTACTCTACGAATCCAAGGGCCAATGTCTACTCAATTTTAATTAAGGCCTGGGATAGTAGTGCTTTTGGAATGTGATGGGCCTTGTTAATGGGTTGTGCCCTTAATAATTCGTTGAGAATGTGTGTGCATGCACAACCAAGGTTTTCAAACAAGGTTTTGATAATATGTCTCTAAGGTTTCATCATTGTTTAGTAGCTTTTAGGGTTCAACTTTAGGTATGTTCAATCAGGTTTAATGAGACAAGCCACATTTTGAAAGCATGGATGTAGATATATTCCTTTAAAAATCGCAAACAATGTGGAGTGCTTGGTTAATTCCTAAAAATTGAACCCTACAAAGCAAGCTAAAAGATGAATCCGTTTTAAAGTTAGGTGGTGTGGCCCAAGCAACTTAAACAATTAGCCCTGATGCAGCACCAATTTAGGCATGCAAAAAAGTGATTAACCTAATCCAATTTCTACTCTTTTATATGGGGATTTTTTATTGTACCAGTTCCATAGGTCAGAATCTCGGTTGAGTAGAAAAATAAAAAGAGGTTATGTGCCTCAAGTGTAGGTGTATGGAGTTTATATGTTTTAAATCAATCCCACAATCAGATCAGATATATTTTTCTTGAATTTTCTTTTCATGAGAGGGTGAGGTGGGTGAAGATGACAAACAAGACAAGAAAATCTCTCCTAGGGTTTATAAGAACACCTAAGTAGATTCGAGTCTTGATTATTAAGGTGGCAAAATGAACTAGTGGGTGGGTAAGTAGGGAAAAACTTATAAATGTCTATACCCACACTTTACTCCAATCTACTACCTTCAGCTCCTCGATTGAGTTCTTGCAAGACAGTGAATCGAAGAAAAAAGATAGGTTAGAAAAATATGTAAGTAATGCGGGAAAATGCGGAAAATCGAATCAAAGTCTGTTGCTTCCCCAGCAACAGCACCAAAATGGTGGCATAAATTTCACGAGAAAAACTAAGGTTTTGGAAAACCCACCATCGTAGTCGCAAAATATAGCTACCAAATAAATTTAGCAAAGCTCAAGGTGAGCCCCAGGTTGAACACTGGGAGCCAACATTTGATTCTTTGAAAATCGTGTTTCCCTTTTTTTTTTGGATTTTGTATTTGCTATTTTTTTGTATTTTGTGACAGCGAGAAGGAAAGCGAGAATATTATCTATACTAAGCTATTCTAGAAAGCAAGTAAAGCTATGCTACTTGCAAATTAAAAAGAAAGAGAAAGAAATACTTCTAGATGTATGCTTAAAGATAGAATGTCTATTACAATAAAATCTACACTAAGAAAGCTAAAAAGGATAAAGAAGGGACAAATCCTCCTTGTCGGCTACTTGGAGGATGAGGATGCATTGACAGGGCTCAAGGTGAAGAGGATGAAGAGCTAGAGGAAGGGGAACGGCGTCGGAAGATGAGATGAGGATAGGCAGTGTCACGACATGATCTGCTTCCCAGAAGGGGGTTGAGAAGACAACCGATGAGAGCTCCTCGAATGGTGGTGAGATGGTGGAAAATTATTTTCTTTTCTCTATTGGTGCATCCTAACGACTTGGGACACAAGCTCAAGATGAGTTTTAAGCTCTAGAGTAGGTGAGGAGAGCATAGGAAGGGACGAAGAAGAATGGGAGGGTTGGTGGTCCTTTTATAGTGAAGGAGAGGAGGAAAAATAAGGTCATGGGTCAATAGCAACATTTACAATCATCGTTGTAGCTTCGTCGTAAACGTCACTGAAGCTTCGGCTCATGCTCACTTGCAAATGCTGTGCATGCTCACCATTGGATGCTCAATCAACGGTCATGATTGCACAAGGATCGTGCTCTTCAGTGTGTGTAATGGAGCATTCATCAGCACGTAATCTTGTGCACATAGATTGCACGGTGGTTGGTGCACCACATCTTTACATCCATGGTCACTCATCTCTAATCAAATGGTCCAATTCCATCCGTGCTTTTCTTCGGCGTATCATATCCGCTTGCTGTGACTCAAACACGTGACATTTGCCTAGCTCTGAGAATGTTACCATTGTGCTACACATGCAGTTGTATCATGTTGATGAATTTTTGAGATATGGTGGAAGCAGCTTCTCGGTCATTGGATCTTGATCCAATGGTCGATATCTCCTCGCGATGATGCTCTTTAGGGGTGAGCGGTGGTTGCAGTCAATCTTGGGCAACTGTGATGGCGCCACGTGGCACCATCATGGCTATCCATCTTTGCTTTGTAGGTGGCACCACGGACAATAGATTGGATTGATGTATGCACTGTTGGGCTACGATTGTTGATCTGGATCCATCCATGCTGTTCCATTTATCATTTGAAGCTCCAAATTGCATCACCTAACCCCTTGATCGTTAATCTTCCTCGGACTACAAAATGTGTTATGAAACTCCGATCAAGATGATTTCAGAGGCGTTGGACTCCGATCGTCATCCTGATCAGATCCGTACAGTCGGATCATAAATCAGAGGCCTCAAAATAAATCCCTTTCTCTCCTATCCACAAAAGGATGCAAATCAACCTAAAATTTATATAATCTATCCTAAATGCAAAATGATGCATGCTATGTAATATTTATAATGTGGAATGCAATGTTAAGCTTAGGAACTCACATAAATAGACATTGTATCATGGATAAATGTGTATTTATCAGTCACTACCTGAGATTGTCTTGATGTACAAACTATCCAAAAGCTAGAAAAAGGAAAAATAAAAAGTTTTTCAAATGGAGGAAAAGATAAGCTATATAAAGCTGCTAACACCCCAACTTACATGGCGTCGGATAGGAATCTGCAACCCATATCAATGCTGGCCAAACCTCTCCCCGCCTCAACTTTGGTTAGGAAATTTTCCCAAAGCCCATTATCTTGTCCGCATCCTCCTGAGCAGGCGAGGCAATTTCCTTATAGGGTAGGCAGCAGGTCTCTTTGAGGTGGGCGTTGCCACTTATAGGGTACTGTAATTTTCCTACTCGGAGGGGACGAGATCAGCGTGACGTAAAAAATGCGGAATTGAAAATAAACAATCTCACAAAATATTAATCACACGAGTACACAATTATTTTTAGGTGGAAACCCAAACCGGGTAAAAAACCACCACCTAACCCTCTCGAGTTAGGATTTTCCGATCAACCAAGTTGATCAAAAACTACTAAACGAATCACTTTAAACGAGGGTGATTCAACCTCAATTACAACCACGCTACAAGTGCGAGGGTAGCGTTCCTCAACCCCTTCTCTTCACGAGAAGGATTTTGTCTCACGAAGGAGACGGGAATTCGCAAAGCGAATACCCAATCAAATAACAAAGATAAAATAACAATAATCCTATAGAGCCAACAAAGTAATATTAAACCTAGGCTTCTATAGGAATTAGGATGCTTTCCTTTGAAAGGAGTGCATCGGCGACGATGACGCGGGTGCGTGAGCCACGCGACGGCGCAATGACGCTCTCGTGAACTATGGCGGGAGAGCGGGTACACAAAGGGAATTTAGCTCTCTGGATGATGGAACTTAAGCTTGGAGAGCAAGAGCTTTTCTTGGACACAAAAGAGTAGAAAGTATGTTGCTTGGGTGTGTGTTGGTGTGCAAAGGCTCCCCTTTATTTATAGAGGCCTTAGGAAGGCTTTGGAAGGCTTAGGAAAGCTTCCATAGCTGTTGGGTGCAAAGCCCAAGTGAATCAACCCGAAATCAGGAACAATCATTACACTGACAAGGTTATCAGACATCTAATTCTGGCATCAGACGTCTGGAAGACCACTTTAAGAGGTCTGATTTCAAGGTCAGACGTCTGATTTCGTGCGGGTTCCTTCCTGACTTGAATCAGATCTAAACAGGGTTCTTGTGCAAGTCCATCAGATGACATACAGGACGTCTGGCACTATGTCTGGACATCTAGAAACCTAATTTTTCGTGGGAATGGATTTGTAATGGCTAGAAAATCTCTGAGAAGGGATTTTCGGGTCAGTCGAGGCAAAACAGTCAATTATAAGACGTCTGGAAAGGCTTAAGGACGTCTGGAAAGGCTCTAACGGTCATATCCTCGAGTGTCTACTAAGAGAGCCAACGGTCCACTAATTGGGCGTCTGGCAAAGTCATCAGACGTCTCCTAAGACGTTTGGTCGAAGGTCTGGACGTTTGATTTCATCAGATAGAACTAACTTGTCCAGCCTAAATGTTATTAGACGTCTGAATCAACAGTCAGACGTCTTAAAACACTTTATCAGACGTCTGATTTGGGAATTAGACATCTAGAAACTCTGTTTGAACCCTACATTGGTTTTCTAAGTTCTCTACAGAAAACCTAAGTATCCTAGGGTTGTGCTGGTGTTCCTAGGACTACCGTTAGGGTACTTTGAGGCTCTTTAACATAATTTTCTAAGGAAATAAAGAGCAAGAAAATAAAGACAAAAGTACATGAAAGGAATAAAATGGAATTCTATCCTATTCTTCTTGTCCTTCCATCTTCAATCTATCACTCCTCGCGAATCCCCTCTATTCTCCATCAAGCTCCTCCAATCCGTCCTGGATGCGAGCTCGAATTCCGTCTAATCACGTCTACATTTGCAATTGACCTGAAATCTAAGACTCCAAGTGCAAATCTTAAATAACATGTGTTTTGTTATCGTCAAAAAAAATGATCGTGGTGCTCTAGCACCAACAATCTCCCCCTTTTTGATGATGAGAAAACCATAAATAAAAATGCAAAAAATCCTCCCCTTTTTGACATTACCAAAAAGGTTTAATTGATTTCCTATAACTCCCCCTTAAAACATGCTCTTCTATAAATTTCTTTTAACAAAGGTAATGTCCTCCCCCCTTTTTTATAACAACAAGATAGCTATTATTTTTCTCCTTCGTTCTAAAGGAAATTTAGCTACCTTATATCTCCCCCTTAAAAATTGACAATTAGCTTATAATTTTTTGCTCCCCCTATCTAAATGCTTATGATAAAAGGATAGGGTAAGGAATTTTTACCTCACCTACCATGGCCAATAAAATGGGCCAAATGGTGGTGGTGGATGCCACATCGGATGGGGCTCCCATCCATAGCTTAGAGGCCCGAGCATTGGCGCCGGTCTTCAGTCTGGTGGTCGACGTGCGGCGGGTCCATCATTTGTTCGCCGTCTCGTCATTCTTCTTGTTCTCCTCCTTGGTCTACTCCTTGGTTCTCCCAACTTGAGTTGACCAGCCTTGAGCTTGTAGGTCCAGTCCTTTGTGTTGTGGTTATCTCTAAACCCTACAAAACAAGATTCCAAATTTTTCTTCGGTATCCAAGTGAGCTTGGATCCGGATCTGTTAGCGGGTCTCCTTGATGGAGATCCTTTCTCAATCTTAGGGCTATATAAATCATCTACTTTGTTGATTAATTTGTTAGAGTTTTCCCTAAGACATGCAATTTCTTTTTCTATAGTATGCATCTTAGTTTTAAAATCACAGATTTCTAACTTTAAACTATCATTTTTCTCAATCAATTTATTATTTTCATTGATGAGGTTATGATTTTCTAATAATAGGTTATCAATTCTAGGACTAGCTTCTATGTCCTTAAGTTGTTTTTCTAACCTATCATTTTCATTGTTAAGAAAACTAGGGTTCTTTTTAATGATCGAAATTTACCTCGTTGTCAAAGTCGCTTC
The DNA here is from genome assembly GCA_037157565.1 of Thalassia testudinum. Lineage (NCBI taxonomy): Eukaryota > Viridiplantae > Streptophyta > Magnoliopsida > Alismatales > Hydrocharitaceae > Thalassia > Thalassia testudinum. The sequence continues at coordinate 48,124,334 of JAZHRO010000057.1, forward strand.
CGCTTTTGCTGTCACTATTGCTTCCTCTGGCCATGAAACCAAAGCAAGCGGTTTCTTCTTCTTCTTCCTCTGAGCTCGAATCGTCCAAAGTGGCTTGGAACGCCTTCTTCTTAGATTTCTTCTCTTTTTCCTTCTTCTTCTCCTTTTTGAGAAGAGGGCACTCTGGTCGTAGGTGCCCTTTCTCGTTGCAGTGGTAGCAACGTCTCGGATTTTCCTTCTTCTCCTTTTTCTCTTTCTTTAATTCCCTACAAAACATGGAAAATTTTTTAAGTAAAATTCTAAAGTCTTCGTCGTCGGAACTTACCTCACTATTCGACGTGGCTTTGAAGGTGAGAATCTTTTTCGGTTTAGGCTCCGGTGTATCCTTCTTCTTCTGCTTCAACTTTGTCTCGTAGGCCATTAGATTGCCTAGGAGATCTTCCATGTTGAGCTCCTCCACTTCGTTTGCCTCTTCGATGGCGGTGACTTTCTGTTCCCATTCTAGTCCAAGGGAACGAAGAAGCTTTTCTTGAAGCTCCCCCTTCATGAAAGTCTTCCCTAAAGCTTTCAATTTATTTACAATGAGAGTGAACCTAGTGTTCATCTCACTTAAAGATTCGTTAGATTTCATTGAAAAAGATTCAAATTCTTGAGAAAGTAAATTAATTTTAGAAGTTTTTGCCTTAGAGGTACCTTCGTGAGTTACCTCAAGTGTGTGCCAAATCTTGTATGCGGTGGCGCATTGCGAGATTCTATTGAACTCCTCCGAGCTAAGCGTGCAATACAACGCGTTCATTGTTTTCGCGTTGAGCGAGAGTTCCCAAATCTACTGCTGCGAGTATCCTGCGGTGGGTTTTTGTGGAATGTCGAAGGGGGTCTCACACCTGGCCCAGATTGTGAAATCGGTGGCTTGAAGCCATGTCTTCATCTGTAGCTTCCAGTAAGGGTAGTTGCTCCCGTCGAAGAACGGCGGACGAGTCGTAGACTGGCCCTCGGAAATCCTATTCGCGGAACTGCTTCCCTCAATGATCTTCTTGCTGGGTTGTTATGCCGAAACAGCAAGATCTGCTCTGATACCAATTGTAATTTGCCTACTCGGAGGGGGTGAGATCAGCGCGACGTAAAAAATGCAGAATTGAAAATAAACAATCTCACAAAATATCAATCACACGAGTACACAATTATTTTTAGGTGGAAACCCAAACCGGGTAAAAAACCACCACCTAACCCTCTCGAGTTAGGATTTTCCGATCAACCAAGTTGATCAAAAACCACTAAACGAATCACTTTAAATGAGGGTGATTCAACCTCAATTACAACCATGCTACAAGTGCGAGGGTAGCGTTCCTCAAACCCTTCTCTTCACGAGAAGGATTTTGTCCCATGAAGGAGACGGGAATTCGCAAAGCGAATACCCAACCAAATAACAAAGATAAAATAACAATAATCCTATAGAGCCAACAAAGTAATATTAAACCTAGGCTTCTATAGGAATTAGGATGCTTCCCTTTGAAAGGAGTGCGTCGGCGACGATGACGCGGGTGCGTGAGCCACGCAACGGTGCAACGACGCTCTTGTGAACTATGGCGGGAGAGTGAGTACGCAAAGGGAATTTAGCTCTCTGGATGATGGAACTTAAGCTTGGAGAGCAAGAGCTTTTCTTGGACACAAAAGAGTAGAAAGTATGTTGCTTGGGTATGTGTTGGTGTGCAAAGGCTCCCCTCTATTTATAGAGGCCTTAGGAAGGCTTTGGAAGGCTTAGGAAAGCTTCCATAGCTGTTAGGTGCAAAGCCCAAGTGAATCAACCCGAAATCAGGAACAATCATTACACTGACAGGGTTATCAGACATCTAATTCTGGCATCAGACATCTGGAAGACCACTTTAAGAGGTCTGATTTCAAGGTCAGACATCTGATTTTGTGCGGGTTCCTTCCTGACTTGAATCAGATCTAAACAGGGTTCTTGTGCAAGTCCATCAGACGACATACAGGACGTCTGGCACTATGTCTAGACATCTAGAAACCTACTTTTTCTTGGGAATGGATTTACAACGGCTAGAAAATCTCTGAGAAGGGATTTTCGGGTCAGTTGAGGCAAAACGTCAATTATCAGACGTCTGGAAAGGCTTAAGGATGTCTGGAAAGGCTCTAACGGTCATATCCTCGAGTGTCTGCTAAGAGAGCCAACGGTCCACTAATTGGACGTCTGGCAAAGTCATCAGACGTCTCCTAAGACGTCTGGTCTAAGGTCTGGACGTCTGATTTCATCAAACAGAGCTAACTTGTCCAGCCTAAATGTTATCAGACATTTGAATCAATAGTCAGACGTCTTAAAACACTTTATCAGACGTCTGATTTGGGAATTAGATGTCTGGAAACTCTGTTTGAACCCTACATCGGTCTTCTAAGTTCTCTACAGAAAACCTAAGTATCCTAGGGTTGTGCCGGTGTTCCTAGGACTACTGTTAGGGCACTTTGAGGCTCTTTAACATAATTTTCTAAGGAAATAAAGAGCAAGAAAATAAAGACAAAAGTACATGAAAATTCTATCCTATTCTTCTTGTCCTTCCATCTTCAATCTATCACTCCTCGTGAATCCCCTCTGTTCTCCATCAAGCTCCTCCAATCCGTCCTGGATGCGAGCTCGAATTCCATCTAATCACATCTACATTTGCAATTGACCTGAAATCTAAGACTCCAAGTGCAAATGTTAAATAACACGTGTTTTGTTATCGTCAAAAAAAATGATCGTGGTGCTCTAGCTCCAACAGGTACTACTAAAGTCCTGACATTGTGAAGGAAGAAAAAGTGGCGATCTTGCCCCTTCAATCTATTAGGAAGATCAACTATTCTATATTTAGTGTGCCAGATTTACAAGGTATATGTACCGAAGGGAGGCCTACGCATTTTTACCTTAAGGGTCATGAGCTGAAAAATTAGGCGGAATACACTCAACCATGGAGCGATTCCCAAGTGAAAATAGATGACAGTGAAGGCGTTGAGAACAGGCCAACAGTGCAGGCTAAGTTGAGAGGGAGCAGGTTGTAATGACAAAGAAACGAAACCAAAAAAGGGTTCAAGGGCACCCGGAGGCCATTCTCTATGGCATATTTACAAATTATAAGCATATCAACCCCCCATCAAAACACAGGCAGGTCATGGACCCTCAAGGGTGGAATTGGACACTGTCAAGTCCATGTGTCACTAGGAATTCCTTAATGCAAATCGACTACGAAAGTTAGAAGAAAAATTGTACAACTCTATCTCGGGTGCAATGCCCAAGGAGGAAGATCCGAACTTACCCTTGCTTGTGAGTTTAGACATCATCATGCTTCCACTACTCCTCCTAACACACTATCTTTGAATGACCAAAACCTCCCATGGGTCACCGAATGAGTGGAAGCAGACATGCAAGGGGGTCCGCGATGATGTTGAAAAATGTGTTAGGTTAATTTGTTCGTTATAGTATGCATTTACGACATCAATTTTAGAAGAAGAATCGAGCATCAGTACGAGTGTCGAACACGAGGAGGCATGAAATCGAATCGACTAATTGCTTAATGTCACACAATATCTTATTCTATTTACTTTCAGAGAGAGAGAGATCCGAGGTAAAACATAAGTCGTTAACTATGCCTGATAACATGCAACATAATGTAATAAGAACATGGACTGGCATGGATAGAGCTGAATACCAAGACAATAATTATGATAATGAGAACTACTATATTGCATAAGCAGAATGTCTTCAAAATATAAGTGATTACACTAGAGGAATGCTTAAGGATTTGCAACACTATGCTAAAGAAACACAACAAAATGAATGTAAGAAGTAGGAGGGCATCGATCCAGCCACGGTGGTGGGGGAAGCTTCCGTTGGCGGCTCGGCGACTCCAAGGACTTGCTCTAAGCTTTAGAAGGTGATGGGAACATGCTTGTTAGATGATGGTGATAGCTATCCTTGCAAGGGAGGTCCATAGGTCTCTTTATAGCGGAAGAAAGAGAGTTAAAATAGGCATTGCAACAATAGCGACAGCAAGGTTGTCGCTGTAGGCTAGTTCAAGTGTCACTATACGTAGCTCACCCATCCGATGTCCTCTGCGTGCGTGAATAGTGGCCGATCACTGTGATCCGCATGCTTGTGCTTACAATAGTTCAGTCAAAGATCAACAACTTAGATCACACGTGGCTGAGCACTTGAGATCGTGCTGCACCTGTGTGTATGATCGCATGTTGGATAGGGTGTTGGATGGCACGTGCATGCATCATGTGCATCCAACATGCGAGATTACTCCATGTCGTACCCTTGCTAACCATTCAATGAGAAATCAAGGGCCGAATTTCACCCACCCCTCACGCTCAGTAGATTTGTTGCTTAACAAGTCTTGAACTCGCACCTCCATGTGTGGGTTCGAGGTGCTGATAGCTGCACCATCCATGTGAAGATGTCACGTTTTGGAATTTCCTCATGGGCACTCGCCACCATTCGATGGAGATCAACGATTGTTGTTGAAGAGCAACGTGGCAAGATGATAGTCATCCAATGGTGATCTGAAGGTGCCTCATGGTGAAGAGGAGAGGCTAGCACGCAATGGAGGGTAGTGCGGCTACCATGTGGCACAGCGAGGACTGTTGATCATCAAATCAATGGCCAAAACTTCTCAAGCCTTTTGTGGGAGCCACAGAGGTTGGATTGAAGTGATTTTGGGTCTGTTGGACTCTGTTCGTCAATCTGAATCTATTCGTGTGGTCTGATTGCTCATCTAAGGCCTGCTTCAATATGAACTTGTACACATGGGCATTAAGTACTGATTATAAGAAATTTAAATGTGGAATTTACACTATGCATGTATTGCTCCCAGACCGAATATAACATGGTATTTATGTGTGTGTGCCATTGTAATTGACTCTAATTGATATTATTATTATCGTTATACGTAGAGTCGTCATTCCCCTCTACCTAACCCTTCCTAGTTCCTAGCAAGGTTATCCTAAAAGCTATCTACAACTAGAATTAAGAATTGATCGATCAGGCATAAGTTACTTGTCAATAGAAGGAAATTTCTACTAAGAACCTAACCCATAGAGATTGAACAGTGCCCGAGTATCTACCGAAATACAAACCGCCCAAGTCCTTGCCTTATTCTACATAGAAGCAAAAGTTATTTCTCTTTCTCATCTTTTCTAATTTTTTTTTGGATTTTTTTGGAGTTGAGAGTTTCGAGGTAACCTTTACAGCTACCCAACCCACCTAAGACTCAAAAAGGACTCTAAGTACTAAGCATCTTGTTGTGAAAATTGTGATTGACTCACTCAATGGCAATTAAAATAGACTTCGGGTTTCTACACCCCTAGGTGACCAGGAAACGAAAATGTTGCCTAAAGGTGTATCAATCTGACTGGTAGCTTTCTCCCTACTTTTATTTTTATGAGGTCAACACAAGGGTGAACTAGTGTATATCTCCCTGGATTATTCTATTTCCCTGCTTCTTCCTTAAGTGTTTTGAAATTTTTGTACATTTTATTTGTTGGGATCTAGACAAATGGCCAATGGGCTGTTACCCACGACATCTTGCCAGCCATACTCATGCAATGAAGTGTGACTTATTGCTTTTTTCTTTTTCTCCTTTTTCTATTTTTCTTTTTCTTTTTTCATTAATTTTTTTTTTAAGTAGGTGGCTTCCCTGATCTAAGATTTACCTAAAGGCAATAATAAAAGAGAATGGTCATGTGGCTGGGCTCTATACAACTGGAAAATGGTATGTGTCCCATGACAACTTGCCAGCCATACAACTCTAAAAGGTTCATTAGCTATCCAATTTCCGTTAGAACTGCCAAGTGAGTCAGTGCAAAACGTATGTAGACGCTTAGACTAAAAGTCCCCCCAAATCAGAGGGCGGGTTGATAAGTTGTGTACTTATCACCCTACTTTATTGACCAAATTAATTTAAATTAAGGTGGTGAGGACATGAGAACAAGTCCACATTTTAGTGGACACCCAGACTGATTAAGCACGAAGACCTGAAGAGTCTAAGCATTCAGGTCCTTAACGTATCATTTCCTAAAGTTGGCAAGCTCCTAATGCCTAAGTTTTCCTTTCCCAATTCCTTTTTTTTTTCACAAGATAGTTCAAGTTGACAGTATGTACTCAGAACATACGAATTACCACCCCCATGCCTAAGTTGGACAATGTCCTCATTGGAAGAAAAATATATGCAAGGGAGTAAGGAAAGAAATCACTTGAGTTTCAACTGTGTATCCGGTTAGCATGAATCCTCTGGGTTGCCTCCTAGGAAGCATTGAGCTTATTGCCTCTAGTTAGGCGAAGCTCCAGTTTAACCCTCAATGAGGGTTACAACTTCCTTCGGGGGAACCTAGATAAGAAAATGTTTTAATCTTTGACCATTACCTGTAAAGGTTTGCCCAGTCTTATGATCAGAAATTTCTACTACCCCATTGGAAAAAGGTTTGACTACTCGGTAAGGTCCTATCCACTTGGATCTTAACTTCCCAGGAAAGAGTTTACGTCTCGCATCAAGAAGCTAGACTTGTTGATTCGGCTCAAAGGTTTTTCTATTAATGTGTTTGTTGTGGACAAATTTCATTTTCTCCTTATAAAGTCTCCTATTCTCATAGGCATCCCAACAAATCTCTTCATGCATGGAGATTTGGAGCTTCCTTTAAGTTTTAGCCATATGGGAATCCATATTACATTTCTTGATGGCCCAGTATGCCCAGTGCTCCAGTTCGACCGGAAGGTGGCAAGCTTTCCCAAAGACCAATCGATATGGTGACATGCCTATCGGGGTCTTATAAATGGTCCTATATGACCAATGGGCATCATCCAATCATGTGGACCAATGGTTTCAGGCAGGTCTCACAATCTTGTGCAGAATATTCTTAATTTGCCTATTTGAGACCACAATTTATCTGTTCATTTGCAGGTGATACGGGGTGGCAATGCGGTGAGTGACCCCATATTTTTAAGTAAAGTATGAAATTGGGCATTAATGAAGTGACTTCCACCATCACTGATCATGGCCTTAGGTATCTAATTGGAACACTATCGTAAGCCATAACTAGCTCAATTTGGTCTTATAAAGTCAATAAAAGCTCCTACATATCTGTCAGAAGGTCTCTAGAGCAAGGTGAGTTGTTTTGAGAAGAAAAGATGAAAATAGGGTTATTTCTGTAATTTTACCATCTCATCACAGATACGGAATAACCATAGGGTATGCTGGGGGTTTATTAAAGGTCATTTAGTCATTAATATCTAATAAGTGGGTTCATGCAGACATAAAGGGGTTTTCGTGCATTTCAAGAATTAATGGACATCTGAAACCCTAAAAAATAGACCTTAATTAACTGAGGTTCTAGTCAAGATAAAATTCACATAAACCCACTAAAATTCATAGGAAAATATTCTCTATGATTTGGTATCCTTGAATTGATCATCAGAACCTATCTTGACCTAAAACAGAGTGACAGACAGACCATTACCCTAATTTGGGTTTTTGCATAAATTACCTAGACAAGCTAGGTCAAAACAAAAATCCAACTTCACCATTAGATTCCTTATGTCCAAATTAGGTTTGTTTCAAATTTGGACCCAATCAGAGATTGCCTTGACTTAGTTTGCAATTTAGCCCAAGCTTGACTCTTTTTATCCTAAATAACCCCTCTACTTTTGAATTTATCATAAAAATACCCCTATCTTTGTCATCACTCTCTGCAAATAGGTCCTTCCACCATTTTCGTGAAGGAATCCTACTCCGACAAGCTTTGTTTGGCAAGAACGTGATGATTACTTGACGAATCCCTCTCTAAATTGAAAGGGAGATTCGTCAAGTAATTGCCTTCAAATCAAACCTATTTGTGGGCTCCAATTCTTTCCCAATCTCTCATGCGAACGCATAAGAGATGTGGGTATCCTTCACCGGCAAGCTTACCAAGCTTGAAAGCTTAGTCTACAAGTCTTAAACCTCTTCCCATGGCCTATAAAAGGAGCAGGGGCAAGAACTCGAACTCCTTAGTAAGTTTTAGTCTCAGAAAAACCCTCTTCCTCCTCCGACCACCTTTGCGACTTGCTCCAACGTCCTTCTCCACTCCCCTCATTTGGCCATCCAACAGTCAAATTGGACGGGCCTATTGCCTTCTTCTCCTCATCGCGTACCTCTCTGGTCAAAGAGAGGGCATTTCCCTGTTTCCTTCCTCATCACCGACTCGCCAACATCTTCATCTTCTTCGGCTTTGGTTGACCAACACCGGAGCCTTCCGTCCCTCATCTTCCCCTTTTAGGCTCTCTATCACTTCCCTTCTCCCACTATTTTCCTTTTACTCTTCCACAATTCACTCACGACCTATGCACCGCTCACATCACCTCCATCTTCCTCAGCACCAGCACACCTCTGGTGACGCCTCCAGCTCGCTCCATCGCACGAAATTCATTGCCACCACTTCTGTTATTTTTGCCTCTACTTCCACGTCAAAATCCATTAACCAATTCCTCTCCACGACCACTCAACCACCCTACCAAACTCCACGCCCTTCGCAACTCTGCCCTGATCTCGCCCTACGCACATCCACCTCTAAACACCACGAAATCGCCACCACTACATTCGTCGTGCTGCGGCGGACCTTCTGAGCTATTTTGATGAGGCTACGAGGCCGTGTTGTGGTTTTTAGGTGCTTCACCGGAGCTCCGCCACTGCGATGTCTTCTCCGACTTTGTTCATCACGTTCTAGCGATGTTCCTCATTGCCAACACCTCTAGGTGCTGCAAAAGGCTCCTAAGATCCTTCCCAGGTCTTTGATTGGGGGAGATACCCTCAGTTGTAGCTGCAATTGAAGTAGTTCCACCTATGGATGCTCACGCAAAATCTTATGTCAGATAGTCCGACCTCGGATATTGCTAAAGCACCCGCATGACATAAATTGTTTTTCACTCCTCAGTAGTTTGCCTCAGTAAGCGCAGGTTGTGGTCCCTCGCACATGCCCACCCATGCCTTCGCCTGCAGCCACGCCACATGGGTCTAGGCTCTGAACTGTTTACCCGTATACCTGGATCCGATTATCCTTGAGAGAAGAGAAAGAAAGGGGAAACGAGGAAGAAGAAGAGAGAGAGGGGAGGGGGTTTTTCCCTGCTTGCCACCTCTCTACACTTAGTGATTTCTGACGGAGGCCTTTGCCTCTGCTGGTGTTGGTGCCGAGCTCTATGTTGTGCCTTCCCTTGAGCTTAAGGAGAGAAAGGAAAGGAAGAAGAAGAGTGCCCTCTTGGCACTGTATCAGTTGGACGGTTAAGCCGTCTGGTTGAGAGCTCCATTGTCTGATCTCTAACAGGGAGTGCACTATGCACTTATCCTAGATGGATTAAACTTGGTTGATACTGTTGAGATATTCGATATTATTGTAACTAGGGTAATTGGTGATTCAAATCACCATTTTACCCTAATCATTTTGTACTATCAACATTTGCAATTATATACATATCATTTGAGTTTGGAAATTTCATCATATATTTATATCTTGTGATAGAATTGCAATTTTTGGGATTTATTGCAACACTTACTCCCTACGTTCGACCTTGGATTGCTTTCAAGCTATAAATTGTATTTATTAACGAGCGATTGGGTCTGTGTTTAATCGAAAGCGAAATCAGTTTTATAATTATTGCGTCGCAATATAGTTGAAATCACTTTGAAAAACAAATGAAAGTTTATTACTCGAAAAACTATGAATCCGAGGTCGAACACAGGGAGCAAATAGGAATTTAAAAACAAAGAACACAACTTTCAACTTGATGAAAATGTAATGATCAATCAAATTATGAAGCAATAAAAAGGGTTTCAATGTATATAGAAGCTCAAAAATATGAAGATGAATGTAAAAATCAGATAATTTTCTTTGCTTTGCTTCTGGCTTGAGCTTTTTGTTTTTCTTCTTCTTTCTTGTTTTTTCTCTGGTTCTTCTGATTCATCTCTTCTTCTATCTCTCTGATTCTGGCCATGATTTCTTCTTCCTCTCTTCTTCTTCCTTTCCTCTGCTTGCTGGCCTTGGCTTCTCTTTCTTTCTGATTTCTATTTCTCTACTTCAAGCCCTCTTCTTTCTTAGCTTTTCTTGCTGAAGCCTTCCTCTCCTTCCTTCTTCCTTGGCGACTTCACCCTTAACCATTGCTTCCTCTTCTTCCGTAGCGTCCTTCTTCCTCTTCTTCCTTCTTCTTCCCTTGCGACTTCACCCTTAGCTGCTGCTAAGGCTTCCTCTTCTTCCTTGGCTTCTGGCTTCCTAGCTTCCTCTTCTTCCTTGGCTTCGCCCTCCAGGAGAGCAAAACCTAACCCCTACCCTCCCCGCAGACTCTCCTCTCTTTCTTCTCTCTTAGGCTTGCTCTCCCAGAGCCTGCTCAGGTATACAGGTCGGGTCGGCATGCCCGTGACCAGGTGCACTAGCGTGGGTGGTGCTCGAGGAGTGCAGGGATAGTCAGGTCGGATAGTAGGTCCACGCAGTGTGGGGTTGCAGACAAGGCAGGAGTGGGTGAGTGGGACCTCACCCCATGTCAGGCGGCGATAAGCCCCTGGCAGTTTTTCAATTTACATTTTTGAGGTGGGACTAAATGTCCCACCCGCTTCTCGCGCATGCCCGCAGCAAGTCTTCTTTTGATTACTGAGGCTGCAGGGCTTTGGCCTTCAATAGATGGGCTGATGCTACTCGCAAAGGAAAACCGCACACCTGGGACTTGGTCTCTTGGCACCTAGTGGCTGCTTGCAAAGATAGCAAGCTTCTTCAAGCTTGCTTCAATGGTGGAAAGGGCCCCTGTACTTGTCAACATGAATACGGCCTCACGGCTTTGTCAAATTGCTCAAAGAGCTTTGCCGTGACTTGGCGAAGGTGTCTCGGGTGCTAGTGTGGTGCAGGATGGCTTGGGCGTTTGTGCCTAGATCGTTCTATGGCCGTGAAGTTGGGTGTGTTCGAGGGGAGTGAATGGAGGTTGTGGCAGTTAATGGAGAGGGGGAAGACGATCATTGGGATGAGGTGATGCTGTCGAGGTGGTTGGCGAGGTGTGTGGGTGCGTGGAGTGGTGAATGCACATTGCCAGTGGTCTGCCAGAGGTGAAGCTGAGGGTGGTCTATGGTTGTCAGGGCATGAACGTAGAAATTGATAAGGGGAAAAGAAAGGGTAGGTGAAGGAGTCTTATCTGTGAGTGGCTGGACGAAAGGGGGAGCAGAGAGGCAGACGGCACGTATATGCCGTCGTCGGAGACAAAGACCTAGAGAGAGAGGCAGCGACGACAAGAGGGATATAAGCGTAGGCACAGGTGTGGCGCGATGCGGAAGGAGGCGGAGACAACTCTACCACTCGTATGGTGGCAGAGCGACAAGAAGAGGGACGAGGAGTCACCAGAGCTTGTGGGCTTTTTGGCCGAAGGGGGAAAGGAAGAATTTTGGGGGATTCTCAAGCTAAAACAAGCTTGAATTCACTGGGGGGATCTAGGGCCTCTTTTATAGTCGCAGGCAAAGGGCCTTGTACTTGGAAAGCAAGCTTCCAAGCACAACAACCTCACCGGACTTGGAAGGTCAAGAGATACCCAAATCTCTCATGCATTCGCATGAGAGATTGGGTGGCAATTAGAGCTTGAGATTTGGTTTACACGATCAGGAATTCCTTAGAGAATCTCCCTTTCAAATTTGAGAGGGATTCTCTGAGGAATCAAGGAGATATCCTTCTTGAATCCTCGCTAGAGTAGGATTCCTCCGCTGTAATGGTGGAGGGACCTAATTGCAAAGAATGATGAGGAAGCTAGGGGGTATTTACAATGGTTTTCAAAAGTTAGGGGTCTAAATGTAATTAGGTTTGACTATTTTGCAAAGTAGGTTAAGGTGAACTCCCCTTAGGTCCAAATTTTGGTATAAACCTAGTTTGGACCCAAGGAATAAAATGGTGAAGTTGGATTTTAGGTTTGACCACGTTTGATAGGATATTTTGCATAAAAACCCAATTTAGGGCAAATGTTTGGCTATGACCCCTATTTAGGTCAAAAGAGGTTATAAAGGCCAAATTGAAGGTTCTAAATCCTAGGGGATATTTTTTCATAATGTTTAGAGAGTTTAGTTGAATTTTATCCTGACTAGAACCATGTTAAATTAAGTAGGTCTGTTTTAGGGTTACAAAAAGTCATTTAATTCCCAGATTTCACATTAACCCTTTTCTAACTGGACCAACGCACTTTTTATCTTGTTATGACCTTTTGACCTATGTTTAGCCCCTAAGAAATCTTCTTGTTGCACTACAATGGTAAAATTGTAGTTTTACCGTTTATTTCTTGCTTTTATCTCAAAACAGTTATTCCTTGAATTAAGCCCTTTACTTGGTTATGTAGGAGCTTTTATTCTCTTTTCTAGGTCAAAATGAGCTAGTTAAGGCTTATGATGGTGTTCCCATCATACCCCAATGCCTAGCTTTTGCTAGTTCCTTACGAAAATTTCAAGGTTTTAACTTCTATTCTAGACCATGAGTTCCTTTCACTATTTATGATGAGTGCTTTTTGTTTTTCTTTTTGATTAGGTTAGAATGACGACAGTAGGCCTAGAGGTACTGAAGTACCAACCAAGATCTGGACTTGAACAGCTCTAGCCTCGGTCTTCCGCGAAGGTTTTTAACGCCCGCAAGAACTATCCTAAGGTTCGTTGGACTCTGCGGTTAAAGCACCTGTGCTTGAGACATATTTTAGCCTTGGTTCAGTTTGCAGTGCGTTTTTTGTAAGACAGAGAAAAAGGATTTATTTGTTTGGAGAGTTTTCACTCTCTTTTCTTTTTATTTCTAGCTTCGGATTGGCTTCTTAACACAGTCTGTATCGGATTCCTCATCCCCATCGTCAATCCTCAAAGGTCCTTGGCAATCGATGCTTCGTGATAGCGCCGCCCATGGCAACCCCCAAAACCCTGGCTTTCGAGATTTTGAGATAATCCCGCCCATGGCATTCTGTAGCCAAATCTAGACCCTGGCAATCGATATTTTGTGATAATGCCACCCATGGCATCTGAACCAGCAGGGTGCTTACGTGGCCCCAGTAGGATATGTAAATATCCTAGGAGACAAGCACCGAGGAGACGATATGTTACGCATCTTCAAGGGAAATTTCCTGCCTCTCCGCATCAGGAACTCGTCCAAATGAATTTGTGTTTATCGGCCGCTCCTAATCTAGGCAACTTTTTTCAGAACATTTAAACGCTTTTGCTTGATATTGGTAGTTATGCGCACTGAACTAAACTGTGTGTGGATTGGGGTGCTTAGGTTACAGAGTCCTGCAAATCGAAGGTCAGTTAACGAGGCCGAATACTCCCTAAGCCTTAGACCTAATACTTAAGCTTCGCATTTTCCCCAATCTTTTGAGGACTATCCAAATCTTAGCAAGTACTTGAATTTTTAAGCGTAAGAGTTTAGCCCAAAAGGCCTAAGATCAGCATTCCTACTAATCTCTTTTGTGTCTCATTAGCAATTTTTCCTTTATTTTTCCTTGATGTGGCCTAGAACTTCGGTTAATCCCTTAATCTCTTACTAATGACTTTTTCTTTTTCTTTTTCATTTTGTGCTCCTTTTTTGTCATTTTTCTCTTTTCCCCTTATGATTTGCATGGCCTCAAAAATTTTCTTTCCCCTCAATTTTTGTTCTTTTTCAAGATTTTTTTATTTTTTTGGTGTTTTTTGTGATATGTGATTCTTTTGTTGAAATCTTTTCTTATGAGATGAGTTTTCATGTGGTTTTGCACTTTCATACCCCCCCATGCCTATGATTTGCAATGTCCCCATTGTAAATTAGGTGGGTTCGAATTCAGCTTAGTTCATTCATTAGGATAGATTTTGGGTGGGCGAATGGGTCGAGGTGACTGTTGCGAATGATTTTTTGACTCGGGTACGGGTATCTGAGGTGGAGTCGACTGTTCTAATGGATGAACCCTAAAGTGCAATATGAATTTAGAATAGGAATGTCAAGAAAGATTTTGGGTTTTTCAAGAATGATGGCTTGCCTCCCATTAAGCATTGAGTTTTACGCCATCGGCTGGACGCTGATGGCAAGGCAAGATCGTGGTTTTAAAAGATTTCGCGTTGTAGTCTAGATGAAATCACCGCAAAAGCAAATAATAATTTATTACTCGAAAACCAAGATATCCGAGGTCGAACACAGGGACCAAATGGAATTTAGTCACTAATCTCAATAATGTAATTGAACACTTAGAGTTACTCAAAACCTAATTTAGAGTATAAATGCAAGCGTTTAGGAGTTAAAATTGTAGCAAAAATAGAAGATTTTGACATCTGATTCTATAATCAGACATCTTAAAAGATATCTCTCTTTTAGCTCTTATTTCCTTTCTTCTTCTTTAGCCTTCTCTTTTCTACTTTCTTGCTTTCTTTCTTCTTCTCCTTGCCTTCTGCCTTTGGCCATCTACCTCTTCTTCCTTGTCTCTTCTTTGTGTCTCCTTTCTTTCCTTTAGCCTTTACTTTCTTCTTTCTCTTTCTTCTCTTGCACAGTGCCTTTCTCCTTCTTCTTCCTCTGCAGTCTTCTTCTTCTGCCTTGTTCTTTGGCCTTCTTCTTTCTTGTTCTACTCTCTTTCTCCGACTTTGATTTCTTTCCTTCTTTCTTTCTTCTTCAGCCGCACCTCTGCTACAGTGCTTCTCCTTCCCTTGGCTTCTGCCTTCTTCTTCCTTTTCCTTCCTTAGCTTTTGCCTTGATTTCCTTCTTCAGCCTTTTCCTTAGCTCTCCTCTGACTTTCTCTTCTTCTCTTTGGCCTTCTATTTCTTTCTGCATTCTCCTGCCCTTCTTCTTTCCTTCGGCTAAGTCCTTCCTTCCCTGCTTAGCTTTCACCTTGCCTTAGCTTCAGCTACGCCTTCCATTCCTCCTTCTCTTCTTCTTCCCTACACACGCTGAAGAGAAAAACCTACCCCTACCCTCCCCTGTGTCTCTCTCTCACTATTTCTCTCTTAGGTACGCTCTCCCAAACCTGGGTAATCGGGTCAGGTTTCGCACACCTGTGTCTAAGCACACCGGTGTGGGTGCGATGAACGAGGAGTGCGAGGGGTAACCAGGTCGGTCAACTATATCCGCGGGACAAAGGTCGAAGATGAGGCGTGTGCGTGTGAGGGCGAGGGACCTCACCCCGTGTACTGGAGGTGGTAACGGCTGTGTCGCATGTTTTGTTTTTATGTTTATTATGGTCATTGTAGTATATGACAAAACAGCTACCAGATTACTACAAATTTTTACTCAGAATAACAAGTTTTCCCGAGGTAGAACTCAAGGAGCAACTAGAATTCTAGAAGCATAAATATTCACAATTTTGTTACAAAAATAATAAGAGAGAGAGAGAGTTTTGTTGGCTTCTTCTTCTCTCTTCTTTTTCTCTTTTTACTTCTTCTTGGCTGTTCCTTTTCTTCTTCTGCTTCTTCTTTCTTCTTTTCTTCCTGCCTTCCTTTTTCTTCTTTAGCCTGCGGCTGTGGTGATCTTCTTGTTCTTTCTCTCTTTTCCTTTCTTTCAGCTGCAGAGTCTTCCTTTCCTCTCAGCCTACCTTGTTCTTTCTCTTCTCTGCTTCCTTCTTCTTCTCTTCTTCTGCTCCTTTTCTTTTCCTCTTCTTTCTTCTCTGGTCACTGCCCTTCTGTCGTCTGACTTGATGCTCAGACTACTTAACTATGGGTTTGCTACAGTGTGGCTTCTTCTCTTCTTCTTCAACTCCTCTCCTTCTTTTCTCCTTCAGTCGCTCAGTGCGGCTAAGGCTTCGGTCGCTCCTCCCTTCTTCTTCCTTAGCTTGCTTCTTCTTCTTCTTTCTTTCTTTCCTACGTGCACATATAGTGGTTAGTGCAAAACCTACCCCTACCCCTTCCCCGTGTCTCTCTCTTTCTCATAATCTCTCTTAGGAATGCTCCCCCAGAGCCGGGTAATCGGGTTCGAGTAGCGCTCCCGGGACCCGGCCCACTGGCATGCGGTGGTGGGAGAGGAGTGCTTGGTCGAGTAGTTGGATCAGGCCTAGACCCCCAGGGCATGAGCGCGGGCAAGGGCGAGCGAGTGCGTAGCACGCTGCATGCGGGTGAGAGGGACCTGACCCATGTGTATCATAGGCAACCAGCCTGATACACTTTTTCAATATAAGTGTGGGCGCATAGCCGCACACTTACGAGGTGGGACTAAAGTCCCACTTCCAAATCTCGCACTTGCGGCTGAGGAAGCTACTGCCAATTGGGGTAGCTGCGAGGCTCGTGACCCAAATCAAAAGCCTGGGCGCATTCGTAGCAGCAATCCGCGCTGCCTGGGATGTGCGCCTGGGCTGGAGGAAGCCTGGAGCTGTGAGCGAAGGAGCTGCAGCAACTTAACAATGGCTGCGAGGGGGCTCTAACCTAAAAGCACAATGACGGCCTCTCAGCCACATCAGAAAACGTGGGAAGCTTCGCCGGAGTGTGGCGAAGGCAGTGCGGTGGTCGGCGAGGCTCGAGAGCACCTGTGGAGGTGGACCTAGGTCAGAATGTGGGCGTGGAAATGGGTCTGTTCGGGGGTTGGTCGAGCTGTGATTGGCAGTGAATGGAGAGGGGGTAACGGTTGAGTGGAGTGAGGGGGAGCTTCTGGGGTAGTCGGCGAGGGGTGAGGTGGTCTGTGGAAGTGGGATGTTCTCGCTGGAGAAGGCGACCGGAGATGGGGAAGATGGAGTTTGACAGTGGCAGTTGGGTGGTTGAAATGGCAAATTAGAAGGGGAAATACAAGGGAAAGAGAGAGGAAACTTTGTACCTATTTACCCGACGAAGGGGGAGAGAGCAGCGCCTGACTCGTGCCTGTCAGAGTTGAGGACGAAGATGCCCAGGAGGAGGGTATCGGCGACAAGGAGAAAGTCTGAGGGCGCCAGCTGGTATGGCTTAGCGCGGACGACAGGGCAGAGTAAACTCTACTGCAGGTAGGGCAGCAGAGCAGCGAGGAGGAGGAGGTTGCTGGAAGCTCGAGCGCTTTGACCGGAGAGGGAAGGGATGAAAAATAGGTTTCTTCTCCACCAGAGGAAGCTTAAAAGAGTTAGCAGACCTTGCCGCTCCTTATAAAGGCCTTGGTGTGGAGAGGGGACCGAGGTGGCGACGTGCCAACCTCACCGAAGAGTGGCCGGAGAGGATACCCATGCCTTTCGTACGTTCGCACGAGAGGCATGGTTAATGGCAGAGGGCAGGGGAGGGTCCCTGCGAAAGAGGACGTTGCTGGGAACCCCCCGTCTGTTCTAGAGGACGGCCGCCCTACCCTGCACGGTGCCATCCTCCGTGCAAGGTCACCGGAGGCATGGCGCTGCGCAGAAGTGGTAGGGAGGACCATTCTGTAAAGAATGACGGGAAGTTGGGAGCCTAAATGCAAGGGTTTC
Organism: Thalassia testudinum; assembly: GCA_037157565.1. NCBI lineage: Eukaryota > Viridiplantae > Streptophyta > Magnoliopsida > Alismatales > Hydrocharitaceae > Thalassia > Thalassia testudinum. The sequence goes on from JAZHRO010000057.1 coordinate 48,141,687, forward strand.
AAAAGATAAGGGTCAAAAAGTAAATTAAATGGACCAATTTGTAAAGTCAGTCAAGATGGTCTTTTCTTAGGCCCAAGTTTTTATACTATACTAATTTGATCCTAAGGATTTTGGTGGTGAATTTTGATTTTAGGTTGGACCATGTTTGACTGGTCAATTTGCGTAAAAACCCAAATTAAGTCTTTAATTGGGCATGGTTCTCAATTTAGGTCAAAATAGGTTTCAAAGGCCAAATTGAAGGTTTTAAACCCTAAGGGATATTTTTCTATGAATTTTAGAGGGTTTCATAGATTTTTATCCTACCCCAAACCTCGTGAATTAAAGTGGGTTCGTTTTAGGGTTATAGAATATCATTTAATCCCTAAAAGTTGCTATAACCCTTTTCAGATCAGATCATCCCACTTCCCTTTCTATTAAGCTTGTTTGACCTATGTTTGGACCCTTAATTACCATGTTTGTATACTGCATTGGTGAAATTACAGTTTTAACCCTGATGATTTGTTTTATCTTTTAACTCAGAATTCTCTGAGTTAAGCCTCTCTTTGGGTTTTGTAGGAGCTTTTTCATACATATTTGGATTAGATTGTGTTAGATAGGGTTCATGATGAGGTTCTCATCAGGAGGCAAACAACTGAAAACACAAATTCAATTTAAGGTGCTCACCATGCTCTTGAGTTCATGAGGTGGGACTAAAGTCCCACCTACTTCTGCGCTCGCATCTGCAGGAGACCTTCGCCCAATTATTGCTGCTAGGTCACTCGCTAAGCCAATCTCTTGGCTGGATGAGTTTGCGCACTCAACTCGTGCCTTCTGGGACTCTGACTCCTGGAGCACACGACCTGGAGCAAAGCTTGTGACCTTCTTGCTCTGTGCTTCAATGGCGGTAGGTGCTCAAATATGAGATACACAAATACGGCCTTGCAGCCCCATTAAAACACATGGGAAGCTTCGTCGTGTCAAGACGAAGCTGAGGCGGTGGGTGGCAGGCAGCAAGGTGGCCTAGGTTGCCCTATGGCCATGCTTATGGGTTTGTTCGGTTGACGTCTAGGGTGGTGATGGCAGTCAGTGGATGAGCGGAAGGTGATCAGTAGGTGATGGCGAAGGTGATGAGGTGTCTGGCGAGGCGTGTGGAGGTGCGGAGTGGTGGATGCACCTCGCCGGTGGTCAGTCAGAGATGGAGAAGGTGGAGGGGTCTGTGGCTACGAGGGGTCAAAAGTGGAAATAGAAAGAGGGGTGAAGGAGCGATCTTCATTTTCATTGAAAACTTTAATATAAAATGATGTGTCGTTGTATTTAATCGCGTGGTAGAAAATCGCTTTTCAAAACATTTAAATTCTCAAAACTAACCATGAAGAGTTAGGTCGTCTCCATAGGGAGGAATTAGCCTATTAAAAATGAGTAATAATGCATCATGGAATCAGGAATATTAGTAGAGGTGCATGCTAACTAATGCTCTCATTTCCAGCATAAATTCTCAATATAGATAATTAATCAAGAAGATGAGGGTGCACATGCAAAATTACCACAATATAATATTATAAATAATGACTTTGGTAATAGCAAACAATGTTAATATTAATCTCCTAACTAATGAGACCAATGTACAATAATCAATATCTCATGTTATATGCCATTCATAAGGAGAAATCAATTATACATAATTCTAAATTAAGCAAGGGGTGTCCATGCAAATTTTCTACAATATATTAATTCAAAAAATAAATGAATAGTAGCTTTGACAATGGCATTTTCCGTAACTTTTAATTGCAGAGAAAACAGAGCATTTGCTCTCTCTCCTCACAAGAGAGAGAGAGCACCGACGAGGGTGTTAACCGCAAGAGAGGTTGGCGAAGACAAGGCCAATCTGATGGAGGTTGCGGTGTCTACGTAGATGGCTGGAGGTGGCCGGCCGATGGAGGAGAACCGTCAGTCTATTGGAGGAGCCTGTGGGGCAGTGCCTGCAGTGAAGGGCGTGCTGCAGATGGCACGTGCCTGCGGGTGGTGCTGGTGTGGTGAGGCAGGCCTGCAGAGGGGAGGGGCGTGCTGCAGATGTTACGACCTGGAAGGTGAAGGTGGGCGGTGCAGAGGTGATGGCGTAAGCGCCTGTAGGAGGGGGCGCACTTGTAGGAGCGCTGGAGGTGTTTGGCATGCGGGCACCTGTGGGGAGCGCTAGGCGCTGGAAGGAGGAAGCGCCTACGCTGAAGCAGGTGCCTGGTGGCGAGGGCGGTGCAGTGCAAGAGCACGCAAGGTGAGGCGATGCAGCGCCTGTGAGTGTGCGGGCGAGAGGGGGTGCGGTGCAGCGCCTGCAGGGGCACGGGTGAGGCGAGGGTGGTGCTTGCAAGTTGCGGAGAGGTGATGTGCCAGTGCGCAAGGTGGTTGCGCTGGAAGGAGGAAGCACCTGTGGACGCGGGTAGGGCGGTGCGGTGATGGCAAGTGCAGGCTTGGTAGGGCGCGGCCGCAGACGCGTGGAGGGGAGCATGCAGCTTTGGGTGCGCGGGGAGGAGGCTGTGGCAGTGGCATTGGAGAGGTTGGAGCACGCGAGGTGGTAGTGGAGAAGATGGTGGAAGTTGTGCACAGTGCACCCTTGATTCCACAGTGCCCGTCCTCTCCACGGTGGGAAAGGTGGAAAGGGAGGATAGTTCCCCCACCAGCGGAGGAAGAAGTTGCCCCTCTCCTTTCTCACCTCCTCTTTAACTCCTCTCCTTTGCGTGTGCGTGAGTTAAGGGATTTTCAAATTGCTTAACTATTTCTGGCCTCGTTTGTTGAGGGAGGGCGGTGGAAGATTAGATAAGGAGTTGCAGCTGGCCGAGTATGTGTTGGGGAAATTATTCCCCCTTCCTCTTTCAAAAAATATTATTCCTGTAATCATAAAAACGTAAGTCATTACATATTAAGTTATAGAATACTATAAAATAGATGTAAACTTAAATCATGATGAATGCAAACATTCTATAACTTAATGTAGTTATTAACAAGCCTAAAAGATACAATTAAAGTTACTTAGGCGTAATATTAGTCCATTAAAATGGATTCATCAAATACCGCCATGCCTAAGATTTGCTAGTCCGTAGCAAAAATGAAAAATAATAGAAGTAATCAGAAGATTTCTTCTTTTCTTAGTTCAAAACTTTAGAAATCCAAACAAATGTGAAGTGCTGATATCCTAGGTAACAGATCCAAGTGAAAAAGCCAATTCACATTGGGAGTTCATACTTCACCCTTGGTAAATATTTCTGCTGGGATAGGCAACTACTTCCCTCAGGGATAAAGCAGACGATAATCTGTAATTTAACCCCGACGTTTGGCTTAGGTAGGAGATATTGAGTTGAATGGATTTGTATTTGGTGGCACACACTCATCTGGTGCTACATGTAGTCTAGTACTACAGACTCTAGATCTCTACACTATTAGACAAGTTAACTTTGAGAGAGGCTACACAATTGTGCTCTCTTGGTGTTCCTGGGCACTCCCTCTTTTCTTTCTTTCTGAGATCACGAATCTCGCCAGATTTAGAAATTGTACTCACTATTTGGTGGCCTCACATGGCATCCACACTTCAATTAAAATCCTAATAACTCTACAACTAAGTTAGAGTCCTCAACTAGTATTCGGGCGATTAGAAATACTAAAAGGTAGGTATGGGTTATATTTAGTGGAACGCGATAGGTGTTCTGTTTCCTTAGAAATAATGTTACATTATAACTTGGACCTTTTTTTTTTGCAATATAAATATTTCTTCTTTTTCTTCTTCTTTTCTTTTCTCTCTTTTTTTTTATAATATAAATTGACATTATACGACACAGACTTTTATTTATGAGGCATTATTCGGGATGATGATGGTCAAGAGGATATTGTGTGGCTTATTTGGTGGAAGTGCCTATTCTTGGCACCGGGAAGGAATGGATAGGATAGGTGCATTTCTGACCTTTGACACTAATATCCTCCTTCAGCCGAGGACTCTATGAAGGATGGTCATAACCATCCACCATATTATAACTTTATTAAGACTCAATCTCTGTGTACCTGCCTTATTTGGCGACTCTCAGGAATTCACACAAAGTACGCACACAGGAACAGAGAGTGAAAACTGCGCCTAACTCTGAAGTATCATCATCTAATTATCCAAAACTTAAGAGTCCTTGCACTAGACTTAGCGCATCAGTAATCTCTTTACTTTCTTCTCATAAATATGAGGTGTATCTTACTAGAAGATAGTATGCCTGACTCCTTATGAACTGTCCAAGGGTTCAGTGGACTACAAATGCTTATTAGTTTTCCTCAAGGATCCATTACCAGTCTTCGTGCACGTGAAATAAATGTATTGGATTCTAAACTTAAGAAATAATTTCGGAAGAAAAACCTCCAATGACAAAGTTATTTTGCTAGGGCTAACCCAATTAGCTCAAGAAAAGAGGACTTTTTTTTTTATGCTAACCTAAATGCATGAATACTTCCTAAAATGCAAATGCACCCCCCCATGCATAAATCCTACAATGTTCCCATTGTAAAATTAAAACAGGAGGAGAAAGGAAAAGCATCACCTGACACGATGTTATTTCGACCTCTGGGTTGCCTCCCAACAAGCGCTGCATTTTCTGTCAGTAGCCAGACTTATAAGGAACCTGTAAGTCTGGTTCCAAACAAACAAAGTTAGGCCCTAAAAATATGCATAACAGCGTAGGCCTAGAAAATAGGTAGCCACGGATGTTGGTGAGCTAATGATGCAACGTAATACCAAATGCTCGCCAGAAGATATGAAAGCGAAGAACCTCATTGGCTACCTTGGGAGGTCTAAGAATAATAAACGGAATATGAAAAGGGACCTCCCGAAATGGAATAAGTGGAGGATAACAAGGATCCTCCAGAATAGGATGGGTTTTAAAAGATATACACATTATTAGTTCAAACCCTTGAATGGCGACAGTAAAAGTACAAGCATCAATCCACACTCGCCATTCTACCCAAGGATGTACTGGCCTGATATGTTCTCTAGAAACAATGTACATGAGCAGAGATCTGAGCCAAGGATCGGTTAGGGAGTATAAGGGTTGTTTGTAGTGTTGGAAGGTAATGGTTAAGTCCAATGAGGGCTTAGTCAGTGTTAGGTCTAATTCCAACAATGATTCAGATTGTGTATACTCCCTAATGTAGACAACTGCATATTACCCTGCCTATCATTAATGATCTGAATCATATTTGAATCTAGGGTAGACTCCAAATTACAACTCTTTGATGGAAGTGTCAAAATGTCAGTATCATTATCATTAAGCTCATCCCCAGATTCATTTGGTTCACTCAAATTTTTGTCAGGGTGTATATGTGATTCATTAGGAGTTGGATTAGTATCTTCAATTATTTCTAATGGAGGATCAGTCTTAATATTTTGGAGCAAGCCTATATCATTGAATTCGTTATTGTTCTTGGGGTATACATACTCAATTGACATGTTTTGTCCCCGAGAGTCTCCCATAGACTTCTCATTATTTTGTTTGTCCTCCTCTAATATCAACTCCTATTTTGATGGAGGATGACTCTCAAAAGAAAGGAGGAATATGGATTTAATCATATTATTTCTATCCTCTAGAGGTAAATCCTCAAATGATAGATAATTCCCCTGTGATTCACTCCAGATTTTCAGTCCCGGTTCCTCTACAGGGGCATCCTCATTTTCTGAATTAGACTCTTCATATCCCTGAGACCAAAATTGATCTAATTCATTCTCTATTCTGTTAGGGTCACCTTCATTGAGTGCATTTAAATCCTCCGGATACTGAATGATAGGTGTTGATTCCCTAAGTGGAGGGTTATGGGTAGGCTCACTAAGGGTAGAATGGGATTGCACTAAATAATCAATAGGGGAAGTGATAGGAACAATACAACCTTGACCTGGGTTGGTAGGGGTAAGGAGAATACTGTCATTGGGGTCAAGGTCCTCAAAAGGTACCATCTTCTGTTGCTTTTGACTCCAATATAGTTCAGGTGGATAATCACTATGATCGTTGTCCTCTAGTGGCCGTGCCTCATTGGGAGAGTCAAAGTAATAGCTACATAAAATCGGATCCCTATTGTCATTAGGTTCCTCAAAATTATTTTCATGATCATGATCGGATGGGTAGGGATCAGGATTATTGGGAAACGTGTAGCTAAGTTGTCTTATTTCTTCATTTAACTGTTGACTATTCCTCAACATCTCTCCCATTAATTCCATCATTTCCTTTTGCCATTTTTGCATTTCTATCATAAAAGAGGAGAGGCTATTATTATCAGGTTGGGGAGGATAGTCAATTTCAGGCTCTGGTTGCCTAGGGGTATCGGTCCAACCTCGATACGGAAAATCATGAAGGGTGGGAGGGTTGGGTGTTTGCATGGAAGTAGGGATTTCAGGGTTGGGAAATCCTACTCATAGGTTCTGCTCAAAAGTGGGAGTTATCAAGCCAGTACTCCCAGGATAAGAATAATAATGATCCCATGAATTGTCAATGTACCCATCAAAAGATGGATACGATCGAGGCATGGGATCCTAATTAAAAGATGCGAAGTATTGACTCTGATAATCTAACTGATAGGAGTAAGGGCGATCCATTTCTTTAAGCAAAATAGTTTTAACTCTCTTAGGATTTAGAAGAAATCAGAATACAAGTAGAAACTTCCTAGAGAGTTCTACTGTCAAAGTAAATGCAAATTCAATGGGATCTAATTTTAGTAGATTGTAGGTCTTAGAATTATATGTTTAGTTGGTGGCCAAACAAGTTTTGCAAAAAATTATGCTTCCTCGGCCAACCTTCGCTTGAGCCTATAACCTACTCGCAAGGGATGGAAGTCTCGAATCGAGCCCACACACGAGGAACCGAAGTAACTTAGTGGATAGGCTTGTTGATTTTCGACTAACTTCCCTTGTGGTGCAAAAGAGGAGAGGAAGAAATTTATCTAGTGACCTTATGTGTGAGGTGCATAGTGTCTCAAGTGTGCAAACATGCAATCGTGTTTTGACTTTTGCAATTTTGCAAATAGGATCCTTTTGCACACAATTTTCAGTCATAGATTTTATGGTCCAACCTCTTAGCAGTCCCAATTTTTAAAGTGACCACTGAATTCATTTGATTCAAGTACTTTAGTGGTCTTAGATTTAGGTTCAATGCATATGCATGATAGGTAATTGATGCTCAAGAGAAGGCGTGCCTTACTCCAGCTTTCTTCGTGCAATGTATGAATGCAATGCAATAAAAATAAACTAGATGCTGCTCATTCAATCCTATATGATCGTCCTATAGATATACAGTTTCTAGCAGGCAGTTCGATTTTATATATATATATATATTTTAATAATACTAAGCAAGCATACCTAATGTAACTAACTAACAAACATGCAGTTCAAACAATCCTAGAATCTAAATAAATGGGAACACGCTCCCAAAAAATGCTCCCACAAACAAGAGCGATAAGAAATAAAGAGGCACTGGGAACACATTCCCAAAAATACCTTACAAGGGTCCAAAAGACAGAAATTAAATTCTAATGTCTATCTAACTAAATCTAACTAAGATCTACTGTATAAATCAGAAATAGGATTTTTCGTAAGCCAATGTACGTGGGATCAAGGCCCACGTGTTCCTGTTGCTGTCCTCCAGGTGGCGTCAAGGTCCACTAAAAAGATTGTCTCCGCTGTACGCACCCGTGGCATTCGTCGCGTGTTTTTGCACAGAAGAAAATCCGTAGTTAGTAATTAAGAAAAGCTTTAAAAATAGCATAAAAATAACATAAAATTCCTAAAAAAGTTAATAGGCATTTTTCCTCCCCAGCAACAGTGCCATTTGAAGGAGCGATTTTCATTTTTGTTGAAAACTTTAATATAAAATGATGTATTGTTGTATTTAATCGCGTGGTAGAAAATCACTTTTCAAAACATTTAAATTGTCAAAACTAACCATGAAGAGTTAGGTCATCCCCACAGGGAGGAATTAGCCTATTAAAAATGAGTAATAATGCATCAAGGAATCGAGAATATTAATAGAGGTGCATGCTAACTAGTGCTCTCATTTCTAGCACAAATTCTCAATATAGATAATTAATTAAGAAGATGAGGGCGCACATGCAAAATTACCACAATATAATATTATAAATAATGACCTTGGTAATAGAAACAATGTTAATATTAATCACCTAACTAATGACACTAATGTACTATAATCAATATCTCATGTTGTATGTCATTCATAAGGAGAAATCAATTATATGTAATTCCAAATTAAGCAAGGGTTGTCCATGCAAATTTGCTGCAATATATTAATTTAGAAAATAAATGAATAGTATCTTTGACAATGGCATTTTCCGTAATTTTTAATTGCAGAGAAAATAGAGCATTTGCTCTCTCTCCTCCTCGCGAGAGAGAGAGCACCGGCGAGGGTGTTAACTGCAAGGGAGGTTGGCAAAGACGAGGCTGATCCGATGGAGGTTGCGGTGTCAACGGAGATGGCCGGAGATGGCCGGCAGATGGAGGACAACCGTTGATCTGTTGGAGGAGCCTGTGGGGCAGCGCCTGCAATGAAGGGCACGCTGCAGACGGTGCGGCCTGGTAGGTGAAGGCGAGCAGTGCAGCGGTGATGGCACAAGCGCCTGCAGGAGGGGGAGCACCTGCAGGAGCACTGGAGGTGTTTGGCGTGCGGGCGCCTGCGGAGAGCGCTAGGCACTGGAAGGAGGAAGCGCCTGTGCTGAAGCAAGTGCCTGGTGGCGAGGGCGGTGCTGTGCAGGAGCACGCAAGGTGAGGCGGTGCAGCACCTGCAGGCGCCTGCAAGGGCGCTGGTGAGGCGAGGGTGGTGCTTGCAGGCTGCAGAGAGGTGCTGTGCAGGTGCACAAGGAGGCTGCGCTAGAAGGAGGATGCACCTGCCGGCGTGGTTAGGGCGGTGCGGTGATGGCAAGTGCAGGCTTGGTAGGGCGCGGCTGCAGGCGCATGGTGGGGAGTAGGCAGCTTTGGGTGTGCGGGGAGGAGGTTATGGCAGTGGCGTTCGAGAGGTTGGAGCACGCGTTGTGGCAGTGGAGAAGATGGTGGAAGTTGTGCATAGTGCACGCTTGATTCCACAGTGCCTGTCCTCACCATGGTGGGAAAGGTGGAGAGGGAGGATAGTTCCCCCGCCAGCGGAGGAAGAAGATGCCCCTCTCCTTTCTCCGCCTCCTCTTTAACTCCTCTCCTTTACGCGTGCATTAGTTAAGGGATTTTCAAATCCCTTAACTATTTCTGGCCTTGTTTGTTGAGGGAGGGTGGCGGGAGATCAGATAAGGAGTTGCGGCTGGCTGGATATGTGTTGGGGAAATTATTCCCCCCTCTTCCTCTTTCCAACTATTATTCCTGTAATCATAAAAACGTAAATCATTACATATTAAGTTATAGAATACTATAAAATAGATGTAAACTTAAATCATGATGAACGCAAACATTCTATAACTTAATGTAGTTATTAACAAACCTAAAAGATACAATTAAAGTTACTTAGGAGTAATATTAGTCCATTAAAATGGACTCATCAAGGGGAACTGAAGACGGGAAAGAGGGGAGTAATTCTAACCTAGCTACGTGGATGAATGGGGGAGAGGAGGCAGCTGGTCGTTCCTGCTGCCGCCGGAGAAGATGATGTCCAGGGGAGGGGTGGCGGCGACAACGATTGGCAAAGGTTTGCGCGTGGGTGTTGCACGAAGCGGGGGAAGGTGGTAAAGGTGGCTCTGCCACTGGTATTGTGGCAGAGCGATGACAAAGAGGAGGGGGGCTCGCCGAAGCTCACTGGACCCCTGACCGGAGGAGAATGGAGGAAATTGGGGTGATTCTCTGGCCAAGTCAACCTGAAGAGATGCGATGGGAGGTGGTTGTGCTTTTATAATCGCTGGCAGGGACTCTTGTGCTTGGAAGATAAGCTTGCAAGCGCATGAGTCCTCTCCGGGGATGGAATGTGGAAGATACCCACATCTCTCGTGCGTTCGCACGAGAGATTGGGCGTAAATCAGACCTTGCAATCATGATTAGATGGAAGGGAATTTCTCAGTGAATCTCCCTTCGAAATCTAGGAGATCTCTGAGGAATTACGGAGTAATCCCCCTCCATTCCTCGCCGAAGTAGGATTCCTCCCCATTAATGGTGGAGGGACCTGATTGTAAGAGTGGCGAGGAAGTTAGGTGGGTCTGTGCAATGGTTTTCAAAAGTTAGGGACCATAATGTAATTGGGTGGACTATTTTGCAAAGTAGGTCAAGATGACCTCCCCTTAGGTCCAAATTTTGGTACAAACCTAATTTGGACCTAAGGAATTCAATGGTGAAGTTGGAGTTTACGTTTGACCATGTTTGGCTAGACATTTTACACAAAAACCTAAATTAGGTCAAATAATGAGCTAGGACCTCAATCTATGTCAAAATTGGTTCCAAAGGTCAAATTGAAGGTTCTAAACCCTAGGGGATATTTTTCAATAAATTTTAGAGGGTTTAGTTGATTTTTATCCTAACCAGAACCTTGTTGAATTAAATAGGTCAATTTTAGAGTTACAGAATTACTAGAACCTTGTTGAATTAAGTAGGTCAATTTTAGAGTTACAGAATGTCTTTTAATTCCTAGCTCTCACAATAACCCATCTCTGATTGAACCAACCTCCTTTTTATCTTATTCAGACCATTTGACCTATGTTTTGCCTCTGAGAAATCCCGTTTATGTATTGCAATGGTAAAATTGTAGTTTTAACCTTTGTTTCATGTTTTCTTCTCAGAACATTAATTCCTTGAATTAGGCCCTTCTCTAGGTTATGTAGGAGCTCTTATTCTCTTTCTTAGGTCAAAACGAGCTAGTTAGGACTCATGATGAGGCTCTCATCATACTCCCATGCCTAGCTTTTGCTAGTCCCTTAGTAAAATTTCAAGGTTTTAACTTCAGTTCTAGACCCTGAGTTTCTTTCACAATTTATGATAAGTGTTTTTTCTTTTTCTCTTAACTCAGTTAGAATGCTAGCAAGGCCTAGAGGTACTCAAGTACCAACCAAAATCCGGACCTGATCAGCTTTAGCCTTGGTCCTCCACGAAGGTTTTCAAGGCCTGCAGAAACAATCCTAGGGCATTGGACTCCACGGTTAAAGCACCCGTGCTTGAGACATTTTTAGCCTTGGTTCAATTTGTAGTGCGTTATTGTGAGAGAGAGACAGAGGATTTATTTGTTTGGAGAGTTTTCTCTCTCTTTTCTTTTTATTTCTAGCTTCGAATTGGCTTCTCAACACGGTCTGTATCGGATTCCTCGTCCCCATCATCAATCCTCAAAGGTCCTTGGCAATCGATGCTTCGTGATAGCACCGCCCATGGCAACCCCCAGAACCCTGGCTTCCGAGATTTCGAGATAATCCTGCTCATGGCATTCTGTAGCCAAATCCGATCCCTGGCAATCGACATTTCGTGATAATGCTGCCCATGGCATCCGAACCAGCAGGGTGCTTATGTGCCCCCACTAGGATATGTAAATATCCTAGGAGATATGCATCGAGGAGACGATATGTTACGCATCTTTGAGGGAAATTTCCCGCCTCACCGTGTTAGGAACTCGTCCAAATCAACTTGTGTTTATTAGCCACTCCTAATCTGGGCAACCTTTTTCAGAACATTTAAAAGCTTTTGCGTGATTTTGATAGTTATGTGCACTAAACCAGACTGTTTATGGATTGGGGTGCTTAGGTTACTGAGTCCCACAAATCGAAGGTTAGTTAACGAGGTCGAATACTAATAAATGACAATTTATCATCATTCTTATGCATTAAAACAAACCTAGCTCTTAGAGTTTTGCTCTGCAAATAGGTTTTTGGGCTACATTTAGGCATTAACTAGGTTAGGCATGCATTGCATTTTCTTTTATTGTTTGAATGTATCTTTGTGAGTTTTGGGGATGAATAGATATATAGATCCCTAAAACCCTAGCACTCAAGAAGGCAAATGGTGAAGGAGGAGCTCAGACTAGCAGAAACTCAGCTTGATCCAGCTCACCACAGCTGGAACCTAGCTCACTTGGACTAGGGTTAGCTCATCCCAGCTCCATTCAACTAATCTCAACTAAATGGTAGCTCAAGAGAGCTCATCTTAGCTCACGCTAGCTCAGGTTAGCTCAGATCCAGCTCAACTTAGTTGAGTCTAGCTCATCTCAGCTCCCACTAGTCCACAATGAGTTCTAGCTAGATCAGCTGAGTTGACTGGAGTTCACCCCATCTTAGATCGAACTACATCCAGCTCCACTCAACTCCAGCTAGCTAAAGATGAATTCATCCCAACTCAGGAAGCTCAAGTCCAGCTCCCGAGGACTTAGCTTAGCTCAACTTAGTTGAGCTAAGCTACCTTAGCTGCCTCAACCATCTTGATCCACCCCGGGAGCACCAGACCCAGCTCACCTCAGCTCAATATGGTAGAAGCCAGCTGATAGCGATGATGGGTGGCTTCGAGAGATAACCGGGTTTTATTGTTATGTCGTTGTAATATAGCCAGTTGTTGCCATCATTTCAAATATATAAATTTTTTTACTCGGAAAAGAGTTCCCGAGGTCGAACTCAGGGAGCAAATTGTATTCTAGAGATATACATGTTTCTTTTACAAAAAATAAAGAAAGAAAGAGAGAGGGAAAGAGTTTGTTGTCTTCTTTTCTCTTTGTTTTCTCCTCGTCTCAGCTCTTCTTCTTCTTTGTTCTGCAGAGGTGATCTTCTTCTTGTTTGTTCTGCAGAGGTGATGCTCTTCTTCTTGTTCCAGCTGTTCCTGCTCTTCTTTTTTCTTCTTTGTTTTTCTTCTTTCAGATCTTCCCTTGTTCTTTTGTGTTCTCCTCTGCCTCGCCTTCTTCTGATGTTCTTCAGTCAGGGACGTCGCCCCTCCTTCTTTCTTCTTTTCCCTTCAGGCCGTCGTCTGATTTCCAAATCAGACGACTTAAACTGCCTATTGCTACAGTGTCTCCCTCAGCTTCCTTCTTCTTCCACGGTTCTTCTTCTTCACCTGTGCCTGCGCACTTCAGAGCTTACGTCAGAGAAAAAAACCTACTCTACCCTCTCCCCCCCCGCGTCTCTCTCTCTCTGAAACCACTCTCGGGAAAGCTCTCCCAGAGCTGCCGGGTAATCAGGTTCGGGTCACGCCCGGGTCCAGGCCCACCGATGTACGTGGTGGGCGAGGAGTGCAGGTCAGTCTAAGTCGGGTCGGGTCAGGTCCGCGGGGCGTGAGCGCGGACGAGACCGGGTAACCGGGCGGGTGAAAGGGGACCTCACCCCGTGTGCTGAGGCAGTAAGCCTCCAGCACTTTTGCGTCTTATATCGCTGCGCCTCTTCAGACTTTTCCGAGGTGGGACTAAATGTCCCACCTCAATTGCGCGCCCGCAGCGGGGAAAGCAGCGGGAGATCGCGGCGTCACGCGAAGCCTTCTGCCTTAGCTGCGAGCCTGGTGTTTTGTCGAAACGCCTCGCAAGGCCTGGGAGTTGAATCTGGGCGTGGCATTGAGCGTGGCACGCCTGTAGCTGCAGGCGGAAGCAGCTCCTTCTGCACGGCAATGGCGGCAGAGGTCGGGTGGCCTGTTCACAGAAAAACGGCCTCTCGGCCTAATCAGAAAGTGCCGGGAGCTTCGCCAGGGTGCGGCGAAGCTCGTGTGGGTGGTGGCGAGGCGTGGGGTGGCGTGCAAGGGCTGCCCTAGGTCGGACTGTGGGTCGGAGGATGGGTTTGTTGGGGGAAGCGTTACGGAGGTGTGGAGTGGCAGTGAAGGGGTGGGGGGTGCTCAGTGTGATGAGGCGGAGGTTCGGTGAGGGTCGGCGAGGTGTGTGAGGCTGTGGAGCGATGGGAGCATCTCGCCGGAGGGTGGCCGGAGATGAAGGGGGTGACGATGGTCAGGGTTGGTCGAGGGCTTAATTGAATAAATTGAAAGCGGGGAAAGAAAAAGGAGAAGAAGGGGAGTAGTTCTAGCTTACTTGCAGGGACGAAGGGGGAGGAACAGGGAGACAGTCGTATCGACTGTCGCCGGAGAAGACGATGCTCAGGGAAAGGGGCGGCGGCGAGCAGAGAGCCGGAGAGGCGCCAGCTGGGTGCGGCGTGGCGCGGGAAGAGCAGGGGAGGAAGTCTCTGCTGCTGGTATTGCGGCAGAGCGAAGAGGAGAAGGGGGAGGAACCGCCGGAGCTGGTGAGCGTCTGCCGGAGAGAGAAGAGAGGAAAGTTGGGGGTTTTCTCCGTCAGACCCGAGCTGCCCCGGTCGGTGGAGCAACGGGGGGTATTTATAGGGATCAAACAGGGAGGAAGGCGGAGGGAGACGACGTGTCTCCCTCGCCGGAGGATGGCCGGAAACAAAAACCCATACCGTCCGTGCGTTCGCACGGCCGGTATGGTGGGTTACAACGACCAAGGGGGTGTCCCTGCGACGGCTGACGACGCAGGGCACCCCCGGTTTACTTGCCAGGTCCCCCCCTCACCCTGCGCGGCGCCATGCTCCGCGCAAGGTCGCCGGAGCATGGTGCTGGCAGGTTTTGCAGGGGGGACCTGATCGCAAAGAACGAAGGAGAGTTAGGGGCCAAAATGCGAGGGTTCAAAAGTTGAGGGCCAAAGAGTAAATATATGAGGACCAAAGTGTAAAGTCGGTCAAGGAGGTTTCTTCTTAGGCTCAAGTTTTTATACATGATTAATTAGGACCTAAGGAATCTGATGGTGAATTTCATTTCTATATTAAACCTTGTTTGACCGGTCAATTTACGCAAAAATCCAAATTAAGTTATTAATTGGGCATGGTTCTCAATGTAGGTCAAAATGGGTTCTGAAGGCCAAATTGAAGGTTCTAAACCCTAGAGATTATTTTTCTATGAATTTTAGAGGGTTTATTCTATTTTTACTTTGCCTCGAACCTTGTGAATTGAAGTGGGTTGTTTTAGGGTTACAGATTATCATTTAGTTTCTTGGAAGTGCTGTAGCCCTTGCTAGATCATCTCATCCCACTTTTATTCTTATTAAGCTGCTTTGACCTATGTTTGGGCCCTGAATTACCCTGTATGTAGATTATACTGGTAAAATTGCATTTTTACCCTTATGACTTATTTTCTTCTCAAACTCAGAATTCTCTGAGTTAAGCCTTTCCTTGAGATATGTGGGAGCTTTTATCCTTTGTATTAGGTCAAAATGAGCTAGTTATGGCTCATGATGAGGTTCTCATCATACCCCCATGCCTAGCTTTTGCTAGTCCCTTAGCAAAAACTTAAGGTTTCAACCCTTGTTCTAGACCATGAAGTTTTTAATAGTTTTAGATAAGTGCCCTT
The DNA here is from genome assembly GCA_037157565.1 of Thalassia testudinum. Lineage (NCBI taxonomy): Eukaryota > Viridiplantae > Streptophyta > Magnoliopsida > Alismatales > Hydrocharitaceae > Thalassia > Thalassia testudinum. The sequence continues at coordinate 48,156,955 of JAZHRO010000057.1, forward strand.
TTTTATTTGAGCATAGATTAGGTTAGAATGCTGACCATAGGCCTAAAAGGTACTCTAGTACCAATCAAGATCCAAATCTGTCTAGCCTTAGCCTCAGTCTTTTAGCAAAGGTTTTTAAGGTCCACAGGAACTAACCTAAGGTTTATTGGACTTCGTGGTTAAAGCACCCGTGCTTGAAATGATTTTAGCCCTGGCTCAGTTCGCAGTGCGTTTTGTAAGAGAGAGATAGAAAGTTTTTCTGTTTGGAGAGTTCTCTCTCTTTTTCTTTTTAGTTCTAGCCTAGGATTGGCTTTTCAACACGGTCTGTATCAGATTCCTTGCTCCCATCATCAATCCTCAAGGGTTCCTGGCGATCGATGCTTCGAGATAGCACCGCCCATGGCAACCCCCGGAACCCTGGCTATTGAGATTTCGAGATAATCCCATCCATGGTGTTCCGTGGCCGAATCCAGACCCTGGCAATTGACACTTCGAGATAATGCCATCCATGGAATCTGAACCAGCAGAGTGCTTACATGCCCCCAGTAGGATATGTAAATATCCTAAGAGACAAGCACCGAGGAGATGATATTTTGTTACGCATCTTCGAGGGGATTTCCCGCCTCTCCGCGCTGGGAACTCGTCCAAATCAACTTGTGTTGATCGGCCGCTCCTATTCTAGGTGTTCTTTTCAGAATTTTGCGACGCTTCTGCGTGATTCTGATTTTTACGCTTACTGAACCAGGCTGTGTGTGAGGTTAGGGTGCTTAGGTTACTGAGTCCCGTAAACCAAAAATTAGTTAACGAGGCCGAATACTCCCTAAGCCTTAGACCTAATACTTCAGCTTTTCATTTTCCTCAACCTCTTGAGGAGTGTCCAGATCTTAATGGGTACTAAGAGTCTATTCAAGAATGCCTAAGGTTTGCATTCTTTACTAATCTCTTTGTGCACTTTTCTTGAATGAGGTCTAGAACTTAGGTTAATTCCTTAGTTCCTTACTAATGACTATCACTTTTTCTCATAATTTTGTGCTCCTTTTTCATTTTGTTTCTTTTCTCCTTCATAAAATTTCCTTCTCCTCTTTTCCTCTTATTCTTTTTCGAAAATTTTTTAATTTTTATGGTGTTTTTTGGCATATGTGAATTTTTTTGTTTGAAACCTTTTCTTACAAGTTTTGCACTTTCATACCCCCCCATGCCTAAGATTTGCAATGTCCTCATTGTAACCTAGGGGGTCTTAGTTCATTCCTTAAGACAGACATTTGGATGAGTGGATGGGTCGGGTTGAATTTTTTTTTTTTTTTTTTTTTTTTTTTTTGCGGACGATTTCAAATTCCAGATGCAAGCATCTGAGTTGGGGTCGACTGTCTACAAGGGTGAACTTCGAGTGCTAAAAGGTGTCAGAACAAGTTTCAGGTTTTCAAAGAGAATGACGGGCTGCCTCCCGTTAAGCGCTGAGTTTTACGCCATCGGCTAGGCGCAATAAGCTCAAGGGGAAAGGAGGATATAAGATGCCTCAGCCAAATCAGTAGAAGTTACATCGATGAACGGCTTGAGTCTCTGACCGTTCACGATGAAAGGTTCAGAATCGTGGTTGAGTGGACAGATTTCGATTGCTCCATTTCCAAAGACCTGTCGGACCAAATATGGTCCGACCCACTTAGATCTCAGTTTTCCTGGGAAGAGTTTGAGTCGGGTATCAAAGAGTAAGACCTTTTGACCAGGATGAAAGATCTTTCTCGAGATGTGTTTGTCGTGGAAGGCTTTAACCCGCTCCTTGTAGATTTGCGAGTTCTCGTACGCGTCTATGCGTAATTCATCGATCTCGCTGATTTGGAGTTTTCTGTGGGTCACAGCCTTGGAAAGATCTAGATTACAGTTCCGTACTGCCCAATAGGCTTTATGCTCCAGTTCGACGGGAAGGTGGCATGCCTTTCCGTACACCAGTCTAAAGGGAGACATGCCTAATTGGGTTTTGTGGGCGGTCCTATAGGCCCACAGTGCTTCCGGAAGTTGGGACGACCAGTCCTTCCTGTCAGGTCGAACAGTGACTTGCAGGATTTTCTTGATCTCCCGATTGGACAGCTCAGCTAGACCATTAGTTTGGGGGTGGTAAGGAGTAGAGATTCGGTGAGACACCCCGTATTTGGTCATCAGTGACCTAAACTGAGCATTTGTGAAATGGGTCCCTCCATCAGAGATTATTGCACGAGGAATCCCGAACCTTGAGAAAATGTGTTGATGAATGAATTTGAGAACGATTTTGTGATCACAGGTTTGGGTTGGTATGGCTTCGATCCATTTGGACACGTAGTCCACAGCCAACAGAATGTATTTGAAACCATCCGAAACAGGAAAGGGGCCCATAAAATCAATCCCCCAAACATCAAAGATTTCGCATACTAGAATCGGTTGCATAGGCATCATGTCGCGATGGCTCATGTTGCCCAAAGTCTGGCAACGACTGCATGCCTTGCAGTGATTGTATGCGTCTTTGAACAGTGTGGGCCAGTAAAAGCCGCACTGGAGGACTTTTGATGCGGTTTTATGCCTGGCAAAATGGCCACCGCATGCCTGGTCATGGCAGAAAGAGAGGATATTGTTGAATTCCCCTTCCGGGACACATCTCCGGATGATCTGATCGGCACCTAAGCGGAAGAGGTACGGGTCTTCCCAAATGTAATACTTGGCATCGGAGCGTAATTTGTCTTTCTTGGCCTTCGGCCAATCGGACGGGGTCTGATGAGATGCCAAGTAATTTACTATATTAGCAAACCATGGAAGGCTAGTACCAATAGTCAGCAGGTGCTCATCGGGAAAATGCTCAGTGATGGGTCCGGAAGGGTCAATTATTTCAGAAGGAAGACGGGACAAGTGATCAGCTACCACGTTTTGCTTTCCCGCTTTGTCGCGAATCTCAAGGTCAAATTCTTGCAACAGCAAGATCCATCGGATTAATCGAGGTTTCGCATCCTTCTTTGCAAGGAGATGCCTCACAGCTGTGTGATCCGAGTATATGATGACACGGGAACCCAGAAGGTACGATCTGAACTTTTCTAGGGCAAATACTACAGCTAGCAGCTCTTTCTCAGTAACCGTATAGTTACGCTGAGCCTCATCGAGTGTTTTGCTGGCGTAGTAAATGACCACAGGTTTCTTGTCATTTTTCTGTCCCAAAACCGCTCCTACAGCGAAGTCGGATGCATCACACATGATCTCAAAGGGTTGAGACCAATCAGGGGACTGTAGGATCGGGGCTTGGGTGACTCGGTCACGCAGGATTTCGAATGCTTGAGTGCATTCCTTGGAGATTTCGAAGGGAACATCCTTGGAGAGAAGAGTGGTCAGGGGGCGTGCGATTTTTGAAAAATCAGGGATAAATCGTCGATAAAAACCGACATGCCCTAAAAAGGATCGGATGTCCCTGATCGAGCTAGGCATAGGAAGGTGAGAGATCAGATTAACCTTAGCTCGATCCACTTGGATACCTTTCTCCGAAATTGAGTGTCCCAGGACAATTCCCTCAGGCACCATGAAATGGCTCTTTTCCCAGGAAAGAACCAAATTCACATCGATGCACCGCCTGAGTATCTGGACCAAGTGTTGGAGGCAATCGTCGAATGATGCTCCGAAAACTGAAAAGTCATCCATGAAGACTTCCAGATAATCACCTACCATATCTGAGAATATGGCAAGCATGCATCGCTGAAAAGTAGCGGGTGCATTGCAAAGACTGAAAGGCATCCTTCGGAAAGCGTATGTTCCGAAGGGGCAGGTGAACGTGGTCTTTTCTTGGTCCTCAGGATGGATTGCCACCTGGTTATAACCGGAGTACCCGTCAAGAAAGCAGAAGAACCTATTTCCCGCTAGTTTTTCGAGAATTTGATCAATGAAGGGTAGTGGGAAATGATCCTTCTTCGTGGAGGAATTGAGTCGACGGTAATCTATACAGACTCTCCACAAGTTGGCTAATCGGGTAGGAATGATTTCTCCGGTCTCAGTCGTTATAGTGGTGAGTCCTGCCTTCTTGGGCACGACCTGAATTGGGCTCACCCAACGACTATCGGAGATCGGGTAGATGATCCCGGCATCTAACCACTTGATGATCTCCTTTTTCACGACCTCCTGCAGATTGGGGTTTAAGCGTCTCTGCATTTCACGAGAAGGTCGTGTGCCCTCTTCTGAATAGATATGATGAGTACAATAAGAGGGACTTATTCCAGTCAAATCATCGAGAGTCCATCCGATGGCTCTGCGATGTTGCTGGAGGACAACAATCAGACGGGATTCCTGTTCAGGACTGAGGTTGGAATTGATAATCACAGGAAAGGTCTGATTAGAACCCAAAAATACGTATTTCAAGTGAGCAGGAAGGGGTTTCAGTTCGAGGATGGGGTTTTCAGTAGCAGCGGGTGGTTCAGTATAGATGTGAGGTTCAACAGTGGAAGTTACTGGGTTGTTCATATCTAGATTCGACTCCTCTGTTTGCGGGTCAAGATCCTTCTGTGGTTGATGAGGCATAATCGAGTCATTCTGGAGGTGTGATTCATCAACCAAAGTCTTGATGTCACAAATTTGTTCGATGACGCCGCAATTAATTCCTTGTTGGGCCTTAAATATATCAATTTTCAATGTTTGATCTCCAAACTTAAGCTCTATTTGGCCCTCCTCACAGCTGATGTTGGCTCTAGCAGTAGCCAAGAAAGGTCTCCCTAGAATGATTGGTGTATCCCTAGGGTTCTCAGGTGCATCCATATCTAAGACTATAAAGTCCACTGGAAAATAGAAATCCCGCACTCTCACGATAACATCCTCGAGAATCCCTTTTGGTGACTTTATAGATCGATCTGCTAATTGTAATGTCACCTCGGTTGGTTTCAGCTCAGATTCTTCTAGATGGTCAAGTAAGGATGTGGGTATCAGGTTTATGGATGCACCCAAGTCTAACAATGCTCTATCAAATTGGGTACCACCTATCTTACAGGAAATCAGGGGAGTTCCAGGATCTTTTGCCTTGGGTGGGAGTCTACTGAGGATTACAGAGCTGGCTTGTTCTGACAGAACAATTGGGCTCCCTCCCTTGGTTCGCGGCTTACGCTGGGGTGTACATATATTCTTTAAAAATCGTGCGTAAGCTGGTACGTGGCGGATTGCATCCATCAAGGGGATGTTTATGTGGACCTGCTCAAAGAGCTTGACCAGGTCCTCCTCAGGGGCCACGGGTTTGGTGGTCTTCTTTCCCTTGGTCAGGGCCTCGGGAAACGGGATCTTGGTTGGTTCTTCTAAGATAGGTCCAGGTTGTGGATCTGGAACAGCGGTACCTTGGATAACTATCCTAGGGTCATGGTTATCAGGCTGGGAGTGGTTTGGATAATGCGGGTCTTGAGTTGTTTTACCACTACGTGTTGTAACAGAATTTAATCCGGCCTGATTTTGGTTTGGGTTTGGTAGGAGGGGTGGCTGCTGCTGAAATCCCGCATAAGAAGTTGAGGCTTCCATCTCGTCTGGAGATGGAGCAGTAGGAGCCTGGTAAATCCATTGGGCGTGGCCTAAATTTGGATTCATAACGCGCTTCTGGGTTGGCACGTTATTTGGGTTAGGAAGAGGTTGGGAGGGGAGTGTGCCTGGTTGGCGAGAATTTGCCAACTGAGCCAGTTGAGTTTTAACTTCTGTAAGCTCGTCCTTGTGCTGTTTCTGAATAGCCGCATTCGTTTTTTGAATGTCAGCCAGAGTCTGAAGGATTAAGGACATTTGATCTTGATTTGGCCCTGATGGATAAGTAGGGTTGGGCCGAGGCTGAGGCGGCTGGTAGTGACGAGAGGGCTGTGGGCGGGACTGAAAAGGTGGTCTTTGGGTTTGGGAATTTCCCGCCCACTGAAAATTGGGATGGTTTTGCCATCCAGGGTTGTAAGTGTCGGAGAATGGGTCGTTCTGGATGGCGTTGAGGTCCTCGCAGGTCTGAGGAACCTCCTGAGAATCAGGGAAAGGAGGAATGGAGTTCCCCCGGCTGGTGTAGAAAGGATCGGATGATCTTCCAGTCCAAGAATCAGATGGGGATGGATATGGATCCATCCCAGGGGAAGATCGGTGGAGGATGTTTTGCACAGTCTCCTGTGTGGAAGGAGGTTGTGCAAAGGAGTTACGCGCGGAGGTGGCTCACTGCAAGTGCTGAGTCAGCTCATCCACCTTCTTTTCAATGATTGAGACCTTGTCCAATCGACTGGCCATTAATTCCAGGTCGACTGATGCGGACAGGCCCTGCGTCTCATGTGCTCCCTTAAGATTCGTCGCTGCGCGGGTATTCGTCCTGTCGAATAATCCCATGGAGTCATTGTTGATGGAGTTCTCGCACATGTTTTCGAGAATCTCCCATACGGTGTCTTCATGTTGACCCATGATGTTTCCTCCGCAAGTTGCATTGACGAAAAGGCGGATGTCCTCACGGAGTCCCTGGTAAAAAGATTGGACTTGTTCCCATTTAGGAACTCCGTGATGGGGGCACTTTCTCATGAGATCCTGAAAACGATCCCATGCCTCATGGAGAGGTTCTCCTGATTGTTGAGTGAAGTGTGTAATCTGATGGCGCAAGGCGTTGGTCCGACCAACGGGAAAAAACTTTTTCAAAAATTCGGATTGAAGTTCTTCCCAAGTGTTGATCGGCCGGGTCTGAGTTTGATACCAATGGGCGGCCTTGTCCATAAGAGAAAAGGAGAACATCTTCATGAGAAGAATATCCCGATTTTGCGCATCTGATCCAAAAGTGTGGGCCAGATGCTTTAGCTATTTGATGTGCTGGAAGGGATCTTCAGAATTAAGCCCATGGAATTTAGGTATAGCATGAATCATGTTGGGCTTTAATTCGGAATCAGGTCCTCCAGTCGGGATTCTGACTCGAGGCTCAATGGCCACCGCAGCAGGATTGTAGTGGTCCCGCATCATAGGACGCTGTGGTGGGTGCACGAAGTTTTGGAAGAGGTCATTGAGTCGCTGGAGCTGGTGTTCCAGATTATTTTCTTCCTCAACTGGCTGAGCCATGATGGGGGAAGAAGAAGAACTTGGTTCTGAATCAGAAGAGAGAATAATGTGAGGGTGTTTCTACACAAACACGGGCGTCGAGGCTTGGCCTTGACGAGAGCGAATTTCTAAAGGAGGTCTTAAGGGTGGTCTTAGAGACCTCCTTCCGTACATGCACAGTTGGAAGAGGTAAGTTTAGAAGGTGCTGGATTCAATCAAGGCACCCAAAAATGTGTTGGGTGACTATAGAGGTGCGGGGCAGATGGACCCCTTGATCAGAAAGATCGTCCACCTTAGAATTACCTAGGCAGCCAGAGAGGGAGAGTCCCGCGAAGACCCCTACACGGTAGAGCGTCCCCACGGGTTACAGGGTTTCCCCCACCCGACCTCTCTTGTCACTGCGGGTCCAGGTAGACCAGAATGGGGATCTTGACCTCTTAAGTCTACCAATTTTAGATTAAGATCAGGGTGCTTAAAGTTACACTTGAACTCTTAGGTATTTTGAGTGAGAAAGTGACCTAATTTTAAGGTTGGTTGACCCAAGGAGTCAACTTTACCTCTTGTTCCTTTGAGAGCTTTTTGGGTCCTTTCTTTTAGGGTTCAAGTGTTTAGAGAGCCAATTGTTTTAGGTTTTCTTTGAATAGGTATTTTCAGACAAGGGCTTGGGCACACTTCATTTGGTTTTCTCAATTCTTGCTTAAGGAGTGTGTCTCTAAATCCCTAGTGTTGGATCCTAGGTTGGCTCTACTTGGTCTAGTTAATTCTTTGTTGGGTAATTAGGGCTCAAGCAAGAATGTGTTAGCCCTTAAATACCCTTAATAGTGTGCAGGAATAATGAGTTGAAAACATGCAACTTTTATGGTTACTAAATATGGAAGACAGGTTAGCCCTATATTGCTTGTTCTTTTCTTTCTTTTGAGTTTTAGGGGTTAATAGCGAGAGGAAAAATTTACCTGTCCTCGGAGTGGTTGTTGTGCGGTTGCTTGTCTTCTTGATTTCCTGTAGTTTTCTGCACAAAAGAGAGGAGATTATCAGAAATTAAAAAGAAACAGGGATGTTTACCTCTAGAATAGCCGTTGCTCCCCGGCAACGGCGCCAAAATGATAGCGATGATGGGTGGCTTCGAGAGATAACCGGGTTTTATTGTTATGTCGTTGTAATATAGCCAGTTGTTGCCATCATTTCAAATATAAAAATTTTTTTACTCGGAAAAGAGTTCCCGAGGTCGAACTCAGGGAGCAAATTGTATTCTAGAGATATACATATTTCTTTTACAAAAAATAAAGAAAGAAAGAGAGAGGGAAAGAGTTTGTTGTCTTCTTTTCTCTTTGTTTTCTCCTCGTCTCAGCTCTTCTACTTCTTTGTTCTGCAGAGGTGATCTTCTTCTTGTTTGTTCTGCAGAGGTGATGCTCTTCTTCTTGTTCCAGTTGTTCCTGCTCTTCTTTTTTCTTCTTTGTTTTTCTTCTTTCAGATCTTCCCTTGTTCTTTTGTGTTCTCCTCTGCCTCGCCTTCTTCTGATGTTCTTCAGTCAGGGACGTCGCCCCTCCTTCTTTCTTCTTTTCCCTTCAGGCCGTCGTCTGATTTCCAAATCAGACGACTTAAACTGCCTGTTGCTACAGTGTCTCCCTCAGCTCCCTTCTTCTTCCGCGGTTCTTCTTCTTCACCTGTGCCTGCGCACTTCAGAGCTTACGTCAGAGAACAAAACCTACTCTACCCTCTCCCCCCCGCGTCTCTCTCTCTCTGAAACCACTCTCGGGAAAGCTCTCCCAGAGCTGCTGGGTAATCGGGTTCGGGTCACGCCCGGGTCCAGGCCCACCGGCGTGCGTGGTGGGCGAGGAGTGCAGGTAAGTCTAAGTCGGGTCGGGTCAGGTCCGCGGGGCGTGAGCGCGGATGAGACCGGGTAACCGGGCGGGTGAAAGGGGACCTCACCCCGTGTGCTGAGGCAGTAAGCCTCCAGCACTTTTGCGTCTTATATCGCTGCGCCTCTTCAGACATTTCCGAGGTGGGACTAAATGTCCCACCTCAATTGCGCGCCCGCAGCGGGGAAAGCAGCGGAGATCGCGGTGTCACGCGAAGCCTTCTGCCTTAGCTACGAGCCTGGTGTTTTGTCGAAACGCCTCGCAAGGCCTGGGAGTTGAATCTGGGCGTGGCGCTGAGCGTGGCGCGCCTGTAGTTGCAGGCGGAAGCAGCTCCTTCTGCACGGCAATGGCGGCGGAGGTTGGGTGGCCTGTTCACAGAAAAATGGCCTCTCGGCCTAATCAGAAAGTGCCGGGAGCTTCGCCAGGGTGCGGCGAAGCTCGTGTGGGTGGTGGCGAGGCGTGGGGCGGCGTGCAAGGGCTGCCCTAGGTCGGACTGTGGGTCGGAGGATGGGTTTGTTGGGGGAAGCGTTACGGAGGTGTGGAGTGGCAGTGAAGGGGTGGGGGGTGCTCAGTGTGATGAGGCGGAGGTTCGGTGAGGGTTGGCGAGGTGTGTGACGCTGTGGAGCGATGGGAGCATCTCGCCGGAGGGTGGCCGGAGATGAAGGGGGTGACGATGGTCAGGGTTGGTCGAGGGCTTAATTGAATAAATTGAAAGCAGGGAAAGAAAAAGGAGAAGAAGGGGCGTAGTTCTAGCTTACTTGCAGGGACGAAGGGGGAGGAACAGGGCGACAGTCGTATCGACTGTCGCCGGAGAAGACGATGCTCAGGGAAAGGGGCGGCGGCGAGCAGAGAGCCGGAGAGGCGCCAGCTGGGTGCGGCGTGGCGCGGGAAGAGCAGGGGAGGAAGTCTCTGCTGCTGGTATTGCGGCAGAGCGAAGAGGAGAAGGGGGAGGAACCGCCGGAGCTGGTGAGCGTCTGCCGGAGAGAGAAGAGAGGAAAGTTGGGGGTTTTCTCCGTCAGACCCGAGCTGCCCCGGTCGGTGGAGCAACGGGGGGTATTTATAGGGATCAAACAGGGAGGAAGGCGGAGGGAGACGACGTGTCTCCCTCGCCGGAGGATGGCCGGAAACAAAAACCCATACCGTCCGTGCGTTCGCACGGCCGGTATGGTGGGTTACAACGACCAAGGGGGTGTCCCTGCGACGGCTGACGACGCAGGGCACCCCCGGTTTACTTGCCAGGTCCCCCCCCTCACCCTGCGCGGCGCCATGCTCCGCGCAAGGTCGCCGGAGCATGGTGCTGGCAGGTTTTGCAGGGGGGACCTGATCGCAAAGAACGAAGGAGAGTTAGGGGCCAAAATGCGAGGGTTCAAAAGTTGAGGGCCAAAGAGTAAATATATGAGGACCAAAGTGTAAAGTCGGTCAAGGAGGTTTCTTCTTAGGCTCAAGTTTTTATACATGATTAATTAGGACCTAAGGAATCTGATGGTGAATTTCATTTCTATATTAAACCTTGTTTGACCGGTCAATTTACGCAAAAACCCAAATTAAGTTATTAATTGGGCATGGTTCTCAATGTAGGTCAAAATGGGTTCTGAAGGCCAAATTGAAGGTTCTAAACCCTAGAGATTATTTTTCTATGAATTTTAGAGGGTTTATTCTATTTTTACTTTGCCTCGAACCTTGTGAATTGAAGTGGGTTGTTTTAGGGTTACAGATTATCATTTAGTTTCTTGGAAGTGCTGTAGCCCTTGCTAGATCATCTCATCCCACTTTTATTCTTATTAAGCTGCTTTGACCTATGTTTGGGCCTTGAATTACCCTGTATGCAGATTATACTGGTAAAATTACATTTTTACCCCTTATGACTTGTTTTCTTCTCAAACTCAGAATTCTCTGAGTTAAGCCTTTCCTTGAGATATGTAGGAGCTTTTATCCTTTGTATTAGGTCAAAATGAGCTAGTTATGGCTCATGATGAGGTTCTCATCACCAGCTTACTTAAGCTTGGCTTAGCAGCTACCAAAGAACTAGTAAGCTAAGCCAGCTAGAGTAGCTCCACTCCACCCTCTTCAGCAGCTACCAGCTCTAGTTTAGCTCCAGGGTTGTCCTTCTTAGCTCCTCTCCACAAACCCTAAGCTCCACATGCATAGTCCTCTACTCTATAGCTAGCTCAGCTAGCTTAGCTTAGCTTAGCATAGCTGGCATCCACCTCCATGGCACCAAAAACCTAACCCTAACTCCACCTACATAACCTACCACTCCAAGTCCACCTAAGCCTACTTAATCTAGCTCCACCTCTACTAAAAGTTGGCGCCACCTCTTCACCACCTTTCACCCCTCAACTAACCACAAAAAGACACCTAAAGTTGGTGCCAAAACCAACCCTAACTACCTCCATTTTGGTGCCAACCTCAATCCCCACATCCACCCTACACATAACCCCTCCAAGCCATCTCCACCATCCACCTCAACAACCTTCTAGAAGCCTATAAGTTGGTGCCAACCCATGGCACCTCTCCATGGTTGGCACCACTTTTAGGTGTCCCTTGGCCACCCATAACTACTCCGCTTACACCCCTTAGGTGGCACCAACCATCCTTAACCCTTGGATCACCTAACCACCTCCATCCTCCCATCTTAGCCCTCCATTTCAAGAGTCACCTTAACCCCTCATCATACCCTATAAAAAGACCACTACCCATCACCATTGAAACTATCCTCCATTAGTGATTACTTCCACCTACGTCCACCTATACATGCGGGCAAGAAGGAGTAGAGAAGAAGATTAAGGGGGCACATCACCAGCCTCTTTGGTGCCTTCTTCTCCCCACTCTCTTCAACTTGGGCCACGCCAAGGAGGAGGAGCTTTCCACTTCAAGGAGGATGACCAGGCAAAGGAGAAGAACCTAGGTGGACATCCACCCTCGAAGGAGGAGAATTAAAGGTGGTAGCTACTACCTTGGAGGACACCATTTTCAAGGAAGGAGAAGGAGGAGCCCTTTTCAAGCCTAGGAGCCACTAAGCTTGGAGTAAGGAGCTTCCCCTCTTCACCAACAATTTAGGAAGATTTGTGTTTTATTTTCTTTCTTGCAATTATCCAGTAGTAGAAGCATTCATCTACTAAGGTTTTTTTTCTAAAACACACTCTCTTTTAATCAAAGTTTCCTTCTTTAATCTTTTTGTTGCATAGTCTCGTAGAATTCTTGTTTAACCTTTTTCACTCCCTCTCCCTAATTACTGTAGGCCTCCACGTGCCTAGACTGAGCTTAGGGAGAGGTTCTACTTGTCACTATAATAGTAGTGTAGTGGATTAGTATAGAGAATTTTCTTACTATCAACAAACCCACCTTGTTCTCGTTATTTCAAAACAAAAAAAAAATCATATATATAAAACACCAAAAAGAAAGTTGAGTTTCATCTTTAAGCAAGGGATTTTAATTTTGTAAACATTTGGCCTCCTTGGATGACCCTAGATACTCCCCTATCTAGGAATATAAATTTAAAAGTGAAAGCAGATTTTCACGTTGCAATGACACTAAATTGCCTAATTAACAAACTGCATATTTTTATGATCACTTTTTGGCACCGTTGCCGATGAGGCACAGCTTTGCTTAATCTTTCTTTCTCTTACTTGAAGTGGATCTCATCCCCTTCCATCTCTTTTCTCTAGTGTGTGCAAGAACTACAGCGGGAAAGCGGGAATTTGGAAGTGAAAGCTCAAAGTTCCTTTCCTTCCCGCGGATTTTCAAGTTGGTTCCCTTTTCTGGTCACATAGTTAATTTAAACTCCCAAAAAAAAATTAAACTTGGCTTTTAGGATCCCAAACATCTTAATTAAGTCTAGTGGTGTCCATTAAAATTCATTGTTTGCTTGAATGTTTTATTAACACCACTTCATTTCAAGTGTTGGTGCTCTATTTTTCAAGTCCTGATTTCTGTCTGGAATTGAAAAATCAATTCCTAACACCACAAGCCTTATAAAATCGTAAAATTTCACGCAGTGATTCCAAATTAAGTTAGGAACATTTGTTCCAAATTTTAGATTAATTGGCTTTCTATTTAATTTTTAAAAATTCATGGACAGCAGAGGGGTCACACACTCCAATCTTCCTATTTTGCTACGGTTCGTGAATTTTTAGAATTTTTATGCTCATCCAATTTCTGTGAAATTTACCTTTCTGAAATTCTTGTAAAATTTTACACATCATATAAAATCATCAAAATTTTGTGAGGTTGGTGGTAATACTGAAATGTCCAAAATACTCACAGGTATCATTTCTGGACTTTGACACCAATACAAATAAAAATTCAAAACAATTATCAAACAAATTCCTAAAATCTTAAAAAATCTTTTCTGGAATCCTTGTTTGATTTTACATAAGGTAGTTGTGTTGGTTGCATTTTTTGGACCACTACCTATTCAGAAAGCCTAAAAAGCATTCATTGGTAGTAATTTTCTATATTAGGGTTCAAATCCAATTAGGGTTTCTTTCTTGTTTTTTTAGTCCCACAAAATAAAGGAAGTATACCATCACCCATATAACTTGTTTTTCCTTTGATTGTGGAATTTCAAACCTGTTTGAACATTTGAAAAGAAAAACCCTAAAACACACTCAATTAAATTGAATCCTAAAAGACAAAAATACAAAAATTGTGTGACAACTTGATTTGCATTGGAACCACTTTCCAATTCTTGCACACACACAAAAAAATTGTAATAACAGGGCAATAACCCAAATTAATGTCCTCCACATTCCATGTGTACTATAGTATCCTAGACCTAACTAAAATTCGTAGCAACTTGACCCTAAGGCCTCATCAACTTAAGCTTGCTATATAGGTCTTAAGTTTTCTTTAGTTAATACCAATTCTGTCATCTATATCTAGTGTTCAGGCTGAGGGGCCATGTCAAACGACCAGGTGCAGGTTTGTACAAGCACCTGGGGTTTTCCCTGGGAAACATTTGGGCCTAAACCTCCCCTTAAGCAACTTAGCTAGATTTGTTGACAGAACAGGTATTCACTATTGATTACTTATTTCCTACGTAGACCAAGTCTTAGGTTTATTTTTAGGGAGTCACACTTAAGTTAGGTCTAGCTTAGGTTGTTTGCTTTGCACACTTTCTCTCATCTCCTTCTCTTCTCCTCCCCTCCCATTCTTCCATTTTATGCACGAGCGACGATCTCAAAATCCACACCTGGAAGGACCATTTGATTTTATCGCCTGTGCAAAAAGATCATTTTTTCTATCTTCTTCTAAAAAAATGGAAAATCAACAAAATGGGTCCACTAACCCTTCCACTTCCACCTCTAATCTTACCTCTAACCCCACTACTAACCATAATTCTAACCCTTCCACCCAAAACCAACCCACCTTTAACTTCCCACATTTAGAGCTCCCTAATCTTGAATTGCCCCAAACACAACATCAAGACCCCTTGGTTGATCTTTTAAAATTGATGGCAGAGAAAATTGATAAATTAAATTCCAATCAATAGGCATTAACTAGGAGCATCCAAAACCTAGCCAATCAAAGGCCAAACCCACCACCCCGTCAGCAGCCTGTTATTCCTCTAAAAGATTTTTATGATCTGTCTTATTATGAGGAATGACCAGGGGTGGTCATACCAGAAGGGGACTTCGAGATCAAGCCTACAATTTTGAACCTAATTAAACGCTTCCATGGTCTTCCTAGGGAAGACCCTTTCAGCCACCTTGAAGAGCTGACTCTTCTTGCACAAATAACCCATTCCGGAAATGTGCAAGAGGACAAATGGCTGATGCGGCTTTTTCCATTATCTCTTAAAGATAAGGTCGCTTATTGGTTTAGGACCATTGGCCAATCCATCACAACTTGGCCTCAGCTCAAGAGTACCTTCCTCAAGAAATTCTTTCCCATAGGTCGTACTAATTCCCTGCGAAGATCTATTACAACCTTTCACCAAAAATCTGGTGAGACATTCCATGATTCTTGGGAAAGATTCCAAGATCTCTTAAGAAGTTGCCCGCACCACGAGATTCCTTTATGGTAGCTCGTGCAAATCTTCTATCATGGATTAGAAGATCAAATCTGACATTCCGTCGATGCCTCATGTGGTAGCAACTTCTTAAATAAGGATGCTGAAAGTGCCTATGACCGTTTTGAAGAAATGAGTGAAAACTCACTCAATCAAGCTTCCATGAACACATTTTGCAGAAATCAAAACCCGTAGTTTGGTGTTCATGAAGTAGGCACTTAATCTATCCCTGTCACCCAAGATGATCTTCAAATGATCGCTCAAAAACTCGACCAGATGCATATTAATCAAAAGAAAATTGAGGAAAGACTGGCCACATCAACCCAAGCTCCACACAGTCCACATCTAACCCAACCTAACTTTCCATGAAGAGAAAATTTGCACAATCTCAGCACTACTCCTGCTAATTATTACCAGTATTCTGAGGTTGCCCATGATTCATTGGGGAATTACAACTATCCAAATCTTAACCCCACTCAAAATATTTCTGCCATCCAGGAGCCCTTTAAAAATTCTTCCAACTGGAAAAATTACCTGAACTACTCCTGGAATAATCAGGTTCCTTCCCAACCAGATCATTTTAATGGGTATGGGTCGAATCCAACCTTCCATCCTGGGCCATCCCAACATGACATCAATGCCCAGATGATGCGAACCCTGCAGGAAATGCAAACAAAAATTATGGAAGTAACCTGCACCATCACAAATCTGAACAACCAAATTGGGGTTACTCCCACGCAAAGACCTGCAGGACATCTTCCGTCCCAACCCATGCCCAACCCTGATCACCGAAGGAACCAATATCCCGGCAGAAATCCACACTACCCGAGTCAGCCTCCTACTAATCCACCACCTCAGTAGCCTCCTAGGTTTCTGCAACCATAGGCCCCCCCACCTCCTCTAAATAATAATCTGACTGCACATGCAGTTACTTTGAGGAGTGGGAAAACCACCACTAATACCGAGCCTTCACACAAACCTGGTGAAATCCCTGTGAAAATTGACTCCCCACCTCTCCATCAGGAAGAAAAATAAATACAAAAATCTCAAGACACGATTCCTATCCCTTTCCCACAAGCACTCCACCCCACCACCAACAGAAAAAAGAAATCTAAGCCCACTACAAAAGAACTCATGGATCTATTTGGGCAAGTTCAAATCAATATTCCTCTCCTAGATGCCATCAAATATATACCTGCCTATGCCAAATTTTTGAAGGAGATCTGTACTCCTAAAAGGTAGGCCAAAAATCTAGGAGAGGTGCATCTTTCCGAGACAATAAAAGCTTTCATACAGAGCAAGCTGCCTCGTAAGATGAAAGATCTGGGGGCACCTTTAATTTTAGTAATCATTGATGATACTACTTTTAATCGCGCCCTCCTTGATCTTGGTGCCTCAGTTAATATTATTCCCACGATTTTATTTGAAGAATTTCAGATCGGTGAATTAAAACCCGTCGAGGTTACCCTGCAATTAACCGATCAATCTACAATCAAACCTAGCGGGATTGTCAAGGATGTTTTGGTCAAGCTCCAGAATTGTGGCTTCCCTATAGACTTTCTGGTTCCTGACATTGAGGTACCTGAATCATTACTGGACTCCCCAATAATCCTTGGACGCCCTTTTTTGGCCACAGCAAAGGGATATATCAATTGCCACACAAGAAAAATGGATATCACTTGCGCCGGCCAAGCTATCACTTTAGATATTTTCAAATCCTCCAGGAGATTCCATGATGATAACTTTTTTGAGGACTCAGATACGGAAATTTCCAATATGGTGGAGGGGACAATGTTGATAGATACCCTTACTGACCACAATTATTTTAACTCTGATTTGGAATCATTGGTCTGCAAAATCTATGATCTGGAGACTTGTTTTGACCCCAAATCCACTCCTGATGCACCCCCTGATCACCCTAACCCACCCAATATTCTCGCACCCCATTTTTCCATACTAACGTCACCCAATCTTCACCATCCCTTCCCTGACTCCTTTCTTTTGGACCTGCCACCAACCCCGCCCGAGCTTGGCATCCAACCTGATTTAAAACCATGTCCAGACTCGGGCTACACTTGTCATTTTCCATCCAACTTTGATCCCAATATTGCTTCTAATCAATTTTCTAGGGATCTAGAAGAAGACACATTTTTTGCAGGCATCCAAGTGTCAAACTATTTACATGATTTTCCATCTTCCATGCATACCTTCAAGCCCAGTTGAATGGCATAAAAGATAGCACTGGATGGGAGGTAACCCCTCATTTCTTTTCCTGCTTTGTTTTTTCCTTCTTTTTTCATGTTTTGACCATCCTAAACCCGATCACCCTTTACTAAGGTGATCCTTTTCCCCTCTTAATGCATGATGACATTGCATATCTTAAGCATGGGGGGCGTTTTTAAAATTTGATGATCGATTTAGGATTTTCAAAACCTAAAAACATGCATATTTCTTTAGTTATTTTATTTTCCTACTTGCATACCCAAAAAAATATAAATGTTGAAAACTTTTTGAGGAAAAATTTTGAAATCAGGACTAAGGTTGAAAAGCTCACTTTTGGTACAATGGGATTTAATCTTTAATAAAATAGGGATGAGGATGCAGATCTGATCATTAGAATTTCAGGAGCTATTTTAAGACTAGATCAGATATCCTTCTTTAAAATTCCACCTGAACTCATGATAGTTCAAGTGACTTGATCCTATTTTGTAATATGGAAAGTATTTGACTTAGTTTCTAATTCAAAAACTTGCATTTCTTGAGGAACTTCTTGTGTCAATTTTCACACACAAGCCAACACTTAAAAACAACTAGAAAATTAAAAAACTCCCTTATTTGGACTTAGTAAAAGTCTGAAGCAGATCATTGGTTTGAGTTCCCACCGCCGAGAAGAAGGAAAATGTCTCCTTTGAGGACGCGATGTCAACATGTTACCACCTCGGCGCTGCTCCATATCTATATTTCATATCTTTAGACGAAGCATTAAAGCACATTTTAGTAGCTCAAGTGTCTTGGACGATGCTCTACCTATAGTGTTGGAGCAAGAGCTTGAGTTTGCTTGGAGCGCCCCTTTACACTGCATTGTGTTTTGGGGTTGTGAGCTTCTGGGTGGTGTCATGGATAGTGCTATCTTAAAGTACTGGTGCCAAAGCCCCCTCGAGGATTGGTAATGGGAATGATGATCCCGACACATCTATTGTAAGACTAAGCTAAAAATAAGCATGGGGGAGAAAAAAAAATGAATAAATAAATAAATTAACATGCCCCTATAAATGTTGGCTTTTCACAAGCACGGACACAAGGTTTTAAAGGATTTTGTAAGTTGTGAATCAGATTCATGAAACAGAAAAATCCTAAAAACAAGAATTTCAAGTCATTTGAATTAAAAAGGGGTTAATTTGTGAATTTTTTGGAGGATATATTGATCCCATTTTTTCTAATGGTTGGATCCAAAAACAAACCCCGATGTTTATCCTAAACAAATCCAGTGCCTCCTGTGTTTAGATCAACCAAGGTCCCTTAATCTTTTTCTCCTCAAAAGTCAAAAAAATTATACTTCCCAAAGATTCCATTTTCCAAAAAATTAAAGTTATGCTAAGAGACTAGCAAAAGACAAGCATGGGGGTGTGATAAACGACAATTTATCATCATTCTTATGCATTAAAACAAACCTAGCTCTTAGAGTTTTGCTCCACAAATAGGTTTTTGGGCCGCATTTAGGCATTAACTTTGTTAGGCATTCATTGATTTTTCTTTTGTTGTTTTAATGTATTTTTTTGAGTGTTAGGGATGAATAGATATACAAATCCCAAAAACCCTAGCACTCAAGAAGGAAAATGGTGAAGGCGTAGCTCAGACTAGCTGAAACCTAGATTGATCCAGCTCACCACAGTTGGAACCAAGATCACTTGGACTAGGGGTAGCTCATCCCAGCTCCATTCAGCTAATCTCAGAAGAATGGCAGCTCAAGAGAGCTCATCTTAGCTCACCCTAGCTCAGATCTAGCTCAACTTAGTTGAGTCTAGCTCATCTCAGCTCCCACTAGTCCACAACGAGCTCTAGCTAGCTCAGCTGAGTTGACTGGAGTTCACCCTAGCTCAGATCTAGCTATATCCAGCTCCACTCAACTTCAGCCAGCTGAAGATGAATTCATCCCAGCTCAGGAAGCTCAAGGCCAACTCCCGGGGACTCAGTTTAGCTCAACTTAGTTGAGCTAAGCTACCTTAGCTGCCTTAACAAACTTGATCCACCCCGGGAGCACCAGACTCAGCTCACCTCAGCTCAGTATGGTAGAAGCCAGCTTACTTTAGCATGGCTTAGTAGCTAGCAAAGAACTAACAAGCTAAGCCAGCTAGAATAGCTCCATGCCACCCTCTTCAGCAGCTGCCAACTCCAATTCAGCTCTAGGCTTCTCCTTTGTAGCTCCTCTCCTCAAACCCTAAGCTCCACATGCATAGTCTTCTACTCTATAACTAGCTAAGCTATATTAGCTTAGCTTAGCTCAGCTAGCATCCACCTCCATGGCACAAAAAGCCTAACCCTAACTCCACCTACATAACCTACCACTCTGGTCGAGCATGTTTCGCATGCTAGAAATCGAGGTTACAAGTAACCCATCGTCATAGTTGCAAAACACGTCGATCAGACAAAATTTATTCCGAAACTCCAAGGGAGTCCCGGGTTGAACACAGGGAGGCGACGTTTACTTTATTGAAAACTGCACTTTGATTAGTTTGTTTTTGGTATTTTAGGGTTTTGTTATTCTTTTGTGTCTTTCTGAAATAAAAGACAAGCAAATGATTCACAAGATAGAGATGTGGAACAAATCTGATATATATTACTTTTAATGTCAACTACAAGAAACTATAAAAGCACATAAAGAGAGGGAGGTGAGAGGAAATCTCCCTAATCAGTTGTTCGGCGAGACGATGGTGCTTGGCGGAAGCTTGGACGAAGGAGGTGAGGAGCGGGACAACGGAGGTGAGATGCTGGAGGATGTTGGGTTGAGGAAAGCTTCTGCGTAGCTCCAGAATGGTGGTGAGAAGACGGAGTTGATCTACTATCGGAATGGAGGTGGGAGGACAGCTCCAAGGTGACCTATGAAGGGAGATGGGAAGTTGGAGGAGTATTTGGTGGGACAGAGGTTCGCTACACTAATAGGCACCATGGGAGCTTGAGAATAAGCTCCGATGGAGCGTTGGTAGGCTTGCTAGAGCTTGGGAGTAGGTGGGAGTAGAGTAGGTAGAGATGGCTTGGAAGGGAGGGGATGTAGGTCCTTTTATAGTGGTGGAGAAGAGGTAAAAATCAGCATGGGACCATTAGTGACATCCAAGCCGTCACTGGAAACGTCGCTGTAGGCAGCTCATGCCCGCTGGCGCCCACAGCTAGCTTTGCTGACATGCAATGAATTACTGACGGCTTTAAGCATCGCTGTAAGTCTAGCTCATGCATCGTTGTAGTCCACCTCACACTGTGCTGGAGCCGCTCCAGCCTTGCCGCACGCACGTGCACCCGTGCGCACACCTACGCTGCTACGCGCGTGCGGTGTTGCGTGCATGTGTTGGCAGCCTAGGCTGTGCCACGTGGTGTAGTCTGGGCCATCCATCTTCTTCCTGTTTTAGGGGCTGCTACAGAGGTCAGATTGAGTCGATTTTCACTTCGTTAGGCTACGATCGTCGACTCGAATCCATCCGAGAGGTCAGATTTATCATTTGAAGCTCCGAATTATGTTTCCTATTCCCTTGGTTGTTGATCTTCCTCGAACTGCATATGGTGCTATGGGACTCCGATCGAGGCAATTTCAGAGGCATTGGACTCCGATCGTCGTCTCGATCAGATCCGTATGGTTGGATCGTCAATCCGAGTCTCCGAAATAAATATGCTTCTCTCCTAACCAAAAAAAAGATGCAATTAACCTAAATTATATACAACTACTCTTAATGCAGAATGATGCATGCTATGCAATATTTATAGCATGAAATTCAAATCTAAGCCTAGGAACTTGCATAAATAGGCATTTTACCCTCAACAAATGTGTTTACATCATACCCCCATGCCTACCTTTTGCTAGACCCTAGCAAAATTAAACTATATGCTTTGCATAAAAGCAGAATTGTGATAAGATCACTTAGGCATAAGTCATTTATTAACAATAGAAAATTTCAACTAAGGTCCTAAACTACGAAAACTCAACAGTACCCGGGTGTCTGCCAGAATGCAAATCGCCCAAGTTCTCGCCTCATTTGAGAAGGGAAGATACATATATTTTTTATTTTCTTCTTTTCTATTTTTTTTGTATTTTTGGAGTTTGAGAGTTCCGGGATAACTTTTTATGGCTACCCTACCTGCCCAAGACTTGAAAAGGATTCTAAGTGCTAAGCATCTTTGTGAAAAAGTGATAGACTCACAAAACGGCAGTTAAGATGGACTTTGGGTTTCTACGACCCTAGGTGACCTTGCCTAAAGGTTTATCTTTACGATCAGTAGCTTTCTCCCTACTTCTTTTATTTATGAGGTCAACACAAGGGTGAATCCAGTGTATATCTCCCCGATTTATTGTACTTCTCCTCTTCTTCCCTAAGTGTTTTGGGAATTATTGTGCATTTTTTTTGTGAGCTGGGTTCTGGACAACCGGCCGATGAGCTGTTACCACCGACAACTTGCCAGCCATACTCGTGTGGTGAAGTGTGGCTTTATTTGTTTTCTTTTTTCTCCTTTCTTTTCTCTTTTTTTTTTTTTGAGTGTTTCTTTTTTTTTTCTAAAGTAGGTGGCTTCCCTGATCTAAGATTTACCTAAAGGCAGTACAACCAAAATGGTCATGTGGCTGGGCTCTGGACAATCAGCCGATGAGCTATTACCACCAACAACTTGCCAGCCATACCACCCAAGTTGATCCATTAGCTACCCAATTTTCATAAAAACTACCGAAAAGTGAGTTAGTGCAAAATAATGTGTAGATGCTTAGGCTTAAAGTCCCCCCAAATCAGAGGGAGGGTTGATAAGTCGCATACTTATCATCCCAAATTATTTACCAAATTAAAATAAAT
Source organism: Thalassia testudinum (assembly GCA_037157565.1). NCBI lineage: Eukaryota > Viridiplantae > Streptophyta > Magnoliopsida > Alismatales > Hydrocharitaceae > Thalassia > Thalassia testudinum. The sequence continues at coordinate 48,178,866 of JAZHRO010000057.1, forward strand.
TTTAATTGGCGAGAACTCGAGACTAAATCCACATTCGAGTGGACACCTGAGCTAATTAAGCTCAAAGACCTGAAGAGTCTAAGTGTTTTGGTCCTCTCATATCATTTCCTAAAGTTAATAACTTTCAAATGCCTAAGTTCTATTTTCCTAATTTCTTTCTTCTTTTTTTTTTTAAATTTTCAATTTTTTTTAATTTTATAAGAAACTAAAAGAAATTCTACAGAGTTAACATAATGATTTCAGGAATTGATTATCGACCACCCCATGCCTAAATGATGCAATGTCCTCATTGTAAAAATAAAGACATGAAAAGGGCAAAGTAAACAGAACATCACCTGAGTGTCGTGAAAATTTGGTTAGCTCCGCAGAGAGGAGTGTATGCACACATGCTAAGTTAATGCCTTCAGCTAGGCATAACATACATACAAAGAAGAAATTGAGAATTCACAAGTGCGGGTCAGAATCAAAATAAAAATATTGATCCTGAAGCCCGCCAATAGAATATGTCCACAGACGTGGACCAAATTATGGTGCAGATCCATGCCCCAGGGTAGAGTGGTTCTCAGGTTCTGGATGAAAATCACCTAGAACTGAAGGTTGTTGTGTTTGCGGGGCTGGGCCTGCGGTTTAGTGGTGTGCAACCCAAGACCAAAGTATCAGACAATGGGTAAAGATGGTTCAATAGGTGTGGTTGTCCACTTAACATCTAGCTTAGAAAAATAATCAGTTATTTCGAGCTTGGGTTGCACGTGAAAGATATTGTAAGGGTCCTGGTAGAAAGTAGGTGGTTTTAGGTCAATAGGTACCCTTAGATCCAAAATCAAACTTCCCTCAGAATTAGCCTCCCAAATCTTTATTTCAACAATTCTATCCTCTAACATCAAGGGCTCAGGTTTCGGGACCTCTAGCATATTATTCACCCCATATGATTCTCCCAAGTCTAGAAATCATGGCTGAATCAAGATTGACTTGGGCACAAAGATCTCAAAAGTCAGCTCTTTGGGGTGTAGATGAGGATTGGGGTCACTGATTGAATCATCAAGATTCGGATCCTCCAAGTTAACCCCAACCAAATCCAAATCTTCAATAATTGGGCTATCAACTGGTTTGTCAGATTCTTCAAGCCCATTTGTCTCACTAAAATCCTCTTCCTTAAGTTCAAGTGAGACTTCACCAAAAGATTCTTCACCGTCAGAGTCAAAGAATCCATGATCCTCATTTATATGTCTCAAAATCATATGTCATTTCATGGTCCGTGGAGACATATTTTTCCTAGCTCCCTGGCTTGGGGATCTTAATCAATCGATTCATCCTCAAATGGTTTCTCTAGCCCATCCTGGTCATCCCCAAACTCAGAAAATGTATCCCCCCTGATAGGCGCTGAGCGGGTTCAAACATTGGCTCTCCTGAAGGGGGTTCATCTTGAGAATCATCCCAAGATTTGACTAGTGCAACCACAAATTTCATCCTCAACCTCTACAATTTCACAAGAAGAAACTCACCCAAGTCCTTATCCCTGACACTTTGGAGCAAATCCAATAGAGAACTATTAAGTTCATCAATCATTTTTACCATAGGCTCTAGTGCTTCAGTGCATGGTGTTGGCTGAGCTTCTAAAGATTGTATAGTGTTCCTTGATTAGCCCATAGTTGTGGGTTATTTAAGTACTTAAGTGCCTACACATTAGGTTAATTCTAACATTTATTTAGTATAAATTAGGATGTAAATAGATTAATTCATAGTTTTAATCTAATTACATAATCCATACATTGCATTCATATCTTAAGTGCATTTAGAATTAGCTTAGAATAGCATTCATCTAATTAGATAACCAATTAGGTATATTGTTTTTATTAACATAGAAGTTGAGGGTCTATACATAAATAACCCTAATATTTTAATAATATTTGCTTTATTCGTCTTCTTTCAGAACGGCTGGTTGCCGCTCCAACGCCCGGCTGCTGCAGTGATGAAGCCATTCAAGGGGGAGCGGATGTGGTGGATCTGGTCGGCGGCTGATTTCAAAATTGTTCAAGACACTATAAAAGGAGCACGGAAGCTGCCGGCTGCAGCAGGCCTCCGCCACCGATTCACCACTGTGCAGAGAGATCCTCTCTCTTCCATCCACACTGCCGGCCTCTACCGTGGTGGCGAGTCTCCACCACCGTGGGCGTGTGGTGTGACAGGCCACACCGCCATCCGGAGCTCGCCCGCATTACCGTGAGCACCTTAGCGTGCAACTCCCTCGCCGTTATCGCCGACCACCGTCACCAACCTACTGATCAGCCACCCTCTCAGTAACTTAAGACGTCTGGGAAATTTCCCAGACGTCTGAAGTTACCCGCTCACTTCACCGCACACGCCTGAAGTCGCCTGCAGACCCCTTCCCGCACCTGCAAAACCTTCAGCGCACCCACGTCCGTCAACCTTCAGCTCAAACACGCACAACCGCCTGCAGTCCACGCCGTTCACCACTGTGTCTGCAGAACCGCGCAAGCGCCCTCCTGAGACCACCGCCACGCCTCCGCACGCCAGCGCCCTCAGCAGACCCTCCGCGCGCCCACGCACAGCCATCTGCAAACCGCCAGCAACCGACCTCTGCAGCTACCACCGCACACGCCAGCGCCCGCCTGCAGACACCCGTAGCCACGCTTCCGCGCGCCAGCGCCTTCCGCAGACTCTCCGCGCGCCCACGCACAGCCACCTGCAGAACCGCCAGCAACCGACCTCTGCAGCTACCACCGCAGCCACGCCTCCGCGCGCCAGCGCCCACCTGCAGACCACCGCAGCCACGCCTCCGCACGCCAGCGCCTTCCGCAGACCCTCCACGCGCCCACGCACAACCGCCTGCAGCACCTCCGCCGGAGCTCGTCCAGCCACCTCCGGCCGCCGCGCGACTCGCCGCCACCACCGATTCGAAGCCCTTGATCCAAGGGACCTCCTCCGAGCTTCCCGCACCCGGCCATCGGCTCATCGTCGCGCAAGACAACGGGAAAAAAATTCCCCTGTTTTGCTACAGTAAAGCATTGATTAAAATTTACATTTTCTGCCATTGCCAGATTTTATTCATATTCTATTCAGTCTGCATTGCGGAAAATATCCTGTAGTTTATCATAATTGCCATTTCAGCATTATTTCTTGCTTAAACCTTAATCTAAAGGCAATCTTGGCTTGGTTCTTGTCCAAAGTGACTCCGAACAAACATTTTTAAGTGGCGCAAATTTTAATACGTTATTGCCTCCCTGTGGAAACGACCCGCTCCTCTGCGAGTGGTTATTTCTTATTAAAAATTGATTAGTCGATTTTTCCACCACATTAAACTACAAACGACTTAAAAGCAAAAGATCGACCCGATCAAATGGCGCCGTTGCCGGGGAGGCAACAGACGCAATAATTTCGCCTAATTTTATCTTCATTATTTGTCAATTGCACAGAGATTTGACCATCTATTATTTTCTTTTCTGTGCGAGAAATTTTGTGCAAGAATCAGCCACTGTGAGAGGCGACCCTTGACGTCGCCAGACGAGAAGTGGACAAGGAATTTTGAAAGGAGGAGAAGGACGAGGACGCGACGGACACCACTGTATTTAATCGCTAATTTAATTAGAATAGAATTAAGACTGAAGACTTAATTTTTCATTACAGTTAGTTTGAAACCCTTGTTCTGGGGCAAATTTTGAGGGGTTTGTTCCCCGATTTTGTTTTGGACCCGTGTTGGGTAATTTTTGGGAGCCTGTTCCCTTTTCTTTAGATTTAGGTTTATTTTTTTTTTTATTTTATTATTTATTTTATTTTCTTGTGCATAAGTAGTTCTAAAAAAAAATAGAAAAAGAAAAAAAAAAACGAGCTGCCTGCTAGAAGCTGCCTGCCCTAGGACGAACCATTTAGGTCTGTATGAGCAGCCTCTAGATTTGCTTTTCTGCATTGCGTGCATTTTTGCATCGAAGATCGCTGGAGGCAAGGTACGCATTCTCTTACTTTGCATCCTATTTTTGATCACGCATTGCATTTGGGATTTAATGCAAAGACCACCTAATCTGTACTGAATAAATCTAACAAGTGGTCACATTTTTTTTTTAGAAAAAGGACTAATTAAAGGAAGGACATTTTAAAAACCAAGGATTTCATTTTCAAACTTGGCGTGCGATTCAAAGTTTAAAATCTTTTACGGTGTATGCACACTTATTTCACTTGCACCACGACACGCTTCTAGACACTCCTTAGGTTTGGAAATACTAGGACAAGAGCCCTCCTTTCGTTGGATTCTGAAGTGTTCGGAACTTGAGATCAAAGGTTTTGTAAATCCAAAGAGGGGGATACCCTATCACGGATTTTTGGGGGTAGTTAAGGAGCACCGCGAAAGCACAGCTTCAAAGGAAGGCTTAGGCCTACTTGCATCCCTCGATCTTCCGTCTTTGGATTTACTTGACCATTTGAGATTTAGGGAAGAACACCTAAGCTCCAACTAGGTCTTTTTAGGCGAGCCGTAGGTCGACAATAGGCGCGTAAATTGATTGAACAAATTGTATTGTCACCTGCAATCTGACTTAAAATCAAAAGCCTAAATTGGGAAAGACCTAAAAGGTCCTTTTTGAATTGTGTCTTGCTTGGGGAATTCTGATTGAAGTGTGAGTTAGAATGGACCACATTGATTTTCATCCTTTCACATCTTGCCCACACCCTCACCCCCACTCTGCATCCTTCGATCCCAGACGCCGAGATGGTCCATTCCTTGATGGACATAATGACAATCATTGGGATCCGTTTTACTCCTATTATAGGAGTATTGGCCTAGTTAAGCCCCAAATTAGTGAGCAGAACTCAGGAGCGGGATTTGCTTTGCCCAATATCCCACATACGAAAGAAATACCCAACCCACCCTCCCTGAAAACTTATAATGGTTGGACAAACACTCCTGGGTACTATAAGCCTGAGCCTGACTTCTCTTATGATAAAAATGACCTCTCCTCTTTGAAGATGGAAATACAGAAAATGCAAAATGAAATGAGTGAATTGTTAGGAGAATCTTTGAGAGCAGGCCAACAAGAAAGAGATGAAATTAGCCACCCAATCTGCCCCATTGACGATGACGTATACCCCTCTACAATAGATGCATCTCCCGTGGGAAAGCTACCCTTTAAGTTGAAGGGAAATTCTGGGGAGAATAGCTACTTTTCGAGGATCGATTTTGAAACCTCCCCATTAGATGACACTTCCTTGAGAGATCTACACTTTAGGTGGGAGGAAAATACACATGAAAGTAGCTATGCATTGGATGAAGAAAGGTGGCAACCCGAGGAAGATGATGATAAGGTTGAGTATCCACCTGAATTATATTGGAGTCAAAAGAAGGGAATGATGGTGCCATTGGAAGACCTCGACCCAGATGATAGTATTTTCGTGACATTTGATGAAGTGGGTCAAAGTCAAGTTGTTAATCCTACCCTCCCTTCTGATCATGATATGGAACTCAAACCCACCCTTGGGGAACCTAACCCTAAAGAAATTGACCTATCTGAGGAGTCTGATGTAACCAATGTAAATAATTTACCTCAGATAGAGCACCCTAGGGGATCTGCTGAGATATTAAATGATTCTAGACCTCGGGTACATGATGAATTGTGTGATGAGGAGGAAGACGAATTATATGAGGAACCTACATTCAAGATTTGGAGTGACACTAAGGGTGATTATGTCTTATTTGAAGAGTTAGCCCCTGAGGATGTCACAAATTTGACCAAATTAGGTTTCCTTGGCACACCCATTGATGATATTTCTCCTCATGATAAAATGATGGAAAATTTGGAAGCAATTTCTAAGATTTATGTGGATTCACATATAGACTCCGGGGAAGATGTGAGTAAAGAACAAAAACCCGGGGATGACATTAATAGGATAATCCCTAGATCTGTTGCTTCCAACCTGCCTTCATTCACTTCGAAGTCACCCTCTGATTCTCTTATAACTGAAAGCGAAATTGTGACTCCTGATGAAGAGCAGGAAGATCCACGTGATGGTGCAAGGAATGCTAGGGATGAAATTGAGGATTTAGAAAGAGTGTTTGGGATGGACACCAAGCTGATTAAACCCAATCTAGATCTTATGGCCATCCCACAACCTCGTAACTTGGACACCCTAGACGATCCTTGCCTTAGAGAATTGCTCAGTTTTGTTCTGACTAGGGGGCTTAACAGACCAATATTTTCTGTAATGGAGTATCGGGTATGGATTGATGATTTCTTTAGTCAGTCCATTACCCTGGGGGTTTATCTCTATACCATTCCTTCCCCATTCTTTTTGGAGGATCCTTGTCATCCTACCCCTACCCCTTTGGAGGTTATTTTAACTGTTTATCCTTTAGAACCTCTTCTGGTGACCTGGGAAGATTTCATTCCCATTTTAGTTGGGCGAGCATTTGCTATCGGGATTCATCATCAGCTCGCCAACATCCTAGGTTACCTATTTTCTAGGCCAACTTTGCTTTCCTCATTTTTAGGGCCTATTTCTGCAATTCTTGAACCTGATTTACAGGTTCTTCGGCTATTCAGCCCAGCTTTGACCCAGGTAATATCCTTCTATGCAATGAGGACATTGCAGATTTTAGGCATGGGGGGGTGTACTTGGGGATATACATAGCATAATTGCATACATTTGTACATAAAAAAAAAAAAAAAAGTTTTGAGCTTAACTGGCTAAGTCCTGCATTCTTAAGCAAATCAGAACTCTAGCGTAGACTAAATTAATTCTAGGGTCAAACTTTAGAAGCTAAATAAGCTACTAGCTTTAGACCTTTAGGGTCCTTTGTGGACTTAAAAACTTAAGTAGGAGTTAAGTTGCGGACCATTCTTCAAGAGGTTGAGGAAGGGAAGCTAGGGTTTGAGTTAAAAGGTGGGATAGTACCTGGAGTCTTATTCTACCTTTTGGTTTACGGGTCCTGGTAACCCAAGCATCCAAATTTTTCACACTTGGTCTGGTAATTAACTTAATTTCTGAAAAGAGATTTGATTCTCTTAGTTTTGGCTTAAGAGAGGCTTGAAAACACATTTTGATTGGAAGAGTTCCCGCCGCAGGAGAGGTCGAGTATATACTCACCTTGAGGATGCGATGGTAACATATTACCTCCTCGGCGCTTGTCTCTTAGGATATCCATCCTACTGGGGGCATGTAAGCGCATTGCGCGGTTCAGGTACCATGGGCGGCCCTATCTCGAAGTGCCGATTGCCATAGGCCTGAATTCGCTTAAGAAATCCATGGCCGATACTATCTCGAAGTGCCGATTGCCATAGGCCTGAATTCGCTTAAGAAATCCATGGGCGATACTATCTCGAAGTGTCGATTGCCAGGAGTTCTTGGGGTCGTTATGGGCGGTGCTATCTCGAAGCATCGAAAGCCAGGCACCCTTCGAGGTATGGTAATGGGGACAATGAATCCGACACAGGCTGTGTTGATAGCTGATCTGAGGTTAGACTTAGAAGAATCAAACAAAAAAAAAAAAAAAAATTCCTTTAACTCAAATAACTCGGACCAATGCACAAGCACGGATGCTTTAATCTCAGGGATCAATAAACTTTAGGTAGAGTCAGAAATCAGGGAAACTTGTGCTGGCAACTCGTCTTTAGCCGACCTAGTCTGTAACTTAACAACTACTTAGGAACCTTGGGTTTAGAACCTGAACTTAATATGCTTCTGAAGGAAGACTAAGTGAGTTGACTAGTCTACTTAGAGTGCTAGGTTTCGCTTAATTTTGCTAGGGACTAGCAAAAACTAGGCATGGGGGTATTTGATTAGCCCATAGTTGTGGGTTATTTAAGTACTTAAGTGCCTACACATTAGGTTAATTCTAACATTTATTTAGTATAAATTAGGATGTAAATAGATTAATTCATAGTTTTAATCTAATTACATAATCCATACATTGCATTCATATCTTAAGTGCATTTAGAATTAGCTTAGAATAGCATTCATCTAATTAGATAACCAATTAGGTATATTGTTTTTATTAACATAGAAGTTGAGGGTCTATACATAAATAACCCTAATATTTTAATAATATTTGCTTTATTCGTCTTCTTTCAGAACGGCTGGCTGCCGCTCCAACGCCCGGCTGCTGCAGTGATGAAGCCATTCAAGGGGGAGCGGATGTGGTGGATCTGGTCGGCGGCTGATTTCAAAATTGTTCAAGACACTATAAAAGGAGCACGGAAGCTGCCGGCTGCAGCAGGCCTCCGCCACCGACTCACCACTGTGTAGAGAGATCCTCTCTCTTCCATCCACACTGCCGGCCTCTACCGTGGCGGCGAGTCTCCACCACCGTGGGCATGTGGTGTGACAGGCCACACCGCCATCCGGAGCTCGCCCGCATTACCGTGAGCACCTTAGCGTGCAACTCCCTCGCCGTTATCGCCGACCACCGTCACCAACCTACTGATCAGCCACCCTCTCAGTAACTTAAGACGTCTGGGAAATTTCCCAGACGTCTGAAGTTACCCGCTCACTTCACCGCACACGCCTGAAGTCGCCTGCAGACCCCTTCCCGCACCTGCAAAACCTTCAGCGCACCCACGTCCGTCAACCTTCAGCTCAAACACGCACAACCGCCTGCAGTCCACGCCGTTCACCACTGTGTCTGCAGAACCGCGCAAGCGCCCTCCTAAGACCACCGCCACGCCTCCGCGCGCCAGCGCCCTCAGCAGACCCTCCGCGCGCCCACGCACAGCCATCTGCAAACCGCCAGCAACCGACCTCTGCAGCTACCACCGCACACGCCAGCGCCCGCCTGCAGACACCCGCAGCCACGCCTCCGCGCGCCAGCGCCTTCCGCAGACTCTCCGCGCGCCCACGCACAGCCACCTGCAGAACCGCCAGCAACCGACCTCTGCAGCTACCACCACAGCCACGCCTCCGCGCGCCAGCGCCCGCCTGCAGACCACCGCAGCCACGCCTCCGCGCGCCAGCGCCTTCCGCAGACCCTCCGCGCGCCCACGCACAACCGCCTGCAGCACCTCCGCCGGAGCTCGTCCGGCCACCTCCGGCCGCCGCGCGACTCGCCGCCACCACCGATTCGAAGCCCTTGATCCAAGGGACCTCCTCCGAGCTTCCCGCACCCGGCCATCGGCTCATCGTCGCGCAAGACAACGGGAAAAAAATTCCCCTGTTTTGCTACAGTAAAGCATTGATTAAAATTTACATTTTCTGCCATTGCCAGATTTTATTCATATTCTATTCAGTCTGCATTGCGGAAAATATCCTGTAGTTTATCATAATTGCCATTTCAGCATTATTTCTTGCTTAAACCTTAATCTAAAGGCAATCTTGGCTTGGTTCTTGTCCAAAGTGACTCCGAACAAACATTTTTAGGTGGCACGAATTTTAATACGTTATTGCCTCCCTGTGGAAACGACCCGCTCCTCTGCGAGTGGTTATTTCTTATTAAAAATTGATTAGTCGATTTTTCCACCACATTAAACTACAAACGACTTAAAAGCAAAGGATCGACCCGATCATTCCTCAAATTAGCCAACACCCTATCTTGGATCTGGTTCACCAGAACCGATTGGTTTGGTTCAGGTTTGGGTGGGTTCAGGTAAAATCTAGGGGATTCAAGATGTCGAGGTTCTCGGGTCCCTCCCTCAAAGTAGGTCATTCTAGGTTGTTCAAAGGATGGTGGCGACCTATATTCAATGGAATACTGGGGAGGGTAGGTGTTATAATCATGATATCCTTCTTGATTATAGATCGGGTTAGTTTGGTCATCAAAGGATGGAGATCTATAATCATTATAGCTCTGGGAAGGATAATAATCATAGTCTTGTCGTCCAGGGTTAGGCCCTGGACCCTGAGGTTCGGATTCATATCCCCAATCAAAGTCATCCCGGCTAGTGGATGGGTAATTACAAGTCAAGTCAAGATAGTAATCATCTTGGGGATAAGTGGTGGTAGGAGGATAGGATGTGAAATGTGTGTAGGATGTGGAAGGGTACATGGTGAAGTAAGGAGGGAAATCAGAAGAAAAAGGAGCCCTGCAATACAAAAATACAAGCCTGTCCTTAGTTTGGGTAGCCTAAAGTTCTGCAGACTCTCAGAATCCGTCCTAATATTATAGACGATTTACTCTACTTATGTCCAGGCAATCCAACCAGTTAAAAGGATGGACTAGGGAGAAGGTTCTTCCTTTGGCTTGCACCTCCAATTCCTAGTGTACTCCCCAGCCACAGTCGTTTGATGCTACTCCCCTAGCTAGACATCAAATTGACTGGTATAAGTAGGTTAATCATGAATAATCTCAATCTGGATCTGATGAGAACCTCATCATGAGCCATAACTAGCTCATTTTGACCCAATACAAAGGATAAAAGCTCCTACATAACTCAAGGAAAGGCTTAACTCAGAGAATTCTGAGTTTAAGGAGAAAATAAGTCATAAGGGGTAAAAATGCAATTTTACCAGTATAATCTGCATACAGGGCAATTCAGGGCCTAAACATAGGTCAAAGCAGCTTAATAAGAATAAAAGTGGGATGAGATGATCTAGCAAGGGCTACAGCACTTCCAAGAAACTCAATGATAATCTGTAACCCTAAAACAACCCACTTCAATTCACGAGGTTCGAGGCAAAGTAAAAATAGAATAAACCCCCTAAAATTCATAGAAAAATAATCTCTAGGGTTTAGAACCTTCAATTTGGCCTTTAGAACCCATTTTGACCTACATTGAGAACCATGCCCAATTAATAACTTGATTTGGGTTTTTGCGCAAATTGATCGGTCAAACAAGGTTTAATATGAAAATGAAATTCACCATCAGATTCCTTAGGTCCTAATTAGTCATGTATAAAAACTTGAGCTTAAGAAGAAACCTCCTTGACCGACTTTACACTTTGGTCCTCATATATTTACTCTTTGGCCCTCAACTTTTGAACCCTCGCATTTTGGCCCCTAACTCTCCTTCGTTCTTTGCAATCAGGTCCCTCCTGCAAAACCTGCCAGCACCATGCTCCGGCGACCTTGCGCGGAGCATGGCGCCGCGCAGGGTGAGGTGGGGGACCTGGCAAGTGAACCGGGGGTGCCCTGCGTCGTCAGCCGTCGCAGGGACACCCCCCTGGTCGTTATAACCCACCATACCGGCCGTGCGAACGCACGGACGGTATGGGTTCTTGCTTCCGGCCATCCTCCGGCGAGGGAGACACGTCGTCTCCCTCCGCCTTCCTCCCTATTTGATCCCTATAAATACCCCCCGTCGCTCCACCGTTCTTCCCAGCTCGGGTCTGACGGAGAAAACCCCCAACTTTCTTCTCCTCTCCCTCCGGCAAACGCCCACCAGCTCCGGCGGTTCCTCCCCCTCCTCCTCTTCGCTCTGCCGTAATACCAGCAGCAGAGACCTCCTCCCCTGCTCTTCCTGCGCCACGCCGTACCCAGCTGGCGCCTCTCCAGCCCTCTGCTCGCCGCCGCCCCTTCCCCTGGGCATCTTCTTCTCCGGCGACAGTTGATACGACTGTCGCCCTGTCTCGGCCCCTTTCGTCTCCATAGCTAGGTCAGAACTCCTCCCCATCTCCCCCTCTTTCTTTTCCTCACTGTCTTTTATTTGATTAAACCCTCGACCGATCCTGTTCACCCTCACCTTCTCCGCCTCCGGCCATCCTCCGGCGAGCCGCTCCCATCACCTCAGCGACCCACACGGCTCGCCAACCACCGCAGGACCTCCGCCTCCTCACCCTAATCAATCTCCGCCCTACCACTTCCCCCACATCACCCTCTGCAACTCCACCGAACAGACCCATCCTCCGACCCACAGTCCGACCTAGGGCAGCCCTCGCACGCCGCCCCGCGCCTCGCCACCACCCACACGAGCTTCGCCACACCCTGGCGAAGCTCCTGGCACTCTCTGATTAGGCCGAGAGGCCGTTTTCTTGTGAACAGGCCACCCGACCTCCGCCGCCATTGACGCGCAGGAGGACCTGCTTCCGCCTGCAGCTACAGGTGCGCCACGCTCCGCGCCAAGCCCAGATTCACTCCCAGGCCTTGCGAGGAGTTTTGGCAAAAACACCAGGTTCGCAGCTGAGGAAGAAAACTCCGCGTGACGCTGCCATCTCCTGCTGAATTCCCCGCTGCGGGCGCGCAATTGAGGTGGGTCGTTTAGTCCCACCTCGGAAACGCCTGAAGAGCCGCAGCGACATAAGATGCAAAAGTGCAGTAGCCTTACTGCCTCAGTACACGGGGTGAGGTCCCCTTCACCCGCCCGGTTACCCGGTCTCGTCCGCGCTCACGCCCCGCGGACCTGACCCGAACCGACCCGACCCGACTCGACTGACCTGCACTCCTCGCCCACCACGCACGCCGGTGGGCCTGGACCCGGGCCTGATCCGAACCCGGTTACCCGGTAGCTCTGGGAGAGCTTTCCAAAGAGTGGTTTCAGAGAGAAAGAGAGACGCGGGGGGGGGAGGGTAGAGTAGGTTTTGCTTCTGACGAGAAACTCTGAAGTGTGCAGGCGAAGAAGAAGACCCGCGGAAGAAGAAGGAGCTGCACTGTAGCAAATGCATAGTTAAGTCGTCGAAGCACCGGTTCAGACGACGGAAGGTCAGCAGCCAGAGCAGGAAAGAAGGCAGGCTGAAGAAAGAAAGAAAAGAAGAGCAACGGCCAAAGCAGAAGAAGAAGAAAGGAAGACTTAGGAGATCTGAAGAGGAGCGTCACCTCTGCAGAACCAAGGAAGAAGAAGAAGGAGATCTGAAGAGGAACATCACCTCTGCAGAACAAAGAAGAAGAAGGAGATCTGAAGAAAAGAAAGAAAGAAGAACATCACGAGGAGAAAACGAAAAGAACAACAAATTCTTTCCCTCTCTCTTTCTTTATTTTGTAAAAGAAACATGTATATCTCTAGAATACGACTTGCTCCCTGAGTTCGACCTCGGGAACTCTTTTATTTTCCGAGTAAAAAAATTTATATTTGAAGTGTTGGTCATAACCGACTTTACTACAACGTTATAACAAAACAAAACCGATGTTTCAGGATCCCGTAGAGCAAACCAGTCCTTATGGCCAACGTATACTCAATTTTAGTTAAGCTTGGGATATTGGTGCTTTTGGAATTTGATGGGCCCTTAATGGGTTGTGCCCTTAGTGATTCGTTTGATAATGTGTGAATGTGCACAACCAAGAGGCTTTCAAGCAAGATTATTAATGATGAGGTTAGTTTTAGGATTCAAATCTTACTTAATAGCTTTTAGGATTCAAGTATTAGGTGTTTTCAAATAAAGTTTGTGAGGCAATCCAAGTCTTGAAAGCATGAGTTCAAGTATTTTTCCTTTGTAAATCAAGAAAATATGGAGTGCCTGGCATCTCCTAAGTATTGAATCCTATGGGGCAGTTATACAATGAACCTCTTTTAAATTAGGTGGTGCGGCCCAAACAATTCAATCAATCGGCTCAAATGTACCACCAATTAAGGCACACAAAAAGGTGATTAACCTAATATGATTTCTACTCTTTTATGTGTTGAATTCGTGTATTGGGTCCACAAGTCGGAATCCCAGTTGAGTAGATAAAAATCAAGTCCGATTATGTGCCTCAAATGTGGGTGTATAGAGTGTGTATATTGATTTGTCCCACAGCAAGTATCTCTTTATTTTTGTTTTTTTTTTTAAATGCGGGGGTGAGGTGGATAAAGGTGGCAAACAAGACAAACAATTCTATCCTAGGGTTTATGCAAACACCTAAGTAGATTAGTTCTTGGTTATGAGTTTGGCGAAATGAACTAGTGGGGGGAATGTGGGGGACATTTACAGAATAGTCTACCCGCACTTTACTCCGATCTACCGCACTTGGATCTCCATGCTATGATACCTGCAAGATAGTAGATCAAAGACAAGTAGGGTTAGTGCTCTGTAAATGCAAAGAAATGCAATAAACAATAAAGTAAATTCCGTTGCCTCCCCAGCAACGGTGCCAAAATGGTCGAGCGTGTTTCGCATGTTAGAAATCAGGGTTACAAGTAACCCATCGTCATAGTTGCAAAACACGTCTATCAGATAAAATTTATTCTGAAACTCCAAGGGAGTCCTGGGTCGAACACAGGGAGGTGACATTTACTTTATTGAAAACTGCGCTTCGATTCGTTTCTTTTTTGTATTTTAGGGTTTTGTTATTTTTTTATGTTTTTTTGAAATAAAAGACAAGCAAATGATTCACAAGATAGAAATGTGTAACAAATCTGATATATATTACTTCTAATGTCAATTACAAGAAACTATGAAAGCATATAGAGGGAGGTGAGAGGAAATCTCCCGAATCGGCTGTTCGGTGAGACGATGGCACCTGGCGGAAGCTTGGACGAAGGAGATGAGGAGCGGGACAACGGAGGTGAGATACTGGAGGATGTCGGGTTGAGGAAAGCTTCAACGTAGCTCTAGAATGGAGGTGAGAAGACGGAGTTGATCTGCTATGGGAATGAAGGTGGGAGGATAGCTCCAAGGTGACCTATGAAGGGAGATGGGAAGTTGGAGCAGTATTTGGTGGGACAGATGTTCGCTACACTAATAGGCACCTTGGGAGCTTGAGAACAAGCTCTAATGGAGCATTGGTAGGCTTGCTAGAGCTTGGGAGTAGGTGGGAGTAGAGTAGGTAGAGATGGCTTGGAAGGGAGGGGGTGTAGGTCCTTTTATAGTGGTGGAGAAGAGGCAAAAATTGGTATGGGACCATTAACGACATCCAGGCCATCGTTGGAAACGTCGTTGTAGGCAGCTCATGCCCGCTGACACCCATAGCTAGCTTTGCTGGCATGCGATGAATTATCGATGGCTATAAGCGTCACTGTAAGTCCAGCTCATGCATCGCTGTAGTCCACCTCTCGCTGTGCTGGCACCGCTCCAACCTTGCTACGCGCGCGCTCCCATGTGTTGGCACTGCGCACCCGAGTGTGCACCCACGCTGCTACCCACGTGCGGTGCTGCGTGCGTGTGTTGGTAGCCTGGGTTGCGCCACGTAGCGTAGTCTGGGCCGTCCATCTTCTTGTAGTAGGGGCTGCTATAGAGGTCGAATTGTGTCGATTTTCACGCCGTTAGGCTGCGATCATCGACCCGAATCCATCTGCACGATCGGATTTATCATTTGAAGCTCTGAATTATGTCTCCTAGTCCCTTGTCCATTGATCTTCCTTGAACTACATATGGTGCTACGGGATTCCAATCGAGGAGATTTCAGAGGCGTTGGACTCCGATCATCATCTTAATTAGATCCGTACGATTAGATCATCAATCCAAGTCTCTGAAATAAATATGCTTCTCTCCTAACCACAAAAAAGATGCAATTAACCTAAATTATATACAACTACTCTAAATGTAGAATGATGCATGCTACGCAATGTTTATAACATGAAATGCAAATCTATGCCTAGGAACATGCATGAATAGGCATTTTACCCTCAACAAATGTGTTTACATCACACTCCAAGTCCACCTAAGCCTACTTAAGCTAGCTCCACCTCTACTAAAAGTTGGTGCCACCTCTTCACCACCTTTCACCCCTCAACTAACCACCAAAAGACACCTAAAGTTGGTGCCAAAACCAACCCTAACTACCTCCCTTTTGGCGCCAACCTCAATCCCCATATCCACCCTACACATAACCCGTCCAAGCCATCTCCACCATCCACCTTAACCCCCTTCTAGAAGCCTAGAAGTTGGCGCCAACCCATGGCACCTCTCCTTGGTTGGTGCCACTTTTAAGTGTCCCTTGGCCACCTATAACTACCCCCCTTATACCCCTTAGGTGGCGCCAACCATCCTTAACCTTAGGATCACCAAACCACCTCCAACCTCCCATCTTAGCCCTCCACTTCAAGAGTCACCTTAACCCCTCATCCTACCCTATAAAAAGAGCACTACCCATCACCATTGAAACCATCCTCCATTAGTGTTTACTTCCACCTACATCCACTTATACCTACGGCCAAGAAGAAGGAGTAGAGAAGATTAAGGGGGCACATCACCAGCTTCTTTGGCGCCTTCTTCTCCCCACACTCTTCAACTTGGGCCACGCCAAGGAGGAGGAGCTTTCCACTTCAAGGAGGATGACCAGGCAAAGGAGAAGAAGCTAGGGTGGACGTCCACCCTTGGAGGAGGAGAATTAAAGGTGGTAGCTACCACCTTGGAGGACACCATTTTCAAGGAAGGAGAAGGAGGAGCCCTTTTCAAGCCTAGGAGCCACTAAGCTTGGAGAAAGGAGCTTCCCCTCTTCACCAACAATTCATGAAGATTTGTGCTTTATTTTATTTGTTGCAATTATCTAGTAGAAGAAGCATTCATCTACTAGGGTTTTTTTTTGTAAAACACTCTCTTTTAATCAAAGTTACCTTCTTTAATCTTTTTGTTGCATAGTCTCGTAGAATTCTTGTTTAACCTTTTTCACTCCCTCTCCCTAATTACTCTAGGCCTCCATCTGCCTAGAGTGAGCTTAGGGAGAGGTTCTACTTGTCACTATAATAGTAGTGTAGTGGATTAGTATAGAGAATTTTCTTACTATCAACAAACCCGACTTGTTCTCGTTATTTCAAAACCAAAAATATATATATATAAAACACCAAAAAGAAAGTGTTCCATCTTTAAGCAAGGGATTTTAATTTTGCAAACATTTGGCCTCCTTGGACGGCCCTAGTTACTCTCCTATCCAGGGATATAAACTTAAAATCGAAAGCGGATTTACGCATTGCAACGACACTAAATTGCCTAATTAACAAACCACGTATTTTCGTGATCAAATACTCCCTAAGCCTTAGACCCGATACTTAAGCTTCGCATTTTCCCCAACCTTTTGAGGATTATCTAAATCTTAGCAGGTACTTGAATTTTTAAGCCTAAGAGTCTAGCCCAAAAGGCCTAATATCAGCATTCCTACTAATCTCTTTTTGTGTCTCATCAGCACTTTTCTTCTTTTATTATTTTTCTCCTTGATGTGGTCTAGAACTTTGGTTAATTCCTTAATTTCTTACTAATGGCTATCTCATTTTCGTTTTCATTTTGTGCTCCTTTTTGTCTTTTTGCTCTTTTTCTCCTCATGATTATGTGGCTTACAAAACTTTCCTCCCTCCTCCATTTTTTGTTCTTTTTTATAATTTTTCTATTTTTTTTTGTGTTTTTGATATATGTGATTTTTTTTGTGAGAATCCTTCTGAATTTTTCTTGGTTTTGTATGTATGCACTTTATCACCCCCATGCCTAAGTTTTGCAATGTCCCATTATAAACGGAGGGTGTGAAACAGTATTGGGCTCAGGGGCTTAGAACAGGATACATTGGGTGTGTGAATGGGTCAGGAAGTGACTGATGCAGACGATTTCAAGATCTGGTATGTATACCAGAGGTGGGATCAATTGTCTAAGGCTAAACTCAAGGTGCAATAGACATGGAGTACAGGCGGATAATCAGATGGATCTCAGGTTTTTGGAATGATGGGTTGCTTCCCGTTAAGCGATAAATTCAACGCCTTCAGCCGAGAGGAACATGGGATGGAGAGGGAGTGGTCAAATCAGCGAAATTTGTAAAACAAGCACCTTGATTAAGAGCCTGGTTGGTCCAACCAGGTGCTTGTTAAGATCAGTGGGCTGATGATGCAGCCCAAACCCTATTAATTTGGTGGGTTGATAGATGTAGATCAACAGATGCGGAACCCACCATATGCAATGAAGTTCTGATGGATGTGGAAGTGAAAATTTGGGTTTAGGCTGAGTTAAATCAGCCTGGTCAAAGTAAGGCTCCGAAAAATGAATAGTGAATGTTGTGGAAACCCTACAGGGGTGATCAGAAAATGATGGATCATAATTTTTAGTCTGATCGATGCCCGATGCTCGGTATAGATGTGGAGTTGAATCATCTACAAATGGCTCAGTGAGAGGTGAATCAGAATAGAAATTGAGTCCGATTATGGGTCGAGGTTGAGAACGAGTTTTTATCGGTTCTGTATATATGGAAGAGGTGGCTTCTATGCGGATCGAGTATGAGGGCTCTTCTAGAAAGAAGTGACAGGTGGTATTATGTAGAGAGTCCTCATTTTCTCCGATATCATGGTTAGATTCAAGATCGTCGATGAGATTGCGAAAATCAAAATCTAAATGTGATTCGAGATCATGAGTTCCACCACATAATAGATCACATGATGTATATTCAGCAGCCTGACTAGGGTCTCGCCTAGATGTCCATTCTATGCTCAAATCGGTGTTCTTACTAGGTTCCAGTTCCAAGTTGGTAGGACAGACCCAATTAAAACCCCACTCATCCAACTCCTCGATTTCTGTATCGTAAATTGATGTGACTTCCGAAAAATCGATTTGTCTCTGAGGATGTTGGCGAGAGATATTCATCAAATAGAGGCCCAAAATTGTATTCTTCATTGAAAATTTGATTTTCTTCATACGGGGCCTCGTATTCTTCCCAATAGGTTTCAGATCCAGATTATAGGCTTGGGATGTGGGTTAAATCACTAGGATCCAAGTCTGAATTACCTTAGAAGGTCACCTTATCAGAATAAGGGGCGGAATTTACACCCTCGAGAGGTTCAGTTCTACTCTCATCAATGCAGGAGTTTTGGAATTCTAAGCTTGGTGAGTCATGGTCTAGGGTTGGCTCAACATTGTGTTCTCCTACAATTTCCCAACCTACTTCAATATTTCACATGTTATCTTCTATCTGGGTTGGGAATCCACAACCATTTTGTGCCTCAAGCCCAACATCTGGGGAATTAGATTGATCCTTGATATTGTCCCAAGATTGTTCATCCTCTGCTTTTGGCATATACGAGTATTTCTGATCGATAATTTATTTTAATAATCTCATTATCTCTTCCATTTTTTCAAGATCATCTTGGTGTTGTTCCCATAGTACAGGATTTGTCATGCATTGAAGGTATTCCAAATTGTGTAATTTTTCTATCTCTATGTATCCTGTGATGAGAATGTCTCAGGTTGACCCTTTTGTGGCTTCTGCCAATAACACATGGGCACAAGTTATGATGAAGGTTGTAGTTGTTGGGACATCAACCTAAATGTTTTCTTCTGGTGTTGAGGTTTTGTCTTCATTTTCAAAGAATTTCAGGGCATCCTCAATCATCCTATCTCTCATGGATCTCCAGGATTCAGGTTTCTTGAATGGTAGTCCTAAGTGGTTTGGCTGCATATTTGGATCAGGTGGTGGAATCAAGATGTAGAATCAGAGTTTGAATCAAGATGTATAATCAAGTTGTGAAGCAAGTAGATCTGAATAAAGTGTCCCACTGAAAATGTATGTGTGTGCTCTAAAGAGAAAAGATGAGGGACTGGAGATGTTCTTGACCCAATCGAGGCACCCAAAGATGTTGGATGACTATGGAGGTTCGAGGTGGATGATACCCCTGGATCAGAAGGTTGTCCACCTAAGAATTACCTGGGCAGATAGAGAGGGAGAGTCCCGCATAGACCCCTACACGGTAGAGCATCCCCACTGGTTACAGGGTTTCCCCCACCCGACCTCTCTTGTCACTGAGATTTTAGGTAGACCAGATTGTGGACCTTGACCTCTTAAGTCTACCACTTTTAAGATCAAAAGTGCTTAGGGTTTTCACTTAAACTGTAGATGTTTTGATTTGTGACCTAATTTCAAGGTTGGTTGACCCAAGGGGTCAACTTCACCTGACCTGCCCTAAAGATGGCAGAATGATTCTAGGTCAAGACCTAGAAATTACCTTAATTTGACTCCCAAGTTATTAGGTCCAAGATTTTAAGATTCAAGTGATTTTAGATCTCAATTCTTAGGGTTTGTCTTATTTAGATCTCTTCCATCAAGGGCTTGGGTAGAACATAAATGCAAGTGGGTTTATTTCCTTTTGAACAAGCATGTGTGACTAGCAGTCCAAAAACCCTACTGTTAAAACCCTAATTTGGTTTTATTTCCAATCCTCTTTTCTTTTCACAACAAAGTTCTCTTTGGACTTCAAAACAAGAAGTGTGTTGTCCGCAGAGATTAAGCGTGATTTCTATTAGGCACAAGAATTTTGTGGGATAGGATCTCTAAAAAATCGCTTCTACTTCAATAAGTTTTGAAAAATTTTTGCAAAATCAGGAAACCTTTGCCTTAAATATGGTAATTACTATAGAAAGAAGGAATTGATTCCTAAGTTGGTTTCTTCCTTTTCTCTTTCAATGATTAGGAGATGAATTTTATGGAAGAAGAGAGGTTACCTGCCCTGGAGAGGTTGACTTGCACCGGAGATTTCTTCTCTTGAAACACCTTGCAACATCACAACAAAATCATAGGGCAAGTTAGTGCTCAAATAGAATAAAAAATAATGCAGAGACTAGTGATAAATTGCGCGTTGCTCCCCAGCAACGGCACCAAAATGTTGACGAGGCGAGATCGTTGTTTTAAAAGATGTCACGTTGTAGTATAGATGAAATCGCCGCGAAAACAAATAAGAATTTAGTACTCGAAAACCAAGGTATCCGAGGTCGAACACAAGGAGCAAATGGAATTTAGTCACTAATATCAATAATGTAATTGAACACTTAGAGTTACTCAAAACCTAATTCAGAGTATAAATGCAAGAGTTTAGGAGTTAAAATTGTAGCAAAAATAGAAGATTTGGACGTCTGATTCTATAATCAGACGTATTAAAAAGATATCTCTCTTTTAGCTCTTATTTCCTTTCTTCTTCTTCAGCCTTCTCTTTTCTGCTTTCTTGCTTTCTTTCTTCTTCTCTTTGCCTTCTGCCTTTGGCCGTCTGCCACTTCTTCCTTGTCTCTTCTTTGCGGCTCCTTTCTTTGCTTTAGCCTTGCCTTTCTTCTTTCTCTTTCTTCTCTTGCACAGTGCCTTTCTCCTTCTTCCTCTGCAGTCTTCTTCTTCTACCTTGTTCTTTGTCCTTCTTTCTTCTTCTACTCTCTTTCTCTGACTTTGATTTCTTTCTTTCTTTCTTCTTTCTTCTTTCTTCTTTCTTCTTTCTTCTTTAGTCGCACCTCTACTACAGTGCTTCTCCTTCCCTTGGCTTCTGCCTTTCTTCTTCTTCCTTTTCCTTCCTTGGCTTCTGCCTTGATTTCCTTCTTCATCCTTTTCCTTAGCTCTCCTCTGACTTTCTCTTCTTCTCTTTGGCCTTCTATTTCTTTCTGCCTTCTCCTGCCCTTCTTCTTTCCTGAGGCTAAGTCTTTCCTTCCCTGCTTAACTTTCACCTTGCCTTAGCCTCAGCTGCACCTTCCTTTCCTTCTCCTCTTCTCCTTACCTACACACACTGAAGAGCAAAACCTACCCCTACCCTCCCGCACATCTCTCTCTCTATTTCTCTCTTAGGTATGCTCTCCCAGAGTCGGATAATCGGGTCGGGTTTCGCATGCCCAGGTCCAGGCGCATCGGCGTGGGTGTGATGCATGAGGAGTGCAAGGGGTAACTAGGTTAGTCAACCAGATCTGCGAGACAAAGGTTGCGGATGAGGCGTGTGTGTGTGAGGGTGAAGGACCTCACCCCGTGTACTGGAGGCAAACAACTGAAAACACAAATTCAATTGAAGGTGCTCACCACGCTCTTAAGTTCACGAGGTGGGACTAAAGTCCCACCCGCTTCTGCACTCGCGCTCGCAGGAGACCTTCACCCAATTGTTGCTGCTGGGTTGCTTGCCAAGCTAATCTCTTGGCTGGATTAGTTCGCACACTCAACCTGCACCTTCTAGGACTCTAACGCCTGGAGCACATGACTTGGAGCAAAGCTTGTGACCTTCTTGTTGCGTGCTTCAATGGCAGTAGCTGCTCAGATCTGAGATACACAAATACGGCCTTGCGGCCCCATTAAAACACAAAGGCGGTGGGTGGCAGGCTACAGGGCAGCCTAGGCATGCGTGCCTAGGTTTCCCTGTGGTCGTGCTTATGGGTTTGTTCGGTGGACGTTTAGGGAGGTGATGGCGGTAAATGGATGAGGGGAAGGTGACCAGTAGGTGATGGAGAAGGTAATGAGGTGTCTAGCGAGGTCTGTGGAGGTGCGGAGCAGTGGATGCGCCTCGCCAGTGGTCGGCCGGAGATGGAGAAAGTGGGGGGGTCTGTGGCTGCGAGGGGTCGAAAGTGGAAATAGAAAGAGGGGAAATGAAGAGGTGAGACAGGGAGTAATTCTAACCTAGCTACGTGGAAGAAGTGGGAGAGGAGGCGGCTAGCCGTTCTTGCTGCCGCAAGAGAAGATGATGTCCTGGGGAGGGGTGACGGCGACGATGATGGGGCTAGAGGTACGCGCACAAGTGTTGCACGATGCGGAAGAAGGTGGTGAAGGCGGCTCTGCCACTGGTATTGTGGCAGAGCGACGAGAAAGAGGAGGGGGGCTCGCCAGAGCTTGCTGGACCCCTGATTGGAGGAGAAGGGAGGAAATTGGGGTGATTCTTCGGCCAGGTCAAGCTGAAGAGATGTGACTGGAGGTGGTTGTGCTTTTATAATCGTTGGCAGGGACTCTTGTGCTTGGAAGACAAGCTTCCAAGCACATGAGTCATCGCCAGAGATGGAATGTGGAAGATACCCACATCTCTCGTGCATTTGCATGAGAGATTAGGTGCAAATCAGACCTTGCAATCTTGCTCAGATGGAAGGGAATTCCTCAGACAATCTCTCTTCCAAATTTGGGAGATCTCTGAGGAATCAGGGAGTAATCCCCCTCCATTCCTCGCCGGAGTAGGATTCCTCCCCATTAATGGTGGAGGGACCTGATTGTAAGAGTGGCGAGGAAGTTAGGGGGGTCCATGCAATGGTTTTCAAAAGATAGGGACCAGAATGTAATTAAGTGGACTATTTTGAAAAGTAGGTCAAGATGACCTCCCCTTAGGTCCAAATTTTGGTACAAAACTAATTTAGATCTAAGGAATCCAATGGTGAAGTTGGAGTTTAGGTTTGACTATTCATTTTACACAAAAACTCAAATTAGGTCAAATAATGAGTTAGGAACCTAACGTAGGTCAAAATAGGTTCCAAAGGCCAAATTGAATGTTCAAAACCCTAGGGGATATTTTTCCATGAATTATAGAGGTTTAGTTGACTTTTATCCTAACTAGAACCTTGTTAAATTAAGCGAGTCAGTTTTAGGGTTATAGAATGTCATTTAATTCTTAGCTATCACAATAACCCATTTCTGACTGGATCAACCCACTTTTTATCTTATTCTGACCATTTGACGTATATTTTGCCTCTGAGAAATTCCACTTATGTACTGCAATGGTAAAATTGCAGTTTTAACCTTTGTTTCATGTTTTCTTCTCAGAACATTAATTCTTTGAATTACGCCCTTCTCTAGGTTATGTAGGAGCTCTTAGTCTCTTTCGTAGGTCAAAATGAGCTAGTTAGGGCTCATGATGAGGCTCTCATCAGGTGCAATGAGCTTAGAGAGAATGGAGGGTAAAGGATATCTCAACCAAATTTGTATCAGTTACGTCAATGAACAGTTTGAGTCTCTGATCATTCACGACGAAGGGTTCAGAATCATGGCTGAGTGGACTGATTTCAATGGCTCCATTTCTAAAGATTTGTCAGACCAAGTGGGGTCCAATCAATTTTGATCACTATTTTCCTGGGAACAGTTTGAGTCTGGCATCGTAGAGTAGAACCTTTTGACCAGGATGAAAGATCTTTCTAAATATGTGTTTGTCGTGAAAGGCTTTAACCCGCTCTTTGTAAATTTACGAGTTCTCATACATGTCATGCAGAATTCATTGATCTCCCTCATTTGGAGCTTTCTATGGGTTCCAGCCCTAGAAAGATCTAGGTTGCAGTTCCGTACTGCCCAATAGGCTTTATGCTCCAATTCGACGGGGAGGTGACATGCCTTCCCATACACCAATTTGAAGGGAGACATACCTAATTCTGTCTTGTGGGTGGTCCAATAGGCCCACAAGGCTTCCGGAAGCCAGGATGACCAGTCCTTCCTATCAGGTCGAATAGTAACCTGGAGGATTTTCTTGATCTCTCTATTTGATAGCTCAACTATACCACTAGTTTGGGGGTGGTAAGGACTAGAGATTCAGTGTGACACCCCGTATTTGGTCATCAGTGACCTAAACTGAGCATTTGTGAAATGGGTCCCTCCATCAAAAATTATAGCACGTGGAATCTCGAACCGTGAGAAGATGTTCTGGTGAATGAATTTGATAATAACTTTATGATCATTGGTTCGGGTCGGAATGGCTTCGATCCATTTGGACACATAGTCAACAATGAGTAAAATGTACTCGAAGCTGTCTGAGATAGGGAAGGGTCTCATAAAATCAATCCCCCAAATGTCAAAAATTTCGCATACCAGAATCAGCTGTAAAGGCATCATATCACGATAGCTCATGTTGCCCAAGGTCTGGCAACGGGTACATGCCTTACAGTGATTGTATGCATCCTTGAAAATTGTGGGCCAATAGAAGCCGCACTGGAGGACTTTTGCTATGATTTTATGTCTTGAAATGTGTCCATAGCATGCCTAGTCATGGCAGAAAGAGAGTATGTCTTGGATTTTTGTTTCCACGACACATCGATGAATTATTTGATCAGCATCGATGCAGAAAAGATATGGGTCTTCCCAAAAGTAATACTTGGCACTGGAAAGCAATTTGTCCTTCTTGGCCTTCGGCCAATCGGACGGGGTCTGATGTGATGCCAAGTAGTTTACTATATCAGCAAACCATGGAAGTCCTGTGTTGATAGTCAGAAGGTGCTCATCAGGGAAATGTTCCGTGAAGGGTCCAGAAGGGTCGATGATCTCAGAAGGAAGGCAGGATAAGTGGTCAACTACCACGTTTTATTTTCTCATTTTGTCACGAATCTCGAGGTCAAATTCTTGCAACAACAAGATCCAGTGGATTAATCGAGGTTTCGCATCCTTCTTTGCAAGGAAATGCCTCACAGTTATGTGATCCGAGTAGATGATAACTCGGGAACCCAGGAGATAAGATATGAATTTTTCCAGGGCAAATACTACGGCTAGCATCTCTTTCTCAGTAATCGTGTAGTTACACTAAGCCTCGTCAAGTGTTTTGCTAGCGTAGTAAATGACCACGGTTTCCCATCAATTTTCTGCCCTAGTACCACTCCTACAGTGAAATCAGATGCATCGTACATAATCTCAAAGGGTTGAGACCAATTAAGGGACTGTAGGATTGGGGCTTGGGTAACTCGATCACGGAGGATCTCAAATGATTGAGTGCATTCCTTGGAGATTTCGAAAGGTACATCCTTGGAGAGAAGAGTGGTCAGGGGGCACGCGATTTTCGAAAATCAAGGATAAATCAACGGTAAAAATCGACATGCCCCAGAAAAGATCGGATGTCCTTGATCGAGCTAGGCATAGGGAGTTTGGAAATCAAGTTCACCTTGGCTCGATCGACTTGGATGCCATTCTTAGAAATCAGATGTCCCAGGACGATTCCTTCAGGCACCACGAAATGGCTCTTTTCCCAGGAAAGAACCAGGTTCACTTCAATGCATCGCATGAGGATTTGGACCAAGTGCAAGAGGAAATCGTCAAATGATGCTTCGAATACTAAAAAGTCATCCATGAAGACTTCCAGATAATCACCTACCATATCTGAGAATATGGCAAGCATGCACCGCTGAAAAGTCACGGCTGCATTGTAGAGACCGAACGGCATCCTTCGAAACACGTATGTCCTGAAGGGGCAGGTGAAGGTAGTCTTTTCTTGGTCCTCAGGATGGATTGCCACTTAGTTATAACCGGAGTACCCATCAAGAAAGCAGAAGAACCTATTTCCTACTAGTTTCTTGTGAATCTGATCAATAAACGGTAGTGGGAAATGATCCTTTTTTGTGGAGGAACTAAGTCTTCTGTAATCAATGCTGACTTTCCACAAGTTAGCCACACGGGTCAGTATGACTTGTTCGATTTTAGTCGTAATGACGGTGAGTCCTGCCTTCTTAGGCACAACCTGGGTTGGACTCACCCATCGACTGTTGGAGATCAGGTAGATGATCCATGCATCTAACCACTTAATGATCTCCTTTTTCACGACCTCCTGCAGATTAGGATTTAAACATCTCTACATTTCTCACAAAGGTCGTGTGCCCTCTTCAATGTAGATTCGGTGTGTAGTAAGAGGGACTAATGCCAGTCAAGTCATCGAGAGTCCATCCAGTGGCTCTACGATGTTGCTGGAGAATAGCAATCAGACGGGTTCTTGGTCAGGTGTGAGTCTGGAGTTGATAATCACAGGAAATGTTTGATTGGAACCCAAAAAGACATATTTCAGATGGTCGGGAAGAGGCTTGAGTTCCAGAATGGGGTTATTAGCAGCAACGGATGGTTCAGGGTGTGTGTTGGGAGCAAGGGAAGGAATTATGGGTGTATCTAGATCAGGGTCAGACTCCTCTGTTTGTGGGTTTTGATCTTCTAGTGGTTGATCGGGAATAATTAGGTTGTCCTTGATATACAGTTCATCAACCACGGCTTTGATATCACATATTTATTCTATAACACTGCAATTAATCCCTTGTTGGGCCTTAAAGATGTCAATCTTTACTGTTTGGTTCCCGAATTTTAGTACTATTTGGCCCTCCTCACAGTTTATATTAGCCCTAGCAGTGGCCAGAAAAGGTATCCCTAGTATAATCAGTGTATCCCTTGGGTTTTCAGGTGCATCAATATCCAAGACTATAAAATCCACTAGGAAGTAGAAATCTCGTACCCTGACAATGACATCCTCGAGTACTCCTTTAGGTGACTTGATAGATCGATCGGCTAACTGTAATGTCACCTCTGTCGATTTAAGCTCAGATTTCTAAAGGTGGTCAAGGAGGGATGTAGGTATTATGTTTATGGATGCACCTATATCTAATAAGGCTCTGTCGAATTGGGTATCACCAATAGTACATGAAATCAGGGGAGTACCTAAGTCTTTAGCCTTAGGTGGGAGTTTGCTCAAGATTACTGAGCTGGCTTGCTTTGACAGTACGACTAGACTCCTACTTTTGGTTCACGGCTTACGCTTGGGTGTACACACATCTTTTAGAAATCGTGCATAAGTCGGTACATGGCAAATTGCATCCATCAAAGGAATGTTTTTATGGACCTATTCAAAGAGCTTGACTAGATCCTCCTCAGGAGCGACGGGTTTGGTTATCCTCTTTCCCTTGGTTAAGTTCTCGGGAAATGGAACCTTGGTTGGTTCCTCTAGAATCGGTCCAGGTTTTTGATCTGGGATAGAGGTATCCTGGATAACTATCCTAGGGCTTGGGTTTCTACCAGGCTTGGAGTTGTTTGGATAGGGTGGGTCTTGAGTTGTTTTACCACTACGGGTTATTACAGAGTTTAGTCCTGCCTGGTTTTGGTTTGGGGTTGGTAAAATAGGTGGCTGTTGTTGAAATCCCATGTAAGATGTCGAAGCTTCCATCCCGTCTAGTGATGGAACAGAAGGGGCCTGATAAATCATATGTGCGTGGCCTGGATTTAGGTTCATAATGCACCTCTGGGTTGACACGTTATATTGATTTGGCAGAGGTTGCGAAGGGACTGTGCCAGGTTGGCAGGAATTCACCATCTGGGCAAGTTGATTGCGAACCTCTATGATCTCGTCCTTGTGCTATTTTTGTATTGCTGCATTCGTTTTCTGAATGTCAACTAGAGTTTGAAGGATAAGGGTCATTTGATCTGCTTGGTTTGGCCCAGATTGATAGGTGGGGTTGGGCTAAGGCTGAGGCAGCTGATATGGACAAGGAGCTTGTGGATGGGGTTGAGAAGGTGCTCTTTGATTTTGAGAATTTCCCGCCCACAAGAAGTTGGGATGATTCCGCCATCCAGGGTTGTAGGTATTGGAGAATGGGTCATTCTAGATGGCATTGAGCTCCTTGCAGGTTGAGGAGCCTCAGGAAAATCAGAGTGTAAGGGTTCAGAGTTCCCCCAACTAGAATAGATTGGATCGGAGGTCCCTCTGATCCTAGAGTCAGACGGGGGTGGATACGAGTCCATCCCCTAAGAAGATCGGTGATAGATATTCTACACAGTTTCCTTCACGAGCGGCGGCTGTGCAAATGAGTTTTGTGTAGAGGTGGCTCACTGCAGATGTCGAGTCAGCTCATCCACCTTCTTCCCTATGATAGAGACCTTTTCCAACCGACTGGCAATTAGCTCCAAGTCGATGGATGCGGACAGGCCCTGCGTCTCATGTGCTCTCCTAGGATTCGTCAATGCGTGGGCATTCGGCTGGTCGAATAAGCCCATGGATTCATTATTGATGGAGTTCACTCACATATTCTCGAGAATCTCCCACACCGTGTCCTCGTGTTGACCCATGATGTTTCCTCCGCAGGTTGCATTGACGAACAATCGAATGTCTTCACGGAGTTTCTGGTAAAAAGACTGGACTTGTTCCCATTTAGGAACTCCGTGATGGGGGCACTTTCGCATGAGATCCAAGAATTGGTCCCATGCCGCATGAAGTGGTTATCCTGATTGTTGAGTGAAGTGAGCGATCTGGTAGCGTAAGGCATTCGTTCGACCAATGGGGAAGAACTTTTTCAAAAATTCAGACTGGAGTTCAACCCATGTGTTGATCGGACATGTTTGAGTCTGATACCAATGAGCAGCCTTGTCCGTCAAGGAGAAGGAAAACATCTTCATGAGCAAAATATCTAGATTTTCTACATCTGACCCGAAGGTTTGGGCCAAATGTTTGAGTTATTTGATGTGCTGTAAGGGATCCTCGGAGTTAAGCCCATGGAATTTTGGTATGGCATGAATCATGTTGGGCTTGAGTTCAGAATCAGGAAATCCAGCCAAGATTTGGACTCAAGGCATGATTGCCACCACAGCGGGATTATAGTGATTCGCACATAGGACGCTGCGGTGGGTTTACAAAGTTTTGGAATAGATCATTCAAGCGCTGAAGTTGGTGTTCAAGGTTGTTCTCTTCTTCAATTGGTTGTGCCATGATGGAAGAAGAACTTGGTTCTGATGAATCAGAGGAGAGATCTATGTGGTGGGGTTGCTGCATAAACATGGTCGTCGAGGCTTGGCCTCAGCAGGAGTGGATTTCTAAAGGAGGTCTTAAGGATGGTCTTAAGGGCCTCCTACCAAACATGAACCGAAGGATTAGACGAGATTAGAATGTGCTGGACCCAATTGAGACACCCAAAAAATTTGGATGACTATAGAGGTTCGGGGCAGATGATACCCCTTAGTTAGAAAGGCCATCCACCTGAAAAATACCTGGGCAGCTAGAGAGGGAGAGTCTTGCAAAGACCCCTACACGGTAGAGCATCCCCATGAGTTATAGGGTTTCCCCCACCTGACCTCTCTTGTCACTGAGATTCCAGGTAGACCAGAATGGGGACCTTGACCTCTTAAGTCAACCACTTTTAATTAAGATCAAGTTGCTTAGGGTTCCACTTGAACTCTAGATCTTTGGAGTGCAAAAAGTGACCTAATTTCAAGGTTGGTTGACCCAAGGGATCAACTTCACCTCTTTGTCCTTTGAGAGCTTTGAGGTCCTTTCTTTTAGGGTTCAAGTGACTTAAGAGCTTGATTTTCTTAGGGTTTCTCTTGGATAAATCTCTTCAAACATGGCTTAGGCACACCTATTTTTGGAAATTTTGATTCTTTTACTTAGAGAAGATGTGTCTCTAAAAACCCCAGATTGGAATCCTTAAGTTGCCTCTACTTGGTCCAATTTAGTTGCCACAAAGATGGTATCTAGGGCTCAATCAAGAAGGTGCTAGCCCTAGATATCTTAAATGGATGCACAATTCAAAATGTGTTGAAATTAAAAGCAGGAAACTTTGGCAAATTACTAGATATGGAAAGCAGGTAGCCATAAATTGATTTTCTCTTTGTTTTCCTTTTCAGAATTGAGGGGATTAAGAGAGAGGGCTTCTGAGAAATTACCTACCCCTGGTGTGGTTGTTGTGCGGCTGTCTTCCCCTGAAACAATCACAACAGAAGAAATAGATCAACTTAGTATTGAATCAGAAGTTGTGATCAAAGTTTGTAAATTACTCGTTGCTCCCCGGCAACGGCACCAAAATGTTTAATCAAAAGCGATATCAATTTTGTAATTACTGTGTCGTAATATAGTTGAAACCTCTTCGAAAAACAAATGAAAGTTTATTACTCGAAGAATTATGAATCTGAGGTCGAACACGGGGAACAAATAGGGATTTGAAAACTAAGAACACAACTTTCAACTTGATGAAAATGTAATGATCAGTGAAGTTATGAAGTAACAAAAGGGTTTCAATGTATATAGAAGCTCAAAAATATGAAGATGAATGTAAAAATTAGATAATTTTCTCTGCTTTGCTTCTGGCTTGAGCTTTCTCTTTTTCTTCTTTCTTCTTCTTTCTCTGATTCTTCTGATTCGTCTCTTCTTCTATCTCTCTGATTCTAGCCTTGATTTCTTCTTCCTCACATCTTCTTCTTCCTTTCCTCTACTTGCTGACCTTGGCTTCTCTTTCTTTATGATTTTTGTTTCTCTGCTTCAAGCTTTCTTCTTTCTTAGCTTTTCTTGCTAAAGACTTCCTCTCCTTCCTTCTTCCTTGGCGACTTCACCCTTAGCTGTTGCTTCCTCTTCTTCCTTAGCTTCCTTCTTCCTCTTCTTGCTTCTTCTTCCCTTACGACTTCACCCTTAGCCCCTACTGAGGCTTCCTCTTCTTCCTTGGCTTCTGGCTTTCTAGCTTCCTCTTCTTCCGTGGCTTTGCCCTCCGGGAGAGCAAAACCTAACTCCTACCCTCCTGCAGACTCTTCTCTCTTTATTCTCTCTTAGGCTTGCTCTCCTAAAGCCTGCTCGGGTATATAGGTCGAGTCAGCGCGCCCATGACCAGGTGCACTGGCGTGGGTGGTGCATGAGGAGTATGGGGATAGTCTGGTCAGATACCAGGTCTGCATATTGTGGGGTCGTGGACGAGGTGGGAGTGGGTGAGTGGGACCTCACCCTGTGTCAGGAGGTGATAAGCCCCTGGTAGTTTTTCAATTTATGTTGCATCGCCCACTCTAAAGTTTCCGAGGTGGGACTAAATGTCCCACCCACTTCTCGCACTCTCCCGTAGCAAGTCCTCTTCTGATTGCTGAGGCTGCGGGGCTTTGGCCTTCAATAGATGGGCAGATGCTGATCGCGAAGGAAAATCGCACACCTGGGACTTGGTCTCCAGGCACCTAGAGGCTGCTTGCGAAGATAGCAAGCTTCTTCAAGCTTGCTTCAATGGTAGATAGGGCTCTTGTAACTGTCAACACGAATACAGCCTCACAGCCCTGTCAAATCACTTAGAGAGCTTCGCCGTGACACGACGAAGGTGGCTCGGGTGCTAGTGTGGTGCGGGATGGCCTGGGCGTGCGTGCCTAGATCGTTCTGTCACAGTGAAGTTGGGTGTGTTCAGGGGGAGTGAATGGAGGTTGTGGCGGTTAATGGAGAGGGGAAGATGATTAGTGGGATGAGGTGATGCTGTCGAGGTGGTTGGCGAGGCATGTGGGTGCGTGGAGTGGTGAATGCACCTCACCGATAGTCTGCCGAAGGTGGAGAAGCTGAGGGTGGTCTGTGGTTGTCAGGGTGTGAAAGTAGAAATTGATTAGGGGAAAAGAAAGAAAGAGTAGGTGAAGGAGACTTATCTGTGAGTGGCTGGACGAAGGGGGAGCAAAGGGCCAGATGGCGCGTATATGGTGTCGCCGAAGACGAAGACCCAGAGAGAGAGGCGACGACAATGAGAGGGAGAGGGCATTGTGCTTGGAAGGCAAGCTTCCAAGCACGGCAACCTCACTGAACTTGGAAGGTCGAGAGATACCCAAATCTCTCTTGTGTTCGCATGAGAGATTGGGTGGCAATCAGAGCTTGAGATTTGGTTCACACGATCAGGAATTCCTCAGAGAATCTCCCTTTCAAATTTGAGAGGGATTCTTTGAGGAATCAAGGAGATATCCTTCTTGAATCCTCGCTGGAGTAGGATTCCTCCACTGCAATGGAAGAGGGACCTAATTGCAAAGAACGACGAGGAAGCTAGTGGGGTATTTGCAATGGTTTTCAAAAGCAAGGGGTCTAAATGTAATTGGGTTCGACTGTTTTGCAAAGTAGGTCAAGGTGAACTCCCCTTAGATCTAAAATTTGGAAAAAGCCTAATTTGGACCCAAGGAATCCAATGGTAAAGTTGGATTTTAGGTTTGACCACGTTTGACTAGACATTTTGCATAAAAACCCAATTTAGGGCAAATGTTTGACTAGGATTCCTATTTAGGTCAAAATAGGTTCTAAAGGCCAAATTGAAGGTTCTAAACCCTAGAGGATATTTTTCCATGATTTTTAGGAGGTTTAGTTGAATTTTATCATGACCAAAACCTTGTTAAATTAAGTAGGTTTGTTTTTGGATTACAAGAAGTCATTTAATTCCCAAATTTCACATTAACCCTTTTTTGACTGGACTAACCAACTTTTTATCTTGTTAAGACCTTTTCGACCTATGTTTAGCCCATGAGAAATCCCCTTGTTGCACTGCAATGGTAAGATTGTAGTTTTACCCTTTGTTTCTTGCCTTTCTCTCAAAATAGTTATTCCTTGAATTAGGCCCTTTACTTGGTTATGTGGGAGCTTTTGTTCTCTTTTCTAGGTCAAAATGAGCTAGTTAAGGCTCATGATGGTATTCCGATCAGTCTGTACTACAACATATCAATCTTAAATATCGATTTCACGTATTAAAAATTTTGGTGCCATTGCCGGGGAGCAACGCGTAATTTGATCTCTTGATTGCAATATCTGATATGATATTAACTTGTTCTATCTATTTTGCTGTGATCTGTGCAGGGAATTTATCCAAGGAGTAAGATCAATCGTACAACAGCCACTCCAGGGGCAGGTAATCTCATTTTCCATCCTCATTAAGCCCCTGATTCTAAATAGCTAAAAGAAGAGAAAAATCAAGTAGGGCTAACTTGTATTCCATTCTTAGATTAATCATCACAAGTTGCCTGATTTGATTTGATTAGACAAACCCTAACCACAACACTTGCACCAACTTATGGTTTAAGGTATCTAGGGCTATCACCTTCTTTCTTGAGCCCTAGGTACCGCATTTAGAATCAATTAATTGGACCAATTAGAGACAACTAGGGTTTTGATGTTAGGGTTTTAGAGACACACTTGCTTAAAAAAGAATCAACCTTTACAAATAGTGTGTGTCTAAGCCTTGATTGAATCTACCTAATCAAGCAAACCCTAAAATCAGGCCCTAAATCAACTTGAATCTTAAAAAGTTGGAACCTAATAAGCTTAAAGGACAAACAGGTGAAGTTGACCCACCTTGTGGGGTCAACCAATCTTCAAATTAGGTCACCTTGCACAAAAGTATCTTAAAGTTCAAGTGGACTCATAAGCACCTTGCTCTTAACTTAAAATTGGTAAATTTAAGAGGTCAAGTCACCATTCTAGTCTACCTAGACCCTCAGTGACAAGGAAGGCCAGGTGGGGGAAACCCTGTAACTCATGGGGATGCTCTACCCTATTACTCTCCCTTCTTGGCTACCTAGGTAATTCTCAGGTGGACGACTTTCTAATCCAGGGGTATCATCCACCCTAAACCTCTATGGTCATCCAAAAATCTTTAGGTGCCTCGATTGGGTCCGTCTGAAATTCTATCTCATCTTCTCCATCAGTGTATGTTTGGGAGGAGGTCCTTAAGACAAACCTTGAAGCCTCCATTAGTTATTCACTCTCGTCAAGGCAAGGCCTCGACCTCCGTGTTTGTGTAACAACCTGATCATATTGACATTTCCTCTGATTCTAAGCCTGAACCTCCAATCACAAACATGGATCAACCAAAATGACCTAACTTTGAACCACAACAATTCTTTGATTTCAGAGATTAGATCAATGCCTTCATCAACCCACCATCACATCTCAAATGCGAGATCACTACAATCCCATGGAAGTGGAGATCGAACCACGAATTAGTATCCTCGCAGGAGGACCCGAGGTGGAGCTCAAGTCTAGTATGCTTCACATGACTCCAAAATTTCATGGCTTGAACTCCGAGGATCCATTCCAACACATCAAGTATCTGAAGCATCTGGCCCACACCTTTGGGGCAGACATGCAGAATCGAGATGACTTGCTTTTAAAAATCTTCTCCTTCTCTATAGCAGAGAAAGCCCCCTACTGGTTTCAAACTTATCCACACTCGATCAACACATGGGAAGAACTTCAAACCGTCTTCCTGCAAAAATTCTATCCCATTGGTCGTACAAACACTATGCGGCACCAAATCACGCACTTCTCCCAAGGAGCGGGAGAATCTCTACATGAGGCATGGGATCACTTTTTGGACCTCATGCACAAATGCCCCCATCATGATGTCCCAAAGTGGGAACAAGTCCAATCCTTTTACCATGGGCTCCATGATTATATCAAGCTATTTGTCAATGCAACCTGTGGTGGTTGCATCATGGGTCAGCATGAAGACAAGAATTGGGGAATTCTCGAGAACATGTGCGAGAACTCCTTGAACAATGAGTCACTGGGTGCGTACGATTGGACATCCACTCGTGCATCGACAAACAATCGGGGGATACACAAATCTCGAGGCCTTTCCACATCTGTTGACTTAAGGTTAGTAGCCAGTCAATTGGATAAGGTCTCTGGCATTGAGGAGAAGGTGGATGACAACACTGAACATCAACACAAGACCACTTATGCATCATAAAGCACATATACACCACCACCCTCAATTAGGGAAGCTGCACACAATATCTACCACTCTTCGAAGATGGATGCGTATCCACCCCCGTCAGATTATGGCTTCGGAGGAAACTCTAGGCCAACCTACCACAATTGGGGGAACTCTGAACCCTTGTACCCTAATTATTCTAGGGATCCTCAGACCATCGAGGATCTCCGCACCATCCAGAACAATCCCTTCTCAAATACCTACAACCTTGGATGGCGTAATCATCCAAACTTTGCGTGGTCAATGATAGCGAAATATGCATGATTTGTAAAAGCGGGTTTTTAAGGTTGTTGTAACACGCGAATCCACTTTCGCTTTTAAATTTATATCCTTAGATAGGGGAGTATCTAGGGTCGTCCAAGGAGGCCAAATGATTGCAATAGTGATTCTCTTGCTTGGAATACAATCTCAACTTTCTTTTTGGTATTTTTCAATATATCATTTTTTTTGTTTTAAATTAAGACAACATGCGGAATGGTGACGGGAAGGTGATTTACACTTCAATTTAAAATACTACTTCTAAGTGGCAAGTAGAGCCTCTCCCTAAGCTCACTCTAGGCAAGTGGAGGCCTAGAATAATTAGGGAGAGGGAGTGAGGAATGCTAAAAACAAGCAAATAGAAATGCAAACAAGAAATTGCAAAGAAGGCAACTAGATAATTAAAAAAAAGTGTTTAACAAAAATGCCTAGTAGAGGAATGCTTCTACTACTAGAAAATTGACATAAAGAAAGGAAAACACAAATCCTCTAGATAGATGGTGAAGAAGAGGGCTTCTTGCTCCAAGGTTGGTGGCTCCCAATCTTGAAAAGAGTCCTTCAACTCCTTCCTTGCAGTGCTCCGCCAAGGTGATGTCCTCCAAGGCAAGCCCTAAGGGGGCGTGCCCTAAGCTTCTCTCCAAGGGTGGACGTCCACCCTAGGTCCTTCTCCCTTGCCTGGCCATCCTTCTTGAAGTGGAAGAGTCCTCCTCCTTGGCGTGGCCCAAGTTGAAGAGAGTGGGGAGAAGAAGGCACCAAAAGGGCTGGTGATGTGCCCCTTTAATCTCCTTCTCTACTCCTTCTCCTTGGGCGTAGGTATAGGTGGATGTAGGTAGAAAAATACACTAATGGCGGATGCCCCCAAATGGTGGTAGGTGGTGGGTTTTTATAGAATAGGAAGGGGGCTAAGGTGTCCCTTGAAATGGAGGGCCAAGATGGAATGATGGAGGTGGTTAAGGATCCAATGGCCAAGGGTGTTTGGCGCCACCTTAAGAGGCACCAAGGGGGTAGTTATGGGGGTTGAAACCCCTTGATATTGGTGCCAAAATGGCTTCTAGAAGAGGGTCTAAGTTGGCGCCAAGAAGGATTCTAGAAGGGGGGTTAGGTGGATGGCTAGGATGGCTTATGTGGGTAGGTGTAGGGTGGATTAAGGGCTGAAAGTTGGCGCCAATAAAGAGGTGGTTAGGGGTAGTTTTTGGTGCCAACTTAAGGTGTCTTTTGGTGGAGATAATGGGGTGAAGGGATGGCTAGGAGGTGGCTCCAACTTGAGTAGAGTAGCTAGCTTAAGTAGGCTTAAGTTGGTGAAGCTAGCTAGGGTTGACT
This sequence comes from Thalassia testudinum, assembly GCA_037157565.1. Lineage (NCBI taxonomy): Eukaryota > Viridiplantae > Streptophyta > Magnoliopsida > Alismatales > Hydrocharitaceae > Thalassia > Thalassia testudinum. The sequence goes on from JAZHRO010000057.1 coordinate 48,215,106, forward strand.
TTGAAGGTGGTGGATGGCCAAGGAGCTGGTTGTTAGCTAAGCTAAGCTAAGATAAGCTAAGCTAAGCTAGCTTAGCTAATGGAGGAGTAGAGGAGAAGGTGTTGGAGCTAGGGTTTGGAGGGAGGAGCTGAGGAGGAGAAATCTGGAGCTGGAGCTGGAGCTGGCTGCTGCTGAAGAGGCTAGCATAGGGCTACTCTAGCTGGCTTAGCTTGCTAGTTCTTTGCTAGTTGATAAGCCAAGCTAAAGTGAGTTAGCTTCTACCAAAATAAGCTGAGGTGAGCTAGGTTTGGTGCTCCCTGGGAGAATCAAGCTGGTTGAGGCAGCTAAGGTAGCTTAGCTCAACTGAGTTGAGCTAAGCTGAGTCCCCGGGAGCTGGACTTGAGCTTCCTGAGCTGGGATGAATTCTTCTTCAGATGGCTGGAGCTGGATGTAGCAGGATCTGAGCTGGGGTGAACTCCTGTCAACTTAGCTGAGCTAGCTAGAGCTCCCTGTGGACTAGTGGGAGCTGAGATGAGCTAGACTCAGCTAAGTTGAGCTGGATCTGAGCTGACTTGAGCTAGGGTGAGCTAAGGTGAACTCTCTTGAGCTGCCATCCAGCTGAGATTAGCTGAATGGAGCTGGGATGAGCTAACCCTAGTTCAAGTAAGCTAGGTTCCAGCTGCGGTGAGCTGGATCAAGCTGAGGTGAGCTGGATCAAGCTGAGGTGAGCTGGATTAGGCTGAGTTCCAGCTAGTCTAGGCTTCTCCTTCACCATTTGCCTTCTTGAGTGCTAGGGTTTTAGGTATCTATATATCTGTACATCCCTAACACTCACAAAAACATATTAAAAAGACAATAAAAAATGCAATGCATGCCTAACCTATTTTATGCGTAAATGCAGCCCAAAAACCCGTTTGCGGAGTAAAATCCTAAGAGCTAGGTTTGTTTTAATGCATAAGAATGATGATAAACTGGTGTTTATCAGTCAAGAAATAACCCACATCCAAGACCTCAATTCTAACCCTGACCACAAAACCCACATCCTTATCAACCCATTCAACCAAGGCCCAATCAAAACTTCCAATTTGGACCACCTAAAGAAGAAAATAAGGTTAAAACTATAATTTTACCATCATAGCTTTAATGCAAAACAACCATGGGCATTTTCAGGGGGTAATTAAGGGTCAAATGGTCTTAAATATCCAACAAGTGGGTTAATACAGACAGAAAAGGGCTTTTGCGTGTTTTGAGAATTAAATGACTTTTGAAACCCTAAAAAAATAGCCGATTAATTAACTGAGATTTTGGTCATGATAAAATTCACCTAAACCCTCCAAAATTCATAGAAAAATATTCTCTAGGGTTTGGTACCGTCAATTTGACCATCAGAACCCATCTTGACCCAAAACAGAGTCTTAGACTGACATTTGCCCTAATTTGTGTAATTGTACAAATTACATACTCACCCTAGGTCAAAACCAAAACCAACTTTACCATTGGATTCACTAGGTCCAAATTAGGTTTGTGCCAAAATTTGGGCCAAATCAGAGATTATTTCAACCTAGTTTGCAATTTGGTCCTATCTGATTCTCTTATCTCACATATATGCCCTTAACTTTCAAAAACCTTGCAGATAGGCCCTCAACTTTGCCATCATTTTCACAAAAAGATCCCTACTGCCATGAATCCTATTCCTACAAACTCCGGCAACCTAAATTTAGCAAGTTCTCCTTGATTCCTTGACAAATCCCTCTCAGATTTGAAAGGGAAGTTCGTCAAGGAATTCCCTTCCTTTTAAGCCAATTCCTAAGCTCTCAAACCTTCCCAATCTCTCTTGTGAACGCATGAGAGATTAGGGTATCTTGTGATTTCTTTCTCCAGCAAGTTTTCCAAGCTTGGGAAGATTGCTTCCCAAGCCCAAAACTCCCTTCAGAGGCCTATAAAAGGTCCTCCAGATCAGACCAAACTTCCCACGCTTGTTCTCGGCTTGGAATACCCCTCCTTCCACCCTCCTTTTCAGCCAAGAAGCTCCACGACATCCGGCGACCTCCTCCAACTCCATTCCTCATCCGTTCGCAATACCAGTGACTGATCTACCTTTCTCTTCTTCCTTCGCACATCACAATACCTACAGCCGCTCCAATCTACATCTTCGTCGACGTCTCCTGCTCACCAGAGCCTTCATCTTCTCCAAAGCGGACATACCCCCGATAAGGAAAATCCTCCACTTTCTTCTGATTATCTTAGGCTAGATTAGTTCCTCTCTACTTTTAGGTTAGAATTCCCTCTTCTTATCCTTGTTTCGACCCTCGACGTTGCCAAACACCGTCACCTTCCTTCGCTCCAACCACACCTTCGACGAGGTTCCCCGCTCATTCCACTACTCCAAATGCCTCACCGACCACCTCACGACCTTCTCCACATCACCCTCTTCAAAACCCCCATCCTATTTCACCCTATTACACCCCCAACCGCTACACCGAACAACCTACCTCTAGACCTTCACTTCCATCACCATCTGGCCACCACAGCCACCTTCACGACACAGTGCACACACCACCACATCCTCCGTGCTTCGATGAAGCCTGCTGAACCTTTTGACGAGGCCGAAAGGCCATGTCCTTCATTTCAGGTCTTCGCTCCTTCAACCGCCATTACAGCAGCTTCGAGCGAAGCTTGAAGCCTTCTCCAGCCACGCAAGCTCCAGGTGATATGCCCAGGTTGTGCAGAGAGGTTCCAGGCAAAGCTCCAGGTTTTCAATTGACACCCACATCTACTACTGCTGCTCCAATTCCGTGAAGGCCATCCACTACAGCTGCACGCAAAGGAAGGGAGGTGGAATAGTCCCACTTCAGAAGCTGACGAGCTCCTGCACCAGCTTATATTGATTTTATGCTCAAGGGTTATCACCCCAGCAAGCACAGGGGGTGAGGTCCCCGCACGTGCCCCTCACGCATCTCACCCGCGATACCCTACTCGTGGGTCTGGCCAACTCGATAACCTGCCTAACCTAAGCACTCCTCGCTCACCACCCATGCTGATGAGCCTGGTCTCTAGTGCATTCTACCCAAATACCCGATAATCCAAGGCCCTGAGAGGGCGGATCATAGAGAGAGAAGGAGAGGAAAGCACGTGGGGGTAGGGGATTTTGCTCTCAGGACCAACGGTCGACACTTAGCTATTTAAGAAACCCCTCTCCCTTATGTTTGAAGAGAAAGTAGGAGAGGAAGCTAGTTGTGAAGAAGAAGAGAGAAGGCACAGCCACAGAAGAAAGAAAGAAGAAGGAGCTGAAGAGGAAGGGTGCCCTCTTAGCACTGTAGCAGCAAGTGATTTAAGTCGTCTAACTAGCTAAATAAACATCTGAGCATCATTTAAAGTGCACTGTGCACTTATATTGCATGGAATTTAATTGCTTAGTGCTATTGAGTTATTTGATGTAATTGTGAGGGGTAATTGGTGATTCAAATCACCATTTTACCCCATTCTTTTTGCATTCTTTGACATACACTTTCATTCATATTATCATTGCTTGGAATATTGTTATACATTGCTTATATATTTGTGTTGAATTGCAATCTTGAGAAGCATTTTTGCCAATTGATCCCTATGTTCGACCTCGGACTTTCATTCGAGTAAAAAAAATATATTTGTTTTTCACGCTGATTCAACCTATACTACAACGTGATGATCTTAAAACCCATTTTAGAGCGAACAACAAGTATCATTATCTAATTATCCAGAACTTAAGAGTCCTTGCACTAAACTTAGCGCACCAGTAGTCTCTCTACTTTCTTCTCACAAATATGAGGTGGATTTAATAGAAGATAATATGCCTGACTCACTATTAACTGTCCAAGGGTTCAGTAGACTAAAAATGCTTCTTCAAAGATCCATTACCCAGTCTACATGCAAGTGAAGTAACTGTACTGGATTCTAAACTTAAGAATTAATTTAAGAAGAAAATTTTTAATGACACCTCCTTGATAAAGATCTTTTGCTAGGGCTAACCAATTCAGCTCAAAAGAGTTTTTTTTTCTTTTATGATAATGCACCTAACCTAAATGCATGAATACTACCTAAAAATGCAAAATTCACCCCCCATACCTAAATCCTACAATGTCTTCATTCTAAAATTAAAACAGGGGGAGAAAGGAAAGAAAGCACTTGATGAGGCATTATTATGGATGTTGGGTTGCCTTCCAACTAGCACTGCATTTTCTGTCGACAGCCAGACTTATAGGGACCTGCAAGTCAGGTTCGAAACAGAAAGGGCTAAGCCGTAAAAATATGCGTAATAGCACGAACCTAGAAAATAGGTAGCCACGAATGTTGGTGAACTGATGATGCAATGTTATCCCAAATGCTCGCCAGAAGACATGAAAGCAGAGAACCTCGTAGGCTACCTGGGGAGGTCTAGGAATAACAAATAGAACATGAAAATGGACATCCCGAAACGGAATAAGTGGAGGATAACAAGGGTCCTCCAAAGAAGGAAGGGTTTTAAAAGATATATACATAATTATTTCAAACCCTTGAATGGCGAGACTAAAAGTACAAGCATCAATCCACACTCACCATTCTACGTGAGGATGTACTGGCCTGATATTCTCCACAAAAAGAATGTATATGAGTAGAGACCTGAGCTGAGGATTAGGTAAGGAATCTACAGGTTGCTTGAGTGATTGGGTAGTAACTATTAAGTCCAAAGAGGGCTTAGTCTATTTAGGTTACATTCCCAATAAGAATTCATCTTCCACATCCTTACCTAACTTCATTGTTTGATGAGCCTCCAACTGCTCCTCTACAATAGATGAGTCATGAATAGAATTCAATATCTCATTAGTAGACTCATGATCAACATGCTTTGATGACAGTTGGGTTTCCTAGGAACTAGTGAGATCAGAATTATCATCAAATCCATCCCTGAGTTTTTTCTTCTCAATTACATCCTTTCCAGGGACTTTGTGTGCTACTTCATTATCCTTAATATCTTTAGGAGGATTATTATCTTTAATGTTATGGAGAAAGCCTATATCAATGAATTCTTTATTCTTCTCGGGGCATAAATCCTCAATTGATGTATATTATCCCCGAGAGTCTCCCCTAGGCTTCCTACTATTGTGTTCATCCTCCAACATCAACTCCTGGTTTTGTGGAGGATAAATCAAAATCAAAAGAAGGGAGGAATCTCGATTTCACTAGACTATTTATATCCTCTGGCGGTAAGTCTTTAAATAACACATAATCACCTTGTGATTCACTCCAGATTCTAAGGCCGGGTTCCTCCATCGAGTTATCATCCTCCTCTAAAATAGACTTTTGTACCCCTGAGACCAAAATTGATCCAATTCATACTCCATTCCCTTAGGGTCACCTTCATTGGGCGCATTTAAATCCTCAGAATGTTGGATGGTAGGTGTTGATTCCCTAAGTGGAGGGTCAGGATTAGGCTCACTAAGGGTAGAATGGGGTTCCACTAGATGATTAATAAGGGAAGTGATATGAACAATATGACCTTGACCCGGGTTATCAGGGGTAAGGAAAATACCGTCATTAGGATCAAGGTCCTCAAGAGGTACCATCTTCCCTTTCTTTTGACTCCAATATAGCTCGGGTGGATAATCGCTAGGGCCATTTTCCACTAGTGGCCGTGTCTCATGGGGAGAGTCTAAGTGATAGATACTCAAAATGGGATCCCCATTGTCATTGGTTTCCTCAGAATTATTTTGATGATCACGATTGTACGGGTAGGGATCAGAATCACTAGTAAGAGAGTAGCTAAGCTGTCTAATTTCTTTATTCAATTGTTGACTATTCTGCATCATCTCGCCCATAGACTCCATCATTTCTTTTTGTTGTTTTTGCATTTCTATCATAAAAGAGGAGAGACTACTACTATCAGATTGGGGAGAATAGTCAATCTCATGCTTTGGTTGCCTATGGGTATCGGTTCAACCTCGATAAGGAAAATCATAAAGGGTGGGAGGGTTGGGTGTTTGTATAGTAGTGGGGATTCCAAGGGTTGACAATCCCGCTCCTAGGCTCTGCTCAAAAGTGGGAGTTATCGGGCCAGTACTCCCAAGATAGGAATATGAATGATCCCATAAATTGTCAATGTACCCATCAAAGGATGGATACGCTCAGGGCATGGGATCCTGCTTAAAATGATAGGAGTAAGGATAGTCCATTTCATTCAATTAAATGGTTTAAACTCTCTTAGGACTTAGATAGATTAAAAATAGAACTTCCTAGAGAGCTCTATCACACACACACCAAGCAAACATAAGGCAAGAGGTCTTATATTGATTTAAAGTTCTTTAAGTCCTCTTCCAACTCTTCAGCTTGGCCAAATATAGTCAAGACAGTGTTTCTCCATTCCCACGTATAAGAGAAATGAGGCACTTGAAATTTCTGGTCAATGACTGTTAAGAAGGTTGAGGTTAGTTTTAGTCCTTTTTGGGTGATCAATCAAGTTGTCAAGCAATTACGCACCATACATTGACCTTCGAGTGCCCTAAAGACATACACTTTATTGAGATGATATTCTGTAATGCTCAAGTAAAAAGGTACTCCAAGGATGGAACCAAGGAATGAAAGTAGGGTGAACCCTTCCTTTGAGGTGTTGCGTTAGCGGTGCCTCTTAACTACCCTTGAATTCCTTTAAGGGGTGTCACCCTCCTTAGAGTATCAAGTCACTTGGGCAAAAGTTAATACTACCATCACAAAGAGAGATAGGAGGGTTTGCACTGATAAAGAGATCAATGCCTATAGCCTTAAGGGTCCAAGTCCTAGTGCAATGCCTATAGTGCGTGCTCAGTGCAGGCAGTGTGCATCACACCGCGAAAAGTGATTTCTGTTTTGAAAATCACAGTCACGTTATTCAAACACTTCCTACTTATTTTTATTTCTTTTCAAGAAGTAATGTGACCACTTGATTAATATTTTCAAATCAGCTTAAATGGTCTTTTTTAATTATGTTCAAATGCAATGCGTGTGCTGATAACTGATGCACAAGAAATGACATACCTTACTCCAACTCTCTTCAATGTAGGATGTTTGCAATGCAAAAATAAAAGATAGATGCTGCTTATTCAATTCTAGATGGTCACCCTATAGATATGCAGCTTCTAGCAGGCAATTCGAATATATATATATAATAATAAGCAAACAAGCCTAATCTAACTAACTAACCAACATGCAGTTCAAACAATTTGAATAATCCTATAATCTAAATAAAATGGGAACACGCCCATGAAAATACACTCCTGCATACAAGTGCAATAAGCAATAAAAGCATTGGGAACAGGTTCCCAAAAATGGCCAATAAGGGTCCAAAAGACAGAAATTAAATGTCTAATGTCTATCTAGCCAAAATCTAAACTAAGATATACTGACTAAATCAAAAAAAGGCTCCTCTATACGCCAACAAGTGCATGGGATCAAGGCTCACAAGTACCTGTTGCTAGCGTCCAGGTGGCGTCAAGGTCCACCAAAATATTGTCTCCACCGTGTGCGCCCGCTGCGTTCATTTGTGTTTCTTGCACAGAAAGAGAACCAATGTCAATAATTTAGAAAAGCTTTCAAAATAGCTTAAAAATAATATAAATTCTCAAAAAAATTAATAGGCTTGTTTCCTCCTCGGCAACGATGCCATTTGAAAGAGTGATCTTCATTTTCAATAAAAATTTTAACATAAAAAGACTGTTGGTGCTAGAGCACCACGATCATTTGTTTTGATGATAACAAAACACGTGTTATTTAACATTTGCACTTGGAGTCTTAGATTTCAGGTCAATTGCAAATGTAGACGTGATTAGACGGAATTCGAGCTCGCATCCAGGACGGATTGGAGGAGCTCGACGGAGAACAGAGAAGATTCACGAGGAGCGATAGATTGAAGATGGAAGGACAAGAAGGATAGGATAGAATTCTGTTTATCTCTTTCTTGTACTCTTGTCTTTATTTTTCCTTGCTCTTTATTTCCTTAGAACATTATGTTAAAGAGCCTCAAAGTACCCTAACAGTAGTCCTAAGAACACCCGCACAACCCTAGGATACTTAGGTTTTCTGTAGAGAACTTAGAAAACCAATATAGGGTTCAAGCAGCACTTCTAGATGTCTAATTCCCAAATCAGATGTCTGATAAAGTGTTTTAAGACGTCTGACTGTTGATTCAGACGTTTGATAACTTTTAGGCTGGACATAACTAGTTCTGTCTGATGAAATTAGACGTCCAAACCTTAGACCAGACGTCTTATGAGACGTCTGATGACTTTGCCAGACGTCCAATTAGTGGACCATTGGCTCTCTTAGAATACACTCAAGGATATGACCGTTAGAGCCTTATCAGACGTCCTTAAGCCATTCCAGACGTCTGATAATTGACCGTTTTGCCTCGACTGACCCGAAAATCTCTTCTCAGAGATTTTCTAGCCGTTGCAAATCCATTCCCACGAAAGGGTAGGTTTCCAGACGCCCAGACATAGTGCCAGACGTCCTGTATGTCGTCTGATGGACTTGCGCTAGAACCTTGTTTAGATCTGATCCAAGTCAGGAAGAGACCCGCCGAAAATCAGATGTCTGACCTTATTTTCAGACGTCTGATGCTAGAATTAGACGTCTGATAACCCTGTCAGTGCAATGATTGTTCCTGATTTCGGGTTGATTCACTTGGGCTTTGCACCCAACTGCTATGGAACCTTTCCTAAGCCTTCCAAAGCCTTCCTAAGGCCTCTATAAATAGAGGGGAGCCTTTGACACACTCACACACACCTAGATACACAAGACACACCTTGGAATACACTTTCAAACCATTTTGTGTCTCTCTTGCTCTCTAAGCTCTAGTTCTACATCTTGATAGCATCAAGCTTTGCGCACCCACTCTCCCGCCGTAGTTCACGAGAGCGACGTAGCGTCGTCGTATTGTTCACGCATCCACATCGCCGACGCACTCCTTTCAAAGGGGAGTTTCCTAATTCCTATAGAAGCTAGGTTTAAAATTACTTTGTTGGCTCTATAGGATTTTTGTTTTATCTTTGTTATTTGGTTGGGTATTCGCTTTGCGAATTCCCGTCTCCTTCGAGGGACAAAATCCTTCTCGTGAAGAGAAGGGGTTGAGGAACGCTACCCTCGCACTTGTAGCGTGGTTGTATTTGAGGTTGAATCACCCTCATTTTAAGTGATTCGTTTAGTGGATTTTGATCAACTTGGTTGATCGGAAAATCCTAACTCGAGAGGGTTAGGTGGTGGTTTTCACCCGGTTTGGGTTTCCACCTAAAAAATACTTGTGTACTTGTGTGATTGTCTATTTTGTGAGGTTGTTTATATTTATTTCCGCAATTATTACGTCACCCCCTCCTGGTAGGGAATCTACAATTGGTATCAGAGCAGGTTCTTGCAAGATCAGAGTAACACCAGGCAAGAGATCAAATGGAGGGAAGCACATCAGCAATCCGAATCTCCGAGGGGCAGTCCACGTCCCGTCTTCCATTCTTTGATGGGAACAACTACCCCTACTGGAAGCTGCGGATGAAGACTTGGCTTCAAGCCAATGACTTCACGATTTGGGCCAGGTGCGAGACGCCATTTGAGATCCCAAAAAAACCTGCGGGAGGCTACTCGCAACAACAAATTCGCAAACTCTCTTTGAACGCGAAGACCATGAACGCCCTCTACTGCGCGCTTAGCTCGGAGGAGTTCAATAGAATCTCGCAATGCGCCACTGCATACGAGATTTGGCACACACTTGAGGTAACTCACGAAGGTACCTCTAAGGTAAAAACCTCTAAAATTAATTTACTTTCTCAAGAATTTGAATCTTTTTTTATGAAGCCTAACGAATCTTTAAGTGATATGAACACTAGGTTCACTCTCATTGTAAATAACTTGAAAGCTTTAGGGAAGACTTTCATCAAGGGGGAGCTTCAAGGGAAGCTTCTTCGTTCCCTTGGACCGGAATGGGAATAGAAAGTCACCGCCATCGAGGTGGCAAATGAAGTGGAGCTCAACATGGAAGATCTCCTAGGCAATCTAATGGCCTACGAGACAAAGTTGAAGCAGAAGAAGAAGGATACACCGGAGCCTAAACTGAAGAAGACTCTGGCCTTCAGAGCCGCGTCGGATAGCGAGGTAAGTTCCGACGACGAAGACTTTAGAATTTTACTTAAAAAAATTTCTAAGTTTTGTAGGGAATTAAAGAAAGAGAAGAAGGAGAGCCCGAGACGTTGCTACCACTGCAACGAGAAAGGGCACCTACGACCAGAGTGCCCTCTTCTCAAAAAGGAGAAGAAGAAGGAAAAGGAGAATAAATCTAAGAAGAAGGCGTTCCAAGCCACTTGGGACGATTCAAGCTCGGAGGAAGAAGAAGAAGAAAAAGAAGAAACCACTTGCTTTGGTTTCATGGCCAGAGGAAGCGACAGCGAAAGCGAAAGCGACTCAGACAAGGAGATAAGTTACGACTTATAAGAAGCTTTTAATGAACTTTTTGAAGTTAGTAAAGCACTTAAGATAGAAAATAAAAGCATGAAAAAGAATCTTAGCTTTCTTAAATCTGAAAATGATAGGTTAGAAATAAAACTTAAGGATCTAGAAGCTTGTCCTAAAAATGATAACCTATTATTAAAAAATCATAACCTCATCAATAAAAATAATAAATTGATTGAGGAAAATGTCAGTCTAAAAATAGAAATTTTTGATTTAAAGACTAAGATACATATTATAGAAAAAGAAATCGCATGTCTTAGGGAAAATTCTAACAAATTAATCAACAAAGTAGATAATTTTTATAGCCCTAAGGTTGAGAAAGGATCTCCGTCAAGGAGACCCGCTAATCGATCCGGATCCAAGCTCACTTGGATACCGAAGAAAAATTTGGAATCTTGTTTTGTAGGGTTCAGGGATAACTACAACACAAAGGACTGGACCTACAAACTAAAGGCTGGTCAACTCGAGTTAGGAGAACCAAGGAGTGGACCAACGAGGAGAACGAGAAGACCGATGAGACGGCGAACAAACGATGGACCCACCGCACGTCGACCACCAGATTGGAGGCAGGTGCCAATGCCTGGGCCTCCAACCTACGGATGGGAGCCCCATCCGATGTGGCATCCACCACCACCATTTGGCCCATTTTATTGGCCATGGTAGGTGAGGTAAAAACCATTTACCCTATCTTTCTATCATAAGCATTTAGATAGGGGAGGTAAAAAATTATAAGCTAATTGTCAATTTTTAAGGGGGAGATATAAGGTAGCTAAATTTCCTTTAGAAAGGGGGAGAAAAATAATAGCTATCCTGTTGTTATAAAAAAAAAAGAGGGAGGACATCACCTTTGCTAAAAGAAATTTATAGAAGAGCATGTTTTAAGGTGGAGTTATAGGAAATCAATTAAATCTTTTTGATAATGTCAAAAAGGGGGAGGATTTTTTTTGCATTATTATTTATGATTTTGTCATCATCAAAAAGGGGGAGATTGTTGGTGCTAGAGCACCACGATCATTTGTTTTGATGATAACAAAACACGTGTTATTTAACATTTGCACTTGGAGTCTTAGATTTCAGGTCAATTGCAAATGTAGACGTGATTAGATGGAATTCGAGCTCGCATCCAGGACGGATTGGAGGAGCTCGACGGAGAACAGAGAAGATTCGCGAGGAGCGATAGATTGAAGATGGAAGGACAAGAAGAATAGGATAGAATTCTGTTTATCTCTTTCTTGTACTCTTGTCTTTATTTTTTCTTGCTCTTTATTTCCTGAGAACATTATGTTAAAGAGCCTCAAAGTATCCTAACAGTAGTCTTAGGAACACCGACACAATACTAGGATACTTAGGTTTTCTGTAGAGAACTTAGAAAACCAATATAGGGTTCAAATAGCACTTCCAGACGTCTAATTCCCAAATCAGGCATCTGATAAAGTGTTTTAAGACGTCTGACTGTTGATTCAGATGTCTAATAACTTTTAGGCTGGACATAACTAGTTCTGTCTGATGAAATCAGACGTCTTATGAGACGTCTGATGACTTTGTCAGACGTCCAATTAGTGGACCGTTGGCTCTCTTAGAATACACTCAAGGATATGACCATTGGAGCCTTATCAGACGTCTGATAATTGACCGTTTTGCCTCGGCTGACCCGAAAATCTCTTCTCAGAGATTTTCTAGCCGTTGCAAATCCATTCGCACGAAAAAGTAGGTTTCCAGACATCCAGACATAGTGTCAGGCGTCCTGTATGTCGTCTGATGGACTTGCACTAGAACCCTGTTTAGATCTGATCCAAGTCAGGAAGAGACCCGCCCAAAATTAGACGTCTTAAAGTGATCTTCCAGACATTTGATGCTAGAATTAGACGTTTGATAACCCTGTCAGTGCAATGATTGTTCCTGATTTCGGGTTGATTCACTTGGGCTTTGCACCCAACTGCTATGGAACCTTTCCTAAGCCTTCCAAAGCCTTCCTAAGGCCTCTATAAATAGAGGGGAGCCTTTGACACACTCACACACACCTAGATACACAAGACACACCTTGGAATACACTTTCAAACCATTTTGTGTCTCTCTTGCTCTCTAAGCTCTAGTTCTACATCTTGATAGCATCAAGCTTTGCGCACCCACTCTCCCGCCGTAGTTCACGAGAGCGACGTAGCGTCGTCGTATTGTTCACGCATCCACATCGCCGATGCACTCCTTTCAAAGGGGAGTTTCCTAATTCCTATAGAAGCTAGGTTTAAAATTACTTTGTTGGCTCTATAGGATTTTTGTTTTATCTTTGTTATTTGGTTGGGTATTCGCTTTGCGAATTCCCGTCTCCTTCGAGGGATAAAATCCTTCTCGTGAAGAGAAGGGGTTGAGGAACGCTACCCTCGCACTTGTAGCATGGTTGTATTTGAGGTTGAATCACCCTCGTTTTAAGTGATTCGTTTAGTGGATTTTGATCAACTTGGTTGATCGGAAAATCTTAACTCGAGAGGGTTAGGTGGTGGTTTTCACCCGGTTTGGGTTTTCACCTAAAAAATACTTGTGTACTTGTGTGATTGTCTATTTTGTGAGATTATTTATATTTATTTCCGCAATTATTACGTCACCCCCTCCTGGTAGGGAATCTACAAAGACGTGTCGTTATAGTTCTTTGTGTAGTAGAAAATCATTTTTCAAAACATTTAATATTCAAAATCTAACCACAAAAATAGTTAGGTCATCTCCGCAGGGAGGAATTAGCCTATTAAAATAGTGAATGGTATCTCGTTTATTCGGGAAACTCAATATGTGTGCAAACTAACTGGTGCACTTGTTTTCAACATAAATTCTTGATTTAAATAATTAATCAAGAATACAGGTGTGCATATTCAAAATCACCACTATAGGAATAGAAGAATCTTGATATTGGTACAGGTAAAAACATGTTAATATTTATCTCTTCCAGAGTAGAGCCCAATCATATAATCAATAACTCATATTCTATATTCTTTATGAGAAGCATGCAACTCAAAGTAATTTAGATAACCAAGAGGGATCTCCATTCAATTCTACCTTAATATATTAAATCAAGAAAATAAATGAATAGTGTTTCTGCAATGACATAAGTTGTAATTTTTAATATGGCATGCATTGTAGAGAAACAGGGGAAAGGTTTCCCCTGCTCACATGCGCGGAGGAGGGGTTCGCCAGCCGTGAGTCTGGGCGGAGGAGACGTGCGGGAGGAGAGGCTAGCAACAGTGGTAGTGGCACGACCAGAGGTGGCAAGACGACGAAGGAGAACGTTGGCGATGGTGATGGCAGGTGGCGCTTGCGGGAATCATGGAGGGTAGCTGGAGGTGTGGATGGCCTCATGAGGGTGAGGCGAGGTCGATGGCGTTGATGGAACGAAGTTTCATCGTCGGGAGTGGTGGCTACGTGGAAGGGGGCGACGCTAGGATGGGTTATTTTTTGGGAAGATGCAGCAGGTGTGTGGAAAGGAAGAAGAGGAAGAAGAAGACATAGAAGAAGCAGGGGCAGGGGTGGGTTTTGCCAATGTGGTGGCATGCATGCAGCGCGCATGTGGCTGTGGAGTGATGGTGGCTGTGGTGGCATTGCACACGGGAGCTGCTCTATGGTGGGGGAGCTTTTTTGTTTGGAGAAGATGAAGGTGGTGACGGTTGATTGCGCAGCAATCGTAGGTATTAATTAACCTAAACTAGGCTGGGACTTACCATAAGTTAGGGTAATTCATGCATGCATAAGCATTACTAACACCTTTACTGCTTTCTTTTAGCTATGCATAAAATAATGCTATAATGTACCGATTAGGTGCATTATGTCAATTCCAGGTAATAAACTGATCAGAAGCTACATCTGAAGCTAGATCTAAAGCACGATCTAAAAAATAAAGAATAACTGGTGTTGCAGTAGAGATCGAGTGGAAGACCTAGATTAGATGCAGTAGATAATAATGTAAGGGAGTTAAGGTATGCTATTCTATTAAGTAGGAATAAAGCAATAAATTTTGAAGAACTTAGGTCCATCCTAACCCTAGCATAGCCTAGAAGCTTCCCCAAGCCTTAGCCACCCTTAGATTAGGTCACCACACCCTAAAAAACCTTAAAACCCTAATTCTAGCCTCTATCTGGACATCCAGATGAGTTATAGGACGTCCAGAACCCTTAGCCAACTCCCACACACCTTAAACCCACTTCTGCAGTGTCATTGGACATCCAGACACTTGGTCAGACATCCAATTTCTGCAGAATACCCAAGATAGAACCTAGAATCCCTCCTGACTCTGATTGCACGTCCAGAAAATAAGTCTGGACTTTTGATATTTCATTATAAGATGTTTGACACTATTATTTGACATCTGATACTGTACTCCAATTCCTGTTTCAGAATTTAAGCCTTGATCTTGGATCTCTAGCCCCCTAAACCCAATTCTAACACCAAAGGAACCTAAATTAAGGTTCCTTAACCCTAGTACATCACCTCTAAACCTCCCTAAGGACAAAATGAGGTCCTCACTAAACCTAATTGACTTGGATCTTAGTCAATTCCATCAGTCTATTCAATTAGACTAATTGAGTCCAATTGAGCTCTGATCTCAGCGCACACTGTCCAATTGGACTCAGTGAGAGTCCAATTGACCTAGACCTAACTTAATTGTGTTATTCTACTCTCAATTAAGTTTTCACATACCTAATTAAACTTGTATTATGTTTAATTGCACTTTACCTTAGTGAATTAGGATTTACAACCCTAATTTGAGACCTAACTTGACCTAAACCCACTAGAACCTAACCTAATCAACCAAGCCACCTAAGTTATGACCCTCACACACCCACACACACCATCCACACGAAAAGACCTAGCTTTGAGTTCTCTAGAACTCTCTACCATGTGTTGTTGCCTTGGTTGCTAAAATTAGCAACCAAGAGCCATTCAATTTTTAGATCCACGTTTGGTGGATATGAAAACCACCATCCATCCTCTCTCGCTTACTCTCTCATGAGCTCCCAACATAGGCCTTTCTAGAGAATTCCATAACTCTCTAGAGAGCTTCCCTTAGGTCCATAAAAAGACCTATGGGGTGGCCATTTGCACCCATCCACTCTTGGTTCCATTTAGCTTAGTTTCATTCCACATCCTCTCCACCTCCATGTCCACGAGTAGCTTCACCATGGCCACCACCACCTCCACGCCAAGATGCTGGATCACCTCTCCAACCTCTCTCCAAGGGCCAACCTAAGCACCATTGGCCACCCCTCTTTCTCCTCTCAACCAAATAAAGGCCATCAGAGCCACCTCCAAATGCCCTTATTTCTGCTAGATTAGATTATAGTTCTTCTTAGATTTACATGCTTTATTTACTGCTTAATAGTGTAGTTCCTTACTTCTCCCCTAATGATGCATGCAAAATCCCCCCATAGATTCATGTATGCAGTCGTTTTCTGATAGTGAATAGTTTTATTTCCCTATACAAGCATTCCTCTACCTGTGCCCTGCAACTCTGATATCATCATCATCTTTTATATATATAAATATATATGTTGAAAATCACCATGTGCCTAGTTATAATCTTTTGGTGTGATTGAAGTTGCATGTTTTAATTACTATCTTTTGGCAACTAGCATGTCGTACATCAATACGTAAATCACCATAAACTGGCATGAGATTTTAAGCAAGTAGAGCGAAAGAGGTCAATTTCAAATCTACATTTCCATAAATGCCACCCAGAGATGAACAATCGGGACTCCAAGTCTCATTATCTTTATAAATATTTTTGTTGATCGTATTGCGCACTATACTATGACATTTTTCTTATCAAAAACATACTTTGCGATTTCCAACAAAATGGCACCGTTGTCGTGAAGGCAACGTCATTTTTTATTTCGATCTTTTAAGCTATCACTGACAAATCTTCCTCTGCTTGTGTTTTTTATGTGCAAAAAATAGGAAAAAAGAGAATCTTCACCTACAACGAGCATAAATTAAAACAAAAATCAGGTGCACATCTCATCTTAGATTAGGATTTCCCTTCCTGAACCCTAGGTTAGATTTATTTGAAAAATGGAAAAAAAAACCTATTTATTTGCCTGAAAAAAAGAAAAAAAAATCTGGGTAGTTAGATTATGTTTCTTTTTGAATCCTAGGTTAGTTTTGAAAAAGAAAAAAAAATTGAAAATCCTTTGAGAAAAATGTCCTTTTTGAAAAAAAAAATGGTGGAAAGTTTGAATTTTAAACTCAAACACCTTTTCAAAGCTTTCTCACCAACCTCTAATTTTCAGCCAGACTTTAAATTCTGATTTAGAAATTCAATTGTTGAAAAATTAGTGAATGAAAAATTCTAAAATTTGGGTTAGACATTCATTTTCAAACCATCTTTCAAACGACACCATTCATTTAGAAAAGTATCAAGTACAAAATTTTTAAAAATTCACCAAGTGCAAGGGGGTCATACTAACCCAGATTTGAAAATTTTCAAAATTAAAAAATCAATTCTGAGTAATCCGCGAGTTTGTTTTGACTAAAAGTGGTGGGGTTTTGAAAGCTGATCTCATTAACTTTAATGTCCATGTTTTTCCTGAATTTTTGAAAATCATTTGATACTATTTCAAATTGAGAAATCGATCAGGGGTCAAAATTCCAGATCTATCCCCTTGACATTTAAAAATCTCTATAAATTCGATTGAATAGTAAAAATTACAAAAAAATATTCTCTGGAAAGATAATTGAAAAGTAAATCTTCTTGCAAAATTTTAACTTATTCTGATCCCAATTTTTATCACAGAATTGGTCTTAATTTCGTGGTCTGCTGAAGAAGAAAACAGAAAAACCCTAGAATTGCTTGAACCCTAGGTTACATCTTTAGGGTCACATTCTAGAGACCACATTTAGGCTAGTGACGTGAACATGTTTACACTACTTAAGATGTCTATTTATGCATGTTCTTAAGCATAGGATTGCATTGCATGATATAAATATTGCATAACATGCATCATCCTACATTTAGTGTAGTTTGAATAAAATGGAGGTTAATTGTCTCCTGTTATGTTCATGGATAGGGCAAATTTTTTATCGGGGTCTCGGATCGAAGATCCAAACGTACAGATGTGATCAAGGTGACGACTGGATTTGAACAACTCCATGATCACCTTAATCAGACATCTGTAGCATCAGATAGTGACCGAGGAACCCTAGAAGATCAAGGGCCAAGATTGTGTGAATCTACAGTTCAAACGATAGATCCGACCACATGGATGGATTTGGATCGACGATCGCAGCCTAACGGTGTGAAAATCGACTCAATCCGACAATCATGGCACCATCTACATCATCCAGAAGATGGACGACCAAGATGGTGCCACGTGGCGCCATCTTGGTCATCCACGTGGCGCCATCTCAGCCGTCCAACCGACCCTCAGGTCCGCTGCTGCCTCTCCAAAGAGAATCCAATGCACGATCTGGGCTGTTGGATCTTGATCCAACGGTCCTCAACGCGTGTTCAAAACTTTGGCCGCCCGGCCATCCACGCACGCAGCGCAGTAGATAAGGTGCTCAGCTACCTTCAGACGTGCGATCGATTTCTTGCGAGAGGGCGAGCGGCGTGGGCAAGCGGGTGCGGGCGAGCGTCGGATCATCATCGAACGACTGTGCGCACCTGATAGCCCCCACACGCTATTGCACGCGCAGCGAAGACGCGGCATCGAACGCGATGGGGCACGCAACACAGGCGGGTGGAGGTGCAATCTAAGCCATTCGATCTCGCAATCGGATGGCTGAGATCGACTGGACATGCACGTGCATTGAGCGCACGGGCAAGCGAGCGGGCGCGTGCGCGTCACCCACTACGCCCACGTTTGGACCTTTAGTGATGGTTTTATCCGTCACTAAAGGTCCTGAATTAATGTTTTAAGAGTTATAATGACCAAATTGCCCCCACTCCTTGCAACTTTAAAAGGAGACCCCCTCCACACGAAATTCTCATCCCTTCCTTCTCTTCTCTCCCTCTCCAAAGCTCAAGAGAAGCTTGTCCCACACCCAGGATGCTTCTTGAGAGATAAAGTCAATTTTTCTTCCCCCTTCGGAAGCGAATCCCGCGACGACGACGACGTGCTACCCCGTTCCCGTTCTTCCTGCTCGCCCTCCTTCATCCTGCTCCGTCCTCCTTCCAGGCATCGTCCCGTCCGACTCGTCCTCCAAGCGACCGTCAAGGAGGATATCTCTCTCCCCTTTCTTTTTACTGCTTTCTAGAATAGATTTACTACTTTCTAGTGTAATCATTTTCCCGCTTTCTAGTCGTAATGTTTAGTGTAATGAACACTCCTTTCGATAATGAATTTCGTGTGCATTCTATATCTCTTTTGATTTTTGTTTGTATTATTCTCTCTCCCTTATTCTCTCTCTCTCTTCTATTTATTGTAAATAGTTAGATAGTTCTAATCAATTAATTTACTTCGTGACAAATAAAACAAATGCGTAGTTTTTAAATCAAACATCCGCCTCCCTATGTTCGACCCGGGGTTTTTATTCTGGTATAAATTTTATTTGTTGAACATGAGTTTTTTGCTTTCATACTGCAACGACAGGTTTTTCAAAACCAAACATGTTAGCGTAGTAACTCACACGTTCAACAGCTAGCCTAGACTTTGTCAAGTCTAATGCTTAGCCGGTGAGCTTGGTCACCTTGTGAGCCACTCCCCATAAACCCCAACTGAAGAAAAATGGGCTAAAATTAATTTTAAAACATGAAATGAACCCGAATCCGTTGTCATACTACTAGGCATTTTCAATCTGTCTTTCCAAACCTAATGACTAAGTCTGTGGGGTAGTGTCAAACGACTGTGGCTAAGGGGCAATGGAACTGGAGGCGTAAGCCAAAGGAAGAACCTTCCCTTTAGTCCGCTCGTAACCAGACTGGCTGGGTTAGCTTGAGAGATGGAAATCACTTTCAGTCGATTGCACGACGAATTTTTTTCTTCAGGAATTAGAACTTAAAATGAAAAATCTGGTCATCTAATCATAAGGACCAGCTGATTGATGGGGATTTAGCCTTGTCTGGATTGGCTACACCAACCCAGGGGTTGGGTGGTGTATGTGAGGAAGGAGGTCACTCAGACCTCGACTGGTTAGACCTTGGGATCCACTCCCAAGGAGGTGAGTCACTTCACCTCGGCCATCTTCTCCCCCACCCTCTTCTTCAATCTGCTTAGCCACATTGGCTAACCCTAGATCTGGACCTAATCAGAATCCAGAAAAGCTGGACCCACGAGCTTATCTGAGAGCCTAGGTCATTGAATCAGCTCAACCTTGGGATCAAAACCCAAGGTGGCGAAGATGACTTTTCACTTCGCCTGATCCTTCTCCTCAGGTTACCGAAATGGTTAACCCATATCCTAACCTTGGATATTATGATCCATACCAGCTGATCCCTCAAAGGATCGCATCTTATTACCCAGGATAAGGATTTCATACTCCTACTTCTCACCCATGGAATATGGGTAGACCTAATTCACCCCCTGGAACCCCTAAAGAACTACCAGTGCATATGCAACCATATTATAGAATACAGAGAGCTATAGCTAGCGCTAAGGAGAAGGTTTCATTCTACCTACATGAAATCCAAGCTATCACTAAGCTGAACCAAAGACAAAGCTAGATTCCGTATCAACAAGCTGTGATGGAGCTCCTTCAGGGAATAGCAGGGATAACAAGGCTAATTGGACAAAATTGGGAAACTCAAGAACTACTGCTTTTGAGATATCAAGTGGAAAATAGCCTTGAAGACCTCAAAGAATCTGAAATGACTACGCTGGAAGGACACACAAAAGATTCTCAGGAGCAGATGCTGGAAGATCATTCAGGGGAAGAAGAATCTAGATAGGAGTAGGAAGTATGCCGAATGGGTTCGTCTAAGAACTCCATTCAGGAAATTGAGGGGAAAGGACTGATATCTCCAAGACTGAGCCACAATCGGAATATCCTAAATCCTGGGAGATACCTTTTGGGTTAGATAACCCAATCGAGATAAGGGAAGTATATCCAACTAAGGATATGGATCTTGAGGCAAACATTACATGCGACACTACTGATCAATCTAGGCCACTTCCCATTGTAGGTGAACCAGTGCTAGAGCCAACATCTTCTGATCTGCACTCTTCTTCTTTCACATACATACCTATTTCGGATGCTAGAGATTCTCAGAAGACACTTTCTATCCCTGATGCTGACATCAGAAGGCCAGAAGTAGCTATGGATGTTTTGACCGAAGAAATAAATATGCTACCTGAGGTAAGAATTACTGAGGAACCCAATGCATATGAGGGTGAATCTTTGAGTAGAATGAGCTGGGGATGCACCTATCATCCTAGTAAATCTAATGGATGGCTCGACTCAGAGCCTGAAGAGTTAGCTTCTGATGAATCAGATGTGAGTATGGACGAGGACAAAGTAATTTCTGATGAGGATTTTAGTGACCTCCCCACAGATCTTCTACTTTCACGGATACCCCCATATGATCCAGAGCCTAAAGAGGGCATGATCTTTGATGTCAATTATCGTTATGAGGATCCCTATGACTCAGATTTTCGTTCTGAGATACATTTTGATCTACTCCCTCAGTAACTTCCTACTAAATTGTGGGACATGATTAGCTGAATCAGCATCATGATCCCCTCTTTGATTATCCTCTATTTTCCACCACCACTCCACACTTTTTTATAGCTAGACCTTTTGGAGTAGGGGTGCACAATCATCTGGTTCGCATCTTCGAACCACTGATTCTAGGAGCATATGAGAACATCTTTCTCTTAATCTTAACCTGCTCCTATGCAAGAACTGATACATCTGATTGAGTTTCCGCCCAGCTAGAGGCATTAAACTCAACATCTACCTCACATTCTACCATCACCCTATACATAACCATTTTTATACATATCATATTTTTCCTTTAAGCATATTTCTCTTGCATATTGCATACTATCAAGTTGGCCGGTGTTGAACGTTAAAATTTCAGGAGCAATTCCAGGTGAATTCTACCCATTTACTCCCTGCTGTACTTATTTTCATTTATATTCATCATGAGGACATGCAAGAACTTAGGCATGGGGGGATAGATATGACAAAACTAAAAATTTTTATGCCAACATTTAGGAAAACCCCAGAGCTGCATGTCAAACGTACTTTAGGACCCTAAATAAAAGAACAACCGACTCCACCTCCAATGCTCGCATTGGAGCTAAAAATCATCCGCAACATCTACTTCCGAGTTACCAGCTCACCTTTTGTTCTAAATTTAGGGTCAAGCTGAATGTAACCCGAAAGGGAAAATCTCATGAAGTACGAATATAAGAGGTTACTTATTTATAGCATATATACATAGTGCATTAATGAATAAGATTATCCCATTAAGAGAATGCATTAGGGATTTTATCCTCCAGTTGATTCTTGTAATCTGAAATCCAGTACAATTTTTTACACACACGTAGAATTTGCAATGGATTCACGATGAAGACTGATAAACATCTTTAGTCTGTAGAGAAGAAGTAGTGCCTCTTCTCCTGAACCCCTGGATAGTGTTTTGGGAGTCAGGCAGATTTTCCTCCAAAAATCCACCAAATAGTGTGAGATGAGAGTAGAGTGTACGGGTGCTCTAAGATTAGTGCAAGGAATCTGAAATCCTAGATAATTAGTTGATGATACTCAGAGATAAGGCATAGTTTTCACTCTCGATTCCTGCGTATACATTTTGTGTGAATTTTGAGAGCCACCAAATAAGGAAAATACATGGAGAGAGAGTTTTCATAAAACTAGGGCAAAGGTGGATGGTTACGACCATTCTTTACAGAATCATCGGCTGAAGGAGGGTATTGATGTCAAATTTCAGAAATATACCATCCTATCCATCTCTTCCGGTGCCGTGAGTAGGCACTTCCACCAAATAAGCCACCCAATGTCTCTTGAGTACCACCAATCCCTAATAATGTCTCCTTAATAAAGTTCATGGATGTGTGCTAGTTGTGTTATGTTGAAAAAAAAAAGAAAGAGAAAAAAAACAAAAAAATGATGAAACAAAAGAAAAATTGAAAAAAAATTAGAAAAAGAAGAAAAAGCAAAAAAAAAGAGTGAATATTTAGTGTTTGTTGGGAAAAATCGTAGATCGCGTTTTTGACAGAAAAGGAATGCATCGTAGTATAGTCGCGAAGTACGATCTAACAAAGATATTATTTTGTAAAAATAACGAGACTTGAGTTCCAGTCGTTCGTCTCTGGGAGGCGTTGCTTTTACTTTTAAAATCGATCTTACTCTACTTTGTTTAGAATCGCATGTCGGTTCATGATTATTAAGTATTTAGGTATGACATGCTTAGTTGCAAGAATATTAGGAATTGGAAACAAGCAACTTGAATCACACAAAAAGAATGACAATTATTAAGCTCATGGTGATTTCAAACATATAGAGACAAATATATATATAAAAGCATTTTTCATTCATTCAGTGGGAGAGTTGTTTCACAAGGAAATCTCGAGGAAAGCTTATACATAAATGCTTGAAAATTAAACCTAACTACCAGAAAATGATTGCATACAAGAATCGATGGGGGGATTTCGCATGCATCATTGGGGGAGAAGTAAGACTATACTACTAAGTAGTAAATAAAAGCAGTAAATATACGAAAAGCTAAGCTACTAATCTAGCAGAAGGAAGGGCATTCGAAGGTGGTCTCCGATGGCCTTTGAGTGGATGAGAGGAGGGGTGGCCAATGGAGCTTAGGCTGACCCTTGGGGAGAGGTTGGGGAGCTGATCCAGCTTCCTGGCATGGAGATGGTGGCCTCTGATTGCACAGCAATCATGGGTCCTAATCAACCTAAATAATGTTTGAACCTATCTTAAATTGTGGATATTGCACTCATATCTTGCATATCATGCATTGCATCAGTCTATTTAGAATAAGATGAGATATCCTGCTAGTTAATGGTTTTTATTGCTATTTACAGATAATAAAGTGATCCAGGATGGATATAGTGGAATAAAGCAATAAAGGAAGAAGAAGACTGATCCAGATAAGAGGAGTGAGGAGGATAGCCTTATCCCTACCCTTAGAAACCCTAGGACGGCCTTCCCAAATCCAAAACAACCTCCATTAGGACACGTTAGCCTCAAAACCCAAACATGGATAGCACTATCCATGTTCCTATCCCTCTCCCAAACACTTAGGAACCAAAACCAACCTTAGAAAACATAAAACCCACTCTCCAGCACCTTTTAGGACGTCCAGACATCTGGCTGGATGTCTGATTTCTGCAGAATAACAATCCAGGAAACCAAAACTCATACTGACACAGAATTGGACGTTTAATTTAGTGTCCAAACATCCAATTTTGTAGCATAAGACGTCTGACCACTATCCTGGATATCTGATACTGCTTTCTGGTTCCTGATTTTGCTGTTGGAAGTCCTAGCTTGTCTATTTTGACCTAGGAACCCCACCGGACACCCTAGGAAACCTAAGTAGAGACCTCCTAAGCCTAGTCCACTATCCATAGCCCTACTTGTCCTATCCCTAACCCAATTGAACCATCCCATACCTAATTGGGTGCATCTATAGTTGATTGGGTGCACTTGAGCCTAATTAGATCCACCCAGGCTCTAATTAACTCATACCTATTAGGGTTACCCTAGCCTAATCACATGCACACATCTAATTAGACTTGACCTAGACCTAATTAGGTTCACTCCTACCCAATTAGACTTTCCTAAGCCTAATTAGGTCCACACCCACTTAATCTAGATTGACCCAACCTATTTAGCACCTAATCCTACCAAAACCCACAACCTAGCCCTATGAAAAACACACACCCACACACACATGCACACCTTCCCATTTTACTCCCACCAAACCCATGCACACTCTCTTGGAAACCCTAAAAACTTGTGTCAAACCTAGATCCAAAAATTGTGGCATTTGCTATTTTTGGAGCCACCAAAACTGGCAACCAAATGGAGCCTTCCATAAGGGCAAGGAGAGAGCTACGAAATTGGACCATATCTCCATACACTCCCCCATCCATACTCTCCACTCTAAAACTTGCTTCCACCCTCCAAAACCTCAAGGCCGTCCTCCTCATCCTCCTCCACGGCTCCATGGACGGCTAGCTAGAGAAGCTTCTCTCCAAAGCTTCAAGGACGACCATTGGTAGAGAAAGAGAGCAACACCCTCCTCTCTCCACTTGGGTGCACTAGCCCCCATCTTCTTCTTCTTCTTGGATGGCCATGAAGGCTCACCCATAGCCTCTTGTGGCCGGCCATCTCTTTTGGTAGGTGTGTAGACGGGTTTGCACACCCAAGGTCTAGCCTACACCCTCACACAAGGCCGATGGCCCTAGTGGCAACTTTCCGGCGTGAGGGATTTTCTTCTATTTATATGCTTTCTAGTGAAAATGATGTGTGATAATTTTTTATGCATAAATAATTTCATGATGCTTCTGTGATTGATTGTCCTCATGTTTGCTTGCCTATATGACACTTTAGTTTGTTCACACCATGCACGGCCACCATGTCCTCATTTAGATGCACATAGTCACTTAGGTTTTTGCTAGTTTATCTAGATTTAGGTTTCAATTCACTTTTTGAAATAAAAAAATCAAAAACACAAAAAGACAAAAATAGTAGCCTAGGTTAGATTTAGGTTATAAAAGCCGATCCAAATCTCGATTCGTTTTCACGCCTCCCAAAGACAAACGACTGGGATTCAAGTTCTAAAAAGAATAAAGATCTATGAGAGTTTCGTTATCACAAATATCTTTGACGAGTGGCTTTTGCGACTACACTACGATTTTCAACGATTTCAAAATACACGATTTCCACGCTCGCCAGCCTCCATGGTGGTGCTCAACTCGTGGAGGTGGAGTGGAGATGGGAGTGGCTAGCCTAGGTGGAATGAATGCCAAGGAAGTGAATGGGTGCAAATGGCCACCCATTGGAACTTTTTATAGACCTAAGGGAAGCTCTCTAAAGAATTATGGAATTCTCTAGAGAGGCCTATGGGGGGAGCTCATGGGAGAGTAAGAGAGAGAGGGTGGATGGTGGTTTTTAGATCCACCAAATGTGGATCTAAAAATTGAATGCCTCTTGGTTGCTATTTTTGGCAACCAAGGCAACCACACATGGTAGAGAGTTCTAGAGAACTCTAGGCTAGGTATTTTCATGTGGATGGTGTGTGTGGGTGTGTGTGGGTCAAAACTTAGGTGGCTAGGTTGATTAGGTTAGGTTCTAGTGGGTTTATGTCAAGGTATGTCTCAAATTAGGGTTATAAACCCTAATTCACTAAGGTAAAGTGCAATTAAACTTAATACAAGTTTAATTGGGTGTGTGAACACTTAATTGAGAGTAAAATAACTTAATTAATTTAGGTCTAGGTCAATTGGACTCTCACTGAATCCAATTGGACAGTGTGTGCTGAGATCAGGGCTCAATTGGACTCAATGAGTCCAATTGAATAGGCTGATGGAATTGACTAAGATCCAAGTCAATTAGGTTTCGTGAGGACCTAATTAGGTCCTTAGGGAGGTCTAGAGGTGATGTAGTAGGGTTAAGGCACCTTAATTTAGGTTCCTATGGGGTTGGAATTGGGTTCAGGGACCTAGAGATCCAAGATCAAGGCTTAAATCTCAAAATAGGAATTGGAGAGCAGTATCAGACATCTAATAATAGAATAAGACATCTTATACTCAAAAATCAGAAGTCCAGACTTGTTTTTTGGATGTCCAATCAAAGTCAGGAAGGATTTCGGATTCTGTTTTGGGTATTCTACAGAAATTGGACGTCTGACAAAGTGTCTGGACGTCCAATAACACTGTAGAAGTGGGTTTGAAGTGTGCAGGAGATGGCTAAGGGTCCTGGACATCCTATAACTTATCTGGATGTCCAGATAAGGGTTGGAACTAGGGTTTTAGGGCTTCCTAGGGTGTTGTGACCTAATCTAAGGGTGGCTAACGCTTGGGGAGGTCTCTAGGCTATCCTAGGGCTAGGATGGACCTAAGCTGTTCACATTTTACTACTTTATTTCTACTTAATAGAATAGAAAACATTTAACCTGCTCACATTATTATTTCTACATCTAAACTAGGGCTTCTGCTCCAACTCTGCTACAACTCCCGTTATTTCAAATCCAGCTTCAGATCCTGCTCCAGATCCAGCTCCAGATCTGCTTTTTGCCTGCAATCAACATAATGCACTTAATCAGCACATTACAACATTATTTCATGCATAACTAAAGAACAGCAGTAAAGATGCCGATAATGCGTATGTATGCGTGGATAGCCTTAACTTATTCTAAGTCCTAGCTTAATCTAGGTCAATTAAGACCTATGATTGCTGCGCAATCATACCCCCATGCCTAAATCTTGCTAATCCCTAGCAAATGTAAGACTAAATTATTTACAGCAAGGGTCCCTAAGGGACTGATTATTTTATCAAGTGTATGCCTCGAGATTTTTCTCCTTTTTGTTTTCATCCTATATTTTAGAAATCCTAACAAATGTGAAAGTGCAGCTATGTAGCTTTTGCAACGGATTCGAGTGAAAAACTGATTCACCTCTAAAGCCTGTACTCGACCCCTAGTAAAATTCTAGCAGGATAGGCGGTCTTCTTCCCTTGAGTTATTCAAAATATTCTATGAATTTCACCCTGGCTTTGGGCTTAGGTAGAGAATCTCTGAGAGAAAGGATTATATATTTGGTGGCTCATTCTCACTGGTGCTACATAGAGATTAGTACTACAGAATCCAGATTCCCGGATTACTAAGTAACTCAACTTAGAGAAAGATGAGAAAAACTATGCTCTCTTTGATTCCTTTGTATTCATTCTCTCTTACTCTTTTTCTTTCTTTTTCTTAGAGCTCACAACCTCACCAGATTCACACATAGGATCTGTATTTGGTGGTCTCACTAGGCATTAACACTTTAACTGAGTTCTCATAACCCTAACAATAAGTCGGGATTCCTCAACCAGTATTCGGGCGGTCAGAAACACAGGAAAAATAGGTTAAGGCCATATTTGGTGGAGCTCAATTTTATTTGGTGATATTGCCTTGATAAACACTAAATATTCATTCTTTTCTTCCTTTTTTTTTTCTTTTTCTATTTTTTTTCAATTTTTCTTTCTTTTCATCATTCTTTTTCTTTTTCTTTTTCTCTCTTTTTTTTTTTCAATGTCACACAACTAGCAAACATCCATGAACTTTATTGAGGAGGCATTATTAGGGATTGGTGGTACTCAAGAGACATTGGGTGGCTTATTTGGTGGAAGTGCCTACTCACGGCACTGGGAAAGATGGATAGAACGGTGTATTTCTGACCTTGACATCAATACCCTCCTTCAGCCGAGGATTCCGTAAAGAATGGTTGTAACCATCCACCTTTGCCCTAGTTTTATGAAAACTCGCTCTCTGCGTATTTGCCTTATTTGGTGGGTCTCAAATTTCACTCAAAATGTATATGCAAGAATCGAGAGCGGAAACTATGCCTTATCTCAAAGTATCATCACCTAATTATCTAGGATTCCAGATTCCTCGCGCTAATCTTAGAGCACCAGTACACTCTACTCTCATCTCACACTATTTGGTGGATTTTTAGAGGAAAATCTGCCTGACTCCCAAAACACTATCCAAGGGTTCAGGAAAAGAAGCATTGCTTCTTCTCGACAGACTGAAGATGTTTATCAGCCTTCACTATGAATCCATTGCAAATTCTACGTGTGTGTGAAAAGTTGTACTGGATTCCAGATTACAGGAATCAACTAAAGGATAAAACCCCTAATGCATTCTCTTAATAAAAAAATCTTATTCATGAATGCAATATCTATATATTCTATAAACATGTAACCTCATATAATTTGTACTTCGTGAATTTCCCGTATGGGGTTACAATCAGCTTGACCCTAAATTTAGAACAAAAGGTGAGCGAGTGAGTCAGAAGTGGCTATTGCGAATGATTTCTAGCTCCATTGCGAGCTTTGGAGGTGGAGTCGGTTGTTCTTTTATTTAAGGTCCTAAAGTATGTTTTATATGCAGCTCCAAGGTTTTCCTAAGTGTTGACAAAAAATTTTTTAGTTTTTCTGTATCTACCCCCCCAAGCCTAAGTTCTTGCATGTCCTCATGCATGAATGTAAAAGAAAATAAATTCGACAGAGGATGAGTGGGTAGAAGTCACCTGGAATTGCTCCTGAAACTATACATTCAGCACCGGCCAACTTATTAGCGTTCACTATACAAAAAGGAAATATGCTACAAGAAAAATATGCTATGTATACAAATGGTTATATATAAATGATAGTGGAATGTGGAGTGAATGGTATCTATACGTGCTAAGTTTAACGCCTCCAGCTGGGCGAGTACTCAATCAGATGTGTCATTTCTAGCATAGGAGCCGACTAAGATTAAGACAAAGATGTGCTCATATGCTCCTAAGATCAGTGGTCCAGAGATGCAAACCAGCTGATTGTCCACCCCTACTCCATAAAGTCTAGTTACAAGTGTGGAGTGGGTACGGGCTTCAATTTGATCATGGGTGGGTCTGAGTCAAAAATGGGAGTGGGAGGAGCAAACTTGAAGGTGGGAATCTGCTGATCCATGTGCACGTGAATTCTTGCTGAGTCGCTCCCTGTGAAATCGGTTGTGACTGCGTTAACGGGAAACCCGTTAGCTATAATCACGTCTTCCTGCAATAATAGGGGTGATTCAGTAATATATGGATCAAGATAGCTGGATTCAGGGGTGCTGTGGTCAGAAGCACACCGCAAATAGTCAAATCCTCGGGGAGATATGTGTAATACAGTGGTTTCAATCCCGTGTGGATCGAGGTCCGAGAACCCTGATAGTGTATACGAATGAGACATTGGGTCGTCACAAAGGAGCCCAATGTTACCACAGTAAGCCGAATCTTCGTCTTCACCATCCTCCTCTATTCGATCATAGTCGAAATTCTTTGTTGCCCTAAATATTTCTACTCAAAGTCGCTCATTTCCTAGGGAAATCTCCATAGAACCGAATGCACAATCGATGTTCGCTCGGGCAGTCTCCAAAAATGGGCGACCCAAAATAATTGGTGCATCTCGGAGATTAGGAGGAACTTCCATATCAAGAATGAAAAAATCTGCAGGAAAGCAAAACCTGCGGACTTTCACGATCATGTTCTCAACCACCCCCCTCGGTGTTTTGACTGATCTGTCAACCAGCTAAATCGTAACCGAGGTGGGTTTCAACTCCCAAAATTGAAATCGATCAAATACAGTGGTGGGAGTTAGGTTATGGACGAACCCAAATCTAGAAGGGCCCAATCAAATGGAGAATCCTGCAAAAAGCAAGATATGAGTGGGGTGTCAAGGTCTTTCTTCTTCGAAGGTAGGCCAGCTAGAATCATGACGCTAGCTTCTTTCGACAATATCGCCTGTCGTCCAATTCTCGGCTGTCGCTTCGAGGTACAATAGTCCTTGAAGAACCTAGCGACAGTGGGAAAGTGATCGATAGCCTTGAGAAGGGGGACCTGAATATGTACTTCCTTAAACATCGATTTCAGGTCCTCAAAATTCCGCGTGTCCTTTTTCCATACTACATTTCATGTCAGAGCCACAGGAAAAGGGACAGGAATCTCAGGGTTAGGTGGCCTCCTACCCTTATCTACCGTAGGTGGCTCCCGAGATGATGGAGTCAAATATGCCTGCGGTGAAGGGTGGGAAAAATCAGAACCCGCCTACCTAGATGGTGGGTCGAATGTCTTCCTTTCGCTCCGCAATGAGACAGCGTGTGCATTGGCTTGCTATCCACGAGGTGGTGGGGGAGCGGATGGGGAAAAATATGCGGGATTCTGCAAAGGTGGTTGGCCTTGCGCGTAACCGGGTGGTGCAGGAGGCGCCTGTAGTATGGCTTGTGCCTATCCCTGCGGTGCCTGAAACCTAGGCGGGGTGCCCTCGTTCTACACATATCCAAGATTCGGGATGGGTTGGGAGGCCAAGGCTCCCTGAGTCCTATGCTCCTGCAACAGCTGGTTCTGCTTATTCTATATGGTCTGAATCTGATCAGCCATCGCCTTCATTATCTGCAAGCTATCTTGTGTAGATTTCCTCATCAATTCTTGCAGCTCCTCTTTCAGCGCCTTCAAAGGGTCAACCTGCTTTGGAGGGTGGTTGGTAGCTTGGTGTAGCGGCCGGTATAATGAGCAGGGTTGCTGCTGCTGAGGTGGGAATGGCTGCTGCCTAGGATACGTGTTTTGCGCATTCCTGTATTGCCTAGTCGGGTAGTGTGGATATTGATGTGGTCTCTGTGAATTACGAGACCAGGAGAAGTTCATATGCTGGCGCCAACCAGGGTTATACATCTCTGAGTACCAGTTATTACGCCCGTATCATTAGATAGCGCTGACATCCTCGTAGGCCGAAAATATCTGAGACGTATATCAATCAAGGGGATATGCATTATAATCTGCGGGTGGTGCATAACCCTGGTCGTAAGGTGCCAGATTTGGATTATTCACGGGATCCTGATATGCGGGATCTCGTAAACACGGAGAAGATGCATCCCGAGTGAGTAGATTAACTTGAGCAGGTGAGGCTCGGGGCGCATAGGAGGATCTTACGGCGGCAGAGCTAGAGTCGGACTAACCTTGACTGATCTGGTCAATCTTCGTCTCAGTTAGGTTTATTCTATCCAGCTGCTTGATGATGATATCCATGTCGGCACGAATAGAATTGGTGTGAGCCTCGTGGAAACCAACCCGCTGCTGACCAGGCTGCTGGAACTGGTTCATAGATGCGGCATTCATCGAGTTCTCCGCTAATGATTCGAACAACTCAAATGTGTTGTTCTCATCGTTTACAAGAAAATTCCCGCCGCTAAATGCATCGGCCAAATATGGATGTGTATCATCCAGCCCATGGTAAAAAATCTAGGCTAAGTGCCATCTGGGTATACCATGATGCGGGCATTTCCAGAGAAGGTCGTGAAATCTATCCCATGCTTCATGTAATTTATCCCCAGCTCCCTGGGAGAAAGTCGTGATTGCACGCCGCATTGCATTTGTTCGATCGATTAGGAAGAACTTTTGCAGGAATTCATGTCGTAATTCCGACTAGGTTCCAATTGGTTTCCCAATAGTCTTGAACCAGTATGAAGCTTTGTCCCTTAGAGAGAACGGGAAAAGCTACATCAGAACGATCCTGAGATCAATATTCCTGGGTCAGATTGTTTCAGCGAGTCTACTCAGGTCCTCAAGGTGCTAGAATGGATCTTCGCTTGAGTTCCCGTAGAAATGAGTGCTAATCAACCAAATTACATTGGGCTTGAGCTCAAACGCGTCTCTGCCTGTGGGAATTCTGACTAGCAGTGCGACGATAGGTGCGGCAGGGTCGTAGAAATCCTGTAGTTGTTCTCCTTGTGGCAGGTGATGCATCCTATCAAGCGCCGTCAGAATACAATCCATGCTCTGCTGATGCCGTTCCTCAGATTAGACGACCCGGGCTTCCAGACGAGCCATCGGGTCCAGATTCTCAATGTCCTGACCCGGTCTAGGTCCAGGTCTAGGATTTGCCATGGTGGCTCTTGGAGTAGAAGAAATGGGGGTAGAAGATGGTCTGAGCGAGTTGACTTGCCTCCTTGGGAGTGGTTCCCAAGGTCCAACCAAGTGAGGTCGAAGTGACCTCCTTCCGTGCATACACTGCCCAACCCCTGGGTTGGTGTAGCCACACAGGACAAAGCTAAGGCCCTGTCAATCAAATGGTCCTTATAGATCAGGTGACCAGATTTTTCATTATGGATTTAAATTCCTGAAGATAAGTTCGTCGTACAACCGACTGAAAGTTAATCCCACCTCTCAAGCTAACCCAGCCAGTCTGGTTACGAGGGGACTAAGGGGAAGGTTCTTCCTTTGGCTTACACCTCCGGTTCTGTTGACCCTCGAGCCGCGGTCGTTTGACACTACCCCACAGACTTAGTCACCAGGGTTGGTAAGAGAGATTAAACTCACCCAGTAGTACGACAACGAACTCGGGTTGATTTCGTATTTTAATGTTAATTTTAACCGATTTTCTTCAGTGGGGTTTGTTGGTGCTAGAGCACCACGATCATTTTTTTGATGATAACAAAACACGTGTTATTTAACATTTGCAATTTGAGTCCTAGATTTCAGGTCAATTGCAAATGTGGACGTGTTTAGACGGAACTCGAGCTCGCATCCAGGATGGATTGGAGGAGCTTAATGAAGAACAGAGGAGGTTCGCGTGGAGTGACAGATTGAAGATAGAAGACAAGAAGAATATGATAGATTTTTTTTAATCCTTTCTTGTATCTCTTGTCTTTATTTTCTTGCTCTTATTTTCCTTAGAATATTATGTTAAAGAGCCTCAAAGTACCCTAACAGTAGTCCTAGGAACATCGGCACAACCCTAGGATACTTAGGTTTTCTGTAGAATACTTAGAAAACCAATATAGGGTTCAAACAACACTTCCAGACGTCTAATTACAAAATCAGATGTCTGATAAAGTATTTTAAGACGTCTGACTGTTGTTTCAGACGTCTGATATCTGTTAGGCTGGACATAGTTAGTTCTGTCTAATGAAATCAGACGTCCAGACCTTAGACCAGACGTCTTAGGAGACGTCTGATGACTTTGCTAGACGTCCAATTAGTGGACCGTTGGCTGGCTTACCATACACTCAAGGATATGACCGTTAGAGCCTTATCAGACATCCATAGGACTGTCTAGACGTCAGATAAATGACCGTTTTGCCTCGGCTGACCCAAAATCTCTTCTCAGAGATTTTTTTAGCCATTGCAACATTTGGAAATCAATTCCCACAATAAAAGTAGGTTTCCAGACGTCCAGACATAGTGCCAGACGTCCTGTATGTCGTCTGATAGACTTGAACAATAACCCTGTTTAGATCTGATTCAAGTCAGGAGGAAACCCGCATGAAATCAGACGTCTGACCTTGAAATAAGACGTCTTAAAGTGGCCTTCCAGACGTCTGATGCAAGAATTAGACGTCTGATCACCCTGTCAAGTGTAATCATTGTCCTGATTTCGGCCCGATTCTCTTGGGCTTTGTTCCCAACGACTATAGACCCTTTCCTAAGCCTTCCAAAGCCTTCCTAAGGCCTCTATAAATAGAGGGGAGCCTTTACACACCTTTGCAACACTAAGATACACTAAGACACACCTTGCAATATACTTTCAAACCATTTTGTGTCTCTCTTGCTCTCCAAGCTTAAGTTCCATCACCTAGAGAGCTAAATTCCCTTTGCGCACTCACTCTCCCACCGTTGTTCACGAGAGCGACATTGCGCCATCGCGTGGCACACGCACCGCATCATCAACTCGACGCACTCCTTGCAAAGGGGAGTTTCCTATTTCCTATAGAAGCTAGGTTTAAATTCCTTTGTTGGCTCTATAGGATTACTTGTTTTATTTTATCTTTGTCTTTTGGTTGGGTATTCGCTTTGCGAATTCCCGTCTCCTTCGTGGGACAAAATCCTTCTCGTGGAGAGAAGGGGTTGAGGAACGCTACCCTCGTACTTGTAGCGTGGTTGTATTGAGGTTGAATCACCCTCGTTTTAAGTGATTCGGTTTAGTGGATTTTGATCAACTTGGTTGATCGGAAAATCCTAACTCGAGAGGGTTAGGTGGTGGTTTTCACCTGGTTTGGGTTTCCACCTAAAAACATTTGTGTACATTGTGTGATTGGCTTTCTTCGGTGAGATTGCTTTATATTTTATTTCCGCATTTATTACGTCACCCCCTCCTAGTAGGGAAACCTACAGGGTTTGAGGTGAGTGGCCTACAAGGTGACCAAGCTCATCGGTTAACTAGACATGATTAAGTCTAAGTTAGCCTAATGTGTGGTCTCTAGTTGTAGCCCTAAGGGTTTGACCTAGGTTGCATGCACTTCTAGGGTCTTTCTTTGTTTCAACAGACCACAAAAATAATGTTGATTTCTGATAGTAATTGGAATCAAATTAATTTGAAATTTTGCAAGTAGATTCCTTTTTCAATTACTTTTTCAGAGAATATTTTCTTGGAATTTTTACTATTTCAACCAAATTTTTAGGGAATTTTGAATGTCAGGGGGTCAGATCTGGAACTTTGTCCCCTGAATGGCTTCTCGCTTTGAAACAGTATCAAATGACCTCGAAAAATTCAGGAAAAATATGGAAAATAAAGCTAATGAGATCACATTTCAAACCCCACCATTTTTAGTCAAAATAGATTTGCAGATTTCTCGAAATCACTTTTTAAAAGTTAAAAAATTTTGAATTTGAGTCAGTTTGACCCCGTGCCCTTTGTGAATTTTTAAAAATTTTATACTTGGAATTTTTTAAAGTAACGGTGGTATTTGAAAGATGGTTTGAAAATGAAGGTTCAGCCTGAATGTCAGAATTTTTCTCTAACGAATTTTTTGACAATCGAATTTTTAAGTTAGATTTGAAATCTGGCCGAAAATCAGAAGATGGTGGAAAAGCTTTTAAAGAGATTTGAGCTTGAAATTCAAGCCTTCCACTAAAAAGATTTTTTTTTATTTTTCAAAACTTTTGCACTTTTCTTCTTCAAAAAGAATTTTTCAAAAGATTTATAGAAAATATCTTTTTTTTTTCAAAATAACCTAGATTTGAAAGGAAACCTAATCTAGATTTTTTTTTTCAAAATTTTTCTTTTTGCTTTTTTGTTCACGAAAATGAGAAAAATATATATTCTTTTTCACAAAGGATTTTACAAAGGATATTGCAGCAACTAAATCTACTCCTAGGGTTCAAAAAGAGAAACCTAATCTAACATAGATGATGTGCACCTGATTTTTCTTCGTCGTGCTCGGTGTGTGCACAGATCCCATTTTTGTTCCGTGTTGTCCTGCACATAAAAAATGAAGTAGAGGCAGATTTGTCAGTGATAAATTAAAAGATCGAAATCAAGAAAAATGACGTTGCCTCACCGGCAATGTCGCCATTTTGTTGGTGAAAAATCGTAGATCACATTTTTGATAGAAAAGGAATGCGTCGTAGTATTATCGTGAAGTGCGATCCAACAAAGATATTGTTTTGTAAAAATAACGAGACTTGAGTCCAGGTTGTTCATCTCTGGGAGGCGTTACTTTTACTTTTGAAATCGATCTTACTCTACTTTCTTTAGAATCGCATGTCGGTTCGTGATTATTACATATTTAGGTATGACATGCTTAGTTGCAAGAATATTAGGAATTGGAAACAGGCAACTTGAATCACACAAAAAGAATGACAATTATTAAGCTCATGGTGATTTCAAACATATAGAGACAAATATATATATAAAAGCATTTTTCATTCATTCAGCGGTAGAGTTGTTTCATAAGGAAATCTCGAGGAAAGCTTATACATAAATGCTTGAAAATTAAACCTAACTACCAGAAAATGATTGCATACAAGAATCGATGGGGGGATTTCACATGCATCATTGGGGGAGAAGTAAGACTATACTACTAAGCAGAAAATAAAAGCAGTAAATATACGTAAAGCTAAGCTACTAATCTAGCAGAAAGAAGGGCATTCGGAGGTGGTCCCCGATGGCCTTTGAGTGGCTGAGAGGAGGGGTGGCCAATGGAGCATAGGCCAACCCTTGGAGAAAGGTTGGGGAGCTGATCTAGCCTCCTGGCATGGAGATGGTGGCCTCCATGGTGGTGCTCAACTTATGGAGGTGGGGGCTCATGGGAGAGTGAGAGGGAGAGGGTGGATGGTGGTTGTTAGATCCACCAAATGTGGATCTAAAAATTGAATGGCTCTTGGTTGCTATTTTTGGCAACCAAGGCAACGACACATGGTAGAGAGTTCTAGAGAACTCTAGGCTAGGTATTTTCATGTGGATGGTGTGTGTGGATGCGTGTGGGCCGAAACTTAGGTGGCTAGGTTGATTAGGTTAGGTTCTAGTGGGTTTAGGTCAAGGTATGTCTCAAATTAGGGTTATAAACCCTAATTCACTAAGGTAAAGTGCAATTAAACTTAATACAAGTTTAGTTGGGTGTGTGGAAACTTAATTGAGAGTAAAATAACTCAATTAATTTAGGTCTAGGTCAATTGGACTCTCACTGAGTCCAATTGGACAGTGTGTGCTGAGATCAGGGCTCAATTGGACTCAATGAGTCCAATTGAATAGGCTGATGGAATTGACTAAGATCCAAGTCAATTAGGTTTAGTGAGGACCTAATTAGGTCCTTAGGGAGGTCTAGAGGTGATGTAGTAGGGTTAAGGCACCTTAATTTAGGTTCCTATGGGGTTGGAATTGGGTTCAGAGACTTAGAGATCCAAGATCAAGGCTTAAATCTCAAAACAAGAATTGGAAAGCAGTATCAAATGTCTAATAATAGAATAAGAAATCTTATACTCAAAAATCATAAGTCCAGACTTGTTGTCTGGACATCCAATCAGAGTCAGGATGGATTTCGGGTTCTGTTTTGGGTATTCTGTAGAAATTAGACGTCTGACAAAGTGTCTGGACGTCCAATAACACTGCAGAAGTGGGTTTGAAGTGTGTGGGAGATGGCTAAGGGTCCTGGACATCCTATAACTTATCTGGACGTCAAGATAAGGGTTGGAACTAGGGTTTTAGGGCTTCCTAGGGTGTTGTGACCTAATCTAAGGGTGGCTACTGCTTGGGGAGATCTCTAGGCTATCCTAGGGCTAGGATGGACCTAAGCTCTTCACATTTTACTGCTTTATTTCTACTTAATAGAATGGAAAACCTTTAACCCCCTTACATTATTATTCCTACATCTAAACTAGGCCTTCTGCTCCAGCTCTGCTACAACTCCTGTTATTTCAAATCTAGCTTCAGATCCTGCTCCAGATCTAGCTCCAGATCTGCTTATTGCCTGCAATCAACATAATGCACTTAATCAGCACATTATAACATTATTTCATGCATAACAAAAGAAGGGCAATAAAGATGCAGATAATGCGTATGTATGCATGAATAACCCTAAGTTATGCTAAGTCCTAGCTTAATCTAGGTCAATTAAGACCTATGATTGCTGCGCAATCAGTGTTTATTTCAATTACATTAATGCAATACTGCCAAATAAATTTGAGACCCACCAAATAGTATTTAACCTTAACCTATCTTTCTGTGTTTCTGATTGCCCGAATATTGTGTAAGGAATTCCGACTTAGTGTTAAGGTTATGAGAACTCAATTAAAGTGTTAATGCCAAGTGAGACCACCAAATACAGGTCATATGTGTGAATCTGGTGAGATTGTGAGCTCTAAGAAAAAGAAAGAAAAGAAAAGAAAACGAAAAAGACTAAGAGAGAATGAATACAAACGAATCAAAAGATAGCATAGTTTTTCTCGTCTTTCTCTGAGTTGAGTTACATAATAATTTGGGAATCTAGAATCTATAGTACTAATCTCTATGTAGCACCAGTCGAGAGTGAGCCACCAAATATATAATCCTTTCCCTCTAAGATTCTCTACCTAAGCTTAAAGCCGGGTGGAATTCATAAAATATTTTGAATACCCCGAGGGAAGAAGTCTGCCTATCCAGCTAGAATTTTACTAGGGTCAAGTGCAGTCTTTAGAGTTGAAATAGTTTTTTACTCGAATATGTTGCAAAAGCTACATAGCTACACTTTCACGATTGTCTGGATTTCCAGAGCATAGGATGAAAACAAAAAGGAGAAAAATCTCTAGGCATACACTTGATAAAATAATAAATCCCTTAGGAACCCTTCTGTGAATAATTTAGTCTCGCATTTGCTAGGGACTAGCAAGATTTAGGCATGCGGGTATGATTGCACAGCAATCAAAGGTCTTAATTGACCTCAATTAGGCTAGGACTTAGCATAAGTTAGGGTAATTCATGCATGCGTAAGCCTTACTAGCACCTTTACTCCTTTCTTTTAGCTATGCATAAAATAATGCTATAATGTACTGATTAGGTGCATTATGTCAATTGCAGATAATAAACTGATCAGAAGCTAGATCTGAAGTTGGATCTAAAGCTGGATTTGAAGAATAAAGAATAACTCATGTTGCAGCAGAGCTGGAGTGGAAGACCTAGATTAGATGAAGTAGATAATAATGTAAGGGAGTTAAGGTATGCCATTCTATTAAGTAGGAATAAAGCAATAAATTGTCAAGAACCTAGGTCAATGCTAGCCCATGGACAACCTAGAAGCTTCCCTAAGCCTTAGACACTCTTAGATTAGGTCATCGCACCCTAGGAAACCTTAAAACTCTAATTCTATCTGGACGTCCAGATGAGTTATAGGACATCCAAAACCCTTAGCCAACTCCTGCACACCTTAAACCCACTTCTGCAGTGTTATTGGACGTCCAGACACTTGGTCAGACGTCCAATTTCTGCAGAATACCCAATACAGAACCTAGAATCCCTTCTAACTCTGATTGGACATCTCGACAATAAGTCTGGATTTCTGATTTTTCATTATAAGATGTTTGACACTATTATTAGACGTCTGATACTGTCCTCCAGTTCCTGTTTTGGAATTCAAGCCTTGATCTTGGATCTCTATCCCCCTAAACACAATTCTAACACCATAGGAACCTAAATTAAGGTACCTTAACCCTAGTACATCACCTTAGACCTCCTTAAGGACATAATTAGGTCCTCACTAAACCTAATTGACTTGGATCTTAGTCAATTCCATTAGCCTATTCAATTGGACTCATTGAGTCCAATTGAGCCCTAATCTCAGCACACACTATCAATTGGACTCAGTGAGAGTCCAATTGACCTATACCTAACTTAACTGAGTTATTTTACTCTCAATTAAGTTTTCACACACCCAATTAAACTTGTATTAAGTTTAATTGCACTTTACCTTAGTGAATTAGGGTTTACAACCCTAATTTGATACCTACCTTGACCTAAACCCACTAGAACCTAACCTAATCAACCTAGCCACCTAAGTTTTGACCCTCACACACCCACACACACCAACCACATGAAAATATCTAGCCTAGACTTCTCTAGAACTCTCTACCATGTGTTGTTGCCTTGGTTGCTAAAATTAGCAACCAAGAGCCATTCAATTTTTAGATCCACAATTGGTGGATCTAAAATCCACCATCCATCCTCTCTCTCTCACTCTCTCACGAGCTCCCACCATAGGCCTCTCCAGAGAATTCCATAATTCTCTAGAGAGCTTCCCTTAGGTCTATAAAAAGACCTATGGGGTGGCCATTTGCACCCATCCACTCTTGGTTCCATTTAGCTTAGTTTCATTCCACATCCACTCCACCTCCATGTCCATGAGTAGCTTCACCATGGCCACCACCACCTTCATGCCAAGATGCTGGATCACCTCTCCAACCTCTCTCCAAGGGTTGGCCTAAGCACCATTGGTCGCCCCTCTTTTTCCTCTCAACCAAATCAAAGGCCA
Source organism: Thalassia testudinum (assembly GCA_037157565.1). Taxonomy (NCBI): domain Eukaryota; kingdom Viridiplantae; phylum Streptophyta; class Magnoliopsida; order Alismatales; family Hydrocharitaceae; genus Thalassia; species Thalassia testudinum. The sequence continues at coordinate 48,254,965 of JAZHRO010000057.1, forward strand.
TCGGAGCCACATCCGAGTGCCCTTATTTTTGCTAGATTAGATTATAGTTCTTCTTAGATTTACATGCTTTATTTACTGCTTAATAGTGTATTTCCTTACCTCTCCCCCAATGATGCATGCAAAATTCCCCCAAAGATTCATGTATGCAGTCGTTTTCTGGTAGTGAGTAGTTTTATTTCCCTGTACAAGCATTCCCCTACCTGTGCTCTGCAACTCTGATATCATCATCATCTTTTATATATATAAATATATATGTTGAAAGTCACCATGTGCCTAGTTATCATCTTTTGGTGTGATTGAAGTTGCATGTTTTAATTACTATCTTTTGGCGACTAGCATGTCGTACATCAATACGTAAATCATCATAAACTGGCATGAGATTTTAAGCAAGTAGAGCGAAAGTGATCTATTTCAAATCTACATTTCCATAAATGTCCCCTAGAGACGAACGACCGAGACTCCAAGTCTTGTTATCTTTATAAATATTTTTGTTGATCGTATTGCGCACTATACTACGACACTTCTTCTTATCAAAAATGCGCTTTATGATTCCCAGCAACGGTGGATGGAGCGGCTGATGTTGGTGGTGCATTTGTTAGGGAAGAGTAGGAAAGGGTGTGGTGCGTGCTGTCACTACGCACCACTTCGTCAGAGATGAGCAGTGTTGTTGGAGCAAGCTGGGGTCACGGTGCGCGCTTGGTTGACAGGGTGCGTTTGTTCCATGGTGATGAAGGAGGAGATCCTTGCCAAGGGGAAGGGTTCTCTGTGGATGGCTAGCCGTGCCTTTTTTAAAAACTTCATCTGTTGTTTTCTTCAGCTGTAAGCCCCTCCAACAACTTGTGAGGATCGCAAGTGGTTGGAATAAAAGGATAAGTCTGGCAGTGTCACATCAGACATCTGATCTGAACTTCAGATGTCTTAAAAAAAATGTAAAGCTAGTGAGTTTGTGATAGTGGTTTCAGATGTCCAATCTAAGCTTAGGACATCTTATATAAGCAAAAAATGGCATCTGAATTTTGCACCTAGCATTCATTCAGCAAATAAATAATGCTATCATATCATATGCTGTTAAATGTAAAATTAGCGCATAAAATTAAATGCAGGCTAAGGTGAATTGTCTTTTAACTCCTACTCAATTAACAATTAAGGATAAATAATTAAAGAGTACTTAAGCCAAATAATGGTCCACAAAAGTGGACTTATCAATGGGAACACCATCATGAGCCATAACTAGCTTAACTTGGTCTTATATAGTTAATAAAAGCTCCTACGTATCAGTCAAAAGTCTCTAGAGTAGGGTGAGTTGTTTTGAGAAGAAAAGATGAAAACAGGGTTATTTCTGTAATTTTACCATCTCATCACAAATGCAGAATAACCACAGGGTATGCCAGGGGTTTATTAAAGGTCATTTAGTCATTAATGTCTAATAAGTGGGTTCATACAGATAGAAGCAGGTTTTCGTGCATTTCAAGAATTAATGGACATCTGAAACCCTAAGAAATAGACCTACTTAATTAACTAAGGTTTTGGTGAAGATAAAATTCACATAAATGCTCTAAAATGCATAAAAAAATATTCTTTAGGGTTTGGTATCCTTGAATTGACCATTAGAACCCATCTTGACCCAAAATAGTCACAGATAGTCTATTACCCTATTTGGGTTTTTGAATAAATTACTCAGTCAAACTAGGTACAAACAAAAATACAACTTCACCATTAGATTCCTTAGGTGAAAATTAGGTTTGTATCAAAATTTGGACCTAATCAAAGATTGCCTTGACCTAGTTTGCAATTTAGTTCAAGTCTGACTCTTTTTATCCCAAATAACCCCTCACTTTTGAATTTATTACAAAAAGCCACTTATCTTTGTCGTCACTCTTTGCAAATAGGTTGGTCAACCATTTTTGTGAAGGAGTCCTACTCCGGTGAGCTTTCTTTGGCAAGAACGTGACGATTACTTGACGAATCCCTCTCAAAATTGAAAGGGAGATTCGTCAAGTAATTGCCTTCAAATCAAACCTATTCGTGGGCTCCAATTCCTTCCCAAGCTCTCATGCAAATGCATGAGAGATGTGGGTATCCTTCGCCAGCAAGCTTACCAAGCTTGGAAGCTTGGTCTCCAAGCCTTAAACCTCTTCCCATGGCCTATAAAAGGAGCAGGGGCAAGAACCTGAGATCCTTAGCAAGTTTTGGTCTCAGAAAAGCCCTCTTCCTTCTTCTTCGACCACCTCTGCACCTTGCTCCAGCGTCCTTCTCCACTCCCCTCGTCCGGCCATCCAACAATCAAATTGCACAACCTATTGCCTTCCTCTCCTGATTACACCGCAAAAATACACCTGCAATTATGCCATTTTGTGCTATTTCCTAGCATTACCAGTGCATATTAGGGTTCCATAGTCACATTTGTGAAAATACATGCATGCATGCATTTAATTGAGAGGGGAGGAGAGTGAATAAAATGGCCTCACACTTCACGTTTTCCTCAAATGCTACCTCGCAAAATTTACATCTTTATTTTTATTTTTATTTGATTTTGAAATCTTCCCCGCAGCTACAAAGCATTGCAGCTTCCTCCTCACACCATTCCCTACTCATTTGACCTGCACAGCCACTCCCTACCGAGCCCCATGCATGCCATGCACAGCCAGGGCAGGGCTGTGCATGCTTTCTCCTTCTATAAAAAGAGCTCGGCTCATTCTTGCAATGTAGCCTGGTCCTCACCAAAAAAACCCAACGTAGCTTCTTCTCTAGGCCACCATCCCCTCCCCTCTCCCTCCATACGCAGGACCTCCTCCTTAGAGGAGCCACTCTGCAGGAAGGAGTACCTCACGGTGGTGCACAACCACCATCGTGAGTACACCACTGCCTAGCTCATCAAAGAGCTGGTGGGCGTGGTGGTTCTTTCCCTGTTTCCTTGTTTGAAGCTCTTCAGCCATTACCGCAAAGCTTCAAGCTATGAAGCTCAACCGGCCACCGTACGCCCCTACAGCAGCCAGTCGAGCTCCACAGCAGCAGCAAGGCGGCAGCAGTGCACGCAGGCCACCGCACGCTCCTGCAGGTGCCCTTGCCTCCCTCTCCGCACGCCCTGTCGCGCTCTCTCTTCCGCCTGCAACCAACCAGCGCATTCTCTTCTACGCGCACGCCAGCTACAAGCTGCCCGCACTCACAGCATCGTCCGCTCCCGGTTGCGTGGCTCACCCAGCCACTATAGCCACTGTTCACGCGTTTTTGCGGAACACTGTGGATACAGTGGGGCGACCGATAAGTTTCTCACTTATCCGGTCACCCGGCGTGCTGCAACCGCCCTTCGCCCACGCGTGCGTCTCGCCCTATATCTCTCTCCAGCACCAACCTATGCATCTGCGTGCGGTCCTCTGCCAGCACCCGCTCCCTCCTGCATCTTCGCCTGCGTGTGATCCTCTACGTGCACCCACTATAGCCCTTCACGCAGCACGGTGCACTACGTTCCTTCCTCCGCGCCCACTCCCCTGCATGTGCGTGCTTCTCTGCGCGCATACGTGCCTGTGCGTGTGTGCGTGGACTCCAGATGGCGCTTGGAAGCTTCAGACGCCTTAACCGCGCCAACTCCAGCGCTCTCTCTCTCTCTCTCACAACACTCTCTCACTCTCTTTACCAACACTTACACGCGCACACTCACACTCTCATGCACACACACACACCTATACACTATTATATACTTATATATATATACATATATATATTTATATACATATATATATATATACTTATATCTATACATATAATAGTAACTATATACTTAAGTATTAGTATACATACATATATATATATATATATATATACATATCTATCTACATATATCTATATACATATATTACTATATATATATATATATACAAATATAACTACATATATATACCTATATATTTATAACCATATATATATATATATTTACATATATACATATATATATATTTTCACATTACTTACCATACGTGGTAATGCGGGAAAATCTACACCAGTTGCTGATATTCCCCAATACATGCGTACAAAAAGCGTGGTCACACTCATCTTCCATCAATCCATTTTACACTCCACACAGCACCTCATCCTGTTGGTTGCATCTTTCTAGACGACGACCGAGTCAACACCATGCTACACTCCATCTCCACCTCCACCCCCACCCCTTTATACATATATAATATATACCTATATATATATACTATATTTACTTTATTTCTATTTCACTTTCCTGGTAGTAAAAGGATAAAAAACTATATAAAAGAGAAAAGATAACCCTTGACTTGCAGGCACTCTGTCTTGAGAATAGCAGGACCCGTTTTGGAACCCTATTTTGGCTCAAAGCCAAGAACCTAATTTTGAGGGTGTGCCTCAAGGACAAGAATTATCAGAAAAAAATCTAAATAGAAAAAACACCAAAAACATAATAAACGAACGGAAGAGATTCGTTGTAGGACAGGCATAGAAACTTGACTTCTAACCCCACTTCCCTGAGTTCGACCCTGGGCCTAAAAGTGACCAAGATAAAATCATATAGGCCAGGTAAAAAAATATTTTGTAAAGAGATGGTTAGATCGATTTAGGTTAACCACCTTACACACTTCAACAATAAAATCACCATATTAACAACCTAACCGGGTCCGACCACCATCTTTTCTAGCGTCGTTGCCAGGGAACTGTGCCTTCAAGTAAGTTTTTACTCCATTCTTGTAATTTTTCTCTTCTCACACCATTCTCTTCACGGGTGTTTTTGTTTCTAGTGTGCAGGTAAACCTGTTGCAAGGAGAAGACAGGCAGACGAAGTCAGAGACGTGGGCAGATCCAAGGCAGGAACGAGAGTGTGAAGATGCCAACACCGCACTGGAGCTCCGCACACGTTGCTGCACAAGTAGGTCCTTCTTTCTTAGCAATCTAGGTTAACTTGTAACCTTAAAAAAAAAAAAACTAAAAACTAAAAAAAACTAGAAAAACTTCTTGGGATCTCTTAGGGCAAGTGGATTAAAATTCACTTGTTTGATTGAATGCCTTTACTCTCACCGCCCCGAGATTTCCTACCCAACTTCGCGTAGCGAAAATCCAAGAATCTTGATTCTTGAATTTTTCGCTGTGTGAAGTATTCTTTGAGGCAAATAAAAAGATTGATTACACCCCCCTTTTGCCTCATTTACCTACAATTCGGGATCACCTTTTTGGTGGGGAGACTTGGAATTGAGTTGATTCCAACCCCACCACGACTTTTCAACTTGCCTAAGATTCGATCCCGAATACTTCAACCCCAACAAATTGATTTTCTTTATCTTTTGGTTGAGCCTTGTGTGGAAATCATTTTTGGTGATTGGGAGCACTTGAAATGAAGTGTTTTGGCTCCCTTTCACACTAATCTAAAACTGATTCGTGCATCCACACATAGAAATCTCCATCTAGGGAAGCCCATTGCATTGTAGCATGCATTAACCAACTGACATTGAAGAAGTGTTTGTTGGGCTTAGAAGCAAACTTGTATTCTCTCAAAACCTGAAGATTGGTTGAATTGGTAATTAAGAGAAATCCTAAAATCCATACTACTTAAGGCTGAATTCTAAAAACCATTCACCAATTAAAACTTCAATTCGGGGAGATTTCCCGTTGCATGCTTGTTTTACACACTCTGAAAATCAATCACTTGGGCATTACTCGTAAATAACACCCTTCACATTCCAGAAGCACTTGATCCTAAGCCTCTAACTAAAATTCGTAGCAACTTGACCCTTATTAAGGATTGGAGGTCTAACTACCTGCGTGTAGCACCTACGTGCTGGTGAGGGTTCCCGCGTGCTATCGGGTGTCTAAGACTGGGGCAAACAGCCTTTCAATCTGTCCCGATGGTTCCACGGTGCTCGCATTCGATTCCGTAGCTCGTGATAGTAGGTAACTTAGATCTTTAAGTCTAAGGGCACACTATAGAGGTTAGGAATTTGATTGTATTGATTTGTCATCAAGTGTACCTTTGCGGCGTCATTTCTCTCATCTCTTTTCCCTTCTTATCCCCCCAATTCTTCCTGTGGTAGTGCATGTTTGGGAGGAGGTCACAAACCCTGAACTGTGTGAATTGCCTGATAAATCTAGAAAAGAAGCCATTTCGTCCTCCTCCTCCACAAACATGGCTGCACACCCACCCCCAAATCCTAAGGGAGGAAACCGCCCTCAGAACCCACAAGGTGGTGGAGCCTTAGATCCCATAACCCGCCTCCAAGCACAAATGGAAATGTATAATGAACGAATTGAGGCCATTCGGGAAACATTGGAGGAAATGCAGAACCCTCTCGAACAGGAGGAGCCTAGGTCTCTTAGCTCTTATCAGAATCCCGCTACTACAGAGACCATTGGACAAATTCAGGTCCCCATGGGCAGAACGACTTTGAATTGAAACCGAACATAATTGGCCTAATAAATTTTCACTTCCATGGTCTTGTAAGTGAAGATCCTTTTCTCCACATGGAAGACCTAACTTGATTGGCTGAAACTGTCAAACCAAGAAATATTGGGTTACCTACAGTCCTCATGAAAATGTTCCCATTTTCATTGCGGGATAAAGCATCGCAGTGGTTACGCACCCTTGGGAGAACCATCCACTCTTGGGAAGAGATGTGAATAGCGTTTCTCAAGTTCTTCCCAATCGAGCGAACCAATGTGCTTCGCCGTGCTATCACTTCATTTACGCAACAAAATGAGGAACAATTTTCATGAGACATGGGAGAGATATAATGACCTCCTCAGGAAGTGTCCGCACCACGGTCTGCCTAAGTGGCATATAGCCCAAATTTTCTATTATGGGCTAAATGAGACTTTGAAGCAGATTGCAAACGCTTCCTATGGAGGGAACTTTATGAATAAAGACGAGAATAGAGCATTTGAATTGTTTGAAAATATGAGCGAAAATTTAATAAACAATGCCTCCATTGTTGCCTTTAATCGTACCAGCCTGCCCCGTAATGTCCATGAAATTGACACTGGACCCTCCCATTCATCCACTGATCTCAACCTTATCGCACAAAAATTGGATGAAGTCTTCGTCATGCACAAGAAGCTGGACGAGCTTCTGGCCAACCCCGCTGGTTCTATGGCAAACACCCCCACTTCACCACTTCATCACAATCCCAATTCTTCCAACACCAGGCCTATCCCTAGAAACCCCGTGAGACCTTCCTTATCGAGTGTCGCACCGAGCAACTCGGTAAGTCATGTGGATCTGGCTTCTGCAACCCAGTATTTCGACATGGAGGACCAAGCCTCCGTGTGCTCGGAAGCGTATTTACATATGGACATGTCTTCTGGCATAGAAGATGCTTGCGCCCTGGGGAACAACCCGTTCTCTGCCACTTATAACCCAGGGTGGCGAAATCATTCGAATTTCGCATTTTCCAACAACCCGCAGTGCCAAAACCCCAAGGGTGGACCAATGCGACTGTCCGCACCCATTATCCCAAGGTCCCAGTCTAATCCTATGGCGAATCCGCCATCAGGCCCTTGTGTACCGCAAACAGAACACACATCAATTCCTCTTGATAAATTGATGCGAATGATGACGGACATGTCAAAGCACCATGAAGAGAACATGACCTCTCTTCAGCACCAATTGGCGCAACAGAATGCTGAGATCAGTCAACTACGCATGGCGACTCGACCTCAGGGCACTCTTCCTACCCAACCTGTTCCAAATCCGTCAAATTTCATACCCCGTGGTCCTCAACCATAGGTACAGCCTTCTCAGGGATAGGTTCACCAGATTCTGCATGCTCCGAGCATTCCACTGGGATTTCAGGCTAATCCCGCTGCAGCACCTCACTCTTATGTCCCTATTGCGAACCCTCCTCCGCCGTATGATCCCACTAGACCCGCATCGTCCAATGCAATCACTACAAGGAGTGGCAAGCAGACCGTCGATCCGCCTCGACCTGATCCTGGCCCGTCTTCTTCATCGCCCTCTCATTCGGGATGCGCACATCATTCGCAAGAGGACAATACACCCAAATTGGTGCCAGAATCAGTCCCATTCCCTGAGGCTCTATTGAGGGAGCCAAAAGGGAAGAAGGAAGATACGTAGACCCTTGATAACCTACGTAATTTGTTCAGGGATGTTGAAATCAAGGTACCCCTGCTCGAGGCTATCGACCACATACCTACTGTCACCCGATTTTTCAAAGACTACACAACACCCAGGCGACAGCCAAAGAAAACCAAGAATTCGGTGGTTCTCTCGCCTCATGCGAGTTGTGCTATACCGTCAAACCAACCATTGAAGCAAAAAGACCCGGGCACACCACTTATTTCGTATAGCATCCAAGGCTGCAATTTTAACAGTGCCCTGCTTGATTTAGGATCTTCCATCAATCGTATACCAACCATTATGCTCAAAAATTTTTGTTTAGGAAATCTGAAACCCACCCCTGTCACATTACAGTTGGCAGATCGTTCTGTCAAAATTCTAAAGGGTGTGGTGGAAGACGTGGTGGTTAAGGTCAACAGTCTCGGTTTTCCTGTTGACTTTCTTGTTTTAGATATGGAAGTTCCTAGCTCACTTTCTGATTGTCCGATCATCCTTGGTCGACCTTTCTCGGCCACAGCCCACGCCCATATCAACTGCGAGTAAAATGTATTCGAAGCCATCCGAGGTAGGAAAGGGTCCCATGAAATCAATCCCCCAAATATCAAAAATTTCGCATACCAAGATCGGCTGTAGAGGCATCATGTCTCTATGGCTCATGTTGCCTAGAGTCTGGCAACGGGAACATGCCTTACAGTGATTGTATGCATCTTTGAAAATTGTGGGCCAGTAGAAACCACACTGGAGGACTTTCGATGCGGTTTTATGTCCCGAAAAATGTCCACCGCATGCCTGGTCATGGCAAAATGAGAGTATGTCTTTGATTTCCACTTCCGTGACGCATCGTCGGATTATCTGATCAGCACCAATGCGGAAGAGATACGGGTCTTCCCATAGGTAATACTTGGCATCAGAACGCAATTTGTCCTTTTTGGCCTTCGACCAATCGGGTGGAATCTGATGTGATGCCAGGTAATTAACAATATCGGCGAACCATGGAAGACTTGTACTGATAGTCAGGAGGTGCTCATCAGGAAAATGTTCTGTAATAGGTCCGGACGGATCAATAATTTCAGGAGGAAGGCGGGATAAATGATCAGCTACCACATTGTGCTTTCCCGCCTTGTCGCGAATCTCGATGTCAAATTCTTGCAACAGCAAGATCCAGCGGATTAATCGAGGTTTCGCGTCCTTCTTGGCTAGGAGATGCCTCACAGCTGTGTGATCCGAGTATATGATAACACGGGAACCCAGAAGGTATGATCTGAATTTTTCCAGGGCAAATACTACGGCCAGCAGCTCTTTCTCAGTAACCGTATAGTTACGCTGAGCCTCATCCAGTGTTTTGCTGGCGTAGTAAATGACCACAGGTTTCCCATCAATTTTCTGCCCCAAAACCGCTCCTACAGCGAAGTCAGATGCATCGCACATGATCTCAAAGGGTTGAGACCAATCAGGGGACTGTAGGATTGGGGCTTGGGTGACTCGGTCACGTAAGATCTCAAATGCTTGAGTGCATTCCTTGGAAATTCCGAAAGGCACATCCTTGGAAAGCAGATTGGTCAGGGGGCGTGCGATTTTGGAGAAATCAGGGATGAATCGACGGTAGAAACCGACGTGCCCCAAAAAAGATCGGATGTCCTTAATCGAGCTAGGCATAGGGAGCTTGGAAATCAGGTTAACCTTAGCTCGATCCACTTGGATGCCTTTTTCTGAGATTAAATGTCCCAGGACAATTCCCTCAGGCACCATGAAATGGCTCTTTTCCCAGGAAAGAACCAAATTCACCTCGATGCACCGCCTGAGTATATGGACCAAGTGTTGGAGGCAATCGTCAAATGATTGTCCAAAAACTGAAAAGTCATCCATGAAGACTTCCAGATAGTCACCTACCATATCTGAGAATATGGCAAGCATGCACCGCTGAAAAGTTGCAGGTGCATTGCAGAGACCGAATGGCATCCTTCGAAACGCGTACGTCCTGAAGGGGCAGGTGAATGTGGTCTTTTCTTGGTCCTCTGGATGGATTGCCACCTGATTGTAACCGGAGTACCCGTCAAGAAAGCAGAAGAATCTATTTCCCGCTAGTTTCTCGAGGATCTGATCAATAAAAGGTAGTGGGAAATGATCCTTCTTCGTGGAGGAATTTAGTCTTCTGTAATCAATGCAGACTCTCCACGAATTAGCTATTCGGGTAGGAATGACTTCCCCGGTTTCTGTCGTGATGATGGTGAGTCCTGCCTTCTTAGGTACCACTTGTGTTGGACTCACCCAACGACTGTCGGAGATCGGGTAGATGATCCCTGCATCTAACCACTTAATGATCTCCTTTTTCACGACCTCCTGTAGGTTAGGGTTTAGTCGCCTTTGCATTTCTCTTGAAGGTCGTGAGCCTTCTTCTGTATAGATTCGATGCGTGCAGTATGAAGGGCTTATACCAGTCAAATCATCTAGAGTCCATCCAATGGCTCTACGATGTTGCTGGAGAACAGAAATCAAACGGAGTTCCTGGTCAGGTGTGAGTCGAGAATTGATAATCACAGGAAACGTTTGATTTGAATCCAAAAAGACATATTTTAGATGTTCAGGAAGGGGCTTGAGTTCCATGACAGGATTGTCAGCAGCAGCGGGTAGTTCAGGGTTTGTATCGGGAGCAATGGTAGGAGTCATAGGTGTGTCTAGATTGTGTTCGCACTCCTCTGTTAGCGGTTTTTGACTTTCTAGTGGTTGATCAGGAATAATCAGGTTGTCCTCTATGTGCAATTCATCAACCACGGCTTTGACATCACAAATTTCCTCTATAACCCCGCAATTAATCCCTTGTTGGGCTTTGAAAATGTCGATCTTCAGATTTTGATTCCCAAATTTTAATTCTATCTGGCCCTCTTCGCAGTTTATATTGGCCCTAGCAGTGGCCAGAAAGGGTCTCCCTAATATGATTGGTGTGTCCCTTGGGTTCTTAGGTGCATCCATGTCCAGTACTATGAAGTCCACTGGGAAATAAAAATCTCGTACCCTAACAATGACATCCTCGAGTATACCTTTGGGTGACTTGATGGATCGATCAGCTAACTGCAATGTCACCTCAGTGGGTTTAAGTTCAGATTCTTCAAGGTGGTCAAGGAGGGATGTAGGTATTAAATTTATGGAGGCACCTAGGTCTAGTAGGGCTCTATCAAGTTGGGTTTCACCAATTTTACAAGAAATCAAGGGGGTTCCTGGGTCTTTAGCCTTGGGTGGGAGTTTGCTCAGGATGACAGAGCTGGCTTGCTCTGACAGTACAATCGGATTCCCATCCTTGGTTCGCGGCTTACGTTTAGGTGTACATATGTCTTTCAAGAATCTTGCGTAAGCCGGTATGTGGCGGATTGCATCCATCAACGGGATGTTTATCTGGACCTGTTCAAAGAGCTTGACCAGATCCTCCTCAGGAGCCACAGGTTTGGTTGTCCTTTTTCCTTTGGTCAAGGCCTCAGGAAATGGGATCCTAGCTGGTTCCTCTAGGATAGGTCCAGGTTCTTGATCTGGGACAGTAGTATCTTGGATGACTACCCTAGGGTCTTGGCGATTATCAGGCTTGGAGTGGTTCAGATAATGTGGGTCTTGTGTTGTTTTACCACTGCGTGTTGTTACAGAGTTTAATCCAGCCTGACTTTGGTTTGGGTTAGGTAGGAGAGGTGGCTGCTGCTGAAATTCTACATAAGATGTAGAAGCCTCCATCCTGTCTGGTGATGGAGTAGCAGGGGCCTGATAAATCAAATGTGCGTGGCCTGGATTTGGATTCATAATGCGCCTCTGGGTCGGCACATTATTTGGGTTGGGCAGAGGTTGCGAAGGAAGGGTGCCAGGTTGGCGAGAATTTGCCATCTGGGCCAGTTGGTTGCGAACCTCTGTGATCTCGTCCTTGTGCTGTTTTTGCATTGCCGCATTCGTTTTTTGAATGTCAGCCAGCGTTTGAAGGATAAGAGTCAGTTGATCCTGATTTTGCCCAGATTGGTAGGTGGGATTGGGCCGAGGTTGAGGCGGCTGATATGGACGAGGAGCTTGTGGGCGGGGTTGATATGGTGGTTTTTGAGAGTTTCCCGTCCACTGAAAGTTAGGATGATTTCGCCATCCAGGGTTGTAGGTATTGGAGTATGGGTCGTTCTGGATGGCGTTGAGGTCCTCGCAGTTCTGAGAAACCTCAGGAAAGTCAGAATACGAGGGTTCAGAGTTCCCCCAACTCGAGTAGACGGGATCGGAGGTCACTCCGGTCTGGGAGGTAGACGGGGGTGGATAGGGGCCCATCCCCTTGGCAGGTTGGTGATAGATGTTTTGCACTGTTTCCCTTGCCAGAGGAGGTCGTGCAAAAGAGTTTTGTGCAGAGGTGGCTTGCTGCAAATGTCGAGTTAGCTCGTCCACCTTCTTTTCTATGATAGAGACCTTGTCCAACCGACTGGCCATCAATTCCAGGTCAACAGAAGTGGACAGGTCCTGCGTCTCATGTGTCCCTCTTAGATTCGTCGATGCGCGGGCATTCGTCCTGTCGAATAAGCCTAAGGAGTCATTGTTTATGGAGTTCTCGCACATGTTTTCGAGAATCTCCCACACCGTGTCCTCGTGTTGGCCCATGATGTTTCCTCCACATGTTGCATTGACGATTAGACGAATATCCTCACGGAGTCCCTGGTAAAAAGACTGGACTTGTTCCCACTTAGGAACTCCGTGATGGGGACATTTTCGCATGAGATCTAGGAATCGATCCCAAGCTTCGTGAAGAGGTTCTCCCTGTTGTTGAGTGAAATGAGTGATCTGGTGGCGCAAGGCATTCGTCCGGCCAACAGGGAAGAATTTTTTCAAAAATTCGGACTGTAATTCCTCCCAAGTGTTGATCGGGCGGGTCTGAGTCTGATACCAGTGCGCGGCCTTGTCCAAGAGGGAGAACGAAAACATTTTCATGAGTAGGATATCCCGGTTTTGTACATCTGACCCGAAAGTCTGGGCCAGATGCTTGAGTTGTTTAATGTGTTGGAATGGATCCTCAGAGTTAAGCCCATGGAACTTTGGTATGGCATGAATCATATTGGGCTTTAGATCAGAATCGGGTCCTCCAATTGGGATTCGTACTCGGGGTTCAATTGCCACCGCAGCGGGATTATAGTGATCTCGCATCATAGGTCGCTGTGGTGGGTTTACAAAGTTCTGAAAGAGATCGTTCAAGCGTTGAAGTTGGTGTTCAAGGTTATTCTCATCTTCAATGGGTTGTGCCATGATGGGAGAAGGAGGAGAATCAGGGTCTGAATCAGATGAAAGATTTATGTGGTGGGGTTGCTGCACAAACAAAGGCGTCGAGGCTTGGCCTCGGCGAGAATGAATTTCTAGAGGAGGTCTTAAAGGTGGTCTCAAGGACCTCCTACCAAACATGCACCGGAAGATGTGATGAGATTAGAAGGTACTGGACCCAATCAAGACACCCAAGAATTGTTGGGTGACTATAGAGGTTCGGGGCAGATGGACCCCTGGATCAGAAGATCGTCCACCTGAGAAATACCTGGGCAGCCAGAGAGGGAGAGTCCCGCAAAGACCCCTACACGGTAGAGCGTCCCTACGGGTTACAGGGTTTCCCCCACCCGACCTCTCTTGTCACTGCGGTTCCAGGTAGACCAGAATGGGGATCTTGACCTCTTAAGTCTACCTTTTTTATTTTAAGATCAAGGTGCTTAATGTTCCACTTGAACTTTTAAGTATTTTGAGTGCAAAAAGTGACCTAATATTAAGGTTGGTTGACCCGAGGGATCAACTTCACCTTTGAGAGCTTTTAGGTCCTTCCTTTTATGATTCAAATGAATTATCAGCCTGATTTGCTTAGGGTTCCTCTTATAAATATTTTCAAACACGGTTTAGGCACACTTCTTTTTGGAAAGTTTGTTTCTTTATTTTAGAGAAGATGTGTCTCTAAAAACCCTAGCTTTGCAATCCTAACTTGGCTCTAATGGGTCCAATTTAGTTGCCTTAGAATTTAGCACCTAGGGCTCAATCAAGAAAGTTTTAGCCCTAGTTGCCTTAGTTGGATGACAGACAAAAATATGTTGAAATGAAAATCAGGCAACTTGATGAGTTACTAAATATAAGACAGGTAGCCCTAAGTTGACTTCTCCCTTTTTTTTTTTTTTCTTTTGGATTGTGAGAGGGTTAAGGGGGAGGGCTTATGGAGATTACCTGCTCCAGTCTGTTGTGCAGTTGCTATTCTTTCCTTTCTGTTTTGCTTTCCCTGTTTGAACACAACAAAAGAGAAGTTAAGTCAGATATTAAATAGAAAAGTTGTACTCAAAAGCTTTACAAGTGCCCGTTGCTCCCCGGCAACGGCGCCAAAATGTTGTCAACGTTTCTGTGCGGATTTAAAGGCGTATTACGTTGTAGTAGAACCGACAAAACGTTTAAACAAATAATTTTATTACTCGAACAACTAGAGTATCCGAGGTCGAACACAGGGAGCAAACTCAGTACTTTGTAAAACCCAAGAATACAACTGTTAAATGCAAATATAATTGATTCAAAGAGTTTTTAAGAAAGATATAAAAAAATAGAATTAGACGTCTGATTTATGTATCAGACGTCTTAAATGTGATCTTTCTTTCTCTTTTTCTTTTTCTGCTTTGCCTTTCAGATCTCTTTGCAATCTTCCCTTGTCCTTCTTCTTCTTCTCCTGCGAAGACCTCTAACCTTTCTGTTTTCCTCCTTCGCCTGCGAAGACTTCTTTCTTTCTTCTTCTTCTGTCTTGCTTCTCCTTTCTTCGTTGCCTTCTTCTTGTTCTTTGTCTTGCTTTCTTCTTCTTCTTTGTCTTGCTTCTCCTTTCTTCTGCAGCGGCCACGTCCTTCTCCTGCAATCAACCTGCCTGCACAGGGGAACAAAACCTAACCCTTCTCCCTCTACCCGCGCGTGTCTCTCTCTCAAGCAACTCACTCTAACCGCTCTCCCAGAGCCACAGTCTCAATCGGGTCGGATCGTACCCGGGACCAGGCGCACCTGCAGGTGTGTGATGCGCGAGGAGTGCGTAGGTCTAGGTCGGGTCGGATCCGCCAGGTCCGCGTGGTCAGGCCGCGGACGAGGCGGGTGGGGTCAGTGAGGGACCTCACCCCTGTGCTTTCGAGGCAGTAAACGTATATCACAAAAAACCTTTATGCCATACCTGTGCCTTGAGATTCCACGATGTGGGACTAAACGTTCCGCCCTTCCTTTGCGTGCGCCCGCAGACTCTCGTGTGCAATTGCCCACGCTGAAGGCCCTGCTGCTGATCCTTGCTGAACTCAGTCACCTCGCAACACTTGCGAGAGTCTGCTGCACCTGCCGCCTGGGAAGCCTGACGCCTGCTGCTGCTCCAAGCTTCCTGCTGCTTCGACTGTTAATGGCGGCCGGAGCGTTTACCTGAACTTCCACAGAATGGCCTATTGGCCCAATTAGAATGGCTGGAAACCTTCGCCGTAGCACGGCGAAGGCGGTGGGTGATGCTGCAGGTTGCCTGTCGGCCTAGGCGTGCCCGCCTAGGTCAACCTGTGGCCGGAGACGGTGGGTTGTTCGGGGGGTGGTTATGGAGGTATGGAGTGACAGTTGTGGGGTGGAGCGAGTTCCTGGTGATGAGGCGGAGCTCACGAGGTGGTTGGCGAGCCGTGTGGAGTGGCGGAGTGGTGTGGGCGGCTCGCCGGAGTTCGGTCGGTGATGTGGAAGATGAGGGTGGTCAGCGTCGGTCGAGGGGTAATCAGATGAGATAACAGGGGGAAAAGAGAGAGGATAGGATGGAGAGGAGTTCTAACCTAATTGTAAGGACGAAAGGGGACAGAAGGCGGACAGCAGTACTTGCTGTCGCCGGGGAAGATGACGCCCAGTGGGGGAGAACGGCGGCGACGACGGGGCTGAGGCGGCGTGCGCTGGTACTGCGCGACGCGGAGGAAGGTCAGGAAGTTAACTCTGCCACTGGTTTTGTGGCAGAGCGAAGAGGGAGGGGAGGGGGGCTCGCCGGAGCTAGCTGGGGTATTTGGCCGAGCAGGAGGAGAGGAATTGAAGGGGGAAACTCGGCCAAATCAAGCTCCAGATGAGTGGCCGGGTCCGAGGGGTGTTTTATAGGTGCTGGACTTGGTGTGCAGGGCGTGAAGGGCACGTAATTGCCTGAGGTTGGTCGCCGGAGATGGAAAGGAGTTAGGATACCCAAATCTCTCGTGCGTTCGCACGAGAGATTGGGTTCACACCAACGATTGTGATTGACTTTATGAGGAAGGGAATTCCTCAGAGAATCCTCCTTCCATTTCTGGGAGGGAATCTCTGAGGGATTAGAGAGCAATCCCTCTCCGAACCTCGCCGGAGTTCGGTTCTGCCCTAGCAATGGCGGCAGGACCGGTTTGCAAGGAAGGCGAGGAACCTAGGGGGCTCTCTGCAAGGATATTCAAAAGATAGGGACCTCTTTGTGATTTGGGTGTACTAACTTGCAAAGTAGGTCAAGATGACCTCTCCTTAGGTCCAAATTTTGGTATAAACCTAATTTGGACCTAAGGAAACCAATGGAGAAGTTAGATTTCAGGTTTGACCTCGTTTGACTGGATATTTTGCGTAAAAACCCAAATTAGGTTAATTGAAGAGCTAGGACCCTAATCTAGGTCAAACTAGGTTCCAAAGGCCAAATTAAGTGTTCTAAACCCTAGAGTATGGTTTTCCATGATTTGTAGAGGGTTTACTTGCTTTTTGTTCTAACCGGAACCTTGTTAATTTAAGCGGGTTTGTTTTAGGGTTACCAAGTGTCTTTTAGTTCTTAGATTGCACATGAACCCATTTCTGATTGACTCAACCCACTTTTTATCTCATTTAGACCATTTGACCTATGTTTTGCCTCTGAGAAATCCCGTTTATCTACTGCAATGGTAAAATTGCAGTTTTAACCTTTATTTCATGTTTTCTTCTTAGAGCACTTGTTTCTTCAGTTAGGCCTTCTTCTAGGTTATGTAGGAGCTTTTATCTTCTTTATTGGGTCAAAATGAGCTAGTTATGGCTCATGATGAGGCTCTCATCATACCCCCATGCCTAGCTTTTGCTAGTCCCTTAGCAAAATTTCAAAGTTTTAACTTCCGTTCTAGACCCTGAATGTTGTCAACAATGATAAGTGCTTCTCCTTTTCTTTTGTGATTAGGTGGGAATGCCGACAATAGGCCTAGAGGTACTCAAGTACCAACCAAAATCCGGACCTGTTCCGCTTTAGCCTCAGTCTTCTGCAAAGGTTTCTACGGCCCACAGAACCTAACCTAGGGTTTGTTGGACTCCGCGGTTAAAGCACCCGTGCTTGAGATATTTTTAGCCTAAGTTCAGTTTGCAGTGCATTTTTTGTAAGAGAGAGATAGAAGATTTATTTGTTTGGAGAGCTTTTCTCTCTCTTTTCTTTTTTATTTCTAGCTTCGGATTAGCTTCTCAACACGGTCTGTATCGGATTCCTCGTCCCCATCATCAATCCTCAAAGGTCCCTGGCTTTCGAGATTTCGAGATAATCCCGCCCATGGCAATCCCCGGAACCCTGGCTTTCGAGATTTCGAGATAATCCCGCCCATGGCGTTCCGTGGCTGAATTCAGACCCTGGCGATTGACATTTCGTGATAATGCCACCCATGGTGTCTGAACCAACAGAGTGCTTACATGCCTCCAGTAGGATATTTAAATATCCTAAGAGACAAGCACCGAGGAGATGATATGTTGTTACGCATCTTCGAGGGGAATTTCCCGCCTCTCCGCGCTGGGAACTCGTCCAAATCAACTTGTGTTGATTGGCCGCTCCTAATCTAGGTGACTTTTTCAGAATATTAAACGCTCTTGCGTGTTTTGAATATTTATGCGCACTGAACCAGACTGTGTGTGAATTTGGGTGCTTAGGTTACCGAATCCCGCAAACCGGAGGTCAGTTAACGAGGCCGAATACTTCCTAAGCCTTAGACCTAATACTTAAGCTTCGCATTTTCCTCAACCTCTTGAGGATTGTCCAGATTTTAACGGATACGTGAATTTTTAAGCTAAAAATCTAGCCCAAGAGGCCTAAGACCAGCGTTCCCGCTAATCTCTTGTTATATCTCTGTAGCATTTTTCTTTTCTTTTTCTTGACTCGGTCTAGAACTTCAGTTAACCCCTTAATCTTTTACTAATGACTTTTTCTTTTTCTTTTCCTTTTGTGCTCCTTTCTTTATTTTTGCTCTTTTTTTTTTTTTTTTTTTTTTTTTTTTTTTTTTTTTTTTATGAATGAAACCCTTTCTTGATATGACTTTTCTGACATTTTGCACTTTCATACCCCCCCATGCCTAAGATTTGCAATGTCCCCATTGTAAATTAGGTGGGTTCGAATTCAGCTTAGTTCATGTGTTAGGACAGGTGTGTGGTGAGTGAATGGGTCGAAGCGACTTGTTGCGAACGATTTCTAATCTCGGGTAGGTATACCTGAGGTGAAGTCGGCTGTTCTAATGGGTGAACCCTAAAGTGCAATATGAATTCCGCATAGCGATGTCAGAAACGGTTTCAGGTTTTTCAAAGAATGACGGGTTGCCTCCCGTTAAGCGCTGAGTTTTACGCCATCGGCTGGGCGTAATGTGCTCAAGAGGAAAGGAGGGTAAAGGATGACTCAGTCAAATCTATATCGGTCATGTCAATGAACGGCTTGAGTCTCTGCCCATTCACGACAAATGGTTCAGAATCGTGGCTGAGTAGGCTGATTTCAATAGCTCCATTTCCGAAGATTTGGCGGACTAGGTAGGGTCCGACCCACTTGGATCTTAGCTTTCCTGGGAATAGTTTGAGTCGAGCATCAAAGAGTAAAACTTTTTGACCAGGATGAAAGACCTTTCTAGAAATGTGTTTGTCGTGAAAAGCTTTAACCCGTTCTTTGTAAATTCGCGAGTTCTCATATGCGTCGTGGCGTAATTCATCGATCTCGCTCATTTGAAATCTTCTGTGGGTTCCAGCCTTAGAAAGGTCGAGATTACAGGTCCGTACTGCCCAGTAGGCTTTATGCTCCAATTCGACGGGGAGGTGACATGCCTTCCCGTACACTAGTCTGAAGGGAGACATTCCTAATTGGGTCTTGTGGGCGGTCCTATAGGCCCACAATGCTTCCGGAAGCCGAGAAGACCAATCTTTTCTATCAGGTCGAACAGTAACCTGAAGGATCTTCTTGATCTCTCGGTTAGATAGCTCAGCTAGACCATTAGTTTGAGGGTGGTAAGGAGTAGAGATTCGGTGCGACACCCCGTATTTGATCATTAGTGACCTGAACTGAGCGTTTGTAAAATGTGTCCCTCCGTCGGAAATTATAGCACGCGGAATCCCGAACCTTGAGAAAATGTTTTGATGAAGGAATTTTATAACGACTTTATGATTGTTGGTTCGAGTCGGAATGGCTTCTATCCATTTGGAAACATAATCAACTGCGAGTAAAATGTATTCGAAGCCATCCGAGGTAGGAAAGGGTCCCATGAAATCAATCCCCCAAATATCAAAAATTTCGCATACCAAGATCGGCTGTAGAGGCATCATGTCTCTATGGCTCATGTTGCCTAGAGTCTGGCAACGGGAACATGCCTTACAGTGATTGTATGCATCTTTGAAAATTGTGGGCCAGTAGAAACCACACTGGAGGACTTTCGATGCGGTTTTATGTCCCGAAAAATGTCCACCGCATGCCTGGTCATGGCAAAATGAGAGTATGTCTTTGATTTCCACTTCCGTGACGCATCGTCGGATTATCTGATCAGCACCAATGCGGAAGAGATACGGGTCTTCCCATAGGTAATACTTGGCATCAGAACGCAATTTGTCCTTTTTGGCCTTCGACCAATCGGGTGGAATCTGATGTGATGCCAGGTAATTAACAATATCGGCGAACCATGGAAGACTTGTACTGATAGTCAGGAGGTGCTCATCAGGAAAATGTTCTGTAATAGGTCCGGACGGATCAATAATTTCAGGAGGAAGGCGGGATAAATGATCAGCTACCACATTGTGCTTTCCCGCCTTGTCGCGAATCTCGATGTCAAATTCTTGCAACAGCAAGATCCAGCGGATTAATCGAGGTTTCGCGTCCTTCTTGGCTAGGAGATGCCTCACAGCTGTGTGATCCGAGTATATGATAACACGGGAACCCAGAAGGTATGATCTGAATTTTTCCAGGGCAAATACTACGGCCAGCAGCTCTTTCTCAGTAACCGTATAGTTACGCTGAGCCTCATCCAGTGTTTTGCTGGCGTAGTAAATGACCACAGGTTTCCCATCAATTTTCTGCCCCAAAACCGCTCCTACAGCGAAGTCAGATGCATCGCACATGATCTCAAAGGGTTGAGACCAATCAGGGGACTGTAGGATTGGGGCTTGGGTGACTCGGTCACGTAAGATCTCAAATGCTTGAGTGCATTCCTTGGAAATTCCGAAAGGCACATCCTTGGAAAGCAGATTGGTCAGGGGGCGCGCGATTTTGGAGAAATCAGGGATGAATCGACGGTAGAAACCGACGTGCCCCAAAAAAGATCGGATGTCCTTAATCGAGCTAGGCATAGGGAGCTTGGAAATCAGGTTAACCTTAGCTCGATCCACTTGGATGCCTTTTTCTGAGATTAAATGTCCCAGGACAATTCCCTCAGGCACCATGAAATGGCTCTTTTCCCAGGAAAGAACCAAATTCACCTCGATGCACCGCCTGAGTATATGGACCAAGTGTTGGAGGCAATCGTCAAATGATTGTCCAAAAACTGAAAAGTCATCCATGAAGACTTCCAGATAGTCACCTACCATATCTGAGAATATGGCAAGCATGCACCGCTGAAAAGTTGCAGGTGCATTGCAGAGACCGAATGGCATCCTTCGAAACGCGTACGTCCTGAAGGGGCAGGTGAATGTGGTCTTTTCTTGGTCCTCTGGATGGATTGCCACCTGATTGTAACCGGAGTACCCGTCAAGAAAGCAGAAGAATCTATTTCCCGCTAGTTTCTCGAGGATCTGATCAATAAAAGGTAGTGGGAAATGATCCTTCTTCGTGGAGGAATTTAGTCTTCTGTAATCAATGCAGACTCTCCACGAATTAGCTATTCGGGTAGGAATGACTTCCCCGGTTTCTGTCGTGATGATGGTGAGTCCTGCCTTCTTAGGTACCACTTGTGTTGGACTCACCCAACGACTGTCGGAGATCGGGTAGATGATCCCTGCATCTAACCACTTAATGATCTCCTTTTTCACGACCTCCTGTAGGTTAGGGTTTAGTCGCCTTTGCATTTCTCTTGAAGGTCGTGAGCCTTCTTCTGTATAGATTCGATGCGTGCAGTATGAAGGGCTTATACCAGTCAAATCATCTAGAGTCCATCCAATGGCTCTACGATGTTGCTGGAGAACAGAAATCAAACGGAGTTCCTGGTCAGGTGTGAGTCGAGAATTGATAATCACAGGAAACGTTTGATTTGAATCCAAAAAGACATATTTTAGATGTTCAGGAAGGGGCTTGAGTTCCATGACAGGATTGTCAGCAGCAGCGGGTAGTTCAGGGTTTGTATCGGGAGCAATGGTAGGAGTCATAGGTGTGTCTAGATTGTGTTCGCACTCCTCTGTTAGCGGTTTTTGACTTTCTAGTGGTTGATCAGGAATAATCAGGTTGTCCTCTATGTGCAATTCATCAACCACGGCTTTGACATCACAAATTTCCTCTATAACCCCGCAATTAATCCCTTGTTGGGCTTTGAAAATGTCGATCTTCAGATTTTGATTCCCAAATTTTAATTCTATCTGGCCCTCTTCGCAGTTTATATTGGCCCTAGCAGTGGCCAGAAAGGGTCTCCCTAATATGATTGGTGTGTCCCTTGGGTTCTTAGGTGCATCCATGTCCAGTACTATGAAGTCCACTGGGAAATAAAAATCTCGTACCCTAACAATGACATCCTCGAGTATACCTTTGGGTGACTTGATGGATCGATCAGCTAACTGCAATGTCACCTCAGTGGGTTTAAGTTCAGATTCTTCAAGGTGGTCAAGGAGGGATGTAGGTATTAAATTTATGGAGGCACCTAGGTCTAGTAGGGCTCTATCAAGTTGGGTTTCACCAATTTTACAAGAAATCAAGGGGGTTCCTGGGTCTTTAGCCTTGGGTGGGAGTTTGCTCAGGATGACAGAGCTGGCTTGCTCTGACAGTACAATCGGATTCCCATCCTTGGTTCGCGGCTTACGTTTAGGTGTACATATGTCTTTCAAGAATCTTGCGTAAGCCGGTATGTGGCGGATTGCATCCATCAACGGGATGTTTATCTGGACCTGTTCAAAGAGCTTGACCAGATCCTCCTCAGGAGCCACAGGTTTGGTTGTCCTTTTTCCTTTGGTCAAGGCCTCAGGAAATGGGATCCTAGCTGGTTCCTCTAGGATAGGTCCAGGTTCTTGATCTGGGACAGTAGTATCTTGGATGACTACCCTAGGGTCTTGGCGATTATCAGGCTTGGAGTGGTTCAGATAATGTGGGTCTTGTGTTGTTTTACCACTGCGTGTTGTTACAGAGTTTAATCCAGCCTGACTTTGGTTTGGGTTAGGTAGGAGAGGTGGCTGCTGCTGAAATTCTGCATAAGATGTAGAAGCCTCCATCCTGTCTGGTGATGGAGTAGCAGGGGCCTGATAAATCAAATGTGCGTGGCCTGGATTTGGATTCATAATGCGCCTCTGGGTCGGCACATTATTTGGGTTGGGCAGAGGTTGCGAAGGAAGGGTGCCAGGTTGGCGAGAATTTGCCATCTGGGCCAGTTGGTTGCGAACCTCTGTGATCTCGTCCTTGTGCTGTTTTTGCATTGCCGCATTCGTTTTTTGAATGTCAGCCAGCGTTTGAAGGATAAGAGTCAGTTGATCCTGATTTTGCCCAGATTGGTAGGTGGGATTGGGCCGAGGTTGAGGCGGCTGATATGGACGAGGAGCTTGTGGGCGGGGTTGATATGGTGGTTTTTGAGAGTTTCCCGTCCACTGAAAGTTAGGATGATTTCGCCATCCAGGGTTGTAGGTATTGGAGTATGGGTCGTTCTGGATGGCGTTGAGGTCCTCGCAGTTCTGAGAAACCTCAGGAAAGTCAGAATACGAGGGTTCAGAGTTCCCCCAACTCGAGTAGACGGGATCGGAGGTCACTCCGGTCTGGGAGGTAGACGGGGGTGGATAGGGGCCCATCCCCTTGGCAGGTTGGTGATAGATGTTTTGCACTGTTTCCCTTGCCAGAGGAGGTCGTGCAAAAGAGTTTTGTGCAGAGGTGGCTTGCTGCAAATGTCGAGTTAGCTCGTCCACCTTCTTTTCTATGATAGAGACCTTGTCCAACCGACTGGCCATCAATTCCAGGTCAACAGAAGTGGACAGGTCCTGCGTCTCATGTGTCCCTCTTAGATTCGTCGATGCGCGGGCATTCGTCCTGTCGAATAAGCCTAAGGAGTCATTGTTTATGGAGTTCTCGCACATGTTTTCGAGAATCTCCCACACCGTGTCCTCGTGTTGGCCCATGATGTTTCCTCCACATGTTGCATTGACGATTAGACGAATATCCTCACGGAGTCCCTGGTAAAAAGACTGGACTTGTTCCCACTTAGGAACTCCGTGATGGGGACATTTTCGCATGAGATCTAGGAATCGATCCCAAGCTTCGTGAAGAGGTTCTCCCTGTTGTTGAGTGAAATGAGTGATCTGGTGGCGCAAGGCATTCGTCCGGCCAACAGGGAAGAATTTTTTCAAAAATTCGGACTGTAATTCCTCCCAAGTGTTGATCGGGCGGGTCTGAGTCTGATACCAGTGCGCGGCCTTGTCCAAGAGGGAGAACGAAAACATTTTCATGAGTAGGATATCCCGATTTTGTACATCTGACCCGAAAGTCTGGGCCAGATGCTTGAGTTGTTTAATGTGTTGGAATGGATCCTCAGAGTTAAGCCCATGGAACTTTGGTATGGCATGAATCATATTGGGCTTTAGATCAGAATCGGGTCCTCCAATTGGGATTCGTACTCGGGGTTCAATTGCCACCGCAGCGGGATTATAGTGATCTCGCATCATAGGTCGCTGTGGTGGGTTTACAAAGTTCTGAAAGAGATCGTTCAAGCGTTGAAGTTGGTGTTCAAGGTTATTCTCATCTTCAATGGGTTGTGCCATGATGGGAGAAGGAGGAGAATCAGGGTCTGAATCAGATGAAAGATTTATGTGGTGGGGTTGCTGCACAAACAAAGGCGTCGAGGCTTGGCCTCGGCGAGAATGAATTTCTAGAGGAGGTCTTAAAGGTGGTCTCAAGGACCTCCTACCAAACATGCACCGGAAGATGTGATGAGATTAGAAGGTACTGGACCCAATCAAGACACCCAAGAATTGTTGGGTGACTATAGAGGTTCGGGGCAGATGGACCCCTGGATCAGAAGATCGTCCACCTGAGAAATACCTGGGCAGCCAGAGAGGGAGAGTCCCGCAAAGACCCCTACACGGTAGAGCGTCCCTACGGGTTACAGGGTTTCCCCCACCCGACCTCTCTTGTCACTGCGGTTCCAGGTAGACCAGAATGGGGATCTTGACCTCTTAAGTCTACCTTTTTTATTTTAAGATCAAGGTGCTTAATGTTCCACTTGAACTTTTAAGTATTTTGAGTGCAAAAAGTGACCTAATATTAAGGTTGGTTGACCCGAGGGATCAACTTCACCTTTGAGAGCTTTTAGGTCCTTCCTTTTATGATTCAAATGAATTATCAGCCTGATTTGCTTAGGGTTCCTCTTATAAATATTTTCAAACACGGTTTAGGCACACTTCTTTTTGGAAAGTTTGTTTCTTTATTTTAGAGAAGATGTGTCTCTAAAAACCCTAGCTTTGCAATCCTAACTTGGCTCTAATGGGTCCAATTTAGTTGCCTTAGAATTTAGCACCTAGGGCTCAATCAAGAAAGTTTTAGCCCTAGTTGCCTTAGTTGGATGACAGACAAAAATATGTTGAAATGAAAATCAGGCAACTTGATGAGTTACTAAATATAAGACAGGTAGCCCTAAGTTGACTTCTCCCTTTTTTTTTTTTTTCTTTTGGATTGTGAGAGGGTTAAGGGGGAGGGCTTATGGAGATTACCTGCTCCAGTCTGTTGTGCAGTTGCTATTCTTTCCTTTCTGTTTTGCTTTCCCTGTTTGAACACAACAAAAGAGAAGTTAAGTCAGATATTAAATAGAAAAGTTGTACTCAAAAGCTTTACAAGTGCCCGTTGCTCCCCGGCAACGGCGCCAAAATGTTGTCAACGTTTCTGTGCGGATTTAAAGGCGTATTACGTTGTAGTAGAACCGACAAAACGTTTAAACAAATAATTTTATTACTCGAACAACTAGAGTATCCGAGGTCGAACACAGGGAGCAAACTCAGTACTTTGTAAAACCCAAGAATACAACTGTTAAATGCAAATATAATTGATTCAAAGAGTTTTTAAGAAAGATATAAAAAAATAGAATTAGACGTCTGATTTATGTATCAGACGTCTTAAATGTGATCTTTCTTTCTCTTTTTCTGCTTTGCCTTTCAGATCTCTTTGCAATCTTCCCTTGTCCTTCTTCTTCTTCTCCTGCGAAGACCTCTAACCTTTCTGTTTTCCTCCTTCGCCTGCGAAGACTTCTTTCTTTCTTCTTCTTCTGTCTTGCTTCTCCTTTCTTCGTTGCCTTCTTCTTGTTCTTTGTCTTGCTTTCTTCTTCTTCTTTGTCTTGCTTCTCCTTTCTTCTGCAGCGGCCACGTCCTTCTCCTGCAATCAACCTGCCTGCACAGGGGAACAAAACCTAACCCTTCTCCCTCTACCCGCGCGTGTCTCTCTCTCAAGCAACTCACTCTAACCGCTCTCCCAGAGCCACAGTCTCAATCGGGTCGGATCGTACCCGGGACCAGGCGCACCTGCAGGTGTGCGATGCGCGAGGAGTGCGTAGGTCTAGGTCGGGTCGGATCCGCCAGGTCCGCGTGGTCAGGCCGCGGACGAGGCGGGTGGGGTCAGTGAGGGACCTCACCCCTGTGCTTTCGAGGCAGTAAACGTATATCACAAAAAACCTTTATACCATACCTGTGCCTTGAGATTCCACGATGTGGGACTAAACGTTCCGCCCTTCCTTTGCGTGCGCCCGCAGACTCTCGTGTGCAATTGCCCACGCTGAAGGCCCTGCTGCTGATCCTTGCTGAACTCAGTCACCTCGCAACACTTGCGAGAGTCTGCTGCACCTGCCGCCTGGGAAGCCTGACGCCTGCTGCTGCTCCAAGCTTCCTGCTGCTTCGACTGTTAATGGCGGCCGGAGCGTTTACCTGAACTTCCACAGAACGGCCTATTGGCCCAATTAGAATGGCTGGAAACCTTCGCCGTAGCATGGCGAAGGCGGTGGGTGATGCTGCAGGTTGCCTGTCGGCCTAGGCGTGCCCGCCTAGGTCAACCTGTGGCCGGAGACGGTGGGTTGTTCGGGGGGTGGTTATGGAGGTATGGAGTGACAGTTGTGGGGTGGAGCGAGTTCCTGGTGATGAGGCGGAGCTCACGAGGTGGTTGGCGAGCCGTGTGGAGTGGCGGAGTGGTGTGGGCGGCTCGCCGGAGTTCGGTCGGTGATGTGGAAGATGAGGGTGGTCAGCGTCGGTCGAGGGGTAATCAGATGAGATAACAGGGGGAAAAGAGAGAGGATAGGATGGAGAGGAGTTCTAACCTAATTGTAAGGACGAAAGGGGACAGAAGGCGGACAGCAGTACTTGCTGTCGCCGGGGAAGATGACGCCCAGTGGGGGAGAACGGCGGCGACGACGGGGCTGAGGCGGCGTGCGCTGGTACTGCGCGACGCGGAGGAAGGTCAGGAAGTTAACTCTGCCACTGGTTTTGTGGCAGAGCGAAGAGGGAGGGGAGGGGGGCTCGCCGGAGCTAGCTGGGGTATTTGGCCGAGCAGGAGGAGAGGAATTGAAGGGGGAAACTCGGCCAAATCAAGCTCCAGATGAGTGGCCGGGTCCGAGGGGTGTTTTATAGGTGCTGGACTTGGTGTGCAGGGCGTGAAGGGCACGTAATTGCCTGAGGTTGGTCGCCGGAGATGGAAAGGAGTTAGGATACCCAAATCTCTCGTGCGTTCGCACGAGAGATTGGGTTCACACCAACGATTGTGATTGACTTTATGAGGAAGGGAATTCCTCAGAGAATCCTCCTTCCATTTCTGGGAGGGAATCTCTGAGGGATTAGAGAGCAATCCCTCTCCGAACCTCGCCGGAGTTCGGTTCTGCCCTAGCAATGGCGGCAGGACCGGTTTGCAAGGAAGGCGAGGAACCTAGGGGGCTCTCTGCAAGGATATTCAAAAGATAGGGACCTCTTTGTGATTTGGGTGTACTAACTTGCAAAGTAGGTCAAGATGACCTCTCCTTAGGTCCAAATTTTGGTATAAACCTAATTTGGACCTAAGGAAACCAATGGAGAAGTTAGATTTCAGGTTTGACCTCGTTTGACTGGATATTTTGCGTAAAAACCCAAATTAGGTTAATTGAAGAGCTAGGACCCTAATCTAGGTCAAACTAGGTTCCAAAGGCCAAATTAAGTGTTCTAAACCCTAGAGTATGGTTTTCCATGATTTGTAGAGGGTTTACTTGCTTTTTGTTCTAACCGGAACCTTGTTAATTTAAGCGGGTTTGTTTTAGGGTTACCAAGTGTCTTTTAGTTCTTAGATTGCACATGAACCCATTTCTGATTGACTCAACCCACTTTTTATCTCATTTAGACCATTTGACCTATGTTTTGCCTCTGAGAAATCCCGTTTATCTACTGCAATGGTAAAATTGCAGTTTTAACCTTTATTTCATGTTTTCTTCTTAGAGCACTTGTTTCTTCAGTTAGGCCTTCTTCTAGGTTATGTAGGAGCTTTTATCTTCTTTATTGGGTCAAAATGAGCTAGTTATGGCTCATGATGAGGCTCTCATCAGGCTGTATTGAGATTGCCGTTGGATCTGAAAAGATCAAGCTTAACATCTTCAAGGCAGCCAAGAACTTTGATTGCGACTGTATCGAGGATGACACATCTGACGAGGACATGGCCGTCAGTACATGTATCAGACCAATTGGGACCTATTCTAACAGCTGCAGATTACCTGAAAACATTGACGACTGCCTAATCAACACATACTGTGACGTTCCCCCATCCCTCCCTTGTTCCATACCTTCTCCAGACCAGACTTCCGACGAGGTTTTCTCCGCTTCCCATACCTCGTGGTCTGAGTCATATCCGAGCTACTCACCACCGGTCCACACTCCTGAAAATTTGATTGCCCTTTCTTTCCCGCCAAATCAGGAGGATTTGCAACTCCACACTGGGACCTTGAGCCCATATCCTACTCACTGGGGCTATTCCTTTTTGGATCCATCTATCCAAGAAGTCCCTCTTCTTGGCCAATCTGAGGGCCAACTTCTTCCTCCTGACTTGTTTTCTGTTCTGGCTAGGACACTCTCATCCCAGGAAATGCCAGATCTTTCACCACCCACCATCCACGCACCCTACCACCCTACTGTATACCCTGCACCTCAGCTCTCGTTACCCGATCTTTCATCCTTCCTCTACTCTACCCTGCATGCATATGAGGACATAGCATCGTTTGGCATGGGGGGGTGGATAGGCATCCATAGGATCTGGGTATTTTACGGTATCATGCAGTTTCCACCTATTTATAAATACGTAAGAAAAAGCAAAAGAAAAAAGAAAAAAATATATATATATAGTGTTTAGTAATGATCTGAAGGCTGAAACAAAAATACAATAAGTGTTTATGGATATTCAACCTCTGTTTTGAAGACTTTCCAGGCCACAGAAGCTTGATTTGCTCAAGCTCGGCTTAATTCACTTGAGCATTAAAAAAATAGATCAGAATCTCTCCTAACTAAGGATGTATTCTTGTACCTGAGACACCAGTACAGGATCCATTGGTTTGCTTCTACTTGAGAGCCTAAGTAATCTTGGTTCACACTACACATATCAGGAAAGACCAGGTGAACATAAGATCCAACCTTAGTGTTCATTAGGGAAGGTGGAGTCCTTACCTGTGTGCACAGGTAGACTTTTTATCCCAGGCTTTAGTCTTGTGTTTAGGAGAGACTCTTTCCACCAAAAAGAAAAAAAGTGTGCTCCACATAATGTTGTAAGAGATATACTGACACGTGTTTCAAAAAAAAAAAAAGATGCAAATAAGTTAGTATATCTCACAAATGTCTGTAAAGTCTTTGCCCTTCAAGAAGTTTTTCAGGGCAGGTTACAAATACCTTGTTTTCTTTGAGCCACAAATGTCAGAAAATGGGAGTTGAGTTTCCATAATATTTTTAAGGGTCAATCCGAAGACATGAGCTAAAACTGGGACCAACCTGTAATTAAAAATTCGTGAAACCCTGGGCTTGAGTCTGTCCATTTGGTTAGTCTTGATCCTTCACTATGCACAAGCCTTAACCTCTTGAGCTCTCGAGTACGGCAAAAACTTCCTGGGTCCTGGAAATCATACTTAAGGTTTAAATATCAAGATTCTTGGTTAGTTGAGAGATGATCTATGTCATGTGAGACTTAACATACTGGTAGTCTTCTCTGTAGTTGGTTCTCACAATATCCAACAATAAACACAACTATATCACCTCAGAAGAAAATCTTCAGCCTAAGATCATTTCTAAAAACTGTTTTTACTAGGGACTAGCAAAAGATAGGCATGGGGGTATGATTGCACTACAAAAATACACCTGCAATTG
Organism: Thalassia testudinum; assembly: GCA_037157565.1. Classification (NCBI taxonomy): domain Eukaryota; kingdom Viridiplantae; phylum Streptophyta; class Magnoliopsida; order Alismatales; family Hydrocharitaceae; genus Thalassia; species Thalassia testudinum. The sequence goes on from JAZHRO010000057.1 coordinate 48,284,765, forward strand.
TGCCGTCTTGTGCTATTTCCTAGCATTACCAGTGCATATTAGGGTTCCATGGTCTCATTTGTGAAAATACATGCATCATGCATTTAATTGAGAGGGGAGGAGAGTGAATAAAAGGGCCTCGCAATTCACATTTTCCTCAAGTGCTGCCTCACAAAATTTCCATCTTTATTTTTATTTCTATTTGATTTTGAAATCTTCCCCGCGGCTGCAAAGCATGGCAGCTTCCTCCTCGCACCATTCCCTGCTCAACTTGACCTCCACAGCCACTCCCTGCCGAGCCCCATGCAAGCCATGCACAGCCAGGGCATGGCTGTTAATGCTTTCTCCTTTTATAAAAAGAGCTCATCTCTTTCTTCCAAAGGAGCCTGGTCCTCACCAAAAAAACCCAACGCAGCTTCTTCTCCAGGCCACCGTCCCCTCCCCTCTCCCTCCATACACAAGACCTCCTCCTCAGAGGAGCCACTATGCCGGTAGGAGTACCTCACGATGGTGCACAACCACCACCGTGAGTCCACCACCGCCCAACTCATTAAAGAGCTGGTGGGCATGGTGGTTCTTTCCCTGTTTCGTCGTTTGAAGCCCTTCAGCCATTACAGCAAAGCTTCAAGTTGTGAAGCTCAACAGGCCACCGCACGCCCTGCAGCAGCCGGCCGAGCTCCACAGTAGTAGCAGCAAGGCGGCAGCAACACACGCAGGCCACCACGCTGCCTGCAGGCGCCCTTCCCTCCCTCTCCGTGTGCCCTGTCGCGCTCTCTTTTCTGCCTGCAACCAACCGGCGCATTCCTCTTCCACACGCGCGCCAGTCACAAGCCGCTAGCACTCACAGCACCGTCCGCTCCCAGTTGCACGACTCACCCAGCGACTGTAGCCTCTGTTCACGTGTTTCTGCGGAACACTGTGGCTACAGTGGGGTGACCGGTAAGTTTCTCACTTATCCGGTCACCCGTCGTGCCACAACCGGCCTTCGCCCGCGCACGCGTCTCATCTGCATCCCGCTCCAGCGCCCGTCCGCGCGTCTGCGTGCAGTCCTCTACCCGTGCCCGCTCCCGCCCGTGTCTTCACCTACGTGCGGTCCTCTGCTTGTGCCCGCTCCAGCCCTTCGCGCAGTGCGATGCACTGCGTTCCTTCTTCCGCACCCACTCCCCTGCGTATGCGTGCTGTGCGTGCGCCTCTCAGCGCGCATACGCACGTATGCATGCATGCGTGGACTCTAGATGGGGTTTGGAAGCTTCAGATGCCTTAACCACGCCAACTCCAGCTCTCTCTCTCTCACACTGCACTCTGTCACTCTCTTTACCGACACTTACACACACACACCTATACACTATTATATACTTATATATATATACATATATATATTTATATCTATATATATTTACATACATATATATATGTACTTATATCTATACATATAATAGTATCTATATACTTAAGTATTAGTATACTTACATATATATATATCTATACATATATTAGTACTTATATAACTATGTATTAGTCTATATACATACATATATATATTTATATATACATCTATATACTTATATATATATATATACATATATATACACATATACTTATACATACATACATAGATATATATATATATAGAAATATACATACATATATACATATCTATCTATATAACTATATATACATATATATATATATATATACATATCTATCTACATATATCTATATACATATATTACTATATATATATATATTTACACCTATATAGTTATATATACATACTTATACATATATATATATATATATAAATCTATACATATATCTATCTATACATATACTTATATATATATATACATATATATATACACATATATACGTACATATATAGCTACATATATATACCTATATATTTATAACCATATATATATATACATATAGATATATTTACATATATACATATATATATATTTTTTCACATTACTTACCACACGTGGTATCGCGGGAATATCTGCACCAGTTGCTGATCTTCCCCGATACACGCGTACAAAAAGCGTGGTCACACTCATCTTCCATCAATCCATTTTACACTCCATGCAGCACCTCATCCTGTTGGTTGCGTCTTTCTAGACGACGACCAACTAGACACTGTGCTACACTCCATCTCCGCCTCCACCCCCACCCCTTTATACATATATAATATATACCTATATATATACTATATTTACTTTATTTCTGTTTCTCTTTCCTGCTAGTAAAAAGATAAAAAAAATATATAAAGGAGAAGATAATCCTTGACTTGCAGGTACTCTGTCTTGCGAATAGCAAGACCTGTTTTGGAACCTTGTTTTGGCTCAAAGCCAAGAACCTAATTTTGAGGGTGTGCCTCAAGGATAAGAATTATCAGAAAAAAATCTAAATAGAAAAAACACCAAAACCACAATAAACAAATGGAAGAGATTTGTTGTAGGACAGGCGTAGAAACTTGACTTCTAACCCAACTTCCCTGGGTTCAACCCTAGGCCTAAAAGTGACCAAGATAAAATCAAATAGGCCAGGTAAAAAAATATTTTGTAAAGAGATGGTTAGGCTCGATTTAGGTTAACCACTATACACACTTTAACGATAAAATCACCATATTAACAACCTAACCGGGTCTGACCACCATCTCCTCGTCGCGTGCCTATCCAGTCAAAGAGAGGGTGTTTCCCTGTTTCCTTCCATGTCGCCGACTTGCCCCCCTCCTCATCTTCTTCGGCTCTAGTCGACCAACACCGAAGCCTTCTGCCCCTCATCTTCCCATTTTAGGCTCTCTATCACTTCCCTTCTCCCTCTATTTTCCTTTTACTCTTCCATAATTCACTCACGACCTATGCACCACCCACATCACCTCCATCTTCCTCAACGCCGGCACACCTCCGACGATGCCTCCAGCTCTCTACACCACACGAAATTCACTGCCACCACCTCCGTTAGCTTCACTTCGACTTCCATATCAAAAGCCCTCAACCAATTCCTCTCCATGGCCACTTAACCACCCTACCGAACACCAAACCCTTCGTAGCTCTGCCTTGATCTTGCCCTATGCACATCCACCTCCAAACGGATGAAATCGCTGCCACTACATTTGCCGTGCTGTGGTGGACCTTCTGAGTTATTTTGGCAAGGTCGCGAGGACATGTTGTGCTTTTTATGTGCTTCACCAGAACTCCGCAGTTGCGACACCTTCTCCGACTTTGTTCGACATGTTCTAGTTGTGTTGTTCATCACAAACACCTCCAGGTGCTGCGGAAGGCTCCCAGGATCCTTCCTAGGTCTCTAATTTGGGGAGATACCCTCAGCTGCAACTGTAAATGAAGGAGTTCCACCTGCGAACACTCGCGCAAAAGCTTCTATGAGATAGTTGATAGAAGGCGTTTTCACGCATTTTAAAGTTGTCTGAAATTGTAGTATAGTGCGCAAAAATGTTCGTCAAAAAATAATGATTTTGTAAAAGTAATGAGACTTTGAGTCCCGGTCGTTCGTTTTTAGGAGGAGTTTGTTTAATTCTGAAATCGATCTTTTATTGCTCTACTTTATTTAAAATCGCACACCAATTTCCAATCTTCGGATTAAGATTTCGCCACTTCTATTATGAATTCTGATTACGTGCCCGTGCATTAAATAGATAACAAAGGTGAAAGTATGAGTTTTGGTGTGCACAATTCTAGTTACATGGTGGCTATTGCAAAATATATATATAAGTGAAAAATAGGCAACTTCAATCACAGAAAAGATGGCAACCAATAAGCTCATGGTGATTTAAAACATAGAGATACATATAAAAATGTATATTTTATTCATTCATTCAGACAAGTGTTTGCAACATGGAATGTAGAGGAAAGCTTGTGCAGGAATGGTTGGAAATGTAAATCTAGCTACCAGAAAATGATCACATATAGGAATCTATGGGGGGATTTTGCATGCAACATTAGGAGAGAATAAGAGCTACACTACTAAGCAGTAAATGAAAGCAGTAAACTATGAAGAGCTAAGTTACTAATCTAGCAGAAGGAAGGGCATTCGGAGGTGTTCTCCAATGGCCTTTGAGTGGCTGAGAGGAGGGGCAGCCAATGGTGCTTAGGTCGGCCCTTGGAGAGAGGTAGGGGAGATGATCCAGCATGCTGCCGTGGAGATGGTGGCCTCCATGGTGGTGCTCCTCGTGGAGGTGGAGTGGAGATGAAAGTTGCTAGCCTAAGTGGAATGAATGCCAAGGAAATGGATGGGTGCAAATGGCCACCCCTTAGGTCTTTTAATAAACCTAAGGAGTCTCTCTAGAGAAGTGTGGAACTCTCTAGAGAGAGCTCCAATGAGTGGCTGGCCAAGTAAGAGAGAAGTTGTTCTTAGATCCACAAAAAGTGGATCTAAGAATTGAATGCCTCTTTGTTGCTAAATTTGGTAACCAAGAGTGGTGCCACTTCAAGAGAGTTCTAGAGAACTCTAAATGTGTGGGAGTGCATAGATGGGTGTGTGTGTGTGTGGTCGTGCCCTAGGTGGCTAAGAGGTATAGGTTAGGTCCTAAGGGGTTTAGGTAGGTGTATGCCTTGAATTAGGGTTGCAAACCTAAATTGCTATGGGGAATTTGCAATTAAACTTAACCCAAGTTTAATTGAATGAGTGTGAACCTAATTGATAGTGAAATGACTCAATTAGGTTGGGTTTAGGTCAATTGGACTCTCACTAAGTCCAATTGGACTTGTGTACATTGAGATCTGAGCTCAATTGCACTCAATGTGTCCAATTGGCTTAGGTAGTGGTAATTGACTATGATCTAAGTCAATTGGGTTTGGTGAGGACCTAATTAGGTTCTTAGGGAGGACTAGAGGTGGTGTACTAGGGTTGGGGTAACTTAATTTAGGTTCCTATGGGGTTGGATTGGGTCTAGGGAACTAGAGATCCAAGATCAAGGCTTGAATCTCAAAACAGGAACTGAAGAGCAGTTCCAGATGTCGAAAAATAGAATCAAACGTCTTATACTCAAAAATCAAAAGTCCATACTTCAGTTCTGGACATCCAATCTGAGTCAGGGGGAATTCGAGGTTCTATTTTGGGTATTCTGCAGAAATTGGACATCTGACAAAGTGTTTGGACATCCAATAACACTGCAGAAGTGGGTTTCAGGTGTGCGGGAGTTGCTAAGGGTTCTTGATGTCCTATAATTCATCTAGACGTCCAGATAAAGGTTGGAACTAGGGTTTTAAGGTTTCCTAGAGTGCGGTGACCAAATCTAAGGATGGCTAAGGCTTGGGGAAGTCTCTAGGCTATCCTAGGGATAGGATGGACCTAAGCTCTTCATATTTTACTGCTTTATTCCTACTTAATAGAATAGCATACCTTAGCTCCCTTACATCATTATTCCCTATGTCTAATCTAAGTCTTCTGCTCCAGTTCTGTTGCAACACCCCTTATTCCTGATCCAGCTTCAGATCCAGCTCCAGATCTAGATTCTGATCAGCTTATTGCCTGCAATTGACATAATGCACTTAATCAGCACATTATAACATTATTTTATGCATAGCTAAAGTAAAGCAGTAAAGATGCAGATAATGCTTATGCATGCATGAATTACCCTAACTTATGCTATGTCCTACCTTAACTTAGGTCAATTACCACCAATGATTGCTGCGCAATCATACCCGCATGCCTAAATCTTGCTAGTCCTTAGCAAATGCAAGACTAAATTATTTATAGCAGGGTCCCTAAGGGATTGATTATTTTATCAAGTGTATGCCTAGAGATTTTTCTCCTTTTTGTTTTCATCCTATGCTCTAGAAATCCAGACAATCGTGAAAATGTAGCTATGTAGCTTTTGCAATGGATTCAAGTGAAAAACTGATTCACCTCTAAAGCCTGTACTTGACCCCTAGTAAAAATTCTAACAGGATAGGTGAACTTCTTCCCTCGGGCCATTTAAGATATTCTATGAATTTCACCCTGACTTTAGGCTTAGGTCGAGAATCTCTGAGGGGTAAGATTATTTATTTGGTGGCTTACTCTCACTTGGTGCTACATAGAGACTAGTACTATAGAATCTAGATTCCTGGATTACTAAGTAACTCAACTTAGAGAAAGACAGGAAAAACTATGCTCTCTTTTGATTCCTTTGTATTCATTCTCTCTTTCACTTTTTCTGTTTCTTTTCTTCCTTTTTCCTAGAGCTCACAACCTCACCAGATTCACATATATGATCTATATTTGGTGGTCTCATTTGGCATTAACACTTTAATTGAGTTTTCATAACCCTAACACTAAGTTGGAATTCCTCAGCCAGTATTCGGGCTGTCAGAAACACAGAAAAATAGGTTAAGGCCATATTTGGTGGATCTCAATTTATTTGGTGGTATTGCCCCAATGCAACTGAAATAAACATTAAATATTCACTCTTTTTTTCTTTGCTTTTCTTCTTTTTGTAATTTTTTTCTCTTTTTCAGTTCTTTTTCTTTTTCATCTTTTCTTTTTCAACATATACACAACTAGTACACATCCATGAACTTTATTGAGGAGGCATTATTAGGGATTGGTGGTACTCAAGAGACATTGGGTGGCTTATTTGGTGGAAGTTCCTACTCATAACATCGGGAGAGATGGATAGGATGGTGTTGAACGAGAATCTATGCTAACGTGTTTGGTTTTGGAAAACCCGTCGTTGTAGTTCGAAAGCGAAGGATTCGTGTTCAACAAATAAAATTTATACCGAAATCAAAATTCCGGGTCGAACACTGGGAGGCGAACGTTTGATTTAAAAACTTCGCGTTTCTTTTTATTTTGTCACAAAGAAATTCAATTTAAACTATCTAAGTATCTACAACAAATAAAAGAGACAGAGGGAGTAAGGGAGAGAGAAAGAATACTATACATGGAAATCAAAATGAGATGTAGAATAGACAAGGAATTTATCATAAAAGAGTTCTTTCGTTACAACTAGAAAACATAAAATAATTACTCTAGAAAGCATTAAAAGAATGGAGGGAGAAATGTCCTCCTCGACGATCGCTCGGAGGACGAATAGACTACTCTAGAAAGCAGTAAATCTATACTAGAAAGCAGTAAAAAGAATAGGGAGAGAGAAATCCTCCTCGACGGTCGCTTGGAGGACGAGCCGGACGGGACGACGCCTGGATGAAGGAGAACGAGGCGGGACGAAGGAGGACGAAGCAGAAGAACGGGAACGAAGCAGCACGCCGTCATCGTCGCGGGATCCACTTCCGAAGGGGGACGAAAATTTGGACTTTATCTCGCGAGAAGCATCCCGGGTGTGGGACAAGCTTATTTTGAGCTTTAGAGAGGTAGAGAGGAGAAGGAAGGGATGAAAATTTCGTATGGAGGGGGTCTCCTTTTATAGTTGCAAGGAGTGGGGGCAAAATGGACATTACATCTTCAAAATAATAAATAAGGGGTCTTTAGTGACGGATAAAACCGTCGCTAAAGCCCCGCCGTCGCCGTCGCCGCCGCGCCCACGCGCGCCCGCTCGGCTGGCCTGCGCGCGTAACGCATACGCACGTCCGCGTCGTCTCAGCCGTCCGATCGCGAGATCGGACGGCTTAGATCGCGTCCGCGCCCGCTGCGTAGCGCGCCCGCCCGCGTGCGATCGAGCGTCCACCAGAGCGTCCAATTGCGCGTCGGCGCTATCGGGCGCGCGCGGCCGTTGGATCTTCATCCGACGCTCGTGCGCGCCCGCTCGCCCGCACCTTCTACCCGCTCACCGCGGCTCGAACCCGCGACCTCCGCTTCGCCCGCAGCTGCGTCGCCGCTGCGCTACGCGGGCGAAATGGTCGCGTGGACGTTTTTAAACGCGAGCGACCGCAGCCGTTGGATCGAGATCCAACGGCGGAGAGGAGATGGTGCGCGGTCTTCACAGGACTCCTGCGGCCGATTGGGCGGCTAGGATGGCGCCACGTGGCGCCATCTTGGCCGTCCATCTTCTGGAAGTTGTAGATGGTGCCACGGATGTCGGATTGACTCGATTTTTGTGTCGTTCGGCTGCGATCGTCGATCCGAATTCATCCGTGTGGTTGGATTTTCCATCTGAAGTGCGGATTTACACCATCCTGGCCCTTGATCTTCTAGGGTTCCCCGGTCTCTATCTGATGCTACGGATGCCTGATTAGGGCGATCTTGGAGTCGTTGAACTCCAATCGTCGCCCTGATCATATCCATACGGTTGGATCTTTGATTCGAGGCCCCGATAAAATATTTGCCCTATCCAAGCACATAAAAAGAGACAATTAACCTCCATTTTATTCAAACTACTCTAAATGCAAGATGATGCATGTAATGCAATATTTATATCATGAAATGCAATCCTATGCTTAAGAACATGCATAAATAGACATTTTAAGTAGTGTAAATGTGTTTACATCATACTCCCATGCCTATCTTTTGCTAATCCCTAGCAAAAACTATATGCTATTTATAAAAGAATTAGGTTAGATTATTTGGACCTGAGTTATTTTCAATCATTAAGAAATTGTCTACTTAAGAACTGAACTTTCAAAGACACAACAGTGCCCGGGTATCAGCCAAAATGCAGACCGCCTCAAGCCTCGCCTTATTCAAAGAAAAATTTCTTTTTCTATTTTTACTCTTTTTTTTTTTTTTGGATTTTCAAATTTTAGGGTTTAAGAGTGGCTTTCTACGGCCATTCAACTCACCCAAGATTTGATGAGAACCCTAAGTTTTAAGCATCTTATTGTGATTGTGATAGACTCGTTGACCGGCAATTAAAACGGACTTCGGATTTCTACGCCTCTAGGTGACCTCAAAAAGAATTCTGCCTAAAGGTGTATCTTTACAACCGGTAGCTTTCTCCCTACTTTTATTTTTTTTAACGGGGTCAACACAAGGTGAATCCAGTGTATATCTCCCCGGTTTATTCTACTTCTCCGCTTCTTCCTAAGTGTTTTGGGAATTTTTAGTGCATTTTCTGAGCTGGGTTCTGGACAACCGGTCGATGAGCTGTTACCACCGACAACTTGCCAGCCATACTCGTGCGGCGAAGTGTGGCTTATTTCTTTTTGTTCTTTTCTCCTTTTTGATTTTTTTTTTTTAAGTAGGTGGCTTCCCTGGTCTAAGATTTACCTAAAGGCAGCAAAAAGAGAAAGGTCCAGTGACTCGGCTCTGGACAACCTACCTATGGGCTGTTACCCACGATAACTTGCCAGCCATATCACCCTAGAAGGTTCATTAGCTACCCAATTTCCGTTAAAATCGCCAAACAACGAGTCAGTGCAAAGAAAGTGTGTAGATGCTTAAAACTCAAAATTCCCTTAAATCAGAGGGCGGGTTGACAAGTCGTGTACTTATCACCCAAACTTATTTATTCCAATTATAATAAAATTCAGGTTGGCGAGAACTCGAAAAACAAATCCACATTTTAGTGGATACATAGGCTGATTAAGTCCAAAGACCTGAAGGGTCTTTGTGTTCAGAACATTATATAGTATTTCTTAGGATCGAAAATTTTCTTAAACCCAAATTCTCTTTCCTAATTTTGATTTTTTTTTTTTAATAAAACAAATCTACGGAGCTGACGAATGAATTCAAAGATAAATATCCACCCCCCCATGCCTATCTAATGCAATGTCCTCATTGTATTAAAAAGACATAAAACAGAGTGGAAAAGCGTAGAAAGCACCTGAATTGCGTGGATATCGGGTCCGCTCCGAGATGAAAATGAAAAAGAACTGTATATGTGCTGAGTTTAGTGCCTTCAGCTAGGCACACTATACAAAGAAAAGAAATGAAGAATTCAGAAGTGCAGGTCAAAATTAGAATAAACAGAAGAATCCTCCGACCTGTCAACAGAGGTCCACAGATGTGGACCAGATTGTGGTGCAGACCCACACCCCATAATCGAGAATATCTTAGGTTCTGGATAAAAATTACCCAAAACCTAAAATCAGAATGCAAGCGGGGTCGGGCCTGCGATTTGTGAGGATGCAACGCAAGGCCAAAATGTCGGGTTACAGAGAATTGAAGCTCAAAAGGATAATCGTTAAATGTGTGCTTGAGTTTGACATCCTCGAAACAAATGTCATAAGGGTTCTGATTTGATGGTTTCAGCTTAAAAGGAACCCTTCGACTCAATCTTCCATTTCCTCCAAAATTGACTTCCCAAATCAAAATTTCCCAGCTCCTATCCTCCTCATTCGGCATATCAAATTCCATGACCTCTTGTATATTCATCACCCCGTCTGGAATCTCCAAGTCTAAATGATGTGGCAGAATCAAAATTGACTTGGGTCTAATTATCTCAGAATTAGAATCATCAATAAGCTCAACAGGGTGTAACTGATAATCAGGGCATTGAATTGATTCCTCCAGAAAATGCGATTCTGGATCTGTATCGTGTGCCCTAATAAGATCAGTTTCCTCAGTTATTGGGCTATCAAATGATCTATCAGATTCCTCAGGCCCAATCGTCTCACAAAAATCGTGATTTGAAAACTCGTGTGAGACTTCGCAACTTGGATCTTCACCATCAAAGAAATCAGGATCCGTATCAATGTATGTCCCAAAATCAGTTGTCACTTTGTGTTCCCAGGAGACATACGTTTTCTCGTAACCCGGCTCAGGGATCTCAGGTGAAGAAATCAGATCATCTTTAATTGGTTGCTTTAATTCAATCTGGTCAGCTTCGTAACACGTGTCCCCCCCAACAGGTGCCTGAGCGGGTTCTGTCATTGGCTTTCCTGAAGAGAGTTCATCCTGGGAATTATTCCAAGATTGAATCAAAGCAACCACGAATCTCATCCTCAATTTCGCTAATTTCCCAAGTAGAAACTCACCCGGGTTCTTATCCTTAATATCCTGGAGCCAATCCAACAAAGACTTATTTAAATCATCAATCATTTCAATCAGGGGCTCCAATCTCTCAATGCAAGGTATTGGCTGAACTTCTAAAGATTGAATGATATTCCTCAAGTTAGCCAGAACCCTATCTTGAACCTGATTAACCTGAACCAAATGAGTTGGTTCAGGGTTGGGCGGGTTTGACATCAATGTAGAGGAATTAACGAATTGAGATTCGTTATACCCATCCTGATAATAGGTCATTTCAGATTGTTCAAAAGATGGAGATGACCTAAAGGCAGTGAAATCAGAGGATGGGTAAGGATCGGTGTATCCTTCTTGATTGTAGATCGCATTAGGTTGTTCATGAAAGGAGGACGATCTATAATCGATGCAACTCTGAGAAGGATAGAATTGAGAATCAAAGTGTTCAGGGTTAGACCCTAAACACAGAGGTCCGGAATTGTATCCCCAATCCGAATTATCCCAACTAACTGATGGTCGATTACAATACGAGTTGGGATAATCGTCATGTTGAGGATAATTTACAACAGGAGTGAAAGAGCGGGAATGCGTGAAATATGTGGAAGGATTCATGAGACACGGGAGGAAGAAAGGTGCCCTGCAATACAAACAATCAAACCTGTCCTTAAATGGGTTAGCCTACAGACCTACAGACTCTCAAAACCCGTCTTGAGATAAAGGAACGATTTGATCTACTTCTGTCTGTTCAATCCAACCAGTTAGAAGGAGGGACTGGGGAGAAGGTTCTTCCTTCGGCTTGCGCCTCCGGTTCCTAGTGTACCCCCCAGCCGCGATCGTTTGACTCTGCTCCCCTAGCTAGACATCAGATTGAACAGTAGAAACAGACTAATCGAAAATAATCTCGTTCTGAGTTCTGAAGAGCGAGTCCAATCCTTAAGGCCAACGTCTACTCTGTTTAATTTAGGGCTAGGTTTGAATGTGCTTTGGAATGTGATGGGCCCTTTAAATGGGTTGTGCCCTTAATGATTGATTACTTTGTGTGTGCGTGCACAACCAGTGGTTTTCAAGCAAGATTATTTTTGATGTGGTGAATTTTAAGGTTCAAATCTTGCTTAGTAGCTTTTAGGATTCAACTTTAGGTGTTTTCAATCAAGTTTCATTGGCACACCAGGTTTTGCAAGCACAGGTGAAGATATTTTCCTTTAAAGTTTAAAAAAAAATGTGGAGTGCCTGGTAGATCCCAAAGAGTTGAACCTAATTGGCAGCTACTTGATGAGTTGATTTTATTTGAAGTGGTGCGGCCCAAACAACTCAAACAACTGGCCTGATGCACCACCTAATTAGGCACACAAATGATTACCCAATCTGATTTCTACTCGATTATGTGTTTGGATGTGTGTACCGGCTCCTAAGATTGGTTTACCGATTGAGTTAGAAAATTAGATGAGGTTGTGTACCTCTGTGAGATTTTTTTTTATTTTTTATTTTTTTTTTAATGTGGGGGTTGGAGTGAGTATGGATGTCAAACAACAAACAATCTAACCTTAGAGTTTATAAGAACACCTAGGTTGATTGATGTTTGAATTATTATGTGATGAAATAAAATCTAATGGGTGGGAGGAGGGGGATAACTTACAAAACCTTCCACAGCACTTTACTCCGATCTACCGCTTTTGCCTGTCTCGAAAGAGTACCTGCAATTACAATAAGAAAGGAGAAAAGTGAGGTAAATGATTTGTAAGTTACAAAACGCGAAGAGAAATCAAAGAGCGTTGCCTCCCCGGCAACGGCGCCAAAATGTTGAACGAGAATCTACGCTAACGTGTTTGGTTTTGGAAAACCTGTCGTTGTAGTTCGAAAGCGAAGGATTCGTGTTCAACAAATAAAATTTATACCGAAATCAAAATTCCGGGTCGAACACAGGGAGGCGAACGTTTGATTTAAAAACTTCGCGTTTCTTTTTATTTTGTCACAAAGAAATTCAATTTAAACTATCTAAGTATCTACAACAAATAAAAGAGACAGAGGGAGTAAGAGAGAGAGAAAGAATACTATACATGGAAATCAAAATGAGATGTAGAATAGACAAGGAATTTATCATAAAAGAGTTCTTTCGTTACAACTAGAAAACATAAAACAATTACTCTAGAAAGCATTAAAAGAATGGAGGGAGAAATGTCCTCCTCGACGATCGCTCGGAGGACGAATAGACTACTCTAGAAAGCAGTAAATCTATACTAGAAAGCAGTAAAAAGAATAGGGAGAGAGAAATCCTCCTCGACGGTCGCTTGGAGGACGAGCCGGACGGGACGACGCCTGGACGAAGGAGAACGAGGCGGGACGAAGGAGGACGAAGCAGAAGAACAGGAACGAAGCAGCACGCCGTCGTCGTCGCGGGATCCACTTCCGAAGGGGGACGAAAATTTGGACTTTATCTCGCGAGAAGCATCCTGGGTGTGGGACAAGCTTCTCTTGAGCTTTGGAGAGGTAGAGAGGAGAAGGAAGGGATGAAAATTTCATATGGAGGGGGTCTCCTTTTATAGTTGCAAGGAGTGGGGGCAAAATGGACATTACATCTTCAAAATAATAAATAAGGGGTCTTTAGTGACGGATAAAATCGTCGCTAAAGCCCCGCCGTTGCCGTCGCCGCCGCGCCCACGCGCGCCCGCTCGGCTGGCCTGCGCGCGTAGCGCATACGCACGTCCGCGTCGTCTCAGCCGTCCGATCGCGAGATCGGACGGCTTAGATCGCGTCCGCGCCCGCTGCGTAGCGCGCCCGCCCGCTGCGTAGCGCGCCCGCCCGCGTGCGATCGAGCGTCCACCAGAGCGTCCAATTGCGCGTCGGCGCTATCGGGCGCGCGCGGCCGTTGGATCTTCATCCGACGCTCGTGCGCGCCCGCTCGCCCGCACCTTCCACCTGCTCACCGCGGCTCGAACCCGCGACCTCCGCTTCGCCCGCAGCTGCGTCGCCGCTGCGCTACGCGGGCGAAATGGTCGCGCGGATGTTTTTAAACGCGAGCGACCGCAGCCATTGGATCGAGATCCAACGGCGGAGAGGAGACGGTGCGCGGTCTTCACAGGACTCCTGCGGCCGATTGGGCGGCTGGGATGGCACCACGTGGCGCCATCTTGGCCGTCCATCTTCTGGAAGTTGTAGATGGTGCCACGGATGTCGGATTGACTCGATTTTTGTGTCGTTCGGCTGCGATCGTCGATCCGAATTCATCCGTGTGGTCGGATTTTCCATCTGAAGTGCGGATTTACACCATCCTGGCCCTTGATCTTCTAGGGTTCCCCGGTCTCTATCTGATGCTACGGATGCCTGATTAGGGCGATCTTGGAGTCGTTGAACTCCAATCGTCGCCCTGATCATATCCATACGGTTGGATCTTTGATTCGAGGCCCCGATAAAATATTTGCCCTATCCAAGCACATAAAAAGAGACAATTAACCTCCATTTTATTCAAACTACTCTAAATGCAAGATGATGCATGTAATGCAATATTTATATCATGAAATGCAATCCTATGCTTAAGAACATGCATAAATAGACATTTTAAGTAGTGTAAATGTGTTTACATCAGATGGTGTATTTCTGACCTTGGCATCAATACCCTCCTTCGACCGAGGATTCCGTAAAGAATGGTCGTAACCATCCACCTTAGCCCTAGTTTTATAAAAACTCGCTCTCCACATATTTACCTTATTTGGTGGCTCTTATCATTTCGCACAAAAATGTATATGCAGGAACCAAGAGCGAAAACTATGTCTAATCTCAGAGTATCATTACCTAATTATCTAGGTTTCCAGATACCTTGCACTAATCTTAGAGCACTAGTACACTCTACTCTCATTTCATACTATTTGGTGGATTTTTGGAAGTAAATCTGCCTGACTCCCAAAACACTGTCCAGGGGTTTAGGAAAAGAAGCACTGCTTCTTCTTGACAGACTATAGACGTTTATCAGCCTTCACCATGAATCCATTGCAAATTCTACATGTGTGTGAGAAGTTGTATTGGATTCCAGATTACAAGAATCAACTAGGGGATAAAATCCCTAATTCATTCTCTTAATAAAATAATCTTATTCATGAATGCAATATGTATATATGCTATAAATAATTAACCTCTTATATTCGTACTTCATAAAATTTTCCTTCCGGGTTACATTCAGCTTGACCCTAAATTTAGAACAAGAGGTAAGCAGGTGAGTCGGAAAAGGCTATTGCGGACGATTTCTAGTTGCAATGCGAGCATTGGAGGTGGAGTCAGTTGTTCTTTTATTTAGGGTCCTACAGTGCGTTTTACATGAAGCTCCAAGGTTTTCCTAAATGTTGTCATAAAAATTTTTCAGTTTTGTTGTATCTACCGCCCCATGCCTAAGTTCTTGCATGTCCTCATGCATGAATATAAAAGAAAATAAATACAACAGGGAGAGAATGGGTACAAATCACCTGTAATTGCTCTTGGAAGTATACATTCAACACCAGCCAACCTGTCAGTATGCAATATGTAGAAAAAAATATGCTAAAAGGAAAAATATCCTATATATAAAAAATGGTTATGTATAGATGATGGTGGAATGTGGGATAGATGCTATCTATACGTGCTGAGTTTAACGCCTCCAGCAGGGCGAGAATTCAATCACTCGTCGTCAATAAGATGAACAATCTTGTCAGGTGGAGGAGGTTCCTAGGCCAAAAATGGCTTGAGGCGCTGGCCATTTACCGTAGATATATGCCCAAATTTTCGATCCCTGATCTGGACTACCCCATTAGGATATGGCTGAATTACAACATACGGGCCAGTCTACTTGGACTTGAGCTTCCCTACGAAAAGTTTCAGTTGCGAATCAAACAACCAGACTTGCTGGATGGGCGTGAATGCTTTCCTCCGAATGTGGCGGTCAAGAAAGGCCTTGGTCTTGTCCTTGTATATCAATGCGTTCTCATAGGCCTCCTGCCGGATCTCTTCTAATTCGTTGAGCTGGAGTTTCCGTCCTTAACCTCCTGCATCGAGGTCAAGGTTACATTTTATCACCGCCCAAAAGGCGTGGTGTTCCAACTCTACAGGAAGGCATGGTGTTCCAGCTCTACAGGAAGGTGACAGGCCTTGCCATATACCATGTGATATGGTGACATTCTGAGTGGAGCCTTGTATGTGGTCCGATATGCCCAGGGTGCATCAGCTAATTTATCGGACCAATCCTTCCTATCTACTCTAACTGTCTTCTGGAGAATCGGCTTGATCTGACGGTTAGACACTTCAGCCTGCCTATTGGTCTGAGGGTGATACGGGGTGGCTATATGGTGATGTACCCTGTATTTCTTTAATAATGACCTGAAGTGGGCGTGGATGAAGTGGCTTCCCTCGTTGCTAATCAAAGCGTGATGTATTCCAAATCTCGCAAAGATATACTACTGTTAAGCGCATGAATGGCTACGCTAACGTGTTCGATTTTGGAAAACCTGTCGTTGTAGCTTGAAAGCGAAGAATTCGTGTTCAACAAATAAAATTTATACCGAAATCAAAATTCCGGATCAAACACAGGGAGGTGGACGTTTGATTTAAAAACTACGCGTTTCTTTTTATTTGTCACGAAGTAATTCAATTTAAAACTATCAATTATTTACAATAAATAGAAGAGAGAGAGAGGGTAAGAGAGAGAGAGAATATTACACATAGAAATCAAATGAGATGTAGAATAAACAAAGAATGTATCATTAAGAAGATTGTTCATTACAACTAGAAAGCATAACATAATTGCACTAAAAAGTGATAAATTTACTCTAGAAAGCATTAAAAGAATGGAGGGAGAAATGTCCTCCTCGATGGTCGCTTGGAGGACGAGCAGAACTACACTAGAAAGTAGTAAATCTATACTAGAAAGCAGTAAAAAGAATAGGGAGAGAGAAATCCTCCTCGACGGTCCTTGGAGGATGAGCCGGACGGGGCGACACCTGGACGAAGGAGAATGAAGCAGGATGAAGGAGGACGAAGCAGAAGAACGGGAACGAAGTAGCATGCCGTCGTCATCGCAGGATCCACTTCGGAAGCAGGACGAAAATTTTGACTTTATCTCGCGAGAAGCATCCCAGGTGTGGGACAAGCTTCTCTTGAGCTTTGGAGGGGTAGAGAAGAAAAGGAAGGGATGAGAATTTCGTATGGAGGGGGTCTCCTTTTATAGTGGCAAGGAGTGGGGGCAAAATGGACATTACAACTTTAAAATAATAAATGAGGGATCTTTAGTGATGGATAAATCCGTCACTAAAGCCCCCAACGTGGGCGTAGCTCCCGTACCCACGCACGCTTGCTCAGCTGCTCGCGCACGCAACGCATGCGCACGTTCAGCGATCCTCAGCGATCGGACGGCTTAAGTCGCACCTTCACCCGCTGCGCTACGCGCTCGCCCGCGTGCGATCGCGCATCCATGCCGCTCGTTCAATTGCACGTGAACGCTATCGGGCGCGCGCTACCGTCCAATCAAGATCCAATGCCCGCCCGCGCCCAATCGCCCGTGCCTTCCAGCCCTTCGCTGCGGCTCAAACTCGTGCCCACCGCTCGCGTAAGCGCGCTCGACCGCTGCGCTACGAGGCGCGGATGGTCGAGCGGACGCTTTTAAGAGCGGCTGACCGCAGCCGTTGGATCAAGATCCAACGGCGGAGAGCGAGCCGGTGCGGGATCTTCAGAGGTTGCATGCGGCCGTTTGGGCGGTCGAGATGGCTCCACGTGGCGCCATCTTGGCTGTCCATCTTCTGGAAGTTGTAGATGGTGCCACGAATGTTGGATTGACTCGATTTTTGTGTCGTTGGGTTGCGATCGTCGATCCAAATTCATCTGTGGGGTCGGATTTGTCATCTGAAGTGTGGATTTATACCATCCTGGCCCTTGATCTTCTAAGGTTCCCCAGTCACTATCTGATGCTACGGATGATCGATTAGGGCGATCTTGGAGTCGTTGAACTCCAATCGTCGCCCTGATCACATCCATATAGTTGGATCTTTGATCTGAGGCCCCGATAAAATGTTTGTCCTGTCTAAGCACATAAAAGGAGATAATTAACCTCCATTTTATTCAAACTACTCTAAATGCATGATGATGCATGTTATGCAATATTTATATCATGAAATGCAATCCTATGCTTAAGAACATGCATAAATAGACATTTTAAGTAGTGTAAATATGTTTACATCATACCCCCATGCCTATCTTTTGCTTGTCCCTAGCAAAAACTATATGCTTTTTATAAAAGAATTAGGTTGGATTATTTAGACCTCAATTATTTTCAATCATTAAGAAATTGTCTACTTGGGAACCGAACTTTCAAAGACACAACAGTGCCCAGGTATCAGCCAAAATGTAGACCACCTCAAGCCCTCACCTTATTCAAAGAAAAATTCTTTTTCTCTTTTAACTCTTTTCTAATTTTTTTGGATTTCAAATTTTAAGGTTTAAGAGTGGCTTTCTACGGCCATTCAACTCACCCAAGATTTGATTAGAACCCTAAGCTTTAAGCATCTTATTGTGATTGTGATAGACTCGTTGACCGGCAGTTAAAACGGACTTCGAATTTCTACACCTCTAGGTGACCTCAAAAAGAATTCTGCCTAAAGGTATATCTTTACAACCGGTAGCTTTCTCCCTACTTTTATTTTTTATGGGGTAGACACAAGGGTGAATCCAGTGTATATCTCCCCGGTTTATTCTACTTCTCCGCTTCTTCCTAAGTGTTTTAGGAATTTTTAGTGCATTTACTGAGCTAGGTTCTAGACAACCGGTCGATGAGCTATTACCACTGACAACTTGCCAGCCATACTCGTGCAGCGAAGTGTGGCTTTTTTATTTTTCTTTTCTCCTTTTCTTCTTGATTTTTTTTTTCTTTTCTTTTTTTTTTTAAGTAGGTGGCTTCCCTTGTCTAAGATTTACCTAAAGGCAGTAAAAAGAGAAAGGTCCAGTGACTGGGCTTTGGACAACCTACCTATGGGTTGTTACCCACGATAACTTGCCAGCCATATCACCCTAAAAGGTTCATTAGCTACCCAATTTCCGTTAAAATCGTCGAACAATGAGTCAGTGCAAAGAAAGTGTGTAGATGCTTAAAACTCAAAATTCCCTCAAATCAGAGGGTGAGTTGATAAGTCGTGTACTTATCACCCAAACTTTACTCCAATTAAAATAAAATTCAAGTTGGCGAGAACTCAGAAAACAAATCCACATTTTAGTGGATACACGGGCTGATTAAGTCTAAAGACCTAAAGGGTCTTTGTGTTCAGATCTTAATGTAGTATTTCCTAAGATTGAAAATTTTCTTAAACCCAAATTCTCTTTCCTAATTCCGATTTTTTTTTTAATAAAAGAAAATAAAACAAATCTACGGAGCTGACGAATGAATTCAAAGATAAATATCCACCCCCCCATGCCTATCTAATTCAATGTCCTCATTGTATTAAAAAGACAAAAAACAGAGTGGAAAAGCATAGAAAGCACATAAATTGCGTGAATGTTAGGTCCGCTCCGAGATGAAAATGAAAAGGAACTGTATATGTGCTGAGTTTAGTGCCTTCAGCTAGGCATACAATCAAGGAAAAGAAATGAAGAATTCATAAGTGCAAGTCAGAATTAAAACAAACAGAAGAATCCTCTGACCTATCAACAGAGGTCCACAGATGTGGACTAGATTGTGGTGCAGACCCATCCCCCATAATCAAGAATATCTTAGGTTCTGGATAAAAGTTACCCAGAACCTAAAATCAGAATGCAAGCGGGGTCGGACCTGCGATTTATGAGGATGCAAACCAAGACCAAAAAGTCGGGTTATAGAGAATTGAAGCTCAAAAGGATAATCATTGAATGTGTGCTTGAGTTTAACATCCTCGAAACAAATGTCGTAAGGGTTCTGATTTGATGGTTTCAGCTTAAACGGAACCCTTCGACTCAATCTTCCATTTCCTCCAAAATTAACTTCCCAAATCATAACTTCCCCGCTCTTATCCTTCACATTTAGCATGTTAAATTCTGAGACCTCTTGCATGTTAATCACCCCGTCTAAAATCTCCAAGTCTAAATGATGCGGCAGAATCAGAATTGACTTGGGCCTAATTATCTCAAAAACAGAATTATGACAAGCTCAACAGGGTGTAACTGATAATCAGGGCATTGAATTGAATCCTCCAGAAAATGTAATTTTGGATCCGTAATGTGTGCCCTAAGATCAGTTTCCTCAATTATTGGGCTATCAAATGATCTATTAGATTCCTCAGGCCCAATCGTCTCGCAAAAATCATGTTCTGAAAACTCGTGTGAGACTTCGCAACTTGAATCTTCACCATCAAAGAAATCAGGATCCGTATCAATGTATGTCCCAAAATCAGTTGTCACTTTCTATTCCCAAGCGACATACGTTTCCTCGTAACCCGGCTCAGGGATCTCAGGTGAAGAAATCAAATCTTCCTTAATTTATCGCTTTAATACAATCTGGTCATAACACATGTCCCCCTTAACAAGTGCCTGAGCGGGTTCTGTCATTGGCTTTCCTGAAGAGGGTTTATCCTGGGAATCATCCCATGATTGAATCAAAGCAACCATGAATCTCATCCTCAATTTCACTAATTTCCCAAGTAGAAACTCACCTGGGTTCTTATCCTTAACATCCTGGAGCCAATCCAACAAAGACTTGTTTAAATCATCAATCATTTTAATCAGAGGCTCCAATCTCTCAATGCAAGGTATTGGCTAAACTTCTAAAGATTGAATGATATTCCTCAAGTTAGCTAGAACCTTATCTTGAACTTGGTTAAGCTGAACCAAATGAGTTGGTTCAGGGTTGGGCGGGTTTGGGCTTAATGCAGGGGAATTAACGAATTGAGATTCGTTATACCCTTCCTAATAATAGGTCATTTCATATTATTGAAAAGATGGTGATGACCTAAAGGCAGTGAAATCAGAGGATGGGTAAGGATCGATGTATCCTTCTTGATTGTAGATCGTATTAGGTTGATCAGGAAAGGAAGACGATATATAATCGATGTAGCTCTGAGAAGGATAGAAATCAGAATCAAAGTGTTCAGGGTTAGACCCTAAACATGAGGGTCCAGAATTGTATCCCCAATCAAAATTATCCCAACAGACTGATGGTTGATTACAATACGAGTCGGGATAATCGTCATGTTGAGGATAATTCACAACAGGAGGGAGAGAGTGGGAATGCGTGAAATATGTGTAATGATTCATGAGACACAGGAGGAAGAAAGGTGCCCTGCAATACAAACAATCAAACCTATTCTTAAATGGGTTAGCCTAAAGACCTACAGACTCCCAAAACCCGTCTTGAGATAAAGGAACGATTTAATCTACTTCCGTCTGTTCAATCCAACCAGTTAGAAGGAGGGACTGGGGAGAAGGTTCTTCCTTCAGCTTGCGCCTCCGATTCCTAGTGTACCCCCCCGCCGCGATCGTTTGACTCTGCTCCCCTAGCTAGACATTAGATTGAACAGTAGAAACAGACTAATCGAAAATAATCTCGTTCTGGGTTCTAAAGAGCGAGTCCAATCCTTAAGGCCAACGTCTACTCTGTTTTATTTAGGGTTAGGTTTGAATGTGCTTTGGAATGTGATGGGCCCTTTTAAATGGGTTGTACCCTTAATGATTGATTGATTTGTGTGTGCATGCACAACCAGTGGTTTTCAAGTAAGATTATTTTTGATGTGGTGAATTTTAAGGTACAAATCTTCCTTAGTAGCTTTTAGGATTCAACTTTAGGTGTTTTCAAACAGGTTTCGCTGGCACACCAGGTTTTGCAAGCACAGGTGAAGATGTTTTCCTTTAAAGTTTAAAAAGAATGTGGAGTGCCTGGTAAATCCCTAAGAGTTGAACCTAATTGGCAGCTACTTGATGAGTTGATTTTAATTGAAATGGTGCGGCCCAAACAACTCAAACAATTGGCCTAATGCACCACTTAATTAGGAACACAAATGATTACCTAATCTGATTTCTACTCAATTATGTGTTTGAATGTGTGTACCGGTTCCTGAGGTCGGTTTACCGGTTGAGTTTGAAAATCAGATGAGGTTGTGTACCACTTTGAGATTGTTTTTTTAATTTTTCCTTTTTTTAATGTGGGGTCGGGGTGAGTATGGGTGTCAAACAACAAACAATCTAACCTTAGAGTTTATAAAAACACCAAGGTTGATTGATGTTTGAATTATTATGTTGTGGAATGAAATTTAATGGGTGGGGGTGGGGGATAACTCATGGAACCTTCCACAGCACTTTACTCGGATCTACCTCTTTCTCCTGTCTTGAAAGAGTACCTACAATTACAATAAGAAAGAAGAAAAGTGATGTAAATGAATTGTTAGTTACAAAACGCGAAGAGAAATCAAAGATCGTTGCCTCCCTAGCAACGGCGCCAAAATGTTCAACATGCGAATGGCTACGCTAACGTGTTCGATTTTGGAAAACCTGTCGTTGTAGTTTGAAAGCGAAGAATCGTGTTCAACAAATAAAATTTATACTGAAATGAAAATTCCGGGTCAAACATAGGGAGGCGGACGTTTGATTTAAAAACTACGCGTTTCTTTTTATTTGTCACGAAGTAATTCAATTTAAAACTATCTAATTATTTACAATAAATAGAAGAGAGAGAGAGGGTAAGAGAGAGAGAGAGAATATTACACATAGAAATCAAATGAGATGTAGAATAAATAAAGAATTTATCATTAAGAAGATTGTTCATTACAACTAGAAACAATAGAATAATTGCACTAAAAAGCAATAAATTTACTCTAGAAAGCATTAAAAGAATGGAGGGAGAAATGTCCTCCTCGACAGTCGCTTGGAGGACGAGTAGAACTACACTAGAAAGCAGTAAATCTATACTAGAAAGCGGTAAAAAGAATAGGGAGAGAGAAATCCTCCTCGACGGTCACTTGGAGGACGAGCCGAATGGGACGACGCCTGGACGAAGGAGAACGAAGCAGGATGAAGGAGGACGAAGCAGAAGAACAGGAACGGAGCAGCACGCCGTCGTCGTCGCAGGATCCACTTCCGAAAGGGGACAAAAATTTGGACATTATCTCGCTAGAATCATCCTGGGTGTGGGACAAGCTTCTCTTGAGCTTTGGAGGGGTAGAGAAGAGAAGGAAGGGATGAGAATTTCGTATGGAGGGGGTCTCCTTTTATAGTTGCAAGGAGTGGGGGCAAAATGGACAATACAACTTTAAAATAATAAATGAGGGTCTTTAGTGACGGACAAATCCGTCACTAAAGCCCCCAACATGGACGTAGCTCCCGCGCCCACACACGCCTACTCAGCTGCTCGCGTGCGCAACGCATGCTCAAGTTCAGCGATCCTCAGCCGTCCGATAGCGAGATCGGATGGCTTAAGTCGCGCCTTCACCCGCTGCGTTACGTGCCCGCCTGCCTGCGATCGCGCGTCCATGCCGCGCGTTCAATCGCGCGTGAATGCTATCGGGCGCGCGCTGCCATCCGATCAAGATCCAACGCCCGCCCGGGCCCGATCGCCCTCACCTTCCTGCCCTTCGCTGCTACTCGAACTCGCACCCGCCGCTCGCGTAAGCACGCTCGACCACCACGCTACGAGGCGTGGATGGTCGAGCAGATGCTTTTAAGCGTGGCTGACCACAGCGGTTGGATCAAGATCCAACAGCGGAGAGCGAGCGGGTGCGGGATCTGAAATTCGGTTGCTGAAAAATTCGTTAGCGAAAAATTCTGAAATTCGGGCTGAATTTTTCTTTTCAAACCATCATTCAAATGCCACTGTTAATTTGAAAAGATTACAAGGATACAATTTTTTAAAATTCGTGAAGTGCACGGGGTCAAATTGACCCAGATTCAAAATTTTTCAAATTTCAAAAAGCGATTTCGAGTAATCTGCGAATCTTTTTTGACTAAAAATGGTAGGGTTTGAAAGTTGATCTCATTATCTTTATTTTCCATATTTTTCCCGAATTTTTAAAGATCATTTGATACTGTTTCAAAGCGAAAATTCGACTAGGGGTCAAAATTCCAGATCTGACCCTATGATATTCAAAATTCCCTAAAAATTCGATTGAAACAGTAAAAATTCCAAAAAAATATTCTCTGAAAAACTAATTGAAAAATAAATATATCACAAAATTTTAAATTAATTTGATTCCAATTATTATCAGAAAATCAACATTATTTTTGTGGTATGCTGAAATAGAGAAAAACCCTAGAAGTATGTGCAACTTAGGTTAAATCCTTAGGGTTACAACTAGAGACCACACATTGGGCTAACTTAGACTTGATCAAGTCTAGTTAGCAAGTGAGCTTGGTCACCTTGTGGGCCACTCACCACAAACCCCACTGAAGAAAACAGGTTAAAATTAACATTAAAATACGAAATCAACCCGAGTTCATTGTTGTACTACTGGGTGAGTTTAATCTCTCTTACCAAACCTGGTGACTAAGTCTGCGGGGTAGTGTCAAACGACTGTGGCTCGGGGGACAACGATATCGGAGGCATAAGCCAAAGGAAGAACCTTCCCCTTAGTCCCCTCGTAACCAGACTGGCTGGGTTACCTTGAGAGGCGGGATTCACTTTCAGTCGGTTGTACGATGAACTTATCTTCAGGAATTTAAATCCATAACGAAAAATCTGGTCACCTGATCTATAAGGACCATTTGATTGACAGGGCCTTAGCCTTATTCTGCGTGGCTACACCAACCTAGGGGTTGGGCAGTGTATGCACGGAAGGAGGTCACTTCGACCTCACTTGGTTGGACCTTGGGAGCCACTCCAAAGGAGGTGAGTCACCTCGCCCAGACCATCTTCTCCCCCCATTTCTTCTACTCCAAGAGCCACCATGGCAAATCCTAGACTTGGACCTAGACCTGGTCAGGACATTGAGAATCTGGACCCGATGGATCGTCTGGAAGCCCGGGTCGCCGAATCTGAGGAGTGGCATCAGCAGAGCATGGATCATATTCTAACGGCACTTAACAAGATGCAGCACCCATCACGAGGAGAACAACTGCGGGATTTTTACGACCCAGGCTCACCTATCGTCGCACCGCTAGTCAGAATTCCCCCAAGCGGAGATGCGTTTGAGCTTAAGCCCAATGTAATTGGGTTGATCAACACTCATTTCTATGGGAACTCAAGCGAAGATCCATTCCAGCACCTTGAGGACCTGAGTCGACTCGCTGAAATGATCTGACCCAGGAATATTGATCTCGGGATCGTTCTGATGAAGCTTTTCCCGTTCTCGCTGAGGGACAAAGCTTCATACTGGTTCAAGACTATTAGGAAGCCAATTAGAACCTGGTCGGAATTACGACGTGAATTCCTGCAAAAGTTCTTCCCAATCAGTCGAACAAATGCAATGCGACGTGCAATCACGACTTTCTCCCAGGGAGCTAGGGAGAAATTACATGAAGCATGGGATAGATTTCACGACCTTCTCCAGAAATGCCCGCATCAGGGTATACCCAGATGGCACTTAGCCCAGATTTTTTACCATGGGCTAGATGACACACATCAGTATCTGGCCGATGCATCTAGCAGCGGGAATTTTCTCGCAAAAGACGAGAAGAGCACATTTGAGTTGTTTGAATCATTAGCGGAAAACTCGATGAATGCCTCATCATGAGCCAGTTCCAGCAGCAGGTTGGTGTCCATATGGCGTACACCGTTTCTATTCGAGCCGACATGGATATCATCATCAAGCAGCTGGATAGAATAAACCTAATTGAGAAGAAGATTGACCAGATCAGTCAAGGTCAATCCGACTCAAGCTCTGCTATCGCAAGATCCTCCTATGCACCCCGAGCCCCACCTGTTCGAGTTAATCTACTCACTTGGGATGCTTCTTCTCCGTATTTACGAGATCCCGCATATCAGGATCCCGTGAATAATCTAGATCTGGCACCTTATGACCAGGGTTACGCACCACCCGCAGATTATAATGCGTATCCCCATGACGGATATACGTCTTAGACATCTTCAACCTACGAGGAAGTCAGTGCTATCCAAGGATACGGGCGTAATAACCAGTACTCGGAGACGTATAACCCTGGTTGGCACCAGCATCCGAACTTCTCCTGGTATAGTAATTCACAGAGACCACATAAAGATCCACACTAGCAGACCAGGCAATACGGGAATGTGCAAAACATGTATCCTAGGCAGCAGCCATTCCCGCCTCAGTAGCAGCAACCCCGCTCGTTATACTAGCCGTTGCACCAAGTTGCCACCAAGTTAGCAGACCCTTTGGAGGCGCTGAAAGAGGAGCTGCAAGAATCAATGAGGAAATCTACACAAGATAGCTTGCATATTATGAAGGCGATGACTGATTAGAATCAGACCATACAAAATACGTAGAAGCAGCTATTACAGGAGCATAGGACTTAGGGAGCCTTGCCCTCCCAACCCATCCCAAATCCTCGATATGTGTAGAACCAGGGCACCCCACCTAGGTTTCAGGCACCGCAAGGACAGGCACATGCCATACTACAGGCGCTTCCTACACCACCCGGTTACGCGCAAGGCCAGCCGCCTTTGCAAAATCTCGCGTATTCTGCCCCATCCACCCCCCCACCACCTCATGGACAGCAAGCCGATGCACATGCTGTCTCATTGTGGAGCGGAAGGAGGACATTTGACCCACCACCTAGGCAGGCGGGTTCTGATTTTTTCCACCCTTCGCCGCAGGCAGATTCGACTCCTTCATCATCTCAGGAGCCACCTACGGTAGATAAGGGTAAGAGGCCACTTAACCCTGAGATTCCCGTCCCTTTTCCTAAGGCTCTGACATGAAATGTAGTATGGAAAAAGGACTCGCGGAATTTCGAGGACCTAAAATCGATGTTTAAGGAAGTACATATTCGGGTCCCCCTCCTAGAGGCTATCGATCACATTCCCGCTGTCACTAGGTTCTTCAAGGACTGCTGTACCCCGAAGCGACAGCCGAGAATTGGACGACAGGCGATATTGTTGAAAGAAGCTAGCGTCGTGATTCTAGCTAACCTACCACCGAAGAAGAAAGACCCTGGTACCCCACTCATTTCCTGCTTCTTGCAGGATTCTCCATTTGATCGGGCCCTTCTAGATTTGGGTTCATCCATCAACTTAACTCCCACCGCTATATTTGATCAATTTTGATTTGGGGAGTTGAAACCCACCTCGGTTACGATTCAGCTAGCTGATAGATTAGTCAAAACACTGAGGGGGGTGGTTGAGAACGTGATCATGAAAGTCTGCAGGTTCTGCTTTCCCGCAGATTTTTTCATTCTCGATATGGAAGTTCCTCCTAATCTCCGTGATGCACCAATTATTTTGGGTCGCCCATTTCTGGAAACAGCCCGAGCGAACATCGATTGTGCATCTGGGTGTATGGAGATTGCCCTAGGCATTGAGTGACTTCGACTAGACATATTCAAGGCAGCAAAGAACTTCGACTGTGATCGAATAGAGGAGGATGGTGAAGATGAGGATTCATCTTACTGTGGTAACATTGGGCTCCTTTGTGATGACCCAATGTCTCATTCGTCTACACTATCAGGGTTCTCGGACCTCGATCCACAAGAGATTGCAACCACTGCATTACACATATCTCCCCGAGGATCTAACTGTTTGGGGTGTGCTTCTGACCACAGCACCCCTGAATCCAGCTATCTTGATCCATATATTACTGAATCGCCCCTATTATTACAGGAAGACGTGACTACAGCTAATGGGTTTCCCGTTAACGCAGTCACAACAGATTTCATAGGGAGCGACTCTATGGGAATTCATGTGTACATGGATTAGCAGATTCCCACCCTCAATTCTGCTCCTCCCACTCTCATATCTGATTCTGACCCACCCATAATTGAATTGAAGCCCTTACCTGACTCACTCAAGTATGTGTTCTTGGGCGAAAGTGAGACATATCCAGTCATTATCAATGCCCACTTAACCCAAGAATAGGAGCATCAATTAATTTCTACACTTCAGGACCATAGGGCAGCTATCGAGTGGAGTGTTGCTGATCTCCGCGGTATTCGCCCCTCGTATTGCACTCATCACATTTACACGGATGAGGGGGTGAAACCTTTGAGACGACCTCAAAGACGGCTAAACCCGAATATGCTAGAGGTTGTTAAGAAGGAGATCATCAAATGGTTGGATGCAGGCATTGTATATCCAATCTCAGGCAGCCAGTGGGTGAGTCTGATTCAGATAGTGCCCAAGAAAGCAGGACTCACCGTCATAAAAAATGATAAGGGCGAATCCATTCCGATGTGCACTGCGACATCTTGGTGGGTCTGCATTGACTATAGGAAACTGAACACGGCTATCCAGAAGGATCACTTCGCTTTACCGTTCATCAATCAGATCTTGGAACGGTTAGCCGGATGTAGTTTCTTCTGCTTTCTGGATGGATACTCTAGGTATAATCAGGTAGCAATTAGCCCAAAAGATCAGGACAAGACCACATTCACATGCCCCTTTGGAACATTCACTTTCAAGCGGATGCCATTTGGCCTCTGCAACGCACCAGTGACATTTCAGCGTTGTATGATGGCTATCTTGTCTGACATGATTGGGGATTATGTGGAGGTATTCATGGATGACTTCTCTTTCTTCGGAGATGATTTCGTGTCTTGTCTTGATAACCTCACCAAGGTCCTGAAACGATGTATTGAGGTAAACCTCGTACTATCCTCAGAGAAAAGCCATTTCATGGTGATTGATGGCATAGTACTAGGGCACAGGATCTCTAAAATTGGACTCGAGGTCGACTGGGCTAAATCAGAGATTATCTCCCACTTACCGCCACCTAGCTCGGTCAAGCAGATTAGATCATTCTTGGGCCACGTCGGCTTTTATCAGAGATTTATACGCGATTTTTCAAAAATTGCACAGCCTTTGACAAATCTCCTGGTTACTGATGTCCCATTTGAATTTAATACCTCGTGTCTCAGCGCCTTAGAGACTTTATGAAGTACTATTTCCGACTCCTCGATTCTCCAACCACCTGACTAGTTGCTTGATTTTGAGATGAAGTGCGACGCTTCTGATTTTGTCGTCGGTGCTGTTTTAGTCCAGCATCGGGAGAAACAACCTTTTGTCATATACTATGCTAGCAAGACGCTGAATGAGGCTCAGCTCAATTATACTGTCACCGAAAAAGAACTGCTAGCAGTAGTATTCGGGTTGGAGAAATTCAGATCATATTTATTAGGGTCCAAGGTCATCATCTTCACTGACCACTCCGCCCTCCGGCACTTGTTGGCAAAGGATGCCAAACCACGACTCATTAGATGGATCCTTCTATTACAGGAATTTTATATCGAGATCCGCAACAAAGCCGGAAAACAAAATGTTGTGGCGGATCACCTATCCAGATTATACCCAGACCACATTCCTTATTCCCTGCCTATCCATGAACAATTTCTGGATGAATCACTTTTGGCAATTCGTTCTATTGAGTTCCCCTGGCATGCGGATTTCATGAACTACCTTGCCGCAGGCAAAATTCCCGTGAACCTATCCAAAGACCAGAAACTCAAATTCAATGCAGAGGCCAGATACTATCTCTAGGATGACCCACTACTCTTCCACATTGGAGCGGATCAGATTATCCGCAGATGCATCCCAGACTCTGAGATCCCCAGTGTGTTATCTTTCTGCCACAATAGTGCATGTGGTGGCCATTTCTCAGGATGGAAAACCGCTGCAAAAATTTTGCAGTCGGGATTTTTCTGGCCAACCATCTTCAGAGATACACATGATTACGCCCAGCACTGCAAACGATGTCAGTCGATCGGTTCTATGACTAGGAGAGTCATGATGCCACTCCAACCCATCATGGTCGTAGAAGTGTTTGATGTCTGGGGCATCGATTTTATGGGCCTTTTTCCGAACTCGCATGGCTTTGAGTACATATTGCTAGTCGTTGATTATGTCTCGAAGTGGGTCGAGGCCATCCCGACAAGATAGGCTGACCACAAGACCATCATTTCTTTCATACGGCAAAATATTTTTGCAAGATTTGGAATACCCCGCACTCTGATTAGCGACAGGGGAAGCCACTTCATCCATGCCCATTTTAGGTCGTTATTAAAGAAATACAGGGTACATCACCGCATAGCCACCCCGTATCACCCGCAAACCAATGGGCAGGCTGAAGTGTCTAACCATCAAATCAAGCTGATTCTCCAGAAGATGGTTAGACCAAACAGGAAGGACTAGTCCGACAAATTAATCGATGCACTCTGGGCATACCGGACCACATACAAGGCCCCACTCGGAATGTCACCATATCTCATGGTATATGGCAAGGCCTGTCACCTTGCTGTAGAGCTGGAACACCGAGCCTTTTGGGCAGTGTGGAAATGCAACCTTGACCTCGATGCAGGAGGTCGAGAACAGAAACTCCAGCTCAACGAATTAGAAGAAATATGGAGGGAGGCCTATGAGAATGCATTAATATACAAGGACAAGACCAAGGCCTTTCACGACCGCCACATCCATAGGAAAGTATTCACGCCCAACCAGCGAGTCTGGTTATTTGATTCACGACTGAAACTATTTGTGGGGAAGCTTATGTCCAAATGGACTGGCCCGTATGTTGCGATGCAGCCATATCCTAATGGGGCAGTCCAGATCAAGGACCCAAAATCTAGGCATATATTCATGGTAAATGGCTAGTGCCTCAAGTGATTTTTGGCCCAGGAACCTCCTCCACTTGACGAGACTATTCATATTAGTGAGGAGGTGTGATTGAGTGCTAGCCCAGCTGGAGGCGTTAAACTCAGCACGTATAGATACCATTCGCCACACATTCCACCATCATTTATATATAACCACTTTTATAAATAGCACATTTTTCCTTTAGCATACTTCCTTTGCATAGTGCATGCTGACAGGTTGGCCGGAGCCGAATATAATTTCAGTACCAATTACAGGTGACTTCTACCCACTCATCCTCTGTCAGTATTTATTTTCTTTTATATTCATGCATGAGGACATGCAAGAACTTAGGCATGGGGGGCGTAGATATAGAAAAACTGAAAAAAAAAATTTATGCCAACACTTAGGAAAACCTCGGAGATGCATGCAAAATGTACTTTAGGACCTTAAATAAAAGAACAACCGTCTCCACCTCCAGTGCTCGCATTGGAGCTAGAAATTGTTTGCAACAGCCACTTCCAACTCACCCGCTCACCTTTTGTTCTAAATTTATGGTCAAGCTGATTATAACCCGATACGGGAAATTCACGAAGTACAAATTATATGAGGTTACATGTTTATAGCATCTATAGATATTGCATTCATGAATAAGATTATTTTATTAAGAGAATGCATTAGGGATTTTATCCTCTAGTTGATTCCTATAATCTAGAATCCAGTAAAACTTTTCACACATATGTAGAATTTGCAATGGATTCACGATGAAGGCTGATAAATGTCTTTAGTCTGTCGAGAAGAAGCAGTGCTTCTTTTCCTGAATCCTTGGACAGACTTTTGGGAGTCAGGCAGATTTTCCTCCAAAAATCCACCAAATAGTGTGAGATGAGAGTAGAGTGTACTGGTGCTCTAAGATTAGTGCAAGGAATCTAGAATCCTAGATAATTAGGTGATGATGCTATGAGATGAGACATAGTTTTCGCTCTTGGTTCCTACGCATGCATTTTGTGCAAAATGTGAGACCACCGAATAAGGTAAATGCGCGGAGAGCGAATTTCGTAAAACTAGGGCTAAGGTTGATGGTTATGACCATTCTTTATGGAATCCTCAGCTGAAGGAGGGTATTGATGTCAAGGTTGGAAATACACTATCCTATCCGTCTTTCCTGATGCCGTGAGTAGGCACTTCCACCAAATAAGCCACCCAATGTCTCTTGAGTACCACCAATCCCTAATAATGCCTCCTCAATAAAGTTCATGGATGTATGCTAGTTGTGTGATGTTGAAAAAAAAAAAAAAGAAGAAAAGAATGAATATTTGTGTTTATTTCATCGAGGCAATACCACTAAATAAAATTAAGCTCCACCAAATATGACCTTAACCTATTTTTCTTGTGTTTCTGACCGCCCGAATACTGGCTGAGGAATCCTGACTTAGTGTTAGGGCAATGAGAACTCAATTAAAGTGCCTAGTGAGACCACCAAATACAGGTTATATATGTGAATCTGGTAAAGTGATGAGATCTAAGAGAGAAAAGAAAAAAGAAAGAAAAAAAGAGTAAGAGAGAATGAATACAAAGGAATCAAAAGGAAGCATAGTTTTTCTCATCTTTCTCTGTTTTGAGTTACTTAGTAATCTGGGAATCTAGACTCTGTAGTACTAGTCTCTATGTAGCACCAAGTGAGAATGAGCCACCAAATATATAATCCTTTCTCTCAGAGATTCTCTACCTAAGCCCAAAGCCGGGGTGAAAGTCATTGAATATCTTGAATACCCCGAGGGAAGAAGTCCGCCTATCCCGCTAGAATTTTTACTAGGGGTCAAGTACAGGCTTTAGAGGTGTATTAGTTTTCACTCGAATCTGTTGCAAAAGCTACATAGCTGCACTTTCACGATTGTCTAGATTTCTAGAGCATAGGATGAAAACAAAAAGGAGAAAAACCTAGAGGCATACACTTGATAAAATAATCAGTCCCTTAGGGACCCTTGCTGTAAATAATTTAGTCTTGCATTTGCTAGAGACTAGCAAGATTTAGGCATGGGGGTATGATTGCGCAGCAATCATAGGTCTTAAATGACCTAGATTAAGCTAGAACTTAGCATAAGTTAGGGTTATTCATGCATACATACGCATTATCTACATCTTTACTACCCTTCTTTAGCTATGCATGAAATAATGTTATAATGTGTTGATTAAGTGCATTATGTTGATTGCAGGCAATAAGCAGATCTAGAGTTGGATCTGGAGCAGGATCTGAAGTTGGATCTAGAATAACGAGAGTTGCAACAGAGCTGGAGCAGAAGGCCTAGATTATATGTAGGAATAATAATGTAAGGGGGTTAAAAGTTTGCTATTCTATTAAGTAGGAATAAAGCAGTAACATGTGAAAAGCTTAGGTCCATCCTAGCCCTAGGATAGCCTAGAGACTTCCCCAAGCCTTAGCCACCATTAGATTAGGTCACAACACACTAGGAAGCCTTAAAACCCTAGTTCCAGCCCTTATCTGGATGTCCAGATGAGTTATAGGACATCCAGGACACTTAGCCATCTCCCGCACACCTCAAACCCACTTCTACAGTGTTATTGGACATCCAGACACTTTGTCAGACATCCAATTTCTGCAGAGTGCCCAAAACAGAACCCTGATTTCCCCCCTGCCACAAATTGGACATCCAGAACTGAAGTATGGACTTCTGATTTTTGAGTATAAGTCACTTGATCCTATTATTGGACATCTGATGCTGGTCTCCAATCCCTATTTTGAGATTCAAGTCTTGATCTTGGATCTCTAGCTCCCTAAACCCAATTCCAACCCCATAGGAACCTAAATTAACGTGTCCTAACCCTAGTACATCACCTCTAGACCTACCTAAGGACCTAATTAGGTCCTCACCAAACCCAATTGACTTAGATCAAAGTCAATTACCTTCACCTAAGTCAATTGGACAAATTGAGTCCAATTGAGCTTAGATCTCAACCCACACAAGTTTAATTGGACTTAGTGAGAGTCCAATTGACCTAAACCCAACCTAATTGAGTTATTCTACTCTCAATTAGGTTCACACTCATTCAATTAAACTTAGGTTAAGTTTAATTGCATTTTCCCCTTAGCAATTAGGGTTTGTAACCCTAATTCAAGACCTACACCTACCCAAACCCCTTAGGACCTAACCTAAGCCACCTAGCCACATAGAGCATGACCACACACACACACACACACTATTCACACACACACTTCTCTATAATTTTCTAGAGAGCTCTTGAGATGGCGCCACCTCTTTGTTGCCAAATTTAGCAACCAAGAGGAATTCAAATTGAGATCCACAATTTTTGGATCTCATAGACCATCTCCAGCCACATGTGGTTGGCCATTCTTGGGCTCTCTCTAGAGAGTTCTACACCTCTCTAGAGAGAAGCCATTGGGTCTATAAAAAGACCCCTTGGGCGGGCATGCACCCCCATTCACTTCCCTGGAAAATTCACTCCATTGGTGCCATTCACACCCACTTCCACTTAGCTAGCCACTCCACCTCCACGAGTTGACTACCACCACCATGGAGGACATCATGCTAGGATGTTGGATCACTCCTCCCTCTCTCCAAGGGTCGGCCTAAGCTACATTGGCCACCCCTCATTCTCCTCCTGACCACTCCAAGGTCATCGGGGACCACCTTTGAATGCCCTTTTATTCTGCTAGATTTAGTTTATGCTCTCCATTATTTTTACTACTTTTATTACTGCTTAGTAGCGTAGTCTTCACTTCTCCCCAAATGATGCATGCGAAATCCCCCCATTGATTCTTGTATGTAGTCATTTTCTGGTAGCTAGGTTTAAATTTCAAGCATTTATGTACAGGCTTTCCTCTAAAGTTCTTGTTGCAAACAACTCTCCCATTGGATGAATGAAAAATGTTTATATATATATATATATATATCTCCATATTGTGAAATCACCATGAGCTTATTGATTGTTATTATATTTGCATGATTCATGTTGCCTGTTTCTAACTCCTAATATTCTTGCAACTAAGCATGTCATACCTAAATATGTAATAATCATGAATCGGCATGCATTTCTAAACAAAGTAGAGCAATAGAAGATCGATTTCAGAAGTAAACAAATGCCTCCCAGAGATGAACGACCGGGACTCAAAGTCTCGCTATCTTTAGAAATCATTTTTTTACGAACATTTTTGCACGACTATACTACGATTTCCGACGACTTTCAAAACACATGAGAATGGTTTCCGTCAACCCGCCACGTGGTGGTGGTGTGAGTGGGGATGGATTCTCCTTTGTAATTTGTGACCACGATAAGCTCAACCTTCTTTGGTACCACTTGAGTAGATCTCGTGTGTACAATAGATAGGGTTAATTCCCCTTAAGTCAGAAATTGTCTACCTAATTGCTGCTCGATGTTCAGAAAGAGTTGTAGTCAACCTAAGTTCTTGGTCTCTAGTCAGGTGTGCATTGATAATCATTGGGAAAGTATGATCAGGTCCTAGGAAAACATACTTGAGGTTATTAGGCAAAGGCTTCAGTTCCGATGTAGGTGGTATAATGTTTGATGGGTAAGGGAAGGGAGGAAGTTGAGTGACGTCAATATCCTCGAATGGAGGTTGCTGATGGAAATCAGTTCTGCAAAGTTTTGTAACCTCGAGAGATTGGGGTGGGTCAGGGTAGTCTAAAGCTGGTTGAGTCAGATGGTCCTCAAAGGAGCTTATTGTCAGGCATTCTTCAACCAGGGTTTCCATGAGATCGCATTCCTCGACCCAACCGCAATCAAAAGACTTAGCTGCTTTGAAGATATCTAACTGCACCTTCTTATCTCCAAAGGAAATTTCTATACATCCCTTGTTGCAATTAATGTTAGCCTTAGCTGAAGCCAAAAAGGGTCTATCTAGGATGATGGGCATGTTTTGTAATTATTCTAGGACTTCCATGCCAAGCACTAAGAAGTCAACTATGAAGTAGAAGTCCTTAACCCAAAAAATTACATCCTTGACTACCGCTTTCATGGTTTTCACAGATCGATTGGCCAGTTGGATGGTCATAGGTGTTGACTTTAATTCTCTGAATCCAAACTGGTGATAAATGGCAGTCGCGATTAAGTTAATTAAAGCACCTAAGTCCAGGAGCGCTCTGTCAAAAGTCATGCCACCAATATTACACGAGATCAATGGTGCTTCCAAGGTCAATCCTTTTAGGAGGTAGGCTACTCAATATCACCGAACTAGCCTACTCAGATAACACTACCTTCCTAGGTGCTTGGGTTCTTGGCTTACACTTAGGCGTGCAAACATCCTTCAAAAACTTCGTGTAAGCTAGGATATATTTGATTACTTCAAGGAGAGGTATATTGATCTGTACTTATTTGAATGTTTCTAACAAATCCTCGTTCTCAGGCACATTTCTCTTCTTCTTGACCTTATCTAAGGCTTCAGGGTATGGGATTTGGGTTTGAACTAGATCGGGTTCCTGATCCTTGGGTTCCTCTTGCCCATCCTCAAAATCATTAATTATCTCGGGTTGTGTAGTCATGAGAGAGGTTGACCATTTGGGGTTTTGGGTTTGAGTGCCACTTCTCAAGGTAACCGCATTGGCTGAGGCATTAAAACCAAGGTTGGGTCCTTGAGAAGAAGAAGAAGTAGCAAACCCAAGGGGTGTCTGCGGGGCTTCTAAAATCATATGGGCTTGCTCCTGATTTTGTTGGAACCTTTGGGGATTGTGGCTTCTATCCATTACATACCTTGGGTTCAGTTGTGGCTGAGATGGAAGAGACCCCTATTGTTTGTTATCCAATAGGTGGCTCAATTGTCCCTTCATTAAAGACATCGTCTCTTGATGTTTCTCATTCATAGTCAGGGTTTGCCTGTGGATCGAACGTATACTAGAGGGGAGGGCTGAATAGTATAACCCTTTTCAAATAGTAAAAGGTAAACATCTATTCACAACAAAGTCAAGCACAAGTTACAACTAGATTTAGAGTGGAAATCCAAATCGGGTGAAAACCACTAGTTAAGCTTCTTAGCTTAGGATTTTCCTAACTAGTCAAGGCTAGTCAATCCACTATAGTATCACTTGAACGAGGATGGCACAATCTCTTTAGAATCACTTCTCTTTTTACCTTGAAGAGAAGAACAATAACAACAACACAGATCTTTCCAACACCTTGGAATCCGTTAATTAAAAACAACAATGTTTATTAGCAATAAATATATCTACGGAACCTCAATAAAAAAATCAAACTATAATTTCAGTGGAGATTCAAAACGACGTGCCTTTGAATGACGTGAATAGCCAAGTGTAAAAACACTTGAAAAAATCATGAGAAGCTCTGATATTTTTGAGACTATTTCTTTTGAAAGTTATTTTTCAAAAGAGCTACGTACGACCTCTATTTATACTAAAAAGTTGGCTTGGAAAGGAAGTCAACTTGGTCGATAAATTAAGGTATATTGTTCGATCAAAAAGCTATTTGTTCGATCAATCAAGTTATTTGATTGATCACTATTTGGTTAATTAATTAGCTCTATTGGTCAATTAATAGAATTTTAATCAACTTCCTAAAAAGGATTGGTTTGATCGATTAACTAATTTGGTTGGTTGATCAATCAATTTTGGTTGATCAAGAGGAAAAATTGGTTGATCAATAACCCTAAAAATTGG
The DNA here is from genome assembly GCA_037157565.1 of Thalassia testudinum. Taxonomy (NCBI): domain Eukaryota; kingdom Viridiplantae; phylum Streptophyta; class Magnoliopsida; order Alismatales; family Hydrocharitaceae; genus Thalassia; species Thalassia testudinum. The sequence continues at coordinate 48,321,875 of JAZHRO010000057.1, forward strand.
TTTTCAAATAAGCGTGAAAAGCTATTTGAGTTTTATTTTTGAGGTTCATTACAATAATATCCTAGACTAAAAAAAAAAGTAAAAGACAAAAATCAGCAACTATCTAAACTTTATCTGAAAGAAAAGCTTTAAACTAAGCTAGTCCTAAAATATTAGTGTAGAAGTAAACATAATTTTGGTGCATCAAAATAGAGGTGCTTACATTCTCCCCCTTTTTGATGACAACAAAACTATAATTATGAAATTGAAATAGTTATGCATAATATCTCCCCCTTTTTATTTTAGCAAAAAGTAAAACATGCTGCTATGTTTTTCATTAAACTCCCCATTAAGCATGTAAGTAAAGTAAGATAAATTTAAACATGCATTAACAAAGAGAGTAACATTTAATTAAGAGAGGTAATATTCATGCATATGCCAATGATATAAAAGAGTCTAAATAAGCAGTTCATGAAATAGTTCTAAGAAAAATTAAGTTTTACATCTCAACAAAAGCTATGTAAAGGTAAATCTAATCATCTAATGATGCCATGAAGGCATCCATTGTGCTCTTAAGATCTATGTCCAACTCAAGATCTAGCGAATCTGATCTCTCTGAGGAGGCAGGCTAACCAAGACATAAGCGGCGCTAAGCTGACGATCCGGGTGTCAGCTACCTAGATGTCCTAGAAGGTGGTGTAACCTATTGATCAGCTGAAGTTGCTGCTGAGGTAGACAGAGGAGGAGGAGATGTTGTTGAGGATGGAGGCATGGTAGTAGATTGGCGAGGTAGTGGAGGTCGGTGAAGCTACTGCTGAATGTCATGAACAGACTCTCCAAGTCTGTCCAAGAACTGGCTCTAAGCATTCAGGTAGTCTAATACCTGATGCCCATGGCACATCATCATCAAGTCTGTCTCCCTCTGCTGATGCATCATCAATGAAATACCATTCGTCACATCCTGAATACTAACAAAATCCCTACCTGAAAGAGGTCTGTCCAAGAGGCTCCACTCCTGGTCGTAGAAGGATGGAGACAGTCGCATTGGAGGAGGACAGGTCGCTGTAAAATGCTCATAAGGTAGGAAAGGAGGAGGGACTGCTGATGGTTCCTACTGTTGCTGTTGCTTCTAGGCTGCATCGTCACCACGGGCTCCCTGTTCTTGCTCCATCTTTGTATAAGTGAGCTTATCAAAAATGGAGACTCTAGTGATAAATTATTTATGATTAATATCCATGGGAACACTGAAATGTTGGAAGATGTGGGAAAGAAGTGTCCCAAACTGGAAGGAGCTGGTGGGTTGCTTGCTCATTAGATATAGAATGAAGTGGTTCCAGTTGAACCGCTTGTTCTTAAGAAATGCATAAAGGGTGATGAGCATAATGCTAAGGCAGTTTTCAAAAGACGTAGATTTGGACATGAAATTCCATGAAAAGACTCGATTAAGAAATCTAGGTAGATGACAAAAATAGGGTGACTTGGCTAGACGACCCAAGTCAAAATGAGAGGGAGTGAGCAGGGTCTCCTTAATGGTATCTGTTTGTGTCTACTGGTAGAACTCAAGAAAAGTGGGACCAACAGAAGGACATCCAAGAATCTCATAAAGAAGATCTACATTGACCAGAACCTCTATGCCATAAATGTTCGAGGTCAACTCAATGTTGAAGCCCTCACCTATGTTCTTCATATTGCATAAAATAGGTGACAGGATAATGGGTCAACACAAGGTATGCGGCTATTCTTAGAACCCACATAAAAGTTCTACCCAAAAAGACATAAGATTTGGTGATAAGCAAATTTTTCACGAATTCTTGGAAATAGACTCAAAGTATGCAAAGTCGACGGATGATAATGTTGGATTCGCACGAGGAATGGATTGGAGTTTGAAAAACCCATCATCATAGGCCGATACGCAAGAAAATCCATCAATTAGATAATTATAATCGAAACTTGAAAAGTGAGTCCTGGGTCAAACATGGGGAGGTGAACATTTGGTTCAAAAAATTCGCATTTCGCTTTTTATTTATTTTTGTCATTTTTGTATGTTCTAATTTTTTTTGGTATTTTTAGCAAGCAAGAAATTAGGTCGATGATTTCTTATCTAACTAATCTACTTACAAAATATAAGAGAGAGGGAGAAACATTCATATAGTGCGAAACGAATGTTTATTACAACTTAGGAAAGCAAGAAATCTATACCATGAAAGCAATAAAGATAGAGATGGGTGAGAGAAATCCCCTTCGACGGTCACTTGGAGGATGACTCGCTTTGACGTCACCTGGAGGAAGGTGGTGAGGAGCTAGACGAATGAGGATGGAGCTGGAGGACGAAGGGCGAGGCAGGAGGGCATCGCGGCGAGGATCTTCTTCCTGAAGGGAGGTGAGAAGATGACCATGGGAGGCTCCATGAACGGGGATGAGAGGCGGGAAGAAATGTTTGTTTTCTACACTAGAGGAACATCCTGGGTTTAAGATAAGCTCTCTCTAGAGCCTTGGAGGTGGTGAGAGGAAGAAAGGAAGAGTTGAAGAAAAATGGGAGGGGTAGGGGTCCTTTTATTTTATAGTGGAGGAAAGAATCTAATTCGTATACAGGACATTTAATGACGGTCATAAATGTCGTTGAAGATCCACCGCGAATGTCGCTGAAGACAGCCCACATGCCCACCAACCGCTGTGTTGGCGTGCGCTCCGCATGCCCATGTCCCGTGCCTCAGCATGAGCTCCCATGTGCACCTGCTGCGCTGCTATGCATGATGATCAGTCATGTTTCATGAAGTTGAAATTGGGGCTTGGAGAACCTGTCGTAATAGCTCGCAAAATACGTCTATCAGATAATTTATAATCGAAACTCGAAAAGTAAGTCATGGGTCAAACACAGGGTGGCTAACATTTGGTTTTGAAAATATGCGTTTCACTTTTTATTTGTTTTCGTTATTTTTATCTTTTCTAATATTTTTGGTATTTTTAGCAAGAGATTAGATTGATGAATTCTTGTCTAACTAATCTACTTGCAAAATATAAGAGAGAGACAGAGAGAGAAATAATCATGTATTTTTATAATCAAATGTTTATTACAACTAGGAAAGCGGGAAAACTATACTACGAAAGAAGTAAAGATATAGATAGGTGAGAAAAATCCCCCTCAATGGTCGCTTGGAGGATGACTCACTTTGACGTCGCTTGGAGGAAGGTAATGAGGAGTGAGACGAATAAGGCGATGCCAGACGACAAAGGGTGGGGCAGGATAGCGTCGCAACGACGATCTTCTTCCCAAATGGAGGTGAGAAGATGGCCACGGGATGCTCCACGAAGGGGGATGAGAGGTGGGAAAAATATTTGATTTCTACTTTAGAGGGGCATCCTGAGCTTGGGACAAGCTCTCTCTAGAGCCTTTGAGGTGGTGAGAGGAAGAACGGTAGAGATGAAGAAGAATGGGAGGGATAGTGGTCCTTCTATAGTGGAGGAATGAATCAAATTCGTATACAGGACAATTAGTGACGGTCTTAAATGTCACTGAAGATCCACCGCAAACATTGCTGACAACAGCCTTGCGCCCATGCTGCCGCTATGCTAGTGCTCTCCGCACCTCTGCTGGCACACCGCTAGTGCGCACTACACACACCCTTGCCGTGCACGCATGCGCGCTACGTGCCTACGCATCTCACACCCACGAGCACTGCCGCTGCCTTATGCACATGCCTCTGCGGGCACGATCGCTCCCACACTGCTGCGCCTGCATGTGTGCATGCCTCCATGCATACCCTCGCTGCTGTACGTGTATGATGGCACGTGCGTGTGCATGGGTGGCCTGGGTTACGCCACTTGGGGGGACTTGGGTCGTACATCTTCTTTCTGTTTTTAGGGGCTACTACAAAGGTCAGATTGAGTCTATTTTCACGTCGTTAGGCTACAATCGTCGACCTGAATCCATCCACGTGGTTGGATTTGTCGTTTGAAGCTCTAAATTATGTCACCTAGTCCCTTAGCTGTTGATCTTCCTCGAACTGCATATGGTGCTACGAGACCCCGATCAAGGCGATTTTGGAGGCATTTGACTCCAATCATCATCTTGATCAAATCTGTATTGTCGGATAGTTAATCCAAGGCTCCAAAATAAATCTCATTCTCTCCTAACCACAAAAAGGATGCAATTAACCTAAAATATACACAACTACTCTAAATGCAGAATGATGCATGCTATGAAATATTTATAATATAGAATTCAAGTCTAAGCCTAGGACCATGCATAAATAGGCATTTTAACCTAAATGGATGTGTCTACATCATACCCCCATGCCTATCTTTTGCTAGTCCCTAGAAAAATTAAACTACGTGTTATGTAGAAAAATAGAATTAGGACTTGATCACTTAGGCCTAAGTAGTTTATTAACAATAGAAAATTTCAACTAAGGTCCTAAACTACAAAAACTCAACAGTGCCCAGGTGTCTGCCAGAATGCAAATAGCCCAAGTCATCGCCTTATTTGAAAAGGGAAGATACATTTTTTTGTTTTCCTTCTTTTCTAATTTTTTTGGACTTTTGGAGTTTGAGAGTTTTAGGATAACTTTTTATGGCTACCTAACTCACCCAAGAATCGAAAAGGACTCTAAGTGCAAAGCATCTTATGAAAGGGTGATAGACTCACTAGGCGGCCGTTAAAACGGACTTCGGGTTTCTATGACCCTAGGTGACCTTAAAGATTTCTACCTAGAGGTTTATCTTTCTGAACAATAGCTTTCTCCCTACTTTTAAATTTTTAATGGGGTCAAACAAGGGTGAACCCAATGTATATCTCCCCGGTTTATTCTACTTCCCCACTTCTTCCCTACGTGTTTTGGGAATTATTTGTGCATTTTTGTCCAACCCCCAATTATTTGTGCATTTTTTATTTTCTCCTTTTTTCTATTTTTTTATTTTTGGGTACCTTTTTTTCTTTTTTTCTTTTTCCTAAGTAGGTGTCTTCCCTGATCTAAGACTTACCTAAAGGCAGTATGAAGAGAATGGTCGTGTGGCTGGGCTCTGGACAACTGACCGATGAGTTGTTACCACCAACAACTTGCCAACCATACCACCCTAGATAGTTCATTAGCTACCCAATTTCATTAAAAATCACCAGAAAGTGAGTCAGTGCAAATAGTATATAGATGCTTAGACTTAAAATCCCCTCAAAAGAGAGAGTGGGTTGATAAGTCATGTACTTATCATCCCAATTTATTCACCAAATTAAAGTAAAATTACTTGGCGAGAACTCGAGACTAAGTCCACATTCGAGTGGACACCCGAGTTAATTAATCCCAAAGACCAGAAGAGTCTAAGTGTTCAGGTCCTATTGTATCATTTCCTAAAGTTAATAACTTCCAAAAGCCTAAGTTCTCTTCTACTAATTCTATTTTTTCTTTTTTTTTGTCTTTTTGAATTTTCAATTTTTTTTAAGAAAATAAAAGAAATTCTACAAAGCTAATGAAATAATTTCAGGATTAAGCATCCACCACCCCATGCCTAAATGATGCAATGTCCTCATTGTAAAAATAAAATAAAGACATGAAAAAGGCAGAGTAAATAGAATATCACTTGAATTTCGTGACAATTCGGTCAGCTCCACAGAGAACGTGGAATATACACACGTGCTAAATTTATTTCCTTCAACTAGGCATAAAATAGAAACAAAGAGGAAATTAGGAATTCACAAGTGGAAGTTAGAATCAAAATAAAAATAATGATCACAGGACCTGTTAGTAGGTATCCACAAATGTGGACCAGATTATGGTGCAGACCCATGCCCTAGGGTCGAGTGGTTCTAAGGTTCTGGATGAAAATCACCCAGAACCTAAGATTATTGTGCTTGCGGGGCCGAGCGTGCGATTTGGTGGTGTGCAACCCAAGACTAAAGTGTCGGACAACGAATTGATCTTATTCATTAAAATCGGGTGTCCACTTATAGTTTAGCTCAGGAAGATAGTCAATTATTCCAAGCTTGGGTCGCACGTGAAAGATATCATAAGGGTCCTGATAAAAGGTAGGTGGTTTCAGGTCAATAGAAACCCTTATATCGAAAATCATATTTCCCTCAGAAGTAGTTTCCCAGATTTTTCATTTCCACATTTCTACCCTCTAAAATCAATGTTCCTCGGACCTCCAAATCGTTGCACACCCCATCTAAAGTACCCAAGTCCAATAATTGTGACTGAATCAGGATTGACTTGGGTCTGGTGATCTCAAAAATATCATCATTCAATTCTTTAGGGTATGGTTGAGGAATGGGGCTACTGGTTGAGTCATCAGGATTTGAATCATCCAAGTTAGCCCTAACCGAATCCAAATCTTCAATAATTGGGCTATCAAATGGTTCGTCATACTCCTCAAGTCTGTTTGCCTCACTAAAATTATTTTTCTTAACTTCAAGTGAGACGTCACTCAGTGATTCCTCACCCTCAGAATTAAAGAATTCTTGATCCTCATTCATATATGTCTTAAAATCATATGTCATTTCATGGTCCTCGGAGAAATATTTTTCATCGTTCCCTGGCTCGTGGATCTCAGGTGAAGCAATCAATTCATCCTCAATCAGTTGCTCTAGACCAACCTGGTCATTTCCAATCTCAGAAAATGTAACCCCCCCAACAGGTGCCTATGCGGGTTTAGACATTGGCTCTCCTGAAGGGGGTTCATCTTGAGAATTGGACTAGGGCAACCATAAATTTCATCTTCAACCTTAAAAATTTCCTAAGTAGAAACTCACCCAAGCCCCTATCCCTAACATGTTGGAGCAAATCCAATAAAGAGCTATTCAGCTCATCAATCATTTTTATCATAGGCTCCAATGCTTCAGTGCATAGTGTTGGCTGGGATTCTAAAGATTGTATGGTGTTCCTCGAGTTAGCCAACACCTTGTCCTGGATCTGGTTCACCTGAACTGAATAGCTCGATTCAGGGTTGGGTGGGTTTGGGTTTATTCAAGGGGAGTCGAGATATTAAGGTTCTCAGGGTCCTCCCTGATAGTAGGTCATCTCGAGTTGTTCCAAGAATGGAGGTGACCTATAATCAGTGGAATACTGGGGAGGGTAAGTGTTATAATCAGCATATCCTCCATGGTTGTAGATCGGATTGGTTTGATCATCAAAGGATGGAAATCTATAATCATTTTAGCATTGGGAAGGATAGTAATCATAGTCTTGTTGTCCAAAGTTAGACCCTAGACACTAAGGTCTAGATTCATATCTGATGTAAACATGCTTATATCACATAAACTATCTATTTACGCATGTTCTTAGGCATAGAATTGCATCACCTACTATAAATATTGCATAACATGCATCATCTTGCATTTAAGTTAGTCTGTATAAAATTTAGGTTAATTATCTCCATTTATGGCCAGGGATAGGGCAACTTCTTAATCAGGGCGACGATTGGTGTTCAACGACTCCAAGATCGCTCTAATCGGACATCCGTAGCACCAGATAGGGACTGAGGAGCTCTAAAGATGAAGAGCCAAGATGGTGCCAATCCACACTTCTGACGACAAATCCGACCACACGGATGGGTTCGAATCGATGATCGTAGCCTAACGGCATCAAAATCAGCTTAATCCGACATCTGTGGCACCATCTACAACACGCAAGAGATGGACCGCCAAGATGGCACCACGTGGTGCCATCCCAGCCACCTAATCAGCCCTCAGGACCACTGCTACATCTCCAAAGGGTTTCCAACATGCGATCTGGGCCATTGGATCTCAATCCAATAGCCATAGATCCACGCGCTTAAATCCTTCTCGTGGCAAAGATGAGGCCTCAGTGCAGACGTGCGTTCGAGCCTCGCTGAGCGCCTAAATCCAAACAGGCACGGGTGCGATTCGGCCATCAAATGAAGATCGGGCAACCGAGGGGAGGAGACGTGGCGCGAGGACATGCGCTGGATTGCATACGAGCACAATGGCACGAGTCTGCATGCCTCATCGCACGCACGCGCGTAGCAAAGGCATTTAAACGGGAGTTGTGAGGCAAGATCTCAACCGTCCGATCTAAAGATAGAACAGCTGATGTCACCCAAACGTGCGCAGGTGCATTTAGGCAAGGAAGTGGAGCGGAAGCACGCAGCGCATGAACACGTAGTCCATGATCGACCTTTAGCGACGTTTAAGTCCGTCGCTGAAGGTCCCCTCTTTATTATTTTTGAAGTTAAATTATCCAAAATGCCCCCACTCCTTGCAACTATAAAAGGAGACCCCTACCCTATGAAATTTTCATCCCTTCTTCTCTTATCTCACCCTTTCCAAAGCTCTAAGAGCTTGTCCCAAACCCGAGGTGCTCCTCTAGAGTAGAAATCATAATTTTTCCACCTTCATCCTCTTTCGTGGAGCATCCCGCAGTTGTCCTCTCTCTACATTTGAGAAGCGGATCCCGTGACGACAATGACATGCTGCTTCATTCCATTTCCTCCCACTTCATCTTCCTTCCCACTCCATTCCCCGTCTTCCAGGCATCGTCCTGTCCAGCTCGTCCTTCAAGAAATTGTCGAGGAGGATACTTCTCTCTCCATTCTCTTTATTGCTTTCTAGAGTAGATTTACTACTTTCTAGTGTAGATTTCTTACTTTCTAGTCGTAATGAGTAGTTGATGTAAACATGTTTATATTACATAAAATGTCTATTTATGCATGTTCTTAAGCATAGAATTGCATTACATACTATAAATATTGCATACCATGCATCATCTTGCATTTAGATTACTCTGAATAAATGGAGGTTAATTGTCTCCTTTTATGATCAAGGATAAGGCGACTTTTTGTCGGGGCCTCGGATCGAGGATCTAACCGTACGGATCTGATGAAGGCGATGATTAGAGTTTAACGACTCCAAGATCGCCCTAGTCGAATATCCGTAGCATCAGATAGAGATCGAGGAACCCTAGATGATCAAGGACTAAGATGGTGTTAATCTGCACTTCAAACGCCAAATCTAACTGCATGGATGGATTTAGATCGATGATTGCAGCCTAACAATGCAAAAGTCAACTCAATCCGATACCCGTGGCATCATCTACATCACCCAAAAGATGGACGACCAAGATGGCACCACGTGGCGCCATCTCAGCCGCCCAACCGGCCATACACAACTGCTGAAGCCTTTAGTGCCAACGCCTCTCCACCATTGGATCAAGATCCAATAGCTGAGAGTGGATCTCAGACCGGTGCCTTTATCTTCTGAAGCCAAAGGAGGATGCATCCTTGACTGTTGGATCTCAATCCAACAGTCCAGATCACGCGCCACGAAGATGCACTCCTCACCGATCCACACGCGCAGCACAGTGGATAAGGCACTCGGTCGCCCAAGACGTGGGATCAAATCAGCGAGGTGCTACGGTTGGGTGTGGGTGAGCAGGCGCATTCGACCATGCGAAGGAGATCGGGAGGCTGTGCATGCCCAATCAAATCCATGCGCCATCTGACGCTGTGAGGCAACACCTCATCGCACATGATGAGGCACGTGGTTGAAGCGACGGGGATGTGTTCTCAGTCGTTCAATCTCATGATGAATGGTCGAGATTGAATGATCGTGGATAGGCGTTGAACGTGTGGAGGTGAGCGGGCGTGTGTGCGCCACCCACTACGGCCACGTTCAAGCCTTTAGTGACAGAATTAATGATTTTCAACATAAAATGACCAAATTGCCCTCACTCCTTGAAACTATAAAAGGAGACCCCCTCCATACGAAATTCTCATCTCTTCTTCTCTTCTCTCACCCCCTCCAAAGCTCTAAGAGCTTGTCCCAAACACGGGATGCTCCTCTAGAGTAAAAATCTTAATTTTTCCACCTTCGTCCCCCTTCATGGAGCATCCTGCGGTTGTCCTCTCTCTGCATTTGAGAAGTGGATCCCACGATGACGACGACATGCTGCTTCATTCCCATTCTTCCCGCTTCATCCTCCTTCTTCCCATTCGGTTCCTCGTCTTCCAGGAGTCGTCCCGTTCGACTCGTCCTCCAAGCGATCATCGAGGAGGATATCTCTCTCTCCATTCTTTTTACTACTTTCTAGAATAGATTTACTGCTTTCTAGTGTAATCATTTCCCACTTTCTAGTCGTAATGAGTAGTGTAATGAACAATTTTTTATAATGAAATTCGTGTTTATTCTACATCCCTTTTGTTTTTATTTGTAATATTTTCTTTCTCTCACTTCTATTTATTATTTGTTAAATAGTTTTCAACTAGCTATTCTATTTTGTGACAAATAAAATAAACACGTATTTCTAATCAAATGTCCACCTCCCTGAGTTCGACCTGGGATTTCTATTCTGGTATAAATTTTATTTGTTGAACATGAGTTCTTCGCTTTCAAACTATAATGACAGGTGATAACGAAAATACGCGGTTTGTTAAAATACGTCGTTGTAACGCGTAAATCCGCTTTCGCTCTTAAATTTATATTCCTAGATAGGGGAGTATCTAGGGTCGTCCAAGGAGGCAATATGGTTGCAAAATTGATTCTCTTGCTCGGAATAAATCTCAACTTTCTTTTTGGTATTTTTTTCAATATATCATTTTTTTTTTAAGCTAAGGCAACATGCGAACTGATGGCGGAAAAAGTGATTTACACTTCAATTTAAATACTACTTCTATGTGGCAAGTAGAGCCTCTCCCTAAGCTCACTCCAGGCAAGTGGAGGCCTAGAATAATTAGGGAGAGGGAGTGAAGAATGCTGAAAATAAGCTAAAAGAAATGCAAACAAGAAATGCAAAGAAGGCAACTAGATAATTGATAAAGTGTTTTACAAAAGGCCTAGTAGAGGAAAGCTTGTACTACTAGAAAAATGCAAATAAGAAAATAAAACACAAATCCTCTAGATAGATGGTGAAGAAGAGGGCTTCTTGCTCCAAGGTTGGTGGCTCCCAATCTTGAATGGAGTCCTTCAACTCCTTCCTTGCAGTGCTCCGCCAAGGTGATGTCCTCCAAGGCAAGCCCTAAGGGGCCGTGCCCTAAGCTTCTCTCCAAGGGTGGACATCCACCCTAGGTCCTTCTCCCTTGCCTGGCCATCCTCCTTGAAGTGGAAGAGTGCTCCTCCTTGGAGTGGCCCAAGTTGAAGAGAGTGGGGAGAAGAAGGCACCAAAAGGGCTGGTCCTGTGCCCCTTTAATCTCCTTCTCTACTCCTTCTCCTTGGGCATAGGTATAGGTGGATGTAGGTAGAAAAATACACTAAGGGAGGATCTGAGGAGGAGAAGTCTGGAGCTAGAGCTGGAGCTGGCAGCTGCTGAAGAGGCTGGCATGGGGCTACTCTAGCTGGCTTAGCTTGCTAGTTCTTTGCTAGTTGCTAAGCCAAGCTAAAGTGAGCTAGCTTCTACCAAAGTAAGCTGAGGTGAGCTAGGTCTGGTGCTCCCGAGGAGAATCAAGCGGGTTGAGGCAGCTAAGGTAGCTTAGCTCAACTGAGTTAAGCTAAGCTGAGTCCCCGGGAGCAGGACTTGAGCTTCCTTAGCTGGGATGAATTCTTCTTCAGCTGGCTGGAGCAGAGTGGAGCTGGATGTAGCTGGATCTGAGCTGGGGTGAACTCCTGTCAACTTAGCTAAGCTAGCTAGAGCTCCCTGTGGACTAGTGGGAGCTGAGATGAGCTAGACTCAGCTAAGTTGAGCTGGATCTGAGCTGACTTGAGCTAGGTTGAGCTAAGGTGAACTCTCTTGAGCTACCATCCAGCTATGATTAGCTGAATGGAGCTGGGATGAGCTAACCCTAGTTCAAGTAACCTAGGTTCCAGCTGCGGTGAGCTGGATCAAGCTGAGGTGAGCTGGTTTAGGCTGAGTTCCAGCTAGTCTGGGCTTCTCCTTCACCATTTGCCTTCTTGAGTGCTAGGGTTTTAGGGATCTATATATCTTTTCATCCCTAACACTCACAAAAACATATTAAAAAGACAACAAAAAATGCAATGCATGACTAACCTATTTTATGCCTAAATGCAGCCCAAAAACCCATTTGCGGATTAAATCCTAAGAGCTAGCTTTGTTTTAATGCATAATAATGATGATAAACTGGCGTTTATCACACCCCCATGCTTATCTTTTGCTAGTCTCTTAGCAAAACTTAAAACGGAATTTTTGGGAAATCTAATTTTTTTGACTTTGGAGGAGAAAAAGAGATCAATGGACCTTGGTAGATTAAAAACACTGGAGGTACGGGATTTGTTAAAGATAAACATCGGGATTTATTTTTGGATTCAACCATTAGATAGAACGGGATCAATATATCTTCCAAAAATTCTCAAATTAACCCCTTGTTAATTCAGATGACTTGAAATGTTTGTTTTTAGGAATTTTTTGGCTCATGAATCTGATTCTCAACTTGCAAAATCCTTTAAAACCTTGTGGCCGTGCTTGTGAAAGGCCAACATTTATAAGGGCGTGTTAATTTATTTATATATATATTTTTTTTTTTTCTCCCCCATGCTTATTTTTAGCTTAGTCTTACAACAGATGTGCCGGGATCATCATTCCCGTTACCATTCCTCGAGGGGGCTCTGGCACCAGTACTTCGAGATAGCACTGTCCATGACACCACCCAGGAGCTCACAACCCCAGAACACGATGCAGTGAAAAGGGGCGCTCCAAACAAACTCAAGCTCTTGCTCCGACACTATAGGTAGAGCACCGTCCAAGACACTTGAGCTGCTAAAATGCGCTTTAATGCTCCGTCTAAAGATATGAAATACAGATATGGAGCAATGCCGAGGCGGTAACATGTTGACATTGCATCCTTAAAGGAGGCATTTTCCTCCTCGACGGTGGGAACTCAAACCAATGATCTGCTTCAGACTTTCAGTAACTCCAAACAAGGGAGTTTTTCAAATTTTTAGTTATTTTTAAGTGTTGGCTTGTGTGTGAAGAGTGACACAAGAAGTTTCTCAAAACATGCAAGTTTTTGAATCAGAAACTAAGTTAAATAATTTCCATATTGCAAAATAGGATCAAGTCACCTGAACTATCATGAGTTCAGGTGGAATTTTATAGAAGGATATCTGATCTTGTCTAAAATAGACCCTAGAATTCTAATGATCAGATCTATATCCTCATCCTTAGTTTGTTAAAGATTAAATCCCATTGTAACAAAAGTGAATTTTTCGACCTTAGTCCCGATTTCAAAATTTTTCCTCAAAAAGTTTTGAACATTTTTATTTTTTTGGGTATGCAAGCAGGAAATAAATTAAAAAAAATGCATTTTTTTTTTTTTGGTTTTGAAAATCCTAAATCGATCGTAAAATTTAAAAACACCCCCCCATGCTTAAGATATGCCATGTCCTCATGCATTAGGAGGGAAAAGGGATCACCTTAGTGAAGAACGGTCAGGTTTAGGAGAAACAAAACCTGGAAAAAGAAGAAAAAAAAAGGGAAAGCAAGAAAAAATGATGGGTTACCTCCCATCCAGTGCTATCTTTTACGCCATTCAGCCGGGCGTGAAGGTATGCACGGAAGACGTAAGATCATGTAAATAATTGGACACTTGGATGCCCGCAAAAAAGGTGTCTTCTTCTAGATCCCTAGAAAATTGATTAGAAATAATATTGGGATCAAAGTTGGATGGAAAATGATAAGTGTAGCCCGAGTTTGGCCATGGGTTTAAATTAGGTTGGGTGCCAAACTCAGGCGAGGTTGGTGGCAGGTCTGTAAGAAAGGGGTCGGGGAAGGAATGGTGAGGATTGGGTGAAGTTAGTGTGGAAAAGTTAGGTGCGTGAATAGTGGGTGGGTTAGGGGGGTATCAGGAATAAATTTGGGGTCAAGACAAGTTTCCGGATCACAGATTTCGCTGACCACTAATTCTAAATCAGAGTCCTCAAAAAAATTATGGTCGGTAAGGGTATCTATTAACATTGTCTCCTCCACCATATTGGAAATTTCAGTATCTGAGTCCTCAAAGAAGTTATCATCATGGAATCTCCTAGAGGATTTGAAAATATCTAAAGTGAGAGTTTGGCCTGCACAAGTGATATCCATTTTTCCTGTGTGGCAATTGATATTTGCCTTTGCAGTGGCCAAAAAAGGGCGTCGAAGGATTATTGGGGAGTCCAGTAATGATTCAGGTGCCTCAATGTCAAGAACTAGAAAGTCTACAGGGAAGACACAATTCTGGACCTCGACTAAAACATCCTCGATAATCCCATGAGGTTTAATTGTAGATCGGTCGGCTAATTGCAGGGTAACCTCGACGGGTTTTAATTCACCGATCTGAAATTCTTTGAATAAACTCGTGGGAATAATATTAACTGAGGCACCAAGAACAAGGAGGGTGCGATTAAATGTAGTGTCATCAATAATTATAGAAATTAAAGGCGCCCCCGGATCTTTCATCTTAGGAGGCAGCTTACTCTGTATGACTGAGTTTACTGTCTCTGAAAGATGCACCTGTCCTAGATTTTTAGCCTGCCTTTTAGGAGTACAAATCTCCTTCAAAAATTTAGCATAGGCAGGTATATATTTGATGGCATCTAGGAGAGGAATATTGATATGAACTTGCCCAAATAGCTCCATGAGTTCTTCTGTAGTGGGCTCAGATTTCTTTTTTTTGTTGGTGGTGGGGTAGAGAGCTTGTGGGAAAGGGACAGGAATCTTGTCTTGAGATTTTTGTTTTTCTTTTTCTTCCTGATGGGGAGGTGGGGAGTCAATTTGCACAGGTATCTTATCAGGTTCGTGTGAAGGCCCGGGGTCAGTGGTGGTTTTCCCACTCCTCAAAGTAACTGCGTGTGCAGTCGGATTATTATTTAGAGGAGGTGGGGGGGCCTGTGATTGCAGAAACCTGGGCGGCTGCTGAGGTGGTGGATTAGGAGGAGGATGATTTGGATAATGTGGATTTCTGCCCATATAATGGTTTCCTTGGTGATTAGGGTTGGGTATGGGTTGGGACGGAAGATGTCCTACAGGTCTTTGCATGGGAGTAACCCCAATCTGATTGTTCAGATTTGTGATGTTGCGGGTTACTTCCGTCATTTTTGTTTGCATATCCTGCAGGGTTCGCAGCATCTGGGCATTGATATCTTGTTGGGATGGCCCAGGATGGAAGTTTGGATTCGACCCATACCCATTAAAATGATATGGTTGGGAGGAAACTTGATTATTCCAGGAGTAGTTCGGGTAATTTTTCCAATTGGAAGAATTTTTAAAGGGCTCCTGGATGGCAGAAATATTTTGAGTGGGGTTAAGATCTGGATAGTTGTAATTCCCCAGTGAATCATGGGCAACCTCAGAATAATCAGCAGGGGTAGTGTTGAGATTGTGCAAATTTTCTCTTCGTGGAAAGTTAGGTTGGGTTAGATGTGGGTGTGGAGCTTGAGTTGATGTGGCCAGTCTTTCCTCAATTTTCTTTTGATTAATATGCATCTGGTCGAGTTTTTGAGCAATCAATTGAAGATTGTCTTGGGTGACAGGGATAGATTGAGTGCCTATTTCATGAACACCGAACTGCGGGTTTTGGGTTCTGCAAAATGTGTTCATGGAAGCTTGATTAAATGAGTTTTCACTCATTTCTTCGAACAGGTCATAGGCACTTTCTGCATCTTTATTTAAAAAGTTGCCGCCACACGAGGCGTCGACGAAATGTCAGATTTGATCTTCTAATCCATGATAGAAGATTTGTACGAGTTGCCATAAAGGAATCTCGTGGTGCGGGCAACTTCTTAAAAGGTCTTGAAATCTTTCCCAAGAATCATGGAAAGTTTCACCAGATTTTTGGTGAAAGGTCGTAATAGATCTTCGTAAGGAATTGGTACGACCTATGAGAAAGAATTTTTTGAGGAAGGCGCTCTTGAGTTGAGGCCATGTTGTGATGGGTCGGCCAATGGTCCTGAACCAATAAGCGGCCTTATCTTTAAGAGATAATGAAAAAAGCCGCATCAGCCATATGTCTTCTTGCACATTTCGAGAATGGGTTGTCTGTGCAAGAAGAGTTAGCTCTTCAAGGTGGCTGAAAGGGTCTTCCCTAGGAAGGCCATGAAAGTGTTTAATTAGGTTCAGGACCGCAGGCTTGATCTCAAAGTCCCCCTCCGGTATGACCACCCCTGGTCGTTCCTCATAATAAGACGGATCATAGAAATCTTTTAGAGGAACAACAGGCTGCTGACGGGGTGGTGGGTTTGGCCTTGGATTGGCTAGGTTTTGGATGTTCCTAGTCAATGTTTGTTGATTGGAATTTAATTTATTAATCTGATCGGCCATCAATTTTAAAAGATCAGGTAGGGGGGCTTGATGTTGTGTGTGGTGCAACTCAAGATTAGGGAGCTCCAACTGTGGGAAGTTACTGGTGGTTGGGTTTTGGGTGGAAGGGTTAGAATTAGGATTAGTGGTGGGGTTAGAGGTGGACGTGGAAGGGTCAGTGGACCTATTTTGTTGTGTTTCCATCTTTTCAGGAGAAGAAGACAGAAAAAGTGGTTTTTTTGCGTGGGGGCGAAATCAAATGGTCCTTCCAAGTGCGGATTTTGAGACCGTCGCCCGTGCATAAAATGGAGGAACGGGAGGGGAGGAGAAGAGAAAGAGATGAGAGAAAGTGTGCAATTCAAACAAATAAAACTAGACCTAACTTAAATGTGACTCCCTAATAATAACCTAAGACTTGGTCTATATAGGAAATAAGTAGTCAATAGTGAATACCCGTTCTATCAACAAATCTAGCCAAGTTGCTTAAGGGGAGGTTTGGGTCCAAACGTTTCCCAGGGAAGACCCCAGGTGCTTGTACAAACCCGCGCCTGGTCGTTTAACACAGCCCCTCAGCCTGAACACCAGATACAGATGACAGAATTGGTATTAACTAAAGAGAACTTAAGACCTAAATAGCAAGCCTAAGTTGATAAAGCCTTAGGGGTCAAGTTGCTACAAGTTTTAATTAGGTCTAGGATACTATAGTGCACACGGAATGTGGAGGGCGTTTATTGGGTTGTTGCCCTGTTATTTGATTTTTTTTTTTGTGTGTGCAGGAATTGGAGAGTGGTTCCAATGAAAATCAAGTTGTCACACAATTTTTTTGTATTTATGTCTTTTAGGATTCAATTTAATCAAATGTGTTTTAGGGTTTTTCTAATTAAATTTTCAAACAAGTTTGAAGATCCACAATCAAAGGAAAACAAGTTGTATGGGTGATTGTATATTTCCTTTTAATTGAGTCTCTAAAAAGAAAGAAGAAACCCTAGGCCAATTTTCCCTAAGACAGAAATTTTACTACCAATGAATTATTTTTAGGCTTTCAGAATTAAGTAGTGGTCCAAACAAGTCAAAAAACACCACTACTTTGAAGAAAATCAAACAAGGATTCCAAAAAAGATTTTTGAAAGATTTTAAGAATTTGTTTAATAATTATTTTAAATTTTTAATTGTACTGGTGTCAAAGTCCAGAAATGATACCCGTGGGTATTGTGGACTTTTCAGTATTACCACCGACCTCAGAAAATTTTTATGATTTTATACGATGTGTAAAATTCACAAAAATTGGATGAGTATAAAAATTCTAAAAATTCACATACAGTAGCAAAACAGGAAGATTAAAGGGTGTGACCCCTCTTCAATCCACGAATTTTTAAAAATTAAATACAAATCCAATTGATCTAAAATTTGGAACAGATGTTCCAAACTTAATTGGGAATCACTCTATGAAGGTTTATGATTTTAGGAGGCCTGTGATGTTAGGAATCGATTTTTCAAGTCCGGACAGAAATCTGGACCCGAAAAACAGAACACCAATACTTGCAATGGAATGGTGCTAAAGAAGCATACAAGCAAACAATGGATTTTATAATGCACCACTCCACTTAATTAAAGTGTTTAGGGTCCTGAAAGCCAAGTTTAATATATTTTTGGTAGTTTTAATTATGTGACCAGAAAGACGAACCAACCTGAATTTCCGCGGGAAGAAAAGGATCTTTGAGCTCTCGCTTCCAGATTCCCGCCTCCCCGTTGTAGTTTCGGCACACACAAAAGAAAGAAAGAGAAGGGGATGAGATCCACTTCAAGCAAGAGAAAATTAATTAATGCAAAGCCGTGCCTCCCCGGCAACGGTGCCAAAAAGTGATAACGAAAATACGTGGTTTGTTAAAATACGTCGTTGTAACGTGTAAATCCGCTTTCGCTCTTAAATTTATATTCCTAGATAGGGAGTATCTAGGGTCGTCCAAGGAGGCAATATGGTTGCAAAATTGATTCTCTTGCTCGGAATAAATCTCAACTTTCTTTTTGGTATTTTTTCAATATATCATTGTTTTTTTATTTTTAAGCTAAGGTAACATGCGAACGGATGGCGGAAAAAGTGATTTACACTTCAATTTAAATACTACTTCTATGTGGCAAGTAGAGCCTCTCCCTAAGCTCACTCCAGGCAAGTGGAGGCCTAGAATAATTAGGGAGAGGGAGTGAAGAATGCTGAAAATAAGCTAAAAGAAATGCAAACAAGAAATGCAAAGAAGGCAACTAGATAATTGATAAAGTGTTTTACAAAAGGCCTAGTAGAGGAAAGCTTGTACTACTATAAAAATGCAAATAAGAAAAGAAAACACAAATCCTCTAGATAGATGGTGAAGAAGAGGGCTTCTTGCTCCAAGGTTGGTGGCTCCCAATCTTGAAAAGAGTCCTTCAACTCCTTCCTTGTAGTGCTCCGCCAAGGTGATGTCCTCCAAGGCAAGCCCTAAGGGGGCGTGCCCTAAGCTTCTCTCCAAGGGTGGACGTCCACCCTAGGTCCTTCTCCCTTGCCTGGCCGTCCTCCTTGAAGTGGAAGAGTCCTCCTCCTTGGCGTGGCCCAAGTTGAAGAGAGTGGGGAGAAGAAGGCACCAAAAGGGCTGGTGGTGTGCCCCTTTAATCTCCTTCTCTACTCCTTCTCCTTGGGCGTAGGTATAGGTGGATGTAGGTAGAAAAATACACTAAGGGAGGATCTGAGGAGGAGAAGTCTGGAGCTAGAGCTGGAGCTGGCAGCTGCTGAAGAGGCTGGCATGGGGCTACTCTAGCTGGCTTAGCTTGCTAGTTCTTTGCTAGTTGCTAAGCCAAGCTAAAGTGAGCTAGCTTCTACCAAAGTAAGCTGAGGTGAGCTAGGTCTGGTGCTCCCAGGGAGAATCAAGCTGGTTAAGGTAGCTAAGGTAGCTTAGCTCAACTGAGTTGAGCTAAGCTGAGTCCCCGAGAGCTGGACTTGAGCTTCCTGAGCTGGGATGAATTCTTCTTCAACTGGCTGGAGCTGAGTGGAACTGGATGTAGCTGGATCTGAGCTGGGGTGAACTCCTGTCAACTTAGCTAAGCTAGCTAGAGCTCCCTGTGGACTAGTGGGAGCTGAGATGAGCTAGACTCAGCTAAGTTGAGCTGGATCTGAGCTGACTTGAGCTAGGGTGAGCTAAGGTGAACTCTCTTGAGCTGCCATCCAGCTATGATTAGCTGAATGGAGCTGGGATGAGCTAACCCTAGTTCAAGTAAGCTAGGCTCCAGCTACGGTGAGCTGGATCAAGCTGAGGTGAGCTGGATTAGGCTGAGTTCCAGCTAGTCTGGGCTTCTCCTTCACCATTTGCCTTCTTGAGTGCTAGGGTTTTAGGGATCTATATATCTGTACATCCCTAACACTCACAAAAACATATTAAAAAGACAATAAAAAATGCAATGCATGACTAACCTATTTTATGCCTAAATGCAGCCCAAAAACCCATTTGCGGAGTAAAATCCTAAGAGCTAGCTTTGTTTTAATGCATAAGAATGATGATAAACTGGCGTTTATCAACATGTTTTTAAAACCAAATACGATAGCGTAGTAACTCATAGCATCAACATTTTGGCGCCATTGCCAGGGAAGCGACGCTCTTTGACTTTTTCACATTTTTCAACTTACAAATCATTTACCTCACTTCACTCCTTTCTTATTGTGATTGCAGGCACTCCTTTGAGACAAGCAAAAGCGGTAGATTAGAGCAAAGTGCTGTTGAAGGTTTTGTAAGTGTTCCCCCACCTCCCACCCATTAGTTTTCATTCCACCACGTAATAACACAAACATAAATCAACCTAGGTGATCTTATAAACTCTAAGGTTAGTTTTGTTTGTTTGTTTGACACCTACACCCACCTCAACCTCCACATTTAAAAATAAAATAAATAAAAAATCTCACAGAGGTACACAACCTCATCTGATTTTCAAGCTCAACCGGTAAACTGATCTTTGGAATCGATACACACATCCAAACACATAATTAAGTAGAAATCAGATTAGATAATCACTTGTGTGACTAATTAAGTGGTGCGATAGGTCAATTATTTGAGTTGATTAGGCTGCACCATTTCAATTAAAATCAACTCATCAACTAGCTGCCGCATAGGTTCAACTCTTAGGGATTTACCAGGCACTCCACATTCTTTTAAGTTTTAAAGGAAAGCATCTTCACCAGTACTTTCAAAACCTGTGTGCCAATAAAACTTGTTTAAAAATGACTAAAGTTGAATCTTAAAAGCTACTAAGTAGGATTTGAACCCTAAAATTCACCGCATCAAAAATAATCTTGCTTGAAAATCACTCGTTGTGCACGCACACACATCAATCAATCACTAAGGGCACAACCTAGATAAAGGGCCCATCACATTTCAAAGCACATTAAACCTAGCCCTAAATAAAATAGAGTAGACGTTGGCCTTAACGATTCGACTCGCTCTTCGGAGCCCAGGATGAGATTATTTTGAATTAGTCTGTTTCTACTGTTCAATCTAATGTCTAGATAGGGGAGTAGAATCAAACGGTCATGGTTAGGGGGTACACTAGGAACCGGAGGCACAAGTCGAAGGAAGAACCTTCTCCCCAGTCCCTCCTTCTAACTGGTTGGATTGAACAGACAGAATTAGATCAAATCGTTTCTTTATCTCAAGACAGGTTTTGGGAGTCTGTAGGTCTTTAGGCTAGCCCACTTAAGGACAGGTTTGATTGCTTGTATTGCAGGGCACCTTTCTTCCTCCCTTCTATCGTGAATCCTTCCACATTTTATTTGCATTCCCACTCTTTTCCTTCTATTATGAGTTATCCTCAACATGACGATTATCCTGACTCATACTATAATCAACCATTGGTTAGTTGGGATAACTCGAATTGGGGATGCAGTTCTGGACCTCCGTGTTTAGGGTATAACCCTGAACACCATAATTGTCATTTCTATCCTTCTCAGAGCCACATCGATTATAGATTGCCACCCTTTCATGGACAACTTAATAAGATCTACAATCAAGGAGGATACACTGATCCTTACCCATCCTATGAATACACTGCCTTTAGGTCACCACCACCTTTTCAACAATCCGAAATGACCTATTATCAGGAGGGGTATCATGAATCTCAATTTGTTAACTCCTCTACACTGATCCCAAACCCACCCAACCTTGAAACAAGTCATTTGGTTTAGGGTAACCAGGTTCAATATAAGGTTCTGGCTAACTTGAGGAATATCATACAATCTTTAGAAGTTCAACCAATACCTTGAATTGGAAAATTGGAGCCCCTGATTGAGATGATTAATGATTTGAACAAGTATTTGTTGGATTGGCTCCAGGATGCTAAGTATAAGAACCCGGGTGAGTTTCTACTTTGGAAGTTAGTAAAATTGAAAATGAGATTTGTGGTTACTTTAGTTCAATCATGGGATGCTTCCCAGGATGAACTCCCTTCAGGAGAGCTTATGTCAGAACATGCTCTGGCACCTATTGAAGGGGACACATGTTATGTGGTTGACCAGATTGAATTAGAGTAACCAATTAAGGATGATTTGATTTCTTCACCTGAGATCCTTGAACTGGGGTACGAGGAAACGCATTTCTCCATGGATCAGAAAGTGATGGATGATTTTGGGACATACATTAATGCAGATTTTGATTTCTTTGATTTTGATGGTGAAGATTCAGTTTGCGAATTCTCACGTGAGTTTACAGAACACGATTTCTATGTGACAATTGGGCCCGAGGAATCTGATAGATCATTTGATAGCCCAATAATTGAGGAAACTAATCTTATTGGGGTTTACATGACAGATCCAAAATCGCATTTTCTAGAGGATGCAATCCAATGCCTTGATTGTCAGTTACACTCCATTGAATTTACTGATAATTCTGCTTTTGAGATAATTAGACCCAAGTCAATTCTGATTCAACCACATCTTTTAGACTTGAAACTTTCAGATGGGGCGGTTAATATGTAGGAGATCCCGGAATTTGACATGCTGAAGGAGGATAGGAGCTGGGAAATTTTGATTTGGGAAGCAAACTCTGGAGGAAGTAGAAGACCAAGTCTAAGGGTTCCAATTAAGCTGAAATCATCAAACCAGGACCCTTACGACATTTGTTCTAAGGATGTCCAACCCAAGCACACATTCATTGATTATCCTTTGGAGCTTGATTCCTCTGTAACCCGACTCTTTGGTCTTGGGTTACATCTACATAAATCGTAGGCCCGACCCTGCTTGCATACTGATTTTAGGTCTTGGGTAATTTTTATCCAGAACCTTAGATATTCTCAATTATGGGGTATAGGTCTGCACCATAATCTGGTCCACATTTGTGGACATCTGCTGGCAGGTCAGTGGTTTCATCTTTTTATTCTGATTCTGACCTACACCTGTGAATTCTTTATTTCTCTTCTTTGTATAGTGTGCCTAGATGAAGGCACTAAATTCAGCACATATACAGTTTTTCTTTATCTCGGAGTGGACCCATCATTCATGCAATTCAGATGCTTTCTACTCTATTCCACTCTTTTTTATGTCTTTTTAATACAATGAGGACATTGCATTAGATGGGCATGAGGGGGGTGGATATTCATCTTTGAATTAATTCGTTAGCTCTGTAAATTCATTTTATTTTTCTTTTATTTATATATATAATAAAATAAAATAAAAATTGTGGAATTAGGAAGGAATACTTGGACATTAGGACTTTTCAATCTTTGGAAATATTACATTAGGATCTGAACACAAAGACCCTTCGGGTCTTTGGACTTAATCGGCCTGTGTATCCACTAAAATGTTGATTTTTTTTCGAGTCCTCGCCATCTTAATTCTACTATAATTTGATTAAATAAGTTTGGGTGATAAGTACACGACTTATCAACCCACCCTCTGATTTGAGGGAACTTTGAGTCTAAAGCATCTACACACTTTCTTTTCACTGACTTATTGATCGACAGTTTTAACGGAAATTGGGTAGCTAATGAAACTTCTAGGGTGATATGACTGGCAAGTTATCATGGGTAACAGCCCATAGGTAGGATATCCAGAGCCCAGTCACTAGACCATTCTCTTCTTGCTGCCTTTAGGTAAATCTTAGACCAGGGAAGCCACCTATTTAATAAAAAAAAAAGAGAAAAAGAAAGTCAAAAACAAAAGAAAAAGAAAAGAAAAAAGAAAAAGGAAAGAAAAAAGAAAAAGAAAATGAAAACAGCCACACTTCGCTGCACGAGTATGGCTAGCAAGTTGTCGGTGGTATCAGCTCATCGACCGGTTGTCCAGAACCTAGCTCAAGAAATGCACTTAAAATTCCCAAAACACTTAGGAAGAAGCGGAGAAGTAGAATAAACCGGGGAGATATACATTGGATTCACCCTTGTGTTGACCACATAAAAATAAAAGTAGGGAGAAAGCTACTAGTCGTAAAGATACAACTTTAGGTAGAGCTCACTTTTTAAAGTCACCTGGAGGTGTAGAAACCCGAAGTCTGTTCTAATTGCCAATCAATGAGTTTATCACATTCACAATAAGATGCTTAGAACTTAGGATTCTCATCAAATCTTGGGTGAGTTGAATGGCCGTAGAAAGCCACTCTTTATCCCTAAACTCAAAAATCCAAAAAATTAGAAAAGAACAAAGAGAGAAAAAGAAAATTTTCTTTGAATAAGGCAAGGGCTTGAGGCGGTCTACATTTTGGCAAATACCCGGGTACTGTTATGTCTTTGAAAGTTCAGATCCCAAGTAAAAAATTTCTTAATGTTGAAAATAACTTATGCCCAAGTAATTCAACCTAATTCTTTTATAAATAGCATGTAGTTTTTGCAAGGAACTAGCAAAAGATAGGCATGGGGGTGTGATGTAAACATGTTTATATTACATAAAATGTCTATTTATGCTTGTTCTTAAGCATAGAATTGCATTACATACTATAAATATTGAATAGCATGCATCATCTTGCATTTAGATTAGTCTGAATAAAATGGAGGTTACTTGTCTCCTTTTATGTTCAGGGACAAGGCGACTTTTTATCGGGGCCTCGGATCAAAGATCCAACCGTACGGATCTGATCAGGGCGACGATTGGAGTTCAACGACTCCAAGATGACCCTAATCGAATATCCGTAGCATCAGATAGAGATCTAGGAACCCTAGAAGATCAAAGGCCAACATGGTGTTAATCCACACTTCAAACTCCAAATACGACTGCATGGATGGATTCAGATCGACGATTGTAGCCTAACAGCACAAAATCGACTCAATTCGATACCCGTGGCATATCTACATCACCCAGAAGATGGACGGCCAAGATGGTGCCATGTGGCCGCCCAACCGATCGCACACAACCGCTGAAGCCTCTAGTGCCAACGCCTCTCTGCCGTTGGATCAAGATCCAACGACTGAGAGTGGATCTCTGACCGGCACCTTTATCTTCTGAAGCCAAAGGAGGATGCATCCATGACCATTGGATCTTAATCCAATGGTCCAGATCGTGTGCCACGAAGATGCACCGCTCGCCCATCCACGCGTGCAGCTCAGTGGATAAGGTGCTCGGCTGCCTCAAGATGCGGGATCAAATCTGTGAGGTGCTGCAGTTGGGCGCAGGTGAGTGGCCACATTCGACCATGAGATAGAGATCCGGTGGCTGTGCGCACCCCATCGAATCCACGTGCCATCTGACACGGAGAGGTGACGCTAATGAGTCCATTTTAATGGACTAATATTACGCCTAAGTAACTTTAATTATATCTTTTAGATTTGTTAATAACTATATTAAGTTATAGAATGTTTGCATGCATCATGATTTAGGTTTACATTTTTTCTATAACTTAATATGTTCTTTTTATGTGCAGGAAAAATAATTGGCAAAAGAATGAGGAGAAAAGGATAAATTACCCTTTTTCAAATCACCGACAGATGTTCTTTTCCCCATTCTCCGGGGAACCCTTAACAGTCGCCGGCCAGAGATAGTTAAGGGATTTAAAAATCCCTTAACTCTCGTAGGAGCAACGGAGGAGAAGTTAAAAAGAAGAGGCGGATCCAGGGAGAGAGAAAATCATCGAGGAAGAGAAGAACGGGCACCATCTTCTCAACCGTGCACTGTGATCCATCTTCCCCCTTGCGGCGAAAAACCTCACCTTCAGCACCAAGTGCGCCCTTCCTCCCAGCAGGTGCGCGCCTTCCTCCAACCTCTCCAGCCAGCCTGCAGGCGCACCTCCCTTCAGTGCATTCTCCTTGCGCACCTCCATCGTCCCCGCAGGCACCGCATAAGCACCCACAACGCTCTCCTCCTCTTTCCCACTCTTGCATCGCACCGCATCAACACCACCAGATGCCCGCACCCGCAAGCGTGCCCCATACTGCAGAGCACCCTCTTCGTAGCCTGCAAACAGCACTCAACGCCCACCCATCTCCCTTTCAGCGTGCTCCAACAACTGCATCTCGCCTCAGCACGCCCGCCTTCCCCTAGCGCACCAAGCCCGTGCCTCTGCAACTTCCCATCGCAGCCGCCCCAACCTCTCCAGCGCTCCTTGTAGTCCACGCCACCAACTGCAGATGCTACATCCCACGCGGCGCACCGCGCCCACCTCCATTCTCCAGCGCCTCCCTGCAGGTACCCGCACTGCACGCCTCATCGCAGCCGCCCCAACCTCTCCAGCACTCCCTGCAGTCCGTGCCACCAACTGCAAGCACTGCATCCCTCACGCCACACCGCACGCATCCACTCGCGCTCCACTTCAGGCCATGCCATCTGCAGCGCGCACTCCCTTGAAGAACGCCTCAACCCACAGGCACCTGCAGACTTCACAGCAGGCGTGGTAGCGGCGGCAGCAGCCTCCTCCAGTCCTCTTCTCCTCCACCAGCAGCCACCTCCGGCCACCTCCGTCGACGCCGCAGCTGCCATCGGATAGCCCTCATGCTCGCCGACCTCCCTAACCTCTCCAATGCCCACCGGTGGTCTCTTTCTCTCATGAGGAGAGAGCAAAAATGGTCTGTTTTTAAGCCAATTAATATTTACATTCATTGCGTTTGCCACAGAATTTGATTTTTATTTATTATTATTATATTGTGGCAGAATTGCGCATGAACACTCATATTTCCTTATAATTGCATGTTATTGATATTCACTAGTTTTAAGATTGATTTTTCGGCTTAACCTGAGCACTAATTTTCTCTAGTACACATCATATGAAAATTGCATAAAATCATCATAAATTTATTGAATATTTAGTGAGGGAAAATTGCACATATACCCTTATCTTTTTTAGTTATTGTAAATCTACTTTCCTTTGCATTTTATGTCAGAATTGAATAGGGATTTTGCACTTATCCGAAAGAATATAAAATAATTAAGAATTTATTGCATAATTGCCTCCCTATGGACACGACCCGCTCTTCTATGAGTGGTTGTTATTATTTTTTATTAGTTGATTTTTCCACCACTTAAATACTATAATGCAAAGCGAAAAGTCGGCTCTGTCAGACGCCTCATCCTACGCGATGAGGTACGCGGTTGAAGCGGCGGGGATGCGTTCTTAGCCTTTCGATCTCACGATCGAACGGCCGAGATTGAACGATCGTGGATAGGCATTGAATGCAGGGAGGTGAGCGAGCGTGTGCACCACCCACTACGACCACGTTCAAAATCCGTCACTAAAGGTCCTGAATTATTGATTTTCAACATAAAATGACAAACTTGCCCTCACTCCTTGCAACTATAAAAGGAGACCCCCTCCATATGAAATTATCATCCCTTCTTCTCTTCTCTCACCCCCTCCAAAGCTCTAAGAGCTTGTCCCAAACCTGAGATGCTCCTCTAGAGTAAAAATCTTAATTTTTCCACCTTCGTCCCCCTTTGTGGGGCATCCTGCAGTTGTCCTCTCTTTGTATTCAAGAAGTGAATCCTGCGATGACGACGATGTGCTGCTTAGTTCCCATTCTTCCCGCTCCATCCTCCTTCCCGTTCCATTCCCCATCTTCTAGGTGTCGTCCCGTCCGACTCATCCTTCAAGCGATCTTCGAGGAGGATATCTCTCTCTCCATTCTTTTTACTGCTTTCTAGAATAGATTTACTGCTTTCTAGTTGTAATTAGTGTAATGAACAATTTTTGATAATGAAATTCATGTTTATTCTACATCCTTGTTGCTTTTATTTGTAATATTTTCTTTCTCTTGTATTTATTATTTGTTAAATAGTTTTCAACTAAATATTCTGTTTCATGACAAATAAAACAAACGCGTATTTTTAATCAAACGTCTGCCTCCCTAAGTTTGACTTGGGATTTCTATTCCGGTATAAATTTTATTTGTTGAACATGAGTTCTTCGCTTTCAAACTACAACGACAGATTTTTAAAACCAAATATAATAGCGTAGTAACCCGTAGCATCAATAGTAGTGTAATGAACAACTTCGTATAATGAAATCCATGTTTATTCTACCTCTCTTTTGGTTTATTTGTAATATTCTCTCTCTCTCTCTTCTATTTATTATTTGTTAAATAGATAGCTAGTTTCCGACCAGCAAATCTGTTTCGTGATAAACAAATAAAACATGTATTTTTAATCAAATGTCTGCCTCCCTGTGTTCGACCAAGAACTTCTTTACGACTTTTTGATATAAATTTTATCTATTGAACAGATTTCTTTAGGACTCGAACTACGATGATGGGTTTTCGAATCCAACTCCGAACATGTAGTTTTCCGCTGTCAATAGTATCCCCAATCAACATTGTCTCGACTAGGAAATGGGTAGTCATAAGTCAAGTCGGGATAGTAATCATCTTAGGGATAAGTATTGGTAGGAGGGTAGGATGGGAAATTCATGTATGATGTGGAAGGATACATGGTAGAATACGAGGGAAATCATAAGAGAGAAAGGAGCCCTGCAATACAAGCAATCAACCCTATCCTTAGGTGGGTTAGCCTAAAGAGCTACAGACTCTCAGGACCCATTTTGAGATCACAAATGATTTGGTCTACTTCTATCCAGTTAATCCAATCAATTAAAGGGAAGGGCTGGGGAGAAGGTTCTTCCTTTGGCTTGATCCTCCAATTCCTAGTGTACCCCCCAGCCACGGTCGTTTGATGCTACTCCCCTAGTTAGATATCAGATGGACCAGTAGAAGGAGATTAATCAAAAAAAAATCTCAATTTGAGCCCCGAAGAGCGAATCAATCCTTAAGGCCAACGTCTACTCAGTTTTAATTAGGCTTGGGATGATTATGCTCTTGGAATGTGATGGGCCCTTTAGATGGGTTATGCCCTTAATGATTAATTCAAATGTGTGTGCATGAACAACCAGGGTTTGCAAACAAGGTTATTTGATGATGTGTCTTTTAGGGTTTAACCTTGTTTAATAGCTTTTGGGATTTAATCTTAGGTGTATTCAATCAGGGTTCAGTAGAATACTTCATGTTTCACAAGCACTGGTAATGATGTATTCCTTTAGAAATAAAAAAAAAAGTGGAGTGCCTAGTTCAGCCCTAAAAATCAACCCTAAGTGACAAGCTACTGCTGAATCACTTTTATCTTAAGTGGTGCGGCCCAAACAGTTCAACCAATTGGCCTATTGCAGTACTTAGTTAAGGCACACAAAATTGTTTGTCCAATTCAGATTTCTACTCACTTATTGGTGTGTTGAGTTAGGGTGTACTGGATCCACAGGTCAAATTCTGGTTAAGTGATAGAATCGATGTGAAGTGGTGCGCCTTAAGTCAAGAGTTGTGGGTGTTAATGTGTGTCTCTTTCTTAAAATCCCACAATAGAAGAGTTTTTTTTTTAATATTTTTTAATATATGTGGGTGGGTGAGGTGAAGTGAAGTGATAATCAAACAATCAGATCTATCCTAGGGTTTATAAAAGCACCTAGGTTGATTTGTTTTGAGTTATTAGTGTGGTGAAATAGAAACTAGGGTGGGGGTGGTAGGGGAAAACTTACAAATGTCTCTACCCAGACTTTACTCCAATCTACTACCTTCGGGTCCTCGACCAGGTTCCTGCAAGACAATAAATCAAAGATGAAAGATAGGTTAAAAAAATATGTAAGGAATGCAAGAAAACGTGAAAAAAACCAAGGAGCATTGCCTCCTTAGCAACGGTGCCAAAATGATAGCATCGGATTCGCACGTGGAAAGGATTGAAGTTTGGAAAACCCATTTTCGTAGTTCGATTCGCGAGAAAATCCATCGATCAGATAATTATAATCGAAACTCGAAAAGTCAGTCCCAGGTTGAACATGGGGAGGCGAACGTTTGGTTTGAAAGATCCACATTTCGCTTTTATTTGTTTTTGTCAATTTTGTATTTTCTAATTTTTTTTTGTGTTTTCAGCAAGCAAGAGATTAGGTCGATGAATTCTTATCTAACTAATCTACTTGCAAAATATAAGAGAGAGAGAGAGACAGTCATATATTGCGAAACAAATTTTATTACAACTTACGAAAGTGGGAAATCTATACTATGAAAGCAATAAAGATAGAGATGGGCGAGAGAAATCCCCCTCGACGGTCGCTTGGAGGATGACTCGCTCTGACGTCACCTGGAGGAAGATGGTGAGGAGCAGGATGAATGAGGATGAAGCTAGAGGATGGAGAGCGGGGTAGGACGGCATCGCGGCAAGGATCTTCCTCCCGAAGGGAGGTGAGAATATGGCCATGGGATGCTCCACGAAGGTGGATGAGAGGTGGGAAAATGGTTTGATTTCTACTCTAGATGAGCATCCCAGGCTTGGGACAAGCTCTCTCTAGAGCCTTGGAGGTGGTGAGAGGAAGAAAGAAAGAGATGAAGAAGAATGGGAGGGGTAGGGTTCCTCTTATAGTGAAGAATCAAATTCGTATACAGGACACCTAGTGATGGTAATAAATGTCGTTGAATATCCACCGCAAACGTCGCTGAAAACATCCTTGCACCCACACTACTGCTGCACTGGCGTCGCCTAGCACCTCTACTACCGCACCGTTGGCATGCGCTCCACGCGCCCTTGTCATGCGCGCACACGTACTACGTGCCTCACGCCCATGCGCACTGTCGCTGCCTTACACACATGCCTTTGTGCACGCGCTACTGTGCGCTATTGTGCCTGCGTGCATGCATGCCTCTGCAAGTGCATGCACTTGTGCTACTGTGCACATGCGGTGGCGTGTGCATGCGTATGGACTGCCTGGGTTGCACCACGTGGCATGACCTGGGCCGTCCATCTTCTTTCTGTTGTAAGGGTTTCTATAAGGGTTGGATTGAGTCAATATTTGCATTGTTGGGCTCGATCATTGACCCAAATCCATCCACGTGATTGGATTTGTCATTTGAAGCTCCAAATTACATCACCTAGTCCCTTGGCCGTTGATCTTCCTCAGACTACATATGGTGCTAGGAGACTCCGATCAAGGCAATTTTGTAGGCGTTGGACTCCGATCGTCTTCCTGATCAGATCCGTACGGTCATATCATCAATACGAGGCTCTGAAATAAATCTCCTCTCCTGAACACAAAAGAGGACGTAATTAACCTAAAATATACACTGCTCTACATGCAGAATGATGTATGCTATGAAAAATTTATAATATGGAATGCAAATCTAAGCCTAGGAACATGCCTAAATAGGTATTTTAACCTTAATGGATGTGTTTACATCAACGGGTCTACCAACATGCAGTGAAAATTTTGCGAAGAAAGAGAAATGATTGCGAGCGGCCTCAGTGATGAAAATCGATCAAAAGTATCATCACGATGAGATGAAGAGGTGGTACATGCGCATTTTGGAACCATTCTAGATTTTGCAAAAACACGTTAGGCGATCAAAAAGTTTGATTGATCGATAAAATATGACCAGGTGATGTTATGGAAAAATCGACTTTTGTCAATCAACCAAGGAATTTGGTCGACCAAGACAGGTTAGACTCAACAAAAATGAGGTGTAAACAGATGTTTTGCTCACTTATACTGCACAATTTCATAAGGACTCACTCGAGAAAGCAAGAAAACATTAGACCACAACATAGCACATCTAATACTTAAGAAACAATCCAACAAAGGAAGGATTTCAACTAAGTTTTAGAGTGTACTACGACCAATCAAGGATTGATTGATCAAAGGGAAGTCGGTGTGGAGAGCGACCGGAGGTTGCATATGTGTGGAGGATGTACGACAATGGCGTAACATCCTTGTGGCCATGGTCGGAGACGACGTGATGTTTGGTCGGTCACAGTCGCCTAAGGAGGAGAGGTGGGGTCAGATGGGTGTTTTGGTTTTGTGGTGGAGATTGTGTGGGGACCAATTGGTGGGGTAAGGTAGTAAAAGATTAATTTTGATGGTAAAAAAATGTGTGTTCTTGTAGAAAAAGTGATTAGCAAAATAGGTAAAAACATTTTAGGAGGTTAATCATAGTTATCAAGGTCGGTTGGATAGATTAGGAGTGAGATTCAAGGTAAAAAGATTGCAATCTCAAAAAGTGAAATCATCCAGTTTTGGTCAATCAAAACTTGTTTTTGGTCGATCAAAACTTGGTTTGGTCGATCAAAACACGAAATGATCGATCAATTATGTTAATTGGTCAATCAAAGTTTGAATGATTGGAGGGAAAATTCCTACCCAACTAGATTTTTCGATCAAATAACCAAGTTGATCGATCAATACTCAAATTTTTGAGGGAGATTTCCCGCCGAAGAATTTGGTCGATCAAACAAGGACATTGATTGATCAAAACATTTTGGTCGATCAATTTTAAAAAATTGATCAATCAACAGTGTAAAATAGATCAATCAAGCATATCAATTAAGTTCTTTTAGTCATGATAAACCTAGTGAATGACAAATTTGGTTGAATCTTTCTTTTTGCAATGGTTTTGTGAAGATATCAGCTAATTGATTTTTTGTTTTAACAAATTCTAGATTAATCTCTCCTGTTAAGACAGTCTCTTAGAAAGTGATGCCTAACATCAATATATTTAGTCCTAAAATGTTGTACTGGATTCTTAGATAAGTTAATGGCACTAGTGTTGTCACGTAGTATTTTATTTTATTTTTTTGGATAGGCCAAAATCTTGTAAAGTTTGTTTCATCCGCAATAGTTGTAAACAAGCTAAAGATGCAGCTACATATTCTGCTTCCATTGTTGATAGTGAAACAATATTTTGTTTTCTAAAGAACCAAGAAACTAGGGAATTTCTGAGAAATTGATACGTTCCATTAGTACTCTTTCTATCTATAAAGTTACTTGTATAATCAGCAACATAGTAGGAATATAATTCCAATGTGTCTGATTTTAGATAAAAAAAGTCCTAGGTCTTGTGTGTTGTTTAAATATCGAAGTATTCTTTTAACAGGATTTAAATGTTTACTTGAAAGCGAGTACACAAACAAGTACAAAAGATAATATCAGGTCTACTAGTAGTCAATTATAATAATGATCCTATCATACTTCTATATAGTTTCTGATCTACAGATTTACTTATTTCATCCGATTGTAATTGTGTAGAGGCTGCCATAGGCATGTCTTTACCCTTCATTTTGTACATAGAGAATTTCTGTAAGATCTCCGTGGTGTATTTGGTTTGAGATATGAAGATTCCAAAGGACAACTGGTCAATTTGATGTCCAAGAAAGAATCGAAGTTCTCCCATCATGCTCATTTCAAATTGATCCTACATTACCTTTGCAAATTCTTGGTATAATAGATCATTAGTAGCACCAAAAATAATATCATCAATATATATTTGTATTATTAAGAGACTGTTCTTTTCTTTTTGTAAATAAAGTTGGATCTATTTTACCAATTTTAAACTCATTTTTAATTAGATAGGATTTTAATCTATCATACCAAGCTCGTGGAGCTTGTTTTAGACCATATAATACTTTGTTCAATTTATATACATAGTCTGGATATTTAACATCTTCAAAACCTAGAAGTTATTTAACATAGACTTTCTCCTTGATGAATCCATTTAGGAAGGCACTTTTGACATCCATCTGAAAAAGTTTGAATTTCATATGGGCGACAAAGGCTAGCGGCATCCTAATGGATTCTAGGCAAGCTATGGGCCTATATGTTTCATCAAAATATTTCCTTCTTCTTGATTATATCCATAGGCCACAAGTCTAGCTTTATTTCTAACTACTAATTCATTAAGTTTATTCCTAAAGGCCCACTTGGTTCTTATAATGGTCTAAGAGTCAGGTTTTCAAACAAGTTCCCATACATGATTTCTTTTGAATTGATTCAACTCATCTTCCATTACAATAATCCAGTAACTGTCAGTGAAGGCTTCCTTAACTGTCAAAGAAATAAATGTGGTGAAAGCTAAATTATTAAAAGAAGATATAGTTTGAACTCCTTTAGACAATTCTCCTATCACCAATTCTTCCGGATGATCTTTTACATAGGAAATATCTCTAGGTGGTTCATCAAAAAAAATTTCTTCTAGAATGTTTGATGGGTCATCTTCTAGTTCGTCATCATCATTGTTTACCAAAGATTTAGGTTGAGCTAATGCTTCATCAAATGATACATGTGTAGTTTCTTCAATAACTGAATTCTTCTTACTGAAAACTATATAAGCTTTACTTTTGGTTGAGTAACCTAAGAATATTCCTTTTAAACTTTGAGCATCAAGCTTATCAAGATTGTCCTTAGTATTAAGTATAAACATTGACAACCAAATATCTTAAAGTAGGAAATTCTATGTGTTCTTCCATGATAGAGTTCAAAAGGTGTTTTGTTTTGGATTGGTCTAATCAGTGATCTATTTTGGATATAGCAAGCAGTGTTTACAGCCTCTGCCGAAAAATATCGAGGTAGCTTTGACTCAAACGGCATTATGCGGACACACTCTTGCAAGGTTCTATTTTTCCTTTCAACTACACCATTCTGAGGTGTGGCTCAAGTGAAAGCAAATTCATGTTTTATTCTATATTGATCACAGAAATTGGAAAAGATTCATTCCCAAATTCTCCGCCGTAATCACTCTAATCATAATTACTTCATATCCTTTTTTCATTTTGTAGTCTTCTAACTAGTTTGCTAAAGGTATCAATATTTAAGTCCTTACCTTTTAAGCAAGATACCCAAGTAAATATAGAAAAGTCATCAATTATGACTAGACAATATCTGCACCCGCTTAAGCTTTCAGATTTGGTTGGTCCAAACAAGTCTAACTGAAGTGCTCCAAAGGTTGTGAAGTGCTAACCATTGATGAGAGCCTCATCATGAGCCATAACTAGCTCATTTTGACCCAATAAAGAAGATAAAAGCTCCTCCATAACCTAGAAGAAGGCCTAAATGAAGGAATAAGTGCTCTGAGAAGAAAATATTAAATAAAGGTTAAAACTGTAATTTTACCATTGCAGTACATAAATAGGATTTCTCATAGGCAAAACATAGGTTAAAAGGTCTAAATAATATAAAAGTGGATTGAGCCAATCAGAAATGCGTTTATATACAATCCAGAAATTAAATGACATTTGGTAACCCTAAAACAGACCCGCTTAAATTAACAAGGTTTAGGTTAAGATAAAAATGAAGTAAACCCTCTAAAAATCTTGGAAAAATATCCTCTAGGGTTTAGAACATTCAATTTGGCCTTTGGAACCCAGTTTAACCTAGATTAGGGTCCTAGTTCATTAATTAACCTAATTTGGGTTTTTACGTAAAATATCCAGTCAAACGTGGTCAAACCTAAAATCCAACTTCACAATTGGATTTCTTAGGTCCAAATTATGTTTGTCCCAAAATTTGGACCTAAGGGGACGTCATCTTGACCTACTTTGCAATTTAGTACACCCAAATCATAATTTGGTCCCTATGTTGTGAAAATCATCGCAGAGAGCCCCCTAACTTCCTCGCCACCTTACAATCAGGTCCTTCCACCATTATTGGGGCAGAATCCTTCTTCGACGAGGATTAGAGAGGGAATACTCTCAAATTCCTCAGAGATCCCCTCCCAGAAATGGAAGGGAGATTCTCTGGGGAATTCCCTCCCATCTGAGGCTTGCCTTGATCTCTGATTTGATCCCAATCTCTCGTGCGAACGCACGAGAGATTTAGGTATCCAGCCACTTTCCTTCTCCGGCGAGCCGTCGAAGATGATTGCGCCCCCTCCACGCACTAGAAAGTTCGGCCAGCACCTATACAAGAATCCCCAAGTCCGGCCGCTCAAATTCAGACTTGTCTTGGCGGAGATTCCCCCAAATTTTCTTCTCTTCCATCTCTAGCCAAGGAACCCGCAAGCTCCAGCGACCTCCTTCCCTCCTTCTCGTCGCTCTGCTGCCATACCAGCAGCAGAGTCCACTTCGCCTCTTCCTCCCGCGTCGCGCCGTACCAAGCGCGCGTTCCCCTGACCTCGTCCTCGTCGCCGCTCCCTTCCTCAGGGTTCTTCTTCTCCGACAACGGCAGCTACACGCCGTCCACTCCACTGCCTCTCTCCCTTCCAAAACACTCCAGATACATTCCCCATCTTCCCCTCTCTCTTTTCCCCCTTGCATTTCATTTAATTACCCCTCGACCACGCCTGACCACTGCCATCTTCCATCCCTCCAGCCAACCTCCGGCAAATCGCTCCCGTCTCTCCACACTTCCGCATGACTCGCCGACCAACTCAGAGGCTCCGCCTCACCACAAGGAACATCTTCCGCCCACCCACTGCCGCTCTACACCCACACAACGATCCCCCGAACACACCCACATCTCCGGTCACAGGACGACCTAGGCACGCACGCCTAGGCCGTCCCACGACCTGCTGCACCGTGCACCACCTTCGCCGTGCCACGACGAAGGTCCCTAGCTGATATGATTAAGCCGAGAGGCTTGTTTTGTGTTTGACAGTATTCAAGCCCCTGCCGCCATTGACAATGACGCGGAGAAGCTCTAGGCTTCAGGACGAACAGACTTCAGGTGCAGCGGACTCGGGCAAGCAGTGCAAAGTTATCTGGTCCAGCAAGGAACGCAGCGAAGTCCGCAGCCTTGGCAATCAAAGAAGGTCTTCTGTGGGCTCGCGTGAGAGCAGGGTAGGACTAGTAGTCCCACATCAGCAAAATACGAAGCGCAGGTATGATTTAAATTAATTTTGTGTTACTGTCTCTTCACCTCCGAACGCACAGGGGTGAGGTCCCTCACCTTATGCTTACCTCGTCCATGGTTTCACCTCGCAGATCTGGTGGGCTCCGACTCGACCCTATCTGAGCACACCTCGCGCATCACCCACACGCCGGTGCTCCTGTTCCCGGGTGCGAAATCCAACCCGATTGCCCGCGGCTCTGGGAGAGCGTCCTTTGAGTGAATTGCAGAGAGAGGGAGAGACGTGCGGGTAGAGGGACAGGGTAGGTTTTGCTTCCCCGTTGTGTAGGCAGGCCAGGCAGTGAAGAAAAGAAACTTAGCCAAAGAAGAAAAAGAAGAAGCAGCAGAAGAAGAGACTGAGCGAGGCAGAGAAGAGAAGGAAGGAAGAAGGACTACAGAGAGAAAGAAGAAAAAGAAGAAGCAGCAGAAGAAGTGACTGAGTGAGGCAGAGAAGAGAAGTAAGGAGGAAGACTTACAGAGAAAGCAAAAGTCAGAGAAGGCCAAGACAGAATCAAAATAGGAAGAAGAATAGTTATATTTAAGACGTCAGATATAGAAATCAGACGTCTAATCCAGTTATTTTAGCAATTCTTTTTCTCAATTGCCTTTCATTTAAAAGTTGTATTCTTTAGTCTTTAAAAGTACTTAGATTGCTCCCTGTGTTCGACCTCGGATACTTCGGTTTTCGAGTAATAAAATTCTCTATTTTTTCGAATGCTTTGTCGGCTATATTACAACTTGTTATCTTTTAAAACCCGATCAAGCGCGATAAATATTTTGGCACCGTTGCCGGGGAGCAACGGGCACTTTTAAAGCTTTTGATTGCAACTTTTTGATCCTATATTTGACCTAACTCCTCTCTTTTGTTGTGCTTATTACAGGGATAGCAAAAAGGAAAGAAGAGTAGCTGCACAATAGACACTCCAAGGAACAGGTAATTTACATAAGCCCTCTCTCTTAACTCCCTCAAAACCTGAAAGGAAAAAAAAGAACAATCAACTTAGGGCTACTTGTTTCATATTTAGTAACAAATCAAGTTGCCTGATTTTCATTTCAACACATTTTTATCTGCTCATCCAACTAAGGTAACTAGGGCTAAAACTTTCTTGATTGAGCCCTCTGTACTAAATTCTGAGGCAACTAAATTGGACCCACTAGAGCCAAGTTAAGAATTAAAAAGCTACGGTTTTTAGAGGCACATCTTATCTTAAACAAAGAAATAAATTTTTCCAAAAAGAGGTATGCCTAAACCTTGTTTGAAAAGATCTATACAAGAGGAACCCTAAGCAAATCAGGCTTTTAATCCATTTGAACCCTAAAAGAAAGGACCTAAAAGCTCTCAAAGGAACAAGAGGTGAAGTTGATCCCTTGGGACTACCAACCTAAAAATTAGGTCACTTTTTCACTCAAAATACCTAAAAGTTCAAGTGGAACATTAAGCACCTTGATCTTAAAGTAAAAAAGGTAGACTTAAGAGATCAAGGTCCCCATTCTGGTCTACCTGGAACCGCAGTGACAAGAGAGGTCGGGTGGGGGAAACCCTATAACTTATGGGGACGCTCTACCGTGTAGGGGTCTTTGTGGGACTCTCCCTCTCTGGCTGCCTAGGTATTTCTCAAGTGGATGACCTTTCTGACTAAGGGGTCCATCCGCCCCGAACCTCTATAGTCACCCAACAATTTTTGGGTGTCTTGATTGGGTTCAGCACCTTCTAATCTCATCACATCCTTCGGTGCATGTTCGGAAGGAGGTCCTTAAGGCCACCCTTAAGACCTCCTTTAGAAATTCATTATCGTCGAGGCCAAGCCTCGACGCCCTTGTTTGTGCAGCAACCCCACCACATAAATCTTTCATCTGATTCAGACCTTGGTTCTCCTTCTTCTTCCATCATGGCACAACCCATTGAAGAGGAGAATAACCTTGAACACCAACTTCAACGCCTTAATGATCTCTTTCAGAACTTTGTAAACCCACCGCAACGACCTATGATGCGAGATCACTATAATCCCGCTGTGGTGGCGATCGAACCTCGAGTATGAATCCCAATTGGAGGACCTGATTCTGAACTGAAGCCCAATATGATTCATGCCATACCGAAGTTTCATGGGCTTAACTCTGAGGATCCATTCCAACACATTAAACAACTCAAGCATCTGGCCCAGACCTTCGGGTCAGATCTACAAAACCGAGATATCCTACTCATGAAAATGTTTTCGTTCTCCCTCTTGGACAAGGCCGCACATTAGTATCAAACTCAGACCCGTCCGATCAACACATGGGACGAACTTTAGTCTGAATTTTTGAAGAAATTCTTCCCCATTGGCCAGACGAATGCCTTGCACCACCAGATCACTCCTTTCACTCAACAACCAGGAGAACCTCTTCACGAAGCATGGGATCGATTCTTAGATCTCATGCGAAAGTGTCCCCATCACGGAGTTCCTAAGTGGGAACAAGTCCAGTCTTTTTACCAGGGACTCTGTGAAGACATTCGTTTATTCATCAATGCAACGTGCGGAGGAAACATCATGCGTCAACATGAGGACACTATGTGGGAGATTCTCAAAAACATGTGCGAGAACTCCATAAATAATGACTCCATGGGCTTATTCGACAGGACGAATGCCCGCGCATCGACGAATCTGAGAGGGACACATGAGATGCAAGACCTGTCCAATTTTGTCGACTTGGAACTGATGGCCAGTCGGTTGGACAAGGTTTCTATCATAGAAAAGAAGGTGGACGAGCTAACTCGGCATTTGCAGTAGGCCACCTCTGCGCAAAACTCTTTTGCACGACCACCTCTGGCAAGGGAAACTGTGCAAAACATCTATCACCAATCTGCAAAAGGGATGGACTCATATCCACCCCCATCTGCCTCTTGGACCGGAGTGACCTCCGATCCATTCTACTCGAGTTGGGGGAACTCTGAACCCTCGTATTCTGACTTTCCTGAGGTTCCTCAGAACTGCGAGGACCTCAACGCCATCCAGAATGACCCATTCTCCAATACCTACAACCCTAGATGGCGAAATCATCGTAACTTTCAGTGGATGGGAAATTCTCAAAGACCACCATATCAACCCCGTCCACAAGTCCCTCGTCTATATCAGCTGCCTCAACCTTGGCCCAATCCCACCTACCAATCCGGGCAAAACCAGGATCAACTGACTCTTATCCTTCAAGCACTGGCTGACATTCAAAAGACAAATATGGCAATGCAAAAACAGCACAAGGACGAGATCACAGAGGTTCGCAACCAACTGGCCCAGATGGCAAATTCCCGCCAACCTGGCACCCTTCCCTCGCAACCTCTGCCCAACCCAAATAACGTGCCGACCCAGAGGCGCGTTATGAATCCAAATTCAGGCCACGCACATTTGATTTATCAGGCCCCTGCTACTCCATCACCAGACGGGATGGAAGCTTCGACATCTTATGCGGGATTTCAGCAGCAACCACCCCTCCTACCTAACCCAAACCAAAATCAGGCTGGATTGAACTCTGTAACAACACATAGTGGTAAAACAATCCAAGACCCACATTATCCGAACCACTCCAAGCCTGATAATAGCCAAAACCCTAGGATAGTTATCCAAGATACCACTATCCCAGATCAAGAACCTGGACCTATCCTAGAGGAACCAACTAGGATCCCATTTCCTGAGGCTTGACCAAAGGAAAAAGGATAACTAAACCCGTGGCCCCCGAGGAGGATCTGGTCAAGCTCTTTGAACAAGTCCAGATAAACATCCCATTGATGGATGCAATTCGCCACATACCGGCTTACGCAAGATTCTTGAAAGACATATGTACCCCTAAACGTAAGCCGCTAACCAAGGATGGGAATCCAATCGTACTGTCAGAGCAAGCCAGCTCTGTCATCTTGAGCAAACTCACACCCAAGGCTAAAGACCCAGGAACTCCCTTGATTTCCTGTAAAATTGGTGAAACCCAATTTGATAGAGCCTTACTAGACCTAGGTGCCTCCATAAATTTAATACCTACATCCCTCCTTGACCACCTTGAAGAATCTGAACTTAAACCCACTGAGGTGACATTGCAGTTAGCTGATCGATCCATCAAGTCACCTAGAGGAATACTCGAGGATGTCATTGTTAGGGTACGAGATTTCTATTTCCCGGTGGACCTCATAGTACTGGACATGGATGCACCTAAGAACCCAAGGGACACACCAATCATATTAGGGAGACCCTTGTTGGCCACTGCTAGGGCCAACATAAACTGCAAAGAGGGCCAAATAGAATTAAAATTTGGGAATCAAAACCTGAAGATTGACATTTTTAAGGCCCAACAAGGGATCAATTGCGGGGTTATAGAGGAAATATGTGATATCAGAGACGTGGTTGATGAATTTCATATAGAGGACAACCTGATTATCCCTGATCAACCACTAGAGAATCAAAACCCGCTAACAAAGGAGTGCGAACATGATCTAGACACACCTATGACTCCTACCCTTGTCCCTGATACAAACCCCGAACCGCCCGCTGCTGCTGACAATCTTGTTATGGAACTCAAGCCCCTTCCCGAACATCTGAAGTACGTGTTTTTGGATTCAAATCAGATGTTTCCTGTGATTATCAACTCTCGACTCAAACCTGACCAGGAACTCCGTTTGATTTCTATTCTCCAGCAACATCGTAGAGCCATTGGATGGACTCTCGATGATTTGACTGGCATAAGCCCTTCATACTGCACACATCGAATCTACACAGAAGAAGGCACACGACCTTCAAGAGAAATGCAAAGATGCCTAAACCCTAACCTACAGGAGGTCGTGAAAAAGGAGATCATAAAGTGGTTAGATGCAGGGATCATCTACCCGATCTCCGACAGTCGTTGGGTGAGTCCAATACAAGTGGTGCCTAAAAAGGCAGGACTTACCATCATCACGACTGAAACTGGAGAAGTCATTCCTACCCGAATAGCTAACTCGTGGAGAGTCTGCATTGATTACAGAAGACTCAATTCCTCCATGAAGAAGGATCATTTCCCACTACCGTTTATTGATCAGATCCTCGAAAAACTACCGGGAAATAGGTTCTTCTATTTTCTTGACGGGTACTCCGGTTACAACCAAGTGGCAATCCATCCAAAGGACCAAGAAAAGACCACATTCACCTGCCCCTTCAGGATGTACGTGTTTCGAAGGATGCCATTCGGTCTCTGCAATGCACCTGCAACTTTTCAGCTGTGCATGCTTGCCATATTCTCAGATATGGTAGGTGATTATCTGGAAGTCTTCATGGATGACTTTTTAGTTTTTGGAGAATCATTTGGCGATTGCCTCCAACACTTGGTCCAAATACTCAGGCGGTGCATCGAGGTGAATTTGGTTCTTTCCTGGGAAAAGAGCCATTTCATGGTGCCTGAGGGAATTGTCTTGGGACATTTAATCTTGGAGAAAGGCATCCAAGTGGATCGGGCTAAGGTCAACCTGATTTCCAAGCTCCCCATGCCAAGCTCGATTAAGGACATCCGATCTTTTTTGGGGCTCGTCGGTTTCTACCGTCGATTTATCCTTGATTTCTCCAAAATCGCGCGCCCCCTGAACAATCTTCTCTCAAAGGATGTGCCTTTCAAAATTTCCAAGGAATGCACTCAAGCATTTGAGATCCTACGTGACCGAGTCACCCAAGCCCCAATCCTACAGTCCCCTAATTGGTCTCAACACTTTGAGATCATGTGCGATGCATCTGACTTCGCTGTAGGAGCTGTTTTGGGACAGAAAATTGACGGGAAACCTGTGGTCATTTACTACTCCAGCAAAACACTGGATGAGGCTCAGCGTAACTATACGGTTACTAAGAAAGAGCTGCTGGCCGTAGTATTTGCCCTGGAAAAATTCAGATCATACATTCTGGGTTCCCGTGTTATCATATACTCGGATCACACAGTTGTGAGGCATCTCCTTGCAAAGAAGGATGCGAAACCTCGATTAATCCGATGGATCTTGCTGTTGCAAGAATTTGACCTTGAGATTCGCGACAAGGCGGGAAAGTAAAATGTGGTAGCTGATCACTTGTCCCGCCTTCCTTCTGAAATAATTGACCCTTCCGGACCTATCACAGAACACTTTCCTGATGAGCACCTCCTGACTATCAGTACAAGTCTTCCATGGTTCACAGATATAGTAAATTACCTGGCATCACATCAGATTCCGTCCGATTGGTCGAAGGCCAAGGAGGACAAATTGCGTTCCGATGCCAAGTATTACCTTTGGGAAGACCGGTATCTATTCCACATTGGTGCTGATCAGATAATTCGATGATGCATCGCGGAAGTGGAAATCAAAGACATACTCTCATTTTGCCATGACCAGGCATGCGGTGGACATTTCTCAGGACATAAAACCGCATCAAAAGTCCTCCAATGTGGCTTTTACTGGCCCACAATTTTCAAGGATGCATACGATCACTGTAAGGCATGTTCCCATTGCCAGACTCTGGGCAACATGAGCCATCAAGACATG
Source organism: Thalassia testudinum (assembly GCA_037157565.1). Classification (NCBI taxonomy): domain Eukaryota; kingdom Viridiplantae; phylum Streptophyta; class Magnoliopsida; order Alismatales; family Hydrocharitaceae; genus Thalassia; species Thalassia testudinum. The sequence continues at coordinate 48,364,564 of JAZHRO010000057.1, forward strand.
ATGCCTCTACAGCCGATCTTGGTATGCGAAATTTTTGATGTCTGGGGGATTGATTTCATGGGACCCTTCCCGATCTCGGATGGCTTCGAATACATCTTACTCGCAGTTGACTATGTTTCCAAGTGGATAGAAGCCATTCCGACCCGAACCAAAAATCATAAAGTTGTTATAAAATTCATTCATCAAGACATTTTCTCAAGGTTCGAGATTTCGTGTGCTATAATTTCCGACAGAGGGACCCATTTTACAAATGCTCAGTTCAGGTCACTGATGACCAAATACGGGGTGTCACACCGAATCTCTACTCCTTACCACCCCCAAACGAATGGTCTAGCTGAGCTATCTAACCGAGAGATCAAGAAGATCCTTCAGGTTACTGTTCAACCTGATAGAAAAGATTGGTCTTCTCAGCTTCCGGAAGCATTGTGGGCCTATAGGACCGCCCACAAGACCCAATTAGGAATGTCTCCCTTCAGACTAGTGTATGGGAAGGCATGTCACCTCCCCATCGAGTTGGAGCATAAAGCCTATTTGGCAGTACGGACTTGTAATCTAGATCTTTCTAAGGCTGGAACCCACAGAAGACTTCAAATGAGAGAGATCGATGAATTACGCCACGATGCATATGAGAACTAGCGAATTTACAAAGAACGGGTTAAAGCTTTTCACGACAAACACATTTCTAGAAAGGTCTTTCATCCTGGTCAAAAGGTTTTACTCTTTGATGCCTGACTCAAATTATTCTCAGGAAAGCTAAGATCTAAGTGGGTCGGACCCTACCTAGTCCGACAAATCTTCGGAAATGGAGCCATTGAAATCAGCCCACTCAGCCATGATTCTGAACCCTTTGTCGTGAACGGTTAGAGACTCAAACCGTTCATTGACATGACCGATATAGATTTGGCTGAGTCATCCTTTACCCTCCATTCCTCTTGAGCTCATTGCGCCCAGCCGATGGCGTAAAACTCAACGCTTAACGGGAGGCAACCCGTCATTCATTGAAAAACCCGAAACCTTTTCTGACATCTCTATGTGGAATTCATGTTGCACTTTAAGGTTCATCCATTAGAATAGCCGACTTCACCTCAGGTATCCCTACCCGAGATTAGAAATCATTCGCAACAAGTCACTTCTACCCATTCACTCACCACACCTGTCCTAATACATGAACTAAGCTGAAATCTAACCCACCTAATTTACAATGGGAACATTGCAAATCTTAGGCATGGGGGGGTATGAAAGTGCAAAATGTCATGAAAATTCATATCAAGAAAGGGTTTCAATTAAAAAAAAAAAAAGAGACTTGAAGGAGGGGAGGAACAATTCAGGGTCATACAAATAAGAGGAGGAAAAAAGTAAAATGCCAAAAAAAAAGGACCACAAAATGAAAATGAAAAGAAATAGTCATTAGTAAAAGATTAAGGAATTAACTGAAGTTTTAGACCAGATCAAAAAAAGAAATAAAAGAAAAGTGCTAAGGAGACATAACAAGAGATTAGCGGGAAGGCTGGTCTTAGGCCTCTTGGGCAAGATTCTTTAGCTTAAAAATTCACGTATCTGCTAAAATCTGGATAATCCTCAAGAGGTTGGGGAAAATGCAAAGCTTGAGTATTATGTCTAAGGCTTAGGACATATTCGGCCTCGTTAACTGACCTTCGGTTTGTGGGATTCGGTAACCTAAGCATCCCAAATTCACACACAGCCTGGTTCAGTGCGCATAAACATCCAAATCACGCAAAAGCGTTTAGTGTTCTACAAAAGTCACCTAGATTAGGAGCGGCCAATCAACACAAGTTGATTTGGATGAGTTCCCAGCGTGGAGAGGCGGGAAATTCCCCTCGAAGATGCGTAACAACATATCGTCTCCTTGGTGCTTGTCTCTTAGGATATTTAAATATCCTACTGGGGGCATGTAAGCACTCTGCTGGTTCAGATACCATGGGTAGCATTATCACAAAATGTCGATCGCCAAGGTCTGAATTCGGCCATGGAATGCCATGGGCGGGATTATCTCGAAATCTCGAAAGCCAGGGACCCTTGAGGATTGATGATGGGGACGAGGAATCCGATACAGACTGTGTTCAGAAGCTAATCCGAAGCTAGAAATAAAAAGAAAAGAGAGAGAAAAGCTCTCCAAACAAATAAATCTTCTATCTCTCTCTTACAAAAATGCACCGTAAACTGAACTTAGGCTAAGAATGTCTCAAGCACAGGTGCTTTAACCGCGGAGTCCAACAAACCCTAGGTTAGTTTCTGTGGGCCTTAAAAACCTTTGTGGAGGACTGAGGCTAAAGCAGGTCAGGTCCGGATTTTGGTTGGTAGTTGAATACCTCTAGGCCTATTGTCGGCATTCCTACCTAATCACAAAAGAAAAGGAGAAGCACTTATCATGATTGTTGACAGACACTCAGGGTCTAGAATGGAAGTTAAAACCTTGAAATTTTACTAAGGGACTAGCAAAAGCTAGGCATAGGGGTATGATGAGAGCCTCATCATGAGCCATAACTAGCTCATTTTGACCCAATAACGATGATAAAAGCTCCTACATAACCTAGAAGAAGGCCTAAATGAAGGAATAAGTGCTCTGAGAAGAAAACATGAAATAAAGGTTAAAACTGCAATTTTACCATTGCAGTACATAAATGAGATTTCTCAGAGGCAAAACATAGGTCAAAAGGTCTAAATAAGATAAAAAGTGGGTTGAGTCAATCAGAAATCGGTTTATGTGCAATCCAGGAATTAAATGACATTTGGTAACCCTAAAATAGACCCGCTTAAATTAACAAGGTTTCGGTCAGGATAAAAATCAATTAAACCCTCTAAAAATCTTTGAAAAATATCCTCTAGGGTTTAGAACATTCAATTTGTTCTTTGGAACCCAGTTTGACCTAGATTAGGGTCCTAGTTCATCAATTAACCTAATTTGGGTTTTTACGCAAAATATCCAGTCAAACGTGGTCAAACCTAAAATCCAACTTCACCATTGGATTTCTTAGGTCCAAATTAGGTTTGTACCAAAATTTGGACCTAAGGGGACGTCATCTTGACCTACTTTGCAATTTAGTACACCCAAATCATAATTTGGTCCCTATGTTGTGAAAATCATCGCAGAGAGCCCCCTAACTTCCTCGCCAACCTTACAATCAGGTCCTTCCACCATTATTGGGGCAGAATCCTTCTCCGGCGAGGATTAGAGAGGGAATACTCTCAAATTCCTCAGAGATCCCCTCCCAGAAATGGAAGGGAGATTCTCTGGGGAATTCCCTCCCATCTGAGGCCTGCCCTGATCAATGATTTGATCCCAATCTCTTGTGCGAACGAACGAGAGATTTGGATATACACCCACTTTCCTTCTCCGGGGAGCCGTCGGAGATGATTGCGTGCCCTCCACGCACTAGAAAGTTCGGCCAACACCTATAAAAGAATCCCCAAGTTCGGCCGCTCAAATTCAGACTTGTCTTGGCGGAGATTCCCCCAAATTTTCTTCTCTTCCATCTCCAGCCAAGGAACCCGCAAGCTCCGACGACCTCCTTCCCTCCTTCTCGTCGCTCTACTACCATACCAGCAGCAGAGTCCACTTCGCCTCTTCCTCCCGCGTCGTGCTGTACCAAGCGCACGTTCCCCTGACCTCGTCCTCGTCGTCGCTCCCTTCCTCAAGGTTCTTCTTCTCCGACGACGGTAGCTACGCGTCATCCACTCCACTGCCTCTCTCCCTTCCAGAACACTCCAGATACATTCCCCATCTTCCCTTCTCTCTTTTCCCCCATGCATTTCATTTAATTACCCCTCGACCACGCCTGACCACCGCCATCTTCCATCCCTCCGGCCAACCTCCGGCGAATCGCTTCCGTCGCTCCAAACTTTCGCATGACTCGCCGACCAACTTAGAGGCTCCGCCTCACCACAAGGAACATCCTCCGCCGACCCACTGCCGCTCTACACCCACACAGCGCTCCCTCGAACACACCCACATCTCCGGTCACAAAACGACCTAGGCACGCACGCCTAGGCCGTCCCACAACTTGCTACACCGTGCACCACCTTCGCCGTGCCACGGCGAAGGTCCCTAGCTGATCTGATTAAGCTGAGAGGCTTGTTTTCTGTTTGACAGTAATCAAGCCCCTGCCGCCATTGACAGTGACGCGGAGAAGCTCCAGGCTTCAGGACGTCCAGACTTCAGGTGCAGCAGACTCGGGCAAGCAGTGCGAAGTTATCTGGTCCAGCAAGGAACGCAATGAAGTCCGCAGCCTTGGCAATCGAAGAAGGTCTTTTGCGAGCGCGCGCGAGAGCAAGGCAGGGCTAATAGTCCCACATCGGCAAAATACGAAGCGCAGGTATGATTTAAATTGATTTTGTGTTACTGTCTCTTCGCCTCCAAATGCACAGGGGTGAGGTCCCTCACCTTACTCTTACCTCATCCATGGTTTCACCTCGCGGATCTGGTGGGCTCCAACCCGACCCTATATGAGCACACCTCGCGCATCACCCATACGCCGGTGTGCCTGGTCCCGGGTGCGAAATCTGACCCGATTACCCGCGGCTCTAGGAGAGCGTCCTTTGAGCGAATTGCAGAGAGAGGGAGAGACGTGTGGGTAGAGGGATAGGGTACGTTTTGCTTCCCCGTTGTGCAGGCAGGCCAAGTAGTGAAGAAAAGAAACTTAGCCAAAGAAGAAAAAGAAGCAGCAGAAGAAGAGACTGAGCGAGGCAGAGAAGAGAAGTAAGGAGGAAGACTTGCAGAGAAAGCAAAAGTCAGAGAAGGCCAAGATAGAATCAAAACAGGAAGAAGAATAGTTACATTTAAGACGTCTGATATAGAAATCAGACGTCCAATCCTGTTATTTTAGCAATTCTTTTTCTCAATTGCCTTTCATTTAAAAGTTGTATTCTTTAGTCTTTAAAAGTACTTAGATTGCTCCCTGTGTTCGACCTCGGATACTACTGTTTTCGAGTAATAAAATTCTCTATTTGTTTGAATGCTTTGTTGACTATATTACAACTTGTTATCTTTTAAAACCCGATCAAGCGCGATAAACAACCATCATTTTTGGTTTGAAGGAATTTTTAGTTTGCTTACCAACTTGACAAGAATCGCAGACTTTGCTTTCCTTGAAGTTGACATTTGGCAGACCTTTGACAAGTTCCTATTTCACAAGTTTACTAGTGTTTCTCATGTGAACATGACCTAGTCGTCTGTGCCAAAGTGTTGCCTTTTCATCAGATACGATAAGATAGTCAAGATTGTCGCATTTGTTGAAGTTGACAGTGTAGATATCTTTATGCCTGTTTCCTTTGAGAAGGGTTTGTTTTGTTTCTTTATCCCGTATTTTAAAACCATTTGATGTGAAAGTGATTTTGAATCCTTTATCACTTGTTTGTCTTACACTTAGAAGGTTATGTTTTAATCCACCAACTAAGTGTGCATTATCAAAAGAGGTGGAAGAGTTACCAATTTGGCCAGCACCAATAATATGGCCTTTGTGGTTGTTCCCAAATGTGACGGTACCACCATCCTGGCGATGAAGTTGCAGGAATAGGTCTTCCCTCCGGTCATGTGCCTTGAACATCCACTGTACATGATCCATATTCTTTCTTCTCGTTCCTGTCATTGGTTTAAGTTTTTGAGGCCATGGTTTGGTTGATCTATAGAGTGGCTTCAATTTTCCATTGATTTGTGGATATGTCCACTTATAGTCTACTTGACCTACAAAATAGAATTGCAATAGTGTTTTTGGTACCCATTTTTATTTGGGTCCACGGTGGTTAGATGTTGCCTGTTTAGGCAAGCTACCTTTATTTTTGTTCTAGTTATAACTAGATGCTTCATGATCATTTTTAGGTATGTAGCATAACCAAAATTTTGTTGTGCTCTGGGTTTGTGTTCCTAATAGATTATGCAAGTTTTTACTTCCCTTAATAAATTTGGCTACATCATTTAAGAGAATAGTATAATTTTCTTTTAATTTATCTATATCTACCTTTAAATTATCTATGTGTGATTTTAATGAGGTAATTTCATTAGATAACTCTTTGTTTTGTTGAGAAAGCATATCTTTTTGTGCTCTTTCTTCCCCTAATGTTTTTGCTAGGTTTTTATTTTCTAATTTAAGTGACTTAGCTATGTCATCCTCTCAAAAAATGCTTCTAATAGTTCATCTTGTGAAAAAGAGGTTACCTCATCTTCTAGCACCATTAGTCCTAGAAGAGCTTCTTCTCTGGAGGTTTCTTCTTCTGAACTTGAGTCTGATTCATCCCAAGTTGTTGTGAAGGCCTTTTTCTTTCCTTCTCTTTTGCGAAACTTTTTCTTTTCTAACTCCTTTTCTAGAAATGGACAATCCTTCTTGATGTGTCCTTTTCTCTTGCAATTATAACAGATAATGGATCTACTTTGGCCTCCTCTCTTCTTTCTCCAACTTTTGTTCTTAACAAACTTTCTGAACTTCCTAGAGAGGAGGGATGTCTTCCTCTTCGTCTTCACTTGAGGAGTCTTCTGATTGTTGATTATCTTTAAGAGCTACAATCTTCTTGACTCCTTCATCTTCATGCTCCTTCATGTGTTGGAGTTGAATTTTGTAGGCCATATTGCTTCCAATAAGATCATCTAGTTTTATGGCAGACAAATCTTTTAACTCTTGTATGGCTATTGTCTTAGTCTCCCAATCACTAGTGAGCGATCGGACAATCTTCCTCACCAAGGCTTCGTGCTTGATCTCCTGGTCTAGATTCCTTAGGGAGTTTATGATGTCCATGAATCTCGTGAACATCTCTTTAATTAATTCTCCCATTTTATCTTGAAAAGCTCATAATTTTGCGTTAATAAATTTACTCTAGTTTCTTTTACCTTATATGTCCCCTCGTGGGTGACCTCGAGGATGCTCTAGATCTCGTAGGTTGTCTTGCAAGCAGAAACGTGGTTGAATTCCGCTCTCGAAAGCCTGTAGAAGATTGCATTCATGGCTTTTGCATTGTGCGTTGCCATCTTCTTTTGATCTGGTGTCACAGACACTCCTTCCTTGATTTCACGACATGTGTATTTGGAGGCAATGACATCCCATATCTCAAAATCCATTGATTCTCGGAAGATCTGTATCCTGGTCTTCCATTATCCATAGTTTCTTCCATCAAAGAGAGGAGGTCGAACTGCTGATTGCCCCTCAGCATATGTGTCAACAAATGACTTTGACATCTTCTGGACAACCAGGCTCTAATACCAAGTGAGGATTTTCCTGTGGATCAAATGAATACTAGAGGGGAGGGGTGAATAGTATCGCCCTTTTCAAATAGTAAAAGGTAAAAATGTATTCACAACAAAGTCAAGCACAAGTTACACCTAGATTTAGAGTGGAAACCCAAATCAGGTGAAAACCCCTACCTAAGCCTCTCAGCTTAGGATTTTCCCGACTAGTCAAGCTAGTCAATTGTTGAAGCTACGAGTTACTACGCTAACGTATTTGGTTCTGAAAAACCTATCGGTGTAGTTTGAAAGCGAAGAACTCGTGTTCAACAAATAAAATTTATACCGGAATAGAAATCCTAGGTCGAACTTAGGGTGGCAGACATTTGATTTAAAAATACTCATTTCTTTTATTTGTCACGAAGCAAAATAATTGATTAAAAACTATCTATCTATTTAGAATAAATAGAAGAGAGAGAGAGAGAATATTACAAACAGAAACCAAAAAGAGATGTAGAATGAACATGGAATTCATTATCAAAGAGATTATTTGTTACATTACTCATTGCGACTAGAAAGTGAGAAATGATTACACTAGAAAGCAGTAAATCTACTCTAGAAAGTAGTAAATCTACTCTAGAAAGTAGTGAAAGAATGGAGAGAGAAATATCCTCCTCGACGGTCGCTTGGAGGACGAGCCGGACGAGACGACGCCTAGAAGACAAGGAACAGAGCAGGACGAAGGAGAATGAAGCAGGAAGAATGGGAATGAAGCAGCACATCGTCATCGTCGCGGGATCCACTTCTGAAAGGGGGACGAAAATTTGACTTTCTCTTGAGAAGCATCCCGAGTGTGGGACAAGCTTCTCTTGAGCTTTGGAGAGGAAGAGAAGAGAAAGAAGGGATGAAGCTTTGGAGGAGGTATCCTTTTATAGTTGCAAGGAATGAGGGCAATTCGGTCATTTTAATCTCAAAACATTAAATCAGGTGTCATTAGTGACGAATAAAACCGTCGCTAAAGTACCATCGTGGGTGACGTGCACCGCCCACCCATCTTTCGCGCTGCCCACGTCCTTCAATTCTCGACTGTTAGATCACAAGATCGAACGGCTGAGATGTGCCCTCACTGTGCCTTTTCAAGCTACAATGCCCACGTCTGATGGCACATCACGCGCGGGCATGCGATAGCGCGTGGGTGCTATTGAGCGCTCGCAGCCGCTCGATCGTAATCAGACGATCGCTATGCCCGCTCACTCGTGCCTGCCTCCTACGATTCAAATGCTCACCCGCACTTTGCTTAAGTGCTCTCGCCCACTACGCTACGTGCATGGATGGTTGGGCGGCCGAGATGGCGCCACGTGGTTCCATCTTGGCTGTCCATTTTCTGGTTGATGTAGATGGTGCCACGATTGTCAAATTGAGTCAATTTTCACATCGTTAGGCTGTGTTCGTCGATCCGAATCCATCCGTGTGGTCGGATTTGTCATCTAAAGTGTGGATTCACACCATCTTGGCCCTTGATCTTCTAGGGTTCCTTGATCTCTATCTGATGCTACAAATGTCTGATTAGGGGGATCTTGGAGTCGTTGAACTCCAATCGTCGCCCTGATCACATCTGTACGATTGGATCTTCGATCCAAGGCCCCAATAAAAATTTTGCCCTGTCCTTGAACATAAAAGGAGAGAATTAACCTCCATTTTATTCAAACTAATCTAATTGCAAGATGATGCATGCTATGCAATATTTATAGTATGTAATGCAATCCTATGCTTAAGAGCATGCATAAATAGACATCTTAAGTAGTGTAAATATGTTTACATCATATCCCCATGCCTATCTTTTGCTAGTCCCTAGCAAAAACTACATGCTATTTATAAAAGAATTAAGTTGGATTATTTGGACATGAGTTATTTTCAATCATTAAGAAAATGTTTACTTAGGATCTGAACTTTCAAAGACACAACAGTGCCCGAGTATCTGCAAAAAATGCAGACCGCCTTAAGCCCTCGCCTTATTCAAAGAAAATTTTCTTTTTCTCTTTCTCCTCTTTTCTAATTTTTCGGATTTTCAAGTTTTAGGCTTTAAGAGTGGCTTTCTACTGCCATTCAACTCACCCAAGATTTGATGAGAACCCTAAGTTTAAGCATCTTATTGTGAATGTGATAGACTCGTTGATCGACAGTTAAAATGGACTTCAGGTTTCTATGCCTCTAGGTGACCTTAAAAAGAGAATTCTACCTAAAGGTGTATCTTTACAACCGATAGCTTCCTCCCTACTTTTATTTTTATGGGGTAAACACAAGGGTGAATCCATTGTATATCTCCCCAGTTTATTCTACTTCTCCGCTTCTTCCTAAGTGTTTTGGGAATTTTCAGTGCATTTATTGAGCCGGGTTCTAGACAACCGGTTGATGAGTTGTTACCACTAACAACTTGCCAGCCATACTTATGCGGTGAACTGTGGCTAATTTATTTTGTTTTCTTTTCTTTTCTCCTTTTCTTTTTCTTTTCTTTTTGACTTTCTTTTTCTTTCTTTTTTTTTTAAGTAGGTGGCTTTCCTGGTCTAAGATTTACCTAAAGGCAGCAAAAAAAGAATGGTCCAATAACTAGGCTCTGGACAACCTACCTATGGGCTGTTACCCACGATAACTTGCCAGCCATATCACCCTAGAAGGTCCATTAGCTACCCAATTTCTGTTAAAATCATCGAACAACAAGTCAGTGAAAAGAAAGTGTGTAGATGATTAAAACTCAAAGTTCCCTCAAATCAGAGGGTGGGTTGATAAGTCGTGTACTTATCACCCAAACTTATTTACTCAAATTACAATAGAATTAAGGTTGGCAAGGACTCGAAAAATAAATCCACATTTTAGTGGATACATGGGCAGATTAAGTCCAAAGACCTAAAGGGTCTTTGTGTTCAGATCCTAATGTAATATTTCCTAGGATTGAAAAGTCCTAATGTCCAACATTCCTTCCTATTTCAATTTTCTTTTTATAAATAAGAAGAGAAAAATAATTTACATGAATTTGCAAAGCTGACCAAATGATTCTAATGAATCCACCTCCCCATGCCTAGCTGATGCAATGTCCACATTGAGAAAGAGACATGAAAGAAAGGGTAGAGTATGAAAGACGTCACCTAAATATGAAGCTCATGTCAGCTTTGTGTCATATGTACAACTGCTGAGTTTAATGCCATCAGTTAGGCGAAGTCCAGCCAAAGAAGTCACAGAATGGCTAGAGCAGCCGTGTTTGAGATGGGCTCTGGAAGAGTACGGTCAATAACAGGCTTCAGACGTTGACCATTGACGTTAAATGTGTTACCCGTCTTTGGGCTAGAAATCTAAATAGCTCCATTTGGAAAAATCTGGTCAATAATGAATGGGCCGTTCCATTTAGATCTAAGTTTGCCAGGAAAGAGCTTAAGTTTATAATTGAATAACCAGACCTTCTGGTTCGGCTCAGAGCTCTTGCGGGAAATCAATTGATCATGTAGAGCTTTGGTCCGAGCCTTGTAGATCCTGGCATTCTCGTATGCATCATTTCTAAGCTCTTCCAACTCAGACAGTTGGAATTTCCTGGTCTTCCCAGCTAGATTCAGATCTAAATTACATTGTTTGATCATCCAAAATGCCCTGTGTTCAATCACTATGGGTAGATGGCATGCCTTTCCATACACCAAACGGAATGGAGACATGCTGATGGGCATTTTATATGCCGTGCGGTAGGCCTAAAGAGCATCCTCAAGCTTTTGAGTCCAGTCCTTGTGATGAGAGCCTCATCATGAGCCATAACTAGCTCATTTTGACCAATAAAGAAGATAAAAGCTCCTACATAACCTAGAAGAAGGCCTAACTGAAGGAACAAGTGCCTTGAGAAGAAAAGATGAAATAAAGGTTAAAACTGCAATTTTACCATTGCAGTACGTAAACGGGATTTCTCAGAGGCAAAACATAGGTCAAATGGTATAAATGAGATAAAAAGAGGGTTGAGTCAATTAGAAATGGGTTCATGTGCAATCTAAGAACTAAATGACACTTGGTAACCCTAAAACAGACCTGCTTAAATTAACAAGGTTCCGGTTAGAACAAAAAGCAAGTAAACCCTCTAAAAATGATGGAAAAACATCCTCTAGGCTTTAGAACACTTAATTTGGCCTTTGGAACCTAGTTTGACCTAGATTAGGGTCCTAGCTCTTCAATTAACCTAATTTGGGTTTTTACGCAAAATGTCTAGTCAAACGAGGTCAAACCTGAAATCCAACTTCTCCATTGGATTCCTTAGGTCCAAATTAGGTTTATACCAAAATTTGGACCTAAGGAGAGGTCATCTTGACCTACTTTGCAATTTAGTACACCCAAATCACAAATTGGTCCCTACCTTTTCAATACCTTTGCAGAGAGCCCCCTAGGTTCTTCGCCTCCTTTGCAAACCGATCCTGCCGCCATTGCTAGGGCAGAACCGAGCTTCGGCGAGGTTCGGAGAGGGATTGCTCTCTAATCCCTCAGAGATTCCCTCCCAGAAATGGAATGAGGATTCTCTGAGGAATTCCCTTCCTTATAAAGCCAATTACAATCGCTGGTGTGAACCCAATCTCTCATGCGAACGCATGAGAGATTTGGGTATCCACCTTCCTTCCAACTCCGGCAAGCCGACAGACCTAATTGCGTGCTCTCCACGCAATGACAGGAGCGGCCAGCACCTATAAAACACCCCCCAGACCCTGCCGCAGGACCAGAGCTTGATTTGGCCGAGTGTCCACCCCCAATTCGTCTCCTCCTGCCTGGCCAAAAGTCCCAGCAAGCTCCGGTGAGCCCCCCTCCCCTCCCTCTTCACTCTTCCACAAAACCAGTGGCAGAGTTAGCTTCCTGACTTCCCTCCGCGTCGCGCAGTACCCGCGCACGCCGCCTCAGCCCCGTCGTCGCTGCCGTTCTCCCCCACTGGGCATCATCTTCTCCAGCGACAGCAGGTACTGCTGTCCGCCTTCCATCCCCTTTCGTCCTTACAATTAGGTTAGAACTCCTCTCCATCCTCTCCTCTCTCTTTTCCCCCTGTTATCTCATCTGATTACCCCTCGACCGACGCTGACCACCCTCATCTTCCACATCACCGACCGACCTCCGGTGAGCCGCTTCCACCATTTCAGCCCCCCACACGGCTCGCCAACCACTTCGAGAGCTCCGCCTCACCACCAGGAACTCGCTCCACCCTACAACTGCCACTCCAGACCTCCATAATCACCCCCCGAACAACCCACCATCTCCGGCCACAGGTTGACCTAGGCACGCACGCCTAGGCCGACCTGCGGCCTGCAGCATCGTCCACCGCCTTCGCCGTGCCACGGCGAAGGTCTCTAGCTGATCTGATTGGGCTGAGAGGCTTGTTTTGTGCTTGACAGTGTTTGAGCTCCTGCCGCCATGGACGACCTCTGATGAAGCTCCAACGAAGCTCCAGGCATCAGGCTTCCCAGGCTGCAGATGCAGGAGACTCACGCGAGTGTCGCGAGGTGAGTGAGCCCAGCATGGAGCGCCAGCAGAGCCATCCGCTTGGGCAATTGCATACGAGAGTCTGCGGGCGCGCATGAAATCAGGGCAGAACCTTTAGTCCCACATCGTGGGATTGCAACACTCAGGTACGCTATAAATTGTATTTGTGCTTTAAGCTGGTTGCCTCCGTAAGCACAGGGGTGAGGTCCCTCACTGACCCCACACCCGCCTCGTCCGTGGCTTGACCACGCGGATCTGGCAGATCTGACCCGACCTAAGCTAACGCACTCCTCGCGCATCACACCACCTGCGGGTGCGCCTAGTCCCGGGTACGATCCGACCCGATTATGGCTGTGGCTCTGGGAGAGCGTCCATGAGTGAACTGCTTAAGAGAGAGACGCCCGGGTAGAGGGAGAAGGGTTAGGTTTTGCTCCTGTGCAGGCAGGTTGAACGTAGGAGAAGAAGGACTTGGCCGCTACAGAAGAAGAAGGAAAGGCAAGCCAAAGAAGAAAAGAAAGAAGGAGCAAGACAGAGAAGAAGAAGAAAGAAAGAAGCCTTCGCAGGAGAAGAAGGAAAGCAGAAGAAGAAGAAGAAGAAGGCTTCGCAAGACAAGAAAGAAAGCAGAGAAAGAAGCAAACGAAGAAGAAAATGAGAGACTGCAGAAGAAGAAGAAAAGGAGAAATACTTTTAAGACGTCTGATCTTGTGATCAGACATCCAATTTCATTTCTTTTTATCCTAACTACTTTTAATCGCATACATTCATAGTTGAATTGATATTTTGAGTAAATTAGGGTGTTCAATTACATTTTGACTAGTAGTAAATTCCATTTGCTCCCTGTGATCGACCTCGGATACTCCGATCTTCGAGTAATAAAATTCTTTATATTTGTTTATACGTTTTGTCGGTTATACTACAACGTGACATCCTTTAAACCCGCACAAAATCGTCGACAACACCTTGCGATCATGCCAACCATTTTCTGCAAAATGTTCTTGATCTCCTGATTTGAAGATCTCAGCTTGTCCATTCATCTGGGGATGGTAAGGTCTGGAAATTCGGTGATTAACCCCATATTTGGCCAACAAATTCTAGAATTGGGCATTAGTAAAATAACTACCACAGTCACTGATGATGGCCCTCGGAATCCCTAACCTACTGAAGATATTTTTCTTGACAAAATCGATGACCACCTTGTGATCATTGGTTCGGGTGGGAATCGCCTCAATCCATTTGAACACATAATCAACAGCAACAAGAATGTACTGATGTCCAAATGAAGGGAGAAAGGGTCCCATGAAATCGATGCCCTAAACATCGAAAATTTTGATAGGAAGACTTGGTTTTAAGGGCATCATATCTCTCTTAGTTATGCTCCCGAGTGCCTGACATCGAGAACATGACCTTGAGAAATCCTGGGCATCCTTAAATAAAGACGGCCAATAGAAGCCAGATTGCAAGATTTTTGCAGCAGTCTTTTTCCCGGAGAAATGTCCACCACACGCAGATGCATGGCAGAACTCTAGTATACTGTTGAATTCATTCTCCGGTACACACTGGCAAATAATCTGATCAAAGCCGATGCAGTATAGTTTAGGGTCCTCCCAGAAGTAGTATTTGGTCTCAGATTTGAGTCTATCCCATTGTTGCTTGGTCCAATCCTTGGGGATTTGACCAACAGACAAATAGTTAACAATGTTAGCAAACCACAAGGTGTGGACACTTGAAACTATAAGAATAGCTTTGTCCAGAAAAGTGTCAACAATCGGGATGTCTAGACAAGAAGAATCACTTAGGAGTCTCGACAAATGATCTGCCACCACATTTTGTACCCCGATTTTATCCTTGATTTCAAGATCAAATTCTTAAAGCAGAAGAATCCAATGAATAAGTTGGGGTTTGGCATTCTTTTTGGCCAAGAGATGTCTCAAGGCTGAGTGGTTGGTATAGATGATAACACGAGACCCTAAGAGATAAGCCCTGAATTTTTCCAAAGCGAACACTATCGCTAATAATTCCTTTTCAATAATAGTGTAATTCCTCTGGGCTTCATCCAGAGTTTTACTAGCATAGTAGATGACAGAGGGCTTTCTATCAATTTTCTGACCTAAGACAGCCCCGACCGCGTAACCAGAAGCGTCAGTCATGATCTCAAAAGGGGTTGTCCAAATTGGTGGTTGCAAAACTGGAGCACAGGTGACTACCGTTTTCAGGAAATGAAATGCCTTTCGACATGATTCGTCAAAAACAAACGGCATTTCTTTGGCAAGAAGATTACTCAAAGGACGAGCAACCTTCGAGAAATCCTTGATGAATCTTTGATAGAATCCCACAATGCCAAGAATCCCTGGCAACAGTGCCATGGTGGATTCATTAGAATCATTTGGTCAGCTTTGTGAAATTCATGTAAATTGTTTTTCTCTTCTTATTTTAAAAAAAAAAATCTGTATATGTGTTGAATTTAGTACCTTCAGCTAGGCACACTATACAAAGAAGAGAAATAAAGAATTCACAGGTGCAGGTCAAAATCAGAATAAAAAGATGAAACCTCTGACCTACCAACAGATGTCCACAGATGTGGACCAGATTGTGGTGTAGACCCATACCCCATAATCGAGAATATCTAAGGTTCTGGATAAAAATTACCCAAAATCTAAAATCAGTATGCAAGTGGGGTCGGGCCTGCAATTTATGAGGATGCAACCCAAGACCAAAGAGTCAGGTTACAGAGAATTCGATATCGAAAGAATAATCAATGAATATCTTCTTGGGTTGGACATCCTCAGTACAAATGTCGTAAGGGTCATGGTTTGATGATTTCAACAGAATTGGAACCCTTAGACTCAGTCTTCTACTTCATCTAGAGTTTTCTTCCCAAATCAAAATTTCCTAGTTGCTACTCTCCTCATTCAAAATGTCAAATTCCAGAATCTCCTCCATATTAATCACCCCATCTGAAATTTCCAAGTCTAAAAGATGTAGCTGAATCAGAATTGACTTGGGTCTAGTTATCTCAAAAATAAAATCATCAATAAGCTCAATGGGGTGTAATTGATAATCGGGGCATTGACTTGAATCCTCCAGAAAATGCGATTCTGGATCCGTAATGTGAGCCCCAATAAGATCAGTTTCCTTAGTTATTGGGCTATCAAATGATCTTTTAGATTTCTCAGGCCCAATCGTCTTACAGAAATCGTGTTCTGTAAACTCGCGTGAGACTTCGCAACTTGAATCTTCACCATCAGAATCAAAGAAATTTAAATCCGTATTATGTATGTCTCAAAATCATCCATCACTTTCTGGTCCATGGAGACATACGTTTCCTTGTACCCGACTCAAGGATTTCAGGTGAAGAAATTAGATCATCCTTAATTGGTTGTTCTAATTCAATCAGGTCAGCCTCGTAACACATGTCCCCCCAACAGGTGCCTAAGAAGGTTCTGACATTGGCTCTCCTGAAGGGAGTTCATCCTGGGAATCATCCCACAAATGAACTAAAGCAACCACAAATCTCATCCTTAATTTTGCTAACTTCCCAAGTAGAAACTCACCCGGGTTATCCTTAACATCCTGTAATCAATCCAAGAAATACTTGTTCAAATCATCAATCATTTCAATCAGGGGCTCCAATCTTTCAATGGAAGGTATTGGCTGAACTTCTAAAGATTGTATGATATTCCTAAAGTTAGCCAGAACCTTATCTTGAACCTGGTTAACCTGAACCAAGTGACTTGGTTCAGGGTTGGGTGGATTTGGGATCAGTGCAGAGGAGTTAACGAATTGAGATTTGTTATACCCTTCCTGATAATAGGTCATTTCGGATTGTTCAAAAGGTGCTAATGACCTAAAGGCAGTGTAATCAGAGGATGGGTAAGGATTAGTGTATCCTTCTTGATTGTAGATCGTATTAGGTTGTTCATGAAAGGTTGATGATCTATAATCGATGTGGCTCTGAGAAGGATAGAATTGAAAATTATAGTGTTCAGGGTTAGACCCTAAACACGGAGGTCCAGAACTGTATCCCCAATCCGAGTTATCCCAACTAACTGATGGTTGATTACAATACGAATCAGGAAAATCATCATGTTGAGGATAATTCAAAATAGGAGGGAAAGAGCGGGAATGAGTATAATATGTGGAAGGATTCATGAGAGACGGGAGAAAGAAAGGTGCCCTGCAATACAGCAATCAAACCTATCCTTAAGTGGGCTAGCCTAAAGACCTACAGACTCCCAAAACCTATCTTGAGATAAAGGAACGATTTAATCTACTTTTTTCTGTTCAATCCAACCAGTTTGGAGGGACTAGGGAGAAGGTTCTTCCTTTGGCATGCGCCTCCAGTTCCTAGTGTACCCCCCAGCTGCGATCGTTTGATTTTGCTCCCCTAGTTAGACATCAGATTGAACAGTAGAAACAGACTAATCAAAAATAATCTCGTTCTGGGCTCCGAAGAGCGAGTTGAATCCTTAAGGCCAACGTCTACTCTGTTTTATTTAGGGCTAGGTTTGAATGTACTTTGGAATGTGATGGGTCGGCCCTTTATCTGGGTTGTGCCCTTAATGATTGATTGATTTGTGTGTGCGTACACAACTAGTGGTTTTCAAGCAAGATTATTTTTTTAATGTTATGAATTTTAGGGTTCAAATCTTGCTTAGTAGCTTTTAGAATTCAACTTTAGGTGTTTTCAAACAAGTTTTGTTGGCACACCAGGTTTTGAAAGTATGGGTGAAGATGTTTTCCTTTAAAACTTAAAAAAATATGGAGTGCCTGGTAAATCCCTAAAAGTTGAATCTATGTGGCAGCTACTTGATGAGTTGATTTTAATTGAAGTGGTGCGGCCCAATCAACTCAAACGGTGTGGCCCAATCAACTCAAACAATTGGCTTGTTGCACCACTTAATTAGGCACACAAGTGATTACCTAATCTGATTTCTACTCAATTATGTGTTTGGATGTGTGTGCTGGCTCCAAAGATCAGTTTACAGGTTGAGTTTGAAAATCAGATGAGGTTGTGTACCTCTGTGAGATTTTTTTATTTTTATTTTCAAATGTGGAGGTTGAGGCGGGTGTATGCGTCAAACAAATAAACAAAACTAACCTTAGGGTTTATAAAAACACCTAGGTTGATTGATGTTTGTGTTATTATGTGGTGGAATGAAAACTAATGGGTGGGAGGTGGGGGATAACTTACAGAACCTTCAACAGCACTTTGCTCCAATCTACCACTTTTGCTCATCTCAACAGAGTACCTGCAATCACAATAAGAAAGGAGAGAAGTGAGGTAAATGATTCGTAAGTTGTAAAATGCAAAAAAAAAAACAAAGAGCGTCGCCTCCCCGACAACGACGCCAAAATGTTGAAGCTATGAGTTACTACGCTAACGTATTTGGTTTTAAAAAACCTATCGTTGTAGTTTGAAAGCGAAGAACTCGTGTTCAACAAATAAAATTTATATCGGAATAGAAATCCTAGGTCGAACTCAGGGAGGCGGACGTTTGATTTAAAAATACGCATTTGTTTTATTTGTCACGAAGTAGAATAATTGATTAGAAACTATCTATCTATTTACAATAAATAGAAGAGAGAGAGAGAATATTACAAACAAAAACCAAAAAGAGATGTAGAATGAACATGGAATTCATTATCAAAGAGATTGTTTGTTACACTACTCATTACGACTAGAAAGCAGGAAATGATTACACTAGAAAGTAGTAAATCTACTCTAGAAAGTAGTAAAGAATGGAGAGAGAAATATCCTCCTCGACGGTCACTTGGAGGACGAGCTGGACGGGACGATGCCTAGAAGACAGGGAATGGAGCAGGACGAAGGAGAACAAAGCGGGAAGAACGGGAATGAAGCAGCACGTCGTCGTCATCGCAGGATCCACATCCGATAGGGGGATGAGAATTTGACTTTATCTCTTGAGAAGCATCCCAGGTGTGGGACAAGCTTCTCTGGAGCTTTGGAGTGGGAGAGAAGAGAAAGAAGGGATGAAGATTTCGTATGGAGGAAATCTCCTTTTATAGTTGCAAGGAATGAGGGCAATTTGGTCTTTTTAATCTCAAAATATTAAATCAGGGGTCTTTAGTGATGGATAAAACCGTCACTAAAGCCCCATCGTGGGCGACGTGCATCACCCGCCCATCTTCCGTGCCGCCCACGTTTTTCAATTCTCGACCGTTCGATCGTAATATCGAATGGCTGAGATGCACCCTCGCCGCACCTCTTCAAGCCACAACGCCCGCATCTGATGGCTCATCACGTGCGGGCGTGCGATAGCATGTGGGCACTATTGAGCGCTCTCAGCCGCTCTATCACAATTAGACGGTCACTACGCCCACTCACCCACTCGCCCGCGCCTGCCTCCTGCGATTCGAACGCTCACCTGTGCTTCTCTTAAGCGCTCTTGCCCATTGCGCTACGCGTGCGGATGGTTGGGTGGCCTAGATGGCACCGCATGGTGCCATCTTGGGAGTCCATCTTCTGGTTGATGTAGATGGTGCCACGGTTGTCGGATTGAGTCGATTTTTGTGTCATTAAGCAGCGATCATAGATCCAAATCCATCCGTGCAGTCGGATTTGTTGACTGAAGTGTGGATTCACACCATCTTGACCCTTGATATTCTAGGGTTCCTCTATCTCTATCTGATGCTACAGATGTCAGATTAGAGTGATCTTGGAGTCGTTGAACTCCAATCGTCACCCTGATCACATATGTATGGTTGGATCTTCGATTCGTGGCCCCGATAAAAATTTTTCCCTGTCCCTGAACATAAAAGGAGAGAATTAACCTCTATTTTATTCAAACTAATCTAATTGATGCTATGCAATATTTATAGTATGTAATGCAATCCTATTCTTAAGAACATGCTTAAATAGATATCTTAAGTAGTGTAAACATGTTTACATCATCAATCCACTATAGTACCACTTGAATGAGGGTGGCACAACCTCTTTACAATCACTTCTCTTTTTAGCCTGAACAGAAGAACAACAACAACAACACGGATCTTTCCAACACCTTGGAATCCATTAACTAAAATCAACAATGTTGAATAGCAATAAATCTCTGGAACCTCAATAGAAAAATCAAAGAAGAATTTCAGTAGAGATTCAAAATGACGTGCTTCTGAATAACGTGAATAGTGAAGTGTAGAAACACTTGAAAGAAGCACGAGAAGCTCTGATCTTTTTGAGAGTATTTCTATTGAAAGTTGTTTTTCGAAAGTGCTACCTACGACCTCTATTTATACTAAAAAGTTGCTCTAAAAAGGAAGTCAAATTGATCGATCAATTAAGGTATATTAGTTGATTAAAAAGCTATTTGGTCAATCAATTAAGTTATCTGATCGATCACTATTTGTTCTTGATTGGTCTATCAATAGGATTTTAATCAACTTCCTAAAAAGGATTGGTTTGGTCAATTAACTAATTTGGTTGGTCGATCAATCAATTTTGGTCAATCAAAAGGAAAAATTGGTCGATCAATAACCCTAAAAATTAGTTTTCAAAGAAGAGAGAAAAACTATTTGAGTTTTATTTTTAAGATTCCTTACAATATATTCTAGACTCAAACAAAAAAGTAAAAGACATAAATCAGTAACCATCCGAACTTGATCCTAAAGAGAAGCTTTAATCCGATATGGTCCTGAAATATTAGTGTAGCAGTAAATATAATTTTGGTGTATCAAAACAAAGGTGCTTACACATATCAGCCATCATCTTAATCAGAGTGTCTATTTGGTTTTGTTGTGTAGGAGCTGCCCTATTATGGTTATAGGGTGGTCTAGTAGGTGGACCTTGCTGACAGGAGGGAGGGTTTAGCCTGAGTTGGTTCTAGAATTGGTTTGGTTTTTGGTTTGACTAGGCAAAATTTGGGTAGTTGTGCCATCCAAGGTTGTAAGTGTTGGAGAAAGGATCAGGCTTAGAGTATCCCTAGATGGCATTTGCATCTTCAAAGGTAAAAGGTGTCAAAGGGGAAGGGAGAGAATAATCATGGTTTGAGAGAGCAAAGGTCCCTCCCTGGAACATGGTCAAAGGTTGTTCTAGGTGCGCTTGGTTGATAGACTAAACCAAGTCAACATTGTGTGCTCCCTTCGCTAGGGAGAAGGTTTGCAGTGGGGCTCGAGATTGATTCAAAAGCTCATCAATTTTTTTGTCCACCAATTCAATCTGATCCAATTTCTTTGCTATGATGTCCATGTCAACCATCCCCGAATTAGCTTATACTTCATAAATCCCACCATAAGGGTGACTGGACCTATTAAATTGGGTCATGGAGGTGTTATTAAGCGAGTTCTCACTCATTGACTCAAAGAGCTCGAACACACTTTCCTCGTCCTTATTCAGAAAATTTCCTCCACATGAGGCATCAATGAAATTCCTAAGATTGTTGTCAAGACCATGATAGAAAATCTAGGCCAATTGCCACCTCGGAATTTCATGGTGTGGGCATTTCCTCAATAATTCATTGAATCATTCCTACCCCTCATGAAATTGTTCTCCACTTTGTAAGGTGAATGTCATGATGGCTCTTCTAAGGGTATTAGTCTTTCCTATGAGGAAAAACTTCTTAAGAAATGCATGCCTCAATTCTTCCCAAGTAGAGATAGATCTCTCTAAGGTCCTAAGCCAATGAGAAGCTTTGTCTCTTAAGAAAAACATGAACATCTTAATTAAAACAACATCCAACCAGATGTTCCTTAGTTTCATGGTCTGAGCAATCCGATCTAGGTCCTCCAGGTGTTGGAAAGAGTCTTCATTTGAGCTCCCATGGAAACGGCTTTGAATTAGGCTAAGGACATTAGGTTTTAGCTCAAAATCATCTCCCCCTTCGGGGACCCTAAGATATGGCTCTACACAGATGGCAGATGGATCGTGGAAATCATGGAGAGGCCTTGGTTGGTCCTCAAGGGGTTGTGGTGGGTTAGGTAGGGGTTGCCCTTTGAAACGCTGACGGTAACTGAGTTTTATTGTTATAGCGTTGTAGTATAGCCAGTTATTGCCATCATTTCAAATATATAAATTTTTTACTCGGAAAATAAAAGAGTTCCCGAGGTCGAACTCAGGGAGCAAGTTGTATTCTAGAGATATACTTGTTTCTTTTACAAAAAATAAAGAAAGCGAGAGAAAGAATTTGTTGTCTTTTCTTCTTTTCTCTTTGCTTCTCCTCGTCTCAGATCTTCTGTTATCCTCTTCTTCTTTATCTCCAGTGGTGATGTTCTTCTTCTTCCTTCAGCTGTTCCTGCTCTTCTTCTTTGAGTTCTTCCCTGTGTTCTCCTCTGCCTCGCCTTCTTCTGTTGTTCTTCAGATCTCCTTCTTTCTTCTTTTCTTTTTCCTGTCAGGACGTCGTCTCTCCTTCTTTCTTCTTTTCCCTTCAGGACATCGTCTGATTTTCCAATCAGACGATTTAAACCGCTTGTTGCTACAGTGTCTCCCTCAGCTTCCTTCTTCTTCCACGGTCTTTCTTCTTCACCTGTGCCTGCACACTTCAGAGTTTACGTCAGGGGGAAAAACCTACTCTACCCTCCCCGCCCCTCCGTCTCTCTCTCACAGAATCCGCTCATAGGATAGCTCTCCCAGAGCTGCCGGGTAGCCGGGTACGGGTCGCGCCCGGGTCCAGGCCCACCGGCGTGCGTGGTGGGCGAGGAGTGCAGGTCAGTCTAAGTCGGGTCGGGTCAGATCCGCGGGGCGTGAGCGCGGACGAGACCGGGTAACCGAGCGGGTGAAGGGGACCTCACCCCGTGTGCTGAGGCAGTAAGCCTCCAGCACTTTTTCGCTTTAAACCGCTGCGCCTCTTCAGACTTTTCCGAGGTGGGACTAAATGTCCCACCCTAATTGAGCGCCCGCAGTGGAGAAAGCAGCGGGCGATCGCGGCTTCACGCGAAGCCTTCTCCCAGCTGCGAGCCTGATGCTTTGTCGAAATGCCTCGCAAGGCCTGGGAGTCGAATCTGGGCGTGGCGCTGGGCGTGGCGCGCCTGCAGCTGCAGGCGGAAGCAGCTCCTTCTGCACGGCAATGGCGGCGGAGGTCGGGTGGCCTGTTCACAGCAAAACGGCCTCTCGACCTAATCAGAAGGTGCCGGGAGCTTCGCCAGAGTGCGGCGAAGCTCATGTGGGTGGTGGCGAGGCGTGGGGCGGCGTGCAAGGGCTGCCCTAGGTCGGACTGTGGGTCGGAGGATGGGTTTGTTCGGTGGGGTTGCAGAGGGTGATGTGGGGGAAGTGGAAGGGCGGGGATTGATCAGGGTGAGGAGGCGGAGGTTCTGCGGTGGTCGGCGAGCCGTGTGGGTTGCTGGGGTGATGTGAGCGTCTCGCCGGAGTTTGGCCGGAGACGAGGGGGGTGACGGTGGACAGGAGCGGTCGAAGGTTTAATCAAATAAAAGACAGTGAGGAAAAGAAAGAGGGGGAGATGGGGAGGAGTTCTGACCTAGCTATGGAGACGAAAGGGGCCGGGGCAGGGCGACAGTCGTATCGACTGTCGCCGGAGAAGAAGATGCCCAGGGGAAGGGGCGGCGGCGAGCAGAGAGCCGGAGAGGCGCCAGCTAGGTGCGGCGTGGCGCGGGAAGAGCAGGGGAAGAAGTCCCTGCTGCTGGTATTGCAGCAGAGCGAAGAGGAGGAGGAGGAGGAACCGCCGGAGCTGGTGGGCGTCTGCCGGAGTGAGAGGAGAGGAAAGTTGGGGGTTTTCTCCGTCAGATCCGAGTTGGGAAGAACGGAGGAGCGACGGGGGTATTTATAGGGACCGAATCAGGGAGGAAGGCGGAGGGAGACGACGTGTCTCCCTCGCCGGAGGACGCTGGAGATGGAAACCCATACCGTTCGTGCATTCGCACGGCCGGTATGGCGGGTTACAGCGACCAGGGGGGTGTCCCTGCGACGGCTGACGACGCAGGGCACCCCCGGTTTACTTGCCAGGCTCTCCCCCTCACCCTGCGCGGCACCATGCCCCGCGCAAGGTCGCCGGAGCATGGTGCTGGCAGGTTTTGCAGGGGGACCTGAACGCAAAGAACGAAGGAGAGTTAGGGGCCAAAATGCGAGGGTTCAAAAGTTGAGGGCCAAAAAGTAAATATATGAGGACCAAAGTGTAAAGTTGGTCAAGGAGGTTTCTTCTTAGGCTCAAGTTTTTATACATGACTAATTAGGGCCTAAGGAATCTGATGGTGAATTTCATTTCTATATTAAACCTTGTTTGACCGGTCAATTTATGCGAAAACCCAAATTAAGTTATTAATTGGGCATGGTTCTCAATGTAGGTCAAAATGGGTTCTGAAGGCCAAATTGAAGGTTCTAAACCCTAGAGATTATTTTTCTATGAATTTTAGAGGGTTTATTCTGTTTTTACTTTGCCTTGAACCTCGTGAATTGAAGTGGGTTGTTTTAGGGTTACAGATTATCATTTAGTTCCTTGGAATTGTTGTAGCCCTTTCTAGATCATCTCATCCCACTTTTATTCTTATTAAGTTGCTTTGACCTATGTTTGGACCCTGAATTACCCTGTATGCAGATTATACTGGTAAAATTGCATTTTTACCCCTTATGACATGTTTTCTCCTTAAACTCATAATTCTCTGAGTTAAGCCTTTCCTTGAGTTATGTAGGAGCTTTTATCCTTTGTATTAGGTCAAAATGAGCTAGTTATGGCTCATGATGAGGTTCTCATCATACCCCCATGCCTAGCTTTTGCTAGTCCCTTAGCAAAAACTTAAGGTTTCAACCCTTGTTCTAAACCATGAAGTTTTTAATAGTTTTAGATAAGTGCTTTTTATTTGAGCATAGATTAGGTTAGAATGCTGACCATAGGCCTAAAAGGTACTCTAGTACCAATCAAGATCCAAATCTGTCTAGCCTTAGCCTCAGTCTTTAGCAAAGGTTTTTAAGGTCCACAAGAACTAACCTAAGGTTTATTGGACTTTGTGGTTAAAGCACCCGTGCTTGAAATGATTTTAGCCCTAGCTCAGTTCGCAGTGCGTTTTGTAAGAGAGAGATAGAAAGTTTTTCTGTTTGGAGAGTTTTCTCTCTCTTTTTCTTTTTAGTTCTAGCCTAGGATTGGCTTTTCAACACGGTCTGTATCAGATTCCTTGCTCCCATCATTAATCCTCAAGGGTTCCTGGCGATCGATGCTTCGAGATAGCACCGCCCATGGCAACCCCCGGAACCCTGGCTATTGAGATTTCGAGATAATCCCATCCATGGTGTTCCGTGGCCGAATCCAGACCCTGGCAATTGACACTTCGAGATAATGCCATCCATGGAATCTGAACCAGCAGAGTGCTTACATGCCCCCAGTAGGATATGTAAATATCCTAAGAGACAAGCACCGAGGAGATGATATTTTGTTGCGCATCTTCGAGGGGATTTCCCGCCTCTCCGCGCTGGGAACTCGTCCAAATCAACTTGTGTTGATCGGCTGCTCCTATTCTAGGTGTTCTTTTCAGAATTTTGCGACGCTTCTGCGTGATTCTGATTTTTACGCTTACTGAACCAGGCTGTGTGTGAGGTTAGGGTGCTTAGGTTACTGAGTCCCGTAAACCAAAAATTAGTTAACGAGGCCAAATACTCCCTAAGCCTTAGACCTAATACTTCAGCTTTTCATTTTCCTCAACCTCTTGAGGAGTGTCCAGATCTTAATGGGTACTAAGAGTCTATTCAAGAATGCCTAAGGTTTGCATTCTTACTAATTTCATTATGCACTTTTCAGTTATTTTCTTGAATGAGGTCTAGAACTTAGGTTAATTCCTTAGTTCCTTACTAATGACTATCACCTTTTCTCATAATTTTGTGCTCCTTTTTCATTTTGTTTCTTTTCTCCTTCACAAAATTTCCTTCTCCTCTTTTCCTCTTATTCTTTTTCGAAAAAATTTTTAATTTTTATGGTATTTTTGGCATATGTGAATTTTTTGTTTGAAACCTTTTCTTATAAGTTTTTGTACTTTCCTACCCCCCCATGCCTAAGATTTGCAATGTCCTCATTGTAACCTAGGGGTTTTTATTCAACTAAGTTCATACATTAGGATAGCTGTTTTGATGAATCTCAGATGCAAGCACCTGAGGTGGAGTCGGCCGTCCTAAAGTGTGAACTTCAAGTGCAAAAAGCTGTCAGAACAAGTTTCAGGTTTTCAAAGAGAATGACGGGCTGCCTCCCGTTGAGTGCTAAATTTGATGCCTTCAGCCAAGCGGGAAATGCGATGGAGAGGGGATGGTCAAATCAGCAGAGTTTTGTAAGACAAGCACCTTGATTAAGAGCCTGGTTGGTCCAACCAGGTGCTTGTTCAGATCAACAGGCTGATGATGCAGCCCAAACCAATCAATCTGGTGGGTTGATAGATGTGGATAAAAAGGTGTGGAACCCACCATAAACTATGAAGCTCAGATGGATGTGGAAGTGTAAACGCAGGGTTTGGCTGAGTCGAATCAGCCTGGTCAGAGTAGGGACCCGTAGAATAATCAATGAATGACGCGGAAACCCTACAGGGGTGATCAGAGAATGATAGAGCATGGTATGTAGTCTGATCAATGTTCGAAACCCGCTGTGGAAATGCAATCGGCTCGGTGAGAGGTGAATCTGAATAGAACTTGAGTCCGGTTGCGGGTCGGGGTTTGGGAGAGGTTTTGATCCGTTCTGTGTGTGCGGACGAGGTGGCCATTGTGTACGAGGGCTCTTCTAGAAACAGATGATAGGTGGTTTTCTGTAGAGAGTCCTTTGGGTAACTATCAAATGCCGGAAGAGTGTCTGTAGGATGAAAGGAATCGGATTCGAGAAAAAATTTGGATTCTTGGTTGTAATCACTCTTGGCATTTTCTATTTTTGGTTCCTGAGGATCGAAAAGGAGTGATTCTGTGTTATTAGTGATCTCGGGAATCAGGACCTCAGAGTCAGAGTCAGAGTCATGTGAACTGAGGTCGTAGAAGGGGCGGCGGCGAGCAGAGAGCCGGAGAGGCGCCAGCTGGGTGCGGCGTGGCGCGGGAAGAGCAGGGGAAGAAGTCCCTGCTGCTGGTATTGCGGCAGAGCGAAGAGGAGGAGGAGGAGGAACCGCCGGAGCTGGTGGGCGTCTACCGGAGTGAGAGGAGAGGAAAGTTGGGGGTTTTCTCCGTCAGATCCGAGCTGGGAAGAACGGAGGAGCGACGGGGGTATTTATAGGGACCGAATCAGGGAGGAAGGCGGAGGGAGACGACGTGTCTCCCTCGCCGGAGGACGCCGGAGATGGAAACCCATACCGTCCGTGCGTTCGCACGGCCGGTATGGCGGGTTACAGCGACCAGGGGGGTGTCCCTGCGACGGCTGACGACGCAGGGCACCCCTGGTTTACTTGCCAGGCTCTCCCCCTCACCCTGCGCGGCGCCATGCCCCGCGCAAGGTCGCCGGAGCATGGTGCTGGCAGGTTTTGCAGGGGGGACCTGAACGCAAAGAACGAAGGAGAGTTAGGGGCCAAAATGCGAGGGTTCAAAAGTTGAGGGCCAAAAAGTAAATATATGAGGACCAAAGTGTAAAGTTGGTCAAGGAGGTTTCTTCCTAGTCTCAAGTTTTTATACATGACTAATTAGGACCTAAGGAATCTGATGGTGAATTTCATTTCTATATTAAACCTTGTTTGACCGGTCAATTTATGCGAAAACCCAAATTAAGTTATTAATTGGGCATGGTTCTCAATGTAGGTCAAAATGGGTTCTGAAGGCCAAATTGAAGGTTCTAAACCCTAGAGATTATTTTTCTATGAATTTTAGAGGGTTTATTCTGTTTTTACTTTGCCTTGAACCTCATGAATTGAAGTGGGTTGTTTTAGGGTTACAGATTATCATTTAGTTCCTTGGAATTACTGTAGCCCTTTCTAGATCATCTCATCCCACTTTTATTCTTATTAAGTTGCTTTGACCTATGTTTGGACCCTGAATTACCCTGTATTGAGATTATACTGGTAAAATTGCATTTTTACCCCTTATGACTTGTTTTCTCCTTAAACTCAGAATTCTCTGAGTTAAGCCTTTCCTTGAGTTATGTAGGAGCTTTTATCCTTTGTATTAGGTCAAAATGAGCTAGTTATGGCTCATGATGAGGTTCTCATCACCCTTGAGGATTCTATAGTTGGTGTATGGCCTGCATGATGGTTTGGATCTGTTGGTGGTTGGCAATGATTTGAGACTAAATTATAGCCATAGCATCAGGTTGAGGTTAACCCTCAATCTCCTCAACTCTTGGGTTGACCAACTCAGGATGAAGTGATCGTCATCCGTGCATACACTAGAGAAGATTAGGGAGGGATGTGAAAGGAGACAGGTGCAAGAAAAGTGTGTGCACAATCAAGCAAACAAATCTAGGCCCTATAGTGTAGACCTAGGTGCCCTATGCTTCAGAAATAAGCTCTGACCACATGACAACTTCAGTGTTGTCCTTACTCCTGAAGGTGGTAAAGTTGGGTAGGAGAAGCAAGGGGAGCGTGTCCCAAGGGCCACTAATTATGCCAAACCCCTACTTAATTTGTTTGACAATCAGGCCTCCCAACATAGCACCTTTTGAAGCAAGCAGATGTCACTAATTCATAATGCATTCAGGAGAATACCCTAAAACGGACTCAATGAATCCTAAGGCCAACGCCTACTCAATTTTATTGAGGGTTAGGTTAGTGTTTGTGCTGAAGGTATATGATGAGGCATTGTTGGGGGTTATGCCTCTTGATTAATCTAGTTGAGCATGTGTGTGTAATCAACAAAACATGATGTTCAAGCAAGGTCTTTTAGATGTGGTGGCTTTTAATGATTCGTCCTTTGCTTTAGTGCTTTTTGGGGTTAAAATTTCTAAGTAGATTCAGGCAATGTTTGCAATGGGCACACAATGTTTTGCACACAACGGATGATAGTCAATTTCCTTTAAATAAAATGATGTAATACTAAAAATAAATAACTCTAATGTATTCACCCTAAGGTTTATGCAATTCTATCAGGTGAATTAATTTTAATTGGAGTAGTGCGGCTAAATACAAAGCACAAGTGGATTCACAAACACAACTCAAAAGGAAAAGAACACTCCAAAGAGATTTTCTTTAAGAACATTAGAGCATTTTTTTTTGTTTGGGTGATGGATTCGTGATGTGGGTTAAATAATCATTCACCATGCCAATTTTTTGAATTTTTAGATTTTTTTCTTAAGAAAGAAAACAATCAAACTACTCTAGGATTCATGCATGAACCTAAATGCAATTTAAAAAATAAAAAATAAAACAAAGATGAGACTACGCTAGGTAGAGTGGTACTCGCAAGAGTCTTCAAGGCACTTTACTTCCAATCTACCATCTTGGACAGCACTCCTCTTGTCGCTTTCATGCCAGATTCCTACAATCAATCAACAAAAAGAGAGAAAAGTGAGTTAGAAATGTGAGCACCAATGCAAGCATAAAAGTGACTAAAAGATCTGTTGTCTCCCCAACAACGACACCAAAAACTGACGTCAGAAAATGCGTTAGGTTAATTTGTTCATTGTAGTATGCATTTACGACATCAATTTTAAAAGATGAATCGAGCGTAAGCACAAGTGTCGAACATGAGGAGGTGCAAAATCGGATCGATTAATCACTTAATGTCACACAATATCTTATTCCATTTGCTTGCAAGAAGTGAGAGAGATAGAGAGAAATCCAAGGTAAAATGGAGGTCGTTAACTATGCCTGATAACATGCAACATAATGTAATAAGAACATGGACAATAATTATGATAATGAGAATTACTATATTGCATAAGCAGAATGTCTTGAAACTATAAGCGATTATACTAGAGTAATGCTTAAAGAAATGCAACACTACACTAAAGAAAAGTAGCAAAATGAATGTAAGAAGTAGGAGGGCATCGTGGCAGCCAACACTGTGGAGGAAGCTTTTGTCAGTGGCTCGACGACACCAAGGACTTGCTCTAAGCTCTAGAAGGTGGTGGGAATGTGCTTGTTAGATGATGGTGATAGCTATTCTTGCAATGGAGGTCCATAGGTCTCTTTATAGTGGAAGAAAGAGAGCTAGAATAGGCATCGCATCAATAGCGACAGCAAGGTCATCGTTGTAGGCTAGCTCAAGCGTTGCTATAGGTAGCTCACCCACTCGCTATCCTCCGTATGCACGTGAACAGTGGCTGGTCTCCACGATCCGTGTGCTCGCACTTACTGTCGTTCGATCAAAGATTGATGGCATAGATCATGCGTGGCCACGTGCTTGAGATCGTGCCCCACTTGTACTTACGATCACACGTTGGATTAGGCATTGGATTGTACGTGCACACATCGCACGCAACCAGCACGAGAGATCGTGCCACGTTGCACCCTTCAGAACCATTCAATGAGAAATCAAGGGCTGAATTTCCCTACTGCTCGTGCTCAGTAGATTTGTTGCTCAATAGGTCCCAAACTCATGCCTCCATGTGTGGGTTCGAGGCGCTGACCATTGCGCCATCCACACGAAGATGTCGCATTCTGGAATTTCCTCGCGAGTGCTCGCCACCATCCGATGGAGATCAATGATCATTGATGAAGAGCGACGTAGCACGATGATAGCAGTACGATGGTGATCTAACAGTGGCTCATGGTGAAGAGGAGAGGCTGGAACGCGATGGAGGGCTGGGTGGCTGCCACATGGCACAACGAGGACCGTTGATCATCAGATGAATGGTTAGAACTTCTTGGGCTTGTTGTGGGAGCTATGGAGGTCGGATTGAAGGGACTTTAGGTCCATTGGACTTCATTTGTCGATCCAGATCCATTTATGCATTCTAATTGCTCATCTGAGGCCTGTTTCAATATGCACTTGTACACATGGCCATTAAGCATTTATTATAAGCAATTTAAATGTAGAATTTACACAATATGCATGTATTGGTCCTAGACCCATTATAACATGGTATTTATGCATGTGTGCCCTTGTGATTGACTTTAATTGATATAATTATCATCATTATATGTAGAGTCATCACGCGGCAGTAAAGGTGAGTAGGTGGGGCATTAACTCTACCCCATCCCCTGTTGCTAATCCCTGGAGGGAGTTCTCCCTCTACGGGGCATGGATTTTGGAAACTAAAATCCCACAATACAAGGCATGGATTTCGAAAGATCCCACTAGATATGAAATGAACGTAATCATCATTACGAGCATTAAATGCCCCTGCAGGAGTGTATTTCGCTGCAACCTCAGCGATTGCATTGTTGTCTATTATGGTTTTTGAGGTAAATACACCTCATGATTATAGCAATTAATGCCAGTCCTGTCACACAAAAGGATAAAACCATTCTCGCAGTAATTGGCCACCACTCGTGGAAGGTGATGCTTACGTCACATTTATACCCGGGATGTTGGTCTCTTAAGGTTGACAAGAGACCTATGGACTCAGGCGGCAATATGCCTACATTGCCTTGAATAAGGGTTGGCCTCTTAAGGCCGACTGGAATTCAGGCGGCAATGTACCTGTGTTCCCTTAAATAAAGATTGGTGTCTTAAGGCCAATAGGAACTCAAGTGGTAACTGATGAGGTGTGGCTCATCATAGCTAAAATGCCTAAGTTAAGCTAGAAACTAGGTTAAACACTATCGAATTAACACATGAAATGGGTTAAGTGTGGGAAATAAGAAAAAGACCTAAAACATCAAATCTGTGTTAAAAATACAAAATTAGGTCATTAAAATGAGGTATTCTATTCATTATTGCAAATTGATGATCCAATTGCGAATTGAACAAATATTTGAGTTCAAAAGTTTAAATCAAAATTATAATTAACTTCCTAAATGTTCAATTAAGCTTAAATAAAAACTTGGTTGCATTTGGATATCATTAGAACCTTGCATTAGTAGATTTACATTTAGGTCCTTAAGTCATATACATAGCAATCATATAAAAACCTTTCAAGGACCATTTTGAAACCTGCAGGGGCCTATTTGCAACACTTAAGGACTGCTCTAAATTAGTTCTTCATCACTTATGGGCTTTGCTGCTATTATTCTACCCCTTCACCCATAAGGGCCTCCCCACAAAATCACCCATAGAACTGCTATTGCCGTGAGACACTGTAGCTGCGAAGAACACCCTCAATCACTATCGTTCGCTCCTTGCTCTCTTGATCTTGTGGCTCTGATCCATTAGAAGCTTCACACACTTCGGTACGTGAGGTCACCAACTTGCCCAGATCCCATCCAACAGCTTCAATTTGGATTGGAACTTCGCACGCGTTCTTCTTCTCATCCCAGCTGCCCAAACCTAGGTACTTAATCGCACCTTTGCGATTAACACAATCACTACCTTACCTACTTAAGGAGTTTCCTGACCTGCGCACATGGCTAATCGCTCCCTCCTCCTAAGTGATTCCCTTTATCCATGCCCTCCAGCTTCCTTACCTCCTTTCTTTAGTGGCCGGTGACAATGACCACTCATCCCCCTCCTTCAATTGCCTCCTGCCGACTAGTCGTTGGATCTTGGACAACTTCGTCAGCTGAAGGGTCTCCTCCCCTTTTGTCATCATCAACCGCTGACTGGTGACCTTGGACAACTTCTTCCCTTAGATAGATTTCCCACTTTGTTAGATAAGATTTCCTTCTTTTTAGATTAACTGTAGTGTTAGAGTAATTTAGGAGTAGTTAGATGTTAGAAATCAAAATTCTGATGATGGATTAGTTTTGTTAGGAGTAGATTAGTGTAGATCCACTCTGCCCTCTCTGATCAATTCATATCAGAGAGGTGTTTTTCCACGTCCATTTCGACGCACACAACTTCCTCATCATCTCATCGTCACATTCATTTTTCTCCCATTGGAGTTGAATTGGATCTGAAATACATAAATTTCTAGACCCAATTCACACTCAAGTCCATCTAGGGGTCCTCTCATCCACTTCAGATGTTCACAAGGACCCCCTATCTAATTTTGAATTGAAATTAGCTTGCTTGATGACTCGAATTTGGATTTCATGCACAGTCGCAAGATTTTGAATCATTTTTGCTTTAAATGGTTTTAATCAAGAAAATTAAAGTATCTTCATGCAATTCGATCATTTGCAATGAATCTAAGATGATTTGATGTAATTTTATTCCTTAGATGAGCTGTACCTGATTTGAGTATAACTCACTGATTTTTGGAATGATTGGTTTTTAATTGAAATGCTAAAGCCAAGGAGAATCACCATAGTGATTTGAGGCTTTAGTGCTATATTGAATCTGATTCTATTGCTGAATTGGCCTTTGATGAGTTTTCAAGGCAAATAAGGGTTGAAAGACTCTTTTGCAGCAGCTTAGAATGGTTAACCTATTGTTATCAAGCTTTTCGTCGAGTTTAGGAAATGCATTGTAGTATAGTCGACAAATCACTCTCAAACAGATAAAATTTATAAACCCGAAATCAAGAAATGAAGAGTCCGAGGTCAATCACAGGGAGCAAGTATTCCAATTCATGGGCTAATCAAGATGAATATATAAATGAGCATAAGAGTTTAAGCACAATAATGATATTCAATGAATAACTACTCAAATCTGATATTCAATGGAAAACATGAGTATTTCAAGAGTTTAAGAGGACAAAAAGATATCTAAGACAAAATAATGGTGATTTAGATCGCCAATTATTAGTTTAGATACATATATATTAACTTCTCAAGATATGAAATAAATGTACAATGGCATGAACCACTTAAACTTCAAAATTTCCACAGTGTTAGAACCCTGCTTTAGCCAATCAGACGTCGCCTTCTCAATATCATACGACTTAACATCGCCTTCACAACACAGCACAAGGCTCTGAAGGCCTCTCCTCTTAAACTCTTCTTCCTTTACAAAGCCTCCTTTTCTTGTTCAGATTTTCTCCTTCACAAACACAAGGAAGCCAAGGCCTTCAATGACTAAGTGTCACACAAGGGGAACCAACTCAGGGAAAAACCCACCCCCTTCCTCACAATTTCTCCTTCCTCTCAAACCCAGGGTAATTGAGCATTAATCGAGTAACCAGATCCAGGTAACGTCTAGATCCACCAGCATGTGTGGTAGATGAGGATGCATCGTGAGTAGGGGACCCAGCCCCCTGGTGTCTTGGGCAGACAGCTTAATTCACGATTTCAATGTATGCGCTGCTTCCTCTTCATCAGCTTATGATGTGGGATTAATCTCACATCCTTCTTCCTCACGCAAACAGCAGCTGGAGGTTCGCCTGATTGGTGCTCATGTGGGGTAGCACTGCCCAATTGATGGTCGGGAACTGATCGTGAGATTGTTCCGTGTCGATTGAGGGTGGGGACAAGACTTGAAGTGGCTGATGATAACATCATCATTAGCCATATCTAGCTTTATTTAGTCATATTCCATCATTAAATGCTCTTACATAAACGCTAGAAGGCAATAATTCATTGCACATCCTTTCTAAGAGAATAACAAGAAACTAGGGTTAAAATTGTAATTTTACAATCCTATCATGAATTCATAACAACCACGGGTTTCATAGGGGTTAATTAAAGGTAAAATATTCATAAATGTCTAATAAGTGCGTCCATGTAGACAGAAACGAGTTTTCACTCATTTCAAGAATTAATGGACATCTGAAACCCTAAAAACTAACCCGCTTAATTAACTGAGGTTCTGGTCAGGATAAAATTCATCTAAACCCTCTAAAAATTATGCAAAAATATTCCCTATGTTTTCACATCTTTGAATGGACCTTCAGAACCCATTTCTACCTAAAATACACTCTCAAACGGATAGTTGCCCTAATTTGGGTAACTACGTAATTTACCTAGTCAAACTTGATCAAAACCTAAATCCAACTTCACCATCAGATTCCTTGGGTCCAAATTAGGTTTCTACCAAAATTTGGGCCCAATTAGAGATCACCTTAACTAAGTTTGCTCTTTGGTCCTGTCTAACTCTTTTCTCTCACACATAGGCCCCTAACTTTCAAATTCTTTGCAAATATGCCCCTAACTTCATCATCTTCATCAATAGGTCTCCTCTGCCTTCAACTTCTAAACCTACTTCACCGACGACCTTCAATCAAAGATTGCTCCCTGATTTCATGGCCAAACCCTTCCAAACTTGGAAGGAAGATTCCTGAGAGGATCCCCTATGATCTAAACCTATTCTTAGGCTGTAACTTTTTCCCAATCACCCATGCAAACACATGGGAGATGTGGGTTTCCTATTGCATGAAGTTTTCAAGGTTTCAAGCTTGGTTTCCCTTTGTTACTTTTGGCCTCAAAAATCTTCCCTTTTCCCTATCTCTAGCCATCTCCTACTTAACTCCGACGAGCTCCTCCCTCCGTCATCTTACGGCCTCCCAACAGCCAAATTTGGAGTGCTACGTTCCTCCCCTCCTTCGTCCGCTCCACGATGACCAACTCAGGGGCTCCTAGATCACCCTCTTCCTCACCGGACTTCCATTGAAGTTTTTCACCTTCCCCGACACCAGCCAATCAAAGCTGGCACCGTCCTTACCTTTTCATCTATTAGTTTAGGACCCTAAGATTTCTCCCTCTCTCTACTCTCTTTCCCCCTTATTATCCTCTTGTTTCGACCCACGATCACCAACCTCCCCCTCCGTCTTACTTCGCTTCGACCGAGCTCCGGCGAGGTCGAGAGCTCGCAACACGCCACTGTTCGACTCGCCACAACTCCCAAAAGCTCTGCCTTGACTCCACCATCAAAAGCCCTAACCTAATTCCATCAATTAGCCAATCTATCATCTCCCCAAACACCACCACCTTCGCAACTCCGCCTTGACCTCGCCCTACACACATACACCTCTCCACATCACAAAACCACCACTGCCATGTTCGTCGTGCTTTGGCTAACCTTTTGAGCTAGTTTGACGAGGTCAAGAGACTGTGCTACACTTTTCAGGTGCTCACTGTCTCCCTCCGCCGCTGCCAACATCTCCGGCAACAAGTGCAAAACTCCGGTCGTCTTCAACCAAAACTCCACCCCCAGATCATGTGGTTTGACTCCAGGTTCATGCCCAGATCATCAATTGAGGATTCCAGCTGCGGGCGGGTACCACATGAACGAAGTAGCCACAGCAGTTGAACACGTGAAGGAAGGGGGACTTGTTAGTCCCACATCATGGAAAAACAAGCGCCCGTCTATGAATAAATTGATTTTGTGTCTTTGCTAGGTTGCCTCAAGACACCTGGGGGGTGAGGTCCCCCACACGTGCCTCCTCACGCCCTCACACCTCGCCCATGCACACATGCATACGGGTTTGGCCAAACCTGATTACCCGGATTCGTATGCTCGCTTATATACCCAGGTTTGAGAGAGAAAATAGAAGAGAAATAGAGGAGGAATTGTGAGAGAGAGAGAGGGGGGGTTTGCTCTATAGGGCAATCTCCCATCACTTGGTCGTTAAAGAAGGGTGAGTAGCCCTTGTGCATGAAGAGGAGAAGGAAAGCTCTATGTAGAAGAAGAAAGAAAAGGAAAGCTATATGTAGGAGAAGGCTTGAGAAGGAAAGCAGAGGGCTTGTGAAAGAAGGAAACAAATAGTTGAAGAAGATGAACAATGCCCTTACACTGTAGCATCTAAATACTTGGCATCTGATTGTGGCATTATTTGAATTACTGTAGAATAATTTAAGTACTATGGTTAAGATACATGCCTAAATGAGGATCTAAAAGGTGATTTAAACCACCACTTTTTAGGATATTTCCATTCTTTTTGCCATGACAAACTCTTCATATACTCATATTATCTATTGGTGATCAATTTTGAGTAATTATTATTCATTGCAAATCATTATTGGCTTAATTATTGTTCTCATTTATATTTTGATTGAGATTAGCATGTGAATTCTATATTGCTCCCTATGTTCGACCTCAAACTTAAATTCGAGTAATAAATTATATTTTTTGATGAGCAATTTTGGTCTGTACTACAACGTATCGATCTTAAACACTGATTTTGCACGTTAAATATTTTGGCGCCATTGCCAGGGAGCAACACGCAATTCACCGCCATTGTTTTCTTTATCTGATTATGTTTAGCATTAACTTGCCCTGTTTGATTTATTGTGATTTTGCGAGGTACCTCACGAGGCAAACTTCTGTGCAATTCAACCGCTCCAGGTTAGGTAATCTCTCTTCCTCCCTAATCTCCTAATCCTTGGAAAAGAGAAAAGGAAATAAAACTACCTAGGAATCACCTGCCGTATTTTTCTAGTAATTATCATTAAGAAGCAAGTTTCCTGATTTGAGGAAAATTTTCATATCTGATTGAAGCTTGAAGCGATTCTGTTAGAGATCCCTATCCTAATTTCCTGTACCTATTAGGGATTATGCTTAATTACAAATCTCCTTGGGCTATGCACTTCTTGATTTGAAGTCAAAGGAGAACATTTTAAAGTCAAATTGGACTTGGGAATAGAGCCACTTAGGGTTTCAACTTTAGGGTTTCTGGAGTGTTACTACATACTTGCTTGCATAAAAGGAAACATACCCTCCTGCATCTGTGTGCCACCCATGACCTTGATTGAAAAGATCTAATTAGAAAAATCCTAAAAATCAAGCTCTAAATTTCATTTGATTCTTAAAATTGTGGACCTAATAACCTGAGAGTCATTTAGGATGATTTCTGGGTCTTGACCTAGATTTCATTCTGCCATCTCTTAGGGTAGGTCAGGTGAAGTTGGTCTACATTGTGGACCAACCAACCTCCAAATTAAGTCACGAGTCAAATTACTTCTAAATCAAGTGGAATTAAAGGCATAAATTAGGACTTAAAATAGGTAGACTTAAGAGGTCAAGTTATTCATTCCGGTCTACCTGGAATCGCGGTGACAAGGAAGGTCGGGTGGGGGAAATCCTGTAACTCGTGGGGATGCACTACCGTGTAGGGGTCTTTACGGGACTCTCCCTTCCTGGCTGCCCAGGTAATTATCAGGTGGACGACTTTCTGATCTAGGGGTATCATCCACCCCAAACCTCTATAGTCATCCAAAAATCTTTGGGTGCCTTGATTGGGTCCAATTCATATCCAGTCCCTCATGTATTCTTTAGAGCGCACACACAGGAAGATCATTAGGTTTTTAACCTAAGAGACCTCACTAGATCTTCTTGGGAATCTCTTTCAGATCTGATCACTTCAATCTGAGCCTGAGTTTGATTCTAAAAGTCGATTCCACAATCTAATTTGAAAATGCAGCCTAGCAATTTAGGAAGACCATTTAGGAAACCTGAATCCAGAATGTTACTGAGAGATAGAATGATTGAGGATGCCCTGAAATTTTATGGAGTTGATGAGAAAACCTCAAATCTAGACAACACAATTCAGGTTAATATCCTAGAAACAACAGCCTTTATTGCAAAATGTGCTCAATTAATATTAACACAAATAACAAATGGATCAACTCGGGATACTCTCATGATAGGATATATTGAGTTGGAAAAATTGCATTACTTTGAATACCTCCAATGCATGACAAATCCTGTACTTTGGGAAAGACACCAAGATAACCTTGAGAAATGGGAAGAGATGATAAAATTGTTGAAATAGATTATCGATGAAAAATACCCATATATTTCCCAAGCATTTAGCGAAACATCTTGAAATAAGACTGAGGATCAATCTGATTTCCCAAATCCTCGGTTCGAGAACTGTTGAAACGTTGGAGGACTACACTATTGGATTTGGTTTTGAAAACCTGTCATTGTAGTTTGAATAGCGAAGAACACGGGTTCAACAAATAAAATTTATACTGGAATAGAAATACCGGGTCGAATCAGGGAGGCTACATTGATCAAAATTTGCAATCGTATTTTTTTTATTTTTGTTTAAAGAGCAAAGTAATTACATTGCAATGGAATCAATATAAATAATCAGAGAAAGAGAAAGAGAAAGAGAGAGAGAGAGAGAGAAAACATCCACTTGAAGTTGGCAAATGTTTGTACATCTAAGAAAGCGAGAAATTACACTAGAAAGCAGGAAAATGATTACAACTATAAAGCAGGAAGATTCTACTCTAGAAAGTTGGAAAAAGGAATGGGAGAGAGAAGTTATCCTCCTCAACGATCGCTTGGAGGACGAGCCGGATGAGACAACGCCTGGAAGACGAGGAATGTAGTGGGAAGAAGGAGGTCAAGGTTGGAGGAACGGGAACGAAGTAGCATGTCATCGTCGTCGTGGGATCCGCCTCCGGATTGGGGGCGAAAAATTGATTTTATCTCTTGAGGAAAATCCCAGGTGTGGGACAAGCTTCTCTGGAGCTTTGGAGAGGGAGAAAAGAGAATGAAGGGATGAGAAATTCGTATGAAGGGGGTCTCCTTTTATAGTTGCAAGGAGTGGGGGCATTTTGGTCATTACAATTTGAAAAACATTAATTTAGGACCTTTAGTGACATATAAATCCATCACTAAAGGCCTAAATGTGGCCTTCGTGTGCACACGTCGCGCGCCTCCTCACCTCCGCATCGCGCAATGCACGCACACGTCCGCACACTTACAGCCATCCGATCAAGAGATCGGGTGGCTTAAACAATCCCCCCTCGCACTGTGCGCCCGCGTATGATCTCGCGTCAGCGCCGCGCGTCTGATTGCGTGTGGGCGCTATTGGCCGCTCAACGCCGCACGATCTCCATCGCACAGCTCCGCTCACCAGCACATCGACTCACCCACTCTCCAATTTGAGGCACCTACGGCTTCGAACATGCATCTTCTCTTCTCGAATAGCGTGCTCGACCAACTCGCTGCGGGTGCTCTTGTGTCGCACTCTTGTTTTGTGTGCGCGGCTTCGCGACCATTGGATGAGCATCCAACAGTTGAGATCAAGTGGGCGGGTGAAGAGGGAAAGGCAACTGCGGTTCCTTGGGGCCGGTTGGGCGACTGAGATGGCACCACGTGGCGCCATCTTGGCCGTCCATCTTCTGAGTATTGTGGATGGTGCCACGGGTGTCCGATTGAATCGATTTTCACGCCGTTAGGCTGCGATCGTTGATCCGAATTCATCCGTGTGGTCGGATTTGTCATCTAAGGGGTGAATTAACACCATCTTGGCCCTTGATCTTTAGGGTTCCTTGGTCTCTATCTGGTGCTACAGATGTCTGATTAGGGCAATCTTGGAGTCATTGAACTCCAATCGTCACCCTGATCAGATCCGTACAGTTGGATCTTTGATCTGAGGCCCTGATAAAAATTCGCCCCGTCCTTGACCATAGAAAGGAGACAATAACTGTACAATTTATACACTTTGATCTAAATGCATGATTATGCATGTTATGCACTATTTACAATGTATGATGCTAATGTGATACTAAGAACATGGATTAATAGATATTTTAGGTTAATCAGATGTATGCACATCACATCCCCATGCCTATCTTTTGCTAGTCCCTAGCAAAAACTGCATGCTATTTATAAAAGAATTAGGTCGAATTACTTGAGCATAAGTTATTTTCAATAGTTAGAAATCTTTTTACTCAGGATCTAAACTTTCAAAGACACAACAGCATCCGGGTATCTACCAAAATGAAAACCGCCTTAAGCCCTCACCTTATTCAAAGAAAATTTTCTTTTTCTCTTTTTCTTCTTTTCTAATTTTGTTGGATTTTTGAGTTTAGGGTTAAAGAGTGGCTTTCTACGACCATTCAACCCACCCAAGAATTGATGAGAATCCTAAGCTCTAAGCATCTTATTAAGAATGTGATAGACTCATTGATCGGCAATTAGAATGGACTTCGGGTGTCTATGCCTCTAGGTGACCTTAAAAACAGAGTTCTGCCGAAAGGTGTATCTTTATGAATGGTAGCTTTCTCCCTACTTTTATTTTTATGGGGTCAACACAAGGGTGAATCCAGTGTATATCTCCCTAGTTTATTCTACTTCTCTGCTTCTTCCTAAGTGTTTTGGGAATTTTCAGTGCACTTCTTGAGCTGGGTTCTAGACATTCGGTCGATGAGCTGTTACGACCGACAAATTACCAGCCATACTCGTGCGGCAAAGTGTAGCTTATTTCTTTTGTTTTCTTTTCTTATTTTCTCCTTTTCTTTTTTCCTTTTTTTTTTAAGTAGGTAGCTTCCCTGGTCTAAGATTTACCTAAAGACAGCAAGAGAATGGTCGAGTGACTGGGCACTGGATAACCTACCTATGGGCTGTTACCCACGATAAGTTGCCAGCCATATCACCCTAGAAGGTTTATTAGCTACCCAATTTCCGTTAAAACTGCCGATCAACAAGTCAGTGAAAAGATAGTGTGTAGATGCTTTAGACTTGAAGTTCTCTCAAATCAGAGGGTTAGTTGATAAGTCATGTACTTATCACCCAAACATATTTAATCAAATTAAAATAGACTTAAGATGGTGAGGACTCAAAAAATAAATCCACATTTTAGTGGATACACGGGCTGATTAAGCCCAAAGACCTAAAGGGTCTTTGTGTTTAAATCCTAATGCAATATTTCCTAAGATTGAAAAGTCCTAATGTCCAAATATTCCTTCCTAATTCAATTTTTTTTTTAATGTATAAATAAGAAGAGAAATAGAATTTACAAGAATTTCACAAAGCTGACAAAATGATTCAAAAATGAATCCACCCCCCCATGCCTAGCTGATGCAATGTCCACATTGCAAAAAGAGACATGAAAAGAAGGGTAGAGTACAGAAGATATCACCTGAATATGAAGCTCAAGTCAGCACTGAGTCATATGTACAACTGCTGAGTTTAATGCCGACAACTAGGCGAAGTCCAGCCAAAGAAGTCACAACATGGCTAGAACAACCGTGTCTGAGACGGGTTCTGGAAGAGTACGGTCAATAATAGGCTTTAGATGTTGACCATTGACTTTAAATGAATTATCCATCTTCGAGACAGAGATTTGAATAGCTTCGTTTGGAAAAATCTGGTCGATAATGAATGGACCGTTCCATTTTGATCTAAGTTTGCCGGGAAAGAGCTTATGTCGAGAATCAAATAACTAGACCTTCTGATTCAGCTTAAAGCTCTTGCGGGAAATCAATTGGTCATGTAGAGCATTATTCCGAGCCTTGTAGATCTTGGCATTCTCATATGCATCATTTCTAAGCTCCTCCAACTCAGATAGTTGGAGTTTCCTGGTCTTCCCTGCTAAACTCAGATCTAGATTGCATTGCTTGATTGCCTAGAATGCCCTATGTTCAATCTCTACAAGTAAATGGCATGCCTTTCCATACACCAGACAAAATAAAGACATGACGATGGGCATTTTATATGCCATACAGTAGGCCCAAAGAGCGTCCTCAAGCTTTTGAGTCCAGTCTTTACGATCAGGCCTAACCATTTTCTACAGAATATTCTTGATCTCCCGATTGGAGATCTCAGCCTATCCATTTGTCTGGGGATGGTAAGGTGTGGAGATTCGATGATTAACCCTGTATTTAGCTAGCAAATTATGGAACTGGGCATTAGTGAAATGAGTGCCACCATCACTGATGATGGCCCTTGGAATCCCGAACTTGCTGAAGATGTTCTTGACAAAATCGATGACCACCTTGTGGTCATTGGTTTGTGTGGGAATCACCTCAATCCATTTGGACACGTAATCAACATCAACGAGAATGTACTGATATCCAAATGAAGGGAGAAAGGGTCCCATGAAATCAATGCCCCAAACGTCGAAGATTTCGACAGGAAGAATTGGGTTTAGGGGCATCATATCTCTCTTAGTTATGCTCCCAAGTGCCTGACATCGAGAACACGACCTTGAGAAATCCTGGTCATCCTTGAATAAAGATGGCCAATAGAATCCAGATTGCAAAATTTTTGCAGCCATCTTTTTCCCGAAGAAGTGTCCACACGCAGATGCATGGCAGAACTCGAGTATAGTGTTGAATTTGTTCTCTAGAACACATCGGCGAATAATCTGAACAAAGTTGATAACGTACAATTCAGGGCCCTCCCAAAAGTAATATTTGGCCTTAGATTTGAGTCTATCCCATTGTTGCTTGGTCCAATCCTGGGGGATTTGACCAACGGCCAAATAATTAACAATGTCAGCAAACCACAGGGTTTGGACACCTAAAACTGTAAGGATGGTTTCATCCGGAAAAGTATCAGCAATCGGGATGTCCAGATGAGAAGATTCACTCAGAAGTCTCGACAAATGATCCGCCACCACATTTTGTACCCTGGATTTATCCTTAATTTCAAGATTAAATTCTTGAAGCAGAAGAATCCAAGGAATAAGTCAGGGTTCGGCATCCTTTTTGGCCAAGAGATGTCTCAAGGTAGAGTGGTCGATATAAATAATAACATGAGACCCTAAGAAATAAGCCCTGAATTTCTCCAAAGCAAATACTATGGCTAGTAATTCCTTCTCAGTAGCAGTGAAATTCCTCTGGGCCTCATCTAGAGTTTTACTAGAGTAGTAGATGACAGAGGGCTTCCTATCAACTTTCTGACCCAAAATAGCCCTGACTGCGTAATCAGAAGCGTCGGTCATGATCTCAAAACGGTTGTCCAAACTGGTGGTTGCAGCACCGAAGCACAAGTGACTGCCATTTTAAGAAAATCAAATGCCTTATGGCATGATTCGTCGAAATCAAACGGTGTTTCTTTGGAGAGAAGATTACTCAAAGGATGAGCAACCTTCGAGAAGTCCTTGATGAATCTTCTGTAGAATCCCACATGACCAAGAAGTGATCGAATTTGTTTAACAGATGTGGGAGGAGGAAGTTTAGCAATAACATCAACCTTAGCTTTATCCACTTCAATTCCCCATTCAGAGATTACATGACCTAAGACGATGCCTTCTTGTGTCATGAAATGACTCTTTTCCCAGCTAAGGACCAATCTTATTTTGATGCATCGTTTAAGAATCATTTCAAGATTAGCTAGACAAAGGTAAAACGATTCTCCAAAAATAGAGAAATCGTCAATGAAGACTTCCATAAACTCTCCCACCATGTCAAAGAATATGGCTAACATACACCTTTGAAAAGTCATAGGTGCATTGCATAAACAGAATGGCATCCTACGGAAAGCAAAGGTTCCATAGGGACAGGTGAAAGTAGTTTTTTCCTGATCCTCGGGATGGATAGGAACTTGATTGTATCCCAAGTAGCCATCAAGAAAACAAAAGCACTTCTATCTAGCTAATCTTTCCAAGATTTGATCAATGAAAGGCAAAGGGAAATGATCCTTTTTTGTGGCTGTGTTCAGCTTCTTGTAATCAATACAAACCCTCCAAGAGGAAGCTGAATGAGTTGTGATAGATTCTCCTTTCTCATTAGTCACATTGGTAATCTCGACTTTCTTGGGAACAATCTACACG
This sequence comes from Thalassia testudinum, assembly GCA_037157565.1. NCBI lineage: Eukaryota > Viridiplantae > Streptophyta > Magnoliopsida > Alismatales > Hydrocharitaceae > Thalassia > Thalassia testudinum. Next base: position 48,408,442 of record JAZHRO010000057.1, read on the forward strand.
AGACTTACCCAGGGACTATCAGAGATCGGATAAATGATTCCTGCATCGAACAACTTAATAATCTCCTTCTTGACCACTTCTCGCATATTTGGATTTAATCTCCTCTGCATCTAGTGAGAAGGGCAGGATCCATCTTCCAAAAATATTCTATGATTGCAGTAAGATGGCTCGATCCCCCTAAGGTCATGAATGGTCCAACCAATTGCCTCCTTGTGTTCCTTCAGGACCTTAATCAATTTAATCTCCTACTCCTTTGTTAATTTAGCACTGATAATTGCAGGGAACGTCTTGTGTGGTCCTAAAAACTGATGTTTCAAATTCTCAGGCAATGGTTTCAGTTCAAGGTAGGCCAGGTTGATGATGGAAGGCAAGGAAGATGCTAATGACTCATCAAGAGGAAGAGGTTGAGAGTGAAAAAATTAATAACCTCTTCAGAAGATGGCAAGTCTTCCCTAGAGGGTGCAAGTTCAATTCATCATCAAAGGAGGAACTTTCAATTGCAGAAACCATCATACAAGTTTCAATATTCACATTATCATCCTCACGTTCCTCAATAAATCCACAATCCTCAAATTTATTAATCACCTTAAAAATATCCAATTTCATTCGTTGATCCCCAAAGGTAATTTCCATGCTACCGCTTTAACAATTAATGTTGGCCTTAGCGGTATCCAAGAACAACCGCCCCAGAATGATGAGCGTGTTCCTTAGATTTTCAGGTATATCCATGTCAAGGACAAGGAAATCTACAGGAAAACAGAAATACTTAACCTTAACAATAACATCATCAACAACGCCTCGCGGATTTGTGACCGAACGGTCCGCTAACTACAGCGTTACTGAAGTTGGCCAAAGTTCACCTAATCCAAACTTCTCATAAAGAGAAGTCGAAATTATGTTGATGGATGCACCCAGATCCAACAGTGCTCTATCAAAAGTGTAATCTCCGATGGCACATGAAATCAATGGAGCACCTCGATCTCTCTTTCTCTGTGGGAGGTGGTGCAGGATAACAGAACTAGCCTGCTCAGAGAGTACCACCTTCCTCAAAACAGATTCTCTTGAATTATGCTTCTGTGTACATAAATCCTTTAAAAATCTCACGTAAACCGGTATATGCTTGATAGCATTGAGGAGCAGGTGAAAGAGAGATCTTCGTTTTCAGTGAAAACTTTAACATAAAATGATGTGTCGTTGTATGTAATCGCGTGGTAGAAAATCGCTTTTCAAAACATTTTAATTTTCAAAACTAACCATGAAGAGTTAGGTCATCTTCATAGGGAGGAATTAGCCTATTTAAACTAGTGCGTTGTGCTTTGTTTATTCGGGAATCTCAATGTGTATGCATACTAACTGGCGTACGTGTTTTCATCATGATTTCTTGCTTCAAATAATTAATCAAGAATGCAGGTGTGCATATGCAAAATCACCACTATATAATATCATGTAAACTAATGATCTTGATACTGGCAAACCCCGTAAATACTAATTTCTAGAATATAGCTTGTTCACCATAATATATATGACATCCATTAAATCGTTCATGAGAGATATGCATATGCAAGCAATTTTGATTAAATAGAACGATGGCTATGCAAATTCACCTCAATAATTTAATTCATTAAATAAGGGAATAGTGTCCCCTGCAATGGCACGGATGGTAAATTTTAATTGGAGGAGAAGTAGAGGATTTCTCCTCTCTCCTCCTCGTGTGAAGGAGCAGGCGTGGCTGGCTACAAGAGTCGTTGGAGGATCTGGGTCGAAGGAGAGGAACACTCCGGTGGTGGTGCGGTGGCGAGTGGTCATCGGAGGTCGCCGGTGAACGAGGAAGATGGTGTCGGTGATGGGTCTTAAGGAGGCTGTGCACAGGTGTTGGCTGGTGGCGTGAAGCGGAGGGGAGCAACGGTGGAGCGAGGGTGTCTCAACAGTGGTGTCTGCGATGAGAACGAAGACTGGAGGGGGTAGCACGGTGTGGGGCAGGCCGGTGCCTGATGGGTTCTTTAGGTGGAGTTGTAGGTAGCCTGTTGGGAGGAAGAAGATGAAGATGGCTACTGGTGGAACGCGCATGCATGCACACGCGACGAGCGTGGGCACACTGGCTTGAGCATGGGCGAGTGACGCAGTGCTTGCGGCTGGCTGCATAGGGTGGCTGCGCGTGCACGGCTGTGGTTGCCTTGGGCTCTTCCTACCAGTGGAGAAGAAGAAGATGCACAAGCAGGCTGGGCGGTGGCGTGTGAGCATGCACACAGTGCACGCCGGGCTGGTTGTGCACGCCTTAGGCTGCGCACGCACGCGGCTGGAACACGGCTGGAGAGTGGGGTCTGCTGTGTGCGCACACAGGTTGGAGATGGTGTACTGCGCGGTGAGAGCAGTGAGAGGCTAGCGGTGCGTGGTGTGCTGCACGCTGTGAGGGGGTTTGCGGTGGTGGCCACACGCTGTCACCATGCAACCATCGAAAGGACAAAGGCGGGAGGCAAGTGCGCAGAGACCACGGTGCTCGCTGAAGTCCACAGTGCATGCCTCCTTCACGGTGGTTGAGATGGAGGATAGTTCCCCGCCAGGGGGAAGGTGGATGATGAAGATCTTATCCTTAGTGGACGTAGCTTCTTTTTAAACAAAAATCTCCTCCTTTTCCTTCTACCGCAAGTATCTCCAACTACTCGCGACGATCGCGAGTGGTTGGAACAGCAGATAAGCACGGTGGTTTCTTCTTCAGACATCTAACTAGAGCATCAAATGTCTTAAAAAAATGTAATGCCGTGAATTTGTGATAGCAGTTCCAGACGTCCAATCCAAGTCCAAGATGTCTTATAGAAGTAAAAATGAGCACCTAATTCTTGTACCTAGCCTGCATTCATCAAATAAATTATATTATCATAACATATGTTATTAAATGTAAAATTGAAGCATAAAATTAAATGCAGGCCAAGGTGAATTGCCATATAACTCCTAATTAATTAACAACTAAGGATAAATAATTAAATAGTACTTAGTCTAAATAATAGTCCACAAATTTGGACTTATCAGCGGGATATTTATCTCAACATTCTTGAAAATATTCAGAAGCTCCTCATTACTATCAACAGACTTCTTTGATCTGATCAAGGCTTCAGGAAAATGAACATGAGCCGGATCTTTGGAATCAGGTTCCTGAGCCTTGATTTCTTCTCCAGAGTTCTCCTTTCTCCCCTCAGGTTCTTCAAGATTCGGTAAATCAGAACAGTGTGGTTGTGGATCCTGAGTGTGTTTACCACTCCTCAAGGTAGCAGAATTTGTGGATGCATACGAGTTTGGGTCTTGGGGAGGGTTAGGAAAGATTGGAGGGGCTTCATTAGCCAAGAATTGTTGATTTGCAGAAGAAGAAAAGGAAGGACCCTGCTCAACCACCTGAGCATGTGCGTGTGGGTCCCTCTGATTTCTATACCCATGGGCTTGATTGCCTGGATTCAGGATATTGCGGGTTGGGTATGGGTTGGGATGGTAGAGATCCAGGTTGACGAGAGTTAGCTATCTGCTTGTTTTGCAAGTTGTCCAGCGAGGTTTTCATTTGTTGCATGAGCTAGACTATGGATCCTTGCATCTCTACCATTTGTCGATTCAAATTAGCCTGCCCTATGGGTTGACGGGCATTCCAAGCTGGCTGATTAACCTGATTCGGGGGCAACTGAGTATAAACATGACCTTGACCCATTGGTCATTGCGAAGCATAGTTGCTAGGTCAGAGTTGGGTTTGCTGCATTGGGTTTTTCCAGGAGAAGTTAGGGTGGTTGCTCCAACTCGGATTATAAGCATTGGAGTAGAGGTTGGATCTAACATTCTCCTGTACAACATAAACATCCTCATAGGGTGAGGATGGAGAGAAAGAAAGGGAAGGATTAGAGAAACTGGGTCAAAGGCCCTAGTTTGGAACCCGTGGGGTTCCAAATAATGCTAGCTCATAGGTTGAGCCACATCAAGTTGATTCAAGAACTCTCGTCCAGAAGGAGCTTGCGATGAATGGAATCTCAAATTCTGGGATTTAGTGGATCGAGAGTTGTTCATTGAATTTCCAGCCATCCACTCTTCCATTCTCTTAGCAACCAAGTCCACCTTATCAAGTTTATTACAAATCAATTCCATATCGAATGAATGAGAGTCGTGGACTTCATTAACATTCGATCTAGGTTGCTAGGGCCAGTTAAAAGTATCCATGGAGGCATGATTGATTGAATTCTCGCTCATTTCCTCAAATAAATCATGCGCACTATCTGCATCTTTGTTGAGGAAATTGTCTCCGCAAGAAGCATCCACGTGATTTCTGAGTTGCTCAGTCAACCTGTGGTAGAAGATTTGCACGAATTCGGCACCTCGTGGTGTGGACACCTCCACAATAGGTCCTAGAATCGCTCCTAGGCCACATGGAACTGCTCCCCCTACCACTACGTAAAGGTAGTGATTACCCGTCTCAAAGCATTGGTACATCCGACAGGGAAGAATTTCTTTAGAAAGGCCGATTTCAACTCATTCCAAGGTGCAATTGGTCTTCCTATAGTCCTGTACCAATGAGTGGCTTTATCCCCAAGAGAGTAGGGGAAGAGCCCCATGATCATTTGCTCTTCATTCACATTTCACGCCTTGGTGGTCTGGACCAAAGTGGTCAAGTCCTCCAAATGCTAAAACAGGTCTTCAGAGCCAAGCCCATGGTAATGTTTGATCAGGCTTAACACCTGGGGCTTGATTTCTACATCTCCGACAGGAATCTGGACACCGGGACGTTCCCCATAATTTGAAGGATCATAAAAATCCCTCAAGGGCTAAGTGCCCTACATTCTCTAGAACTATCCTTGCATTCTCTACATTTGTTCCAGCTGCCTTCGAAATTCCTCCTATGGATCCTGGGGTAGAGGAGGCTGTTGATCGACCATGGGATCAATTTGGCCAAAATCCAATCTATGCCTCCTAGAATACTCTAGTGGTCCTTCCAATTGGGGATTCAATGACTTTCTTCCTAGCATAAACTAGGAAAAGGTCGGAAGGACTAGGGATAAAGACCCTGCAGCACAACAAAACAAGTCTGTCCTTAGGTGGGGTAGCCTAAGGATCTACAGACTCCCAGAACTTGCCTTAAGATTATAAATGATTTACTCAACTTGTGTCTGCTCAATCCAACTAGTTAGAAGGAGGGACTGGGGAGATGGTTCTTCCTTCGGCTTGCGCCTCCAATTCCTAATGTACCCCCCAGCTGCAGTCGTTTGACACTACTCCCCTAGCTAGACATCAGATTAATCAGTACAAGTAGGTTAATCATAAGCAATCTTAGACTAGGCCCCGAAGAGCAAATCAGTCCTAAGACCAACATCTAATCGATTTTATTGAGGCCTGGTATTGTAGTGCTTATGGAATGTGATGGGCCCTTAAAATGGGTTGTGTCCTTAATGATTGATTATGTGTAGGTGCGTGCACAACCAGGGTTTTCAAGCAAGATTATTTGTGATGCATAGATTTTATTGTTCAAATCTTGCTTAAGTAGCTTTTAGGGTTTAGAATTAGGTTGATTTCAATCAAGTTTGAGGCAAACCAAGTTTTCAAGCATGGGTGAAGATTGCTTTCCTTTAAAATCAGAAATAAAGTGGAGTGCCTGGTATGAACCTAGATTGAAAACCCTAAGAGGAAGCTACTTGATGAGTCGATTTTAGGTTGAGTGGTACGGCCCAAACAACTCAAACAATTGGCCACAACTGCACCACTAGGTTAGGCACACAGAAATAGTTAACCTCGAATGATTTCTACTCTTTTATGTGTTGATTTGTGTGTACTGGTTCCACAAATCAGAATCTAGTTGAGTAGAAGAAAATCAAGTAGGTTAAGTGCCTTGAATGTGGGTGTATGTTGTGTGTATGTTGAAAATTACCACACAAAATTATCATTTTGTTTTTTTTTATATAAGCGGGGGTGAAATGTGAATGTGAGTGGAAATTCAAACAACCAAACTAATCCTAATATTTATGCAAACACCTAAGTTAATTGGAATTTGAATTTAATGTGACAAATGAAATCTATGGTGGGGGAAGAATGAGGAGCACTTACAGTCGTCTTCAACTACACTTTACTCCGATCTACCGCTTGACGATTCCTTGATAGAGGTTTCTACAAAACAACAGACACAAGAGAAAGCAAGTTAGAAGATAGTAAAGTGCGTGAAATGCAAAAAGAAGATCAGAAAATCATTGCCTCCCCAGCAATGGTGCCAAAATGTTGAAATGTCGGAGGACTACGCTATCGGATTTGGTTTTAAAAACCTGTCGTTGTAGTTTGAATAGCGAAGAACTCGGGTTTAACAAATAAAATTTATACTGGAATAGAAATCCCGGGTCAAACTCAGGGAGGCTACGTTGATCAAAATTCGCAACTATATTTTTTTGTTTTTGTTTAAAGAGAAGAGTAATTACAATGCAATGGAATCAATATAAACAATCAGAGAAAGAGAGAGAGAGAGAGAGAGAAAACATCCACTTGAAGTTGCAAAATGTTTGTACATCTAAGAAAGTGAGAAATTACACTAGAAAGTAGGAAAACTATTACAACTAGAAAGTAGAAAAATTCTACTCTAGAAAGCTAGAAAAAAGAATGGGAGAGAGAAGTTATCCTCCTCGACGATCACTTGGAGGACGAGTCGGATGAGACAATGCCTGGAAGACGAGGAACGGAGCAGGAGGAAGGAGATCGAGGCAAGAGGAACAGGAACGAGACAACACGTCATCGTCGTCGCAGGATCCGCTTCTAGAATGGGGGCAAAAAATTGATTTTATCTCTTGAGGAGCATCCCGGCTGTGCAACAAGCTTCTCTTAAGCTTTAGAGAGGGAGAGAAGAGAAGGAAGGGATGAGAAATTTGTATGGAGGGGGTCTCCTTTTATAGTTACAAGGAGTGGGGGCATTTTGGTTAGTACGATTTGAAAAACATTAATTCAGGACCTTTAGTGATGGATAAATCCGTCACTAAAGGCCTGTACATGGCCTTCGTGTGCTTGCGCTGCACGCTTCCTCGCCTCCGCGTCGTGCAATGCATGTGCACGTCCGCACACTTACAGCCGTTCGATCAAGAGATCGGACGGATTAAACAATCCCCGCATGCGCCGCACGTCGCGTATGATCTCATGTCAGCGCCGCGTGTCGGATTGTGCGTGGGAGCTATCGACCGCTCAACACCGCACAATCTCCATCGCACCGCTCCGCTCGCCCGCTCTCCAATTTGAGGCATCTATGGCTTCAAACACGTGTCTTCTCTTCTCGCATAGCATGCTCGACCAACTCGCTGCGTGCGCTTTTGTGTCACATGCTTGTTTTGTGTGCGTGGCTTTGCGACCGTTGGATGAGCATCCAACGATCGAGATCAAGCGGGCAGGTGAAGAAGGAAAGGTAGCTATGATTCCTTGGGGCCAATTGGGTGGCTAAGATGGGCCACACGGCACCATCTTGGCCATCCATCTTCTGAGTATTGTGGATGATGCCACGGGTGTCGGATTAGAATGATTTTCATATCGTTAGGCTGCGATCGTAAATCCGAATCCATCCGTGTGGTCGGATTTGTCGTCTGAGGTGTGGATTAATACCATATTGGCACTTGATCTTTAGGGTTCCTCGATCTCTATCTGGTGCTACGGATGTCTGATTAGGGCGATCTTGGAGTCATTAAACTCCAATAGTCGCCCTGATCAGATCCGTATAGTTGGATCTTTGATCCGATGCCTTGATAAAAAGTCACCCTATCCCTGACCATAAAAAGGAGACAATTATTGTACAATTTATACACTTTGATCTAAATGCATGATTATGCATGTTATGCACTATTTACAATGTATGATGCTAATGTGACACTAAGACCATGCATTAATAGACATTTTAGGTTAATCAGATGTATGCACATCAAGAACCAAGGTTGTTGTGGATCCCCAACCCAGATGGAATATGATCCAACTTATATACAGACTGATATGCCTGATCTTGAGATGAGTTGGGAGGATCCAATTGCAGGTGTTCCCGATTTCGAGCCAGCCCTAGACGTACAAGAACCTGGTTTAACTAGCTTTAAAGTCCCAGACACCTGTAATGATGATCTTAAAACAGAATTCCTCGAGAATGTAAATCCTGAGCCTTATCCTGTTAAGGTAATTTTCGAGGATGATTCTGACATCCCAATAGAGCCCAGCCTAGATTTTAGTTATCCAAACCCTACCTTAAACCTAGAATCTGGATTCAAGCCTATTTAGGATAATTATGAGGCCCCATGTGATGAGACTCATATTTTCAAGTTGAACTACAATTCTGGACCTATGTTTGATGACTACACCTCTCCAGACTCCTTCGAGATACAAATTGATTTGTTAGAAACCGAGGAGCTGGAAGAGTTGAGATTCGATTGGGTCTCTCCTAGGAAGCAAGAACCCGAACCCATGCCTAATAAGGACACCTTTTTGAGTTCGGATTCTGAATTTAGGTTAGATCCAAGTCAGGTTGCTGCTTCTCCATATCTCAATCCATTCTGTGGTGGAACATTCGATCTGGAATCAGGTTTAGGACACGATCTTCGCAAATTCTCCGATGATTTCGAATCTTACTATGATTTCAAAGAACCTTTGTTTCCTGACGACTATGAGTCAATCTATGACACCAATATCTATGATCCATTCTTCGACTCTGACTCTAAGGCCCCTAATCCCAAGATCATTGATTCAAAATTAGGTTCCATTGAGTTGGAATCATTCCTTTATGATCTATAGGATTCAGAAACTACAAATGCCAAGAGTGTATGCAATCTAAAGTTTGAATCTTTTCTTGACTCCAATTTTCATGATCCTATAAGCACTCTCCAGGCATTTATATTTGATTTTGATGGTGTCTATGAGGACTCTCTAGATACACCTACCTTTGAACCTTTTCTAGAAGAGCCCTCACATATAGTTTTCTTTGAAGCTACCTCTTCTACAGTACATATAGAACCTTCTCGAATCCGATCCCAACCCCAACCCACAATCGAAATCAACTTCTACTCTGATTCTCCTCTCGATGATCCAATTGCATATGATTCCTCTCCACATTTTGATTGGGATTCAGACTTTGATTAGACTACTAATCACATCCCATCCTTCTCTGATCACTCTCGTAGGGATTTAACATCCTCCACTAATCAATTCTCTTTTGAGGATCCCTACTCTGACCAGACTGATCCAATTCAGCCAAACCCACGATTCACACTGCCATATCTTTTTGAGTCACAAAGTATCTGGTGGGCACCATATCTCTTGATCCACATCCATCAACCCACAAAACTAATTGGGTTTGGGCTGTATTATCAGCCTGTTGATCTAAACAAGCACTTGGTTGGACAGACCAGGCTATTGATCAAGGTGCTTATTCTAAAAAAATTATCTGATTTGACCACTCCTTCTCCATGATCATTTTCTACTTGGCTGAAGGCATTGAATTTAGCGCTTAACGGGAGGCAACTCATCATTTCAAAAACTCGAGACCCTTCTGATTATCTTTTTGAGCTTCACATCTACTATACTTTGAGTTCAATTTTAGAGCAGTAGACTCCACCTCTAGTACTCGTGCCAGAGCTTGAAATCGTCTGCAACAATCATCCCGACTAGTTTGCCCACCTTTTTATCCTATTCTAATCCTTGAACCAAATTGATTTCATCCCCTCTGGTTTACAATGACAATGCAAAACTTAGGCATGGGGGGGTGTTAAAGTGCAAATACATAAAAATTCAAATTTTTGAAGGGTTCTCACAAAAATTTTACATATTCCAAAAAAACCAAAAAAATTGAAAAAATAGAAAAAAGGAGAAAGGGGAGGAAATTTTGTAAGATTAATTGCATATCATTTGGAGGAAAAGAGGAGGTGATTTTAAATGCTAAAAAGGAGCAACAATTTGAAACACAAAGGTGATGGTCATTAGTAAAAAGATTATGAAATCTACTTAAGTTCTAAACCAAATAGAAAGAAAAAAATTAAGTGATGGGAACACCATCATGAGTCCTAACTAGCTCATTTTGACCTAGAAAAGAGAACAAAAGCTCTAACATAACCTAGAGAAGGGCCTAATTCAGGAAATAACTATTCTGAGAAAAAAAATAAGAAACAAAGGGTAAAACTGCAATTTTACCATTGTAGTGCATCAATGGGATTTCTCAGGGGCTAAACATAGGTGAATTGGTCTTAACAAGATGAAAAGTAGGATGGTTCAATCAGAAAAGGGTTATTGTGAGATCTGAGAATTAAATGATATCCTCTAACCCTAAACCAAACCCACTTAATTTAGCAAGGTTTGGGTCTGGATAAAAATCAACTAAACCCTCTAAAATTCATGGAAAAATATCCCCTAGGGTTTAGAACCTTTAAATTGGCCTTTGGAACCTATTTTGACCTAAATAGGGGTCCTAGCTAATTATTTGACCTAATTTGGGTTTTTGTGCAAAATATCTAGTAAAACATGATTAAACCAAAAATCCAACTTCACTATTGGAATCCTTAGGTCCAAATTAGGTTTGTACCAAAATTTGGACTTAAGGGGAGGTCACCTTGACCTACTTTACAAAATAGTCCACCCAATTACATTTAGACCCCTAGCTTTTGAAAACCATTGCGGAGACCCCCCTATCTTCCTCGCCACTCCTTGCAATCAGGTCCCTCCGCCATTACAGCAGAGGAGTCCTACTCCGGTGAGGATTCGAGGATGATTTCTCTCAAATCCCTCAGAGACTCCCTCTTAGATTTGAAAGGGAGATTCTCTGTGGAATTCTCGATCTGATAAGCACAATTCCAAGCCCTAGTTGTCACCCAATCTCTCATGCGAACGCATGAGAGATTTGGGTCTCTCGAATTTCCTACTCCGGCAAGGATACTTGTGCTCGGAAGCTTTCCTTCCAAGCACAAGGACCTCTGCCAGTGCCTATAACAGAAGCCCTAAATCTAACCGCTCAATTTCAGCTTGGTTTGGCTGGAGAACAACCTCCAATTTCTTCTCTTCTCCTTCGGCCAAGTGTCCAACGAGCTCCAGCGACGTCTCCTCCCTCTTCTCGTCACTCTACCGCAATACCAATGGTAGAGACATCTTCGCTGCCTTCTTCCACGTCATGCCGTACCTGCACTGGCGCCCAATACCCCTTCGTCGTCGTCGTCACCCCTCTACTAGATCCTTTGTCTCCTGCGGTGGCAGGTACGTGCCAACCACCTTCCTATCTCCCTTCATCAATTAAGTAGGTTAGATCTCTTCCCCTCTCTCCTCTCTGTATTTCCCCCTTTCTTATTTCTGTCTTCGACCCTTGACAACCGCAAACCACCACCATCTTCTCCACCTCCAGCAGACCACCGGCGAGGTGTCTTCGTCACCTCCACACACCCATCCACCTCGCCAGACCCCTCAGAAGCACCGCCACCTTCCACTGACCATTATCCCCATCTCCATCGACCACCATAACCTCCACAAACACCCCCTGACCACACCCATCCCCACGATCACAGACTGACCTAGGCACACATGCCTAGGCCACCCTGCGATGAGCCACCTACCGCAGCACCTTCGCCGTGCCACGACGAAGCTTCCTATGTGGTTTAATGAGGCCGCAAGGCCGTACTGTTTGAACGCAGGATTAGGCCTCCACCGCCATTAGCGTTGCTGGGAAGCTTGCTTGCAAGCTTCAACCCAGGTGTCAGGCCCCAGGCATACTGGTCCAGGTGATGCGAAGTTGTCTCACACACACATCCAGCCAGTGAGTGGCTTTGAGAGAGAACTGCAGCTGCGGCAATTGAGCAAGCATCCTCCCGTGGGTGCAAGCGAAAAAGTCCCACCTCGGAAAGCTTCAAGCGTCGTGAGTGATATAAGTGGAATTTGTGTTTTAGCCTGATTGCCTCCAATCACAGGGTGAGGTCCCCTCGCCCACTTACCCGCCTCGTCCGTGACCCACACTCCGTGGACCTGGCTTGTCTGACCCGTTTACCCTACACTCCTCGTGCACCACCCACGCCGGTGCGCCTGGACCCAGGTGCGCTTGACCCAACTCGAATACCCGATTGACTCTGGGAGAGCAGAACTAAGAGAGGAAAGAGAGAGAGCATACGCGGGAGAGGGTAGGGGTAGGTTTTGCACTTGTGTGAAGGGAAAGGAAGAAGGAAAGGAGGCTGAAGCTGAAGGAGCCGCAGAGGAGCTAAGGATCAGAGGATGCTAAGTAAGGAAGGAAGAAGTGGCATTGTAGCAGAGAAGGCACGGATGAAGAAAAGGCAAAGGCAAAGCTAAGGCAAGAAAGAAGGAAGAAGAAGGAAGGAGAAGGCACTGTAGCAGAGAAGGCAGAAGCAAAGAAAGAAGAAGAAGAGATGAAGGCCAAAATAGAAACAACAGAAGCCAAGAAGGAGAAGAGAAAGGAGGAACAGGAGAAGGAAATCAAAGAAGTCAGAGAAATTCTAAAAGCTAAAGAAGAAGGAAGCCATCGACCAAAGCTAAGGAAAAGAAGAAAGAAAGACAGGCAGAGAAGAAGAGAAGCTAAAGAGAAGGCTGAAGAAAGAGCCAAGAGAAGAAGAATCAAACATTTTTACCCAATTCTTCCCATTTTCTCTCTTTTGCTACATTTTATTATTCATAACTTCATGCTTTACATTCTAAATTAGATTTTGAGTAACTTTAAGTGTTCAGATTGCATTTATTATTGAGAATAGTATGAATTCCATTTGCTCCCTATGTTCGACCTCAGACTTAACATTCAAGTAATAAAATTCTTATTTGTTTTGAACGGTTTTTCGACTGTACTACAACGTGACTTGTTTAAAACCCGATCAAGTGTTATAAACATTTTGACGTCGTTGCCGGGGAGCAATGCGCAATTCATCACTAATCTCTGCATTATTTGTGATTATATTTGAACACTAACTTACCATATTTGTTTTACTGTGATTTTGCAAGGTATTTCATGAGAAGATCTCCCGCGTGAATTAGCCACTCTAGGGTAGGTAAATTCTCTCTTCTTCCCTAATCCATCTCCTAATCCTGGGAAGACAAAAAGGAAGCAATCAATTAGGAATCAATTGCCTTCTTTCTATAGTAATTACCATCTTTAAGTTAAAAGTTTCCTGATTTTGCAAAATTTTTCTGCAAATCTTATTGAAGTTGAAGCGATTTTTAGAGATCCTACCCCACAAGTTCCTGTGCCTATTAAGGATCACACTTAATTTTCGAATCTCTGCAGACTACACACTTCTTGTTTTAAGTCCAAAGAGAACTTTTTTTGAAAAGCAAAGAGGATTGAAAATAGAACCAAATTAAGGGTTTCTACAGTAGGGTTTTGGAGTGCTAGTTCATACATGCTTGCATAAAAGGAAACAAACCCACCCACATCAGTGTGCTACCCAAGCCCTTGATTGAAAAGATCTAAGCAAGACAAACCCTAAAATTGAGCTCTAAAATCACTTGAATCTTAAAAACCTTGGATCTAATAACCTGGGAGTCAAAACAGGGTGATTTATAGGTCATGACCTAGAATCACTCTGCCATCTTTAGGGTAGGTCAGGTGAAGTTGACCCCTTAGGTCAACCAACCTTGAAATTAGGTAACAAAATCAAAACATCTAAAGTTCAAGTGAAACCCTAAGCACCTTTGATCTTAAAAGTGGTGGACTTAAGAGGTCAAGGTCCCCATTCTGGTCTACCTGGAATCTCAGTGACAAGAGAGGTCGGGTGGGGGAAACCCTACAACCCATGGGGAAGCTCTACCGTGTAGGGGTCTTTGCGAGACTCTCCCTCTCTGGCTGCCCAGGTAATTCTCAGGTGGATGACTTTCTGATAAAGGGGTATCATCTACCCCAAACCTCCATAGTCATCCAAACATATTTGGGTGCCTTGATTGGGTCAAAAACACATCCAGTCCCTCATCCCTTCTCTTTTGAGCACATACATAAATTTTCAGTGGGACGCTCTATACAGATCTATGCACTTCACAACTTGATTCTACATCTTGATCCAAATTCTGATTCTACATCTTGATTCTACCATCTGATCCAAACATGCAGCCTAGTTACTTAGGATTACCATTCAAGAAACCTGAATCACAGAGATCCATGAGAGATAGGATGATTGAGGATGCCCTTGAATTCTATGAAATTGAATATAAAACCTCAACACCAATAGAAGGCATTCAGGTTAATGTACCAACAACCACAACCTTCATCATAAACTGTGCCCAAGTGTTATTAACAGAAGCCACAAAAGGATCAACCCGCGACATTCTCATCACAGGATATATTGAGATAGAGAAATTACACAACTTTGAATACCTTTAATGCATAACGAATCCTGTACTTTAGGAACAACACCAAGATGATCTTGAAAAACGAGAAGAGATGATGAGATTATTGAAACAAATTATCGATCAGAAATACCCGTACATGCCCTAAACAGATGATGAATCATCTTGGAATAGTATTGAGGATCAAACCAATTTCCCAAACTACGAGTTTGAAGTGCAGAGTTGTTGTGGATTCCCTACCCCGATAGAATACAACATGCCTAATATTGAAGTAGGTTGGGAAGTTCCAATTGCAGAAAAACACAATGTAGAGCCAACCCTAGACCATGGATCACCAAGCATAGAATTCCAAAACTCCTGCAATGATGAGATTAGCACTAAACCTCTCAACGGTGTAAATCCCGCCCCTTATTCTAATAAGGTGACCCTCGAAGGTTATTCGGACCTAGATTCTAGTGATTCAACCCACATCCTCAGCCTAGAATCTTGATCTGAAACTTATTGGGAAGATTACGAGGCCCCGTATGACGAAGATCAAATTTCAATGAAGAGTATGATTCTGGACCTCTATTTGATGAATATCCCTCTCCAACATTCTCAAAGAATCAGATCGATTTTTTGGAAGTCACACCAATTTACGATACAGAAATCGAGGAGTTGGACGAGTGGGGCTTTGATTGGGTCATTCCTACAAGCCTAAAACCAGAGCCTAAACTGAATAAGAACATCTTTTTGAGCTCAGAATCTACATATAGGACAGACCCCAGTCAGGCTGCTGAATTACATCATGTGACTTATTCTATGGTGGAACTCCTGATCTCGAATCTCAGTCAGAACTTGATTTTCGCAATATCTCCGATGATTTCGAATCTTACCATGATTTCAGAGAGACTTTGCTTCCTGAACACAACAAGCCAATCTATGACCTCAGCTCACATGATTCATTCTCCGACTCCAACTCTAAGGTCCCGATTCCTGAGATCACTGATTTAAGTTCAGGTTCCAGTGACATGGAATCATTTCTTTTCGATCCTCAGGAATCAAAACCAGAAAATGCGAAGAGTGACTGCAACCCAGAATTCGAATCTTTTCTCGACTCAAATTTCCATCATCCTATAGACACTCTTTAGGCATTCACTTTTGACTTTGAAAGCTACTATGAGGACTCTCTACATGAAACCACCTGTCACTACTTTCTAGAAGAGCCCTCATAGATAATTCTCATTGAAGCCACCTCTTCCATACATACAGAACCCATCAAAACCCATTTTCAACCTTGATCTGCAACCGAACTCAATTTCTATTCCGATTCCCCTCTTACTAAGCCATTTGCAGAAGATTCAACTCCACACATATACCGGGTTTCGGACATTGTTCATACTAAAAATCATGCTCCATCATTATCTGATCACCCCCGTAGGGTTTCCGAACCATTCACTGATTATTTTACAGATCCCTACTCTGACTAGGCTAATTCGACTCAACCTGAATTTACACTTCCACATCCATCAAAGCTCCATAGCATATGGTGGGTTCCACATCTCCTGATCTACATTTATCAACCCACCAGATTAATAGGGTTTGGGTTGTATCATCAGCCTGTTGATCTCAACAAGCACCTGGTTGGACCAACCAGGCTCTTAATCAAGGTGCTTGTTCTACAAAACTCTGCTGATTGACCACTCCCTCTCCATACCATTTCCCACTCGGCTAAAAGCGTTGAATTTAGCACTTAACGAGAGGCAGCCCATCATTCCAAACACCTGAGAACCATCTGATTATTCGTCTGTACTTCACGACTATTGCACCCGGAGTTCAGCCTTAGAACAGTCGAGCCCACCTCTGGTCCACGTACTAGCCTTAGAATAGTCATTCCTGACCCATTCACCCACCTGATAAATCCTGTTATAAGTCCCTGAACCCAACACTGTTTCACACCCTCCGTTTAACATGAGGACATTTCAAAATTTAGACATGGGGGGTGGTAAGGTGCAAACATACAGAAATCAAGAAAAGTCAGAAGGATTCTCACAAAAAATCACATATGTCAAAAATACCAAAAAAATAGAAAATTGTCAAAAGGAACAAAGGAACAAAAAAAAATTTGGAGGGAAGAAAATTTTGAAGTCATATAAACATGAGGAGGAAAAGAGCAAAATGACAAAAAGGGAGCACAAAATGAAAAAGAAAAAGAATAGTCATTAGTAAGAGATTAAGGGATTAACCAAAGTTCTAGACCACATCAAGGAAAAGAAAAAAATAGGAAAAAAAAGTGCTAAAGAGACACAAAAAGAGATTAGCAGGAACACTGATCTTAGGCCTTTTGGGCTAGACTCTTAGGCTTAAAAATTCAAGTATCCACTAAGATCTGGATAATCCTCAAGAGGTTGGAGAAAATGCGAGGCTTAAGTATTAGGACTAAGGCTTAGGGAGTATTCGGCCTCATTAACTGACCTTTGGTTTGCGGGACTTGATAACCTAAGCACCCCGATCCACACATAGTCTAGTTTAGTGCACATAACTATCAAAATCGCGTAAAAGCATTTAAATGTTCTGAAAAAAGGTTGAGTAGATTAGGAGCGGCCGATCAACACAAGTTGATTTGGACGAGTTCCTGACGCTGAGAGGCGGGAAATTACCCTCGAAGATGCGTAACAACATATCGTCTCCTCGGTGCTTGTCTCCTAGGATATTTACATATCCTACCGGGGGCACATAAGCACTCTGCTGGTTCAAATACCATGGGCGGCATTATCACAAAATGTTGATTGCCAGGGTCTGGATTTGGCTACGGAACACCATGGGCAGGATTATCTCAAAATCTCGAAAACCAGGGTTCTGGGGGTTGCCATGGGTGGTGCTATCATGAAGCATCGATTGCTAAGGACCTTTGAGGATTGATGATGGGGACGAGGAATCCGATACAGACTGTGTTGAGAAGCCAATCCGAAGTAAGAAATAAAAAGAAAAGAGAGAGAAAACACTCCAAGCAAATAAATCCTTTGTCTCTCTCTTACAAAAATGCACTACAAACTGAACCAAGACTAAAATATGTCTCAAGTACGGGTGCTTTAACCGCGGAGTCCAACGAACCTTAGGATAGTTCCTGCGGGCCTTAAAAACCTTCGTGAATGACCGAGGCTAGAGTTGGTCAGGTTCGGATCTTGGTTGGTACCTGAGTACCTCTAGGCCTACTGTCGGCATTCTAACCTAATCAAAAGGGAAAAGAAAAGCACTTATCATGAATTGTGAAAGAAACTCATGGTGTAGAACAGAAGTTAAAACCTTAAAATTTTGCTAAGGGACTAGCAAAAGCTAGGCATGGGGGTATGATGGGAACACCATCATGAGCCCAAACTAGCTAATTATGACCTAGAAAAGAGAACAAAAGCTCCTACATAACCTAGAGAAGGGCCTAATTCAAGGAATAACTATTCTGAGAAGAAAATAAGAAACAAAGGGTAAAATTGCAATTTTACCATTACAGTACATCAACGGGATTTCTCATGCGCTAAACATAGGTCAATTGGTCTTAACAAGATGAAAAGTGAGATGGTTCAATCAGAAAAGGGTTATTATGAGATCTGAGAATTAAATGACATCATGTAACACTAAAACAAACCTACTTAATTTAACAAGGTTTGGGTCTGGATAAAAATCAACTAAATGATCTAAAATTCATGGAAAAATATCCCCTAGGGTTTAGAACCTTCAAATTATCCTTTGGAACCAATTTTGACCAAAATAGGGGTCCTAGCTAATTATTTGCCCTAATTTGGGTTTTTGTGCAAAATATCCAATCAAACGTGATCAAATATAAAATCCAACTTCACCATTGGATTCCTTATGTCGAAATTAGGTTTTTACCAAAATTTAGACCTAAGGAGAGGTCACTTTGACCAACTTTACAAAATAGTCCACCTAATTGCATTTTGACCCCTAGCTTTTGAAAACAATTGTGGAGATCCCTTATCTTCCTCGCCACTCCATGCAATCAAGTCCCTCCACCATTACAGTGGAGGAGTCCTACTCCAGCGAGGATTCGAGGAGGATCTCTCGAATCCCTCAAAGACTCCCTCTCATATTTGAAAGGGAGATTCTCTGAGGAATTCCCGATCTGATGAGCGCAATTCCAAGCCCTAATTGTCACCCAATCTCTCATGCGAACGCATCAGACATTTGGGTCTCTTGAATTTCCTACTTCGGCAAGGATACTTGTGCTCGGAAGCTTTCCTTCCAAGCAAAAGGACCTCTTCCAGTGCCTATAAAAGAAGCCCTATATCCAGTCGCTCAATTTCAGCTTGGTTTGGCCGGAGAACAACGTCCAATTTCTTCTCTTCTCCTCCGGCCAAGCGTCCAGCGAGCTCCAGCAACATCTCCTCCCTCCTCTTGTCGCTCTACCACAATACTAGTGGTAGAGACATCTTCGTCACCTTCTTCCGCATCACACTGTACCTGCGCTAATGCCCAATACCCCTTCGTTGTCGTCGTCGCCCCTCTACTGGATCCTTCATCTCTGGCAGCAGCAGGTACGCACCAGCCACCTTCTTGTCTCCCTTCGTCCCTTAATTAGGTTAGATCTCTTCCCCTCTCTCCTCTCTATATTTCCCCCTTCTTTATTTCCATTTTCGACCCTCGACAACCGCAGACCACCACCATCTTCTCCACCTCCAGCAGACCACCAGCGAGGCGTCTCCGTTGCCTCCACACACCCATTTACCTCGCCTGACCCCTCAGAAGCGTTGCCACCTTCCACTGACCATTATCCCCATCTCCATCAACCGCCATAACCTCCACAAACTCCCCCCGACCACACCCATCACCACGGTGATTGCACCGCAAAAATACACCTGCAATTGTGCCATCTTGTGCTATTTCCTAGCATTACCAATGCATATTAGGTATCCATAGTCGCATTTGTAAAAATACACGCATGCATGCATTTAATTAAGAGGGGAGGAGAGTGAATAAATCGGCCTCGCAATTCACGTTTTCCTCAAGTGCTGTTTCGCAAAATTTCCATCTTCATTTTTTATTTCCTTTTGATTTTTGACTTTCTTCCTGCGGCTACAAAGCATGGCAACCTCTTCTTCTTTGCGCCATGTCCTGCTCTGCCATTCCATGCTCATGCTCTCCCTGCCAAGCCATGCACAACTAGGGCATGGCTGTGCATGCCTCTTTGCTCTATAAAAAGAGCTCGGCTTCTTCTTACATGAGGAGCTCGGTCCACCATCTAACACAGACACAACACTTTCTTCTCCAGGCCGCCTCCTCCCCTCTCCTTCCATACGCAGGCCCTCCTCCTCTAAGGAGACACTCTGCGAGCAGGAGTACCACACGGTGGTGCACAACCACCACCGTGAGTCCACCACCGCCCAGCTCATCAAAGAGCCAATGGGCGTGGTGGTTATTTCCCTGTTTCTTCGTTTGAAGCCCTTCAGCCATTACGACAAAGCTTCAGGCTATGAAGCTCAACCAGCCATCGCACGCTCCTGCAGCAGCCGGCCGAGCTCCACAGCAAGAGCAGCAAGGCAGCAGCAGCGCATGCAGGCCATCACGCGCGCCTGCAAGCGCCCTTGCCTCCCACTCCGCGTGCCTTGTCACGAATCTCTTTGCGCCTGCAACCAACTGGCGTAACCCTTCCACGCTAGCGCCAGCCCGCGCACGCCAGCAGCAAGCCGCTCGCACTCATGGCACCTACAGCAAGTGGTCACGCGGCTCGCCCGGCCACTGTAGCCATTGTTCACACGTTTCAGCGAAACACTGTGGCTACAGTGGGGTGATCGGTAAGTTTCTCACTTATCCAGTCACCCGACACGCCGCTACCGGCCACTGCCCGCACCCACGTACAGCCTCGCGCCCGCTCCAGCGCCCGCCTATGCGTCTGCGTGCGCCTGCATCGCCCGCACCTGCCTGCTCCTTCGCCCGCTCCCTTCTCCCGCGTACTCCTCTTCGCGCAGCGCTGTGCGCTGCAGTCCTCTCTCCGCACCCACTTCCCTCCAGGGCGTGCCTCTCTGCGCGCGTAAGCGCCTACACACGAGCATGAAGCCTCAGACGACGCCTGGCGGTCTCAGACGACTTAACCTGCGCGTCTTCACTCCAGCAGCGTAGTCTCTCTCTCTCCCACAGCACTCTCTCACTCTCTCTCTGCACACACATACACACACACACTCACACTCTCGCACACACACACTCTCACCTATACACTATTATACACTTATATATATATATATACACACATATATATATACTTATATATATACATATAGTAGTACCTATATACCTAAGTATTAGTATACATATATACATATATATATATATCTACATACTTATATATATATATATATACACATATATATTTACATATATACATATAGTTATATACGTATACATATATATACATATATATACACATATACTTATATATATATATATATATATATACAAATATACATACATATATACATATATATCTATAACTATATATACATACATATATATATATATATATATACATATATCTATATATACATAAATTACTGTATACATACACATATATATATATACATCTATATAGTATTATATACATACATATATATATATACATCTATACATATATCTATCTATACATATATTTACATATGTATATATATATATACATATATATATATATATATATATATACATATATAAGTACATATATACCTATATATTTACAACCATATATACATATAGATATATTTACATATATACATATATATATTTTTTCACATTACTTACCATACATGGTATCGCGGGAATATCTGCACCAGTTGCTGATATCCCCTAATACACGCGTATAGAAAGCGTGTTCGCACTCGTCTTTCACCATCCATCCTACACTCCACGTGGCACTTCGTCCTGTTGGTTGCGTCTTTCTAGACGACGACTGACTCAACACCGTGCTACACTCCATCTTTGCCTCCACCCCCACCCCTTTGTACATATATAGTATATGCATATATATATATATATACTATAGTTACTTTACTTCTGCTTCTCTTTCCTGCCAATAAAAAGATAAAAAAAATATATAAAAGAGAAAAGATAATCCTTGACTTGCAGGTACTCCGTCTTGCGAATAACAAAACCCATTTTGGAATCCTGATTTGGCTCAAAGCTAAGAACCTAATTTTGAGGGTGTGCCTCAAGGACAAGAATTATCAGAAGAAAAAAAATCTAAATAGAAAAACACCAAAATCACAATAAACGAACGAAAGAGATTCGTTGTAGGAAAAGCGTAGAAACTTGACTTCTAACCCCACTTCCCTGAGTTCGACCCTAGGCCTAAAAGTGACCAAGATAAAATCAATTAGGCCAGGTAACAAAAAATTTTGTAAAGAGATGGTTAGGCTCGATTTAGGTTAACCACTATACACATTTCAATGATAAAATCACCATATTAACACACCTATCCTGGCGCGACCACCATCTTTTCTGGCGCCGATGCCGAGGAAGTGCACCTTCAAGTAAGTCTTTACTCCATTCCTGTAATTTTTCTCTTCTCACACCCTTCTCTTCGTGGGTGTTTTTGTTTTTGGTGTGCAGGTAAACCTGTTGCAAGGAGAAGACAGGCAGACGAAGTCAGAGACGTGGGCAGATCCAAGGCGGGAATGAGAGCGTGAAGACGCCGACACCGCATTGGAGCTCCACACACGTTGCTGCACAAGTAGGTCCTTCTTTCTTAGCAATCTAGGTTAACTTGTAACCTTAAAAAAAAAAAGAAAACTAAAAACTAAAAAACTAGGAAAACTTCTTAGGATCTCTTGGGGCAAGTGGATTAAAATTTACTTGTTTGATTGATTGCCTTTACTCCCACCGGCCCAGGATTTCCCGCCCTACTTCGTATAGCGAAAATCCAAGAATCTTGATTCTTGAATTTTTCGCCGTGTGAAGTATTCTTTGAGGCAAATAAAAAGATTGATTGCCACCCCTCTTTGCCTCATTTACCTGCAATTTGGGATCACCTTTTTGGTAGGGGACTTGGAATTGAGTTGATTCCAACCCCACCACGACTTTTCAACTTGCCTAAGATTCGATCCCGAATACTTCAACCCCAACAAATTGATTTTCTATATCTTTTGGTTGAGCCTTGTGTGTGGACATCTTTTTGGTGATTGGGAGCACTTGAATTGAAGTGCTTTGGCTCCCTTTCACACTAATCTAAAACTGATTCGTGCATCCACACATAGAAATCTCCATCTAGGTAAGCCCATTGCATTTTAGCATGCATTAACCAACTGACATTGAAGAAGGATTTGTTGGGCTTAGAAGCAAACTTGTATTCTCTCAAAACCTAGAGATTAGTTGAATTGGTATTTGATGTAAACACATTTACGCTACTTAAAATGTCTATTTATGCATGTTCTTAAGCATAGGATTGCATTTCATGATATAAATATTGCATTACATGCATCATCTTGCATTTAGAATAGTTTGAATAAAATGGAGGTTAATTGTCTCCTTTTATGTGCTTGGACATGGCAAATATTTTATCAGGGCCTCGGATCAAAGATCCAACTGTATGGATGTGATCAGGGCGACGATTGGAGTTCAACGACTCCAAGATCGCCATAATCAGGCATCCGTAGCATCAGATAAGTGACCTGGGAACCCTAGAAGATCACGGGCCAGGATGGTGTAAATCCGCACTTCTGATGATAAATCCGACCACACGGATGAATTCGGATCGACGATCGCAGCCCAATGACACAAAAATCAAGTCAATCCGACATCCGTGGCACCATCTACAACTTCCAGAAGATGGACGGCCAAGATGACGCCACGTGGTGCCATCTCAGCCGCCAAACGACCGCTTGCATTTTGTGAAGGCCCCCGCCCGATCGCTCTCCGCCGTCAGATGGAGATCCAACGGCTGTGGTCGCTCACGCTTAAAAGCGTCCACGCGACCATTTCGTCCGCGTAGCGCAGCGGCGACGCAGCCGCGGGCGAAGCAGAGGTCGCGGGTTCGAGCTGTGGTGAGGGGGTGGAAGGCGCGGGCGAGCAGGCGCGGACGAGCGTCAGATGAAGATCCAACGGCTGCGCGTGCTCAATCAGGATGACGTGTGATTGGATGCCCGCGCGTAACGCGCGATCGCACGCGGGCGGGCGCGCTACGCAGTGGGCGCGGACGCGATTTAAGCCGTCTGATCTCGCGATCGGACGGCTGAGACTTCGCGGACGTGCGTGGAGTTACGCGCGCGGGCAGCCGAGCGGGAGCACGTGGGCGCGGCGGCGACGGCCACGTCGGGGCTTTAGTGACGGATTTATCCGTCACTAAAGACCCCTTATTTATTATTTTGAAGATGTAATGTCCATTTTGCCCTCACTCCTTGCAACTATAAAAGGAGACCCCCTTCATACGAAATTTTCATCCCTTCTTTCTCCTCTCTACCCCTCCCAAGCTCAAGAGAAGCTTGTCCCACACCCGGGATGCTTCTCGCGAGATAAAGTCCAATTTTCGTTCCCCTTCGGAAGTGGATCCCGCGACGACGACGGCGTGCTGCTCCGTTCCCGTTCTTCTGCTTCGTCCTCCTTCGTCCTGCTTCGTTCTCCTTCGTCCAGGCGTCATCCCGTCCGGCTCGTCCTCCAAGCAATCGTCGAGGAGGATAATTTCTCTCTCCCATTCTTATTTACAACTTTTCTAGTGTAGAATTTTCTGCTTTATAGTGTAATTGATTTTCCGCATTCTAGTGTAACTTTTATAAACTATTGAAATATTGAATGCATGTTCTCTTTCTCTGTCTCTCTCTCTCATAGTTTGATAGCCCCATTGTAATTATAATGCCTTGCTTAAAGAAAATCTTAAAAAAATATAATTGCGAAAATAGATCAACGGAGCCTCCCTGTGTTCGACCCGGAATTATTTTCGGTATAAATTTTATTTGTTGAACACGAATTCTTCGCTTTCGAACTACAACGACAGGTTTTCCAAAACCAATCTCGTTAGCGTAGGTTCGTAGCGTTCAACATTTTGGCACCGTTGCCGGGGAGGCAACGATTTCCGATCTTTTCTACGCATTTCTTGCACTTTATTTGTTTTCTAACTAGCTTTCTCTTGTGTCTATTGTTTTGCAGAGACCTCCATCAAGGAATCAACAAGCGGTATACTGGAGTAAAGTGCAGTTGAAGACAACTGTAAGTGTTCCCCCATTCTTTCCCCCTCCATATATTTCATTCGCCACATTAAATCCAAATTTCAATTAACCTAGGTGTTTGCATAAATCCTAGGAATAGTTTGGTTGTTTGGATTTCCACTCACATTCATTCCACCTTCGTTCATAAAAAAAAAATAACAAAAAGATAATCTTGTGGGGTAATTTCCAACAAACACACAACACACACCCACATTCATGGCACTTGATCAACTTGATTTGTTTTCTACTCAACCGGGTTCTGATCTATGAAATCGGTACACATAAAGCAACACATAACAGAGTAGAAATCATTCTAGGTTAACCATCTTTGAGTGCCTAACTTAGTGGTGCAATTGTGGCCAATTGTTTGAGTTGTTTGGGCCGCACCATTTTATTTAAAACCAACTCATCAAGTAGCTCCTCCTTAGGGTTTTCAATCTAGGTATATTCCAGGCACTCCACTTTTTTTTCTGATTTTAAAGGAAAACTATCTTCACCCGTGTTTTACAACTTGGTTTACCTAGAAACTTCACTGCAATTCACCTAATTTGAAACCCTAAAAGCTACTTAAGCAAGATTTGAACATTAAAATTCACGCATAATAAATAATCTTGCTTGAAAACCCTGGTTGTGCATGCACTTACACAAATTTCAATCAATCATTAAGGGCACAACCCATTGTAAGGGCCCATCACATTCCATAAGCACCACAATCCCAGGCCTTAATAAAATTGAGTAGACGTTGGCCTTAAGGTTTGATTCGCTCTTCAGGGCTTAGTCTGAGATTGTTTTTGATTAACCTACTTGTACTAATTAATCTGATGTCTAGCTAGGGGAGTAGCGTCAAACGACCGCGGCTGGGGGGTACACTAGGAACCGAAGATGAAAGCCAAAGAAAGAACCATCTCCTCAGTCCCTCCTTCTAACTGGTTGGATTAAACAGACGTAAGTAGAGTAAATCACTTACAGTCTTAAGGCTGGTTTTGGGAGTCAGTAGATCCTTAGGCTACCCCAATTAAGGACAGCCTTGTTTTGTTGTGCTGCAGGGTCCATATCCCCAGTCCTTCCGACCTTCTCCTAGTTTATGCTGGGAAGACGGTCATTGAATCCCCGATTGGAAGGACCATTAGAACATTCTAGGAGGCGCAAGTTAGATTTTGGTCAATTTGATCCCATGGCCGAACAACAGCCTCCTCTACTTGAAAATCCACAGGAAGAATTTAGAAGGCAGCTGGAACAAATGTAGAGAATGCAAGAATGGTTCCAGAGAATGCAGGGCGCTCAGCCCTTGAAGGATTTTTATGATCCTTCGAATTACGGGGAACGTCCCGGCGTCCAGATTCCAGCCGGTGACGTAGAAATCAAGCCCCAGGTGTTAAGTCTGATTAAACATTATCATGGGCTTGGCTCCGAAGATCCGTTTCAGCACTTGGAGGATTTGACCACTTTGGTCCAGACCACCAAGGCTCGAAACGTTAACGAGGAGCAAATGATCATGAGGCTCTTCCCCCACTCTCTTAGGGATAAAGCCGCGCATTGGTATAGGACAATAGGAAGACCAATTACAACTTGGAATGAGTTGAAATCAGCCTTTCTGAAGAAATTCTTCCCAGTCGGTCGTACCAATGCTTTGAGATGGGCAATCACTACTTTTACCCAGCGGCCGGGGGAGCAGTTTCATGTGGCCTGGGAGCGATTCCAGGACTTATTGCGGAGGTGTCCACACCACGAGGTGCCGAAATGGCAACTCGTGCAGATCTTCTATCATGGGTTGAATGAGCAACTCAAAAACCATGTGGATGCTTCTTGCGGAGGCAATTTCCTCAATAAAGATGCAGATAGTGCACATGATTTATTTGAGGAAATGAGTGAGAATTCAATTAATCATGCCTCCATGGATACTTTTAACCGGTTCCAGCAACCCAGATCAAATGTCAATGAAGTCCAGGACTCTCATTCATTTGATATGGAATTGATTTGTAATAAACTTGATAAGGTGGACTTGGTTGCCAAAAGAATGGAAGAGTGGATGGCTGGCAATTCTATGAACAACTCTCAATCCACTCAATCCCAAAATCCGGGACTCCAGTCCCCACGAGCTCCTTCTGGACGGGAGTTCGTGAATCAACTCGATGTGACTCAATCTATGAGTCAGCATTTCTCGGAACCTCATGGGTTCCCAACTGGGGCCTTTGATCCCAGTTTTTCTGATCCTTCCCTTTCTTTCTCTCCATCCTCACCCTATGAGGATGTCTGTGCTGTACAAGAGAATGTTAGATCCAACCCCTACTCGAATGCCTATAATCCAGGTTGGAGAAACCACCCTAACTTCTCTTGGAAAAATCCGGGGCAACAGACCCAATTCCGACCCAGCAACTATGCTCCGCAACGTCCAATGGGTCAGGGTCAAGTATATACTCAGTTGCCTCCGAATCAAGTCAATCAGCCAATTTGGAATGCCCGTCAACCCGCAGGGCAGGCTGATTTGAACCGTCAAATGGTAGAGATGCAAGGATCTATGCTCCAGCTTATGCAGCAAATGAAAAACTCGCTGGACAACTTGCAATCTGGGTTCATTACTAACTCTCGTCAACCCGGATCTCTACCATCCCAACCCGTACCCAACCCGCGAAATATTATAAATTCGGGCAATCAAGCCCAAGGGTACGGAAATCAGAGGGACCCGCACGCACATGCTCAGGTGGTTGAGCAGGGTTCCTCGTCTTCTTCTTCTGCTAATCAACAATTCCTGATCAATCAAGCCCCTCCAATATTTCCTAACCTTCCCCAAGACCCAAATTCTTATGCTTCTGCAAATTCTGTCACTTTGAGGAGTGGTAAGAAGACTCAGGATCCACGACCACACTATTCTGATCTTTTGAATCCTGAAGAATCTAAGGAGAGAGAGGAGAATTCTAGAGAAGAAATCAAGGCTCAGAAACCTGATTCCAAAGATCTAACTAATGTTCCTTTTCCTGAAGCCTTAGCCAAAGCAAAGAAGAAGTCTGTTGATAGCAATGAGGAGCTTCTGAATTTATTTAAGAATGTTGAGATCAATATTCTGCTCCTTGATGCTATCAAGCACATACCGGCTTACGCAAAATTTTTAAAGGAATTATGTACACAAAAGCGTAAGTCGAGAGAATCTGTTCCGAGGAAGGTGGCACTCTCTGAGCAGGCTAGCTCTATTATCCTGCACTACCTCCCTCAGAAAAAGAGAGATCCTGGTGCTCCTTTGATTTCTTGCGTTATCGGAGATTACACATTTGATAGAGCACTTTTGGATCTCGGTGCATCCATCAACCTAATCCCGACTTCTCTTTATGAGAAGTTTGGGTTAGGTGAACTTCGGCCAACTTCAGTAACGCTACAGTTAGCGGACCGTTCGGTCACAAACCCGCGAGGCGTTATTGAAGATGTTATAGTTAAGGTCAAGGATTTCTATTTTCTTGTAGATTTCCTTGTCTTTGACATGGATGTACCAGATAATCTGAGGAACACGCCCATCATTCTGGGGCGTCCGTTCCTGGCTACCGAAAGGCCAACATTAATTGTGAAAGCGGTAGCATGGAAATTGCCTTTGGGGACCAACGAATGAAATTGGATATTTTTAAGGCGATAAACAAATTTGAGGATTGTGGATTTATTGAGGAACTTGATGAGGATAATGTTAATATTGAAACTTGTCTGACAGTTTCTTCAATTGAAAGTTCCTCTTTGGTTAATGAATTTGACCGCAACCCTCTGACCTGACATCTTCGGAAGAGGTTACTGATTTTGTTCACTCAAAACCTCTTCCTCTTGTTGAATCTTCAGCATCTACCCTACCATCAATCATTACCCCACCCCAGCTTGAATTGAAACCATTGCCCGAGAATTTAAAATATCAATTTTTAGGACCGTAGAATACGCTCCCTGTGATTATTAGTGCTAAATTGACAAAGGAGCAAGAGATTAAATTGATTAAGGTCCTAAAGGAACATAAGGAGGCAATTGGTTGGACCATTCATGACTTCAGGGGGATCGAGCCATCTTACTGTAATCATAGAATATTTTTGGAAGATGGATTCCGCCCTTCTCGCCAAATGCAGAGGAGATTAAATCCAAATATGCGAGAAGTGGTCAAAAAGGAAATCATCAAGTGGCTCGATGCAGGAATTATTTATCCAATCTCTGACAGTCCCTGGGTAAGTCCCGTTCAGATTATTCCAAAGAAAGCCGGGATTACTGTTGTGACTAATGAGAGAGGTGAATCTGTCACAACTCGTTCAGCTTCCTCTTGGAGAGTTTGTATTGATTACAGGAAGTTGAACACAGCCACTAAAAAGGATCATTTTCCCTTACCCTTCATTGATCAAATCTTGGAAAAATTAGCTGGGCAGAAGTACTTCTGTTTTCTTGATGGCTACTCGGGATATAATCAAGTTCCTATCCATCCCGGGGATCAGGAAAAAACTACTTTCACCTATCCCTACGGAACCTTTGCTTTTCGTAGGATGCCTTTTGGGTTATGCAATGCACCTGCGACTTTTCAAAGGTGTATGCTAGCCATATTTTCCGACATGGTGGGAGAGTTTATGGAAGTCTTCATGGATGATTTCTCTATTTTTGGAGAATCATTTGACTCTTGTTTGGCTAATTTAGAAATGATTCTTAAGCGATGTATCAAGACACGACTGGTCCTTAGCTGGGAAAAGAGTCATTTCATGACCCAAGAAGGCATCATTTTGGGTCATGTAATCTCTGAACGGGGAATTGAAGTGGACAAAGCTAAGGTTGATGTTATCTCTAAACTTCCTCATCCCACATCTGTTAAACAAATCAGATCATTTCTTGGCCATGTGGGATTTTATCGAAGATTCATCAAGGATTTTTCGAAGGTTGCTCGTCCTTTGAGCAATCTTCTTGCCAAAGAAATGCCGTTTGTTTTTGACGAATCATGCCGAAAGGCATTTGATTTTCTGAAAATGGCAGTCACCTGTGCTCCAATTTTGCAACCACCAATTTGGATAGCCCCATTTGAGATCATGACCGACGCTTCTGATTGCGCGGTCGGGGCTGTCCTGGGTCAGAAAATTGACCGAAAGCCCTCTGTCATTTACTACGCTAGTAAAACTCTTGATGAAGTCCAGAGGAATTATACTGTTACTGAAAAGGAATTACTAGCTGTAGTATTTGCTTTGGAAAAATTCAGGGCTTATCTCTTGGGGTCTCATGTTATTGTTTATACCGACCACTCGGCCTTGAGACATCTCTTGGCTAAAAAGAATGCTAAACCCCGGCTTATTCGTTGGATTCTTCCTCTTCAAGAATTTGATCTCGAAATCAAGGATAAAGCCGGGGTACAAAATGTGGTAGCGGATCATTTTTCGAGACTCCTAGGTGATTCTTCTTGTCCGGATATTCCGATTGCTGACACTTTTCCGGATGAAACCATTCTTACAGTTTTAGGTGTCCACTCCCCATGGTTTGCTGAAATTGTTAACTATTTGGCCGTTGGTCAAATCCCCCAGGATTGGACTAAGCAACAACGAGATAGACTCAAATCTGAGGCCAAATACTACTTTTGGGAGGACCCTGAACTGTATCGCATCGGCTCTGATCAGATTATTCGCCGGTGCATACCGGAGAATGAATTCAACAGTATACTCGAGTTTTGCCATGCATCTGGGTGTGGTGGACATTTCTCCGGAAGAAAGACGGCTGCAAAAATCTTACAATCTGGCTTCTATTGGCCGTCTTTATTCAAGGATGCCCAGGATTTCTCAAGGTCATGTTCTCGATGTCAGGCACTCGGGAGCATAACTAAGAGAGACATGATGCCCCTAAACCCTATTCTTCCTGTCAAAATTTTCGATGTTTGGGGCATCGATTTCATGGGACCCTTTATCCCTTCATTTGGACATCAGTACATTCTTGTTGCTGTTGATTATGTGTCCAAATGGATTGAGGCAATTCCCACCCGAACCAATGACCACAAGGTGGTCATCAATTTTGTCAAGAAAAATATCTTCAATAGGTTCGGGATTCCGAGGGCTATCATCAGTGATGGTGGCACTCATTTTACTAATGCCCAATTCTGAAATTTATTGGCCAAATACGGGGTTAATCATCGAATTTCCACACCTTACTATCCCCAAACGAATGGACAAGCCGAGATCTCCAATCGAGAGATCAAGAACATTCTGCAAAAAATGGTTAGGCCTGATCTCAAGGATTGGACTCAAAAGCTTGAGGACGCTCTTTGGGCCTACCGTACGGCGTATAAAACGCCCATCGGCATGCCTCCATTCCGTTTGGTGTATGGAAAGGCGTGTCATCTACCCGTAGAGATTGAACACAGGGCATTCTGGGCAATCAAACAATGCAATCGAGATCTAAATCTAGCTGGGAAGACCAGGAAACTCCAACTATCTGAGTTGGAGGAGCTTAGAAATGATGCTTATGAGAATGCTAAGATCTACAAGGCTCGGACCAAAGCTCTACATGATCAAATAATTTCCCGCAAGAGCTTTGAGCCAAACCAGAAGGTCTGGTTATTCGATTCTAGACTTAAGCTCTTTCCTGGTAAACTTAGATCTAAATGGAATGGCCCATTCATAATTGATCAGATTTTTCTAAGTGGTGCCGTTCAGATTTCTGACCCAAAGACAGGTAACACCTTTAAAGTCAACGGTCAACGTCTGAAGCCTGTTATTGACTGTAATCTTCCAGAACCTGTTTCAGACTCTGTTGCTCTAGCCATTCTGTGACTTCTTTGGCTGGACTTTGCCTAGCTGACGGCATTAAACTCAGTAATTGTAAATATGACACAAGGCTGATACGAGCTTCATATCCAGGTGACATCTTTCATATTCTACCCTCTCTTTCATGTCTCTTTTTAATGAGGACATTGCATCAGCTATGCATGGGGGGGTAGATTCATTCTTGAATTATTTGTTCAGCCTTGTGAAATCCATGTAAATTGTTTCTCTTCTTAAAAAAAAAAAAAAAATTAGGAAGGATTAGTTGGACATTAGGACTTTTCAATCCTAAGAAATTTTACATTAGGATCTGAATATAAAGACCCCTTAGGTCTTTGGACTTAATTAGCCTGTGTATCCACTAAAATGTGGATTTGTCTTTGAGTCCTCGCCATTTTAATTCTATTATAATTGGAATAAATAAGTTTGGGTGATACGTACACGACTTATCAACCCGCCCTCTGCTTTGAGGGAATTTTGAGTTTTAAGCATCTACACACTTTCTTTGCACTGACTTGTTATTCGGCTATTCTAACGGAAATTGGGTAGCTAATGAACCCTCTAGGGTGATATGGCTAGCAAGTTATCGTGGGTAACAGCCATAGGTAGGTTGTCCAGAGCCCAGTCACTGGACCTTTCTCTTTTTACTGCCTTTAGGTAAATCTTAGACCAGGGAAGCCACCTACTTAAAAAAAAAAAAAGAAAAAAAAAAAAAAGGAAAAAAAAATCAAAAAGGAGAAAAGAACAAAAAGAAATAAGCCACACTTCGCCGCACGAGTATGGCTGGCAAGTTGTCGGTGGTAATAGCTCATTGACCGGTTGTCCAGAACCTAGCTCAGAAAATGCACTAAAAATTCCCAAAACACTTAGGAAGAAGCGGAGAAGTAGAATAAACCGGGGAGATATACACTTGATTCACCCTTGTGTTGACCCCGTTAAAAAATAAAAGTAGGCAGAAAGCTATCGGTTGTAAAGATACACCTTTAGGCAGAATTCTTTTTGAGGTCACCTAGAGGCGTAGAAATCCGAAGTCCGTTCTAATTGCCGGTCAACGAGTCTATCACAATCACAATAAGATGCTTAAAACTTAGGTTTCTCATCAAATCTTGGGTGAGTTGAATGGCCGTAGAAAGCCACTCTTAAACCCTAAAATTTGAAAAAAAAAAAATTAGAAAAGAGTAAAAAGAAAAAGAAATTTTTCTTTGAATAAGGCGAGGGCTTGAGGCGGTCTGCATTTTGGTTGATACCCAGGCACTGTTGTGTCTTTGAAAGTTCAGTTCCTAAGTAGACAATTTCTTAATGATTGAAAATAACTCAGGTCCAAATAATCTAACCTAATTTTTTTATAAATAGCATATAGTTTTTGCTAGGGACTAGCAAAAGATAGGCATGGGGGTATGATGTAAATACATTTACACTACTTAAAATATCTATTTATGCATGTTCTTAAGCATAGGATTGCATTTCATAATATAAATATTGCATTACATGCATCATCTTGCATTTAGAATAGTTTGAATAAAATGGAGGTTAATTGTCTCCTTTTATGTGCTTGGACAGGGCAAATATTTTATCAGGGCCTCGGATCAAAGATCCAACCATATGGATGTGATCAGGGCGACGATTGGAGTTCAACGAATCCAAGATCGCCATAATCAGGCATCCGTAGCATCAGATAAGTGACCTGGGAACCCTAGAAGATCAAGGGCCAGGATGGTGTAAATCCGCACTTCAGATGATAAATCCGACCGTACGGATGAATTCGGATCGACGATCGCAGCCCAACGACACAAAAATCAAGTCAATCCGACATCCGTGGCACCATCTACAACTTCCAGAAGATGGACGGCCAAGATGGCGCCACGTGGTGCCATCTCAGCCGCCAAACGGCGGCTTACATTTTGTGAAGGCCCCCGCCCGATCGCTCTCCGCCGTCAGATGGAGATCCAACGGCTGTGGTCGCTCGCGCTTAAAAGCATCCACGCGACCATTTCGTCCGCGTAGCGCAGCGGCGACGCAGCCGCGGGCGAAGCAGAGGTCGCGGGTTCGAGCCGTGGTGAGGGGGTGGAAGGCGCGGGCGAGCAGGCGCGGACGAGCGTCAGATGAAGATCCAAGGGCTGCGCGTGCTCAATCAGGATGACGTGTGATTGGACGCCCGCGCGTAACGCGCGATCGCATGCAGGCGGGCGCGCTACGCAGTGGGCGCGGACGGGATTTAAGCCGTCAGATCTCGCGATCGGACGGCTGAGACTTCGCGGACGTGCGTAGGCGTTACGCGTGTGGGCAGCCGAGTGGGCGCGCGTGGGCGCGGCGGCGACGGCCACGTCGGGGCTTTAGTGACAGATTTATCCGTCACTAAAGACCCCTTATTTATTATTTTGAAGATGTAATGCCCATTTTGCCCTCACTCCTTGCAACTATAAAAGGAGACCCCCTTCATACGAAATTTTCATCCCTTCTTTCTCCTCTCTACCCCTCCAAAGCTCAAGAGAAGCTTGTCCCACACCCGAGATGCTTCTCGCGAGATAAAGTCCAATTTTCGTTCCCCTTCGGAAGTGGATCCCGCGACGACGACGGCGTGCTGCTCCGTTCCCGTTCTTCTGCTTCGTCCTCCTTCGTCTTGCTTCGTTCTCCTTCGTCCAGGCGTCGTCCCGTCCGGCTCGTCCTCCAAGCAATCGTCGAGGAGGATAATTTCTCTCTCCCATTCTTATTTACAGCTTTTCTAGTGTAGAATTTTCTGCTTTATAGTGTAATTGATTTTCCGCATTCTAGTGTAACTTTTATAAACTATTGAAATATTGAATGCATGTTCTCTTTCTCTCTCTCTCTCTCTCTCATAGTTTGATAGCCCCATTGTAATTATAACGCCTTGCTTAAAGAAAATCTTAAAAAAATATAATTGCGAAAATAGATCAACGGAGCCTCCCTATGTTCGACCCGGAATTATTTTCGGTATAAATTTTATTTGTTGAACACAAATTCTTCGCTTTTGAACTACAACGACAGGTTTTCCAAAACCAATCTCGTTAGCGTAGGTTCGTAGCGTTCAACAGTATTTTAGCGAAATCCTAAAATCTATACTACTAAAGGCTGAACTCTAAAAACCATTCACCAATTAAAACTTCAAATCGGGGAGATTTCCCCGTTGCATGCTTGTTTTACACACTTGAAAAATCAATCACTTGGGCATTACCCGCAAACAACGCCCTTCACATTCCAAAATCACTTGATCCTAAGCCTCTAACTAAAATTGGTAGTAACTTGACCCTTATTAAGGATTGGAGGTCTAACTACCTGCGTGTAGCATCTATGTGCTGGTGAGGGTTCCCGCGTGCTATCGGGTGTCTAAGACTGGGGCAAACGGCCTTTCAATCTGTCCCGGTGGTTCCGCGGTGCTCGCATTCAGTTCCGTAGTTCGTGATAGTAGGTAACTTAGATATTTAGGTCTAAGGGCACATTGTAGAGGTTAGGAATTTGATTGAATTGATTTGTCATCGAGTGTACTTTTGCTGCGTCATTTCTCTCATCTCTTTTCCCTTCTTATCCCCCCAATTCTTCCTGCGGTAGTGCATGTTTGGGAGGAGGTCACAAAATCCTGAACTGTTTGAATTGCCTGATAAATCTAGAAAAGAAGTCGAATCGTCCTCCTCCTCCACAAACATGGCTGCACGCCCACCCCCAAATCCCGAGGGAGGAAACCGCCCTCAGAACCCACCAGGTGGTGGAGCCTTAGATCCCATAACCCGCCTCCAAGCCCAAATGGAAATGTATAATGAGCAAATTGAAGCCATTCGGGAAACATTGGAGGAAATGCTGAACCCTCCCGAACGAGAGGATCCTAGGTCTCTTAGCTCTTATCAGAATCCCGCTGCTACAGAGACCATAGGACAAATTCGGGTCCCCATGGGCGGGGACGACTTTGAACTGAAACCTAACATAATTGGCCTAATAAATTTTCACTTCCATGGTCTTGCAAGTGAAGATCCTTTTCTCCACTTCGAAGACCTAACCCGATTAACTGAAACTGTCAAACCAAGAAATATCGGGTTACCTATAGTCCTCATGAAAATGTTCCCGTTTTCATTGCGGGATAAAGCGTCGTAGTGGTTACACACCCTTGGGAGAACCACCCTTGCGGAATAGCGTTTCTCAAGAAGTTCTTCCCAATCGGGCGAACCAATGTGCTTCGCCGTGCTATCACTTCATTTACGCAACAAAACGGCGAACAATTTCATGAGGCATGGGAGAGGTATAATGACCTCCTCAGGAAGTGTCCGCACCATGGTCTGCCTAAGTGGCATATAGCCCAGATTTTCTACTATGGGCTAAATGAGACTTTGAAGTAGATTGCAGACGCTTCCTGCAGAGGGAACTTTATGAATAAAGAAGAGAATGGAGCATTTGAATTGTTTGAAAATATGAGTGAAAACTCAATGAACAATGCTTCCATTGTCGCCTTTAATCGTACTAGCCTACCCCGAAATGTCCACGAAGTTGACACGGGACCCTCCCATTCATCCACTAATCTTAGCCTTATCGCACAGAAATTGGATGAAGTATTCGTCGTGCACAAGAAGCTGGACGAGCTTCTAGCTAACCTCGCCCATTCTATGGCAAACACCCCCACTTCACCACTTCGTCACAATCCCAATTCTTCCAACACC
The DNA here is from genome assembly GCA_037157565.1 of Thalassia testudinum. Taxonomy (NCBI): domain Eukaryota; kingdom Viridiplantae; phylum Streptophyta; class Magnoliopsida; order Alismatales; family Hydrocharitaceae; genus Thalassia; species Thalassia testudinum. The sequence continues at coordinate 48,444,301 of JAZHRO010000057.1, forward strand.
AAGCTTATTCTAGGAAACCCCGTAAGACCTTCCTTACCGAGTGTCGCACCGAGCGACTCGGTAAGTCATCTGGAACTAGCTTCTGCAAGCCAGTATTTCGACATGGAGGACCAAGCCTCCGTGTGCTCGGACGCATACTTACATGCGGATGTGTCTTCTAGCATAGAAGACGCTTGCGCCCTGGGGAACAACCCGTTCTCTACCGCTTATAACTCAGGGTGGCGAAATCATCCAAACTTCGCATGGTCCAACAACCTGCAGAGTCCATCGTGAGTCCACCACCGCCTAGCTCATCAAAGAGCCGGTGGGCGTGGTGGTTCTTTCCCTGTTTCTTCGTTTGAAGCCCTTCAGCCATTACCACAAAGCTTCAAGTTGTGAAGCTCAACAGGCCACTGCACGCCCCTGCAGCAGCCGACCGAGCTCCACAGCAGCAGCAGCAAGGCGGCAGCAGCGCACGTAGGCTATCGTGTGTGCCTGCAAGCACCCTTGCCTCCTTTGCGTGCCCTGTCACGAACCTCTCCACGCCTGCAACCAACCAGCGTAACCCTTCCACGCGTGCGCCAGCCCGCACGCGCCAACCGCAAGCCACCCGCACTCAAGTCAACTGCAGCAAGCGGTCACGCGGCTCGCCAGGCCACTGTAGCCACTGCTCACGCTTTCAGCGGAACACTGTGGCTACAGTGGGGTGACCGGAAAGTTTCTCACTTATCCAGTCACCCGGCACGCCGCTACCGACCACTACCCGCACCCTCATCCAGCCCTGCACCCGCTCCAGTGCCCACCCATGCTTCTGCGTGCACCCACGTCGCCCACACCCGCCCGCTACTTCGCCCGCTCCCTTCGCCCGCGTATGCCTCTCTGCGTAGTGCTGTTCGCTGCGATCCTCTCTCCACACGCACTTCCCTCCACCACGTGCATCTCTATGCGCATATGCACCTACGCGCGAGCGTGAAGCCTCAGACGACGCCTGGCGGTCTCAGACAACTTAACCCATGCGTCTTCACTCCAGCAGCGTAGTCCCTCTCTCTCTCGCTCTCTCTCTCTCCCACAGCACTCTCTCACTCTCTCTCTACACACACATACACACACACACTCACACTATCGCACACACACACTCTCACCTATACACTATTATACACTTATATATATATATATACATATATATACTTATATCTATATATATATTTATATACATATATACAAATATATATATACTTATATCTATACATATAGTAGTATCTATATACCTAAGTATTAGTATACATATATACATATATATATATATAGTATTATATACATACATACATATATATATATATACATCTCTACATATATCTATCTATACATATATTTACATATCTATATATATATACATATATACATATATATATATACATATATAAGTACATATATACCTATATATTTATAACCATATATACATATAGATATATTTACATATATACATATATATATATATTTTTTCACATTACTTACCATACGTTGTATCACGGGAATATCTGCACCAATTGCTGATATCCCTTGATACACGCGTATAGAGAGCGTGTTCGCATTCGTCTTCCACCATCCATCTTATACTCCACGCGGCACTTCGTCCTGTTGGTTGCGTCTTTCTAGACGACGACCGACTCGACACCGTGCTACACTCCATCTCCGCCTCCACCCCCACCCCTTTATACATATATAGTATATACATATATATATATACTATAGTTACTTTACTTCTGCTTCTCTTTCCTACCAATAAAAAGATAAAAAAAATATATAAAAGCGAAAAGATAATCCTTGACTTGCAGGTACTCCGTCGTGCGAATAGCAAGACCCATTTTGGAATCCTGATTTGACTCAAAGCCAAGAACCTAATTTTGAGGGTGTGCCTCAAGGACAAGAATTATCAGAAAAGAAAAATCTAAATGGAAAAACACCAAAAACACAATAAATGAACGGAAGAGATTTGTTATAGGAAAGGTGTAAAAACTTGACTTCTAACCCCACTTCCCTGAGTTTGGCCCTATGCCTAAAAGTGACCAAGATAAAATCAAGTAGGCCAGGTAAAAAAAAATTTTGTGAAGAGATGGTTAGGCTCGATTTAGGTTAACCACTATACACATTTCAACGATAAAATCAACATATTAACACACCTATCCGGGCCCGACCACCACACGGCCACAGATCGACCTAGGCACGCACACCTAGGCCGCCCCGCGACCAGCCACCTACTGCAGCACCTTCGTCATGCCTCGGCGAAGCCTCCTGTGTGGTTTAATGAGGCCGCAAGGCTATATTGGTTGAATGCAGGATCGAGCCTCCGCTGCCATTAGCGCAGCAGTGAAGCCTGCTTGCAAGCTTCAACCCAGGTATTAGGCCCTAGGTCCAGGTGATGAGGAGTTGTCTCACGCACACATCCAACCAGTGAGTGGCTTTGAGAGAGCACTGCATCTACAGCAATTGAGCAGGCATCCTCCTACGGGCGCAAGCGAAGCGGGTGGGACTTTTAGTCCCACCTTGGAAAGTTTAGAGTGCGGTGAGTGATATAAGTGGAATTTGTGTTTTAGCCTGATTGCCTCTGATCACGGGGTGAAGTCCCCTCACTCGCTTACCCACCTCATCCGCGACCCACACACACTCCGCGGACCTGGCTTACCTAACTCGTTTACCCTACACTCCTCACGCACCACCCATGCCGGTGCACCTAGACCCAGGTGCGCTTGACCTAACCCGAATACCCGATTGGCTCTAGGAGAGCGGATCTAAGAGAAAAAAGAGAGAGAGTGTACGGGGGGCAGGGGAGGGGTAGGTTTTACACTTGTGTGCAGGGAAAGGAAGAAGGAAAGGAGGCTGAAGCCGAAAGAGCCGCAGAGGAATGAACAATCAGAGGATGATAAGTAAGGAAGGAAGAAGAGGTATTATAGAAGAGAAGTCATGGCTAAAGAAAAGGAAAAGGCAAAGCTAAGAAGAAGGAAGAAAGAAGGAGAAATCAAATAGGAAGAAGGAAGGAGAAGGCACTGTAGCAGAGAAGGCAGAAGCAAAGAAAGAAGAAGAAGAGCTGAAGGCCAAAATAGAAAGAAGAGAAGCCAAGAAGAGAAAGGAGGAATAGATGAAGAAGAAGGAAATCAAAGAAGTCAAAGAAATTCTAAAAGCTAAAGAAGAAGGAAGCCATCAACCAAAGCCAAGAAAAAGAAGAAGAAAGAAAGAAAGCAGAGAAGAGAAGCTAAAGAGCAAGCTAAAGAAAGAGCCAAGAGAAGAAGAATCAAACATTTTTACCCAATTCTTCCCATTTTCTCTCTTTTGCTACATTTTATTATTCATAACTTCATGCTTCACATTCTAAATTAGATTTTGAGTAACTTTAAGTGTTCAGATTGCATTTATTATTGAGAATAGTATGAATTCCATTTGCTCCTTGTGTTCGACCTCGAACTTAACATTCGAGTAATAAAATTCTTATTTGTTTTGGATGCTTTTTCGACTGTAATACAACGCGACTTGTTTTAAGCCCTATCAAGCATTATAAACATTAAGTCCTAAATGTTCAAACCTTGTTCCACATCTTGTTTTGGTGTTAAAAAAATGATTATGGATTAATGTTTAACATTAAGTGTTTTTCAGATTTAGGTGAAGAAGCAAGGCAAACAGGAAATGATGGAGGCATGATGATGCGAAGAAGAAGATCATGATATGGAGGAGGCAAGATGACAAGGAAGAATCGAAGAGAAGATCATCTTCAACCCTTTGATTTTTAGTTTAGATTTTTTTATTTTATAGAATGTATTCCTCTAAATAAAGGAATATAACTTAGATTATAAAAATAATTAGAGATAAACTAGGATTGATATTGCGATCATTTTCAAAGAACATAATTGATTAAATCACTTAAGAAGGGTACTTGTTAACCCACAAGTACCGGTACTAAAGTTTAGTACAGGTAAATGTGAGTTACGGGTTTAGGTTTTTTCATAGAAACAAACCTGTACCCTGCGAGTATTGGTACTCATGATTAGTACCGATACTGGAGGGAACGAGTACCGGTACTCATGATCAATACTGGTATAAGTGGGTAACAGATTTGTGTTACGTGTTTGAAACCCAAACCTGGAAGCAACGAGTACCGGTACCCATACTTTAGTACCAGTACCAACTAGCCGTTGGCTAAAAATAAAACGCCTGGAATATTTATTTTGTCAATGAGAACGTTGGGAATTAAATCCCAACGTCTAGTAGATGAGTATCCTAGGTCCTAAACTCTATAAAATGATCCTAGGGCTCTTTGTTTGCACACTTGAGATATAAGAAAAGAGAAGAAAAATTCCTAAAGATATATTTCAAATTTCCACCACCATTTTCAAGAGAGAAAGAAGAAGCTTGCCATTCACTCTCTCTACATTCTTGCAAGCTCAACGACGTGTTTTTCTCACGCATCTACGAAGTGATTCACATCCATCTTAGGCTCTCAAATTGGTATTCATTTTAATTATTGTTGGGAGGCACAGGACTTCTTGTTGTAAGAGTTGTCTTTCTTACACCAGTTCTTATTTGTATTTGAGCATTTTCCCGTTGGGTTATAACAAACTCATTTTTGTACTTGGGTTGAAGTAACTCGTTAATTACCTCGATTTAGTAAATTGATTCCCTCGAGGTTGAGGGAATTGGGTTAAAAACCCTAAGCTGGGAGGCTTGGGTAGTGGAGTACCCAAGTGAGTAGGGAACCACTATACATTTTATGTCCTTTGTGGTTTGAATTGATTGTGCAAATCTTTCTTGTTATTACTAATATTGTGCTTGAGTGTTTGTGCACGTAGCCAAATCCTATCTTTATATCCTATCACTAAAAAGAACTGAGAGATACAGAGATTAGCATGAGTGCTGATCTTAGGCCTCTTGGGCTTGTTGTAAGCTTAAAAATTTATGTATCCATTAAGATCTGAATAGTCCTTAAGAGGTTGAGGAAAATGCGAAGCTTATGTATTAGGTTTAAGGCTTACGAATTATTCGACCTTATTAACTAACCTCTAGTTTGTGGGATTCAGTAACCTAAGGACCCTAATCCACACACAGTCTGATTCAGTGAGCTTAATAATCAAAATCCCGCAAATGCGTTAATTCTGCTCTGAAAATGCCACCTAGATTAGGAGAAGCTTATAAGCACAAGTTAATTTGGACGAGTTCCCGATGTGAAGAGATGGGAAATTTCCCTCAAAGAAGAGTAATAACATAGTGTCTCCTCGGTGCTTGTCTGCTAGGATATCTAAATATCCTACCGAGGACACATAAGCACCTTGTGCTGGTTCAGATGCCATGGGCGGCATTGTCACGAAATGTTGACTACCAAGGTCTGAATTTAGCTACAAAATGCCATGGGTGACACAATCACAAAGTGTCGAAAGCCAGGGTTCTTGGGGTTACCATGGGCGGTGCTATCCCGAAGCATCAATTGCCCATGTTACAAGCATGGGTGCTTTAACCGCTGGGTCCAACGAACCTTAGGTTAGTTTCTATTGGCCTTAGAAACCTTCGTGGCAGATTGAGACTAAAGCTGGTCAGGTTTGGATCTTGGTTGGTACTTGAGTATCTTTAGGCCTATTATTAGCATTCTAACCTAATTTACAAAAAGAAGTACACATCAGGACCTTGAACATCAAAGCATGGTGTAGAATTTGAGTTAATTCTATAATATTTTTCTAAGGGACTAGCAAAAGTTAGGCATTGGACTATGATGATAACATCATCATTAGCCATATCTAGCTTTATTTCTTCATATTCCATCATTAAATGCTCTTACCAGAAGACAGTACTTCATTGCTGTAACGACCCGGTTCCCGAGTCCCTACGAGACACGAGAACCGGACCGACTCGACTAATCTCAAGACCTAGTCGTCCAACGAGGAAGTAACCAAAAGACAGTAAAATAAACCACATTCAGCATGAATATAACTAACAGTAAGAAAGTACAGCAGTAAGGAAAGAAACTACTACAGTAGGTACCACCACAACAGTAGAACAACATTTATCATATAACAAGAACTGCAGGTAAAGAAGGTACAGCGGAAACAAAAACTACTTACTAGAACAGAAACAAAAGAGGTACAAAAGACTGTGATAACTCTACTGGACCCTACTCGGCCCAGCGTCCTCTGCAGCCGCCGACCCTGGCTGCTCAACACCTGGTCCTGAAAAAGGTAACGAGTGTAACACGTCAGCAAAACGCTGAGTAGAGTGGCAAACTAGCTAAAGGCAATAGTAGAGTGTACAGTAGCTGTTATGTTATATTACCTCCTTTATTCACATCTTTCAATTTTTCTCACTATTTCATTTATTTCTCAGATCCTTTACTTGATCTCGAATGTCCTCGTGGGAACGATCTTGATTGCAGTCTTTTCCAAAAGTAGAAGTAGCACGTGGTGCTCTCCTGGCCGGGAGAGTCCCCCGTGGTGATCCTACCCTCAGTCCACCACCCCAAGGTCACTGACAGACGTAACGGTGACTACGGCATGCGCGATAAACGCACAGGTAGCAAGCCCGCAATGGCACGCGGTCAGTCGTTTCCGTTAACGGGTGCACCCAAAGCACAGCACGGAACCAGGGCAGAGCCCTCTCAGTAACAGGGGTCCAACCCCTCCACAGTAACCAAACAGGGCCCTTGCCCCTCCACAGTCCGCGCACCCTCGCCTGACTACCCTGGTTTGCCCTAGTGGGCCTAACAAGTCGGTGAAGGAGGCTAGCAGATCCCCGGGGCCCGTGGGGTAGCTAGTACTCTCCTAACACTAGTAGCTCTCCTCGGTACTATGTACGCAAGGGCCAGCAAGTCGGTACAGAGTGGCCAATCCTAAGCCCGGGTCCCTGGGGCGGCTAGCTCCGCTCTGCACTAAACAGGGGGACAGTCGCTCTCCTTGGTACTCTGTACTCAAGGGCCAGCACACTTCCCCAAAACTATTCCATTCACTTTCCAGGAGTTCTACTCCTACTTCCCCGTAGGGTTCCATCCCTTTTACTCAAGATCCAGGTTTCACTTCCCAGTTTCACATTCTTACAATCCATGTTCTCAACCACGTTAGCTGTTCACAACAGGCAGCTGTTAATTCAAATTACAGGCAGCTTTATATTTCTTTCCATTTTCCAAGACTGCAGTATATACATTCCACTAGTTTTCCATCCTAGGATTCATGCCATATCCTAGGATCTATCATACAATCTAATTTTCCAGCCCTAGGATTCATGCAACACCTAGGAGCTATCATTCCATATATTTCTCATTCCTAGGATTCATGCAACACCTACATTCTAGTTAAGGTTCCATACTTTAACAGATTTTAATAGCTTAAGCCACTCTACCAGGTACAACGGGAGTAATGGGGGCGTGATCGGGAATCCCGCGTGCCTCCGCGACTCCCAAGACTGCAACTGAACGAGGTCCTACTACAAGGATCAAAAACAAGGAGTGTCTCAAAACTGTGTATAGCTACTGTAGACGGGTAGAGGAATTAATTCTGAAAAGAACGCAACTCGAATCGCGAAAAACGAAGCCCGAACGGGCCCTAAACGGGTCGAAAAAGATGATACTGTGCAAAATCAGACGTCTGGAACTTCTTCCAGACGTCTTAAACAGTGGATCAGAGAATTACCTGTTCAGCGTGGTTTCCCAGACGTCCAGAAGTCTGCGGGGACGTCTGTCCTAGCTCCCAGATGTCCGATGGTCACCCCAGACGTCTGGAGGTCACTCCCGCCGTCTGGTACAACTTCCAGACGTCTGATTCGCAAAGGATGGCGAATCAGCGAACCTGCGCACAGCCAACTCCCTCCCTTAGTACGGTCGGTCGACAGGAAGGAAGAAGAAAGCGGAATACACACCTTTCAGACGTCGCTTTGAGCTACCAGACATCGTCCTCGCCGTCTGCCTATCAACCCAGACGTCTGATTCTAGAAATTTTTCCAGAATCAAGGCGCGACCCGTACTCTGCTCCCGACGCCGCTCGCGTCGCACCTCGCGCTCCTGCTGCTCAGACTGCAGCAGGTCCCTCTCCGCGTCGTTCCGCGCCCCCTGCGCCCTCCGCCGGCCGGCCAAGCCGCTCCGGCGAGCTCGCCCTCACGGCAGAGCTCCGCCCTCGCACGCCGCGCCTCCTCCGCGCTCACTGCGGCTGCCGCTGCAGCCCTCGCGCTCGCTCACTCTCATGCACAGGAAGGAGAAGAAGAAGGAGACGGTGGAGACGGGAGGGGAGGCGTGGCCCCTTTAACGCCGCGCGAAGAGGAGAGAGAGAAGGCGCGACAGGCGTCTGCAGCCGCAGAAGAAAAAGAGGGAATAACGAATATGCGGTCTGCGCACGCAGGCACGCAGACGACTCGCGGGTGTGGACGATAACGATTTTTCAGACGTCTGTAAACCATCCCAGACGTCTGGCAAGATGTCTGGATGTGATCCCATACGTCTGGTCAGACGTCTGGGCCACCTCCCAAACGTCTTAAAATACGTCCGGGGCACGCGTTCGTAACAATATAACAAACTCAAAGGAAGTTTCGTCCCCGAAACTTGCGCCAACTAGGGTCTGGGAAAAGACGTCCAAATAACCATAACAAACTCAAAGAGGATCGAACCTGATCCGAAAAGACGTACCCGCGAAAGGCTCTGGGTACCACTCCCGCATTGCCGTCTCAGGCTCCCAGGTAGCCTCCTCGTACCGCTGGCTCCTCCACAAAACCTTTACCAGGGGTATTTGCTTTCGTCTCAAACTGCGGACGGCTCGGTCTAGGATCTGCACTGGCCGCTCGGGGTAGGTCAGGTCGTCACTCACCTCGACGCTCTCGTGACTCAGTACGTGGCTGGGATCGGCTACGTACTTCCTAAGGTTGGACACGTGGAACACGTCGTGCACACCAGAAAACTGCGGGGGAAGGGCAAGTCTGTAGGCAACGGGTCCAACCCGCTCCACGACCTCAAAGGGCCCCACGAACCTCGGCGCGAGCTTCCCTCTCACCCCAAACCGCTGTAAGCCCTTCATGGGCGAAATACGAAGAAAGACATGGTCCCCAACCTCGAACTGTACCTCTCTGCGTCTGCGATCCGCGTAGCTCTTCTGTCTGCTCCTGACAGTGCGGAGTCGTCTGTGGATCTGCTCAACTACCTCCTGACTCTGTCGGATCAACCTGGGGCCAACCTCCCACTTGGTCCCCACAGTATCCTCGTAACTCTAGAGGTCGCCAACTGCCCACCTCCTCCAAAAGGCTCCAACTCTGTAACTGTGGATTGGCCAAGCGTGCAGGCGCCTTACGGCTCAAGGCGTCAGCCACCACATTGGCCTTTCCCGGGTGGTAGGAGATGCTGCAATCGTAGTCCTTCAGGAGCTCCAACCAACATCTCTGTCTCATGTTGAGCTCCTCCTGGTCAAAAAGATATCTGAGGCTCTTGTGATCGGTAAAAATCTCGAAGGTCTCACCGTACAAGTAGTGCCTCCAGGTCTTCAGCGCGAAGACAACAGCTGCCAACTCTAGGTCGTGGGTAGGGTAGGTATGCTCATGGGGCTTCAGTTGCCGCGAAGCGTAAGCGACAACATGACCCCTTTGCATGAGCACACCTCCTAACCCCTGCAAGGAAGCGTCCGTGTACACAACGAACCTGCCACTACTGTCAGGGATGGTGAGCACGGGAGCCGAGGTCAACCTCTCCTTCAGCTCCAGAAAACACGCCTCACAGGCATCTGTCCAAGCGAAAGGCACGTCCTTCCGGGTCAACTGTGTCATAGGACGCGCAATCTGTGAAAATCCCCTGATGAACCGTCTGTAGTAACCTGTCAGTCCCAGGAAACTGCGAATCTCAGTGACTGAACGCGGTCTCTCCCACCTGAGCACTGCCTCGACCTTGGCGGGGTCCACCGCCAGGCCGTCACCAGAGATCACATGACCCAAGAAGGTCACCTCCCTCAACCAGAACTCGCACTTGCTGTATTTGGCGTACAACCTACGTCGTCTCAGAGTGTCCAGAACCATCCGCAAGTGCTGTCCGTGCTGCATCCGATCTCTAGAATAGATGAGCACATCATCTATGAAAACCACCACGAACTGATCCAAGTGCGGTCTAAACACCCTGTTCATCAGGTCCATGAAAGCAGCGGGGGCATTGGTCAGCCCAAACGGCATGACCAAAAACTCGTAGTGTCAGTACCAGGTGCGAAAAGCTGTCTTGGAGACGTCGGTCTCCCTGATCCTCAACTGGTGGTATCCAGACATCAAGTCTATCTTGGAAAACACCGTGGCACCCCGCAACTGGTCAAACAAATCGTCGATCCTCGGCAGCGGATATCTGTTCTTGATGGTGACCCTATTCAGCTGTCGGTAGTCCACACAAAGGCGTAGGGTCCCATCTTTCTTCTTCACAAACAGTACCGGGGCTCCCCAAGGAGACGCACTGGGCCTCACGAAACCTTTCTCCAAAAGGTCCTGCAACTGGGACTTGAGCTCTCGCAGCTCAAGCGGTGCCATCCTGTATGGCGCAGTGGAGATGGGGCTGGTCCCTGGTACTAGTGAGATCTCAAACCCGATCTCACGCTCGGGCGGTAGTCCTGGTAACTTGCCTAGAAACACGTCGGGGAACTCTCTGACCACCGGGATGCTCTGGAAGTCTGCCACAGGGCTGGGCTCTGCCACCACACAGGCTAGGAAGCCCTCACACCCTTGGCTCAAAAGTCTCGCCGCCCGAAGTGCCGAAATGCACCTGAAACCTCCGTCCACTGGCTGCCCGTGAAACTCGAAAGAAGGCAACTCCGGAATGGAGAAGACAATCTTCCTCTCAAAACAGTCTACCAAGGCGTGGTAAGCGGATAGCCAATCCATCCCCAGAATCACTCCAAAGTCCTCCATCTGTATCATAATCAGGTCAGCTGGCAGGCTATGTCCCCCGATGCTGACCTCGCAACCCGTGTACACCTCCTCAGCTACAAACAGCTGACCACTCGGACCTCTAATTACGAACGGATTCTCTAACAGTGTATAATCCTGGTCCAAACTAACTGCGAAACTGGCTGCGACAAACGAGTGCGTAGCGCCAGAATCGAAAAGCGTGTAAACGAGTCTGCCAGAAACCGAAACCATACCTACTACCACGGATCCCGATGCTCTGGCGTCCCTGTGTGTTAGGGCGTTGATACGACCCTCAGCTCTAGGTGCGGACGAAGCAGCCACACTCTGCGTCGGATGGGTAGGTGCTGGCCGGTAACCTTCTCGCGACTGCTGTCCTCCTCCTCGTTCCTGGGAACCGTGGCCTCCTGCGTGCCCTCCAGTGCTCTGCACGGGAAGTATCTGCTGACCTCCTGCCCTAGATGGGCAGTCCCTCCTGACGTGGCCCGGCTGGCCACACTGGTAGCAGAGGGGAACCCGACTCCCGCCCTCAGTGAGTCCCTGCTGTCGGCTAGGCGGGGGTCCGGTGCTGGCGACTGGCCCCTGTCGAGGGCCCCCAAAGGCCACTGATGGCCCTGCACAACGTGACGGCTCTCCTGCGGACGCCACGTGTCTCCGTTCTCGTCGGCCCTGTGAGAAGTCTGGCTGAAAGGGCCTCTTCCGCCCGCCGTCGGTCTCTCGCGCGGATGGGTTGGTCTCCTCGTAAGTCATAGCTGCCTCTACCACCCTCGAAAACGTCGGCAGCTTCAGGGGTTTGACATACCCCCGGATCGCAGGCCAGAGCCCCTCGGTGAACCTCCAAAGGCGCTCCTCCTTAGTGGCTACCGCTGTCGCTGCAAAGCGGGACAGCTCCAAGAAACGCATGCAGTATGCGCTAACAGTCATCGTCCCTTGGCGGAGAGTGTGGAACTCCCGCCTCCTCTGGTCCTGCCACGTCTGGGGAAAGTACTGCTCGCAGAAGAGGGTGACGAACTGGTCCCACGTCGGCTCGTCCCTCTCCTGTCCCCGGACCGCCCTCCACCACCGGTGTGCCGCACTCTCCAGCTGGTACGTGGCAAAGGCCACGCGGCACTCCACCGGGGGGCGAAGGGTGTCGAAGATCTTCTCCAGCTGCTCAAGCCAGTCCTCTGCCTCGGTCGGGTCCTCATCCCCCTTGAAGGAGGGGGGGCTTCAGCTTCCGGAACTGTCCGAAAAGCTCGAAGTGGCGCTGTAGGGGAGGTGCTGGTGCACCTCCAGGCGAAGGTGCCTTGTGTACAGAAGTGTCGGAGGAAGGTGGGGTGGCAGGGGCCCATCCCCTCCCTCGTGTCCAGCGCCGTGTCCGTTGCGTGGTCCCACAGAGGACTCCCCCTCTGCAACCCCAGGAGGAGGTGCTCGGGGCGGTCAGTGGAGCTCCTCTCGTATAATATCCCGTATCAGTCTGGCGAGGTCCTGGGCCTGGATGCCAGGGGTTGGTGACTGGTCCACCGAGACATCAACAACAGCACGTCCATCTCGCCGACCTCGCCCTCGGCTGCGCCCGCGGCCAGTCTCGCGACGAGGCATCTCCTGCAAGGAGACGCGAAACAAAATGGAAACGTCAAAACAGACGGTACCTAACAAAACTTCTAAGAGCTCATGTCAAGAGATATGTTGTGGTGGCTACTCTAGCTATAAACATGTGAATTGGTTATTTTCCAGTCAGTTGATTCACTTCTCGGGACGACCTTGCCCTGATACCATCTTGTAACGACCCGGTTCCCGAGTCCCTACGAGACACGAGAACCGGACCGACTCGACTAATCCCAAGACCTAGTCGTCCAACGAGGAAGTAACCAAAAGACAGTAAAATAAACCACATTCAGCATGAATATAACTAACAGCAAGAAAGTACAGCAGTAAGGAAAGAAACTACTACAGTAGGTACCACCACAACAGTAGAACAACATTTATCATATAACAAGAACTGCAGGTAAAGAAGGTACAGCGGAAACAAAAACTACTTACTAGAACAAAAACAAAAGAGGTACAAAAGACTGTGATAACTCTACTGGACCCTACTCGGCCCAGCGTCCTCTGCAGCCGCCGACCCTGGCTGCTCAACACCTGGTCCTGAAAAAGGTAACGAGTGTAACACGTGAGCAAAACGCTGATTAGAGTGGCAAACTAACTAAAGGCAACAGTAGAGTGTATAGTAGCTGTTATGTTCTATTACTTCCTTTATTCACATCTTTCAATTTTTCTCACTATTTCATTTATTTCTCAGATCCTTTACTTGATCTCGAATGTCCTCGTGGGAACGATCTTGATTGCAGTCTTTTCCAAAAGTAGAAGTAGCACGTGGTGCTCTCCTGGCCGGGAGAGTCCCCCGTGGTGATCCTACCCTCAGTCAACCACCCCAAAGTCACTGACAGATGTAACGGTGACTACGGCACGTGCGATAAATGCACAGGTAGCTAGCCCGCACTGGCACGTGGTCAGTCGTTTCCGTTAACGGGTGCGCCCAAAGCACAGCACGGAACCAGGGCAGAGCCCTCTCAGTAACAGGGGTCCAACCCCTCCACAGTAACCAAACCGGGGCCTTGCCCCTCCACAGTCCGCGCACCCTCGCCTAACTACCCTGGTTTGCCCTAGTGGGCCTAACAAGTCGGTGAAGGAGGCTAGCAGAACCCCAGGGCCCGTGGGGTAGCTAGTACTCTCCTAACACTAGTAGCTCTCCTCGGTACTACGTACGCGAGGGCCAGCAAGTCGGTACAGAGTGGCCAGTCCTAACCCCGAGTCCCTGGGGCGGCTAGCTCCGCTCTGCACTAAACAGGGGGACAGTCGCTCTCCTTGGTACTCCGTACTCAAGGGCCAGCGCACTTCCCCAAAACTATTCCATTCACTTTCCAGGAGTTCTACTCCTACTTCCCCGTAGGGTTCCATCCTTTTTACTCAAGATCCAGGTTTCACTTCCCAGTTTCACATTCTTACAATCCATGTTCTCAACCACGTTAGCTGTTCACAACAGGCAGCTGTTAATTCAAATTACAGGCAGCTTTATATTTCTTTCCATTTTCCAAGACTGCAGTATATACATTCCACTAGTTTTCTATCCTAGGATTCATGCCATATCCTAGGATCTATCATACAATCTAATTTTCCAGCCCTAGGATTCATGCAACACCTAGGAGCTATCATTCCATATATTTCTCATTCCTAGGATTCATGCAACACCTACATTCTAGTTAAGGTTCCATACTTTAACAGATTTTAATAGCTTAAGCCACTCTACTAGGTACAACGGGAGTAATGGGGGCGTGATCGGGAATCCCGCGTGCCTCCGCGACTCCCAAGACTGCAACTGAACGAGGTCCTATTACAAGGATCAAATACAAGGAGTGTCTCAAAACTGTGTATAGCTACTGTAGACGGGTAGAGGAATTAATTCTGAAAAGAACGCAACTCGAATCACGGAAAACGAAGCCCGAACGGGCCCTAAACGGGTCGAAAAAGACAATACTGTGCAAAATCAGACGTCTGGAACTTCTTCCAGACGTCTTAAATAGTGGATCAGAGAATTACCTATTCAGCGTGGTTTCCCAGATGTCCAGAAGTCTGTGGGGATGTCTGTCCTAGCTCCCAAACGTCCGATGGTCACCTCGGACGTCTGGAGGTCACTCCCGCCGTCTGGTACAACTTCCAGACGTCTGATTCGCAAAGGATGGCGAATCAGCGAACCTGCGCACAGCCAACTCCCTCCCTTAGTACGGTCGGTCGACAGGAAGGAAGAAGAAAGCGGAATACACACCTTTCAGACGTCGGTATGAGCTACCAGACGTCGTCCTCGCCGTCTGCCTATCAACCCAGACGTCTGATTCTGGAAATTTTTCCAGAATCAGGGCGCGACTCGGACTCTGCTCGAGACGCCGCCCACGTCGCACCTCGCGCTCCTGCTGCTCAGACTGCAGCAGGTCCCTCTCCGCGTCGTTCCGCGCCCCCTGCCCCCTCCGCCGGCCGGCCAAGCCGCTCCGGCGTGCTTGCCCTCACGGCAGAGCTCCGCCCTCGCACGCCGCGCCTCCTCCGCGCTCACTGCAGCCGCCGCTGCAGCCCTCGTGCTCGCTCGCTCTCGTGCACAGGAAGGAGAAGAAGAAGGAGATGGTGGATACGGGAGGGGAGGCGTGGCCCCTTTAACGCCACGCGGAGAGGAGAGAGAGAAGGCGCGGCAGGCGTCTGCAGCCGCAGAAGAAAAAGAGGGAATAACGAATATGCGGTCTGCGCGCGCAGGCGCGCAGACGACTCGCGGGTGTGGACGATAACGGTTTTTCAGACGTCTGTAAACCATCCCAGACGTCTAGCAAGACGTCTGGATGTGATCCCAGACGTCTGGTCAGACGTCTGGGCCACCTCCCAGACGTCTTAAAATACGTCCGGGGCACGTGTTCGTAACAATTGCACATCCTTTCTAAGAGAATAACAAGAAACCAGGGTAAAACTTCAATTTTGCGATCCTCTCAAGGGTTAATTAAAGGTCAAATGTTCATAAATATCTAATAAGTTGATCCATGTAGACAGAAACGGGTTTTCACACATTTCAAGAATTAATGGAATCTGAAACCCTAAAAAAAACTTGCTTAATTAACTGAGGCTTTGGTCAAGATAAAATTCATCTAAACCCTATAAAAATCATAGAAAAATATTTTCTAGGGTTTGGCTTCTTTGAATGGACCTTCAAAACCCATTTTGACCTAAAATAGAGTCTCAGACAAATAGTTGCCCTAATTTGGTAACTACGCAATTTACCAAGTCAAACTTGGTCAAAACATAAATCCAACTTCACCATCAGATTCCTTGGGTCCAAATTAGGTTTCTACCAAAATTTGGGCCCAATCCTAGATCACCTTAACCAAGTTTGCATTTTGGTCTTGTCTAACTCTTTTCTCTCACACATAGGCCCCTAACTTTCAAGTTCTTTGCAAATATGCCCCTAACTTCGTCATCTTCTTCACCAATAGGTCCACGCCACCTTCAACTCCTCAACCTACTTCACTTGCAACCTTCAATCAAAGATTACTCCCTGATTTCGCCGCCAAACCCTTCCAAAATTAGAAGGAAGATTCCTAAATGGATCCCCTATGATCTAAACCTATTCTTAGGC
The DNA here is from genome assembly GCA_037157565.1 of Thalassia testudinum. Taxonomy (NCBI): domain Eukaryota; kingdom Viridiplantae; phylum Streptophyta; class Magnoliopsida; order Alismatales; family Hydrocharitaceae; genus Thalassia; species Thalassia testudinum. The sequence continues at coordinate 48,460,313 of JAZHRO010000057.1, forward strand.
TCTAACTCTTTCCCAATCTCCCATGCAAATGCATGGGAGATGTGGATTTCCTATTGCATGAAGCTTTCAAGGTTTTAAGCTTGGTTTCCAAGCTTGAAACGATCACCTAAGCCCTATAAAAGGACCCAGGTCGCAAGGCCGAGTCCCTTAGCTAGGTTTGGCCTCAAAAATCTTCCCTTTTCCCTATCTTCAGCCATCTCTGACTTAGCTCCAACAAGCTCCTCCCTCCATCGTCCTACGGCCTCCCAACGACCAAATTAGGAGTGTTACATTCCTCCCCTCCTTCATCCGCTCCTCGATGACCAAATCAGGGGCTCCTAGATCTCCCCCTTCCTCACTGCACTTCCATCAAAGCTTTTCACCTTCCCCGACGTTGGCCAATCAAAGCCAATGCCGTCCTTGCCTTTTCATCTATTAGTTTAGGACCCCTAGCTTTCTCCCTCTCTCTACTCTCTTTCCCCCTCGTTATCCTCTTCTTTCGACCCACAATCACCAGCCTACCCCTCTGTCTTCCTTCGCTCCGGCTGAGCTCCAGCAAAGTCGAGAGCTCGCTACACTCCACCATTTGCCTCACCACAACTCCCAAAAGCTTCAACCCAACTCCACTTTCAAAAGCGCTAACCTAATTCCATCAATTAGTTACTCTATCATTTCCCCAAACACCACCACCTTCGTAGCTCCGCACCGACCTCGCCCTACGCACACACACCTCTCCACATTACGAAACCACCATTGCCATGTTAGCCGTGCTTCGACGGGCCTTTGAGCTGATTTGACAAGGTCAAGAGACTATGCTACTCTTTTCAGGTGCTCGCCGTCACCGTCCACCACTGCCAACATCTCCGACCTGGAACGTAGTACTCCGACCGTCTTCAACCAAATCTCCACCTATAGGTCATGCAGTTTGACTCCAAGTTCACGCCCAGATCATCAATTGAGGATTCCAGTTGTGGGTGGGTGACACTTGAACGAAGAAGCCACAACAGTTGAATGCATGAAGGAAGGGGGACTTGTTAGTCGCACATCGTGGAAAAACAAGTGCCGTCTATGAATAAATTAATTTTGTGTCTTCGCTAGGTTGCCTCAAGACACCTGGGGGAAAGTCCCCCACATGTGCCTCCTCGCGACCTCATGCCTCGCCCGTGCACACAAGCATGCAAGTCTGGTCAAATCCAATTACCCGGATTCGTATACATACTTATATACCTAGGTTTGAGAGAGAAAAGGGAAGAGAAATAAAGGAGGAATTGTGAGAGAGAGAGGGGGGGCTTTGCTCTACAGGGCAATCTCCCATCACTTAGTCGCTAAAGAAGGGTGTGTAGCCCTTGTGCGTGAAGAGGAGAAGGAAAGCTCTATGTAGAATAAGAGAGAGAAGGAAAGCTTTATGAAGGAGAAGGCTTGAGAAGGAAAGCAAAGGGCCTGTGAAAGAAGGAAGTGAATAGTTGGAGAAGATGAACAGTGCCCTTGCACTGTAGCATCTAAATACTTGGCATCTGACTGTGACATTATTTGAATTTCTGTTGAATAATTTAAGTACTATGGTTAAGATACATGCTTAAATGAGGATCTAAAAGGTGATTTAAATCACTACTTTTTAGGATATTTCCATTCTTTTTGCCATGACAAACTCTTCATATACTCATATTTTATATTGATGATCAATTTTGAGTAATTATGATTCATTACAAATCATTATTGGCTTGATTATTGTGCTCATTTATATTTTTATTGATATTAGCATGAGAATTCCATATTGCTCCCTGTGTTTGACCTCAAACTTAAATTCGAGTAATAAATTGTATTTGTTAATGAGTGATTTTGATCTATACTACAACGTATCGATCTTAAACACCGATTTCATGCGTTAAACAATGGCCAGATGTTGGCTGCCAAAGACGGAGAGGATGACCGAATACGGCGAAGTACTTGTGACAAAAATATGGCCCTAGAGTTGGAATTAAGCACACAAGAAGGTCCAGTGCTACTCGCCAGACAAAAGCCATAGAGAAATTGGGTGTACAAGTGGTCAGATGCGTGTGGCAGAGAAGCTCTAGTGAACTTCGATCGTTGGTGATGGAAGGAGGTGATGGAGGTGGTTAATGGAGAAATTGAGGATCTAGGAAGCTCCGTGAGGTTGAGGCATTGTTTTTGGCGTAGGGTATGGGATGTGCGAAGGGCGGAGGCATGCCGGCGGTGAGGGTGGTCAGAGGTGTGGTAACCAGCGTCAGAGGAGCAATAGAGAGAATTGGGACCTAAAATTTAGCCTAAACCTAGTTGGACGGTAGAGGAAGAGAAGCCCTAAACTAATTGGACAAATAGAGGTCTCAGGAGGCTTGCCGGAGGTATGTCAGAGCTGGAGATGAAGGAGATGGAGATGGAGCCAACGAAGGGGTAATTGGGTCGCCTTCTTTGTTTGGAAGCACAATGATGAGGTGTAGGGAGGAAGCCCTCTCTCTATTGTACGTGGGAGCAGCCGATGAGGAGATTCAAAGAAGCTCCAGGCCTTTCTTAATGGCAATCAAAGACAAAGAAGGAGAAGGAGGTTGGCACGCCAAAACTAGATAAGGACTAGTTGAGGATGTGTGACCGCTCTTATAGGTGGGATTCTACCCATCAGAAGTGCTCAAAAAGGAAGGTTTCCTAACTTTGCTTGGAAAGCTAAACTTCCTCATGCTCACCGAGCCAATTTCAGCCATGATTGACCTTAACAAGGATCTCGTTTGATGCAGAATGATCTGAGGATCATTTTTGCTAAATTTGGTGATTTTTTATTGAGATTTCATCAATCAATTCGTCAGATTAAATGAGGCAGTTCAGGTTTTAGAAATTGAAAGTTTCCTTCTTCGTTGTGCGAAGAAGAACATGGTAGTTGGACCATTTTACAAGAACAAAAAAATGCTAGGGGGCATTTTGCAAGAAATTCAAAAACCTAGGGGCACGTATGTGAGAAAAAGAATCAAACTGGACTGAAATGCAAGCTAGGTCAAGATGATCTCTGATTGGGCCCAAATTTTGGTACGAACCTAATTTGGACCCAAGGAATTTGATGGTAAAGTTAGATTTTGGTTTTTACCAAGTTTTACTTGATAATTATCATAAAAGCCCAAATTAGGCCAACTTTCCGTCTAAGACTCTATTTTAGGTCAAAATAGGTCCAGATGGTCAAATCAAAGTTACCAAACCTTATAGAATATTTTTATATGACTTTTAGAAGGTTTAGGTGAATTTTATTCTGACCGAAACCTCAGTTATTTAAGCGGATCTCCTTTTAGGGCTTCAGATGTCCATTAATTCTCGAAACATGCAAAAACCCATTTTTGCCTGCACCGACCCTCTTATTAGACTTTTATGATCATTTTAACTTTGATTAGTCCCCTGAGAAAACCCATGGTTGTTCCACATTTATGATATGATGGTAAAATTATAATTTTAACCCTGATTTCATGTTTATCTCTCAGAATGGATTTGAAGTGAATTACGGTCTGTAATTCCCTATGGGAGGGGGTGAGATATGCGTAATGTATAAAAGTGGAATTAAAATAAGCAATCACACAAAGGCACAAGAAATTTTTAGGTTGAAACGAAAATCGGGTAAAAACCACCACCTAACCCTTTCGAGTTAGGATTTTCCGATCAATAAAGCCAATCAAATCCACTAAACGAACTACTTAAAACGAGCGTAGTTCAATCTCAATACAACCATGCTACTTTATACCCGAGGGTAGCTTACCTCAAAACCACCCCTCTTCACGAGGAGTATTTTGTCCCTCGATGGAGATGGGAATTCGCAAAGTGAATACCCAACACAAGCAAAGATAAAATACAATACAACCTACAGAGCCACAAAGTATATGGTTAAATCTAGCTACTATAGGTAAGGCAACTTCCCTTTGGTGGGAGTGCATCGACGTGACGACACGGGTGCGTGAACAACGTGGTGGCACTTCGTCGCTCTCAAAATCACGGAGGGAGAGCAGATGCACAACTGGATTGAAGCTCTCTAGATGTGGAACAAATGCTTGGAGAGCTAGAACTTCTTCTACTTCTCTTGGACACAAAAGATGTGGAAAGTATGTTGCTTGGTGTGTCTTTCCAAGGCAAGGGTCCTCCTCTATTTATAGAGGGCCTAGGAAGGCTTTGGAAGGCCTTAGAAGGCTTCCATAGCTGTTGGGGTTGAACCCAAGGCAAAACATGCCATAATCAGAATCATTTATGATTCTGACAGGGTCACCAGACGTCTGTTCCAGGTATCAAACATCTGGAAAACTTGTTTAAGACATCTGGGAACTAAGTTAGATGTTTGATTCTAGGCGAGTTTCCTTCCTAACTTAGTTTAGACCTAAACAGGGTTCTAGTGTAAGGCCATCTGATGACGTACAGATGTCTAGAAACCTATTGTACTGCGGGAATGGATTCCCAAGATAGGTTAACGGCTAGAATAATTTGACAAAGGTGATTTTGGCTCACAACGAGACTCAACGGTCACATATCAAACGTCTAGGGTCCTCAACAAACATCTGATAGAAGCCTAATTATTTTCCTCAACGTTTACTTTTTAAGCCAACGTTCCACTAATTGAACATCAAGCACAACCATCTGACGTCTGGACTTAGGTTTGGATGTCTGATTTCAACAGACAGAACCAACTAAGTCCAGCCTAAGTTATTGGAAGTCTGAGTCAATAGTCAGACGTCTTAAAAGTCACTATCAAACATCTAATTTCCTGATTAGACGTCTGATTAGGCTATCAAAACCATATTTTGGTTTTCTAAGTTCTCCATAGAAAACCTAAGTATCCTAGGGTTGTGCAGGTGTTCCTAGGACTACTTTAAGGGTTCTTTGAGTCTCTTTAGCAAGTAATATAAGAAAGATAAAGAGCAACAAAAGAAATAAAGACAAATTACAATGAACAAGAAGGGAAATCTATCATATTCTTCATCTCCTTCATTCTTCAAGCTTTCGCTCCTCGCGAAGCTCCTCCTCCGTCAATCTCCTCCAATCCACCATGAATGCGAGCTCCAACTCTGTCTAAACACATCTCCATTTGTAATTAATCTGAAATCTAAGACTTCAAATGCAATTATTAAATAACACGTGTTTTGTTATCATCAAAATAAACGATTGTGGTGATCTAGAACCAATAATCTCCCCCTTTTTGATGATGACAAAACCATAAATAATACATAAAATTCTCCCCCTTTTTGACATTATCAAAAAGGTGTTATAATTTTTAATTTTCCTAAACTCCCCATTAAAACATGCTCTTCTAATTTCATCTTTTCATAAAAATAAGATAGCTATGTTGTTACCTCCAAATTTCTAAAGGTAATATAGCTATGTTATTTTTAAAACTCCCCCTTAAAGATGGATAATTAGCTACATCAATTTTTGACTCCCCCTATCTAGATGCTATAAATTAAAAGATAGGGTAAAGATTTTACCTCATCTACCATGGCCAATAGAATGGCCCAAATGAAGATGGATGCCAAACCAGATGGGGTACCCATCTGTGTCTTGGAGGTCTAGGCATTGACGTCGGTCTCCAATCGGGCAGTTGACGTGCGGAAACTCAATCATTTGTTTGTTCTCTCGTTTGTCTTCTTGTCCTCCTCCTTGGTCTACTCCTTGGTTCTCCCAACTCAAGTTGACCGTTCTTCATTGTGTAGGTCCAATCATTGATGTTGTAGTCTCCCTTGAAACCTACAAAACAAGATTCTATTTTTCTCTTCGATATCCAAGTCAATTTGGATCCAGATTTGTTAGTGGGTCTCCTTGACAGAGGTCCTTTCTCAACCTTAGGGCTAGATAAATTTTCTACTTTATTGATCAAATTATTTGATTTCTCCCTAAGACATGCAAGTTCATCTTCAATAGCATGCATCTTGGTTTTTAAACTAGATATTTCAATTTTTAAGTTAGTATTTTCATCAATCATCTTACTATTCTCATTAATTAGGTCTTTATTTTCTAACAACAAGTTATTATCCTTAGGACTAGAACTAGTTTCTAGATCCTTAAGTTGTTTTTCTAATCTTTCATTTTTCTGATTTAAGGAAACTAAGATTCTTTTTCATGTTTTTGTTTTCTACCATTAATGATTTACTAATTTCATAGAGTTCATCAAAGGCATCTTGGAGTTTAGAATTTACCTCATTGTCGCTGTTGTTGCTATCACTTTCTGCTATTGCCATGAAACCCTTGCAAGTGGTTTCATTCTTCTTCTCAGGATTTTCTTCTTCTTCTTCTTCTTCCTCCGAGCTCGAGTCATCCCAAGTTTCTTGGAACACCTTCTTCTTATACTTCTTCTCCTTCTCCTTCTTCTTCTCCTTCTTGAGAAGAGGGCACTCAGGTCGAAGATGACCCTTTTCGTTGCAGTGGTAGCAACGTCTCGAGCTATCTTTTTCCTTCTTCTCCTTTTCTTTCTTTGATTCCCTACAAAACTTGGAAAACATTTTAAGTAAAATTTAAAATCTTCATCATCAGAACTTACCTCACTATCCGATGCGGCCCTGAATGCGAGGGTCTTCTTCGATTTTGGCTCTGGTGTATCCTTCTTCGTCTACTTCAGCTTTGTCTCATAGGCCATTAGATTGCCTAGGAGATCCTCCATGTTGAGCTCCTCCACCTCGTTCTCCTCCTCAATAGTGATAACCTTTAGCTCCCATTCCAGTCCAAGGGAACGAAGAAGCTTCCCTTGAAACTCCCCCTTGATGAAGGTCTTCCCTAAAGATTTCAATTTATTTATTATGAGAGTGAACCTAGTGTTCATCTCACTTAAAGTTTCATTAGTCTTCATAGAAAAGGATTCAAATTCTTGAGAAAGTAAGTTAAGTTTAGAAGACTTTACCTTGGAGGTACCCTCGTGAGTAACCTCAAGTGTGTGCCAAATCTTGTATGCAGTGGCACATTGCAAGATTCTGTTGAACTCCTCTGAGCTGAGCGCATAGTAGAGGGCGTTCATGGTCTTCACGTTCAGAGACAACTCCCAAAACTGTTGCTACGAGTATCCTGCAGAGGGTCTCTCTGGGATGTCGAAGGGGGTTTCGCATCGGACCTAGATTGTGAAGTCATTATCTTGAAGCCAAGTCTTCATCTACAGCTTCCAATACAGGTAGTTGTTCCTTTCAAAGAATGGCAGTCTAGTGGCAGACTGCCTCTCCAGAACCCTCATCGTGGAACTGCTCCCCTCCATTGGATCTTCCGCCGATATTACTCCTAAAAAGCAAAAACCTACTCTGATACCAAATATAATTCCCTACGAGAGGGGGTGAGATATGCGTGATGTATAAAAGCAGAATTAAAATAAGCAATTACACAAAGGCACAAGAGATTTTTAGGTGAAAACTCAAACTGGGTAAAAACTACCACCTAACCCTTTCAAGTTAGGATTTTTTAATCGACAAAGTCGATCAAATCTATTAAACGAACTACTTAAAATGAGGGTAGTTCAACCTCAATACAACCATGCTACTTTATACCCAAGGGTAGTGTACCTCAAAACCACCCCTCTTCACGAGGAGTATTTTGTCCCTCGATGGAGGTGGGAATTCGCAAAGCAAATACCAAACACAAGCAAAGATAAAATATAATACAACCTATAGAGCCACAAAGTATATGGTTAAATCTAGCTACTATAGGTAAGGGAACTTCCCTTTGGTGGGAGTGCATTGGCATGACGATGCGAGTGCGTGAACCACATGGTGGCAGTTCTTCGTTCTCGTAATCGTAGAGGGAGAGCGGGTGCGCAACTAGAATGAAGCTCTCTAGAAGTGGAACAAATGCTTGGAGAGCTAGAGCTTCTTCTACTTCTCTTGGACACAAAAGATGTCGAAAGTGTATTGCTTGGTATGTCTTTGCAAGGCAAGGGTCCTCCTCTATTTATAGAGGGCCTAGGAAGGCTTTGGAAGGCCTTAGAAGGCTTCCATAGCCGTTGGGGTTGAACCCAAGGCAAAACAGGTCGTAATCAGAATCATTTATGATTCTAATAGGGTCATCAGATGTCTGTTCCAGCTATAAGACATCTGGAAAACTTGCTTAAGACGTTTGGGAACTAAGTCAGATGTCTGATTCTAGGTGGGTTTCCTTTCTGACTTGGTTCAGACCTAAACAGTGTTCTAGTGTAAGGCCATCAGACGACGTGCAGGACGTCTGGCACTAGGTCTGGATGTCTGGAAACCTATTTTACTACAGGAATGGATTCCCAAGATAGGTTAATGGCTAGAATAATCTGACAACGGTGATTTTGGCTCATAACGAGACTCAACGGTCACATATCAGACGTCTCGGGTCCTCTACGACGTCCGATAGAAGCCTAACGATTATTTTCCTCAACGTTTACTTTGTTAGCCAATGTTCCATTAATTGGACGTCTAGCACAACCATCAGACATCTTCTAAGACGTCTGGACTAAGGTCTGGATGTCTGATTTCAATAGACAGAATGAACTAAATCCAACCTAAGTTATTAGATGTCTGAGTCAACAGTTAGACATCTTAAAAGTCACTATCAGAGGTCTGATTTCCAGATTAAACATCTAATTAAGCTGTTAGAACCCTATTTTGGTTTTCTAAGTTCTCTACAGAAAACCTAAGTATCCTAGGGTTGTGCAGGTGTTCATAGGACTACTTTAAGGGTTCTTTGAGGCTCTTTAACAAGTAATCTAAGAAAGATAAAGAGCAACAAAAGAAATAAAGACAAATTACAATGAACAAGAAGGGAAATCTATCCTATTCTTCGTCTCCTTCCTTCTTCAAGCTTTCGCTCCTCGCAAAGCTCCTCCTCCTCCGTCAAGCTCCTCCAATCCATCTTGGATGCGAGCTCGAACTTTGTCTAAACACATCTCCATTTGCAATTAACCTAAAATCTAAGACTTCAAATGCAATTGTTAAATAACACATGTTTTGTTATCATCAAAATAAACGATCGTGGTGCTCTAGCACCAACACGGTCTTCTAGCAGTTATGTAGGAGCATTTATCTACTGATTATGACTAATTAAAGCTAGATATGGCTAATGATGATGATGTTATCATCATCTATTTTTACAAAGTTTTATCCTCATCATGAGTTTTCTCAGAACTTGATTTTCATATTTCCAACGTGCAATGTTTTTCATGATTTCAATACATGAGTTGAGCTAGATCTGAATTTTAAGATGAATAAATTAAATGGACTGATCTAAATATGATAGTCAGACATTGAGTCAAATTGGATCATGAATTTGGTTTGATCATGCTACTGTCCAGCTACTAAATGCATGGCTAAGGATCTGTTGAGATGGCAGCAGTGGCTGCAATTGTGATTTAAGACATCTGATTGCTGAAGATAATGCCTGATTTGGAACAGTAGCAGCTGTTGCTGCTGAGTTTCAGCTGCTGTTATGCAGCTTCTGCTGTCAACCACTGCTTTGGCTATGTTGGAGTCTAATTCGCGACTTCTGGCTAAGTTTTGGAGTTGAAGGAGCTGATCTATTGTGTAGTGCTATGTATATATTGTACAAGCATTCCTGTACCTTTATTAGATTAAAATTTAATTAGGATTGCTTGTAACCTTATTTGAAATTTCATTGTCAGCTGCTTTCATTTGCATAATTTGTCCAAACTTGAAAGTTAATGAAATCACTGCATAAATCAAGTTTAATTGCTTATACATGTGTATTGAGTGCTTTTTGTTGTTCAAACACTCATTCTAGCCACTAGGACTATTTTTTAGGGCCTTAGGTTCTATTTGAAAAACCCTTTAAAGGCCTAAAGTGTATGAACTTTGTAAATAAATAAAAATATTTAAAAATTTTCAAAAAAATAAAATAAACCTATCTTAGTTAAGATTAGGTATATTTTAGGCATGTGTCAAGTTTCAAGGCATTCTGAATCCCTAACTTGGTAGAACATACCAGTCGACGGTTTAGTATACCTTGAAACTTAATAAAAGAACTCAACATTAAAAACACCAAAAGCAAATCTCTCTCTCTCTCTCTCTCTTCCCTTATCTCTACTAAATATATAAAACCTATAAAAATAGAAAAACCCTAAAAAATCCTAAAAATACCATGTATACTATGTATATACTTGTATATACTAATTAAGCATAATCTATATGTAAATATTGTATAATATGTATATATTGTATATAAATATCTTATCTATATATTCTATGTATTAAATTAAGTATTTAGAGTAACTTAATGTATTTATAGTCTTATTGTATTATTATATATTAATTTATATAACTTAATTGTAAACTACCTAAGTAATTATACGAACCTAGTTAAATGTACATATATGTAGATTATACTGTACATACGTATTTATATATGTATTATGTACCATATCATACCTGTAATATAATTTAATTATATACATACAGTAAATAATTAATTTATTAAGTTCACTAGGTAATTTATTAAGTTAAAATGAAATAAATTAGTAAACTAAGTGAATACCGAGATAATTTATATTGTATATTTGTAATAGATTATAATAACTACTTTCAACTTATTTATATCATATTTATTCTGTATTTCAATATTTATAGTTTATTTATAAGTACAACTAACTAAAACATGTATTTAAATCTAAATAAATTAAAATAAAGCTTATAAAATACCATAAAAATATGTAATAAATAATTTATTATGTATATTACTGCTGTACTAAGTTAATTTCATGATTAATTAACTAATTTATATTGTAATTAGCAAATTAAACCTTAATTTAATGTGTATAAACTGTAAACTTTAGATAATTTAATTATATAATAAAATAACTTATTTATGTCAAGTAGCTACATAATTATGTAGCCCTATGTAAGGGCTTTAACCTCTAATTATTTACTTTTAATTTATAATAAATTATGGCCCCCAATTAGAGGGCCAAAGTAATCAAATCAGAATGCATTGCATGCGGCTGTAGCGTCTGAAGCACCTTCAAATAGCACCATAGCGAAAACTCAAGAGTGCCCCCTGCACCATATATGTGTTTTGTGATTTTGCCCTCCTAGTCGACAAGCGTTGGGAGTAGAACATCACATTCTCATTACTCCTCTCGATCCGAATTGAGCATATGCATGAATGGTGTGCGGTGCACTGGGTCTAGGGCCATGCATTATGTGTGGGCCTATGTGGACCCAATAACGAGCTATAAACTAGTTAAAATGCACCTAATGAGAACTAGGGTGGCCCTAGTAGAGGTCTGGCCCCACCCAGTAATGGGTGTTGTGTATCCCTCGAAAAGGTCACACGCTGATCGGTGGCTTTCACTTAACTCAGTAATTAAGTTAATTTTACTTAATTAAGAGTAGAAAAAGTCACTTAGGTTAACTCAAAATTGTGTCGGTTGTGTAGTATAGGGTCGAATTAACCTAACATTTTAGAAATTTTTACTGGTTGAGTCCAGGTCGTTCGCTAGGAGGTATAATTTTTTCTAAATTCACCAATTATCTATTATTTTCTTTATAAGTTTAGGAGGTATAATTAGGCTGATTATAAAAGCATGAATTTTGCCAAAATTTTTGATTAAAATGAAGTAATATGCAAAATCTCATATGAAAACTTATTTTCAATATTTAAAGCATGTAAATCCTCTATTTATTTCAAAGAAATTAAGGCAATAAGAGTTCTTTTATTAAAACATGCCTTATTACAACATTTAAGAACAAAAAGAAATGAAAATGATGTAATAAAAATAAATCTTCATTTATTTCTTCAGCCGCTCTTTTCTTCTTCTCCTTTCTTTCTTTCTCTCTTTTATTTATCCTTTATCTTTTACTCTCTCTCAAGCTCTTTTTTTACCTCCCTTCTGTTCTGTTCCTGCCTTCTTCTTCTCTTCCTACCCCTTATTCTCTTCTCCTTAGCTTTCTTCTTCTTTCTTAGTTCCCTTAGTAGTGCCTGTTCTCCTTTCTTTCCTTTGCTTTCTTAGCCTTCAGTTTAACACTTAGCATTTAACCATCGGCTCTTCTTTTCCTTTAATCCTTCAGCTGAATCGGATTTATTTTCCTCTTTAACCAAAAATTATTTTATTTGCGGTGAGGTCCTTTCGAGGATACACAGCACCTTGAGACCAAGGTGGGACCAGACCCTACTCGGTCCTTGCCTGATTTCATTAGGCTCGATTTCGATTTATTTTTCGGTTCATAGTTTCGAGCCACCCCAGCTCAACCAACCTCCTAGGCCTCGTCCTCCTAGGGCCACACTCGCTCACGCCCACTCGGGTGCACACCCGCAGGCACACATGCCCGCACACACACACACACATATGCTTAGAATGTGGATAATCAGATCGGTAACCATGCGTCGAGCGCTGACGACTGAACAACCTATGCAACAAATCACTTTTGTTCCCATGCGCGCGCTCGTGAATTACCGATGTGGGACTATGTTCCCCCTTCCAGACCCAACTTCAATCGATCATAACTCCCTACTCAGAGCTCCAAATCAAGTGATTTAAAGTTTGTTGGAATGCTCTAAGGTTACTCTATAGGATTGCAGGGTCAATTTAAGGATAAAAGGATATTTTCCTCTTCAATTTGAAGAGTAAAATCAAGGGGTTCCTACGGGTAAAAATGCCTGGAAATGGTTTTAATGTCTACAGAGTCCTCAGATGGACTTATCTCTCTTATTTAAAGGTCTGAATAGTGTCTGCAAGTAATTCCGCAGCTATAGGTGTAGGTCTTGAAGCTCTTGAAGCTTCAGGAAGTGTACAGAAGGTTGAAGCTTCTCTGAAAGCTTCAGAGAATAGATTTTACAATTTAAAATAGGTGAACAGACAGCTAAGAACATCTCTGATCGATTTTAAAAAATTCTAAAGGTTGTAACAAATTAATCTAGGTAGGATTCATGTTCAAATTTCATCAAAATGGCACTGTCATCAATTTGGGTTCGAAAATAACCCAAACTAACAGAGTTTGAATTTTCACCAAATCATTCACCTGAGCTCAGTTTAATCTCTCTAAAACTTTCCAATAGAATCTCAGGAACAACCCAAACTCCTCAATTTTTCAGTTCAAGCTCAAAACCAGAATCTTCTTCCCAAGTTTGACTAAAAGGCTCAAAAATTTTACTTTATTATTAAATCCTTTTCCTAAGGAATTAAAGCCTAAAATAAGATCTTCTCAACCTCAGAAACTCATTCAAATTCTCAGATAGGAGCTCTGACCAAGATTTCTAGGGTTTCAGGCATGCCGCCTGAGGTACAAAATGTGTTTGTTCGTCAGAGGATTTTAAAGATTGTTACAATGATTTGAGGTCATGAGTAGCTTCAATGCACTACACTGAAGCTTCTAGGCACCTTAAATACTTCTCAGATCTCTTCTATCAGACTTCTCCAACTCCGACGGAGTTGGAGAAGATGATCTTCAATCTACAGCTCCAGACACTAAATCCTTAAATAAATGATCTCAGATTAATCAATGATCAAAATTGAACCATTCTGGAGCTTCTCACTAAATTTCACAGGCTAAAGGTCAATTTTGACTCGCTGGAGCTTGTCGGAGCTCCAGTGAGTCCAGAAAATGTGAAAATTGTGTACAGATTGTGAAATTATGCCATTTTTAATCTAAAAAGGTTCCTGAGGTTGCAAGGAACCTCAAGAACTCAATTAATTCTCATTTTGTTCATTAGAGTTAAGGGTTAACAGTAAAATTCATTTCTTAAAAGATTTGTGTGGATTAAGCTCAGGACCTATTTTACCACTCAATTGAGTGGTCAAAACAAGTCAACAAGTAATAGCAGTCATAATTATATAGTTAATTAAGGATTGGAACTGCTCCTGAGCTGCCATGGACAACGACCTCAGGAGCTTAATTAAAATTTGGCATTTAATTTATATGTGGTAATTATACATATTATAGTGTCAATTAGGGTCCTTAAGTGATGGATAGATGATGAAAGACCCTATGAAGGTGAAATTAAGCCAACTACTGTCACCATGGACAGTGACAGTAGTCGGTGGAGGTGGAAGGTGAATTTGGCAATTAGGTGATCAATTAAATGATTAAGTGGATTAGAAATGATCGTGGGAGATAAAGGAAGGTGGACAGCGATTTCAAAAGATGAAATTAAAGCTCTGGCGAGCTCAAGGAGCTCGCTAGAGTTGGAGAAGATGACACTGAAATTCTAAAATTACATCTAATCTAACTAACTAACTACCTACCTAAACTAACCTACTCCTACTCCTACTCCTAATCTACTGTTACCTGGACGAAGGGGTCAATAGGGTTCTACCAAAGGTTCGTAGCAGATGACGAAATCAGAGGGTTTCATGAAGATCTCTGGAGGGCGGATTTGAACGGAAGCAAGGCGCCTGTGTCAGAGACGTGGCTAACCAAGGTGGATCTCCTCAGCTGATCAGAATGGATGGAGGAAGTCGAAAAGTGAGATGGAAAGTCACTGGAATTGCAAATGAATAGCCTATTAGGTTGGCTCAATGTTAAAAGAGTGAAAGGAGCCAACTTGTGTAAAATCAGAGGGGTGAGGAGGTATTTATAGTAGTTGGCGACGAAGAGAGTGGCGAGGTCTGGCCGAAGAAGGAGCTTGAGGAGCTTAACCTCTGACATCTTCTCCGACGACGATGAGGTTATCTCCCACTGGAAATTAGGATTTCCAGTTAATCCAGACCGGTGGATGAAGAGGAGGTGGTGAGCGCAAGCTGCAAGAGCTTGGATAAAGAAGAGTGATGTCGGCAGGGCAGTGATCGTGCAGTGGCGTGACTCTCTGTCGCCAGCAGTCCATTCGGCTGAAGAAGAAGACAAAAAGGGACTTAAATGTAATAAAAATTAAGGACCTGTGTGAGAAATAAGGACCCGATTGCAATAAGTTTTGAGGACCAAAATGTAAACTCAGGTTTTGAAGGTTTATTTAACTTAAATCATTTTCAACTTTTTATATATGTTAGTAAATAAGATAAATATTATGTTACCTTGAATTTACATTTTTGACCTTTTAAAGTTAATTTATTAGATTAAGTAAAATTACTTAAGTTACTATATACTTAGGTATACATTATGTTTAAGTTACTTTACTTATTAATTAAGGGAATGATTAATAGGATTTAGAGTTCAATTATTAATTAAATTGTTAATAATGTTAATTGGATGATAAAATGTCATTTTTAACTTATTTTAAGGTCCTTGTCTAAATATCCCTTATTCTATAATTAACCCTTATAAATTCATAATCTTAGCTAATTAACTAGGAAGACTAGTTAATTAGGGGTAATTAGAGATCATGATGAGTCTCTCATCATACCCCCAAGAAAAGGTTTTGCTAGTCCCTAGCAAAATTAACCAAGACTATGATGATTTAAAGTACTTGTTGGTGCTAGAGAACCGCGATCGTTTGTTTTGATGATAACAAAACACGTGCCATTTAACATTTGCACTTGGAATCTTAGATTTTAGGTCAATTGCAAATGGAGACGTGATTAGACGGAGTTCGAGCTCGCATCCAGGATGGATTGGAGGAGCTTGATGGAGAACAAAGGAGATTCGCGAGGAGCGATAGATTGAAGATGGAAGGACAAGAAGAATAGGATAGAATTCTGTTTATTTCTTTCATGTACTTTTGTTTTTATTTCCTTGCACTTTTTTTTCCTTAGAACATCATGTTAAAGAGCCTCAAAGTACCCTAATAGTAGTCCTAGGAACACTTGCACAACCCTAGGATACTTAGGTTTTCTGTAGAAAACTTAGAAAACCAATCTAGAGTTCAAACAACCTTTTCAGATATCTAATCTCAAAATCAGACATCTGATAATGTGTTTTAAGACGTCTGACTGCTGATTCAGATGTCCGATAACATTTAGGCTGGACTTAATTAGTTCTGTCTGATGAAATCAGATGTCCAAACCTTAGTGCAGACGTTTGATGTTTTTGCCAGACGTCCAATTAGTGGACCGTTGGCTGGCTTAGCAAACACTGAAGGATATGACCGTTAGAGCCTTATCAGACGTCCGTAAGCCTTTCCAGACGTCTGATACATGACCGTTTTGCCTCGACTGACCCAAAAATCTCTTCTCAGAGATTTTCTAGCCGTTGCAATCTCTTGGAAATCCATTCCTATAGAAAAAGTAGGTTTC
Organism: Thalassia testudinum; assembly: GCA_037157565.1. Classification (NCBI taxonomy): domain Eukaryota; kingdom Viridiplantae; phylum Streptophyta; class Magnoliopsida; order Alismatales; family Hydrocharitaceae; genus Thalassia; species Thalassia testudinum. The sequence continues at coordinate 48,476,382 of JAZHRO010000057.1, forward strand.
CAGACATTCAGACATAGTGCTAGACGTCCTGTATGTCATCTGATGGACTTGCACTAGAACCCTGTTTAGATCTAATTCAAGTCAGGAAGAAACCTGCCTAAAATCAGACGTCTGACTTTGTTCCCAGACGTCTTAAATTGGTTTTCCAGACATCGGATGCCAGGATCAGACATCTGATAACCCTATTAGTGCAATGATTGTTCCTGATTTCAGGCTGATTCTCTTAGGCTTTGCATCCAACGGCTATGGAAGCTTTCCAAAGCCTTCCAAAGCCTTCTTAAGGCCTCTATAAATAGAGGGGAGCCTTTGCCACTCAATATACACCAAGACACACCCAAGCAACATACTTTCTACTCTTTTATGTCCTAGAAAAGCTCTTGCTCTCTAAGCTCAAGTTCTTCATCTTGAGAGCATCAAGCCTTTGCGCACCCGCTCTCCCACCGTAGTTCACGAGAGCGACGTTGCGTCGTCGTGTAGCTCACGCACCCGCGTCATCGATTCGATGCACTCCTTGCAAAGGGAAGCATCTTAATTCCTATAGAAGCTTAGGTTAAAAATTACTTTGTTAGCTTTATAGGACTGTTGTTATTTTATCTTTGTTCTTTGGCTGGGTATTCGCTTTGCAAATTCCTGTCTTCTTCGTGGGACAAAATCCTTCTCGTGAAGAGAAGGGGTTTGAGGTACGCTACCCTCGTATAAAGTAGAGTGGTTGTAATTGAGGTTGAATCACCCTCATTTAAGTGATTCGTTTAGTGGATTTGATCAACTTGGTTGATCGAAAAATCCTAACTCGAGAGGGTTAGGTGGTGGTTTTCACCCAGTTTGGGTTTCCACCTAAAAATAATTGTGTACATTGTGTGATTGAATTTTGTGAGATTGTTTTACATTATATTTCCGCAATTTATTACGTCACCCCCTCCTAGTAGGGTTTCTACAGTACTTGGGTTTAAATTATTATAAATAGTAACTATGTAGAGGAAAGCTTAGGTCAGAAATTTTTAAGTTTAATATAAATGATTAATGTATGGAGCATATGTGAAAATTTTCTTACTTAGACTTATAACATTTTTCAAAACACACTTAGAACCAATTTGTTAACAAGAATTTTACTCTAAATTAGAATTCTTCAAAAATCTCTCAATCTTTGTAACTATTCTTAACTCAAATTAGAATACAAAGTGCTTTAAGGAAACAAAACTTAAGGATTGAAAATTAAATTTTAACTTAGAAACTCAATAGAATTAAGTTAATCCTTTGTTTATGAGTGTCGATTAGGGTCCTTAAGTGATGGATAGATGATGAGAGACCCTATGAAGGTGAAATTAAGCCCACTACTGTCACCATGGATAGTGACAATAGTCGATGGAGGTTGAAGGTGAATTAGGCAATTAGGTGATCAATTAAATGATTAAGTGGACTAGAAATGATCATGGGAGATAAAGGAAGGTGGACAGCGATTTCAAAAGATGAAATTAATGCTCTGGAGAGCTCAAGGAGCTCACCGGAGTCGGAGAAGATGACACTGAAATTCTAAAATTACATCTAATCTAACTAACTAACTACCTACCTAAACTAACCTACTCCTACTCCTACTCCTAATCTACTGTTACCTGGACGAAGGGGTCAATAGGGTTCCGCCGAAGGTTCATAGCGGACGACGAAAATCAGAGGGTTTTAGGAAGATCTCCGACGGGCGAATTTGAGCAGAAGTAGAGGATTCCTTGGTTAGCGCCTATGTCAGAGATGCGTCTGACCACGGCAGATCTCCTCGGTTGATCAAAATGGATGGAGGAAGTTGGAAAGTGAGATGGAAAGTCACCGGAGTTGCAGACGAATAGCCTATTGGGTCAGCTCAGTGTTAGAAGAGGGAAGGGAGCCAACTTGAGTAAAATCAGAGGGGTGAGGGGGTATTTATAGTAGTTGGCGATGAAGAGAGTGGCGGGGTCTGGCCAAAGAAGGAACTTGAGGAGATTAACCTCCAGCGTCATCTCCGACGATGGTGAGGTTATCTCCCACTAGAAATTAGGATTTTTGGTTAATCCAAACCGGTGGATGAAGAGGAGGTGGTGAGTGCAAGCTACAAGAGCTTGGACAAATAAGAGTGATGCCGGCAGGGCGGTGATTGTGCGGTGGCGTGACTCTCTGTCGCCAGCCGTCCATTTGGCTAAAGAAGAAGAAGAAGATGATGACGAAAAGGGGCTTAAATGTAATAAAAATTAAGGACCTGTGTGAGAAATAAGGACCTGATTGCAATAAGTTTTAAGGACCAAAATGTAAACTCAAGTTTTGAAGGTTTATTTTAACTTAAATCTTTTTCAACTTTTTATATATGTTAGCAAATAAGATAAATATTATGTTTTCACCTTTAATTTACATTTTTGACCTTTTAAAGTTAATTTATTAGATTAAGTAAAATTACTTAAGTTATTATATACTTAGGTATACATTATGTTTAAGTTACTTTACTTATTAATTAAGGGAATGATTAATAGGATTTCGAGTCCAATTATTAATTAAATTGTTAATAATGTTAATTGGATGATAAAATGTCATTTTTAACTTATTTTAAGGTCCTTTACTAAATATCCCTTATTCTATAATTAACCCTTATAAATTCATAATCTTAGCTAATTAACTAGGAAGACTAGTTAATTAGAGGTAATTAGAGATCATGATGAGTCTCTCATCACTCGCCCACTAAAAATCAATTTTTGAACCAGTAAAAAACTTGAACTGAGCCGGTCTGAACTGGATGAGAAACTGTGAGAGCGTGAGAGAAGTGAGGCTGAAATGCGGCTAAGTGTTAGCTCTTCCTATGCCTTGGTGCCTTGTTTAGTGTGTACTCTACATGTTGAGTGTGTGTGTGCGTGAGTGTGTGTATACGTGTCCATAAGTATATATGTGTATATATATAAGTATATAATATATAATGTATATGTATATAAATAATATAATATATTGTATACTCTAATAGTATAGATAGTATGTATAGATTAGTATAAGTGTTTGAGCTCTTATATGTATATATATAATACTATATATAAATGTATGTTAGTATAAGTAGTTTCTGCCTTAGGAAGTGTAAATATGTTACTAAGGCTACACTGGCGTTTCTATATGTTACTGTACGTAGGATTATATGTTAGTATAGATAATAGTTTTTGACTTATGTTATGTATATAGTTTACTAAGGTTTTAGCAACACTTATGTATGTTACTATATATATATTATATGTTACTATAGATGTTACTATGTTATAATGAGTTAGTATAGTAAATATTATTAGCTATTTTTGTACCTATACTTAAGTATTAACTTTATTAGTTGTAAATAACTAGCATAGAATAATTGTACATATTTTTAATGCTTGAGTGCGAACATTTGTTTCCAAGCATTGTAATGCGTTCTAATTCATTCTTTATTCATTAATTCTTTCATTCATTCTTGTAAATAAAATCAACATTTTTGGAATTAAAGAATGTTTCTGGACTTAGAAAGTGTTGTATATCAATAACTGCCTCCCAGTGAATGACCTGGAATAAACCAGTAAAAATTAAGTATATAAATAAAAATTGACATGACAACGATTTATATTTATGATATATACGACAACGACATTTAAAATCCCTTTTTAGTATGAACCAGTCGTCGACGCTTCAGTAACATGCCCACATTCCCTTTAAATTTCAATGTTCTCATACCACATCAGTAATGGCGCCTTGACTGCCTGAAGTTACAACATACACCTCATGACATATGATTATCTCACTTAGAAAGCAACCAATATATCATTTGGGGGCATGATACAGATTTTATGCTGTTTGTAAAAATACGTCATTGAAACACGTAAAACTGATCAACTCTTAAATTTATAACCTAGATAGTGGGGTATCTAGGGTCATCCAAGGAAGCCAATTTGTTTGCTAAATCAAATCTCTTGCTTTAAAGGGAACTCAACTTTCTTTTTGGTGTTTTATATATATAATTATTATAGGTTTTGAAATAACAGGAACATTTGAGTTTTGTTGGCGAAAAAGACTAACCCTGGTAGCTAATATCTACGTGACAAAAATTAATTCTTTCTAAGCTCATCCTAGGCATGTGGAGGCCTAGGGTAATTAGAAAGAAAGAGAGTTTGTGCACTAGGAATAATGCAAAAAAAATAACAAAAGGAATTGTGACAAAAGCTATCTTAAAAAGGATGCAACTTTAATTTAGAAAGAGTGTTTTACAACAAACCCTAGTAGAGGAATGCTTCTACTACTAGAATAAATGTAACAAATAACAAAAGAAACACAAATCCTCCTGAAATGATGGTGAAGAGGGGAAGCTCCTTGCTCCAAGCTTAGTGACACCTAGGCTTGAAAAGGGCTTCTCCTTCTCCTTCCTTGAAATTGGTGTCCTCCAATGTAAGCCCACAAGATGGGCGTGCACTATGCTCCTCCAAGGTGGAAGCTACCACCTTCGATGATCTCCTCCAAGGGTGGCCATGCACCACCCTTGCTCCTCCTTGCCTGGCCGTCCTCCTAGTGGTGGAGTGCTCCTCCTCCTTGGCATGGCACAAGGATGAAGAGAGAAGGGGAAGAAGGCACCAAGGGGGCGGGTAGAATGCCCCCTTAATCTTCTTCGCTTCTTTTTCTTCCTTGGCCTTGAATTATGGTGGGTATAGGGTAGACTAAAGTAAAATGGAGAATAATTTTTTTGGTGGAATATGATGGGTTTTTATAGGGGTTGAAGGGGGTAGAGTTGGCGTGAATAGGTGGAGGGCTAGGATTGATTCTAGGGGTGGTTATGGGTGGTTAGGTTGATCCTAGGGATAATGTTAAATGGCGCCAAATGAGGGGGCACAAAGGGGGTAGTTATGGCTTTGGTGACCCTTAGGGTTGGTGCCAAAATGGGCTTTCTAGAAGCTTATTAGATGGTGCCATCTTAGGGTTCTAGAAGGGGGGTATGTGGATGGCTAGGATGGGTTATATGGGTAGGTGTAGGGTGGATAAGGGGGCTGAAAGTTGGCGCAGAAAGGGAGGTGGTTAGGGTTAGTTTTGGTGCCAACTTTTGGTGTCTTTTGGTGGTTGGTTGAGGGGTGAAAGGTGGTAAAGGTGGTGGTGCCAAAGCGAGTAGGGTGGAGCTAGCTAAGGTGAGCTTATATAGGGCTTAGTTGGTGGAGTTAGTTAGGTAGGGTTTTAAGGTGGTGAATGGCCAAGGGAGCTGGAGTCTAGCTGAGCTATGCTAAGCTAAGCTAGCTTAGCTAGTATTGGAGTAGAGGAGGAGGAAATGGGAGCTAGGGTTTGAGGAATGGAGATGGCCAGAAGAAGTCTGAAGCTGAACTGGAGCTAGCAGCTGCTGAAGGGAATGGCATTGAGCTACTTTAGCTGGCTTATCTTGCTAGTTCTTTGCTAGCTGCTAAGCCAAGCTAAAGTAAGCTGGCTTCTGCCACAAGAAGCTGAGGTGAGCTGGGTCTGGTGCTCTCGAGGAGGATCAAGCTGGTTGAGGCAGCTAAGGTAGCTTAGCTCAATTGAGTTGAGCAAAGCTGAGTCCCCAGGAGTTGGACTTGAGCTTCCTGAGCTGAAATGAAGTTATCTTCACCTAGCTGGAATTGAGTGGAGCTGGATCAACCTGTTCCTGAGTTGAGGTGAAGTCCAGTCAACTCAACTGAGCTAGCTAAAGCTCACTGTGAACTAATGGGAGCTAAGATGAGATAGACTCAGCTAAGTTGAGCTCAATCTGAGATGACCTGAGCTAGGGTGAGCTAAGATGAGCTCTCTTGAGCTGCCATTCAGCAGAGATGAGCTTAATGGAGCTAGGATGAGCTAACCTTAGTTCATGTGAGCTAGATTCCAGCTATGGTGAGCTAGATCAAGTTGAGTTCTAGCTGGTTTGAGCTTCTCCTTCACCAGTTGCCTTCTTGAGTGCTAGGCTTCTAGGGATCTAGCAATCTGCTTATCCCTAACACTCACAAAAACATATCAAAAACACAATAAAAAATACAATGCATGCCTAACCTAATTATTGCCTAAATGCAACCCAAAAACCTATTTGCGGAGCACAATCGTAAGAGCTAGGTTTGTTTTAATGTATAAGAATGATGATAAACTGGCGTTTATCAGGGCATCATCCATATGAGAAGTTTTAATACCTATACTACTCTCTCAGCAGCATACACTAGCTATAGAGTGGAGGCATATGATGATGGGCAAAAAATACCCTCAAAATTAACACTTCACACAAAACCCAACGGATCCAATTCTCTAGTAGCTCAACGGATCCGTCTACCCAACTATCCAAAACCCAGGCAGATCCAAGTGGACCCAACTCACCAGAGGATCCGATTACTTGGAGTTGAAGAGGCGGCAATGACATCCATGTTAACGCTACCAATTTGCACTGTTGAGGCTATTTATAGCCAAGTAGCGGATGAGCCAGGGAATCCGCAAAGTCCGTTATGAATCAGAGAGTTGTTGCAATATTTTGTGTATTATAAATAAAGAAGAGAAGCCTTGAGAAAAGGCTTCACGTATTTTCCGAGAAAGAGAACAAGTAGTGATTGTATTACCAACCTCCATAGTAGAATCTTGGGAGCATCACCCTCCCCCCAGACATACACCCCTTCAGGTGGAACTAGGTTACCAATTTCTTGTGCCTCTATCTTTGTGATTAGTTGCGATATTTCATTGATTTGGGTCCCCTGTCAATCAAGGCCTCGATCATGCTGCAGGACCTAACACGACTTTATGCAATGGTCTGTACTGAGGCTAATTGCTCACATAGTTTTGTTGTTAGTTATCTTTTTTATAGTCAGCTTTAGTGACCGCACTTATTTTTTAGCACTTCATTCCTTTCTTGTCTCTATGGTGGATTTAATTATGATTGTCAGCAGTTTATTTTATTTAATGCTTTATTTGATTATTCTATGACTATGTGTTGGGTCATTGCAATCCTATTAGCTATAATTCTTAATATTATCACTAGATGACTTGGGTCTCATCGATTTGATTAATTGGTGGAACTTGGGTCATCATAGTGTAGGTTGGTGATGGTGGGGACGAGTAGGAGGAGGTTGGTGATAGTGGGAGGGAGGAGGGAGAGCAGGAGATTATGGTTGTAGGGAGGAGTAGGAGAGGAGGTCAATAGTGGTGGGAAGAAGTAAGGACGTGGTGGGAAGGAGGACGTGGTGGGAAGGAGGACGTGGTGGTGGGGCTAAAGGAGAAGGTGAGGTGAGGTGGATGAGGAGGGTGAGGAAGAGGAGAGGAGGTAAGGGTTTCTTGGGGTAAAAAGAAAAAAGGATCTATGTATAAAATATCTTTATTATTTAGTCCCAACAAATTGGGATATATATGTCTTCTAAAATTTATAGGGATATATATAAAACATGAGGCAGGGTATTGATATGTAACTTTCTAAAGTAATACCGTTAGGCTTAACACAATATTCATTAACAACTAATGATGACTTAACCTGGGGATATGATCATGTAAGAGTTAAGAATTTTATAGGAGTATGTATGTAATTGGTAAGTATATGGGGTTACATATGTAATTGACTATGTATTTGGGGACATAAATGTAAAATTTCTAGTTTCAATGGTTGAAGTCAAGGAGCTGATGCTTAGCACACTTTAAAATAAAGTCATTTAACTCTTCTATTATATTAGGTTAAAAGTGAACATAAGTTAAAAGCTTAAATGTAAGTGCTTTAGACCCCTTATGGTTATGATATATATATATATATATATATATATATATATCTATGTATGTATGTATGTATGTATGTATGCATATATATAAGGGCACATACTTCTTGTAAAGCTTAGAGTTACTATACTTAGAGAGTTAGCCTTTATTTCTAGGAGGAGATAACCCCCATCCAATTCTTGAGTTAACTGGTCTATGAAAACTCACACACCTCCTCTCAAAACTAAATATCACTATCACTAGTAATATTTGAATGTCACAAATAATATATAAGAACATTAAAACAAAAGTTCATAAGAAAGTTCACGTAAGCTCTCCCAAAACTAAATACACCGATGATATTTCGTTGTGTGTTAAATGTCACAGATGGTATTTCATTTTTTGAAGAGCATGTGAAAAAAACATTGAACTTTTGTGTGAGTTGACCACAATCATATTCAATATGATTCCGCAAAATTCATTTTTGCTTAAGTCGTGCATTAAGGCTAATGCAAAGCATCTTTAGATCCATCCTGAGCTCTTTTCAATTTCATTTGAGATAAGGATTCTGAATATCACAAAGGGATTAATTAAATAGAGATTCCACAATGAAAAGATGGATCGATTCTTTTTTCATTTCCAGAAGAAAACAAAGAATACATTATGTCTTCAAAAGAATACATTGGCTTTGCTAATATATAAGAAATTTCGTTTCTTTTTCCATTTCTAGAAGAAAACGAAGAATACATTATGTTTTCAAAAGATTACATTGGCTTTGCGAATATATTGGTCTAGATCATTATTAGGAAATCTATCTATAGTAATAAGCCCTCTCCAAATGGCACTTAATGCATCTAAGTATAGAAGCATCAACTCTTTGTACAAAGGAAATAGCAATGGTGTTAATACCATTTCCTCATTTGAAAATTCAATATTTTTAACATCCCAAATAAACTACAGATAGGTTTCATTATTGGTGTAATGCAATGCAAGCATAAAGTTGAATACCTTCAACAACATAGACCTTGATCTAAGATTGTGTATCAATTTTGTTTCATTCTAAATAAGTGCAGTCTATTTGCCTATGATGAGTGAACTTGTAATCAGGCTAAGAGAATGTTTCATCCAACTTAGCTTTTCTTGGTAAGGAGAATCATCATTAAGGGGAAGAAGCCCCCTGAAGAGGGCAACACACCTCTCTCGTTAGAGAGTAACTCTTTGCCCCAAAGAAGAAAACAAAGACAAACAAAAATATGCTTGGTCTAAACTGCTTCTTAGACATACTCCATGCTTGGATAACGATTCACACCATCAAAAACATGTTGATGATCCACATGAGATGGAAGTAACCAATAGACATAGATTAGTAAGAAACTCAATCATATTTAGCCCAATTTCTAACGTAACCCCATGTTACTACCCAGTTCCCAGATCCCTACAGGACCCGAGACCGACTCGCCTCAACTAATCCCAAGACCCAATCGTCCAACAAGAAATAACCAAAAAGTAGGAAAGTAAACCACATTCACATATGCAATATAACTAAGCAGTAAAAATGTACAAAGCAGCAAAGGAAAGTAAAACTGTTGTTCCAATACATACCACCACAACAACAGAAATAACGGAAATGAAAGCAACAGTAACAAGAATAGTAACTAGAAGTCTGAAACTCACTACAACAGAAAAAAAGGGGTACAACAAGTGTGCAGAAAACTATGACTGGGCTCGACTGGGCCCAGCACCCTCCACAGCCGTAAGCTCGGGCTACTCAACTCCTGGACCTGAATAGTGTTATGAAAAAGACAGAGTCAACGAACACTGAGTAGAGTGGTAACTATACTATCTAATGCGGTAAAAGTAATAGGTTTAATTCGCTTTTCTAGTTATTTTATTTTTCATGCATTTCCTTTTCACCCCTTTTTCCTCAAGCATTCAAATTTTCTTGATCTTGCATGTTTCTCGTGGGAATGATCTTGATTGTAGTCTTTTCCATAGAGTAGAAGGTACACGTGGTGCTCTCCTAGCCGAGAGAGTCCCCCGTGGAAGTCCTACACCCATTCAACCACCTCGAGGTCACTGTCAAGACGTAGCGGTGACTATAGCACGCATGATAAATGCACGAGTAGCTATCTCGCACTGACACACGGTCAGTCATTTCCACTAGCGGGTACGCCCAAAGCACAGCACAGAATAATATAGGGCCTAGCCCTCTTAGAAACAGGGGTTTAGCCCCTCAGAACCAAACAGGGGTCTCGCCCCTCCACAATTCACGCACCCTCGATGACTACCCCGGTATGCCCAGAAGGCCTAACAAGTCGGTGTAGGGTGACTAGCTCCACCCCAAGCCCGTGGGGTGGCTAGCTCCCTCCCTACACTAGTAACTCACCTCGGTACTGTGTACGTGAGGGCCAACAGAAGTTGATGTAGAGTGGCCAATCCTAATCCCGGGTCCCAACCCAAGGGCGGCTAGCTCTGCTCTACACAAAAAGGGGATAGTTGTTCTCCTTGGTACCACGTACTCAACGGCCAGCACACTTCTTGCCTACATTCCAGATTTCCATCTGACCGCAGGAGCTCTACTCCTAATTCCCGGTAGGGTTCGTGATCATGTTCACCACATTATTCCAATCTGGATTCCATTATTCACAATTCAGTTCTCGTTTATATACAGGCAGCTCGTGTTTCCATAATTCAATACATGCAACTGATGCTTTCACAGGTAATTGTTCATTTATCTCAGGCAACTCATGCTCTAATAGGCAGCTCACAACTATATCATAGACAATTGCTAGCAGTTTAACTTAATCATGTATACAAATACAATCATGCAGTACAACAGGTTCATTCATTTCTCTATCCTAGAGTTCATGCCACATCCTAGGGGTTCCAGTTGGCTAATTTCACAAGCACATTCTTATTTAATATAGTTGACAGAAGTAGACCACTCTACCAGACAATTGGTAGTAATGGGGGCTTGAACTGCAGACCTAGGCGTCTCTGCGAGCCCCAAACAAGCAATAGGTTGAAACCCTATACCAAGGAATACATCACAAATTAAGATTCAGAATAGTGTATAAAGATTTCTAGTACATAGAGAAACTCGCAAAGAAGCTGCAGATACTTTGTTTGCATAAAACAGATCCTGATCTGACCCCAAATGGTCAAAAACGTGTCTACTGACCAAAATCAGACATCTGGGAACAAGTCCAGATGACTTAAAAGTTACAAAATCTCACCTCAAGTTTTTGCGATGTCCTCAAACGTCTAGGACTCCTCTGCGATCGTCTGAAAGCAATTGCAGACGTCGGACCAGTCCTCCAATCGTCTGGTGAGTTGATAAGACGTCCAAAGTGCATGGGAGGGCATTCCACACACCTTCCCAAGGCTGCTCCTACGTACGACAAAGTAGCCACCCCAAAATTAGACCGGCAAATCTTTTGCGGTGTGGCTTGCATAGCCGTAACCGCGAAAAGGACGTACCTTTGCGATAAAGGTGCTTTTGGACATCTGGTCTTGACTCCATATGTCCAGATGCTCAGCCAATCGTCCGGACTTCACTCCAGATGTCTGATACTAGAAAATTTTTAGTATTAGAATGCGCTTCCAGCACTCCTCGCCATGCTTCTCCTTGCTCTGCCGCAGCTCCAACTACTGCAGGTGGTCGAGGACATCGCTCCGGACTCCCTCCTCCTCCCGCACATGCTGCAGTGGTTGTGCAAGCTCCGACGAGCTTCTACCGAAGCACCCGACCTTGGCCTCCTCCTACTTCCCCTGCACTCCCCTTCTCCTCGCTCTCACGTGCTCCCTCGCTCGTCTCCTCTCGCCGCTTTGCCGCGCTCTAAAGGTGGAGATGGTGGTGTGTGGAGTGGAGAGGAGAAGAGGGGAGGGTGGCCTTTCATAGAGGTTGTGAGTTTAGGGTTTGGGTAGGAAGGAGGATGAAAGAGAGAGAGAGAGAGACAAAGTTCTGCACACCACCTACCCGCAGAGCATAGAGTGTGTGAAAAATTTCATTTCTAGACATTCGAAAAAGGGTCCAGACATCTGGTTGACACTTCAAACATCTTAAAAGGCTAAAAGTGGGACAGGTCTTACATCATAACAAACTTAAAGGAAGTTTCATCCCCGAAACTTGAACAAGCTAGGGTGAAAAAAAGGAACATAAAACGCATAACAAACTTAAAGAGGACCAAAGTAGGTCTGAAAAGACGTACCCTCAAAAAGCTTCGAGTACCGCTCTCACATCACTGCCTCAGGCTCCCAGGTAGCCTCCTCGTACAGCTGGCTTCTCCACAAAACCTTCACCAGGGGTATCTACTTCCATCTCAGACTCCGGATGGCTCTATCTAGTATCTATACTGGTCTCTCGAGGTAGGTCAGGTTGTCACCCACTTTGACACTCTCATGGCTTAGAATGTGACTGGGATCGACAACATACTTCTTGAGGTTGGACACGTGGAACACATCGTACACTCCGGAAAGCTGGGGAGGAAGGGCAAGCCGATATGCAATGGGTCCTACCCACTCCAGGACCTCAAAGGGTCCCACAAACCTCAGCGCAAGCTTTCCCTTCACCCCAAAATGCCGCAGGCCCTTCATGGGTGAAACACGGAGAAAGACGTGATCCCCAACCTTGAACTGCACCTCTCTGCGTTTCTGGTCAACATAACTCTTCTGCTTGGTCCTGACAGTGCGGAGTCATCTGTGGATCTGCTCTATCACCTCCTGACTCTACCAGATCAGCCTGGGGCCAACCTCCCACTTGGTCCCCACCTCGACCCAACTCAAGGATGCAGCACACCTCCATCTGTACAGAGCCTCGTAAGGTGCCATGCCGATGCTCGAGTGATAACTATTATTATATGCAAACTCTACCAGGGGTAAATGCTCCTCCCAGGAGCCTCTCCAGTCTAGTACATAGGCACACAAAGGTCCTCAAGTGTCTGTATGGTGCCCTCTGACTGCCCGTCCGTCTGGGGGTGGTACGCAGTACTGAACTTCAACCGTGTCCCCAAAGCCTGCTGAAAAGCAGCCCAAAATTGGGAAGTAAAATGGGTATCCCTGTTGAATACAATCTTAAGCGGAACTCCATGCAAGCGTACCACATTGTGAATGTACCTCTCTGCCAACTGTGCTGGTCCCAAGGTGACTCAGATCGGCAGGAAACGTGCCATCTTCGTCAACCTATCCACTATCAACCAGACTGCACCGTGTCCTCGCTGGGTGACAGGTAGACCCACCACCAAGTCCATGGTGATGCTCTCTGTTGAACATCGGGTTGCTACGCTAACGTGTTTGGATTTGAAAACCTATCGTCGTAGTATGAAAGCGAAGAACTCGTGTTCAAAAAATAAAATTTATACCGGAATGAAAATCCTGGGTTGAACACAGGGAGGCGGACGTTTGATTTAAAAACTATGCATTTGTTTTTATTTGTCACAAAGTAATTGATTAGAACTATCTAATTATTTAAAATAAATAGAAGAGAGAGAGAGAGAGAATAATACAAACAAAAATCAAAACGAGATGTAGAATGCACATAGAATTCATTATCCAAAGGATTGTTCATTACACTAAATATCACGACGAGAAAGCGGGAAAATGATTACACTAGAAAGCGGTAAATCTACTCTAGAAAGCAGTAAATCTATTCTAGAAAGCAGTAAAAAGAATGGGGAAAGAGATATCCTCCTCGACGGTCACTTGGAGGACGAGTCGGACGGGACGACGCCTGGACGAAGGAGGACAAAGCAGGATGAAGGAGGGCGCAACAGGAAGAACAGGAACGAGGCAGCATGTCATCGTCGTCGTGGGATCCACTTCTGAAAAGGGACGAAAAATTGACTTTATCTCGCGAGAGGCATCCCTGGTGTGGGACAAGCTTCTCTTGAGCTTTGGAGAGGGAGAGAAGAGAAGGAAGGGATCAGAATTACATATGGAGCGGGTCTTCTTTTATAGTTGGAAGGAGTGGGGGCAATTTGGTCATTACAACTTTAAAAACATTAATTCAGGACCTTTAGTGACGGATAAAACCGTTACTAAAGGTCTGAACGTGGGTGTAGTGGGTGGCGTGTGTGCACCCGCTCGCTTGCCCACGCGTTCAACACCCGCACACGTGCAGCCGATCTCAGCCATCCAATCATGAGATCAGATGGCTTAAATCACGCTACGCCCGCCTCCTCAGCGTGCGCCTGCCCGCATACGATGTCGGGCCTTCGCCGCGTGTGCAATAGCGCATGAGCGCTATCGGGCGTGCAGAGCCTTTCGATCGCGATTCGAAGCTCGCCCACGCCCGCTCGCCCACACCGCTCTCCCGCTCGCTGCGAATCAATCCCGCGCCAGCGCCTTGCGATAAGGCACTCACCCGCTGCACTACACCGTCCAAATAGTCGTGCGGATGAAATCAAGCACGTGCATCCACAGCCGTTAGATCAAGATCCAATAGCCTAGATCGCGCGCTGGATCTTCTTTGGAGAGGCAGCGGCAGTCTTGAGGGCCGGTTAGACGGTTGAGATGACACCACGTGGCGCCATCTTGGCCGTCCATCTTCTGGATGATGTAGATGGTGCCACGGTTGTCGGATTGAGTCGATTTTCGCGTCGTTAGGCTGCGATCGTCGATCTGAATCCATCCGTGTAGTCAGATTTGTCGTTTGAGGTGTGGATTCACACCATCTTGGCCCTTGATCTTCTAGAGTTCCCCGATCTCTATCTGATGCTACAGATGCCTGATTAGGGCGATCTTTGAGTCGTTGAACTCCAATCGTTGCCCTGATCACATCTGTACGGTTGAATCTTCGATCCAAGGCCCCGATAAAAAGTTTGCTTTGTCCATGAACATAAAAGGAGACAATTAACCCCCATTTTATTCAAACTACTCTAAATGCAAGATGATGCATGTTATGCAATATTTATAGCATGCAATGCAATCCTATGCTTCAGAACATGCATAAATAGACATCTTAAGTAGTGTAAACATGTTCACATCATACCCCCATGCCTATCTTTTGCTAGTCCCTAGCAAAAACTATATGCTATTTATAAAAGAATTAGGTTGGATTATTTAGGCATGAGTTATTTTCAATCATTAAGAAAATGTCTAATTAGGATCTAAACTTTCAAAGACACAACAGTGCCCGAGTATCTGCCAAAATGTAGACCACCTCAAGCCCTCGCCTTATTCAAAGAAAATTTTCTTTTTCTCTTTTTCTTTTCTTTTTTTTTTCGATTTTCAAGTTTTAGGGTTTAAGACTGGCTTTCTATGGCCATTCAACTCACCGAAGATTTGATGAGAACCCTAAGTTCTAAGCATCTATTGTGAATTTGATAGACTCATTGACTGGCAAATAAAATGGACTTCAGATTTTTACGCCTCTAGGTGGCCTAAAATAATTCTGCCTAAAGTTGTACCTTTACAACAGGTAGCTTTGTCCCTACTTTAATTTTTTTACGGGGTCAACACAAGGGTGAATCCGATGTATATCTCCCTGGTTTATTCTACTTCTCTGCTTCTTCCTAAGTGTTTTGGGATTTTTCAGTGCATTTATTGAGCTAGGTTCTGGACAACCGATCGATGAGCTGTTACCACCGACAACTTGCCAGCCATACTCGTGCGGCAAAGTGTGGCTTATTTCTTTTTTTCTTTTCTCCTTTTCTTTTTGAAATTGTTTTTCTTTTTTTTTTTTAAGTAGGTGGCTTCCTTGGTCTAAGATTTACCTAAAGGCAACAAAAAGAGAAAGATCTAGTGACTGGGCTCTGGACAACCTACCTATGGGCTATTACCTATGATAACTTGCCAGCCATATCACCCTAGAAGGTTCACTAGCTACCCAATTTCCGTTAGAATCGCCGAACAACGAGTCAATGATAAGATAGTGTGTAGATGCTTAAGACTCAAAATTTCCTCAAATCAGAGGGTGGGTTGATAAGTCGTGTACTTATCACCCAAACTTATTTACTCCAATTAAAATAGAATTTAGGTTGGCAAGGACTCGAAAAAAAAATCCACATTTTAGTGGATACATAGGCTGATTAAGTCCAAAGACCTGAAGGGTCTTTATATTCAAATCATAATGTAGTATTTCCTAAGATTGAAAATTTTCTTAAACCCAAGTTCTCTTTCTTAATTCCAAATTTTTTTTTTAATAAAAGAAAATAAAACAAATCTACGGAGCTGATGAATAAATTCAGAGATGAATATCCACCCCCCCATGCCTATCAAATGCACTGTCCTCATTGTATTAAAAGAAATAAAATAGAGTGGAATAGCGTAGAAAGCACCTGAATTGTGTGATTGTCAGGTCTGCTCCGAGATAGAAACTAAAAAGAACTGTATATGTGCTGAATTTAGTGCCTTCAACTAGGAAAACTATACAAAGAAGAGAAATGAAGAATTCACAGGTGCATGTCAGAATCAGAATAAAAAGATGAAACCATGGACCTACCAGCAGATGTCCACAAATGTGGACCAGATTGTGATGCAGACCCATACCCCATAATCGAGAATATCTCAGGTTTTGGATAAAAATTACCCAAAACCTAAAATCCGTATGCAAGCAGGGTCGGACCTGCAATTTATGAGGATGCAACCCAAGACCAAAAAGTCAGGTTACAGAGAATTCAAGCTCCAAAGGATAATCAATGAATGTGTGCTTGGGTTGGACATCCTCAGAACAAATGTCATAAGGGTCCTAGTTTGATGGTTTCAGCTTAATAGGCACCCTTCGACTCAGTCTTGTACTTCCTCCAGAACTTACTTCCCAAATTAAAATTTCCTAGCTCCTATCCTCCTCATTCAGCATGTCAAATTCTGGAACCTCTTGCATATTAATCACCCCATCTGAAATCTCCAAGTCTAAATGATGTGGCTGAATCAGAATTGACTTGGGTCTAATTATCTCAGAAACAAAATCATCGATAAGCTCAATGGGGTGTAACTGACAATCAGGGCATTGAATTGAATCCTCCAGAAAATGTGATTTCGGATCTGCAATGTGAGCCCTAAAATCAGTTTCCTCAGTTATTGGGCTATCAAATGATCTTTCAGATTCCTCAGGCCCAATCGTCTCACAAAAATTGTGTTCTGTAAACTCGCGTGAGACTTTGCAACTTAAATCTTCACCATCAGAATCAAAGAAATCAAGATCCGTATTAATGTATGTCTCAAAATTATCTATCACTCTCTATTCCAAGGAGACATACATTTCCTCGTACCCCGGCTCAGGGATCTCAGGTGAAGAAATCAGATCTTCCTTAATTGGTTGCTCTAATTCAACCTGGTCAGCCTCATAACACGTGTCCCCGCCAACAGGTGCCTGAACGGGTTCTGAAATTAGCTCTCCTAAAGAGGGTTCATCCTGGGAATCATCCCACGACTGAACTAAAGCAACCACAAATCTCATCCTCAATTTCGCTAATTTCCCAAGTAGAAACTCACCCGGGTTCTTATCCTTAACATCCTGGAGCCAATCCAACAAATACATATTCAAATCATCAATCATCTGAATAAAAGGCTCCAATCTCTCAATGCAAGGTATTGGCTGAACTTCTAAAGATTGTATGATATTCCTCAAGTTAGCGAGAACCTTATCTTGAACCTGGTTACCCTGAACCAAATGAGTTGGTTCAGGGTTGGGTGGGTTTGGGATCAATGCAGGGGAATTAACGAATTGAGGTTCGTTATACCCTTCCTGATAATAGGTCATTTCAGATTGTTCAAAAGGTGGTGATGACCTAAAAGCAGTGTAATCAAAGGATGGGTAAGGATCAATGTATCCTTCTTGATTATAGATCGTATTAGGTTATTCATGAAAGAGTGACTATCTATAATCGATGTGGCTCTGAGAAGGATAGAAATCACAATCATAGTATTCAGGGTTAGACCCTAAACACGGAGATCCGGAACTATATCCCCAATTTGAGTTATCCCAACTAACTGATGGTTGATTACAGTACGAGTCGGAATAATCATCATGTTGAGGATAATTCAAAACAGGAGGGGAAGAGTAGGAATGCATGTAATATGTGGAAGGATTCATGAGAGATAGGAGGAAGAAAGGCGCCCTGCAATACAAACAATCAAACCTATCCTTAAGTGGGCTAGCCTAAAGACCTACAAACTCCCAAAACCCATCTTGAGATAAAGGAACGATTTGATCTACTTCTGTATGTTCAATCCAACCAGTTAGAAGGAGGGACTAGGGAGAAGGTTCTTCCTTTGACTTGTGCCTCCGGTTCCTAGTGTAACCCCCAGCCACGATCGTTTGATTCTACTCCCCTAGCTAGACATCAGATTGAACAGTAGAAACAGACTAATCGAAAATAATCTCTTTCTGGGCTCTGAAGAGTGAGTCGAATCCTTAAGGCCAATGTCTACTCTATTTTATTTAGGACTAGGTTTGAATGTGCTTTGGAATGTGATGGGCCCTTTATATGGGTTGTGCCCTTAATGATTGATTGATTTGTGTGTGCGTTCACAACCAGTGATTTTCAAGCAAGATTATTTTTGATGTGGTGAATTTTAGGGTTCAAATCTTGCTTAGTAGCTTTTAGGCTTCAACTTTAGGTGTTTTCAAACAAGTTTTGTTGGCACACCAGGTTTTGAAAGCACAGGTAAAGATATTTTTCTTTGAAGCTTAAAAAGAATGTGGAGTGCCTAGTAATTCCCTAAGAGATGAACCTAAGTGGCAACTACTTAATGAGTTGATTTTAATTGAAGTGGTGTGGCCCAATCAACTCAAACAATTGGCCTGTTGCACCACTTAATTAGCCACACAAGTGATTACCTAATCTGATTTCTACTCAATTATGTGTTTTGATGTGTGTGTACCGGCTCCAAAGATCGATTTACCGGTTGAGTTTGAAAATCAGATGAGGTTGTGTACCTCTGTGAGATTTTTTTAATTTTTCTTTTTTAATGTGGGGGTTGGTGTGGGTGTAGGTGTCAAACAACAAACAATCTAACCTTAGAGTTTATAAGAACACCTAGGTTGATTGTTGTTTGTGTTATTATGTGGTGAAATGAAATCTAATGGGTGGGAGGTGGGGAATAACTTACAAAACCTTCCACAACACTTTATTCCAATCTACCGCATTTGCTCATCTTAAAAGAGTACCTGCAATCACAATAAGAAAGGAGAGAAGTGAGGTAAATGATTTGTAAGTTACAAAACGCGAAGAAAAAATCAAAGATCATCGCCTCCCTGGCAACAACGCCAAAATGTTGAACGTCGGGTTGCTAAGCTAATGTGTTTGGTTTTGAAAACCTTTCGTCGTAGTATGAAAGCGAAGAACTCGTGTTCAACAAATAAAATTTATACTGGAATGACAATCTCGGGTTGAACACAGGGAGGCGGACGTTTGATTTAAAAACTACGCGTTTGTTTTTATTTGTCATGAAGTAATTGATTAGAACTATCTAATTATTTACAATAAATAGAAGAGAGAGAGAGAGAATAATACAAACAAAAATCAAAACGAGATGTAGAATGCACATAGAATTCATTATCCAAAGGATTGTTCATTACACTAAATATCACGACGAGAAAGCGGGAAAATGATTACACTAGAAAGTGGTAAATCTACTCTAGAAAGCAATAAATCTACCCTAGAAAGTAGTAAAAAGAATGGGGAGAGAGATATCCTCCTCGACGGTTGCTTGGAGGACGAGCCGAACAGGACGACGCCTGGACGAAGGAGGATGAAGTAGGACGAAGGAGGGTGCAGCAGGAAGAACGAGAACGAGGCAGCACGTTGCCGTCGTCGCTGGATCCACTTTTGAAAGGGGATGAAATATTGACTTTATCTCGCAAGAAGCATCCCTGGTGTGGGACAAGCTTCTCTTGAGCTTTGGAGAGGGAGAGAAGAGAAGGAAGGGATCAGAATTTCATATGGAGCGGGTCTTCTTTTATAGTTGCAAGGAGTGGGGGCGATTTGGTCATTACAACTTTAAAAACATTAATTCAAGACCTTTAGTGACGGATAAAACCATCGCCAAAGGTCTGAACATGGGCGTAGTGGGCGACACGCACGCGCTCGCTCGCTTGCCCACGCGTTCAACACCCACACACGTCTAGCCGATCTCAGCCGTCCGATCGCAAGATCGGATGGCTTAGATCGCGCTATGCCCGCCTCCTCAGCACGCGCCCACCCGTGTACGATGCCGCGTGTGCAATGGCACGTGAGCACTATCGGGTGCGCAGAGCCGTTCGATCGTGATCCGATGCTCACCCACGCCCGCTAGCCCGCTCCCTGTGAATCGATCCCGCGCCAGCGCCTTGCGATAAGGCACTCACCCGCTGCGCTACGTCGTCCGAAGAGTCGCGCGGATGAAATCAAGCACGTGCATCCACAGCCGTTTGATCAAGATCCAACGGCCCAAATCATGCACTGGATCTTCTTTGGAGAGGCAGCGGCTGTCTTGAGGGCTAGTTGGACGGTTGAGATGGCACCACGTGGTGCCATCTTGGCCGTCCATCTTCTAGATGATGAAGATGGTGCCACGGTTGTCGGATTAAGTCGATTTTTGCGCCGTTAGGCTGCGATCATCGATCTGAATCCATCCGTGCGGTCGGATTTGTCATTTAAAGTGTGGATTCACACCATCTTGGCCCTTGATCTTCTAGGATTCCTCGATCTCTATCTAATGCTACAGATTCCTGATTAGGGGGATTTTGGAGTCGTTGAACTCCAATCGTCGCCCTGATCAAATTGTATGTTGGATCTTTGATCCGAGGCCCCGATGAAAAGTTTGCCTTGTCCATAAACATAAAAGGAGACAATTAACCCTCATTTTATTCAAACTACTCTAAATGCAAGATGAGGCATGTTATGTAATATTTATAGCATGCAATGCAATCCTATGCTTAAGAGCATGCATAAATAGACATCTTAAGTAGTGTAAACATGTTCACATCACTCTCCCACTTCCGCTCTGGCACAGGAAATGGCTGCAACAGCCCAACAGGCCTCTGGTGCTCGGCCTTCAACTGCTGGCACACTAAACACTGCTGCACGAACTCACCCACATCCCACTTCATCCCTCTCCACCAAAAGTCGCATCTCAGATCATGATACATCTTTGTGTTCCAGGGATGTATGGTGAACCTGGACCCATGCACCACTGTCAAGAGCTCTCTCAACAACTCCTCATCCCTGGGAATGCACAAGCATCCCCTCATGCGTAGCACCTCGTCTGTAAAAGAAAAGTCTCCTGGGTCCCCTGACAGCACTCTGTCCCGCAACGCCTGTAAGTACAAATATGTCATTTGCCTTGCGATGATTCGGTCTATTAGCTCTGGTCGCGTCTGCCGTGTCACTGTCACTGCCCCACAATACCCCTGTGACTCCCAGGGTCGCCAACTGCCCAACTCCTCCATAAGTCTCAAACTTTGTGTCTGTAGACTGGCCAAGTGGGCAGGCGCCTTCCGGCTCAAGGCGTCAGCTACCACATTGGCCTTCCCTGGATGGTAGGAGATGCTGCAGTCATAGTCCTTCGGGAGCTCTAACTAACGTCTCTGTCTCATGTTAAGCTCTTTCTGGTCAAACAAGTACCTGAGGCTCTTATGATCTATGATAATCTCAAAAGTCTAATCGTAAAGGTAGTGCCTCCATGTCTTCAGCGTGAAGACAACAGCTGCCAGCTCTAAGTCATGGGTAGGGCATCTATGCTCATGGGGCTTCAGTTGCCGCGAAGCGTAAGCAACAACGTGACCCCGCTGCATGAGCACACCCCTAACCCCTTCAACGAAGCATCTGTGTAGACCACAAAACCACCACTGCTATCTGGGATGGTGAGCATAGGAGCTGAAGTCAGTCTTGTAGATTCCTTACCAGGAGGGGGTGACGTAATAAAATGCGGAATAGAATATAAACAATCTCAAAAAAATTCAATCACACAATGTGCATAATTATTTTTAGGTGGAAACCCAAACCGGGTGAAAACCACCACCTAACCCTCTCGAGTTAGGATTTTCCGATCAACCAAGTTGATCAAATCCACTAAACGAATCACTTAAACAAGGGTGATTCAACCTTAATTACAACCACACTACAAGTGCGAGGGTAGAATTCCTCAACCCTTCTCTTCACGGGAAGGATTTTGTCCCACGAAGGAGACGGGAATTCGCAAAGCGAATACCCAACCAAATAACAAAGTAAAATAACAAATATAGTCTTATAGAGCCAACAAAGATTTAAACCTAGCTTCTATAGGAATTAGGAAACTCCCCTTTGCAAGGAGTGCGTCGAATCAATGATGCAGGTGCGTGAGCCACGCGACGGTGCAACGTCGCTCTCGTGAACTACGGCGGGAGAGCGAGTGTGCAGAGGCTTGATGCTCTCAAGATGTAGAACTTGAGCTTGGAGAGCAAGACCTTCTTTTTGGACACAAAAGAGTGGAAATGCTTGTTCTTGGTGTGTCTAGGTGTGTAAGAGGTTCCTCTCTATTTATAGAGGCCTTAGGAAAGCTTTGTAAGGCTTAGGAAAGCTTCCATAGCTGTTGGGTGCAAAGCCTAAGAGAATCAGGCCGAAATCAAGAACAATGATTGCACTGACAGGGTTATCAGACGTCTGATCCTGGCATTAGACATCTGGGAAACCAATTTAAGATGTTTGAAAATAAGGTCAGACGTCTGATTTTATGCATGTTTCTTCCTGACTTGAATCAGATCTAAACAAGGTTCTAGTGCAAGTCCATCAGAAGACATGTAGGATGTCTGGCACTATGTCTGGACATCTGGAAACCTACTTTTTTGGTGGGAATGGATTTCCAAGAGTTACAACAGCTAGAAAATCTCTGAGAAGGGTTTTTGGGTCAGCCGAGGCAAAACGGTCATTTATTAGACGTCTGGAAAGACTTAAGGACGTCTGATAAGGCTCTAACGGTCATATCCTCCAGTGTTTGTTAAGCCAGCCAACTGTCCACTAATTGGACGTCTGGCAAGTCCATCAGACGTCTTCTAAGACGTCTGGACTAAGGTCTGGACGTCTGATTTCATCAGACAGAGCTAACAAGTCCAGCCTAAATGTTATCAGACATCTGAATCAACAGTCTGACGTCTTAAAATACATTATCAGACGTCTGATTTTCGAATTAGATGTTTGAAAAAGCTGTTTTAACCCTATATTGGTTTTCTAAGTTTTCTACAGAAAACCTAAGTATCCTAGGGTTGTGCTGGTGTTCCTAGGACTACTGTTAGGGTACTTTGAGGCTCTTTAACATGATGTTCTAAGGAACAAAAAGAGCAAGGAAATAAAGACAAAAGTACATCAAAGAAATAAACAGATTTCTATCCTATTCTTCTTGTCCTTCCATATCGCTCCTCGCGAATCTCCTCTGTTCTCCATCAAGCTCCTCCAATCCATCATGGATGCGAGCTCGAACTCCGTCTAATCACGTCTCCATCTGCAATTTGACCTGAAATCTAAGACTCCAAGTGCAAATGTTAAACGACACGTGTTTTGTTATCATCAAAACAAACGATCGCGGTGCTCTAGCACCAACAATCTCTCCCTTTTTGATGATGGCAAAACCATAAATAATAATGCAAAAAAAAATCCTCCCCCTTTTTGACATTATCAAAAAGGTTTGGTTGATTTTAAATTTCCTATAACTCCCCCTTAAAACATGCTCTTCTATGAAGTTCTTTTAACAAAAGTAATGTCCTCCCCTTTTTGTAACAACAAGATAACTATTATTTTTCTCCCCCTTACTAAAGGAAATTTAGCTAACTTGCATCTCCCCCTTAAAAATTGACAATTAGCTCATAATTTTTTAACTCCCCCTATCTAAATGCTTATGATAAAAAGATAGGGTAAAGAATTTTTACCTCACCTACCATGGCCAATAAAATGGCCCAAATGGTGGTGGTGGATGCCACATCGGATGGGGCTCCCATCCGTAGCTTGGAGGCCCGGGCATCGGCGCTGGTCTCCAGTCTGGCGGTCGACGTGTGGCAGGTCCATTATTTGTTCGCCGTCTCGTCGCTCTTCTTGTTCTCCTCCTTGGTCTACTCCTTGGTTCTCCCAACTTGAGTTGACAAGCCTTGAGCTTGTAGGTCCAGTCCTTCGTGTTGTAGTTATCCCTGAAACCTACAAAACAAGATTCCAATTCTTTCTTCAGTATCCAAGTGAGCTTAGATCCAGATCTGTTAGCAGGTCTCCTTGATGGAGATCCTTTCTCAACCTTAGGGCTATAAAAATTACCTACTTTGTTGATTAATTTGTTAGAGTTTTCCCTAAGACATGCAATTTCTTTTTCTATAATATGCATCTTAGTCTGTAAATCAGAAATTTCTAACTTTAAACTATCATTTTCTTCAATCAATTTAATATTTTCATTGATTAAATTTTTATTTTCTAATAACAGGTTATTATCCTTAGGACTAGTTTCTATGTCCTTGAGTTGTTTTTCTAACCTATCATTTTCGTTTTTAAGAAAGCTAAGGTTCTTTTTAATGCTTTTGTTTTCTATTCTTAATGATTTACTAACATCAAATAGTTCATTAAAAGCTTCTTGTAAATCAAAATTTACCTCGTTGTCTGAGTCGCTTCCGCTTTCGCTGTCGCTATCACTTCCTTTTGCCATGAAACCCATGCAGGCGACTTCTTCCTGGGGATTTTCTTCTTCTTCTTCCTCCGAGCTAGAATCGTCCCAAGTGGCTTGGAACGCCTTCTTCTTATATTTTTTCTCCTTTTCCTTCTTCTCCTTTTTGAGAAAAGGACACTCTAGTCACAGATGCCCTTTCTCGTTGCAGTGGTAGCAACGTCTTGGGCTCTCCTTCTTTGATTCCCTACACAACTTGGAAAACTTTTTAAGTAAAATTTTAAAGTCTTCGTCATCGGAACTTACCTCGCTATCCGATACAACTTTGAAGGCGAGAGTTTTCTTCGATTTGGCTCCGGTGCATTCTTCTTCTTCTGCTTCAACTTTGTCTTGTAGGCCATTAGATTGCCTAGGAGATCTTCCATGTTGAGGTCTTCCACCTCCTTTGCCTCAATCGTGGTGACCTTCTGCTCCCATTCTGGTCCAAGGGAACGAAGAAGCTTTCCTTGAAGCTCCCCCTTGATGAAGGTCTTCCCTAAAGCTTTCAAATTATTCACAATGAGAGTGAACCTAGTGTTCATCTCACTTAATGATTCGTTAGGCTTCATAGAAAAAGATTCAAATTCTTGAGAAAGTAAATTTATTTTAGAAGTTTTTACCTTAGAGGTCCCTTCGTGAGTTACCTCAAGTGTGTGCCAAATCTCGTATGCGGTGGCGCATTGCGAGATTCTATTGAACTCCTTCTGGCTAAGCGCACAATACAACGCATTCATTGTTTTCGCGTTGAGCGAGAGTTCCCGGATCTGCTGCTGCGAGTATCCTGTGGCGGATTTTTCTGGGATGTCGAAGGGGGTCTCACACCTAGCCCAAATTGTGAAGTCTATGGGTTGAAGCCATGTCTTCATCCGCAACATCCAGTAAGGGTAGTTTCTCCCGTCGAAGAACGGCGGACGAGTCGTAGACTGGCCCTCGGAAATTCTACTCACGGAACTGCTCCCCTCCATGATCTTCTTGCTGGGTGTTACTCCAAATAGCAAGAACCAGCTCTGATAACAATTGTAGATTCCCTACCAGGAGGGGGTTACGTAATAAAATGCGGAATAGAATATAAACAATCTCAAAAAAATTCAATCACACAATGTGCACAATTATTTTTAGGTGGAAACCCAAACCGGGTGAAAACCACCACCTAACCCTCTCGAGTTAGGATTTTCCGATCAACCAAGTTGATCAAATCCACTAAACGAATCACTTAAACGAGGGTGATTCAACCTCAATTACAACCACGCTACAAGTGCGAGGGTAGAATTCCTCAACCCCTTCTCTTCACGGGAAGGATTTTGTCCCACGAAGGAGACGGGAATTCGCAAAGCGAATACCCAACCAAATAACAAAGTAAAATAACAAATATAGTCTTATAGAGCCAACAAAGATTTAAACCTAACTTCTATAGGAATTAGGAAACTCCCCTTTGCAAGGAGTGCGTCGAATCAATGATGCAGGTGCATGAGCCACGCGACGGTGCAACGTCGCTCTCGTGAACTACGGCGGGAGAGCAGGTGTGCAAAGGCTTGATGCTCTCAAGATGTAGAACTTGAGCTTGGAGAGCAAGACCTTCTTTTTGGACACAAAAGAGTGGAAATGCTTGTTCTTAGTGTGTCTAGGTGTGTAAGAGGTTCCTCTCTATTTATAGAGTCCTTAGGAAAGCTTTGGAAGGCTTAGGAAAGCTTCCATAGCCGTTGGGTGCAAAGCTCAAGAGAATCAGGCCGAAATCAAGAACAATGATTGCAGTAACAGGGTTATCAGACGTCTGATCCTGGCATCAGACGTCTGGGAAACCAGTTTAAGATGTCTGAAAATAAGGTCAAATGTCTGATTTTATGCGGGTTTCTTCCTGACTTGAATCAGATCTAAACAGGGTTCTAGTGCAAGTCCATCAAACGACATGTAGGACGTCTGGCACTATGTCTGGACGTCTAGAAACCTATTTTTTCTGCGAGAATGGATTTCCAAGAGTTGCAATGGCTAGAAAATCTCTGAGAAGAGATTTTGGGTCAGTCGAGGCAAAACGATCATTTATTAGATGTATGGAAAGACTTAAGGATGTCTGATAAGGCTCTAACGGTCATATCCTCCAGTGTTTGTTAAGCCAGCCAACGGTCCACTAATTGGATGTCTAGCAAGTCCATCAGACATCTTCTAAGACATCTGGACTAAGGTCTGGATGTCTGATTTCATCAGACAGAGCTAACAAGTCCAGCCTAAATGTTATCAGACGTCTGAATCAACAGTCAGACGTCTTAAAACACATTATCAGATGTCTAATTTTGGAATTAGATGTCTGAAAAAGTTGTTTGAACCCTATATTGGTTTTCTAAGTTTTCTACAGAAAACCTAAGTATCCTAGGGTTGTGCCGATGTTCCTAGGGCCACTGTTAGGGTACTTTGAGGCTCTTTAACATGATGTTCTAAGGAACAAAAAGTGAAAGGAAATAAAGACAAAAGTACATGAAAGAAATAAACAGATTGCTATCCTATTCTTCTTGTCCTTCCATATCGCTCCTTGCGAATCTCCTTTGTTCTCCATCAAGCTCCTCCAATCCATCATGGATGCAAGCTCGAACTCCGTCTAATCATGTCTCCATTTGCAATTTGACCTGAAATCTAAGGCTCCAAGTGCAAATGTTAAACGACACGTGTTTTGTTATCATCAAAACAAACTATCGTGGTGCTCTAGCACCAACAAGTCTCTCCTTCAACTCCTAAAAACATGCCTCACATGCATCTGTCCAAGCAAAGGGCACGTCCTTCCAAGTCAACTGGGTAATAGGACATGCAATCTGCGAGAACCCTCTGATAAACCGCTGATAGTAACCTGCTAGTCCCAAAAAGCTGCATATCTCTATCATTGTACGTGGCCTCTCCCACCTGAGTATGGCCTCAACCTTGGCTAGGTCAACAGCCAAACCATCTCCTGAGATCACGTGGCCTAAGAAAGTCACTTGCCTTAACCAAAACTCTCACTTATTGTACTTGGCATATAGCCTGCGTCGCCTCAAAGTGTCTAGAATCATCCGTAGATGCTGCCCATGCTGTGCCTGATCCCGCGAGTAAACGAGTACGTCGTCGATGAATACTACCACAAACTGGTCCAAGTACGGTCTGAAAACTCAATTCATCAAATCCATAAAAGCAGCGGGGGCATTGGTCAGCCCAAATGGCATGACCAAGAACTCGTAGTGCCCGTACGAGGTAGTACGAAAAGCTGTCTTGGAGACATCGGTCTCCCTGATCCTCAACTGGTGGTAGGCTGACCTCAGATCTATCTTGGAGAACACTGTGGCATCTCGCAACTGGTCAAAAAGGTCATCAATCCTTGGCAACGAATACTTGTTCTTGATGGTGACCCTATTCAGCTGTCTGTAGTCAACACAAAGGTGTAGGGTACTATCCTTCTTCTTCACAAACAACACAAGGGCTCCCCAAAGGGACGCACTAGGCCTCACAAAGCCCTTCTCCAATAGGTTTTGTAGCTGTGACTTGAGCTCTCGCAGCTCAAGTGGTGCCATCCGGTATAGTGCAGTAGAAATGGGGCTGGTCCTCGGTATCAGTGAGATCTCAAACTCGATCTCACGCTCGGGTGGTAGTCCTGGCAGCTCCTCTGGAAACACGTCGGATACTCACAAACCACCGGAATGCTATGAAAGTCAGCCATGGGGCTAGGCTCTGCCACCACATAGGCTAGAAAGCCCTCACACCCCTGGCTCGAAAGCCTCATTGCCAAAAGTGAGAAGATGCATCAGAAACCTCCGTCCACCGACTGTCCATGGAAATCAAAGGAAGGCAACTCCGGTATGAAGAAGATGATCTTCCTCCCAAAACAGTCCACCAAGGCGTGGTAGGCAGACAACCAGTCCATCCTGAGAATCATGCCAAATCCTCCATTGGTATCACAATCAGGTCAGTGGGGAGGCTGTGTCCCCCTATACTAACCTCGCAGTCCATGTAGACCTTCTCAACTACAAACAACTGGCCACCTGGGCCTCTGATTACAAACGGACCCTCTAACAGCACACTATCCTGTCCCAAACTGACAGCAAAACTCACAGTGACAAAAGAGTGTGTGGCGCCAGAATCAAAAAGTACATACACTAATCTACCAGAAATGGTAACCATACCTGCCACCACTGAACCAGAAGCCCTAGTGTCTCTGTGTGTCAGGGCGTTGATACTCCCCTCGGCCCTCGGCATAGACGAAGTAACTACACTCTGGGTCGGGCGGGCAGTCACTGGTCGATACCCTCCTCGTGACTGCTGGCCTCCCCCACGTGCTTGGGAACCACAACCACCAGCTCGACCTCCAACGCTCGGCGCGGGAAGCATCTATAGTGCTCCAGCCCTAGATGAGCAGTCCCTCTTGATGTGGCCCAACTGGCCACACTGGTAGCAAAGGGGAACTCGACTCCCTCCCTCGATAGGTCCTTGCTGACGACTAGGCAAGGGTCTAGTGCTGGCAGCTGGCCCCTATTTGGGGCCCCCAAAGGCCACTGACGGCCCCGCAAAATGAGACAGCCCTCCTATGTGTGCTGCGTGCCTCCTCTCTCGACGGCCTTGAGAGTACTCTGGCTGGTAGGGTCTCTTCCGTCCGCTGTCGGTGTCTCGCGCGGCTGGGTTGGTCTCCACGTATGTCATGGCTGCCTCCACCACTCTCGAGAAGGTGGGTAGCTTCAGGGGTTTGACATACCCCCGAATAGCAGGTCAGAGCCCCTCAGTGAACCTCCACAAGAGCTGCTCCTCTGTAGCCATGACTGTCAGAGCAAAATGTGATAGCTCCAGGAAGCACATGCTATACGCGCTGATAGTCATCGTCCCCTGGTGGAGAGTGTGGAACTCCCGCCTCCTCTGGTCCTACCAAGTCTGCAGAAAGTACTACTCGCAGAAGAGGGTCACAACCTGGTCCCATGTTGGCTCTCCCCTCTCTTAGCCTCTGACTACCCTCCACCACCTGTATGCCGCACTCTCTAGCTAATACGTGGCAATGGTCACGCAACACTCCGCAGGAGGGAGAAGGGTGTCAAACACCTTCTCTATCTACTCCAGCCAGTCCTCTGCCTCAGATGGGTCCTGATTCCCCTTGAAGGAGGGGGCCTTCAACTTCCGAAACTGTCCGAAAAGCTCGTGGTATAGCTGCAGTAGGGGAACGGGCATGCCTCCAGGCAAGGAGGGCTCGTGCTCGGAAGTGTCAGAGTGTGGTGGGGGCAGTGGAGGACCACCCCCTCCCCCTCTTGCTCATCCAATGCTGCGGCGATCTCTCTATCCCATCGAGGACTCCCCCTCCATGTCCTCAGGGAGAGGTGCTCGTGGAGGCTGATAAACATTAGTTTATCATCATTTTTATGCATTAAAACAAACCTAGCTCTTAGGATTTTACTCCGCAAATGGGTTTCTGGGCTACATTTAGGCATTGATTAGGTTAGGCATGCATTGCATTTTTTATTGTCTTTTTGATGTGTTTTTGTGAGTGTTAGGGATGAACAGATATACAGATCCCTAAAACCCCAGCACTCAAGAAGGTAAATGGTGAAGGAGGAGCTCAGACTAACTGGAACTTAGCTTGATCCAGCTCACCACAGCTGGAACCTAGCTCACTTGGACAAGGGTTAGCTCATCCCAGCTCCATTCAGCTAATCTCAACTGAATGGCAGCTCAAGAGAGCTCATCTTAGCTCACCCTAACTCTGGTCAGCTCAGATCCAGCTTAACTTAGTTGAGTCTAGCTCATCTCAGCTCCCACTAGTCCACAAGGAGCTCTAGCTGGCTCAGCTGAGTTGACTGGAGTTCACCCCAACTCGAATCTAGCTACATCCAGCTCCACTCAACTCCAACCAACTGAAGATGAATTCATCCCAGCTCAGGAAGCTCAAGTCCAGCTCCCGGGGACTCAGCTTAGCTGCCTCAACCAGCTTGATCCACCTCGGAGCACCAGACCCAGCTCACCTCAGCTCATTTTGGTAGAAGCCAGCTTACTTTAGCTTAGATTAGCATCTAGCAAAGAACTAGCAAGCTAAGCTAGATAGAGTAACTCCATGCCACCCTCTTCAGCAACTGCCAGCTCCAATTCAGCTCCAGGCTTCTCCCCCTCAGCTCTCCAAACCCTAGCTCCAACACCTCCTCCTCTACTCCACTATTAGCTAAGCTAGCTTCGCTTAGCTTAGCTATGCTCCAACTCCCTTGGCTTTTACCACCTAAAAACCCTTCCCAACTAGCTCCACCTAAGCTCCACATAAGCTACCCCTACTTCCACCTCACCTTGGTGCCAACCTAGCCTACCCACTACCTCCAAAAGACACCATAAAGTGGCACCAAAACCACCCTACTACCTCCTTATTGGTGCCACTTTTTCCCTCCAAAACACCCCCACATCATGGCCCTACACATAACCCTACAACCCATCCTAGCCATCCACCTTCCCCTCCTTCTAGAACCCTAATTCCAACTTCAAGGGGTGCCACCACCCATAACCACCCCCTAGGTGCCCCTTGGGTTGGCACCAATTACCCTTAGCCATAGGATCCCGAACCACCTCCATCTTCCCATCTTAGCCCTCCATTTCAAGAGTCACCTTAGCCCCCTTCCTACTCTATATAAACCCACCACCTACCACCATTTTAGAGCATCCTCCATTAGTTCACTCTACCATATGCCCACCATAATTCAAGGCCAAGGAAGAAGAAGAAAAGAAGATTAAGGGGGCATCCTACCCACCCCCTTGGTGCCTTCTTCCCCTTTTTCTTCTCCCTTGTACCACGCCAAGAAGGAGGAGCACTCCCCCACTAGGAGGATGGCCAGGCAAGGAGGAGCAAGGGTGGTGCACGCCCACCCTTGGGGGAGGAAAGTTCAGGTGGAAGCTTCCACCTTGGAGGACACCATCTTGGAGGAGCATAGCAAGGAAGGAGTTCGAGGATTCTTTTCAATCCTGGGAGCTACCAAGCTTGGAGCAAGAAGCCATCATCTTCTTCACCATTTCATTTGGAGGATCTGTGTTTTTATCTTCTTGCATTTCAAGTAGATTAGAAGCTTTCCTCTATGAGTTTTGTGTAGAACAAGTTCATTTTAATTTAAGTTGCCTTCTTTCAATTCTTGTTGCTAGCTTTCTTTACAATTCTTGCCTAGCATTTGTTTCACTCCCTCTCCCTAATTATTCTAGGCCTCCACGTGCCTAGGGTGAGCTTAGGGAGAGGCTCTACCTGTCACCTTAGGGTTAACTTTATTGAAATAGGTAGTAGTTGTTTTCCCACTATCAACAAAATTTGAATTGTCGTTATTTCAAAACCTATAAAAAATATATATATATAAAACACCAAAAAGAAAGTTGAGCTCGATTTTCAAGCAAGGGATTTAATTTTGCAAACATTTCGCCTCCTTGGACGACCCTAGATACCCCACTATCTAGGTATATAAATTTAAAAGCGAATCAGTTTTTGTGCATTGCAATGACTTAAAACCCTAATTTAACAAACCACGCAAAAATGCGATCACTTTTTGGCATCATTTCTGGGGAGGCATGGCTTTGCTTAATATCTCTTTCTCTTGCTTGAAGTGGATCTCATGCCCTTCCCTTTCTTTTCTCTTGTGCGTGCAGGTGTTGCAGGAAGAAATTGGGAATTTGGAAGCAAAAGCTCAAAGTCCCTTTTCTTCCAGCGGATTTTCAAGTTGGTTTCTTCTCTCTTGTCTCACCTAAATTAAAATACTACCAAAATACACTAAACTTGGCTTTCAGGACCTTAAATAACTTAATTAAGTGGAGTGGTACTTCTTAAAACTCATTGATTGATTGTTTGCATCATCAACACCACTCCATTTCAAGTATTGGTATTCTATTTTTCGGGTCCATATTTCTGTCCAGACTTGAAAAATCAATCCCTAACACCACAGGCCTCCTAAAATCATAAAATTTCATACAGTGATTTCAAATTAACTTAGAAACATCTTTTCTAAATTTTAGATCAATTTGATTTGTATTTAATTTTTAAAAATTCATGGACTATAGAGGGGTCACACCCTCTAGTCTTCCTGTTTTGCTACTGTCCATGAATTTTTATAATTTTTATACTCATCCAATTTTTGTGAAATTTATCTTTTTGGAATCTTTGTGAAATTTTACACATCAAATAAAATCACCAAAATTTTCTGAAGTCAGTGGTAATACTAAAATTTCCAAAATACCCATAGGTATCATTTCTATACTTTTTCACTAGTACAAGTAAAAATTCAAAACAATTATCAAACAAATTCTTAAAATCTTACAAAAATATTTTCTGGAATCCTTGTTTGATTCTCTTCAAACTAGTGGTATTGTTTGAATTGTTTGGACCACTACTTAATACAGAAAGCCTAAAAATAACTCATTGGTAGTTAAATTTCTGTCCTAGAACCAATTGGATTAGGGTTTCTTTTTTCATTTTTAAAAATAAACAACAAAAGGAAACATATCTTCACCCATACAACTTGATTTCCTCTTGTTTGTGGAATCTCAAACTTGTTTGAAAACTTAAAAAGAAAACCCTAAAAATACACTAAGTTAAATCCAATCCTAAAAGATAGAAATATAATAATTGTGTGACAACTTGCTTTTCATTGGAGCCACTTTCCAATTCCTGCACACACACTAAAAAAATTGAAATAACAGGGCAGCAACTCAATTAACACCCTCCACATTCCGTGTGCACTATAGTATCCTAGACCTAACTAAAATCCGTAGCAACTTGATCTCTAAGGCTTCATCAACTTAGGCTTGCTATATAGGTCTTAAGTCTTCTTTAGTTAATACCAATTTTGTCATCTATATCTGGTGTTCAGGCTGAGGGTCCATGTCAAACAACCTGGCGTAGGTTTGTACAAGCACCTGGGGTTTTCCCTAGGAAACGTTTGGGCCCAAACCTCCCCTTAAGCAACTTGGCTAGATTTGTTGACAGAATGGGTATTCACTATTGATTACTTATTTCCTACATAGACCAAGTCTTAGGTTTATTTTTAGGGAATCACACTTAAGTTAGGTCTAGATTTGGTTGTTTGATTTCCACACTTTCTCTCATCTCTTTCTCTTCTCCACCCCTCCCATTCTTCCATTTTATGCACAGGCGACGGTCTCAAAATCCGCACCTGGAAGGACCATTTGATTTCGCACCCCATGCAAAAAGACCACTTTTTCTATCTTCTTCTAAAAAAATGGAAAATCAACAAAATGGGTCCACTAACCCTTCCACTTCCACCTCTAATCTTACCTCTAACCCCACTACTAACCCTAATTCTAACCCTTCCACCCAAAACCCACCCACCTTTAACTTCCCACACTTGGAGCTCCCTAATCTTGAATTGCCCCAAACACAACATCAAGACCCCCTGCCTGATCTTTTAAAATTGATGGCTAAGCAGATTGATAAATTAAATTCCAATCAACAAACATTGACTAGGAACATCCAAAACCTAGCCAATCAAAGGCCAAACCCACTACCCCGTCAGCAGCCTGTTATTCCTCTAAAAGATTTCTATGATCCGTCTTATTATGAGGAACGACCAGGGGTGGTCATACTAGAGGGGGACTTCGAGATCAAGCCTGCAGTCCTGAACCTAATTAAACACTTCCATGGCCTTCCTAGGGAAGACCGTTTCAGCCACCTTGAAGAGCTAACTCTTCTTGCACAAACAACCCATTCCCAAATTGTGCAAGAGAACATATGGCTGATGCAGCTTTTTTCATTATCTCTTAAAGATAAGTCCACTTATTGGTTCAGGACCATTGGCCTACCCATCACAACTTGGCATCAACTCAAGAGCACCATCCTCAAGAAATTCTTTCCCGTAGGTCGTACTAATACCCTGCGAAGATTTATTACGACCTTTCACCAAAAATCTGGTGAGACTTTCCATGATTCTTGGGAAAGATTTCAAGATCTCTTAAGAAGTTGCCCGCACCACGAGATT
The DNA here is from genome assembly GCA_037157565.1 of Thalassia testudinum. Taxonomy (NCBI): domain Eukaryota; kingdom Viridiplantae; phylum Streptophyta; class Magnoliopsida; order Alismatales; family Hydrocharitaceae; genus Thalassia; species Thalassia testudinum. The sequence goes on from JAZHRO010000057.1 coordinate 48,510,575, forward strand.
CCTTTATGGCAACTCGTGCAAATCTTCTATCATGGATTAGAAGATCAAATCTGACATTTCGTCGATGCCTCATGTGGCGGCAACTTCTTAAATAAGGATGCTGAAAGTGCCTATGACCTTTTTGAAGAAATGAGTGAAAACTCATTTAATCAAGCTTCCATGAACACATTTTACAGAACTCAAAACCCGCAGTTCAGTGTTCATGAAGTAGGCACTCAATCTATCCCTGTCACCCAAAATGATCTAGAAATGATCGCTCAAAAACTCGACCAGATGCATATTAATCAAAAGAAAATTGAGGAAAGACTGACCACATCAACCCAAGCTGCACACAGTCCGCATATAACCCAACCTAACTTTCCACGAAGAGAAAATTTGCACAATCTCAACACTACTCCTGCTTATTATTACTAGTATTCTAAGGTTGCCCATGATTCACTGGGGAATTACAACTATCCAAATCTTAACCCCACTCAAAATATTTCTGCCATCCAGGAGCCCTTTAAAAATTCTTCCAATTGGAAAAATTACCCGAACTACTCCTGGAATAATCAGGTTCCTTCCCAACGAGATCATTTTAATGGGTATGGGTCGAATCCAACCTTCCATCTTGGGCCATCCCAACAAGACATCAATGCCTAGATGATGTGAACCCTGCTGGAAATGCAAACAAAAATGACGGAAGTAACCCACACCATCACAAATCTGAACAACTAGATTGGGGTTACTCCCACGCAAAGAACTACAGGACATCTTTCGTCCCAACCCATGCCCAACCCTAATCACCAAAGGAACCAATATCCAGGCAGAAATCCACACTACCCAAATCATCCTCCTACTAATCCACCACCTCAGCAGCCTCCCAGGTTTTCGCAACCATAGGCCCCCCCACCTCCTCCAAATAATAATCCAACTGCACATGCAGTTACTTTGAGGAGTGGGAAAACCACCACTGATCCTGGGCCTTCACACAAACTTGGTGAAATCCCTATGGAAATTGACTCCCCACCTCTCCATCAGGAAGAAAAAGAAATACAAAAATCTGAAGACACGATTCCTATTCCTTTCCCACAAGCACTCCACCACACCACCAACAAAAAAAGAAATCTGAGCCCACAACAGAAGAACTCATCGATCTATTTGGGCATGTTCAAATCAATATTCCTCTCCTAGATGCCATCAAATATATACCTTCCTATGCCAAATTTTTGAAGGAGATCTGTACTCCTAGAAGGCAGGCCAAAAATCTAGGACAGGTGCATCTTTCGGAGACAGTAAGCTCTGCCATACAGAGCAAGCTACCTCCTAAGATGAAAGATCTGGGGGTGCCTTTAATTTCAATAATTATTGATGATACTACTTTCAATCGCACCCTCCTTGATCTTGGTGCCTCAGTTAATATTATTCCCATGATTTTATTTGAAGAATTTCATATCAATGAATTAAAACCCATCGAGGTTACCCTGCAATTAGCCAACCGATCTACAATCAAACCTTGTGGGATTGTCGAGGATGTTTTGGTCAAGGTCCAGAATTGTGTCTTCCCTGCAAACTTTCTAATTCTTGACATTGAGGTGCTTGAATCATTACTGGACTCCCCAGTAATCCTTGGACGCCCTTTTTTGGCCACTGCAAAGGTAAATATCAATTTCCACACAGGCAAAATGGATATCACTTGCGTTGGCCAAACTATCACTTTAGATATTTTCAAATCTTCCAGGAGATTCCATGATGATAACTTTTTTGAGGACTCAGATACGGAAATTTCCAATATGGTGGAGGAGACAATGTTGATAGATACCCTTACCAACCATAATTTTTTTGAGGACACTGATTCAGAATCAGTGGTCAGCGAAATCTGTGATCTGGAGACTTGTCTTGACCCCAAATCCATTCCTGATGCACCCCCTAATCACCCTAACCCACCCACTATTCGTGCACCCCATTTTTCCACACTAACTTCACCCAATCCTCACCATCCCTTCCCCAACTCCTTTCATATGGACCTGCCACCAACCGTGGCCGAGTTTGGCATCCAACCTGATTTAAAACCATGTCCATACTCGGGCTACACTTATCATTTTCCATCCAACTTTGATCCCAATATTTCTTCTAATCAATTTTCTAGGGATCTAGAAGAAGACACATTTTTTGCGGGTATCCAAGTGTCCAACTATTTACATGATTTTCCGTCTTCCGTGCATACCTTCACGCCCGGCTAAATGGCATAAAAGATAGCACTGGATGGGAGGTAACCCATCATTTCTTTTCCTGCTTTCCTTTTTCCTTCTTTTTTTCAGGTTTTGACCATCCTTAACCCAACCGCCCTTCACTAAGGTGATCCCTTTTCCCTCCTAATGCATGACATTACATATCTTAAGCATGTGGGGGTGTTTTTAAAATTTGACGATCGATTTAGGATTTTCAAAACCTAAAAAAAAGCATTTTTCTTTAGTTATTTTATTTTCGTGCTTGCATACCCAAAAAAATAAAAATGTTGAAAACTTTTTGAGGAAAAATTTTGAAATCGGGACTAAGGTTGAAAAAGTCACTTTTGGGTGCAATGGGATTTAATCTTTAACAAATTAGGGATGAGGATGTGGATTTGATCATTAGAATTTCAGGATCTATTTTTAGACTAGATCAGATATCTTTCTCTACAATTCCACCTGAACTCATGATAGTTCAGGTGACTTGATCCTATTTCGTAGTATGGAAAGTATTTGGCTTAGTTTCTGATTCAAAAACTTGCATTTCTTGAGGAACTTCTTGTGTCAATTTTCACACACACGCCAACACTTATAAACAACTAAAAATTTTAAAAACTCCCTTGTTTGGACTTATTAAAAGTCTGAAGCAGATCATTAGTTTGAGTTCCCACCGCCGAGGAGGAAAATGCCTCCTTTGTGGACGCGATGTCAACATGTTACCACCTCGGCGCTACTCCATATCTATATTTCATATCTTTAGACAAAGCATTAAAGTGCATTTTAGCAGCTCAAGTGTCTTGGACGGTGCTCTACCTATAGTGTCAGAGCAAGAGCTTGAGTTTGCTTGGAGCGCCCCCTTACACCGCATTGTGATTTGGGGTTGTGAGCTCCTAGGTGGTGTCATGGACAGTGTTACCCAGAAGTACTGGTGCCAGAGCCCCCTCAAGGATTGGTAATGGGAATGATGATCCCGACACATCTGTTGTAAGACTAAGCTAAAAATAAGCATGGATGAGAAAAAGAAAGAATAAATAAATAAATTAAAACGCCCCTATAAATGTTGGCTTTTCACAAGCATGGACACAAGGTTTTAAAGGATTTTGTAAGTTGTAAATTAGATTCATAAGCCAGAAAAATCCTAAAAACAAAAAATTTCAAGTCATCTGAATTAACAAGGGGTTAATTTGTGAAATTTCTAGAGAATATATTGATCATGTTTTGTCTAATGGTTGGATCCAAAAACAAATCCTGATGTTTATCCTTAACAAATCCCGTGCCTCCTGTGTTTAGATCAACCAAGGTCCCTTAATCTTTTTCTCCTCAAAAGTCAAAAAAATTAGATTTCCCAAAATATTCCATTTTCCAAAAAAATTAAAGGATGGGGGTATGATAAATGCCAGTTTATCATCATTCTTATGCATTAAAACAAACCTAGCTCTTAAGATTTTACTCCGCAAATGGGTTTTTGGGCTGCATTTAGGCATTAATTAGGTTAGGCGTGCATTACATTTTTTATTGTCTTTTTGATGTGTTTTCGTGAGTGTTAGGGATGAACAGATATACAAATCCCTAAAACCCTGGCACTCAAGAAGGCAAATGGTGAAGGAGGAGCTCAGACTAGTTGGAACTCAGCTTGATCCAACTCACCGCAGCTGGAACCTAGCTCACTTGGACTAGGGTTAGCTCATCCCAACTCCATTCAGCTAATCTCAGCTGAATGGCAACTCAAGAGAGCTCATCTTAGCTCACCCTAGCTCAGGTCAACTCAGATCTAGCTTAACTTAGTTGAGTCTAGCTCATCTTAGCTCCCACTAGTCCACAAGGAGCTCTAGCTAGCTTAGCTGAGTTGACTGGAGTTCACCCCAACTAGGATCCAGCTACATCCAGCTCCACTCAACTCCAGTCAGCTGAAGATGAATTCATCCCAGCTCAAGAAGCTCAAGTGTAGCTCCTGGGGACTCAGCTTAGCTCAACTTAGTTGAGTTAAGCTACCTTAGCTACCTCAACCAGCTTGATCCACCCCAGGAGCACCAGACCCAACTCACCTCAGCTCATTTTGGTAGAAGCCAGCTTACTCTAGCTTGGCTTAGCAGCTATTAAAGAACTAGCAAGCTAAGACAACTAGAGTAACTCTGTGTCACCCTCTTCAGCAGCTGCCAACTCCAGTTCAACTCTAGGCTTCTCCCCGTCGGCTCTCCAAACCCTAGCTCCAACACCTCCTCCTCTACTCCACTATTAGCTAAGCTAGCTTAGCTTAACTTAGCTTAGCTATGCTCCAGCTCCCTTGGCTTTTACCACCTAAAAGCCCTTCCCAACTAGCTCTACCTAAGCTCCACCTAAGCTCCACATAAGCTTCCCCTACTTCCACCTCACCTTGGTGCCAACCTAGCCTACCCATTACCTCCAAAAGACACCATAAAGTGGCACCAAAACCACCCTAACTACCTCCTTATTGGCACCACTTTTTCCCTCCAAAACACCCCCACATCATGGCCCTACACATAACCCTACAACCCATCCTAGCCATCCACCTACCCCTCCTTCTAGAACCCTACTTGATGCCACCTAATCCCCTCTTCTAGAAGCCATTTTGGCACCAACTTCAAGGGGTGCCACCACCCATAACCAGCCCCTAGGTGCCCCTTGGGTTGGCGCCAATTATCCTTAGCCATAGGATCCTCAACCACCTCCATCTTCCCATCTTAGCCCTCCATTTCAAGAGTCACCTTAGCCCCCTTCCTACTCTATATAAACCCACCACCAACCACCATTTTAGAGCATCCTCCATTAGTTTAGTCTACCATATACCCACCATAATTCAAGGCCAAGGAAGAAGAAGAAGAAAAGAAGATTAAGGGGGCATCCTACCCACCCCCTTGGTGCCTTCTTCCCCTTTTTCTTCTCCCTTGTACCACGCCAAGGAGGAGGAGCACTCCCCCACTAGGAGGACGGCCAGGCGAGGAGCAAGGGTGGTGCATGCCCACCCCTGGAGAAGGAAAGTTAAGGTGGAAGCTTCCACCTTGGAGGACACCATCTTGGAGGAGCATAGCAAGGAAGGAGTTCGAGGATTCTTTTCAAGCCTGGGAGCTACCAGGCTTGGAGCAAGAAGCCATCATCTTCTTCACCATTTCATTTGGAGGATTTGTGCTTTTATCTTCTTGCATTTCAAGTAGATTAGAAGCTTTCCTCTATGAGTTTTGTGTAGAACAAGTTCATTTTAATTCAAGTTTCCTTCTTTCAATTATTGTTGCTAGCTTTTTTCATAATTTTTGCCTAGCATTTGTTTCACTCCCTCTCCTTAATTATTCTAGGCCTCCACGTGCCTAGGGTGAGCTTAGGGAGAGGCTCTACCTGTCACCTTTAGGTTAACTTTATTGAAATAGGTAGTAGTTTTCCCGCTATCAACAAAATTCATATTGCCGTTATTTCAAAACCTATAAAAATCATATATATATATATAAAACACCAACAAGAAAGTTGAGCTTGATTTTCAAGCAAGGGATTTAATTTTGCAAACATTTGACCTCCTTTGACAACCCTAGATACCCCACTATCTAGGTATATAAATTTAAAAGCGAATCAGTTTTTATGCGTTGCAACAACTTAAAACCCTAATTTAACAAACCGCGCAGAAACGTGATCAGTGGCTGGCGGAGCTCCTCTTATACCATGTCTCTGATCAACTGGCGAGATCCTGGGCCTGAACGCCTGGAAGAGGTTGGTCGACTGGCACCTCAGGCCTGGCACGTCCACCCCTTTGACCTCGTCCATGGCTGCGACTGCGGCCTGCCTTGAGAACTCCCCGACGAGACATCTCCTGCAAGGAGACGCGAAAGACAGAACAAAAGGGTCAACGCTATCGAATTTCTTTGAAAAAGAACTTAGAACATATATCAAATCGATACGATGTAGTGGCTACCCTAGTTACATGCACGTGAATGGTTATTCTCAATCCAATTAGCTCATTTCTCGGGACGACCTTGCTCTGATACCATCTTCTTATGACCCGGTTACCAGATTCCTACAGGACCCGAGACTGGCTCGCCTCGACTATTCATAAGACCCAGTCATCCAACAAGAAATAACCAAAAAGCAATAAAGTAAACCACATTCACATATGCAATATAACTAAGCAATAAAAATGTACAAAGCAACAAAGGAAAGTAAAACTATTGTTCCAATACATACCGCCACAACAACAGAAATAATGGAAATGAAAGCAACAATAACAAGAATAGTAACTAGAGGTCTAAAACTCACTACAATAGAAAAAAAAAGGGGTACAACAAGAGTGCAAAAAACAACAGCTGGGCTCGACTAGGCCTAGCACCCTCCGCAGCTGGAAGCTCGGGCTGCTCAACTCCTGGACCTGAACAATGTTATGAAAAAGATAGAGTCAGTGAACGTTGAGTAGAGTGGTAACTATACTATCTAAAGCAGTAAAAGAAGTAGGTTTAATTCACTTTTCTAGTTATTTTATTTTTCATGCAATTCCTTTTCACCCCTTTTTCCTCAAACATTCAGATTTTCTTGATCTTGCATGTTCCTCGTGGGAACTATCTTGATTGCAATCTTTTCCATAGAGTAGAAGGTACACGTGGTGCTCTCCTGGATGGGAGAGTCCCCCGTGGAAGTCCTACACTAGTCAACCACCCCGAGATCACTGTCAAGATGTAGCAGTGACTACGGCACGCGTGATAAACGCACGGGTAGCTATCCCACACTGACACGTGGTCAGTCGTTTCCGCTAGCGGGTACGCCCAAAGTACAGCACAAAATAGTATAGGGCCTAGCCCTCTCAGAAACAGGGGTCTAGCCCCTCAGAACCAAACAGGGGTCTCGCCCCTCCACAGTCTGCACACCCTCGTCTGACTACCCCAGTTTGCCCAGGGGGCCTAACAAGTCGGTGTAGGGTGGCTAGCTGAACCCCGGGCCCCGTGGGGTGGCTAGCTCCCTCCCTACACTTGTAGCTCACCTCGGTACTGTGTACACGAGGGCCAACAGAAGTCGGTGTCGGGTGGCCAATCCTAACCCCAGGTCCCAACCCAAGGACGGCTAGCTTCGCTCTACACAAAAAGGGGACAGTCGCTCTCCTTGGTACCATGTACTCAAGGGCTAGCACACTTCCCACCTACATTCAAGATTTCCATCTAACCACAAGATCTCTACTCCTAATTCCCCGTAGGGTTCATGCTCATGTTCACGACATTATTATGATCCGGATTCCATTATTCACAATTCAGTTCTTATTTATATACAGGCAGCTCGTGTTTCCATGATTCAATACATGCAACTGATGGTTTCACAGGTAATTGTTCATTTATCTCAGGCAACTCATGCTCTAACAAGCAGCTCACAACTATATCACAGACAATTGTTAGCAGTTGAATTTAATCATGTATACAAATACAATCATGCAGTATAACGAGTTCATTCATTTCTCTATCCTAGAGTTTATGCCACATCCTAGTGGTTCCAGTTGGCTAATTTCACAAGCACATTCTTATTTAATATAGTTGATAGAAGTAGACCACTCTACCAAACAATCAAGGAGTAATGGGGGCTTGAACCGCAGACCTAGGCATCTCTGCGAGTCTCAAACATGCAACAGGTCGAAACCCTATACCAAGGAATACATCACAAAGGAAGATTCAAAATAGTGTATAAAGGTTTCTATTACATAGAGAAACTCGTAAGGAAACTACAGATACTTCGTTTGCGTAAAATGGATCCCGATCGGATCCCAAACGGGTCAAAAACGTGTCTACTAACCAAAATCAGATGTCTGGGAACAAGTCCAGACGTCTTAAAATTTACAAAATCTCACCTCAAGTTCTTGCGGTGTCCTCAGACGTCCAGGACTCCTCTGCGACCATCTAAAAGCAGTTCCAGACGTCGGACCAGTCCTCCGATTGTCTGGTTAGTTGATCAGACGTCCGAAAGTGCGTTGGAGGGTGTTCCGCACACCTTCCCAAGGCTGCTCCTACGTACGACAGAGCAGTCACCCCAAAATTAGATCGGCAAGTCTTCTGCGATGCGGCCTGCTTGGTCTTACCCGCGAAAAGGACATACCTTTGCGATAAAGGTGCTTTCAGATGTCTGGTCTTGACTCTAGACGTCCAAGTGCTCAACTAGTCATTCGGACTTTACTCTAGACATCTGATACTGGAAAATTTCCAGTATCAGAACGCACTTCCAGCACTCCTCGCCACGCGTCTCCTCGCTCCGTTGTAGGTCCAACTACTGCAGGTGGTCAAGGACGTTGCTCCGGACTCCCTCCTCCCGCACGCGCCGCAGTGGCCGTGTGAGCTCCGATGAGCTTCCACTGAAGCTCCCGACCTCGGCCTCCTCCTCCTTCCCCTGCACTCCCCTCCTCCTCACTCTTACGCACTCCCTCTCTCGTCTCCTCTCGCCGCTCCACCACGCTCTGAAGGTGGAGATGGTGGTGTGTGGAGTGGAGAGGAGAAGAGGGGAGGGTAGCCGTTTATAGAGGCTGTGGGTTTAGGGTTTGGGTAGGAAGGAGGAGAAAAGAGATAAAGAAATGAAGTTCTATGTGCTACCTGCGCGTAGAGCATAGAGTGCGTGCAAAAATTTTATTTCCAGACGTCCAAGAAAGGGTCTAGATGTCTAGACGAGCGTCTGATTGACACTTTAGATGTCTTAAAAGGCTAAAAGTGGGATGGATCTTTACACCCCAAACAAGAAACCAAAACAACATAAGAAACAAAGAAAAAGGAACATAGAAGTTGCAGATGGAAGAGGCAAAGTAAGGTGAATGAAGGTGGAATCCGCAAACATCGACAACCCACATGAGAAGTATCCATCACTGCAATCTACCAGAAGCCGGCAACCAAACTGGGAGCGAGGCTGCCGCATCACCACAATGGAAGTCGATCACCCAACTCAGACTATAGAGCCCAGCATGACCACGCGAGAAGACCAACATAGATAGGAAGGCAGCTGAAAACAAAAGTAGAGGGAGAGGGACGTATGGCGATGCAAGAGGGAGCTTTGTTTAGCATCGATTGACTGGCTAGAACCCATGCTTACTAGGATTTCTGAGGGAAAGAGATTAGACAGGGGAAAGCGGAGAGCAGAGAAGGTGATGAGAACCTCATTATGAACCCTAACTTGCATATTTTGACCTAATAAATTGAACAAAAGCTCCTACAAAACCTAAGGGAAGGCCTAAATCTGGAAATTACAAATCTGAGAATAAAATAATACATAAGGGGTAAAATTATAATTTTACCATTACAGCACATCAACGGGATTTCTAAGGATCTAGACATAGGTCAAATGGGCTTAATAAGAGAAAAAAGTGGGATGGTTTGATCAGGAAAGGATTATAACAAAATCTGGGAATTAAATGACATTCTATAACCCTAAAATAAATTCACTTTAATTCACAAAGTTCCAGGCAAGATAAAAATTTATTAAACCCTCTAAAATTCATGAAAAAATATCCCCTAGGGTTTAGAACCTTCAGTTTGGCCATTGGAACCTATCTTGACCTAGATTGAGAACCATACCGAATTTTTGACCTAATTTGGGTTTTTGTGCAAAATATTGAGTCAAACTTGGTCAAACCTAAAATCCAATCTCACCATTGGATTCCTTAGGTCCAAATTAGGTTTATGCCAAAATTTGGACCTAAGAAAAGATTACATTGACCCACTTTACGAAATGGTCCTCAATAATTACTTTTTGACCCTTAACTTTATGGACTCTTGCAGATGCCCCCTAGCTTTCCCGTCGCTTTCTTCAAACAGGTCCCTCTGCCACCCGCCTGCACATGCCATACCTCTGGCGACTTTGCACGAAGGATGGCCCCGCGCAGACCTGGGGAGCAACCCCAGATTTGAAAGGGAGACTCCTTGCGTTGTCCCCTACAGCATGGGCCGGCTCCCATGCCCTGTCGGCCACCATACCTCTCGTGCGAACACTCGAGAGGTATGGGTCTGTTTTCGGCCATACCTCTGGCGAGGTATCCCCGTTTCCTCCTTGCGACTCTCTCTCTGCCAACACCTATTTAAGGAATAGCAACCCCTGCCGCTTCCTTCAAGCCTGATTTGGCCGAAGAAACCCCTCAATTTTCGTCTCCTCCTCCACCGTCCATTCGCCTACAGGCTCTGACGACCCTCCTCCTCCTCTCTCGTCACCCTGCCACCATACCAGTGGTAGGGTTACCTCTGTCGTCATCCCCCGCGCCTGGCCGTACCAGCAGGCGCTGTTTATCGCGCTTGATCGGGTTTTAAAAGATAACACGTTGTAATATAGCTGACAAAGCGTTCAAACAAATAGAAAATTTTATTACTCGAAAATTGGAGTATCCGAGGTCGAACACAGGGAACAATCTGAGTACTTTTTAAAAACTAAAGAATACAACTTTTAAATGAAAAATAATTGATTCAAAGAGAGAGAGTTATAAAAAGAATTGCTAAAAGATAACAGGATTGGACGTCTGATTTCTATATCAGATGTCTTAAATGCAACTATTCTTCTTCCTATTTTGATTTTGTCTTGGCCTTCTCTAATTTTTGCTTTCTCTTCTCTCTTCTGCCTTCTTCTTCTTCGTAGGCTCTTCTTCTTTTCTTCTGATCTACAGGTCTTCTTCTTCCTTGAACTTCTTTCTCTTCTTTTCTCTTTCCTGCGAAGGCTTCTTCCTTGGTCTTCTTCCTTCTCTCTGCAGTCCTTCTTTCTTCCTTCTCTTCTCTGCCTCGCTCAGCCTCTTCTTCTGCTTCTTCTTTTTCTTCTTTGGCTAAGTCTCTTTCCCTCAACGTTCAACCTGCCTGCACAGAGAGGTGGAAGCAAAAACCTACCCCGTCCCTCTACCCGCATGTCTCTCTCTTTCTCTGCAATTCACTCAAGGATGCTCTCCTAGAGCCACGAGTAATCGGGTTGGATTTTGCACCCGAGACCAGGCGTACCGGGGAGTGGGTGATGCGCGAGGTGTGCTCAGGTTGGGTCGGGTCGGAGCCCACCAGATCCGCGAGGTGAAACCACGGACGAGGCGAGTGTGGGATAAGGTGAGGGACCTTACCCCTGTGCGTTCGGAGGCAACGAGGCAATATCACAGAAATAATTTAAAGTATACCTGCACTTCTCATTTCGCCGATGTGGGACTATTAGTTCTGCCTCGCTCTCACGCGCACCCGCAGAGACTTCGTGCAATCGCCACAACTGCGGACGTTGCTGCGCTCTTTGCTAGACTTAGATGCTTCGCACTACTGTCCCGAATATGCTGCACCTGAAGATTGGAGAACCTGACGCCTGGAGCTGCTGAAGCTTTGGAGCTGCTCCAACCGTCAATGGCGGCAGGGGCTGAAATCCTGTCAAACACAAAACAAGCCTCTCGGCTTAATCAGACCAGCTGGGCACCTTCGCCGTGGCACGACGAAGGTCGTGCACGATGAAGCAGGTCGTGGAATGGCCCAGGCGTGCGTGCCTAGGTCGTCCTGTGACCGGAAGTGTGGGGGTGTTCGGGGGGCTGTGGTGGAGGCGTAGAGGGATGGTGGATGGGCGGAGATTATTCCTTGTGGTGAGGCGGAGCTTATGAGACTATTGGCAAGCCATGTGGAGGGGCAGAATGATGGGGGCGGCTCGCCGGAGGTCGGTTGGTGACGTGGAAGATGAGGGTGATAAGGCAATGTCGGGGGGCAATTAAATGAAATAAAAGGGGGAAAAGAGAGAGGGGAAGATGGAGAAGGTATCTGGAGTGTTCTGGAAGGGAGGGAGGCAGGGGAGTGGACGACACGTAGCTACCGTCGTCGGAGAAGAAGAACCCTGAGGGAGGGAGCGGCGACGAAGGACGAGGTCAGGGGAACGTGCGCTTGGTACGGCGCGACGCGGGAGGAAGAGACAGAGTGGACTCTGCTGCTGGTATGGCAGTAGAGCGACGAGAAGGAGGGGAGGAGGTCGCCGGAGCTTGCGGGTTCCTTGGCTGGAGATGGAAGAGAGGAAAATTTGGGGGAATCTTCGCCAAGACAAGTCTGAATCTCATCGGCCGGGTTTGGGGATTCTTTTATAGGTGCAGGCCGAACTTTCTAGTGCGTGGAGAGGGCGCAATCATCTCCGACGGCTCGCCAGAGAAGGAAAGAGGGTGGATACCCAAATCCCTCGTGCGTTCGCACGAGAGATTGGGTTCACACCAGAGATCGTGATTGGCCTTAGATGGAAGGGAATTCCTCAGAGAATCTCCCTTCCATTTTTGGGAGGGGATCTCTGAGGAATCAGAGAGTATTCCCTCTCTAATCCTCGCCGGAGAAGGATTCTGCCCCAATAATGGTGGAAGGACCTGATTGCAAAGGTAGCGAGGAAGTTAGGGGGCTCTCTGAGATGATTTCAAAAGATAGGGACCAAATTATGATTTGGTGTACTAAATTGCAAAGTAGGTCAAGATGACCTCCCCTTAGGTCCAAATTTTGGTACAAACATAATTTTGACCTAAGGAATCCAATGGTGAAGTTGGATTTTAGGTTTGATCATGTTTGACTGGACATTTTGCGTAAAAATCCAAATTAGGTTAATTGATGAGCTAGGACCCTAATCTAGGTCAAACTGGGTTCCAAAGGCCAAATTAAGTGTTTTAAACCCTAGGGGATATTTTTCCATGATTTTTAGAGGGTTTACTTGATTTTTATTCTGACCGAAACCTTGTTAATTTAAGCAGGTCTATTTTAGGGTTACCAAATGTCATTTAATTCCTAAATTGCACATGATCCCATTTCTGATTGACTCAACCCACTTTTTATCTTATTTAGACCTTTTGACCTATGTTTTGCCTCTGAGAAATCCCGTTTATGTACTGCAATGGTAAATTTACAGTTTTAACCTTTATTTCATGTTTTCTTCTCAGACCACTTATTCCTTCATTTAGGCCTTCTTCTAGGTTATGTAGGAGCTTTTATCTTCTTTATTGGGTCAAAATGAGCTAGTTATGGCTCATGATGAGGCTCTCATCATACCCCCATGCCTAGATTTTGCTAGTCCTTTAGCAAAATTTCAAGGTTTCAACTTCTGTTCTAGACCCTGAGTGTCTGTCAATAATCATGATAAGTGCTTCTCCTTTTCTTTTGTGATTAGGTAGGAATGTCGACAATAGGCCTAGAGGTATTCAAGTACCAACCAAAATCCGGACCTGACCCGCTTTAGCCTCAGTCCTCCGCAAAGGTTTCTACGGCCCACAAAAACTAACCTAGGGTTTGTTGGACTCTGCGGTTAAAGCACCCATGCTTGAGACATTTTTAGCCTAGGTTCAGTCTGCAGTGCGTTTTTGTAAGAGAGAGATAGAAGATTTATTTGTTTGGAGAGCTTTTCTCTCTTTTCTTTTTATTTCTAGCTTCAGATTAGCTTCTCAACACGGTCTGTATCGGATTCCTCGTCCCCATCATCAATCCTCAAGGGTCCCTGGCTTTCGAGATTTCGGGATAATCCCGCCCATGGCAAACCCCAGAACCCTGGCTTTCGAGATTTCGAGATAATCCCGCCCATGGCGTTCCGTGGCCGAATTCAAACCCTAGCGATCGACATTTCGTGATAATGCCGCCCATGGTATCTAAACCAGCAGAGTGCTCACATGCCCCCAGTAAGATATTTAAATATCCTAAGAGACAAGCACCGAGGAGATGATATGTTGTTATGCATCTTCGAGGGGAATTTCCTGCCTCTCCGCACTGGGAACTCGTCCAAATCAACTTGTGTTGATTGGTCGCTCCTAATCTAGGTGAGTTTTGTAGAACATTAAATGCTTTTGCGTGATTTGAATATTTATGCGCACTAAACCAGACTGTGTGTGAATTTGGGGTGCTTAGGTTACCGAATCCCGCAAATCGGAGGTCAATTAACGAGGCCGAATACTTCCTAAGCCTTAGACCTAATACTCAAGCTTTGCATTTTTCCCAACCTTTTGAGGATTATCCAGATTTTAACTAATACGTGAATTTTTAAGCTAACAAATCTAGCCCAAGAGGCCTAAGACCAGCATTCCCGCTAATCTCTTGTTATGTCTCCTTAGCACTTTTTTTATTTCTTTTCTTGATCTGGACTAGAATTTCAGTTAATCCCTTAATCTTTTACTAATGACTATTTCTTTTCATTTTCATTTTGTGCTCCTTTTGTTCATTTTACTCGTTTCCTCTTCTCATTTGTATGACCCTGAATTGTTCCTCCCCTCCATCAAGTCTCTTTTTTCTTTTTTTTTCAATTGAAACCCTTTCTTGATATGAATTTTCGTGACATTTTGCACTTTCATACCCCCCCATGCCTAAGATTTGCAATGTCCCCATTGTAAATTAGGTGGGTTCGATTTCAGCTTAGTTCATGCATTAGGACAGGTGTGTGGTGAGTGAATGGGTCGAAGTGACTTGTTGTGAACGATTTCTAATCTCGGGTAAGGATACCTGAGGTGAAGTCGGCTGTTCTAATGGATGAACCCTAAAGTGCAATATTAATTCCGCATAGAAATGTCAGAAAAGGTTTCGGGTTTTTCAAAGAATGGCGGGTTGCCTCCCGTTAAGCGCTGAGTTTTATGCCATCGGCTAGGCGCAATGAGCTCAAGAGGAATGGAGGGTAAAGGATGACTCAGCCAAATCTATATCGGTCATGTCAATGAACGGCTTGAGTCTCTGACCGTTCACGACAAAGGGTTCAGAATCGTGGCTGAGTGGGTTGATTTCAATGGCTCCATTTCCGAAGATTTGTCGAACTAGGTAGGGTCCGACCCACTTAGATCTTAGCTTTCCTGGGAATAATTTGAGTCGGGCATCAAAGAGTAAAACCTTTTGACCAGGATGAAAGACCTTTCTAGAAATGTGTTTGTCGTGAAAAGCTTTAACCCGTTCTTTGTAAATTCACGAGTTTTCATACGCATCGTGGTGTAATTCATCGATCTCGCTCATTTGAAGTCTTCTGTAGGTTCCAACCTTAGAAAGATCTAGATTACAAGTCCGTACTGCCCAATAGGCTTTATGCTCCAACTCGATGGGGAGGTGACATGCCTTCCCGTACACTAATCTGAAGGGAGACATTCCTAATTGGGTCTTGTCGGCGGTCCTATAGGCCCACAATGCTTTCGGAAGCTGAGAAGACCAATCTTTTCTATCAGGTCGAACAGTAACCTGAAGGATCTTCTTGATCTCTCGGTTAGATAGCTCAGCTAGACCATTAGTTTGGGGGTGGTAAGGAGTAGAGATTCGGTGTGACCCTGTATTTGGTCATCAGTGACCTGAATTGAGCATTTGTAAAATGGGTCCCCCCGTCGGAAATTATAGCATGAGGAATCCCGAACCTTGAGAAGATGTTTTGATGAATGAATTTTATAACAACTTTATAATTGTTGGTTCGGGTCGGAATGTCTTCTATCCACTTGGAAACATAGTCAACTGCAAGTAAGATGTATTCGAAGCCATCCGAGATCGGGAGGGGTCCCATGAAATCAATCCCCCAAATATCAAAAATTTCGCATACCAAGATCGGCTGTAGAGGCATCATGTCTCGATGGCTCATGTTGCCCAGAGTCTGGCAATGGGAACATGCCTTACAGTGATCATATGCATCCTTGAAAATTGTGGGCCAGTAAAAGCCACACTGGAGGACTTTTGATGTGATTTTATGTCCTGAAAAATGTCCACCGCATGCCTGGTCATGGCAAAATGAGAGTATGTCTTTTATTTCCACTTCCGCGATGCATCGTCGAATTATCTGATCAGCACCAATGCGGAATAGATACGGGTCTTCCCATAGGTAATACTTGGCATCGGCACGCAATTTGTCCTTCTTGGCCTTCGGCCAATCGAACGGAATCTGATGTGATGCCAGGTAATTAACTATATCAGCGAACCATGGAAGACTTGTACTGATAGTCAGGAGCTGCTCATCAGGAAAATGTTCTGTAATAGGTCCGGAAGGGTCAATTATTTCAAAAGGAAGGCAGGACAAGTGATCAGCTACCACATTTTTCTTTCCTACCTTGTCGGGAATCTCAAGGTCAAATTCTTGCAACAGCAAGATCCATCGGATTAATTGAGGTTTCGCGTCCTTCTTTGCAAGGAGATGCCTCACAGCCGTGTGATCCGAGTATATGATAACACGGGAACCCAGAAGGTATGATCTGAATTTTTCTAGGGCAAATACTACGGCCAGCAGCTCTTTCTCAGTAACCGTATAGTTACGCTGAGCCTCATCCAGTGTTTTGTTGGCAGAGTAAATGACCACAGGTTTCCCGTCAATTTTCTACCACAAAACCGCTCCTACAGCGAAGTCAGATGCATCGCACATGATCTCAAAGGGTTGAGACCAATCAGGGGACTGTAGGATTGGGGCTTGGGTGACTCGGTCACGTAGGACCTCAAATGCTTGAGTCATTCCTTGGAAATTTCGAAAGTCACATCCTTGGAGACAAGATTGGTTAGGGGGCGCGCGATTTTGGAGAAATCAGGGATAAATCGACGGTAGAAACCGACGTGCCCCAAAAAAGATCGGATGTCCTTAATCGAGCTAGGCATAGGGGGCTTGGAAATCAGGTTAACCTTAGCTCGATCCACTTGGATGCCTTTCTCCGAGATTAAATGTCCCAGGACAATTCCCTCAGGCACCATGAAATGGCTCTTTTCCCAGGAAAGGACCAAATTCACCTTGATGCACCACCTGAGTATTTGGACCAAGTGTTGGAGGCAATCATCAAATGATTCTCCAAAAACTGAAAAGTCATCCATGAAGACTTCCAGATAATCACCTACCATATCTGAGAATATGGCAAGCATGCACCGTTGAAAAGTTGCAGATGCATTGCAGAGACCGAATGGCATCCTTCGAAACGCATACGTCCCGAAGGGACAGGTGAATGTGATCTTTTCTTGGTCCTCTGGATGGATTGCCACCTGATTGTAACCGGAGTACCCGTCAAGAAAGCAAAAGAACCTATTTCCCGCTAGTTTTTCTAGGATTTGATCAATAAACGGTAGTGGGAAATGATCCATCTTTGTGGAGGAATTGAGTCTTCTGTAATTAATGCAGACTCTCCACGAGTTAGCTATTCAGGTAGGAATGACTTCTCCAGTTTCAGTCGTGATAATGGTAAGTCTTGCCTTTTTGGGCACCACTTGTATTGGACTCACCCAACGACTGTCGGAGATCGGGTAGATGATCCCTGCATCTAACCACTTTATGATCTCCTTTTTCATGACCTCCTGTAGGTTAGGGTTTAGGCATCTTTGCATTTCTATTGAAGGTCGTGCGCCTTCTTCTGTGTAGATTCGATGTGTGCAGTATGAAGGGCTTATACCAGTCAAATCATCGAGAGTCCATCCAATGGCTCTACGATGTTGCTGGAGAACAGAAATCAAACGGATTTCCTGGTCAGGTGTGAGTCGAGAGTTGATAATCACAGGAAATGTCTGATTTGAATACAAAAACACGTACTTCAGATGTTCGGGAAGGGGCTTGAGTTCCATGACAGGATTGTCAGCAGCAGCGGGCGGTTCGGGGTTTGTATCAGGAATAAGGGTAGGAGTCATAGGTGTGTCTAGATCATGTTCGCACTCCTCTGTTAGTGGGTTTTGATTCTCTAGTGGTTGATCAGGGATAATCAGGTTGTCCTCTATATGTACTTCATCAACCACGGCTTTGACATCACATATTTCCTCTATAACCCCACAATTAATCCCTTGTTGGGCCTTAAAAATGTCAATCTTCAGGTTTTGATTCCCAAATTTTAATTCTATCTGGCCCTCTTCACAGTTTATGTTGGCCCTAGCAGTGGCCAAAAAGGGTCTCCCTAATATGATTGGTGTGTCCCTTGGGTTCTTAGGTGCATCCATGTCCAGTACTATGAAGTCCATCGGGAAATAGAAATCTCGTACCCTAACAATGACATCCTCGAGTATTCCTCTAGGTGACTTGATGGATCGATCGGCTAACTGCAATGTCACCTCAGTGGGTTTAAGTTCAGATTCTTCAAGGTGGTCAAGGAGGGATGTAGGTATTAAATTTATGGAGGCACCTAGGTCAAGTAAGGCTCTATCAAATTGGGTTTCACCAATTTTGCAGGAAATCAAGGGAGTTCCTGGGTCTTTAGCCTTGGGTGGGAGTTTGCTCAAGATGACAGAGCTGGCTTGCTCTGACAGTACGATTGGATTCCCATCCTTGGTTCGCGGCTTACGTTTAGGGGTACATATGTCTTTCAATAATCTTGCGTAAGCCGGTATGTGGCGAATTGCATCCATCAATGGGATGTTTATCTGAACCTGTTCAAAGAGCTTGACCAGATCCTCCTCAGGGGCCACGGGTTTGGTTATCCTTTTTCCTTTGGTCAAGGCCTCAGGAAATGGGATCCTAGTTGGTTCCTCTAGGATAGGTCCAGGTTCTTGATATGGGACAGTAGTATCTTGGATGACTATCCTAGGGTCTTAGCTATTATCAGGCTTGGAGTGGTTTGGATAATGTGGGTCTTGGGTTGTTTTACCACTACATGTTGTTACAGAGTTCAATCCGGCCTGATTTTGGTTTGGGTTAGGTAGGAGGGGTGGCTGCTGCTGACATCCTGCATAAGATGTCGAAGCTTCCATCCCGTCTGGCGATGGAGCAGCAGGGGCCTGATAAATCAAATGTGCTTGGCCTAAATTTGGATTCATAACGCGCTTCTGGGTTAGCACGTTATTTGGGTTGGGCAGAGGTTGCGAGGGAAGGGTGCCAGGTTGGCGGGAATTTGCCATCTGGGTCAGTTGGTTGCGAACCTCTGTGATCTCGTCCTTGTGCTATTTTTGCATTACTGCATTTGTCTTTTGAATGTCAGCCAGAGCTTGAAGGATAAGAGTCAGTTGATCCTGGTTTTTCCCGGATTGGTAGGTGGGATTGGGCCGAGGCTGAGGCGGCTGATATGGACGAGGGGCTTATGGACGGGGTTGATATGGTGGTCTTTGAGAATTTCCCGCCCTCTGAAAGTTAGGATGATTTCGCCATCCAGGGTTGTAGGTGTTGGAGAATAGATCATTCTGGATGGTGTTGAGGTCCTCGCAGTTCTGAGGAACCTCAGGAAAGTCAGAATACGAGGGTTCAGAGTTCCCCCAACTCGAGTAGAGTGGATTGGAGGTCACTCCGGTCCGAGAGGTAGACGGGGGTGGATATGGGTCCATCCCCTTGGCAGATTGGTGATAGATGTTTTGCACAGTTTCCCTTCCCAGAGGAGGTCATGCAAAAGAGTTTTGTGCAGAGGTGGCTTGCTGCAAATGCCGAGTTAGCTCGTCCATCTTCTTTTCTATGATAGAAACCTTGTCCAACCGACTGGCCATCAGTTCCAAGTCGACAGAATTGGATAGGTCCTACATCTCGTGTGTCCCTTTTAGATTCGTCGATGCACGGGCATTTGTCCTGTCGAATACATGTTTTCAAGAATCTCCCACACCGTGTCCTCATGTTGACCCATGATGTTTCCTCCGCACGTTGCATTGACGAATAAACGAATATCTTCACGGAGTCCCTAGTAAAAAGACTGGACTTGTTCCCACTTAGGAACTCCGTGATGGGGACACTTTCGCATGAGATCTAAGAATCGATCCCATGCTTCGTGAAGAGGTTCTCCCGGTTGTTGAGTGAAATGAGTGATCTGGTGGCGCAAGGCATTCGTCCGGCCAACGGGGAAGAATTTTTTCAAAAATTCGGACTGAAGTTCCTCCCATGTGTTGATCGAACGGGTCTGAGTTTGATACCAATGTGCGGCCTTGTCCAAGAGGGAGAACGAAAACATTTTCATGAGTAGGATATCCCGGTTTTGTAGATCTGACCCGAAGGTCTGGGCCAGATGCTTGAGTTGTTTAATGTGTTGGAATGGATCCTCAGAGTTAAGCCCATGAAACTTCGGTATGGCATGAATCATATTGAGCTTTAGTTCAGAATCAGGTCCTCCAATCGGGATTCGTACTCGAGGTTCGATCGCCACCGCAGCGGGATTATAGTGATCTCGCATCATAGGTCGCTGCGGTGGGTTTACAAAGTTCTGAAAGAGATCATTAAGGAATTGAAGTTGGTGTTCAAGGTTATTCTCCTCTTCAATGGGTTGTGCCATGATGGAAGAAGAAGGAGAACCAGGGTCTGAATCAGATGAAAGATTTATGTGGTGGGGTTACTACACAAACAAGGGCGTCAAGGCTCGACCTCAACGAGAGTGAATTTCTAAAGGAGGTCTTAAGGGTGGCCTTAAGGACCTCCTACCAAACATGCACCGAAGGATGTGATAAGATTAGAAGGTGCTGGACCCCATCAAGACACCCAAAAATTGTTGGGTGACTATAGAGGTTCGGGGCGGATGGACCCCTTAGTCAAAAAGGTCGTCCACTTGAGAAATACCTGGGCAGCCAGAGAGGGAGTGTCCCACAAAGACCCCTACACGGTAGAGCGTCCCCACGAGTTACAGGGTTTCCCCCACCCGACCTCTCTTGTCACTGTGGTTCCAGGTAGACCAGAATGGGGACCTTGACCTCGTAAATCTACCTTTTTTATTTCAAGATCAAGGTGCTTAATGTTCCACTTGAACTTTTAGGTATTTTGAGTGAAAAAGTGACCTAATTTTAAGGTTGGTTGTCCCAAGGGATCAACTTCACCTCTTGTTCCTTTGAGAGCTTTTAGGTCTTTTCTTTTAGGGTTCAAATGGATTAAAAGCCTGATTTGCTTAGGGTTCTTCTTGTATAGATCTTTTCAAACAAGGTTCAGGCACACCACTTTTTGGAAAAATTTATTTCTTTGTTTAAGAGAAGATGTGTCTCTAAAAACCCTAGCTTTGTAATCCTTAAATTGGCTCTAGTGGGTCCAATTTAGTTGCCTCAGAATTTAGCACCTAGGGCTCAATAAAGAAAGTTTTAGCCCTAGTTACCTTAGTTGGATGAGCAAATAAAAATGTGTTGAAATGAAAATCAGGCAACTTGATGAATTACTAAATATGAAACAGGTAGCCCTAAGTTCATTGTTCTCTTTTTTTTTTTCTTTTCAGATTTTGAGAGAGGTAAGAGGGAGGGCTTATGGAAATTACCTGTTCCTTGGAGTGTCTGTTGTGCAGCTGCTCTTCTTTCCTTTTTGCTTTCCCTGTTTGAGCACAACAAAAGAGAGGAGTTAGGTCAAATATTGGATAGAAAAGTTGTAATCAAAAGCTTTAAAAGTGCCCGTTGCTCCCCGGCAACGGCGCCAAAATGTTTATCGCGCTTGATCGGGTTTTAAAAGATAATATGTTGTAATATAGCCGACAAAGAGTTCAAACAAATAGAGAATTTTACTACTCAAAAACCAAAGTATCCTAGGTCGAAACAAGGAGCAATCTGAGTACTTTTTAAAAACTAAAGAATACAACTTTTAAATGAAAAACAATTGATTCAAAGAGAGAGAGTTATAAAAAGAATTGTTAAAAGATAACAGGATTGGACGTCTGATTTCTATATCAGAAATCTTAAATGCAACTATTCTTCTTCCTGTTTTGATTATGTCTTGGCCTTCACTGATTTTTGCTTTCTCTTCTCTCTTCTGCCTTCTTCTTCTTCTTCGTAGGCTCTTCTTCTTTTCTTCTGATCTACAGGTCTTCTTCTTCCTTGAACTTCTTTCTCTTCTTTTCTCTTTCCTGCGAAGGCTTCTTCCTTGGTCTTCTTCCTTCTCTCTGCAGTCCTTCTTTCTTCCTTCTCTTCTCTGCCTCGCTCAGCCT
Source organism: Thalassia testudinum (assembly GCA_037157565.1). Lineage (NCBI taxonomy): Eukaryota > Viridiplantae > Streptophyta > Magnoliopsida > Alismatales > Hydrocharitaceae > Thalassia > Thalassia testudinum. Next base: position 48,532,466 of record JAZHRO010000057.1, read on the forward strand.
CTTCTTCTTTTTCTTCTTTGGCTAAGTCTCTTTTCCTCAACGCTCAGCCTGCCTGCATAGAGAGGTGGAAGCAAAAACCTAACCCGTCCCTCTACCAACGCGTCTCTCTCTTTCTCTGCAATTCACTCAAGGACGCTCTCCCAGAGCCACGGGTAATCGGGTCTGATTTCGCACCCGGGACCAGGCGCACTGGGGAGTGGGTGATGCGCGAGGTGTGCTCAGGTTGGGTCGGAGCCCACCAGATCCCCGAGGTGAAACCGCGAACGAGGGAAGCATGGGATAAGGTGAGGGACCTCACCCCTGTGCGTTCGGAGGCAATGAGGCAATATCACAAAAATAATTTAAAGTATACCTGCGCTTCGCATTTCGCCGATGTGGGACTATTAGTTATGCCCCGCTCCCGCGCGCACTCGCAGAGCCTTCGTGCAATCGCCACAGCTGCGGACGTTGCTGCGCTCCTTGCTGGACTTAGATGCTTCGCACTACTATCCCGAATATGCTGCACCTGAAGATTGGAGAACTTGACGCCTGGAGCTGCTGAAGCTTGGAGCTGCTCCAACCGTCAATGGCGGCAGGGGCTGAAATCCTGTCAAACACAAAACAAGCCTCTCAGCTTAATCAGACTAGCTGGGCACCTTCGCCGTGGCACGGCGAAGGTCGTGCACGGTGAAGCAGGTCGTGGGATGGCCTAGGCATGCGTGCCTAGGTCGTCCTGTGACCGGAAGTGTGGGGGTGTTCGGGGGGCTATGGTGGAGGCGTAGAGGGATGGTGGATGGGCGGAGATTGTTCCTTGTGGTGAGGCGGAGCTTATGAGACTATTGGCAAGCCATGTGGAGGGGCGGAATGATGGGGGCGGCTCGTCGGAGGTCGGTTGGTGACGTGGAAGATGAGGGTGATAAGGCAATGTCGGGGGGCAATTAAATGAAATAAAAGGGGGAAAAGAGAGAGGGGAAGATGGAGAAGGTATCTGGAGTGTTCTGGAAGGGAGGGAGGCAGGGGAGTGGACGACGCGTAGCTGCCGTCGTCAGAGAAGAAGAACCCTGAATGAGGGAGCGGCGACGAGGACGAGGTCAGGGGAACGTGCGCTTGGTACGGCGCGACACGGGAGGAAGAGACGAAGTGGACTCTGCTGCTGGTATGGCAGCAGAGCGACGAGAAGGAGGGGAGGAGGTTGCCAGAGCTTGCAGGTTCCTTGGCCGGAGATGGAAGAGAGGAAAATTTGGGGGAATCTTCGCCAAAACAAGTCTGAATCTCATCGGCCGGGTTTGGGGATTCTTTTATAGGTGCAGGCCGAACTTTCTAGTGCGTGGAGAGCGCGCAATCATCTCCGACGGCTCACCGGAGAAGGAAAGTGGGTGGATACCCAAATCCCTCGTGCGTTCGCACGAGAGATTGGGTTCACAGCAGAGATCGTGATTGGCCTTAGATGGAAGGGAATTCCTCAGAGAATCTCCCTTCCATTTCTGGGAGGGGATCTCTGAGGAATCAGAGAGTATTCCCTCTCTAATCCTCACCGGAGAAGGATTCTGCCCCAATAATGGCAAAAGGACCTGATTTCAAAGGTGGCGAGGAAGTTAGGGGGCTCTCTGCGATGATTTCAAAAGATAGGGACCAAATTGTGATTTGGGTGTACTAAATTGCAAAGTAGGTCAAGATGACCTCCCCTTAGGTCCAAATTTTGGTACAAACCTAATTTGGACCTAAGGAATCCAATAGTGAAGTTGGATTTTAGGTTTGACAACGTTTGAATGGATATTTTGCGTAAAAATCCAAATTAGGTTAATTGATGAGCTAGGACCCTAATCTAGGTCAAACTGGGTTCCAAAGGACAAATTAAGTGTTTTGAACCCTAGGGGATATTTTTCCATGATTTTTAGAGGGTTTACTTGATTTTTATTCTGACCGGAACCTTGTTAATTTAAGCAGGTCTATTTTAGGGTTACCAAATGTCATTTAATTCCTAAATTGCACATGATCCCATTTCTGATTGACTCAACCCACTTTTTATCTTATTTAGACCTTTTGACCTATGTTTTGCCTCTGAGAAATCCCATTTATATACTACAATGGTAAATTTGCAGTTTTAACCTTTATTTCATGTTTTCTTCTCAAAGCACTTATTCCTTCATTTAGGCCTTCTTCTAGGTTATGTAGGAGCTTTTATCTTCTTTATTGGGTCAAAATGAGCTAGTTATGGCTCATGATGAGGCTCTCATCAGGCGCCCTCCAGCACCTCTTCCTTGTCGCCGCCCCTTCTCCCGGGCTCTTTCGTCTCCGTTAACTGCAACACAGCCATTCGCTACCACCGCTTCCCCCTTCATCTAGAGACTCATAGATAAGTTCCCTCTCTCCTCCTCTTCATTTCCCCTCTTTAATTTTGCACTTTCAATCCTTCTACGTCGTTGTCCACCGCCACCTTCTCCACCTCCGGCAGACCACCGGCGAGGCGCAGCTACCATGTCGCACCTCCACACATCTCGCCAGTAACCCCACGAGCTCCGCCACGATCCACTGATCACCTTCCGCACATTCACTAACCGCCAGCACCGCTCCACATGTCCCCCGAACACACCCACCTGCACAGCCACAGGGTGACCTAAGCACGCACGCCCAGGCCACCCTACGCCACGCTGACCACCGGGACAGCTTCGCCTTGTCACGGCAAAGCTTCCTGTGTAATCTGACAAGGCCGCGAGGCCATTTACTTGTCAACAGGTACAGGGCCTTGACCGCCATTGGAGAAAGCTTGAAGAAGCTCGCAAGCCTCTTCTTTGGCCCTAGGCATCAGGATCCCACGTCCTCGACGTGCAGGCATCCTTCGCAAACAAAGCTCGCCCATCAATTGGAAGCCAATGCAGCTGCAGCCTCTGCAATTGGGCGACAACCTGCTGTGGACACAAGCACAGAAGCGGGTGGGACGTTTAGTCCCACCTCGGAAGTTTTTGAGCGGGCGCATACACATAAGTTGCAAAAGTGACTCAGGCTTATCGCCTCAAGTCACACAAGAGTGATGTCCCTCGCCCTCACCACGCCTCATCCGCGACACTTCCCCTGCAGACCTGGCACTCGGATCCGACTAACCCTACCTGTGCACACCTCGCGCACCACCCACGCCGGTGTGCCTGGTCCCAGGCAAGCCCACCCGACCTGCATACCAGATTAAGGCTCTAAGAAAGCGAACCTTGGAGCGAATTTGAGAGAGAGAGAGATGTTGGGAGGGTAGGGGTTAGGTTTCGCCTAACCAGTCACCTGTGTAGGGAACAGAAGAGGAAGCAAAGGAGGAGGAGCAGCGAGGACCTAGCCGCAAGAAGGCAATTGTGGCCAGAGAGAAAGGGAGAAAGACGTGGAGCAGTAGAGGAAGCAAAGGTGGAGGAAGAAGACGGCACTGTAGCCGCAGAGAAGCTGTGGTAGAAGGAGAAGGAAGAGAGAAGAAAGCAGAAAGGCACGCAACAGAGAAGAAAGAAGAAGAAGTCAGAAGAGAAGGCGTGCAGCAGAGATAACAAAGAAGAAGAAGAAGCCAAGAAGAAGAAGAAGAACCAGCAGCAACAGAAGCACTGTAGCAAGAGGCATTTAAGGCATCTGACCCTTGGAGTCAGACGTCTGAAAAGAGAGAGAGAGAGGCAGACACAAGAAGAAGAAAAGAAGAGACATTTTTATTTTCCTTTCTTCAATCTTATTTGTAAAATAATATATTGTAAATTGTGATTTTATATGCTTCTAGAATCAAGTTTGCTCTCTGAGTTCGACCTCGGAGATTTTTCGTTTTCGAGTAATAAAACATAATCAAACTGATCGATTTTAACCCCAACCAGTTTTTGGCGCCATTGCCAGGGAGCAACGGCCATTCTAGGAGCTACTAAATCATAATTTTTTATTGAATACTGACTTGATCTCTCTTCTGTTGTGCAAGCACAGGAAGGCAAGAAGGAATAAGCAGCCGCATAACAGCCACACCAAGGGACAGGTAACCTTCTATCCTCTCCCTTAAGCCCCTTAAATTCTAAAGAGGAAAGAGAAAAGAAAAATCAATCTAGGGTTACCTGTCTTCGATACATAGTAATTCACAGAGTTGCCTACTTTTAAATTTCAACACATTTTATCTGCATATCCACTTAAGGTAACTAGGGCTAAAACCTTCCTGCTTGAGCCCTAGTTACCCAATTATGAGGAAACTAATTGGACCAATTAGAGCCAACCTAGGATTCAAAGATAGGGTTTTAGAGACACATCTTTTAATCAACAACTGAAAATTCCGAAAAGAGGTGTGCCAAAACCATTGCTTGCAAAGACCTATTAAGAGAAACCCTAAGCAATCCAGCTCTTAATTCACTTGAACCATAAAAGAAAGGACCTAATAAGCTCTCACAGGAACTAATAGGTGAAGTTGATCCTTTGGATCAACCAACCTTTAATTTAGGTCACTTTTTACACATAAAAGGCTTAAAGTTTAAGTGAAACCTTAAGCACCTTTATCTTAATTAAAAGTGGTAGACTTAAGAGGTCAAGGTTCCCATTCTGGTCTACCTGGAATCTCAGTGACAAGAGAGGTCAGGTGGGGGAAACCCTGTAACCCATGGGGGCGTTCTACCGTGTAGGGGTCTTCGCAGGACTCACCCTCTCTGGCTGCCTTGGTAATTCTCAGGTGGATGACCTTCTGATCAAGGGGTATCATCTGCCCCGAACCTCTATAGTCACCCAACATTTTGGGTGTCTTGATTGGGTCCAACACCTTCTAACCTCGTCCAATCCATCAGTGCATGTTCGGTAGGAGGTCCTTAAAACCTCCTCTAGAAATCCCCTCTCCCTGAGGCCAAGCCTAGGTACCCTTGTTTGTGCAACAACCACTCCACATAGACCTCTCTTCTGACACTGAACCTAATTCCCCTTCTTCTTCCACCATGGATTAGCCTAGCCTGTTGAAGAAGAGAATAATCTTGAGTACCAGCTCCAGCGACTTAATGATCTCTTCCAAAACTTCATGAACCCACCACAGCGCCCCATGATGCGAGATCACTATAATCTTGCTGCGGTGGCAATTGAGCCTCAAGTCAGAATCCCGACTAGAGGACCTAATTCCAAATTGAAGCCCAACATGATTCATGCCATACCTAAATTCTATGGGCTTAACTCTGAAGATCCCTTCCAGCATATCAAACAGCTTAAGCATCTGGCTCAGACCTTCGGGTCAGATGCGCAGAATCGGGATATCTTACTCATGAAGACGTTCTCTTTCTCCCTTATGGACAAGGCGACTCATTGGTATCAGACACAGACCCACCCGATCAACACTTGGGAAGAACTTCAGTCTGAGTTTTTGAAGAAGTTCTTTCCTGTTGGTCTGACAAATGCCTTGCGCCATCAGATTACTCACTTCATGTAGCAAATGGGAGAACCTCTTCATGAGGCATGGGATCGATTCCAGGATCTCAAGAGAAAGTGCCCCCATCACAGAGTTCCTAGATGGGAACAAGTCTAGTCTTTTTACCAGGGACTCCATGAAGATATTAAATTGTTCGTCAATGCAACTTGCAGAGGGAATATCATGGCTCAACATGAAGACACTGTGTGGGAGATTCTCGAGAATATGTGCGAGAACTCCATCAATAATGACTCCATGGGATTATTCGACCGAATGAATACCCGCGCAGCGACGAACCTTAGGGGAGCACATGAGACGCAGGGCCTGTCCGCATTAGTCGACCTGGAATTAATGGTCAGTCGGTTGGACAAGGTCTCAATTATTGAGAAGAAGGTGGACGAGCTAACTCAGCACTTCCAGTGAGCCACCTCTGCGCAGAACTCCTTCGCACAGCCACCTCCCCATGGGAAACTGTGCAGAACATTTTTCACCAACCTTCTCCTGGGATGGACCCGTATCCACCCCCATCTGACTCCAGGACCGGAGGGACCTCCGATCCTTTCTATTCTTTCCGGGGGAACTCTACTCCCCCATTCTCTGACTTTCCTGAGGCTCCTCAGACCTTCGAGGACCTCAACGCCATCCAGAATGACCCATTTTCCAACACCTACAACCTTGGATGGCAAAACCATCCAAATTTCCAGTGGGCAGGAAATTCTCAGAACCCAAGACCACCCTTTCAGGCACGTCCACAAGCCCCTCATCCTTATCAGCCGCCTCAGCCTCAACCCAACCCCACTTATCCATTCGGGCCCAACCAAGACCAAATGTCCCTTATCCTCCAAACTCTAGCTGACATTCAAAGAACGAATGCGGCTATCCAAAAATAAAATAAGGATGAAATCACAGAGGTCCGCAACTAACTCGCCCAATTGGCAAATTCTCGCCAACCTGGCACACTTCCTTCTAAACCTTTGCCTAACCCGAATAGCGTGTCGACCCAGCAGCGCGTTATGAACCCAAACCCAGGCCAAGCACACTTGATCTATCAGGGCCCTTCTATTCCATCACTTGACAGGATGGAAGCATCAACCTATGCGGGTTACCAACAACAACAGCCCATCTTACCAACCCCCAACCAGAACCATGCAGGATTAAATTCGGTAGCAACCAATAGTGGTAAGGCAACCCAAGATCCACCTTATCCAGACCACTACAAGCCTGGTAGTGATCGAAACCCTAGGACAATTATCCAGGATGTTCCTATCCCTGTCCCAGATCAAAAACCTAGACCTATCCTAGAGGAACCAACCAAGGTTCCATTTCCCGAGGCCTTGACCAAGGGAAAGAGGACAGCTAAACCCGTGGCTCCTAAGGGGTACCTGATCAAGCTCTTTAAGCAGGTCCAAATAAACATCCCCTTGATGGATGCAATCTGCCACATACCAGCTTATGCACGATTCTTGAAGAATGTGTGTACACCTCAACGTAAGCCATGGACCAAGAGTGAGAGTCCAATTGTACTATCAGGGCAAGCCAGCTCTGTAATCCTGAGTAAACTCCCACCCAAGGCAAATGACCCAGGCACTCCCCTAATTTCATGTAAGATTGGTGAGACCCAGTTTGATAGAGCATTATTAGACCTAGGTGCCTCCATAAACCTGATACCCACATCCTCTGCTTAACCACCTAGAAGAATCCGAACTGAAACCGACTGAGGTGACATTGCAATTAGCCAATCGATCTATCAAGTCACCTAAGGGAATTCTTGAGGACGTTATTGTTAGGGTGCGGGATTTCTACTTCCCTGTAGATTATATAGTTCTAGACATGGACGCACCTGAGAATCCAACGGATACGCCAATCATACTAGGGAGACCTTTTCTGGCCACTGCAAAGGCCAAGATAAGTTGTGAAGAGGGCCAAATAGAGCTAAAATTTGGGAATCAAACTCTCAAGATTGATATCTTTAAGGCCCAACAAGGGATTAATTGCGGTGTCGTTGAACAAATTTGTGACATCAGAGCCGTGGTTGATGAACCACAAATTGAGGACAACATGATTATCCCTCATCAGCCACAAGAAGATCTAAAATCGCAATTAGAGGAGTCAGAACTTGATCTAGACAAACCCATAACTCTGACCCTTGTACCCCACACTCACTCTGAACCACCCGCTGCTACTGATAATCCCATTCTTGAACTCAAGCCCTTTCCCAATCATTTGAAATATGTCTTTTTGGGTTCTAATCAGACACTTCCAGTGATTATAAACTCCAAACTCACACCTGACCAAAAATCTCATCTGATTGCTGCTCTCCAGCAACATCGCAGAGCCATTGGTTGGACTCTCAATGATTTGACTAGAATAAGTCCCTCTTACTGCACACACCGCATCTATTCTGAAGAGGGCGCACGACCTTCATGTGAGATGGAGAGACGTCTGAACCCCAATCTGCAAGAGGTTGTGAAAAAGGAGATCATTAAGTGGTTAGATGCAAGGATCATCTACCTGATCTCCGACAGTCGCTGGGTGAGCCCAATCCAGGTTGTGCCTAAGAAGGCAGGGCTCACCACCATCATGACTGAAATCGGAGAAGTCATACCTACCCGTATAGCCAACTCGTGGAGAGTTTGCATAGATTACCAAAGACTCAATTCCTCAACAAAAAAGGATCATTTTCCACTATCGTTTATTGATCAGATTCTCGAAAAACTAGTAGGAAATAGATTCTTCTACTTTCTTGACGGGTACTCCGGTTACAACCAAGTGGCGATTCATCCAGAGGACCAAGAGAAGACCACGTTCACCTGCCCCTTCGGGACGTATGCATTCCGAAGGATGCCTTTCGGTCTCTGCAATGCCCAGCGACTTTTCAGCAGTGCATGCTTGCCATATTCTCTGATATGGTAGGTGATTATTTGGAAGTCTTCATGGATGACTTCTCAGTTTTTGGGGCATCATTTAACGATTGCCTCTAGCACTTGGTTCACATACTCAGGCGTTGCATTGACGTAAATATGGTTCTTTCCTGGGAAAAGAGCCACTTTTTGGTGCCTGAGGGGATCGTCCTTAAATTTTTGAGAGAGGCATCCAAGTGGATCAAGCCAAGGTTAATCTGATTTCTAAACTTCCTATGCCTAGCTCGATTAGGGACATCCGATCTTTTCTGGGACACGTCAATTTTTACCGTCATTTCATCCCTGATTTCTCGAAAATCGTGCTCCCCCTTACCACTGTTCTCTCCAAGGATGTACCCTTTGAGATTTCCAAGGAATGCACTCAATCTTTTGAGATCCTTCCTGACCGAGTCAACCAAGCTCCAATCCTACAGTCCCCTAATTGGTCTCAACCCTTTGAGATCATGTGCGATGCATTTGACTTCACTATAGGAGCGATTCTAGGGCAGAAGATTGACGGGAAACCTGTGGTCATCTACTACACTAGTAAGACACTTGACGAGGCTCATCGTAACTACACGGTTATGGAGAAAGAGCTGCTAGCTGTAGTATTTGCCCTTGAAAAATTTAGATCTTATCTACTGGGTTCCCACGTCATAATCTACTCAGATCACACAGTTGTGAGGCATCTCCTTGCAAAGAAGGACGCGAAGCCTCGATTAATCCGATGGATCTTACTGTTGCAAGAATTCAACCTTGAGATTCGCGACAAGGCGGGAAGACATAATGCAGTAGCTGACCACTTGTCTCACCTTCCTTCTGAGATCATCGACCCTTCTGGACCCATCACGAAGCATTTTCCTGATGAGCACCTCTTGACTATTAGTACCAAGCTTCCATTGTTTGCTGATATAGTAAACTACTTGGCATCACACCATATCCTGTCTGATTGGCCGAAGGCCAAGAAAGACAAGTTGTGCTTCGATGCTAAGTACTACATCTGGGAAGACCCATACTTATTCTGCATAGGTGCTGACCAAATTATCCAGCAATATGTCCCAGAGGTCGAAATCAATGACATTCTCTCTTTCTGCCATGACCAGGCATGCGATGGCCATTTTTCTAGGCATAGAACCGCATCAAAAATCCTCCAGTGTGGCTTTTACTGGACCACTATCTTCAAGGACGCATACAGTCACTGTAAGGCATGCAGTCATTACCAAACTTTGGGCAACATGAGCCATCATGACATGATGCCTTTACAGTTGATTCTCGTATGCGATATTTCGATATTTGGGGGATTGATTTTATGGGCCCCTTCCCTATCTCGGATGACTTCGAGTACATTTTACTCGCTGTTGATTACGTGTCCAAATGGATCAAAGCCATTCCGACCCAAACCTGTGATCACAAAATCGTCATCAAATTCATTCATCAGAATATCTTCTCACGGTTCGGGATTCCTCGTGCTATCATCTCTGATGGAGGGACCTATTTTACCAACGCTCAGTTCAGGTCACTGATGACCAAATATGGGGTGTCGCATCGAATCTCTACTCCTTACCACCCCTAGACTAATGGTCTAGCTAAGCTATCAAATCGAGAGATCAAGAAAATCCTGCAAGTTACTGTTCGACCTGATAGGAAGGACTGGTCATCCCGACTTCCTGAAGCTTTGTAGGCTTATAGGACCACCCACAAAACCCAATTAGGTATGTCTCCTTTTAGATTGGTGTACGGGAAGGCGTGTCACCTTCTCGTCGAACTGGAGCACAAAGCCTATTGGGAAGTACGGAACTGTAACCTAGATCTTTCTAAGGCTGGAACCTACAGAAAGCTTCAGATAAGCGAGATTGATGAATTACGCCTTGATGCATATGAGAACTCGTGAATCTATAAAGAGCGGGTTAAAGCCTTTCATGACAAGCATATATCCAGAAAGATCTTCCACCCTGGTCAGAAGGTCCTACTCTTCGATGCCCGACTTAAATTGTTCCCTGGAAAACTATGATCCAAGTAGGTCAGACCATATCTTGTCTGAAAGATTTTTGGAAATGGAGCTGTCGAGATCAGTCCGCTTACTCACGATTTCTGAACCTTTCGTCGTAAATGGCTAGAGACTCAAACCGTTCATTGACGTAACCAATACAGATTTGGCTGAGTCATAATTTATCCTCCATTCTCCCTGAGCTAATTGCACCCAGCCGATGGTGTAAAACTCAGCACTTAACAGGAGGCAGCCCGTCATTCTTTTTGAAAAATCAAAACCTTTTCTAACATTTCTTTGCACTTTAGGTTCATTCCTTAGGACAAACGACTTCACCTCAGATACTCGTATCTGATATTAGAAATCGTCCGCAACAGTCACTTCGACCCATCCACTCACCTAATATCTGTCCTAATGCATGAACTAAGATAAATAAAAACCCACCTAATGAACAATGAGGACATTGCAAACCTTAGGCATGGGGGGGTATGAAAGTGCAATAAAAAGTCATAACAAGAAAAGGTTTCAATAAAAAGAATTCGCATATACTAAAAAAAAAAAACTTTGGAGGAGGGAAGAAAGTGCTGGTAAGCTTCACAAAAGGCGGAAAAGAGCAGAACATTAAAAAGGAGCACAAAATAAAAAAGAAAAAGGAATAGTTATTAGTAAGAAATTAAGGAATTAACCAAAGTTCTAGACCACTTTAAAGAAAAGCAAAGAGAAAGTGCACAACAAGATTAGTAAGAACGCGAACCTTAGGCATTCTTGGTTAGACTCTTAGTACCCGTTAAGATCTAGATATTCCTCAAGAGGTTGAGGAAAATGAAAAACTTAAGTATTAGTCTAAGGCTTAGGGAGTATTCGGCCTCGTTAACTGACCTTCGGCTTACGGGACTCGGTAACCTAAGCACCCAAATTCACACACACAGTCTGGTTCAGCGAGCATAAATATCAAAATCACGCAGAAGCATTTCAAATATTCTGAAAATGTCACCTAGATTAGGAGCGGCTGATGAGAACCTCATCATGAGCCATAACTAGCTCATTTTGACCTAATACAAAGGATAAAAGCTCCTACATAACTCAAGGAAAGGCTTAACTCAGAGAGATTCTAAGTTCGCAAAGAAAACAGAAACTAAGGGGTAAAAATGCAATTTCACCAATCCAATATGAAAACAGGGTAACTCAGGGTCCAAACATAGGTCAAAGCAACCTAATAAGAAGAAAAGTGGGATGAGATGATTCAATAAGGGCTACAGCAACTCCAAGGAATTAAATGACATCCTGTAACCCTAAAAACAAACCCACTTAAAAACACGAGGTTCGAGGTAGAGAAAAAAATCAAATAAACCCTCTAAAATTCATAGAAAAATAATCTCTATGGTTTAGAACCTTCAATTTGGCCTTAGGAACCCATTTTGACCTACATTGAGAACCATGCCCAATTAACAACTTAATTTGGGTTTTTGCGTAAATTTACCAGTCAAACAAGGTTTAATCTGGAAATAAAATTCACCATCATAATCCTTAGGTCCCAATTAGTCATGTATAAAAGCTTGAGCCTAAGAGGAAACCTTCTTAACCAACTTTACACTTTGGTCCTCATTTATTTAATTTTTGGCCCTCAACTTTTGAACCCTCACATTTATGCCCCTAACTCTCCTTCGTTCTTTGCATTCAGGGCCCTCCTGCCAAAACCTGCACGGCACCATACTCCGGCGACCTTGCGCGGAGTATGGCGCCGCGCAGGGTGAGGGAGGGACTCTGGCAAGTCAATGGGGGGTGCCCTGCGTCGTCAGCCACTACAGGGACACCCCCCTGTGCACTGTACCCACCCATACCGGCCGTGCGAACGCACGGACGGTATGGGTATGTTAACTCCGGCGTCCTCCGGCGAGGGAGACACGTTGTCTCCCTCCGCCCTCCTCTCTGTTTCGGCCCCTATAAATATCCTCCGTCGCTCCACCGTTCTGGGCAGCTCGATCCTGACGGAGAAAGACCCCCACTTCCTCTCTTCCCACTCCGACAGGCGCCCCCCCTTGCTCCGGTGGCCTCTCCTCTTCCTCCTCGTCGCTCTACCGCACTACCAGCTGCAGGGTTGCCCTCCCTCGCTCTTCCTGCGCCACGCCGCACCCAGCTGGCGCCTCTCCGGCCCTCTCCTCACCGCCGCCCCTTCCCCTGGGCATCTTCTTCTCTGGCGACAGTCCATACGAATGTCGCCCTGCTCCTCCCCCTTCGTCCCTGCAAGTAAGTTAGAACTACTTCCCTTCCTCTCCTCTTTCTTTTCCTTATTTCAATTTGTTCAATTAAGCCCTCGACCGACCCTGACCACCGTCACCCCCTTCGTCTCCGGCTACCCTCCGGCGAGACGCCCCCATAGCTCCACAGCCTCACACGCCTCGCCGACCCTCACCGAACCTCCGCCTCATCACACTGAACACCCTCCACCCCTCCACTGCCACTCCACACTTCCATAATGCTCCCCCAAACAAACCCATTTCTCCGGTTACAGTCCGACCTAGGGCTGCCGCCAGACACCGCCTTGCGGCTTGCCGCACAGCTCAACACCTTCGCCATGCCACGACGAAGGTTCCCCAGTAGTTTGATTACGCCAAGAGGCCATATTCGTGTCCGACAGGTTCTGAGGCTCGACCGCCATTGACTCCACATTGAAGCAGCTTCTCCCGTGCTCCAGGCTTGAGGACTCCAGGTTTCCAGCTGCTGCGGATTAAGGAGACTCCTGCGAAGGCAGCCAGCCAGCAACCGACGAAAATCGAAGCTGCAGCTGCAGAAGCAAGGCCGCGGTCTTCCAGCAGGCGCACGCGAGGAGAGGCATCAGTTTAGTCCCACATCGGTAAGCCTCGCAACGCTTTCACCGTTTAAATTATTTTTGTGAATAAGCCTTATCGCCTCCGAACGCATCGGGGTGAGGTCCCGCGCCCACTCACCCGCCCGATACGCGAGCTCACCACGCGGATCCGGCGGACCCGACTCGACACCCCACCTACGCACTCCTCGTGTACCACTCACACCGGTACACCTGGTCACGGGTACGAAGCCCGACCCGATTATCCGGCGACTCTGGGAGATCTATCCTACGAGCGAAGTCTGAGAAAGAGAGAGACGTGCGGGTAGAGGGAAAGGGGTAGGTTTTGCGTTGGCTGTGGTGTGTGCAGGAACAAGCCGAGGCAGAGAAGAAGAAGATCGACGAAGAAAGGCTGAAGGAAGAAGGAGGAGCACCAAGGATGCACTGTAGCAGTGGGTTACTTAAGTCGTCTGATTGAACAATCAGACGACGCTCTGAGGACGAAGAAGAAGGAGAAGAAAAGATGAGCAGGACCGCAACGAAGAAGAAAAAGAAGAAAAGAAGACAGAAAGAAAAAGAAGAAAGAAGGAGAGACAACGTCCTGACAGCAAAAGCAGAAGAAGAGCACGAGAAGGAGATCAGAAGAAAGAAGTAAAAAGAAGATCTGAAGAACAGAAGGCAGAAGAAGAAGACCACAAGGAGATAAACAAAGAAGAAGAAACCAAAAGCCAAAGAGAAGAGAAAACAAAGAGGAAGAAAGAAGAGAAGAAGAAGCCAAATTTTCATCTTTCTCCCTCTCTCTCTCTCTTTATTTTTGTAATAAGAATTTGTACCCCTAGAATACAACTTGCTCCCTGAGTTCGACCTCGGGAACTCTTTATTTTCTGAGTAAAAAAATTATATATTTGAAATGATGGCAATAACTATCTGTACTACAACGACTTAAGAAAAGCTAGTTGCTGCCGCCATTTTCAGCGGCCGATCAACACAAGTTGATTTGGATGAGTTCCCGGTGCTGAGAGGTGGGAAATTTCCCTCAAAGATGCGTAACAACATATCATCTCCTCGGTGCTTGTCTCCTAGGATATTTACATATCCTACTGGGGGCATGTAAGCACTCTGCTAGTTCAGGTTCCATGGATGGCATTATCACGAAATGTCAATTGCTAGGGTCTGAATTCGGCCACAGAACACCATGGACGGGATTATCTCAAAATCTCAAAAGTCAGGATTCTGGGGGTTACCATGGGCGGTGCTATCTCAAAGCATCGATTGCTAGGGACCTTTGAGGATTGATGATGGGGATGAGGAATCTGATACAGACCGTATCGTGAAGCCAATCCTAAGCTAGAATTAAAAAGAAAAGAGAGAGAAAACTCTCCAAACAAATAAACCCTCTATCTCTCTCTTAGAAAACACATGTAAACTGAGCTAAGGTTAAAAAATGTCTCAAGCACGGGTGCTTTAACCGCGGAGTCCAATAAACTTTAGGGTAGTTCCTGTGGGCCTTAAAAATCTTTGCTAAAGACTGAGGCTAAAGCTAGACAGATCTAGATCTTGGTTGGTACTAGAGTACCTATTAGGCCTATGGTTGGCATTTTGAACATATCAAGGAGATAGGAGAAAAAAACACTTATCAAATTTGATGAAAGGAATTCATGGTCTAGAATAGAGGATGAAACCTTAAATTTTTGCTAAGGGACTAGCAAAAGCTAGGCATGGGGGTATGATGAGAACCTCATCATGAACCCTAACTAGTACATTTTGACCTAATAAATTGAACAAAAGCTCCTACAAAACCTAAGGGAAGGCCTAAATCTGGGAATTACAAATCTGAGAATAAAATAATACACAAGGGGTAAAACTGTAATTTTACCATTGCAATACATAAATGGGACTTCTAAGGGTCTAGACATAGGTCAAATGGATTAATAACAAAAAAAAGTAGGATGGTTTGATCAGGAAAGGGTTATGACAAAATCTGGGAATTAAATGACATTCTGTAACCTTAAAACAAACCCACTTTAATTCACAAAGTTTCAGGCAAGATAAAAATCAATTAAACCCTCTAAAATTCATGAAAAAATATCTCCTAGGGTTTATAACCTTCAATTTGGCCATTAGAACCTATCTTGACCTAGATTGATAATCATACCCAATTTTTAACCTAATTTGGGTTTTTGTGTAAAATATTTGGTCAAACTTGGTCAAACCTAAAATCCAACCTCACCATTGGATTCCTTAGGTCAAAATTAGGTTTATACCAAAATTTGGACCTAAGAAAAGGTTACCTTGACCCACTTTACAAAATAATCCTTAATAATTACTTTTTGACCCTTAGCTTTTTGGACTCTTGCAGATGCCCCCTAGCTTTCCCATCGTTTTCTTCAAACAGATCCCTCTGCCACCCGCCTACGCAGGCCATACCTCCGGCAATTTTGCGCAGAGGATGGCACCGCACAGACCTGGGGAGCCGGCCACAGATTTGAAAGGGAGACTCCTTGTGTTATCCCCTACAATATGGATCGGCTCTCATGCCCTGTCGGTCACCATACCTCTCGTGCAAATGCTTGAGAGGTATGGGTCTTTTTCCGACCATACCTCCGGCGAGGTATCCCCGTCTCCTCCTTGCGACTCTCTCTGCCAACACCTATTTAAGAAACGGCAACCCCTGCCGCTTCCTTCAAGCCTGATTTGGCTGAAGAAACCCCTCAATTTTTGTCTCCTCCTCCTCCAACCATTTGCCCACAGGCTCCGGTGACCCGCCTCCTCCTCTCTCATCACCCTACCACCATACTAGTGGCAGGGTTACCTCTGCAGTTGTCCACTGCGCCTGGCCGTACCAGCAGGCTCCCTCCAGCACCTCTTCCTTGTCGTCGTCCCTTCTCCTGGGCTCTTTCGTCTCTGGTGACGGCAACACAGCCGTTCACTACCACCACTTCTCCCCTTCATCCAGAGACTCATAGATAAGTTCCCTCTCTCCTCTTCATTTCCCCTCTCTAATTTTGCACTTTCGATCCTTCTACGCCACTGTCCACCGCCACCTTCTCCACCTCTAGCAGACCACCGACGAGGCGTAGCCACCACGTTGCACCTCCACACGCCTCGCCAGTCACCCCATGAGCTCCGCCACGATCCACTGATCACCTTCTGCACATTCACTAACCACCAGCACTGCCCCACACGCCCCTCGAACACACCCACCTGCACAGCCACAGGGTGACCTAGGCACGCACGCCCAAGCCACCCTGCGCCACGCCAACCACCGGGCCAACTTCACCGTGTCACGACGAAGCTTCCTAAGTGATCTGATAAGGCCGTGAGGCCATTTTCTTGTCAACAGGTACAAGGCCTTGACCGCCATTGGAGCGAGCTTGAAGAAGCTCGCAAGCCTCTTCTTTAGCCCCAGGCATCAGGATCCCAGGTCCTCGACGCGCAGGCATCCTTCGCGAACAAAGCCCGCCCATCAATTGGAAGCCAAGGTAGCTGTAGCCTCTGCAATTGGGCGACAACCTACTGCGGGCACAAGTGCAGAAGCGGGTGGGACGTTTAGTCCCACCTTGGAAGTTTTTGAGCAGGCGCATACGCATAAGTTGCAAAAGTGACTCAAGCATATCGCCTCAAGTCACAAAGGGGCGAGGTCCCTCGCCCTCACCACGCCTCGTCCGTGACACTTCCCTCGCGGACTTGGCATCCGGATCCAACTAACCCTGCCTGTGCACACCTCGTGCACCACCCACGTCGGTGTGCCTAGTCCCATGCACGTCACCCGAGCTGCATACCCGATTAAGGCTCTGGGAGAACGAACCCTGGAGTGAATTTGAGAGAGAGAGATGCGGGGAGGGTAGGGGTTAGGTTTTGCCTAATCGGTCGCCTGTGCAGGGAACAGAAGAGGAAGCAAAGGAGGAGGAGCGGCAAGGACTTAGCCGCAGGAAGGCAGCTGCGGCCAGAGAGAAAGGGAGAAGGACGTGGAGCAGCAGAAGAAGCAAAGGAGGAGGAAGAAGACGGCACTGTAGCTACAGAGAAGCTGAGGCAGAAGGAGAAGGAAGAGAGAAGAAAGAAGAAGTCAGAAGAGAAGGCGTGCAGCAGAGATAGCAAAGAAGAAAAAGAAGCCAAGAAGAAGAAGAAGAACCAGCAGCAGCAGAAGCACTGTAGTAAGAGGCATTTAAGGCATCTAACCCTTGGTGTCAGATGCCTGAAGAGAGAGAGAGAGAGGCAGACACAAGATGAAAAGAAGAGACATTTTTATTTTCCTTCAATTTTTTTATAAAATAATATATTATAAATTATAATTTTATATACTTTTAGAATCAAGTTTGCTCTCTAAATTCGACTTCGAAGATTTTTTATTTTTAAATAATAAAATATAATCAAATCAATCAATTTTAAGGCCACCCAAAAGGAAAGAGGAAAGCACATCCAATGGAATCATTTTAAACCATTGAAAATTCACACTGCTTCGTGAGAATGGAGTCTTTTCAAGATCACGACATCACTCAAATAGTTCAAGACGGGAACAACCCATGACCTTCTTTAAATAAATAAGAGAAGGGAAGATATCTTATTAATAAAGTAGAGTGATGATTTTCCTTTTTTTTTGTTATCGTGATGAGGAGCCGTCTTACGTGGTAAACTCAGGAAATCACGAGTACCCAACTCATGATTCTTAGATAAAATTCACCTTAACAAGTCTAGAATCGACACCACTATTCCAACTAAAATGATATGGATGGATTATCAACCGAGACATCCGTGAAAGTAGACCAATGATTTTTCTAAGCAAAAAACCACGCCTGATCTCAAGTGCGAGATCGGGCATGTCCACTTCGGGGAAGCAGGGCCTACCACGGGAGCATGGACCCCTGCTTGGTACGTCAGGAGGGGGCATCGAATTCGTCTTGGGGTTTTGCGTGGGTAAAACGATTCTCAAAAAAAGTATACGTGTCTCCAGAAGAAAAAGGAATTGAATGGGGTTGAGGTCAACACCTGCTCTTGGACGTTCCTAAGAACCCTGATCGATATCCTACCATTGCGTCACCAATGGCCTCTTTCTAAATATCATGTATTGGCGCATGTCTATATATATATATATATATATATATATATTGGCTATAGCTATTGCCCACCACACAACTCTCTGGTGTTGGTGTTTGTCACTTTGCTTCACGGGAAGGATGGGATACATTGGGGCATTCATGTGCATGGTCTTGGGTTTAGTGTTGGTGAGAAAATTATGGGAGGCTACGGTGGAGGTGGTGTGTAGATCATATGTAATTACAAGGTGATTTGAGAAGCAAGGGGTGAGGGGTCCTCCCTACAAGCTCTTGGAAGGGAACGTTGATGAGATCAGGAGCAAGAGGGAGGCTGGAAGGTGCACCGTCATGGAAGTGCAATCCCATGATTTCTTACCAAGAGTCCTCCCTCACTACCCCCCCCACCCCCCCCCCCCCTTTTTTTTTTATTACATTCGTATTCTACTCTTTTCTCATTTTCAAAAGGATCACAACACTGACATTTCCAAGTTTGAGTAGAGTGTAATTGAGATTCTTATTTTTTCTGAAGAAAATCAAGAATCATTTCAGCCTTTCTTGGTTTTCTTTAGGCAAATCTTTTGTAAAAAATTAAGCTACTGTAGATGACATAGAATTTTTTTATTTTTTATCCCCTTGAATGGAAGCGGAAAGCCAAACAGTATAACTTAAATAAAATAATAACCGGGATATTAATAATAACGTTGGGAGTACTTTGGCTTATTTTTTTAATCTAATGGTTATCCTCAATCCACTTGACAAAAAATCTTGGTAGGCAGCTAAATTGCAACCTGTTAAACAAAAACTTCGGTGCGTTTAACAATTTTACGTTGACTATCCGTTCTTATCAAATCCTTTATAGGAACATTTAAGATTAAGGATGTGGGTGTAAAAATATAAAAATTATTGTATTTTATTTTTTATTTTAGTTTTGATAAAAAAATATCTATTATTATTTACCATAGTATTCGTATTTATTTATTTATAAAATATATTATATTTTGTAATACTTTGATATGACATATTGATGTCAAATTATTAAAAATTATATAAAATTGTCTAAAATCGTGACCGAAAGCCACTTATTTTTCTCTATGGTTTGAACGAACGAATGTCACAGCTAAAATCATTAATTTTGCAGCAATTAATTATACCTCCAATTTAAGTACGAGGTCTGCTTATTTGAGAAAATTAATGGGAGTAACCTACGTACCATTTGCTTTCGTATTAATATGATTAAAACATATAATTAACTAATGCTGAACTTCTCTCATGTTGAAATTAATCAAGGAAACACATTCCTCTATTGGATTTGCATCACGGATGTCGAGGTCGCGAAGCAAATTCTCTCCAACAAATTTGGATTCTTAGCCTAGGAGAAACCTCGACCTGCCGCATTGGCCTTGTTGGGTAAAGGTCTGGTTGCAGTTAAAGGATCTAATTTGGCTCGGCATCGGAGGGTCGTTTCTCCTGCCTTCACCACGGACAAGCTCAAGGTACGCTTATTTTAACCATCCACCCCTAGTTTCTTCGAATTGAGCTAATTGATATCGGGCACAGCCATCAATTTACATATAGCAAAAGCATCCCTCTTGTGTCCACATGTTGTTAGAGTGAATGTCAGCGACACCGACTCTAACAAGGAGTCCTTTGAATAATGTTTAATTTTCAAATGATCCGAGTACAGAAAAATATTTTGCAACTTATTTTCCACCACGTGACTCTCACTCATGTCCTCACTAAAAAAATTAATTAGTTAAAAATTAAAATCAAATACTTAAAAATTAACATAGAAAATTAAAATTATCAAAATACATAAATTTTCAATCGATTAAAAATAAAAATACAACAATATATTTTACCTCTCAATCATTACTTCTTCAAAATAATTTTTTATCAATTAAAAATGATAAATACGTTCATGAAAAAGTAATTTTTTATTTAAAAAATAATTTTTACCTATAAATAATGATTAATTTTTACCAATAAAATATCAAAATACGTCAATTGAAATCACTCTCTCACACTCCGCGTGTTCTAAAATATGCTGCAAGCGTACATTTCAGTACTTTTTCGCTCCGGGTGAAGAGGTGATTAACAGGACTTTAAAGGTAATTAACAATGGAAAGAGAATGTTGATTTCGGATATAACCACCACCAATAGTATATGAATTCCAGTATTCGCAGGGACGAGGTGGTGTCCCTGTTCTAAGTTAATGATTTCTAATTCAAGCTTTCTGCGCGTGCAGCCGTATATATTTTTTACAACTTTACAGCTAATGGTAGACACTTTCTTTGCGTATACATTTGCTATATATATATATTTTTTTTTTTTTTTTTTTTTTTTTTTTTTTGCTTGATATTGCCCACATCTACGGTCCTCGTGAGCCATCAAAGCTATCCATTTATAGCTATAAAGAGGCCCCATCCATCTTTGATTGGAGAGTATACACACGATGAGAGGTAGGCTATCGCATCCTACACCCTTTTCTGACGATGACACCAGATAAAGACGAGTATATTCGCCCTATGATTATCAAGATAAGGGCTAAGGACGCAGACGATAACACAAGTGACATGTGACGTGTCACTTCATTACTGTTTGTTATCAACGGCACTTGTGGTGTGATGTATTCCGCCTCGATGTTAATGTTTAAATTCCCGGATAACTATTCATTTACTCATTCAAATAATTTGTCTAAGGATATATTTATTGCAAACTTCTTTTATTTTTTTTGGTTAAGATAAAACTTCATTGATGTGTTGAAATAAATTACATCAAAGTATCATAATAGCACATCTTCTAAAGAAGAAAATTGCTCTCTCCAAATAAGGAAAGACACTTGTCCAAGGTAAAAACAAAAAATTCGAACACTTGAATCTTGGTGCATGACCCAACCTACTTCTGAAATGTTTCCACACAATGGATGACGATTCACATCGTCAAACTATGTTAATGATTTGTGTGAGACAGGCAAACTAGTAAAGAAATACTTATTAGAAGCCTAATCGTGTTTTGCACGGTTTCAAGCATGATCCATCATCATGAGAACTAGCCGAAAAGAAAGAAAAAGAAAAAAAAAGGAAAAAACACAACCACAAAAGTCATTGAGAGCGTTAATTGGAAATTGGAATGGTGATGGAGACGTCTCGACTTGGAGTACCCACAGCTACTTCATTGATAGGATACCGACGAATCTACCAGCTTAAAGAGCCGAGGATGTCGTCAAAGATGCCTTATCCACTTTAAAGAGCCCCAACCTGACCAAAACAGGGGGAACGATGGGTAGCCAACAGCTATGCAGATCGACCATCGACAGCTGTACTTGCCACCTCGAGATCAATCGACACGCATCAAGGAAGCCAACCATAGGGATGGGGGGTGGGGAGGAGGGGGGATGGAGAGGGGAAGCGGGGTGGATGGAGGGCATGTGGGGAGGGGTGGGGGGCCCAACCATAGCCATGCCAAAGGTCGGCCGAGTCCCCCCCTTGACAACATAATCTGGAGTTGCTTGGACAGAGGAGCAAAAGGGTTTCGTTTGGGCCAGAAGTTAGGGAGCAAAAGTTTTTCTTGAACTAGACCTATTTCAAACATCCTTGATCTCGTGATTTTCTTATCTCTTCCTTTCCAAATGCTAATTCATAACAAATCATAGGATAACCACCTCACATATCTCCCAACTTTTTCCACGAAGAAGGTTGAATAAGTCTTATCCCTTCTCTTTATATATCAAATAAAGATAAATACAATGTTATATTTATTATACCTTCAATTTTATCACCTCTCCGTCCAAACAGAGAATAAAAAAGTGATTCTCATATCAACCAAACAACACGGGAGAATTTTCCACATCTTAATTAGAAGAGGATTTTGGTGAAATAGGATAACCACAAGTATAGAAAGCTCTACAATCTTCATGAAAAAAAAAAATCCACTATCATGCTACTAAATTAGTGGTACTAGAATTTGTCGACGCACATTTCTCAAAAGAAAAAAGATAAATGGTATTGGGCAATGTGTGCACATACTCCAACTTCCACATCTTATCCATACACCTTCATCTTTGGTACAACACATTGGCATGGGAACTACCCCTGCCCCAATTTCCCTAGATTTTGATAAGGAGAGGGTGTAGGATGAGGTGTTGAATGGTGGATTTAAAAATCATGTCAAAAAAGAAAACATTTTATTCATGTCAACTACAAAGAATTTCTATTATTTGTTCCTCTCTAGGGTTTAGAATTATGCACTTGTTATGTTTGATAACTCTTACATTGAAGACCTTCAGGACAGTATCAAAATCAATACTTCACAAATTTTAGCAATCATAAATTAAATCATCAATCACAATATTCTAAAGTTTCAACTAGAGGATTATAACAAATTTCAATAGAATGGTGTCTAAGCCAATCATAGAAATTGGTGATTAAGCAATATTAGCTTGATTCTCATCTTTCGTGAGGACAAATGAAGCCACTTTCCTATATAAAAAGACTTCAAATGTTTGGTAGGACTTATGAATTTGCCAAGTTGATTATATTAGTATCTACCCACATTGTGAATCGAACAAATCCTTTGGCATTTTTAATCTGAACTCATGGGCAACCCTTTGAGAGAATGGACATTTCTTCTTTTCAGTCATATTAGAATTCTTTTGTAATTTCATGGACTTAAATCTGAGTCAAATTAAGAAAAATTGATCTCAACAACTGGTTGGGTAAGGGGGCAGTGAAGTGGAATCAATCAACCAAAATGTTTAAATCAAGTTATCAAGTAGTAATTCTCAATCATTTATATCTCATTGGTCAATGTTATGAGTTTTCCATACGAGATTATTTTTAAGGTGTGACAACCTCTCCTACTTGAAATTTTAACATCTTCATCATGGTTCATGCAATCCTATCAACATACTCTAAATAGTAGTGAGGTGCCTCTACCACATGGTAAAAGACTTTTCAACAAAGGTAGACCTAATGATAGCATAAGAAAATAAATTAATCTCCATTAATGGACATGAAT
The DNA here is from genome assembly GCA_037157565.1 of Thalassia testudinum. NCBI lineage: Eukaryota > Viridiplantae > Streptophyta > Magnoliopsida > Alismatales > Hydrocharitaceae > Thalassia > Thalassia testudinum. The sequence goes on from JAZHRO010000057.1 coordinate 48,555,568, forward strand.
AGCAAGACTCTTGTAGAGTTATGGTCTCATCGATTACTTTCTTATGCATATATGAAACTTGATGTTGTGTCTAAGAAACTTATATTTAATGATTGTTAGGGATATAAAGGTTATGGTATCAAGATTCATTTAAAATCTCCATAATTAAAAGAATGTATTCTACCGATTTTCTTTTACAATCTTCCATGACATATTCTGCCATTAGTCCAAATGTAAAATTATGCAATTACTAGCATGTAGGTGGAGCTTATTTGGTTAACCTTACAATATAGAAGAATATCAAGATAGTAATTTTTCTATTAAAGAAACAAAGTTATTTAAATAAAGGGATGATTGTTGCATAAAGGGCATAAAATGACCAAGTCATCCCCACATATGTTGATTATATATAGTTACATGCATTGTTAGGTATTAAAGAGACATGCATGCGTAAGAGTTAATGACCATCCTACAATGACTCCATTTAAAGTATCTACACAATGCATTGTCACAATGAATGGAAAGAACATGTTCTCTTCAAAAGAATTAGATAAGTTCTCCATTGTATCCATTAGGTGCAAGTCAACCGTTTATAGAAGAGAAATTACAAGATCTACCATTTGATACAAGATAGGATAGTTATGGCAAATATTGAAGCCAATTGTAATTAAAAAATAAACTTTAATTAATGTGAAATCTAGAGCTAAAGCAATTATACAAGGCAACATTTTAGTATCGATATGTGAGTTTGGATTTTTTTGATAAGGTACTTTCGCCATACATTAGGGCTAATCACTGGCCAACGAGGGATTTTAGCAACTAAATGTATTTAAACTATGTAAAAGAACTAGTATACCAATTGCCATGGCTAAGGATGTGAAGAATGGTACGAGGATACATGTGGAGAGTAAATGTAATAATGAAAGAAGAGAGCCTTGAATTATCCTTGTAAGAACATTTGCTCGCATCTTCATTTTGATTAACTCATGGGTATATCCCTTTCCTTTCATAGCATTCCACGTCAGTAGTTTACAAGTAATTGAATCTCCATTGAAGGTGTCAAACATAGGACCCAGATGATGTCCATGAATCCTTTACTTCTTCAATGAGAGTGATGTAAACACATTTACACTACTTAAGATGTCTATTTATGCATGTTCTTAACCATAGGATTGCATTGCTTGCTATAAATATTGCATAGCATGCATCATCTTGCATTTAGAGTAGTTTGAATAAAATGGAGGTTAATTGTCTCCTTTTATGTGCTTGGACAGGGAAAACTTTTTATCGGGGCCTCGAATCGAAGATCCAACCGTACAGATGTGATCAGGGCGACGATTGGAGTTCAACAACTCCAAGATCGCCCTAATCAAGCATCTGTAGCATCAGATAGTGACTGGGGAATCCTAAAAGATCAAGGGCTAAGATGGTGTAAATCCACACTTCAAACGACAAATCCGACCACACGGATGGATTCGGATCGATGATCGCAGCCTAATGGCGTGAAAATCGACTTAATCCAACACCCGTGGCACCATCTACAACATCTAGAAGATGGACGGCTAAGATGGCACCATGTGGTGCCATCTCAGCCGTCCAACTGGCCCTCAAGTCTGCCGCTGCTTTTTCAAAGAAGATTTGGCATGCAATCTAGGCCGTTGGATCGAATGGATACGCGTGCCTTAAAACATTCTCACGCCCATCCACACTCCACAACGCAACGGGAGAGAGTTTTATCCCGAGCAGGCGACGCACGATCGAATAGTGTGAGAGGGCGAGCGGCACGGACAAGCGAGTGCAGGCGAGCATCATATCTCGATCGAGCGGCTGCAGGTGCTTGATAGCGCCCATGCGCTATCGCACGCCTGCGCCTCACATAGGATCGTACACGAGCAGGCGCGCATTGAGGAGCGGGGAAGGCACAACTTAAGCTGTCCGATCTCGTGATCGGACGGCTGAGATTCAGTGAACATGAGCGTGCGTTGAGCTCGCAAGAAAGTGCCCACTATGCCCACTATGCCCACGATGGGGCTTTAGCGATGGTTTTATCCGTCACAAAAGACCCCTTATTTAATGTTTTGAGATTTCAATGACCAAATTGCCCTCACTCCTTGCAACTATAAAAGGAGACCCCTCCACACAAAATTCTCATCCCTTCCTTCTCTTTTCTCCCTCTCCAAAGCTCAAGAGAAGCTTGTCCCACACCCGGGATGCTTCTCGTGAGATAAAGTCAAAATTTCGTCCCCCTTAGGAAGTGGATCCCGCGACGACGATGACATGCTGCCTCGTTCCCGTTCTTCTGCTTCGTCCTCCTTTGTCCTACTTCATCCTCCTTCATCTAGGCATCGTCCTGTCCAGCTCATCCTCTAAGCGACCGTCGAGGAGGATATTTCTCTCTCCATTCTTTTTACTGCTTTCTAGAGTAGTTCGGCTCGTCCTCCAAGTGATCGTCGAGGAGGATACTTCTCTCTCCATTCTTTTAATGCTTTCTAGAGTAAATTTACTGCTTTCTAGTGTAATTATTTTCTGCATTCTAGTTGTAATGTTTAATGAAACCAATAATCTCTTTAATGATGAATTCCCTGTTCATTCTACATCTCATTTTAATTTCTATTTGTAATATTCTCTCTCTCTCTTACTCTCTCTCTCTTCTATTTATTGTAAATAGTTAGATAGTTTTAATCAATTGAATTACTTCGTGACAAATAACATCAAATGCGTAGTTTTTAAATCAAACGTTCGCCTCCTTGTGTTTGACCCGAAATTTCCATTTTGGTATAAATTTTATTTGTTGAACACGAGTTCTTCGCTTTCAAGCTACAACGACAAGATTTTCAAACCAAACAAGTTAGCATAGCAACTTATACATTCAACAGAGAGGTCCACATGCCAATCTCCCATAGCTCTTTTTAAGGCCAAATAATTAGCAGGGACACAAACATAGCCTTTATGGTGGGATAATGGCTTAAAGTGGCAATGATGTATCCTTTTGTTTGGATCAAAAGAGTTCTTTCTTAGGTGAGGCACGCTGGAGATTCTCATCTTGTTTAGATAGTCATGATCAAAGGCATCCTAAGAGGTCTTGGCGGCCACGCAAGTTGGAATCTTAGTCTTCCAAGATAGTTAGGAGTACTGATGAATTCCTAGGAAGTCTCAAAAAACAAGTAGGCTAGAAATCTTAACATATTCATATGGCTAGGGAAGTTAATATGTCTTGAAATTCTTGAATGTTTAAAGTAAATAATCAAGCTAAGAGTCTTTGCCTACTTACATGGCTAGGATAATTAATACTTGTAAGGAGATCTACGTATCTAAGAAGGTTAAATTTCTAAGGTCATTTGGTTAATTAGGATGGTCAAGATTTCCCAAGAGGTCTAGGTAGCGAACCATGTTCAAAGACTCGTCTATAACAAGAAGTTAAGATGATGAACCAATCCTCAAAGGTCTAGATGACCACGTGTATCCTCTCACATAGATTGTCAAAACATTAAAGGAGGTCTAAGTAATCATACAGGCTAAGAGTGCTACCTAAATGGTCAAGACACTTTGGGATGTTTACGTAGCTAAGAAAGCTAAGGATCTTATCTCACTTGTAGTGCTAATATATCAAGGTGTCTCGATAGGTCTGAGCCACCATGAAGGTTGAGTGTCGTGGTTCATCTAGAGGGCTAGGATAGTCATGTTGGATCTATGAACCTTGATGACAAATCTAATTTTGTAATTTGTACATGAAATAAATGCTTCCATTTAATTTATCTAGATAAGTATTTATTGAATACAAAAATGTGCATTATTATCTGAATTGCATAAAAACTAGATCAAACAAGTATGGCTTTTAGAATGTTCCAAATAGTGGATAAGAGATTAGTAATGGTAACGCCATCATTCGTCATAACTAACATGAATTAGTTAGAATCAAGAAATAAATGCTCCTAGATGATCGTCTGAGGACCATAATTCCACTTTGAACTATTTTAAGAAGACAATAAAATAAGGTTAATTTTGTTGTTTTAACATCACATCACAAGTATAGATTAACCATGGGATTACTCAGGGGTTAATTGAAGGTCAAGTGAGCATTAAAGACTAAGAAGTGGGTTTCACATATTTCGAGGACAAAAATAGTACCAAAAACCTTAATTATCAACCTCACTTAAATTGAAGAGGTTCTAGTCAGAATAAAATTAATCTAAGCCTCCCAAAATTCATAGAAAAATATTCTAAGAGGTTTGGTTCCTTTGGTTTGACCATCTGAATCCATTTTGACCTAGAATAGAGTTTCAAATGGGAATTTGCCTTGATTTGGGCTTCTATGCAATTTACCCATTCAAACGTGGTTAAAACTCAAATCCAAGTTCTCCATTAGATTCTTTGAGTCCAAATTAGGTTAACACCAAAATTTGGGTCCAACAAAGTCCATCTTGACTTAGTTTGCATTTTAGCCCTTAAGTTCTTTATTATCACATAAGAACCCTTGAGTCTAATATTTCCTTACAAATTGCCCCCTATCTTTTGATCACACCTTACAGATAGGTCCCTTGACCATCCTCTCCTCTGACCAGAATAGGAAAGCCCTCCACCGACTGACCCAACACCTATCAACTTCAAAGGAGTTCTCCTTCAATAAGTACCCAATCTCCTCCAAAATTGAAGGAACTAACCGCCATGAGATCTCCCATCGAAACATGATCTCGAGCCTTGATCCAAAGCGTAAAGCTTAGGTGAGCTCAAGAAATTTGCAAGGAAATCCAAGCCAAATCATGATGAATTCGCAATAAATCTTTCTAATTAAGCTCAAATATGAGCTTTATATAAGCTCTAAATCATTCCACGACCAAATTGAGCCTGGTCATGGCTTAAAACACCAACTTCTTCCCTTCTCTGGCCACCTTCGCCTCGACTCTAGTGACCCTCTTCCTCCTTCCCATGGCCAGCCAATGGTCAAATTAGCTGGCCCACGGCCTTCCTCTCTCTCTCTTCTACCTCTCGCCAGCCACAACGAAGGCTTTCTACCCCTCTCCTCGTCGCCAATTCTCTCACTAGAGGCTTCGTCATCTTCCGCTTCGGCAAGCCACGTTGGAGAGGATTCCCTATCCCATTCATCCATAATTTAGGTTCCCTCACACCCTCTCTCTCCCTAGCTTCAAATCCAACCCTTATATTCTCTATTCGACCGCCGACCACCTCGCTTCCCCCATGTCTTCTCTGCCTCCGGTGTAGCTCCGACGACCTTGCCACCCCACTACATGCCCCTAAATTCTCCGCTGCCACCATCTACAGCTCCGCCTCGACCCTACGACCAAAAGCCTCAATGTATTTAGGGCTATTGGCATCTCCAAGCACCAGCCGGACTTACCCATCCACAACTTCCTCCGCTGCCTTCATCTGACCACCACAACCCACAAAACACCTTGACACCACCACTGTTACATTCCTCGCCTCATGGAAAAGCTCAGGAGCATTTTAATTGGAGCCTAGGGCCTGTATTTGTGTATCTCAGGTTCTCGCCATCACCATCGATTCGTCACCATCAACTGCCTTCCTCTGGCCACCTCCGACTTCAATTCCACCTCAAGAAAATGCGACGTCATCTAGAGACCCCATCTATTGCCTTGATTGAAGAAAAAGATCCAGCAGCAGCTCAATTACGAAGACCTTAGCTATAGCTTCACGCGAGGAAGACGGTGGGATTTAGTCCTATCTCGTTCGCACTAGACTTGGTATAGTGTATAAAATGCTTTTGGTGAGAGGGCTCTTTGCCTCGAACACATGGGGTGAGGTCTCTCTCACCTTAGCCTTCACACCTCACCCAACACCACTACCAGTGGGCCTGGTCCCTGATCACGACCTGATTACTTGCTACTGTACAAACCCGTATACCCAACTAAGAAGAAAGAGGAGAAATTCTGAGGAGGGTAGGGGGAGGCTTTGCCTTGTGGCGCATGCACATGTACCTTAGGAAGAGTGCACACACTCCCAACAGTTAGTGAAAACTTTGATTGCTGAGGCCTTGTGCTTATGCCTTGTGCCTTGTACTAAGGTTGAGGCTTTGGATGTTTAAGACATCAGGTGTCTTATGCCTTATGCTTGGGTTGAGGTTTCTAAAGCTTTGTGCTGGTTCTTCATGCTGAGCTTGGTGACTTTCGCCTTGGTTCTGAACTGAGATTACTATGGACATATTTGAGAATAAGTGGTTCAAAACCACTATTGAGAAATTGATTTGATTTGAGATTTTGGGATATGTGCTTAATTATGGGATTAAATTGGTTATTCAAATCACCATTTTTAGGGTTTTATTCTTCTTTTTATCACACTGATTTTTTAGACACAAATTGCTATTACTAAATATATTTTTGAGTATTTCATTCATTGAATATCTTGTTGTGATTAATTATTGTGCTCATTTGTTTATAATTGCGATTGGTATGTGAATTCCATATTTGCTTCCTACGAATGACCTCAAAAGTCACGATTGATTTTGAGCACTTATAAATTTAAATGTTGTCGATTCTCTTTTGTTGACTATACTACGACGCATATTTCAAACTCGATGAAAGCACGTCAACAACTAGTGACTATCATGATTATGCTTCTTAGTCTTAAAATATATGTCAATCTTGTACAAATAAGTGACTATCACCTACTACAATTCCATATAGGAGGTGTTCCATATGAAATAGAGAGTCTATAATTATCACATAAGTTTTTATCAAAACATTGATCAATAAATTAAGATCAAGAGTGATGGTTATCTTGTTATAAGTGTCTGGGCTACTTTCTGCTTCATTAGGTGCAACTCCAGTGAAAGTCAAAGGAGGGAGCTGCAAGTATTTTTCCACAAGTCATGCAAGTCAGTCAGTAAGTAATCAAATATATAATAGATATTACTGGTATTTTCATATGAATTCCATTATTCTTATAATCAGCTTCACTTTGTAACCCTAGATTAGGTTTCCAGGGTTTGGGAAATGAGGTATGATGTATACAAGGTAGTGCGAGTAGGATTATTAAGATCTGAAAGGAGGAACTACCTATTTCAATCACGGAGGATTTCAAGGTTTATTAAACAGCAGTTCTTCGTGGGAGGAAGTGTTTCAGTTTATTATTCTAGTTCACCAGTGAAGCTTAGGTAGTTTTGAATGGATATCATCATATTTATGTTTATGCAGATTATGCGGATTATCTAACTAAGGCCAAATCGATTCCCAGGGATGATTTCAAGGGTGGATGGATTCCCTCCTGAATTCGCAGGAGCACCAACAGAAGGGTTGTAGTAAGGTAGTATATTGTTGAGTATATGTATGCCTTCTCAAGAAGTCCTCTTTCAAATTGCTATTAAAGAAAGAGGTACTAGTACTTATGCTTAAGTTAGCAATCCTTACCTATATTTAGGCCATGCAAATTTGGCAATATAGTCATTGAGGTTTTATATAGTTGAACCAGTGTGGCATAAAGCTAGTTTACATGTGACCATACAAGATGTAAAATGAATTTTTGAGAAAAATTCACTTAACATTAATTGTTGGAGTAAAATTGAGATTTATCATTGTAGAAATTGGTCTATTTGCATCAATGTACATTTAGATAAGTAAATTAAATGAAGAACTAAGCAATTGAATAAGTTTAAAGGATTTATTTACTATATCTTCCATTAGATGTATAAACATGTCCTGTACAAATTAGGATTTGAAGGGTTGATTGTGGGATGGGGTCTGATGGTAACACCAACATCCTCTATATCTAACTTAATTTGGCTAAGTTTTAAAGTTAAAATTACTTAATTAATCATTGAAAGGGTATAAATTAAGAATATCAAAAATTTAAGGGGATGCGTCAAAATTTGTTAATTTTGCTATTTTAATGAAGAAATACAAGTGTAGATTAACTAAGGTGGTGAACCTATAATTAATTAAAGGTCAAATAAGCTTAAATTTCAAATAGGTCAGCTTACATTGATTGATTTAGGGTTTATATAAAAAAATAAAAGCTAAATCATTATTAAAAACCCTAATTTCGGTCGCACTTAAATTTAAAGGATTCTAATTGATATAAATGCAATCTAAACCTTTTAAAAATCATTTAAAAATATTCCTTAAGGTTTGCAATAATCAATTTTACAAGTAGAGCCTAATTTGACCAAAATCAAAGACCAAGGTTAACATTTATTACATTTTCCATAAAAATGTAAATTTAGCAATCAAACTTCATCAAAATCCAAAATTAAAGTTACCATTAGATTCCTTGGGTCTAAATTAGGTTACCCTAAAATGTTGAGACTATTTGGACTACATCTTAATCTACTTTGCATAATGATCCTTAACTTTTAAATTTCTTTAATTTAGGTCCAAAATTCTTTCAATATGATCTCTATCTGATGTCAGCATGATGTCAACCTTCTTCTTCAAAACATAGCAATGAGCTTTTCCCTTGCACGAGCTTAGTTGGCAGCAATTGTTGGTCAAGATTTTCATGACCAAATCACACCAAACTTGATAAGATTGATCCTCAGACCAAGGCAAATCCAGAAAGTGTGTTTTCACATGTTTCCAGCCACCTTGAAATGGAAAGAATGACCACCATTGTTGCCACAAAAATGGAGATTCAATCCCATTCAATTTGCAGTTGGTATTGCCATTTTGACTCAATTTGATTTGCCAATTGGTTCTATATAAACCCAAGATCATCCCCATGCATAAGGTGTGTTCAATTCGACGTCAATTGTTCCCTTCTTTTTCTTCACTGGTGCCATTAACACACCATTGGAGCTTCTTCAACCCATTCATCTACCGCTCTATCGCGAAAATTGGTAGAGGGCTTCTACTCTTCTTCCCATGAAGATTCTCGCGAATCTTTAGCCATTGTCACGACTTTGTCTGCTCCAATTTCTTCTTCCTCCAAATCCACCATGTTTGACAGGTCTTATTTAGGATTCTGGAGCTTTTTAGCTCCATTCATTGACTCCTCTTCGCACATCATTGCCACTGCCATTAATGGCGGAGGAGCTTCTTCGAGAAGCTCGACCACCCCCTATCGCTCTCAATACTTTGAGGGCTTTGCTCCGGCATTACTCGTTGGAGCTTCCCACGCTACTAATCTGAACCCTGAGGTTGTGTTTTGATGCAAAGGGGCTCGCTGGATTCGTGACCTTCTCCACTATCGACCGCCACCGTTGATCATCAACTACCAATTTGCAATAAAAAGGGTTAATTAAGTTATCGTTATTGTAGCATAGGTGTCACAAATGTAAATCGATGTTGTGTCAATTTTATTTAATTACAAGTTTTACTGGTTTGTTTGCAGGTCGTTTACTAGGAGGCAATTATTGATATACTCTCTAAGTCCAAAAATATTTTTTATTCCAATAATGTTAATTTTATTTACAAAATGAATGAATGAATCAAACAAATAATGAATTCCTCAATTATTTACAAAAATAATCAATTAATATGTATTACAATGCCTTAAACATATTCACAAATAACATGCATGAAAAACTAGTTAATATTACACTATGTTAGTTATTTGCAACTAATATAAGTAATACCTAAGTATAGGTACGAAAATAGCTAATAATATCTACTATACTAAATTATATTAACATACGTATAACTATAGTAACATATATATACGTTGATATAGCCTTAGTAACATATGTACATAACCTAGGGCAAAAATAGTTATCTATACTAACATATAAACAGATATACAGTGACAGATGAATCTGTTACTAAAGCTCTTATATTATTTATGTACATATAGGAGATCAAACAATACTCGTACTCTACTATTTATACTTATATACATATTGACTAGTTATATAAATATGCTATATACTTATACTATTTGTATTATACATATATATATACATATGTACATGCACACATATACACACACTCAAACACACAGGCACAGACTACAGCCAACACTTAGCTACTGCAGCTCACAACTCTCTCTTCTCTTTATTCTTCTTCACGTAGGATTTTTTGGATGTCCACTTTCTCTCACAGACGTCTCAGCTACTGTTCATGCACAAAAATGTATTTTAATAAGTGGATGGCCTACTTTTGGAGGGTACACAACACCCATATGGGTGAAACCAAACACCTACTAATGTGCCACCCTAGTTCATTTTAGGTGGATTTCATGAATTTTCTAGGCCCATAATAGTCCCATACGCTCGAACATACACACGTGCTCACGCACACATGCACGTAGGCACACACAGCACTTAAATCGAGGACTTGTATGCATGTTCGTGAGAATTCATTTGCGACCTATGCTGACGAACAAGGGGTTGACAGTGCAAAAGCCTAATATGTGGCTCCACAGCCCTTTTGTCAAACGATGTGGCACTATTTGGAGTACCCAAATGTGCATTGCCATGCGCTAGACAGCATTTGGATTTGAGGTTTTTGGCCCTCGATTTGAGGGCGGTAAATTAGTATAAATTAAAAATAAATTATATATTTACATAGCCCTTATATAGCGCTACATAATTGTATAGTTAATTTAGAGAGATAAATTAATTAGATATATAATTAAATTGGTTAAAGTTTATTATTTGTAAATGATAAATTAAAGTTTAATTTGTTAATTAATGTATAAATTATTGATTTAATTACCAAATTGACTTTATACAAAGTTAATTTATATAATAAGTTATTTATTACACATTTTTATTTATTTTATAAATTTTATTTTAATTTATTTAGATTTAAATACTTGTTTAAGTTATTTGTTCACGTAAATAATTTATAAATACCATGATACAGTATAAATACAATATAAATAGATTGAAAATACTTAATATAATATTATACAAGTGTACATTATAACTTACTTCAGTATTAACATAAAATGCAAATTTATTTTATTTTAAGTTAGTAAATTACTTAATTAACTTAATAACTTAATTATTTATTGTAATTACTTAATTAAATTAAATTACAAGTATTATGCAATTATTATTATATATTTAAATACATATGTACAGTATTAGGTGCAATTATGTACATATAGATAGGTTTATATAATTACTTAGTTTATTATACATTTAATTAATATAAATTAATAGATAATTATACAATAAGGTTATATATACAATACACCATTCTAAATACTTAATTTAATATATAGATTACATATATAAGTTATTTATATACATTTTACACATATTATACAATATCTACATTTAGCCTAGGTTTAACTTATATATACAAGTATATACATAGTATATAATGTATTTTTGGGGTTTTTCTGATTTTTATAGCTTTTATATGTATAGTAGAGGTAGGGGATGAGAGGGAAAGAGTTAGATGAGAGAGAGAGGTTTCTTTTTGTGATTTTTTGAGTTAGGTTCTATTTTTAAGTTCCAAGGTATACTAAATTGTCGGCTGGTATGTTCTACCAAGTTGGGGGTTCAGATTACTTTAAAACTTGGTACATACCCAGAAAATTACCTAATCTTACTCAAGAGTGGTTTATTTTATTTTTTTCATAATTTTTTAAGGTATTTTATTTATTTACAAACCTAACACATTTTAGGCCTAGGATGTTGGAAGTGAAACCAAAGGCCTTAAATTGATGTTCTAATGGATGGGATATTAGTTTAGTCACCCACAAACACTTGACACATAACATGGAAGATGATTGAGCATTTAAGCATGATTTCCAACTCAATTTTACTTAAACTCTCATTTGTGATAGTTAAAACTGAAATGCTTTGTTGACATTGATTTGAAATATGAATTACAAGTCATCCAAATCAAATTTAAATCAAATACATGGACATGAATGCTTGCACATTATGTTCTAACAATACAAAGCAAGTCAACTTCTTGAGATCTCCAAGTTCAACCCAAAATCTCAGCTCAAATCTTAAATTTAGGCCTGTTGCAGCTACTACATCAAGCATTTAGTAGCTACTGATGCTGTACTTTAGATCAGACTAAGTAGTTGCTGCTCAGATGATAAATCAAAGATCAGATGACTTATAACCATGTTGCAGCTACTGCTGTAGCCATTTCAACCACTAATGTTGCTGTTCTTGTTGTTCCAAGCAAGCAGTTTAGAATGAATGGATCCTAGGTCAAAACAGCAGCAGTTAGCTGCTACTGAAATTGCCCAAATTAGTGGATGAAACCCTTAGAATTTCACTTTAAAACTTGGTGGAAGTTCCTCAGAAGGTCTAACAATCACTCAAAATTAAATCTCTCATTAACAAATCCTTAAACTCTTAGTTTAATCCTTCCCTCTTCTCCATGGACAACACAAGAGGATTGGATTAAACTTAACATTAAATCCACATACAAATCAACTCAAAATCTCCCTTAAGGTCTTTCAGAAACTTCATTTAAACTTTGATTAGCAACCTGAAATTAGTTTGCATTGAGAAACAATGTCACCTAAATAGGCTTTTGATCTTGCATCGCTAAGGTGATATAATCACCTATACTTCCTACACACCATTAATTGGCATTCAAGAAGGTTTAGCGATCCTTAAAAGATAATTAAATCATTGCTAGTGCCTTAAATCAGTGCAATTGATTTTCCTTGGCTCTAGCTATCATTAAAAAGCAAAACCTCAGGATCTGGGATATAAATTGGGCATAAACACTATCCTTAGTAATAAATCCAATTAAAACAGTCCATGCCCATCGCCATTAGTTCAATCAAACAAATATTTTCTCAATTTGATCATTTAAAATATGATTAAAACATAATTGCATAAGAAAAATCCTCATTCAATTCCAAAATTTAGATCATTTCTAAATGACCAAATAAGCACAAATCAAAGCACTTTGAGGGTGATTGTGAGTAATGAAGTGAATGAAATCACCCTCAGATGGAATTGAATGCACTATGGATTTAGAAGCTATTAAACTTTAGATCCATAGTGGTTCTCATGGATGGAGTGAATAGTGAAAAATATTATCGAGGAAATCAGAGAATGCGATAGTGCTATGGAGAGGGAGCTATGTGAGTCAATGGAAATGTGTGTGAAAGCCTCTCTAATATGAATTGATTAGAGAGGTGTGGATCGGAGCTAAACTACTCTACTCCTAACCTATACTTGTTAAGACCCATCTTGTTAGAGCCCTTTAAGATGTCTAACACTTGGGTTAGACATCTGGTCAGGCGTTTGGACACCTTCCCAGACGTCTGGAAATCAAATTTTTTCGTGTACGTCCTCGCTTCTGCTTGCGTGCTGCGTGTAGATAGTACGCGACCTCGTTTCCCCTTCTCTCTCTCCTCTCCAATGCAAAACCCTAACCCAGTGCCCTATTTAAACCCCCTCCTCTCCCTCGTTCACCCCACCTCCAGCCACTCTTCTTCTTCCTCCAACGAGTAGCAGGCGTGAGCGGCATGGGAGGAGAGGAGGAGCAGTGAGGAAAAAAGAGGAGAGAAAGCACGAGCTCGTGTGGGAGCTCGTCGGAGAGCTCACGGTTGGTCAGTGCGTGCGCGAGGCGGAGAGGTGCGTTGGGGAGGTCCTCCCCGACACTACTACAGCTGGAACAGCAGGCGAGTGGGCGTGGTGTGGCCATGCGCGGCGCAAGAAGGTGAAGGCAGGTACTGGTTGTGGGATTTTCCCAGAATCAGATGTCTGGATCGACATCCAGACAACGTAGATGACGTTTGGAGCAGGTTCCAGACAATTGAAAGGTAAGTTTCATGACGTCCACCTTCTTTGCGGATACTGCCATGCAGGCCGTTTCGCCGAGGCACTACTTCGTGCCATATTGAGAAGATTTTGTTGACACGTGTAGGATTCACTTCAGGAAGGCGTGGGACATGCCCTCCCACGTAGCTCAAACGTCTGGGTGAGGCACCAGAAGGTGGGAAGCATTTCCAGACGTCCGGAGAGGTGGTCGGACGTCTGGAACTAGATCCAGATGGTCCAGCAGAGCCTGGACATCTAAGGAGTGGCACAGGAGTTGAGGTATGATTTTGGACTCTTTTAAGACGTTTGGAAGGTGTTCCAGACGTCTGATATGAATCAGAATTACTATTTTTGACCCGTTTAGGGTCCGTTTGAGTTCCGATTTTCGCAATTAAGATTCCATTGTTCTCCGTATAAATTCCTCTACTTGTTGGAATACTTTTTATCCTGTTCTGAGTAGTCTCTTGTGACTGATCCTTGTGATAGGACCTCGTTTCGTTGCTGGTTTGGGATTTGCTGAGGCACGTGGACTTGCCGATCAAGCCCCCATCACTCCTGGGTTTACTGGTAGAGTAGCTTCCCCTAGTTTAATTACAAACATGAATGCATATGTGAAATAAATGTTAGATCCTAGTGTATGGCATGAATCCTAGAACTAGAAACACTAGAATATTTGTAGGGAATGTATGGATTACAGTCTGGATGAGTAGATAGAAAAATAACAATTGCCTGTAAATGAATAACAGCTGCCTGTGAAATGTAAAGTGCTTGTGTTAGCAAACTGTTATATGTAAATTCCTGTTGTTTACATTAAATGTCATAATATGAGTTGCATGTATATGAACTATAAATGGAAGATTGAATGTTGGAAACACGAGCTACCTGTAAATAAACCTGGAATGTGAACAATAAAGTTACATGTTACATGTGTAGAACCTGAGAAATGGATGTAGAAATGATGAAACCTGGTATGACTTGGCCTGAGAAACATGAGCATGAACCCTATGGGGAATTAGGAGTAGAGCTCCTGGAAATAAATGGAATGGAACTGGAAATATGAATGGGGAAGTGAGCTGGCCCTTGAGTACGGAGTACCAAGGAGAGCGACTGTCCCCCTGTTTAGTGCAGAGCAGAGCTAGCCGCCCTAGGGTTAGGACCCGGGGTTAGGATTGGCCACTTTGTACCGACTTTTTGGCCCTCGTACACATAGTACCGGGGAGAGCTACTAGTGTAGGGAGAAAGCTAGCCACTCCATGGGGCCCAGGGTTCAGCTAGCCACTCTACACCGACTTGTTAGGCCCACTGGGTAAACCAGGGTAGTCAGGCAAGGGTGCATGGACTGTGGAGGGGTGAGACCCCTGTTTGGTTCTTAGGGGCTAGACCCCTATTACTGAGAGGGCTATGCCCTATACTGGTTTCGTACTATGCTTTGGGCACACCTGTTAACGAAAATAACTGACCGCATGCCAGTGCATGGTAACTACCCGTGAGTTTATCACGCGTGCCGTAGTCACCGTTATGTCTGTCAGTGACCTTGGGGTGGTTGACTGAGTGTAGGACCACCATGGGGGACTCTCTCGGCCAGAAGAGCACCATGTGCTACTTCTACTCTTGGGAAAAGACTGTAATCAAGATCGTTCCCACGATGAACATTCGAGATCAAGAAAGAGACCTGATAAATAAACCAAGTGATGAAAGAAAGAATAATTAGTTAAAGAAAGAAAGAAATTGAAAAAAATAACAGCTACTTATCCACCTTTACTATTTTAGTTAGCTGGTTGCCACTCTACTCAGCGTTCGCTGATTTCATGCACTCATAACCTTTTTCAGGATCAGGTGTTGAGCAGCTAGAGCCTACGGCTACAGAGGGTGCTGGGCCCAGTAGAGCCCAGTAGTTGTAGCTTTCTTTTTTACTCGTTTGTAGTAGTGACTAACTTCTTGTACTCTTATATTCTGTACTCTTTTGTTCTGCACTTTATATTCCTGTACTTGTTCATATTTTCTACTGTTGTGGTGGTGTGTATTGTAGTAGTTTACTTCTTTACTACTATACTTTTGTTACTGTTAATGGCTTGCATGGTGAATGTAGTTTATTTTACTACTTTTTGGTTACTTTCTCATTGGACGACTAGGTCTTGGGATCAGTCGAGTTGGTCTGGTCTCGTGTCCTGTAGGGATTCGGGAACCGGGTTGTAACAATACTAAACCATCCATCAATCCATCAGTTCACTAACTAATTCTACTCCTAGAAAGTTGTAGATCAAATCTAGAAATCAATAATCCTAACTATGAAAGCAATAAATCTATCTACTTAGAAGAATGAGGTCCCTGGATCCACAGCGGGTTGCTGTGGTGACGAATGGGGTTGCAAGGATCTCCAACGAGGAATGAGGTCCCTGGGCTACAGTTGGTCACTACAACGACGAATTGGAGGAAGAAATGTCGCCCTTGTCACTAGTAGCCGATGAAGGAGGAAGAAGAACTGGAGACATGGATGAAGGGATCGGCTCAGGGTGGAGGGAGTCGATCCGATGCGCGTGACCTTAGGGAGGTATTTAAATAGGCACACGAGCTGATCAGGGTGACCAGAGTGGTAAGATTAATTATTTAGGGCTTTGACCGTGGATTGAACTTGAGAGGGGCGCGCGAGCATCTAAATAAAATCATAGCTATAGGATTGAATCTGGTATAGGTGATGATTCCATGCACAAAGACATGGGAAGCTTTGATGAAGGATTGGCCATAGATTAAGAGCACATGAGAACAATGGCCTAGATTGGCCGTGTTCATGCGTTGCTACAGTGGTCCACACCATCCAGAGTGATGGTGCATTTGCAGGGAAACCCTTCAAGATTGAAACAGTAGAAGAATTATAGAAAAGCCCATAAGTGAAAGAATGTCAAGCAAAATGGTCCCTAGTTTCTAGCAAGTAGGTCCCTACGACTTTTAGAATAGTCCCTAGAATATTTTTATATGAATGAAATGTTAAAGCTTAAAGGACCTAAATGTAATCTAATGATTGCTAGGTCCAAATACAACCAAGTTTTTATTGAACCCTAATTGAACATTTAGGGATACGATTTCACTTTCAATTTGATCTTTTGAACTAAAATATGTGTTCAATTCGCAATTGGATCATCATTTTGTATGTTTGAATAGAATATATCATTTTGTGACCTAATTGTGTGCTTTTAACACCGATTTGTTATTTTAGGTCATTTCTGTTATTCCTCACACTTAACCATTTTCTTGTGTTAATTATGTAGTGTTTAACTTAGTTTCTAACTTAACTTGGGCATTTTAACTATGATGAGACACACGTCATTAGTTGTTGCCGCCACCTTTTGCAAATTCGCCATCATCATCAAGTCGGAGACCCTTCGGCAACTCTGCTCTACTGCTCGCTGGACTCATCTAATAGCTGGAGCTCATCTCCGGCAACCTCGCTGGCGAGGAAGAAGAAGGTGCTGGCTGGGACCTATTTGCAAAAGAAAAAAAATTCTAGGGACTTAATTGCAAGCTTCCAAGGACCAGATCAAAAGATTAAATATTTTCTCAGGGTTTAATTTGAAGATCTTTTTGAGATATTGAGGATTTGTTTTAATTATTGGATATTTGGGTTTTTATTGATATATTATATCCAAACATTATTGACTTAGTATATTTAGTGCTCAGTTACATTATTTCTTGAATATCTTCAAATAAGCATTAATTAAATATAATTTCCTCAATTGTAGTATTAAATAGCTAGAGTGATTAATCGTTATATTTTTGAACTAGATTTTATGGCTAGAAAATCAAACTAATTGCCTCTAGTTCCTAAGCTTAAATTTTGTAAAAAATCATATAATGGTAATTCTACCTTTAGTTTAGGGTTTAGGGTTCCTCGAAATACTTTTATTTCGAGATTATAAATTTCAAAAGTCATTTTCGTGTGTTTCGACTATATTATAACGCATGTTTATCAAACCTCAAATCAAGCAAAACAAGGCCACAAACATTGGGCTACACAAATGTGCCTATTTTGGTAAATGATGTTTGTGATATACAATATGTCTTGAGGTGGCCAATACTTTAACAACCTAATAGCTATCCACTTTTCTGAGGATTGTGAGATGAACACTAAGTGATTTTGCTTAAGCAAAGGTAAACACCTTTCTTCATTCTATCTACATAGAATTTGTTGAGGGAGAATTTCAATCCTCAAAAAACTAACCGAAAAGACCTATAAGCCTAACCACCCAAGTGGCCCATCTAGAGGATCCACCTAAAAATCCGATTGATCTAGGCCTAGGTGGATCAGTTAAAGTCCATCACAACATCTATCATGATCATGAGCCTCCTCTTGTCTACTCATTATAGGAAGCAAAGGCCACTAAGGCTCGCCTTTTCCCCTTTAACTCTAGACAAAGGTGGTTTGTAATACTTCTGCCAGACTCTGCATCTGCTAGTGCTCTCCTGTGTCTCACCTAGAAGGGCATTCTCTTATTCCTTCCTCATTTAGGCGCACTGCAGGTGGCTACCCCAATAATTAAGGATAATAGCTTGCAAGTTATTATTCACCACCCTCATCTAGCCCTCGATATCCATCAGGTGGTTACTTTGCTCCGTATACTTGGCCAAACACTGGCTCATGTACTCCTCGTAGGCCCTGGTCATATTCTACAACTATACTTCCCACCTATGAAGGTTGATGACCTCTTTTTCCCTCTCCTCAAACAGCCTACAAAGATCATCTAAGGTCTTCTTTTCCTCTTTCAACGTCCCCCTATGGGAAACAACATTCTCCCACAGTGGCGATGGCAATGAGAGCCTCTTTGAGCAGGTTGTGCAGCTACTATGCTTGCATCCTTACAGCATCCACCCAAATTGTAGCCTACTTGGCAACAAAAGTATAATATCACTTGAACAACCTCGTCAAGATTATAGTAGTGATGGGATTGTCGCACAACATGCCTTATCCCAAAACCTTGATGTACAAAAAGAAGACTTCCTAACACACAAGAATGTAAGATTCCAAGTAGGAGAAGAAAAAGGATAAGACTCAAAATAAGCAAAGCATATGGTAAATAGTCCAAAGGTAAGCAATGGTCGTCGACTTGTCAACAATAATAAGAAAGCACTATTGTTTAGTTTTTATCTTTGGCAACGGTGCCAAAAATATGTTCACTGACTACTGATTCAAAGTAAGAAGGGGTTTCAAAATGTCATTGTTGTAGTATATGTCATAAATACAAATCGTTGTTGTGTCAATTTTATTTATATACTTAATTTTTACTAGTTTATTCCAGGTCGTTCACTAGGAGGCAGTTATTGATATACATCACTCTCTAAGTCCAATAATATTCTTTAATTCCAAAAAGATTGATTTTATATACAAGAATGAATGAATGAATCAAACAATCAAAGAATGAATCAATTATATACAAATGAATGAATTAGAAATAATTACAATGCTTGAAAATAATTATATACAAACAAGCATAAAAAATCATGTATAATTACTCTATATTATTTATTTACAACTAATAATTATAATACTTAGCTATATGTACAATAATAAGTAATAATATGTACTATACTAACTTAACTTACTAATATTTATAGTAACATATAATATATCTACAGCGACGTATGAAAGTGTCGCTAAAACCTTAGAAAAACTATTTACATAAGCTAAGGTAAAAACTAATGTCTATGCTAACATATAATACTGTCTACAATAACAAATATATCTGTCACTAAAGCTATAGCTTATTTATGTACATATATAGCTCAAACAACACTACTATATTTATATACGTGTTATTTACATATATACTATATATATACAATATATATCTATATTATATATACGTATACATATATACATACGCACACACACTACACAACTCACAAAGTTCACACTAACACATAACACACACATGCACTCAATACTTAGGCACAGGCACACAAGGCTCTAAACATAGGCAAATTTTTGAGTCTCTTCTCTTCTCTCTTTAGACCGATTCTCAACCAAAAATTGATTTAATTTGCAAGCTGCCTTTTCGAAGGATACACAGCATCATAATGGGTAGGAACTAGACCTCTACTAGGACCACCCTAGTTATCATTAGGTGCATTTTAGCTGGTTCACGACTCATTACTGGGCCTAATCAAACCCATGCATTGCGCACAGCTCTCAGCCATGCACTGCACTCACATTTCAGACCAATTCTCATTCATGTCATATGCTCAAGGGACAGGGTATGTAAGTGTGAGGAAGGTGCTGAGCACATATATGTTGTATTGGGTGGTCATCAACTTCCGATATGGAGCTATTTGAAGTGCCCCTCAGGTGCTACCGTGCATTGGATTATTTTGATTTGCTTAATTTGGCCCTTGATTTGAGGGCCATAATATAGTATAAATTAAAAATAAAATTATAGGATTGTAAAGCTCTTATACAAAGCTACATAATTATGTAGTTTATTTACGCAAATAATTAATTTTACTATATAAATAAATTAGCTAAACTTTACAGATTATTCACATTGATTTATAAGTTAATTTGTTAATTATAGTATAAATTACTTAATTAATGGCCTAATTGACCAAATACAACATTATTATACATGTTAAATTATTTAATACATATTTTTATTGAATTTTACAAGTTTTATTTTAATATATAGACATTTAAATATCAATTTTAGAGTATTTTAAATATATATTTGGTATAAATAATATAATACAGTATAAATAAAGTTAAATTAGTTTAAATTAATTAAAATATTATAATACAAATATACAATATAGATTACTTCAATAATAACTTAATTTCCTAATTTATTTTAATTTAAGTTAGTAAACTACCTAATAACTTATTAAATTAATTATTTCCTATATAAATATTATTAAATTAGTTTGCAGGTATTATAATGTGCATAATATGTATATAAATATGTATGTATAGTATCATTGATAAATAAGTTTATTTATAGCCGTTTCTATAATTATATAGCTTTTAGTACATATAAGTTAATTAAATTAATGTCTACTTATTTAATAAAGTTATATATATATATATTAAGTTATCCTAAATACTTAATTTATACTATAGAATACATATATGAGTTATATACACAGTTTATATATGTTGGAACCTAGTTCCATTTTTCTTCTATGTTTTGGTGTTAATAAAATCATTTTTAAATCTAATGTGTTTGTGAAGTATTACAGGTCAAAAGAATCCATGGATGCAAGCAACAAGATTGCATATGAAGGAAGAAGATTAGAAGACTAGTTTTTGCTGTATTAATTATTTTTTAGAATCTTTGTACGTCTCCTAACAAGTAAAACAGAATCTAGAAGTTAAAATCAAAGTAGATATAATTAGGGTTCAGAAAATCGTTCATTCACTCATTTCAAAACTCAAAATCAATTTTTCAAAATCAAGTCATTTAGAGTGGGTTGGATTTCTCTAACAATTGATTTACACTTACAAAATGTGGTACTTGTAGCAAGTACCGGTACTGGTCATAAGTACCGGTACATGCTAGGCACAGGTTTGGGCCTAAGTCCCAAACTATGAACAAGTACTGGTACTCATTGTGAGTACTGGTACCAAGTGGTCACAGTTTGTGTACTTGGTTTTTGCTTGGACATTACAAGTATCAGTACTAATCACTATTACCTGTACATGTAGGTCACTGGACCCAAATCTGAGTCACAAGTACCGGTACTCACCATGAGTACCAGTACTTGGTGACTTAGTTGGGCTAACTGTAAGCAGTCAGTACCAGTACCAAAAGTTTAGTACCGGTACCAACTAACTGTTGTGACCAATCTGAACAGCTATTTTGCAATTAAACCTATCCCTAATCTTCCCAAATTGCCCCTAACAGCAGTAATCGTAGGGAAGGTGCTTAGTGGGTTATATAAGCACTCCTTGAGTGTCTTTTGCACACAACCAAGAAGCAAAAAATTTTATCTTTGCCTACACCTTCATTTCTCAAATTACTAACTGCAAAAGAGCTTGTCTTGTTGCTATTCTCTCAAGGCCATTCTCCACTTGCAACAAGTCTTCAAGGCGATCGTGTTCTTCTCTAAAAAATTCATTTGTTTTACATCTTAATTTTCTCGTTAGATTAATTTACATACATAAATTAAGTAATATAATTGTTGGAGACTTAGGAATTAGTTGTAAACTTTTATTTGTATTTTGGTTACACCTGTATCTTTATTTCTTTTGAATATCTTGTAATTGGGTTGAGGTAACCTGTTAATTGCCTCACGTTTTAGTAAATTGATTCCCTCCGGATTGAGAGAATCTAGTTAAAAATCCTAAGTCGAGAGACTTAAGTAATGGAGTACCCAAGTAAGGGGAACTACTATTTATCTTATGCATTTTGTAGTTTGATTTGTCTTGCAAATTATTTTCTACCACACTATTCATCCCCCCTTTTAGTGTACTTATGATTTACAGATCCTACAATATACATATTATGCACTACTTACATAATTAACTTAGTGAATACCTTATATATACATGTATTTACATAGTATACATAGTATTTTTGGGTATTTTTCTAGTTTTTTGATTTTTATGGATTTTATATATATATAGTAGAGGTAAGGGATGAGAGAGAAAGAGGGAGATGAGAAGGATGGAGTGTTTTTGGATTTTTTAGGTTTAAATTCTTTTATTGAGTTTTAAGGTATACTAAACCATATATTAGCATGTTCTACTAAGCCGGAGGTTCAGATGACCTCAAGACTTTGCATACACCTAAAAATATACCTAATATTGTTCACTACACTTTTTTTTTTAAATTTTTTACAGTATTTTTATTTATTTACAAATCTAGTACATTCTAGGCCTTATAAAGGATTTCCAATGAGAACCTAAGACCTTAAAGTGAGTTCTATGTGCTTAATATGAGTTTTAAACATTCAAGAACATCCAACACGACATATAAGAGGTATATGGATAGTTAAACCCAATTTCTATTGCAAATTTCATCAATTTCTAACATTGGGCAGTTATGCACATGTTTTAGTTGACAAAGGATGTTTAAATCAAATTATAAGCCATTCAAATGAGATTTAAATATCATTTTAGATACATGAAAGCTTGTACAAATAAAATACACCTTACAAAACATGTCAGCCCTTTAAATCTCCCAAATAACTATATACTACCCCATCAATTCAGATCAGCCATCAGAAGCAATAGTTGTAACAGCAGCTACAACAATAACATGAACAGTAACACAGTAGCTAAGTAAGCTGCTGAAATTCAGCAGCTATTGAAGTTGCTGCTGACGTGTGCCATAATTTAGATGTCCTAAAAATCCTATTGGCTGTTGCTGCAGCCAATACATCTTATTCCAGCAGCTGTGATTATCAAATCAGCACAAAGATCATCCAAGATAAGACTTGAGAAAGTCTGATCTTAGATCGTAAACGTCCAAATCAGATTATCATTTCCAATTGGCACTAAATTGCACTAAATTTAGGGTTTAAAAACCCATGAAATATAGCTGCTATGCAGCACTTTGATATGTTGATTTGGGATTAAAAAATTACAGTAAGCATTTTGAAATTCTGACAAGGCTTGAAAATAGCATTGAAATCACTTCGAGATGTTAAACTCTGCATCAAAACTCCTTGTCGTCATTCTCATTTCAAATCAGAAGGAAAACCATTGATCTAACACCTTCCTATTGTTATAGATAGCATGAAGGTGTTGGAATCAGTCCAATAAAATGAACTTGAATCCCAATTGTCTAAAGCCTTAAGGAATACTGAAAATCCCTTAGGTTAGAAATCAGAATCTCAAACAATAAATCCACACAAAAATACTTGGTAGAGCCTCAAATCAACAAGGTTGATTCTCCTTGGCTTTCCCACACATTCAAGATCATAAAATCCCCAACTCATGTCAAATCCAATCATGGCTCATCTGAGGAAGAATTCATCACTAGCATCATCTCAGATTCACAGCGATGTACTGACTTACACAAAAATACATCAATTAGCTTGATCAAAAACCCTTCAAAAATTAATTTGATCAAAATCTCACGATCTTGCATTAAAATCCAAATTAAAAATAGATCAAGCAAACCAATTCCATTTTAAATTCAAATCAGGGGTCTTTGTGGATTTCTGAAATGAATGGGAGACCCCTAAATGGATTTTGAGTGCAAATCCTCATCTCAAAGCTAGAGAGAAATGAGATGAGGGTTTGACTCAAATGAGTGGGTGGATTGTGAATTAAAATTGGAGGGAAATCAGAGCACGGACTTTGTGATGCGAGGGGGAAGATTAGTGGTCAGATGAGTGATATGAATTCATCTCCTCTAATATGAATTGATCAAAAGAGGTGTGAGTGTGGATTTTGCACTATTATACTCCTAATCTACACTAAGCCAACACTGAATTTTGATTTCTAATATCTGATCTACTCCTAAATTACTCTAACTAACACTACAATTAAGCTACAAAGCAGTAAATCATAATCTAATCAGATGAATGGGGTTGCCTGGATCCAAAGTCGGCAACTAAGGAGGAAGAATGGGGGAAAATCTCTAGCAAAGGAAAAGCCCACAAGAGGAGCTTCAGGGTCATCCTTAGGTGAATGTCATCCTTAACGACGAGGAGGAATTGGTGGTGAAAAGCCACACCACTATCACTGATGTGGCGAGTGAACAGGGTAAGGAGAACTGGAGGGGACGAAGGGATCGCCTCAAGAAAGTAGGAGAGTAGGTTGATCCTTTGCACGCAAGCTCAGGGAGCTACGTAAGTAGAGTGATTAGTGGATCAGGTCACCTCGCGATTGAATTAGGTGATTAGGTTATTGGGCACCCACGATGAGAGGAGAGGAGGGTAGGAAGAGCCAAATCAAAGATAGGCCATTCGATGGGATCTGGAGATGGTAGTGAGGTCACGCAACAAATCACGTGAAGCTTCAAATCAGTTTGAGCCGCAGATCAAGAGGATGAAGGAAATCAATGGCTAAGAAAGCTTGTGCTCATCGATGAATAGTGCACCAAGAGGTGCACCATTCTCAGTAGGTCTATTGGTGTAATTACAATAAAGGCCCTCAGGTGAAACAGTAGAAATCTTTTAGAAGAACCCATAAGTGGTATAGAATGAATGCAGAATTGCCCCTGGAATCTTACAATTAGGTTCTTGCAACCTACAAATAGGTCCCTGGAGGTCTAATAATGAATGAAATGTTATGAATGAAGGACCTAAATGTGAATCTCTAAATGTAAGGTCCTAATGATGCCTAAATGTTACTAAGTTTTTATTAAAGCTTAATTGAATAAATTAGAAGTTAATTTCACTTTTTATTTAAAGTTTTGAGCTCATTTGTGTGTTCAATTTTCAATTGGATCATCATTTTGTATTTAATAATAGAATATCTCAATAAATGACCTAATTATGCATTTTTAACAAAGATTTGGTGTTTTAGGTCTTTTCTATTAATTCTCACATTTAACCCTTTCTTTGTGTTAATTTGATAGTGTTTAACCTAGTTTCTAGCTTTACTTGGGCATTTAAGCTATGATGAGCCACACCTCATCATACCCCCATGCTTAGGTTTTGCTAGTCCATTAGCAAACAACTCATTAAAGTGCAAAGTAGTTTAAGTATCAGCAAGGTAAGCGTGATGAGATATCTACTTTTCTTTTCTTTTCTTTTTCTCAAAAAGTTAAGTGTTTAGAGATGATCTTTAAGCTGAAAGATTATTCTGATAAACCAACTGTGTTTATGTCTGGACATTGTGAGAACCTATCGCTTAGGAGACTGACCAAAACTTAAGACTGATATGACATAGACCATCTCTCGACTAAAAAGGACTCTTGATATTTAAATTGTAAGCGCGATTTCTAGGACTCAGAGGATTTTACAAGACTCAGAAGCTAAGAGGTTGTGGCAGTGCTTAGTGATGGATCAGGACTAACCAGGTGAATTTCAAAACTCAATCCTAGGGTTTCACTTCTTTCTAAGTCCAGGTTGGTCCTAACTTCAGCTCATGTTTTCATATTGACATTCAAAAATGAGGAAAACTCAAGCCCAACTCTTATTGCATTGTGGCTCAAAGAATATTTGGTGGAACAGGGTATTTGTATTTCACCCTGAAAATACTTTTGTTTCTTTTTGGTGGAACACTGTTTACAGGACTTGAAGAACATACTTGACTTATTCCAAAGAATTTCTTTTTCTAAAACTTTTTCTCTCTATTTTTTTTTTCACAAATAACTAGCAGTATGTCTTCGACAACTTTATTTGGTGGGTGAGTTCCTTGGTGGAAAGAGTTTCTCCTAGACATAAGACTAAAGAATAGGACAAAGAGTCTACCTGCATGCACAGGTAAGGACTCCACCTTCTCTAATGAATACTAGGGTTGAATTTCAAATCCACAAGGTCATTCCCGACACTGTGTCATGTAAACCAAGGTTACTTAGACTCCTAAGTCAAAGAAAATCAACGAATCCTATACTGGTGACTCAGGTACAAGAATACGTCCTAAGTTAGGAGATATCGTGGTCTATATTGTCAAAGCGTAAAGTGTATTAAGCCAAAACCTGAGCAAATCAAGCTACAGTGGCCTAGAAAATCTAACCAGCAAAGGTTAAATGTCCATAAACATTTATTCTATTTTTATTTTCAGCTAGAAGATGATAATTAAACACTTAAATTCTTTCGATGCTTTTTCTCTCCTCAGAAATTTTCTTTTCTTGGAATTCTCCCTCAATAATAGAGATTAGGTCCCTTATTGTATTTTTGGAATTTTTGTGTTTTTTCATTTTTTTGTATTTTTGACTTTGTAATAATTTTTTTTTCAAAATTTTCAAAATTATTTTGGTATTTTTGATAATACTATACTATATACACTATAGGCGTGTCTACAATTGCATTTCAGTAAATGATTCACCATTTACACCCCCCATGCCTAAATGATGCAATGTCATCATTGTATGGATAGGGTGGATGCAAATGCATGCTCTGCTTTTCACTATCTTAGACTAGGTGATCAAAGGAAGTCAGAATGAGGAGATAAAAATCTTTGTGCAGACGATTTCAAGTCTGATACAATATCATAGTGGAAAGTCGGGAAGTGAAATGCATGACATATGTGTGATTGCACAACAATCATAAGTCTTAATTGACCTAAATTAGGCTAGGACTTAGCATAAGTTAAGGTAATTCATGCATGCATAAGCATTATCTGCATCTTTACTACTTTACTTTAGCTATGCATAAAATAATGTTATAATGTGCTAATTAAGTGCATTATGTCGATTGCAGGTAATAAGCTAATTAGGAGCTAGATCTGGAGCTGGATCTGGAGCAGGATCTGAAGCTGGATCAGGAATAACGGGTGTTGCAGCAGAGTTGGAGTAGAAGACTTAGATTAGATGTAGGAATAATGATGTAAGGGAGTTAAGATTTGCTATTCTATTAAGTAGGAATAAAGCAGTAAAATGTGAAGAGCTTAGGTTCATCCTAGCCCTAGGATAGCCTAGAGACTTCCCCAAGCCTTAGCCACCCTTAGATTAGGTCACCGCACCCTAGGAAACCTTAAAACCCTAATTCCAACCTTTATCTAGACGTCCAGATGAATTATAGGACGTCCAGAACCCTTAGCCAACTCCCACGCACCTTAAACCCACTTCTGCAGTGTTATTGGACGTCCAGACACTTGGTCAGACGTCCAATTTCTACAGAATACCCAAGATAGAACCTTGTATCCTTCCTGACTCTGATTGGACATCCAGACAACAAGTCTGGACTTCTGATTTTTGAGTATAAGACATCTGACACTATTATTAGATGGCTGATACTGCTCTCCAGTTCCTATTTTGAGATTGAAGCCTTGATCTTGGATCTTTAGGTCCCTTAACCCAATTCCAACCCCATAGGAACCTAAATTAAGGTGTCCTAACCCTAGTACATCACCTCTAGACCTCCCTAAGGACCTAATTAGATCCTCACTAAACCTAATTGACTTGGATCTTAGTCAATTCCATCAGCCCATTCAATTGGACTCATTGAGTCCAATTGAGCCTTGATCTCAGCACACACTATCCAATTGGACTCAGTGAGTGTCCAATTGACCTAGACCTAACTTAATTGAGTTATTTTACTCACAATTAAGTTTCCACACACACAATTAAACTTGTATTAAGTTTAATTGCACTTTACCTTAGTGAATTAGGGTTTACAACCCTAATTTGAGACCTACCTTGACCTAAACCCACTAGAACCTAACCTAATCAACCTAGCCACCTAAGTTTTGACCCACACACACCCATACACACCATCCACACGAAAATATCTAGCCTAGAGTTCTATAGAACTCTCTACCATGTGTTGTTGCCTTAGTTGCCAAAATTAGCAACCAAGAGCCATTCAATTTTTAGATCCACATTTGGTGGATCTAAAAACCACCATCCACCCTCTCTATCTCACTCTCCCACGAGCTCCCACCATAGGCCTCTCTAGAGAATTCCATAATTCTCTAGAGAGCTTCCCTTAGGTCTATAAAAAGACCTAAGGGGTGGCCATTTGCACCCATCCACTTTTTGGCCATACTTGCTTGGCTCCATCCACCTCCACTTAGGCTAGCCACCACCATCTCCACTCCATCTCCACGAGCTGAGCACCACCATGAAGGACACCATGCCAGGATGTTGGATCACTCCTCCAACCTCTTTCCAAAGGCCGGCCTAAGCTCCATTGGCCGCCCCTCTTTCTCCTCTCCACCACTCCAAGGCCATCGGAGCCCACCTCCGAATGCCCTCACTTCTGATAGATTAGTAGCTAGCTCTTTACATTTACTTCTTAGTAGTGTAGCCCTTATTCTGCCCCAATGATGCATGCAAAATCCCCCCGTAGATTCTTTTATGCGATCGTTTTCTGATAGCTAGCTTTAAATTTTTAAGCATTCATGTACAAGCTTTCCTCTACAAGTTCATGTTGCAAACACTCTCCAAATGAATGAATGAAAAATATATTTTCTATATATATATGTCTATGTGTTGAGAATCACCATGAGCTCATTGCAATATCTTTTGTGTGATTAATGTTGCCTGTTTTCAATTCCTGATATACTTGCAACTAGGCATGTCGTACTTCAATACGTAATAATCATTAACCGGCGTGTGATTTTAAACAGAGTAGAGAGGTAAAAGATTGAATTCAAAGTTAAAACAAACGCCTTCTAAAGACGAACGACCGGGACTCAAGTCTCGTTATCTTTTATTGAATATCTTTGCTTGATTGTATTGTGCACTAGACTACGATGTTTTCCTAGCAAAAATGTGCTCTACGATAACAAACAATGTGACAATGAATGTTTGCTAAAAATGCATAGGTAGACCCCTAATGCAAGAAAGGTGAAAATAAGAAAGGTGAAAATAGCTATATACAAAGATAGGTTTGCTAAGTTTAATGCCTTTAGCTAGGCGTAAACCCAGTAGAAGTTGTCAAGAATGTAGGAGCTAAAAAGATGGGTGAGAATTGACAAGTCAATGAAGCACAATGAAAGGTTTAGATCATGAAGAATGGAATGGAGGTTTTTCAATCTCAAGGGTGAATAATAGCTCCATAGTCAATTAGAATCAAAATCAGATACTTGGTACAAGGCCCAAGTAAAAAGTGGGTATCAAATCAAAGATACTTGGCTCAAGGTCCAAGTAGACAGAATCAAATCATCTCAAAGTTACTTGGCTCAAGGTCCAAGTAAATAGATAGAATGTATCTAGAAATAAATCTATAACTTCCACCTCTTCAATCAATGAATGCAGAGTTAAGATGAAGAAGATGAATTCGCGTTGGGAAGAAGAGGTGATTGCTGATCTGAGTAAGGTGCAGAAGGATCAGAATATTGAGGAACAAAGGTTCCTCTAGGTCAATAGTGTCACAAATGGATCATTCACAGTTCCTTCCATGAAGATAACTATGAGGAGAAAGAAGTGTAGGTGACTTGGGCATCAGTACCCAAAAGAAGTACTAGTGGTTGGTGTCAAGAACATCTACAATCCGTAAATATTTCATGAAGTAGTCACAAACTCATGGCAAAAACCAATCCAACAAAATAAAATCTCAATCTCAAAATCAAGACCACAGCATTCAAGCAAGACAACAATAGAGAATATTTCCTATTGGTCGGCTATGAAAAATATAGTGCACAAACAGATATTATCAATGCAATCGTACGCATCCTAAGAGAAACCTAACGATGTGTAGACCTCTAAATCCACCCAGAACTTGGATAAGACTAGCATACGAATCCAAGTTCTTGTGGGTGCACAGAGAGATGAGATAGAAAAGTGTGTTTTTGTGTACCTTATGTGATTGTGTAGTGTGTACACGATAGAATCAATCAATAGAATCTCAATAAAAGACCACATAAGGTTTCAAAGAATTTAATTGAGTCACACTTTGAATTAGATTCTTCTTTTTAAAAGTGTTTTTCATGCAGCTGGTCTCACTTTTTAATCTTTTGCAAATAAGTGGTGGTCTTGCTTAATTATGTCCAATGCAAGCATGGTAGGGGCTTAAGAAAGTTAGAAATCATACCTAGCTGCAACTCTCAACATTTAATGCACATTGACATAAAGTAAATCTAGCAGGAATTGATGCAATCCTAGGATGGCATACCTATGTCATGTTGCTGCTAGATAAGTAAAAATGAAATATTTTTGGACTTTTTCAATTTTGAACTTTTTTTGTATTTTTAATGCAAGAAATCAAATCAAATTGAAAAATAAAATCGAAAAACCTAAAATGATAAAGAATAAAAGAATAAGTGAGTGTCCATAGTCCACACTATTACATCAAATGTGTGCGAACATGCTTTCACAACTTATGACTATATAAAGAATCCTAAAAGTGAAAATAAAATCTAAACGTAAATCCTAATGTTTAAACTAATCTAAACATGGCTCTGTCGAAGAAGTCCTAGAATCAGAGAAAAATCGGGAAGCAGGTCCACTGGGAAGTAGCCATTCTCCTCCAACTCCTCCTCAGGTACCATGAAAGCAAGACAAAGGAAAAATGATTAGTCAAAATCAGTATATACAAAAGGAATCAAAGTATATAACAAATAAAAGAATGTATATACAAAAAGAATAAAAGAATAAAAGAAATGTATATACAATGAAAAATTTGAATAAAAGAATCACTATATACAATGAATGAATATGAATAAATCAATGTTTATATACAAAAGAAAAAAATTATTTACAAATAAAGAATTAAAGAATAATTTTGGCGTATAGAGAGTTGCCTCCTCGACAACGGCGCCAAAAATATGCTAGTCAACTAGTTAACAGTCATAAGAAAGCATTATTGTTAGGTTTTATCCCCGGCAATGGCGTCAAAAATATGTTCGCTGACTACTGGTTCGTACTAAAAAGGGGTTTTAAAATGTCATTATAGTATATGTCACAAATACAAACTGTTGTTGCGTCAATTCTATTTATATACTTAATTTTTATTGGTTTATTCCATGTTGTTCACTGGGAGGCAGTTATTGATATACATCACTCTCTAAGTCCAATAATATTCTTTAATTCCAAAAAGATTGATTTATATACAGGAATGAATGAATCAATCAAAGAATCAAAGAATGAATCAATTATATACAAAAGAATGAATTAGAAATAATTACAATGCTTGAAAATAATTATATATAAACAAGCATAAAAAACCATGTATAATTACTCTATATTATTTATGTATAACTAATAATAATAATACTTAGCTATATGTATAATAATAAGTAATAATATATACTATACTAACTTAACTTACTAATATCTACAGTAACATATAATATATCTACAGCGATGTATGAAACTGTCGCTAAAACCTTAGAAAAACTATATACATAAGCCAAGGTAAAACCTAATGTCTATACTGACATATAATACTATCTATAGTGACAAATATACCTATCACTAAAGTTATAGCTTATTTATATACATATATAGCTCAAACAACACTACTATTTTTATAGACATGTTATTTACATATATACTATATATATATACAATATATATCTATATTATATATATGTATACATATATACATACTCACACACACTACATAACTCAGAGTTCACACTAACACATAGCACACACACGCACTCAACACTCAGGCACAGGTACACAAGGCTCTAACACTTAGGTAAATTTTTAAGCCTCTTCTCTTCTCTCTTTAGACTAGTTCTCAACTAGTTTATACCAATTTTTAACTAAAAATTGATTTAATTTGCAGGCTGCCTTTTTGAGGGATACACAGCACCCTAATGGGTAGGGATCAGATCTCTACCGGGGCCACCCTAGTTATCATTAGGTGCATTTTAATCGGTTCATAGCTCATTGCTGGGCCTAATCAAACCCACGCACAGCGCACAGCTCCCAACCATGCACCACACTCGCATTTCAGACCAATGCTCATTCATGACATGCTGAAGGGATAGGGGTATGTAAGTGTGAGGCTGGTGCCGAGTGCTCATGACGACTAGGAAGGGCGTATGATAAAACACATATATGTTGTATCAGGTGGTCATCAGCTTTCGGTATGGCGCTATTTGAAGCGCCCCTCAAGCACTACCGTGCGCTGGATTGTCCTGATTTGCTTGATTTGGCCCTCGATTCGAGGGCCATAATTTATTATAAATTAAAAATAAATTATAGGGTTGTAAAGCCCTTATATAGGGCTACATAATTATTTAGTTTATTACACAAATAATTAATTTTACTATATAAATAAATTTGCTAGACTTTACAGATTATTCACATTGATTTATAAGTTAATTTGCTAATTACAGTATAAATTACTTAATTAATGGTCCAATTGACCTAATAAAACATTAGTATAATTGTTAAATTATTTAATACATATTTTTATTGTGTTCTACAAGTTTTATTTTAATTTATAGACATTTAAATATCAGTTTTAGTGTATTTTACATATAAATTAGGTATAAATAATATAATACAGTATAAATAAAGTTAAATTAGTTTAGATTACTTAAAATATTATAATACAAATATACAATATAGATTACTTCAATATTAACTTAATTTCCTAATTTATTTTAATTTAAGTTAATAAACTACCTAATAACTTATTAAATTAATTATTTACTGTAGGAATACTATTAAATTAGTTTATAGGTATTATAATGTACATAATAAGTATATAAACATGTATGTACAATATGATTGATAAATAAGTTTATTTATAGTAGTTTCTATAGTTATATAGCTTCTAGTACATATAAGTTAATTAAATTAATATCTACTTACTTAATAAAGTTATATATATATTAAGTAATCCTAAATACTTAATTTATACTATAGAATACATATATAAGTTATATGTACAGTTTATATACATATTATACACACTTACATAATTAACTTAGTAAATAGCTTATATATACATGTATTTACATAGTATACATAGTATTTTTGGGTATTTTCCTAGTTTTTCTGATTTTTATAAATTATATATATATATATATATATATACACTAGAGGTAGGGGATGAGAGACAAAGAGAGAGATGAGGAGGATGAAGTGATTTTGGATTTTTTAGGTTTGAGTTCTTTTATTGAGTTTTAAGGCATACTGAACCGCCGGCTGGCATGTTCTACCAAGCTAGAAGTTCAGAAGACCTCAAGACTTTGCATACACCTAAAAATATACTTAATATTACTCATTACACATTTATTTTATTTTTTTGGATTTTTAATAGTATTTTTATTTATTTCAAAGCAAGTACATTCTAGGCCTTATAAATGATTTCCAATGAGAACCTAAGACCTTAAAGTGAGTTCTATGTGTTGAACATGAATTTTAAATATTCAAGAACATCCAACACAACATATAAGAGGGATATGGATAGTTAAACCTAATTTCTATTGCAAATTTCATCAATTTCAAACATTGGGTAATTATGCACATGTTTTAGCTGACAAAGGATGTTTAAATCAGATTACAAGCCATTCAAATGAGATTTAAATATCATTTTAGATACATGAAAGCTTGTACAAATAAAATACATCTTACAAAACATGTCAGTCCTTTAAATATCCCAAATAACTATGTACTGCCCCATCAATTTAGATCAGCCATCAGAAGCAATAGCTGCAGTAGCAGCTACAGCAGTAACATGAACAGCAACACAGCAACTAAGCTGCTGAAATTCAGCAGCTACTGAAGTTGCTGCTGCTGATTAGACATTTGTGCCATAATTCAAACATCCTAAAAATTCTATTGGCTATTGTTGCAGCCAGTACATATTATTCCAGTAGCTGTGATTACCAAATTAGCACAAAGATCATCCAAGATTAGACTTGAGAAAGTCTGATCTTCGATCATAAACGTCTAAATGAGATTATCATTTCCAATTGGCACCAAATTGCACTAAATTTAGGGTTTAAAAACCCATGAAATGTAGCTGTTATGCAGCACTTTGATATGTTGATTTGGGATTAAAAAATTACAGTAAGCATTTTAAAATTCTAACAAGGATTGAAAATAGCATTGAAATCACATCGAGATGTTAAACTCTGCATCAAAACTCCTTGTCATCATTCTCATTTCAAATCATAAGGAAAACCAGTGATCTAACACCTTCCTAATGCTATAGACAACATAAAGAAGATGTTGGAATCAGTCCAATAAATCCAACTTGAATCCCAATTGTCTAAAACCTTAAGGAACATTGAAAATCCCTTAAGTTAGAAATCAGAATCTAAAACAATAAATCCACACAAAAATACTTGGTAGAGCCTCAAATCAACAAGGTTGATTCTCCTTGGCTTTCCCACACATTCAAGATCATAAAATCCCAACTCATGTCAAATCCAATCATGGCTCATCTAAGGAAAAATTCATCACTAGCATCATCTCAGATTCACAGCCATGTACTCACACAAAAATACATCAATTCTCTTGATAAAAAACCCTTCAAAACACAATTTGATCAAAATCTCACGATCTTGCATTGAAATCCAAATTAAAAATAGATCAAGCAAATTGATTCCATTTTAAATTCAGATCAGGGATCTTTGAGGATTTTTGAAATGAATGGGAGACCCCTAAGTGGATTTTAAGCACAAATCCTCAACTGAAAGTTAGAGAGCAATGAGATGAGGGTTTGACTCAAATGAGTGGGTGGATTGCAAATTAAAATTCGAGGGAAATCAGAACATGGACTTTGTGATGTGAGGGGGAAGATCAGTGATTCGATGAGTGATATGAATTCATCTCCTCTGATATGAATTGATCAAAGGAGGTGTGAGTATGGATTCTACACTAATCTACTCCTAATCTACACTAAGCCAACATTGAATTTTGATTTCTAATATTTGATCTACTTCTAAATTACTCTAACACTACAATTAAGCTACAAAGTAGTAAATCCTAATCTAATCAGATGAATGGGGTTGCCTGGATCCAAAGCTGGTGGCTAAGGGGGAAGAATGGGGGAAGATCTCCAGCGAAGGAAAAGCCCACAAGAGGAGCTTCAGGGTCGTCCTCAGGTGTATGTCATTTCTAGCGGTGAGGAAGAATTAGTGGTGGAAAACCACACCACTATCACTGATGTAGCAAGTGAATAGGGTAAGGAGAACTGGAGGGGACAAAGGGATTGCCTCAAGAAAGTAGGAGAGGAGGTCGATCCTTTGCACACAAGCTCAGGGACCTGCTTAAGTAGAGTAATCAATGGATCAGGTCACCTCATGGTTGAATTAGGTGATTAGGTTATGGGTGGCCACGATGAGAGGAGAGGAGGGCGGGAAGAGCCAAATCGAAGATGGGCTCTTGGATGGGATTTGGAGATGGTGGTGAGGCCACGCGACAAATCATGCACAGCTTCGAATCAGTTTGAGCCGCAGATCAAGAGGAAGAAGGAAATCAATCGCCAAGAAAGCTTATGTTCATTGATGAACAGTGCACCAAGAGGTGCACCATTCTCAGGAGGTATATTAGTGTAATTGCAATAAAGGACCTCAGGTGAAATGGTAGAAATTTTTTAGAAGAACCCATAAGTGGTATAGAATGAATGCAGAACTGCCCTAGAATCTTACAATTAGGTCCTTGCAACCTACAAATAGATTCCTAGAGGTTATGAATGAAATGTTATGAATGAAGGACCTAAATGTGAATCTCTGAATGCAAGGTTCTAATGATATCCAAATGCTACCAAGTTTTTATTAAAGCTTAATTGAACATATTAGAAGTTAATTTCACTTTTTATTTGAAGTTTGAGTTCATTTGTGTGTTCAATTTGTAATTGGATTATCATTTTGTATTTAATAATAGAATATCTCAATAAATGACCTAGTTATGCATTTTTAATAAAGATTTGGTGTTTTAGGTCTTTTCTGTTAATTCTCTCACTTAACCCCTTCTTTGTGTTAATTTAATAGTGTCTAACATAGGTTCTAGCTTAACTTGAGCATTTTAGCCATGATGAGTTGCACCTCATCAAGCAGGAAACTAGGTTAGGTCACATACTCCAAGCTTGAAGAACGGAGGTTAAGGATAGTCTTCTCCATCTCCATCTTAATCTACCTAAAGGCATCAAGTTGAACATCATTGATGCTCCTTGCAAAAGTGTCCCTAAATACTCTTTCATGAAAACTCTTGGCCATTGTTAGATGCTCCACAACCAGTGTGGGTGCCATTCCCACAAAGGGAGACAGTTGGAAGTTCACCTCCTCTTTAATGGCCACTTCCTACTCTGAAGCACAAGAAAGGGTGTTGTCTAAGTCTCCCATATGAATAAAGTCTTCCAATAAAGGGCTAAAGCACCATTGGGACAAAGAAATGCTATTGGGATCACCTAATGACTCTAGTAAGGTACCCTTCTTAGAGAAAAGGGTTTAGCCAATTTGGCTAAAACCTATCCAGCCCAAAGGGGCCACTTAGAACCTTAAGACAAATGCTCCTTGAAAAGACAATTATCGCTTTGGAAGTAGTTTTGCACATAAAATAATGCGTCGAAGTTGTTGGTGCTAGAGCATCACGATCGTTTATTTTGATGATAACAAAACACGTGTCTTTTAACATTTGCTTTTGAGTCCTAGTTTTCAGGTCAAATTGTAAATGGAGACAGGTGTTTAGATAGAGTTCGAGCTCGCATCCATGGCGGATTGGAGGAGCTTAACAGAGGTGGAGCTTCGCGAGGAGCGAAAGCTTGAAGAAGGAAGGAGATGAAGAATAGGATAGATTTCATTTTATCCTGTTCTATGTAATTTTGTTTCTTTATTTTGCTCTTTATTTTTGCCTTAGATCTTTTGTTAAAGAGCCTCAAAGGATCCTTAAAGTAGTCCTAGGAACACCTGCACTACCCTAGGATACTTAGGTTTTCTATAGAGAACTTAGAAAACCAAAAATAGGCATTAGACAGCCTTTTCAGACGTCTAATCTAAATTCAGACATCTGATAAAAACTTTTAAGAAGTCTGGCTGTTGACTCAGACGTCCGATTATTTAGGCTGGACTTAGTTAGTTCTGTCTGATGAAATCGGACGTCCAGACCTTAGTCCAGATGTCTTAGGAGACGTCTGATGCCTTTGCCAGATGTCCAATTAGTGGACCGTTGGCTTCCTTAGCAAACATTGAGGAAATGACCGTTAGCCTCGTATCAGACGTCTGATACATGACCATTTTGCCTCGACTGACCCAAAATCTTCCTTCAGAGATTTTATAGCCGTTAGACTCATTTTCCAGAGAACAAATAGGTTTCCAGATGTCCAGACCTTGTGCCAGATGTCCTGTGTGTCATCTGATGGACATACAGTAAAACCCTGTTTAGATCTGATTCAAGTCAGGAAGGAAACCCATCTATAATTAGACATAGTTTCCAGACGTCTTAAACAGGTTTTCCAGACATCTATTGACAGGACTAGATGTCTGATGACCCTGTCAAAATCATGATTAATTTTGACTATGGCCTGATTTGCCTTGGATTTGCACCCAACGGCTATGGAATCCTTCTAAGGCCTTCCAAAGCCTTCCTAGGCCCTCTATAAATAGAGGAGAACCCCTTGGCTTGCAAGATACACCCAAGACACACCTTGTAAGAATATTTCCACTCTCTTGTGTCAAAAAGAAGTAGAAGATCAAATAGAAGAAGCTCTAGCTCTACAAGCACTCACTTCACATCTAAGAGCGTCATCCTGCTGTTCACCTGCTCTCCCGCCGACATTACGAGAGCACTGTTGTGCCAAAGCGTGGTTCACGCATCTGCGTCATCACTTCGATGCACTTCCACCAAAGGGAAGTTTCCTAACTCCAATAGAAGCTTGGTTTAAATATTTGAGGCTTTATAGGATTGTTGTACATTTTATTATCTTTGGTTGGGTATTCGCTTTGCAGATTCCCATCTTATTCGCGAGACAAATTCCTTCTTGTGAAGAGAAGGGGTGTTGAGGAACACTACTCTTGGTCTAAGTAGTGTGGTTGTATTTGAGGTTCAGTCACCCTTGTTCAAGTGACTAGGTTTAGTGGATTTGATCGACTAGGTCAATCAGGAAATCCTAACTCGAGAGGGTTAGGTGGTGTTTTTCACCCGGTTTGGGTTTCCACCTAAAAATACTTGTGCCCATTGTGTGATTGTTCATTTTTGTGAGATTGTCTATTTTAATTCCGCACTTTATATTACGTCACGCATATCTCACCCCCTCCAACCAGGGAGTTACAGTTGGTATCAAAGTAGGTTCTTGCAAGATCGGAGTAACACCCAGCAAGAAGATCATGGAGGGAAGCAGCTCCACAAGAAGGATTTTCGAGGGGCAGTTTATAACCCGTCCACCATTCTTTGATGGGAGCAATTACCCGTACTGGAAGCTGCGGATGAAGACTTGGCTGTAAGCCAATGACTTTACGATTTGGGCCAGATGCGAGACGTCATTTGACATCCCAGAGAAACCCGTAGGAGGCTACTCGCAACAACAAATCCGGGAGCTCTCTCTAAATACAAAAATAATGAATGCATTGTATTGCACTTTGAGTCCGGAGGAGTTCAACAGAATCTCGCAATGCGCCACCGCATACGAGATCTGGCACACACTCGAGATAAGTCATGAGGGTACCTCTAAGGTAAAGTCTTCTAAAATTAATTTACTTTCATAAGAATTTGAATCATTTTCTATGAAGACTGACAAAACTTTAAGTGAGATGAACACTAGGTTCACTCTCATAGTAAATTATTTGAAAGCTTTAGGGAAGACCTTCTGATCAGATCCGTATGGTTGGATCTTCGATCTGAGGCCCCGATAAGAAGTCACCCTATCCCTGACCATAAAAGGAGACAATTAACCTCCATTTTATTTAGACTAATCTAAATGAAAGATGATGCATGCTATGTAATATTTATAGTATGTGATGCATTTCTATGCTTAAGAACACGCATAAATAGACATTTTACGTAATATAAACATGTTTACATCACACCCCCATGCCTATCTTTTGCTGGTACCTTCCAAAAACTACATGCTATTTATAAAAGAATTAGGTTGAATTACTTGGGCATAAGTTATTTTCAACATTAAGAAATTTTTTACTTGGGATCTGAACTTTCAAAGACACAACAGTGCCTGGGTATCTGCCAAAATGCAGACCGCCTCAAGCCCTCGCCTTATTCAAAGAAAATTTTCTTTCTCTCTTCTTCTTCTTTTCTAATTTTTTGGATTTTTGAGTTTAGGGATAAAGAGTGGCTTTCTACGGCCATTCAACTCACCCAAGATTTGATGAGAACCCTAAGTTTCAAGCAT
This sequence comes from Thalassia testudinum, assembly GCA_037157565.1. Classification (NCBI taxonomy): domain Eukaryota; kingdom Viridiplantae; phylum Streptophyta; class Magnoliopsida; order Alismatales; family Hydrocharitaceae; genus Thalassia; species Thalassia testudinum. The sequence goes on from JAZHRO010000057.1 coordinate 48,595,004, forward strand.
CTTATTGTGAATGTGACAGACTCATTGATCGGCAATTAGAACAGACTTCGGGTTTCTACGACTCTAGGTGACATTAAAAAGAGAGTTTTGCCTAAAGGTGTATCTTTACGACTGGTAGCTTTCTCCCCACTTTTATTTTTATGGGTTCAGCACAAGGGTGAATCCAGTGTATATCTCCCCGGTTTATTCTACTCCGATTCTTCTTAAGTGTTTTGGGAATTTTGAGTGCATTTCTTGAGCTGGGTTCTGGAGAACTAGTCGATGAGCTGTTACCACCGACAACTTGCCAGCCATACTCGTGTGGTGAAGTATGGCTTGTTTCTTTTTTTTTCTTTTTTCCTTTTCTTTTCTTTTTGACTTTTTTCTTTCTTTTTTTTTTAAGTAGGTGGCTTCCCTGGTCTAAGATTTACCTAAAGGTAGCAAGAAGAGAATGGTCCAGTGACTGAGCACTGAACAACCTACCTATGGGCTGTTACCCACGATAACTTGCCAGCCATATCACCCTAGAAGGTTCATTAGCTACCCAATTTCCGTTAAAACCGCCGATCAACAAGTCAGTGAAAAGAAAGTATGTGGATGCTTTAGACTTAAAGTTCCCTCAAATCAGAGGGTGGGTTGATAAGTTGTGTACTTATCACCCAAACTTATTTAATCAAATTACAATAGAATTAAGATGGCAAGGACTTGAAAAATAAATTCACATTTTAGTGGATACATGGGCCGATTAAGCCTAAAGACCTGAAGGGTCCTTGTGTTCAGATCCTAATGTAATATTTCCTAAGATTGAAAAGGTCATAATATCCAAGTTTTCCTACCTAAGTCAAAATTTCTTTATTTATTTATTTTTTATGTATAAATAAGAAGAGAAATACAATTTACAAGAATTTCACAGAGCTGACAAAATGATTCAAAAATGAATCCACCCCCCCATGCCTAGTTGATGAATGTCCACATTGAGAAAAAGAGACATGAAAGAAAGGGTAGAGTATGAAAGATATCACTTGAACATGAAGCTCGGGTCAGCTTTGTGTCATATGTACAATTGTAGAGTTTAATGCCGTCAGCTAGGCGAAGTCTGATGAGCCCATATTTGTGGGCAAACTAGTTACTTAAATGCGTAGTGACTGGTCGATCTTTCGCTTTTAAGTCGTTTGTAGTTTAATGTGGTGGAAAAATCGACTAATCAATTTTTAACAAGAAATAACCACTCGCAGAGGAGCGGGTCGTATCCACAGGGAGGCAATAACGTATTAAAATTCACGCCACTTAAAAATATTTGTTCGTAGTCAATTTGGACAAGAACCAAGCCAAGATTGCCTTTAGATTAAGGTTTAAGCAAGAAACAATGCTGAAATGGCAATTATGAGAAACTATAGGATATTTTCCGCAATGCAGAGTTAATAAAATATGATTAAAATTTGGCAATGGCAGAAAATGTAAATTTTAATTGAAGGTTTCCTGTAGCAAAATAGGGGAATTTTTCCCCGTTGTCTTGCGCGACGAGGAGCCGATGACCGGGCGTGGGAAGCTCGGAGGAGGTCCCTTGGACCAAGAGCTTCGAATCGGTGGTGGCGGCGATTCGCGCGGTGGCCAGAGGTGGCCGGACGAGCTCCGGCGGAGGTGCTGCAGCCGGTGAGCTCGCGCGGCTGTTGGCGTGAGATCTGCTCGCGCGCTGCTGCTGACGGCTCTGCAGGCGCGGGAGGTGGGTGCTGCAGGCTGAGGAGTGCGTGCGCGGTCTAGAGGGCGTGGAGATGGTGAAGGCTGATGGTCGGCGCGGTTGCGCTGGAGGCTGGTGGGTGACGCTGCAGGCGTGGGCGTACATGGATGAAGGCGCAGGCACGGGGGTGGTGGTGCGGGCGTGAACGGTGAGATGGGCGGATGTGACTGTGCGGGTGTGGGTGGAGTTCAGATGGGTACGCAAGCGGGTGATCGTAGGTGAGCGGGTAGCTTCAGACGTCTGGGAAATTCCCCAGACATCTTAAGTTACTGAGAGGGTGGCTGAATCAGTAGCTCGGTGATGGTGGTCGGCGATGATGGCGAGGAGGATGCACGCTAAGGTGCTCACGGTGATGCGGCGAGCTCCGGATGGCGGTGTGGCCTGTCACACCACACGCCCACGGTGATGGAGACTCGTCGCCACAGTAGAGGCCGGCAGTGTGGAGTGGAAGAGAGAGGTTCTCTCTGCACAGTGGTGGGTCGGTGGCGGAGGCCTCCCGAGCTCGGCTGCCTCCCTCCTCCTTTTGTAGTGGCCTGCACACATTTGAAATCATCCACCCGACCAGATCCATCACATCCGCTCCCACTTGAATGGGTTCTTCACTGCACCAGCCGTTCGTCGTTGGAGCGGCAGCCAGCCGTTCCTGCAAGAAGAAAAGAAAATAATGTTAAAATATTAGGGCCATTTATATACAGACCCTCAACTTTTATGTTAATAAAAACAATATACCTAATTGGTTATCTAATTAGATAAATGCCATTCTAAACTAATTCTAAATGTACTTAAAGTATGAATACAATGCATGGATTATGTAATTAAATTAAAACTATGAATTAATCTATTTACATCCTAATTTATACTAAATAAATGTTAGAATTAACCTAATGTGTAGGTACTTAAATACTTAAATAGCCCACAATTATGGGCTAATCACGTAGGAATTAGATTAATATTGGCATATAAATTGCATACAATAAGATGTAAATAGATTAGTCTAGGTATTCATTTATTTACATATTTCATGCATTGCATTCATACTTGGAATTCATTTAGAATAGCATGCATTAGAATAGTTAATCTTTTAGGTTGCATTACATGCATTATTTTATTTCACATTTCTTTTAAGGGTTTGCACATAAATAACCCCTTATTTCTTTTCTTTATTTTATTTGTTTCTTCTCCAATGGCTGCATGTAGGAGAGTGTGCGAGCTAAATGCACAGCAACAATTGTGGATCTCTGCACCCCACGATATCATCGCTTCACTAACGTCTGCCTGTGTGCCTCCTCCTGCAGCATAAAAGAAGATAGCCACATCATCAGAAGGGAGGCCACCACCAGTCCGACCCACCACTGCGCAGAGGCTAAAGCTTCTTCATTCCACACCACCGGCCTCCCATTGCGAGCACAAGGCCACTCCACCTTAGGCAGGCGGGGTGACAGACTGCCGCGCCATCTGTGGCTTGTGCATCACTGTAAGCGTGCACCTGAAGGCCACGCAACCACCGCCAGCAACCACCTTCAGTTCCTCATCCCCGAGCCAGTTAAGACGTCTGAGAATGATCCCAGATGTTTGAACTCCCATATCTTCTTCCGTCTTCCTTTTATTTCTTGTTGCTCTATTTCCCCTCCACTTCAAGAAAGCCCCTCATCATCTACACCAGCAGCAGCTACCACTTGTGGGCGAGCCCACCACGCACCCCCGTGGCTAGTGCGCCTTCGGCCAGCATGCCTATAGCGTGTAACAGCAGTAGCTGCGACATCCGCTCGCACACCACAGCTTCCAGCACCTCCCTGCGTGCACCTACGCACCTTCAGCAGTAGGCTCGTGCGGTCACTAGAGCCCGCGAGCACCCAGCAGGTGCGCCTTCTCTTCCATGTGCACATGTTCTCTCTAGCGCCCTGCCAGCAGCTCCGCGTGCCCACCCCTTCAGCGCACATCACCTCTACTCCCCTCTGTGTGCCAGCACCTTCGCACGCACCTGTGCGCCACCTGCAGTAGCACCATTCCTGTGCGCCCGCCCCTTTAGCGTGTGCCGCCTCTAGCAGATGCACTCTGCCAATGAGCTCCCGTGCACGCCTGTGAGTGACCGTGCGCGCCCGTGCGTGCCTGCACGAGCAGCGCCGTACCACCGTCCTCAGCAAGTGCAGCCTCCGCCGGAAATCACCCTTCGCCAGAGCTCTGTCCGGCCAACTCCGGTCATCTCGCAACCTGCCACCGCCACCGCTGCGAAGCCCTCGCTCCGACCAACCTATTCCCAGAAGGGTCCCTCAAACGAACCTCTCTCCCGTGCGCGAGGAGGAGAGAGGTAGAATCCTTTGTTTTTGGTGATATTAATATTTACATTTCATGCCATTGCCACAAAAAAAAGATTTTTATTTATTATTATTATTTTATTATGGTGATTTTATGCAAAGAATCTCCTTTCTTGTAAATGCAAAATCAGCATGTTAAAGTCTTTTTATCTTGATTGAAAAGCGATTTTGGCTTGATTTCTTGACGAAATTAATAGTGAACATTGGTTTTTGACCTTGGCAAGTTTAAATAGGTCATTGCCTCCCTGTGGATAAGACCCGCTCCTAATTGAGTGGTCATTTTAATTGTTGATTAGTCAATTTTTCCACCACGTAGAACTACAGATGATGCATCATTTTATGTGACAAACGACTTTAAAAGTGAAGAATCGACTCGTCAAAGTCCAGCCAAAGAAGTCACAATATGGCTAAAGCAACCGTGTCTGAGACGGGTTTTGGAAGAGTACGGTCAATAATAGGCTTCAGACGTTGACCGTTGACTTTAAATGTGTCACCGTCTTAGGGTCAGAGATCTGAACGGCTCCATTTGGAAAAATTTGGTTGATAATGAACGGGCCATTCCATTTCGATCTAAGTTTGCTGAGAAAGAGCTTAAGTCGAGAATTGAATAACCAGACCTTCTGGTTCGGCTCAAAGCTCTTGCGGGAAATCAATTGATTATGTAGAGCTTTGGTCCGAGACTTGTAGATCTTGGCATTCTCATATGCATCATTTCTAAGCTCTTCCAACTTAGATAGTTGGAGTTTCCTGGTCTTCCCAGATAAACTCAAATCTAGATTGCATTGCTTGATTGCCCAGAATGCCCTATGTTCAATCTCTACGAGTAAATGGCACACCTCTCCATACACCAGATGAAACGGAGACATGCCGATGGGCATTTTATACGCCGTACGGTAGGCCCAAAGAGCGTTGTCAAGCTTTTGAGTCCAATCCTTACGATCAGGCCTAACCGTTTTCTGTAGAATATTCTTGATCTCCCGATTGGAGATCTCATCCTATCCATTCGTCTAGGGATGGTAAGGTGTGGAAATTTGGTGATTAACCCCATATTTAGCCAGCAAATTATGAAACTAGGCATTAGTAAAATGAGTGCCACCATCACTGATGATGGTCCTTGGAATCCCGAACCTGCTGAAGATGTTTTTCTTGACAAAATCGAAGACCACCTTGTGGTCATTGGTTCGAGTGGAAATCACCTCAATCCATTTGGACATGTAATCAATAGCGACAAGAATGTACAGATGTCCAAATGAAGGGAGAAAGGGTCCCACAAAATCGATGCCCCAAACGTTGAAAATTTCGACAGGAAGAATTGGGTTTAGGGACATCATATCTCTCTTAGTTATTCTCCCGAGTGCTTGACATTGGGAACACGACCTTGAGAAATACTAGGCATCCTTGAATAAAGACGACCAATAGAACTCAAGTATATGAAATGTCCACCACACGCAGATGCATGGCAGAACTCGAGCATACTGTTGAATTTGTTCTCCAGAACACATCGGCGAATAATCTGATTAGAGTCGATGTGGTACAGTTCGGGGTCCTCCCAGAAGTAGTATTTGGCCTCAGATTTGAGTCTATCCCGTTGTTGCTTGGTCCAATCCTGGGGGATTTGACCAACAGCCAAATAATTAACAATGTCAGCAAACCACGGGGTTTGGACACCTGAAACTGTAAGGATGGTTTCGTCCGAAAAAGTATCAGCAATCGGGATGTCCGGACAAGAAGAATCACTTAGAAGTCTCGACAAATGATCTGTCACCACATTTTGTACCCTGGATTTATCCTTGATTTCAAGATCAAATTCTTGAAGCAGAAGAATCCAACGAATAAGCTGAGGTTTGGCATCCTTTTTGGCCAAGAGATGTCTCAAGGCTGAGTGGTCGGTATAAATGATGACATGAGACCCTAAGAGTAAAGTCCTAAATTTTTCCAAAGCAAATACTACGGCTAGTAATTCATTTTCAATAACAGTGTAATTCCTCTGGGCTTCATCCAGAGTTTTACTAGTGTAGTAGATGACAGAGGGTTTCCTGTCAACTTTCTAGCCCAAAATAGCCCCGATTGTGTAATCAGAAGTGTCAGTCATGATCTCAAAAGGGGCTGTCCAAACCGGTGGTTGAAACATTGAAGCACAAGTGACTGCCACTTTCATGAAATCAAATGCTTTATGACATGACTCGTAGAAACAAGCGGCATTTCTTTGGCGAGAAGATTACTTAGAGGATGAGCAACCTTTGAGAAATCCTTGATGAATCTTCTGTAGAATCCCACATGACCAAGAAATGATTGAATTTGTTTAACAGATGTGGGAGGAAGTTTAGCAATAGCATCAACTTTAGCTTTATCCACTTTAATTCCCCGTTCAGAGATTACATGACCCAAGAAGATGCCTTCTTGTGTCATGAAATGACTCTTTTCCCAACTAAGGACCAATCGTGTTTTGATGCATCGTTTAAGAATCATTTCTAGATTAGCTAGACAAGAGTCAAACGATTTTCCAAAAATAGAGAAATCATCCATGAAGACTTCCATAAACTCTCCCACCATGTCAGAGAATATGGCTAACATACACCTTTGAAAAGTCGCAGGTGCATTGCATAAACCAAAAGGCATCCTACGGAAAACAAAGGTTTCGTAGGGACAGGTGAAATTAGTTTTTTCCTGATCCTCGGGATGGATTGGAACTTGGTTGTATCCCGAGTAGCCATCAAGAAAACAAAAGTACTTTTGCCCGGCCAATCTTTTCAAGATTTGATCAATGAAAGGCAAAGGGAAATGATCCTTTTTCGTGGCCTTGTTCAGCTTCCTATAATCAATACAAACCCTCCAAGAGGAAGCTGGATGAGTTGTGACAGATTTTCCTCTCTCGTTAGTCACAATGGTAACCCTGACTTTCTTGGGAACAATCTGCATGGGACTTACCCAAGGACTATCAGAGATCGGATAAATAATTCCTGCATCGAGCCACTTAGTGATTTCCTTTTTGACCACTTCTCGCATATTTGGATTTAATCTCCTTTGCATCTGGCTAAAAGGGTGGGATCCATCTTCCAAGAATATTCTATGATTGCAATAAGATGGCTCGATCCCCCTAAGGTCATGAATGGTCCAACCAATTGCCTCGTGTTCCTTCAGGACCTTAATCAATTTAATCTCCTGCTCCTTTGTTAATTTAGCACTGATAATCAAAGGGAGCGTCTTCTATGGTCCTAAAAATTGATATTTCAAATTCTCAGGCAATGGTTTTAGTTCAAGCTGGGGTGAGTCGATGATTGAAGGTAAGGAAGATGCTGATGACTCATCAAGAGGAAGAGGTTGAGAGTGAACAAAATCAATAACCTCTTCAGAAGATGGCGGGTCTACCATAGAGGGTTGCAGGTCCAATTCATCATTAAAGGAGGAACTTTCAATTGCAGAAGCCATCAAACAAGTTTCAATGTTCAAATTATCCTCCTCAAGTTCCTCAATAAGTCCACAATAGTCAAATTTATTAATCGCCTTAAAAATATCCAATTTCATTCGTTGATCCCCAATGGCGATTTCCATGCTACCGCTTTCACAGTTAATGCTGGCCTTAGCAGTAGCCAGGAACGGATGCCCCAGAATGATGGGCGTGTTCCTCAGATTTTCTGGTACATCCATGTCAAGGACAAGGAAATCTATAGGAAAATAGAAATCCTTAACCTTAACTATAACATCTTCAACAACGCCTTGCGGATTTGTGACAAAACGGTCCGCTAACTGTAGCGTTACTGAAGTCGGCCAAAGTTCACCTAATCCAAACTTCTCGTAAAGAGAAGTCAGAATTAGGTTGATGGATGCACCCAGATCCAGAAGTGCCCTATCAAAAGTGTAATCTTTGATGACACAAGAAATCAACGGAGCACCTAGATCTCTCTTTTTCTGAGGGAGGTGGTGTAGGATAATAGAACTAGCCTGCTCGGAGAGTACCACCTTCCTTGGAACAGATTCTCTCGACTTACGCTTTTGTGTACATAAATCCTTTAAAAATCTCGCGTAAGCCGGTATATGGTTGATAGCATCGAGGAGCGGGATATTGATCTCATCATTCTTGAAAATATTCAGAAGCTCCTCATTGCTATCAACAGACTTCTTTGATCTGATCACAGCTTCAGGAAAAGGAACATGAGTCTGATCTTTGGAATCAGGTTCCTGAGCCTTGTTTTCTTCTCTAGAATTCTCCTTTCTCTCCTCAGGTTCTTCAGGATTTGGTAAATCAAAACAGTGTGGTTGTGGATCCTGAGTTTGTTTACCACTCCTCAAGGTAACAGAATTTGCGGATGCATATTGATTAGCCCATAGTTGTGGGCTATTTAAGTATTTAAGTGCCTACACATTAGGTTAATTCTAACATTTATTTAGCATAAATTAGGATGTAAATAGATTAATTCATAGTTTTAGTTTAATTACATAATCCATGCATTGCATTCATATTTTAAGTGCATTTAGAATTAGCTTAGAATGACATTTATCTAATTAGATAACCAATTAGGTACATTATTTTCATTAACATAGAAGTTGAGGGTCTGTATATAAATGACCCTAATATTTTAACATTATTTTCTTTATTCTTCTTCTTGCAGGAACGGCTGGCTGCCGCTCCAACGCCACCAGCTGCTGCAGTGAAGAACCCATTCAAGGAGGAGCGGATGTGTTGGATCTGGTCGGGCAGCTGATTTCAAATTTTGCAGGACACTACAAAAGGAGGAGGGAGGCAGCCGAGCTCGGGAGGCTTCCACCATCGACCCACCACTATGTAGAGAGATTTCCTCTCTTCCATTCCATACTGCCGGCCTCAACTGTGGTGGCGAGTCTCCACCACCGTGGGCATGTGGTGTGACAGGCCACACCACCATTTGGAGCTCGCCCGCATTACCGTGAGCACCTTAGCGTGCATCTCCCTAGCCGTCGTCACCAACCACCACCGCCGCAACCACCATCACTGCAATCACCTTCTCATTCACTTAAGACGTCCGGGAAATTTCCTGGACATCTGAAGCTACCCGCTCACCTGCGACCACCCACCTGCGTACCCGTCTGAAGTCCACCCGCACCCGCAAAACCACATCTACCCACTCCACCTTCCGTGCATGCCCCCTCCAACTGCACCCGCACCCGCTCAGCCTGCAGCGCCCTCTTCCCGCGCTTGCAGAGCCACCCGCTCACCTCTAGCTGCTTCCGCACCCTCTGCCAAGAGGCTGTGCACCTGCTCAGCCTGCAGAATTCCAACCGCAACCGCTCCCCCGCCTGCAACCACAACCGCGCCTGCAGAACTCCAACCGCAACCGCACCCACACCTGCCGAACCTCCAACCGCGCCCACCAGCCTGTAGCGCCCTCCTCCCACGACTGCAGAACCGCCAGCAGCACCCGCTCTCCACACGCAATAGCTTGCGCACTCGCCTGAAGCCACCTGCAGTGCCCTTCTCCCACGCCTGCAGAACCGCCAGTAGCGCGCCGCAGTCCTCACAGCCAACAGGCCGCACGCGCTCACGCCAAAGCAGCTGTGGCACCGGCTACAGCCACCTATGCCGGAGCTCGTCCGGCCGCCTCCGGCCGCCGCACGACATGCCGCCACCACCGCTTAGAAGCCCTCGGTCCAAGGGACTTCCTCCGAGCTTCCTACGCCCGGCCATCCACTCCTCGTCGCGCAAGACAAAGGGAAAAAAATCCCCTGTTTTGCTACAGTAACCTGCCAATTAAAAATTACATTTTCTACCATTGTCACTTTTTAATCATATTTTATTGATTCTGCATTGCGGAAAATTTCCTCTAGTTTCTCAGAATTGCTATTTCAGCATTGTTTCTTGCTTAAACCTTAATCTGAAGGCAATTTTGGCTTGATTTTTGTCCAAACTGACTATGAACAAACATTTTTAACTGGTGCGAATTTTAATACGTCATTGTCTCCCTGTGGATACGACTCGCTCCTCTGCGAGTGGTTATTTCTTTTTAAATATTGATTAGTCGATTTTTCCACCACATTAAACTGTAAATGACTTTAAAGCGAATAATCGACCAGTCAAATGGTGTCATTGCTGGGGAGGCAACTGATGCAATAATTTCACCTGATTTTATTTTGATTATTTGTCAATTGCACACTGATTTGACCATTTATTATTTTCTTTTCTGTGCGAGAAAATTTATGCAAGAATCAGCCACTGTGAGAAGGCGACCCTTGACGTCGCCAGAGGAGAATTGGATGAGCAATTTTTAAACGGAGGAGAAGGCGGAGGATGAGACGGACACCATTTTATTTAGTCGCTAGTTTAATTAGACTAGAATTAAGACTTTAGATTTAATTTTACATTGCAGTTAGTTTGAAACCCTTGTTCTGGGGCATATTTTGAGGGGTTTGTTCCCCGATTTTGTTTTGGGCCCGTGTTGGGTAATTTTTGGGAGCTTATTCCCTTTGTTCAGATTTAGGTTTTTAGTTTATTGATTACTTTTATTTTCTTGTGCATAAGTAGTTCTAAAAAAAATAGAAAAAAAATGAGCTACCTACCTTAGTATGAACCATTTAGGTCTGTATGAGCAGCCTCTAGATTTACTTCTCTGCATTGCGTGCATTCTTGCATTGTAGATCGCTGGAGGCAAGGTACACATTCTCTTACTTTGCATCCTATTCTTGATCACGCATTGCATTTGGGATTTAATTCAAAGACCACAAAGTTTGTCTTGAAGCGATCTAACAAGTGGTCACATATATTCAAAAAAAGGACTAATTAAAGGAGGGACATCTAAAAATCAAGGACTTGATTGTAAAATGTGGTGTGCGATTCAAAATTCAAAATAATTTTGTGGTGAATGCACACTTATATCTATTGCACCATAGCACTCATTTAGGCACTCCTAAGTCTTGAAATGACTAGGACAAGAACCCTCCTATCGTTGGATTCTGAAGTGTTCGGAACTTGAGATCAAAGGTTTTGTAAATCCAAAGAGGGGGATACCCTGTCACAGATTTTTGGGGGTAGTTGAGAAGCACCGCGAAAGCACAGTTTCAAAGGAAGGGTTAGGCCTACTTGCATCCCTCGATCTTCCGTCTTTGGATTTATTTGACCATTTGAGATTTAGGGAAGAATACCTAAGTTCCAACTAGGTCTTTTTAGGCATTTCTAAGGTTGACAATAGGCGCGTAATTGATTGGGAAACTTGTTTTGTCACCTACAATTTGAACTAAAGTCAAAAGCCTAAATCTGTAAAGACCAAACAAGTCCTTTTGAATTGTGTTTGTAGTGCATGCTTGGTAGGCGTTCTCTTAGGAGACAACTTGTATTTGATCCTGAACTTGAAAGAATCCTAAGAAGAGACCTTCCAAGGGGAGAAATGGCTGGTCAAAGGTGCCTTAAGGAATATTTCATCCCAACCAATCAAGCTGGCCCAGCACTACGTAGACCTGGAGGGGACAATCTGTATGAGATCAAAAGTAGTACCATATCCTTGCTACCCTCCTTTTATGGTACTACTAGGGAAGACCCTTACAAGCATATCGAGGAATTCACCGAGGTCTGTTCCACAGTGAAGCTACAGGGCGTTACTGATGACGCTCAAATGCAGACCCTCTTTCCCTTCTCCCTAAAGGACAAAGCCAAGTATTGGTATCACACCCTTGATAATATAAATACTTGGGATGCCCTGAAGAAGGAGTTTTTGAAGAAGTACTTCCCCATGAGCAAAACAAATCACTTTAGGAAGGAAATTATGAGTTTTGTTCAAAAGGATGGGGAAGCATTCCATGATGCGTGGGAGCGCTTTAACAATTTGCTGAGACTTTGCCTACATCACCAGGTGCCTAAATGGCAACTGGTCGAAAGATTCTACACCGGACTTAATGATTCGCATAGGCAAACTGTGGATGGTGCCTGTGTAGGAACCTTTCTATCTAAGACTGAGGATGAAGCTTGGAACTTATTTGATACTTTGAGTGAGAATTCTATTCACTTGAATTCTGCCTACATGGATAGAAAGCCCACTCTCATGCAAAGAAAGTTGGAGGCTAATGAAGTAAGGGACACCCAAAATTTAGCCTATCAAATTCAATTATTGAATCAAAACATGGAAAGGCTTATGTCGAACCCGAGTTCATTCGTACCTAACACCTCCACATCCCAAGCTTCCAAATGCGTAATTTGTCAAGGCAATACACACGCCACTGTGGATTGCCACTTGGCCTCCCAATTCCCTGAGCTTGTACAAGCGGACTTGAATGCCGCTCAAGGGTTCCGTCCAAGACCTCATAATGATCCTCTGAGGTCCACCCAAACTTTTATAATGAGGGATGGAGGAACCACCCAAACTTTTCATGGAGACAAGGAAATGTCTCAAATTCAGGGAATTACAAATCACAATCCTTTCAAAACCATCAAATGAACCAACCTCAGACCTTTGCCCAACCTAAAACCTCTGAGATGGATGAATTAAAGGCAATGTTGAAAACTATGCAAGAAAGTCAAAGTGCCATCATCCAATCTCATGAGAAGGCTATACATGAGTTGAAATCACAAATTGGACACCTTGTTGAGGCGTTAGACAGAGGGAGATTGGGAAGTTTCCCAGTGCTACTGAGGAAAATCCTAAAGGAAAAGGGATTATCTTTAGGGAGCATGCTCAGGCGGTGACTATTCTGAGGAGTGGGAAAGAAATTTCCAAACCCAATGCTCCTATAGTCTCACCCCCTAAAAAAACATCCACCCCAACTTTCACCCCCACCGGAGAAGATTTGCCCAAATCTTCTCCGCTTGAAATCACCTCACCGGAAGAAGTTGCCCCTGTTCCACCCCTTACTTGACATGACAACCCTTCCACCCAGAGATCGAGAGTGCCTTTTCCAGAGTGCTTATCCACCTCTGGGCAGACTTCTGCTGGCTCATCTGGAGCCAAAGATAAGACGGATGAGATTATGGTAACTTTCAAGCAAGTACAGATTAACCTGCCTTTGCTTGAAGCTATCAGGCAGATTCCATCTTATGCCCGCTTCTTAAAGGACCTTTGCACGAAAAGCAGCAATCTAGAAAACAGGTCCAAGCAAAAGTTGTCCTGCCTGATTCTGTTAGCTCAATTGTTCAACATGGCACACCCCCAAAACTTAAGGACCCAGGAGCCCCATACGTCACTGTAGTTATCGGTGACTTAAAAATTGATGAGGCTCTACTTGATCTGGGTGTGGGGGTGAACATCCTTCCGAGCTACGTGTATGAACAACTTGGGGGAGGCAATCTGAAGCCTAGCCCTGTAATCCTTCAAGTTGCTGATCTATAACTTAAGACACCACGGGAAATTTTGGAAGATGTCCTCGTAAGAGTGGAGGATTTCTTCTTTCTCGTTGACTTCTTAGTTTTGGACACTAACCCTACCAACAAGCCAACCAAACCCTCCATCATTTTTGGCCGCCCCTTCCTTGCAACTTCCCATGCTTCAATTAATTGCAATACTGGGGCATTGAAAATGGGCTTTGGGAACAGGAAAATCCAGCTTAATGTGTTTGATGCTTACAAACAAGCTGGACTTGAGGATGTTCTCAAGTTGAGGTGATAGATAACCTGATTGAAGAGGCAACTCCTGCAATGTTATGTGATGACCCCCTTCAGCATGTCATGCTAAATGAGCATTCCCATCTCTTGGAGGAATGTGAAGGGGATATACTAGAACTAGAGGAATTGCTAGGAGTTTCTACTGAGTCTCTTCCCCCATCATTTCCGCCGAAGGTAGATTTGCTACCTGAGATGGGGACATCTATTATGAAACCCTCAACCATACAAGCCCCCAACCTTGAGTTGAAACCCCTCCCTGACACTCTCAAGTATGTTTTCCTAGGTGCCAATGATACGCTCCCCGTTATCATTTCGGCTGTGCTGTCTGAGGCACAGGAGGGAGCCTTGATGGAATGCCTGTCTAGGCACAAGGAAGCTATTGCTTGGAGCATTGCTGACATTAAGGGTATAGACTCTACACTCTGCATGCACCACATTTATACTGATGATTCCATCAAGCCTTTTAGGGACATGCAGAGACATCTGAACCCTAATATGAGGAGGTTGTAAAAAAGGAGATCCTGAAGTGGTTGGACGCTGGGATCATATATCCCATTGCTGATAGTAAATGGGTCAGTCCCATTCATGTGGTGCCAAAGAAGGTAGGCTTTACTATGGAACTCAACGACCAAGGTGAACAAGTTGTCACTAGACCCTCAACTGGATGGAGGGTCTGTATTGATTACCACAAGCTGAACACCGCTACCCAGAAGGATCACTTTCCTTTGCCTTTTATTGATCAAATTCTTGAAAAATTGGCAGGGAATAAGTATTATTACTTTCTCGATGGATATTCTAGGTACAATCAGGTGGTACTCTTTCCTGATGACCAGGAAAAGACGACATTCATGAGTCCTTACGGTACTTTTGTATTCACGCGTATGCCGTTTGGATTATGTAATGCCCCTGCAACTTTCCAGCGGTGTATGATGTCTATCTTTTTGGACATGATTGATGAGTGTGTCGAAGTATTTATGGATGACTTCTCTATTTATGGCTCGTCTTTCGACCAGTGTCTCCTGCACCTGGAGAATGTGTTGAAACAATGTAAGGAGACTGGTTTAGTCCTCAGCTGGGAGAAAAGTCACTTCATGGTACAGAAAGGAATTGTACTTGGGCAAGTTGTATCCGAGCAAGGTTTGGAAGTAGATAAAGCCAAGATTGATTGTATTTCCAAACTTCCATTGCCTATGAATGCCAAACAGATTAGATCCTTTCTGCGCCATGCTGGCTTTTACAGGCGCTTTATTAAAAATTTTAGTAAGATTTCTAGGCCACTTTGTGACTTGGCGAAGGAATCTTCCTTCAGTTTTGATTCAAAGTGTGCCCCTTTCAAACTCTAAAGGAGGCCTTGATCTCTGCGCCTGTTCTCCAAGCTCCTGATTGGACACTCCCATTTGAGCTTATGTGTGATGCTTCGGATTATGCAGTGGGAGCAGT
Organism: Thalassia testudinum; assembly: GCA_037157565.1. Lineage (NCBI taxonomy): Eukaryota > Viridiplantae > Streptophyta > Magnoliopsida > Alismatales > Hydrocharitaceae > Thalassia > Thalassia testudinum. Next base: position 48,610,035 of record JAZHRO010000057.1, read on the forward strand.
CCTTGGACAAAGGGTTGAGGGAAGACCTCATGTGCTGCATTATGCAAGCAAGACTTTAACCGAACCTTAGCAAAACTACACCGTCACTGAAAAATAATTACTTGCTGTAGTTTTTGCTCTGGAGAAGTTTAGGTCTTATTTACTTGGGTCTAAGGTGGTTATTTTTACTGATCATGCAGCAGTGAAACATCTCATTGCTAAGAAAGATTCTAAGCCACGTCTGATTAGGTGGATCTTACTCCTTCAAGAATTTGACTTGGAAATACGTGAAAAGAAAGGAGTAGAAAATGTTGTGGCTGACCACCTGTCTCGCCTTCCTCTTAATGACTCTCTTTCTGGAGACATTCGCGAGACATTTCCCGATGAAACTCTGATGGCGGTAACACCAACTTTACCTTGGTATGCAGACATTGTAAATTACTTAGTCACTGGACAAACTCCTGGCTCTTGGGATGAGCAGAAAAGAAAGAGATTCATTTCTCAAGCAAGATATTTTCATTGGGAAGAGCCAGAATTATTTAGAATTGGACAAGACCAAGTATTGAGACATTGTGTGCCTGAAGAGGAACAACAAAGTGTGTTGAGTTTTTTCCATGAACTTCATTGTGGAGGACACTTTGGTGCTAAGAAAACTGCTTTTAAGGTTCTCCCGTCCGATTTTTGGTGGCCTTCCTTATTTAAGGATTCTCATAATTTTGTTAAGGCCTGTATTAGATGTCAACGGACTGGAACGATTGGGAAGAAGAATGAAATGCCTCAACATCCTATTCAACCTATTGAAATTTTTGATGTGTGGGGAATTGACTTTATGGGCCCCTTCCCGTCGTCCCATGGTTTTGAATATATCTTGGTGGCAGTTGATTATGTCTCTAAATGGATAGAGGCCATTCCTTCGTGCACAAATGACCACTCTGTGGTTTTGAAATTTGTGAAGGCCAATATCATATCCCGTTTCGACTGCCCCAAGACTGTTATAAGTGATGGGGGACCTCATTTCTGAAACCACTACTTCAATCGGTTAATTAAGAGTTTGGGAGTGACTCACAAGGTTGCTACCCCTTACCACCCTCAGACAAGTGGCCAGGTTGAAGTATCAAATAGGGAGATAAAAAATATTTTGGAAAAGATCGTTAGACCTGATAGGAAAGATTAGTCCCAAAAGCTCGATGATGCTTTGTGGGCTTATCGAACGGCCTATAAGACCCCTTTGGGTACTTCTCCCTTTCGGATTGTGTATGCAAAAGCATGCCATTTACCTGTTGAGTTGGAACATAAAGCACTTTGAGCTATTCGAAGTGTTAACATGGATTTAGAGAAGGCATGTAAGGCACAATTTCTAGAATTAAGTGAGCTTGAGGAGCTGAGGAATGATGCTTATGACACCTCTCAAGCTTATAAAGAAAGAACTAAGGTCTTGCATGATAAGTTTATTCTTCAAAAGACCTTTGAGCCCAACCAACAAGTCTGGCTTTTCAATTCCAGACTTAAGCTTTTTCCTGGGAAGTTAAAATCTCGTTGGGATGGGCCTTACATAATCACCAAAGTATTTCTGCATGGAGCTGTGGAGATAAAAAATCCTTCCTCTTCAACAACTCCCTTTATCGTCAACGGTCAATGGTTAAAACCGTATATAACTTTAGACGGCCATCTGGTTGACGAAGTCACTCTTGAGGAGCCTTAGCTCCTACCATTCTCCGCCTCAGGTAATATCTTCCTTTAGCTTTTTTTTTGTTTTCAATGAGGACATTGTTTGAACCAGGCATGGGGGAGAGGACCTGAGGCATTTTGTTTATAACATGCATATAAAAAAAAAAGAAAATGAAAAAGAGAGAAAATGAAAAAGAAAAAAAAGGTTTTGAGCTTAACTGGCTAGATCTTGCATTCTTAAGCAAATCAAAACTCTAGGGTAGACTAAATTAATTCTAGGGTCAAACTTTAGAAGCTAAATGAGCTACTAGCTTTAGACCTTTAGGGTCCTTCGTCGACTTAAAAACTTAAGTATGAGTTAAGTTGCGGACCATTCCTCAAGAGGTTGAGGAAGGGAAGCTAGGGTTTGAGTTAAAAGGTAGGGTAGTACCAGGAGTCTTATTCTACCTTTTGGTTTATGGGTCCTTGTAACCCAAGCATCCAAATTTCACACACATGGTCTGGTAATTAACTTAATTTCTGTCTTTCTGAAAAGAGATTTGGTTCTCTTAGTTTTGACTTAGGAGAGGCTTGAAAACACATTTTGATTGGAAGAGTTCCCGCTGCAGGAGAGGTGGAGTATATACTCACCTTGAGGATGCGATGATAACATATTACCTCCTCGACGCTTGTCTCTTAGGATATCCATCCTACTGAGGGCATGTAAGCGCATTGCGCGGTTCAGGTACCATGGGCGGCTCTATCTCGAAGTGCCGATTGCCATAGGCCTGAATTCGCTTGAGAAATCCATGGGCGATACTATCTCAAAGTGTCGATTGCTAGGAGTTCTTGGGGTCGTTATGGGCAGTGCTATCTCGAAGCATCGAAAGCCAGGCACCCTTCGAGGTATGGTAATGGGGACAATGAATCCGACACAGACCGTGTTGATAGCTGATCTGAGGTTAGACTTAGAAGAATAAAAAAAAAAAAAAAATCCTTTAACTCAAATAACTCAGACCAATGCACAAGCACGGATGCTTTAATCTCAGGGATCAATAAACTTTAGGGTAGAGTCAGAAATCAGGGAAACTTGTGCCTGCAACTCGTCTTTAGCCGACCTAGTTTGTAACTTAGCAACTACTTAGGAACCTTGGGTCTAGAGTCTGAACTTAATATGCTTCTGAAGGATGACTAAGTGAGTTGACTAGTCTACTTGGAGTGCTAGGTTTAGCTTAATTTTGCTAGGGACTAGCAAAAACTAGGCATGGGGGTATTTGATTAGCCCATAGTTGTGGGCTATTTAAGTGCCTACAAATTAGGTTAATTCTAACATTTATTTAGCATACATTAGGATGTAAATAGATTAATTCATAGTTTTAGTTTAATTACATAATCGATGCATTGCATTCATATTTTAAGTGCATTTAGAATTAGCTTAGAATGACATTTATCTAATTAGATAACCAATTAGGTACATTATTTTCATTAGCATAGAAGTTGAGGGTTTGTATATAAATGACCCTAATATTTTAACATTATTTTCTTTATTCTTCTTCTTGCAGGAACGGCTGGCTGCCGCTCTAACGCCACCAGCTGCCGCAGTGAAGAACCCATTCAAGGAGGAGCGGATGTGTTGGATCTGGTCGGGTAGCTGATTTCAAATTTGTGCAGGACACTACAAAAGGAGGAGGGAGGAAGCCGAGCTCGGGAGGCCTCCACCATCGACCCACTACTATGCAGAGAGATTTCCTCTCTTCCATTCCATACTGCCGGCCTCAACTGTGGCGGCGAGTCTCCACCACCGTGGGCGTGTGGTGTGACAGGCCACACCACCATCTGGAGCTCGCCTGCATTACCGTGAGCACCTTAGCGTGCATCTCCCTAGCCGTCGTCACCAACCACCATCGCCGCAACCACCGTCACTGCAATCACCTTCTCGTTCACTTAAGACGTCCGGGAAATTTCCCGGACGTCTGAAGCTACCCGCTCACCTGCGACCACCTGCCTGCGTACCCGTCTGAAGTCCACCCGCACCCGCAAAACCACATCTACCCACTCCACCTTCCGCGCATGCCCCCTCCAACCGCACCCGCACCCGCTCAGCCTGCAGCGCCCTCTTCCCGCGCCTGCAGAGCCACCCACTCACCTCCAGCTGCTCCCGCACCCTCTGCCAAGAGGCTGTGCAGCCGCTCACCTCCAACCACGCACCCGCACCCGCTCAGCCTGCAGAATTCCAACCGCAACCGCTCTCGCGCCTGCAACCGCAACCACACCTGCAGAACTCCAATCGCAACCGCACCCGCGCCTGCCGAACCTCCAACCGCGCTCACCAGCCTGCAGCGCCCTCCTCCTGCGCTTGCAGAACTGCCAGCAGCACCCGCTCTCCATGCACAACAGCTTGCGCACATGTCTGAAGCCACCTGCAATGCCCTTCTCCCGCACCTGCAGAATCGCCAGCAGCGCGCGGCAGTCCTCACTACCAACAGGCCTCGCGCGCTCACGGCAAAGCAGCTGCGGCACCGTCTGTAGCCACCTCCGCCGAAGCTCGTCCGGCCACCTCCGACCGCCGCATGACACGCCGCCACCACCGCTTCGAAGCCCTTGGTCCAAGGGACTTTCTCCGAGCTTCCCGCGCCCAGCCATCCACTCCTCGTCGTGCAAGACAAAGGGAAAAAAATCCCTTGTTTTTGCTACAGTAACCTGCCAATTAAAAATTACATTTTCTGCCATTGTCACTTTTTAATCATATTTTATTGATTCTGCATTGCGGAAATTATCCTCTAGTTTCTCAGAATTGCTATTTCAGCATTGTTTCTTGCTTAAACCTTAATCTGAAGGCAATTTTGGCTTGATTCTTGTCCAAACTGACTACGAACAAATGTTTTTAACTGGTGCAAATTTTAATACGCCATTGCCTCCCTGTGGATACGACCCGCTCCTCTACGAGTGGTTATTTCTTTTTAAATATTGATTAGTCGATTTTTCCACCACATTAAACTGCAAATGACTTTAAAGCGAACAATCGACCAATCACATATGAGTTTGGGTCTTGGGGAGGGTTAGGAAAGATTGGAGGGGCTTGATTAGCCAAGAATTATTGATGTGCAGAAGAAGAAGAGGAAGGACCCTGCTCAACCACCTGAGCATGTGCATGTGGGTCTTTCTGATTTCCGTACCCATGGGTTTGGTTGCCTGGAGTCAGGATATTTCACAGGTTGGGATGGTAGAGATCTGGGTTGATGAGAGTTAGCTATTGATAAACGCTAGTTTATCATCATTCTTATGCATTAAAACAAACCTAGCTCTTAGGATTTTACTCCGCAAATGGCTTTTTGGGGCTACATTTAGGCATTAACTAGGTTAGGCATGCATTGCATTTTCTTTTGTTGTTTTAATGTGTTTTTGTGAGTGTTTGGGATGAGCAGATATATAGATCCCTAAAACCCTAGCACTCAAGAAGGCAAATGGTGAAGGAGGAGCTTAGACTAACTGGAACTCAGCTTGATCTAGCTCACCACAGCTGGAATCTAGCTCACTTGGACTAGGGTTAGCTCATCCTAGCTCCATTCAACTAATCTCAGCTAAATGGCAGCTCAAGAAAACTCATCTTAGCTCAGCCTAGCTCAAGTTAGCTCAGATCCAGCTCAACCTAGTTGAGTCTAACTCATCGCAGCTCCCACTAGTCCACAGGGAGCTCTAGCTAGCTCAGCTGAGTTGACTGGAGTTCACCCCAGCTCAGATCCAGCTACATCCAGCTCCACTCAACTCCAGCCAGCTGAAGAAGAATTCATCCCAGCTCAGGAAGCTCAAGTCCAGCTCCCGGGGAGTTAGCTTAGCTCAAGCTAATTGAGCTAAGCTACCTTAGCTGCCTCAATCAGCTCAATCTTCCCAGGGAGCACCAGACCCAGCTCACCTCAGCTCCATTCAACAGAAGCCAGCTCGCTTTAGCTTGGCTTAGTAGCTAGCAAAGAACTAACAAGCTAAGCCAGCTAGAGTAGCCCCATGTTTACCTCTTTAGCAGCTGCTAGCTCCACTTCAGCTCCAGATTCTTCAGATCTAACTCCTCCCTCCAAACCCTAGCTCCAACACCTCCTCCTCTACTCCACCATTAGCTAAGCTAGCTTATCTTATCTTAACTTAGCTTAGCTTAGCTATGCTCCAGCTTCCTCGGCTTGTACCACCCAAAAACCCTACCTAGCAACTCCACCAACTAGCCCCACCTAAGCTCCACATAAGCTAACCCTATTTGGTGCCAACCTAGCCTACCCACCACCTCCAAAAGACACCAAAAAAGTGGCACCAAAACCACCCTAACTACCCCCTTGTTGGCACCACTTTTCCCTCCAAAAATCCCCTTCATCTCCACCACACATCTCCCCTTAAACCCATCTCCACCACCCACATAATCCCACCTTCTAGAAGCCTCAAAGTTGGTGCCAACCCATGGCACCTCTCCATGGTTGGCGCCACTTTTAGGTGCCCCTTGACCAACCCTAACTACCTCCCTTACACCCCTTAGGTGGCGCCAACCATCCTTAACCCTAGGATCAACTAACCACCTCTATCTTCCCATCTTAGCCCTCCATTTCAAGAGTCACCTTAACCCCCCATCCTACCCTATAAAAAGACCACTACCCGCCACCATTCAAACCGTCCTTGGCTAGCAAATTCACTCTCGTACTCTACCTAGTGCCCACGCCCAAGAGAGAAGAAGAAGAAGAAGATTAAGGGGATATTCTGTCCCTTTGGTGCCTTCCCCTCTTCCCTTCTATCTTGAGCCCACGCCAGCCAAAGGAGGAGCCAAGCAAGGAAGATCTTTGGAGGAGATCTTGAAGGTGGTCCACACCGCCTTGGAGGAGAATTTAAGGGTGGTGCATGCCCACCCTTGGAGGAGAGCATTGAAGGTGTTAGCATCCACCTTGTAGGAGCTCTCAGGGAAGTAGAAGAAGGAGGCCCTCTTTTCAAGCCAAGGAGCAGCTAGGCTTGGAGCAAGAAGACTCCCTTCTTCACCAAATTTTGCAAGAGGATTTGTGTTTTTTTTATTATTGCTTTTAGATTTTTTCATCTTTAGTAGAAGCATTCCTCTATATGTCTTTGAAAAAAACACAAATTCTAGTTAATCAAATTGGTTTTTTTTTAATTTCCTGTTGTAATTGTTACTTTTGTTCTAGCACTTATTCTACTTCCACTCCCTAATTACTCTAGGCCTCCACTTTCCTAGAGTGAGCTTAGGTAGTGGACATTTTAATCTCCTAAGTTTTAGCTTAGCATTTTAGGTGTTAGCACTTTTTCGTCACAATTCGACTTTGCCTATATTATTTCAAAACACAAAAAAAATATTTATTTAAAATATCGAAAAGAAAGTTGAGATTTATTTTTAGCAAGAGAATTGAATTGCAATTTTTGCCTCCTTGGATGACCCTAGATACTCCCCTATCTAGGATACAAATTTAAAAGGGCATGTGAATTTGCATGTTACAACGACATTAAAAACCCACCTTTACAAATCACATGACTTTTCATATCAGCTATGAGCCCAATTTGTAAGTTGTCCAGCGAGGTTTCCATTTGCTGCATGAGCTGGAGCATGGATCCTTGCATCTCTACCATTTGTCGGTTCAAATTAGCCTACCCTATGGGTTGACGGGCATTCCAACTTGGCTGATTGACCTGATTTGGGGGCAACTGAGTATACACATGACCCTGACCCATTGGTCGTTGCGGAGCATAGTTGCTGGGTCGAAATTGGATTTGTTGCCCTAGGTTTTTCCAGGAGAACTTAGGGTGGTTTCTCCAACCTGGATTATAAGCATTAGAGTAGGGGTTAGATCTAACGTTCTCCTGTACAGCACAGACATCCTCAAAAGGTGAGGATGGAGAGAAAGAAAGGGAAGGATCATAAAAACTGGGATCAAAGGCCCCAGTTTGGAACCCATGGGGTTCCGAATAATGCTGACTCACAGGTTGAGCCACATTGAGTTGATACATGAACTCCCATCCAGGAAGAGCTTGCGACGAATGGAATCCCAAATTCTGGGATTGAGTGGATCGAGAGTTGTTCATTGAATTTCTAGCCATCCACTCTTCCATTCTCTTAGCAACCAAGTCCACCTTATCAAGTTTATTACTAATCAATTCCATATCAAATGAATGGGAGTCATGGAATTCATTAACATTTGATCTGGGCTGCTAGGACCGGTTAAAAGTATCCATGGAGGCATGATTGATTGAATTCTCTCTCATTTCCTCAAATAAATCGTGTGCACTATCTGTGTCTTTGTTGAGGAAATTGCCTCCACAAGAAGCATCCACGTGATTTCTGAGTTGCTCAGTCAACTCGTGGTAGAAGATCTGCAGGAGTTGCCATTTTGGCACCTCGTGGTGTGGACACCTCCGCAATAGGTCCTGGAGTTGCTCTCAGGCCACATGAAACTACTCCCCCGACCACTGGGTAAAGGTAGTGATTGCCCATCTCGAAGCATTGGTACATCCAACAGGGAAGAATTTCTTCAGAAAGGCCAATTTCAACTCATTCCAAGTTGCAATTGGTCTTCCTATAGTCCTGTACCAATGAGCGGCTTTATCCCTAAGAGAGTGGGGGAAGAGCCTCATGATCTTTGCTCCTCATTAATGTTTCGTGCCTTGGTGGTTTGGACCAAAGTGGTCAAGTCCTCCAAGTGCTGAAACGGGGCTTCAGAGCCAAGCCCATGGTAATGTTTGATCAGGCTTAACACCTAGGGCTTGATTTCTACGTCTTCGACTGGAATTTGCACACCGGTACGTTCCCCGTAATTTGAAGGATCATAAAAATCCTTCAAGGGCTGAGTGCCCTGCATTCTTTGGAACCATTCCTGCATTCTCTACATATATTCCAGCTGCCTTTGGAATTCCTCGTGTGGATCCCGAGGCAGAGGAGGCTATTGATCGGCCATGGGATCAATTTGACCAAAATCCAATTTACGCCTCCTAGAATACTCTAGTGGTCCTTCCAATCGGGGATTTAGTGATCGTCTTCCCAGCATAAACTAGGAAAAGGTCAGAAGGACTGGGGATAAGGACCCTGCAGCTCAACAAAACAAGCCTGTCGTTAAGTGGGGTAGCCTAAGGATCTACAGACTCCAAAAACACACCTTAAGATTATAAATGATTTACTCTACTTATGTCTGCTCAATCCAACCAGTTAGAAGGAGGGACTGGGGAGAAGGTTCTTCCTGTTGTTTCCCTACTAAGAGGGGTTGACGTAATAAATTGCTGAATAGAATATAAACAATCTCACAAAAAAAAATTCAATCACACAATGTACACAATTATTTTTAGGTGGAAACCCAAACTGGGTGAAAACCACCACCTAACCCTCTCGAGTTAGTATTTTTCGATCAACCAAGTTGATCAAATCCACTAAACGAATCACTTAAACGAGGGTGATTCAACCTCAATTACAACCATGCTACTTTATACGAGGGTAGCGTACCTCAAACCCCTTCTCTTCACGAGAAGGATTTTGTCTCACGATGGAGGTGGGAATTCGCAAAGTGAATACCCAACCAAAGTAACAAAGATAAATAACAACAATCCTATAGAGCCAACAAAGATTTAAACCTAGCTTCTATAGGAATTAGGAAACTCCCCTTTGATGGAAGTGCATCGAATCAAGGACGCGGGTACGTGAGCCACACAACGGTGCAACGTCGCTCTCGTGAACTACAGCGGGAGAGCGGGTGCGCAAAGGCTTGATGCTCTCTATATGAAAAACTTGAGCTTGGAGAGCAAGAGCTTCTCTTGGACACAAAAGAGTGAAAATGCTTGTTCTTGGTGTGTCTAGGTGTATGTATGTGTGCAAGAGATTCTTCTCAATTTATAGAGGCCTTAAGAAGGCTTTGGAAGGCTTTGGAGAGCTTCCATAGCCGTTGGGTGTAAAGCCCAAGAGAATCAGGCCGAAATCAGGATCAATCATTATACTAACAGGGTTATCAGACGTCTGATCCTGGCATCAGACGTCTGGAAAACTAGTTTAAGACGTCTGGGAACAAAGTCAGACGTCTGATTTTAGGTGGGTTTCCTTCCTGACTTGACTCAGATCTAAACAGGGTTCTAGTGCAAGTCCATCTGACGACATACAGGACGTCTGGCACTATGTCTGGATGTTTGGAAACGTACTTTTTCTGCGGGAATGGATTTCCAAGAGATTGCAACGGCTAGAAAATCTCTAAGAAGAGATTTTCGGGGCAGCCGAGGCAAAACGGTCAAGTATCAGACATTTGGAAATGCTTACGGACGTCTGATAAGGCTCTAACGGTCATATCCTTCAGTGTTTGTTAAGCCAGACAACGGTCCACTAATTGGACGTCTGGCAAAATCATCAGACGTCTTCTAAGATGTCTAGATTAAGGTCTGGACGTCTGATTTCATCAGACAGAACTAAATAAGTCCAACCTAAATGTTATCGGACGTCTGAGTCAACAATCAAATGTCTTAAAACTCATTATCAAACATCTGATTTTCAGATTAGACGTCTAAAAAGGCTGTTTGAACCCTATATTGGTTTTCTAAGTTCTCTACAGAAAACCTAAGTATCCTAGGGTTGTGCAGGTGTTCCAAGGACTACTGTTAGTGTACTTTGAGGCTCTTTAACATGATGTTCTAAGGAACAAAAAGGGCAAGGAAATAAAGATGAAAGTACATGAAAGAAATAAACAAAATTTTATCATATTCTTCTTGTCCTTCCATCTTCAATCTATCACTCCTCGTGAATCTCCTCTGTTCTCCATCAAGCTCCTCCAATCCATCCTGGATGCGAGCTCGAACTCCGTCTAATCACGTATCCTTTTGCAATTTTCCTGAAATCTAAGACTCCAAGTACAAATGTAAAATGACACGTGTTTTGTTATCATCAAAACAAACGATCACGGTGCTCTAGCACCAGCAATCTCCCCTTTTTTGATGATGACAAAACCATAAATAATAACTCAAAAAATTCTCCCCTTTTTGATAATAATTGATTTTAAATTACCTATAACTCCCCCTTAAAACATGCTCTTCTATGAATTTCTTTTAACAAGAGTAATGTCCTCCCCCTTTTTATAACAACATGATAGCTATTATTTTTCTCACCCTTACTATAGGAAATTTAGCTAACTTACATCTCTCCCTTAATAATTGACAATTAGCTCATAATTTTTAACTCCCCCTATCTAAATGCTAATGATAAACAATGATAGGGTCAAGAATTTTTACCTCACCTACCATGGCCAATAAAATGGCCCAAATGGTGGTGGATGCCACATCGGATGGGGCTCCCATCCGTAGCTTGGAGACCCGAGCATCGACACCGTTCTCCAGTCTGGTGGTTGATGTGCGACAGGTCCATCATTTGTTCGCCATCTCATCGGTCTTCTTGTTCTCCTCGGTCTACTCCTTGGTTCTCCCAACTCGAGTTGACCAGTCTTGAGCATGTAGGTCCAGTCCTTTGTGTTGTAGTTATTCCTAAAACCTACAAAACAAGATTCCAATTCTTTCTTCGGTATCCAAGTGAGCTTGGATCCAGATTTATTAGCAGGTCTCCTTGACGGAGATCCTTTTTCAACCTTAGGGCTATAAAAATTATCTACATTGTTGATTAATTTGTTGGAGTTTTCCCTAAGACATGCAATTTCTTTTTCTATAATATGCATCATAGTCTTTAAATCAGATATTTCTAACTTTAAACTATCATTTTCTTCAATCAATTTAGTATTTTCATTGATTAAATTTTTATTTTCTAATAACAGGTTATTATCCTTAGGACTAGTTTTTATGTCCTTGAGTTATTTTTCTAATCTATCATTTTTATTTTTAAGAAAACTAAGGTTTTTCTTAATGTTTTTATTTTCTATCTTAGGTGCTTTACTAACTTCAAAAAGCTCATTAAATGCATTTTACAAATCGGAATTTACCTCGTTGTCTGAATTGCTTTTGCTTTCGCTGTCGCTATCACTTCCTCTGGCCATGAAACCGAAGCAGGCGGTTTCTTTTTCAATAGACTTTTCTTCTTCCTTGTAACGAAAGCGTGCCCCAGACGTCATTTAAGACGTCTGGGAGGAGGTCCAAACGTCTGAACAGACGTCTGGGATCGTTTCCAGAAGTCTGGAAAATAGTTATTTTCGCACGGGAGAGTCGTCTGCGCGCCTGTGCGCGCAGACCCGCGATTCCTCTCTCTCTCTCTTTTTCCTTCTCTCTCTCTGCGGCTGCAGGCGGCCTGCCACCTTCTCTCTCCTCCTCGCGCGGCCTTAAAAGGGCCACACCTCCCCTCCCGTCTCCACCGTCTCCTCCTTCTTCTCCTTCCAGTGCGCGAGAGCGAGCGGACGCGAAGGCAGCAGCGACGGCCGCAGTGAGCGCGGAGGTGCGGAGTGCGAGGGCGGAGCTCTGCCGTGAGGGCGAGCTCGCCGGAGCGGCTTGGCCGGCCGGCGGAGGGCGCAGGGGGTGCGGAGCGACGCGGAGAGGGACCTGCTGCGGTCTGAGCAGCAGGAGCGTGAGGTGCAACGTGGGTGGCGTCGCGAGCAGAGTCCGGGTCGCGCCCTGATTCTGGAAAAATTTCCAGAATCAGACGTCTGGGTTGACAGCCAGACGGCGAGATAGACGTCTTGAAGCTCATACAGACGTCTGAAAGGTGATTTTACCGCCTCCTCCTTCCTTCCTGTCGACTGACCGTACTGAAGGAGGGAGTTGGCTGTGCACAGGTTCGCTGATTCGCCATCCATTGCGAATCAGACGTCTGGAAGTTGTACCAGACGGCTGGAGTGACCTACAGACGTCCGTAGTGACCATCGGACGTCTGGGAGCTCGGCAGACGTCCCCGCAGACTTCTGGACGTCTGGGAAACCACGCTGAACAGGTAATTCTCTGATCCACTTTTTAAGACGTCTGGAAGGAGTTCCAGACGTCTGATTTTGCACAGTATCGTCTTTTTCGACCCATTTAGGGCCCGTTCGGGCTCCGTTTTCCGCGATTCGAGTTGCGTTCTTTTCAAAATTAATTCCTCTACCTGTCTACAGTAGCTATACACTGTTTTGAGACACTCCTTGTGTTTGATCCTTGTGATAGGACCTCGTTCGGTTGCAGTCTTGAGAGTCGCGGAGGCACGCGGGATTCCCGATCACGCCCCCATTACTCCCGTTGTACCTGGTAGAGTGGCTTTAAGTATTAATAAAATTTGTTAAAGTATGAAACCATAACTAGAACCTAGGACATTGCATGAATCCTAGGAATGAGAAATATATGGAATGATAGTTCCTAGGTGTTGCATGAATCCTAAGGCCGGAAAACTAGATTGTATGACAGACCCTAGGATATGGCATGAATCCTAGGATGGAAAAACTAGTGGAATATATAATAATGCAGTCTTGGAAAAATGGAAAGGAATATATGAAGCTGCCTGTAAATTGAATTCACAGCTGCCTGTTATGAATAAAGAAACATGATTGGGATCATGGTTGGTAAGAACGTGAAACTGGAAAGTAAGACATAAGATGTTCTGGAACCCTACGGGGAAGTAGGAGTAGAACTCCTGGAAAGCGAATGGAATAGAATTGGGGAAGTGAGCTGGCCCTTGAGTACGGAGTACCAAGGAGAGCGACTGTCCCCCTGTTTAGTGCAGAGCTGAGCTAGCCACCCCAGGGACCCGGGGGTTAGGACTGGCCACTCTGTACCGACTTGTTGGCCCTCGTGTACGTAGTACCGAGGAGAGCTAGTAGTGTTAGGAGAGTACTAGCTACCCCACGGGCCCCGGGGTTCTGCTAGCCTCCTTCACCGACTTGTTAGGCCCACCAGGGCAAACCAGGGTAGTCAGGCGAGGGTGCGCGGACTGTGGAGGGGCAAGGCCCCGGTTTGGTTACTGTGGAGGGGTTGGACCCCTGTTACTGAGAGGGCTCTGCCCTGGTTCCGTGCTGTGCTTTGGGCGCACCCATTAACGGAAACGACTGACCGCGTGCCAGTGCGGGCTAGCTACCTGTGCGTTTATCGCGCGTGCCGTAGTCACCGTTACGTCTGTCAGTGACCTTGGGGTGGTTGACTGAGGGTAGGATCACCACGGGGGACTCTCCCGACCAGGAGAGCACCACGTGCTACTTCTACTTTTGGAAAAGACTGCAATCAAGATCGTTCCCACGAGGACATTCGAGATCAAGTAAAGGATCTGAGAAACAAATGAAATAGTGAGAAAAATTGAAAGATGTGAATAAAGGAAGTAATAGAACATAACAGCTACTGTACACTCTACTGTTGCCTTTAGTTAGTTTGCCACTCTACTCAGCGTTTTGCTGACGTGTTACACTCGTTACCTTTTTCAGGACCAGGTGTTGAGCAGCCAGGGTCGGCGGCTGCAGAGGACGCTGGGCCGAGTAGGGTCCAGTAGAGTTACCACAGCCTTTTGTACCTCTTTTGTTTCTGTCCTAGTGAGTAGTTTTTGTTTCCGCTGTACCTTCTTTACCTGCAGTTCTTGTTATATGATAAATGTTGTTTTACTGTTGTGGTGGTACCTACTGTAGTAGTTTCTTTCCTTACTGCTGTACTTTCTTACTGTTAGTTATATTCATGCTGAATGTGGTTTATTTTACTGTCTTTTGGTTACTTCCTCGTTGGACGACTAGGTCTTGGGATTAGTCGAGTTGGTCCGGTTCTCGTGTCTCGTAGGGACTCGGGAATCGGGTCGTTAGTTTTTCCATCCTAGGATTCATGCCATATCCTAGGGTCTATCATACAATCTAGTTTTCCGGCCCTAGGATTCATGCAACACCTAGGAACTATCATTCCATATATTTCTCATTCCTAGGATTCATGCAATGTCCTAGGTTCTAGTTATGGTTTCATACTTTAACAAATTTTATTAATACTTAAAGCCACTCTACCAGGTACAACGGGAGTAATGGGGGCGTGATCGGGAATCCCGCGTGCCTCCGCGACTCTCAAGACTGCAACCGAACGAGGTCCTATCACAAGGATCAAACACAAGGAGTGTCTCAAAACAGTGTATAGCTACTGTAGACGGGTAGAGGAATTAATTCTGAAAAGAACGTAACTCGAATCACGGAAAACGGAGCCCGAACGAGCCCTAAACGGGTCGAAAAAGACGATACTGTGCAAAATCAGACGTCTGGAACTCCTTCCAGACGTCTTAAAAAGTGGATCAGAGAGTTACCTGTTCAGCGTGGTTTCCCAGACGTCCAGAAGTCTGCGGGGACGTCTGCCTAGCTCCCAGACGTCCGATGGTCACTACGGACGTCTGTAGGTCACTCCAGCCGTCTGGTACAACTTCCAGACGTCTGATTCGCAATGGATGGCGAATCAGCGAACCTGCGCACAGCCAACTCCCTCCCTCAGTACGGTCAGTCGACAGGAAGGAAGGAGAAGGCGGTAAACTCACCTTTCAGACGTCTGTATGAGCTTCAAGACGTCTATCTCGCCGTCTGGCTGTCAACCCAGACGTCTGATTCTGGAAATTTTTCCAGAATCAGTGCGCGACCCGGACTCTGCTCGCGACGCCGCCCGCGTCGCACCTCGCGCTCCTGCTGAGCAGACCGCAGCAGGTCCCTCTCCGCGTCGCTCCGGGCCCCCTGCGCCCTCCGTCGGCCGGCCAAGCCGCTCCGGCGAGCTCGCCCTCACGGCAGAGCTCCGCCCTCGCACGCCGCACCTCCGCACTCACTGCGGCCGTCGCTGCCGCCCTCGCGTCCGCTCGCTCTCGCGCACAGGAAGGAGAAGGAGGAGACGGTGGAGACGGGAGGGGAGGCGTGGCCCTTTTAAGGCCGCACGAGGAGGAGAGAGAAGGTGGCAGGCCGCCTGCAGCCGCAGAGAGAGAGGGAAAAAGAGAGAGAGAGAGGAATCGCGGGTCTGCGCGCACAGGTGCGCAGACGACTCTCCCGAGCGAAAATAACTATTTTCCAGACGTCTGGAAACGATCCCAGACGTCTGTTCAGACGTCTGGACCTCCTCCCAGACGTCTTAAAAGACGTCTGGGGCACGCTTTCGTTACAATATAACAAACTCAAAGGAAGTTTCGTCCTCGAAACTTACGCCAACTAGGGTGTGGGAAAAAGATGTCCAGATAACCATAACAAACTCAAAGAGGACCGAAGCTGGTCCGAAAAGACGTACCCGCGAAAAGCTCCGGGTACCGCTCCTGCATTGCCGCCTCAGGCTCCCAGGTAGCCTCCTCGTACCGCTGGCTCCTCCACAAAACCTTTATCAGGGGTACTTGCTTTCGTCTCAACCTGCGGACGGCTCGGTCTAGGATCTGCACTGGCCGCTCGGTGTAGGTCAGGTCGTCACTCACCTCGACGCTCTCGTGACTCAGTACGTGACTGGAATCGGCTACGTACTTCCTGAGGTTGGACACGTGGAACACGTCGTGCACACTAGAAAGCTGCGGGGGAAGGGCAAGTCTGTAAGCAACGGGTCCAACCCGCTCCAGGACCTCAAAGGGCCCCACGAACCTCGGCGCGAGCTTCCCTCTAACCCCAAACCGCTGTAAGCCCTTCATGGGCGAAACACGAAGGAAGACATGGTCCCCAACCTCGAACTGCACCTCTCTGCGTCTGCGATCCGCGTAGCTCTTCTGTCTGCTCCTGACAGTGCGGAGTCGTCTGTGGATCTGCTCAACTACCTCCTGACTCTGCCGGATCAACCTGGGGCCAACCTCCCACTTGGTCCCCACCTCAACCCAACTCAAGGGTGCCGTGCATTTCCGTCCGTACAGAGCCTCGTAGGGAGCCATGCCGATGCTCGAGTGATAACTGTTGTTGTATGCAAACTCTACCAGGGGCAGGTGCTCCTCCCAAGAGCCCCTCCAGTCCAGTACACAGGCACGCAAAAGGTCCTCAAGTGTCTGTATCGTGCGTTCCGACTGTCCGTCCGTCTGGGGGTGGTAAGCCATGCTAAACCTCAACCTCGTCCCCAAAGCCTACTGAAACTCAGCCCAAAACTGGGACGTAAAGCGGGTATCCTGGTCGGATACGATCTCCCGCGGAACTCCGTGTAGTCGCACCACATCACAGATATACCTCTCTGCCAACTGTGCTGGTCCCAAAGTGACTCGGATCGGCAAGAATCGTGCCGTCTTCGTCAATCTATCCACTATTACCCAGACTGCGTCGTGTCCTCGCTGGGTAACAGGTAAGCCCACCACCAAGTCCATGGTGATGCTCTCCCACTTCCACTCTGGCACTGGAAGCGGCTGAAGCGGCCCTGCAGGCCTCTGATGCTCGGCTTTCACCTGCTGGCACACTAAGCACTGCTGCACGAACTCACCCACATCCCGCTTCATCCCTCTCCACCAGAACTCGCGTCTCAAGTCATGGTACATTTTCGTGTTTCCGGGATGTATGGTGAATCTGGAACCGTGTGCCTCAGTCAGGAGCTCTCTCAACAGCTCCTCGTCTCTGGGAATGCACAACCGTCCCCTCAAGCGTAGCACCTGGTCTATGAAAGAGAAGTCCCCTGGGTCCCCTGATAGTACTATGTCGCGCAAAGACTGCAAGTACGGATCGGCCATCTGTCCCGTGATGATGCGGTCTATCAACTCTGGCCTGGTTTGCCGTGTCACCGTCACTGCCCCACAGTACCCTCGTAACTCTAGAGGTCGCCAACTGCCCACCTCCTCCAAAAGGCTCCAACTCTGTAACTGCAGACTGGCCAAGCGTGCGGACGCCTTACGGCTCAAGGCGTCAGCCACCACATTGGCCTTTCCCGGGTGGTAGGAGATGCTGCAGTCGTAGTCCTTCAGGAGCTCCAACCAACGTCTCTGTCTCATGTTGAGCTCCTTCTGGTCAAAAAGATATCTGAGGCTCTTGTGATCTGTAAAAATCTCGAAGGTCTCACCGTACAAGTAGTGCCTCCATTTCTTCAGCGCGAAGACAACAGCTGCCAACTCTAGATCATGGGTAGGGTAGGTATGCTCATGGGGCTTCAGTTGCCGTGAAGCGTAAGCGGCCACGTGACCCCTCTTCATGAGCACACCTCCTAACCCCTGCAAGGAAGCGTCCGTGTACACAACGAACCCGCCACTACTGTCAGGGATGGTGAGCACGGGAGCCGAGGTCAACCTCTCCTTCAGCTCCAGAAAACATGCCTCACAGGCGTCTGTCCAAGCGAAAGGCACATCCTTCCGGGTCAACTGTGTCATAGGACGCGCAATCTGTGAAAATCCTCTGATGAACCGTCTGTAGTAACCTGCCTACCCAGGAAACTGCGAATCTCAGTGACTGAACGCGGTCTCTCCCACCTGAGCACTGCCTCGACCTTGGCGGGGTCCACTGCCAGGCCGTCTCCAGAGATCACATGACCCAAAAAGGTCACCTCCCTCAACCAGAACTCGCACTTGCTGTATTTGGCGTACAGCCTGCGTCGTCTCAGAGTGTTCAGAACCATCCGCAAGTGCTGTCCGTGCTGCGTCCGATCTCTAGAATAGATGAGTACATCATCTATGAAAACCACCACAAACTGGTCCAAGTACGGTCTAAACACCCGGTTCATCAGGTCCATGAAAGCAGCGGGGGCATTGGTCAGCCCAAACGGCATGACCAAAAACTCGTAGTGTCCGTACCGGGTGCGGAAAGCTGTCTTGGAGACGTCGGTCTCCCTGATCCTCAACTGGTGGTATCCAGACCTCAAGTCGATCTTGGAAAACACCGTGGCACCCCGCAACTGGTCAAACAAATCGTCGATCCTCGGCAGCGGATATCTGTTCTTGATGGTGACCCTATTCAGCTGTCGGTAGTCCACACAAAGGCGTAGGGTCCCATCCTTCTTCTTCACAAACAGTACCGGGGCTCCCCAGGGAGACGCACTGGGCCTCACGAAACCTTTCTCCAAAAGGTCCTGCAACTGGGACTTGAGCTCTCGCAGCTCAAGCGGTGCCATTCTGTATGGCGCGGTGGAGATGGGGCTGGTCCCTGGTACTAGTGAGATCTCAAACTCGATCTCACGCTCGGGCGGTAGTCCTGGTAACTCGTCTGGAAACACGTCGGGGTACTCTCTGACCACCGGGATGCTCTGGAAGTCTGCCACGGGACTGTGCTCTGCCACCACACAAGCTAGGAAGCCCTCACACCCCTGGCTCAAAAGTCTCGCCGCCCGAAGTGCCGAAATGCACCTGAAACCTCCGTCCACTGGCTGCCCGTGAAACTCGAAAGAAGGCAACTCCGGAATGGAGAAGACAATCTTCCTCTCAAAACAGTCTACCAAGGCGCGGTAAGCGGATAGCCAATCCATCCCCAGAATCACTCCAAAGTCCTCCATCTGTATCATAATCAGGTCAGCTGGCAGGCTATGTCCCCCGATGCTGACCTCGCAACCCGTGTACACCTCCTCAGCTACAAAAAGCTGACCACTCGGACCTCTGATTACGAACAGATTCTCTAACAGTGTATAATCCTGGTCCAAACTAACTGCGAAACTGGCTGCGACAAATGAGTGCGTAGCGCCGGAATCGAAAAGCATGAAAACGAGTCTGCCAAAAACTGAAACCATACCTGCTACCACGGATCCCGATGCTCTGGCGTCCCTGTGTGTTAGGGCGTTGATACGCCCCTCAGCCCTAGGTGCGGACGAAGCAGCCACACTCTGCGTCGGACGGGTAGGTGCTGGCCGGTACCCTCCTCGCGACTACTGTCCTCCTCCTCGCGCCTGGGAACCGTGGCCTCCTGCGCGCCCTCCAGTGCTCTGCGCGGGAAGTATCTGCTGACCTCCTGCCCTAGACGGGCAGTCCCTCCTGACGTGGCCCGGCTGGCCACACTGGTAGCAGAGGGGAACCCGACTCCCGCCCTCAGTGAGTCCCTGCTGTCGGCTAGGCGGGGGTCCGGTGCTGGCGACTGGCCCCTGTCGAGGGCCCCCAAAGGCCACTGATGGCCCTGCACAGCGTGACGGCTCTCCTGCGGACGTCACGTGTCTCCATTCTCGCCGGCCCTGTGAGAAGTCTGGCTGAAAGGGCCTCTTCCGCCCGCCGTTGGTCTCTCGCGCGGACGGGTTGGTCTCCTCGTAAGTCATAGCTGCCTCTACCACCCTCGAAAACGTCGGCAGCTTCAGGGGTTTGACATACCCCCGGATCGCAGGCCGGAGCCCCTCGGTGAACCTCCAAAGACGCTCCTCCTCAGTGGCTACTGCTGTCGCTGCAAAGCGGGACAGCTCCAAGAAACGCGTGCGGTACGCGCTCACGGTCATCGTCCCTTGGCGGAGAGTGTGGAACTCCCGCCTCCTCTGGTCCTGCCACATCTGGGGAAAGTACTGCTCGCAGAAGAGGGTGACAAACTGGTCCCACGTCGGCTTGTCCCTCTCCTGTCCCCGGACCGCCCTCCACCACCGGTGTGTCGCACTCTCCAGCTGGTACGTGGCAAAGGCCACGCGGCACTCCACCGGGGGGCGAAGGGTGTCGAAGATCTTCTCCAGCTGCTCAAGCCAGTTCTCTGCCTCGGCCGGGTCCTCATCACCCTTGAAGGAGGGGGGCTTCAGCTTCCGGAACTGTCCGAAAAGCTCGAAGTGGCGCTGTAGGGGAGGTGCTGGTGCACCTCCAGGAGAAGGTGCCTCGTGTACAGAAGTGTCGGAGGAAGGTGGGGGCAGCAGGGGCCCATCCCCTCCCTTGTGTCCATCGCCATGTCCGTCGCGTGGTCCCACAGAGGACTCCCCCTCTGCAACCCCAGGAGGAGGTGCTCGGGGTGGTGGGTGGAGCTCCTCTCGTACAATATCTCGAATCAGTCTGACGAGGTCCTGGGCCTGGATGCCAGGGAGTGGTGGCTGGTCCACCGAGACGTCAACGACAGCACGTCCACCTCGCCGACCTCGTCCTCGGCCGCGCCCGCGGCCAGTCTCGCGACGAGGCATCTCCTGCAAGGAGACGCGAAGCAAAATGGAAACGTCAAAATAGACAGTACCTAACAAAACTTCTAAGAGCTCATGTCAAGAGATATGTTGTGGTGGCTACTCCAGCTATAAACATGTGAATTGGTTATTTTCCAGTCAGTTGATTCACTTCTCGGGACGACTTTGCTCTGATACCATCTTGTAACGACCCGGTTCCCGAGTCCCTACGAGACACGAGAACCGGATCGACTCGACTAATCCCAAGACCTAGTCGTCCAACGAGGAAGTAACCAAAAGACAGTAAAATAAACCACATTCAGCATGAATATAACTAACAGTAAGAAAGTACAGCAGTAAGGAAAGAAACTACTACAGTAGGTACCACCACAACAGTAAAACAACATTTATCATATAACAAGAACTGCAGGTAAAGAAGGTACAGCGGAAACAAAAACTACTCACTAGAACAGAAACAAAAGAGGTACAAAAGGCTGTGGTAACTCTACTGGACCCTACTCGGCCCAGCGTCCTCTGCAGCCGCCGACCCTGGCTGCTCAACACCTGGTCCTGAAAAAGGTAACGAGTGTAACACGTCAGCAAAATGCTGAGTAGAGTGGCTTTAAGTATTAATAAAATTTGTTAAAGTATGAAACCATAACTGGAACCTAGGACATTGCATGAATCCTAGGAATGAGAAATATATGGAATGATAGTTCCTAGGTGTTGCATGAATCCTAGGGCCGGAAAACTAGATTGTATGATAGACCCTAGGATATGGCATGAATCCTAGGATGGAAAAACTAGTGGAATATATAATAATGCAGTCTTGGAAAAATGGAAAGGAATATATGAAGCTGCCTGTAAATTGAATTCACAGCTGCCTGTTATGAATAAAGAAACATGATTGGGATCATGGTTGGTAAGAACGTGAAACTGGAAAGTAAGACATAAGATGTTCTGGAACCCTACGGGGAAGTAGGAGTAGAACTCCTGGAAAGCGAATGGAATAGAATTGGGGAAGTGAGCTGGCCCTTGAGTACGGAGTACCAAGGAGAGCGACTGTCCCCCTGTTTAGTGCAGAGCTGAGCTAGCCACCCCAGGGACCCGGGGGTTAGGACTGGCCACTCTGTATCGACTTGTTGGCCCTCGTGTACGTAGTACCGAGGAGAGCTAGTAGTGTTAGGAGAGTACTAGCTACCCTATGGGCCCCGGGGTTCTGCTAGCCTCCTTCACCGACTTGTTAGGCCCACCAGGGCAAACCAGGGTAGTCAGGCGAGGGTGCGCGGACTGTGGAGGGGCAAGGCCCTGGTTTGGTTACTGTGGAGGGTTGGACCCCTGTTACTGAGAGGGCTCTGCCCTGGTTCCGTGCTGTGCTTTGGGCGCACCCGTTAACGGAAATGACTGATCGCGTGCCAGTGCGGGCTAGCTACCTGTGCGTTTATCGCGCGTGCCGTAGTCACCGTTACGTCTGTCAGTGACCTTGGGGTGGTTGACTGAGGGTAGGATCACCACAGGGGACTCTCCCGACCAGGAGAGCACCACGTGCTACTTCTACTTTTGGAAAAGACTGCAATCAAGATCGTTCCCACGAGGACATTCGAGATCAAGTAAAGGATCTGAGAAACAAATGAAATAGTGAGAAAAATTGAAAGATGTGAATAAAGGAAGTAATAGAACATAACAGCTACTGTACACTCTACTGTTGCCCTTAGTTAGTTTGCCACTCTACTCAGCGTTTTGCTGACGTGTTACACTCGTTACCTTTTTCAGGACCAGGTGTTGAGCAGCCAGGGTCGGCGGCTGCAGAGGACGCTGGGCCGAGTAGGGTCCAGTAGAGTTACCACAGCCTTTTGTACCTCTTTTGTTTCTGTTCTAGTGAGTAGTTTTTGTTTCCGCTGTACCTTCTTTACCTGCAGTTCTTGTTATATGATAAATGTTGTTTTACTGTTGTGGTGGTACCTACTGTAGTAGTTTCTTTCCTCACTGCTGTACTTTCTTACTGTTAGTTATATTCATGCTGAATGTGGTTTATTTTACTGTCTTTTGGTTACTTCCTCGTTGGACGACTAGGTCTTGGGATTAGTCGAGTCGGTCCGGTTCTCGTGTCTCGTAGGGACTCGGGAACCGGGTCGTTACATTCCTCTTCCTCCGAGCTCGAATCGTCCCAAGTGGCTTGGAACGCCTTATTCTTAGACTTCTCCTTTTCTTTCTTCTTCTCCTTTTTGAGAAGAGGGCATTCTGGTGGCAGATGCCCTTTCTCGTTGCAGTGGTAGCAATGTCTCGGGCTTTCCTTCTTATCCTTGTTCTCTTTCTTTGATTCCCTACAAAACTTGGAAAATTTTTAGGTAAAATTTTAAAGCCTTCGTCGTCGGAACTTACCTCGCTATCTGACATGGCTCTGAAGGCGAGAGTCTTCTTTGGTTTAGGCTCTGGTCTATCCTTCTTCTTCTGCTTCAACTTTGTCTCATAGGCCATTAGTTTGCCTAGGAGATCTTCCATGTTGAGCTCCTCCACTTCGTTTGCCTCCTCGATTGTGGTGACTTTCTGTTCCCACTCCGGTCCGAGGGAATGAAGAAGCTTCCCTTGAAGCTCCCCCTTGATGAAAGTCTTCCCTAAAGCTTTCAAATTATTTACAATGAGAGTGAACCTAGTGTTCATCTCACTTAAAGATTCGTTAGGTTTCGTAGAAAAATATTCAAATTCTTGAGAAAGTAAATTTACTTTAGAAGTTTTTACCTTAGAGGTACCTTCGTGAGTTACCTTAAGTGTGTGCCAAATCTTGTATGCGGTGGCGCATTGCGAGATTCTGTTGAACTCCTCCAGGCTGAGCATACAGTAAAGGGCGTTCATGGTCTTCGCGTTCAAAGAGAGCTCACGAATTTGTTGTTGTGAGTAGCTTCTCATGGGTTTCTCTGGGATCTCAAATGGCATCTTGCACCTAGCCTAAATCGTGAAGTCATTGGCTTGAAACCAAGTCTTCATCTGCAGCTCCCAGTAGGGGTAGTTGCTCCCGTCGAAGAACAGCGGACGGCTTGTGGACTGCCCCTCGGAGATCCGAATTGCGGAACTGCTCCCCTCCATGATCTTCTTGCCGGGTGTTACTTCGATTAGCAAGAACCTGCTCTGATACCAATTGTTGTTTCCCTACTAGGAGGGGGTGACGTAATAAATTGCGGAATAGAATATAAACAATCTCACAAAAAAAAATTCAATCACACAATGTACACAATTATTTTTAGGTGGAAACCCAAACTGGGTGAAAACCACTACCTAACCCTCTCGAGTTAGGATTTTCCGATCAACCAAGTTGATCAAATCCACTAAACGAATCACTTAAACGAGGGTGATTCAACCTCAATTACAACCACGCTACTTTATACGAGGGTAGCTTACCTCAAACCCCTTCTCTTCACGAGAAGGATTTTGTCTCACGAAGGAGACGGGAATTCGCAAAGTGAATACCCAACCAAAGTAACAAAGATAAATAACAACAATCCTATAGAGCCAACAAAGATTTAAACCTAGCTTCTATAGGAATTAGGAAACTCCCCTTTGATGGAAGTGCGTCGAATCGATGACGCAGGTACGTGAGCCACGTGACGGCACAACGTCACTCTCGTGAACTACGATGAGAGAGCGAGTGCGCAAAGGCTTGATGCTCTCTAGATGAAGAATTGAGCTTGGAGAGCGAGAGCTTCTCTTAGACACAAAAGAGTGGAAATGCTTGTTCTTGGTGTGTCTGGGTGTATGTATGTGTGCAAGAGGTTCTTCTCTATTTATAGAGGCCATAAGAAGGCTTTGGAAGGCTTTGGAAAGCTTCCATAGCCGTTGGGTGCAAAGCCCAAGAGAATCAGGCCGAAATCAGGATCAATCATTGCACTGACAGGGTTATCAGACGTTTGATCCTGGCATTGGACGTCTGGAAAACCAGTTTAAGACATCTGGGAACAAAGTCAGACGTCTGATTTTAGGCGGGTTTCCTTCCTGACTTGACTCAGATCTAAGCAGGGTTCTAGTGCAAGTCCATCAGATGACATAGACGACATCTGGCACTATGTCTGGACATCTGGAAGCTTACTTTTTCTTTGGGAATGGATTTCCAAGAGATTGCAATGGCTAGAAAATCTCTGAGAATAGATTTTCGGGGTAGCCGAGGCAAAACGGTCATGTATTAGATGTCTGGAAACGCTTACAGATGTCTGATAAGGCTTTAACGGTCATAGCCTTCCGTGTTTGTTAAGCTAGCCAACGGTCCACTAATTGGACGTCTGGAAAAATCATCAGACGTCTGGACTAAGGTCTGGATGTCTGATTTTATTAGAGAGAACTAAATAAGTCCAGCCTAAATGTTATCAGACGTCTGAGTTAACAGTCAGATGTCTTAAAACTCATTATCAGACGTCTGATTTTCGGATTAGATGTCTGAAAAGGCTATTTGAACCCTATATTGGTTTTCTAAGTTCTCTACAGAAAACGTAAGTATCCTAGGGTTCTGTAGGTGTTCCAAGGACTACTGTTAGGGTACTTTGAGGCTCTTTAACATGATGTTCTAAGGAACAAAAAGGGCAAGGAAATAAAGATAAAAGTACATGAAAGAAATAAATAGAATTCTATCCTATTCTTCTTGTCCTTCCATCTTCAATCTATTGCTCCTCGCGAATCTCCTCTGTTCTCCATCAGGCTCCTCTAATCCATCCTGGATGTGAGCTCGAACTCCGTCTAATCACGTCTCCATTTGCAATTTGCCTAAAATCTAAGACTCCAAGTGCAAATGTAAAATGACACGTGTTTTGTTATCATCAAAACAAACGATCGCTGTGCTCTAGCACCAACACTTCCTTAAGCTTGCACCTCTAGTTCCTAGTGTACCCCTAGCCGTAGTCGTTTGATGCTACTCCCCTAGCTAGACATCAGATTAATCAGTACAAGTAGGTTAATCATGAATAATCTCAGACTAGGCCCCGAAGAGCGAATCAGTCTTTAAGGCCAACGTCTACTCGATTTTATTGATGCCTGGGATTGTAGTACTTATGGAATGTGATGGGCCCTTAAAATGGGTTGTGCCCTTAATGATTGATTATGTGTAAATGCATGTACAACCAGGGTTTTCAAGCAAGGTTATTTGTGATGCGTAGATTTTAATTTTCAAATCTTGCTTAAGTAGCTTTTAGGGTTTAGAATTAGGTTGATTTCAATCAAGTTTAAGGCAAACTCGGTTTTCAAACATGGGTGAAGATTGCTTTCCTTTAAAACCAGAAACAAAGTGAAGTGCCTGGTATGAACCTAGATTGAAAACCCTAAGAAGAAGCTACTCTTTTATGTGTTGATTTGTGTGTATTGGTTCCACAGATCAGAACCCGGTTGAGTAGAAGCAAATCAACTAGGTTAAGTGCCTTGAATGTGGGTGTATGTTGTGTGTATGTTGAAAATTACCCCACAAAATTATCTTTTCATTTTTTTTTATATAAGCAACGGTGAAATAAGTGTGAGTGGAAATCCAAACAGCCAAACTAATCCTAGGATTTATGCAAACGTCTAGGTTAACTGGAATTTGAATTTAATGTGAAAAATGAAATCTATTTAGGGGGAAGAATGGGGAGCACTTACAATTGCACTTTACTTCGATCTACCACTTGATGATTCCCTGATGGAGGTCTCTGTAAAACAATAGACACAAGAGAAAGCAAGTTAGAAGACAATAAAGTGCATGAAATGCGAAAAGAAGATCAGAAATTGTTGCCTCCCGGGCAACGGTGCTAAAATGTTGGAACGACGAAGTTCTTCGCTATCAAATTTGGTTTTGAAAACCTGTCAT
This sequence comes from Thalassia testudinum, assembly GCA_037157565.1. NCBI lineage: Eukaryota > Viridiplantae > Streptophyta > Magnoliopsida > Alismatales > Hydrocharitaceae > Thalassia > Thalassia testudinum. Next base: position 48,636,298 of record JAZHRO010000057.1, read on the forward strand.
TGCAGTTTGAATAGCAAAGAACTCGGGTTCAACAAATAAAATTTATACCAGAATAGAAATCCCGAGTCGAACTCAGGGAGGCTACATCGATCCAAATTTGCAATTATATATTTTTTTCATGTTTTTGTTAAAAAGCGGAGTAATACAATGAAATGAAGCACTATAAACAATCAAAGAAAGAGAGAGAGAGAGAAAGAGAAAGAGAGAAAACATCCACTTGATACTTCAAAATGTTTATACAAATAAGTGTTGAACGGTGCGAACCTACGCTAACGTGTTCGATTTTGAAAAACCCGTCGTTGTAGTTCGAAAGCGAAGGATTCGAGTTCAACAAATAAAATTTATACCGAAATTAAAATTCCGGGTCGAACACAGGGAGGCGAACGTTTGATTTAAAAACTTCGCGTTTCTTTTTATTTTGTCACGAAGAAATTCAATTTAAACTATCTAAGTATCTACAACAAATAAAAGAGAGAGAGGGAGTAAGAGAGAGAGAAAGAATACTACACATGGAAATCAAAATGAGATGTAGAATAGACAAGGAATTTATCATAAAAGAGTTCGTTCGTTACAACTAGAAAACATAAAACAATTACTCTAGAAAGCATTAAAAGAATGGAGGGAGAAATGTCCTCCTCGACGATCGCTCGAAGGACGAATAGACTACTCTAGAAAGCAGTAAATCTATACTAGAAAGCAGTAAAAAGAATAGGGAGAGAGAATCCTCCTTGACGGTCGCTTGGAGGACGAGCCGGACGGGATGACGCCTGGATGAAGGAGGACGAAGTGGGACGAAGGAGGACGAAGCAGAAGAACGGGAACGGAGCAGCACGCCGTCGTCGTCGCGGGATCCACTTTCGAAGGGGGACGAAAATTTGGACTTTATCTCGCGAGAAGCATCCCGGGTGTGGGACAAGCTTCTCTTGAGCTTTGGAGAGGTAGAGAGGAGAAGGAAGGGATGAAAATTTCGTATGGAGGGGGTCTCCTTTTATAGTTGCAAGGAGTGGGAGAAAAATGGACATTACACTTTCAAAGCAATAAATGAGGGGTCTTTAATGACGGATAAATCCGTCGCTAAAGCCCTCAACGTGGGCGTAGCCTCCGCGCCCACGCGCGCCCGCTCGGCTGCCCGCGTGTAACGCCTACGCACGTCCGCGAAATCTCAGCCGTCCGATCGCGAGATTGGACGGCTTAAAATTGCGCCTTCACCGCTGCCGCCCCCCCGCCTACGCGTGCGATCGTGCGTTCACGCGCGAGTCCAATCGCGCGTCGGCGCTATCGGGCGCGCGCGGCCGCTGGATAGCGATCGTGCGGTCAATTGGAGCGCACCCGCTCACCTCAGAAATTGCTTGGCGAGGCTCGAACGTGCGCCAGCGCCTCGCGATAAGGTGCTGGACCGCTGCGCTGCCTCGCCCAAATGGTCACGCGGATGCTTTTAACACGATGCGTCCACAGCCGTTGGATTGAGATCCAACGGCGGAGAGGGGATGGGTGCGCGGTCTTCATAGAGTGTAGGCGACCGTTTGGGCGGTCGAGATGGTGCCACGTGGCACCATCTTGGCCGTCCATCTTCTGGAAGTTGTAGATGGTGCCACAGATGTCGGATTGACTCGATTTTTGTGTCGTTGGGCTGCGATCGTCGATCCGAATTCATCCGCGTGGTCGGATTTACCATCTGAAGTGCGGATTTACACCATCCTGGTCCTTGATCTTCTAGGGTTCCCCGGTCTCTATCTGATGCTACGGATGCCTGATTAGGGCGATCTTGGAGTCGTTGAACTCCAATCGTCACCCTGATCACATCCATACGGTTGGATCTTTGATCCGAGGCCCCGATTAAATGTTTGCCCTGTCCAAGCACATAAAAGGAGACAATTAACCTCCATTTTATTCAAACTACTCTAAATGCAAGATGATGCATGTTATGCAATATTTATATTATGAAATGCAATCCTATGCTTAAGAACATGCATAAATAGACATTTTAAGTAGTGTAAATGTGTTTACATCATAATTCCATGCCTATCTTTTGCTAGTCCCTAGCAAAAACTATATGCTATTTATAAAAGAATTAGGTTAGATTATTTGGACCTGAGTTATTTTCAATCATTAAGAAATTGTCTACTTAAGAACTGAACTTTCAAAGACACAACAGTGCCCGGGTATTAGCCAAAATGCAGACCGCCTCAAGCCTCGCCTTATTCAAAGAAAAATTTCTTTTTCTCTTTTTACTCTTTTCTAATTTTCTTTTTTTTTGGATTTTCAAATTTTAGGGTTTAAGAGTGGCTTTCTACGGCCATTTAACTCACCCAAGATTTGATGAGAACCCTAAGTTTTAAGCATCTTATTGTGATTGTGATAGACTCATTGACCGGCAATTAGAACGGACTTCGGATTTCTACACCTCTAGGTGACCTCAAAAAGAATTCTGCCTAAAGGTGTATCTTTACAACTGGTAGCTTTCTCCCTACTTTTATTTTTTAACGAGGTCAACACAAGGGTGAATCCAGTGTATATCTCCCCGGTTTATTCTACTTCTCCGCTTCTTCCTAAGTGTTTTGGGAATTTTTAGTGCATTTTCTGAGCTGGGTTCTGGACAACCGGTCGATGAGCTGTTACCACCGACAACTTGCCAGCCATACTCGTGCGGCGAAGTGTGGCTTATTTCTTTTTGTTCTTTTCTCCTTTTTGATTTTTTTTTTCTTTTCTTTTTTTTTTAAGTAGGTGGCTTCCCTGGTCTAAGATTTACCTAAAGGCAGCAAAAAGAGAAAGGTCCAGTGACTGGGCTCTGGACAACCTACCTATGGGCTGTTACCCACGATAACTTGCCAGCCAAATCACCCTAGAAGGTTCATTAGCTATCCAATTTCCATAAAAATCGCCGAACAATGAGTCAGTGCAAAGAAAGTGTGTAGATGCTTAAGACTCGAAATTCCCTCAAATCAGAGGGTGGGTTGATAAGTCGTGTACTTATCACCCAAACTTATTTATTCCAATTATAATAGAATTAAGATGGCGAAGACTCAAAGACAAATCCACATTTTAGTGGATACACAGGCTAATTAAGTCCAAAGACCTGAGGGGTCTTTGTGTTCAGATCCTAATGTAGTATTTCCTAAGATTGAAAATTTTCTTAAACCAAAATTCTCTTTCCTAATTCCGAAATTTTTATTTTTATTTTTATTTTTTTATAAAAGAAAATAAATAAATCTACGGAGCTGACGAATGAATTCAGAGATGAATATCCACTCCCCCATGCCTATCTAATGCAATGTCCTCATTGTATTAAAAAGACATAAAACAGAGTGGAAAAGTGTAGAAAGCACCTGAATTGCGTGAATATCAGGTCCGCTCCAAGATGAAAACGAAAAAGAACTGTATAAGTGCTGAGTTTAGTGCCTTCAGCTAGGCACACTATACAAAGAAAAGAAATGAAGAATTCACATGTGCAGGTCAGAATTAGAATGAACAGAAGAATCCTCTGACCTGTCAGCAGAGGTCCACAGATGTGGACCAGATTGTGGTGCAGACCCACACCCCATAATCGAGAATATCTTAGGTTCTGGATAAAAATTACCCAAAACCTAAAATCAGAATGTAAGCGGGATCGGGCCTGCGATTTCTGAGGATGCAACCCAAGACCAAAAAGTCGGGTTACAGAAAATTGAAGCTCAAAAGGATAATCGTTGAATGTGTGCTTGAGTTGAACATCCTCGAAACAAATGTCGTAAGGGTTCTGATTTGATGGTTTCAGCTTAAAAGGAACCCTTCGACTCAATCTTCCATTTCCTCCAAAATTAACTTCCCAAATCAGAACTTCCCCACTCCTATCCTCCTCATTCAGCATATCAAATTCCAGGACCTCTTGTACATTTATCACCCCGTCTGAAATCTCCAAGTCTAAATGATGTGGCAGAATCAAAATTGACTTGGGTCTAATTATCTCAGAATTAGAATCATCAATAAGCTCAACAGGGTGTAACTGATAATCAGGGCATTGAATTGATTCCTCCAGAAAATGTGATTCTGGATCCGTAATGTGTGCCCTAATAAGATCAGTTTCCTCAGTTATTGGGCTATTAAATGATCTATCAGATTCCTCAGGCCCAATTGTCTCACAGAAATCGTGTTCAGAAAACTCGCGTGAGACTTCGCAACTTGAATCTTCACCATCAGGATCCGTATCAATGTATGTCCCAAAATCAGTTGTCACTTTCTGTTCCAAGGAGACATATGTTTCCTCGTAACCCGGCTTAGGGATCTCAGGTGAAGAAATCAAATCATCCTTAATTGGTTGTTTTAATTCAATCTGGTCAGCCTCGTAACACGTGTCCCCCCCAACAGGTGCTTGAGCGGGTTCTGTCATTGGCTTTCCTGAAGAGAGTTCATCTTGGGAATTATTCCAAGATTGAATCAAAGCAACCACGAATCTCATCCTCAATTTCGCTAATTTCCCAAGTAGAAACTCACCCAGGTTCTTATCCTTAACATCCTGGAGCCAATCCAACAAAGACTTGTTTAAATCATCAATCATTTCAATCAGGGGCTCCAATCTCTCAATGCAAGGTATTGGCTGAACTTCTAAAGATTGAATGATATTCCTCAAGTTAGCCAGAACCTTATCTTGAACCTGATTAACCTGAACCAAATGATTTGGTTCAGGGTTGGGCGGGTTTGACATCAATGTAGAGGAATTAACGAATTGAGATTCGTTATACCCATCCTGATAATAGGTCATTTCAGATTGTTCAAAAGATGGTGATGACCTAAAGGCAGTGAAATCAGAGGATGGGTAAGGATCAGTGTATCCTTCTTGATTGTAGATCGTATTATGCTGTTCATGAAAGGAGGATGATCTATAATCGATGTAACTCTGAGAAGGATAGAAATCAGAATCAAAGTGTTCAGGGTTATACCCTAAACACGGGGGTCCGGAATTGTATCCCCAATCCGAATTATCCCAACTAACTGATGGTCGATTACAATAAGAGTTGGGATAATCGTCATGTTGAGGATAATTTACAACAGGAGGGAAAGAGCGGGAATGCGTGAAATATGTGGAAGGATTCATGATACACGAGAGGAAGAAAGGTGCCTTGCAATACAAACAATCAAACCTGTCCTTAAATATGTTAGCCTAAAGACCTACAGACTCTCAAAACCCGTCTTGAGATAAAGGAACGATTTGATCTACTTCCGTCTGTTCAATCCAACCAGTTAGAAGGAGGGACTGGGGAGAAGGTTCTTCCTTTGGCTTGCGCCTTCGGTTCCTAGTGTACCCCCCAGCCGCGATCGTTTGACTCTACTCCCCTAGCTAGACATCAGATTGAACAGTAGAAACAGACTAATCAAAAATAATCTCGTTCTGGGTTCTGAAGAGCGAGTCCAATCCTTAAGGCCAACGTCTACTTTGTTTTATTTAGGGCTAGGTTTGAATGTGCTTTGGAATGTGATGGGCCCTTTAAATGGGTTGTGCCCTTAATGATTGATTGATTTGTATGTGAGTGCACAACCAGTGGTTTTCAAGCAAGATTGTTTTTGATGTGGTGAATTTTAAGATTCAAATCTTGCTTAGTAGCTTTTAGGATTCAACTTTAGGTGTTTTCAATCAAGTTTCGCTGGCACACCAAGTTTTACAGGCACAGGTGAAGATGTTTTCCTTTAAAGAATGTGGAGTGCCTGGTAAATCCCTAAGAGTTGAACCTAATTGGCAGCTACTTGATGAGTTGATTTTATTTGAAGTGGTGCGGCCCAATCAACTCAAACAATTGGCCTCAAATGCACCACTAAGTTAGGCAGACAAAGATGGTTAACTTAGAATGATTTCTACTCTTTTATGTGTTGCTTTATGTGTATCGGTCCCACTGATCAGAACCCGGTTGAGTAGAAACAAATCAATTCGGTTAAGTGCCTTTAAATGTGGGTGTACGTTGTGTATTTGTTGAAAATTACCCCACAAGATTATCTTTTTGTTATTATTTTTTTTTATGAACGAAGGTGGAATGAATCTGAGTGGAAATCCAAACAACTAAATTATTCCTAGGATTTATGCAAACACCTAGGTTAATTGGAATTTGGATTTAATGTGGCAAATGAAATCTATGGAGGGGGAAAGAATGGGGGATAACTTACAAAACCTTTCACAGCACTTTACTCCAATCTACCACTTTTTCTTGCCTCAAAAGAGTACCTGCAATTGCAATAAGAAAGGAGAAAAGTAAGGTAAATGATTTGTAAGTTACAAAACGCGAAGAGAAATCAAAGATCGTTGCCTCCCCGGCAACGGCGCCAAAATGTTGAACGGTGCGAACCTACGCTAACGTGTTCGATTTTGAAAAACCCGTCGTTGTAGTTCGAAAGCGAAGGATTCGAGTTCAACAAATAAAATTTATACCGAAATTAAAATTCTGGGTCGAACACAGGGAGGCGAACGTTTGATTTAAAAACTTCGCGTTTCTTTTTATTTTGTCACGAAGAAATTCAATTTAAACTATCTAAGTATCTACAACAAATAAAAGAGAGAGAGGGAGTAAGAGAGAGAGAAAGAATACTACACATGGAAATCAAAATGAGATGTAGAATAGATAAGGAATTTATCATAAAAGAGTTCGTTCGTTACAACTAGAAAGCATAAAACAATTACTCTAGAAAGCATTAAAAGAATGGAGGGAGAAATGTCCTCCTCGACGATCGCTCGGAGGACGAATAGACTACTCTAAAAAGCAGTAAATCTATACTAGAAAGTAGTAAAAAGAATAGGGAGAGAGAATCCTCCTCGACGGTCGCTTGGAGGACGAGCCGGACGGGACGACGCCTGGATGAAGGAGGACGAAGTGGGATGAAGGAGGACGAAGCAGAAGAACGTGAATGGAGCAGCACGCCGCCGTCGTCGCGGGATCCACTTCCGAAGGGGGACGAAAATTTGGACTTTATCTCGCGAGAAGCATCCCGGGTGTGGGACAAGCTTCTCTTGAGCTTTGGAGAGGTGAGAGGAGAAGGAAGGGATGAAAATTTCGTATGGAGGGGGGTCTCCTTTTATAGTTGCAAGGAGTGGGGGCAAAATGGACATTACACTTTCAAACCAATAAATGAGGGGTCTTTAGTGACGGATAAATCCGTCGCTAAAGCCCTCAACGTGGGCGTAGCCTCCCCGCCCACGCGCGCCCGCTCGGCTGCCCGCGCGTAACGCCTACACACGTCCGCGAAATCTCAGCCGTCCGATCGCGAGATCGGACGGCTTAAAATCGCTCCTTCACCGCTGCCGCCCGCCCGCCTGCGCGTGCGACCGCGCGTTCACGCGCGCGTCCAATCGCTCGTCGGCACTATCGGGCGCGCGCGGCCGCTGGATTGCGATCGTGCGGTCAATTGGAGCGCACCCGCTCGCCTCAGAAATTGCTTGGCGAGGCTCGAACGTGCGCCAGCGCCTCGCGATAAGGCGCTGAACCGCTGCGCTGCCTCGCCCAAATGGTCGCGCGGATGCTTTTAACACGATGCGTCCACAGCCGTTGGATTGAGATCCAACGGCGGAGAGGGGATGGGTGCGCGGTCTTCATAGAGTGTAGGCGGCCGTTTGGGCGGCCGAGATGGTGCCACGTGGTGCCATCTTGGCCGTCCATCTTCTGGAAGTTGTAGATGGTGCCACAGATGTCGGATTGACTCGAATTTTGTGCTGTTGGGCTGCGATCGTCGATCCGAATTCATCCGTGTGGTCGGATTTACCATCTGAAGTGCAGATTTACACCATCCTGGCCCTTGATCTTCTAGGGTTCCCCGATCTCTATCTGATGCTACGGATGCCTGATTAGGGCGATCTTGGAGTCGTTGAACTCCAATCGTCGCCCTGATCACATCCATCCGGTTGGATCTTTGATTCGAGGCCCCGATTAAATGTTTGCCCTATCCAAGCACATAAAAGAAGACAATTAACCTCCATTTTATTCAAACTACTCTAAATGAAAGATGATGCATGTTATGCAATATTTATATTATGAAATGCAATCCTATGCTTAAGAACATGCATAAATAGACATTTTAAGTAGTGTAAATGTGTTTACATCAATAAGTAAGCGAGAAATTACACTAGAAAGCAGGAAAACTATTACAACTAGAAAGCAGGAAAATTCTACTCTAGAAAGCAGGAAAAAGGAATGGGAGAGAGAAGCTATCCTCCTCGACGATCGCTTAGAGGACGAGCCGGATGAGATGATGCCTGGAAGCTAAAGAATTGAGCAGGAGAAGGAGGTCGAGGCAGGGAGAACAAGAATGAAGAAGCATGTCATTGTCGTCGTGGGATCCGCTTCCGAAATGGGGGTGAAAAATTGACTTTATCTCTTGGGGAGCATCCCGAGTGTGGGACAAGCTTCCCTTGAGCTTTGGAGAGGGAGAGAAGAGAAGGAATGGATGAGAAATTCATATGGAGGGGGTCTCCTTTTATAGTTGCAAGGAGTAGGGGCATTTTGGTCATTACATGTTGAAAAACATTGATTCAGGACCTTTAGTGATGGATAAATTTGTCACTAAAGGCTTGAACATGGCCTTCGTGGGCGGCTCTCATGTGGCCGCTCACCTCCCGTGCCTCAACGCATGCCCCATGTCCTTCAAATCTTGATCGTCCGATTGTGAGATCGAACGACTGTGAACTCTCCTCGCCACGCCTCAACCGTACGCCTTGCATGTGAGATCCCGCGTCACGCGGGGGTGTCAGATGGTGCGTGGACACTATTGGCTGCGCAACGCTGTTGGATCTTCATCACATGGCTGATCACGCCCGCGTACCCGCTCCAATTTGAGGTGTACGGGGGCTCAATCCCGTGCCTCCTCGCCTCGATAAGGCACTCGACCAACGCGCTACAGGTGCATTTGTGTCGAGCGCACAACTCAAGTGTGCGCTGCTCGCAACCGTTGAATCTTGATCCAACGGTGGAGAAGCGTTGGCCAGAAGTACTTCAACAGGTGCGTGCGACCAGTTGGGCAGCCAAGATGGCGCTGGAGAAGCGCTGGCCAGAAGTACTTCAGCGGGTGCGTGCGGCCAGTTGGGCAGCAAAGATGGTGCCACGTGGCACCATCTTGGCCGTCCATCTTCTGAGTGATGTAGATGGTGCCATGGGTATCGGATTGGATCGATTTTTGCGTAGTTAGGCTGCGATCGTCGATTCGAACTCATCCGTGAGGTCGGATTTGTCGTCTGAAGTGGGGATTAAAGCCATCTTGGCATTTGATCTTCTAGGGTTCCTCGATCTCTATCTGATGCTATGGATATCTGATTAGGGCGATCCTGGAGTCGTTGAACTCCACTTGTTGCCCTGATCTGATCCGTACGGTTGGATCTTCGATTTGAGGCCTTGATAAAAATTCGCCCTATCCCCGACCATAAAAGGAGACAATTAACCCCTATTTTATTTGGACTAATCTAAATGCAAGATGATGCATGCTATGCAATATTTATAGTATGTAATGCAATTCTATGCTTAAGAACATGCATAAATAGACATTTTATGTAATATAAATATGTTTACATCACTTATTTATCTATAAGTCCTCACAAACAATGTTAATTCAAATACATGCATGTAATGCACTTAATTAGTTAACTAATCAAATGCTTTCCATTCTAAGTCAATTCTAAATGCATTTAAATATGAGTGCAATGCATGAAGTTTGCAATCAAACCAAAAATATGAACTAATTTATTTACATCCTAATGCATGCTAAATAAATGTTAAAGATAACTTTATGACTTGGAATTCAAATACCTAAATAGTACACAAATATGGGCTCATCACTCCTCACCTAGTGGGGGATGGTTAGGTCTATGTAACTGAGCTCCTCAAGAAGGTCCACTTTAGGCTTGCCCTCTAGCCTACTATAACTCCTGCCACCTCTTGCCTGGTCCACCTCACATTCCCTAGGTTGGTCCTTGAGGGGAACTTCAATAGTGGCATGCCTCTCCTCCTGATAAGGGATAACTATTCTCTTCCACAAAAATCATTGAAGGACTCAACGAAGTAGGTTCTTGGGACCAACTTGCATCAACCTCGATAGCAACATTTTCTTGTGCTTGAATCACTGAGGTGATCCCCTAATGGCTTTGTCAACGGTGATGATGAGGAGGTGAGACCCAGCCACCTTTTTCCCTCCTAAAGGAGGAACCAACTTCCTCTTCTTGGTAGGAGGGTTGACCTTCTTGAAGGTCATGAAGGCTATATAAAACACAAAGTTAGATTTACCCTAAGGGTTTATGAAATAAAATAACTACTTACAAGCCTTAGGGTAGATTCTTCCACCCAACATAATAGCTTACCGAGAGGACTGATGAAGCTTGAACCAAGGGAGGACAGTAAAGTCCCATACTATCAAGTGTTAGGGACATGAAGTGGCTCCCCATTGTTTACGAAAAAAAGTAATGGTCAAGGCCTTTGAGGTTGTCTAGAAAATTGATATTTTGATAGCCTGATGACTAGGTCCAAAAAATATAAGTACATGAAGGTTGGCTCCCCTTCTTTACCTTCTGAGGGATAAGCCCAAAAACCTAATGGAAAACATTCTTTTACAAAGCAGTAAACATGAGCTAACAATTTAAATCAAGCTATACTAGCATGTGATTGTAGAAAGACATAAAAGAAACAATAAAAGGGTTGTGCGGGAACGTTAGCTCATACTCTATAAGACATAGTCACGAAAGGAGTTCCCCTACCTAGGCAAGCACAATCGCTCATGGTCACCTACTAGAGAGAACTTAATGTTAGGCATACCATCAATGTGAAGTAATTAGACCTCCCCTTGACTCCTTAAATGAAGCTGGAATTGGTAAAGATCTAAAATGGGCTTACTGAGGCAGCTAAAAGTAGGGGTGCCCTCATCTCCATTTAACAAGCTAGACATTCCATTGGCTAAATTAAACCTACAAGTCACCTTGAGTGTTCCTGGTTGAGAGCTCCTAGAACTTGGCTGAGATGCTTCTAGTGAGATCATCTAAGAAATCAAGTAGAATACCAATAGGTAAGGACTCAAGCATTTTTAACCATGTAGTGAAAAACATTTACTAGACCCATCTAACTATATGTATACCCCTCGAAGAAGATGAAACAACACATTTTCCTACATACGGCTATCACATTAGCAATTAATGCGACCTGCAATATATCTACCCATGCCCATTCATGAGGCAACACTTCACTCCCTATGAGTGATCGAAGATGTGATATGCCATCATTACAAGTTATTTTGCATCCCAGATAGAGTTGAATGCATAAAGTAGTGGTTCAACACCTACCACCTGCCTAAATATCTAGCGAACAAACCTCCTCAACATGGGAGTGCCCCAGTAGAAACTTAAGGCCTAGTTTACAGAGGGGGTTAACCCCAATTTACCTTGGGGGATAACTCAACCACTCTTTGGGTTGCTAACCCGTGTTATCCTAACACCAGTTTGAAGAGGGGTTGGCTCAACCCCCCACCTAACCACCGATCACTCTCTCTTATCCACTGTCACATCACAGGTTAACCCCCATTCCTAACCCCTATTCAGTAAACACAAACAGGGGTTAACTCCTGTTTGTAAGTAAATAGAAATAAGGGTTAACCCTTGTTGCAACTTTGCTAACACGGGTTAGCTAACCCACATCGTAAACTAGCCCTAAGTGACTAAGGTCAAGGTTTGTATCCTTCAAGCTTATAATTTTAATCCTACTCAAACAATTGAGGGATCAAACCCTGTTAAGCGAGATTAAGTAGACAAATTGCTAAAATTCAATCCTTGGCTAGTTTTCTTGAGGGGTTAACCCTTGTTTACTTGGACTGTTAACCCCCTTTTGGTTAATATGGGTTAAGAGCTCTTAACACTGATTTGTCTAACACCAATGTTACTGGTGTTAGGTAAACTCGTGTTTAGGTCTCGTGATTTTGTTGTGCTCTCATGGTTTCTAATTCAAATTCTTAATACCATTAACAAGTAAACACCACAAGGGTTAACACTCCAACTTAACACCAATTCAAGTAAACACAAATTGGTGTTAACACCACTCTGCAAGTAAACACAATTGAGGGTTAACACCAGTTTCACATTTCTTAACACCACCTCCTAAACTCTCCAAGTAAACTAGCCCTAAGGGCTAGTTTACTTGAGGGTTTAACCCATGTTTACTTGGAGGGTTAACCTTCTTTTGGTTAACGTGGGTTAAGAGCTCTTAACACTGGCTTGGGTAACACTGGTTGCTACTGGTTTAAGTAAACCCATATTTAACTCCCACGATTTTCTTGTGCTCTGATGAGTCATGTTTCGCAAATTAAAATTAGGGTTTGGAGAACCCGTCGTCGTAGCTCGCAAAACGTGTCTATCAAATACAATTTATAATCGAAACTCTAGGGGAGTCCCGGGTTGAACACAAGGAGGTGACGTTTACTTTGGTTGAAAAGTGCACTTTGTTTTGTTTCTTTTTGGTATTTTGAGGTTTTGTTATTTTTTGTGTTTTTGAAATAAAAAGACAAGCAAGATAAGTTCACAATAGAGTTGAAACAACTATGATATATCACACAAATGCTTATTACAGTGATCTATGAAAGCAAAAATGTGATAGCGATGAGAAGAAATCTCCTGAATCGACTGTTCGGTGAGACGATGGTGCTTGGCGGAAGCTTGGATGGAGGTGAGATGTAGGAAACCAGGTAGAGGAATGCTTCATCGAGGCTCTGGAAAGGAGGTGAGGAGACAGAGGTGATCTTCTACCGGAATGGAGGTAGGAGGACGACTCTAAGGCTTCTTATGAAGGTGGTGGGATGAAGGACGGATGTTTGGTGGGGCAAAGGATCATTACACTAATAAGATGCCTTTGGAGCTTTAGAGTAAGCTCTAATGGAGCTTTGGTAGGCTACTAGAGCTTAGGAGTAGGTGGGAGTAGAGTAGGTAGAGAAGGAGAGGAATGGGGGGTGTTTATATAGTGGAGGGAAGAAGAAATTCGTGTAGAGGGCTATAGTGACAGTTGCAAGAGTCACTAAAGACCCCTACAGCTACCGCTGAAGATCGTGGCCCCACCGCTCACGTCCGCAGTTGTCCTCGTGCCTATAGTCAAATTAGTGACGACTGTAAGCATCACTAAAGGCCTGCCGAAACTGTTGCTGAAGGTCCACGCCAACTCATGCTCATGGCTGGATCAGGCGTGAACTATTGGCAGCCGTTGGATCAGAGGTAAGCACAAGAGATGGTGCGAGGATTGTGCATTCGTTGGCACGTCAGATTGGGTGTCGGTCGATGTATGATCGTACACGTGCAAATCACGCGAGTTTAATTGTGCAACATCACCTCCTCTGCCACTCAATGGCCATCCAATGGGCGCAATTCGATTCCGCCCGCGCTTGCGAGATCACCTCCCCCCACCGTGGCTCGAACTCATGCTCGCGGCTTGCGAGTGCTCGTCTTCACCATTGCGCCAAAGCCATGGTTTGTCGAGTGGAGGGTGGTGCGGTTGCACTCGCCTTGACCGTTGCATGAAGATCCAACGGTCGAGGTGAATCCTTGCTTGAGGTTGGGCACCCTTCAGCCGTGGGAGCGCATGTCTCAGTCATTGGTTTGAGATCCAATGGCTGGGATCTCTTCTTGCGACGAGGCTGGGGACGCGATGGCTTAGATGGGGAGACTTAGATGGCGCCACGTGGCGCCATTTGGGTCATCCGTCTTCTTCTTTTTGTAGAGGTTGCTACGGAGCTCAGATTGAGATGATGGACTACGTTCGTTGCTCTAGATCCATCCACCCAGTCAGATTTTTCATCTAAGGCTCGTAAGGATGTCGCATTGCCCTTCGGTCGTTGATCTTCCTCGGACCGCATAAGGTGTTACGGGACTCCAATCTAGACGATTTCGGAGGCGTTAGACTCTGATCGTCATCCTGATTAGATCCATATGGTTAGATCATCCATCTGAGGCCCTGAAATAAATCTCCTTTTGATGAGACACTCATCATGATCTCGAATTACCCTTAATTAACTAGTCTTCCTAGTTAATTAGCTAAGGTTATGAACATATAAGGGTTAATTATAGAATAAGGGATATTTAGTCAAGGACCTTGAAATAAGTTTAAAATGACATTTTATCATTCAATTAACATTATTAATAATCTAGTTAATAATTGGACTCGAAATCCTATTAATCATTCTCTTAATTAATAAGATAAGTAACTTTAATATAACGATACCTAAGTATATAATAACTTAAGTGATTTTACTTAATCTAATAAATTAACCTAAAAAGGTCAAAAATGTAAATTCAAGGTGTAAACATAATATTTACCTTATTTACTAACATATATAAAAAGTTGAAAAAGATCTAAATTAAAATAAACTTTCAAAACCTGGGTTTACATTTTAGTCCTTACTTTTCATTACATTCGGGTCCTTATTTCTCACACAGGTCCTTAAGTTTTATTTCATTTAAATCCCTCTTCTTCTTCTTTAGCCGAATGAATGGCTGGCGGTAGAGAGTCACCCCCCCGCACGATCACCGCCCTGCCGACATCATCCTTCTTTGTCCAAGCTCTTGCAACTTGCGCTCACCACCTCCACTTCATCTGCCGGTCTGGATTAACTGGGAATCCTATTTTTCAGTGGGAGATAACCTCACCGTCGTCGGAGACGACGACGGAGGTTAAGCTCCTCAAGCTTCTTCTTCGGCCAGACCCCGCCACTCTCTTCGTCGCAAACTGCTATAAATACCCCCTCACACCTCTGATTTTATTCAAGTTGGCTCCCTTCCCTCTTCTAACACTGTAGCCGACTTCGATAGGCTATTCGTCCCAAACTCCAGCGACTTCCCATTCCATTTTTTGACTTCCTCCATCCATCGTAATCAGCCGAGGAGATCCGCCGTGGTCTTCCACATCTTTGACACAGGCGCCGACCTAAGGAATCCTCCACTCCACCTCAAATCCACCCGCTGGAGATCTTTCTTCCACCCTCTGATTTCGTCGTTTGCTATGAACCTTCGGCGGAACCCTATTGACCCCTTCGTCCAGGTAATAGTAGATTAGGAGTAGGAGTAGGAGTAGGCTAGCTTAGTTAGTTAGTTTAGTTAGTTATATTAGAGTAATTTTAGATTTTAGTTTCTTCTTCTCTGACTCTAGCGAGTTCCTTGAGCTCGCCAGAGATTCAATCTTGTCTTTTTAATCACTGTACACCTTTCTGTATCTTCCATGTTCATTTCTAAATCATTTAATCGCTTAATTGAATCACCTAATCGCCTAATTCAAATTCCACCTTCACCGATTACTATCACTATCTATGGTGATAGTAATCGACCTAATTCCACCTTCATGGGTTCTTCATCATCTATCCACCACTTATGAACCCTAATCGACACTATAATACATATTATTATCATCTATAAATTAAACTCCCAAATTTTAATTAAGTTTCTGAGCTCGCTGTCCATGGCGGCTCAGGAATAGTTTAAATCGTTAATTAACTATATAATTATGACTACTATTACTTGTTGACTTGTTTTAACCTCTCAATCGAGTTGTTAAACAAGTCTTGAGCTTAATTCAAATCATATTTTTAAAAGAAATAATTTCACTGTCAAATCTTAATTCTAATGGATAAATGAGGAATTAAATGTGATATTGAGGTTCCTTGTAACCTCAGGATCTTTTCTAAATCAAAAATGGTTAGTTTTATTAATCTATACACACTTTTCTTATTTTCTGGACTCACTGGAGCTCCGGCGAACCAAAATTGTGTTTCATCCTCTGAAACCTGTTGTGTAGCTCCAGAATGATATTAAATGGATCATTGATTGTTTTAAGGATGTTAATTTGAGGATTTAGCCACTGGAGTTGTAGAATGAACATCTTCTCCAACTCCGGCAGAGTTGGAGAAGTCTGTTACGAAAGATCTGAAGAGTATTGAAGAAACTCAGAAGCTTCAGTGCGATGCACTAAAGCTATTTAAACCTTTAAAACACTGTAATAACCTTCCATTAGCTCTGTCGAACACACACCTTTTCAAGCTCAGGCGGCAAGCCTAAAACCCTAGGAATAAGAATTAGAATACCTTCCTGAAGATCTGAATAAGTTCTAGATGTTGAGGAGATTCTAATTAAGGCTTTAATTTCTTGGGAGGAAGCTTTGAATAGAAAGTCAATTTTTGTGCTTCCACAGTCAAACATGAATTTGATAATGGAGGTCTAAGCTTGTATTGAGGTATTGAGGAGTGTTAGCTGTTTTTGAGATATTGTTTGATGGTTTTAGAATGATTAAAGTGAGCTCAGATGATTTATTTAGCGAGAATTTAGTTCCTGTTAATTTGGGTTACTTTCGAACCCAAACCAATAGGAGAAGCATTTTGATGAAATTTAAACTTGAATTCTGCCCAGATGAGTTAGTTATAACCCTTAGAATTAGTTTAAATCAATTAGAAACACTTTTAAGTGTCTGTTACACATATTGAAGTCTGAAATATGAACCCTGAAGCTTTCAGAGAATTGAAGAGCTTCTCTGCTGGTTCTGAAGGTCTTAAGAGCTTGAAACCTACTCTAACAGATGCAGAATCACTTATAAAACATGTACAGACCTTTAAAATGAAAGAGAAAAGTCCATCTGAGGACTCTGTAGATTTAATTCCATTTCTAGGCTAGTAATAACCTATAGGAACCCCTGATTTCATCTTTCAAATTGAAAAGGAAAACATCATTCGAACACTAAATTGACCCTGCAATTACGTAGATCTATCTTAGAGCTTTCTAACAAACTTGAAATCACTCGATTTGGAGCTCTGGGTAGAAAGTTATAATCATTTGAATTTGGGTCTAGAAGGGGAAGGTTAGTTCCACATCGCTTGTTCACGAGCGCATGCCTGGGGATAAAAACAATTTGTTACTCCGGCTATGCAGTCGTCAGCGCTTGGTGCACCGGTTATCGATTCGATCTGAACATGAGCATGTGTGTGTGTGTGCAGGTTTATGCCTGCAGGTGTGTGCCCTTGGGGGTGTGAGCGAATGTGTGCCCTGGGGGGCGAGAGGCCTGGGAGGCCGAGTTGAGCTGAATCGGCTCGAGACTGTGAACCGATAAGAAATAAATCGAAAATGAACCTAATTGAGATTAGGTGAGGATCGAGTAGGGTCTGGTCCCACCCTGGTCTTAGGGTGCTATGTATCCTCGAAAGGACCTCGCCGCAAATAAAATAAATTTTGGTTAAAAAAGTAAAAAAACCCGGTTCAGCTGAAGGACTTAAGCAAAAGAAGAGCTGATGGTTAAAATGGTAAGTGTTGAGCAAAGGCTAAGGAAGAAAGGAGAACAGGCGCTAAGGAGTGTTAAGGAAAAGAGACTAAGGAACAAAGGAGAAAACTAAGGGAAGAAGAGAAGACAGGAACAGAAGAAGAAAAGAAAGAAAGAAGAAGATGAGAGGCTGAAGAAATAAAATGAAGAAAATCTTTTCTTGCATCATTACTTTTTGTTCTTAATTGTAAAAAGGCATGTTTTAATAGAATAACTTTTAATTGCCTTAATTTCTTTGGAATGAAATTGAATTGGAAAACTAGCATGTTTACTTCTTAATAAAGTACATCATTTTAAGTAAATATGTTTTGCATATGGAATTTTGTATACTCTTTATAGTTTAAATATTTTGACAAAATTCATGTTTTAAAAATCAACTTAGTTATACCTCCTAAACTTATAGAGAAATAAAAGAGAATTGGTGAATTTGGAGAAAATTATTATACCTCGCAGTGAATGACCTGGACTCAACCAGTAAAAATTTCTAAAATATTAGGTTAATTTGACCCTATACCACACAACCGACAAAATTTCGAATTAACCTAAGTGATTTCTTCTACTCTTAATTAAGTGAAATTAACTTAATTACTGAGTTGAGTGGAAACACGCTACCAGCTTCCCTCCTTGCCATAAAAGGACGTAATTAACCTAAAATATACATAACTACTCTAAATGTAGGATGATACATGCTATGAAATATTTATAATATGAAATGCAAATCTAAGCCTAGGAACATGCATGAATAAGCATTTTAACCTAATTAAATGTGGCTACATCATATCCCCATGCCTATCTTTTGCTAGTCCTTAGCAAAATTAAACTACATGCTATGTATAAAAACAAAATTAGGACTCGATCTCTTAAGCCTAAGTTGTTTATTAACAATAGAAAATTTCAACTAAGGTCCTAAACTACGAAAACTCAACAATACCTGGGTGTCTTCCAGAATGCAGACCACCTAAGTCCTCACCTTATTTGAAAACGGAAGATGCACATTTTTTTGTTTTTCTTCTTTTCTAATTTTTTTTGTACTTTTGGAGTTTGAGAGTTTCGAGATAACTTTTTATGGTTACCCGACCTGCCCAAGACTCGAAAAGGACTCTAGGTGCTAAGCATCTAGTGAAAAGAGTGAAAGACTCACTAGGTGGCCATTAGAATGGACTTCGAGTTTCTACGACCCTAGGTGACCTTGCCTAAAGGTTTATCTTTACGAATGGTAGATTTTTCCCTACTTTTATTTATGGGGTCAACACAAGGGTAAACCCAGTGTATATCTCTCCAGTTTATTCTACTTCCCCACTTCTTCCTTAAGTGTTTTGGGAATTATTGTGCATTTTTGTTAGTTGGGCTCTAGACAACTGGCTAACGGGCTGTTACCCACAGCAACTTACCAGCCATACTCGTGCGGTGAAGTGTGGTTTTATTTTTTTATTTTTTATTTTCTCCTTTTTCTATTTTTTTTTCTTTTTTTTTTCTGAGTAGGTGGCTTCTCTGATCTAAGATTTACCTAAAGGCAGTATGAAGAAAATGGTCTTGTGGCTGGGCTCTGGATAACCGACCAATGGGCTGTTACCCATGACAACTTGCCAGCCATACCACCCTAGATAGTTCATTAGCTACCCAATTTCTGTAAAAACAGTAGGAAAGTAGGTCAGTACGAATAGTGTGTTGATGCTTAGACTTAAAATCTCCTCAAATCAGAGGGCGAGTTGATAAATCGTGTAAAAATCTCCTCAAATCAGAGGGCGAGTTGATAAATCGTGTACTTATCATCCCAATTTATTTACTTAGATTAAAGATGAAATTTAATTGGCAAGGACTCAAGACTAAGTCCACATTCGAGTGGACACCCAGGCTAATTAAGTCCGAAGACCTGAAGAGTCTAAGTATTCAGGTCCCAAAGTATCATTTCCTAAAGTTAATTACTTCCAAAAACCTAAGTTCTCTTCTCCTAATTCTATATATATATATATTTTGTCTTTTTGAATAATCAATTTTTTTAAAGAAAATAAAGAAATTCTATAGAGCTAACGAAATAATTTTAGGATTAAGTATCCACCCCCTACCTAAATGATGCAATATCCTCATTGTAGAAATAAAGACATGAAAAGGGTGGAATAATAGAATATCACCTGAATTTCGTGACAAACCAATTAGCTCTACAGATAACATGGAATATATACACGTGCTAAATTTATTGCCTTCAGCTAGGCATGGTTCACAAGTAAAGAAGATGTTAAAAGTTCAGAAGTGCAGGTCAAAATTAGAATAAGAAGATTGATTTTGGAACCTGCAAAAAGATGTCCACAGATGTGGGCCAAATTATGGTGCATGATGTAAACACATTTACACTACTTAAAATGTTTATTTATGCATGTTCTTAAGCATAGGATTGCATTTCATGATATAAATATTGCATAACATGCATCATCTTGCATTTAGAGTAGTTTGAATAAAATGGAGGTTAATTGTCTCCTTTTATGTGCTTGGACAGGGCAAACATTTTATCGGGGCCTCGGATCAAAGATCCAACCGTATGGATGTGATCAGGGCAACGATTGGAGTTCAACGACTCCAAGATCGCCCTAATCAGGCATCCGTAGCATCAGACAGTGACCCGGGAACCCTAGAAGATCAAGGGACAAGATGGTGTAAATCTGCACTTTAGATGATAAATCCGACCGCACGGATGAATTCAGATCGACGATCGCAGCCCAACGACATAAAAATCGAGTCAATCCGACATCCGTGGCACCATCTACAACTTCCAGAAGATGGACGGCCAAGATAGCGCCACGTGGTGCCATCTCAGCCGCCCAAATGGTCGCTTGCATCTTGTGAATGCCCCGTGCCTGATTGCTCTCCGCCGTTGGATCTTAATCCAACGGCTGTGGTCGCTCGCGCTTAAAAGCGTCCACTCGACCATCTGCGCCCCATAGCATAGTGGTCGAGCACGCTTTCATGATCGGCAGGCACGGGATCGAGCTGCGGCGAGGGGCTGGAAGGTGCGGGCGATTGGGCGTGGGTGGAGCATCAGATGGAGATCGGACGGTCGCGCGCACCTGATAGTGTCCATGCGCAATTGAACGCGCGGCGCGGACGCACGATCGCACGCGGGCGGGAGCGCAATGCAGCGTGCGGAGACGCATCTTAAGCAGTTCGATCTCGCGATTGGATGGCTGAAAATCGACGAATGTGCATAAGCCGTTGAGCGTACGAGCCGCCCACGACGCCCACGTTGAGGGCTTTAGTGATGGATTTATCCGTCACTAAAAACCCCTCCTTTATTATTTTGAAGTTGTAATGTCCATTTTGCCCCCACTCCTTGCAACTATAAAAGGAGACCCCCTCCATACTAAATTCTCACCCCTTCTTTCTCCTCTCTACCCCTCCAAAGCTCAAAAGAAGCTTGTCCCACACCCGGGATGCTTCTCGTGAGATAAAGTCCAATTTTCGTTCCCCTTCGGAAGTGGATCCCGTGACGACAACGGCGTGCTGCTCCGTTCCCATTCCTCTACTTCGTCCTGCTTCGTTCTCCTTCGTCCAGGCGTCGTCCCGTCCGGCTCATCCTCCAAGCAATCGTCGAGGAGGATAACTTCTCTCTCCCATTCTTAGTTACAGCTTTTCTATTGTAGAATTTTCCTGCTTTATAGTGTAATTGATTTTCCGCTTTCTAATGTAACTTTTATTTAGTTTGATTATATAAACAATTGGAATATTGAATGCATGTTCTCTTTCTCTCTCTCTTTCTCTCTTTCTCTCTCTCCCTCTCTTAGTCTGATAGCTCCATTGCAATTATATCACCTTGCTTATCAAAAAAAAAAATCCTAAAAAAATATAATTGCAAATATAGATCAACGTAGCCTCCCTGTGTTCGACCTGAAAATCTTTTCGGTATAAATTTTATTTGTTGAACACGAATTCTTCGCTTTCGAACTACAACGATAGGTTTTCCAAAACCAAACACGTAAGCGTAGCGATTAGTAAAACGTTCAACATTTTGGCACCGTTGCCGGGGAGGCAACGATTTTCGATCTTTTCTTCACATTTCTTGCACTTTATTTGTTTTTCTAACTAGCTTTCTCTTGTGTCTATTGTTTTGCAGAGACCTCCATCAAGGAATCAACAAGCGGTAGACTGGAGTAAAGTGTAGTTGAAGACAACTGTAAGTGCTCCCCCATTCTTTCCCCCTCCATAGATTTTATTCGCCACATTAAATCCAAATCCCAATTAACCTAGGTGTTTGCATAAATCCTAGGAATAGTTTGGTTGTTTGGATTTTCACTCACATTCATTCCACCCTCATTCATAAAAAAATAACAGAAAGATAATCTTGTGGGGTAATTTCCAACAAACACCCACATTCAAGGCACTTGATCAACTCGATTTGTTTTCTACTCAACCGGGTTCAGATCTGTGGAACCAGTACACACAAAGCAACACATAACAGAGTAGAAATTATTCTAGGTTAACCATTTTTTTTGAGTGCCAAACTTAGTGGTGCATTTGTGGCCAATTGTTTGAGTTGTTTGGGCAGCACCACTTTATTTTAAAACCAACTCATCAAGTAGCTCCTCCTTAGGGTTTTCAATCTTGGTATATTCCAGGCACTTCACTTTCTTTCTGATTTTAAAGGAAAACAATCTTCACCCGTGTTTTACAACTTGGTTTGCCTAGAAACTTGATTGCAATTCACCTAATTTGAAACCCTAAAAGCTACTTAAGCAAGATTTGAACACTAAAATTCACACATTATCAATAATCTTGCTTGAAAACCCTGGTTGTGCACGCACTTACACAAATCTCAATCAATCATTAAGGGCACAACCCATTGTAAGGGCCCATCACATTCCGTAAGCACCACAATCCCAGGCCTTAATAAAATTGAGTAGACGTTGGCCTTAAGGTTTGATTCACTCTTCAGGGCCTAGTCTGAGATTATTTTTGATTAACCTACTTATACTGATTAATCTGATGTCTAGCTAGGGGAGTAGCGTCAAACGACCACAGCTGGGGGGTACACTAGGAACCGGAGGCGAAAGCCAAAGGAAGAACCTTCTCCCCAATCCCTCCTTCTAACTGGTTGGATTAAATAGACGTAAGTAGAGTAAATCACTTACAGTCCTAAGGCTGGTTTTGGGAGTCAGTAGATCCTTAGGCTACCCCACTTAAGGACAGCCTTGTTTTATTGTGCTGTAGGGTCCCTATCCCCAGTCCTTCCGACCTTCTCCTAGTTTATGCTGGGAAGACGGTCATTGAATCCCCGATTGGAAGGACCATTAGAACATTCTAGGAGGCGCAAGTTAGATTTTGGTCAATTTGATCCCATGGCCGAACAACAGCCTCCTCTGCTTGAAAATCCACAGGAAGAATTTCGAAGGCAGCTGGAACAAATGCAGAGAATGCAGGAATGGTTCCAGAGAATGCAGGGCGCTCAGCCCTTGAAGGATTTTTATGATCCTTCAAATTACGAGGAACGTCCCGACGTCCAAATTCCAGCCGGTGACGTAGAAATCAAACCCTAGGTGTTAAGCCTGATTAAACATTATCATGGGCTTGGCTCCGAAGATCCGTTTCAGCACTTGGAAGATTTGACCACTTTGGTTCAGACCACTAAGGCTCGAAACGTTAACGAGGAGCAAATGATCATCAGGCTCTTCCCCCACTCTCTTAGGGATAAAGCCGCACATTGGTATAGGACAATAGGAAGACCAATTACAACTTGGAATGAGTTGAAATTGGCCTTTCTGAAGAAATTCTTCCCAGTCGGTCGTACCAATGCTTTGAGATGGGCAATCACTACCTTTACCCAGCGGCCAGGGGAGCAGTTTCATGTGGCTTGGGAGCGATTCCAGGACTTATTGCAGAGGTGTCCACACCACGAGGTGTCGAAATGGCAACTCGTGCAGATCTTCTATCATGGGTTGAATGAGCAACTCAGAAACCATGTGGATGCTTCTTGCGGAGGCAATTTCCTCAATAAAGATGCAGATAGTGCACATGATTTATTTGAGGAAATGAGTGAGAATTCAATTAATCATGCCTCCATAGATACTTTTAACCGATCCTAGCAACCCAGATCAAATGTCAATGAAGTCCATGACTCTCATTCATTTGATATGGAATTGATTTGTAATAAACTTGATAAGGTGGACTTGGTTGCTAAAAGAATGGAAGAGTGGATGGCTAGCAATTCTATGAATAACTCTCAATCCACTCAATCCCAAAATTCGGGATTCCATTCCTCACGAGCTCCTTCTAGACAGGAGTTCGTGAATCAACTCGATGCGACTCAACCTATGAGTCAGCATTTTTCGGAACCCCATGGGTTCCCAACTGGGGCCTTTGATCCCAGTTTTTTTGATCCTTCCCTTTCTTTCTCACCATCCTCACCCAATGAGGATGTCTGTGCTGTACAAGAGAATGTTAGATCCAACCCCTACTCGAATGCCTATAATCTAGGTTGGAGAAACCACCCTAACTTCTCTTGGAAAAATCCGAGGCAACAGACCCAATTCCGACCCGGCAACTATGCTCCGCAACGACCAATGGGTCAGGTCAAGTATATACTCAGTTGCCTCTGAATCAGGTCAATCAGCCAGCTTGGAATGCCCGTCAACCCGCAGGGTAGGCTGATTTGAATCGTCAAATGGTAGAGATGCAAGGATCTATGCTCCAGCTCATGCAGCAAATGAAAAACTTGCTGGATAACTTGCAATCCAGGATCATTGCTAACTCTTGTCAACCCGGATCTCTACCATCCCAACCCGTACCCAACCCGCGAACATTATAAATTCGGGCAATCAAGCCCAAGGGTACGAAAATCAGAGGGACCCGCACACACATGCTCAGGTGGTTGAGCAGGGTTCCTCGTCTTCTTCTTCTGCTAATCAACAATTCATGGTCAATCAAGCCCCTCCAATCTTTAATAACCCTCCCCAAGACCCAAATTCTTACACTCCTGCAAATTCTGTCACTTTGAGGAGTGGTAAGAAGACTTAGGATCCACAACCACACTATTCTGATCTTTTGAATCCTGAAGAATCTGAGGAAAGAGAAGAGAATTCTAGAGGAGAAATCAAGGCTCAGGAACCTGATTCCAAAGATCTGACTCATGTTCCTTTTCCTGAAGCCTTAGCCAAAGCAAAGAAGAAGTCTGTTGATAGTAATGAGGAGCTTCTGAATTTATTTAAGAATGTTGAGATCAATATCTCACTCCTTGATGCTATCAAGCACATACCAGCTTACGCAAGATTTTTAAAGGAATTATGTACACAAAAGCGTAAGTCGAGAGAATCTGTTCCGAGGAAGGTGGTACTCTCCGAGCAGGCTAGTTCTGTTATCCTGCACTACCTCCCTCAGAAAAAGAGAGATCCTGGTGCTCCTTTGATTTCTTGCGTTATCGAAGATTACACATTTGATAGAGCACTTTTGGATCTCGGTGCATCCATCAACCTAATTCCGACTTCTCTCTACGAGAAGTTTGGGTTAGGTGAACTTCGGCCAACTTCAGTAACGCTACAGTTAGCGGACCGTTCGGTCACAAACCTACGAGGTGTTATTGAAGATGTTATAGTTAAGGTCAAGGATTTCTATTTTCCTGTAGATTTCCTTGTCCTTGACATGGATGTACCAGATAATCTGAGGAACACGCCCATCATTCTGGGTCGTCCGTTCCTGGCTACCGTAAAGGCCAACATTAATTGTGAAAGCGGTAGCATGGAAATCGCCTTTGGGGACCAACGAATGAAATTGGATATTTTTAAGGCGATCAACAAATTTGAGGATTGTGGATTTATTGAGGAACTTGATGAGGATAATGTTAATATTGAAACTTGTTTGACAGTTTCTTCAATTGAAAGTTCCTCTTTGGTTGATGAATTTGACCTGCAACCCTCTGACCTGACATCTTCGGAAGAGGTTACTGATTTTGTTCACTCAAAACCTCTTCCTCTTGTTGAATCTTCAGCATTTACCCAACCATCAATCATTACCCCACCCCAGCTTGAATTGAAACCATTGCCCGAGAATTTAAAATATCAATTTTTAGGACCGCAGAATACGCTCCCTGTGATTATTAGTGATAAATTGACAAAGGAGCAAGAGATTAAATTGATTAAGGTCCTAAAGGAACATAAGGAGGCAATTGGTTGGACCATTCATGACCTCAGGGGGATCGAGCCATCTTACTGTAACCATAGAATATTTTTGGAAGATGGATCCCGCCCTTCTCGCCAGATGCAGAGGTGATTGAATCCAAATATGCGAGAAGTGGTCAAAAAGGAAATCATCAAGTGGCTCGATGCAGGAATTATTGATCCAATCTCTGACAGTCCCTGGGTAAGTCCCGTTCAGATTGTCCCAAAGAAAGCTAGGATTACTGTTGTGACTAATGACAAAGGAGAATCTGTCACAACTCATTCAGCTTCCTCTTAGAGAGTTTGTATTGATTACAGGAAGCTGAACACAGCCACTAAAAAGGATCATTTTCCCTTGCCCTTCATTGATCAAATCTTGGAAAAATTAGTTGGGCAGAAGTACTTCTGTTTTCTTGATGGCTACTTGGGATACAACCAAGTTCCTATCCATCCCGAGGATCAGGAAAAAACTACTTTCACCTGTCCCTACGGAACCTTTGCTTTTCGTAGGATGCCTTTTGGGTTATGCAATGCACCTGCAACTTTTCAAAGTGTATGCTAGCCATATTTTCCGACATGGAGGGAGAGTTTATGGAAGTCTTCATGGATGATTTCTCTACTTTTGGAGAATCATTTGACTCTTTTTTGGCTAATTTGGAAATGATTCTTAAGCGATGTATCAAGACACGACTGGTCCTTAGCTGGGAAAAGAGTCATTTCATGACCTAAGAAGGCATCGTTTTGGGTCATGTAATCTCTGAATGGGGAATTGAAGTAGACAAAGCTAAGGTTGATGCTATCGCTAAACTTCCTCCTCCCACATCTGTTAAACAAATCAGATCATTTCTTGGCCATGTGGGATTTTATCGAAGATTCATCAAGGATTTCTCGAAGGTTGCTCGTCCTTTGAGCAATCTTCTTACCAAAGAAACGCCGTTTGTTTTTGACGAATCATGCCGAAAGGCATTTGATTTTCTGAAAACGGCAGTCACCTATGCTCCAATTTGGACAGCCCCTTTTGAGATCATGACCAACGCTTCTGATTATGCGGTCGGGGCTGTCCTAAGTCAGAAAATTGACCGAAAGCCCTCAGTCATTTACTACACTAGTAAAACTTTGGATGAAGCCCAGAGGAATTACACTGTTATTGAAAAGGAATTACTAGCTGTAGTATTTGCGTTGGAAAAATTCAGGGCTTATCTCTTGGGGTCTCATGTTATTGTTTATACCGACCACTCTGCCTTGAGACATCTCTTGGCTAAAAAGGATGCTAAACCCAGGCTTATTCGTTGGATTCTTCTTCTTCAAGAATTTGATCTTGAAATCAACGATAAAGTCGGGGTACAAAATGTGGTAGCGGATCATTTGTCGAGACCCTTAGGTGATTCTTCTTGTTTGGACATTCCAATTGCTGACACTTTTCCAAACGAAACCATTCTTACAGTTTTAGGTGTCCACACCCCATGGTTTGTTGACATTATTAACTATTTGGACGTTGGTCAAATCTCCCAGGATTGGACCAAGCAAAAACAAGATAGACTCAAATCTGAGGCCAAATACTACTTTTGGGAGGACCATGAACTGTATCGCATCGGCTCTGATCAGATTATTCGCCGATGCATACCGGAGAATGAATTCAACAGTATACTCGAGTTCTGCCATGCATCTGGGTGTGGTGGACATTTCTCCGGGAGAAAGACGGCTGCAAAAATCTTGCAATCTGGCTTCTATTGGCCGTCTTTATTCAAGGATGCCCAGGACTTCTCAAGGTCATGTTCTCGATGTTAGTCACTCGGGAACATAACTAAGAGAGACATGATGCCCCTAAACCCTATTCTTCCTATAGAAATTTTTGATGTTTGGGGCATCGATTTCATGGGACCCTTTATCCCTTCATTTGGACATCAGTACATTCTTGTTGCTGTTATGTGTCCAAATGGATTGAGGAAATTCCCACCCGAACCAATGACCACAAGGTGGTCATCAATTTTGTCAAAAAAAATATCTTCAGTAGGTTCGGGATTCCAAGGGCTATCATCAGTGATGGTGGCACTCATTTTACTAATGCCTAATTTCGGAATTTATTGGCCAAATACGGGGTTAACCATCAAATTTCCACACCTTACCATCCCCAAACGAATGGACAAGCCGAGATCTCCAATCGAGAGATCAAGAACATTCTACAAAAAATGGTTAGGTCTGATCGCAAGGATTGGACTCAAAAGCTTGAGGACGCTCTTTGGGCCTACCATACGGCATATAAAATGCCCATCGGCATGTCTCCATTCCATTTGGTGTATGGAAAGGCGTGCCATCTACCGGTAGAGATTGAACACAGGGCATTCTGGGCAATCAAACAATGCAATTTAGATCTGAATCTAGCTAAAATGACCAGGAAACTCCAACTATCTGAGTTGGAGGAGCTTAGAAATGATGCTTATGAGAATGCCAAGATCTACAAGGCTCGGACCAAAGCTCTACATGATCAATTGATTTCCTGCAAGAGCTTTGAGCCAAACCAGAAGGTCTGGTTATTTGATTCTAAACTTAAGCTCTTTCCTGGTAAACTTAGATCTAAATGGAATGGCCCATTCATAATTGATCAGATTTTTCCTAATGGTGCCGTTCAGATTTCTGACCCAAACACGGGTAACACCTTTAAAGTCAATGGTCAACGTTTGAAGCCTGTTGTTGACCGTAATCTTCCAAAACCCGTCTCAGACTCTGTTGCTCTAGCCATTCTGTGACTTCTTTGGCTGGACTTCGCCTAGCTGATGGCATTAGACTCAGCAGTTGTACATATGACACAAGACTGATACGAGCTTCATATCCAGGTGACATCTTTCATATTCTACCCTTTCTTTCATGTCTCTTTTTCAATGAGGACATTGCATCAGCTAGGCAAGGGGGGGTGGATTCATTCTTGAATTATTTGGTCAGCTTTGTAAAATTCATATAAATTATCTCTCTTCTCATTTAAAAAAAAAAGGAAGGATTAGTTGGACATTAGGACTTTTCAATCCTAAGAAATTTTACATTAGGATCTGAATACAAAGACCCCTCAGGTCTTTGGACTTAATTAGCCTGTGTATCCACTAAAATGTGGATTTCTTTTTGAGTCCTCGCCATCTTAATTCTATTATAATTGGAATAAATAAGTTTGGGTGATAAGTACACGACTTATCAACCCGCCCTCTGATTTGAGGGAATTTTGAGTTTTAAGCATCTACACACTTTCTTTGCACTGACTCGTTGTTCGACGATTCTAACGGAAATTGGGTAGCTAATGAACCTTCTAGGGTGATATGGCTGGCAAGTTATCGTGAGTAATAGCCCATAGGTAGGTTATCCAGAGCCCAGTCACTGGACCTTTCTCTGTTTGCTGCCTTTAGGTAAATCTTAGACCAGGGAAGCCACCGACTTAAAAAAAAAAAAATTCAAAAAGAAAAGGAGAAAAGAACAAAAAGAAATAAGCCACACTTCGCCGCACGAGTATGGCTGGCAAGTTGTCGGTGGTAACAGCTCATCGACCGGTTGTCCAGAACCTGGCTCAGAAAATGCACTAAAAATTCTCAAAACACTTAGGAAGAAGCGGAGAAGTAGAATAAATCGGGGAGATATACACTGGATTCACCCTTGTGTTGACCCCGTAAAAAAAAATAATAATAAAATAAAATAAAAGTAGGGAGAAAGCTACCGGTTGTAAAGATACAATTTTAGGCAGAATTCTTGTTAGGTCACCTAAAGGCGTAGAAATCTGAAATCCATTTTAATTGCCGGTCAACGAGTCTATCACAATCACAATAAGATGCTTAAATCTTGGGGTTCTCATCAAATTTTGGGTGAGTTGAATGGCCGTAGAAAGCCACTCTCAAACCCACAAATTTGAAAATCCAAAAAATTAGAAAAGAGAAAAAGAGAAAAAGAAAATTTTCTTTTAATAAGGCGAGGGCTTGAGGCGGTCTGCATTTTGGCTGATACCCAGCCACTGTTGTGTCTTTGAAAGTTCAGTTCCTAAGTAGACAATTTCTTAATGATTGAAAAATAACTCAAGTCTAAATAATCCAACCTAATTCTTTTATAAATAGCATATAGTTTTTGCTAGGGACTAGCAAAAGATAGGCATGGGGGTATGATGTAAACACATTTACACTACTTAAAATGTCTATTTATGCATGTTCTTAAGCATAAGCTTGCATTTCATAATATAAATATTGCATAACATGCATCATCTTGCATTTAGAGTAGTTTGAATAAAATGGAGGTTAATTGTCTCCTTTTATGTGCTTGGACAGGGCAAACATTTTATCGGGGCCTCGGATCAAAGATCCAACCGTATGGATGTGATCAGGGCGACGATTGGAGTTCAATGACTCCAAGATCGCCCTAATCAGGCATCCGTAGCATCAGATAGTGACCTGGGAACCCTAGAAGATCAAGGGCCAGGATGGTGTAAATCCGCACTTCAGATGATAAATCTGACCGTACGGATGAATTCGGATCGACGATCGTAGCCCAACGACACAAAAATCGAGTCAATCCGACATCCGTGGCACCATCTACAACTTCTAGAAGATGGACGACCAAGATAGTGCCACATGGCGCCATCTCAGCTGCCCAAACGACCTTTTGCATCTTGTGAAGGCCCCATGCCCGATCGCTCTCTGCCGTTGGATCTTAATCCAACGGCTGTGGTTGCTCACGCTAAAAAGCGTCTGCTCGACCATCCGCTCTCCATAGCACAGTGGTCGAGCGTGCTTTCGCGAGCGGCAGGCGTGGGATCGAGCCGCGGCGAGGGGCTGGAAGGCGCGGGCGATTGGGCGCGGGTGGAGCGTCAGATGGAGATCGGACGGCCGCGCACGCCCGATAGCATCCACGTGCAATTGAACGCGCGGCGCGTACGCGCGATTGCACGCGGGCAGGCACGCAACACAGCGGGCGGAGACGCATCTTAAGCCGTCCGATCCCGTGATCGGACGGCTGAAAATCGATGAACATGCGCAAGCCGTTGAGCGCGCGAGCAAGAGAGGAGGCGCGCACGAGCCGCCCACAATGCCCATGTTGAGGGCCTTAGTGACCGATTTTTCCGTCACTAAAGACCCCTCTTTTATTATTTTGAAGTTGTAATGTCCATTTTGCCCCCACTCCTTGCAACTATAAAAGGAGACCCCCTCCATACGAAATTCTCATCCCTTCTTTCTCCTCTCTACCCCTCTAAAGCTCAAAAGAAGCTTGTCCCATACCCGGGATGCTTCTCGTGAGATAAAGTCCAATTTTCATTCCCCTTCGGAAGTGGATCCCGCGACGACGACGGCGTGTTGCTACGTTCCCGTTCTTCTGCTTCGTCCTGCTTCGTTCTCCTTCATCCAGGCATCGTCCCGTCCGGCTCGTCCTCCAAGCAATCGTCGAGGAGGATAACTTCTCTCTCCCATTCTTATTTACAGCTTTTCTAGTGTAGAATTTTCTTGCTTTATAGTGTAATTGATTTTTCGCTTTCTAGTGTAACTTTTATTTAGTTTGATTATATAAACAATTGGAATATTGAATGCATGTTCTCTTTCTCTCTCTCTCTCTCTTTCTTTCTTTTAGTCTGATAGCTCCATTGTAATTATATCGCCTTGCTTATCAAAAAAAAAAATCCTAAAAAAATATAATTGCGAATATAGTTCAACGTAGCCTCCCTGTGTTCGACCTAGAATTCTTTTCGGTATAAATTTTATTTCTTGAACACGAATTCTTCGCTTTCGAACTACAACGACAAGTTTTCCAAAACCAAACATGTAAGCATAGCGATTCGTAAAACGTTCAACAGTGCAGATCCATGCCCTAGGGTCTAGTGGTTCTCAAGTTCTAGATGAAAATCACCTAGAACTGAAGATTATTGAGCTCATAGGACTAGTTTTGTGGTTTTGTAGTATGCAACCCAAGACCAAAGTGTCGAACAATGGGTGGAGATGGTTCAATAGGTTTGGATGTCCTTTTAGATTTCAACTCAAAAAGGTAATCAATGTTTCTGAGCTTGGGTTGCATCTCAAAGATATCATAAAGGTCCTGGTGAAAAGTTGGTGGTCTTAGGTCAATAGGAACCCTTAGATCCAAAATTGTGTTTCCCTTTGAGTTAGCCCTCCAAATTTTCATTGCCAAATTCCTAACCTCTAAAATCAATATTTCCGAGACCTCCAAATCGTTGTACACCCCATCTAAAGTACTCAAGTCCAACATTTGTGGCTGAATCAAGATTGACTTGGGTATGATGATTTCCAAATAAAAATCAATCCCTTTGGGGTAAGGTTGAGGAATGGGGCTACTGATTAAATCTTCTAGTAAATGAGGATTCGAATCCTCTAAGTTATCCCCAATTGAATCCAAATCTTCAATAATTATACTATCAAATGGTTCGTCATACTCCTTGAGCCCATTAGTCTCACTAAAATCAATCTCCTTAAGCTCCAGTGTGACTTTACTAAGAGTTTCCTCACCCTCAGAATCAAAGAATTCGTGATCCACATTTATACATGTCTCAAAATAATGTCATTTCATGGTCCATGGAGACATATTTTTCGTTATTCCTTGGCTTTGGGTTCTCGAGTGAGAAACTCGGTACATCCTCAATGGGTTGCTCTAGCCCAATCTGGTCATCCCTAGTCTCAACATATCTATCCCCCCCAATAGGCGCCTGAGCGGGTTCAGACATTGGCTCTCCTGAAGGGGGTTCATCTTGGGAATTATCCCAAGATTGTACTAAGGCAACCACAAATTTCATCCTCAATCTCAACAATTTCCCAAGTAGAAACTCACGCAGGCCCCTATCCCTAACATTTTGGAGTAAATCCAATAAAGAGCTATTTAGCTCATCAATCATTTTTATCATAGGCTCCAATGATTCAATGCATGGTATTGGCTGAGCTTCTAAAGATTGGATAGTGTTCCTCAAGTTAGCCAACACCCTGTCTTGGACCTGGTTCACCTAAACTGAATGGTTCGGTTCTGGTTTGGGTGGGTTTGGGTTAAATCTAGGGGAGTCAAGATATCGAGGTTCTCGGTCCTTCCCTGATAGTAGGTCATTTCAGGTTGTTTAAAGGATGGTGGCGACCTATTTAGTGGAATACTGGGGAGAGTAAGTGTTATAATCAGAATATCCTTCATGGTTGTAGATCTGATTAGGTTAATCATCAAAGGGTGATCTATAATCTTTGTAGCTCTAGGAAGGACAGTAATCATAGTCTTGTTGTCCAGGGTTAGTCCCTGGACACTGAGGTCCGGATTCATATCCCCAATCAATGTTGTCCCAGCTAGGAGATGGGTAGTCATAAGTCAAGTCAGGATAGTAATCATCTTGGGGATAAGTGTTTGTAAGAGAGTAGGATCGGAAATGAGTGTAGGATGTGGAAGGATACATGGTTGAGTAGGAGGGGAAATTAGAAGAAAGAAAGGAGCCCTACAATACAAGCAATCAACCCTGTCCTTAGGTAGGTTAGCCTAAAGACTTATAGATTCCCAGGACTTGTCTGGAGATTAATCGATTTGGTCTACTTTTATCTGATCAATCCAATTAGTTAGAAGGGGGGCCTAGGGAGAAGGTTCTTCCTTTGGCTTGCACCTCCAGTTCCTAGTGTACCCCCTAGCCACGGTCGTTTGATGCTACTCCTGTAGCTAGACATCAGATGGACCAGCAGAAGTAGATTAATAAAAAGAAATCTCGATCTGAGCCCCGAAGAGCGAATCAATCCTTAAGGCCAACGTCTACTTAGTTTTAATTAGGCTTGGGATGATTGTGCTCTTGGAATGTGGTGGGCCCTTTAGATGGGTTGTGCCCTTAATGAACAATTCAAATGTGTGTGCATGCACAACCAGGATTTGCAAACAAGGTTATTTGATGATGTGTCTTTTAGGGTTTAACCTTGTTTAGTAGCTTTTAGGGTTTAATCCATAAGTTGGTTCAATCAGGGTTCAGTAGAACACTCCAGGTTTTACAAGCACTGGTGATGATGTGTTCCTTTAGAAATCAGAAAAAAATTGTAAAGTGCCTGGTTCAGTCGTAAAGATTAACCCTAAGTGGCAAGCTACTAATGAATCCCTTTTAGATTTGGTGGTGCGGCCTAAACAATTCAATCAACTAGCCCAGATGCACCACCGATTAGGGCACACAAAAAGGTGATTAACCTAGTATGATTTCTACTCCTCTATGTGTTGAATTGGAGATCCGTTCCACAAGTCAGAATCCTAGTTGAGTAGATAAAAATCAAATTAGGTTATGTGCCAAAAATGTGGATGTATAGAGTGTGTATGTTGATTTGTCCCACAAGAAGTATCTTCTTATTTTTTTTTATAATATGTGAGGGTGAGCTGAGTGGAGGTGACAAATAAGACAAACAAATTCTATCCTAAGGTTTATGCAAACACCTAAGTAGATTAGGTCTTGGTTATGAATATAGCGAAATGAAACTAGTGGGGGGGAATGTGGGGGACACTTACAGATTACTCTACCTGCACTTTACTCCGATCTACCGCACTTGAATCTCCATGCTAAGGTACCTGCAAGACAGCAGATCAGAGACAAGAGGGGTTAATGACGAGTCAATTCTTCACTTTTAAAGTCGTTTGTCACATAAAATGACGCGCCGTTTGTAGTTCTATGTGGTGGAAAAATCGACTAATCAATAATAATATAACCACTCAATTAGGAGCGAGTCGTATCCACAGGGAAACAATGACATATTTAAACTCGCACCGGTTAAAAACATATGTTCACGGTTAGTTTCATCGAGAAATTGAGCCAAATCTACCTTCAGATTAAAAAAACATCAAGAGAACATGCTGAAATGGCAATTTTTCACAACTAAGGGATATATTTTGCAATGCAGCTTAATAAAATAATAATAAAAGTTGACAATGGCACAAAATGTAAATATTAATAGGGACTTTACTGTAGCAAAATAGGGGAAATTCTTCCCCTTGTCCTTGCGTGAGGAGGAGGGAATGGCCGGAGGTGTGAAGCATAGAGGAGGATCTCTAGACCGAGGGCTTCGTGATGGCGGTCGCAGCGAGGTGCGAGGTGCCCTGAGGTGGCTAGAAGGAGGTATGGTGGATGTGGGTTGTGGTGGCTGCTGGCTGTGCATGGAGCATGGGAATGCTCCTGGCGAGGGGGCACATGCGCTGTACTACACACGCACGAAGTGTGGCGCTGCTGGAGGATGCGTACTACTGCAAGCCATGCGGGGTGAGGTGCAGGCGGAGTGCATCTGCTGCTGCACGCTGTAGGCACAGCGGGTGCTGCAGGGGGTGGCGCGGCGAAGTGGAAGCGCATGCACGGAGGTGCACGCGGGCTGGAAATGGGCACGTGCGCCTGCAGGTGCGCGGTAGGGGCGTAGGCGCACTGGCTGGATGTGCGGGCGGCGGTTGAGGCATACGAGGAGAGGGGCGTGTGATGCTGCACGCTGTGCGTGCTACAGGAGGTGCAACGCGCGGTTGGGCGACGCTACAGCAGGTGCGTGTGCGTGCGGATGTGGATGCGCTGGAGGATGGAAGTGCGGGGGCATGCTCGACAGCGCTGAAGGTGGCTGCGGTGCAGCAGCTGAGAGCTGCGCATGGAAGTGGCGAGGTTTTTGAGGTTGTTTTTAAAGTGAAGGGAAACAGAAAAAGAAGAAGATATGGGGCCAAGCTTCAGACATTCGGGAAACTTCCCGGACGTCTTAACTGACGGGGGAGATGAAGATGCAGGGCATGGAGTTGTGGCGGCTGCAGTGGTGGTTGCTGGTGATGGCGATGAAGGTGGTGATGTTGATTCTGGTGAGGCACGGTGATGGAAGCATGGCCATCGGGGACACACGTGCACGGTGTTGGCATGAGTCCACCAGCTTGGCGCGGTGAGCTGTCACCTCGCCAACCCATGGTATGGTGGAGCTCGACCTTGGAGACCACGGTGGTGGAATGGAGTACACGGTGGTGGAGTGGGGCAGTGTCTCCTCGGTGCATGGCAGCCTCCCTCTCTTCCTTATCCCCGTCGAGGAGACCAGATCCACTTTTGGCTATACTCCTTGATTGGGTTCTTCACTGTGGTAGTTGGACGAAGAAATGCAGCCGTTGCTCATATAAGAAGAATAAAAATAGTAATAAAATATTATGGTTATTTATATACAAACCCTCAACTTTTATGTTAACTTAAAATAATGCATGCAATGCACCTAATTGGTTAACTAATTAAATGAATGCAATTCTAAGTTAATTCTAAATGCATTTAATTATGAATGCAATGCATGAATTATGTAATTAAATCAGAAATATGAATTAATCTATTTACATCCTAATTTATGCTAAATAAATGTTAGAATTAACTTAATGTCTACGCATTTAAATACTTAAATAGCCCATAAATATGGGGTAATCAAATACCCCCATGCCTAGTTTTTGCTAGTCCCTAGCAAAATCAAGCAAAACCTAGCACTCCAAGTTGACTAGCCAACCCAATCGGTATTCCGTTAGAAACATATTAAGTTCAGACTTTAGACCTAAGGTTCTCAAGTAGTTGTTAAGTTACAGACTAGGTCGGCTAAAGACGAGTTGTAGGCACAAGTTTCTCTGATTTTTGACTCTACCCTAAGGTTTATTGATCCCTGAGATTAAAGCATCCGTGCATGTGTATTGGTCTGAGTTATTTGAGTTAAAGGAAAAAGGATTTTTTTTTTTGAATAATATATATATATATATTTTTGATTCCTCTAAGTCTAACCTCGGATCAGCTATCAACAAGGTCTGTGTCGGATTCATTGTCCCCATCACTATACCTCGAAAGGTGCCTGGCTTTCGATGCTTCAAGATAGCACCGCCCATAGCAACCCCAAGAACTCCTGGCAATCGACACTTCGAGATAGTATCGCCCATGGATTTCTAAAGCGAATTCAAGCTTGTGGCAATCGACACTTCGATATAGGGCCGCCCATGGTACCTGAACCGCACAATGTGCTTACATGCCCCCACTAGGATGGATATCCTAAGAGACAAGCATTGAGGAGGTAATATGTTATCATCGCATCCTCAAGGTGAGTATATACTCCACCTTTTTCAAGCCTCTCCTAAGTCAAAACTAAGAGAACCAAATCTCTTTTAAGAAAGGAATTAAGTTGATTACTTACTTACACTAGACCAAGTGTGTGTGAAATTTGGATGCTTAGGTTACAAGGACCCATAAACCAAAAGGTAGAACAAGACTCCAGGTACTACCCAACCTTTTAACTCAATCCCTAACTTTCCTTCCTCAACCTCTTGAGGAATGGTCCGCAACATAACTCCTACTTAAGTTTTTAAGTCCACAAAGGACCCTAAAGGTCTAAAGCTAGTAGCTCATTTAGCTTCTAAAGTTTGACCCTAGAACCAACTTAGTCTCACCTAGAGTTCTGATTTGCTTAAGAATGCAGGACCTAGCCAGTTAAGCTCAAAACTTTTTTTTAAATTATTTTTTATTTTTATTTATTTATTTATTTTAATGCAAATGTATGCAATGCAGAATGCTTTAATTAAATGCATGAATGCACTATGCTATGTATATCCCCAAGTACACCCCCTATGACTAAAATCTACAATGTCCTCATTGCATAGAAATATATTACCTGGGTCAGAGATGGGCTGCTGTTCTTTTGTTAGCAGTTGAGTAGCCAAAGAACCTGCAAATCAAGTTCAAGGATGACGGAAATAAGCCCTAAAAATGAGCAAAGTAATGCTGGCCTAGAAAATAGGTAACCTAGGATGTTGACGAGCTGATGATGAATCCCGATAGCAAATGCTCTCCCAACCAGGATGGGAATGAAATCTTCCTAGGTCACCAGAGGAGGTTTTAAAGGATAAACTGTCATAACAACCTCCAAAGGGGTAGGGGGAGGATGACAAGGATCCTCCAAAAGGAATGGGGAAGGAATGGTGCAGAGATAAACCCCTAGGGCAATGGATTGATTAAAGAAATCATCAATCCATACCCAATACTCCATTACAAGAAATATTGGTTTGTTAAGCCCCCTGGTTAGAACAAAAGTGAGCAAATCTCTAAGGCAAGGATCGTCTAGGGTGTCCAAGTTTCGAGGTTGCAGGATGGCCATAAGATCTTGGTTGGGTTTAATCAGCTCGGTGTCCATCCCTAACACTCTTTCCAAATCCTCAATTGCATCCTTAGCATTTCTTGCATTATCACCAGTATCTTCCTGCACTTCATCCGGAGTCAAAATTTCGCCTTCAGACATAAGCGAATCAGAGGGTGACTTCGAATCAAATGAAGGCAGTTTGGAAGCAACAGATCTGGGGATTATCCTATCAATGTCATCCCCGGGTTCTTGTTCTTTACTCAAATCTTCCCCGGAGTCTATATGTGAATCCACATAAATCTTAGAAGTTACTTCCAAATTTTCCATCATTTCATCATGAGGAGAAATATCATCGATGGGTGTGCTAAGGAAACCTAATTTGGTCAAATTTGTGACATCCACAGGGGCTAACTCTTCAAATAAGACATAATCACCCTTAGTGTCACTCCAAATCTTGAATGTAGGTTCCTCATATAATTCGTCTTTCTCCTCATCATATGATTCATCATATACCAGAGGTCTAGAATCATTTAATATCTCAGTAGATCCCCTAGGGTACTCTATCTAAGGTAAATGATTTACATTGGTAACATCAGACTCCTCAGATAGGTCAATTTCTTCAAGGTTAAGTTCCCTGAGGGTGGGCTTGAGTTCCATCTCATGATCAGAAGGGAGGGTAGGATTAACAACTTGACTTCGACCCACTTCATCAAATGTCATGAAGATACTATCATCTGGGTTGAGGTCTTCCAATGATACCATCATTCCCTTCTTTTGACTCCAATATAATTCAGGTGGATACTCAACCTTATCATCATCTTCCTCGGGTTGCCACATTTCTTCATCCAATGCATAGCTACTTTCATATGTATCTTCCTCCCACTTAAGGCATGGATCTCTCAAGGAAGTATCATCTAATGGGGAGGTTTCAAAATCGAACCTCGAAAAGTAGCTGTTCTCCCTTATATAATCCCCAAAATTTCCCTCCAACTTAAAGTGTAGCTCTCCCACAGGAAATGCATCTATTGTAGAGGGGTGTACGTCATCCTCAATGGGGTAGATTGGGTGGCTAATTTCATCTCTTTCTTGTTGGCCTGCTCTCGAAGATTCTCCTAACAATTCAATCATTTCGTTTTGCATTTTCTGTATTTCCATCTTCATGGAGGAGAGGTCATTTCTATCATGAGAGAAGTCAGGCTCAAGCTTATAATACCCAGGAGTGTCTGTCCAACCATTATAACTATTCAGGGAGGGTGGGTTGGGTATTTCTATGGTGTGTGGGATATTGGGCAAAGTAAATCACACTCCTAGGTTCTGCACATTTATTTGGGGCATAACCAGGCCAATACTCTTATAATAGGGTTAAAATGGATCCCAATGATTGTCATTATGTCCATCAAAGGATGGACCATCTCGGCGTATGGGATCGAATAGTGCAGAGTGGGGGTAAGGGTGTCAGCAAGATGTCAAAGGATGAAAATCAATGTGGTCCATTCTAACTCACACCTCAATCAGAATCCCCCAAGAAAAACACAATTCAAAAAGGACTTTTTAGGTCTTTCTCAATTTAGGCTTTTGATTTTAAGTCAGATTGTAGGTGACAATACAATTTGTTTAATCAATTTACGACCTTATTGTCGACCTACGGCTCACCTAAGAAGACCTAGTTGGAGCATAGGTGTTCTTCCCTAAATCTCAAATGGTAGAGCAACTCAAAAGACGGAAGATCGAGGGATGCAAGTAGGCTTAAGCCTTCCTTTGAAGCTGTGCTTTCGTGGTGCTTCTCAACTACCCCCAAAAATCTGTGACAGGGTATCCCCCTCTTTGGAGTTACAAAACCTTTGATCTCAAGTTCTAAACACTTTAGAATCCAACAATAGGAGGGCTCTTGTCCTAGTATTTCCAAACCTAGAGAGTGTCTAAAAGCATGCTGTGGTGCAAGAGATATAAGTGTGCATACACCGCAAAAGATTCGCGAAGTTTGAAACTCAAATCCTTGATTTTTAGATGTCCCTCCTTTAATTAGTCCCTTTTAAAGAATATATGTGACCACTTGTTAGATCGCTTCAAGACAAATTATGTGGTCTTCGAAATAAGTCCAAATGCAATGCGTGATCAAGAATAGGATGCAAAGTAAGAGAATGCATACCTTGCTTCCAGCAATCAACGATGCGAGATTGCACGCAATGCAGAGAAATAAATCTAGAGGCTGCTCATACAGACCTAAATGGTTTGTCCTAAAGGTAGGCAGCTTCTAGCAGGCAGCTCATTTTTTTTTGTCTTGTTTTTTTTTTAGCTACTTATGCACAAGAAAATAAAGGGTAAACAATCCACAAAATAAATTAAAAACCTAAATCTAAAGAAAAGAGGGAACATACTCCTAAAAACTACCCAACATGAGCCTAAAACAAAATCGGGGAACAAGCCCCTAAAAATATACCCTAGAACAAGGGTCTCAAACCAAATGTGCAATGAAAAATTAAGTCTAAAGTCTTAATCCTACTCTAATCAAATCAGCGACTAAATGTACAGAGATGATCGTCACATCCTCGTCCTTCCCCTCCCTTGCAAGGTAGCTCGATCAATTTCTCCTCTGGCAATGTCAAGGGTCTCTTCTCACGATGGCTGGTGTGACTGCGAGTCATAGAATATGTGTCTCAGATCGTTGCACTTGCCTCTCTCTAATTCCTTGCACAAATTCCTCGCATAGAAAAGATAATAAATGGTCAGATCACTGTGCAATGAGAAATAATCAGAAATGAAATCAGGTGAAATTATTCCATCTGTTGCCTCCCTGACAACGATGCCATTTAACGAGTCGATTCTTTGCTTTTAAAGTCATTTGTCACATAAAATGACGCGTCATTTGTAGTTCTATATGGTGGAAAAATCTATTAATCAACAATTAATATAACCACTCAATTAGGAGCGGGTCATATCCACAGAGACGCAATGACATATTTAAACTTGTACTGGTTAAAAACATATGTTCACGGTTAGTTTCATTGAGAAATCGAGCCAAATCTTCCTTCAGATTAAGAAAACATCAAGAGAACATGTTGAAATGACAATTTTTCACAACTAAAGGATATATTTTGCAATGCAGCTTAATAAAATAATAATAAAAGTTGACAATGGCACAAAATGAAAATATTAATAGGGACTTTACTGTAGCAAACAAAGGAAATTCTTCCCCTTGTCCGTGTGCGAGGAGGGAATGGCTGGAGCTGTGAAGCTCGGAGGTGGATCTCTATACCGAGGGCTTCGTGATGACGGTCGCGGTGAGGTGCGAGGTGCCCTGAGGTGGCTGGACGGAGGTACAATGGAGGTGGGTTTTGGTGGTTGTTGGTCGTGCATGGAGCGCGGGAAGGCTCCTGGAGAGGGGGCGCACGTGCTGGACTAGACACGTGCGGAGTGTGGTGCTGCTGGAGGACATGTATTGCTGCAGGCCGTGCGAGGTGAGGTGCAGGCGGAGCGCATCTACTGCTGCATGTTGCAGGCACGGCGGGTGCTGTAGGCGGTGGCAGGGCGAAGTGCAGGCTCACGCACGAAGGTGCATGCGGGCTGGAAATGGGCGTGCTCGCCTGCGAGTGTGCGGCAGTGGCTTAAGTGCACTAGCTGGATGTGCGAGCGGCGGTTGAGGCATGGGAGGAGAGGGGTGTGCGATGCTGCGTGCTATGCATGCTGCAGGAGGTGCAGCGTGTGGTTGGGTGGCATTGTAGCTGGTGCATGTGCTTGTGGATGTAAATGCATTGGAGGATGGAAGTGCGGTGGCGCGCTCGACAGGGCTGAAGGTGGCTGTGGTGCAGCAGCTGAGAGTTGCACGTGCAAGTGACGAGGTTTTTGGGGTTGTTTTTAAAGTGAAGGGAAACAGAGAAAGAAGAAGAAAGAAGAAGATATGGGGCCAAGCTTCAGACGTCTGGGAAACTTCCCGGACGTCTTAACCGATGGGGGAGATGAAGATGCAGGGCATGGAGTTGCGACGGCTGCGGTGGTGGTTGCTGGTGATGGCGGTGAAGGTGGTGATATTGATTCTGGTGAGGCACGGTGATGGAAGTGTGGCCATCAGGGACACATGCTCACGGTGTTGGCATGAGTCCACCGGCTTGGCACGGCGAGCTGTCACCTCGCCAACCCATAGTGTGGTGGAGCTCAACCTTGGAGACCACGGTGGTGGAATGGAGTACACGGTGGTGGAGTGGGGCGATGTCTCCCTGGTGCGTGGCAGCCTCCCTCTCTTCCTTATCCCTGTCGAGGAGACCAGATCCACTTTTGGCGCTACTCCTTGATTGGGTTCTTCACTGCGGCAGTTGGAGGAAGAAATGCAGCCGTTGCTCATAGAAGAAGAGTAAACTAATAATAAAATATTATGGTTATTTATATACAAACCCTCAACTTTTATGTTAACTTAAAATAATGCATGCAATGCACCTAATTGGTTAACTAATTAAATGAATGCAATTCTAAGTTAATTCTAAATGCATTTAAATATGAATGCAATGCATGAATTATGTAATTAAATCAGAAATATGAATTAATCTATTTACATCCTAATTTATGCTAAATAAATGTTAGAATTAACTTAATGTCTAGGCACTTAAATACTTAAATAGCCCACAAATATGGGATAATCAGTTAATAATGTGTAAATGCAAAGAAGTGCAGAAAATAAGTAAATTCTGTTGCCTTCCCCAGCAACGGTGCCAAAATGATGAGTCGTGTTTGCAAATTAAAATTAGGGTTTGGAGAACTCGTCATCATAGCTCGCAAAACATGTCTATCAAATACACTTTATAACCAAAACTCTAGTGGAGCCCCGAGTTGAAAATAGGGAGGCGGTGTTTACTTTGGTTGAAAATCGCGCTTCGTTCTATTTCTTTTTGGTATTTTGAGGTTTTGTTATTTTTTATGTTTTTGAAATAAAAAGAAAAGTAGTATAAGTTCACAAGAGAGATGAAACAACTATGATATATCACACAAATGTTTATTACAATAATCTATGAAAGCATTAAAGAGATAGGGGTGAGAAGAAATCTCCCTAATTGGCTATTCAACGAGATGACGGTGCCTGGAGGAAGCTTGGATGGAGGTGAGATGCAGGACGATGGAGGTGAGATGTAGGAGAACGTCGGGTAGAGGAATGCTTCACCGAGGCTTTGAAATGGAGGTGAGGAGATGGAGGTGGAGGTGATCTTCTACCGGAATGGAGGTGGGAGGATGGCTCCAAAGCTTCTTATGAAGGTGGTGGGATGAAGGATGAATGTTTGGTGGGGCAAAGGATCATTACACTAATAAGAGGCCTTTGGAGCATGAGAGTAAGCTCTAATAGAGCTTTGGTAGGCTACTAGAGCTTAGGAGTAGGTAGGAGTAGAGTAGGTAGAGATGAAAAGGAGTGGGGGGTGTAGGGGTGTTTATATAGTGGAGGGAAGAAGAAATTCATGTAGAGGGCTATAGTGACAGCTGCAAGCATCACTAAAGCCCCTGCAGCTGTCGCTAACGATCGCGCCACCGCCGCTCACGCCTGTAGCTATCCTCACACCTACAGTCAACTAGTGACAGCTGTAAGCATCAGTAAAGGCCTACCCAGACCATCGCTGAAGGTCTGTGCCAACTCACGCTCATGGCTAGATCAGGTGTGAACCATTAGCAGCCGTTGAATCAGA
This sequence comes from Thalassia testudinum, assembly GCA_037157565.1. Lineage (NCBI taxonomy): Eukaryota > Viridiplantae > Streptophyta > Magnoliopsida > Alismatales > Hydrocharitaceae > Thalassia > Thalassia testudinum. Next base: position 48,679,431 of record JAZHRO010000057.1, read on the forward strand.
GGTAGATGGTTGAGATGGCTTGGGGATCGCGCGTTCAAATCATGTGCTTGGTGTGTTTGATTCGACATTGGTCGGTGCATTATCGTATGCATGCGGATCGTGCGGGTCTGATTGTGCCACGTCGCCACCCTCTCTGTTGCTTGATGGCCATCCAATGGTGTGAGATCACCTTCCCCCACCATGGCTCGAACTTGTGCTCGTTGTTTGTGAGCGCTTGTCTTCACCATTGCACCAAAGCCACGGTTTGTCGAGTGAAGGGTGGTGCGGTCGTGCGTGCTAGGACCGTTGGATGAAGATCCAATGGTCAAGGCAAATCCTTGCTTGAGGCCCAGTGTCCTTCAGCCGTGGGAGTGCATGTCTTAGCCGTTGGATTGAGATCCAATGACTGGGATCTCTTCTTGCAGTGAGGCTGGGGATGCGATGGCTCAAGTGGGGCAGCCTAGATGGTGCCACATGGTGCATTCTGGGTTGTTTGTCTTCTTTTTGTAGAGGTTGCTACGGAGCTCTGATCGAGATGATTCCCACGTTGCCAGACTACGATCATTGTTCCAAATGCATCTGTACGGTTGGATTTTTATCCGAAGCATGAAAGGATGTCGCATTGCCCTCCTTGCCGTTGATCTTCCATGCACTGCATAAGGTGCTACAGGGCTCCGATCTAGACGATTTCGAAGATGTTAGACTCCGATCGTCATCCTGATCAGATCTGTATGATCAGATCATCCATCCGAGGCCCTGAAATAAATCTCCTTCCCTCCTGCCCATAAAAAGGATGTAATTAACCTAAAATATACATAACTACTGTAAATGCAGGATGATGCATGCTACGCAATAGTTATAATATGAAATAAAAATCTAAGCCTAAGAACATGCATGAATAGGCATTTTAACTTAATTAAATGTGTCTACATCATGCTCTCATGGTTTCTGATTCAAATTCTTAACATTGATGCGCAACTCGTCAACAATCATAAGAAAACACTATTGACAAGTTTTTGTCCCCGGCAATAATGCCAAAAATATGATCGTCGATGACCGGTTCGCACTAAAAAGTGGTTTTAAAATGTTGTTGTTGTATATATTACAAATACAAACTGATGTCGCGTCAATTTTATTTATATACTTAATTTTTACTGGTTTATTTCATGTCATTCACTGGGAGGCAGTTATTTATATACATCACTCTCTAAGTCCAAAAATATTCTTTAATTCCAAAAATGTTGATTTTATTTACAAAGATGAATGAAAGAATCAATGAATAAAAGAATTTGGTTAGTTATGTATAAAAGAATCATTTAAAACACATAACAATTCTTGAAAACATATGTACATAAACAAGTATAAAAAACTATGTATAACTACTCTATTTTAATTATTTACAACTAATATAGATAATACCTAAGTATAGGTAGAAAAATAGTTAATAATATCTACCATACTAAATCATTATAACATACTAATATCTATAGTAACATATATTATATATACAATAACATATATAAGTGTCACTAAAACCTTAGTAAAATATTTACATAACATACGGTAAACTAACTATCTATACTAACATATACAAGTACGTATAATGACGGATTAATTTATCACTAAAGCTCTAGCGTTGTATATACATATAAGAGCTCAAACATATTATACTCTATTTACTCATATATATACTATACTATATTATTTACAATATACATTATTTATTTACATTATATTATATTATTTTTATACATATACTTTATATACTATATTCTTATATATATATATACATATATATATTCACATACACACTCAACATACACAAACACAACACATATATAACACACGCAGACACACACACAGGCGCAGACAACACACACAAAGCCACACTAAGGCACAGGGGGAAGAGCACTACACCTAGCCGCTATTCTTCTTCCTCTTCTCTTAGCCGGTTTAGACCGATTCGGTTTAAGTTCACCCTAAAAGTTGGTTTAGTGGGTAGACGGCCTTTTCGAAGGATACACAACACCCATTTGTAGGTGGGACTAGACCTCCACTAGGGCCACCCTAGTTTTGTTATTAGGTACATTTTATCTAGTTTAATGCTCTTTATTGGGCCCACATAGGCCCACTCACAGTGCATGGCCCATGTCCGAATGCACCGCACACAAATCAAATGCGATATGCCATATCATGTTCGAGAGAGGAGAGAGTGATAGGTATGTAAGGGTGCTCTACCCCTGACGACTGAGGGGCTCAAGTGACAAAAACAATATAAGGTGCTTCACCCGCTCGTAAGCTACTGATGTGGTGCTTTACAAGCGCTCGTGTGAGCGTTGCAGCTGTGCGGTATGCTGTTCTGATTAACCGACTTTGGCCCTAGATTTGAGGGCCATAATTTAATATAAATTAAAATTAAATTATAGGGTTGTAAAGCCTTTATATAGGGCTACATAATTATATAATTACTTTACAAAAATAAGTTAGTTTATTATATAATTAAATTAACTAAAGTTATAGTTTATACATATTAAATTATGTGTTAATTCATTAATTAAAGTATAAATTAGTTAATTAATCATTAAATTGACTTAATATAGTATTACTATACATAATAAATTATTTATTACATATTTTTATGATATTTTATAAGCTTTATTATAATTTATTTACAATTAAGTACATGTTTTAGTTAGTTTAACATGTAAATAAACTATAAATACTATAATACAGTATAAATATGGTATAAATAAGTTTAAAATACTTAGTATAATATAGTACAAGTATACAATATAAATTATCTCAATATTAACATAAAATACTAATATATTTTATTTTAACTTAATAAATTACTTAGTTAACTTAATAACATAATTATTTACTGCAAATATATACTTAAATTCAATTACAAGTATAATATTCATTGATGGGAACACCATCATGAGCCCAAACTAGCTCATTTTGACCCATAAAAGAGAACAAAAGCTCCTACATAACCAACTGGAGGTCCTAATTCACTGAATAATCTTTGTGAGAGAAAAGTAAGAAACAAGGGGTAAAACAATAATTTTACCATTACAGTAGAACAATGGGTTTTCTCAAGGGCTAAACATAGGTCAAATGGTCTTAACAAGATAATAAGTGGGTTGAATCAGACAGAAAAGGGTTCGTATGAGTTTTACGAATTAAATGACTTCTTGTAATCCTAAAATAGACTCACTTGATTAAACAAGATTCTGGTCAGGATAAATTCACCTAAATCCTCTAAAAATAATAGAAAAATATTCTTTATGGCTTAGAACTTTCAATTTACCCATTGGAACCTATTTTGACCTAGAATGGGGTCTTAGATAAATATTTACCATAAATTGGGCTTTTACATAAATTGCACAAACAAACATGGTCAACCCTGAAATCCAACTTCACCATTGGATTCCTTAGGTCGAAATTAGGTTTGTACCAAAATTTGGACCTAAGGGGAAATCATCTTGACCCACTTTGCAAATAGGTCCGACCCAATTACATTTGTACCCCTACCTTTAAAAAACCTCCGTAGAAACCCCCCTAGCTTCTTCATCGTTCTTTGAAATTAGGTTCCTCCACCATTATAGCGGAGGGAATCCTACTCCCGCAAACTTGAGAAGGAGATTTCTCCCTAACCTCTCGGAGAATCCCCTTCAAAATTGGAAGGGAGATTCTTTGAGAAATCTCCTCCAATGTGAACCCAATTTGAGGCCCTATCAATCTCTCATGCAAATGCATGAGAGATTTGGGTCTCTTTCGAGTTTCCATTGTCGGCAAACCTACCTTGGTTGAAAGCTTGGCTTCCAAGCATAAAATCGACTTCCAGAAAGCTATTTAAGGAGCCCTAGTACAACCACATCTCCTAAGCTTGAAATCAGCTGGAGAACCCCCTCAATTTCATCTCTCCTCCTCCGGCTGATCGCTCATCAAGCTCCGAAGACCTCTCCTACTCTCTCTCGTCACCTGGCCATAATACCAATGGCAGGTTCCTCTGCCTTATGCTTGTTTGTGTCACGCAGCACCTGCTGATGCCCCTACCTCCCCTTCGTCCTTGCCGACCACCTTCTCTAAGCACCTTCGTCTCCAACGTCGGCAATACGAGCCAGACACCATCCCTACCTCCCCCTTCGTCTCTTCACCACTAGATAAGTTCCTCTTACCCTATACTCCCTTTCGCCTTCTTTATTCCCTCGAACGACTACTGTCGTACTCCACCACCATCATCCCCTTCACCTCCGATCACCAACTCCGGTGAGTTTGCTCCACCTCCATAGACCACCTCCCTCCTCGCCGACAGGTCCATAAGCACCGCCTCGACTCGCTGATCATAACCCCCACTCATATCACTTTGCCACCCGCCCAAACGCACCCTCGAACACACCCACACACACGACCGCAGTGTGCCCTAGGCACGCTCCCACAGGCATTCCCACGTCACACCGACCACCCATGCACACTCGCAGCAGAAGAAGGACATGAAATGGAATAAGGCAAGGGTGGAACCCCGCTTACCCTTATCTACAATAGGTGGCTCCTGAGATGGAGTCGAACCAGCCTGCGGCGAAGGGTGAGAAAAATCAGGACCCGTCTGCCTATGTGGTGGGTCGAATGTCTTCCTTCTGCTCCTCAAAGAGACAGCATTTGCATCGGCTTGCCGTCCATGAGGTAGTGGGCGAGCGGAAGGGGCAGAGTATGCGGGGTTCTGTATCAAAGGCAGGTGGCCTTGAGCATAACCAGGTGGTGCAGGAGGTGATAAACGCTAGTTTAGCATCATTCTTATGTATTAAAACAAACCTAGCTCTTAGGATTTTACTCTACAAATGGGTTTTTGGGTTGCATTTAGACATTAATTAGGTTAGGCATGCATTGCATTTTTTATTGTCTTTTTGATGTGTTTTTGTGAGTGTTAGGGATGAACAAATATACAGATCGCTAAAACCCTAGCACTCAAGAAGGCAAATAGTGAAGAAGGAGTTCAGACTACTTGGAACTCAGCTTGATCCAGCTCACCAAAGTTGGAACCTAGCTCAGTTGGACTAGGGTTAGCTCATCCCAGCTCCATTCAGCTAATCTCAGCTGAATGGTAGCTCAAGAGAGCTCATCTTAGCTCACCCTAGCTCAGGTCAGCTTAGATGTAGCTCAACTTTGTTGAGTCTAGCTCATCCCAGCTCCTACTAGTCCATAGGGAGCTCTAGCTAGCTCAGCTGAGTTGACTGGAGTTCACCCCAACTTAGATCCAGTTACATCCAGCTCCACTCAACTCCAGCTAGCTGAAGAAGAACTCATCCCAGCTTAGGAAGCTCAAGTCTAGCTCCTGGGGAATCAGCTTAGCTCAACTTGGATGAGCTAAGCTACCTTAGCTATCTCAACCAGCTCAATCCTCCATGGGAGCACCAGACCCAGCTCACCTCAACTCCATTCAACAGAAGCCAGCTCACTTTAGCTTGGCTTAGTAGCTAGCAAAGAACTAGCATGCTAAGCTAGCTAGAGTAGCCCCATGTTGACCTCTTCAGTAGCTGCCAGCTCCACTTTAGCTCCAAATTCTTCAGATCCAGCTCCTCCCTCCAAACCCTAGCTCCAATACCTCCTCCTCAACTCCATAGCAAGCTAAGCTAGCTTAGCCTAGCTTAGCTTAGCTAGCAACCAGCTCCTTGGCCATCCTCCACCTTCAACTTAACCCTAGCTAGCTCCACCAACTAAGCTTACCTAATCCACCTAAGCTACCTAACCTCTACTCTATTTTGGCGCCAAGATGGACACCTCCTAGCCCCTCAACTACACCCAAAAGACTCCTTGTTTTGGCTCCAAAATACCCTTCTAGAATCCCTCCCTTTTGGCGCCAAAACACCCCCACAACATGACCCTACACATAACCCTACAACCCATCCTAGCCACCCACCTACCCCTCTTTCTAGAACCCTACTTGGTGCCACCTAAGCCCCCCTTCTAGAAGCCATTTTGGCACCAACTTCAAGTGGTGCCACCACTCATAACCACCACCTAGGTGCCCCTTGGGTTGGCGCCAATTACCCTTAGCCATAGGATCCCCAACCACCTCCATCTTCCCATCTTAGCCCTCCATTTTAAGAGTCACCTTAACCCCTCATCCTACCCTATAAAAAGACCACTACCCACCACCATTCAAACCATCCTTGGCTAACAAATTTCCTCTCTTACTCTACCTAGAGCCCACGCCCGAGAGAGAAGAAGAAGAAGATTAAGGGGATATTCTGTCCCTTTGGTGCCTTCCCCTCTTCTCTTCTCTCTTGTGCCCACGCCAGCCAAAGGAGGAGCTAGGCAAGGAAGACCTTTGGAGGAGGTCTTGAAGGTGGTCCATGCCACCTTGGAGGAGAACTTGAGGGTGGTGCACGCCCACCCTTGGAGGAAGGACTTGAGGTGGAGAGCATCCACCTTGGAGGAGCTTTCAAGGATGGAGAAGAGGGAGACCCTCTTTTCAAGCCTAGGAGCAGCTCGGCTTGGAGCAAGAAGACTCCCTTCTTCACCAGATTTTGCAAGAGGATTTGTGTTTTTGTTATTGCTTTTATATTTTCCATTTCTAGTATAAGCTTTCCTCTACTTGTCTTTGTAGAAAACGCAAATTCTACTTAATTGAATTATCTTCTTTTTAATTCCTATTTCAATTGTTGTCTTTGTTCTAGCACTTATTTCACTTCTACTTCCTAATTACTCTAGGCCTCCACTGGCCTAGAGTGAGCTTAGGTAGTGGACATTTTCATCTTGTAAGTTTTAGCTTAGCCATTTTAGGTGTTAGCACTTTTCCGTCACAATTCGCACTTTGCCCTTATTATTTCAAAACTAAAAAAATATATATTTAAAATACCAAAAGGAAAGTTGAGATTTATTTTCTAATAAAGAGAATTGAATTGCAAATTTGCCTCCTTGGATGACCCTAGATACTCCCCTATCTAGGAATATAAATTTAAAAGCGTATGCGTTTTGGCTTGTTACGACTCAAAATCCTGCTTTTACAAATCATGCCAAACTTCGCATCACTTTTTGGTGTTGTTGCCGGGGATCGAACCTGGGTCACCCGTATGATAGGTAAGAATACTCACCACTATACTACAAAAAGTGATGCGAAGTTTGGCATGATTTGTAAAAGCAGGTTTTTGAGTTGTTGTAACAAGCCAAAACGCATACGCTTTTAAATTTATATTCTTAGATAGGGGAGTATCTAGGTTCGTTCAAGGAGGAAAATTTGCAATTCAATTCTCTTGTTTAGAAAATAAATCTCAACTTTATTTTTGGTTTTTTAAATATATATTTTTTTAGTTTGAAATAATAAGGGCAAAGTGCGAATTGTGACGGAAAAGTGCTAACACCTAAAATGGCTAAGCAAAAACTTAAGAGATGAAAATGTCCACTACCTAAGCTTACTCTAGGCAAGTGCCATTGTCGGGGAGGCACGGCTTTGGTTAATCTTTCTTTCTCTTGCTTGAAGTGGATCTCATCCCCTTCTCTCTCTTTTCTCTAGTGTGTGCAGGAACTACAGTGGGAAAGTGGGAATTTGATAATGAAAGCTCAAAGTTCCTTTTCTTCCCACGGATTTTCAAGTTGGTTCCCTTTTCTGGTCGCATAGTTAATTAAAACTACCAAAAAAATATTAAACTTGGCTTTCAGGATCCCAAACATCTTAATTAAGTGGTGTTGTATCCATTAAAATTCATTGTTTGCTTGAATGTTTCATTAACACCACTCCATTTCAAGTATTGGTGTTCTATTTTTCAGGTCCAGATTTTTGTCCGGAATTGAAAAATCAATTCCTAACACCACAAGCCTCCTAAAATTATAAATTTTCATACAATGATTCCAAATCAAGTTAGGAATATCTATGCCAAATTTCAGATCAATTGGCTTTGTATTTAATTTTGAAAAATTCATGGACTGCAGAAAGATCACACCCTCTAATCCTCTTATTTTGCTACTATCTGAGAATTTTTAGAATTTTTATACTCATCCAATTTTTGTGAAATTTATCTTTTTAGAATCTTTGTAAAATTTTACACATCATATAAAATCACTAAAATTTTCTTAGGTTAGTGGTAATACTGAAAAGTCCAAAATACCAATAAATATCATTTTTGGACTTTGACACCAGTACAAATAAAAATTCAAAAAAATTACCAAACAAATTCCTAAAATCTTAAAAAAACTTTTCTGGAATCCTTGTTTGATTTTATATAAGGTAGTGGTGTTGGTTGTATTGTTTGGACCACTACATATTCGGAAAGCCTAAAAAGAATTCATTGGTAGTAATTTTCTGTATTAGGGTTCATATCCAATTAGGGTTTCTTTCTTGCTTTTTATTCCCACAACATAAAGAAAATACACCATCACCAATACAAATTATTTTCCTTTGATTGTAGAGTTTCAAACTTGTTTGAACATTTAAAAATAAAAACCCTAAAACACATTCAATTAAATTGAATCTTAAAAGATAGAAATACAAAAATTGTGTGACAACTTGATTTGCATTGGAACCATTTTCCAATCTTTGCACACACAAAAAAATTGTAATAACAGGGCAATAACCCAAATTAATGCCCTCCACATTCCATGTGCACTATAGTATCCTAGACCTAACTAAATTCCGTAGCAACTTGACCCCTAAGGCTTCATGAACTTAGGCTTGCTATATAGGTCTTAAGTTTTCTTTAGTTAATACCAATTCTGTCATCTATATCTGGTGTTCACGCTGAGGGGCCGTGTCAAATGACTAGGCGTGGGTTTGTGCAAGCACCTGGGGTTTTCGCTAGGAAACATTTGGGCCCAAACCTCCCCTTAAGCAACTTGGCTAGATTTGTTGACAGAACGGGTATTCACTATTGATTACTTATTTCCTACGTAGACCAAGTCTTAGGTTTATTTTTAGGGAGTCACACTTTAAGTTAGGTCTAGCTTTGGTTGTTTAGTTTGCACACTTTCTCTCATCTCTTTCTCTTCTCCTCCCCTCCCATTCTTCCTTTTTATGCACGGGCGATGGTCTCAAAATCCACACCTGAAAGGACCATTTGATTTCCCCCCTGCGCAAAAAGATCACTTTTTCTGTCTTCTAAAAAAATGGAAAATCAACAAAATGGGTCCACTAACCCTTCCACTTCCACCTCTAATCTTGCCTCTAACCCCACTACTAACCCTAATTCTAACCCTTCCACCCAAAACCCACCCACCTTTAACTTCCTACACTTGGAGCTCCCTAATCTTGAATTGCCCCAAACACAACATCAAGACCCCCTGCCTGATCTTTTAAAATTGATGGCTGAGCAGATTGGTAAATTAAATTCCAATCAACAAACATTGATTAGGAACATCCAAAACCTAGCCAATCAAAGGCCAAACCCACCACCCCGTCAGCAGCCTGTTATTTCTCTAAAAGATTTTTATGATCCATCTTATTATGAGGAACGACCAGGGGTGGTCATACTAGAGGGGGACTTCAAGATCAAGCTTGCAGTCCTGAACTTGATTAAACACTTCCATGGTCTTCCTAGGGAAGACCCTTTCAGTCATCTTGAAGAGCTAACTCTTCTTGCACAAACAACCTGTTCTCGAAATGTGCAAGAGGACATATGGCTGATGCGGCTTTTTCCATTATCTCTTAAAGATAAGGCCGCTTATTGGTTCAGGACCATCGGCCGACCAATCACAACTTGGCCTCAACTCAAGAGCGCCTTCCTCAAAAAATTCTTTCCCATAGGTCGTACTAATTCCCTGCGAAGATCTATTATGACCTTTCAACAAAAATCTGGTGAGACTTTCCATGATTCTTGGGAAAGATTTCTTGATCTCTTAAGAAGTTACCTGCACCATGAGATTCCTTTATGGCAGCTTGTGTAAATCTTCTATCATGGATTAGAAGATCAAATCCGACAATTCGTCGATGCCTCGTGTGGGGGAAACTTCTTAAATAAGGATGCTGAAAGTGCCTATGACCTTTTTGAGGAAATGAGTGAAAACTCATTTAATCAAGCTTCCATGAACACATTTGCAGAACTCCAAACTCGCAGTTCAGAGTTCATGAAGTAGGCACCCAAGCTATCCCTGTCACCTAAGATGATCTTCAAATGATCGCCCAAAAACTCGACTAGATGCACATTAACCAAAAGAAGATTGAGGAAAGACTGGCCACATCAACCCAAGCTCCACACAGTCCACATCTAACCTGAGCTAACTTTCCATGAAGAGAAAATTTGCACAATCTCAATACTACTCCTGCTGATTATTACCAGTATTCTGAGGTTGCTCACAATTCATTGGGGAATTACAACTATCCAGATCTTAACCCCACTCACAATATTTCTCCATCCAGGAGCCCTTTAAAAATTCTTCCAATTGGAAAAATTACCCGAACTACTCCTGGAATAATCAGGTTCCTTCCCAACCAAATCATTTTAATGGGTATAGGTCGAATCCAACCTTTCATCCTGGGCCATCCCAACAAGACATCAACGCCCAGATGATGAGAACCCTGCAGGAAATGCAGACAAAAATGGAAGAAGTAACCCGCACCATCACAAATCTGAACAATCAGATTTTGGTTACTCCCACACAAAGATCTGCAGGACATCTTCCGTCTCAACCCATGCCCAACCCTAATCACCAAAGGAACCAATATCCAGGCAGAAATCCACACTACCTGAATTAGCCTCCTACTAATCGACCATCTCAGCAGCCTCCCAGGTTTCCACAACCGCAGGCCTCCCCACCTCCTCCAAATAATAATTGATAAACGCCAGTTTATCATCATTCTTATGCATTAAAACAAACCTAGCTCTTAGTATTTTACTCCGCAAATGGGTTTTTTGGGCTGCATTTAGGCATAAATTAGGTTAGGCATGCATTACATTTTTTATTGTCTTTTTAATATGTTTTTGTGAGTGTTAGGGATGTACAGATATATAGATCCCTAAAACCCTAGCACTCAAGAAGGCAAATGGTGAAGGAGAAGCCCAGACTAGCTGGAACTCAGCTTGATCCAGCTCACCTTAGCTTGATCGAGCTCACCGCAGCTGGAACCTAGCTCACTTGAACTAGGGTTAGCTCATCCCAGCTCCATTCAGCTAAATCAGCTGTGTGGCAGCTCAAGAGAGTTCATCTTAGCTCACCCTAGCTCAAGTCAGCTCAGATCCAGCTCAACTTAGCTGAGTCTAGCTCATCTCAGCTCCCACTAGTCCACAGGGAGCTCTAGCTAGCTCAGCTGAGTTGACAGGAGTTCACCCCAGCTCAGATCCAGCTACATCCAACTCCACTCAACTCCAGCCAACTGAAGAAGAACTCATCCCAGCTCAGGAAGCTCAAGTCCAGCTCTCGGGGACTCAGCTTAGCTCAACTCAGTTGAGCTAAGCTACCTTAGCTGCCTTAACCAGCTTGACCCTCCCCGGGAGCACCAGACCTAGCTCACCTTAGCTCATTATGGTAGAATCTAGCTCTCTTTAGCTTGGCTTAGCAGCTAGCAAAGAACTAGCAAGCTAAGCCAGCTAGAGTAGCTCCATGCCAGCCTCTTCAGCAGCAGCCAGCTCCAGTCTCAGCTCCTGACTTCTCCTCCTCAGCTCCTCCCTCCAAACCCTAGCTCCAACACCTTCTCCTCTACTCCTCCATTAGCTAAGCTAGGTTAGCTTAGCTTAGGTTAGCTTAGCTTAGCTATGCTCCAACTTCCTTGGCTTGTACCGCCCCAAAAACCCACCTCACAACTCCATCCAACTAGCTCCACCTAAGCTCCACATAAGCTAACCTACTTGGCACCAACCTAGTCTACCCACCACCTCCAAAAGACACCTAAAAGTGGCGCCAAAACCACCCTAACCACCCCCTTGATGGTGCCACTTTTCCCTCCAAAATTCCCCTTCATCTCCACCACACAATTCCCCTTGAATCCATCTCCACCATCCACCTAATCCCCCTTCTAGAAGACCCTAGGTTGGAGCCAAAATGGTGGTGTCTCTCCACCACCAAAAGCCACCAACACCACCCTAACCACCCCCTTTAACACCCCTTAGGTTGGCGCCACACACCCTTGTCCATTGGATCACTAACCACCTCCATCCTTCCATCCTAGCCCTCCATTTCAAGGGGCACCTTAACCCCCCATCCTACCCTATAAAAAGGCCACTACCCACCACCATTCAAGACATCCTTGGTTAGAAAATTCACTCTCATATTCCACCTAGAAGCCCACGTCCAAGAGAGAAGAAGAAGAAGAAGATTAAGGGGATATTCTGTCCCCTTGGTGCCTTCCCCTCTTCCCTTCTCTCTTGGGTCACGCCAGCCAAAGGAGAAGCCAGGCAAGGAAGATCTTTGGAGGAGATCTTGAAGGTGGTCCACGCCACCTTGGAGGAGATTTTGAGGGTGGTGCATGCCGACCCCTTGGAGAGAGCATTGAAGGTGGAAGCTTCCACCTTGGAGGAGCTCTCAAGGAAGGAGAAGAAGGAGGCCCTCTTTTCAAGCCAAGGAGCAGCTAGGCTTGGAGCAAGATGACTCCCTTCTTCACCAATTTTGCAAGAGGATTTGTGTTTCTTTTCTTGCTTTTAGATTTGTTTAGTTCTAGTAGAAGCATTCCTCTACTTGTCATTGAAAAGAACACTCATTCTAGTCAATTAAATTGCCTTCTTTTAGCTTTTTATTGCAATTATTACTTTTGGTTCTAGCACTTGTTTCACCTCTCCTTCATAATTACTCTAGGCCTCCACTTGCCTAGAGTGAGCTTTGGAAGAAGATATATCTATCTTTTAAGTTGTAGTTAAGCAATTGTAGGTGTTAGTACTTTACGTTACAATTCGCATTTTGCCCTCATCTTTTCAAAACAAAAAAAAATTACATATTTAAAATACCAAAAAGAAAGTTGAGATGTGTTTTTAGTAAGAGAATTGAATTGCAATTTTTGCCTCCTTGGACGACCCTAGATACTCCCCTATCTAGGTTTATAAATTTAAAAGCATATGCGAATTCACGTGTTACAACGACATTGAAAACCCGCTTTTACAAATCACGCGTAATCCGCTATCAATAATCCGACTGCACATGCAGTTACTTTGAGTAGTGGGAAAACCACCACTGATCCTGGGCCTTCACACAAACCTGGTGAAATCCCCATCACTGTGCAAATTGACTCCCCATCTCCCCATCAGGAAGAAAAAGAAATACAAAAATCTCAAGACACGATTCCTATCCCTTTCCCACAAGCTGTCTACCCCACCACCAATAGAAAAAATAAATCTGGGCCCACCACAGAAGAACTCATAGATCTATTTGGGCAAGTTCAAATCAATATTCCTCTCTTAGATGCCATCAAATATATACCCGCCTATGCCAAAATTTTGAAGGAGATCTGTACTCCTAAAAGGTAGGCCAAAAATCTAAGATAGGTGCATCTCTCAAAGACAGTAAGCTCTGTCATATAGAGTAAGCTACTCCTAAGATGAAAGACCAGGGGTGCCTTTAATTTCAGTAATTATTGATGATACTACCTTTGATTGTGCCCTCCTTTATCTCGGTGCCTCAGTTAATATTATTCCCATGATTTTATTTGAAGAATTTCAGATCGGTGAATTAAAACCTATCGAGGTTACCCTGCAATTAGCCGACCGATCTACAATCAAACCTCGTGGGATTGTCGAGGATGTTTTGGTCAAGGTCCAGAATTGTGTCTTCCCTGCTGACTTTCTGGTCCTTGACATTGAGGTACCTGAATCATTATTGGACTCCCCAATAATCCTTGGACACCCTTTTCTGGCCACTGTAAAGGCAAATATCAATTGCCACACAGGCAAAATGGATATCACTTACGCCGGCCAAACTATCACTTTAGATATTTTCAAATCCTCCAGGAGATTCCATGATGATAACTTTTTTGAGGACTCAGATACAGAAATTTCCAATATGGTGGAGGAGAAAATGTTGATAGATACTGATGAGTCAATTGTTCGCTTTAAAGTCGTTTGCAGTTTTATGTGGTGGAAAATTTGACTAATCAATATTTAAAAAGAAATAACCACTCGTAGAAGAGAGGGTCATATCCACAGGGAGGCAATGACATATTTAAATTCGCACCAATTAAAAACGTTCGTTCGTAGTTAGCTTGGACAAGAATCAAGCCAAAATTGCCTTCAGATTAAGGTTGAATCAAGAAATCATGCTGAAATAGCAATTCTGAATAACTAGAGGATATTTATCGCAATTCAGAATCAATAAAATATCATTAAAAATTGAAAATGGTAGAAAATGTAATTATTAATAGCCATGTTACTGAAGCAAAACAGGGGATATTTTCCCCTTTGCCGTGCGCGACGAGGAGTGGATGGCCGGGCGCAGGAAGCTCGAAGGAAGTTCCTTGGACCGAGGGCTTCAAAGTGGTGGTGGCGGCGTGTTGTGCGGTGGCCCGAGCCGGCCGGACGAGCTTCGGCGGAGGTGGCTGCAGCTGGTGCTGCAGCTACTGTTGGTGGGCGGTGTGTGCGGGACTACTGGAGGGAGGTACTGCAGGCGCGGGAGGTGGTGCAGGAGTGGGAGAAGGGAGGCTCTGCTGGCTCTGCTGCTGTGCTGGCTAGAGGCGTGGGCGTGCACGCGGCCTGTTGGTAGTAAGCACGGGTGAGGTTGCAGGCATGGGTGTACGTGGGCGGGTGGTCGCGAAGGCTGGAGGGCGCGGGTGAAGTACTGCAGGCGTGGGTGTGCACAGCCTGGAGTGGATGCAGGAGTGAGCGGGTGAGTGTGGTTGTGCGGGTGTGGCTACAGGCGGAAGGTGAACGGGCATGAGCAGTGAGGCGCTGCAGGCTGTGCACGCCTTGCGTGTGGCTGGAGGCGTGCGGGCGGCGTGGAGTGAGTGGGCGAGAGCTGTGGTTCAGGTGCTCGAAGTGAAGTGGGCGGACGGTGGTTGCTGCTGGAGTGGGGTGTGGGCTTCAGACGTTCGAGAAATTTCCCGAACGTCTTAAGTGATTGAGAAGATGATTGCAGTGACGGTGGTTGTTGATGACGACGGCGGAAGGTGCAAGGCGAGGTGCTCACGGTAATGCGAACGACCTCCGGATGGCGGTGTGGCCTGTCACACCACACGCCCATGGTGGTGGAGGGTCATCGCTGTGGTTGAGGCTGGCGGTGTGGAATGGAAGAGAGAAGCACTCTCTGCATAGTGGTGAGTCGGTGGTGGAGGTCTCCCCCTCTCAGCATCCTCTCTCCTCCTTTTGTAGCAACCTGCACAAATTTGAATGGAAAGGCAGGAGCAGATCCACCTTCTCCGCTGATCCATGAATGTGCTTTTAGTGCGGCCGGAGGCGTTGCAGTGGTAGCCGAGCCGTTGCTGAGAAGAAGAAGAATAAAGGATATTATTAAAATATTATGGTTATTTATATACAAACCCTCAACTTTTATGTTAACTAAAACAATGTACCTAATTAGATGAATGCCATTCTAAGCTAATTCTAAATGCACTTAAAATATGAATGCAATGAATGGATTATGTAATTAAATTAAAAATATGAATTAATCTATTTACATCCTAATTTATGCTAAATAAATGTTAGAATTAACCTAATGTCTAGGCACTTAAATACTTAAATAGCCCACAACTATGGGCTAATCAGATACCCTTATCGACCATAATTCTTTTGAGGACTCTGATTCAAAATCAGTGGTCGGCGAAATCTGTGATCTGGAAACTTGTCTTGACCCAAAATCCATTCCTGATGAACCCCTTAATCACCTTAACCCACCCACTCTTCCCGCACCCCACTTTTCCACACTAACTTCACCCAATCCTCACCATCCCTTCCCTGACTAATTTCTTTTGGACCGACCACCAGCCTCGCCTGAGTTTGGCATCCAACCTGATTTAAAACCATGGCCATACTCAGGCTACACTTATCATTTTCCATGCAACTTTGATCCCAGTAGTGCTTCTAATCAATTTTCTAGGGATCTAGAAGAAGACACATTTTTTGCGGGCATCCAAGTGTCCAACTATTTACATGATTTTCTATCTTCCGTGCATACCTTCACGCCCGGCTAAATGGCGTAAAAGATAGCACTGGATGGGAGGTAACCCATCATTTCTTTTCCTGCTTTCCTTTTTCCTTCTTCTTTCAGGTTTTAACCATCCTAAAATCGACCACCCTTTACTAAGGTGATCCCTTTTCCCTCTTAATGCATGAGGACATTGCATATCTTAAGCATAGGAGGTGTTTTTAAAATTTGACGATCGATTTAGGATTTTCAAAACCTAAAAACATACATTTTTCTTTAGTTTATTTCCTACTTGCATACCCAAAAAAATAAAAATATTGAAAACTTTTTGAGGAAAAATTTTGAAATCGGGACTAAGGTCGAAAAATTCACCTTTGTTATAATGGGATTTAATCTTTAACAAACTAGGGAAGAGGATGTGGATTTGATCATTAGAATTTTAGGGTCTATTTTTAGACTAGATCAGATATCCTTCTCTAAAATTCCACCTGAACTCATGATAGTTCAGGTGACTTGATCCTATTTTGTAATATGGAAAGTATTTGACTTAGTTTCTTATTCAAAAACTTGCATTTCTTGAGGAACTTGTGTCAATTTTCACACACAAGCCAACACTTAAAAACAACTAAAAATTAGGAAAACTCCCATGGTAAAAGTCTGAAGCAGATCTTTGGTTTGAGTTCCCACCGTCGAGAAGGAGGAAAATGCCTCCTTTGAGGATGTGATGTCAACATGTTACTGCCTCGGTGCTGCTCAATCTATATTTCATATCTTTAGATGGGGCATTAGAGTGCATTTTAGCAGCTCAAGTGTCTTGGACGGTACTCTACCTATAGTGTCGGAGCAAGAGCTTGAGTTTGCTTGGAGCGCCCCTTTACACCGCATTGTGTATTCAGGTTGTGAGCTCTTGGGTGGTGTCATGGATAGTGCTATCTCGAAGTACTGGCGTCAGAGCCCCCTCGAGGATTTGTAACGAGAATGATGATCCCGACACATCTGTTGTAAGACTAAGCTAAAAGTAAGCATGGGGGAGAAATATATATATATATTATTCTAAACCAAAAACATGCCCCTATAAATGTTGATTTTTCACAAGCACAAACACAAGGATTTTGCAAGTTGCGAATCAGATTCATGAGCTAGAAAAATCCTACAAACAAAAATTTCAAGTCATCTGAATTAAGAAGGGGTTAATTTGTGAATTTTCTGGAGGATATATTGATCCCGTTTTGTCTAATGGTTGGATCCAAAAACAAATCCCATGCCTCCTGTGTTTAGATCAACCAAGGTCCCTTAATCTTTTTCTCCTCAAAAGTCAAAAAAATTTGATTTCTCAAAAAATTCCGTTTTCCAACAAAATTAAAGTTTTGCTAAGAGACTAGTAAAAGATAAACATGGGGGTGTGATAAACGCCAGTTAATCATCATTCTTATGCATTAAAACAAACCTAGCTCTTAGGATTTTACTCCGCAAATGGGTTTTTGGGCTGCATTTAGGCGTTAATTAGGTTAGTCATGTATTGCATTCTTTATTGTCTTTTTGATGTGTTTTTGTGAGTGTTAGGGATGAACAAATATACAGATCCCTAAAACCCCAGCACTCAAGAAGGCAAATAGTGAAGGAGGAGCTCAGACTACCTAGAACTCAGCTTGATCCAGCTCACCACAACTGGAACCAAGCTCACTTGGACTAGGATTAGCTCATCCCATCTCTATTCAGCTAATCTCAGCTGAATGGTAGCTCAAGAGAGCTCATCTTAGCACACCCTAGCTCAGGTTAGCTCAGATCTAGCTCAACTTAGTTGAGCCTAGCTCATCTCAGCTCCTACTAGTCCACAGGGAGCTCTAGCTAGCTCAGCTGAGTTGACTGGAATTCACCCCAGCTCAGATCCAGCTACATCTAGCTCCACTCAACTCCATCCAACTGAAGAAGAACTCATCCCAACTTAGGAAGCCCAAGTCCAGCTCCCAGGGAATAGCTATCTCAACCAGCTCAATCCTCCCTGGGAGCACCAGACCCAGCTCACCTCAGCTCCATTCAACAGAAGCCAGCTCACTTTAGCTTGGCTTAGTAGCTAGCAAAGAACTAGCAAGCTAAGCTAGCTAGAGTAGCCCCATGTTGACCTCCTCAATAGCTGCCAGCTCCACTTCAACTCCAAATTCTTCAGATCCAGCTCCTCCCTCCAAACCCTAGCTCCAATACCTGCTCCTCTACTCCATAGCAAGCTAAGCTAGCTTAGCTTAGCTTATCTAGCAACCAGCTCCTTGGCCATCGTCCACCTTCAACTTAACACTAGCTAGCTCCACCAACTAAGCTTACCTAGTCCACCTAAGCTACCTAACCTCTACTCTATTTTGGCACCAAGATGGACACCTCCTAGCCCCTCAACTACACCCAAAAGACACCTTGTTTTGGCTCCAAAATACCCTTCTAGAAGCCCTCCCTTTTGGCATCAAAACACCCCCACATCATGGCCCTACACATAACCCTACAACCCATCCTAGCCACCCACCTACCCCTCCTTCTAGAACCCTACTTGGCGCCACCTAAGCCCTCCTTCTAGAAGCCATTTTGGTGCCAACTTCAAGGGGTGCCACCACCCATAACCACCACCTAGGTGCCCCTTGGGTTGGCACTAATTACTCTTAGCCATACTATCCCCAACCACCTCCATCTTCCCATCTTAGTCCTCCATTTCAAGAGTCACCTTAACCCCTCATCCTACCCTATAAAAAGACCACTACCCACCACCATTCAAACCATCCTTGGCTAGCAAATTTCCTCTCATAGTCTACCTAAAGCCCACGCCCGAGAGAGAAGAAGAAGAAGAAGAAGATTAAGGGGATATTCTGTCCCTTTGGTGCCTTCCGCTCTTCCCTTCTCTCTTGTGCCCACGCCAACCAAAGGAGGAGCCAGGCAAGGAAGACCTTTGGAGGAGGTCTTGATGGTGGTCCATGCCACCTTGGAGAACTTGAGGGTGGTGCACACCCACCCTTGGAGGAAGGACTTGAGGTGGAGAGCATCCACCTTGGAGGAGCTTTCAAGGAAGGAGAAGACGGAGACCCTCTTTTCAAGTCAAGGAGCAGCTCGGCTTGGAGCAAGAAGACTCCCTTCTTCACCATATTTTGCAAGAGGATTTGTGTTTCTTTTATTGCTTTTATATTTTCCATTTCTAGTAGAAGCTTTCCTCTACTTGTCTTTGCAGAAAACACAAATTCTACTTAATTGAATTGCCTTCTTTTTAATTCCTATTGCAATTGTTGTCTTTGTTCTAGCACTTATTTCACTTCCACTTCCTAATTACTCTAGGCCTCCACTTTCCTAGAGTGAGCTTAGGTAGTGGACATTTTCATCTCTTAAGTTTTAGCTTAGCCATTTTAGGTGTTAGCACTTTTCCGTCACAATTCGCACTTTGCCCTTATTATTTCAAAATAAGAATATATATATTTAAAATACCAAAAAGAAAGTTAAGATTTATTCTCTAAGCAAGAGAATTGAATTGCAAATTTGCCTCCTTGGATGACCCTAGATACTCCCCTATCTAGGAATATAAATTTAAAAGCGTATGCATTTTGGCTTGTTACAACGACTCAAAAGCCTGCTTTTACAAATCATGCCAAACTTCGCATCAGGAGGTGCCTATAATATGGCATGTGCCTATCCCTGTGGTGCCTAAAACCTAGGCGGGGTGCCTTGGTTCTGTACATACCGAGGGTTCGGGACGGGTTTGGAGGGCAAGGCTCCCTAAGTCCTATGCTCCTGCAACAACGGGTTTTGCGTGTTCTATATAGTTTGTATCTGGTCAGCCATCGCCTTCATTATCTGTAGGCTATCCTATGTAGTTTTCCTCATTGATTCTTGTGGCTACTCTTTCAGTGCCTCCAGAGGGTTAGCCCGCTTTGGAGGGTGACTGGCAGCTTGATGCAACGGCTGGCATAAAGAATGGGGTTGCTGCTACTGAGATGGGAATGGCTGCTGCCTAGGGTATGTGTTTTGCGCATTCCCGTATTGCCTGTTCTGGTAGTGTGGATCTTGATGTGGTCTCTGTGAGTTACTAGACCAGGAGAAGTTCAGATGCTGGCACCAACTAGGGTTATATGTCTCTGAATATGGGTTATTGCGCCCGTATCCTTGAATAGCACTGACGTCCTCTAGGCCGAAGATGTCTAAGATGTTTTCCATCAAGGGGATACGTATTATAATCTGTGGGTGGTGCATAACCCTGGTCATATGGTGCTAGATCGGAATTGTTTACGGGACCCTGATATGCAGGATCTCGTAAATAAGGAGAAGATGCATCCCGAGTGAGTAGATTAACTTGAGCAGGAGGGGCTCGAGGTGCATAGGAGGGTCTTAGAGCAGCAGAGTTCAAGTTAGATTTACCCTGACTAATTTGGTCAATCTTTTTCTCAATTAGATTTATTCTATCTAGTTGCTTGACGATGATATCCATGTCGGCTTGAATAGACTCGGTGTGAGCCTCATGGACACCAACCCGCTGCTGACCAGGTTGCTGGTACTAGTTCATGGACGCGGCATTCATCGGGTTCTCTGCCAAAGATACGAACAACTCAAATGCACTGTTCTCATCTTTCCCAACGAAATTTCCGCCACTAGATGCATCGGCTAGATACCGATGTGTGTCATCCAGCCCGTGGTAGAAGATCTGAGGTAGGTGACATCTGGGTATACCATGGTGCGGGCATTTCTGGAGAAGGTCGTGGAATCGCTCCCAAGCGTCATGTAATTTCTCCCCAGCTCCTTGGGAGAAAGTCGTGATTGTGTGCCTAATTGCATTCGTTCGACCAATTGGGAAGAACTTTTGTAGGAATGCACGTTGTAATTCTGGCTAGGTTCCAATTGGCTTCCCATTTGTCTTGAACCAGTATGAAGCTTTGTCTGTCAGAGAAAATGGGAAAAGCTTCATTAGAACAATCCCAAGATCAATATTCCTGGGTCGAATCGTTTCTACGAGTCGACTCAAGTCCTCTAAGTGTTGGAATGGATCTTCTCTTGAGTTTCCATAAAAATGAGTGCTGACCAAACTGATCACATTGGGCTTGATCTCAAACGCGTCTCTGCCTGCAGGAATCCTGACTAAGGGTGCGACGATCGGTGCAGCTGGATCATAGAAATCCCAAAGTTGTTCTCCTCATAGTGGATGCTGCATTCTGTCAAGCATCGTCAAATACGGTCCATGCTCTATCGATGCTGCTCCTCAGATTCAACCACCCGGGCTTCCAGACAAGCCATCGGGTCCAGATTATCAACATCCTGACCTGATCTAGGTCCAGGTCCAGGATTAGCCATTGTGGCTAAGGGAGTAGGAGAAGTGGGGTGAGAAGATGGTCCTGGCGAGGTGACTCACCTCCTTGGGAGTGGTTCCCAAGGTCCAACCAGTTGAGGTTTAAGTGACCTCCTTCCTTGCATACACCACCCGACCCTTGGGTTGGTGTAGCCAAGCCAGACAAGGCTAAGGCCCTGTCAATCATAAGGTCCTTGTGATCAAGTGACCAGATTTTTTCATTTTAAGTTCGAATTCCTGAAGAAAAATTCATCGTACAACCAATTGAAAGTGATTCCTGCCTCTCAAGCTAACCTAGCCAAGAGGTTGAAAGCACCCAGTAGTACGACAACGAATTCGAGTTGATTTTATATTTTAGAATTAATGTTTAGCCTATTTTTCTTCAGTTGGGGTTTTTTGGCGAGTGGCCCACAAGGTGACCAAACTCACTGGCTAAGCACTAGACTTGATTAAGTCTATTCTAGCCTAAATGTGGTCTCTAGATTGTAAACCTAAATATGTAACCTATGGGTCATGCAATTCTAGTGCTTTTTTTCTTTTGTTCTTTTATTTTTTTCTTCTTCAGCAGACCACAAAAATAAAAATAGTTTTCTGACAAAAATTGGAATCCGATTAAATTAAAATTTGGCGAGTAGGTTTCTTCTTCAATTATATTTTCAGAGAATATTTTTTTGTAATTTTTACTATTTCAATCAAATTTATAGAGATTTATAAATGTCAAGGGGTCAGATCTGAAATTTTGATCCCTGGTTGATTTTTCGCTTTGAAATAGTATCAAATGACTTTCAAAATTTGGGAAAAATATGGAAAATAAAGCTAATGAGATCAGCTTTCAAACCCCACCATCTTTAGTCAAAATAGATTCATGGATTGCTCGAAATTGCTTTTTTAATTTTGAAAAATCTCAAATCTGGGTCAGTCTGACCCCCTTGTACTTTGCAAATTTTTAAAAAATTTTGTAATTGGAATTCTTTCAAATGAATGGTGTCGTTTGAAAGATGGTTTGGAAATGAAGGTCTAGCCCAAATTTCAGAATTTTTTGTTGACTAAAGTTTTGGCAATTGAATTTTGAAATGGGAATTCAAAGTCTAGCTGAAAATCAGAGGGTGGTGTGAAAGCTTTTAAAAGGTGTTTGAGTTTAAAATTCAAACTTTCCAGCAAAGTTCCTTTTTTACTTTTTTTTCAGAAAATTTTGAAAATCTTTTTCAAGAAAGATTTTTTTTTTCTTTTTCAAAGGATTTTCAATTTTTTTTTTCAAAACTAACATAGGATTCAAAAAGAAACCAAGTCTAAGTACCTAGATTTTTTTCTTTAATTTTTTTTCCTTTTTCACAAAAATAAATAGGCTTTTTTTCTCTTCTTATTTTTCAAATAAATCTAACCTAAGGTTCAGAAAGGGAAATCCTAATGTTAGAGTAGATGTACACCTGATTTTTTCCCGTGCTCGATGTGTGCGCAGATCCTATTTTTTTCCTATTTTTCCTTGACATCCAAAGACAAGCAAAGGAAGATTTGTCAGTGATAGCTGAAAAGATGGAAATCAAAAAAATGACGTTGCCTCCTTGATAACGACGCCATTTGACAGATGCCATTTTCATGCATTTTGAAGTCATCGAAAATCGTAGTATAGTCACGCAAAAACGTTCGTCAAAAAATGATTTTGTAAAAATAACGAGACCTGAGTCTCGTTCGTTCATTTCTGGGAGTCATTTATGCAAATCTGAAATCGATCTTTTATCACTCGTTTAAAATCGCATGCCGGTTTCCAATCGTCGGATTAAAGTTTTGCCACTTTCATTGTGAACCCTAATTACGTGCGCATGTGTTAAATAGATGAAAAATGTGAAAGTATGAGTTTTAGTATGCACGATTCTAGTTATGTGGTGGCTATTTACAGAAAATGCATTAATCGTTAGATCTTCAATATTTTTTGGTACCGACATGCTAGTTGCAACAGATAAAAATGAAGAGCAGCCAACTTAGGTCACACAAAATAGATTGCAATCAATAAGTTCAGGGTGATTTTAAACACAGAGATATGTATATAAAAAATATATTTTTCATTCATTCATTTGGGAGGGTGTTTGCAACATGGACTTAGATGAAAGCTTACAAAGGAAAGCTTGAAAATATAAATCTAGCTAATAGAAAATGATCGCATACAGGAATCTATGGGGGGATTTTGCATGCATCATTGGGGGAGAATAAGAGCTACACTACTAAGAAGTAAATAAAAGCATGTAAATATGAAGAACTAGCTACTAATCTAGCAGAAAATAAGGGCATTTGGAGGTGGGCCTTGATGGCCTTTGAATGGTTGAGAGGAGAAGGAGGGGCGGCTAATGGTGCTTAGGCCGACCCTTAAAGGGAGGTTGGAGAGGTGATCCAACATCCTAGTGTGGAGATGGTGGCAGCCATGGTGAACAACTCGTGGAGGTGGAATGGAGATGAGTGTAGCTAACCTAAGTGTGAATGAGTGCCAAGAATGGGATGGGTGCAAATGGCCACCCCTTAGGTCTTTTTATAGACCTAAGGGAAGCTCTCTAGAGAATTATTTAGAGCCTCCAAATGCCTCTGCTGCCTTAGAGCAGACACCGCAGCTCCATACTCTTTCAAAATTGTGTGCAGAGCAGACAGCTTGGAAGCAAGTCTGATAGTGGCTGAGCCCTCCATCTGTTTGGTCCTCCACCATGAACCAATCATCTCGCGAAAACCAGGTTCTCTCAACCACGATCTTCTAAGCTTGAAGTAGGAGCTTGTTTGAACTTCTTCCCCACTGTCCCAGACCAAAGGAGTGTGGTTTGAGAAGGGGTGTTCCAGTCCAACAATGGCAGAGACCTGGAACCTATTGAGGAGAGTAGCATTCCCAAAGAATCTATCAATCTTCGACATAAGGCCATTGCCATTTCGCCAAGTGAATTCAGCTCCTAAGGATGGGTACTCGTTCAAACCAAGAGATTGGATCACCAGCTAAAATCCAATAGAAGTATTGTCCATGACCCCATTCGGCCTGTCATTCCCTGTCAGTACATAGTTGAAGTCCTCACCTACTAGCCAAGCATCCCCTTGCACAAGCTCTGTAGCTGCTACCCAATCATCCCAAAGTTCCTATCTCATCGAGGCAACGCATGGACCATGAATGCCGGTAATATAAATGCCATCTTGCCCCTGATTTCTTTGGAACTTACAAGTCACTAGATGATGAGCTTGGTGCACTTCTAGCAGATGTAACCAAACCCTTCTCCACCATATAACAACACCACTAGACTTGCCATGCGCATTGAGCATCACACACTCATTCACCCCCGCAGCCTTCATATCATTCCAAACCCTATCAGATTCATTCTCAATGTGAGTCTCTTGTATAATCGCACAATCGATCTCCCACTCTCTCAAATATCTCATCTGAGAAGCCCTCCGGCTCTTGTTGCGCAACCCACACACCCACGTAAGGACTCTCATCTTCCTTTTTGAGAACCCTCCCTCTTTTGGTTTTGATTCTTACTAACCTGCATAATCACAGCCACTGCATTTTCATCCAGGTTCAGGTCTGATTCAGCCTCCTCTTTCTGAGCCTATAGGGTGATCTGTCCACACTAACCTTGGTAGCTGGTCCAGTATTGAACTTTAGGCCTTCCACATCTTTTAAATTTGATTGGGTTCTCAAGGAATTATTCAAGATCTCTTTGAAGACTTGTACCTCAGTTTTATCAGTCATTGGCTATCGATCACCCCTTGCCTCAATCATGGTCGTCATTGCCTCTTTTCTGTCTGATTCCACCTGCTACGCATCCATCATCTCCCCCATTTCCCCAAGGTGGTGGTCATTACGTTTTTTGATGCCGGTGCCTCATCTGGGGAAAGCCTGCTCAGCACATGTACATTAGTCTCTTCAACAACCTACATAAAACATCTTATCCTACCCCTTCTCCACAACATTATCACCCACTATGAATCTCAAGATCAGCAACCAAGAGCTACCCCCGCATTGAAGGATCAATCTATCTGGGACCGATCCTACCTTGAAGACATCCACCATGACATTAAGAACCCGACCATCACCCTCCATCAAACCAACATCCACATCTTCAGCCAATATAGAAAACCCAGAAATCATGGTCGCCACCACCTCTTTTGATCTCAGGTGAAGTGGCAAACCTTTAATCTCTAGTCTCCCCGATCTAGAGCCTGTCCTCTGGGGTGGCCTCTCTGGTAAAGCTCCATCAAAAGGAGAGACCAATCTCCATATTGACAGATGCTGTTTTCGTGCATTCTAAAGTCGTCGGAAATCGTAGTGTAGTCACGCAAAAATGTTCATTAAAAAAATGATTTTGTAAAAATAACGAGACTTGAGTCCCAGTCTTTCATCTCTGGGAGGCATTTATGCAAGTCTGAAATCGATCTTTTATCACCCTACTTGTTTAAAATCGCATACCAGTTTTCAATCGTCGGATTAAAGTTTTGCCACTTTCATTGTGAGCCCTCATTATGTGCACATGTATTAAATAGATGAAAAATGTGGAAGTATGAGTTTTAGTACGCACGATTCTAGTTATGTGGTGGCTGTTTACAAAAAATGCGTTAATCATTAGATCTTCAATATTTTCTGGTATCGACATGCTGGTTGCAATAGATAAAAATGAAGAGCAGGCAACTTGGGTGGCACAAAATAGATTGCAATCAATAAGCTCATGGTGATTTTCAACACAGAGATATGTATATAAAAAATATATCTTTCATTCATTCATTCAGGAGGGTGTTTGCAACATGGACTTAGATGACAGCTTATAAAGGAAAGCATGAAAATATAAATCTAGCTAACAGAAAATGATTGCATACAGGAATCTATGGGGGAGTTTTGAATGCATCATTGGGGGAGAATAAGAGCTACACTACTAAGCAGTAAATAAAAACATGTAAATATGAAGAATTAGCTACTAATCTAGCAGAAAATAAGGGCATTCAGAGGTGGGCTCCGATGGCCTTTGAATGGTTGAGAGGAGAAAGAGGGGCAACCAATAGTGCTTAGGCTGACCCTTGGAGAGAGGTTGGAGAGGTGATCCAGCATCCTGGCATGGAGATGGTGGCAGCCATGGTGAACAACTCGTGGAGGTGGAATGGAGATGAGTGTAGCTAACCTAAGTGTGAATGAGTGCCAAGAATGGGATGGGTGAAAATGGACACCCCTCAGGTCTTTTTATAGAGCTAAGGGAGACGTCTTTAGAGAAGTGTGGAACTCTCTAGAGAGAGCCCCAAGAGTGGCCAGCCATGGTGAGAGAGAGGTAGTTCTTATATCCATAAAAAGTGGATCTTAATTTGAATGGCTCTTGGTTGCTAATTTTGGCAACCAAGAGTAGCGCCACCTTTGGAAGAACCTGGAATACTCTAGGTTGTGTGGGAGTGCGTGAATGGGTATGTGTGTGTGTGTGTGTGGTCATGCCCTAGGTGCCTAAGTGATATAGGTTAGGTCTAAGGGGTTTAGGTTGGAGTATGCCTTAAATTTGGGTTGCAAACCCTAATTGCTAAGGGAGAATTGCAATTAAACTTAACACAAGTTTAATTGAATGAGTGTGAACCTAATTGAGAGTGAAATAACTTAATTAGATTGGTCTTAGGTCAATTGGACTCTCATTGAGTCCAATTGGACTTGCATGGGTTGAGATATGAACTCAATTGGACCCTATGAATCCAATTGACTAGGAAATGGTAATTGACTATGATATAAGTCAATTAGGTTTAGTGAGGACCTAATTAGGTCCTTAGGGAGGTCTAGAGGTGATGTACTAGGGTTAGGGTACCTTAATTTAGGTTCCTATGAGATTGGAATTGGGTTTAGGGAGCTAGAGATCCAAGATCAAAGCTTGAATCTCAAAACAGGAACTGGAGAGCAGTTCCAGACGTCCAAGAATAGCATCAGACATCTTATAATAAAAAATCAGAAGTCCAGACTTGTTGTCTGGATGTCCAATCAGAGCAAGGAGGGATTCTAGGTTCTATCTTGGCAATTCTGCAGAAATTGGACATCTGACCAAGTGTCTGGACGTCCAATAACACTGCAGAAGTGGGTTTAAGGTGTGCGGGAGTTGGCTAAGGGTTCTGGATGTCCTATAATTCATCTGGACATCCAGATAAAGGTTGGAATTAGGGTTTTAAGGTTTCCTAGGGTGAGGTGACCTAATCTAAGGGTGGCTAAGGCTTGGGGAAGCTTCTAGGCTATCCTAGGGCGAGGATGGTCCTAAGTTCTTCACATTTTATTGCTTTATTCCTACTTATTAGAATAGCATACCTTAACTCCCTTACATTATTATCTACTACATCTAATTTAAGTCTTCTGCTCCAGCTCTGCTGCAACACTAGTTATTCTTCTATTCTTCTGATCCAGCTTATTACCTGTAATTGATGTAATGCACCTAATCAGCACATTATAGCATTATTTTATGAATAGCTAAAAGAAAGCAGTAAAGATGCAAATAATGCTTATGCATGCATGAATTACCCTAACTTATGCTAAGTCCTAGCCTAATTTAGGTTAATTAAGACTTATGATTGCTGCACACTCACATATCACCATCAACCCCTCAAAAGAACTCGACTGAAAATGTAGACGTTCGACGTCCATCATCCCCAAGCCAAAAAGCACAAATTGTGTGGGGGATAGGAAAGCGATTTTCCAATGGCCAGTCGATGGGGATAAAGAGCTTACCAACTTTTGGAGCTTCTCTAAGGATGGGTTGCCAGTCATTACCTCTTTGATCAGAGCCCCTCTTAGCACCAGGTTTGCCGTTCTGATGTCCTCTGTCATAGGGACTTTGACATCGACCGTATGACCCCCGTATGTAGGAGGAGGCAGCGGTGGTGGTGGCTGTGCCCTAAAATTCGAACCTTCGGGGCTCATATTAGACCCACCCTTCATCTGCCTACTATTGGCCTTACACGAGCCCTGTTTATGGCCATGTCCTGCACACGCAAGGCACACAAAGGGGAACGACATACCACTGCCATATGACCTCGACGCTAGCATCTGAAGCAGATAATCTCCCTGCTACCCCATGACCTACCCCTGTCTATCCTCCTCATACCCGCCTCCCATTTGCCATTGGCCATGAAACCTCTCCTTTCTTTCCATCTCCAAGCCCTAGATCTCCATGTTGTCCATCCCTCAGCATCACGATTCCTCCCACCTATCGCCCTCCATGCTCCTGATAAATCAAAAAAAAAAAAGAGGAAACATTTATATTTAGAAAACAAAAATATAAAAAAAAAGAAGAGAAGAGAGAGAGAAAAAGAAAAGAGTTCAAGTTTATAGTCTTATCTTCGTGTCATTTTCCATTATGTGATGATTCATTTTGAGGCAACAGTAAAAAAACTCATTGCGATACACCAAATATGACCCATACCTACTTTTCAATATTTCTGATCGCCCGAATACTGGCTGAGGAATTCTAACTTAGTTGTAGGGTTATTAGGACTTTAATTGAAGTGTGAATGCCATGTGAGGCTACTGGTGTCAGACCCGAATAGGTTGTTAATATGGTGATTTTATCGTTGAAGTGTGTATAGTGGTTAACCTAAATTAGACCTAACCATCTCTTTACAAAATTTTTAACCTGTCCTACTTGATTTTATCTTGGTCACTTTTAGGCCTAGGGTCGAACTCAAGGAAGTGGGGTTACAAGTTGAGTTTCTATGCCTTTCCTACAATGAGTCTCTTCCTTTCATTTATTGTGTTTTTGGTGTTTCTCTTATTTATATTTTTTTCTGGTAATCTTTGTCCTCGAGGCACACTGTCAAAATTGAGTTCTTGGCTTTGAGCCAAAACAAGGTTCCAAAATAGGTCTTGCTATTCGCAAGATGGGGTACCTGCAAGTGAAAGATTATCTTTTCTCTTTTATATATATTTTTTATCTTTTTACTAATAGGAAAGCAAAATAGAAATAAAGTAAATACAGTATATATATATAGGTATATATTATGTATATAAAGCGGTGGGGGTGTAGCCGGAGATGGTGTGTAGCACGGTGTCGAGTCGGTCGTCGTCTAGAAAGATGCAACCAACAGGACTAGGTGCCGCGTGGAGTGTGGGATGGATGGTGGAAGATGTATGTAACCATGCTTTTTGTACGCGTGTATCGCGGAATATCACCAACTGGTGCAGATATTCCCACGATACCTTGTATGGTAAATAATGTGAAAATATATCTATATGTATTTATGGTTATATATAGGTATATATATGTATATATATATGTGTGTATATATATATGTATATATGTATATATATATAGATAGATATAGGTGTAGATGTATATATATATATATATATATGTATGTATGTATGTATATAATACTATATAGATGTCTATATATTTATATGTATATATAATAATATATGTATATATATATATATGTATAAGTATATGTATATATATATGTATATATATATAAGTATATAGATGTATATATATATATGTGTATATGTATATAGACTAATACATATTTATATAAGTACAAATATATGAATAGATATATGTATAAATATATATATATATATAGATATATGTATATAAGTATATGTATATATGTAAATATATATGTATATATATATATATAAGTATATAGATATATGTAAATATATATATATACTAATACTTAGTTATATAAATACTACTATATATATAGATATAATTATATATGTATATATGTATATGTATATATGTATATATATATATATATATATATATGTATATATATAAGTGTATATATATATATATATATATATGTATGTATACTAATACACAAGTATATAGGTACTATTATATGTATAAATATAAGTATATATATGTGTATATATATATGAATATATATATTTATATAAATATATGTATATGTATATAATAGTGTATAGGTGTGTGTGGGTGTGTGGAAGTGTTAGTGTAGGTGTGTGTGAGCGTCGGTAAAGAGAGAGTGAGAGAGTGTTGTGAGAGAGAGGGAGAGAAAGAGAGCGCTGCTGGAGGTGAGGGCTGGGGCGGTTAAGGCGTCTGAGCTGCAGGGCCGTCGTTTGATGGTTCAAGTTCGCACGCAGGCGCGCACGCACGCAGACAAGCACGCACTGGAGGGCAAGGGCGCAGAGAGGAGACACAGCGCATCGTGGTGCACGAAGGTTGGCACGGGTGCTTGCAGGTGCAGGCGAATGGAGCGGGCGAAGGCAGATGAGCGTGGGTGAGTGCGGGCGAGGCAGACGGGTTGCGGCCGGTTACGGCGTGCCGGGCGACCGGTAAAGTGAGAAGCTCACCAGTCACCCCACTGTAGCCACAGTGTCACACAGACTCGTGTGAACGGTGGCTACAGTGGTCATCCGCACCGCGCAACCAGGAGCTGCAGGTGGTGTGAGTGCTGCTGGCTGGTGGCTAGCACACACGGGCTGGCACGTGAGGGCGAGTGTCTATGCCAGCCGGTCGCAAGCTCGAAGAAGCTCTCGACAGAGTGGAGAAGTAGGAGGCGAGGTGTCTGTAGGCGCATGCAGAGGTTTGCAGGTGCTACTGGGGTGCGTGGGAGGATTGGCCGGCCGGTTGCAGAGGAGCGCAACTGCCGGTTGCGGGCGGAAGAGTGTGCGACAGAGCGAAGAAGCGAAGGCGGAGGCGCCTGCAGGCACGCGAGGAAAGGTGAAGGCGACCTGCAGGCTTGCGCGGAAAGGAGTGGGGCAGCTGCTGCTGTCGCTACTGCCTTGTTGCTGTTGCTACCTCCGAGCTTCGAGCTTCAGACCTTGAAGCTTGCAGCCATGGCTGAAAGTGCTGGAACGGAAAAAAAACTAGAAAAGAGCCACCACGCCCACCGGCTCTTTGAAGAGCTGGGCGGTGGTGGTCTCACCGTGGTGGTGTGCACCACAGTGAGAGCTCTTGCCCGCCGGGTGTCTCCTCAGAGGAGGAGGGCTAGTGTATGGAGGGAAATGGAGTAGAGGATGGTGGCCTGGAGAAGAAGCTGCAGGTGGGTTTTTCTTGGCTGGGACCAGGCTATTTTTGCGAGAAGGAACCATGGCTTTTTATAGGAGAAGAAAGCCATGCACGGCCATGCCCTGGTTGTGCATGGCTCATGCATGGCCATAGCAGGGAATGGCAGCTGCAGGGAAGGGCTGGCATGGAGAGGGATGGAGACCAGGGAATGGTGCGAGGAGAAGTTGCTCCATGCAAAGCAGCCACGGGAAGATTTCAAAACCAAGTGAAATAAAAAAATAAAAAGATGGTAAATTAGCAGAGATGCACTTGAGGAAAAAAGTAAATTGCGAGGCCATTTATTTATTCTCCTCTCCTCTAAATTACATGCATGCATGCATGTATTTTTACAATGCAACTATGGAGACCTAATATGCATTGGTAATGCTAGGAAATAGCACAAGATGGCACAATTGCAGGCGTATTTTTCTGGTGCAATCATACCCCCATGCCTATCTTTTGCTAGTCCCTAGCAAAACATTTTTTTGTAGTACTTAGAAATGATCTTTAAGCTGAAGATTTTCTTCTGAGGCGACATAGGCGTGTTTATTGTTCGATATTGTGAAAACCAATTGTAGAGAAGACTACCAGTACTTTAGGTCTCACATGACAAAGATCATCTCTTGACTAACCAGGACTCTTGATATTTAAACCTTAAGTACAATTTCCAGGACCCAAGAGGTTTTTGCCGTACTCGAGAGTTCAAGAGATTATGGCTTGTGCTTAGTGAAGGATCAAGACTGACCAGATGAACATTAACACTCAAGTCTAGGGTTTCATGAATCTTTAAGTACAGGTTGGTCCCAGTTTCAGCTTGTGTTTTCGGATTGACCCTTAAGAAGATGATGGAAAACTCAACTCCCATTTTTTGACATTTGTGGCTCACAGGAAAACAGGGTATTTGCGACTTGCCCTGAAGAACTTTTTAGGGTTGAGATTTTACAGACATTTGCGAGATATACTAACTTATTTGCATCTTTTTTTTTTTTAGAAACATGTGTCAGTATATCTCTTACAACATTATTTGGAGGAGCACACTTTTCTTTTTGGTGGGAGAGTTTCTTTTTTGGTGGGAAGAGTTGCTCCTAAACACAAGACTAAAACCCGAGATAAAAAGTCTACCTGCGTGCACAGGTAAGGACTCCACCTTCCCTAATGAACACTAGGGTTGGATCTTATGTTCACCTGGTCTTTCCTGATATGTGTAGTGTGAACCAAGTTTACTTAAGCTCTCAAGTAAAAGCAAACCAATGGATCCTGTACTGGTGTCTCAGGTACAAGAATACATCCTTAGTTAGGAGAGATTCTAATCTATTTTGTCAATGCTCAAGTGAATTAAGCCGAGCCTGAGCGAATCAAGCTTCTGTGGCCTGAAAAGTCTTCAAAACAGAGGTTGAATATCCATAAACACTTATTGTATTTTTGTTTCAGCCTTTAGATCATTACCAAACACCATTTTCTCTTTTTTTTCTTTATATATATATATATATAGAAATTGCATGATACCCTAAAATACCCAGATCCTAAGGATGCCTATTCACCCCCCCGTGCCAAATGATGCTGTCCTCATATGCATGCAGGGAAGGGTAGAGAAAGGATGGAAGATCGGGTAACGAGAGCTGAAGTGCAGGGTATATAGCAGGGTGGTAGGGTGGGCGGATGGTGGGTGGTGAAGTGAAAAGTGAAGTGATCGTGACAGTGAAGTGAAAAGTGATGGTAGATGGTGAGTGTTGTTGGGGTGCCTCCATCTGTATTTCCTCAGAAGTGCCCGAAAAGAAGCATGGGTGAAGTGGCTTCCTCCATCCGAGATAATGGCTCAAGGGATCCCAAAGCGTGCAAAGATGTGGTCTTTGACAAATCGAATGGAAATAACATGGTCAGCACGGCGCACGGGAATAGCCTCGATCCATTTTGAAACATAGTCAACGGCTACGAGGATGAATTCGAAGCCGTTGGATGGAGGAAAGGGACCCATGAAGTCAATTCCCTAGATGTCGAAGATTTCTGCAGCTAGGATGGGTTGCAAGGGCATCATGTCACGACGTGACACTGACCCTAACGACTGGCACCTAGTGCAATGCTTGGCATAATTGTGTGCATCCTGGTGAAGGGAGGGCCAAACGAAATCGCGCTGCAACACCTTGGCTACAGTTTTCCTCGAAAAGAAATGGCCTCTGCAGGCCTGATCGTGGCAAAAGGATAGCACACTGGGGAACTCGCTGTCAGGAATACAGCGATGGATGATTTGATCAGCACCTATCCGAAAGAGAAGTGGATTATCCCAGAAATAATACTTTGCTTCTGCCATGAGATGCACACGCTGGTTTTTAGGCCAACCATGTGGAAGGGATCCAGAAGCAAGGTAATTGGCAATGTCGGCATACCATGGTCCACTTGCCACATTTCTTGCCAATAGGTGCTCATCAGGAAAAATTTCATTGATCGGCAGAGTAAGTCCAATATGGTCAGGGTCCAGTCTGGAAAGGTGATCAGCTACAACATTCTGGGCTCCGGCCTTATCCCGAATCTCAATGTCAAATTCCTGGAGCAAAAGGATCCAACGAATCAGTCTAGGCTTGGCATCCTTCTTGTACATGAGATGGCGAATGGCTGCGTGATCAGTGAAAACAATAACGTGAGAGCCCAGAAGGTAAGAGCGGAATTTCTCCAGCCCAAAGACGACCGCCAGTAGTTCTTTTTTAGTGGTAGTATAATTACGCAGGGCCTCGTCCAATGTCTTACTGGCGTAGTACACCATGAAGGGGTGTCTATTGCGTCTTTGTCCCAGGATGGCTCCGACTGCAAGGTTGGAAGCGTCACACATGAGTTTAAAGTTGAGGGACTAATCAGGCGGCTGGAGAACAGGAGCCTTGGTGACAGCATTACACAGCTGCATGAATGCTTGTATACAGTCGGGGCCCATATCGAAGGGTACGTCGGTCAATAGGAGATGAGTTAAAGGTCGAGAAATCTTAGAGAAGTCTTTGATGAATCTCCTATGGAAACCGACATGTCCCAGGAAGGAGCAGATTTGTTTGACAGAGCCAGGCATAGGTAAATCAGCAATGACATCAAGCTTAGCTCTGTCAACCTCGATACCCCTATCGGAGATGATATGTCCGAGAACAATTCCCTCGTGCACCATAAAATGACTTTTTTCCCAGGAAAGCACGAGGTTTACATCAATACATCTCCTAAGGATATGAGTTAGGTTGGCAAGACATTCGTCGAAAGATGGTCCAAAGATCGAAAAGTCATCCATGAAGACCTCGAGAAAGTCACCCACCATGTCATGGAATATCGCCAGCATACATCTCTGGAAAGTTGCTGGCACGTTGCAAAGTCTGAACGGCATTCTTCTAAATGCGAAGGTGTTGAAAGGGCAGGTGAAAGTGGTTTTCTCTTGGTCTCGGGGATCAATTTCCACCTGGTTATATCTTGAGAATCCATCCAGGAAACAAAAGAATTTATTTCCCGCTAACCACTCTAGGATTTGGTCAATGAATGGTAGCGGAAAGTGATTTTTCTTGGCTGTAGCATTGAGTTTCCTATAATCTACACACACTCTCCAAGATGTAGGAGTGCGTGTAGGGATGGATTCGCCCCTGTCATTGACACGGATGGTGAGTCCTGCCTTTTTGGGCACAATGTTAATCGGACTCACCCAGGGGCTATCACTGATCGGGTAGATTATACCCGCATCCAGCCACTTAATGATTTCTTTCTTAATGACCTCCCACATGTTAGGGTTGAGACGTCGCTGCATCTCGCAAGACGGTTGAGCCTCCTCCTCTGTATATATACGATGAGTGTAGTAGGAGGGGCTAATGCCAGATAAGTCTGATAAAGACCATCCAATGGCTGCCTTGTGTTCTATGAGGACCTTAGTTAGTTTGCACTCTTTCTCCCTGGTCAATTTTGAACTGATGATTACAGGGAGCATTTCATTTGATCCCAAGAAAACATACTTAAGTGTGTTAGGCAGCTCTTTCAACTCGGGAGTGGATAGTAAAAGGTCGGGCATTTCTTGGGACGAGAGTGTCGCAGGCGGGTTGGAGAACAAGTCAGGAGGAAGAAATTGGCCTTCAGATTGGCCAAGAAGAGGGGCTTCTTGGATAGATGGATCCAAAAAGGAATAGCCCCAGTGAGAAGTATATGGGCTCAAGGTCCCAGTGTGGATTTGCAAATCCGCCTGATTTGGCGGGAAAGAAAGGGCAATCCGGTCTTCAAGAGTGTGGACTGACGGAGAGTAGCCCGGATATGACTCAGACCACGAGGTATGGGAAACGGAGAAAACCTCTTCAGAAGTCTGGTAAGGAAAAGGTACGGGACAAGGGAGGGATGGGGGAGCATCACAATATGTGTTGGTCAGGCAGTCATCAGTGTTTATAGGTAATCCGCAGCAGTCCGAATAGGTCCCAATTAGTCCGATACACGAGCTGACGGCCATGTCCTCATCAGACGTGTCATCCTCGATATAATTGCAATCAAAGTTCTTGGCTGCCTTGAAAATGTTAAGCTTGATCTTTTCAGATCCAACGACAATCTCGATACAGCCTGATTCGCAGTTGATATGGGTGCGGGCTGTGGCCAAGAAAGGTCGACTGAGGATGATCGGACAATCATAAAGTGAACTAGGAACTTCCATATCTAAAACAAGAATGTCAATAGGAAAACAGAGGCTGTTGACCCCAACCACCACGTCTTCCACCACACCCTTCGGGATTTTGATAGAACGATCTGCCAACTGTAATGTGACAGGGGTGGGTTTTAGATTTCCTAAGGAAAATTTTTCAAGCATGATGGTCGGTATGAGATTTATGGAAGATCCTAGATCAAGCAGGGCACGGTTAAAATTACAGCCTTGGATGCTATAGGAAATAAGTGGTGTGCCCAGATCTTTGCTTCGGTGGTAGGTTTGATAGTATAGCACAACTAGCATGAGGTGAGAGAACCAACAGATTCTTAGTTTTCTTTGACTGTCGCCTGGGTGTTGTGTAGTCTTTGAAAAATTGGGCGACAATAGGTATGTTATCAATAGCCTCGAGCAGGGGTACCTTGATTTCTACATCCCTGAACAAATTACACAGGTTATCAAAGGCCTGCATGTCTTTCTTCTTGCCTTTTGGCTCCCTCAGTAAAGCCTCAGGGAGTGGGACTGATTCTGGCACCAATTTGGGTGTATCGTCCTCTCGTGAATGCAGTGCACATCCAGTATGAGACGGCGATGAAGAAGAAGACGGGCCAGGATCAGGTCGAGGCGGATCGACGGTCTGCTTACCGCTCCTCGTAGTGATAGCATTGGACGATGCAGGTTCAGTGGGATCATACGACGGAGGAGGGTTCTCAATAGGGACATAAGCATGTGGTGCTGTAGCGGGATTAGCCTGAAATCCCGGTGGAATGCTCGGAGCTTGCAGAATTTGATTAACCTGCCCCTGAGAAGGTCGTACCTGTGGCTGAGGACCACAGGGTACGAAGTTTCATGGGTTTGGAACAGGATGGGCGGGAAGAATGCCCTGAGATCGAGTCGCCATGTGTAGTTGACTGATCTCAGCATTCTGCTGTGCCAATTGGTGTTGAAGAGAGGTCATGTTCTCTTCATGGCACTTTGACATTTCCGTCGTCATTCGCATCAATTTGTCAAGAGGACTTGATGCGTGTTTTGTTTGCAGTACGCAAGGGCTTGATGGTGGATTCACCATAGGATTAGACTGGGCCCTTGGGATGATGGGTGAGAACGGTCGCATTGGTCCACCCGCGGGGTTTTGGCGCTGTGGGTTGTTGGACCATGTGAAATTTGGATGATTACGCCACCCTAGGTTATAAGTGGCAGAGAACGGGTTGTTCCCCAGGACGCAAGCGTCTTCTATGCCAGAAGACGCGTCCACATGTAAGTATGCGTCCGAGCACACGGAGGCTTGGTCCTCCATGTCAAAATACTGGCTCGCAGAAGCCAGTTCCACATGACTTATCGAGTCACTCGGCGCGACACTTGATATGGAAGGTCTTACGGGGTTTCTCGGGATAAGCCTGGTGTTGGAAGAATTTGGATTGTGATGAAGTGGTGAAGTGGGGATGTTTGCCAGAGATCGGGCGGGGTTGGCCAGAAGCTCGTCCAGCTTCTTATGCAAGACGGAGACTTCATCTAGTTTTTGTGCAATAAGGCTTAGATCAGTGGATGAATGGGAGGGTCTCGTGTCAACTTCGTGGACATTTCGGGGCTGGCTGGTAAGATTAAAGGCGAAAATGGAGGCATTGTTCATTGAGTTTTCACTCATATTTTCAAATAATTCGAATGCTCCATTTTCATCTTTATTCATAAAATTCCTTCCGCAGGAAGCGTCTTCAATCTGTTTTAAAGTCTCATTTAGCCCGTAGTAGAAAATCTGGGCTATATGCCACTTAGGCAGACCGTGGTGCGGACACTTCCTGAGGAGGTCGTTATGCCTCTCCCATGCCTCATGAAATTATTCGCCATTTTGTTGCGTAAAAGAGGTGATAGCACGGTGAAGTGCATTGGTTCGCCTAATTGGGAAGAACTTCTTGAGAAACGCTGCTCGCATCTCTTCCCAAGAGTGGATAGTTCTCCCAAGGGTGCATAACCATTGCGATGCTTTATCCCGCAATGAAAACAGGAACATTTTCATGAGGACTATAGGTAACCCGACATTTCTTGGTTTAACAGTTTCAGCTAGTCGGGTTAGGTCTTCGAAGTGGAGAAAAGGATCTTCACTTGTAAGACCATGGAAGTGAAAATTTATCAGGCCAATTATGTTTGGTTTCAATTCAAAGTCGTCCTCGCCCATGGGGACCCGAATTTGTCCTATTGTCTCTGTAGCAGCAGGATTCTGATAAGAGCTAAGAGACCTAGGCTCCTCCCGTTCGGGAGGGTTCTGCATTTCCTCCAATATTTCTCGAATGGCTTCGATTTGCTCATTATACATTTCCATTTGGGCTTGGAGGCGGGTTACGGGATCTAAGGCTCCACCACCTGGTGGGTTTTGAGGGCAGTTTCCTCCCTCGGGATTTGGGGGTGGGCATGCAGCCATGTTTGTGGAGGAGGAGGATGATTCGGCTTGTTTTCTAGATTTATCAGTCAATTCAAACAGTTCAGGATTTTGTGACCTCCTTCCAAACATGCACTACCGCAAGAAGAATTGGAGAGATGAGAAGGGAAAAGAGATGAGAGAAATTACGCCGCAAAGGTACACTTGATGACAAATCAATTCAGTCAAATTCCTAATCTCTACAGTGTGCCCTTAGACCTAAAGATCTAAGTTACCTACTATCACGAACTACGGAACCGAATGCGAGCACCGCGGAACCACCGGGCTAGATTGAAAGGCCGTTTGCCCCAGTCTTAGACACCCGATAGCACGCAGGACGTAGCCGCTACACGCAGGTAGTTAGACCTCCAATCCTTAGTAAGGGTCAAGTTACTACCAGTTTTAGTTAGAGGCTTAGGATCAACTGCTTTTGGAATGTGAAGGGCGTTGTTTACGAGTAATGCCCAAGTGATTGATTTTTAAAGTGTGTAAAACAAGCATGTAATGGGGAAATCTCCCCGAATTGAAGTTTTTAATTAGTGAATGGTTTTTAGAGTTCAGCCTTAAGTAGTATGGATTTTAGGATTTCTATAAATTACCAATTCAACCAATCTCCGGGTTTTTGATAGAATACAAGTTTTCTTCAAAGCCCAACAAGCCTTCTTCAATATCCGTTAGTTAATGCATGCTAAAATGCAATGGGCTACCCTAAATGTAGATTTCTATGTGTGGATGCATGAATCAGTTTTAAATTAGTGTGAAAGGGAGCCAAAGCACTTCAATTCAAGTGCTCTCAATCACTAGAATGATTTCCACACACAAGGTTCAACCAGAAGAAAATCAAATTGTTGGGGGTTGAGGTATTCGGGATCAAATCTTAGGCAAGTTGAAAAGTCATGGTGGGGTTGGAATCAACTCAATTCCAAATCTCCCCACCAAAAAGGTGATCCCGAATTGTAGATAAATGAGGCAAAAGAGGGGTGCAATCAATCTTTTTGTGTTTGCCTCAAAATACTTCACACAGCAACAAATTCAAGAATCAAGATTCTTGGATTTTCGCTATGCGAAGTAAGGCGGGAAATCCCGGGGCAGTGGGAGTGAAGACAATCAATCAAACAAGTGAATTTTAATCCACTTGCCCCAAGAGATCCCAAGAAGTTTTTCTAGTTTTTAATTTTTAATTTTAATTTTAATTTTTTTTATTAAGGTGGCAAGTTAACCTTAGTTTGCTAAGAAAAGAAAACCTACTTGTTCGGCAACGTGTGTGACGCTCCAATGCGATGTTGGCATCTTCATGCTCTCATTCCTGCCTTGGATCTGCTCACGTCTTCGACTTCGTTTGCCTGCCTTTTCCTTGCAACAGGTTCACTTGCACACCAAAAATAGAGATACCCGTGAAGAGAGAAGAGAAAGATTGAAAGGAATGGAATAGAAACTTACTTGAAGGCGTACTTCCTCGGCAACG
The DNA here is from genome assembly GCA_037157565.1 of Thalassia testudinum. Classification (NCBI taxonomy): domain Eukaryota; kingdom Viridiplantae; phylum Streptophyta; class Magnoliopsida; order Alismatales; family Hydrocharitaceae; genus Thalassia; species Thalassia testudinum. Next base: position 48,719,211 of record JAZHRO010000057.1, read on the forward strand.
GCACCAGAAAAGGTGTGGTGTCGGACTCGAATAGGTTGTTAATATGGTGATTTTATCGTTGAAGTGTGTATAGTGGTTAACCTAAATCGGACCTAACCATCTCTTTACAAAATTTTTAACCTGGCCTACTTGATTTTATCTTGGTCACTTTTAGGCCCAGGGTCAAACTCAGGGAAGTGGGGTTACAAGTCGAGTTTCTATGCCTTTCCTACAATGAGTCTCTTCCTTTCGTTTATTGTGTTTTTGGTATTTTTCTTATTTAGACTTTTTTCTGGTAATCTTTGTCCTTGAGGCACACCTTCAAAATTGAGTTCTTGGCTTTGAGCCAAAATAGGGTTCCGAAACGGGTCTTGCTATTCGCAAGATAGAGTACCTGCAAGTCAAAGATTATCTTTTCTGTTTTATATATTTTTTTTATCCTTTTACTAACAGGAGAGCGAAATAGAAATAAAGTAAATATAGTATATATATATATAGGTATATATATTATGTATATAAAGGGGTGGGGGTGGAGGCAGAGATGGAGTGTAGCACAGTGTCGAGTCGGTCGTCATCTCGAAAGATGCAACCAATAGGACTAGGTGCCGTGTGGAGTGTGGGATGGATGGTGGAAGATGTATGTAACCACGCTTTTTGTATGCGTGTATCAGGGAATATCAGCAACTGGTGTAGATATTCCCACGATACCCTATATGGTAAATAATGTGAAAATATATCTATATATGTATATATGTAAATATATCTATATGTATATATGGTTATATAGGTATATATATGTATATATATATATGTATATGTATATATATAAGTATATGTATATATGTATATATATATATAGATAGATATATGTATAGATGTATATATATATATATGTATGTATGTATATAATACTATATAGATGTCTATATATTTATATGTATATATATATATAATAATGTATGTATATATAGGTAGATGTAGCTAGATATGTATAAATATGTATATATATATATAAGTATATAGATGTATATATATATGTAAATATATATATGTATATGTATATAAGTATATGTATATATCTATATATATATATATGTATATATATAAGTATATATATATATATATGTATAAATGTATACTAATACATAAGTATATAGGTACTATTATATGTATAAATATAAGTATATATATGTATATAAATATATGTATATATATATATATATATATGAATATATATATTTATATGAATATATGTATATGTATATAATAGTGTATAGGTGTGTGTGGGTGTGTGGAAGTGTTAGTGTAGGTGTGTGTGAGCGTCGGTAAAGAGAGAGTGAGAGAGTGTTGTGAGAGAGAGGGAGAGAAAGAGAGCGCTGCCGGAGGTGAGGGCTGGGGCGGTTAAGGCGTCTGAGCTGCAGGGTCATCGTCTGATGGTTCAAGTTCGTGTGTAGGTGCGCACGCACGCAAACAATCGCATGCTGGAGGGCGAGGGTGCGGAGAGGAGACGCAGTGCACCGTGCTACGCGAAGGCTGGCGTAGGCGCTCGCAGGCACAGGCGAAGGGAGTAGGCGAAGGCAGACGCGCGTGGGCGAGTGCGGGCGAGGCAGACAGGTGCGGGCGAGTGCGGGTGACGCGGGCTGAGATGCGCGCATGGGTTGTGGCTGGTTGCGGCACGTCGGGTGACCGGTAAAGTGAGAAGCTCATCGGTCACCCCACTGTAGCCACAGTGTCCTGTAGACTCGCGTGAACAGTGGCTACAGTGGTCGTCCGTGCCGCGCAACCAGGAGCTACAGGTGGTGTGAGTGCTTTCGGCTCGCGGCTGGCGCGCAAGGGAGAGGGTCTGCACCGGCTGGTTGCGAGCGCGGAGAAGCTCGCGATAGAGCGGAGAAGCAGGAGGCGAGGTGTTTGCAGGCGCGCACAGAGGTCTGCTGGTGCTGCTGGGGTGCGTGGGAGGATTGGCCGGTCGGTTGCAGAGGTGAACAATGGCCGGTTGCAGGCGGAAGAGCACTCAACAGAGCGAAGAAGCAAAGGCGGAGGTGCCTGCAGGCACGCGAGGAAAGGTGAAGGCGGCCTGCAGGCTTGTGCAGAAAGGAGTGGGGCGGCTGCTGTTGCTGTCTTGCGCTGCTGCTGCCGCTGAGCTTTGAGCTTTAGACCTTGAAGCTTGCGGCCATGGCTGAAAGTGCTGGAACTGAAAAAATACTAGAAAAGAGCCACCACGCCCATCGGCTCTTTGAAGAGCTGGGCGGTAGTGGTCTCACTGTGGTGGTGTGCACCACAGTGAGAGCTCTTTCCCGCCGGGTGTCTCCTCGGAGGAGGAGGGTCGGCGTATGGAGGGAAATGGAGGAGAGGACGGTGGCCTGGAGAAGAAGCTGCAGGTGGGTTTTTCTTGGCTGGGACCAGGCTATTTTTGCGAGAAGGAACCGTGGCTTTTTATAGGAGAAGAAAGCCATGCACGGCCATGCCCTGGCTGTGCATGGCTCATGCATGGCCACGGTAGGGAATGGCAGCTGCAGGGAAGGGCTGGCAAGGAGAGGGATGGAGAGTAGGGAATGGTGCGAGGAGAAGTTGCTCCATGCAAAGCAGCCGCGGGATGATTTCGAAACCAAGTGAAATAAAAAAATAAAAAGATGGTAAATTACCAGAGATGCACTTGAGGAAAAAAGTAAATTGCGAGGCCATTTATTTATTCTCCTCTCCTCTCAATTACTTGCATGCATGCATGTATTTATACAATGCAACTATGGAGACCTAATATGCATTGGTAATGCTAGGAAATAGCACAAGATGGCACAATTGCAGGCGTATTTTTGCGGTGCAATCAGCTACCAAACATGAAGTACAGTTACAAAATCTAGTAAGATATGTGATCTTTAAAAAAAAGGAAAAGGAAAAGAAAAAGAAAAGAGAGAGTGACTAAGCGTAAGGGAACGCAAAGAGAGCACAGCTTTTAGCTTTTCTCTGGATTGACTCGTTTGATAGTCTAGAGATTTAGAGTCTGCAGTACTAGACTACATGTAGCACCGGATGAGTATGAGCCACCAATATAAATCCATTCAATTCAGTATCTCCTACCTAAGCCAAAATGCCGGGGTCAAATTATAGATTATTTTCTACTTTATCCTTGAGGGAAGTAGTTTCCTATCTTGGTAGAATTTTATCAAGGGTGAAGCACGAACTTCAAATGTAAGTTGGCCTTTCACTTGGATCCGTTACCTAGGTTACTATCACTTCACATTTGTTTGGATCTCTAAATTTTTGGAATAATAAAAGAAGAAATCTTTTGGTTACGTCTATTATTTTTTACTTTTGCTTTGGACTAGCAAAAACTAGGCATGAGGAATTTTATGAGACCACATTTATGGGTCAATTAAATACTTAAATGCCTAGTTACTAGATTAATATTTGCATGTACATAGCATACTTTAATATGTAAATAGTTTAGGTTATAAAATTACTTGCATGCATATTTCATGCGGATGTAAATATAATTAAGGATAGTATGCATTAGAATATAATTAGATTAGATTATAATTTAGTTGACATTGGCATGCATACATTAGTTACAAAAATAGAATGTACCATTCTATTGGCTTTTTATATAAATAACTAATTTTTCTTTATTATTTTTCTCTGTAGGACCCACCATCGGTTACAACTTTTAAGACGTCCAGAACTTAATCTGGACATCTGATAAAGTTAGTGCTAGACTTATCTCGCCGTTCCAACTCACTATCTGCGGCAAGTGGTTGGAGAAGTTTGTGGCTAACGGAAAAATAGACGGAGAAGTTGTTTTAAAAAGGGACAGCGGCCATTTGCGAGAAGGGGGGTCTGTTTCCTTGCTTACCACCGTGAAGAAAACAAACACCATGGTCGGAGAGTGCACTGTGGATTGAAGCCAACATCACCGTCACCGCCTACTCCTCGGTGGTGCTCGGTGACAGAGAGCACCACCACTACCATTAGCCACCCCTCCATAACCATCACTGCCACCAACACCACCGGCCACTTTCCTGTTAACTTCACCGCCACCCTTTTTTTCCTCTTTACTCAACCTCTTCCCCTGTTCACCATCTTCTCCAAGCAAACCCATCAACACCACCCCCTGTCGCTTACCCTACACACAACCTACGACCATCGACTCCTACAACGACCACTCAACCTATTCTCTAAGCCCACGCCCTCATCCTCGTCCATTGCCATCACCCTTTCCTTCCTTCTCTATTTTCTCCTTCCCTTTCACCCCTCAAGGCAGCCACCTGCAACTTCAAAGAACCCAACAGCCCCATCACACCCACCACCAGTAGGAGTGTTTCCCAGCCACTCACCAACCAACCTCGGTCTCCTACATCACCATGGGCACCATCGATGTCCCCCGCAAGCCCATCCTCACCCACGCCAGCAACCAGCAACTTCACCATCGGCAAAACCCATAACTGTCGGTCGTTCTCCTCCTCCAACAGTCCATCGGTGGCCACCTCAGCCCGCACTGAGACCACTAGCACGAAACCCTCACTCCAATGAACCTTCCTTGAACTCCTTGCAGCTGATGACCTCCCTCCTTGTAGGCAAATTCCTCTGCAACAAAAGCTCTATTTCATGGTGATATAGAGACATCTATTTAGGTTAAAATGCCGAATCATGTGCGTTCCTAGGCTTAAATTTGCATTTCATGTTATAAATATTACATAGCATGCATCATTCTGCATTTAGAGTAGTTGTATATATTTTAGGTTAATTAGGTTCTTTTTTATGATTAGGAGAGAAGAGGATTTATTTCAGGGCCTTAGATGGACGATCGAACCGTATGGATCTAATCAGGACGACGATTGGAGTCTAACACCTTCGAAATCATCCAGAACGGAGTCCTGTAGCATCATATGAAGTTCGAGGAAGATCAACAGCCAGGAGGGAAATGCGACATCCTTATGGGCTTCAAATGAAAAATTCAACCATACGAATGGATCCGGAGTGACGATTGCAGTCCAATGATTGCGTAGAAATCATAGGTCTTAATAGACCTAAATTAGGCTAGGGCTTAGCATAAGTTAGGGTAGTTCATGCATGCATAAGCATTATTTACATCTTTAATGCTTTCTTTTAGCTATGCATAAAATAATGCTATAATGTATTGAGTAGGTGCATTATGTCAATTACAGATAATAAGTTGATCAGAAGATAGTTCTGAAGCTGGATCTAAAGCTGGATCTGAAGAATAAAGAATAATTGGTGTTGCAGCAGAGATGGAGAGGAAGACCTAGATTAGACACAGTAGATAATAATGTAAGGGAGTTAAGGTTTGCTATTCTATTAAGTAGGAATAAAGAAATAAATTGTGAAGAACTTAGGTCCATCCTAGCCCTAGGATAGCCTAGAAGCTTCCCCAAGCCGTAGCCACCCTTAGATTAGGTCATCACACCCTAGGAAATCTTAAAACCGTAATTCTAGCCTCTATCTGGGCGTCTAGATGAGTTATAGGACATCCAGAACCCTTAGCCAACTCCCGCACACCTTAAACCCACTTTTGTAGTGTTATTGGACGTCTAGACACTTGGTCAGACATCTAATTTCTGCAGAATACCCATGACAGGACATAGAATCCTTCCTGATTCTGATTAGACATCCAGACTTGAAGTTTGGACTTCTGATTTTTCAATATAAGATGTCTGACAACTTTGTTAGATGTCCGATACAGTCCTCCAATTCCTGTTTTGGAATTCAAGCCTTGATCTTGGATTTCTAGGTCCCTAAACCCAATTCTAACCCCCTAGGAACCTAAATTAAGGTGTCCCAACCCTAGTACATCACCTCTAGACCTCCCTAAGGACCTAATTAGGTCCTCACTAAACCTAATTCTCTTGGATCATGGCCAATCTCTTCATTATATTCAATTAGACTCATTGAGTCCAATTGAGCCCTAATCTCAGCACACACTATCACATTGGACTCAGTGAGAGTCCAATTGACCTAGACCTGACTTAATTGAGTGATTTTACTCTCAATTAAGTTTTTACACACCCAATTAAACTTGTATTAAGTTTAATTGCACTTTACCTAAGTGAATTAGGGTTTACAACCCTAATTTGAGACCTACCTGGACCTAAACCCACTAGAACCTAACCTAATCAACCTAGCCACCTAAGTTTTGACCCACACACACCCACACACACCATCCACACGAAAATACCTAGCCTAGAGTTCTCTAGAACTCTCTACCATGTGTTGTTGCCTTGGTTGCTAAAATTAGCAACCAAGAGTAGTTCAATTTTTAGATCCACATTTGGTGGATCTAAAAACCACCATCCATCCTCTCTCTTTCTCTCACTCTCCCACGAGCTCCCATCATAGGTCTCTCTAGAGAATTCCATAATTCTCTAGAGAGCTTCCCTTAGGTCTATAAAAAGACCTAAGGGGTGGCCATTTACACCCATTCACTCTTGGCTCCATTTTAGCTTAGCTTCATTCCACCTCCAATCCACCTTCACGAGTCGCTTCACCATGGCCACCACCACCTCCATGCCAAGATGCTCGATCACCTCTCCAACCTCTCTCCAAGGGCTAGCCTTAGCACCATTGGCCACCCCTCCTTCTCCTCTCAACCAAATCAGAGGCCATCGGAGCCCACCTCCGAATGCCCTTATTTCTGCTAGATTAGATTATAGTTCTTCTTAGATTTACATGCTTTATTTACTGCTTAATAGTGTAGTTGCTTACTTCTCCTCCAATGATGCATGCAAAATCCCCCCATAGATTCATGTATGCAATCATTTTTTGGTAGCGAGTAGTTTTATTTCCCTGTACAAGCATTCCTTTACCTGTGCTTTGCAACTCTGATATGATCATCATCTTATATTTATAAATATATATGTTGAAAATCACCATGTGCCTAGTTATCATCTTTTGGTGTGATTGAAGTTGCATGTTTTAATTACTATCTTTGGTAACTAGCATGTCGTACATCAATACGTAAATCACCATAAACCGGGATGAGATTTTAAGCAATTAGAACAAAAGAGATCGATTTCAAATCTGCATTTCCATAAATGCCTCCCAGAGACGAACGACCGAGACTCCAAGTCTCATTATCTTTATAAATATTTTTGTTGATCGTATTGCGCACTATACTAGGATGCTTGTTGAAGCTATGTGTTATTACGCTTTCGTATTTGATTTTGAAAACCTGTCGTTGTAGTTTGAAAGCATAGAACTCAGGTTCAACAAATAAAATTTATAACGGAATAGAAATCCCAAGTCAAACTCAAGGAGGCGGATGTTTGATTGAAAATACGCGTTTATTTATTTGTCACGAAGCAGAATAATGGATTAGAAACTATCTATCTATTTACAATAAATAGAAGAGAGAGAGAGAATATTACAAACAAAAACAAAAAGAGATGTAGAATGAACATGGAGTTCATTATCAAAGAAATTTTTCGTTACACTACTCATTACGACTAGAAAGTAGAAAATGATTACACTAGAAAGCATTAAAAAGAAGGGAGAGAGAGATATCCTCCTCGATGGTCGCTTGGAGGACGAGCCGGACGAGACGATGCCTGGAAGAAGGGGAATGGAGCAGGAAGAAGGAGGATGAAGCGGGAAGAACTGGAATGAAGCAGCACGTCATCGTCATCGCGGGATCTACTTCCGAAAGGGGTGCGAAAATTTGACTTTATCTCTTGAGAAGCATCCTGGGTGTGGGACAAGCTTCTCTTGAGCTTTAGAGAGGGAGAGAAGAGAAGGAAGGGATGAGGATTTCGTTTAGAGGAGGTATCCTTTTATAGTTGCAAGGAATGAGGGCAATTTGGTCTTTTTAATCTCAAAACATTAAATCAGGGGTCTTTAGTAACGGATAAAACCATCGCTAAAGCCCCCTTGTGGGCGACGTGTGCCGCCCGCTCGCCTCCCGCGCATGCAACGCCTTTCCACATTCATCAAATCTCGGCTGTTCGATCGTGAGATCGAACGGCTGAGAGCGCTCCTTGTCGTGCCTCCTCAGCGTGCGCATACACATGTGATCCAGCATCTTCACCACGCGTCTGATTGCGCGTGAACGCTATTGAGCATGTGCAGCCGCTCAATTGCAATCGTGTGCTCAATCACGCCCGCTCGCTGCGCCTCAGCTCGCGCTCTTCGCGACTCGAACGCGTGTCGTCCCTTCGCGAAAGCACGTTTGGCCAATGCGCTACAAGCGCATTTGTGCCGTGCTTATAAATTGTGCGCATGCATCCACAGCCGTTGGATGCACATCCAACAGTGGAGAATCGTCGAAGAAGAGAGGTTGTGGTGGGTGTAGCGGCCAGTTGGGTGGCTGGGATGGCACCATGTGGTGCCATCTTGGCCGTCCATCTTTTGGATTATGTAGATGGTGCCACAGTTGTCGGATTGAGTCAATTTTTATGCCGTTAGGCTACGATCATCGATCCGAATCCATCCGTGCAGTCGGATATGTTGTTTGAAGTGTGGATTCACACCATCTTGGCCCTTGATCTTCTAGGGTTCCCCAATCTCTATCTGATGCTACAGATGTTTGATTAGGGCGATCTTGGAGTTGTTGAACTCTAATCATCGCCCTGATCAAATCTGTACGGTTGGATCTTCGATCTGATGCCCCGATAAAAATTTTGCCCTGTTCGTGAACATAAAAGGAGAAAATTAACCTCCATTTTATTCAAACTAATCTAAATGCAAGATGATGCATGCTATGCAATATTTATAGTATGCAATGCGATTCTATGCTTAAGAACATGCATAAATAGACATCTTATGTAGTGTAAACATGCTTACATTAATGCTTTTTCTAATAAAAAATGCGCTTTACGAGTCACAACAATTGGTGCCGTTGCCGGGGAGGCAATGTTATTTTTTATTTCAATCTTTTGAGCTATCACTGACAAATCATCCTCTGCTTCTCTTTTGATGTGCAGGAAAATAGGAAAAACGGGAATCTACGCATGCAACGAGCGTAGATTTAAGTAAAAATCAAGTGCACATCTCATCTTAGATTAGGATTTCCCTTTCTAAACCCTATGTTAGATTTATTTTAAAAAAAAAGAAAAAAAATCCTATTTATTTCCGTGAAAAAGAAAAAAAATCTAGGCAGTTAGATTAGGTTTCTTTTTGAATCCTAGGTTGTTTTGAAAAAAAATTGAAAATCCTTTATAAAATAAAAAAATATATTTCTTAAAAAAAATTTCAAATTTTTTGAAAAAAAAAGAAAAAAACTTTGGTGGAAAGTTTGAATTTTAAACTCAAACCTTTTAAAAGCTTTCTCACCACCCTCTAATTTTCGATTAGACTTCCAATTCTGATTTCAAAATTCAATTGCCGAAACATTAATGAGAGAAAAATCTTGAAATTTGGGCTATACTTTCATTCTTAAACCATCTTTCAAACGACACCATTGATTTAAAAAAATTCCAAGTACAAAAATTTTGAAAACTTCATGAAGTGCAATGGGGTCAGATTGACCCAGATTTGAAAATTTTCAAAATTCAAAAAGTAATTCCGAGCAATCCATGAATCTGTTTTAACTAAAAATGGTGGGGTTTAAAAGCTGATCTCATTGGCTTTAATTTACATATTTTTTCCAAATTTTTGAAAATCATTTGATGCTGTTTCAATTTGAAAAATCGACCAGGGGTCAAAATTCCATATCTGACCCCTTGACGTTCAAAAATCTCTAGAAATTTGGTTGAAATAGTAAAAATTACAAAACAACATTCTATAAAAATACTATTGAAAACTAAAACTACTTACAAATTTTCAACTTATTTGGATTCCAATTTTTGCCAGAGAAGTTTTTTTATTTCGTTTTCTGCTGAAAAGAAGAAAAAAATGCCCTAGAATTGCATGAACCTTAGGTTACATTTTTAGGGTTACAATCTAGAGACCACATTTGGGCTAACCTAGACTTAGTCAAGTCTAGTGGTTAACTGATGAGCTTGGTCACCTTGTGGGTCACTCACCACAAACCCCAACTGAAGAAAAACGAGCTAAAATTAATTTTAAAACACGTAAGAAACCCAAATTCGTTGTCATACTATTGGGTGGCTTCAATCTCTCTTGCCAAACCTGATGACTAAGTCTACGGGGTAGTGTCAAATGACTGCAGCTAAGGGGTAATGGAACCAGAGGCGTGAGCCAAAGGAAGAACCTTCCCCTTGGTCCCCTTGTAACCAGACTGGCTGGGTTAGCTTGAGAGGTGGGAATCACTTTCATTCGGTTGTATGACGAATTTTTCTTTAGGAATTCGAACTTAAAATGGAAAATCTGGTCATCTGATCATAAGGACCATTTGATTGACAGGGCCGTAGCCTTGTCTGGATTGGCTACACCAACCTAGGGGCTAGGTGGTGTATGCAAGGAAGGAGATCACTCAGACGTCGACTGGTTGAACCTTGGGAGTCACTCCCGAGGAGGCGAGTCACTTCTCCCAGGCCATCTTCTCCCTCGCCCTCTTCTTCTATCTTCTTAGCCGTAATGGCTAACCCTGAATCTGGACCTAATCAGGATCCAGAAGAGCTGGACCCACGAGCTTACCTGAGAGCCCGGGTCACTGAATCAGCTCAACCTTGGGATCAGAACCCATGGTGGTGAAGATGACTTTTCGCTTCACCTGATCCTTCTCCTTGGGTTACCGAAATGGTTAACCCATATCCTAACCCTGGATATTTTGACCCATACCAGTCGGTCCCTCAAAGGACCACATCTTATAACCCAGGATATGGATTTCATACTCCTGCTTCTCCCCCGTGGAATATGGGTAGACCTGATTCCCCATTGGAATCCCTGAAGAACTATCGGTGCATATGCGACCGCATTACATAATACAGAGAGCTATAGCTAATGCTAAGGAAAAGGTCGCATTCTACCTACACGAAATCCAAGCTATCACTGAGCCGAACCAAAGACAAAGCTGGATTCTGTATCAACAAGCTATGATGGAGCTCCTTCGGGGAACAACAAGGATAACAAGGCTAATTGGACAAAATTGGGAAACTCAAGAACTACTGCTTTTGAGATATCAAGTGGAAAATAGACTTGAAGACCTCAAAGAATCTGAAACGACTACGCCGGAAGGACACACAGAAGATTCTCGGGAGCAGATGCCAGAAGATAATTCAAGGGAAGAAGAACCCAGCTTGGATATGAGATAGGAGCAGGAAGCACGCCGAATGGGTTCATATGAAAACTCCATTCAAGAAATTGAGGAGGAAAGGACTGATATCTCTAGGACTAAGCCACAATCGGATTATCCTAAATCCTAGGAGATACCTCATGGGTTAGAAAACCCAATTAAGATAAGGGAAGTAGATCCAGTTGAGGATATGAACCTTAAGGCAAACATTGCATGCGACACTAATGATCAATCTAGGCCACTTCCCATTGTAGGTGAACCTGTGCTAGAGCCAACATCTTCCGATCTGCACTCTTTTTCTTTCACCTACATCCCTAATTTGGATTCTAGAGATTCTGAGATGACACTTTCTATCCATGATCTTGACATCCGAAGACCAGAAGTAGCTATGGATGACTTGAACGAAGAAATAAATATGCTACCTGAGGTAGGAATTACTAAGGATCCCAATGTATGCAAGGGTGAAGCTTTGAGCAGAATGAGCTGGGGACACACCTACCATCCTAGTAAATCTAATGGATGGCTCGACTTTAAGCTTAAGGAGACAGCCTTCGATGAATCAGAGATGAGTACCAATGTGGACGAAGTAATTTCTGACGAGGATTTTAGTGACCTCCCCACAGATCTTCTACTTTCACAGATACCCCCATATGATCTAGAGCCTGGAGAGAGCATGACCTTTGATGTCAATTATTGTTATGAGGATCCCTATGACTCAGATTGTGGTTCTGAGATACATTTTGATCTACTCCCTCAGCAACTTCTTGCTGAATTATGGGACATGATAAATCAGCTGAATCAACATCATGATCCCCCCTCTAATTATCCTCTATTTTCCACCACTACTCCACACCTTCTTATAGCTAGAATTTTTGGAGTAGGGGTGCACAATCAGTTGGTTCGCATCTCTGGACCACTGATTCTAGGAGCGTACGAGCACATCTTTCTCTTAATCTTGACCATCTCCTATGCTAGAACTGATATATCTGAGTAAGTTCTCGCCCAGCTGGAGGCGTTAAACTCAGCATGTATAGATAGCATATCCCACATTCTACCATCATCTATACATAACCATTTTTATACATAGCATATTTTTCTTTTAGCATATTTCCTTTTTGCATAGTGCATATTGTTAGGTTGGCCGATGCTGAACGTTAAAATTTCAGAAGCCATTCCAGGTGATTTCTGCCCATTTACTCCTAGCTGTACTTATTTTCTTTTATATTCATGCATGAGGACATGTAAGAACTTAGGCATGGGGGGTAGATATGACAAAACTGAAAAATTTTTACGCCAACCCGTAGGAAAACCTTGAAGCTGCATGTCAAACATAGTTTAAGATCCTAAATAAAAGAACAACCAACTCCACCTCCAATGTTCGCATTGGAGCTAAAAATCATCTTCAACAGCCACTTTCGACTCACTCGCTCACCTTTTGTTCTAAATCTAGGGTCAAGCTAAATGTAACCCGAAAGGGAAAATTTCATGAAGTACGAATATAAGAGGTTACTTTTTTATACCATATATACATAGTGCATCCATGAATAAAATTATCTTATTAAGAGAATGCATTAGGGATTTAATCCTCTAGTTGATTCCTGTAATTTGGAATTTAGTATAATTCTTCACACACACGTAGAATTTGCAATGGTTTCACAGTGAAGACAGATAAATGTCTTTAGTCTGTCGAGAAGAAGTGTGCTTCTTTTCCTGAACCCCTGGACAGTGTTTTGGGAGTCAGGTAGATTTTCTTCCAAAAATCCACCAAATAGTGTTAGAAGAGAATAGAGAGTACTGGTGCTCTAAGATTAGTGCAAGGAATCTAGAATCCTAGATAATTAGGTGATGATACTCAGATATTAGTCATAGTTTCCACTCTCGGTTCTTGCGTATACATTTTTGTGCCAAATTTTTAGAGCCACTAAATAAGGTAAATATGAGGAGAGCGAGTTTTCATTAAACTAGGGCTAAGGTAGATGGTTATGACCATTCTTTACGGAATCCTTGGCTGAAGGAGGGTATTGATGTCAAGGTTAGAAATACTCCATTCTATCCATCTCTCCCGGTGCCGTGAGTAGGCACTTCCACCAAATAAGCCACCCAAAGTCTCTTTAGTACTACCAATCCCTAATAATGCCTCTTCAATAAAATTCATGAATGTGTTGCTAGATTGTGTTGAGTTAGAAAATTTATATATGAAAAAAAAAGAATGAAAAAATGAGAAAAAGGAAAAAAATAAAAAAGAGAAAAACAAGGAAAAAAAAGAGTTTGTGAAATTTGAGCAGAAAAAGAGTTTGTGAATATTTAGTATTTATTTCATTTGCAATGAGGCAATACCACCAAATAAATTTGAGATCTACCAAATAAGGCCTTAACCTATTTTTCTGTGTTTCTGACCGCAAGAATACTGGCTGAGGAATTCGAACTTAGTGTTAAGGTTATGAGAACCCAATTAAAGTGTTAATGCCAAGTGAGACCACCAAATATGGATCATACATAAGAATCTGGTGAGATTGTGAGCTCTAAGAAAAAAAAATGAGAGAAAGAGATAATGAATACAAAGGAACCAAAAGCGAGCATAGTTTCTCTCATTTTCTCTGAGTTGAGTTACATTATAATTTGGGAATCTAGATTATGAAGTACTAATTTCGATGTAGCACCAACTGAGAGTGAACCACCAAATAAACACCTGTATCCCTCAAACATCCTCTACCTAAGCTTAAAGCCAGGTGGAATTCATAGAATATTTTGAATACCTTGAGGGAAGAAGTCCGCCTATCCCACTAGAATTTTACTAGGGGTCAAGTACAGGCTTTAGAGGTGAATTAGTTTTTCACTCGAATCCATTTCAAAAGCTACATAGCTACACTTTCAAAATTGTCCAGATTTCTAGAGCATAGGATGAAAACAAAAAGGAGAAAAATCTCTAGGCATACACTTGATAAAATAATCAATCCCTTAGGGACCATTCTGTGAATAATTTAGTATCGCATTTGCTAGGGACTAGCAAGATTTGGGCATGGGCATATGATTGCATAGAAAGCATAGGTCTTAATTGACATAAATTAGGCTAGGACTTAGCATAAGTTAGGGTAGTTCATGCATGCATAAGCATTATTTGCATCTTTATTGCTTTCTTTAAGCTATGCATAATACCCTAACTCTGATTAGACCCAAGATAGAACCTAGAAACCTTCCTGACTCTGATTAGACATCCAAATTTGAAGGTTGGACTTCTGATTTTTCACTACAAGACGTCTGACAACTTTATTAGACGTCTAATACTGTCCTCCAGTTCCTGTTTTGGAATTCAAGCCTTGATCTTGGATTTTTAGGTCCCTAAACCCAATTCTAACCCCCTAGGAACCTAAATTAAGGTTCGCCAACCCTAGTACATCACCTCTAAACCTCCCTAAGGACCTAATTAGGTCCTCACTAAACCTAATTGACTTGGATCATGGCCAATCTCTTCATTCTATTCAATTGGACTCATTGAGTCCAATTGAGCCCTGATCTCAGCACACACTATCAAATTGGACTCAGTGAGAGTCCAATTGACCTAGACCTAACTTAATTGAGTTATTTTACTCTCAATTAATTTTTCACACACCCAATTATACTTGTATTAAGTTTAATTGCACTTTACCTTAGTGAATGAGGGTTTACAACCCTAATTTGAGACCTACGTTGACTTAAACCCACTAGAACCTAACCTAATCAACCTAGCCACCTAAGTTTCAACCCACACACACCCACACACACCATCCACAAGAAAATACCTAGCCTAGAGTTCTCTAGAACTCTCTACCATGTGTTGTTGCCTTGGTTGCTAAAATTAGCAACCAAGAGCCATTCAATTTTTAGATCCACATTTGGTGGATCTAAAAACCACCATCCATCCTCTCTCTCTCACTCTGCCATGAGCTCCCATCATAGGCCTCTCTAGAGAATTCCATAATTCTCTAGAGAGCTTCCCTTAGGTCTATAAAAAGACCTAAGGGGTGGTCATTTGTACCCATTCACTCTTGGCTCCATTTTAGCTTCGCTTCATTCCACCTCCAGTCCACCTTCACGAGTAGCTTCACCATGGCCACCACCACCTCCACGCCAAGATGCTGGATCACCTCTCCAACCTCTCTCCAAGGGCCAGCCTAAGCACCATTGGCCGCCCCTCCTCTTCTCAACCAAATCAAAGGCCATCGAAGCTCACCTCCAAATGTCGTTATTTCTACTAGATTAGATTATAGTTATTCTTAGTTTTACATGCTTTATTTACTGCTTAATAGTGTAGTTCCTTACTTCTCCCCCAATGATGCATGCAAAATCCCCCCATAGATTCATGTATGCAGTCGTTTTCTGGTAGCGAGTAGTTTTATTTCCCTATACAAGCATTCCTCTACCTGTGCTCTGCAACTCTGATATGATCATCATCTTTTATATATATAAATATATATGTTGAAAATCACCATGTGCCTAGTTAGCATCTTTTCGTGTGATTGAGGTTGCATGTTTTAATTACTATCTTTTGGCAACTAGCATGCCATACATCAATACGTAAATCACCATTAACCGGCATGAGATTTTAAGCAAGTAGAGCGAAAGAGATCGATTTCAAATCTGCATTTCCATAAATGCCTCCCAGAGACGAACGATCGGGACTCCAAGTCTCGTTATCTTTATAAATATTTTTGTTGATCGTATTGTGCACTATACTACGATGCTTTTTCTAATAAAAAATGCGTTTACGAGTCACAACATCCGACAACACAGGAATCATCATGATTTGAGCATCGTGGCACCCTCTACAATAAACAAAAGATGGACGACCTTGATGGCACCATCCAGGCCACCCAACATCGGTCAGCAGCAACTGAGGTGCCTCCGCGCTTTCAACTGCCATGCTATCTTCGCGACTCAAATGCTTCCTTGCCTTAACAGTAGCGCGTGCAGTTTGCAAGCAAGAAGCATGGGGTCAAATTGTGTCGTGCCTCCAATCCAACCGTAGGTGAGGTGTGCTTGATTTTGATCGCTCGATCATGCACGAGCGGCTAAGGTGCGGATACGTGGATGCACAGATGGCTACCGATCCAGCGAAGGTGATCACGTGGGCGTCGATGCTCATCTTCATGCTTGATCCCACACACGTGCGGGCGAGTGCATGAGTTGGCATGGACCTTCAACGACAGTTGCACGGGCCTTTAGTGATGCTTGTAGCTATCACTAATGTCCTGCGCCATGCATGCGCCAGCAAAGGAATTAAAGAGCGCTAGTAAGCTTTAGCGACATTTGGGGGATTGGCTGGCGCAGATCTACATTGATGCTTTTGATGTCACTAAATGCCCTCTACACGAATTGCCCTCTTCTCTTCACTATGAAAGGACCCCTACACCTCTCCTTCTTCATCTCTTCCTTTCTTCCTCTCACCACCTCCAAGGCTCTAGAGAGAGCTTGTCCCAAGCCCGGGATGCTCCTCTAGAGTAGAAAACAAATATTTATTCCCACCTCTCATCCCCTTCATGAAGCATCCCATGGCCGTCTTCTCACCTCTTTGCCGCGATGCCGTCCTGTCCCATCCTCCATCCTCCAACTACGTCCTCCTTCGTCTCGCTCCTCACCACCTTCCTCCAGGTGACGTCAGAGCGAGTTGTCCTCAAAGCGATTGTCGAGGGGGATTCTCTCACCTCTTTCTATCTTTATTGCTTTCATAGTGTAATCTTTCCCGCTTTCCTAGTTGTAGCAACGTTTGATTCAGAAATATATGTGATTCTCTCTCTCTCATATTTTGCAAGTAGATTAGTTAGATAAGCAATTGTTGATCTGATCTCTTGCTTTTTAAAAAAATGCCAAAAAAATTAGAAAAGATAAAAATGACAAAAAGAAATACAAGAGAAACATGGATTTCATAAAACCAAACGTTCACCTCCCCGTGTTCGACTTGGGACACACATTTCGAGTTTCGGTTATAAATTTCTTACGAATCTAACTACTACAATGGGTTTCTAAACTCGAACCTTTCCGCATGCGAATCCGCAGCAATCATTTTGGTGTCGTTGCCAGGGAGGCAATGCTCTTTGGTTTTTTTTCCGTGTTTTTCCGCCTTACCTAACTTTTATCTCACCTTTTCTCTGATCTTACTATGATTACAAGTACTCAACTGAGGTAGGCCAGAGTGATTAGATCGGAGAAAAGTGCGGATGAAGGTTTTGTAAGTGTACCCCCACCACCCCCACCCTAGTTTTCATTCCATAACCTAATAAGTCAAACCCAAATCAACTTAGGAGCTTGCATAAACCCTAGGGTAGATTTTGGTTGTTTGATTGTCACTTCACTCACCTCACCCACCCGCATATATAAAAAAACAAGAAAAAATAAACTCTTCTCTTGTGGGATTTTTTGAAAGAGACACACATTAACACCCACAGCTCTTGACTTAAGGCGCACCACTCTACTTTGATTCTACCACTTAACTGGGATGTAACCTATGGACCTGGTACACTTCAACTCAAAACACATAAGTGAGTAGAAATCTAATTAGGCTAAGACATTGTGTGCCTTAATCTATGGTGCGAATAGGCCAATTGATTAGTTTGTTTAGGCCGCACCACTCAAATTAAAAGTGATTCATCAATAGCTTGCCACTTAGGGTTGATTTTTGGGGCTGAACTAGGCACTCCACATTTTTTTTCTAATTTCTAAAGGAATACATTATCACCTGTGCTTGTAAAACCTAGAGTGTTCTACTGAACTCTGATTGAACGAACTTAAAGATTAAACCCTAAAAGCTACTAAACAAGGTTAAACCCTAAAAGACACATCATTAAATAACCTTGTTTGCAAACTCTGGTTGTGCATGCATACACATTTTAACTGATCATTAAGGGCACAACCCACCCAATAGGCCCATCACATTCCAAGTGCACAATCATACCAAGCCTAATTAAAATTGAGTAGACGTTGGCCTTAAGGATTGACTCATTCTTCGGGGCTCAGATTGAGATTTTTTCGATTAATCTACTTCTGTTGGTCCATCTGATGTCTAGCTAGGGGAGTAGTGTCAAACGACCGTATATGGGGGGTACACTAGGAATCGGAGGCACAAGCTAAAGGAAGAACCTTCTCCCCAACCCCTCCATTTAACTGGTTGGATTGATTGGATAAAAGTAGACCAAATCGTTTATAATCTCAAGATGGGTCCTGGGAGTTTGTAGGTCTTTAGGCTAACCTACCGAAGGATAGGGTTGATTGCTTGTACTGTAGGGCACCTTTCTCTCTTCTGATTTCCCTCCTACTCAACCATGTATCCTTCCACATCTTTCACACATTTTCAATCCTATCCTTCTACCACCACTTATCCCCAAGATGATTACTATCCCGATTTGATTTGTAATTACCTATCCATTAGCTGGGATAACTTTGATTGTGGATATGATATCAGACCTCAGTGTCCAGGGCCTAACCCTGGATAACAAGACTATGATTACTATCCTTCTCAAAGCTATAATGATTATAGATCTCCATCCTTTGATGATCAGACCAACCCGATCTACAATCAGGAAGGATATGATGATTATAACATCTACCCTCCCCAGTATTCCACTGAATATAGGTCACCTCCATTCTTTGAACAACCTGAGATGACCTACTATCAAGGAGGGACCCAAGAACCTTGATATCTTGACTCCCCTAGATTTAACCCAAACCCATCCAAACCTAAATCGAACCATTCGGTTTAGGTGAACCAGGTCCAAGACAAGGTGTTGGCTACCTTGATAAACACCATACGTCTAATGGCCTCGACAAGGATTCTAACATTCTTCCGTGCGATTAGCCATCCAACCAGGCATCATCATTCCCGGGCAATCAAAGAGCCGAAAGGAGCGGATCTGGCCTTAATGTCCTCGATGCTCCTCTTGCTCTGTTCAAATTCATCCCTGCTAGTATAAAGGAGTAGCAACACTACCATGTTTGACAGCCCTTCACCCCCTTCCCTACTGTGTAGAGAACCCATATTGTCCTACGCCTCACCACCACTAACCTCAACTACGACGAAGCTTCACCACCGTGGGCGTGTGGGGTGACAGCCCGCACCACCAATCGCAAAGCTTCCCACTACAACCTCACCTCCATCGTTTGACCACCAACACTAAATCCCCTTGTCCACGATCATCCTCAGCATGACCATCATCTTCATTTTCTTTTTCTTCATTTTTTTTTCTTCTTCCCTTATTTTTCTCCACCAAAAACAACCTAAACCATCAGCACCACCTCCACCACCTCACTGGCCCAGCACCTCCGCTCGCACTCCTCGCTGGCACTCAACGCATGCCACCGTGCCTTCCTCTCCCATGTGCTGCCAGTAGTGCATCCATGTGCACCTCCAGCAGCAGCATCACCCTCTCCACACGCGGTTGTAGCTCGCCACGCCATCTCCACGTGTAGCAGCTCCCACGTGATACCCTCTAGCACATCACCACACCTCTCTACGTGCATAGCAGCAGTGTGCACTTCCCTCTAGCTCCATCTTACGTAGGTGCGCATCACATCCAACAACCCTCCCACGTCGCTCGCGTGCAGCCACCACCTATAGCACCGCCATCTCCATGCCCAAATAGGGGAGAGTGGTCACGCACCCAACATCCTCTCCTTGACGCCTGACCACCTCGGGTTGCCCCGCACTTCACTGCGACTGCCATAGTGAAGCCCTCGATCTAGAGATCCTCCTCCAAGCACCTCACTATCGACCATTGCCTCCTTCACTCGCAGTAGCTTCACGAGAGAATCCCTTGCTTCCTTCTCCATTTCTTATTACATTCAATGCCATTGCTAAATTCTAATTTTGATGTTATTAATTAAATATTGTGGCACATTTAAGAGATTACCCTCAACTTTCAACGAAAATGCAATATCAGCATGATCATGTCTTGTTATCTCAATTGAAAAGTGGTTTTGATTCAGTTTCTTGACAATTTATCGTGAACATTTGTTTTTGACCTGTGCAAGTTTGTAATAGACATTGCCTCCCTATAGATATGACCCGCTCTTCTCGAGGCTTCCAAGCAAGGTATGCTTCGCCAGAGATGGAAGCTTCAAGAGACCCAAATCTCTTATGCATTCGCATGAGAGATTAGGAAAGAATCAGGGCTCATCAACGAGTTCATATTGGAGGAAATTTATCAGAGAATCTCCCTTCCAATTTTGGAGGAAATTCTCCAAGCAATCAAGGAGAAATCTCCTTTCAAAGGTCGTCGGAGTAGGATTCCTCCGCAATAATGGTGGAGGGACCTATTTGTGAAGATGATGAAGAAGTTAGGGGCTATTTGCAAGGTTTTTTGAAAGTTAGGGGTAGAAATGTAATCAGACAGGACCTTTTTGCAAACTTGGTCAAGATGAGTTCCCCTTAGGTTCAAATTTTGGTACAAACCTAATTTGGACCCAAGGAATCTAATGGTGAAGTTGGATTTTGGGTTTGACCATGTTTGATTGAGAAATTTATGCAAAAATCTAAATTAGGGTAAATATCTGTTTGTGACCCCATTCTAGGTCAAGATGGGTTCTAATGGCCAAATTGAAGGTACTAAACCCTAGAGAATATTTTTCTATGATTTTTAGAGGGTTTAGGGTGAATTTTTTCTTGACCAGAACCTTAGGTAATCAAGTGGGTCTACTTTTAGAGTTCCAAAAGTCATTTAATTCTCAGAACTCACACAAACCCTTTCTGTTAAATCCAACCCACTTGTTATCTTATTAAGACCATTTTACCTTTGTTTAGACCTTGAGAAAACCCGTGGTTGTACTGCATTGGTAAAATTGCAGTTTTAACCCTAGTTTCTTATTTTTCTCTCAGAATGGTTATGCAATGAATTATGACCTTCAGTTGGTTATGTAGGAGCATTTATTCTCTTCATTAGGTCAAAATGAGCTAGTTAGGGCTCAAGATGGTGTTCCCATCATACCCCTATGCCTAGCTTTTGCTAGTCCCTTAGCAAAGTTTTAAGGTTTTAACTTTAATTCTAGACCATGAAATCTATTAATGCTAAAAAACTGTGATGTGTGCTTTCTTCTGTAGACTAGGTTAAAATGCCGATGGTAGGCCTAAAGGTACTCAAGTACCAACCAAGATCCAGATCAGACCAGCTCTAGCTTCAGTCTGCTGCGAAGGTTTCTAAGGCCCACAGGAACTATCCCAAGGTTCGTTGGACTCCGTGGTTAAAGCACCCGTGCTTGTAACATGTTTTAGCCTTGGTTCAGTTTGCAGTGCATTTTTGTTAAAGAGAGGCAGAGAAATTTTTCTTTGTGGAGAGTTTTCTCTCTTTTCTTTTTATTTCTAGCTTTGGTTTGGCTTCACAACACGGTCTGTATCGAATTCTAGTCCCTATCATCAATCCTCGAAGGGTCCCTGGCAATCGATGCTTCGGGATAGCATCACCTATTGCAACCCCCATGATGTGCATACATCTAATTAACCTAAAATGTCTGTTAATGCATGTTCTTAGTGTCACATTAGCATCATACATTGTAAATATTGCATAAAATGCATAATCATGCATTTAGAACAAGTTGTACAAATTGTATAGTAATTGTCTCCTTTTTATAGTTAGGGACAGGGCAACTTTTTATCAGGTCCTCGGATCAAAGATCCAACCGTACGGATCTGATCAGGGTGACAATTGAAGTTCAATGACTCCAAGATCACCCTAATCGGACATCTGTAGTACCAGATAGAGATCGAGGAACCCTAAAAAGCAAGGGCTAAGATGGTGTTAATCTGCACCTTAAATGATAAATCTGACTGCACGGATGGGTTTGGATCAACGATTGCAGCCTAATGGCATGAAAATTGGTCCAATCCGACACCCGTGGCACCATCTAGAAGATGGTGCCATGTGGCACCATCATAGTTGCCCAGCACCGGCCGCTGCCTTCCTTCTTCACTCGCTCAGTTGATCTCAATCATTGGGTGCTCATCCAATGGCCACAGAGCGGCATGCACAAAAGTGCCCACTTACCTAAAGAGGAGGCGTAGCGCAGCGATCGAGTGGCCCTTCGCGACCGAAGGGCGCACGTTCAAGCTGCGCTGCGCCTCAAATCGAAGAGCGGGCATGGAGCGAGCATGCGATCAGAGCCGTGTGATGAAGATCGGGCGGCGAGGAGCGAGTGATAGTGCCCACACGCGATCAGATGCGCGGCGCTTACGCATGATCGCATGCGAGCGTGCGGCACGGGCATAGTTGCTCTTAGCCGTCCGATCTCTTGATCGAACGACTGTGAGCATGCGTACGTGCACATGCATTTTAGGAGGAGAAGAAGAGCGGGCGCACACAGCACGCACACACGTCGCCCACCACGGACCTTTAGTGATGTTTATGTCGGTCACTAAAGGTCCTATATTAATGTTTTTGAAATTAAAATGTCCAAAATGCCCCACTCCTTGCAACTATAAAAGGAGACCCCCTCCATATGAATTTCTCATCCCTTCCTTCTCTTCTATCCCTCTCCAAAGCTCAAGAGAAGCTTGTCCCACACCCAGGATGCTCCTCAAGAGCTAAAATCAATTTTTCGCCTCCATTCAGGAAGCAGATCCCACGACGACGATGACATGCTACCTCGTTCCCGTTCCTCTTGCTTCAACCTCCTTCATCCTGCTCTGTTCCTCATCTTCCAGGTGTTGTCTCGTCTGGCTCGTCCTCCAAGTGATCATCGAGGAGGATAACTTCTCTCTCCCATTCCTTTTTCCTACTTTCTAGAGTAGAATTTTCCTACTTTCTAGTGTAATAATTTCTCGCTTTCTTAGTTGTACAAACATTTTCCAACATTAAGTGAATGTTTTCTCTCTCTCTCTCTTATTGTCTATATTTATTCCATTTCATTGTGATTATTCCACTCTTTAAGCAAAAACACAAAAAAAAATATAATTGCGAATTTTGATCGACATAGCCTCCCTGAGTTCGACCCAGGATTTCTTTTCCGGTATAAATTTTATTTATTGAACTCGAGTTCTTTGCTACTTGAACTAAAACGACAGGTTTTCAAAACCAACTTCGATAGTGTAGTCTTCCGACGTTCAACATTTTGGCACCATTGCCAGGGAGGCAATGATTTTCCGATCTTCTTTTCGCATTTCACGCACTTTACTGTCTTCTAACTTGCTTTCTCTCATGTCTATTATTTTGCAGATACCTCTATTAGGGAATCGTCAAACGGTAGATCGGAGTAAAGTGCAGTTGAAGATGACTGTAAGTGCTCCTCATTCTTCCCCCTCCATAGGTTTCATTTTCATCACATTAAATTCAAATTTCAATTTACCTAGGTGTTTGCATAAATCCTAGGATTAGTTTGGTTGTTTGGATTTCCAATCACACTGACATTTCACCCTCGCATATAAAAATAAAATAAAAAGATAATTTTGTGGGGTAATTCAACATGCACACAATATGCACCCATATTCAAGGCACTTAACCTAATTGATTTTCTTCTACTCAACTAGATTCTGATCTGTGGAACCAGTACACACAAATCAACACATAAAAGAGTAGAAATCATTCTAAGTTAATCATTTCTGTGTGCCTAACCTAGTGGTGCAATTGTGGCCAATTGTTTGAGTTGTTTGGGCCATACCACTCAACCTAAAATCAACTCACCAAGTAGCTTCCTCTTAGGGTTTTCAATCTAGGTTCATACTAGGCACTCCACTTTATTTCTGATTTTAAAAGGAAAGCAATCTTCACCCATGCTTGAAAACCTGGTTTGCCTCAAACTTGATTGAAATCAACCTAATTCTAAACCCTAAAAGCTACTTAAGCAAGATTTGAACATTAAAATCTACTCATCACAAATAATATTGCTTGAAAACCCTGGTTGCGCATGCACTTACACATACTCAATTGATCATTAAGGGCACAACCCATTTTAAGGGCCCACCACATTCCATAAGCGCTACAATCCAAGGCTTCAATAAAATTGAGTAGACGTTGGCCTTAAAGACTGATTTGCTTTTCGGGGACTAGTTTGAGATTATTTATGATTAACCTACTTGTACTAATCAATCTGATGTCTACCTAGGGGAGTAGCGTCAAACGACCGCGGCTGGGAGTACCCTAGGAACCGGAGGCGCAAGCCAAAGGAAGAACCTTCTCCCCAGTCCCTCCTTCTAACTGGTTGGATTGAGTAGACACAAGTAGAGTAAATCATTTATAATCTTAAGGCTGGTTCTGGGAGTTTGTAGATCCTTAAGCTACCCCACTTAAGGAGTGCTATAGGGTTCATATCCTCAGTCTTTCCTACCTTTTCCTAGTTTATGCTAGGAAGAAGGTCATTGAATCCCCAATTGGAAGGACCACTAGAGTATTCTAGGAGGCGTAGATTGGATTTTGGCCAAATTGATCCCATGGCCGATCAACAGCCTCCTCTACCTCAGGATCCACAGGAGGTATTTCGAAGGCAGCCAGAACAAATGTATAGAATGCAAGATGGTTCTAAAGAATGCAGGGCACTCAGCCCTTGAAGAATTTTTATGATCCTTCAAATTACAGGGAACATCCCGATGTCCAGATTCCTACCGGAGATGTAGAAATCAAGCCCCAAGTGTTAAGCCTGATCAAACATTTTCATCGGCTTAGCTCTGATGACCCATTTCAGCACTTGGAGGACTTGACCTCTTTGGTCCAGACCACCAAGATGCGAAACGTGAATGAGGAGCAAATGATCATGAGGCTTTTCCCCTACTCTCTTAGGGATAAGCCGCTCATTGATACAAGAGTATAGGAAGACCAATTGCAACTTGGAATGAGTTGAAATTGACCTTTCTTAAGAATCTTGATAAGTCAATTTTCACTTTCGAATATTGTATTAAGATGATTTGTCGTTGTAGGATCAAAGTGGTGGAAAATCGCTTAACAAAATAACTAAAATTAAAATTAAGCCACTCACAAAAGAGCGGGTCATGTCCACAGGAAGGCAATGACTTAGTTAAACTTGCAATTAGGTCAAAATCAAGTTCGCTAAACTATTCACCAGATCAAACAATGCCTATATACCTCTGAAGGTAAACCTTAAATTTATGGAGAAGTCAAGGGTGTGAATGTAATTTTTACGTCAGAAAATTATACATGCGTAAGAGTATGCCATGCACTATTCACTTGCATGCATATGAAGACGTCATTCAAAATTAAATTCAATGCACATAGAGATGAATAATAAGGTTTAACAATTATCTAGAAGCATGAGCATTAAGGCATAAATTCACCACAATAAAATAATCATAAATCAAAATTCATTTTGTGGCAATGGCATGAAATGTAATTATTAATTCCACCATAAACAAAGGATTCTTACTCTCTCCTCCCCACGCATGGGAGAAAGGATTGTCCGAGGAACTCTTTCGGGCGTAGATTGGTCGGAGCGAGGGCTTCGCAATGGTGGCGACGACAAGTAGCGAGACAGTCGGAGTCGGTCGGACGAAGGAGAGAAGCGACGGCGGTAGAGGTTGATGCTACTGGCTGCGTGTGCTGCAGGTGCGAGGAGGCATGGCGCGCGGGTGCTGGGGGTGCTGTAGGCGCACGGAGGCGTGGGCACGTGGGCACGCAGGTGCTCTGCAGGCCGCTTGGGCACGCAGGGTCTTGTGGCGGTGAGGTTGCAATCACTGCAGTGGGCGACACGCGGGTGCTGCAGCGGGGGCGGGTGCAGGTGAAGGCGTGGGGACTACAGGTGCGTGGCGAGGGCGTGCTGAAGAACGCGCGCTAGGCAAGGGCACGTGGTGGAGTCTAATGGCGCTGGCTACAGGTGCTACAGGGCAGCGCGAGGAGGTCTGAAGTAAGGGCGCTTGGCGATTGCAGGCACTACTGGAGGGCACTCTGCAGGACACAAGGGCGCGTGGGCGTGGTCTGTTGGAGTGGGGGTTGCTGGCGTGCGGGCAGTGGGCGACGCGTGAGCTAAGGTGATGGCACGCGGAGGGCAGGCGCACTTGGCAGGGTTGAGGTGCGGGCAGGAGGAGTTGCAACTCTTTGTGCTGCTGCGGGTGTGGCGAGGTTTTTTGGTTCTTTTTGGTAGAGTGGAGGAAAAATAGAGAATGGGGAAAATATGGAGGTGGATGCTGGTGATGGTTGATGACGATGGTAACAAGTCGTGAATCAGTAGATTCAATCACAGTAGGTGAGCTTCAAGGAGCTCGTGCATGGTGGTGGTCAGGTCCATCCTCTTGGCGCGGTGGTCTGTCACCTTGCCGGCCCACAGTATGACGGAGCTTGGCCGTAGAGGCCCATTGTGGTGGAATGCTGCACGGTGATGGAATGGGTGGTGGCCCCCCTTTTGAATGGCAGCCCCTCTTTTGTGGCCACAGCTACAAAGATTTGAATTTCAAAACACCGAAGAATCAATGTGATGCATAGGAGGAGGAGGTGGAGTCGGAGGAGTTACCTGCAAAGGACAAGAAGAAGGACAGAATAAAATAATTAGGGTTATTTATACATAACTCCTTAACTTCTATGTTAATTAAAATAGTGCACCTAATTAATTAACTAATTAAATGTATGCAACCCTAGGTTAATTCCAAATGCATTAATTATGCAATTAAGCTAAAAATATGAATTAATTTATTTACATCCTAATGTATACTATCTAAATGTTAAAATTAACTTAATGTCTAAACACTTAAATACTTAAATAACCCACAAATATGGGCTAACCAAATACCCCCATGCCTAGTTTTTCCTAGTCCCTAGCAAATCCAAGTAAAACCTAGCACTCCAAGTAGACTAGACAACCCAATCGGTCTTCCTTTAGAAACAAATTAAGTTCAGACTTTAGACCTAAGGTTCCCAAGTAGTTGCTATGTTACAGACTAGGTTGGCTAAAGGCGAGTTGCAGGCACAAGTTTCCTTGATTTTTGACTCTACCCTAAAGTTTATTGATCCCTGAGATTAAAGCATCCATGCATGTGCATTAGTCTGAGTTATTTGAGATTGGTATGATTGCCAAACTAAAAAATTTTTTTTTTTTGAATAATATATATATATTTGTTTGTTTGATTCCTTTAGGTCTAACCTCAGATCAGCTATCAACAAGGTTTGTGTCAGATTCATTGCCCCCATCACCGTACCTCGAAGAGTGCCTGGCATTCGATGCTTTGAGATAGCACTGCCCATAGCAACCCCAAGAACTCCTGGCAACCGACACTTCGAGATAGTATCGCCCATGGATTTCTTAAGCGAATTCAGGCCTGTGGCAATCAGCACTTCGAGACAGGGTCGCCCGTGGTACCTGAACCGCACAATGCACTTACATGCCCCGAGTAGGATAGATATCCTAAGAGACAAGCGCTGATGAGCTAATATGTTATCATCGCATCATTAAGGTGAGTATATACTCCACCTCTCCTGCGGTAGGAACTCTTCCAATCAAATTGTGTTTTGAAGCCTCTCTTAAGTCAAAACTAAGAGAACCAAATTTCTTTTAAGAAACACAAGACCAAGTGTGTGAAATTTGGATTCTTGGGTTACAAGGACCCGTAAACCAAAAGGTAGAACAAGACTCCAGGTACTACCCCACCTTTTAACTCAATCCCTAGCTTTCCTTCCTCAACCTCTTGAGGAATGGTTCGCAACTTAACTCCTACTTAAGCTTTTAAGTCCACAAAGGACCCTAAAGGTCTAGAGCTAGTAGGTCATTTAGCTTCTAAAGTTTGACCCTAGAATCAACTTAGTCTAACCTAGAGTTCTAATTTACTTAAGAATGAAGGGCCTAGCCAGTTAAGCTCATTTTTTTATTTCAAAATTAATGCAAATGTATGCATGATAAACACCAGTTTATTATCATTCTTATGCATTAAAACAAACCTAGCTCTTAAGATTTTACTCTGCAAATGGGTTTTTGGGCTGCATTTAGGCATTCACTAGGTTAGGCATGCATTGCATTTTCTTTTGTTATTTTAATATGTTTTTGTGAGTGTTAGGGATGAACAGATATATAGATCCCTAAAACCCTAGCACTCAAGAAGGCAATTGGTGAAGAAGGAGTTCAGACTAGCTGGAACTCAACTTAATCCAGCTTACCACACATGGAACCTAGCTCACTTGAACTAAGGCTAGCTCATTCTAGCTCAAGAGAGTTCATCTTAGCTAACCCTAGCTCAAGTCAGCTCAAATCCAGCTCAACTTAGCTGAGTCTAGCTCATCTCAGCTCCCACTAGTCCACAGGGAGCTCTAGCTAGCTTAGCTGAGTTGACGGGAGTTCACCCCAGCTCAGATCCAGCTACATCCAACTCTACTCAACTCCAGCCAGTTGAAGAACTCATCCCAGCTCAGGAAGCTCAAGTCCAGCTCCCGGGGACTCAACTTAGCTCAACTCAGTTGAGCTAAGTTACCTTAGCTACCTCAACCAGCTTGATCCCCCCGAGAGCACCAGACCTAGCTCACCTTAGCTCATTATGGTAGAAGCCAGCTCACTTTAGCTTGGCTTAGCAGCTAGCAAAGAACTAGCAAGCTAGGCCAGCTAGAGTAGCTCCATGCCAGCCTCTTCAGCAGCAGCCAGCTCCAGTTTCAACTCCAGACTTCTCCTCCTCAGCTCCTCCCTCCAAACCCTAGCTCCAACACCTCCTTCTCTACTCCTCCATTAGCTAAGCTATCTTAGCTTAGCTTAGCTATGCTCCAACTTCCTTGGCTTGTACCACCCAAAAACCCTACCTAACAACTCCACCTACTAGCTCCACCTAAGCTCCACTTACTTGGCGCCAACCTAGCCTACTCACCACCTCCAAAAGACACCTAAAAGTGGCGCCAAAACCACCCTAACTACCCCCTTGATGGTGCCACTTTTCCCTCCAAAAATCCCCTTCATCTCCACCACACATCTCCCCTTAAACCCATCTCCACCCTCCACATAACCCCACCTTCTAGAAGCCTTAAAGTTGGCGCCAACCCATGGCACCTTTCCATAGTTGGCGCCACTTTTAGGTGCCTCTTGACCAACCCTAACTACCCCGCTAGCACCCCTTAGGTGGCGCCAACCATCCTTAACCCTAGGATCATCTAATCACCTCCATTCAACCATCTTAGCCCTCCATTTCAAGAGGCACCTTAACCCCTCACCCTACCCTATAAAAAGACCACTACCCACCACCATTCAAACCATCCTTGGCTAGCAAATTCACTCTCATATTCCACCTAGAAGCCCACATCCAAGAGAGAAGAAGAAGAAGATTAAGGGGATATTCTATCCCCTTGGTGCCTTCCCCTGTTCCCTTCTCTCTTGAGTCACGCCAGCCAAAGGAGAAGCCAGGAAAGGAAGATCTTTGGAGGAGATCTTGAAGGTGGTCCATGCCACCTTGGAGGAGATTTTGAGGGTGGTGTACGACCACCCCTTGGAGGAGAGCATTGAAGGTGGTAGCTTCCACCTTGGAGGAGCTCTCAAGGAAGGAGAAGAAGGAGGCCCTCTTTCCAAGCCAAGGAGCAGCTAGGCTTGGAGCAAGAAGGCTCCATTCTTCACCAAATTTTGCAAGAGGATTTGTGTTTCTTTTCTTGCTTTTAGATTTTTTTCATTTTAGTAGAAGCATTCCTCTACTTGTCATGGAAAAAGAACACAAATTCTAGTTAATCAAATTGTCTTCTTTTACTTTCTACTGCAATTGTTGTTTTGGTTCTAGCACTTGTTTCACCTCTTCTTCCTAATTACTCTTGGCCTCCACTTGCCTAGAGTGAGCTTGGGAAGAAGATATATCTATCTTTTAAGTTTTAGTTAAGCAATTATAGGTGTTAGTACTTTCCGCTACAATTTGCATTTTGCCCTCGTCTTTTCCAAATAAAAAATTACATATTTAAAATACCAAAAGGAAAGTTGAGATCTATTTGTAAGCAAGAGGATTAATTCTGCAAACATTTGGCCTCCTTGGACGACCCTAGATACTTCCCCTATCTAGGATATAAATTTAAAAGCGTATGCAAATTTGCGTGTTACAACGACGTTAAAAACCCGCTTTTACAAATCCCGTGTATTTCGCTATCAATGCAATGAGGAATGCTTTAACTAAATGCATGAATGCACTATGTATAAATGCTATGCATAACCCCAAGTACACCCCCCATGCCTAAAATCTGTAATGTCCCCATTCATAAAAGTATATTACCTAGGTCATAGATGGGTTGCCATTCTTTTGTTAAAGGCTGAGTAGCCAAAGAACCTGCAAATCAGGTTCAAGGATCACAAAAATAGGCCCTAAAAATGATCAAAGTAATGCTAGCCTAGAAAATAGGTAACCTAGGATGTTGGCGAGCTGATGATGAATCCCAATAGCAAATGATCGCCAAACTAAGATGGGAATGAAATCTTCCCAGGTCACCAGAAGATGTTCTAAAGGATAAACTGGCGTGACAACCTCCAAAGGGGTAGGGGAAGGATGACAAGGATCCTTCAACAGAGATGGGGAAGGAATGGTGTAGAGATAAACCCTCAGGGCAATGGACTGACTAAAGAAATCATCAATCCATGCCTGATACTTCATTACAGGAAATATTGGTTTGTTAAGCCCCCCGGTCAAAACAAAAGTGAGCATATCTCTAAGCCAAGGATCGCCTAGGGTGTCCAAGTTTTGAGGTTTCAGGATGGCCATAAGATCTAGGTTGGGTTTAATTAGTTCGGTGTCCATCTTTAACAATCTTTCCAAATCCTCAATTGCATCCCTAGCATTCCTTGCAATATCACAAGTATCTTCCTACACTTCATCAGGAGTCAAAATTTTGCCTTCAGACATAAGAATCAGAGGGTGACTTCAAAACAAATAAAGGAAGGTTGGAAGCAATAGATCTAGGGATTATCTTATCAATGTCATCTCTGGGTTCTTGTTCTTTACTCAAATCTTCCCCAGAGTCTATATGTGAATCCACATAAATCTTAGAATTTGCTTCCAAATTTTCCATTATTTCATCATGAGGAGAAATATCATCGATGGGTATGCTAAGGAAACCTAATTTGGTCAAATTTGTGACATCTTCAGGGGCTAATTCTTCAAATAAGACATAAGCACCCTTAGTGTCACTCCAAATTTTGAATGTAGGTTCCTCATATAATTCATCTTTCTCCTCATCATACGATTCATTGTATACCTGAGGTCTAAAATCATCTAAAA
The DNA here is from genome assembly GCA_037157565.1 of Thalassia testudinum. NCBI lineage: Eukaryota > Viridiplantae > Streptophyta > Magnoliopsida > Alismatales > Hydrocharitaceae > Thalassia > Thalassia testudinum. Next base: position 48,750,443 of record JAZHRO010000057.1, read on the forward strand.
TCTCAGCAGAACCCCTAGGGTACTCTATCCGAGATAAATGGTTTACACTGGTAACATCGGACTCCTCAGATAGGTCAATTTCTTCAGGGTTAGGTTCCCTAAGGGTGGGCTTGAGTTCCATCTCGTGATCAGAAGGGAGGGCAGGATTAACAACTTGACTTCATCCCACTTCATCAAATGTCATGAAAATACTATCATCTGGGTCGAGGTCTTCCAATGGTACCATCATTCCCTTCTTTTGACTCCAATATAATTCAGGTGGATACTCAACCTTATCATCATTTTCCTCGGGTTGCCACCTTTCTGAAGGTTCGTCCCTTCCAGGAGGGGTGACGTAATAAAATGCGGAAAACAATATCACAAAATAGGCAATCACAAAATGTACACAAGTAATTTTTAGGTGGAAACCCAAACCGGGTAAAAACCACCACCTAACCCTTTCGAGTTAGGATTTTCCGATCAACCTAGTTGATCAAATCTACTAACCGAATCACTTTGAACGAGGGTGATTCAACCTCAATACAACCACGCTACAAGTACGAGGGTAGCGTTCCTCAACCCCTTCTCTCCACGAGAAGGATTTTGTCCCACGAAGGAGACGGGAATTCGCAAAGCGAATACCCAACCAAAATACAAAGATAAAATAAAACAACAGTCCTATAGAGCCAACAAAATTAAACCTAGCTTCAATAGGAAATAGGAAACTCCCCTTTGCAAGGAGTGCGTCGACGATGACGCGGTGCGTGTGCCACGCGATGGCGCTACGTCGCTCTCGTTATCAACAGTGGGAGAGCGGGCGCGAGAAGGCTTGATGCTCTCAAGAGAATGAAGCTAGAGCTTGGAGAGCAAGGGCCTCAATTGGACACAAAAGAGTGGAACAAGTTGCTTAGGTGTGTCTCTTGTTTCTCTTAGTGTGTATCTTGTGTGTTTTTGTGTTACAAAGGTTCCCCTCTATTTATAGAGGCCTTAGGAAGGCTTTGGAAGGCTTGGAAAAGCTTCCATAGCCGTTGGGTGTAAAGCCCAAGAGAATCAGGCCGAAATCAGGACAATGATTACACTTCACAGGGTTATTAGACGTCTAATTCTGGCATCAGACGTCTGGAAGGCCACTTTAAGACGTCTGATTCCAAGGTCAGACGTCTGATTCTATGCGGGTTTCTCCCTGACTTGAATCAGATCTAAACAGGGTTTTTGTACAAGTCCATCAGACGACATAGAGGACGTCTGGCACTAAGTCTGGACGTCTGGAAACCTACTTTTATCGTGGGAATTGATTTCCAAACGTTGCAACGGCTAGAAAATCTCTGAGAAGAGATTTTGGGTCAGCCGAGGCAAAACGGTCATTTATCAGACGTCTGTGAAGTCCTATGGACGTCTGATAAGGCTCTAACGGTCATATTCTTGAGTGTCTTCTAAGCCAGCCAACGGTCCACTAACTGGACGTCTGGCAAAGTCATCAGACGTCTCCTAAGACGTCTGGTCTAAGGTCTGGACGTCTGATTTCATCAGACAGAACTAACTATGTCCAGCCTAACAGTTATCAGACGTCTGAAACAACAGTAAGACGTCTTAAAATCCTTTATCAGACGTCTGATTAGTGAATTAGACGTCTGGAAAGTCTGTTTTAACCCTATATTGGTTTTCTAAGTGTTCTACAGAAAACCTAAGTATCCTAGGGTTGTGCAGGTGTTCCTAGGACTACTTTTAGGGTACTTTGAGGCTCTTTAACATAATGTTCTAAGGAATCAAAAAGAGCAAGAAAATAAATACAAAAGATACATGAAAGGATAAAAAAAAGAATCTATCCTATTCTTCTTGTCTTCCATCTCCAATCTTTCGCTCCACGCGAACCTCCTGTGTTTTCCGTCAAGCTCCTCCAATCCGTCCTGGATGCGAGCTTGAACTCCGTCTAAACACGTCCTCATTTGCAATTGACCTGAAATCTACGACTCAAATTGCAAATGTTAAATAACACGTGTTTTGTTATCATCAAAACAAATGATCGTGGTGCTCTAGCACCAACAATCTCCCCCTTTTTGATGATGACAAAACCGTAAATAATAATGCATAAAAATCCTCCCCCTTTTTGACATTATCAAAAAGGTTTAATTGATTTTATATTTCCTATAACTCCCCCTTAAAACATGCTCTTCTATGAGTTTATTTTAACAAAGGTAATATTCTCCCCCTTTTTGTAACAATGCGATAGCTATTAATTTTCTCCCCTTTACTAAAGGAAATTTAGCTACCTTATTTCTCCCCCTTAAAAATTGACAATTAGCTCATCATTTTTTAACTCCCCCTATCTAAATGCTTATGATAATAAGATAGGGTTAAGAATTTTTACCTCACCTACCATGGCCAATAAAATGGCCCGAATGGTGGTGGTGGATGCCACATCGGATGGGGCTCCCATCCGTAGCTTGGAGGCCCGGGCATCGGCGCCGGTCTCCAATCCGGTGGTTGACGTGCGGCGGGTCCGTCGTTTGTTCGCCGTCTCGTCGGTCTTCTTCTTCTCCTCCTTGGTCTACTCATTGGTTCTCCCAACTTAAGTTGACCAGCCTTGAGCTTGTAGGTCCAGTCCTTTATGTTGTAGTCATCCCTGAACCCTACAAAACAAGATTCTAATTCTTTTTTCGGTATCCAAGTGGGCTTGGATCCAGATTTGTTAGAGGGTCTCCTTGATGGAGATCCTTTCTCAACCTTAGGGCTATAAAAATCATCTACTTTATTGATTAGTTTGTTAGAGTTTTCCCTAAGACATGCAATTTCTTTTTCTATAGTTTGCATCTTAGTCTTTAAATCATAGATTTCTAACTTTAGACTATCATTTTCCTCAATCAACTTATTATTTTCATTGATGAGGTTATGATTTTCTAATAATAGGTTATCATTTTTAGGACAAGTTTCTAGATCCTTAAGTTTTATTTCTAACCTATCATTTTCATTTTTAAGAAAACTAAGGTTCTTTTTAATGCTTTTATTTTCTATCCTAAGTGATTTACTAATCTCAAAAAGTTCATTAAAAGCATCTTGTGAATCCAGGTTTACCTCATTGTCGGAGTCGCTTTCGCTGTCGATGTCGCTTTCTCCGATTGCCATGAAACCAAGGCACGTGGTTTCCTTCTCTCCGAGATCTTCTTCCGAACTCGTCTCCTCATGAGTGCCTTCCAACCTCCTCCATATCTCGTGGGAGGTGGTGCACTCTTGGATTCGTTCGAATTCTTTCGGACTCAACGCGCAATACAAGGCATTCATTGCCTTTGCGTTGAGTGAGAGATCTTGAATCTGCAGCTGCGAGTAGCCTCCTTGGGGTCGCTTCGGGATCTCGTATGGGGTTTCGCAACATCCCCATAGAGCGAAGTCCGTGGCTTGAAGCCACGTCTTCATCCTCAACTTCCAATATCCGAAGTCCCTCCCGTCGAAATAGGGTGGTCGGACGGTGGATTGCCCTTCGGAGATTCTGACTGCGGCTATGCTTCCCTCCATGATCTAGATCCTCGCCGGTTTGTAACGCCGATTTCGCGAGACCTGCTCTGATACCAATTGAAGGTTCGTCCCTTCCAGGAGGGGTGACGTAATAAAATGCGGAAAACAATATCACAAAATAGGCAATCACAAAATGTACACAAGTAATTTTTAGGTGGAAACCCAAACCGGGTAAAAACTACCACCTAACCCTTTCGAGTTAGGATTTTCCGATCAACCTAGTTGATCAAATCTACTAACCGAATCACTTTGAACGAGGGTGATTCAACCTCAATACAACCACGCTACAAGTACGAGGGTAGCGTTCCTCAACCCCTTCTCTCCACGAGAAGGATTTTGTCCCACGAAGGAGACGGGAATTCGCAAAGCGAATACCCAACCAAAATACAAAGATAAAATAAAACAACAGTCCTATAGAGCCAACAAAATTAAACCTAGCTTCTATAGGAAATAGGAAACTCCCCTTTGCAAGGAGTGCGTCGACGATGACGCGGTGCGTGTGCCACGCGATGGCGCTACGTCGCTCTCGTTATCAACAGTGGGAGAGCGGGCGCGAGAAGGCTTGATGCTCTCAAGAGAATGAAGCTAGAGCTTGGAGAGCAAGGGCCTCAATTGGACACAAAAGAGTGGAACAAGTTGCTTAGGTGTGTCTCTTGTTTCTCTTAGTGTGTATCTTGTGTGTTTTTGTGTTACAAAGGTTCCCCTCTATTTATAGAGGCCTTAGGAAGGCTTTGGAAGGCTTGGAAAAGCTTCCATAGCCGTTGGGTGTAAAGCCCAAGAGAATCAGGCCGAAATCAGGACAATGATTACACTTCACAGGGTTATTAGACGTCTAATTCTGGCATCAGACGTCTGGAAGGCCACTTTAAGACGTCTGATTCCAAGGTCAGATGTCTGATTCTATGCGGGTTTCTCCCTGACTTGAATCAGATCTAAACAGGGTTTTTGTACAAGTCCATCAGACGACATAGAGGACGTCTGGCACTAAGTCTGGACGTCTGGAAACCTACTTTTATCGTGGGAATTGATTTCCAAACGTTGCAACGGCTAGAAAATCTCTGAGAAGAGATTTTGGGTCAGCCGAGGCAAAACGGTCATTTATCAGACGTCTGTGAAGTCCTATGGACGTCTGATAAGGCTCTAACGGTCATATTCTTGAGTGTCTTCTAAGCCAGCCAACGGTCCACTAACTGGACGTCTGGCAAAGTCATCAGACGTCTCCTAAGACGTCTGGTATAAGGTCTAGACGTCTGATTTCATCAGACAGAACTAACTATGTCCAGCCTAACAGTTATCAGACGTCTGAAACAACAGTAAGATGTCTTAAAATCCTTTATCAGACGTCTGATTAGTGAATTAGACGTCTGGAAAGTCTGTTTTAACCCTATATTGGTTTTCTAAGTGTTCTACAGAAAACCTAAGTATCCTAGGGTTGTGCAGGTGTTCCTAGGACTACTTTTAGGGTACTTTGAGGCTCTTTAACATAATGTTCTAAGGAATCAAAAAGAGCAAGAAAATAAATACAAAAGATACATGAAAGGATAAAAAAAAGAATCTATCCTATTCTTCTTGTCTTCCATCTCCAATCTTTCGCTCCACGCGAACCTCCTGTGTTTTCCGTCAAGCTCCTCCAATCCGTCCTGGATGCGAGCTTGAACTCCGTCTAAACACGTCCTCATTTGCAATTGACCTGAAATCTACGACTCAAATTGCAAATGTTAAATAACACGTGTTTTGTTATCATCAAAACAAATGATCGTGGTGCTCTAGCACCAACACTTTCTTCATCCAATGCATAGCTACTTTCATATGTATCTTCCCCCCACTTAAGGCGTGGATCTCTCAAGGAAGTGTCATCTAACGGGGAGGTTTCAAAATCGATCCTCGAAAAGTAGTTATTCTTCCTTACATAATCCCCAAAATTTCCCTCCAACTTAAAGTGTTGCTCTCCCACGGGAGATTTATCTAGTGTAGAGGGGTGTACGTCATCCTCAATGGGGTAGATTGGGTGGCTAATTTCATCTCCTTCTTGTTGTCCTGCTCTCGAAGATTCTTCTAACAATTCAGTCATTTCATCTTGCATTTTCTGTATTTCCATCTTCAAGGTGGAGAGGTCATTTCTATCAGGAGAGAAGTTAGGCTCAAGCTTATAGTACCCAGGAGTGTTTGTCCAACCATTATAATTATTCAGGGAGGGTGGGTTGGGTATTTCTATGGTGTGTGGGATATTGGGCATAGCAAATCCCGCTCCTAGGTTCTTCTCATTGATTTGGGGCTTAATCAGGCCAATACTCCTATAATAGGAGTAAAATGGATCCCAATGATTGTCATTATGTCCATTAAAGGATAGACCATCTCGGTGTATGGGATTGAAGAGTGCAGAGTGGGGGTAAGGGTGTGGGCAAGATGTGAAAGGATGAAAATCAATGTGGTCCATTCTAACTCACACCTCAATTAGAATTCCCCAAGCAAAACACAATTCACGATGGACCTTTTATTCTTTTATCAGTTAGGCTTTTGAGATTTTAAGTCCACTTGTAGGTGACAAATCAAGTTATCAAAACAGTTACGTGCCTACTTATCGACCTACGATATGCCTAAAAAAACCTAGTTGGAGCTTAGGTGCTCTTCCCTAAAGCTCAAATGGTAGAGCAACTCTAAAGACGGAAGATCAAGGGATGCAAGTAGGCCTAACCCTTCCTTTGAAGCTGTGCTTTCATGGTGCTTCTTAACTACCCCCAAAAATCTGTGACAGGGTATCCCCCTCTTTGGAGTTACAAAACCTTTGATCTCGAGTTCTAAACACTTCAGAATCCAACGATAGGAGGGCTCTTGTCCTAGTATTTCCAAACCTAAGGAGTGTCTAAAAGCATGCCATGGTGCAAGAAATATAAGTGTGCATTCCGCAAATGATTTTGAATTTTGAATCGCATGCCAAGTTTGAAAGTCAAATCCTTGGTTTTTTAAATATCCCTCCTTTAATTAGTCCTTTTTCCAGAAAATATGTGACCACTTGTTAGATCTATTCAATACAGATTAGGTGGTCTTGAAATTAATCTAAATGCATTTGCATGATAGGTAGAAATGCAAAGTTAGAATTTAATACCTCATTCCAGCATTCTTCATGCAATATGCAAGATAGGAAATTAGATCTAGATGCTGGTCAATCAATCCTAAATGATATGCCTTTCAAAAAGAAATCCTAAATGATACAACCTAGGGGCAGGCAGCTTCTAGCAGGTAGCTTGTGTTTTTATTTTTTTTTTATGCACAATCAAGAAAAATAAAATCAATTCCTAAACGAAAACCTAGATTTAAAGAAAAAGGGAACAGGCTCCCAAAAATTACCCAACACGGGCCTAAACCAAAATCAGGGAATAAACCCCTCAACTGTACCCTAGACAAGGGTTTTCCAAATGAATGTACTAAAATAAAAAGAAGAAAGAAAAAATAAAATCTATATACAGCTAAATGAATGAGATGACGATGCGGGTGTGATGCTCCTTCTCTCAATGTTGCAACTCCACCAACGATGTCAAGGATTGCCTGATCTTTGAGGTTGGTGAACAAAGTTGTCTCCAAATACATGTATCTCGGACCAAACAAAATAATGGAATTTAAATATTCCTCAAATAAAATTTGGACAAATAATTAAATAAATGTGAGTCTAATAAACCCATTGCCTCCCCAGCAACAACGCCATTTGATAAGTCAATTTTCGCTTTCGAATAATGTATTAAGATGATGTGTCGCTGTAGGATCAAAGTGATGGAAAATCGCTTAACAAAACAATTAAAATTAAAATTAAACCACTCACAGAAGAGAGGGTCGTGTCCACAGGGAGGCAATGACTTAGTTAATCTCACAATTAGGTCAAAATCAAGTTCGCTAAACTATTCGCTAGATCAAACAATGGATGTATAGCTTTGAAAGTAAACCTTAAATTATGGAGAAGTCAAGGGTGTGAATGTAACTTTTACATCAGAAAATTATACATGTGCAAGAGTATGCCATGTACTAGTCACTTGCATGCATATGAAGACGTCATTCAAAATTAAATTCAATGCACATAGATATGAATAATAAGGTTTAACAATTATCTAGAAGCTTGAGCATTAAGGCAAAAAATCACCATAATAAAATAATCATAAATCAAAATTTATTTTGTGGCAATGGCATGAAATGTAATTATTAATTCCACCATAAACAGAGGATTCTACCTCTCTCCTCCTCACGCATGGGAGAGAGGATTGTTCGAGGAACTCTTTTGGGCGTAGATTGGTCGGAGAGAGGGCTCCGCAACGATGGCGACGGCAAGTTGCGAGACGGCCGGAGTCACCTGGATGGAGGAGAGAAACGATGGCAGTGGAGGTTACCGCTGCTCGCCACACGTGCTACAGGTGTGAGGAGGCGTGGTGCGTGGGTGCTCGGGGCGCTGCAGGCACGCGGAGGTGTGGGCGCATGGGTGCCGGGGTGCTTTGTAGGCCACTTGGGGGCACGGGGTCTTGTGGCCGTGCTGTTGCAGGCGCTGCAGTGGGTGATGCATGGGCGTTGCAGTGGGGGCAGGTGGAGGTGAAGGCGCGGGGACTGTAGGTGCGAGGCGAGGGCACGCTGAAGAACGCACGCTAGGCAAGGGCGCATGGTGGAGTTTGATGGCGCCGACTGTAGGTGCTATAGGGAGGCACGAGGAGGTCTAAAGCAAGGGCGTTGGGTAGTTGCAGGCGCTGTTGGAGGGCGCTCTGTAGGCTGCAAGGGCATCCGAGCATGGTCTGATGGAGCGAGGGCAGCTGGCGCACGAGCAGTGGGCAACGCGCAGGCTGAGGTGAGGGCACACGGAGGGCAGGCGTGCTTGGCAAGGTTGTGGTGCAGGCAAGAGGAGTTGTAGCTCTTTATGTTGTTGCGGGTGTGGCGAGGTTTTTGGGTTCTTTTTGGTGGAGTAGAGGAAAAATAGAGAATGGGGAAGAAGGTGGAGGTGGATGCTGGTGATGGTTGATGATAGTGGTAACAAGTCATGCATCAGTAGATGCACTCACAGTAGGCGAGCTTCAAGGAGCTCGTGCACGGTGGTGGTCAAGTCCATCCTCTTGGTGTGGCGGTCTGTCATCCCACCAGTCCACAGTATGACGGAGCCTGGCCGTGGAGGCCCACGGTGGTGGAATGCTACATGGTGATGGAATGGGTGGTGGCCCCCCTTTTGAGTAGCAGTCCCTCCTCTTTTGTAGCACGACTATAAAGATTTGAATTTCAAAACATCGAAGAATCAATGTGATGCGCAGGGGGAAGAGGCAGAGTCGGAGGAGTTACCTGCAAAGGTGAAGAAGAAGAAAAGAATAAAATAATTAGGGTTATTTATACATAACTCCTTAACTTCTATGTTAATTAAAATAGTGCACCTAATTAATTAAATAATTAAATGCATGCAACCCTAGGTTAATTCCAAATGCATGAATTATGCACTTAAGCTAAAAATATGAATTAATTTATTTACATCCAAATGTATGCTATCTAAATGTTAAAATTAACTTAATGTGTAGACACTTAAATACTTAAATAGCCCACAAATATGGGATAATCATCTCTTCCCTGTCAGACGTACCAATGCTTTGAGATAGGCAATCACTACCGTTACCCAACAGTCAAGGGAGTAGTTTCATGTGGCCTGGGAGCGATTCCAGGACCTATTGCGGAGGTGTCCACACCACGACGTGTCGAAATGGCAACTCATGCAGATCTTCTACCATGAGTTGACTGAGCAACTCAGAAATCACGTGGACGCTTCTTGCGGAGGCAATTTCCTCAACAAATTTGCAGATAGCGGACACAATTTGTTTGAGGAGATGAGCAAGAATTTGATCAATCATGCCTCCATGGATACTTTTAACTAGTCCCAGCAGCCCAGATCGAATGTTAATGAAGTTCATGACTCTCATTCATTCGACATGGAATTGATTTGTAATAAACTTGATAAGGTGGACTTGGTTGCTAAGAGAATGGAGGAGTGGATGGCTGGAAATTCAATGAACAACTCTCCATCCACTCAATCCCAGAATTCAGGATTCCATTCGTCACGAGCTCCTTCTGGACAGGAGTTCGTGAATCAACTTGATGTGGCTCAACCTGCGAGCCAGCATTATTCGGAACCCCATGGGTTCCAAACTGGGGCCTTTGATCCCAGTTTCTCTGATCATTCCCTTTCTTTCTCTCCATCCTCACCCTATGAGGATGTTTGTGTTGTACAGGATAATGTTAGATCCAACCCCTACTCCAATGCTTATAATCCAGGTTGGAGAAACCACCTTAACTTCTCTTGGAAAAACCCAGGGCAGCAGACCCAATTCCGACCCAGCAACTATGCTCCGCAATGACCAATGGGTCAAGGTCATGTTTATACTCAGTTGCCCCCGAATTAGGTCAATCAGCAAGCTTGGAATGCCCGTTAACCCATAGGACAGGCTGATTTGAACCGACAAATGGTAGAGATGCAAGGATCCATGCTCCAGCTTATGCAGCAAATGAAAACCTCACTGGACAACTTGTAAACCAGGCTCATAGCTAATTCTCGTCAACCCGGATCTCTACCATCCCAACCCATACCCAACCCACGAAATATCCTGAATTTAGGCAATCAAGCCCATGGGTACGGAAATTAGAGGGACCCACATGCACATGCTTAGGTGGTTAAGTAGGGTCCTTCTTCTTCTTCTGCAAATCAACAATTCTTGGCTAATGAAGCCCTTCCAATCTTTCCTAACCCTCCCCAAGACCCAAACTCGTATGCATCCGTAAATTCTGTTACCTTGAGGAGTGGTAAACAAACTCAGGATCCACAACCACACTATTCTGATTTACTGAATCCTGAAGAACCTGAGGAGAGAAAGGAGAACTCTGGAGAAGAAATCAAGGCTCAGGAACCTGATTCCAAAGATCCGACTCATGTTTCTTTTCCTGAAGCCTTGATCAGTCAAGGAAGAAGAAGTCTGTTGACAGTAATAAGGAGCTTCTGAATATTTTCAAGAATGTCAAGATCAATATCCTACTCCTTGATGCTATTAAGCATATACCGACTTATGCGATATTTTTAAAGGATTAATGTACACAGAAGCGTAAGTCGAGAGAATTTGTTCCAAGGAAGGTGGTACTCTTCGAGCAGGTTAGTTCTGTTATCCTGCACCACCTCCCTCAGAAAATGAGAGATCCAGGTGGTCCTTTGATTTCTTGTGTCATCGGAGATTACACTTTTGATAGAGCACTACTAAATCTGGGTGCATCCATCAACCTAATTCTGACTTCTATTTATGAGAAGTTTGGATTAGGTGAACTTCGACCAACTTTAGTAACGCTGCAGTTAGCAGACTGTTCGGTCACAAATCTGTGAGGCATTATTGAAGATGTTATTGTTAAGGTTAAGGATTTCTATTTTCCTATAGATTTCCTTGTCCTTGACATAGATGTATCTAAAAATTTGAGGAACATGCCCATCATTCTGGGGCATTCGTTCCTGGCTACCACTAAGGCCAACATTAACTATGAAAGTAGTAGAATGGAAATCACCTTTGGGGATCAAATAATGAAATTTGATATTTTTCAGGCAATTAATAAATTCAAGGATTATGGATTTATTGAGAAACTTGAGGACGATAATGTGAATATTGAAACTTGTATGATGGTTTCTGCATTTGAAAGTTCCTCCTCTGATGATGAATTGGACCCACAACCCTCTATGGCAGACCCACCATCTTCTAAAGAGGTTATTGCTTTTGTTCACTCTTAACCTCTTCCTCTTGATGAGTCTTCATCAGCATCTTCCTTACCTTCAATCATCAACCCGCCCCAGCTTGAACTGAAACCATTTCCTGAGAATCTGAAATATCAGTTTTTAGGACCACATAAGATGCTCCCTATGATTATCAGTGCTAAATTAACAAAGGAGCATGAGATTAAACTAATTAAGGTCCTGAAAGAACACAAGGAGGCAATTGGTTGGACCATTCATGACCTTAGGGGGATCGAGCCATCTTATTTCAATCATAGAATAGTTTTGGAAGATGGATCTCGCCCTTCTTGCCAGATGCAGAGGAGATTAAATCCAAATATGCGAGAAGTGGTCAAGAAGGAGATTATTAAGTGGCTCGATGTAGGAATCATTTATCCAATCTCTGATAGTCCTTGGGTAAGTCCAATGTAGATTGTTCCCAAGAAAGCTGGGATTACCGCTGTGACTAATGAGAAAGGAGAATCTGTCACAACTCATTCAGCTTCCTCTTGAAGGGTTTGTATCAATTACAGGAAGTTGAACACAGCCACGAGAAAGGATCATTTCCCTCTACCTTTCATTGATCAAATATTGGAAAGATTAGCTGGGCAGAAGTACTTTTATTTTCTTGATGGCTACTCGGGATACAACCAAGTTCCAATCCATCCCGAGGATTAGGAAAAAACTACTTTCACCTGTCCCTACGAAACCTTTGCTTTCCGTAGGATGCCATTCGGCTTATACAATGCACCTGCGACTTTTCAAAGGTGTATGCTGGCTATAATCTCTGACATGGTGGGAGAGTTTACGGAAGTCTTCATGGATGATTTCTCTATTTTTAGAGAATCGTTTGACTCCTGTCTAGCTAATTTTGAAATGATTCTTAAACGATGCATCCAAACAAGATTGGTCCTTAGTTGGGAAAAGAGTCATTTCATGACACAAGAAGGCATTGTCTTGGGTCATGTAATCTCTGAATGAGGAATTGAAGTGGATAAAGCTAAGGTTGATGCTATCACTAAACTTCCTCCTCCCACATCTGTTAAACAAATTCGATCATTTCTTGGTCATGTGGGATTCTACAGGAGATTCATTAAGGACTTTTCGAAGGTTGCTCATCCTCTGAGCAATCTTCTCACCAAAGAAACGCCATTTGATTTTGACGAATCATGCCATAAGGCATTTGATTTTCTTAGAATGACAGTCACTTATGCTCCAGTGCTGCAACCACCAGTTTGGAAAGCCCCTTTTGAGATCACGACCGACACTTCTGATTACGCGGTCGAGGCTGTTTGGGTCAGAAAGTTGATAGGAAGCCCTTTGTCATCTACTACGCTAGTAAAACTCTGCATGAGGCCTAGAGGAATTACACTATTACTGAGAAGGAAATACTAGCTGTAGTATTTGCTTCAGAGAAATTCAGGGCTTATCTCTTTGGTACTCACGTCATTATATATATCGACCAGTCGGCCTTGAGACATCTCTTGGCTAAAAAGGATGCCAAACCCTGGCTTATTGGTTGAATTCTTCTGCTTCAAGAATTTATCTTGAAATCAAGGATAAATCTGGGGTACAAAATGTGGTGGCGGATCATCTGTCCAGACTTCTTAGTGATTCTTCTCGTCCGGACATCCCGATTTCTGTTACTTTTCCGGACGAAACCATCCTTATAGTTTCAGGCATCCAAACCCCGTGGTTTGTTGACATTGTTAATTATTTGGTCGTTGGTCAAATCCCCCAGGATTGGACCAAGCAACAATGGGATAGACTCAAATTTGAGGACAAATATTACTTCTGGGAGGACCTTGAACTATGCCGCATTGGCTCTAATAAGATTATTTGCCGATGTGTTTCGGAGAATGAATTCAACAATATACTCAAGTTCTGCCATGCATCTGCATGTGGTGGACACTTCTCCGGGAGAAAGATGGTTGCAAAAATTTTGCAATCTGGATTCTATTGGCCATCTTTATTCAAGGATGCCCAGGAATTCTTAAGGTCATGTTCCTGATGCCAGGCACTCGGGAGTATAACTAAGAGAGATATGTGACGGAAATCATTCTTGTGCATTTGAAAGTCATCGGAATCTTAGCATAGTCGCCCAAAAACATTCGTCAAAAATTAAGTTTGTAAAAAATATGAGACTTGAGTCCCGGTTGTTCATCTCTGGGGGTCATTGCTTTTACTTTTGAAATTGATCTTTTTGCCGCTCTACTTTGTTTAGAAATCGCATGGTGATTTATGATTGTTACGTATTTAGATACGACATGCTTAGTTGCAATAGATGATAATGATAAGCAGGCAACTTTAATCGCAACAAATATATTGCAATTGATGAGCTCATGGTGATTCTCAACACATGGACATATATATATAGAAAAATTTCTTTCATTCATTCAGGAAGGTGTTCGCAACATGGATGTAGAGGAATGCTTATACATGAAAGCTTAAAAAAAAAGCACAAACCTAGCTAACAGAGATGATCGCATACAGGAATTTACGGGGGGATTCTGCATGCATCATTGGGTGAGAATAAGGACTACACTACTAAGTAGTAAATGAAAGTAGTAAATATATGAAGAGCTGATGAGAACCTTATCATGAACCCTAACTAGCACATTTTGACTAAAATAAGTGCACAAAAGCTCCTACAAAGCCTAAGGGAAAGCCTAAATCAGAGAATTACAAACTTAAGTATAAAGCAATTCACAAGGGGTAAAACTGTAATTTTACCATTGCAGGGCATCAGCGGGAATTCTAAGGGTCTAGACATAGGTCAAGTAAACCTAATAAGAGAAAAAATGGGGTGATTTGGTTTGAGAAGGGTTATAGTGACATCTACGAATTAAATGACATTCTATAACCCTAAAAAAACCTACTTTAATTCAAGAAGTTCCAGGCAAGATAAAAATCAACTAAATCCTCTAAAATTCATGGAAAGATATCCCCTAGGGTTTAGAACCTTCAATTTGGCCTTTGGAACCTGATTTGACCTAGATTGAGGTCCATACCAAATTTTTGACCTAATTTAGGTTTTTATGCAAAATATCCAGTCAAACGAGGTCAAACCTAAAATCAAACTACACAATTGGATTCCTTAGGTCAAAATTAGGTTTGTACCAAAATTTGGACCTAAGAGAAGGCCATTTTGACCTACTTTACAAATTGGTCCTCAATAATTATTTTCTGACCCTTAACTTTTTGAAGCATTGTGAATACCCCCTCAACTTTCCCTTCGTCTTCTGTGAACCGGTCCCTCTGCCACCCGCAGCAGCAGGCCATACCTCCGGCGACTGCGCGCAGAGGATGGCATCGCGAAGGGTATGGGAGCCGGCCCCAGAAACGAGAGGAGGGTTCCGTGCGTTGTCCTCTTTCACATGGACCACCTCCCATGTCTTGCCGGCACCCATGCTTCTCGTGCGAATGCACGAGAAGTATGGGTCTCTTTTCCGGCCATGTCTCCGGTGACCAGCCCATGCCTCCTCCTCGTGTTTCCCTCCCTACCAGCACCTATTTAAGGAACGGCAGGTGCTGCCACTTCCTTCAAGCTTGTCTTGGCCAGAGTTCCTCCCTAATTTCGTCCTCTTCTCTTCCAGCCAAGTGGTCTAGCAGGCTCTAGCGAGCCTCCGTCCTCCTTGTCGTCACTCTGCCACAATACCAGTGGCAGAGCTGTCCTCACCATCTTCCTCCGCTTCGCGCAGCACCCGTGCGAGCATCTCTAGCCCTGTCGTCACCGCCATCTCCCTCCACTGGATGTCGTCTTCTCTGGCGACAGCAGGTACTGCCAGTAGCCATCTCTCCCCCTTCATCCATGTAATCAGGTTAGAATCACTCCTCTCTATCCCCTTTTCAATTCCCCTCAATCTATTTCACGAGTTATCCCTCAACTGCCACTATCCACCATCGCCATCTCCACCTCCGGCCAGACCTTTGGCGAGTCATCCCCACCGCTCCTCACCTCCATCTGCCTCGCCAACTGATCCCTGAGCATCACCACCACCCACTGATCACCCTACGACCCTCCACTGACCACACCAACCCCTGTCGCCTTCCCCCGACCTAACCCATCCTCACGGTCACAAAGCGACCTAGGCTGCCCCGCGGCCAGCCAACCCCTGCCTAACATGGCGAAGGTTTTCTAATGGTCTGACAAGGCCGCAAGGCCGTATTGCTAATTTTAGGTCTCGCACTTTCGCCACCATTACAGCTGAGCTTGGAGTAAGCTTGCTAGCAGCTCCAGGCCTCTACAGCCTCAGGTGGGAGTCCTAGGCCACGCAGAAGAGACTCAAGCACGGTCCCAGGTCCCCAATCGAAGATGCAAGCCTCGTGTGTCACTGCAATTGCGAGGATTTCTGCTATGGGCGAAGGCACGGAAGCGGGTGGGACTTTTAGTCCCACCTCGGAAGTTTGCGGGAGGGCGCCCGCACATAAATTGATTTTGTGTTTCAGGCTATTTGTATCGAAACACACTGGGGTGAGGTCCCTCACGCCCCCGCCACGCCTCGTCCGCGACACGTTCCCCACGGACCTGGCACTCGGATCCAATTACCTCCTGCCTGTGCACACCTTACGCACCACCCACGCCGATGCACCTGGCCCCAGGTGCGTCACCCGAACCTCTTATCCGATTACGGCTCTGGGAGAGCGAACCCTGGAGTGCATTTGAGAGAGAGAGAGACGCGGGGAGGGTAGGGGTTAGGTTTTGCCTAACCCTACACTGTGCAGGGAAGTAGGAGAAGAAGAAGGAGAAAGGGAGAGGAGCGGCTGAGGACTTAGTTGAACAGAGGAGTGGAAGCTGAAGAAGAAGGCGGAGGAGGGAGTGCAACAGAGAAGAAGAAGAGACATGACTAAAGAAAAGGAAGAAGAAGGAAGGAAGGCTGAAGAAAGAAGAAAACTCACAGAGGAAAAAAGAGAAGGAAAGACAAGGTAGAAGCTGAGGAGGAGAGAAGCCAACTGAAGAAGGAGAAGGCACAGTGCAAGAAGAAGAAAAATCCAAGGAGAAGAAGTAGCAGCGACCAAAGAGAAAGAAAGAAGAAGAAATAGACGAGCACTGTAGCAACCGCTACTTAAGGCGTCTGATTCATGGAATCAGACGTCTGAAGAAAGAAAGAAGAAGAGAAAGAAGAAAGAGAGAAGAAAAGAAGAGAAGAGAAATTTTATTCCCTTTTTATAATTTTTTTGTAAAATAGTATACTGTTGTGAATTGTGATTTTCTTTGCTTCTAAAATCAAGTGTTGCTCCCTGAGTTCGACCTCAGAGATTCTCTATTTTCGAGTAATAAAAACAAATATACATACTGGTAGTTTAAACCCCACCAGTCATTTTTGGTGTCGTTGCTAGGGAGCAACGGGCATTCTAGAAGCTATTAAATCACAATTTCTGATTGGCTACTGACTTCATCTCTCTTTTGTTGTGCAGGAACAAGAAGACAAGATGGAATAAGTAGCCGCACAACAGCCACACCAAGGGACAACTAATCTTCTATCCTCTCTTTTAAGCCCCTTAAATTCTAAAGAGGAAGAAGAAAAAGAAAATCAATCTAGGTTTACCTGTCTTTTATACATAGTAAATCACAAGATTTGCTTGCCTTTTAATTTCAACACATTCTATCTGCATATCCACTAAAGGTAATTAGGGCTAAAATCTTCTTGCTTGAGCCCTAGTTACCTAACCCTGAGGCAACTAATTGCACCAATTAGAGCCAACCTAGGATTCAAAGCTATGGTTTTAGAGACACACCTTCTAATCAAGAACTGAAAATTCCCAAAAGAAGTGTGACTAAGCCATTGTTTGAAAAGACCTGATAAAGAGAAACCCTAAGCAATCCGGCTCTTAAGTCACTTGAACCATAAAAGAAAGGACCTAATAAGCTCTCACAGGAACTAATAGGTGAAGTTGATCCCTTGATCAACCAACCTCTAAATTAGGTCACCTTTTGCACACAAAAGGTTAAAGTTCAAGTGAAACCCTAAAGCACCTTGATCCTAATTAAAAGTGTTAGACTTAAGAAGTCAAGGTCCCCATTCTGGTCTACCAGGAATCTCAGTGACAAGAGAGGTCCGGTGGGGGAAACCCTGTAACCCGTGGGGGCACTCTACCATGTAGGGGTCTTCACGGGACTCACCCTCTCTGGCTGCTCAGGTAATTCTCAGGTGGACGACCTTCTAATTAAGGGGTATCTTCTGCCCCGAACCTCTATAGTCACCCAACATTTTGGGTGTCTTGATTGGGTCCAGCACCTTCTAACCTCATCCAATCCATCAATGCATGTTCGGTAGGAGGTCCTTGAAACCTCCTGTAGAAATTCACTCTCCCCGAGGCCAAGCCTCGGTACCCTTGTTTGTGCGACATCCACTTGACATAGACCTCTCTTCTGACTCTGAACCTAATTCCCCTTCTTCTTCCACAAAGGCTTAGCCAGTTGAAGAAGAGAATAATCTTGAGCACCAGCTCCAGCGACTCAATGATCTCTTCCAAAACTTCATGAACCCACCGCAGTGCCCCATGATGCGAGATCACTATAATCCCACTGCGGTGGCAATTGAGCCTCGAGTCAAAATCCCGATTGGAGGACCTGATTCTGAATTGAAGCCCAACATGATTCATGTCATACCTAAATTCTATGGCCTTAACTCTGAAGACCCCTTACAGCACATCAAACAGCTTAATCATTTGGCTCAAACTTTCGGGTCAGATGTGCAGAATCGGGATATCTTACTCATGAAGATGTTCTCTTTCTCCCTTATGGACAATGCAACTCATTGGTATCTGATGCAGACCCGCCCGATCAACAATTGGGAAGAACTTCAGTCCGAGTTTTTGAAGAAGTTCCTCCCTATTGGTCAGACAAACGCCTTGCACCATCAGATTACTCACTTCACGTAGCTGACGGGAGAGCCTCTTCATGAGGCATGGGATCGTTTTCAGGATCTCATGAGAAAGTGCCCCCATCACAGAGTTCCTAAATGGGAACAAGTCCAGTCTTTTTACCAGGGACTCCATGAAGATATTAGATTGTTCGTCAATGCAACTTGTGGAGGAAATATCATGGGTCAACATGAAGACATCATGTGGGAAATTCTCGAGAATATGTGCGAGAACTCCATTAACAATGACTCCACAGGATTATTCTACCAGACGAATACCCGTGCAACAGCGAACCTTAGGGGAGCACATGAGACGCAGGGCCTGTCCGCATCAGTCGACCTGGAATTAATGGCCAGTCGATTGGAAAAGTCTCAATCATTGAGAAGAAGGTGGATGAGCTGACTCAGCACTTGCAGCGAGTCACCTCTACGTAAAACTCCTTCCCATAACCCCCTCCTGCATGGGAAACTGTGCAAAACATTTTCCACCGACCTTCTCCTGGGATGTACTCGTATCCACCCCCATCTGACTCCAGGACCAGAGGGACCTCCGATCCTTTCTACCCTTGCCGGGGGAGCCCTACTTCCCCATTCTCCGACTTTTCTGAGGCTCCTCAGACCTGTGAGGACCTCAACGCCATCCAGAATGACCCATTTTCCAACACCTACAATCCTGGATGGCGAAACCATCCCAATTTCCAGTGGGTGGGAAATTCTCAGAATCCAAGACCACCCTTTCAGCCCCGTCCACAAGCCCCTCGTCCTTATCAGCCGCCTCAGCCTCGACCCAACCCCACTTATCCATCCGGGCCAAACCAAGATCAAATGTCCCTTATCCTCCAGACTCTAGCTGACATTCAAAGAACGAATAAGGCTATCCAAAAGCAACATAAGGACGAAATCACATAGGTCCGAAATCAACTTGCCCAGTTGGCAAATTCTCGCCAACCTAGCACTCTTCCTAACCCGAATAGCGTGTCGACCCAGCAGTGCATTATGAACCCAAACCTGGGCCAAGCACAAATGGTCTTTCAGGCCCCTTCTTTCCTTCACCTGACGGGATGGAAGCTTCAACCATCTATGCGGGTTACCAACAGCAGCAGCCCATCCTACCAACCCCCAACCAAAACCAGGCAGGAATAAATTCTATAACAACCTGTAGTGGTAAGGCTACCCAAGATCCACCTTATCCAGACCACTCCAAGCCTGGTAGTGACCCAAACCTTAGGACAGTCATCTAGGATGTTCCTATCCCTGTCCCAGATCAAAAACCTGGACCTATGCTAGAGGAACCAACCAAGGTTCCATTTCTCGAGGCCTTGACTAAGGGAAAGCGGACAACTAAACCCGTGGCTCTTGAGGAGGACCTGATCAAGCTCTTTGAGCAGGTCCAAATAAACATCCCCTTGATGGATGCGATCCGCCACGTACCAGCTTACACTCGATTCTTGAAGAATGTGTGTACACCTCAGCATAAGTCGCAAACCAAGAGTGTGAGTCCAATTATACTATCAGAGCAAGCCAGCTCTGTAATCCTGAGTAGACTCCCACCGAAGGCTAAAGACCCAGGCACTCCCCTGATTCCATGTAAGATCGGTGAAACCAAGTTTGATAGAGCATTGTTGGACCTAGGTGCCTCCATAAACCTGATACCCACATCCCTACTTAACCATCTGGAGGAATCTGAACTGAAACCGACTGAGGTGACATTGCAGTTAGCAGATCGATCTATCAAGTCACCTAAGGAAATTCTTGAGGATGTTATTGTTAGGGTGCGAGATTTCTACTTCCCTGTAGATTTCATACTTTTAGATATGGACGCACCTGAAAACCCAAGGGACACACCAATCATACTAAGGAGACCTTTTCTGGCCACTGCAAGGGCCAACATAAGCTGTGAAGAGGGCCAAATAGAGCTAAAATTTGGGAATCAGACTCTCAAGATTGATATCTTCAAGGCCCAACAAGGGATTAATTGTGGTGTCGTTGAACAAATTTGTGATATCAGAACCGTGGTTGATCAACCACAACTTGAGAACATCATGATTATCCCTCATCAACCACAAGAAAATCTCGAACCACAATTAGAGGAGTCAGAACTTGACCTAGATAGACCCATAACTCCTACCCTTGTACCCCACACCCACTCTGAACTACCCGCTGTTGCTGATAACCCCATTCTTGAACTCAAACCCCTTCCCGATCATTTGAAATACGTCTTTTTGGGTTCCAATCAGATGCTTCCTGTGATTATAAACTCCAAACTCACACCTGATCAAGAATCCCGTTTGATTGCTATTCTCCAGCAACATCGCAGAGCCATTGGTTGGACTCTCGATGATTTGACTGGAATAAGTCCCTCTTATTGCACACACCACATCTATTCTGAAGAGGGCGCACGACCTTCACGTGAAATGCAGAGACGTCTGAATCCCAATCTACAAGAGGTCGTGAAGGAGATCATTAGGTGGTTAGATGCAGGGATCATCTACCCAATCTCCAACAGTCGATGGGTGAGCCCCATCTAGGTTGTGCCAAAGAAGGCAGGGCTCACCACCATCACGACTGAAATCGGAGAAGTCATACCAACCTGCATAGCCAACTCATGGAGAGTCTGCATAGATTACCGAAGACTCAATTCCTCCACGAAGAAGGATCCTTTCCCACTACCATTTATTGATCAGATTCTCGAGAAGTTAGCGGGAAATAGAGTCTCGACGGGTACTCCGGTTACAACCAAGTGGCGATTCATCCAAAGGACCAAGAGAAGACCACATTCACCTGCCCCTTAGGGACATATGCATTCCGAAGGATGCCTTTCGGTCTCTGCAATGCACCCGTGACTTTTCAGCGGTGCATGCTTACCATATTCTCTGATATGGTAGGTGATTATTTGGAAGTCTTCATGGATGACTTCTCAGTTTTTGGGGCATCATTTTATGATTGCCTCCAGCACTTGGTTCACATACTCAGGCGTTGCATTGACGTAAATCTGGTTCTTTCCAGGGAAAAGAGCCACTTTATGGTCCCTGAGGGGATCATCCTGGGATACTTAATTTCTGAGAGAGGCATCTAGGTTTATCGAGCAAAGGTTAATTTAATTTCTAGACTTCCTATGCCCAGCTCGATCAGGGACATCCGATCTTTTCTGCGGCATGTCAATTTTTACCGTCGTTTCATTCCTGATTTCTCGAAAATTGCACGCCCCCTGACTACTCTTCTCTCCAAGGAAGTACCCTTTGAGATTTCCAAGGAATGCACTCAAGCTTTTGAGATCCTAAGTGACAGAGTCACCCAAGCCCCAATCCTACAGTCCCCTGATTGGTCTCAACCCTTTGAGATCATGTGTGATGCATCTGACTGCACTGTAGGAGCAATTCTGGGGTAGAAGATTTACGGGAAACCCGTGGTCATTTACTTCGCTAGCAAGACACTTGACGAGGCTTAGCGTAACTACACGGTTACGGAGAAAGAGCTGCTGGGGGTAGTATTTGCCCTTGAAAAATTTAGGTCTTATCTCCTAGGTTCCCACGTCATATGCTACTCGGATCACACAGCTGTGAGGCATCTCCTTGCTAACAAGGACGTGAAGCCTCAATTAATCCGATGGATCTTCCTGTCACAAGGATTCGACCTCGAGATTCACGACAAGGTAGGAAGACAGAACGTGGTAGCTTACCATTTGTCTCACCTTCCTTCTGAGATCATTGACCCTTTAGACCCATTACGGAGCATTTTCCTGATGAGCACCTCTTGATTATTGGTACCAGGCTTCCATGGTTTGCTGATATAGTGAACTACTTGGCATCACACCAAATCCCGTCTGATTGGCCGAAGGCCAAGAAAGACAAGTTGCGCTCTGATGCTAAGTACTACATCTGGAAAGACCCGTACCTATTCCACATAGGTGCTGACCAAATCATCCGGCAATGTGTCCCGGAGGGCAAAATCAATGACATTCTCTCTTTTTGCGATGACCAAGCATGCGGTGGCCATTTTTATGGGCACAAAATCGCATCAAAAATCCTCCAATGTGGCCTTTACTGGCCTACTATCTTTAAGGATGCATACAGTCACTGTAAGGCATGCAGTTGTTGCCAAACTTTGGGCAACATGAGCCATTGCGACATAATGCCTTTACAGCCGATTCTCGTATGCGAGATTTTCGATATTTGGGTGATTGATTCTATGGGCCCCTTCCCTATTTCGGACGACTTCGAGTACATTTTACTCACTGTGGACTACATGTCCAAATGGATCGAAGCCATTCTGACCTGAACTTGTGATCACAAGATCGTCATCAAATTCATTCATCAGAATATCTTCTCACGGTTCGGGATTCCTCGTGCAATCATCTCTGATGGAGGGACCCATTTTACCAATGCTCAGTTCAGGTCACTGATGACCAAATACGGGGTGTCTCACCGAATCTCTACTCCTTACCACCCACAGACTAATGGTCTAGCTGAGCTATCAAATTGGGAGATCAAGAAAATCCTGCAGGTTACTATTCGACCTGACAGGAAGGACTGGTCGTCCTGACTTCCAGAAGCTTTGTGGTCTTATAGGACCGCCCACAAGACCCAATTAGGCTTGTCTCCTTTTATACTGGTGTACGGGAAGGCGTGTCACCTTCCTATCGAACTGGAGCACAAAGCCTATTGGGCAGTAAGGAGTTGCAACTTAGATCTTTCTAAGACTGGAACCCACAGAAAGCTTCAGATAAGCGTGATTGATGAATTACGCCTTGATGCGTATGAGAACTCGCAAATCTACAAAGAGCGGGTTAAAGCCTTTCATGACAAGCACATATCTAGAAAGATCTTCCACCCTAGTCAGAATGTCCTACTCTTCGATGCCCGACTCAAACTCTTCCCTGGGAAACTGCGATCCAAGGGGGTCAGACCTATCTTGTCTGACAGATTTTTGGAAATGGAGCCGTCGAGATTAGTCCACTCAACCACGATTCCGAACCTTTCATTGTGAATGGTTAGAGACTTAAATCATTTATTGATGTAACCATTACAGATTTGGCTGAGTCATCATTTATCCTCCATTCTCCTTGAGCTTATTGCTCCGAGCCGACGGCGTAAAACTCAACGCTTAACGGGAGGCAGCCCATCATTCTCTTTGAAAAACCAAAACCCTTTTTGACTTTTCTTTGCACTTTAGGTTCATCCTTTAGGACAGCCAGCTTCACCTCAGGTACTTGTACCTGAGATTTGAAATCATCTGCAACAGTCACCTCGACCCATCCACTGACCCAAATTCCAATCCCAATACTTGAACCTAACCAAATAAAAGCCCACCTAATAAACAATGAGGACATTGCAAAACTTAGGCATGGGGGGATATCAAAGTCCAATGAAATGACATAACAAGAAAAGGTTTCAACAAAAAAGATCCTCATATACAAAAAAAAGAAAGGAAGAAAGTGCTGGCAAAACTTTATAGGAGGAGGAGAAAAAAAGCAGAATGATAAAAAGGAGCACAAAATGAAAAAGGAAAGGGCTAGCCATTAGTAAGAAATTAAGAAATTAACCAAAGTTCTAAACCACTTTAAGGAAAAGTAAAGCGAGAGTGCACAACAAGATTAGTAAGAATGCGAACCTTAGGCATTCTTGGCTAGACTCTTAGTACCCATTAAGATCTAGATATTCCTTAAGAGGTTGAGGGAAATGAAAAGCTTAAGTATTAGGTCCAAGGCTTAAGGAGTATTCGACCTCGTTAACTGACCTTGATTTACGGGACTAACCTAAGCACCCAAATTCACACACAGTCTGGTTCAGCGAGCATAAATATCAAAATCATGCAGAAGCGTTTCAAATATTCTGAAAATGTTACCTAGATTAGGAGCGGCCGATTAACACAAGTTGATTTGGACGAGTTCCCGATGCGGAGAGGTGGAAAATTCCCCTCGAAGATGTGTAACAACAAATCATCTCCTCGATGCTTGTCTCTTAGGATATTTACATATCGTACTGGGGGCATGTAAGCACTCTACTGGTTCAAATTTCATGGATGGCATTATCATGAAGTGTCAATTGCTAGGGTCTGAATTCAGCCACGGAACACCAGGGACGGGGTTATCTCGAAATCTCGAAAGTTAGGGTTCTGAGGGTTTCCATGGGCAGTGCTATCTCGAAGCATTGACTGCCAGGGACCTTTGAGAATTGATGATGGGGACAAGGAATCTGATAAAGACCATGTTGTGAAGCCAATCCTAAGCTAGAATTAAAAAGAAAAGAGAGAGAAAACTCTCCAAACAAATAAACCTTCTGTCTCTCTCTTACAAAATGCACTGCAAACAGAACCAAGGCTACAAATATCTCAAGCACAGGTGCTTTAACCACAAAGTCCAATAAACTTTATGTTTGTTCCTATAGGCCTTAAAAACCTTTACTAAAGACTGAGGCTAAAGCTAGACAGATCTGAATCTTGGTTGGTACTAGAGTACCTTTTAGGCCTATGATTAGCATTCTGACCTAATCAAGGAGACAAAGAGAAGAAAAAACACTTATCAAAATTGATGAAAGAAATTCATGGTCTAGAACAGAGGTTAAAACCTTGAAATTTTGTTGAGGGACTAGTAAAAGCTAGGCATGGGGGTATGATGAGAACCTCATTATGAACCCTAACTAGCACATTTTGACATAAATATGTGCACAAAAGCTCCTACAAAACCTAAGGGAAAGCCTAAATTAGAGAATTACAAATTTGAGTATAAAGCAATTCACAAGGGGTAAAACTGCAATTTTACCATTGAAGTGCATCAATGGGAATTCTAAGGGTTTAGACATAGGTAAAGTAAACCTAATAAGAGAAAAGTGGGGTGATTTGGTCTGAAAAGGGTTAAAGAGACATCTAGGAATTAAATGACATTCTACAACCCTAAAACAAATCCACTTTAATTCATGAAGTTTCAGGAACGATAAAAATCAACTAAACCCTCTAAAATTCATGAAAAAATATCTCCTAGGGTTTATAACCTTCAATTTGGCCTTTGGAACCTGATTTGAACTAGATTGAGGTTCATACTTAATTTTTGACCTAATTTGGGTTTTTGTGCAAAATTTCTAGTGAAACGTGGTCAAACCTATAATCAAACTACACCATTGGATTCCTTAGGTCCAAATTAGGTTTGTACCAAAATTTGGGCCTAAGAGAAGGCCATTTTGACCTACTTTATAAATTGGTCCTCAATAATTACTTTCTAACCCTTACTTTTTGAAGCGTTACGAATACCCGCTCAACTTTCCCTTCGTCTTCTCCTAGCCGGTCCCTTTGCCACCCGCAGCAGTAGGCCATACCTTCGGCGACTTTGCGCAGAGGATGGCGCCGCACAGGGTATGGGAGCCGACCCCAGAAACGAGAGGGTCCCTTGCATTGTCCTCCTCCACATGGACCACCTCCCATGTCCTGTCGGCACCCATACTTCTCGTGCGAACACGCGAGAAGTATGGGTCTCCTTTTCGGCCAGGTCTCCAGCAACCAGCCCACGCCTCCTCCTCGTGTTTCCCTCCCTGCCAACACCTATTTAAGGAACGGCAGGGGTTGCCGCTTCCTTCAAGCTTGTCTTGGCCAGAGTTCCTCCCCAATTTCGTCCTCTTCTCCTCCAGCCAAGTGGTCCAGCATGCTCCCGCGAGCCTCCGTCCTCCCTCTCGTCGCTCTACCACAATACCAGTGGCAGAGCTGTCCTCACCATCTTCCTTTGCTTCATGCAGCACCCGCACAAGCATCTCTAGCCCCGTCGTCACTGCCATCTCCCTCCACTGGGCGTCATCTTCTCCGACGACAGCAGGTACTACTAGTCGCCATCTCTTCCCCTTCGTCAATGTAATCAGGTTAGAATCACTCCTCTCTATCCCCTCTTCAATTCCCCTCAATCTATTTCATGAGTTATCCCTCAACTACCACTGTCCACCATCGCCATCTCCACCTTCGGCCAGACCTCCGGCGAGTCATCCCCGCCGCTCCTCACCACCATCCGTCGCTCCAATGGATCCCTGAGCATCACCACCACCCACTGATCACACTACAACCCACCACTGGCCACGCCAACCCCTGTCGCCTTCCCCCGACCTAACCCATCCTCACGGCCACAGAGCGACTTAGGCATGTTGGCCTAGGCCGCCCCGTGGCAAACCAACCCTCGCCTCACCTTCGTCATGATACGGCGAAGGTTTTCTGATGGTCTGACAGGGCCGCAGGCCCGTATTGCTGATTTTAGGTCTCGCGCTTTCGCCGCCATTACTGCCGAGCTTGGAGCAAGCTTGCTAGCAGCTTCAGGCCTCTGCAGTCCCAGGTGGGAGTCCCAGGCCACGCAGAAGAGACTCACGCACGGTCCCAGGTCCCCAATAGAAGACGCAAGCATCGCGTATCGCTGCAATCGTGAGGATTTCTGCCGCGGGCGAAGGCGCGGAAGTGAGTGGGACTTTTAGTCCCACCTCGGAAGTGTGCGGGAGGGCACTTGCACATAAATTGATTTTCTGTTTCGGGCTATTTGCCTCGAAACACACTGGGGTGAGGTCCCTCGCACCCCCTCCACGCCTTGTCCGGGACATGTTCCCCGGAACCTGGCACCCGAATCCGATTACGTCCTGCCTGTGCACACCTTGCGCACCACCCACGCCGGTGCGCCTGGTTTCGGGCGCTTCACCCGATCCGCTTATCCGATTACGGCTCTAGGAGAGCAAACCCTGGAGTGCATTTGAGAGAGAGAGAGATGCGGGGAGGGTAGGGGTTAGGTTTTGCCTAACCCTACACTGTGTAGGGGAGCAGGAGAAGAAGAAGAAGGAGAAAGGGAGTAGAGTAGCTGAGGACTTAGCTGCACAGAGGAGCGGAAGCTGAAGAAGAAGGAGGGGGAGGGAGTGCAGCAGAGAAGAAGAAGAGACGCAGCTGAAGAAAAGGAAGGAAGGTTGAAGAAAGAAGAAAACTCGCAGAGGGAAAAAGAGAAGGAAAGACAAGGCAGAAGCCGAAGAGGAGAGAAGCCAACTGAAGAAGGAGAAGGCACAGTGCACGAAGAAGAAAAAGCCAAGGAGAAGAAGTAGCAGTGGCCAAAGAGAAAGAAAGAAGAAGAAAAAGATGAGCACTGTAGCAACCGCTAGTTAAGGCATCTGATTCATGGAATCAGATGTCTGAAGAAACAAAGAAGAGAAAGAAGAAAGAGAGAAGAAAGGAAGAGAAGAGAAATTTTATTCCATTTTTCTAATTTTTTTGTAAAATAGTATATTGTTGTGAATTGTGATTTTCTTTACTTCTAAAATCAAGTGTTGCTCCCTGAATTCGACCTCGGAGATTCTCTCTTTTCGAGTGATAAAAACAAATATATATAACTCCAGCTTGGAAAGAGATTGGATTCGTTCGCTAGGCAATGGGCTCAAGGGTAGTTCAGCAGATTCAGCTGATAGTGACCCGGCTTGGTTAAGTTCATTCTCAGCTAGCTGAGTTCCGTCCGAGAGGGGGAAAAGTTGGCGAATCCGGAGCGAACTCGACTCGACCAAGGGTTTATAAGGTAAGTTCAGGCCAGTAGCCGCTTTCGATTGGGTTCCACTTCCACGGGCATAAGTTTATGATTTAGGTGATGGCTAGTCAGTAATAATGATTTCACCTCATAGATTTCCCTAGGTAAGTAGTCCAACCCGGATCCGGAGAGAAGGTATTATACCCCACCAGTAATTTTTGGCACCATTGCCTAGGAGCAACGGGCATTCTAGAAGCTATTAAATCACAATTTCTGATTGGCTACTGACTTCATCTCTCTTTTGTTGTGCAGGAACAAGAAGACAAGAAGGAACAAGAGTCTCACAACAGCCACACCAAGGGACAGGTAATCTTCTATCCTCTCTTTTAAGCCCCTTAAATTCTAAAGAGGAAGAAGAAAAAGAAAATCAATCTAGGGTTACCTGTCCTTTATACATAGTAAATCACAAGAGTTGCTTGCTTTTTAATTTCAACACATTTTATCTACATATCCACTAAAGGTAATTAGGGATAAAATCTTCTTGCTTAAGCCCTAGTTACCTAATCTTGAGGCAACTAACTGGACCAATTAGAGCTAACCTTGGATTCAAAGCTATGATTTTAGAGACACACCTTCTAATCAAGAACTGAAAATTCCCAAAAGAAGTGTGCCTAAGCCATTGTTTGAAAAGACCTGATAAAGAGAAACCCTAAGCAATCCGGCTCTTAAGTCACTTGAACCATAAAAGAAAGGACCTAATAAGCTCTCACAGGAACTAATAGGTGAAGTTGATCCCTTGATCAACCAACCTCTAAATTAAGTCATTTTTTGCACACAAAAGGTTAAAGTTCAAGTGAAACCCTAAAGCACCTTGATCCTAATTAAAAGTGGTAGACTTAAGAGGTCAAGGTCCTCATTTTGGTATACCTCGAATCTCAGTGACAAGAGAGGTCGGGTGGGGGAAACCCTGTAACCCGTGGGGGCACTCTACCATGTAGGGGTCTTCGCGGGACTCACCCTCTCTGGCTGCCTAGGTAATTCTCAGGTGGACGACCTTCTGATTAAGGGGTATCATCCTCCCCGAACTTCTATAGTCACCCAACATTTTGGGTGTCTTGATTGGGTCTAGCACCTTCTAACCTCATCCAATCCATCAGTGCATGTTCGGTAGGAGGTCCTTGAAACCTCCTGTAGAAATTCACTCTCCCCGAGGACAAGCCTCGGTACCCTTGTTTGTGCGACAACCACTTCACATAGACCTCTCTTCTGACTCTGAACCTAACTCCCCTTCTTCTTCCACAATGGCTCAGCCAGTTGAAGAAGAGAATAATCTTGAGCACCAACTCCAACAACTCAATGATCTCTTCCAAAACTTAATGAACCCACCGCAGCGCCCCATGATGCGAGATCACTATAATCCCGCTGCAGTGGCAATTGAGCCTCCAGTCAAAATCCCGACCAGAGGACCTGATTCCGAATTGAAGCCCAACATGATTCATGCCATACCAAAATTCTATGGGCTTAACTCTAAAGACCCCATCCAGCACATCAAACAGCTTAGGCATCTGGCTCAAACTTTCGGGTCAGATGCGTAGAATTGGGATATCTTACTCATGAAAATGTTCTCTTTCTCCCTTATGGACAAGGCAGCTCATTAGTATCAGATGCAGACCTGCCTGATCAACACTTGGGAAGAACATCAGTTTGAGTTTTTGAAGTTCTTCCCCATTGGTTTGACAAACGCCTTGCGCCATCAGATTACTCACTTCAATCAACAGACGAGAGAGCCTCTTCTTGAGGCATGGGATCGTTTTCAGGATCTCATGAGAAAGTGCCCCCATCACGGAGTTCCTAAATGGGAACAAGTCCAGTCTTTTTACCAGGGACTTAGTGAAGAAATTATATTGTTCATCAATGCAACTTGTGGAGGAAATATCATGGGTCAACATGAAGACATCGTGTGGGAGATTCTCGAGAATATGTGCGAGAACTCCATCAACAAACACTCCACAGGATTATTTGACTAGATGAATACCCATGCAACAACGAACCTTAGGGGAGCACATGAGACGCAGGGCCTGTCCGCATTAGTCGACTTGGAATTAATGGCCAATCGATTGAAAAAGTCTCAATCATTGAGAAGAAGGTGGATGAGCTGACTCAGCACTTGCAACGAGCCACCTCTACGCAAAACTCCTGTGCATAACCCCCTCCCGCACGGGAAACTGTGCAAAACATTTTCCACCGACCTTCTCCTGGGATGGACTCATATCCACCCCCATCTGACTCCAGGATCGGAGGGACCTCCGATCCTCTCTACCCTTCTTTCTGAGATCATCGACCCTTCTAGACCCATCACAGAGCATTTTCCTGATGAGCACCTCTTGATTATTGGTACCATGCTTCCATGGTTTGTTGATATAGTGAACTACTTGACATCACACCAGATCCCATCTGATTGGCCGAAGGCCAAGAAAGACAAGTTGCGCTCCGATGCCAAGTACTACATCTGGGAAGACCCGTACCTATTCCGCATAGGTGTTGACCAAATCATCCGACGATGTGTCCTGGAGGGCGAAATCAATGACATTCTCTCTTTCTGCGATGACCAGGCATGTGGTGGCCACTTTTCTGGGCACAAAATTGCATAAAAAATCCTCCAGTGTGGCTTTTACTGGCCCACTATCTTCAAGGATGCATACAATCACTGTAAGGCATGCAGTTGTTGCCAAACTTTGGGCAACATGAGCCATCGTGACATGATGCCTTTACAACCGATTCTCTTATGCGAGATTTCGATATTTGGGGGATTGATTTTATGGGCCCTTTCCCTAGCTCGAATGTCTTCGAGTACATTTTACTCACAGTGGACTACATGTCCAAATGTATTGAAGCCATTCCGACCCAAACCTGTGATCACAAGATCGTCATCAAATTCATTCATCAGAATATCTTCTCACGGTTTGGGATTCCTCATGCAATCATCTCTGATGGAGGGACCCATTTTACCAATGCTCAGTTCAGGTCACTGATGACCAAATACAGGGTGTCTCACCGAATCTCTACTCCTTACGACCCCTAGACTAATGGTCTAGCTGAGCTATCAAATCGGCAGATCAAGAAAATCCTACAGGTTACTGTTTGACCTGATAGGATGGACTGGTCGTCCTGACTTCCGGAAGCTTTGTGGGCTTATAGGATCGCCCACAAGACCCAATTAGGCATTCCTCCTTTTAAACTGGTGTACGGGAAGGCGTGTCACCTTCCCGTCGAACTGGAGCACAAATCCTATTGGGCAGTACGAAGTTGCAACTTAGATCTTTCTAAGGCTAGAACACACAGAAAGATTCAGATAAGCGAGATTGATGAATTACACCTTGATGCGTATGAGAACTCGCAAATCTACAAAATGCGAGTTAAAGCCTTTCAAGACAAGCACATATCTAGAAAGATCTTCCACCCTAGTCAGAAGGTCCTACTCTTCGATGCCCAATGACGGAGAGCCATTTTCGCACATTTGAAAGTCGTCAAAAGTGGTAGTATAGTCACGCAAAAACGTTCGTCAAAAATATTGTTTGAAAATAACGAGACTTTGAGTCCCGGTCGTTCGTCTCTGGGAGGTGTGTTTCTATTTTTGAAATCGATCTTAAAGCCGCTCTACTTGATATTCTGGTGCGCAATATATAGGCGGTTAAAGAACAGGCACTTAAATCACGCAAATAAAATAATCATTCAGCTCATGGTGATTTCAAACACATAAAGAGAGATATATATATAAATGCATTTTCATTCATTCATTGTGGGAGAGTTGTTTGTACAGGAAATCTAGAGGAAAGCTTATACAGGAATGCTTGAAATTAAACCTAGCTACCAGAAAACGATTGCATTCGACGGGGGGATTTCGCATGCATCATTGGGGGAGAAGAGAAACTGCTCTACTAAACAGTAAATGAAAGTAGTAAAAATTATGAAAAGCATGATCTAGACCTAAAAGAGTAGAGGGCATTTAGGGGTGGTCCCCGATGGCCTTGGAGTGGTTGAGAAGAGAATGAGGGGCAGCCAATGTAGCTTAGGCCGACCCTTGGAGAGAGGAAGGATTGATCCAGCATCCCAACATGGTGTCCTCCATGGTGGTGGTAGTGAGCTCGTGGAGGTGGAATGAGTGGCTAAGTGGAGGTGGCGTGAATGGCACCATTGGAGAGCAATTGGCAAGGGAGTGAATGGGTGCCAATGGCCACCCATGGGGTCATTTTATAGACCTAATGGAAGCTCTCTAGAGAATTATGGAATTCTCTAGAGAGGCCTATGGTGGGAGCTCGTGGGAGAGTGAGAGAGAGAGAGGGTGGATGGTGGTTTTTAGATCCACCAAATGTGGATCTAAAAATTGAATGGCTCTTGGTTGCTATTTTTGGCAACCAAGGCAACCACACATGGTAGAGAGTTCTAGAGAACTCTAGGCTAGATATTTTCGTGTGGATGGTGTGTGTGGTTGTGCGTGGGTCGAAACTTACGTGGCTATGTTGATTAAGTTGGGTTCTAGTGGGTTTAGGTCAAGGTAGGTCTCAAATTAGGGTTATAAACCCTAATTCACCAAGGTAAAGTGCAATTAAAATTAATACAAGTTTAATTAGGTGTGTGGAAACTTAATTGAGAGTAAAAAAACTCAATTAAGTCAGGTCTAGGTCAATTGGACTCTCACTGAGTCCAATTGGACAGTGTGTGCAGAGATCAGGGTTCAATTGGACTCAATGAGTCCAATTGAATAGGCTGATGGAATTGACTAAGATCCAAGTCAATTAGGTTTAGTGAGGACCTAATTAGGTCCTTAGGGAGGTCTAGAGGTGATGTACTAGGGTTAGGGCACCTTAATTTAGGTTCCTATGGGGTTGGAATTGGGTTTATGGACCTAGAGATCCAAGATCAAGGCTTAAATCTCAAAACAGGAATTGGAGAGCAGTATCAGACGTCTTATACTCAAAAATTAGAAGTCCAGACTTCTTGTCTGGACGTCCAATCGGAGTCAGGAAGGGTTTCGGGTTCTGTTTTGGGTATCCTACAGAAATTGGACGTCTGACAAAGTGTCTGGACGTCCAATAACACTGCAGAAGTGGGTTTGAAGTGTGCGGGAGTTGGCTAAGGGTCCTGGACGTCTTAAAACTTATCTGGACATTGAGATAAGGGTTGGAATTAGGGTTTTAGGGCTTCTAGGGTGTTGTGACCTAATCTAAGGGTGGCTAAGGCTTGGGGAAGTCTCTAGGCTATCCTAGGACTAGGATGGACCTAAGCTCTTCACATTTTACTACTTTATTCCTACTTAATAGTATAGCAAACCTTTAACTCCCTTACATTATTATTCCTACATCTAATCTAAGCCTTCTGCTCCAGCTCTGCTGCAACTCCCGTTATTCCTGATCCAGCTTCAGATCCAACTCCTAATCAGCTTATTCCCTGCAATCGACATAATGCACTTAATCAACATATTATAACATTATTTTATGCATAGTTAAAGGAAAGCAGTAAAGATGCAGATAATGCGTATGCATGCATGAATAACCCTAACTTATGCTAAGTTCTAGCCTAATCTAGGTCAATTAAGACCTATGATTGCTGCGCAATCATACCCCCATGCCTAAATCTTGCTAGTCCCTAGCAAATGCAAGATTAATTTATTTACAGAAAGGGTCCCTAAGGGACTGATTATTTTATCAAGTGTACGCCTAGGGATTTGTCTCCTTTTTGTTTTCATCCTATGCTCTAGACATCTAGACAATCGTGAAAGTGCAGCTATGTGGCTTTTGCAACGAATTCGAGTGAAAACTGATACACCTCTAAAGCCTGTACTTGACCCCTAGTAAAAATTCTAACAGGATAGGTGGACTTCTTTCCTCGGGGTATTCAAGATATTCTATGAATTTCACCCCAGCTTTAGGCTTAGGTAGAGAATCTCTGATGGAAAGGATTATATATTTGGTGGCTCATTCTCACTTGGTGCTACATAGAGACTAGGACTACAGAATCCAAATTCCCAGATTACTACGTAACTCAACTCAGAGAAAGACGAGAAAAACTATGCTCTCTTTTGATTCCTTTGTATTCATTCTCTCTTTTTCTTTTTCTTAGAGCTCACTATGTCACCAGATTCACACATATGATCTGTATTTGGTGGTCTCATTAGGCATTAACACTTTAATTGGGTTCTCATAACCCTAACACTAAGTCGGGATTCCTCAGCCAGTATTCAAGCGGTTGGAAACACAAGAAAAATAGGTTAAGGCCATATTTGGTGGATCTCAATTTTGTTTGGTGGTATTGCCTCAATGAGATAAACACTAAATATTCATTCTTTTCTTTGCTTTTTCTTCTTTTTTTTTTCATCTTTTCTTTCATTTCAATGCTTTTTTTTTTTTTAAAACATAACACATCCATGAACTTTATTGAGGAGGCATTATTAGGGATTGGTGGTACTCAAGAGACATTGGGTGGCTTATTTGGTGGAGGTGCCTACTCACGGCACCAGGGGAGATGAATAGGATGGTGTATTTCTGACCTTGATATCAATACCCTCCTTCAGCTGAGGATTCCGTAAAGAATGGTCGTAACCATCCACCTTAACCCTAGTTTTATGAAAACTCGCTCTCCACGTATTTGCCTTATTTAGTGGCTCTCAAAATTCACTCAAAATGTATACACAAGAACTGAGACCGGAAACTATGCCTAATCTCTGAGTATCACAACCTAATTATCTAGGATTCCAGATTCCTTGCACTAATCTTAGAGCACCAATACACTCTACTCTCATCTCACACTATTTGGTGGATTTTTGGAGGAAAATCTACCTGACTCCTAAAACACTGTCTAGGGGTTTAGGAAAAGAGGCACTGCTTCTTCACGATAGACTGAAGATGTTTATTAGCCTACACCATGAATCCATTGGAAATTCTACGTGTGTGTGAAAAGTTGTACTGGATTTCAGATTACAGGAATCAACTAGAGGATAAAATCCCTAATGCATTCTCTTAATAAACTAATCTTATTCATGAATGCAATATGTATATATGCTATAAACACGTAACCTCATATAATTTGTACTTCATGAAATTCCCATATCGGGTTACAATCAACTTGACCCTAAATTTAGAACAAGAGGTGAGCAGGTGAGTCGGAAATGGCTGTTGCGAACGATTTCTAGCTCCAATGTGAGCATTGGAGGTGGAGTCAGTTGTTCTTTTATTTAAGGTCCTAAAGTACATTTTACATGCAGCTCCGAGGTTGTCCTAAGTGTTGGCATAAAAATCTTTTTTAGTTTTTCTGTATCTACCCCCCCATGCCTAAGTTCTTGCATGTCCTCATGAATGAATATAAAAGAAAATAAATACTGTAGGGAGAATGGGTAGAAATCACTTGTAGTTGCTCCTGAAATTATACATTTAGCATCGGCTAACCTGTTAACATGCATTATACAAAAGGGAAATATGCTAAAACAAAATATGCTATGTATAAAAATGGTTATATATAAATGATGGTGGAATGTGGAGTGAATGGTATCTATACGTGCTGAGTTTAATGCCTCCAGCTGGGTGAAAACTCAATCAGATGTGTCATTTCTAGCATAGGAGCTGGCTAAGATTAAGGGAAAGATATGCTCGTATGCTTCCAGAATCAGTGGTCCGGAGATGCGATCCAACTGATTGTGCACCCCTACTCCAAAAGGTCTAGCTATAAGAAAGTGTGGAGTGGTGGTGGAAAATAGAGGATAATCAGAGGGGGGATCATGATGTTGATTCAGTTGATTTATTATGTCCCACAATTCAGTAGGAAGTTGCTGAGGGAGTAGATCAAAATGTATCTTAGAACTAGAATCTGAGTCATAGGGATCCTCATAATGATAATTAACATCAAAGATCATGCCCTCTCTAGGCTCTGGGTGATATGGGGGTATCTGTGAAAGCAGAAGATCTATGGGGAGGTCACTGAAATCCTCGTCAGAAATTACTTCATCCTCATCAGTACTCATCTTTGATACATCGGAGGCTGATTCTTCAGGCTCTGGGTCGAGCCATTGATAGGTGCGTCCCCAGTTCATTCTGCTCGAAGCTTCACCCTCATATGCATTGGGCTCCTCAGTAATTCCTACCTCAGGTAGCATATTTATTTCTTCGTTCAAGTTATCCATAGGTACTTCTGGTATTCGGATGTCAGGATCAGGGATAGAAAGTGTTGTCTCAGCATCTCTAGCATCTGAAATAGGGATGTAGGTGAAAGAAGAGTGCAGATCAGAAGATGTTGGCTCTAGCACAGGTTCACTTACAATGGGAAGTGACCTAGATTGATCAGTAGTGTCACATGTAATGTCTGCCTTAGGATCCATATCCTCAATTGGATTTAATTCCCTTATCTCGATTGGGTTATCCAACCCAAAAGGTTCCTCAGAGGATTCAGGATAATCTAATTGTGGCTCAATCCTGGAGATATCAGTCCTTTCCTCACTTTCCTGAATGGAGTTCTCAGATGAACCCATTCGGCATACTTCCTGCTCCTGTCTCATATCCAAGCTAGGTTCTTCTTCCCCTGAATGACTTTCCAGCATCTGCTCCTGAGAATCTTCAGTGTGTCCTTCCGGCGTAGTCGTTTCAGATTCTTCGAGGTCTTCAAGGTTATTTTCCACTTGATATCTTAAAAGTAGTAGTTCTTGAGTTTCCCGATTTTGTTTCATTAGCCTTGTTATCTCTGCTGTTTCTCGAAGGAGCTCCATCACAGCTTGTTGATGCGGAATCCAGCATTGTCTTTGGTTCGGCTCAATGATGCCTGGATTTCGTGTAGATAGGATGCGACCTTTTCCTTAGCTCTCGCTATAGCTCTCTATATTCTGTAATGCAGCCGCATATGCACTGGTAGCTCTTCAGGGATTCCAGGGGGTGAATCAGGTCTACCCATATTCCATGGGCGAGAAGCAGGAGTATGAAATCCTTATCCTGGGTTATAAGATGTGGTCCTTTAAGGGACCGACTAGTATGGGTCATAATATCTAGGGTTAGGATATGGGTTAACCATTTCGGTAACCTAAGGAGAAGGATCAGGCGAAGCCAAAAGTCATCTTCGCGACCTTGGGTTTTGATCCCAAGGTTGAGCTGATTCAGTGACCCGGGCTCTCAGATAAGCTCGTGGGTCCAACTCTCTTGGATCCTGATTAGGTCCAGATCTAGGGTTAGCCATCGTGGCCCAGGGAATGGAAGAAGTGGGGGGAGAAGATGGTTTGGGTGAGGTGACTCGCCTCCTTGGGAGTGGCTCCCAAGGTCCGACCAAGTGAGGTCGAAGTAACCTCCTTCCGTGCATACACCACCCAACCCCTTGATTGTGTAGCCACGTAGGACAAGGCTAAGGCCTTGTCAATCAAATGGTCCTTATAGATCAGGTGACCAGATTTTTCGTTAGAAATTTGAATTCCTAAAGATAAGTTCATCATTCAACCAATTGAAAGTAATTCCCGCCTCTCAAGCTAACCCAGCCAGTCTAGTTACGGGCGGACTAAGGGGAAGGTTCTTCCTTTGGCTTATGCCTCCGGTTCCGTTGACCCTCGAGCCGTGGTCGTTTGACACTACCCCGTAGACTTAGTCACCAGGTTTGGCAAGAGAGATTAAAAACATCTAGTAGTATGACAATGAACTCGGGTTGATTTCGTGCTTTATAATTAATTTTTAACTTATTTTCTTTAGTGGGGTTTGTGGTGAGTGGCCCACAAGGTGACCAAGCTTACCGGCTAACTAGACTTGATTAAGTCTACGTTAGCCCAAAGTGTGGTCTCTAGTTGTAACCCTAAAGATTCAACCTAAGTTTCATGCACTTCTACGGTCTTTTTCTATTTCAACAGACCACAAAATAATGTTTGTTCTTTGATAATAATTGGAATCCAATTAATTTGAAATTTTGCGAGTAGATTCCTTTTTCAATTAGTTTTGCAGAGAATTTTTTTTGGAATTTTTACTATTTCAAACAATTTTTAGGGAATTTTGACCCCTGGTCGGTTTTTCACTTTGAAATAGTATCAAATGACTTCAAAAATTCGAAAAAAATATGGAAAATAAAGCCAATGAGATCAGCTTTAAAACCCCACCATTTTAGTCAAAATAGATTCACAGATTGCTCGAAATCTCTTTCTGAAATTTGAAAAATTTTGAATCTGGGTCAGTCTGACCCTCGTGCACTTCACGAATTTTTAAAAATTATATACTTGGAAATTTTTCAAAATAATAGTGGTAGTTGAAAGATGATTTGAAAATGAAGGTTTAGCCTGAATTTCAGAATTTTTCGCTTACTAATTTTTCAGCAATCAAATTTTTAAATCAAGTTTGAAAATTGACCGAAAATTAGAAGATGGTAGAAAAGCTTTTAAAGGGGTTTGAACTTGAAATCTAAGCTTTCCACCAAAAATGTTTTTTTTTTCAAAAATTTTGCACATTTTTTTTTTGCAAAGAATTTTTCAAAAGATTCAAAGAAAATACCTTTTTTTTTGCTTGTTTTTTTTTCAAACTACCCTAAGATTCAAAAGGAAACCTAATCTAGATTTTTTTCAAAGATTTTTTTTGTGTTTTTTTTTTGGTTTTTTTTGTAAGGCAATGAGTCAAATAAATATTTTTTTTAAGGGAAATTGCAGAAAGTAAAACTAAATGTAAAAATAAGATGATGTGCACTTGGATTTGTTTTCCGCACTCGTGTGTGCAGATCCCGTTCTACTTCCATTTTTCCTGCACATAAAAAATAAAGTAGAGAGAAATTTGTCAGTTATAGTTTCAAAGATTGAAATCATAGAAAATGATGTTGCCTCCCAATTCTTCCTGTCGAAATCTTCGACGTTTGGGGCATCGATGTCATGGGACCCTTCCTCCCTTCATTTGGACATTAGTACATTCTCGTTGTTGTTGATTACGTATCCAAATGGATTGAAGCAATTCCCACCCGAACCAATGACCACATGGTGGTCATCGATTTTGTCAAGAAGAACATCTTCAGTAGGTTCGAGATTTCGAGGGCCATCATCAGTGATGGTGGCACTCATTTCACTAATGCCCAGTTCCGTAATTTGCTGGCTAAATACGGGGTTAATCCT
This sequence comes from Thalassia testudinum, assembly GCA_037157565.1. NCBI lineage: Eukaryota > Viridiplantae > Streptophyta > Magnoliopsida > Alismatales > Hydrocharitaceae > Thalassia > Thalassia testudinum. The sequence continues at coordinate 48,789,118 of JAZHRO010000057.1, forward strand.
TGAATCTCTACACCCTACCATCCCCAGACGAATGGACAGGCCGAGATCTCCAATTAGGAGATTGTTGAACATTTACGAACCTACGCTAACGTGTTCGGTTTTGGAAAACCTGTCATTGTAGTTCGAAAGCGAAGAATTCGTGTTCAACAAATAAAATTTATACCGAAATTAAAATTCCGGGTCGAACACAAGAGGCGAACGTTTGATTTAAAAACTACGCATTTCTTTTTATTTGTTACAGAATAATTAAATTTAGAATCACCTAATTATTTACAATAAATAGAAGAGAGAGAGAGAGTAAGAGAGAAAGAGAATATTACACAGAGAAATCAAAATGAGATGTAGAATAAACAAGGAATTTTTGTATTGAAGAGATTGTTCATTACAACTAGAAAGCATAAAACAATTACTCTAGAAAGCGATAAATTTACTCTAGTAAGCATTAAAAGAATGGAGAGAGAAATGTCCTCCTCGACGATTGCTTGGAGGACGAGTAGATTAATCTAGAAAGCAGTAAATCTATAGTAGAAAGCGGTAAAAGGAATAGGGAGAGAGAAATCCTCCTCGACGGTTGCTTGGAGGACGAGCCGGACAGGACGATGCCTGGACGAAGGAGAACGAAGAGGGACGAACGAGGACGAAGCAGAAGAATGGGAACGAAGCAACACGCTGTTGTCGTCGCGGGATCCACTTCCGAAGGGGAACGAAAATTCGACTTTATCTCGCGAGAAGCATCCCGGGTGTGGGACAAGCTTCTCTTGAGCTTTGGAGGGGTAGAGAGGAGAAAGAAGGAATGAGAATTTCGTATGGAGGGGGTCTCCTTTTATAGTTGCAAGGAGTGGGAGCAAAATGGACATTCCATCTTCAAAATAATAAATAAGGGGTCTTTAGTGACAGATAAATCCGTCACTAAAGCCCCGACGTGGCCGTTGCCGCCGTGCCCACGCGCGCCTCCTCGGTTGCCCGCTGCTCAACGCTCGCGCACATCCAGCGCTTTTCAGCCGTCCGATCGCGAGATCGCGGGGCGCCTAATCGCGCGTCACCGCACGATCTCCATCCAACGCTCCACGCACCTCCAATCCACTCGCCACGGCTCGAACCCGCACCCCGCGCTCGCGTAGGCACGCTCGACTGCTGCGCTGTGGGGCGTGGATGGTCGAGCGCACGTTTTAAGCGCCGGGCGGCCACAGCCGTTGGATCTCCATCTGACGGTGGAGAGCAATCAGGCGGGGGCCTTCACAAAATGCCAGCGGCCGTTTTGGCGGCTGAGATGGCGTCACGTGGCGCCATCTTAGCCGTCCATCTTCTGGAAGTTGTAGATGGTGCCACGGATGTCGGATTGACTCGATTTTTGTGTCGTTGGGCTGCGATCGTCGATCCGAATTCATCCGTGCAGTCGGATTTGCCATCTGAAGTGCAGATTTACACCATCCTGGCCATTGATCTTCTAGGGTTCCCCGATCTCTATCTGATGCTACGGATGCCTAATTAGGGCGATCTTGGAGTCGTTGAACTCCAATCGTCGCCCTGATCATATCCATATGGTTGGATCTTTGATTCGAGGCCCCGATAAAATGTTTACCCTGTCCAAGCACATAAAAGGAGACAATTAACCTCCATTTTATTCAAACTACTCTAAATGCGAGATGATGCATGTTATATCATGAAATGCAATCCTATGCTTAAAAACATGCATAAATAGACATTTTAAGTAGTGTAAATGTGTTTACATCATACCCCCATGCCTATCTTTTGCTAGTCCCTAGCAAAAACTATATGCTATTTATAAAAGAATTAGGTTAGATTATTTGGACCTGAGTTATTTTCAATCATTAAGAAATTGACTACTTAGAAACTGAACTTTCAAAGACACAACACTACCCGGGTATCAGCCAAAATGCAGACCGCCTCAAGCCCTCGACTTATTCAAAGAAAAATTTCTTTTTCTCTTTTTACTCTTTTCTAATTTTTTTTGGATTTTCAAATTTTAGGGTTTAAGAGTGGCTTTCTATAGCCATTCAACTCACCCAAGATTTGATGAGAACCCTAAGTTTTAAGCATCTTATTGTGATTGTGATTGACTCATTGACCGGCAATTAGAATGGACTTCGGATTTCTACGCCTCTAGGTGACCTCAAAAAGAATTCTGCCTAAAGGTGTATCTTTACAACCGGTAGCTTTCTCCCTACTTTTATTTTTTAAACGGGGTCAACACAAGGGTGAATCCAGTGTATATCTCCCCGATTTATTCTACTTCTCCGCTTCTTCCTAAGTGTTTTGGGAATTTTTAGTGCATTTTCTGAGCTGGGTTCTGGACAACCGGTCGATGAGCTGTTACCACCGACAACTTGCCAGCCATAGTCGTGCGGCGAAGTGTGGCTTATTTCTTTTTGTTCTTTTCTCCTTTTTCTTTTTGATTTTTTTTTTTTTTAAAGTAGGTGGCTTCCCTGATCTAAGATTTACCTAAAGGCAGCAAAAAGAGAAAGGTCTAGTGACTGGGCTCTGGACAACCTACCTATGGGCTGTTACCCACGATAACTTGCCGGCCATATCACCCTAGAAGGTTCATTAGCTACCCAATTTCCGTTAGAATCGCCGAATAACGAGTCAGTGCAAAGAAAGTGTGTAGATGCTTAAAACTCAAAATTCCCTCAAATCAGAGGGCGGGTTAATAAGTCGTGTACTTATCACCCAAACTTATTTATTCCAATTATAATAGAATTAAGATGGCGAGGACTCAAAGACAAATCCACATTTTAGTGGATACATAGGCTAATTAAGTCCAAAGACCTGAGGGGTCTTTGTGTTCAGATCCTAATGTAGTATTTCCTAAGATTGCAAATTTTCTTAAACCCAAATTATCTTTCCTAATTCCGAATTTTTTTTTTTATAAAAGAAAATAAACAAATCTACGGAGCTGACGAATGAATTCAGAGATGAATATCCACCCCCCATGCCTATCTAATGCAATGTCCTCATTGTATTAAAAAGACATAAAACAGAGTGGAAAAGTGTAGAAAGCACCTGAATTTCGTGAATATCAGGTCCGCTCCAAGATGAAAACGAAAAAGAACTGTCTGAGTGCTGAGTTTAGTGCCTTCAGCTAGGCACACTATACAAAGAAAAGAAATGAAGAATTCACATGTGCAGGTCAGAATTAGAATGAACAGAAGAATCCTCTGACCTGTTAGCAGAGGTCTACAGATGTGGACCAGATTGTGGTGCAGACCCACACCCCATAATCGAGAATATCTTAGTTTCTGGATAAAATTACCCAAAACCTAAAATCAGAATGTAAGCGGGATCGGGCCTGCGATTTCTGAGGATGCAACCCAAGACCAAAAAGTCAGGTTACAGAAAATTGAAGCTCAAAAGGATAATCGTTGAATGTGTGCTTGGGTTGAACATCCACGAAACAAATGTCGTAAGGGTTCTTATTTGATGGTTTCAACTTAAAAGGAACCCTTCGACTCAATCTTCCATTTCCTCCTGAATTAACTTCCCAAATCAAAACTTCCCAGCTCCTATCCTCCTCATTTAGCATATCAAATTCCAGGACCTCTTGTATATTCATCACCCCGTCTGAAATCTCCAAGTCTAAATGATGTGGTAGAATCAAAATTGACTCGGGTCTAATTATCTCAGAATTAGAATCATCAATAAGCTCAACAGGGTGTAACTGATAATCAGGGCATTGAATTGATTCCTCCAGAAAATGTGATTCTGGATCCGTAATGTGTGCCCTAATAAGATCAGTGTTCTCAGTTATTGGGCTATCAATTGATTTATCAGATTCCTCAGGCCCAATCGTCTCACAGAAATCATGTTCAGAAAACTTGCGTGAGACTTCGCAACTTGAATCTTCACCATCAGGATCCGTATCAATGTATGTCCCAAAATCATTTGTCACTTTGTGTTCCAAGGAGACATACATTTCCTCGTAACCTGGCTTAGGGATCTCAGGCGAAGAAGTCAGATCATCCTTAATTGGTTGTTTTAATTCAATCTGGTCAGCCTCGTAACACATGTCCCCCCCAACAGGTGCCTGAGCGGGTTCTGTCATTGGCTTTCCTGAAGAGAGTTCATCCTGGGAATTATTCCAAGATTGAATCAAAGCAACCACGAATCTCATCCTCAATTTCGTTAATTTCCCAAGTAGAAACTCACCCGGGTTCTTATCCTTAACATCCTGGAGCCAATCCAACAAAGACTTGTTTAAATCATCAATCATTTCAATCAGGGGCTCCAATCTCTCAATGCAAGGTATTGGCTGAACTTCTAAAGATTGAATGATATTCCTCAAGTTAGCCAGAACCTTATCTTGAACCTGATTAACCTGAACCAAATGAGTTGGTTCAGGGTTGGGCAGGTTTGACATCAATGTAGAGGAATTAACGAATTGAGATTCGTTATACCCTTCCTGATGATAGGTCAGTTCAGATTGTTGAAAAGATGGTGATGACCTAAAGGTAGTGAAATCAGAGGATGGGTAAGGATCAGTGTATCCTTCTTGATTGTAGATCGTATTAGGTTGTTCATGAAAGGAGGACGATCTATAATCGATGTAGCTCTGAGAAGGATAGAAATCAGAATCAAAGTGTTCAGGGTTAGACCCTAAACACGGGGGTCAGGAATTGTATCCCCAATCCGAATTATCCCAACTAACTGATGGTCGATTACAATACGAGTTGGGATAATCGTCATGTTGAGGATAATTTACAACAGGAGGGAAAGAGCGGGAATGTGTGAAATATGTGGAAGGATTCATGATACACGAGAGGAAGAAAGGTGCCCTGCAATATAAACAATCAAACCTGTCCTTAAATAGGTTAGCCTAAAGACCTACAGACTCTCAAAACCCGTCTTGAGATAAATGAACGATTTGATCTACTTCCGTTTGTTCAATCCAACCAGTTAGAAGGAGGGACTGGAGAGAAGGTTCTTCCTTCGGCTTGCGCCTCCGGGTCCTAGTGTACCCCCCAGCCGGGATCGTTTGACTCTACTCCGCTAGCTAGACATCAGATTGAACAGTAGAAATAGACTAATCAAAAATAATCTCGTTCTGGGTTCTGAAGAGCGAGTCCAATCCTTAAGGCCAACGTCTAGTTTGTTTTATTTAGGGCTAGGTTTGAATGTGCTTTGGAATGTGATGGGCCCTTTAAATGGGTTGTGCCCTTAATGATTGATTGATTTGTGTGTGAGTGCACAACCAGTGGTTTTCAAGCAAGATTGTTTTTGATGTGGTGAATTTTAAGATTGAAATCTTTCTTAGTAGCTTTTAGGATTCAACTTTAGGTGTTTTCAATCAAGTTTCGTTGGCACACCAAGTTTTAGAAGCACAGGTGAAGATGTTTCCCTTTAAAGTTTAAAAAGAATGTGGAGTGCCTGGTAAATCCCTAAGAGTTGAACCTAATTGGCAGCTAATTGATGAGTTGATTTTATTTGAAGTGATGCGGCCCAATCAACTCAAACAATTGGCCTGTTGCACCACTTAATTAGGCACACATATGATTACCTAATCTGATTTCTACTCAATTATGTGTTTGGATGTGTGTACCGGCTCCTAAGATTAGATTACCGGTTGAGTTTGAAAATCAGATGAGGTTGTGTACCTCTGTGAGATTTTTTTTTTCTTTTTAATGTGGGGGTTGGGGTGAGTATGGGTGTCAAACAACAAACAATCTAACCTTAGAGTTTATAAAAACACCTAGGTTGATTCATATTTGAGTTATTATGTGATGAAATGAAATCTAATGGGTGGGAGGTGGGGGGTAACTCACAAAACCTTCTACAGCACTTTACTCTAATCTACCGCTTTTGCCTGCCTCGAAAGAGTACCTGCAATTACAATAAGAGAGGAGAAAAGTGAGGTAAATGATTTGTAAGTTACAAAACGCGAAGACAAATCAAAGATCGTTGCCTCCCCGGCAACGGCGCCAAAATGTTGAACGTTTACGAACCTACGCTAACATGTTCGATTTTGGAAAACCTGTCGTTGTAGTTCGAAAGCGAAGAATTCGTGTTCAACAAATAAAATTTATACCGAAATTAAAATTTCGAGTCGAACACAGGGAGGCGAATGTTTGATTTAAAAACTACGCGTTTCTTTTTATTTATTACAGAATAATTCAATTTAGAACCATCTAATTATTTACAATAAATAGAAGAGAGAGAGAGAGTAAGAGAGAAAGAGAATATTACACAGAGAAATCAAAATGAGATGTAGAATAAACAAGGAATTTTTGTATTGAAGAGATTGTTCATTACAACTAGAAAGCATAAAATAATTACTCTAGAAAGCGATAAATTTACTCTAGAAAGCATTAAAAGAATGGAGAGAGAAATGTCCTCCTCGACGATTGCTTGGAGGACGAGTAGATTAATCTAGAAAGCAGTAAATCTATACTAGAAAGCGGTAAAAAGAATAGGGAGAGAGAAATCCTCCTCGACGGTTGCTTGGAGGACGAGCCGGACAGGACGACGCCTGGACGAAGGAGAACGAAGAGGGACGAAGGAGGACGAAGCAGAAGAACGGGAACGAAGCAGCACGCCGTCGTCGTCGCGGGATCCACTTCCGAAGGGGAACGAAAATTGGACTTTATCTCGCGAGAACCATCCTGGGTATGGGACAAGCTTCTCTTGAGCTTTGGAGGGGTAGAGAGGAGAAAGAAGAGATTAGAATTTCGTATGGAGGGGGTCTCCTTTTATAGTTGCAAGGAGTGGGGGCAAAATGGACATTACATCTTCAAAATAATAAATAAGGGGGCTTTAGTGACGGATTTACGTGGCCGTCGCCGCCGCGCCCACGCATGCCTCCTCAGCTGCCCGCTCCTCAACGCTCGCACACGTCCAGCACTTTTCAGCCGTCCGATCGTGAGATCGGATGGCTGAAGTCGCGTCCGCGCCCGCTCTGCACGTGCTATCGCGCATTACGTGGGGCGCCCAATCGCGCGTTGGCGCTATCGGGCGCCCGCGACCGCACGATCTCCATCCGACGCTCCACGCGCCTCCAATCCACTCACCGCGGCTCGAACCCGCGCCCCGCACTCGCGTAGGCACGCTCGACTGCCGCGCTGTGGGGCATGGATGGTCGAGTGCACGTTTTAAGCGCCGGGCGGCCACAGCCGTTGGATCTCCATCTAACGGTGGAGAGCGATTGAGCGGGGGCCTTCACAAAATGCCAGCGGCTGTTTGGGCGACTGAGATGGTGCCACGTGGCACCATCTTAGCCGTCCATCTTCTGGAAGTTGTAGATGGTGCCACGGATGTCGGATTGACTCGATTTTTGTGTCGTTGGGCTGCGATCGTCGATCCGAATTCATCCGTGTGGTCGGATTTGTCATCTGAGGTGCGGATTTACACCATCCTTGCCCTTGATCTTCTAGTGTTCCCCGGTCTCTATCTGATGCTACGGATGCCTGATTAGGGCGATCTTGGAGTCGTTGAACTCCAATCGTCACCCTGATCATATCCATACGGTTGGATCTTTGATCCGAGATCCCGATAAAATGTTTGCCCCATCCAAGCACATAAAAGGAGACAATTAACCTCCATTTTATTCAAACTACTCTAAATGCGAGATGATGCATGTTATGCAATATTTATATCGTGAAATGCAATCCTATGCTTAAGAACATGCATAAATAGACATTTTAAGTAGTGTAAATGTGTTTACATCAGAGATCAAGAATATTATGCAAGAAATGATTAGGCCTGACCACAATGACTGGACTCAAAAGCTTGAGGACACTCTTTGGGCCTATCGTACGGCATATAAAATGCCCATCGGCATGTCTTTGTTTCGTCTGGTGTATAGAAAGGTGTGCCATTTACCTGCAGAGATTGAACATAGGGCATTCTCGGCAATGAAGCAGTGCAATCTAGATCTGAGTTTAGTCGGGAAGACCAGGAAACTCCAACTATCTGAGTTGGAGGAGCTTAGAAATGATGCATATGAGAATGCCAAGATCTACAAGGCTCGGGCAAAAGCTCTACATGACCAATTGATTTCCCGCAAGAGCTTTGAGTCGAACCAGAAGGTCTAGCTATTCAATTCTCGACTTAAGCTCTTTCCCGGCAAACTTAGGCCGAAATTGAATGGCCCGTACATTATTGATCAGATTTTTCCAAACGGAGCTATTCAGATCTCTAACCTAAAGATGGGTAATTCATTCAAAGTCAACAGTCAACATCTGAAGCCTGTTATTGACCGTACTCTTCTAGAACCCATCTCAGACACAATTACTCTAGCCATGTTGTGACTTCTCTTAGCTGACGGCATTAAACTCAGCAATTGTACAGTCTGACTCAGAGCTGAACCGAGCTTCATATTCAGGCGATATCTTCTGTACTCTACCCTTCCTTTCATGTCTTTTTTTCTCAATGTGGACATTGCATCAGCTAGGCATGGGAGGGTGGATTCATTTTTTAATCATTTTGTCAGCTCTGTGAAATTCTTATAAATTCTATTTCTCTTCTTATATATATATAAATTGAATTAGGAAGGAATACATGGACATTAGGACTTTTCAATCTTAGGAAATATTACAATAGGATCTGAACACTAAGACCCTTCAGGTCTTGGGGCTTAATCAGCCTGAGTATCCACTAAAATGTGGATTTCTTTTTTGAGTCCTCGCCATACTGAATTCTATTTTAATTTGATTAAATAAATTTAGGTGATAAGTACACGACTTATCAACCCACCCTCTGATTTGAGGAAACTCTAAGTCTAAACATCTACACACTATCTTATCACTGACTTGTTGTTCGGCGGTTTTAACGGAAATTGAGTAGCTAATGAACCTTCTAGGGTGATATGCCTAGCAAGTTTCGTGGGTAACAACCCATAGGTAGGTTGTCCAGAGCCCAGTCACTGGACCATTCTTTTCTTACTGCCTTTAGGTAAATCTTAGACCAGGGAAGCCACCTACTTAAAAAAAAAAAGAAAGTCAAAAAGAAAAGAAAAGAAAAAGAAACAGGAGAAAAGAAAGAAAAAAAATAAAAAAAAGAAATAAGGACACTTCGCCGCACGAGTATGGCTGCCAAGTTGTCGGTGGTAATAGCTCATCTACTGGTTGTCCAGAACCCAGCTCAAGAAATGCATTAAAAATTCTCAAAACACTTAGGAAGAAGTGAAGTAGAATAAGTCAGGGAGATATACACTGGATTCACCCTTGTGTTGACTCCATAAAAATAAAAGTAGGGAGAAAGCTACTGGTCGTAAAGATACACCTTTAGGCAGAACTCACTTTTTAAGGTCACCTAGAGGCATAGAAACCCAAAGTCCATTCTAATTGCCAATCAACGAGTCTATCACATTCACAATAAGATGCTTAGAACTTAGGATTCTCAATAAATCTTGGGTGGGTTGAGTGGCCGTAGAAAGCCACTCTTTAACCCTAAACTCAAAAATCCGAAAAAATTAGAAAAGAAGAAAAAGAGAAAAAGAGATTTTTCTTTGAATAAGGCGAGGGCTTGAGGGGGTCTGCATTTTGGAAGATACCTGGGTGCTGTTGTGTCTTTGAAAGTTTAGATCTTGAGTCAAAAATTTCTTAATGTTGAATATAACTTATGCCCAAGTAATCCAACCTAATTCTTTTATAAATAGCATGTAGTTTTTGCTAGAGACTAGCAAAAGATAGGCATGGGGGTCTGATGTGTATACATCTGATTAACCTAAAATGTCTATTAATGCATGTTCTTAGTGTCACATTAGCATCATACATTATAAATAGTGCATAACATGCATAATCATGCATTTATATTAAGTTGTATAAATTGTATAGTAATTGTCTCCTTTTTATAGTCAGGGACAGGGCAACTTTTTATTAGGGTCTCGGATCAAAGATCCAGCCATACGAATCTGATCAGGGCAATGATTGGAGTTCAACGACTCCAAGATCGCCCTAATCGGACATCTATAGCACCACATAGAGATCGAGGAACCTTAAAGAGCAAGGGCCAAGATGGTGTTAATCCACACCTTAGAAGACAAATCCAACCACACAGATGGGTTTAGATCAACGATCGCAGCCTAACGACACAAAAATCAGTCCAGTTCGACACCCGTGGCACCATCTACATCACTCAGAAGATGGATGGCCTAAATGGCGCCAAGTGGCACCATCATAGCTGCCCAGCACCGGCCACTGCCTTCCTTCTTCACCCACTCGCTTGATCTCGATCGTTGGATGCTCATCCAACGACTATGAAGCCACACGTACAAAAGCGCCCGCTTGCCTAAAGAGGAGGTGTAGCGTAGCGGTCAAGTCGCCCTTCGAGAGTGAAGGGCGCGCATTCGAGCCGTGTTGCGCCTCAAATCGAAGAGCGAGCATGGAGCGGGTGCATGATCAGAGCCGTGCGATGAAGATCAGGTGGCAAGGAGAGAGCGATAGCGCCCACGCGTGATTAGACGCGCGGTGCTTATGCGTGATCACACGCGGGCATGCGGTGCAGGCATAGCTGCTCTCAATCGTCCAGTCTCTTGATCGATTGGCTGTGAGCGCACTACTTGCGCATGTTTTTTGGGAGGAGAAGAAGAGCGGGCACGTGCAGCATGCGCACACGTCGCCCACGATGGACCTTTAGTGACGTTTAAGTCCGTCACTAAAGGTCCCATATTAATGTTTTTGAAATTAAAATGTCCAAAATGCCCCCACTCCTTGCAACTATAAAAGGAGACCCCCTCCATACGAATTTCTCATCCCTTCCTTCTCTTCTCTCCCTCTCCAAAGCTCAAGAGAAGCTTGTCCCACACCTGGGATGCTCCTCAAGAGCTAAAATCAATTTTTTGCCCCCATTTCAAAAGTGGATCCTACGATGTCGGCGATGTGCTGCCTCGTTCTCGTTCCTCCAACTTCAACCTCCTTCCCGATCCGTTCCTCGTCTTCCATGCATTGTCTTCTCCGGCTCGTCCTCCAAGCGATTGTCGAGGAGGATAACTTCTCTCTCCCATTCTTTTTTTCTACTTTTTAGAGTAGAATTTTCTTGCTTTCTAGTGTAATAATTTATCGCTTTCTAGTGTAATCTTTTCTCGCTTTCTTAGTTGTACAAACATTTTGCAACATCAAGTGAATGTTTTCTGTCTCTCTCTCTCTTATTGTCTATATCTATTCCATTTCATTATGATTATTCCGCTCTTTAAACAAAAACACAAAAAAAAATATAATTACGAATTTTGATCGACGTAGCCTCCCTAAGTTCTACCCGAGATTTCTTTTCCAGTATAAATTTTATTTGTTGAACCCGAGTTCTTTGGTACTCGAACTACAATGACACATTTTCAAATCCAACTCTGATAGCGTAGTCTTCCGACGTTCAACACCCTAGAACCCTGGCTTTCAAGATTTCGAGATAATCTCACCCATGGTGTTCTGTAGCTAAATCTAGACCCTGGCAATTGACATTTTGGGATAATGCCGCCCATGGCATCTAAACCAGCACAGGGTACTTACATGCCCCCGGTAGGATATGTTGATATCCTAGGACAAGCACCGAGGAGACGATATGTTATTACGCATCTTCGAGGGGAATTTCCCACCTCTCCATGCCGGGAACTCCTCTAAATCAACTTGTGTTGATTGGCCGCTCCAAATCTAGGTGACTTTTTCAAAATAATTTAAATGCATTTGCGTGATTTTGATACATAAGTGCATTGAACCAGACTGTGTGTGGATTGGGGTGCTTAGGTTATCGAGTCCTGCAAATCTAAAGAGGCCGAATACTCCCTAAGCCTTAGACCTAGTACTTAAGCTTCGCATTTTCTCCAACCTCTTGAGGATTATCCAGATCTTAGCAGATACATGAATTTTTAAGCCTAGGATTAAAGCCTAAGAGGCCTAAAATCAGCGTTCCTACTGATCTTTTCTGTGTTTCATTAGCACTTTTTTCCTTTCATTTTTTTTCTTTTGATATGGTCTAGAACTAAGTCAATTCCTTAATTTCTTACTAATGACTATCGCTTTTTTCTTTTCAACTTGTGCTCCTTTTTGGCATTTTTAATTTCTCCCCATTTTCTCCTTAAAATCTGATGTGCCATCAAAATTTTCTCTCCTCTTATTTTTTTGTTTTTTTTTCAAGAACTTTTTTAATTTTTTTGGGATTTTTGGAATATGTGATTTTTTGTGAGAACCCTTCTGAACTTTGATTTTTGTATGCTTGCACTTTACCACCCCCCCATGCCTAAGTTTTGTAATGTCCTCATTGTAAATGGAGGGTGTGAAATAGTTTTGGGTTCAAGAACTAGAACAGGAGTATTGGGTGGGCGAATGGGTTGGGAATGACTGTTGCAGATGATTTCAAGACCTGGTATGAGTACCAGAAGTGGGATCGACTGTTCTAAGATCGAACTTAGGGTGCAATAGACATGAAGTATAGAAGGATAATCAGAAGGATCTCAATTTTTGGAATGATGGGTTGGCTCCCGTTAAGCGCTAAATTCAACACCTTCAGACGAGCGGGAAATGATATGGAGACGGAGTGGTCAAATCAGATGAGTTTTACAGAACAAGCACCTTGATCAAAAGTCTGATTGGTCCAACCAGGTGCTTGTTCAGATCAATAGGCTGATGATGCAACCCAAACCCAATCAATCTGGTGGGTTGATAAATGTAGATCAAGAGATGTGGAACCCACCATATGCTGTGGAGCTTGAAATGATATGGAAGTGTGAATCCAGGGTTTGGCTGTGTCGAATCAGCCTGATCAGAGTAGGGATCCTTAAATGAAAAAGAATCAGTGGGGGATGTAGGAACCCTATAGGAGTGATCAGAGAAGGATAGGGCATGATTTCTAGTTTGATCAATGTCCGATACCTAATAAAGATGTGGAGGTGAATCATCTGCAATCGACTCAGTAAGAGGGGAATCAAAATAGAAATTAAGTCTGGTTGCAGGTCGGGGTTGAAAATGGGTTTGAATAGGTTCTGTATTTGTAGAGGAGGTGGCATCAATAAGAATTGTGTATGAGGGCTCATCTAAAAAAGAATTAAAGGTGGGTTCATTTAGAGAGTCCTCATAGTAGCCAATAAACTCAAAGGTAAATGCCTGCAGAGTGTTTATAGGATGAAGAAAATCTAAGTCAGGAGAAGATTCGAATTTTGGGTTGTAGTCACTCTCGGCACTTTCTGATTCCAGAGTATCAAAAGGAAATGATTCCATCTCAATGGAACTTGATTTTGAATCAGTGATCTCGGGACTAGGGACCTTAGAGTCAGAGTCGAAGAATGGATCATTGTTGAAATGGCGAAGTACTACGCTATCAAATTTGGTTTTGAAAACCTGTCGTTGTAGTTTAAATAGCAAAGAACTCGGGTTCAACAAATAAAATTTATACCGAAATAGAAATCCTGGGTCGAACTCAGGGAGGCTACGTCAATCCAAATTCGTAATTATATTTTTTTCGTGCTTTTGTTAAAAAATGAAGTAATTACAATGAAATGAAGCACTATAAACAATCAGAGAAAGAGAGAGAGAAAACATTCACTTGATACTTCAAAATGTTTATACAACTAAGAAAGTGAGAAATTACACTAGAAAATAGGAAAACTATTACAACTAGAAAGCAGAAAAATTCTACTCTAGAAAGTAGGAAAAAGGAATGGGAGAGAGAAGTTATCCTCCTCGACGATCGCTTGGAGGATGAGCCGGACGAGATGACGCCTAGAAGACGAAGAACGGAGCGGGAAGAAGAAGGTTGAGGCAAGAAGAATGGGAACGAGGCAACACGTTGTCGTCGTCGCGGGATCCACTTTCGAAATGGGGGCGAAAATTTGACTTTATCTCTTGAGGAGAATCCTAGGTGTGGGACAAGCTTCTATTGAGCTTTAGAGAGGGAGAGAAGAGAAGGAAGGGATGAAAATTTCGTATGGAGGAGGTCCCTTCTATAGTTGCAAGGAGTGAGGGCATTTTGGTCATTACATTTTTAAAAACATTAATTTAGGACCTTTAGTGATGGATAAATCCATCACTAAAGGCCTGAACATGGCCTTTGTGGGCGGCGCTCGCGCGTCCACTCGCCTTCCGTGCCTCAAACGCGCGCTCCACATCCATCAAATCTTGGTCGTCCGATCTCTAATATCTCTCCTTGCCGCGCCTCAACCACATGCCTTGCGCGTGAGATCTCGCGTCACGCGGGGCGTCAGATAGCACGTGGACGCTATCGACCGCACGGTGCCGTTGGATCTTGATCGTGTGGCTGATCGCACCCATGCATCCGCTCCAATTTGAGGTGTGCAGGGGCTCAAACTTGCGCCTCCTCGTCTCGATAGGGCGCTCGACCAACGCGCTACGGGTGCGCTTGTGTCGAGCGCTCAACTCAAGCGCGCGCACCCCGCAGCCGTTGGATCTTGATCCAACAATGGAGAAGCTCTGGCCAGATGATCTAAGGCAAGTGCGTGCGGTCGATTGGGCGGTTGAGATGGCACCACGTGGCGCCATCTTGGCCGTCCATCTTTTGAGTGATGTAGATGGTGCCATGGGTATCGGATTGGATAGATTTTCATGCCATTAGGCTGCGATCGTTGATTCGAACCCATCCTTGTGGTTGGATTTGTCGTCTGATGTGTAGATTAACACCATTTTGGCCCTTGATCTTCTAGGATTCCTCAGTCTCTATCTGATGCTATGGATATCCGATTAGGGTGATCTTGGAGTTGTTGAACTCTAATCGTCGCCTTGATCAAATCCGTACGGTTAGATCTTCGATCCGAGGCCCTGATAAAAAGTCTCCCTATTCCTGACCATAGAAAGGAGACAATTAATCTACATTTTATTCATACTAATCTAAATGCAAGATGATGCTTACTATGCAATATTTATAGCATGTAATGCAATTCTATGCTTAAGAACACGCATAAATAGACGTTTTATATAATATAAACATGTTTACATCACACACCCATGACTATCTTTTGCTAGTTCCTAGCAAAAACTACATGTTATTTATAAAAGAATTAGGTTGGATTATTTGAGGATAAGTTATTTTCAACATTAAGAAAATTTTTACTTAGGATTTGAACTTTCAAAGACACAACAGCGCCTGGGTATCTGCTAAAATGTAGACCGCCTCAAGCCCTAGCCTTATTTAAAGAGAAATTTCTCTTTCTTTTTTTCTTCTTTTCCAATTTTTTTGAATTTTTGAGTTTAGAGTTAAAGAGTGGCTTTCTATGGCCATTCAACCCACCCAAGATTTGATGAGAACCCTAAGTTCTAAGCATCTTATTGTAAATGTGATAGACTCGTTGATGGGCAATTAGAATGGACTTCAGGTTTCTACACCTCTAGGTGACCTTAAAATGAGAGTTCTGCCTGAAGGTGTATCTTTACGACCGGTAGCTTTCTCCCTACTTTTATTTTTATGGGGTCAACATAAGGGTGAATCTAGTGTATATCTCCCCAGTTTATTCTACTTCTCCACTTCTTCCTAAGTGTTTTGGGAATTTTCAATGCATTACATGAGCTGGGTTCTAGAAAACCGGTCGATGAGGTGTTACTGTTAGTGCCAGAGTGCCATGATCGTTTATTTTGATGATAACAAAACACGTGTCATTTACATTTGCAGTTGAAGTCTTAGATTTCAGGTTAATTGCAAATGGAGACGTGGTTGGACGACGTTCGAGCTCGCATCCATGACAGATTGGAGAAGCTTGATGGAGAACAAAGGTGCTTTGCGAGGAGCGATAGCTTGAAGAAGGAAGGAGATGAAGAATAGGATAGATTTCCTTTCCTTTGTATGTATTTTTGTTTCTTTTGTTGCTCTTTATTTTGTTTCTTAGATTCATGTTAAAGAGCCTTAAAGAACCCTAACAGTAGTCCTAAGAACACTTGCACAACCCTAGGATACTTAGGTTTTCTGTAAAGAACTTAGAAAACCAAATAGAGTTTAGAAAAAAACCAAATAGAGTTTAGAAAACCTTATCAGATGTCTAATCTAAAAATTAAACGTCTGATAATGACTTTTAAGACGTCTGATTGTTGACTCAGACGTCCGATAATATTTAGCCTAGACTTAGTTAGCTCTGTCTGATGAAATCAGACATCTAGACCTTAGTCCAGACATCTAGACCTTAGTCCAGACGTCTGATACTTTTGCCAGACATCTAATTAGTGGACCGTTGTCTTCCTAAACAAACATTGAGAAAATGATCGTTAGCCTCGTATTAGACGTCCGAAAAGGACCCCAGATGTCTGATACCTGACCGTTTTGCCTCGGCTGACCCAAAATCTCTTCTTAGAGATTTTCTAGCCGTTGTACTCCCTTGGGAATCCATTCCCGCAGAACAAATAGGTTTCCAGACGTCCAGACCTTGTGATAGACGTCCTGTATGTCATCTGATGGACTTTCACTAGAACCCTATTTCGATCTAATTCAAGTCAGCAAGGAAACCCACCTAAAATCAGACGTCTGACTTTGTTTCCAAACATCTTAAATGGGTTTTCTAGATGTCTGATGCCAAGACTAGACATCTGATAACCCTGTCAGAGTCATGATTGATCCTAATTCTGACTTGATTCTCTTGGAGGTTGTACCAAACAGCTATGGAAGCCTTCCAAGGCCTTCCAAAGCCTTCCTAGGTGCTCTATAAATAGAGGAGAACCCTTGCCACTCAAAGACACACTAAGCAACACACTTTCACATTGATATAGACACATCTATCTAGGTTAAAATGCCTATTCATGCATGTTCCTAAGCTTAGATTTGCATTTCATATTATAAATATTGCATAACATGAATCATTGTGCATTTAGAGTAGTTGTATATATTTTGGGTTAATTAAGTTCTTTTTATGGTCAGGAGAGGAGAGGATTTATTTTAGGGCCTCGGATGGACGATCAAACCATACGGATCCGATTAATGCGACGATCGGAGTCTAACGCCTCTGAAATCATCCAGATCGGAGTCCCGTAGCATCACATGAAGCCCAAGGAAGATCAACGGCCAGGGTGCAATGCGACATCCATAAAGGTTTCGGATGGAAAACTCAACCGTACGGATGGATACGGAGCGACAATCGCAGTCCGACAACGTAGGAATCATCCTGATATGAGCACCGTGGCACCCTTTACAAAAGAAAGAAGAATGGGCGGCCCAGGTGGTGCCACGTGGTGCCATCTAGGTCGCCCAACGTCGGCCAACAACAACAACGCACGTGCACAGCCGCAGCCGTGTGCAGCGCACGCGCACAGCCACAACCACGCACAGCAGCAGCACAGCGTATGCTGCGCACGCGCACAAGGCGCATGATGCGTGCAAGCGGAGCACGCCAACAGGGCGAGTGCCAGCAAGGCTGGCGTGGAACTTCAGCGACGCACCTTTAGTGACACTTGCAGCTGTCACTAATGGTCAACACATGCCAGCAAGTGGATTTAAAGGGCGGATCTTCAGCGACAGCTGCAGCGACGTTTATGGATGTCAGTAATGACCTAGAAGCAAATTTGTTCTTCCTCCTCTACTATAAAAGGACCTACCCACCACCATTCCAAACCATCTCTTCCTTTCTTCCTCTCACCACCTCCAAGGCTCTAGAGAGAGCTTGTCCCATGCCCGGGATGCTCCTCTAGAGTAAAGCCAAATAGTTTTCCGTCCTCTCACCCCTCTTCGTGGAGCATCCCGTGGCCATCCTCTCACCGCCCTTCGGGAAGAAGATCCTCGCCACGACGTCGTCCTGCCCCATCCTCTGTCCTCCAGCTCCGTCCTCCTTCATCTCGCTCCTCACCACCTTCCTCCAGGCGACGTCAAAGCGAGTCATCCTCCGAGCAACTGTCGAGGGGGATTTCTCTCACCTCATTCTATCTTTTTATGCTTTCATAGTGTAGATTTTTCCTACTTTCGTAGTGTAACAAACAATTCTTGATGAATAGATGATTATTTCTCTCTCTCTCTTTTATATTTGCAAGTAGATTAGCTAGATAAGCATTTGTCGATCTGATCTCTTGCTTCCTAAAAATACCAAAAATATTAGAAAAGATAAAAATGACCACGAACAAATAAAAATGAATTACGATTTTCAAGTAAAGTAAACGTCGCCTCCCTTTGTTCCACCCGGGGCTCCCTTGGAGTTTCGGAATAAATTTTATCTGATCGGCATGTTTTACAACTACGACAACAGGTTACTTGTAACCTCGATTTCTAACATGCGAAGCACGCATGACCATTTTGGCGTCGTTGCCAGGGAGGCAATGGAATTTACTTTATTGTTTATTGCGTTTCTTTGCATTTGCATAACATTAACCCTATTTGTCTTTGATCTACTGTCTTGTAGGTACCCTAGCATGGAGATCCAAGTGCGGTAGACCGGAGTAAAGTGCGGGTAGAGTGTTTTGTAAGTGTCCCCCACACCACCCCCACCTTAGTTTTCATTCCATAACCGAATAACTCAAACCAAAATCAACTTAGGTGCTTTTTATGAACCCTAGGATAGATTTTGTTGTTTGTTTGCCACCTCTACTCACCTCGCCATCCACATAAATAAAAATAAAAATAAAAAACAAAGTATTATTTGATTGTGGGATTTTTTTGTAAGCTACACACTTAACACCCACAACTTCTCACCTTAAGGCACACAATCACATCGATTCTACCACTTAATCGGGATCTGGCCTGCAGACTTGGTACACTTAATTCAACACACAAATAAGTGAGTAGAAATCAGAATAGGTCAAAAATTTCTGTGCCTTAACTAAGTGGTGCAATAGGCCAATTGATTGAACTGTTTGGGCCGCACCACTTAAGATAAAAGCGATTCATCAAGTAGCTTGCCACTTAGGGTTGATTCTTAGGGCTGAACCAGGCTCTCCACATTTTTTTCTTTGATTTCTAAAGGAATATATCATCACCAATGCTTACAAAACTTGGAGTGTTTTCCTAAACTTGATTGAATATACCTAAGATTAAACCCTAAAAGCTACTAAACAAGGTTGAACTCTAAAAGACACATCATCAAATAACCTTGTTTGCAAACCCTGGTTGCACACACACACATTCTAACTGATCATTAAGGGCACAACCCATCTAAGGGCCCATCACATTCCTGAAGCACCATTGTCCCAAGCCTAACTAAAATTGATTAGACGTTGGCCCTAAGGACTAGTTCGCTTGTCGGGATCCAGATTGAGATTATTCACGATTAACCTGCTTATACTAGTCAATCTGATGTCTAGCTAGGGGAGTAGCGTCAAATGACCACGGCTGGGGGGTACACTAGGAACTGGAGGTGCAAGCCAAAGGAAGAACCTTCTCCCCAGTCCCTCCTTCTAACTGGTTGTATTGCTTGGACATAAGTAGAGTAAATCATTCATAATCTTAGGATGGATTCTGAGAGTCTGTAGACCTTTAGGCTACCCAACCTAAGGACAGGCTTGTATTTTTGTATTGCAAGGCTCCTTTCTCTTCTGATTTCCCTCCTTACTTCACCATGTACCCTTCCACATCCTACACACATTTCACATCCTATCCTCCTACCACCACTTATCCCCAATATGATTACTATCCTGACTTGACTTGTAATTACCCATCCACTCGGGATGACTTTGATTGGGGATATGAATCCTAACCTCAGTGTCTAGGGCCTAACCCTGGACAATAAGACTATGATTATTATCCTTCCCAGAGCAATAATGATTATGGATCTCCATCCTTTAATGACCAAACCAACCCGATCTACAATCAGTAAGGATATCATGATTACAACACCTACCCTCCTGATGGTCGGCCCGGATAGGTTGTTAATATGATATTTTTACCGTTGAAATGTGTATAGTGGTTAACCTAATTCAGACCTAACCATCTCTTTACAAAATTTTTAACCTGGCCTAATTGATTTTATCTTGTCACTTTTAAGCCCAGGGTCGAACTCAGGGAAGTGGGGTTCAAGTCGAGTTTCTACGTTTTCCTTAAAACGCGTCTCTTCCGTTTGTTTATTCTGTTTTTGGTATTTTTCTTATTTAGGTTTTTTTTCTGGTAATCCTTGTTCTTGAGGCACACCCTCAAAATTGTGTCCTTGGCTTTTAGCCAAAATAGAGTTTCAAAACACGTCTTGCTACTTGCAAGACGGGGGGTACCTGCAAATCAAAGATTATCTTTTCACTTTTATACCTTTTTTTTTATCTTCTTACTAAGAAGGAAGCTAACAGATAGAAAGTAAATATAGTAGCTATAGATATATATTTATATGTAGTATATATATAAAGGGGTGGGGGTGGAGGTGACGATGGAGTGTAGCACTATGTCGAGTCAGTTGACGTCTAGAGAGACGCAACCAACACGACTATGTGCCGCGTGGAGTGTGGATGGAGGATGGATGATGTATGGGACCATGCTTTTTTTGTACGCGTGTATCAGGGACTATCAGCAACTGGTGCAGATATCCCCGTGATACAGCGTATAGTAAATAACGTGAAAATATATGTACATATGTATGTATATGAGTAAATATATCTATATGTATATAAATGTATAAGTATATATGTATAGATATAGATATATATGTATTATATATATATATATATATAGGTGTATATGTATATATATATATGTATGTATATATGTATATAGCTATGTATCTATGTATATAAGTATATATATATAATACTATATAGATGTATATATATATATATGTATATAAGTATATATGTATCTAGATATATATATATATATATGTGTGTATATATATAAGTATATAGATATGTATATATATATATATGTATATGAGTATATATGTATATATATATAAGTATATGTATAAGTATATAGATATATATATATACGTATATATATTATATATATATGTATATATATTATATATATATGTATGTATACATAACTATAGATATTACTATGTATATAAGTGTATATATATATATATATATATATATGTATGTATATATTATATATAGATGTATATAAATATATATATGTTACTATATATAACTATACGTATAGTGTAAGTGTGTGTGTGGGTGTGTGTGTGTGTCGGTGAAGATGTGTGTGTGTTGGTGTAGCGTGTGTCTGTGAGTGAGTGAAAAAAGAGAATACGTGAGAGAGAGAGAGCGGGAGAGAGAGATCAGCAGAGAGAGAGAGAGCGGGAGAGAGATAGAGAGCGCCAGAGAGAGAAAGAGCGGGCGGGAGAGATCGCGAGCGCGGACGATGGCAGCGAGTTAAGACGTCTGCTCGCGGCGGCGGACGTCTGACGCCGCGTCGTCTGAAGGCGGAGGCGGACGTCTGAAGACGGCGGGTGCGGGCGTGCCTTCGCGCAGGGTTCTGCAGGCCTGCGCGAAGTCGACGAGCGGGCGATGGCGCGGAGGAGCGAGCGTGGAGGAGGTCTGCAGGTGGTCGCGGAGGGTCGCGGAGGGGGGCAGGGGTCGGCGTGAGGCCGTAGCCGGCCGCTGCAGTGCGCGCGGCGGCGGGCTACGGGTGCAACTGCGAGGCGGACAGAACGGAGACGGAGGCGGAGAACGGGCCTGCAGACGCGCGCAGAGGGTTGCACGCCTGCGGGGAAGGTCGCGGAGGAGGCGGGGGGTGCTGCTGCTGCTGCTGTCGCCGCGGTTTAGCTGCTGCTGCTGCTGCTTCAAGCTTTGGAGCTTGAAGCGGCAGCAATGGTGTGGAGATGAAAACGAAGAGAAAAGAAAACACCACGCCCACCGGCTCGTTGAAGAGCTGGGCGGTGGTGTTCCCACTGTGGTGGTGAGCACCACAGTGGGTTCTCCTGCTCGTCGGGTGCCTCCTCGACGGAGGGCCGACGTATGGGAGGGGAGAACGGGCGAGGAAGGTGGCTGCCGGTTTTTTTCAGTAGCTGCAACCTCCCCCTCGCGAGGATGAAGCTGCAGCTACTTATAGAGGAGGGGAGAGGGGCGTGTTGGCTGCAGCAGGGAGAGGGCGTGCTAGTTGCAGCTGTAGGGAGCGGCGTTGGCAGGGAGACGTGACGGGAAGAGGTGCTGCGTGGCTGCTGCATGCAGCTGCGGGAAGAGTGCAGCCGCGGGAAGGACGCAGCCGCGGGAAGAAGAGAAAAGCCGTGGGAAGAAGAAAGAAAGATGAAAATAAAATATGGAGAGGGGACTTTTTGCAAAGAGATACTTGAAGAAAAATGTAAAAATGCAAGCCATTTATTCCATTCTCTTCTCCTCTCAATTAAATGCATGCATGCAAGCGTTTTTACAAATGCAACTACAGGATTATAATATACATAGTTAATGCTAGAAAATAGCATAAGAAGGCGTTCTTATAGGCGTGTTTTGAGGTGCAAACACCTCCCCAGTATTCCACTGAATATAGGTCACCACCATCCTTTGAACAACCTAGAATGACCTACTTTTTGGGAGGGACCCGAGAACCTTGACATCTTGGCTCCCCTAGAATTAACCTAAACCCACCCAAACCTGAACCGAACCAGTCGGTTCAGGTGAACCAGATCCAGGATAGGGTGTTAGCTAATTTGAGGAACACTATACAATCTTTAGAAGCTCAGCCAACACCATGCACTGAAGCACTAGAGCCTATGATCAAAATGATTGATGAACTTAATAGTTCTCTATTGGATTTGCTCCAAAGTGTTAGGAATGGGACTTGGGTGAGTTTCTTCTTAGGAAATTTGTGGTTGCTCTAGTCAAATCTTGGGATGATTCTCAAGATGAACCCCCTTCAAGAGAGCCAATGTCTGAACCCGCTCAGGCGCCTGTCGGGGGGATACATTTTTTGAGACTAGGGATGACCAAGATGGGCTAGAGCAACCATTTGAGGATGAACCAATTGATTCACCCGAGATCCCCGAGCCAGGGAGCGAGGAAAAATATGTCTCCACATACCATGAAATGACATATGATTTTGAGACATATATAAATGAGGATCATGGATTCTTTGACTCTGAGGGTGAAAAATCTTTTGGTGAAGTCTCACTTGAACTTAAGGAAGAGGATTTTAGTGAGACAAATGGGCTTGAGGAATCTGACAAACCAGTTGATAGCCCAATTATTGAAGATTTGGATTCGGTTGGGGCTAACTTGGAGGATTTGAATCCTCATTTATTAGAAGATTCAATCAATAGCCCCATTCCTCAACCACACCCCAAAGGGATTGATTTTGATTTGGAAATCTTTGTACCCAAGTCAATCTTAAGTCAGCCATGATTTCTGGATTTGTGAGAATCTTATGGGGTGAATGATATGTTAGAGGTCCCGAAACCTGAGCACCTGATGTTGGAGGATAGAATTGTTGAAATAAAAATTTGGGAGGCTAGTTCTGAGGGAAGTTTGATTTTGGATCTAAGGGTACCTATTGACCTAAAACCACCTACTTTCTACCAGGACCCTTACGGTATCTTTCACGTGCAACCCAACCTCGAAATAACTAATTATTTTTCTGAGCTAGATGTTAAGTGGACAACCGTACCTATTGAACCATCTTTACCCATTGTCCGACACTTTGGTCTTGGGTTGCACACCCCAAAATCGTAGGCTCGACCCCACAAGTTTAACAACCTTCGATTCTGGGTGATTTTCATCGAGAACTTGAGAACCACTCGACCCTGGGGCATGGGTCTGCACCATAATCTCGTCCACGTCTGTGGACATCTTCTGCTGGCGGGTTTCAGGATCAATATTTTGATTTTGATTCTGAACCGCACTTGTGAATTCTCAATCTCTTCTTTGTATGTATGCTATGCCTAGCTGAAGGCATTAAACTTAGCACGTGTGTATACACTCTTCTCTTTGCTGACCATATTTTCATGACACTTAGGTGATATTCTATTTACTCTGCCCTTTTCATGTCTTTGTTTTTACAATGAGGACATTGCATCATTTAGGCATGGGGTGGTGGATAATCAATTCCTGAAATCAGTATGTTACTCCGTAGAATTTCTTTTAGTTTCTTATAAAGTTAAAAAAAAATTCAAAATTCAAAAAGATAAAAGAAGAAAGAAATTAGGAAAAGAGAGCTTGGGCATTTGGAAGCTATTAACTTTAGGAAATGATACGATAGGACCTAAACACTTAGACTCTTCAGGTCTTCGGGCTTAATTAGCCCGGGTGTCGACTCGAATGTGGACTTAGTCTCGAGTCCTCGCCAATTAAAATTCATTTTAAGTTGGTAAATAAATTGGGATGATAAGTATACGACTTATCAACCCGCCCTTTGATTTGGGGGGATTTTAAGGCTAAGCATCTACACACTATTCGCACTGACACATTTTCCAACAGTTTTTACAGAAATTGGGTAGCTAATGGACTGACTTAGGTGGTATGGCTTGCAAGTTGTCGGTGGTAACAGCTCATCGACCGGTTGTCCACAGCCCAGTCACAAGACCATTTTCGTTGTACTACCTTTAGGTAAATCTTAGATCAGGGAAGCCACCTACTTAGAAAAAAAGAAAAAAAAAAGAAAAAAGAAAAAAAAAGAAACACCCAAAAAGAAAAAATAGAAAAAGGAGAAAATTAAAAAAGAAAATAATAAAGCCACACTTCACCGCACGAGTATGGCTGGCAAGTGGTCGTGGGTAATAGCCCATTGGCCAATTGTCCAAAGCCCAACTCATAAAAATGCACAATAATTCCCAAAACACATAGGGAAGAAGCGGGGAAGTAGAATAAATCGGGGAGCTATACACTGGGTTCGCCCTTGTGTTGACCCCAAAAATAAAAGAAGTAGGGAGAAAGCTACCGATTGTAAAGATAAACCTTTATGCAAGGTCACCTAGGGTCGTAGAAACCCGAAGTCCGTCTTAATGGCTGTTTTGTGAGTCTATCACTTTTTCACAAAGATGCTTAGTACTTAGAGTCCTTTTCGAGCCTTGGGTGGGTCGGGTAGCCGTAAAAAGTTATCCTGGAACTCTCAAACTCCAAAAGTGCAAAAAAATTAGAAAAGAAGAAAAATAAAAAAAGGTATCTTCCCTTTTCAAATAAGGTGAGGACTTGGGCGGTCTGCATTCTGGCAGACACCCAGGTACTATTTAGTCTTCGTAGTTTAGAACCTTAGTTGAAATTTTCTATTGCTAGTAAACGACTTAGGCCTAAGTGATTTAATCCTAATTTTGATTTTATACATAGCATGTAGTTTAATTTTGCTAGGGACTAGCAAAAGATAGGCATGGGGGTGTGATATAGACACATCTATCTAGGTTAAAATGCCTATCCATGCATGTTCCTAGGCTTAGATTTGCATTTCATGTTATAAATATTGCATAACATGCATCATTGTGCATTTAGAGTAGTTGTATATATTTTGGGTTAATTAGGTTCTTTTTATAGTTAGGAGAGGAGAGGATTTATTTCAGGGCCTCGGATGGACGATCAAACCAGATGGAAGATCAACGGCCAGGGGGCAATGCGACATCCATACGGGTTTCGGATGGAAAATCTAACCATACGGATGGATCCGGAGTGATGATCGCAGTTTGACAAAGCGGGAATCATCCCAATCTGAGCACCGTGGCACCCTCTACAAAAGAAAGAAGAATGGGTGGCCCAGGTGGTGCCACGTAGCGCCATCCAGGTTGCACAATGCTGGCCAGCAGTAGCGCATGTGCACGGCCGCAGCCACGCGTAGCGCACGCACACAGCCACAACCGCGCGTAGCAGCAGCACAGCGTATGCCACGCGCACGCGCACAAGGCGCATGATGCGCGTAAGGGGAGCGCGCCAGCAGGGCGGGTGCCAGCGAGGCAGGCAAGGATCTTCAGCGACACACCTTTAGTGATGCTTGCAGCTGTCACTATTGGTCAGCGCATGCCAACAAGTGGATTGGAAGGGCGGATCTTCAGCGACAGCTGCAGCGACGTTTATGGACGTCAGTAATGACCTAGAAGCGAATTTGTTCTTCCTCCACTATAAAAGGACCTACCCACCACCATTCCAAACCATCTCTTCCTTTCTTCCTCTCACCACCTCCAAGGCCCTAGAGAGAGCTTGTCCCACGCCCGGGATGCTCCTCTAGAGTAAAACCAAATAGTTTTCCGTCCTCTCACCCCTCTTCGTGGAGCATCCAGTGGCCGTCCTCTCACCGCCATTCCAGAAGAAGATCCTCGCCGCGATGTCGTCCTGCCCATCCTCTGTCCTCCGTCTCTGTCTTCCTTCGTCTCGCTCCTCACCACCTTCCTCCAGGAGACGTCAGAGCGAGTCGTCCTCCGAGCAACCGTCGAGGGGGATTTCTCTCACCTCAGTCTATCTTTTTATGCTTTCATAGTGTAGATTTTTCCTGCTTTCGTAGTGTAACAAACAATTCTTGATGAATAGATGATTGTTTCTCTCTCTCTCTTTTTTATATTTGCAGGTAGATTAGCTAGATAAGCATTTGTCGATCGGATCTCTTGCTTCCTAAAAATACCAAAAAAATTAGAAAAGATAAAAATGACCAAGAACAAATAAAAGCAAAGCTCAGTTTTCAAGTAAAGTAAACGTCGCCTCCCTCTGTTCGACACGGGACTCCCTTGGAGTTTCGATATAAATATTATCTGATTGACGTGTTTTGCAACTACGACAACAGGTTACTTGTAACCTCGATTTCTAACATGCAAAGCATGCACGACCACACATCATTTTGTGCCATTTGATCTTGAGAAGAAAGCTCTAGCTCTCCAAGCCTAGTTCTACTTCTAGAGAGCTTCAATCCAATTATGCACCTGCTTTCCCACCGTAGTTCACAAGAGCACCGTTGTGCCATTGCGTAGTTCACGCATCCACGTCGTCGACGTACTTCCACCAAAGGGAAGTTTCCTAACTCCAATAGAAGCTAGGTGTTGATATTTGTGGCTCTATAGGATTCTTGTACTTTTATTGTTCTTTGGTTTGAGTATTCGCTTTGCAAATTCTCGTCTCCATTGAGGGACAAAATCCTCCTTGTGAAGAGAAGGGGTTGAGGAACGCTACCCTTGCACTTGTAGCGTGGTTGTACTTGAGGTTGAACTACCCTCGTTGAAGTAGTTCGTATAGTGGATTTGATCGACTAGATCGATCAGAAAATCCTAACTCAAGAGGGTTAGGTGGTGGTTTTCACCTGGTTTGGGTTTCCACCTAAAAATACTTGTGCTTAATTATGTGATTGCTATTTTTGTGAGATTGTCTATTTTATTTCCGCACTTTATATCTCACCCCTCCAACTAGGAAACTACAATTGGTATCAGAGCAGGTTCTTGCTAATCGGAGTAACACCAGGCAAGAGATCCAATGGAGGGGAGCATCACTGCCATCAGACTCATCGAAGGGCTGTCCACTGCCCACCCTCCCTACTTCGACGGGAGTGACTATAGGTATTGGAAGCTCAGGATGAAGATGTGGCTCCAAGCCACAAAGTTCGAGATATGGGGATGTTGTGAAACCCCATACGAGATCCCGAAGCAACCCCAAGGAGGCTACTCGCAGTTGCAGATTCGAGAGTTTTCACTCAATGCAAAGGCAATGAATGCCTTGTATTGCGCATTGAGTCCGAAGGAGTTTGAGAAAATCCAAGAGTGCACTACCGCCCACAAGATATGGAGGAAGTTAGAAGACAATCATAAGGAGACGAGCTCGGAGGAAGAAGAAGAATCAGAGAAAAAGAATGAAATCGCTTGCATGGGTTTCATGGCAATCGGTGATAGCGACAGTGACAACAGAGACAATGAGGTAAATCCTGATTTACAAGATGCTTTCAATGAATTATTTGAAGTTAGTAAATCACTTAAGGTAGAAAATAAAAATATTAAAAGGAATCTTAGTTTTCTTAAAAGTGAAAATGAAAGATTAGAAATAAAACTCAAAGATCTAGAAGCTAGTCCTAAGGATAATAACTTGTTATTAGAAAATAAAGATTTAATCAATGAAAATACTAAATTGATTGAGGAAAATTCTAGTCTAAAATTAGAAATTTCTGATTTAAAGACTAAGATGAATATTATGGAATGAACTTGCATGTCTTAAGGAGAAATCAAATAATTTGATAAATAAGGTAGATAACTTATATAGCCCTATGGTTGAGAAAGGATCTCCGTCAAGGAGACTCGGTAACAGACCCGGATCCAAGCTCACTTGGATACCAAATAAAAAATTGGAATCTTATTTTGTAGGTTTCAAGGATGACTATAATATAAGAGATTGGACCTACAAGAACAAGAATGGTCAACTCGAGTTGGGAGGACCAAAGAGTAGACCAAGGAGAAGGACAAGAAGACTGACGAGACGACAAACAACCGAACAACTTGCCGCACATCGTCTGCCAGATTGGAGACCGACGCCGATTTCCGAGCCTCCAAGCTACGGATGGGAGTCCCATCCGATGTGGCATCCACCACCTCCATCTGGGCCATTTTATTGGCCATGGTAGGTGAGGTAACCATTAACCCTATCTTTTTATCATTAGCATATAGATAGGGGGAGTTAAAACTATGAGCTATTTGTCAATCATTAAGGGAGAGATCTTGTTAAATTAGCTATATTTTCTTTAGAAAGGGGGAGAAAAATAATAGCTATCTTGTTGTTACAAAAAGGGGGAGGACATTACTCTTGTTAAAAGAAATTCAACCCATTTATAGAAGAGCATGTTTTAAGGGAGAGTTATAGGAAATTTAAAATCAATTAAACCTTTTTGATAATGTCAAAAAGGGGGAGATTGTTGGTGCTAGAGCACCATGATCGTTTATTTTGATGATAACAAAGCACGTGTCATTTAACATTTGCACTTGAAGTCTTAGATTTCAGGTTAATTGCAAATGGAGACGTGGTTAGATGGCGTTCGAGCTCATATCCATGATGGATTGGAGGAGCATGATGGGGGACAAAGGAGCTTCACGAGGAGCGATAGCTTGAAGAAGGAAGGAGATGAAGAATAGGATAGATTTCCTTTCCTTTGTACTACGTATTTTTGTTTCTTTTATTGCTTTTTATTTTATTTCTTAGATTCATGTTAAAGAGCCTCAAAGAACCCTAATAGTAGTCCTAGGAACACTTGCACAACCCTAGGATACTTAGGTTTTCTGTAGAGAACTTAGAAAATCAAAATAGGATTCAGACAGCCTTATCAGATGTCTAATATGAAAATCAGACATCAGATAATGACTTTTAAGACGTCTGACTATTGACTCAGACGTCCGATAATATTTAGGTTGGACTTAGTTAGTTCTGTCTAATGAAATCAGACATCCAGACCTTAGTTTAGACATCCTAGGAGACGTCTGATGCTTTTGCCAGACGTTCAATTAGTGGACTGTTGGCTTCCTAAACAAACATTGAGAAAATGATCGTTAGCCTCATATCAGATGTTCGAAGAGGACCCCAGATGTCTGATACATGATCGTTTTGCCTCGGCTAACCCAAAATCTCTTCTTAGAGATTTTCTAGCCATTGTACTCCCTTGGGAATCCATTCCCGCAGAACAAATAGGTTTCCAGACGTCCTGTGTGTCGTCTGATGGACTTTCACAAGAACCTTGTTTTGATCTGATTCAAGTCAGGAAGGAAACCCACCTATAATCAGACGTCTGACTTTGTTCCCAGATGTCTTAAACGGGTTTTCCAAACGTTTGATGCTAGGACCATACATCTGATAACTCTGTCAGAGTCATGATTGATCCTGATTCTGACTTGATTCTCTTGGAGGTTGTACCCAACGACTATGGAAGCCTTCCAAGGCCTTCCAAAGCCTTCCTAGGCCCTCTATGAATAGAGGAGAACCCTTGCCACTCAAAGACACACCAAGCAACACACTTTCACAACATTTTGTGTCTTTTGATCTTGAGAAGAAAGCTCTAGCTCTCCAAGCCTAGTTCTACTTCCAGAGAGCTTCAATCCAATTGCGCACCCACTCTCCCACCGTAGTTCACGAGAGCGTCGTTGTGCCATTGCGTAGTTCAAGCATCTGCGTCATCGATGCACTTCCACCAAAGGAAAGTTTCCTAACTCCTACAGAAGCTGGGTGTTGATATTTGTGGCTTTATAGGATTCTTGTACTTTTATTGTTCTTTGGTTTGAGTATTCGCTTTGCGAATTTTCGTCTCCATCGAGGGACAAAATCCTCCTTGTGAAGAGGAGGGGTTGAGGAATGCTATGCTTGCACTTGTTGCGTGGTTGTACTTGAGGTTGAACTACCCTTGTTGAAGTAGTTCGTACAATGGATTTGATCGACTAGATCGATTGGAAAATCCTAACTCGAGAGGGTTAGGTGGTGGTTTTCACCAGGTTTGGGTTTCCACCTAAAAATACTTGTGCCTAATTGTGTGATTGCTATTTTTATGAGATTGTCTATTTTAATTCTGCATTTTTTACGTCACGCTGATCTCACCCCCTCCAAGTGAGGAAATTACAGTTACCACCAACAACTTGCCAACCATACTCGTGCGGTGAAGTGTGGTTTATTTGTTTTGTTTTCATTTTCTTTTCTCCTTTTCTTTTTCTTTTCCTTTTGACTTTCTTTTTCTTTCTCTATGTAGGTGGCTTCCCTAGTCTAAGATTTTTCTAAAGGCAGTAAAAAGAGAATGGTCCAATGATTGGGCTCTGGAAGACTTACCTATAGGCTGTTACCCACGATAACTTGCTAGCCATATCACCCTAGAAAGTTCTTTAGCTGCCCAATTTTCGTTAAAACTGCCAATCAATAAGTCAGTGAAAAGTTAGTGTGTAGATGCTTTAGACTTAAAGTTCCCTCAAATCAGAGGGTAGGTTGATAAGTCGTGTACTTATCATCCAAACTTAATCAAATTACAATAGAATTAAGATGGCGAGACTCGCAAAACAGATCCACATTTTAATGGAAACACAAGCTGATTAAGTCCGAAGACCTGAAGGGTCTTCATGTTCAAATCATATTGTTTTATTTCCTAAGATTGAAAATTTTCTTAAGTCCAAGTTCTCTTTCCTAATTCCATAATTTTTTAATTTTTTTAAAATTTATATATATATATAAAGAAAATAAAGCGAATCTACGAGGCTGATGAATTAATTTAGAGATGAATATCCACCTCCCATGCCTATCTAATGTAATGTCCTCATTGTACTAAAAAGACATAAAATAGAGTGGAATAGAGTAGAAATCACCTGAATTGCACGAATGATGGATCTGCTCCAAGATAAACAAAAACTGTATACGTGCTGAATTTAATGCCTTCAGCTAGGCACACTATACAAAGAAGAGAAGTAACGAATTCAGAAATGCAGGTCAGAATTAGAATAAAAGGATTCACTTTAGGACCTGCCAGCAGATGTCCACAGGTGTGGACCAGATTGTGATGCAAACCCATACCCCATGGTTGAAAATATTTAAGGTTCTGGATAAAAATTACCCAAAACCTAAAATCAGTATGCAAGCAAGGTCGAGCCTACGATTTATGATGATGCAACCCAAGAGCAAAAAGTTGGGTTACAGAGAAATCAAGCTCCAAAGGATAATCAATGAATGCGTGCTTGGGTTGGTCATCCTAACTACAGATGTCGTAAGGGTCCTGGTTTGATGGTTTCAACATAATTGGAACCCTTAATCTTGGTCTTCTACTTCCTCTAGAGTTTGCTTCCCAAATCAGAATTTCCCAGCTTCTATTCTCCTCATTCAGAATGTCAAATTCCAGGACCTCCTGCATATTAATCACCGCGTCCAAGTCTAAAAGATGTGACTGAATTAGAATTGACTTGGGTCTAATTATCTCAAAAATAGAATCGTCAGTAAGCTCAATGGGATGTAACTGACAATCAGGGCATTGGATTGAATCCTCCAGAAAATGCGATTCTGGATCCGTCATGTGAACCCCAATAAGATCAGTTTCCTCAGTTATTGGGCTATCAAATGATTCAACCAATTCTGCAGGACCAATCATCTTACAGAAATCATGTTATGTAAACTCACGTGAGACTATGCAAATTTAAATATTCACCATCAGAATCAAAGAAATCAAAATCCATATTAATGTACGTCCCCAAATCATCCGTCACTTTCTAATCCATGGAGACATACACTTTCTCATATCCCGGCTCAGGGATCTCAGGTGAAGAAATCAGATTATCCTTAATTGGTTGCTCTAAATCAATCTGGTCAGCCTCGTAACACATGTCCCCCCAAATAGGTGCCTGAGCGGGTTCTGACATTGGCTCTCCTAAAGGGGGTTCATCCTAGGAATCATCCCACGATTGAGCTAAAGCAACCACAAATCTCATTCTAAATTTCACTAACTTCCTAAGTAGAAACTCACATGTGTTCTTATCCTTAACATCCTAGAGCTAGTCCAACAAATACTTGTTCAGATCATTAATCATTTCAATTAGGGGCGCCAATTCTTCAGTGCAAGGTATGGACTGAACTTCTAAAGATTGTATAGTATTCCTCAAGTTAGCCAAAACCTTATCTTGAACCTAGTTACCCTGAACCAAATGACTTGTTTCAGGGTTGGGTGGGTTTGGGATCAATGCAGAGGAGTTAACAAATTGAGATTCGTGATACCCTTCCTGATAATAGGTGATTTTGGATTGTTCAAAAGGTGGTGATGACCTAAAGGCAGTGTATTTAGAGGATGGGTAAGGATCAATGTATCCTCCTTAATTGTAGATCATATTAAGTTGTCCATGAAAGGGTGGCGATCTATAATTGATATGATTCTGAGAAGGATAGAAATCACAATTATGGTGTTCAGGGTTAGACCCTAAACACGGAGGCCCAGAATTGTATCCCCAATCAAAGTTATCCCAACTAATCAATGGTCGATTACAGTACAAGTCGGGACAATCGTCATGTTGAGAATAACTCATAACAGGAGGGAAAGAGCGGGAATGCATATAAAATGTGGAAGGATTCATGATAGACGGGAGGAAGAAAGGCACCCTACAATACAAACAATCAAACCTGTCCTTAAGTGGGCTAACCTGAAGACCTACAGACTCCAAGAACCCATCTTGAGATAAAGAAATGATTTGATCTACTTCTATCTGTTTAATCCAACCAGTTAGAAGGAGGGACTGGGGAGAAGGTTCTTCCATCGGCTTGCACCTCCGGTCCCTAGTGTACCCCCCAGCCACGATCATTTGATTCTGCTCCCCTAGCTAGACATTAGATTGAACAGTAGAAACAGACTAATCGTAAATAATCTCATTCTGGGCTTCGAAGAGCGAGTCGAATCCTTAAGGCCAATGTTTACTCTATTTTATTTAGGGCTAGGTTTGAATGTGCTTTGGAATGTGATGGGCCCTTTATCTGGGTTGTGCCCTTAATGATTGATTGATGTGTGTGTGCGTTCACAACCAGTGGTTTTTAAGCAAGATTATTTTTTATGCGGTGAATTTTAGGATTCAAATCTTGCTTAGTAGCTTTTAGGATTCAACTTTAGGTATTTTTAAACAAGTTTGGTTGGCACACCCGGTTTTGAAAGCATAAGTGAAGATGTTTTCCTTTGAAACTTAAAAGAATGTGGAGTGCTTGGTAAATCCCTAAGAGTTGAACGTATATGGAAGCTACTTGATGAGTTGATTTTAATTGAAGTGGTGAGGCCCAATCAACTCAAACAACTGGCCTATTGCACCACTTAATTAGGCACACAAGTGATTACCTAATCTGATTTCTACTCCATTATGTGTTTAGATGAGTGTACCGGTTCCAAAGAGCGGTTTACCGGTTGAGTTTGAAAATTAGATGAGGTTTTGTACCTCTGTGAGATTTTTTTTAAAATTTTCTTTTTAAATGTGGAGGTTGAGGTGGGTGTAGGTGTCAAACAAACAAACAAAACTAACTTTAGAGTTTATATGAACACCTAGGTTGATTTACGTTTGTGTTATTACGTGGTGGAATGAAAACTAATGGGTGGGAGGTGGGGGAAAACTTACAGAACCATCAACAGCACTTTGCTCCAATCTACCACTTTTCCTCATCTCAAAAGAGTACCTGCAATCACAATATGAGAGGAGAGAAGTGAGGTAAATGATTCGTAAGTTGGAAAACGCAAAAGAAATTCAAAGAGCGTCGCCTCCTTGGCAACGGTGCCAAAATGTTGAAACGTTGAAGTACTACGCTATCAAATTTGCTTTTGAAAACCTGTCATTATAGTTTGAATAGAGAAGAAGTTGGGTTCAACAAATAAAATTTATACCGGAATAGAAATCCCAGGTTGAACTCACGGAGGCTATGTTGATCCAAATTCGCAATTATATTTTTTTCATGTTTTTGTTAAAAAATGGAGTAATTATAATGAAATGAAGCACTATAAACAATCAGAGAAAGAGAGAAAACATTCACTTGATACTTCAAAATGTTTATATAGCTAAGAAAGTGAGAAATTACACTAGAAAGTAGGAAAACTATTACAACTAGAAAGTAGTAAAATTCTACTCTAGAAAGCAAGAAAAAGGAATGGCAGAGAGAAGTTATCCTCCTCGACGATCGCTTGGAGGACGAGCTAGACGAGGCGACGCCTGGAAGACGAAGAATGGAGCGGGAAGAAGGAGGTTGAGGTAGGAGGAATGGGAACAAGGCAGCACGTCATCGTCATCGAGGGATCCGCTTCGAAAATGGGGGCAAAAAATTGACTTTATCTCTTGAGGAGAATCCCAGGTGTGAGACAAGCTTCTCTTGAGCTTTGGAGAGGGTGAGAAGAGAAGGAAGGGATGAAAAATTCGTATGGAGGGGTCCCCTTCTATATTTGCAAGGAGTGAGGGCATTTTGGTCATTACATTTTGAAAAAATTAATTCAGGACCTTTAGGGATGGATAAATCCATCAGTAAAGACCTACACGTGGCCTTCGTGGGCGACGCTCGCATCTCCGCTCGCCTTCTAAGGCTCAAAAGCACGCTCCACGTCCTTTAAATCTTGGTTGTCTGATCGTGAGATCGGACGGCTAAGATCTCTCCTTGCCGCGCCTCAACCGCGCACCTTGCGCGTGAGATCCCGTGTCACGTAGGGGCGTCAGATAGTGAGTGGGTGCTATCGGCCGCACGATGCCATTGGATCTTGATTGTGCGGCTAATCATGCCTGTGCGTCCGCTCCAATTTGAGGCGTGCAGGGGCTAGAACCCACGCCTCGTCATCTCTATAGGGCGCTCAACCAACGTGCTACAGGTGCGTTTGTGTCGAGCACTCAACTCAAGCACACACCCCCCGCAGCCGTTGGATCTTGATCTAACAGCAGAGAAGCGCTGGCCAGATGAGCTAAGGTGGGTGCGTGCGGTCAGTTGGGCGGCTGAGATGGCGCCACATGGCGCCATCTTGGCCATCCATCTTCTGAGTGATGTAGATGGTGCTACGGGTATTAGATTGGATCGATTTTTATGCCGTTAGGCTGTGATCGTCGATCCAAATCCATCCGTGTGGTTGGATTTGTCATCTGAAGTGTGAATTAATGCCATCTTTTCCCTTGATCTTCTATGGTTCCTTAGTCTCTATTTGATGCTACGGATATCCAATTAGGGTGATCTTGGAGTCATTGAACTCCAATTGTCACCCTGATCAGATCCATATGGTTGGATATTCAATCCAAGGCCTCAATAAAAGGTCACCCTATCCCTGACCATAAAAGGAGACAATTAACCTACATTTTGTTCAGACTAATCTAAATGC
Source organism: Thalassia testudinum (assembly GCA_037157565.1). Classification (NCBI taxonomy): domain Eukaryota; kingdom Viridiplantae; phylum Streptophyta; class Magnoliopsida; order Alismatales; family Hydrocharitaceae; genus Thalassia; species Thalassia testudinum. Next base: position 48,824,602 of record JAZHRO010000057.1, read on the forward strand.
AAGATGATGTATGCTATGCAATATTTATAGTATGTAATGCAATTCTATGCTTAACACGCATAAATAGATATTTTATGTAATATAAACATGTTTACATCAATCATGTGTGCTAAGGTCGTAGATTGGCTCGTAGTTGTCAGGAAACAATGGTTCTCCAAAATCATAGTAAGATTAGAAATCGTCAGAGAAATTGCGAGAATCAAATTATGAATTTGATTCGATATCAGAGGTTCCACCACCGAATAAATCACAAGATGTAGACTCAGCAACCTGACTTGGGTCTATCCTATTTGTAGATTTCAAGTTTAAAAAGTTGTCCCTATTGGATCTAGGCTCAGTTTCTTGGTTCGTAGGGAAAACCCAATCAAAACCCCACTCTTCCAACTCCTCGGTGTTTGTATCGTAGATTGGCATGATTTTCGAAAAGTCAATCTGTATCTCTGAGTATGTTGGAGAGGGACATTCATCAAATAAAGGCCCAGAATCATAATCCCAATTCAAACTTTGATTTTTGTCATACAGGGCCTTGTAATTATCCCAAGTAGATTTAGATCCAGATTCTAGGCTAAGGATGTGGGTTGAATTACTAGAATCTAGGTTAGAATTGCCTTCGAGGGTTACCTTATCAGAATAAGGGACGAGATTTACACCCTTGAGAGGTTCTGATTCAATCTCATTATTACAGGAGTCTAGGAATTCTATGCCAGGGTTTTGGTTTTCTAGGGCTGGCTCAAAATCGTGTTCTCCTGCAATTGGGACCTCCCAACCTATTTCAAGATTAGGCATATCATATTCCAACTGGGTTGGGAATCCACAACAACCTTTTGTCTTAAACCCAGGATTTGGGAAATCATGTTAATCCTCAATATTATTCCAAGATGTTTCATTAACTGTTTTGGGCATGTACTGGTATTTTTGATCGATAACTTGTTTCAACAATTTCATCATTTCTTCCCATTTTTCAAGATCATCTTGGTGTTTTTTCCAAAGTACAGGATTTGTCATGTATTGGAGATATTCAAAGTTATGCAATTTTTCTATCTCGATATATCCTGTTATGAGAATATCCTAGGTTGATCCATTTGTTGCTTTTGTTAATAATAATTAGGCATAGTTTACGATGAAAGTGGTTGTTGTCGATACATTAACCAGAATGTCTTCAATTGGTCTTGAGGTTTTGTAATCAATCTCATAAAATCTAAGGGCATCCACAACCATTCTATCTCACATGGATCTTTGTGATTCAGGTTTCTTTAATGGTTTTCCTAAGTAACCAAGCTACATTTCAAATCGAATGGTGGAATCAAGATGTAGAATTAGAATTCAAGTTTAGATCGAAGTGATTTGATCTGAATAGAACTCCCTAAGAAAATATGTGTGTGTGCTCTAAATAGAAGGGATGAGGGAATGGATGTGATATTGACCCAATCAAGGCACCCAAAAGATTTTTGGATGACTATATAGGTTCGGGGCAGATGATACCCCTAGATCAGAAAGTCGTCCAGCTGAGAATTACCTGGGCAGCCAGGAAGGGAGAGTCCCGCAAAGACCCCTACATGGTAGAGCGACCCCACAGGTTACAGGGTTTCCCCCACCCGACCTTCCTTGTAACTGATGGTCCTGATAGGCCAGAATGGATTTTATGCATAGGCCTTATCGCCTAGTCAGTTGAGGGGTTGGCTCCCTCACACCCTCACACATCCTGATTACCCAACCTATCCTCACTCCTTGGCTACCACACACGGCCGATAGCCTTAGACACTGTACACGACCCGTATACCCGAGTATGAATCTGACTATGCATTGGGTCTAAGAGAGAAGGGAAGGAGGAATTCGTGAGAAAGAGGGGGGTGTTTTGCTCTCTAAATCTTAGTCTCCTATGTTGTGTGCTGAAAGGCTAACACTTAGCCGTGAGAAGAAGAAGAAGGAAAGTCTGAAGGAAGGAAGCTGAAGAGGGAAGGCTTTGAAGAAGAAGAGGCTTGGAAGAAGTAGAAGGCTCAAGAAGTAAAGAAGGAAAGCAAAAGAAGAGAAGAAGGAAAAGGCTCTGAAGAGCACTCTAGCAGGGATGCATTTAAGTCATCTGATGACAAATGCCCAACGTCTGATTTGAGTTTATTTGAGATACTATTGCATTATTTAAGTAATATGGTTAATGTTAATTAAAAGGATTAGTGGTGATCTAAATCACCATTGTTTTTTATTCTCTTTCCTTTTTGTTCCATGCAATCTCTAGATACATTGAATTTCATTGAATAAATAATGTGATAGGTTATTATTCATTGAATATCTCTTTTGTACTTCAATTATGGTGCTCATTTATATGCAATTAAAGATTAGCGTGTGAATTCCATATTTACTCCCTGTGTTTGACCTCAAACTTCAATTTAGATTTCGAGTTTATAAATTTTATTGGTTGATTGAGCTATTTAGGTGAGTGGTCATCATCCTCCTCAACACAGTTAATTAAGTTAATTGTGCTTAATTATGTGCAGAAAAAAAGTAACTTAGGTCAATTTGAATTTATGTAGGTTGAGTAGTATAGGGTCAAGTTAACCTAACATTTTAGATTTTATTTCTTTTAACTGGTTGAGTCCAGGTCATTCACTAGGAGGCATATCTTATTTAGAATTCACCATTAAGTCTAAGCTACTTATAGAGAATATAATTAAATTTATTTTAAGAACATGAACTTTGCTTAATGATTTCAAATTAAAAGAATATGCAAAATTCCATAAGAAAACACATTTACTCAAATGATCTTCTTTAACAACAAGTAAACATGTTTATTTCCTTTTATTTCAAGAGATTAAGGCAATAGAAAAAGTAATTCTAATGGAAATATGCCTTATTACAACATTAAGCTCAAAAGGAATGAAAAATGTGCAAGAAATTAAACCATTTCTTCTCTTCTTTGTCTTTAGCCTCTTTCTTTCTCCTCTTCTTTTACCTTTTTCTCTTTCTTTCTTTTCTTCTCTTCTCTGCCATTTCTCTTTAGCATTTGCCTGTTCAACCTTCATTTCTCTCTACGAGTTCTCTCTTTCTTATCCTTCTCTTCTGAGCCTTAGCATTTTTCCCTTCAGAACTCTTGCAGACCTTCTTTCTGAACCGAACTGGTTTATCTATTTGAACCAAAAATTGGTTTTTTAATTGGCGGCTTGGACCGGTCAAGGATACACATCACCCCTATCAGGGTGGGACTAGACCCTACTAGGTCCAAGCCTAGTTTATTTAGTTTTGGTTTATTTCTGGTTCATAGTCTCGAGCCCACCTGGCTGATGGCCTCCCAGGACCATGCACACACCCTCACGGGCCCACACACCCACCCCAGGTGCCCACACACACACCCATATGCTCATTCGTTTCCTTGTGCCGTGCGCTGTCGACTAATATGCCCATAACACAAATGCATTTTATACCCATGTGGCCGCTCAGGTTCTACCGAGGTGGGACTGAGTTTCCCCCTCCCAGAACAAACTTCAAACGACGATTTCAGACAGCTCAGAGCTCCATTCCAAGCAAATAAAAGCTTGTTGGAAAGCTCTTGAGTTGGTCTACACAATTGAAGTGTCAATTTGATACACAGGGGAAGTTAAACTCTTCGATTTGTAGGGTGAAGTCCTGGATTTACTAAGGTTATTTTGGCCTGCAGAGATGATTTACAGCTCTAAGGTCCATAGACTGGACTTTGACTTCCAGATGAAGTGTTAATTAGGTTCAAGGGATGATTCTACAGCTGTAGGTGGAGGTATTAAGCTCTCAGGAGCTTCAGGAAGGTTGTAGAAGCTAAAAGCTTCTCAGGGAGCTTGAGAACTGTGATTCAAACTCCGAAAGGTCCTAACAGACAGCTACTGACCTAATTAATCAATTCAAACAGCCACTAGAGGTTATAAATCTATCTAGGTAGATTATGCATTAAAATCTCATAACAAAGCTACTGTCGCCAGTTTGGGTTCAAAAACAACCCAAACTGATAGAAATCAAATTCTACCAAATAAACCATCAGAGCTCATCCAAATCTCATCTAAATCATTCACAATCATCTCAGCAACATCTTAAACACCTTAATTTGTCTAATTGAATCTAGAATCCAAGGATCAGACTCAGGGTTGACTGTCAAGCCTCAAATTTTGACTTTCTGAGTTTGGCTATTTCAATGGGAATTATCACCTTAAACATCTTCTCTTCAACTTCAGGAACAGGTTCAGACTCTTAAAAAGGTGTTTCAATTAAGGTTCTTAGGGTTCCAAGCTCATCGCCTGAGCTTCTAAAGGTGTTTGTTCGTTAGGACAAACCAAGGTTTGTTACAGTGGTTGACTTATAGAAATGAACTCAGGGTACAACACTGAAGCTTTTAGATCATTTAATTGCGACTTAAACCTAACTGTCACTCATCTCCAACTCTGCCAAAGTTGGAGAAGATGAAGTCCTATCAAAAACTCCAGACACTAAAATCTTAAAGAAACTACCTCAACATAATCAGTAAACCTTGAATCATTGATATAGAGCTTCACACTAAGCTTAATAGGCTGAAGAACTTGTTTTGACTCGCCGGAGCTCGCCGGCGCTCCAATGAGTCTAGAAAAAGGTGAAATGTGTACAGATATCGTGAAATTATGCCATTAAATATTCAAAAAGCTTCCTGAGGTCACAAGGAACCTTAGGAACAAATTAATTTCAACAATTGTCCATTAAAGTGAAGATTAAATAGTGAATTCATTTTACACAGGATCTGAGTTGGATTAGGCTCAGGACTTGTTTTCCCACTCAATTGAGTGGAGGAAACAAGTCAACAGATATTTGCGATAGTATATATATGTATAATTAATGATTTGAACTACTCCTGTGCCGCCATTGACAACAAACTCGAGCTTAATTAAAATTGGGCGTTTAGGCTGTAGGTGGTAATTATTCAAATTAGAGTGAGGATTAGGGTCCTTAGGCGATGGATAGATGATGGAGGACCCCAGTGAAGGTGGAATTAGCTCAACTACTGTTGCCATGGATAGCAGGAGTAGTTGGTGGAGGTGAAGGTGGTTTAGGCGATTAAATGATCTATTTAGTAATTAAAAATAATAGAAATGTTCATGGAAGATTCAAGAAGGTGAACGGTGACTTAAAAAAATAAAATAAATGCTCCTGGCAAGCTCAAGGAGCTCACCGGAGTTGAGGAAGGCGAGTGCGAATTCTAGCATTACACCACCTAATCTACCAAACTAACTATCCCAACTAAACTACCTACCTAATCTACTGTTACCTGGACGAAGGGGATAGGAGATCTCCATCGACAGCTCATGATGAAGGAGGAAATCAGAGGGTTGTCGAAAGATCTCTGGCATGCGGTTGTGAGGTGAAGTAGAGGAGAGCTCCTAGTCAGCACTTGTGTCAGAAGATGGATGGAGGAAGTCAGATGAGGCAGAGGAAGTTCGCTAGAGTTTGGAGAGAATAGCCTATTGGGTCAACTCAGTGAAGAAGAGGGAAGGGAGCCAACTTAGTGGAAATCGAGGGTGTGAAGGGGTATTTATAGGTGGCGGCGACTGAGATGGAGGTGGAATCTGGACGGAGAAGTGGCTAGGAGGAGAATAACCACCGATGTCTTCTCCGACACCAGTGAGGTTATCTCGAACCCTAAAATAGGATTTTAGCATCATCCAGACCAGTGGATGAAAAGGAGATGGCGAGCATAAGCTCTAGGAGCTTGGAGAAGAAGGTATGACGTCAGATGGGCAATGATCAGATGGTGGACGCACCTTTTGTCGTCAGCCGTCCAGACTGTTGAAGAAGGAAAGAAGAAGTTTTAGGGACTTGTTTGTAGTGAAAATTGAGGACCTAAATGAAGAATAAGGACCCAATTGAAATACAATTTAAGGACTAAAATGTAAATTCAGGTTTTCAAGGTTTATTTTAATTTAAATCTTTTTCAACTTTTTATTTATGATTATAAATAAGACAATTATTATATTTAGGCCTTGAATTTACATTTTTGACATTTTTAGATTAATTTATTTAATTAAGTAATGTTACTTAAGTTATTACGTACTTAGGTATATATTATACTTAAGTTAGTTAACACATTAATTAGATGAATTATTAATAATATTTCGAGTCCAATTATTAATTAAATTATTAATAATATTAATTGGATGATAATATAGCATTTTAAACTTATTTTAAGGTCCTTTACTATTTATCCCTTATTTAATAATTAACCCATATATTTACATATTTCTAGCTAATTACTAGGAAAACTAGTTAATTAGGGGTAACTAGAGACCATGATGAGCTTCTCATTAGTGACTTTGCTACAAAAAAACAACTTAAAAACTCCTATCTGGCCCGTTCAACATTTTGGCGCTGTTGCCAGGGAGCAATGCGCAATTCACTGCTATTCTTGTTTTACTTGATTCTATTTGAGCACTAACTTGCTCTATTTGTTTTCTTGTGATTTTGCAAGGTACATCATGAGGCGATCTTCCGTGCAAATCAGCCACTCCCGGGGTAGGTAATCTCTTTTCTTCCCTAATCAATCTCCTAATCTTGGGAAGATAAAGAAAGGAAACAAATCAATTAAGAACCACCTGCCTTATTTTCATAGTAATTATCACTTAAAAGGCAAGTTTCCTGATTTGCAATTCAAAATAAATATCTGATTGAAGTTGAGATGATTTTGTTTAGAGATCCCTACCCTATTTTCTGTACCTATTAGGGATTACACTTAATTTCTGATCACCTTGGACAACGTACTTCTTATTTGAAGTCCAAGGTGAACATTTTTAAGATCAAATTGGACTTGAAATAGAGCCATTTAGGGTTTCCACATTAGGGTTTGAAGTTCTAGTTCACACTTTTCTGAATTAAAGAAAATTGACCCTCTTGCATTTGTGTGCTACCCAACCCTTGCTTGAAAAGAACTAATCACTTGAACCCTAAAATCAAGTTCTAATTTCACTTGAACCTTAAAAATTATGGACCTAGTAACCTGAGAGTCAATTCAGGGTGATCTTTGGGTCTTAACCCAGATTTCATTCTGCATCTTTTAGGGTAGGTCAGGTGAAGTTTCTCTACTTTGTAGGCCAACCAACCTACAAATTAGGTCACAAATCAAATCAATTTCTAAATCAAGTGAAATCTGAGGCATAAATTAGGGTAAAATTGGTAGACTTAAGGTCTCAATTCGTACATTCTGGTCTACTTGGAACTGTAGTGAAAAGGAAGGTCGAGTGGGGGAAACCCTGTAACCCGTGGGGTGCTCTATCGTGTAGGGATCTTTGCAGGGCTCTCCCTTTCTGGCTGCCTAGGTAATTCTAGGGTGTGCGGATTTTTGATTCAAAGGCATCATCTACCTCAAAACAAGCCTTAGTCATCCAAAAATCTTTGAGTGCCTTGATTGGGTCCAATTCATATCCAATCCCTCATCCCTTCTATAGAGCACATACATAGGAAGGTCATTAGGTTTTTAACCTAAGAGGCCTCATTAGATCTTCTACAGGGATTTCTGATGTGATCTATTACTTCAATTTGTACCTGAGTTTGATTCTACGTCTTGATTCCACCACTTGATTCGAAAATGAAACCTAACATTTTAGGAAAATTAATTAGGAAACCTGTGTCCCAAATGACTATCAAAGATAACATGATTGAGGTTGCTTATAGACACCATGAAGAATATTATAGAACCTTCGATAGCAACATTCAGGATAAATTTGCAAAAACAACAAACCACATTCTAAGCTGTATTGAAATAGTATGGACACAAATGAAACACGATTCAACTCGGGATGATCTCTTGGTAGAAACATTGAATTGGTTAAATTACATAGCAACGAGTGTCTGCAATGTTGGTCAAATCCTTCACTTTTGGAAAAACACCAAGTTCTCATGGAGGAATAGGGAAAATTGTTGAATACGTTATATAAAACCATTGATCAAGAGTACCCCTATATCCCTTCAGAAGATAATGAGGCACCTTGGAACAACACTGATGATCAACATGATTCCATAGGACCCGGGTTAGAAAATTAGAATTATTGTGGACCCTCAACCCAAATGGAAGTTAAATTGAATTATATACAGAATGACACACTCAATCTTGAGATGGATTGGGACGATCCGATTGCAGGTGTTCACGATTTCGAACCAACCCTAGAAAACCATGAAGCTGGATCACCAAGCCCTGAATTTCCAGACACCTGTGATGATGAGATTGAATCAGAAAATCTTGAAGGTGCAAATTCCACCCCTTATTCTGATAAGGTGATCTTCGAGAACAATTCTGACACCTTTATAGAGCCTAGTCTAGATTTTAGTAACCCAATGCTTACATCTAACCTAGAATCTAGATCTATGCCTAATTGGGATGATTATGAGGCCCCATGTGATGAGAGTCAGAATTTGAATTTGAATTATGATTCTGGGCCTATATTTGATGAGTACACTTCTCCAGACTCCTTAGAGATATGAATTTATTTTTTGAAAGTCATGCCGATCTATGATACAGAAACCGAGTTGGAAGAGTTGGGAATCAATTGCGTCTACCCTAGGAGCCAAGAACCTAAGCCTATGCTTAATAAGGACACCTTTTTAAGCTTGGAATCTAAAATTAGGTTAGATCCAAGTCAAGTTGTTGATTCTTCGCATCTTGATTCTCTCTGTGGTGGAACTCCGGATCTAGGATCAGATTCAGAAACTCATTCTCGTAAATTCTCTGACGATTTCGAATCTTACTCTGATTTCAGAGAGCCTTTGTTTCTTGACGACTACGAACCAATTTACGACCTTAGTATCCTTGATCCGTTCTTCGACTCTGACTCTGAGGTCCCTAATCCTGAGATCATTGATTCAAAATTAGGTTCCATTAAGATGGAATCATTCCTTTTTGATCTTCAAGAATCAAAAACAGTAAGTGTTGAGAGTATCTGCAATCTAGAATTTGAATCTTTTATTGACTCAGATTTTCATGATCCTATAAGCACTCTCTTAGCATTTACCTTTGATTTTGATGTGCTTCATGAAGACTCTCTAGATGAACCTACCTTTGAATCCTTTCTAGAGGACATCTCAACACACACAGATCTCATAGAAGCCACATCTTCTAATCCACATACAGAACCTTCCAAAACCCGTTCTCAACCCTGACCCGCCACTAGAATCAACTTCCACTCTGATTCACCTCTCTTTAATCCGGTTGCATACGATTTACCTCCATCTTTCAATCGATTTTCGGACATCAATCAGACTACTAATCATGTCCCATCCTTTTCAGATCACTCTTGTAGGGTTCCTACATCCTCCACAGCTCCATTTTCTTTTGAGGATCCCCACTGTGATCAAGCTGATCCAATTCAGCCAAAGCCCAGATTCTCATTTCCATATCTGTTTGAACTTCAAAGAATCTGGTGGGCTCCATATCTTTTGATTCACATCCATCAAACCACCAAGTTGATTGGGTTTGGGCTACATCATCAGCCTGTAGATTTGAACAAGCATCTGGGTGGACAAACCAGGCTATTGATTAAGGTGCTTGTTCTATAACACTCCTCTGATTTGACCACCCATTCTCTTTGACCACCTTCTACTTGGCTGAAGGCATTGAATTTAGAGTTTGACGAGAGGCAACCTGTCATTCCAAAAACTCGAGACCCTTCTGATCATCCTTTTGAGCTACACTCCTACTGCACTTTGAGTTCAACTTTAGAATAGCCGACTCTACCTTTGGTCTTTGTATCAAAGCTTGAAATCGTCTGCAACAGTCATCCTGACCCGTTCACCCACCCTTTGATCCTATTCTAACCTTTGAACCAAGTTGATTTCATACCCTCTCATTTACAATGAGGACATTGCAAAACTTAGAGATGGGGGTTGTTAAAGTGCAAACAAATGGAAATTCAAATTCTCTGAAGGGTTCTCTAAAAAAAAATACATATTCAAAAAACCAAAAAATAAAAAATAAAAAAGAACAAATAAATGGAAAGGGGAGGAAAATTTTGAGAATTTTGATTGCATATCATTCATGAGGAGGAAAAGAGGAAAAAATTCAAATGTCAAAAAGGAGAAACATTCAAGAACAAAAATGATAGTCATTAGCACTTGATCATGGAAATTACTTAAGTTCTATACCTAATCAAAAGAAAAAAAATTAAATCCTGAAATAACAGAGAGACATGGAGATTAGTATGAGTGTTGATCTTAGGCCTCTTGGATTGGTTTTAGAGCTTGAACATTCACGTATCCGTTAAGATCCGGATTAGTCCTCAAGAGGTTGAGGAAAGTACGAGGCTGATGTATTAGGTCTAAGGCTTAGGGATTATTCGGCCCTGTTTCCTGCCATTTGGTTTGCTGGACTTGGTAACCTAAGCACCCAAAAATCACACACTTAGTCTGGTTCAGTACGCTTAATAAAGAAAAATCTGCTAAAAGTATTCTGTTCTGAAAAATCATCTCAAAGATCTAGCTTAGGAGCGGCTTGACAACATAAGTTGATTGGATGAGTTCCCAGCGTGGTGAGGTGGAAAATTCCCCTCAAAGATTTGTAATAACATATCGTCTCCTCGGTGCTTGAATCCTAGGATATCTAAATATCCTATCGGGGGCATGTAAGTACCTTATGCTGGTTCAGGTGCCATGGGTGGTATTATCTCGAAATGTCGATTGCCGGGGCCTGAATTTAGCTACAGAATGCCATGGGCGGCACTATCCTGAAGTGTCGAAAGCCAGTGTTCTGGGGGTTTCTATGGGCGGTGCTATCCCAAAGCATCGAAAGCCAAGGACCCTTCGAGGATTGATGGTGGGGACAACGAATCTGATACTGACTGTGTTTAGGGCCAATTCAAGGATGGATCTAGGGAAATCTAAAAAAGAGAGAGAAAACTCTTCGAATGAAAAATCTACTTCTATCCCTCTCTCTTAAAAAATGCATTGGCAAACTGAACTTGGACTTTTACGTTTATGCACGGGTTCTTTAACCGCTGGGTTCAACAAACCTTTAGGTAGTTTTTGCAGACCGTAGAAACCTTCGTGGCAGACTAAGACTGAAGCTGGTCAGGTCTGGATCTTGATTGATACTTGAGTACCTCTAGGCCTATTATTAGCATTGCGACCTAATTTCTAGAAGAGTAATAAGAATCAGGTAGCTGAATTTCAATTCATGGTCTAGAACTCTAGTTCTTTTCATAAGATTTTGCTAAGGGACTAGAAAAGGCTAGGCATGGGGGTATGATGATAATGTCATCATCAGCCATAACTAGCTTTAATTAGTCAGAATCAATTGAAAAATGCTCCTACATAACCGCCAGAGAGTCATAATTCATTGCATATCCTTTCTGAGAAGAATGCATTAAATTAGGGATAAATTTGCAGTTTTAACAGAAGATCATAAATGCAGAACAATCATGGAATTTCTCAGGGGTTAAATGAAGGTTTAATGAGTATTAATAACTAACAAGAGGGTTCATGCAGATAGAAATGGGTTTTCACGCTTTTCAAGAATTAATAGACACCCGAAATCCTAATTTTAGACCCACTTAGTTAACTGAGATTCTGGTCAGGATAAAATTTACCTAAACCTTCTAAAAATCATAGAAAAATATTCTATAAGGTTTGGTATCTTTGATTTGACCATCTGAACCTATTTTGACCTAAAATAGTTAGATAGAAAGTTACCCTAATTTGGATTTCTACATAAATTTCCTACTCAAACTTGGTCAAAACCAAAATCCGACTTCACCATCAGATTCCTTGGGTCAAAATTAAGTTTGTACCAAAATTTGGACCCAATTAGAGATCATCCTGACTTAGTTTGCATTTTAGTCCAATCAGATTCTTTCTCTCACTTAAACCCCTAGCTTTCAAAATTTATTGCAAAGACCCCCCTAACTTTGTCATCACCTTCACATCTAGGTCCCTACCACGATGGCCATGTGAACCCAAAGGTGCCGAGCTTCAATCAGGGATACCTCCCTGGTTTCTCAATTAATCCCTTCCAAAATTTGAAGAGATGTTCTTAAGGTCATCCCTAAACATCCAAACCTAAATTTAGATCCCAAATCTGCCTAGGAATCCCATGCGAACTCCTTGAAAGTAAGAATTCCAATCCCTAATTTCTCAAGCTTTCAAGCTTGTTTCCAAGCTTGTAATCTCATCCAATGCCCTATTAAAGACCCTCAGGGACAACCTTACCTTCTTAGCTTGGTTGGGACCGGAATACCCCCTTCTTATCCTCTCTCTGACCAACTCCTCTGCAAGCTCTAGCGAGCTTCTCCGTCTACCGTCCTCGCTTGCTGCCGCTAACAATAGTCGATGGGAGCATCTTCCCCTAGTTCTTCCACTTCTAGTAATACCAGCAGAAGCCCTCTAACTACATCTTCCTCGTTGTTCTCCCCGACTGGAGGTATTCTCGTCTTCAGCGCCAGCCATACCACAACCGGTGCCTACCTTCCCTTTCGTCCATTAAGATTAGGTTAGATAGGTTCCTTTCTCCCTCTACTTCCTGTTCATCTCCTTTATCTCTTAATCCGACCACCTACGCGCCCTCACGCCCATCATCTTCCCCACTCATAGCCAAGCTCCGACGAGGTCTCCCTGTCACTCCATCGCACCACATGCCTGGCCAACACCCCCACAAGCCTCACCATTCCTCAATGAACAAAAGCCCTTACTTAATTTCATCTTCCACTCACCTAAATGCACCCCATACCAACCGACCTTCACACGGTCTCTACCAACCTCCGCAACCCACCTCACTCACTCCCACACCACATCAACACCCCAGTCACCTTTGCCGTGCTACGACGAAGCTCAAGAGCTACTTAATTGGGGCCTTCGAGCCCGTATTAGTATTTTTAGGTCACGCCGACCATAGCCCATTGTTGCCTTCACCTCCAATCATGTTTGAGCTCCTACAACATCGAGACAACCTGCCACCACTTCCAAACTGTGCGAAATCAAGATCAGAACCTCTCCAGGTCCTCAATTAGGTGAAAGGACTATAGCTGCTACTCCAATCGAAGATGCACCATCAGTTGCATTCGTGTGAAGAAGATGTGGGAAAGATAGTCCCACATCGTGGGTTGCTGAGCCTGTGACTGTAGATAAGAGGATTTTGTGCATAGGCCTTATCGCCAAGTAACTTGAGGGGTTGGGTCCCTCACACCCTCGCACATACCCGATTACCCGACCTATCCTTACTCCTTGGCTACCACACACGATCAGTAGCTCTAGACATTGTACACGACCTGTATACCTGAGTATGAATCCTACTATGCGTTGGGTCTAAGAGAGAAGGGAAGGAGGAATTCGTGAGAGAGCGGGGGGGTTTTGCTCTTGAAAGCTTAATCTCCTGTGCTATGTGCTGAAAGGCTAACACTTAGCTGTGAGAAGAAGAAGGAAGGTCTGAAGGAAGGAAGCAGAAGAGGGAAGGCTCTGAAGAAGAAGTGGCTTGAAGAAAGGAGAAGGCTTGGGAAGTAAAGAAGGAAAGCAGAAGAAGAGAAGAAGGAAAAGGCTTTGAAGAGCATTGTAGCAGGGACACATTTAAGTCATCTAATGATAAATGCTCGATGTCTGATTTGAGTTTATTTGAGATACAATTGCATTATTTAAGTAATATGGTTAAAGTTGAATTGAAATATTGCATGCATTCTTAATTAAGAGGATTAGTGGTGATCTAAATCACCATTATTTTTTATTCTCTTTCCTTTTTGTTCCATGCAATCTCTAGATACATTGAATTTCATTGAATAAATAATGTGACAGGTTATTATTCATTGAATATCTCTTTTGTGCTTCAATTATGGTGCTCATTTATATGCAATTAAAGATTAGCATGTGAATTCCATATTTGCTCCCTATGTTTGACCTCGGACTTCAATTTAGATTTTGAGTTTATAAATTTTATTTGTTGATTAAGCTATTTAGGAGGCTTTGCTACAATGAAATGACTTAAAAACTCCTATTTGGCCTGTTCAGCAGTCAGTCACAAGATTGCTACCCCGTACCACCCCTAAACTAGTGGCCAAGTTAAGGTGTCGAATACTGAGACAAAGAACATTTTAGAAAAGACCGTTATGCTTGATAGGAAGGACTAGTCCCAAAAGCTTGATGATGCTTTATGGGTGTATCAAATGGCCTATAAGAACCCTTTGGGTACATCTCCCTTCCGGATAGTGTATGGGAAAGAGTGCCAAAGGCTCTGGAACATAGGGCACTTTGGGCTATCTGAAGTATCAACATGGATTTAGAAAAGGCAAGTAAGGCACGACTTTTGGAATTACGTGAGCTTGAGGAGCTGAGGAATGATGCTTATTACACCTCTCATGCTTATAAAGAGAGAACTAAGGTCTTGCATGATAAGTATATCCTTAGAAAGACCTTTAAGCCCAACTAACAAGTCTTGCTTTTCAATTCCAGACTTAAGCTTTTCCCAGGATAATTGAAATCACGTTGACATGGGCCATACATAATCACCAAAGTTTTTCCGCATGGGTTTGTGGAGATCAAGAGCCCTTCCTCTTCAACAACGCCCTCTACCATCAATGGCCAACGATTAAAACCATATGTTACTTTGGATGGCCATCTGGTTGACGAGGTCACTTTGGAGGAGCCTTAGCTCCTATCATTCTCCACCTTAGGTAACATCTTCCCTTAACTGTTTTGCTTCCAATGAGGACATTATTTGAACTAGGCATGGGAGGGATAGGACCTGAGGCATCTGTTTATAGCATGTCTACATTTTGTATTCAAAAAAAAAAAAAAAGCCATGTTGTTATACTTAACCGGCTAGGCTATGCATCTTTAGGCATGAGATCACGACTTTAGGTTTGCTTAGCTCACTCTAGGTATCTAATTATAGGAGCTAAGGTTGAACTACTGACTTTAGAATTTTAGGGTCTATTTGGACTTAAAAACTTAAGTAGGAGTTAAGTTGCAGACCATTCCTTAAGAGGTTGAGGAAGGAAAGCTAGGGATTGAGTTAAAGGCTAAGTAGTACTTGATGTCATTTTCTACCTTTTGGTTTATGGGTCCTCATAACCTAAGCATCTACATTTCACATACACTTGATCTTGTGTAAATAGTGATCACCTTAATTCATTTCTTGAAGAAAATTTGGTTCTCTTCGATCTGATTTAGGAGAAGCTTGAAATCACAACTTGATTGGACGAGTTCCTATCACATGAGAGGTGGAGTATATACTCACCTTGATGATGCAATAATAACATGTCACCTCCTCGGCACTTGTCTCTTAGGATATCCATCCTACTGGGGGCATGTAAGCACATTATGCTGTTTAGGTACCATGGGCAGCCCTATCTCAAAGTGTCGATTGCCACAGGCTTGAATTCGCTTAAGAAATCCATGGGCGATACTATCTCAAAGTGTCGATTTCCAGGAGTTCCTGGGGTAGATATGAGTGGTGCTATCTCGAAGCATTGAAAGCCAGACACCCTTCGAGGTTCAGTGATGGGGATAATGAATCCAACACAGACTGTATTGATAGCTGATCCAAGGTTAGACTTAGAGGAATCAAACAAAAATATATACATATATATATATATTATATATATATTACAAGAAGAAAAAAAATCCTCTTACTCCCTTTCTAGGTTGGCAATCATACCAACCTCAAATAAATTAGACCAATGCACATGCACGAATGCTTTAACCTCTAGGATCAAAAAACCCTAGGGTAGAGTTAGAAATCAGGTGAACTTGTGCTTGCAACTTGTCCTTATCTGGCCTAGTCTGTAACTTAGCAACTACTTAAGTACCTTATGATCTAGGGTTTGATAGTGCAACCATATTTCAGTGAAAAGGTCAATTGAATTAGCATGGACCATTTGGAGTGTTTGGTTGTTGCTTATATTTGAAAGGGGCTAGCAAAAACTAGGCATGGGGGCATTTGATGAGCCCATATTTGTGGGTTGTTTGGTTACTTAAATGCCTAGTTTTTAGATTAATAATAATATATAAATAACATGCATTAGGATGTAAATAGCTAATTCATACATTTGATTGATTAACACATATACATAGGAAGCACTAAGTAGTTTACTCACTAATATGAATAGTTCAAGTAAATAGGATAGCATGCATTAGAAATAGGATTACTTTTAGAGTTTTGTTTATAAATAACCCAATAATTAAATTTTTTATTCGTTTCTTCTCTCCTATTGGAATTGCTTAGGAAAAATAGCTGCTCTTCCATGTGATTAGCCATCCAACCAAGCATCATCATTCCCAGGCAATCAAAGAGCCAGAAGGAGCAGATTTGGCTTTAATGGCCTCAACGCTCCTCTTGCTCCATTCAAATTCATCCCTGTTGGTATAAAAGAGGAGCAACACTACCAAGTTTGGCAAGCCTTCACTTCCTTCCCTACTATGAAGAGAACTCATATTCTCCTATGCTCCACCACCACCGACCTCAACTACGACGAAGCTTCGCCATCATGGGTGTGTGGGGTGACAGCCCACACTGCCAATTGCAAAGCCTCCCACTACAACCTCACCACCATCATCTGACCACCAACACCAAATCCCCTTGTCCACAGTCATCCTCACCATCACCATCATCTTCATTTTCTTCTTCCTCATTTTTTTTTCTTCTTCCCTTATTTTTCCTCCACCAAAAATAACCTAAACCACCAGCACCACCTCGCTGGCCTAGCACCTCCACCCGCACTCCTTGCCGGCACTCAATGCATGCTGATGAGAAGCTCATCATGGTCTCTAATTACCCCTAATTGACTAGTCTTATGTAAATATATGGATTAATTATTAAATAAGGGATAAATAGTAAAGGACCTTAAAATAAGTTAAAAATTCTATATTATCAGCCAATTAGTATTATTAATAATTTAATTAATAATTGGACTCGAAATATTATTAATAATTCACATGGAAGGTGTGAAAGGGCGTGGAGATGGCGCTAGAGGTGAAGTGGGCGGATGTGGTTGTGCGGGTGCGGCTGCAGGTGAAAGGTGAGCGGGCGTGAACGGTGAGGTTGCAGGCGGAAGGTGAGCAGGTGAGGGCTGGAGGCTGTGCACGCCTTGCGTGCGGCTGGAGTGGTGCGGGTGGCTTCAGACGTCCGGGAAATTTCTCGAACGTCTTAAGTGACTGAGGAGGTGATTGTACAAAGGCTGTGGCGGTGGTTGTTGGTGACGACAGCGAGGGAGATGCACGCTAAGGTGCTCACGGTAATGCGGACGAGCTCTGGATGGTGGTGTGGCCTGACACACCACATGCCCACCCAATTCTAAATGCACTTAAAATATGAGTGCAATGCATGGATTATGTAATTAAATTAAAAATATGAATTAATCTATTTACATCCTAATTTATGCTAAATAAATGTTAGAATTAACCTAATGTCTAGGCACTTAAATACTTAAATAGCCCACAACTATGGGCTAATCAGTCCTCAGCTTTCACTACGAACAAGTCCCTGAAACTTCTTCTTCTTTCCTTCTTCAACCGTCCGGACGGCTAACGATAGAAGGTGCATCCACCGCCTGATCACCGGTCATTCGACGTCATTCCTTCTTCAAGCTCCTGGAGCTTGTGCTCACCATCTCCTTTTCGTCCACCAGTCTAGATGATGCTAAAATCCTATTTTAGGGTTGGAGATAACCTCACTGGCGTCGGAGAAGACGTCGGTGGTTACTCCACTCCTAGCTTTTTCTCTGTCCAAATTCCACCTCCATCTCAGTCGCTGCCACCTATAAATACCCCTCCACACCATTGATTTTCACGAAGTTAGCTCCCTTCCCTGTTCTTCACTGAGCTAACCTAATAGGCTATTTGCTCTAAACTTTGACGATTTTCCTTCGCTTCATCTGTCTTCCTCCATCCATCTTCAATAGCTCTGGACCTCCACTGAAGTCAGCCCAGTCTTCTGATATAAGTGCTGACTAGGAGCTCCTCTGCTTCACCTCACAACCGCTCGTCGGACTCTTTTGCCAACCCTCTGATTTCCTCCTCCGTTATGAGCCATTGACGGAGATCTCCTATTCCCTTCGTCCAAGTAACAATTGATTAGGTGGGTAGATTAGTTAGGATAGTTAGTTAGGTAGATTAGGTAGTGTAATGCTAGATTTCACATTTGTCTTCCTCAACTCCGGCGAGCTCCTTGAGCTTGTAAGGAGCAATTCTTTTGTCCTTTTAAGTCATCGTTCACCTTCTCACACCTTCCATGAACATTTCTATCATCCTTAATTACTAAATTGATCATATAATCACCTAAACCACCTCCACCTCCACCAACTACTCCTGCTGTCCATGGCAGTAGTAGTTGAGCTTATTTCACCTTCACTGGGCTCCTCCACCATCTATCCATCACTTAAGGGCCCTAATCCTCACTTTAATTTAAGTAATTACCCCCTATAACTTAAACGTCCAATTTTAATTAAGCTTCTAAGCTCGCTGTCAATGGTGGTTCAGGAGAAGTTTAAATAATTAATTATACATCTATATATCATCGCAAATACCTATTGACTTGTTTTCTCCACTCAATTGAGTGGGAAAACAAGTCCTGAGCCTAATCCAACTTAGAACTTGTCTAAAATGAATTCATTGTTTAATCTTCATTTTAATGAACAATTGATGAAATTAATTTGTTCCTGAGGTTCCTTGTGACCTCAGGAAGCTTTTTGAATCATTAATGGCACAATTTCATAATTTTTGTACATTTTCACCTTTTTCTGGACTCACCGGAGCTCCAGTGAGCTCCGACGAGTCAAACAAGCTCTTCAGCCTGTAGAACTCAGTGTGAAGCTCCAGATCAACGATTTGAGGTTTACTGATCATGCTGAGACATTTTAATTGAGGTTTTAGTGTCTGGAGTTTCTGTTAGGTCTTCATCTTCTCCAACTCCGGTAGAGTTGGAGATGTCTGACAGTTAGGTTTAAACATTATTTGAAAGGTCTAAAAGCACCAGTGCCTTGCCTTGATACCATTTTTATAATTCAATCACTGTAACAAACCTTGGTTTGTCCTAACAAACAAACTCCTCTTCAAGCTCAGGCGATAGTCCAGGAACCCTAGGAACCTTAGTTGAATCATCTTTCTAAGGGTTTGAATCTGTTCCTGTGATTGAAGAGAAGATGTTTAAGGCTTCAATTCCCTTTGAAATGGCTAAACTCAGAAAGTCAAAATTTGAGGCTAATTGGTCAACTTAAAGTCTGATCCTTGGATTTTGGATTCAATCAGACAAATTAAGGAGTTCAAGTTGTTGCTGAGATGTTTGTGAATGATTTAGATAAGATTTGGATGAGCTCTGATCAACTATATGGTAGAATTTGATTTCTGTCAGTTTAGGTTGTTTTTGAACCCAAACTGACGACAGTGGATTTTTTATGAGATTTAGATGAAAAATCTGCCCACACAGATTCATAACAACCTTTGGAAGTTGCTTGAATTGATTAATTAGGTCTGTAGCTATTTGTTATGACCTTTCAGAGTTTGAATCACAATTCTCAAGTTCTTTGGAGAAGCTTTTTAGCTTATGTTCCTTCCTGAAGCTCCTGAGAGCTTAATACCTTCACCAACAGACGTGGAATCAACCACTGAACCTCTTCAATACTTCATCTGGAAGTCAAAGTCCTTCTTTAAGACTTTAGAGCCATAACTTCATTCTGAAGGCCAGTTTGAACATAGTGAATCTAGGACCTTCGCCCTTCAAATCGAAGAGCTTAACTTCCTCTGAGTATCAAATTGACACTTCAATCGTGTAGAACAACTCAAGAACTTTCCAGCAAGCTTTTATTTGCTTGGAATGGAGCTCTGAGCTGGTTGGAATCGACATTTGGAGTTCGGTCTGGGAGGGGGGAACTTAGTCCTACCTCGGTAGGACTGGAGCAGTTGCACGTGTATAAAACTTATTTGTGATAAGGGCCTTTCAGTCAACAGCACACGGTGCAAGGAAATGAACTGAGCATATTGGGTGTGTGTGTGGGCACGTGTAGTGCGCGTGCCCAGGTGTGTGTGCGCTTGTGGGTGTGCGAGTGTGGACCCATGAGGGCGTGTGCAAGGGCTTGGGAGGTCGTGAACTGGATGGGCTCGAAACTATGCGAATTGGAAATAAATCGAAACTAAATAAACCAGGCTTGGACCTAGTAGGGTTTGGTCCCACCCTAAGAAGGGTACTGTGCATCCCCGACCAGTCCAAGCCGCCAATTAAAAGCCTAATTTTTGGTTTAAATAGTTAGACCGGTTCGGTTCAGAAGGTCTACATGAGTTCTGAAGGAAAGGATGCTAAGGCTCAGAAGAGAAGGAGAAGAAGCAAAGGAAATGAAGGGAAGGATAAGAAAGAGAGAGCTCGTAGAGATAAAGGAAGGTTGAACAGGCAAGTGCTAAAGAGAAAAGGCAGAGTAAGGAAGAAAAGAAAGAAAGAAAAGAAGACATGTAAAAGAAAGAGCTCGAGAAAGATTAAGGAAAAGATTAAGAAGAAGATTAAGAAATAAGTAAAAAGAAAAGAGAAAGAGAAAAAGGTAAAAGAAGAAGAAGAGAGAGAAAGAGGCTGAAGACAAAGGAGAAATTCATGGTTTAATTTCTTGCATATTATTCATTCCTTTTGAGCTTAATGTTGTAATAAGGCATATTTTCATTAGAAATACTTTCTATTGCCTTAATCACTTGAAATACAAAGAAATAAACATGTTTACTTGTTGTTAAAGATCATTTGTGTAAATGTGTTTTCTTATTGAATTGTGCATATTCTTTTAATTTGAAATCATTAAGCAAAATTCATGTTCTTAAAATAAATTTAACTATACTTTCTATAAGTAGCCTAGACTTAATGGTGAATTCTAATTAAGTTATACCTCCTAGCAAACGAGCTGGACTCAACCATTTAAAAGAAATAAAATATAAAATGTTAGGTTAACTTGACCCTATACTACTTAATCGACACAAATTCAAGTTGACCTAAGTTACTTTCTTCTACACATAATTAAGCATAATTAACTTAATTAACTATGTTGAGAAAGATGACCATCACACGCCACCCCACCTTCCTCTCCCACGTGTGGCCAGTAGTGCATCGACGTGCACCTTCAACAGTAGCATTGCCCTCTCGTCCATGTGCAGCTGCAACTCTCCATGCCATCTCCATGTGCAATAGCTCCCACGCGCTACCCTCTAGCACATCGCCACACCTCTCCATGCGCATTGCCCTCCAAGTCCACCTGCACACATCACATCCAGCAGCCTTCCCGCACTGCTCAGGTGCAGCCACCACCTGCAGCACTGCCATCTCCATGCCCAAACAGGGGAGTGTGGTCACGCACCCAACATTCTCTCCTCAATGTCCAGCCACCTCGGGCTGCTTTGTATTCGTCGTGACTGCCATCGCAAAGCTCTCAATCTAGAGATCCTCCTCCGAGCACCTTACCATCGACCATTCCCTCCTCTCGCAATAGCTTCACGAGAGAATCCCCTGTTTCCTTCTCCATTTCTTATTACATTCAATGCCATTGCCAAATTTTGATTTTGATTTTATTAATAAAATATTATGGCACATTTAAGAGATTACCCTCAACTTTCAACGAAAATGCAATATCAGCATGATCATGTCTTGTTATCTCAATTAAAAAGTGATTTTGATTTGGTTTCTTGATGAAATTTATCGTGAACATTTGTTTTTGACCTGTGCGAGTTTGTAATAGACATTACCTCCATGTGGATACGACCCGCTCTTCTTTAGTGGTTATTTTTAGACGTTTTGTTAAGCGATTTTCCACCACTTTGATACTGCTTTGATGCATAATTTTGTGTGAAACAATAATGAAAGCGAAAATCAACTTTTCAATGGGGCTCGACCTTCTCCTTAGATGCAAAGGCGATTGAACCTAAACATTCGGGAGGTCATTAAAAAAGAGATAACTAAATGGCTCGATGCAGAAATCATCTATCCGATTTCCGACAGCCCCTAGGTGATGATGATAACATCATCATGAGCTATAACTAGCTTTAATTAATCAGAATCAAATGGAAAATGCTCCTACATAATCATCTGAGAGTCGTAATTCCATACATATTCATTCTAAGAGTAAAACACTAAATCAGGGTTAATTCTACAGTTTTAACAGCATATCATGAATACTGAATAATCACAGGGTTTCCCAAGGGTTAATCTAAGGTCTAATGAGCATTAAAGTCTAATAAGAGAGTCCACATAGATAGAAACAGGTTTTCACGCATTTCGAGAACTGATATAGCTCCCAAAACCCTAATTTCAGACCCGCTTGAATTATTGAGGTTCTGGTCAGGATAAAATTCATATAAACCTTCTAAAATTCATTAAAAAATAATTCCATGAGGTTCAATATCCTTGATTTTACCTTTGGAACCAATTTTGACCTTAAATAGAGTCATAGACAAATTTCTACCCTAATTTGAGTTTCTACGTAAATTACCCAGTCAAACTTGGTCAAAACTCAAATCTGAATTCACCACTAGATTTCTTGGGTCCAAATTAGATTTATACCAAAATTTGGACCCAATCAGAGTTCATTTTGACCTAGTTTGCATTTTACTCCAGTTAGACTCTTTCTTTCACAATTAACCCCTCAGCTTTTGAAATCCTTGCAGATTGGTCCCTAAGTTTGTTGTCTTCTTTGCAAGCAGGTCCCTTTCGCCAATGGAGGTCAATTGACCTCCAAGAAACCTTTGACCAAGCCTAAACCCATTCAAATCATCATCAAATCCCACCAAATTTGGTGGGATTGATGTTCACACTGTGGAGAATCCATTGGGACAGATCTTGGCTTCTGATTTGCCCTAGAAAGGCTGTGTGAACACATGGATTCCTTGGATGCTTCTTGCTTCCTAATGAATCCAATTAGGCTTGTTTCCTATTTAGAACTTGCTTAGAAGCTCTATAAGAGCTTCCTTATTGCAAAGACTAACTCCTAAGCTTGGTTTGGCTACATTTCCTCACTAAAATCTCTCCCTACGGCCTCCTCCGACCAGCTCCAACGAGCTCCCTCCCCCATCTTCCTACGGCCTACCAACGACCAAATTGGAAGTGCCACAACCTTCCTCTCATTCCTTCATTCCTCACCAGCCACCGCAGGAGCTGCCTTCCTCATTATCGTTGTCGCCCTCCCTCAACAGACTTCATCATCCCCAGCGTCAGCCAATCGTAGAAGGTGCCAACTTCCACCTTTGGTTTGTTAGACTAGGCCAATCTCTCTCTCCTTTTTTAGGTTAGATTCCTCCTCTTATATCCTCAATTCGACCCACTTTTCACCCTTCACCCCTCTATCTTCTCCACGTCCGGTCGAGCTCCAACGAGTCCTCCCCGACACCACAAGCCAACAAACACCTTGCTACCACCTCTATAAGCTCTGCCGTCACTCACCCACCAAAACCCCTTAAGAAATTGAGGGGATTGGCTTCTCAAACACCCCACCAAACTCACACACCTCCAAACACCTTCCCTGACTCCGGCATACCACCATACACCCCCACACACCACAAGGACATTGCCACCACAGTCCACATCCACTGGCGATCCTCTTGAGTGATTATAATTGGGCCGAGAGGTTGTCTTCATGTTTTCAAGTATCGACTGGAGTTCACCATTGCTGCCATCATCCTTAACTCTGTCTATCTCCCCCTGGTTACTATAAAGCGTGCAGGTGTGCTCAATCAAAGCAAACTTAATTGTTAATTGTTGCTGCTCTCCAGACCTTCAATCAAGCCACAAACCTCACTTGTAGTACGAATTGGACAAATGACCTCATGCAGAGGCAGCAAGCAAGGAGTTCTCACAAGAATCCCACATCATAGGATTATAGACCAAAAATAGAGGATAAATTGAATTGGTGCTAGGGCATTATCGCATCTCATAAGCAGGGTTGAGGTTCCAACCTCACATACCATCCAGTCCTTGCTCACCACCATGCTTGGTGAGTGTTGTACGAGATTTGTATGTTGAAAATATGAGTTTTGAAAACTATGTCATCGTAGTCAAGTAAAAATCTGTCAAACAGATAATTTAACCGAAACTCAGAATGAGTCCTGGGTCGAACACAGGAAGGCAAACGTTTGATCAAAAATCGCGTTTGATTTATTATCACGAAGTAGATTAGCTAGTCAATTTAAACATACGCTAGCTCTCTACTTAAAGAATAAACAATAGAAGAGAGAAAAAGAATGAAACAAATAAAGAGAATAGAGAGAGAATAAATAGGAATTTCATAACCACAATTTGATGTTCATTACAACTAATCACTACAATAGAAAGTGGGAAATCTATACTAGAAAGTGATAAAGGAGAAGGTGGAGAGAGGTTATCCTCCTCAACGGTTGCTTGGAGGATGAGCCGCGTTGACGGAGCACCCAAACGAGGGTGGTGAGACGACGAATGAGGGAGAATGAAGATGGAAGACGGAGGAAGGTGTAGGGCAACGTTGTGGTGGGATCGGCTTCTTGAATAGTGGTGAGAATACAATTGTGGGTGCTCCACGAACGGGGATGAGAAGGTGGAAAAATTCTATTTTAAACTCTAATGGAGCATCCCGGGTTCGGGACAATCTCTTAGAGCTTTGGAGGGGGTGAGAGAAGGGAGGAAGAGATAAGGAAAATCTAGTGAGCGTAGGCCATTTTATAGGTGTAGAGGTTGGGAGCAAAAGTGTCTTTTAAGGATTAGAAGATTAAATGCATTAGCTTTTAGTGATGGATATCAATGTCACTAAAGGCTAAATGTAGGTGTGGATCCGCGCATGCCCCCGCCTCTTCCTCTTCCTTTACTTCAATGCACGCATCACATTCAAACAACCTCAGCCATCTGATCGCGAGATTGGATAGCTTAGAATGCATCTGCACCCATGCCTTGATTGCGCACCCACGCGTGTGATCACACGTGCAGCGGCGCATCTAATTCCGCATGTGTGAACCGCGACATCTAGTTGCACCACGTAGGCTCGTCATTGGTCACCCGCTCACCATCCAAGGGCACAATTTCGCTGAGCCCCTCGTGGGCACTTGATTTGAGGCAAATGATGCTTCAAACCGGCACTGTTGTCTTCACGAATGAGTGCGAGACCAACACGCCAAGCAACCTCTTTGGTCACATTTTGATTCCAGGTGCATGCGCTCATGGCCGTTGGATCAAGATCCAACAACCCAGATCTGATGAGGAGAGTGAGTCGTAGCGGGTGAGCCTTGAGTGGTTTGGGCGGCTGTAATGGTGCCACGTGGCGTCATCTTGGCTGTCCAACTTCTTTATTTTGTAAATGGTGCCACGAATGTCAGATTGGATCAATTTTCATGTTGTTGGGTTGCGATCGTTGATCTAAACCCATCCGTGTGGTTGGATTTGTCATTTGAGGTACAGATTTACACCACCTGGCCCCTTGGTCTTAGATCTTTCTTGGACTACATCTGATGCTACAAAGATCCGATTGGGGTGATCTTGGAGTCGTTGAACTCCAATTGTTGCCTTGATCAGATTCGTATAGTTGGATCTCCAATCTGAGGCCCTGATTAAATATCACCCAATCCCTGGCCACCAAAAAGTGTAAATTACTATACAATTTGTACAATTTGACCTAAATGCATGATGATGTATGTTATGTAATATTTACAATGCATGATGCTTCTACAACACTAAGAACATGCATAAATAGATATTTTAGGCTACTTAGATGCATACACATCACACCCCCATACCTATCTTTTGCTAATCCCTAGCAAAAACTATATGTCATTTATAAAAGAATTAGGATTGGATTTCTTGGGCAAGAGTTATTCTTCAACACTAGGAAATTTATGCTAACGATATGAACTATAAAGACACAACAATGCCTGGTTGTCTACCAAAATGCAAACCTCCCAAGCCCTCGCCTTATTTAAAATGAAAAGGATGTTTTTTCTTTTTCTTCTTTCTTGATTTTTTTTTTATTTTTGAGTTTGAGATTTCGAGGCAGCTTTCTAGGGCTACCCAACCCACCCAAGACTTAGAGAGAACTCTAAGTACTAAGCATCTTTTTGTGTATATGTGATAGACTCATTAATCAGCAATCAAATGGACTTCAGGTTTCTACACCCCTAGGCGACCTTGAAAGGAAATTCTACCTAAAAGTGTATTTATATGATCAATTGCTTTCTCCCTACTTTTTATTTTTTTGTGGGGTCAACATAGGGGCAAACCCAGTGTATATCTCCTCGGATTCTTCTACTTCTCTGTTTCTTCCTAAGTGTTTAGGAATTATACGTGCATTTCTTATGCTAGGATCTTGACAATCGGTTGATGAGCTGTTACCATCGTCAACTTACCAACCATACTCATGTGGTGAAGTGCGGCTCTTTTTTTCTTCTTTTCTATTTCTTTTTCTTTACTTTTCCTTTTTCTTTTGGATATTTTTTTCTTTCTTTCTTTCTTTCTTTAAGTAGGTGGCTTCCCTGATCTAAGATTGACGTAAGGCAGCAGGAAGAGATTGGTCTTGTGACTGTGCTTTGGACAACTTGCCGATGAGTTGTTACCACCAACAACTTGCTAGCCATGCCACCATAGAAGGTTCATTAGCTACCTAATTGTCATTAAAACCACCGAACAATGAGTCAGTGCAAATAGTGTGTAGATGCTTAGACATAAAGTCCCCTTAAATTAAAGGGAGGGTTGATAAGTCGTGTACTTATCACCCTAATTTATTTAACCAATTAAAACTTGAATTTAGAATGGCGAGGACTCAATAAACAAATCCACATTTTAGTGGACACCTGACTGATTAAGCCCTAAGACCTGAAGGGTTTAAGTGTTCAGGTCCTATCGTATTATTTCCTAAAGTTAAAAGTTTCTAAAGCCCAAGCTCTCTTTTCCCAATTCAATTTTTTTTTTTCAAAAATAAAGAGAATAAAAAGAATCTATGGAGCTAACAAGATGATTCAGAGATGAATATCCACCCCCCCATGCCTCTCTAATGCAATGTCCGCATTATATTAAAAAGTCATGAAATAGAGTGTAGAGTAGAAAGCACCTGAATGACATGATTAACAGGTCAGCTCAGAGATGAAAAAGAGACTATATATGAATTTAGTACATTCAGCTAGGCACACTATATAAATAAAGAAGAAATAAAGAATTCACAGGTGCAGGTTAGAATCAAGATAAGAAAATCTATTTTTGGACCTTCTAAGAGAAGATGTCCACAAATATGGATGAGATTGTGGTGTAGACCCATGCCCCATGATCGAGTGTATCTAAGGTTCTAGATAAAAATTACCTAGAACCAAAGATCAATATGCAAGCGGGGTCGAACCTACGACCTGTGAGGATGCAACCCAAGTCCAAACAATTGAAAAATATTAAGGTTAAGAAGATAATCAATGAATATGTGCTCGGGTTGGACATCCTCTGAGTCAAACATGTCATAAGGGTCCTGATAGAAGGTTGGTGATTTTAGGCAAATAGGAACCCTTAGACTCAACTTTCTACCTACTTCCTCTAATATTGACTTCCCAAATCTTCATTTCCCAATTCCTATCTTCCACATTCAAAATTTCAAATTTTGGGATCTCCTACATATTAATCACCCCATCTGAAATTTCCAAGTCCAAGATTTGTGACTAAATTAGAACTGACTTGGGTTTAGTGATCTCAAAATTATAATCATTCGTAAGCTCAATGGGGTGTGATTGAGGATTGGGGCTATGAATTGAATCCTTCATGAAATCAGAATCTGAATTTATCATGCTAGCCCCAACAGGATCAAATTCCTTAATTTTAAGGCCATCAAATGATTCATCGAATTCCTCAGGCCTAGTTGTCTCACTGAAATCTTGTGCCTCAAACTCATGTGAGACTTCGCATAATGATTCTTCACCTTCAGAAGCAAAGAATTCTAAATCCACATTAATATATGTCTCAAAATCATCAATCACTTTTTGGTCCATAGAGACATACCTTTCCTCATGCCCCGACTTAAGGATCTCAGGTGAAGAAATAAATTCATTCTCAATTGGTTGCTCTAGAATAATCTGATCAACCCTAGTCTCGTAAAACATGTTCCCCCCTACAGGTGCCTGAGTGGGATCTGACATTGGCTATCCTGAAGGGGGTTCATCCTAGGAATCAACCCAAGATTGAACTATTCAAAGGGTAAGGATCAGCATGTCCTTGATTGTATATAGTATTAGGTTGTCCATATAAGGGTGATGATCTATAATTGATGTATCTCGGAGAAGGATAAGAATCAGGATCATAATGTCCAAGGTTAGACCTTGAACATGGAGGTTCGGAATTGTATGCCCAGTCAGGATTATGCCAACTAGAAAATGGATGAGAGTAAGTCTGGTTGGAATAATAATCATCTTGGGAATAAGTAGTGGTAGGAGGGTTGGACTGGAAATGTGAATAGGATGTGGAACGATCCATGGCAAAGTGGGAAGAAGAAAGGTGTCCTGTAGTACAGAAAATCAAACCTATCCTTAGGTAAGGTAGCCTAAAGATCTACAGACTCCCAAAACACATCTTGAGATGAAAAGAATGATTTGATCTAGTTCTTTTCGGTCAATTAAACCAATTAGAAGGAGGGACTAGGGAGAAGGTTCTTACCTTGGCTTTCGGCTGAGGTTCCTTTGATACCCCCCAATCGCAATCGTTTGACTCTACTCCCCTAGCTAGACATCAGATTGAACGGTAGAATCAGACTAATAAAAAATAATCTTGATCTGGGCCTTGAAGAGTGAGTCCAATCCTTAAAAATATCTACTTTGTTTTAATTAGGTTTAGGTTTGAATGTGCTTTGGAATGTGATGGGCCCTTTATCTGGGTTGTGCCCTTAAAGATCAGTTTCAATGTGTGTGCGTGCACAACCAATAGTTTTCAAGAAAGATTATTTTTGGATGAAGTGAATTTTAGACTTTAAATCTTGCTTAGTAGCTTTTAGGATTCAACTTTAGGTGTATTCAATCAAGTTTAGTTGGCGCACCAAGTTTTGAAATCATAGGTGAAGATGTCTTCCTTTAAAACTTTAAAAAATGTGGAGTTCCTAGTTAATTCTTAAAAGTTGAACCTATATGGCAGCTACTTGATGAGTTGTTTTTAGTTGAAATGGTGCGGCCCAAACAACTCAAATAATTGGCCTAATGCATCACTAAATTAGGCACACAAGTGATTACCTAATCTGATTTCTACTCAATTCTGTGTTGATGGGTGTACCGGTTCCAAAGATCGAGTTACCAGTTGAGTAAGAAGAATCAGAAGAGGTTGTGTACCTCTGTGAGATTTTTTTAGATTTTCTTTTTTTTCAAAACGGAGGGTGAGGTGGGTGGATGTGAAAAACAAACAACCAAGACTAACCTTAGGGTTTATGAGAGCTCCTAGGTTAATTAGGGTTTGTGTTATTAGGTGATGGAATGAAAACTAGTGGGTGGGAGGTGGGGTATACTTCAATCTACAACACTTCAATCTTTTGCTCTCCTCGAAAGAGTACCTACAATCACAATAAGAATGGAGGGAAGTGAGATAGGGATAAGTAAGGAAGGAAAATGTGGGAAATCAAGGAGCATCGCCTCCCCGACAACGGCGCCAAAATGTTGTACGAGATTTGTACATTGAAAACATGAGTTTTGAAAACCCTATCGTTGTAGTCGCGTAAAAATTTGTCAAATAGATAATTTAACCGAAACTTAGAATGAGTCCCGAGTGGAACATAGGGAGGTGAACATTTGATCAAAAATCACGTTTGATTTATTGTCACGAAGTAGATTAGCTGGTCGATTTAAATCTACACTCTCTCTCTACTTAAAGAATAAACAATAGAAGAGAGAGAAAAAGAATTAGGCTCAGAATCGCAAAAGAGTCTGAGGTCAATCATAGGGAGCAATTAATGGGAATTCAATCTCACTAATCACAATTTAATAAAAAATATAAGAAATTATGACCAAATCTTCATTAGAACTACTCAAAGTGATATATGTATAAATCAAGTAGCATAGTGCAAAAGAATGGGTTAAAATGGTGATTTGAATCACCAAATTAACCCTTGAAATTAAGCTTAAATAAATGCATAGTATCTCTCAATCAAATATGCCACGTCAACCAATTAAATATCCCAGCAATATGTATCACTAAGGCAACAGCAGAAGTCAGACGAAGGCACAAGGCATCAGATGCCTTAAGTTGCTCATGGCACCAAGGCACAGCTCCAACAGAAGAGGCAAAGGCCTCCTCTCTCCTTCGTGCCTCAAGAGAGAGGCAAGCACAACGCAGCACAGAGGCAAAGGCCTCATAGATCGGCTAAGTGTAGGGAGTAGAGGTGCGAAGGGTAAAACACCCCCTACTCTCTCTCTTCTTTTCTCTCTCAGAACAGACGGACCAGACCCGGTAACCGGGTAATCGAATCAAAGTAGGGGACCAACCCCACCAGCATGGAGGTAGGTGAGGAGTGTGTGCGGAGGGGCATGTGAGGGACTTGACCCTATGTCGAAGGCAAACCAGCTATATGACGTTTTCCTTTTATCTACTATGGCACCTTCTTGAATCCATAATGTAGGACTATCCCACAGAGACTTCCTCTTGCGCAGCTGCAAGTGACTCTTTCGCCAAATCGACATAGCTACTGTGGCTTCATGTCCCAATTGAAGCCCTAGGATGACTCCTGGAACTAGGCCACAGCTATTGAGAGCAGCAATTGGGTGGATGGTGGTTGGAGTGGTTCTATCGAGGTCAGAGAAGATAGTGGCGATGCCGGTCGTCCAGTGAGGGCCTGAAAGCAAAAACGTAGCCTTACGACCTTGTCAAAATAGTTCAGAAGATTCGCCGTGAAGTGACGAGTATGTTGGTGGGTGTGGTGTGCTGTGAGGAGGCGTGTGGTGATCTGGTGACCTCGTATAAAGCGTGTGCAGGTGAGGGAGTTTGGTGGAGGTGTTTGGTGGTCTCACAAATAAATAGGGAGAGGGCTTTTGACGAGGGTGGTGTAGTGAAGCTCGTGGAGGTGGTAGCGTGGCATTTGATGGTTTGTAGTAAGCGGGAGGCTACACCGAAGCGCCGTCGAAGCGGATGAAGGTGATGCTGAGGGTGGTATGGTGGTCGTGACTGAGTTGTGAGTGTGGGGAAAGAAATTAGAGGGAGAGAAGAAGGGATAGAGAGGCTTAGAGGGGAAGGAGGTGGACGAAGATGGTCGATGTTGTCGAACCGAAGCCAAAGAAGATGAAGTCAATGGTGAGTTGGGGCAGCGACGAGGAGGAGGAAGGAAACCCCCACTATGCTTGGCAAGGAGTGGAGTTGAGAGGGGAATGTAGAGGGCCATCCAATTTGATTGTTGGACGGCCGGACGAGGAGAGCAGAGAGGGTTGCTAGAGCAAGGTGTGCAAATGGTCGGAGAGGGAAGGAGGAGGGGTTTCTCTTGCCAAAACTTGCTAAGGAGCAAGGATTCTTGTCCTTGGTCCTTTTATAGGTCTAAAACGAGGAGATCCAAGCTTGGAAACAAGCTTACGAAGCTCAAGATTTTCTCTCAAACTGGATACCCAGATCTTCCATGCGTTCGCATGGGAGATTGGGAAGGAATCAATGTCCATGGCCGAGTTCATTTGGAAGGGAATTCCTCAAGGAATCTCCCTTCCAATTTTAGGAGAGTTTGATTGAGAATCCGATGAGAAATCCTCGCTCGAATCTCAACAATGAAGCTTCTATTCACACTAATGGCGGCAAGGACCCATCTGGAAATAGCGACGAGAAAGTTAGGGACCAATCTGCAACAATGTCAAAAGTTAAGGTTATGAATGAGAGAGAAAGAGTCAGACTGGACCAAAATGCAAACTAAGTCAAGATAGACTCTGATTGGGCCCAAATTTAGGCACAAACTTAATTTAGATTCAAGGAATCTGATGGTGAAGTTGGATTTCAGTTTTGACCAAATTTCACTAGGCAATTTATGCAAAAACCTAAATTAGGGAAGAATTGTCTATAACTCTATTTATGGTCAAAATGGGTTCCAAATGTCAAATCAAGGGTAGCAAACCTTATGAAATATTTTTATATGAATTTTAGAAGGTTTAGATAGATTTCATGTTGACCATAACCTCAGTAATTTATGTGGGTTTGAAATTAGGATTTTGGGTACTGTATTAGTTCTTGAAATGTGTGAAATCCCGTTTCTATCTGCATGGACCCACTTAATAGACTTTAATACTCATTTGATCTATATTTTACCCCTAGAACACCCCTTGTTTATTATTTGTTCATGATATGCTGTTAAAATTATAGAATTAACCCTGGTTTCTTATTCTCTTCTCAAAACATAATAAGGTGGAGATACAACCCTCAGATGAATATGTAGGAGCTTTTATCTTTTATTCTAGACTAAAATGAGCTAGTTAAGACTCATGATGGTGTTCCCATCATACCCCAATGCCTAGTTTTTGCTAGTCCGTTAGCAAAACATTCCATGGATTAAACCAGGTCTCTGTGTCCGATGTAATCGTCAAGGTGCCTTACTAAGCTGCATCTCTAGAAATCAAATCAGAATACGAACAATAGACCTAGAGGTACTCAAGTACCAGCCAAGATCCAGACCTGATCAACTTCAGCCTGAGTCTGAAGTAAAGGTTTTTAAGTCCCGCAAAAACTGCCAAGAGTTTCGTTGAACCCAGAGGTTAAAGCACCCGTGCATAGACGTAACATGTCTAGGTTCGATTTGCCAGTAAGTTTTCGTAAGAAAGAGATAGAGAAGGATTTTCATTTGGAGATTTCTCTCTCTTTTTTTTTTTATATTTCCCTAGATCCAACCTTGAATTGGCCGTAAACATGGTCTGTATCAGATGCCTTGTCCCAACCATCAATCGTCGAAGGGTCCCTGGCTTTCGATGCTTTGGGATAGCACCGCCCATGGAAACCCCCAGAACCATGGCTTTTGACACTTTGAGATAGTGCCGCCCATGGTATTCTGTAGCTAAATTGAGGCCTTGGCAATTGACATTTCGGGATAACTCGCCATGGCACCTGAACTAGCACAAGGTACTTACATGCCCCCAATAGGATATTTAGATATCTTAGGAGATAAGCACCGAGGATACAATATGTTATTACGCATCTTCGAGGGTAATTTCCCACCTCTCTGTGTTGGGAACTCGTCCAATCAACTTGTGTTGTTGAGCCGCTTCGAAGCTAGATCTTTGAGATGGTTTTCATAGCAGAACATTTTTGGTAGATTTTT
The DNA here is from genome assembly GCA_037157565.1 of Thalassia testudinum. Lineage (NCBI taxonomy): Eukaryota > Viridiplantae > Streptophyta > Magnoliopsida > Alismatales > Hydrocharitaceae > Thalassia > Thalassia testudinum. The sequence goes on from JAZHRO010000057.1 coordinate 48,857,748, forward strand.
CTTTATTAAGTGCACTAAACTAGACTAAGTGTATGATTTTGGGTGCTTAGGTTACCAAGTCTCGCAAACTAAAGGGCAGGCAACAGGGCCGAATAATCCCTAAGCCTTAGACCTAATATATCAGCTTTGCATTTTCCTCAACCTCTTGAGGATTAATTTGGATCTTAACAAATACTTGAGTGTTTAAGCCTTAAAATAGATCCAAGAGGCCTAAGGTCAGTATCCGCTACTAATTCCCTAAGTTTAAGCCTTCCAGGTCTTAATTCATCTTTCGATCCAACCTAGAAGTTAGGTATGTTCCATACTCAATTTTAAGGGACTAATTTTTCTCTTTTCTTTTTCTTTTATTTGCCCCTTTTTCTTCTTTCTTTTCTTTTCCTTCCCTTCTCTATTTTTCATTTAGCTCAAATTATCGTCTCCTTTCCTTTCCATTTTTTTTGTAAAATGAAACCCTTCCCTACATTGATTTCACAGCATTTTTCACTTTAATAACCCCCCATGCCTAAGATTTGCAATGTCCTCATTATAAATTAGGTAGGTTCTAGTTCAACTTAGATCATACGTTAGAACAGGGTCAAAAGGGTGGGTGAATGGGTTAGGATGATAGTTGCGGATGATTGCAAGCTTTAATACAAGTATCAAAGGTGGAGTCGGCTATTCTAATGGATGAACCCTAAAGTTCAATATGAATTCAATAGAGGGAAAAGTCAAAAAGGTTTCGGGTTTCTCAAATATGACAAGTTGCCTCCCGTTAAGCGCTAAGTTTAATGCCATTAGCTGGGTGCAATGAGGCTAAGGGAGAGTGGAGATCAAAAGATACTGCAACCAAGTTTGAGTCAGTAAGCTTGACGAATGGTTTGAGTCTTTGACCATTCACAACAAAAGGTTCAAAATCCAGGTTGAGTTCACTAATTTCGACAGATTGTTACGACTCGATCCCAGATCCCTACAGGACCCGAGACCGGCTCACCTCAACTAATGCCAAGATCCAGTCGTCCAACAAGAAATAACCAAAAGTAGAAAATATTCCACAACCACACATGCAATGTAATTAGGTAGAAAATAAATAAGTAGACAGTAAAGGAAACAGAATGAAATTTCTCATAATATTACATGCCATCACAGCAACAACAACGGAAAGTAAAGCGGAAATGTAATTGAAATAGTATTACATATATCAAATACTCACTAATACAATAGAAGATCAGAAACAAAAGGGAACGACAGCTAAGGCTAGGCTCAACTGGGCCTAACTCCCTCTACAGCCGGTGGTGCTAGTTGCTCAACTCCCTAACTTGAACAAGGTTATAAAATCCATGGTCAGCTAATGCTGAGTAGAGTGGTGGTTAATCCATTTACATGTAATTTACATAAGAGCAAGCAACTAATTAACCATTCATTTCCATTTAGCTCAACTAAGTGGTTCTGATTAATTTATTCTGTTAGGATCCATTCATTTCTTGATCTTGTCTGTCCCTCAAGGGAACAATCTTGATTGCAGCCTTTCCCACGATGTAGGATGTACATGTGGTGCTCTCTTGGTCGGGAGAGTCCCTCGTGGTAGTCCTACACCCAGTCAACCACCTCGAGGTCATGGTCGAGACGTAGCGGTGACTACGGCACACGTGATAAGCGCACGGGTAGCTACCTCGCACTGGCATGCAGTCAGTCATTTTCGCTAGTGGGTACACCTAAAAGTACAACATGAAATAGCACAGGGCCTTGCCCTCTCAGAACAGGTGTCTCGCCCCTCAGAACATATAGGGGTCTCGCCCCTCCACTGTCCGTGTACCCTTGTCCGACTATCCCGATTTGACCAGTGGACCTAACAAGTGTCGGAGTAGGGTGGCTGATAAATGGCAATTTATCATTCTTATGCATTAAAACAAACCTAGCTCTTAGGATTTTGATCCACAAACGGGTTTTTGGGTTGCATTTAGGCATAAATTAGGTTAGGCATGCATTTCATTTGTTATTTTATTTTCGATGTGTTTCATGGAGTGTTTGGGATAAGAAGAGAGTCAGATCCCCAGAACCCTAGCACCCGGGAAGGAAACTGTTGAAGAGGAAGCTAAATCAAGCTAGGACTCAGCTAATTCTAGCTCATCATTGCTGGATACCATATCCCTTGGACTAGGGTTAGCTCCATGCAGCTCACCCTAGCTGAATGGTAGCTCAAGAGAGCTCATGTTAGCTCACCCTAGCTCAGATCCAGCTCAACTCAGCTGAGTCTATCCCATTTCATCTCCCACCAGTTCACTGGGAGCTCTAGCTAGCTTAACTAAGTTGAATTGAGTCCACCTCAGCTTAAGCTCAGCTCACCCCAGCTCAAGCTCAGCTCCAGCCAGCTCATAGTAGCTTAACTCTAAGCTAGCTAAGCTACTACTTGTCAACTAGTAGCTTAGCTAGCTATAGAGTTCTCATCAGAGGCAGTTCCAGCTCAACCTAGCTCCAGCTAGGTTAAGGCTAGCTCAACTGAGCTCAACTACCCAAGCTTGGCTACTTGCATAAGAACTAAGTAGATAAGCTCAGTAGTTGAGCTCCCCTTGAAGTTGCCTCAACAGTCCCAGCTCCATAATACCTGATATCAACTCTAGAATTTTCTTCCCTAGCTCCTCCTTTATGAAACTGAGCTCAACTACCCAAGCTTGGCTACTTGCATAAGAACTAAGTACATAAGCTCAGTAGTTGAGCTCCCCTTGAAGTTGCCTCAACAGTCCCAGCTCCATAGTACCTTATATCAGCTCTAGAATTTTCTTCCCTAGCTCCTCCATTATGAAACCCCAATTCTTCCACCTACACACTACTAGCTAAGCTAGCTAAGCCCTTAGCTCCACCAAAAAATGCCATGGCCATCCACTCCTCCACCTTAACCCTAACCAGCCCTAACCTAACCTAATGCTGTTTGGCGCCAACCCACACCAACCACCACCACACACACCCCTTCCTTTTGGCGCCAACTTCCCCTTAATTCCTAACCCTACACCTCATCAACCAAGGCCATCTAAACCCTAGACCTAACCCCTTCTAGAAGCCCTCCATTGGTGCCAAACCTAACCCCCCATAACTACCCTAAACCCTACCCTAGTTGGTGCCAAAAATCACCCCCTACATCCATTCATTTGGTGCCAACACCTCCTCCCATCTACACCCTACATATTACTCGCCAACCTATCCTAACCCTCCATCTAGTGACGCCACCAAACCCCCCCCTTAACCCACCTAAAGTGGCACCAACTCCCTTAACTCCACCATAACTACCAACTCAAGCAACCCTCCTCTTTGGTGCCACCCTATATCTACCCTCCGTCCCATAACCACCACCCAACAACACCATCCTAACCTTACACATAACCTACACGCCACCTAACTCTACCACCTTAAATCCTAACCCTAGTCCTCTCTTATGGTTGGTGCCAAATGCCTTACACCCCACCATTTTGGTGCCAACCATTATCAACCCTAGGATCCCTTAACTATCACCAACAAGCCATCCTAACCCTCCATCCATTAACTACCCTTAACCCCATACCACTCCTATATAAACCCCCTACAACCACCATTAAAACTAAACCTTGGCTACATATTTTCAACCCATATTTCTACCTACATAGAAAGTCAAGAGAAGAAGAAGAAGATTAAGGGGATACTCTATCCCCTTGGTGTCTTCCCGTCTTCACTTCTCTCTTGTGCCCATGCCAGCCAAGGAAGGAATCTAGGCATTGGAGGACAACCTAGGGTACACGCCTACCCTAGGAAGAGGAGGATTTGAGGGTGATACACTACCACCCTTGGAGAAGGAATGAAAGGTGGTCCACGCCACCATCAGGAGGAGTTCTTGGAGTGGGAGCCACCCACTCTAGGAAGGAGAAGGCATGCCCATTTAGGGTTTGCCTTTGGAGGACATCTAAGAAGGAGAAGGAGGAGCCCTTTTCAAGCCTAGGAACCACTGAGCTTGGAGCAAGGAGCTTCCCCTCTTCACCATCATTTCAGGAGGATTTGTGTTCCTTTTATTATTTGTTATATTTATTCTTGTAGTAGAAGCATTCCTCTACTATGATTTTTGTAAAACACGCTTTCTCAATTAAAAGTTTCCTTCTTTTTAATATAGCTTTTGTCACAATTCCTTTGTTGTTTTGTCGCATTATTCCTAGTGCACAAACACTCTTTCTTTCTAATTAACCTAGGCCTCCACCTACCTAGGGTGAGCTTAGAAAGAATCAACTTTTCTCACGTAGATATTAGCTATTGGGGTTAATCTTTTGCAACAAAATTTTAGTGATTCTATTAGTTCAAAAATCTAAAAAAAAAATCATATATATATAAAACCAAAAAGAAAGTTGAGTCCCCTTTAAAGTAAGAGATTTGATTTAGCAATCAATTTTGCCTTCTTGGACGACCCTAGATAGCCCACTATCTAGGTTATAAATTTTAAAAGCAAATTCATTTTTATGCATTGCAACGACTTAAAACCCTAAATTAACAAACCGCGCAGAAATGCGATTGCTTTTTGGCGCCGTTGCCATGGAGGCACAGCTTTGATTTTATCACTTTTCTCTTGCTTCAAGTGGATCTCATCCCCTTCTCTTTTCTTCTATCTCATGTGTGCAGGAACTACAGGTAGCAAGCGGGAATTTTGGAAAGAACTCAAATCCCGTGTCTTCCCATGGATTCAGGTTGGTTCCCTTCATCTTGTCACATAAAGCATTAAAAGACTACCAAAATATATTAAAGTTGGCTTTCAGGACCTTAAACAACTTAATTAAGTGGAGTTGTGCAATTTAAAACTCATTGTTTGCTTGTTTGCACCATTAAACACCACTCCACCTTAAGTGCCGGTGTTCTATTTTTCTGATCTAGACATTTGTCCAGATTTGAAAAATTAATTCCGAACAGCACAAGCCTTATAAAATCGTGAAATTTCAACCAGAGATTCCAAATCAAGTTAGGAACATCTGTGCCAAATTTCAGACTAACTGGGCTTGTATTTAATTTTTAAAAATTTGTGCATTGCAGAAAGGTCACACCCCCTAATCTTCCTATTTTGCTACTATCCTTGAATTTTTAGAATTTTTATGCTCATCCAAGTTTTGTGAAATTTAGCTTTCTAGAATCCTTGTGAAATTCTACACATCACATAAAATCACCAAAATTTTCTGAGGCTGGTGGTGGTACTGAAAAGTCAAAAATACCCACGGGTATCAATTCTAGACTTTTACACTAGCAAAAAAAAATCTTTAAAAATATCAAGTAAATTCCTAAAATCCTAAAAAAATATTTTCTGGAATTCTTGTTTAATTTTCCATAATGTAGTGGTGTTGTCTGATTTGTTTGGACCACTACTTAACACAGAAAGCCTAAAAAAGATTTATTGGTAGTTAAATTTCTTTTCTAGGATCAATTGGATTAGGATTTCTTTTTCATTTTTAGAGACAAACAACTAAAAGGAAATTGATCTCAACCCGTACAACTTGATTTCCTCTTATTTGTGGATCTCAAAACTTGTTTGAAGTTTTAAGAAAGGAAATCCTATAACACATTAATTTAAAGCAAATCCTAAAAGATAGAAATACTTAAAATTTTGTGACAACTTGTTTGAAATTGGAACCACTTTCCAATTCCTGCACACACACAAAAAAAATTGAAATAATAGGGCAATAACCCAATCAACGCCCTCCACATTCCATGTGCACTTTAGTATCCTAGACCTAATTAAAATCTGTAGCAACTTGACTCCTAAGGTTTCATCAACTTAGGTTTGCTATCTAGGTCTTAAGTTCTCTTTAGTTAATATCAATTTTGTCATCTATATCTAGTGTTCAGGCTGAGGGGCCATGTCAAATGACTAGGTGCGGGTTTGTACAAGCACCTGGGATTTTCCTAGGAAACTCTTGGGCCCAAACCTCCCCTTAAACAACTTGGCTAGATTTTTTGATAGAATGGGTATTCACTAGTGATTACTTATTTCCTAGGTAGACCAAGTCTTAGGTTATTTTTAGGGAGTCACAATTAAGTTAGGTCTAGAATTTGTTGTTTGAATTGCACACTTTCTCTCATCTCTCTCTCTTCTCCTCCCCTCCAATTCTTCCAAAAAAAGTGCATGCACGGGCGAAGGTCCCAAAAACCACATCTTGAGGGACCATCTGATTTTGCCCCCTGCACCAAAAAATCATTATTTTCTTCTCCTTCCTCTTCTAAAAATATGGAAAACCCAGGAAACAAACAAAAAAAATTCTACTTTCGCTTCTAACCCATCAGCCGACCCACAAGCTGATTTCCCCATCCATAACCTCCCTCATCTGGAGAAACCAGAAATTCCTGTAGGGCCAGGTGGCCCTCAAACCCAAACTCAAAATACAAACCCCTTTGCCTTTATGGTTGACCATTTGGTTCGGCTACAACTAAACCAAGAGAATTTGGCTAGGACTGTGACGAACCTAGCCAACTAAGGGTAAAACCCACCACCCCGCCAGCAACACGTTGTTCCTCTTAAGGATTTCTATAGTCCTTCGAACTATGATGAAAAATCAGGGGTTGTCATACCACAAGGGGATTTTGAGATCAAAGCAGCTATTCTAAACCTGATCAAGCATTTCCATGGTCTTTCAAGAGAGGACCCTTTTTGTCATCTCGAGGAATTAACTGTCCTCGCTCAAACCACTTGTTCCCACAATGTACAGGAAGACATTTGGTTGATGAGACTTTTTCCTCTCTCCTTAAAAGGTAAAGCTTCACACTGGTTTAGAACAGTTGGGCACCCGATCACCACCTGGCCCCAAGTAAAGAGCGCTTTTCTAAAAAGATTTTTTCCAATCTGTTGAACTAACACTTTAAGAAGATCCATAACGACCTTTCAACAAAAAATTGGTGAACCCCTCCATGAAGCTTGGGAAAGATTCCAAGAACTTTTAAGAAGTTGTCCCCACCATGAAATTCCGCAATGGCAGTTAGTGCAGATCTTCTATCAAGGATTAGAAGATCAATTGAACCGATTTGTGGATGCCTCATGTGGGGGCAATTTTCTTAATAAAGATGCCGAGAGTGCCTATCTCCTCTTTGAAGAAATGAGTGGAAACTCATTTAATATGATTTCAATGGACACATTTGGTAGAACTCAAAACCCTAGACACGGAGTTAATGAAATTGACTCCAAATCCACCTCTGTTCCAGTCACTCAGGATGATCTATATATGTTTGCTCAATGATTGGACAAGATGTAAATTCACCAGAAAAAGATGGAAGAAAAGCTCACTCGCAAACATGCTCCACACCTTAATTCTCCACACTTTAACTGTTCACACACTAACACTCCACAACTTCTCCGAAGAGAAAATCTCCACAACATTGATGCCACACCTGCTGGTCAGCAGTTTTCTACTGATTTTCCACAAGATTTGACTGGGAATTTTGATTATCTAAATCAAAATATTCTTGATCCCACCATGGAAAATATTTATGCTCTTTAGGAGCAATTTAGAAACCCCTCCAACACTTACAATCAAAACTGGAGGACCAACCCGAATCACTCCTGGAAAGCCTCAAACTCGATTCAGTTTCCCAAGCAAAATGACTTTGGGAATTATGGGCAACTAGCATATCAACCTGGACCATCCTAGGAAGATATCAATACCTAGGTCATGAAAACTCTGCAAGGTATGCAGAACCAAATGATAGAAGTAACTCGCATGATTACCAACTTGCAACACCAAGGTTACTCCTGATCATCGACCTGCTAGGAATTTACCTTCCCAACCCATGCCCAACCCGAATAATCAACAAGATCAGTTCCAAGGTGGATATCCCAGTCAGCCCATTCAACCAGCACCTCAGCATCCCCTGGGGTTCCATAACAGTCAGGCTTTTCATCCTCATCCTAGAAACATCCAGACTGCAAATGCAATTACTTTGAGGAATGGGAAAACCACTCAAGACCCCTTGCCTATTAAAGAAACTCATTTCAATAAAAAATAGATCAACTCTTCCCCATCTTCCTCTTACACTATTCAGGAACCTAATAATGTAAAATAGGGAAACCCTACACCATTTCCACAAGCCCTCCATTCTACACAAAATAAGAAAAAGAAGAAATCTGAGCCCACTGATAAGGAATTGATGGATTTATTTGGGCAAGTTGAAATTAACATCCCTCTCCTAGATGCCATAAAATACATCCTTACCTATGCAAAATTTCTCAAGGATTTATGTACCCTAAAAAGGCAGCCTAGAAATTTAGGAAAGGTGATCCTTCCTGAGACAGTCAGCTCAGTTGTGTGGAGCATATTGCCTCTTAAGAGAAAAGATCCAGGCACTCCCCTGATTCAAGTAATCATTAATGATGCTTCTTTTGATCACGCCTTATTGAATCTCATTGCCTCAATTAATCATATCCCCACATTTGTTTTTGAGGAATTTAAGATCGGTGAATTAATGCCTGTTGAGGTTACCCTTCATTTAGTAGATCAATCTACAATCAAACCAAGGGAAATTGTTGAGGATGTCCTTGTCCAGTCCATAAATTATCTATTTGCAGTAAACTTTTTAGTCTTGGACATAGAGGTACCAGAAGCTTTAAAGTTTGCCCCTATAATTCTTGGAAGACCATTCTTAGCCACTGTCCGTGCAAATATTGATTGTGATTCTGGCAAAATAAAGATCATGTGTGGTGGTGAATCTGTAACCCTAGACCAAGCTTCTAGGAGGTTCCAAGAACCTGATTTCTTTAATGACTCAGATTCAGAAATGAAAAATATAGTGGAGGAAACTTTGCAGATTTCACATTTTGGTTCCTGTTTTACCATTAACACAGTTCCTAAACAATCCACTTCATTCCACCCTTCCATCTTAACCACACATTAAGCTAACACTCCAGTTGATCCTTTCAATCTCACTTCACCACTAACAGATAAAGCAGAAATTCTTTCGGAGCTGGGCCCACAACTGGAATTAAAACCTTTGCCCGACTCCCTTAAATATGTTTTCCTGGGTCCAAATCAGAACCTGACCCTAATTATAAATTCTAGACTTACTGGGGCACAAGAACACAGACTTCTCCAGGTTTTGAGTAAATATAGAAAAGCTATTGGCTGGACCCTTTCTAATCCTAAGGCTATTCATCTATCCTATTGTACACATTGTATATATCTAGCGGATGATTCTCGCCCCTCCCGCCAACCACAAAGGCGCTTGAACCCTAATATGTAGAAGGTGGTAAAAAAGGAGATTATTAAGTGGCTTGATGCAAGTATCATTTACCCCATTTTTGACAGTTCCTGGGTTAGTCCAACACAAGTAGTGCCCAAAAAGGCTAGTCTAACCATTGTCACCAATGAAAATGGGGAGAATATAGCCACTCGAGCCACCTCTTCTTGGCACATGTGTATTGATTACAGAAAATTAAATAATGCCACCGTGAAGGACCATTTTCCACTCCCCTTTATTAATCAAATCTTGGAGTGGTTAATCGGATAGGATTTTTACTATTTTCTAGATGGTTATTCCGGCTATAATCAGGTAGCGGTTCATCCTAAGGACCAGGACAAAACACTTTCGCCTGCCCCTTCAAAACCCTTGCTTTCCGAAGAATGCCCTTCGGTCTTTGCAATGCACCTACAACTTTTCAAACGTGTATGCTTGCAATATTTTCAGACCTGGTAGGTGAATGCTTAGAAGTCTTTATAGGAGACTTCTCTATTTTTGGAGATTCTTTTGATCATTGTCTCAAGAACCTTGAAAGAACTCTCCAAAAATGCATAGAAGTCAATCTGGTCCTCAGTTGGGAAAAAAGTCATTTCATGGTCCAGGAAGGTATTGTCCTGGGCCATGTTATATCAAAACAAGGAATTGTGGTAGATAAAGCAAAAATATATGCTACATCTAAGCTCCCACCGCCCACTACTGTAAAATAGATTATATCCTTTTTGGGTCATGTGGGTTTCTATCATAGATTCATGCAAAATTTTTCCCAAATCTCCAAGCCCTTAAGTCAGCTTCTTACTAAAGACCAGCCATTCGATTTCAATGATAAATGCCTGGAGAATTTTTTGAAGTTGAAGAAGGAAGTTACTGAGGCACTAATTTTATAGGGACCTGATTGGAATAGTCCCTTTGAATTAATGACGGATGCCTCAGATTTTGCTGTGGGGGTCGTTTTAGGGCAAAGAATTGACAAGAAGCCCGTTGTGATCTATTATGCTAGCATAACTCTTTATGATGCACAACGGAATTACACGGTTACTGAAAAAGAACTTGGCATTGTATTTACCCTAGAAAAATTTAGATCTTATCTTTTAGGGTCACATGTTACTGTATATACCGACCACTCAGCACTTAAATATTTGTTAACAAAAAAAGATGCGAGACCCTGCCTTATCCGTTGGATCCTACTACTCCAGGAATTTGACCTAGAAATCAAGGATAAGGCAAGATCAAAAAATTTAGTGGCTGACCATCTCTCTCATCTTATGACAAGTGACATAATGACCCCCCCTAATCAATTCCTTGATGAAAGCATTTTAGCTGCCACCACCCTCCCTTGGTTTGCACCCATTGCAAACAATTTTGCAACAGAACGAATCCCCACTGATTGGCCAAAAACAAAAAGGGATAAGTTTTTTGCTGATATTAAATACAATTTTTGGGAGGAGTTTGACCTTTTCCGCATTTGTGCTGATCGGGTCATTAGACAATGTGTCCCTGATTTAGAAATCCATGATATTTTGATACATTGTCATTCAATGGCCTGTGGCGGACATTTTTGAGCAAGAAAACTGCAGCTAAAATCCTGAATGCAGGATTCTTTTGGCTCAGCTTGCACAATGGTGCTCATAATTTTGTTCGATTTTGTGTGTGTTGTCAGAGCATCGGCAACATGACTCAAAAGGATATGATGCCCCTTAATCCTATTTTAGAGGTTGAAATTTTCGATGCATGGGACATCGACTTCATGGGACTGTTCATCAACTCTGGTGGGTATTTGTATATACTAGTTGCAATCGACTGTTTCTAAATGGATTGAAGTAATACCCACCCGCACCAATGATCACCGTGTGGTTGTCGAATTCATTAAGAAAAATATTTTCTCAAGATTCGACATTCCAAAGGCCATTATTAGTGATGGAGGCTCACACTTCACTCACTCACAATTCCTTCCCCTTCTTTTTAAATATAAGGTTAATCACAAAATTTCCACACCTTATCACTCCCAAACAAATGGTCAAGTGGAAGTTTCTAACAGAGAAATCAAAAATATTTTGCAAAAGACAGTTAGGCCCGATCATAAAGACTGGTCCACCAAATTGGATGATGCTTTATGGGCCTACCGTACCGCTTTCAAAACCCCGCTAGGCATGTCTCCCTTCCATCTGATTTTTGGGAAAGAATGCCATCTCCCGGTAGAACTTAAACATAGGGCTTTTTGGGTAATAAAGTAATTAAATATGGACTTATCTGATGCTGGTATCCACAGAAAATTATAATTAACTGAACTGAAAGAATTATGTAATTTTTCATATGAAAACACATGGATTTATAAAGACCGAACAAAGAAATTTCATGATAAAAGCATTGTTCGGAAACATTTTGACGTTAATCAACGCGTTTGGCTTTTCCATGCATGATTACGTATTTTTCCTAGAAAGTTGAAATCAAAATGGACCGGCCCCTTTATTGTCCTAAAAACATATCCCTACAGCGTTGTTGATCTTTTTGATCCTAATACTAATATGACTTTTCAAGTCAACAGCCAACGTTTAAAGCCCTATTTTGATCATGCCCTGAATCTTCCGTCTGAATCTTTTGATTTCACTAAACCAACCATAGCTGATCACTAATGCACACTACGCCCGGCTGAATGGCGTAAAAGATAGCACTGGATCGGAGGTAACCCATCATTTTTTCTGCTTTCTTTTTCTTTCTTTTCCGCAGGTTTTGACTATCCTAAATTCGACCGCCTTTTACTAAGGTAATCCCTTTCTTCCTCCTAATGCATGATGACATTGCATATCTTAAGCATGGGGGGGTGTTTTTTAAATTTTGAGGATTGTCTTAGGATTTTCAAAACCTAAAAACGTGCATTTTTCTTTAGTCATTTTTTGTTTTCCTACTTGTAAACCCAAAAAAAATAAAAATATTGAAAACTTTTTGAGGAAAATTTTGAAATTGGGACTAAGGTTGACAACTCACTTTTTGTATAATGGGATTTTATCTTTAACAAACTAGGGATGAGGATACGGATCTGATCATTAAAATTTCAAGGTCTATTTTTAGACTAGATCAGATATCCTTCTCTAAAATTCCACTTGAACTCATGATAGTTCAGGTGACTTGATCCTCTTTTGTAATATGGGAAGTATCTGGCTTAGTTTCTGATTCAAAAACTTGCTTTTCTTGCGAAACTTCCTGTGTCAAATTTCACACACAAGCCAACATCTAAAAAAAGAACTACTAAAAATCATAAAAACCCCTTGTTTGGCCTTAGTAAAAGTCTGAAGCAGATCATTGGTTTGAGTTCCCACCATCGAGGAGGAAAATACTTCCTTTGAGGACGCGATGTCAACATGTTACCGCCTCGGCACTGCTCCATATCTATATTTCATATCTTTACACGAAGCATTAAAGGGCATTTTAGCAGCTCAAGTGTCTTGGACGGTGCTCTACCTATAGTGTTGGAGCAAGAGCTTGAGTTTGCTTCGAGCGCCCCTTTACACCGCATTGTGTTTTTGGGTTGTGAGCTCCTGGGTGGTGTCATGGACAGTGCTATCTTGAAGTATTGGCGCCAGAGCCCCTTTAAGGATTGGTAATAGGAATGACGATCCCCACACATCTGTTGTAAGACTAAGCTAGAAATAAGCATTGGGGACAAAAAAAAAGAAGTTTTAAACCAAAAACATGCCCTTATAAATTTTGGCTTTTCACAAGCATGGACACAAGGTTTTAAAGGTTATTGCAAGTTGCGAATCAGATTCAAGAGCCAGAAAAATCCTAAAAACAAAAATTTCAAGTCATCTGAATTAACAAGGGGTTAATCTGTAAATTTTTTGAAGGATATATAGATCATGTTCTTGTCTAATTTTTGGATCCGAAAACAAATCCCGATGTTTATCTTTAATGAATCCTGTACCTCCTGTGTTTAAACCAACCAAGTCCCTTAATCTTTTTCTCCTCAAAAGTCGAAAAGAATTAGATTTCCCAAAAATTCCATTTTGTAAAAATTAAAGTTTTACTAAGAGAGTAGCAAAAGATAAGCATGGGGTTGTGATAAATGCCAGTTTATCATTATTCTTATGCATTAAAATAAACCTAGCACTTAGGATTTTGATCCGCAAATGAGTTTTTGTGCTGCATTTAGGCATAAATTAGGTTAGGCATGCATTACATTTGTTTTTTTTTTTTTATGTGTTTCTTGGAGTGTTAGGGATAAGCAGAGAGTTAGATCCCCAGAACCCTAGCACTTAGGAAGGCAACTGTTGAAGGGGAAGCTCAATCAGGCTAGGACTCAGCTAATTCCAGCACATCATGGCTGGATACCAACTCCCTTGGACTAAGGTTAGCTCCATTCAGCTCACCTTAGCTGAATAGTAGCTCAAGAGAGCTCATCTTAGCTCACCCTAGCTCAGGTCAGTTCAGATCCAGCTCAACTCAGCTGAGTCTAGCTCATCTTAGCTCCCACCAGTTCACTGGGAGCTCTAGTTAGCTCAACTAAGTTGACTTGAGTCCACCTCAGCTCCAGCCAGCTCATAGTAGCTTAACTCTAAGCTAGCTGAGCTACTACTTGTCAACTAGTAGCTTAGCTAGCAATAGAGTTCTCATCAGAGGCAGTTCCAGCTCAACCTAGCTCCAGCTTGGTTAGGGCCAGCTCAACTGAGCTCAACTACCCAAGCTTGGCTTCTTGCATAAGAACTAAGTAGCTAAGCTCAGTAGTTGAGCTCCCATTGAAGCTGCCTCAGTAGTCCCAGCTCCATAGTATCTGATATCAGCTCCAGAATTTTCTTCCTTAGCTCCTCTTTCATGAAACCCTAATTCTTCCACCCCCACTCTACTAGCTAAGAAAGCTTAGCTAAGACCTTAGCTCCACCAAAAAATGCCATGGCCATCCACTTCTCCACCTTAACCCTAACCAAAACTAACCAAACCCAAGCTTTTTTGGTGCCAACCCACACCAACCACCACCACTCACACCCCTTCAAGTTGGCACCAAAATCACCACAAGCACCCCTTCCTTTTAGCACCAACTTCCCCATAATTCCTAGCCCTACACCTCATCAACCAAGGCCATCTAAACCCTACACCTAACCCCTTCTAGAAGACTACCATTGGTGCCAAACCTAACCCCAGATAACTACCCTAAACCCAACTACCCTAGTTGGCACCAAAAATCACCACCTACATCCCTTCATTTGGCGCCAACACCTCCTTGCAACTACATCCTACATATTACCCCCCAACCTATCTCAACCCTCCATCTAGTGACACCACCTAAACGCCCCCCTTAACCCACCTAAAGTGGTGCCAACTCCCTTAACTCCACCATAACTGCCACCTCAAGCAACCCTCCTCTTTGGTGCCACCCTATATCTACCCTCCATCCTATAACCACCACACATCAACACCATCCTAACCCTACACATAATCTACATGCCACCTAACTCTACCACCTTAAATCCTAACCCTAGTCCTCTCTTAGGGTTGGAGCCAAACACCTTACACCTCCCCCCCCCCCCCCCCCCCCCCCATTTTGGTGCCAACCATTATCAACCCTAGGATCCCTTAACTACCTCCAACAAGCCATCCTAACCCTTCATCCATTAACTACCCTTAACCCCCTACCATTCCTATATAAACCCCTTACCACCACCACTAAAACTAAACCTTGGCTACATATTTTCTACCCATATTTCCACCTACATAGAAGGTCAAGAGAAGAAGAAGAAGATTAAGTGGATACTCTGTCCCTTTGGTGCCTTCCCCTCTTCTCTTCTCTCTTGTGCCCATGCCAACCAAGGAAGGAATCCAGGCATTGGAGGACAACCTAGGGTACATGCCTACCCTAGGAAGAGGAGGATTTGAGGGTGGTACACTACCACCCTTGGAGAAGGAATGAAAGGTGGTCCATGCCACCTTCAGGAGAAGTTCTTGGAGTGGGAGCCACCCACTCTAGGAAGGAGAAGGCAAGCCCATCTAGGGTTTTCCTTTGGAGGACATCTAGGAAGGAGAAGGAGGAGCCCTTTTCAAGCCTAGGAACCACTGAGCTTGGAGCAAGGAGCTTCCCCTCTTCACCATCATTTCAGGAGGATTTGTGTTCCTTTTATTATTTGTTATATTTATTCTAGTAGTAGAAGCATTCCTCTACTAGGATTTTTGTAAAACACTCTTTCTCAATTAAAAGTTGCCTACTTTTTAATATAGCTTTTGTTGCAATTCCTTTTGTTGCTTTGTCACATTATTCCTAGTGCACAAACACTCTTTCTTTCTAATTACCTTAGGCCTCCACATGCCTAGGGTGAGTTTAGAAAGAATCAACTTTTCTTACGTAGATATTAGCTATTAGGTTTAGACTATTTTAACAAAATTTTAGTGATCCTGTTATTTCAAAAATCTAAAATATATATATATATTTAAAGCCAAAAAGAAAGTTGAGTCCCCTTTAAGTAAGAGATTTGATTTAGCAATCAATTTTGCCTCTTTGGACAACTCTTGGTACCCCACTATCTAGGTTATAAATTTTAAAAGTGAATTTGTTTTTGTGCATTACGACTTAAAACCCTAAATTAACAAATTGCACAAAAGTGCGATCAGCGGCTAGTCCTAACATCGGGCCTCGTGGGGCAGCTAGTCCTAACCCTGGGCCCTATGGGCCGGCTAGCTCCCTCCCTACACTAAGTAGCTCACCTCGGTACCACGTACACGAGAGCCAAATAGGAGTCATTGTAGAGTAGCTAGTCCTAGCCTCGGGTCTCAACCCAAAGGGGTGGCTAGCTCCCCTCTACACTAAAGGGATAGTTGCTCTCCTTAGTAATGTGTACACAAGGGCCAGCTCACTTCTCATCTACCTATAAGATTCTTTCCTTATATAGGAGTTCTTCTCCTAGTTCCCCTTAAGGTTCATATTTGTATTCCTTTCATTACATTTCTCAACATTTAGATCTCATTATTCACATCCCAAGTTTCATTTTATAACAGGTAGCTCATGTTTTAACAACTGAGAAAGCATCACGTCAGGTATCTATAAACTTGCTATCAATTAGGGTTTAACATGCATCTCAAAATAAACAGTATAGCTCAAGCAATATTCATTTACTTCTACCCTAGGGTTCATTTCACATCCTAGGGTTCAATCAAGTTATTCTAAACATGCACTTTACTTATTTAGATCTTAACATTAAAGTAAACCACTCTACAAGGAAACATAGGAGGAATGGGGGCTAGGATCGCAAGTCCTATCGTCTCTGCAGGTCCCGAACATGCTACAGGATGGAGACCTATACCAGTGACTAAGTCACATTAGACGAGTTCAAAGCAGTATATAATTGACACTAACACGTAGAGAAACTCAAGCGAAAAATAATGGTATTTCGTTTGCGTAAATCCAACTTCGTTTGAGCCTCGAATGGGCCAAAAACGTGCATACAGACTGAAATTAGACGTCTGAGACTAAGCCCAGATGTCTTAAATGATGTTTGTAACACACCTTGTGTTCTTGTGTTGCTGGTGAATGTCTGGAACCCCTTTACAGTTGTCTTGGTCTGTCAATGTGCCCGAACATCTGATAGGTCTATCAGATGTCTGTGGAGACATTCAGACACCCTAAAGCACCTCTAAGAGCATGTTTGCGCACCTTTCCAAGACTTGTACTTGCTTATGTGTTCGAAATCTTAAAATGACTACACACAGCACTAATGTACCCCACGTAAGCACATGCATGAGCGTATAGGATGCATGCCTCAGCACTTCGCGTATTTTCAAATGTCCAGCTTTAGCTCCAGACACCTGCTGCTGCTCCAGACGTCTAGCAGATGCTCCAGACGTCTGATACTCGAAAAATCTAGTACATAGAACCTCCTCGCGTGGTCCTGCTTCTCGCGAGCTCTGCCTGCAGTGATAGCGGTAGGGACCTCAGTAGCTACAGGGGGTCGAGAAGCTCTTCTCCACGAGCTCCTCCTCCTCGTGTGCATCTTCGTCTCCTCCCGCACGAGCTCCTCCGAGCTCTTGCAGCTCCCACAGCTCCTCTCCTTGCAACTTCGGGTGCTCGTTGCTACTCCCATAGCAAGGGCACTCCTCGTGCACGAGCTCTCCTGATCGAACTCCTTTGGACGTGCACTCTCGAGCTCCCCCGAGCTCTCTCTTCTCTTCCACGCCCTCGCTCTCCCTCTCTCCCTCGCTCTCCCTCTCATCCATACTCTGCCCTTCTCCTTCCTCTTCATGGCTGCAAGGGGATGGGAAGGGGCTGGTGGCACTCGCCAGCAGACAAGGGAAGGAGGTGAAGGTGGTGGTGAGGGTGTGATGGTGGAGAGGGTGGTGGGGTTTTAAATAGACGGGTTTAGGGTTTGGAGGGGAGGGGGAAGGAGAGGTGTGTGTGTGTGTACGTGAGTGGGTGTGTAGGTGTGGGAGGAGAGAGAGAGGGAAAGTTGCGGAGCCTCCCCCGCTAAAACTCTCTTTTTCCCGTAGAGTCCACACACTTAAAGTATCAAAAAATTGCATTTATTCCCCTAACTTTCTGGAAAACTCCGAATGGTCGTTTGAAAGGGTCATTTCAACATAACAAACTTAAAGGAAGTTTCGTCCCCGAAACTTGAATTAACTAGGGTGCGGAAATAATGTAAAAGCACATAACCAACTTAAAGAGGACTAAAGTAGGTCAGAAGAGACATACCCTCAAAAAGCTCTGGGTACCACTCTCTCATAACTGCCTCGGGCTCCTAAGTTGCCTCCTCGTACCGTTGGCTTCTTCATAGGACCTTCACTAGTGGTACCTGCTTCCGTCTCATACTCTGGATAGCTTTATCTAGTATCTACACTGGCCTCTCAGGATAGGTCAGGTTGTCTCCCACCTCAACGCTCTCCTGGCTCAGAATGGGGCTGGGATCTGTGGTGTACTTCCTGAGGATGGACACATGGAACACGTCGTGCACTCCAGAGAGCTGGGCAGGAAGGGAAAGTCAGTATGTAACGGGTCCAACCTACTCCAAGACCTTAAATGGCCCCATAAACCTTGGTGCAAGGTTCCCTTTCACCCCAAAACGTTGCATGCCTTTCATGGGTGAAAAACGAAGGAAGACGTGTTCCCTAACCTTGAACTGCACCTCTCTACGCTTCTTGTCAGCATAGCTCTGCTACTTACTTTTGATAGTACGAAGCCATCTATGAATCTGCTTTATCACCGCCTGACTCTGATGGATCAGCCTGGGACTAACTTCCTACTTGGTCCCCACCTCGGCCTAACTCAAGGGTGCAGTACACTTCCTCCTATATAGATCCTCGTAAGTTGCCATGTCGATGCTCGAATGATAGTTGTTATTGTATGCAAACACTTCCAGTGGCAAGTGCTCCTCCCAGGAGCCTCTTCAGTCTAGTACACAAGCGCATAAGAGATCCTCAAGTGTCTGTATGGTACGTTCTAATTGCTCGTCGGTCTAGGGGTGGTAGGTAGTAATGAACCTCAGATGAGTCCCCAAGGCCTACTGAAACTCTTCCTAGAATTGGGAAGTGAAGCGAGTATCCCTGTCGGATATGATCTCGCGAGGGACTCTGTGCAGACGCACCACATCTCTGATGTACCGCTCTACTAATTGAGCTGGCCGAAAGGTGACTCGGATTGGGATGAACCGTGCCATCTTCATCAACCTATCTACTATCACCCAAATGGCGTCGTGTCCTCGCTGTGTAACCGGTAGCCCCATTACCAAGTCCATGGTGATACTCTCCCACTTCCACTTTGGCACAAAAAGTGGCTGTAGCGGCCCTGCAAGCCTTTGGTGCTCGACCTTCACCTGCTGGCATACCAAGCATTACTGAACAAACTCACCAACATCTCGCTTCATCCCTCTCTGCTAGAAGTCGTGTCGCAGATCATGGTACATCTTTGTATTCCCGAGATGTATGGTGAACCTGGACCCGTGTGCCTCAGTCAGGAGCTCTCTTAACAGCTCCTTGTGTCTAAGAACACATAGGTGTCCCCTTATACACAGTATCTCATCAGAGAAGGAAAAGTCTCCTGGGTCCCCTGTCAACACCTTGTCTCGCAGTGTCTGTAAATATGGATCGGCCATCTGTCATGTAATGATGCGGTCTATCAGCTCTAGTCGTGCTTGTCGCATCACTGTCACTGTCCTGTAGTGCCCCCGTGACTCCTGTGGTCGCTAACTGCCCACCTCCACCATGAGTCCCCAACTCTGTGCCTGTAAGCTGGCCAAGTGGGCGGGTGCCTTCCTCCTCAAGGCATCAGCCACCACATTGGCCTTCCTTAGGTGGTAGGAGAAGTTGGAGTAGTAGTCCTTCAGGAGCTCTAACCAAAGGCACTGTCTCATGTTGAGCTCCTTCTGGTCAAACAGGTACCTGGGGCTCTTATGATCTGTGAAGATCTCGAATGTCTCACCATACAGCTAGTGCCTCCATGACAGGTCGATTTTCTGCTACGTCTTGTACTATTTAAGTGGCGGAAAAATCGACTAATCAACAATAAAAATAACCACTCACAGAAGAGCAGGTCATGTCCACAGGGAGGCAATTATGCAATAAACTCTCAATTATTTCGTATTCTTTCGGTTAAGTGCCAAATCCCTAGTCAAATCCGACATAAAATGCAATGGAAAGAAGATTCACAATAACTAAAAAATATAAGGGTATATGTGCAATTTTCCCTCACTGAAATATTCAATAAATATATGATGATTTTATGTAATTTTCAATTGACATATACTAGAGAAAATTGGTGCACATGTTAATTCCAAAACCAATTTTGAAATAGGTGAATAACAATAGCGTGCAATTATCAGAAAGTATGAGTGTGCATTCGCAATTTTGCCATAATAAAATAATAATAAATCAAAAATCAAATTTTGGCAATGGTAGCACATGTAATAACTAATTAAAGGGAAAATAGAGCTTTCCCTCTCTCTCCTCCTCGCGTGGCAGATGGCGCACCGACGACGGAGCTGCTATGGGGGAAGGTTGATCGACGTGTGGGGATAACAATGACGATGACAAAATGGCGAGAGGTGTCCGGAGGTAGCCGGCGGGCGGAGGAGGGTCATCGGTCTGTTGGAGGAGGCTGCCTCTACTGTGGAGGCATTGTAACAAGGCCGATCTGCAGAGGGGAGGGCGCGCTGCAGGGAGGCACTGTGCGGGTGCGTGAGCGGTGCTTACAGGGGCTGTTGCTAGCGATGGAGACGGGTGCAGTGCGGTGCCTGCAGGCCTGGCAGGGGCGCAGGTGAGCGGTGAGCCTGAAGGTGCAGCTAGAGAGGGAAGCTTGGTGTGCAGCGCTTGCGGAGGGGGGACACTATGCGGTGGAGAGGGTGCGGTGCCTGCGGCTAGAAGGTGATTTGGCATGGACGGGTGAGGGCGGTGAGGCTGTGCAGTGCCTGCGGGCTGGTTAGAGGGCGCGGTGGGCGGTGTGCGCCTGCAGTGGATGGGCGATGGAAGATGAAGCAACTGTAGGCGTGGGCACAGGCTGAAGGACAGGATGGGGTGCTTGGTGCACAGTGCACGCGGTGGAGCAGTTCCCTGCAGGGGGAAGATGCAGATCCTCAGAAGAACCGACGATCCTCTCTTTTTAACTCCTCCCCAGTGCAAGTTAAGGGATTTTCAAATCCCTTACTAAACATGGCCAGTGCTGTTGGTGAGGTTGTTGATGGTTGGCCGTAGGTTGAGAAATTTGTGTGGGAAAATATCTTTTCTCCCCCTGTTCTTTTCCCCCATTTATCCCCCTCCCTCTTCTTCTCAATTATTAGCCAGATGGATAGATTAAGTAGAGAAGATGTAACGAGTGCGCTGTTGCAGGACCTGCATGAAACATAAACTAATTACATACTATATTATAGAATGCGATAAAATAGATGTAAACTTAAATAATGATGCATGCAATCATTCTACAACTTAATGTAGTTGTTAACAAACATACAATGTTAAAAGAGAATTACTTAGGCGTAACAATAGTCCATTAGAATGGACTAATCAAATACCCCCATGCCTTGGATTTGCTAGTCCCTAGCAAAAAAAATGAAAAATAATAGAAGTAATCAGAAGATTTCTTCTTTTCTTATTTCAAAACTTTAGAGATCCAGACAAATGTGACGTGATAATAGCCTAAGTAATAGATCCAAGTGAAAAAAGACAATTCGCATTGGAAGTTCGTACTTCACCCTTCGTAAATATTGCTGTCGGGATAGGCAACTACTTCCCTCAGGGATAAAGTAGAGGATAATATGTAATTTGACCCCGGCATTTGGCTTAGGCAGGAGATATCGGGTTGAATGGATTTGTATTTGGTGGCACACACTCATCTGGTGCTACATATAGTCTAGTACTGCAAACTCTAGATCTCTAGACTATTAGACAAGTCAACTCTGAGAGAGGCTACACAACTGTGATCTCTTGATGTTCCTGGGCACTCCCTCTTTTCTTTCTTTCTGAGATCACAAATCTTGCCAGATTTAGAAATTGTACTCACTATTTGGTGGCCTCACATGGCATCCACACTTCAATTAAAGTCCTAATAACTCTACAACTAAGTTAGAGTCCTCAACCAGTATTCAGGCGATCAGAAATACTAAAAGGTAGGTATGGGTCATATTTGGTGGAACGAGATAGGTGTTGTTGCCTCAGAAATAATGTTACATTATAACTTGGACCCTCTTTTTTTTTGTAATATAAATATTTCTTCTTTTCATGTTTCTTCTTTTTCTTCTTCTTTTCTTTTCTCTTTTTTTTCTTTATATAATATAAATCAACAAAATATGACACAGACTTTTATTTATGAGGCACTATTCGGGATGATGATGGTCAAGAGGATATTGTGTGGCTTATTTTGTGGAAGTGCCTATTCTCGGTACCGGGAAGGAATGGATAGGACAGGCGTATTTCTAACCTTTGACACTAATACCCTCCTTCAGCTGAGGACTCTATGAAGGATGGTCATAACCATCCACCATAGTTATAACTTTATTACGACTCAATCTCTGTGTATCTGCCTTATTTGGTGACTCTCAGGAATTCACACAAAGTATGCACACAGGAACAGAGAGTGAAAACTACACCTAACTCTGAAATATCATCATCTAATTATCCAAAACTTAAGAGTCCTTACACAAGACTTACGCACTAGTAATCTCTCTACTTTCTTCTCACAAATATGAGGTGGATCTACTAGAAGATAGTATGCCTGATTCCCTATGAACTGCCCAAGGGTTCAGTAGACTACAAATGCTTATTGATTTTCCTCAAGGATCCATTACCAAGTCTACGTACACGTGAAATAAATGTACTGGATTCTAACTTAAGAAATAATTCATGAAGACAAACCTCCTATGACAAAGGTATTTTGCTAGGGACTAGCCCAATCAGCTCAAGAAAAGCGGAATTTTTTTTTATTTATATGCTAACCTAAATGCATGAATACTTCCTAAAATGAAAATGCACCCCCCATGCCTAAATCCTACAATGTCCCCATTATAAAATTAAAATAGGAGAAAGGAAAAGCATCACCTGACACGGTGTTATTCCAACCGCTGGGTTGCCTCCCAGCAAGCGCTGCATTTTCTGTCAGTAGCCAGACTTAGAAGGAACCTATAAGTCTGGTTCCAAACAGAAAAAGTTAGGCCCTAAAAATATGTGTAACAGTGCAGGCCTAGAAAATAGGTAGCCACGGATGTTGGCAAGCTGATGATGCAACGTAATACCAAATGCTCGCCAGAAGATATGAAAGAGAATAACCGCGTTGGCTACCTTGGGAGGTCTAGGAATAATAAATGGAATATGAAAAGGGACCTCCCGAAATGGAATAAGTGGAGGATAACAAGGATCCTCCAGAGCAGGACGGATTTTAAAAGATATACACATAATTAGTTCAAACCCTTGAATGGCGAGACTAAAAGTACAAGCATCAATCCACACTCGCCATTCTACCCGAGGATGTACTAGCCTGATATGTTCTCTAGAAACAATGTACATGAGCAGAGATCTGAGCCAAGGATCGGTCAGGGAGTATAAGGGTTGTTTGTAGTGTTGGAAGGTAATGGTTAAGTCCAATGAGGGCTTAGTCGATGTTAGGTCAAATTCCAACAATGATTCAGATTGTGTATACTCCCTAACAGTTGTAGACAACTTCACGTTACCATGCCTAGCATTAATGATCAGAGTCATATTTAAATCAAGGGTAGACTCGAAATTACAACTCTTTGATGGCAAGGTCAAAATTTCTGAATCATTATCAATAAGCTTATCCCCGGATTCATTTGGTTCACTCAAATTTTTGTCGGGGTGCATATGTGATTCATTAATGAAGACAGGAGTTGGATCAGTATCCTTAATTATTCCTAAAGGAGGATCAGTCTTAATATTTTGGAGCAAGCCTATATCACTGAATTCATTATTGTTCTCGGGGTATAAATCCTCAATTGATGTGTTTATTTCCCGAGAGTCTCCCATAGACTTCTCATTATTTTGTTTGTCCTCCTCTAATATCAACTCCTGTTTTAATGGAGGATGACTCTCAAAAGAAAGGAGAAATTTGGATTTAATCATATTATTTCTATCCTCTGGAGGTAAATCCTCAAATGATAAATAATTCCCCTGTGATTCACTCTAGTTTTTCAGTCCAGGTTCCTCTATTGGGGCATCCTCATTTTCTGAATTAGACTCTTCATATCCCTAAGACCAAAATTGATCTAATTCATCATCCATTCCGTTAGGGTCACCTTCATTAGGTGCATTTCAATCCTCAGGATACTGAATGATAGGTGTTGATTCCCTAAGTGGAGGGTCAGGAGTAGGCTCACTAAGGGTAGAATGAGATTCCACCAAATAATCAATAGGGGAAGTGATAGGAACAATACAACCTTGACCTGGTTTGGTAGGGGTAAAGAGAATACTGTCATTGGGGTCAAGGTCCTCAAGAGGTACCATCTTCCCTTGCTTTTGACTCCAATATAGCTCAAGTGGATAGTCACTATGATCATTCTCCTTTAATGGCAGTGTCTTATTGGGAGAGTCTAAGTGATAGCTACATAAAACTGGATCCCTATTGTCATTGGGTTCCTCAGAATTATTTTCATGATCATGGTCGTATGGGTAGGGATTAGGATTATTGGGAAGCATGTAGCTAAGCTGTCTTATTTCTTCATTTAACTATTGACTATTCCTCAACATCTCTCCCATTGATTCCATCATTTCCTTTTGCTGTTTTTGCATTTCTATCATAAAAGAGGAGAGGCTACTATTATCAGGTTCAGGAGGATAGTCAATTTCAGGCTCTGGCTGCCTATGGGTATCGGTCCAACCTCGATACGGAAAATCATGAAGGGTGGGAGGGTTGGGTGTTTGCATGGAAGTAGGGATTTCAGGGTTGGGAAATCCCGCTCCTAGGCTCTGCTAAAAAATGGGAGTTATTAAGCCAGTACTCTCAGGATAAGAGTAAGAATGATCCCATGAATTGTCAATGTACCCATCAAAGGATGGATACGCTCGGGGCATGGGATCCTAATTAAAAGATGGGAAGTATTGACTCTGATAATCTAAATGATAGGAGTAAAGGTAATCCATTTCTTTAAGCAAAAAAAGTTTTAACTCTTTTAGGATTTAGCAGAACTCAAAATACAAGCAGAAACTTCCTAGAGAGTTCTATTGTCAAAGCAAACGCAAATTCAGTACAATCTTGTTTCTAGTAGATTGTAGGTCTTAGAATTAAATGTTCAATTGGTGGCCAAACAAGTTTTGCAAAAAATTACGCTTCCTAGGCCAACCTTCGCTGGTGCCTATAACCTACTCGCAAGGGATGGAAGTCTCGAATCGAGCCCACACACGAGGAACCGAAGTACTTAGTGGATAGGCTTGTTGATTTCTGACTAACTTCCCTTGTGGTGCAAAAGAGGAGAGGTAGAAATTTATCTAGTGACCTTATGTGTGAGGTGCACAGTGCCTCAAGTGTGCAAACATACGATCATGTTTTGATTTTTGAAATTTTGCAAATAGGATCCTTTTGAACACAATTTTCAGTCACAGGTTTTAAAGTCCAACCTCTTAACAGTCACAATTTTTAAAGTGACCACTGAATTAATTTGATTCAAGCACTTAGTGGTCTTAGATTTAAGTTCAATGCATATGCATGACAGGTAATTGATGCTCAAGAGAAGACGTACCTTACTCCAGCTTTCTTCATGAAATGTATGCAATGCAGTAAAAATAAACTAGATGCTGCTCATTCAGTCCTAGATGGTCGTCCTATAGATATGCAGCTTCTAGCAGGCAGTTCAATTTTTTTTTTAATAAAAATAATAAACAAACAGACCTAATCTACTAACTAACCGAATTGCAGTTCGAACAGTTCAAATAATCCTATAATCTAAATAAATGGGAACACGCTCCCAAAAATACGCTCTCGCAAACAAGAGCGATACGAAATAAAGTGGCACTGGGAACACGTTCCCAAAAATACCTGACAAGGGTCTAAAAGACAGAAATTAAATTCTAATGTCTATCTAACTAAATCTAACTAAGATCTACTGACTAAATCAGAAATAGGCTTCTCCGTAAGCCTATGTGCATGGGATCAAGGCCCACGTGTTCCTGTTGCCATCCTCCAGGTGGTGTCAAGGTCCACCAAAAATATCATCTCCACCGTATGCGTCGTTCAGGGTCAATGTCATCACTATGCTGTGCCTGTCGCCATGTCAGATTCCTCACACAATAATAAAAATGATCATATGATTGCGCAACTCAGAATATTCAAAAAATAATAACGTGAATCTATTGCATATGTTGCCTCCCCGGCAACGGCGCCAATTTGACAAGTCGATTTTTCGCTATGCGTTGTAGTATTTAAGTGGTGGAAAAATTGACTAATTAACAATAAAAATAGCCACTCACAGAAGAGCGGGTCGTGTCCACAGGGAGGCAATTATGCAATAAACTCTCGATTATTTCGTATTCTTTCAGTTAAGTGCGAAATCCCTAGTCAAATCTCACATAAAATGCAATGGAAAGAAGACTCATAATAACTCAAAAATATAAGGGTATATGTGCAATTTTCCCTCACTGAAATCTTTAATAAATATATGATGATTTTATGTAATTTTCAATTGACATATACTAGAGAAAATTGGTGCACATGTTAATCCCAAAACCAATCTTGAAGCAGGTGAATAATAATAACGTGTAATTATCAAAAAGTATGAGTGTGCATTTGCAATTTTTCCATAATAAAATAATAATAAATAAAAAGTCAAATTTTGTCAGTGGCAGCACATGTAATAACTAATTGAAGGGAAAATAGAGCTTTCCCTCTCCTCCTCGCGTGGCAGATGGCGCACCGGCAATAGAGTGGCTATGGGGGAAGGTTGACCGATGCATAGAGATCACGATGATGATGACAAAACGGCGAGAGGAGGCTGGAGGTGGCCGACGGGTGGAGGACCACCGGTCAGTTGGAGGATGCTGCCTCTGCAGTGGAGGCACTGTGGCGAGGGCGGTCTGCAGAGGGGAGGGTGCGCTGCAAGGAGGCACTGCATAGGTGCGTGAGCAGTGCCTGTAGGGGCAGCTACTGGATATGGAGAGGGGTGCGATGTAGTGCCTGAAGGCCTGCCAAGGGTGCGGGGGAGGCGAGCTGGGTGATGAGGCAGAGCGGCTACTGGCGTTGGAGAGGGGTGTGGTGCTTGCGGGCCTGGCAGGGGCACGGGTGAGGCAAGGCAGGTGGCGAGGTAGAGCGGCTGCTGGTGCTGGAGAGGGTTGCGGTTCCTGCGGGCCTGGCAGGGGCGCAGGTGAGCGGTGCGGCTGGAGAGGGAATCTTGGTGTGCAGCGCCTGCAGAGGGGGGGTGCTGTGCGGTGGAGAGGGTGCGGCGCCTACGGCTGGAAGGTGATTTGGCACAGACACGTGAGGGTGGTGAGGCTGTGCAACGCCTGCGGGCTGGTTGGAGGGCGCGGTGGGTGGTGTGCGCCTGCAGTGGAAGGGCGATGGAAGATGAAGCAGCTGCAGGTGCGGGCACAGGCTGAAGGGTAGGATGGGGTGCTTTGTGCACAGTGCACGCGGTGGAGTAGTTCCCCGCAGGGCGGAAGGTGCAGATCCTCAGAAGAACCGACGATCCTCTCTTTTTATCTCCTCCCCGACACAAGTTAAGGGACATTCAAATCCCTTACTAAACATGGCCGGCGCTGTTGGTGAGAGATTGCGCAGCAATCATAGGTCTTAATTGACCTAAATTAAGCTAAGACTTAGCATAAGTTAGGGTTATTCATGCATGCATACGCATTATCTGCATCTTTACTACTTTCCTTTAGCTATGCATAAATTAATGTTATAATGTGCTGATTAAGTGTATTATGTCGATTGCAGGCAATAAGCATATCTGGAGCTAGATCTGGAGCACGATCTGAAGCTGGATCTAAAATAACGGGAGTTGTGGCAGAGCTGGAGCAGAAGGCCTAGTTTAGATGTAGGAATAATAATGTAAGTGGGTTAAAGGTTTTCTATTCTATTAAGTAGAAATAAAGCAGTAAAATGTGAAGAGCTTAGGTCCATCCTAGCCCTAGGATAGCCTAGAGACTTCCCTAAGCCTTAGCCACCCTTAGATTAGGTCACAACACCCTAGGAAGCCCTAAAACCCTAGTCCAACCCTTCTCTGGATGTCGAGATAAGTTTTAAGACGTCCAGGACCCTTAGCCAACTCCCGCACACTTCAAACCCACTTCTGTAGTGTTATTGGACGTCCAGACACTTTGTCAGACGTCCAATTTCTGCAGAATACCCAAAACAGAACCCGAAACCCTTCCTGACTCTGATTGGACGTCCGGACAACAATCCTGGACTTCTGATTTTTGATTATAAGACGTCTGATTATATAATTAGACGTCTTATATTGCTCTCCAATTCCTGTTTTGAGATTTAAGCCTTGATCTTGGATCTCTAGGTCCCTAAACCCAATTCCAACCCCATAGGAACCTAAATTAAGGTGCCCTAACCATAGTACATCACCTCTAGACCTCCCTAAGGACCTAATTAGGTCCTCACTAAACCTAATTGACTTGGATCTTAGTCAATTCCATCAGCCTATTCAATTGGACTCATTGAGTCCAATTGAGCCCTGATCTCAGCACACACTATCCAATTGGACTCAGTGAGAGTCCAATTGACCTAGACCTTAATTAATTGAGTTCTTTTACTCTCAATTAAGTTTCCACACATCCAATTAAACTTTTATTAAGTTTAATTGCAGTTTACCTTAGTGAATTAGGGTTTATAACCCTAATTTGAGGCATACCTTGACCTAAACCCACTAGAACCCAACCTAATCAACCTAGCCACCTAAGTTTCGACCCACACACACCCACACACACCCACACACACCATCCACACGAAAATATCTAGCCTAGAGTTCTCTAGAACTCTCTACCATGTGTGGTTGCCTTGGTTAACAAAAATAGCAACCAAGCGCCATTCAATTTTTAGATCCACATTTGGTGGATCTAAAAACCACCATCCACCCTCTCTCTCTCACTCTCCCATGAGCTCCCACCATAGGCCTCTCTAGAGAATTCCATAATTCTCTAGAGAGCTTCCATTGGGTCTATAAAAAGACCCCATGGGTGGCCATTGGCACCCATTCACTCCCTTGGCAATTGCTCTCCATTGGTGCCATTCACGCCACCTCCACTTAGACACTCACTCCACCTCCACGAGCTCACTACCACCACCATGGAGGACACCATGCTGGGATGCTGGATCAACCCTACCTGTCTCCAAGGGTCATCCTAAGCTACATTGGTCGCCCCTCATTCTCCTCTCGACCACTCCAAGGCCATCGGGGACCACCCCTGAATGCCCTCTATTCTTCTAGCTCTAGATCATGCTCTTCATAATTTTATTGCTTTCATTTACTGCTTAGTAGAGTAGTCTTACTTCTCCCCTAATGATGCATGCGAAATCCCCCCGTTGATTCTTGTATGCAACCATTTTCTGGTTGTTAAATTTAATTTTAAGCATTCATGTATAAGCTTTCCTCTAGATTTCCTTGTGCAACAACC
This sequence comes from Thalassia testudinum, assembly GCA_037157565.1. Lineage (NCBI taxonomy): Eukaryota > Viridiplantae > Streptophyta > Magnoliopsida > Alismatales > Hydrocharitaceae > Thalassia > Thalassia testudinum. The sequence goes on from JAZHRO010000057.1 coordinate 48,886,971, forward strand.
CTCCCATGATGAATGAAATTTCATTTTATATATATATATATCTCTTATGTGTTTGAAATCACCTTGAGCTAAATGATTATCATATTTGCGTGATTTAAGTGCCTATTCTTTAACCGCCTATATATTACGCACCAGCATGTCGTTTAAATAAAGTAGAGCGGCTTTAAGATCGATTTCAAAAACAAATACAATGCCTTCCAGAGACGAACGATTGGGACTCAAAGTCTCGTTATTTTCAAAACAATATCTTTGTTGGATCGTATTTCGCAACTATACTACGACGGTTTTATCAAAAATGCGATCTACGATCTTCCAACAAAATGGCGCCATTGTCGGAAAGGCAACGTCATTTTTATTGATTTCGATCTTTTACTTATCATTGACAAATCTGCCTCAACTTCATTGTTGATGTGCAGGAACACGGAAGAAAAAAGGGATCTGCGCACACATCGAGTGCGGCGAAGAAAGTCAGGTGCACATCGAGCTTGGTCACCTTTTGGGCCACTCACCACAAACCCCTCTGAAGAAAATGGGTTAAAAATAATTTTAAAACATGAATTCAACCCGAGTTCGTTGTCGCACTACTGAATGAATTTAATCTCTCTTGCCAAACCTGGTGATTAAGTCTGCGGGGTAGTGTCAAACGACCGTAGCTCTGGGGTCAACGGAAACAGAGGCGTAAGCCAAAGGAAGAACCTTCCCCTTAGTCCCCTCGTAACCAGACTGGCTGGGTTAGCTTGAGAGGCGGGATTCACGTTCAGTCGGTTGTACGACGAACTTACCTTCAGGAATTCAAATCCCTAACGAAAAAATCTGGTCACCTGATTTATAAGGACCATTTGATTGACATGGCCTTAGCCTTGTCCTGTGTGGCTACACCAACCCAGGGGTTGGGCGGTGTATGCACGGAAGGAGGTCACTTCGACCTCACTTGGTTGGACCTTGGGAGCCACTCCCAAGGAGGCTAGTCACATCGCCCGGACCATCTTCTCCCTCCATTTCTTCTACTCCAAGAGCCACCATGGCAAATCCTGGACCTGGACCTAGACCGGGTCAGGACATTGAGAATCTGGACCCGATGGCTCGTCTGGAAGCCCGGGTCGCTGAATCTGAGGAGCGGCATCATTAGAGCATGGATCGTATCCTGACAGCGCTTCACAGGATGCAGCACCCACCATGAGGAGAACAACTGCGGGATTTTTACGACCCAGCCGCACCTATCGTCGCACCGCTAGTCAGAATTCCCGTAGGCGGAGACGCGTTTGAGCTCAAGCCCAATGTAATTGGGTTGATCAGCACTCATTTCTACGGGAACTCAAGCGAAGATCCGTTCCAGCACCTTGAGGACCTGAGTCAACTCGCTGAAACGATCCAACCCAGGAATATTGATCTTGGGATCATTCTGATGAAGCTTTTCCTGTTCTCTCTAAGGGACAAAGCCTCATACTGGTTCAAGACTATTGGGAAGCCAATTGGAACCTGGCCGGAATTACGACGTGAATTCCTGCAAAAGTTCTTCCCAATCGGTCGAACAAATGCAATGCAACGTGTAATCACGACTTTCTCCCAGGGAGCTGGGGAGAAATTACATGAGGCACCCCACATTCTTTTAAGTTTCAAAGGAAAACATCTTCACCTATGCTTTCAAAACCTGGTGTGCCAACAAAACTTGTTTGAAAATACCTAAAGTTGAATCTTAAAAGTTACTAAGAAAGATTTGAACCCTAAAATTCACTTCATCAAAACAATAATCTTTCTTGAAAACCACTGGTTGTGCACGCACACTCACATCAATGAATCATTAAGGGCACAACCCAGATAAAGGGCCCATCACATTCCAAAGCACATTCAAACCTAGCCCTAAATAAAACAGAGTAGACGTTGGCCTTAAGGATTCGACTTGCTCTTCGGAGCCCAGAACGAGATAATTTGTGATTAGTCTGTTTCTACTATTCAATCTGATGTCTAGCTAGGGGAGTAGAACCAAACGATCATGGCTGGGGGTATACGAGGAATCAGAGGTGCAAGTCGAAGGAAGAACCTTCTCCCCAGTCCCTCCTTCTAACTGGTTGGATTGAACAGACAGAAGTAGATCAAATTGTTTCTTCATCTCAAGACGGGTTCTGGGAGTCTGTAGGTCTTTAGGCTAGCCTACTTAAGGACATGTTTGATTTCTTGTATTGCTGGGCACCTTTCTTCCTCCCATCTATCATGAATCCTTCAACATTTTATATGCATTCCCGCTCTTTCTCTCTTGTTATGAGTTATCCTCAACATGACAATTATTGATGGGAACACCATCATGAGCCCTAACTAGCTCATTTTGACATAGAAAAGAGAACAAAAGCTCCTACATAACCAAGTAAAGGGCATAATTCAAGGAATAACTATTCTGAGAGGAAAATAAGAAACAAAGGGTAAAACTACAATTTTACCATTGTAGTACATCAACGAGATTTCTCAGGGGCTAAACATAGGTCAATTGATCTTAACATGATAAAAAGTGAGTTGGTTCAATCAGAAAAGGGTTAATGTGAGATCTGGGAATTAAATTACTTCTTGTAACTCTAAAACAGACCCACTTAATTCAACAAAGTTTTGGTCAAGATAAAATTCAACTAAACCCTTTGCAATTCATGGAAAAATATCCCCTAGGGTTTAGAACCATCAATTTGTCCTTTGAAACCTATTTTGACCTAAATAGGGGTCCTAGTTAATTATTTGCCCTAAATTGGGTTTTTGTGTAAAATACTTAGTCAAACATGGTCAAACCTAAAATCAAATTTCATCATTGGATTCCTTAGGTCGAAATTAGGTTTATACCAAAATTTGGACGTAAGGGGAGTTCACCTTGACCTACTTTGCAAAGCAGTCCAACCTAATTACTTTTAGACCATTAGCTTTTGAAAACATTATGGATACCCCCCTATCTTCCTTGTCATTCTTTGCAATTAGGCCCCTCCACCATTACAGCAGAGGAGTCCTACTCCGACAAGGATTCAAGAGGGGATTTCTCCTTGATTCCTCTGAGACCCCCTCTCAAAATTGAAAGGGAGATTCTCTAAGGAAATCCCGATAGTGTGAACCAAATCCTAAGCCCTGATTATCACCCAATCTCTCACGCGAACGCATGAGAGAATTGGGTATCTCTCACATTCCATCTCCAGTGAGGATACCCATGCTTGGAAGCTTGCCTTCCAAGCACAAGGCCCCCTGCCTGTGTCTATAAAAGCTCCCCCTGACCCAGTCGATCATTTCCACCTTTGTTTGGCCAGAGACAACCCCCTCCAATTCATCTCTTCTCCTCCGGCAAGACATCCAGCAAGCTCCAGTGACTCCTCCTCCCTCTTCTTGTCGCTCTTCCACAATACCAGTGGCAGAGTTGTCTCCGCTTCCGTCTTCCACATCGTGCCATACCTACGCACGTGCCAACTACCCTCTTTGTCGTCGCCATCACCCTCCACTGGAACCTTCATCTCTGATGGCAACAGGTACATGTCCATTGTCATCCTCTCTCCCTTCATCCTTAAACTAGGTTAGAATACTTCCCCTTCCTCTACTCTTTACTTTCCCCCTCTTTATTTCCCAAAACACCCCTCGACCACCTCAGACCACCACCATCGTCTCCACCTCCAGCAGACCACCAGCGAGGTGCCTCCATCATTCCACTCACCCACACTCCTCGCCAACTACCTCGGAAGCTCTGCCACCTTCCAATGATCATTGTCCCCTTCTCCATCTACCGCCACAGCCTATAGACATCGCCCCCAACCAAACCCGCCTTCACAGCCACAGATTGACTAAGGCACGTATGCCTAGGCTGCCCCACACCACACCACCCACCGAATCACCTTCTCCATGTCACGGCGAAGCCTCCTATGTATTCTAATGAGGCTGCAAGGCTGTTTTTCTTGAGAGCAAGTTTTCGACCTTGACCACCATTGGAGCAAATGTGAAGGAGCTTGCAAGCTCACTCCAGGCAGCCTCGCCCTCGACATCCAGGTCCAGGAGGTGTGGAATTGTCACACAAACGCTTCTAGCCAGTGATTGGCTTTGGGAGAACCTTGCAGCTTCGACAATTGAATGCGACCCCCTGCAGGTGCGCGCACAGAAGTGGTTGGGACATTTAGTCCCGCCTCGGGCGTTTTGGAGTTGGGAGAGCAGAATAAATTGAATTTGTGTCAAGGACATATCGCCTCATGACATGGGGTGAGGTCCCCTCGCCCACTCACGCCTCGTCCGTGCCTACGCTATGCGAACCTGGCTAACCTAACCTGATTACCATGCACTCCTCGTGCATCACCCATGCCGGTGTGCCTGGACCCGGGCACGCTGACCTGACCCATTTTCCCGAGAAAGGCTCTGGGAGAGCGAGCCTAAGAGAGAAAAGAGAGAGAGTTCGCGGGGGATGGTAGTGGTAGGTTTTTCCCTTGTGTGCAAGGAAAGAAAGAAGGAAGAAGAAGCTGAAGAAGGAAGTTGCAAGGGACACTAAGGAAAAAGACTAAGGAAGGAGAAGGCACTGTTGTAGAGAAGGCTGAGTTGAACCCAAGAAAAGTTAGAGAAGAAGGCTAAAGGCTTAAAGGAAGAAGAAGAAAGAGAAGAAGAGCCAGAGAAAGAAAGAAGCCAAGGACCAAAGCTAAGGAAGAAAGCCAAGAAGAACAGAGAAGAAAAGAAGAGAAAGAGAAGAAAGAGCCAAAGGAAGAAGCAACAGAGAGAAAAACCAAACACTTTTATCCAATCTTCCCAATTTCTCTTTTATGCTACATTTTATTATTCATAAACTCATGCTTTACATTATGAATTAGATTTTGAGTAATTTTATGTGTTCCAATTGCCTCTATTATTGAGATTAGTACATGAACTCCATTTGCTCCCTTTGTTCGACCTCGAACTTAAAATTCGAGTAGTAAAATTTATGTGTTTTCAAGGTGATTTCAACTGTAGTACAACAATCATTTATTTTGTAAACCCGATTTCTCCCTGTTAACATTTTGGCCCCATTGCCGGGGACAATTTCATCGCCTTCTAAACATTTTGGCACCGTTGCTGGGGACAATTTTCGCCACCTTGTAAACATTTTAGCATCGTCCCCGGGGAGCAACGTGTAATTCAGCATTAGTCTCTACATTATTTTGATTATATTTGAACACTAACTTGCCCTATTTGTTTTGTTGTGATTTTGCAAGGTATTTCATGAGGAAATCTCTCATGCAAATCAACCACTCCAGGAGAGGTAAATTCTCTCTTCTTCCCTAAATCCATCTCCTAATCCTAGGAAGACAAAAGGAAGCAATCAAATAGGAATCAACTGCCTTATTCACTTTAGTAATTATCATATGTAAGCAAAGTTTCCTAATTTGCGAAAATTTTTTTCACATCTTATTGAAGTTGAAGCGATTTTTAAAGATCGTACCCCACAAATTCCTGTGTCTATTAGGGATCACACTTAATTTCTAAATCTCCATGGACTACTCACTTCTTGTTTGAAGTCCAAAGAGAACTTCTGTGAAAAATAAAAAAGGATTGGAAATAGAACCAAATTAGGGTTTCTACAGTAGGATTTTGGAGTGCTAGTTCACACATGCTTGTACAAAAGGAAACAAACCCACCCGCATTTATGTGCTACCCAAGTCCTTGATTGAAAAGATCTAATCATGACAAACCCTAAACTCAAGCTCTAAAAATCACTTGAACCTTAAAAACTTTGGACCTAATAACCTGGGAGTCAAGTCAGGGTGATTTCTAGGTCTTGACCTAGAATCATTCTGTCATCTTTAGGACAGGTCAGGTGAAGTTGACCCCTTGTTGGGTCAACCAACCTCCAAATTAGGTCACAAAAGCAAAAAAATCTAAAGTTCAAGTGGAACCCTAAGCACCTTCAATCTAAAAGTGGTAGACTTAAGAGGTCAAGGTCCCCATTCTGATCTACCTGGAATCTCAGTGACAAGAGAGGTCGGGTGGGGGAAACCCTGTAACCCATGGGGACGCTCTACCGTGTAGGGGTCTTTACGGGACTCTCCCTCTCTGGCTGCCCAGGTAATTCTCAGATGGACGACTTTCCAATCCAGGGGTATCATCCGCTCGAGCCTCCATAGTCATCCAAACATCTTTGGGTGCGTTGATTGGGTCAAAAACACCTCCAGTCCCTCATCCCTTCTCTTTAGAGCACACTCATAGATTTTTAAGTGGGATTCTCTATTCAGATCTAATCACTTCACAACTTGATTCTACATCTTGATCTGAATTCTGATTCTACAACTTGATTCAACCATCTGATCCAAATATGTAGCCTGGTTACTTAAGATTACCATTCAAAAAACCTGAATCACAGACATCCATGAGAGATAGGATGATTGAGGATGCCCTTGAATTCTATGAAATTGAATACAAAACCTCAACACCAGTAGAAGACATTCAGGTTAATGTACCAACAACCACAACTTTCATCATAAACTGTGCCCAAGTACTATTGACAGAAGCCACAAAAGGATCAACCTGAGACATTCTCATAACAGGATACATTGAGATAGAAAAATTGCACAACTTTGAATACCTTCAATGCATGACAAATCCTGTACTTTGGGAACAACACCAAGATGATCTTGAAAAATGGGAAGAGATAATGAGATTATTGCAACAACTTATCGATCAGAAATACCCATACACGCCCCAAACAGATGATGAATCATCTTGGAATAATATTGAGGATCAATCCAATTTCCTAAACTCCAGGTTTTAGGTATAGAGTTTTGTGGATTCCCAACCTAGATGGAGTACAACATGCTTGATCTTGAATTAGGTTGGGAAGTTCCAATTGCAGGAGAAGACAATGTTGAGCCAACCCTAGACCATGGATCACCAAGCATAGAATTCCAAGACTCCTACAATGATGAAATTAGAATTGAACCTTTCAAGGGTGTAAATCTCGCCCCTTATTCTGATAAGGTGACCCTCGAAGGTTATTCGAACATAGATTCTATTAATTCAACCCACATCCTTAGCCTAGAATCAGGATCTGGAACTTATTGGAAAGATTATGAGTTCCTGTATGTCGAAGATGAAATTTTCAATGAAGAGTATGATTCCAGGCCTCTATTTGATGAATATCCCTCTCCAACATCCTCAGAGATATAAATCAATTTTTCGAAAGTCACGCCAATCTACGATACAGAAATTGAGGAGTTGAACGAGTGGGGTTTTGATTGGGTCTTTCCTGGAAGCCTAGAACTTGAGCCTAGACCAAATAAGAACACCTTTTTGAGCTCAAAAATTACATATGGGCTAGACCCTAGTCAGGCTGCTAAGTCTACATCATGTGATTTACTCAGTGGTGGAACTCAAGATCTTGAATCTCATTCGGAACTTGATTTTCGCAATATCTCCGATGATTTCGAATCTGACCATGCTTTCGGAGAACCTCTATTTCCTGAATACAACGAGCCAATCTACGATCTCAGCTCACATGATTCATCCTTCGACTCCAACTCTGAGGTCTCGGTTCCTAAGATCACTGATTTAAGTTCAAGTTCCAGCAAGATGGAATCATTTCTTTTTTATCCTCAGGAATCAAAACCAGAAAATGCCGAGAGGGACTGCAACCCAGAGTTTGAATCTTTTCTCGACTCAAATTTCCATCATCCTATAGACACTCTCCAGGCATTCACTTTTGACTTTGAAAGCTACTATGAGGACTCTCTACATGAAACAACCTGTAACTTCTTTCTAGAAGAGCCCTCATACACAATTCTCATTGAAGCCACCTCTTCCACACATACAGAAGCCATACAAACCCATTTTCAACCCCAACCCGCAACCAGACTCAATTTCTATTATGATTCCCCTCTTACTCAATCGATTGCAGATGATTCAACTCCACATCTATATCGGGTTTCGGGCATTGATCAGACTGAAGACCATGCTCCATCATTCTCTGATCACCCCTGTAGGGTTTCCACACCATTCACTTATTATTTTACGGATCCCTACTCTGACCAGGCTGATTCGACTTAGCCAAACCCTAAATTCACACTTCCACACTCGTTCGAGCTCCATAGCATATGGTGGGTTCCACATCTCTTGATCTACATTTATCAACCCACCAGATTGATTGGGTTTGGGATGCATCATCAGCCTATTGATCTCAACAAGCACCTGGTTGGACCAACCAGGCTCTTAATCAAGGTGCTTATTCTACAAAACTCTGCTAATTTGACCACTCCCTCTCCATCCCATTTCCCACTTGGCTGAAGGCCTTAAATTTAGCACTTAACAGGAGGCAACCCGTCATTCCAAAAGCCTGAGATCCATCTGATTATCCATCGGTACTTTACATCTATTGCACCCTGAGTTCAGCCTTAGAACAGTCGATCCCACCTCTGGTACATGTGCTAGAGCTTGAAATCGTCTACATCAGTCATTCCCGACCCATTCGCCCACCTGATAAATCCTGTTCTAAGTCCTTGAACCCAACACTATTTCACACCCTCCATTTATAATGAGGACATTGCAAAACCTAGGCATGGGTGGGTGGTAAAGTGCAAACATACAAAAATCAAGAAAAGTTAGGAGTCTCATAAAAAATTACATATGCCAAAAAAATAGAAAATAGTGAAAAAGAACAAATAATTGGAGGAGGGAAGAAAATTTTGAGGCTACATAAACATGAGGAGGAAAAGAGCAAAATGTCAAAGGGAGCACAAAAGAAAAAATAAAAAAGAAATAGTCATTAGTAAGAGATTAAGGGATTAACCAAAGTTCTAGACCACATCAAAGAAAAATGAAGGAAAAAGTGCTAATGAGACACAAAAGAGATTAGTAGGAATGTTGATCTTAGGCCTTTTGGGCTAGATTCTTAAGCTTAAAAATTCAAGTATCCGCTAAGATCTGGATAATCCTCAAGAGGTTGGGGAAAATGCGAAGCTTAAGTATTAGGTCTAAGGCTTAGGGAGTATTCAGCCTTGTTAACTAACCTTTGGTTTGCTGTACTCGGTAACCTAAGCACCCCAATCCACACACAGTCTGGTTTAGTGTGCATAACTATCAAAATCACGCAAAAGCATTTTAATGTTTTGAAAAAAGTTGCCTAGATTAGGAGAGACTGATCAACACAAGTTGATTTGGATGAGTTCCTGGCATGGAGAGGTGGGAAATTCCCCTCGAAGATGCGTAATAAGAGATCGTCTCCTTGGTGCTTGTCTCTTAGGATATTTACATATCCTACTGGGGGCACGTAAGCACCCTGCAGGTTCAGATACCATGGGTGGCATTATCACGAAGTGTCGATTGCCAGGGTCTGGATTTGGCTGCAAAACACCATGGGTGGGATTATCTCAAAATCTTGAAAGCCAGGGTTCTGGGGGTTGCCATGGGTAGTGCTATCACGAAGCATCGATTGCTAGGGACTTTTGAGAATGGATGATGGGGATGAGGAATCTGATACAGATGGTGTTGAAAAGCTAATCTGAAGCTAAAAATAAAAAGAAAAGAGAGAAAAAGCTCTCCAAAGAAATAAATCCTCTGCTTCTCTCTTACAGAAAATGCACTGCAAACTGAACCAAGGCTAAAATATGTCTCAAGCACGGGTGCTTTAACCGCGGAGTCCAACTAACCTTAGGATAGTTCCTATGGGCCTTAAAAACCTTTGCGGAGGATCGAGGCTAGAGTTGGTCAGGTCTGGATCTTAGTTGGTACTTGAGTACCTCTATCCTTACTGTTGTCATTCTAACCTAATCAAAAAGAAAGAAAAAATACTCACCATGAATTATGAAAGAAACTCATGGTCTAAAACAAAAGTTAAAACCTTGTAATTTTGTTAAGGGATTAACAAAAGCTAGGCATGGGGGTATGATGGGAACACCATCATGACCTAGAAAAGAGAACAAAAGCTCCTACATAACCAAGTAAAGGGACTAATTCAAGGAATAGCTGTTCTGAGAGGAAAATAAGAAATAAAGGGTAAAACTACAATTTTACCATTGCAGTACATCAACAAGATTTCTTAGGGGCTAAACATAGGTCAATTGGTCTTAATAAGATAAAAAGTGAGTTGGTTCAATTAGAAAAGGGTTATGTGAGATCTGGGAATTAAATGACTTCTTATAACCCTAGAACAGACCCACTTAATTCAACAAGATTATGGTCAAGATAAAATTCAACTAAACCCTCTAAAATTCATGGAAAAATATCCCCTATGGTTTATAATCTTCAATTTATCCTTTGAAACCTATTTTGACCTAAATAGGGGTCCTAGTCAATTATTTACCCTAAATTGGGTTTTTATGTAAAATTCCCAATCAAACGTGGTCAAACCTAAAATCCAACTTCACCATTGGATTCCATAGGTCAAAATTAGGTTTATACTAGAATTTAGACCTATGGGGAGTTCACCTTGACCTACTTTTCAAAACAGTCCAACCCAACTACGTTTAAACCCTTACCTTTTGAAAACCTTACAGATGCCCCCTATCTTCCTTGTCATTCTTTGCAATTAGGTCCCTCTGCCTTTACAGCGGAGGAGTCCTACTCCGACGTGGATTCAAGAGGGGATTTCTCCCTGATTCTTCGAAGACCCCCTCTCAAAATTGAAAGGGAGATTTTCTAAGGAATTCCCGATCGTGTGAACCAAATCCTAAGCCTTGATTATCACCCAATCTCTCATGCGAATGCATGAGAGATTTGGGCATCTCTCACATTCCATCTCAAGAGAGGATACCTGTGCTTGGAAGCTTGCCTTCCAAGCACAAGGCCCTCAGCCTGTGTCTATAAAAGCTCCCCTTGACTCGACCGATCATTCCCAGCTTGGTTTGGCCGGAGACAGCCCCTCCAATTCGTCTCTTCTCCTCCCGCCAGACATCTAGCAAGATCCGACGACTCCTCCTCCCTATTCTCGTCACTCTGCCACAATACCAGTGATAGAGTTGTCTCCACCTCCGTCGTTCGTGTCACACCATACCTGTGCACATGCCAACTACCCTCTTCATCGTCGCCGTCCCCCTCCATTGGAACCTTTGACTCTGGTGGTGGCAAGTACGCGTTGAATGCCATCCTCTCTCCCTTCATCCTTAAACTAGGTTAGAATACTTCCCCTTCCTCTACTCTTTACTTTCCCCCTCTTTATTTCCCAAAACACCCCTCGACCACTGCAGACCACCACCATCGTCTCCACCTCTGGTAGACCACCGGTGAGGTGCCTTCGTCATTCCATGCACCCACATGCCTCGCCAACTACCTCAGCAGCTCTGCCACCTTCCATTGATCATTTCCCCCTTCTCCATCGATCGCCATAGCCACCACACATCGCCCCCGACCAAACCAACCTTCAAAGCCACAGGCCGACCTAGGCACACATACTTAGGCCAGCCCGTGCCACACCACCCATCGAGTCACCTTCGCCGTGTCACGGAGAAGCCTCCTGTGTATTCTAATGAGGCCACAAGGCTGTTTTTCTTGAGAGCAGGTTTTCGACCTTGATCGCCATTAGAGCAGATGTGAAGGAGCTTACAAGCTCACTCCAGGCAGTCTCACCCCAAACATCCAGGTCCAGGAGGCACAGAATTTTCGCACGAACGCTTCCAACCAGTGATTGGCTTTTGGAGAACCTTGCAGCTTTAGCAATTGGATGCGACCCCCTGCGGGTGCATGTACAAAAGCAGGTGGGACATTTAGTCCTACTTCAGGAATTTTGGAGCGGGGAGAGCGGAATAAATTGAATTTGTGTTAGGGGCTTATCGCCTCCTGACATGAGGTGAGGTCCCCTTGCCCACTTACGCCTCGTCCGTGCCCACGCTACGCAGACCTGGCTGACCTGACCCGATTACCTTGCACTCCTCGCACATCACCCTCATCGGTGCGCCTTGATCCGGGCATGCTAACCCAACCCGTTTACCTGAGAAAGGCTCTGGGAGAGCGAGCCTAAGAGAGAAAAGAGAGAGAGAGTTCATGCGGGAGGGTAGGGGTTGGTTTTGCACTTGTGTGTAGGGAAAGGAAGAAGGAAGAAGAAGCTGAAGAAGGAAGCTACAACGGATACTAAGGGAAAAGGCTAAGGAAGGAGAAGGCACTGTTGTAGAGAAGGCTGAGCTGAACCAAAGAAAAGTCAGAGAAGAAGAAGGCTAAAGGCAGAAAGGAAGAAGAAGAAAGAGAAGAAGAGCCAAAGAAAGAAAGAAGCCAAGGACAAAAGATAAGGAAGAAAGCCAAGAAAACCATAGAAGAAAAGAAGAGAAAGAGAAGAAAGAGACAAAGGAAGAAGCAACAGAGAGAAAAATCAAACACTTTTATCCAATCTTCCTAATTTCTCTTTTATGCTACATTTTATTATTCATAAACTCATACTTTACATTATGAATTAGATTTTGAGTAATTTTATGTGTTCAAATTGCCTTTAGTATTGAGATTAGTACATGAACTTCATTTGCTCCCTGTGTTCGACCTAAGACTTAAAATTTGAGTAGTAAAATTTATTTGTTTTCAAGGCGATTTCAATTGTACTGCATCACATCATTTATTTTATAAACTCAATTTTGCCCTGTCAACAATTATCATGACTCGTATTGTAATCAACCATTGGTTAGTTCGGATAACTCGGATTGGGGATATAGTTCCGGATCTCCATGTTTAGGGTTTAACCCTGAACACCATAATTGTGATTTCTATCCTTCTCATAATCATATCGATTATAGATCGCCACCCTTTCATGGACAACCTAATACGGTCTACAGTCAAGGAGGATACACTGATCCTTATCCATCCTTTGAATACATTGCCTTTAGGTCATCACCACCTTTTGAACAATCCAAAATGGTCTATTATTAGGAAGGGTATCACGAATCTCAATTTGTTGACTCCTTTGCACTGATCCTAAACCTGGCCAACCCTAAAACAAGCTATTTGGTTCAAGGTAACTAGGTTCAAGATAAGGTTTTGGCTAACTTGAGGAATACCATAAAATCTTTAGAAGTTCAGCCAATACCTTGCATTGAAATTGGAGCCCTTGATTGAAATGATTGATGATCTGAACAAATATTTGTTGGATTGGCTCTAGGATGTTAAGGATAAGAACCCGGGTGAGTTTCTACTTGGGAAGTTAGCAAAATTGAGAATGAGATTTGTGGTTGGTTTAGTTCAATCATGGGATAATTCCCAAGATGAATCCCCTTCAGGAGAGCCAATGTCAGAACTCACTCAGGCACTTGTTTGGGGGGACATGTGTTATGAGGCTGACCAGATTGATTTAGAGCAACCAATTAAGAATAATCTAATTTCTTCACCTGAGATCCCTAAGCTGGGGTACGAGGAAACGTATGTCTCCACGGATCAGAAAGTGATGGATGATTTTGGGACATACATTAATACAGATTTTGATTTCTTTGATTCTGATGGTGAAGATTCAATTTGTGAAGTCTCACGTGAGTTTACAAAACATGATTTCTGTGAGACGATTGGGCCTGCGGAATTGGTTAAATCATTTGATAGCCCAATAACTGAGGAAACTGATCTTATTGGGGCTCACATGACGGATCCAGAATCGCATTTTATGGAGGATTCAATCCAATGCCCTGATTGTCAGTTACACCCCATTGAGCTTACTGACGATTCTATTTTTGAGATAACTAGACCCAAGTCAATTCTAATTCAGCCACATCTTTTTGACTTGGAAATTTCATATGGGGTGATTAATATGCAGGAGATCCCAGAATTTGACATCCTAAAGGAGGATAGGGGCTGGGAAATTTTGATTTGGGAAGCAAACTCCAGAGGAACTGGAAGACCGAGTCTAAGGGTTCCAATTAAGTTTAAACCATTAAACCAGGACCCTTATGACATTTGTTCTGAGGATGTCCAACTCAAGCACACATTCATTGATTATCCTTTGGAGCTTGATTTCTCTGTAACCCGACTCTTTGGTCTTGGGTTGCATCCTCATAAATCGTAGGCCCGACCCCGCTTACATACTGATTTTAGGTTTTGGATAATTTTTATCCAGAACCTTAGATATTCTCGATCATGGGGTATGGGTTTGCACCATAATCTGGTCCACATCTGTGGACATCTGTTGGCAGGTCCTAAAGTGAATCTTTTTATTTTGATTCTGACCTGCACTTCTGAATTCATTACTTCTCTTTTTTGTATAGTGTGCCTAGCTGAAGGCACTAAATTCAGCACATATACAGTTTTTCTTTATCTCAGAGCAAACCCGTCATTCACGCAATTCAAGTGCTTTCTACTCTATTCCACTATGTTTTATGTCTTTTTAATACAATGAGGACATTGCATTAGATAATCATGGGGGGTGGATATTCATCTTTGAATTAATTCATCAGCTCTGTAGATTCGTTTTATTTTCTTTCATATATATATATATATATATATATATATATATATGAAAAAAATTATGGAATTAGGGAAGAGAACTTGGGCTTAAGAAAATTTTCAATGTTAGGAAATAAAACTATATGATTTGAATGTGAAGACCCTTCAGGTCTCAGCCTGTGTATCCACTAAAATTTGGATTTGTTTTTCAAGTCCTCACCATCTTAATTCTATTATAATTTGATTAAATAAGTTTGGGTGATAAGTACACAACTTATCAACCCGCCCTCTGATTTAAGGGAACTTTAAGTCTAAAGCATCTACACACTAACTTTTCACTGACTTGTTGATCGACGATTTTAATGGAAATTGGGTAGCTAATGAACTTTCTAGGGTGATATGGTTGGCCAGTTATCGTGGGTAACAGCCCATAGGTAGGTTGTCTAGAGCCCAGTCACTGGACCATTCTCTTTTTACTGCCTTTAAGTAAATCTTAGACCCATGAAGCCACCTACTTAAAAAGAAAAAAGAAAAAAAAAGAAAGTCAAAAAGAAAAGAAAAAGAAAAGGAGAAAAGAAAAAAAAGAAAATAAAAGAAAAAAAAGCCACACTTCGCTGTACGAGTATGGCTAGTAAGTTGTCGGTGGTAACAGCTTAGCAACTGGTTGTCAAGAACCCAGCCCAAGAAATGCACTGAAAATTCCCAAAACACTTAGGAAGAAGTGGAGAAGTAGAATAAATCGGGGAGATATACACTGGATTCACCCTTGTGTTGACCCCATAAAAATAAAAGTAGGGAGAAAGCTACCGGTCATAAAGATACACTTTTAGGTAGAACTCTCTTTTTAAGGTCACCTAGAGGCATAGAAACCCGAAGTCCATTCTAATTGCCGATCAATGAGTCTATCACATTCACAATAGGATGCTTAGAACTTAAGGTTCTCATCAAATCTTGGGTGGGTTGAATGGTCGTAGAAAGCCACTCTTTAACCCTAAACTCAAAAATTCAAAAAAAAATTAGAAAGGAAGAAAAAGAGAAAAAGAAAATTTTCCTTGAAGAAGGCAAGGGTGGAACCTCAGTTGGGTGGTCGGTGTGACGTGGGATTGCCTGTGGGAGAGTAGGTGGCATCTTGGGAGCTTTGCAACAAGGAGCATCTTGGGTTTCCTCTTTCCCTTGGTCAAGGCCTTAGGAAATGGAACCTTAGTTGGTTCCTCTTGGATTGGCCCAGGCTTTTTATCTGGCATAAAAGTGTCCTGGTGATAAACACACATGAATTCATGATAAAATGCTTATTTATGATAGTTCCTAGGCTTAGCATTGCATGTCATGTTATAAATACTACATAACATCCATCGCATGGCATTTAGGATAGTTGTGTGACAAGCATGGAAATCGCTCATTTTGAAATCGTCAGAAATTGTAGTATAGTCGCGAAATCCCTTTGACAAAAACATTTATAATATCGAAACTCGATGGATTTTATTCCTTTGAAAACTTGAGTCCCGGTCGTTCATCTCTGGGAGGCATGAAAACAAGTCGAGATTTGGATCAGCTTTTCTAACCTAAATCTAATCTAACCTAATATTTTTGATCTTTTTGTATTTTGTGCTCTTTTTGTGTTTTTGATTTTTATTTTGAAAGTGAAATGAAACAAAGATCTAGATGTGCTAGTGAAAACCTAAGTGACTGTGTGGATCTAAGTGAGGCCATGGTGGCCGTGCAAGGTGTGACAAACCTAAATAACATGAAGACAAGAAAACATGAGGACAATCAATCATAGAAACATCATGATATTATTTATTTATTAAAGATTATCACATAATAGCATCATGCATATAAAACCATTAGATAAGAGTATCATGCATCGAAAATTAAAGCACTATAAAATTCAAATACATGAAAATAAAGATAAACTAAAGAAAGGGATCAACCAAGAGAGGCTAAGGAGAAGCCTTCTTGGCTGTCCACTAAAGAGAGGAGGATGGGTGTGTGCACCCAAGTGGAGAGAGGAGGGTGTTGCACCCTTTCTCTACCAATGACCATCCTTAAGAAGACCTTGAGGGGGAGTCTTCTGTATGGCCGTCTAAGAAGAAAAAGAAAATAGGGGCATGGATCCTCTATGGTGGAAGAAGAGGGCACGCCCACATGAAGAAAGGAGAAGGTGTTGCATCCTTATGCTCTTCTTCTTTCCACCCTTGAAGAAACTTGGAGGAGATCTTCTTCCTAACCGTCCATGGAGGGAGCCTTAGAGAAAGAGGATGGCCTTGAGAGGGAGAGGAGAAGGTGTGGTAGCAAGTTGAGAGAGTGGAGAGAATGGCTGGAGATGGTCGCAAGTTGAGAGAGTGGAGAGAATGGCTGGAGATGGTGCAATTTTGTGGCTCTTTCTTTGCCCTTATGGAAGGCTCCATTTGGTTGCCACTTTTGGTGGCTCCAAAATTAGCTAATGCCACAATTTTTGGATCTAGGTTTGACACAAGTTTTTAGGGTTTCCAAGAGAGTGTGCATGGGTTTGGTAGGGGTACAATGGGAAGGGGTGTGTGTGTGGGTGTGGGTGTGCATTTTTCGTAGGACTAGGTTGTGGGTTTTCGTAGGATTAGGTGCTAAATAAGTTGGGTCAATCTAGATTAAGTGGGTGTGGACCTAATTAGGCTTAGGAAAGTCATTGGATAGGAGTGAACCTAATTATGTCTAGGTCAAGTCTAATTGGATGTGTGCATGTGATTAGGCTAGGGAAACCCTAATAGGTATGAGTCAATTAGATCTTGGTTGAATCCAATTAGGCTTAGGTGAACCCAATCAACTATAGATGCACCCAATTAGGTATGGGATGGTTTAATTGGGTTAGGGATAGGATAAGGAGGGCTATGGATAGTGGGCTAGTCTTAGGAGGTCTCTAATTAAGTTTCCTAGGGTGTCTGGTGGGGTTCTTAGGTCAAAATAGGCAAGGTAGGGCTTCCAACACCAAAATCAGAAACCAGACAGCAGTATTAGACATCCAGGATAGTGGTTAGACATCTTATACTACAAAATTGGATGTCTGGACAATAAATTAGACGTCCAATTTTGTGTCAGTATGAGTTTTGGCTTCCTGGATTGTTATTCTGCAAAAATCAGATGTCTAGCCAGATGTCTGGATGTCCTAAAAGGTGCTGGAGAGTGGATTTTAGGTTTTCTAAGGTGTGTTTTGGTTCCTAAGTGTTTGGGAGAGGGATAGGGTGAATAAGAACACGGATAGTGCTATCCATGTTTGGGTTTTGAGGCTAAGGTGCCCTAATGGAGGTCGTTTTGGGTTTGGGAAGGCTGTTCTAGGATTTCTAAGGGTAGGGATAAGGCTATCCTCCTCACTCCTCTTATCTGGATCAATCTTCTTCTTCCTTTATTGCTTTATTTCACTATCTCCATCCTGGATTACTTTATTACCGGCAAATAGTAATAAAAACCATTAAATAGCAGGATATCTCATCTTATTCTAAATAGACTGATGCAATGCATGATATGCAAGATATGAGTGCAATATCCATAAATTAAGCTAGGTTCAAACATTATTTAAGTTGATTAGGACCCATGATTGTTGTGCAATCATACCCCATGCCTAAACTTTGCTAGTCCCTAGCAAATGCAAGACCAAATTATTCACATAAGGGTACCTAAGGGATTGATTATTTTATCAAATGTATGCCTAGATATTTTTCTCCTTTTTGTTTTCATCCTATGTTCTAGAAATCCAAACAAATGTGAAAGTGCAACTACGTAGCTTTTGCAATGGATTTGAGTGAAAGACCTGATTCACCTCTAAAACTTGTACTTGACCCCTAGTAAAATTCCAGCGGGATAGGTGGACTTCTTCCCTCAGGGTATTTAAGATATTCTATGAATTCCACCTGGCTTTAAGCTTAGGTAGAGAATCTTAGAGGGAAAAGATTATATATTTGGTGGCTCACTCTCACTTGGTGCCACATAGAAATTAGTACTATAGAATCTAGATTCCTAAATTATTAAGTACTCAACTCAGAGAAAGATGAGAAAAACTATGCTCGCTTTTTCCTCCTTTGTATTCATTCTCTCCTTTCTCTCTCTCGCTTTTTGTTTTTTCTTAGAGTTCACAATCTTACCAGATTCTCACGTATGATTCATATTTGTTGGTCTCACTTGTCATTAACACTTTAATTGAGTTCTCATAACCTTAACACTAAGTCGGAATTCCTCAGCCAGTATTCAGGTGGTCAAAAACACAGAAAAATAGGTTAAGGCCTTATTTGGTGGATCTCAAATTTATTTGATGGTATTGCCTCAATGCAACTGAAATAAAGACTAAATATTCACACCCTTTTTCTTTGCTTTTTCTTCTTTTTCTAATTTCTTTTTCCTTTTTCAATTTTTCTCTTTTTCATTCATTCATTTTTTTTCCTTTTTCTTCTACGTATAATTTTTTTTTTTAACATAACACAAGCTAACATACATTCACAAACTTTATTGAGGAGGCATTATTAGGGATTGGTGATACTCAAGAAACATTGGGTGGCTTATTTGGTGGAAGTACCTACTCACGGCACCAGAAAAGATGGATAAGACGGTGTATTTCTGACCTTGACATCAATACCCTCCTTCAGCTAAGGATTCCATAAAGAATGGTTGTAACCATTTACCTTAGCCCTAGTTTTATGAAAACTCTCTCTCTGTGTATTTGCCTTATTTGGCGGCTCTCAAATTTTCATGCAAAAATGTATACGCAGGATCTGAGAGTGAAAGCTATGCCTAATCTCTGAGTATCATTACCTAATTATCTAGGATTCCAGATTCTTTGCACTAATCTTAGAGCACGAGTACACTCTACGCTCATCTCACACCATTTGGTGGATTTTTGGAAGAAAATATGCCTGACTCCCAAGACACTGTCTAGGGGTTTAGAAAAAGAAGACTCTTCTTCTCGACAAGCTGAAGACATTCATCAGTCTTCACCATGAATCCATTGCAAAATCTACATGTAGGTGTGAAAAATTATACTGGATTCCAGATTACAAGAATCAACTAGAGGATGAAATCCTTAATACATTCTCTTGATAAAAATCTTATTCATGAATGCAATATATATACATGCTCTGTATAACCTTTCAAAAGTTGCACATCGAAGATTTCCCTAATTCAGGTTACATTCAGCTTGGCCCTAAATTTAGAACAAAAAGGTGAGTGGATGAGTCCAAAAGTGGCTGTTGCGAATGGTTTTTAGCTCCAATGCGAACATTGGAGGTGGAGTCGATTGTTCTCAATTTAAGGACCCTAAAGTGCAATTAGCATGATGTACGAAAGGCTTTTCTTAGGTGTTGGCAAAAAAATTTTCAGTTTACAATTACTGCCCCCCCCCATACCTACTTTCTTGCATGTCCTCATGCATGAATATAATCAAAAATAAATTAAGACAGGGAGTAAAAGGTTAGAAATCACCTGGAATAGCTTCTGAATTTTGACATTCCGCTTATTCCAACACCTAAAATTGAATATACAGGAAAGATATGACAAATAAAATATACTATATATAAGTGCTGAGATTAATGCCTCCAGCTAGGCATACACTCAAAAAGGATATGTCAATACACTATTGAGAATGGCGAGTAGAATGATAAGAATTTTAATCTCGTTCGCCAATAGCGGGCCGCAAATGTGGATCAGCATCCATGAATTCCAAGTCCAAATAATCAAAAAAATATGTAGATGGGGCCTGGGATTATCTGCAGCCAGATGCTACAGAAGAAAGATAGGTAAATACGGGTGCCTGGAAGAAATGAATATGAAGGCATCCCGAAGTGGTGATCGAGAACGTGGGTGGTTGGGGTATGGGTAGAGTTGTGTGGGGTGAAATCATATGGGTCTTGATAATGGTGATGAATGGAAGGCATGACCCAAGTGATGTGGTCAGATCTGGAAATCAAGGTCCAGTGATCAGTCTCTGTCTCTACTAAAGATGTTTGGGTATCATCTTCTTTTATCTCTTCAAAAATTTTCAATTCTAATTCCCAATTATCACATGATTTCCCAAAATTTTTAGCTTCCTCCGATAAGTCATCATATGTTATCCCCAATAATCTTTCAATCTCTTGAATATCTTTTTCATAAGGGGATATTTCCTTCTCACTTAGATGAAATTGGTCATTAGATTTAGTAGTAAGTCCCTCCATGAAAGTGGAATGGGCTGAATCATTGATTGAGGAGTTGTTATAGTATTTTTGATTTTGTTGTTCTGTGTATGAGATCATTTGAATTAATTCATCAGTGTCTCCATGGGTATTCTCAAATACAACAAAATCATATTCAGGTCCCTTAATGCTTGGTTCCTCAAAATGAAATGATTAGTACTCAGGCCCTAAATCAAGATCAAGATTCTCGAACAAATCTCCATTCTCAACTTTAATAAGATTATCAATATCATCCACCTCGGGTGTTTGATCAATAGAATCCTACATGACCACCACCGAATCACAAATTGGTTTCGGCACACCTGACCCAAATTCAAATGTTTCTGATTTTTGTTGCTCGTCCTAGATTCTATGAAGCTCTTTTCTTATATCATCATATTCTTTAACACTACCGTCTTTTTTTTCATGAACCATTTTTATCAATTGGGTAATCTGGGATTCGTTGCAAGGGGAAGGGGATTGAATTAGGCTAGGATGGTCAAGATAGTCAACCATGCTATCAAAGATTTGGTCCTGTATTGATGGTGACTTATGTGATCTAGTGGATTGTTGATTCAGGTCATGTGGTTCTACCCAGGTGTCAATTGCCATGGTTTCTTCCGAATTGCCCTCCGAATCACTTTCTGTGTCATCCAAAAAATACCCTGACTTCGTTTTCTTAGCAGCTGCATAAATATCAAAGTGAATCTTCTCATTGCCGCTACTCATCTCCATACATTCCTGCCCCTTTTCCTAAGGCTCTGACGTGAAATGTAGTACGGAAGAAGGACACGCAGAATTTTAAGGACTTGAAGACAATGTTCAAGGAAGTACACATTCAGATCCCCCTCCTCGAGGCAATTGATCTCATCCCCATTGTCGCTAGGTTCTTCAAGGACTATTGTACCCTGAAGCAACAACCTAGAATTGGATGACAGGCGGTACTGTCAAAAGAAGCTAGCACCGTGATTCTAGCTGACTTGCCACCCAAAATTAAGATCCTGGTACCCCACTCATATCCTGCTTCTTGCATGATTCTCCATTTGATCGGGCCCTTCTAGATTTGGGTTCATCCATCAACCTAACCCCCACTGCCGTATTTGATCGATTTCGATTTGGGGAGGTAAAGCCTACCTCGGTCACGATTCAGCTGGCTGATAGATCAGTAAAAACATCGAAGGGGGTAGTTGTGAACAGGATCATAAAAGTCCGCAGATTCTGCTTTCCCGTAGACATTTTCGTTCTCGATATGGAAGTTCCTCCTAATCTTTGAGATGCACCAATCATTTTGGGTCGCCCATTTCTAGCGACAGCCTGAGCAAACATTGATTGTGCATCCGGGTGTATGGAGATAGCCTTAGGTAATGAGAGACTTTGACTTGACATATTCAGTGCATCAAGGAATTTTGACTATGATCGCATAGAGGAGGATGGTGAAGACGAAGATTCGGCATACTGTGGTAACATTGGGCTCCTTTGTGATGACCCAATGTCTTATTCGTCTGCACTATTATGGTTCTTGGACCTCGATCCACACGGGACTGAGACCACTGCACTGCAAATATCTCCCTGAGGATCTGACTGTTTAGGGTGTGTTTCTGACCACAACACCCCTGAATCTAGCTATCCTGATCCGCACACTACTAAATCGCCCCTGTTGTTGTAGGAAGACGTGACCACAGCTAACAGGTTTCCTGTTAACACAATCACAACCGATTATCTCACAGGAAGCAAATCGGCAGAAATTCACACGCATACGGATCAACAGATTCCCACCTTCGAGTTTTATCCTCCTATTCCCATCTCTAACTCTGACTCACCCGTGATTAAATTGAAGCCCTTACCTGACTCACTTAAGTATATGTTCTTGGGCGAAAGTGAGACATACCTGGTCATTATTAGTGCTCACTTAACCCAAGAACAGGAGCATCAATTGATTTCTATGATACAAGACCATAGTGCTGCTATAGGGTGGAGCATTGCTAATCTCTGTGGTATTCGCTCCTCGTATTACACTCATCATATTTACACGGATGAGGGGGTGAAACCTTCGAGACAACCTCAAAGATGGCTAAACTCGAACATGCTAGAGGTTGTTAAGAAGGAGATCATCAAATGGCTGGATGCAGGTATTGTATACCTAATCTCTGACAGTGAATGGGTGAGTCCAATCCAGATAGTGCCCAAGAAAGTAGGACTCACCGTAGTAAAAAATGATAAAGGCGAATCCATCCTGATCTGCACTGCGACATCTTGGTGGGTCTACATCGACTATAGGAAACTGAACTTGGCTACCTAAAAGGATCATTTTCCTTTGCCTTTCATTAATCAAATCCTGGAACGGTTAGCCGGACGCAGTTTCTTTTGCTTTCTGGATGGATACTTGATGAGTGGCTGCTCATCATAGCTAAAAAGCTAAAGTTAAGCTATAAATCGGGTTAAACAATATCAAATCAACAAATAAAAAGGGTTAAGTGTGGAAATCAAAGAAAAAGGCCTAAAACCTTGATTCTGTGTTAAAAATTGCATAATTAGGTCATAAAATGAGATATTCTTAAGATAAAGGTCAAATGGTGATCCAAGTGTTAATTGAACACACAAATAAGTTTAAAAGTCCAAATCAAAAGTATAATTAATTTCTCAAATGTTCAATTGAGTACATATAAAAATTTGAAGGCATTTGGACATCATTAAGGCCTTGAAACTTAGAGTTTACATTTAGGTCCTTCATGCATCACATTTTCTTCTTTAGAAAGCTTTCCTGGACCTATTTGTAACCTACAGGGACCTCTTTGAAAGCCCTTAGGGTCCGTCTAGTTACTATTTCCTACCACGACCTGTTCATAATTTTTCTACCCTTTCGTGAGGGGCCTCTCCCTGCAAATTACTCAAAAGACCCGAGCCACCTGCTGCCCCTCGCACGCATTGTAGCGCACGAAGAACTTGGCGAATCTCAGCCATCCAATCTCCCTTGATTTTGATCTATGGCCCAATCAAAATTGAAGCTTCATGTGAAGCAGCACGTATACTCACCCAACTCCCCAGATCCCATCCTATGGTCAGATTTCAATTTGGCAACTCGCATGCTCCTCTCCTCTCATCCTTGTCGCCAGTTCCATCGACGACTATCTTCACCCACTTGGTGATATGAGCCACTGAGATTGCTACTTAAGCACCTCAGTGGTCGCACGCGCAAAGGATCGCTCTGTCGTACCTTCTTAGCGGTCGTTCTTCCACTCCAGCTACCCCTCCCCACCAAATCCCTGATTTCACAACCCCAGGTATAATCAAGTAGCGATTAGCCCAGAAGATCAAGACAATACCACGTTCACATGCCCCTTTGGAACATTCACTTTCAAGTGGATGCCCTTTGGCTTCTGCAATGCACTAGCAACATTTCATCGTTGTATGATGGCCATCTTCTCTGACATGATTGGGGACTATGTGGAGGTATTCATGGATGACTTCTCCATTTTCGGAGATGATTTTGCATCTTGTCTTGATAACCTCACCAAGATCCTGAACCAGTGTATTGAGGTAAACCTAGTACTATCCTGGGAGAAAAGCCATTTATGGTGAGGGATGGCATAGTACTAGGGCACAGGATCTCTAAAAATGGACTCGAGGCCGATCGAGCTAAATCTGAGATTATTTCCCACTTATCGCCACCTAGCTCGGTCAAGCAGATTAGATCATTCTTGGGTCACGTCAGCTTCTATCGGAGATTTATTTGCAATTTCTCAAAAATTGCATGACCTTTGACGAATCTCCTTGTTGCTGATGCCCCATTTGAATTCAACACCTCATGTCTCAGCGCCTTCAAGACTTTACGAAGCACTATCTCTGATTCCCCAATTCTCCAACCACCCGACTGGTCACTTGATTTCGAGATGATGTGTGACGCTTCTGATTTTGCCGTCGGTGCTGTTTTAGGAAAGTGTCGGGAGAAACAACCTTTTGTCATATACTATGCTAGCAAGATGCTAAATGAGGCTCAACGCAATTATACTATCACAAAAAAAGAGCTACTAGCAGTAGTATTTGGGTTAGAGAAATTCAGATCTTATTTATTAGGGTCCAAAGTTACATCTTCACTGACCACTCCGCCCTCCAGCATTTGTTGACAAAGAAGGATGCCAAACCCTGGCTCATCAGATGGATCCTTCTATTGCAAGAATTTGATATTGAAATCCGTGACAAAGCTAGAAAGCAAAATGTTGTGGCGGATCACCTATCCATGACCTAGGCCACATTCCTTATTCCTTGCATATCCACAAGCAATTTCCGGATGAATCCCTTTTGGTAGTTCACTCTGTTGAGTTCCTCTAGTATGCAGACATCGCGAACTACCTTGCCGTAGGCAAGATTCCCACGAACATATCCAAGGACCAGAAACTCAAATTCACTACAGAGGCCAAATTCTACCCCTGGGATGACCCACTACTCTTCCGCATTGGAGTGGATCAGATTATTTGAAGATGCATCACAGATTCTGAGATCCTCAGTGTGTTACCTTTTTGCCACAATGATGCTTGTGGTAGGCATTTCTCGGGATGGAAAACCGCTGCAAAAATTTTGCAGTCAGGATTTTTCTGGCCAACTATTTTCAGAGATACACACGAATACGCCCAACACTGTAAACGATGCCAGTCGGTCGGTTCTATGACCAGGAGAGACATGATGCCACTCCAACCCATCATGGTTGAAGAAGTGTTCGACGTTTGGGGCATCGATTTATAGGCCATTTTCCGTACTCGCATGGCTTCAAGTACATATTACTAGCCGTTGACTATGTCTCAAAGCAGGTCGAGGCCATCCCGGCGAGATGGGCTAATCATAAGACCGTCATTTCTTTCGTACGGCAATACATCTTCAAGAGATTCGGAATACCCCACGCTCTGATTAGCTATAGGGGAAGCCACTTCATCCATGCCCACTTCAGGTCATTATTAAAGAAATACATGGTACATCACTATATAGCCACCCCGTATCACCCACAGACCAATGGGCAGGCTGAAGTGTCTAATCGTTAGGTCAAGCTGATTCTCTAGAAGATGGTTAGACCAAATAGGAAGGACTGGTTCGATAAATTAGTTGATGCACTCTGGGCATATCGGACCACATACAAGGCCCCACTCGGAATGTCACCATATCATACGGTATATGGCAAGGCCTGTCACCTTCCTATAGATCTGGAACACTGTGCCTTTTGGGTGGTGCAAAAATGTAACCTTGACCTAGATGCAGGAGGTCAAGAGCGAAAACTCCAGCTAAGCAAATTAGAAGAGATCCAGTGGGCGGCCTATGAGAACGCATTGATATACAAGGACATGACCAAGGCCTTTCATGACTGCCACATCCGGAGAAAAGCATTCAAGCCCAACTAGCAAGTCTGGTTGTTTGATTCATGATTAAAACTTTTCGCAGGGAAGCTCAAGTTCAAGTGGACTGGCCCATATGTTGTGATTCACCCATATACTAATGGGGCAGTCCAAATTAGAGACCCAAAATCTGGGCATATATCAATGGTAAATGGCCAGCGCCTTAAGCCATTTTTGGCCTAGGAACCTCCTCCAGTTGATAAGATCATTCATCTTATTGAGGACGTTTGATTGATTCTCGCCCAGCTGGAGGTGTTAAACTCAGCACATATAGATAGCACATCCCACATTCCACCATCACCCTATACATAACCATTTTTATACATAGCATATTTTTCTTTTAAGCATATTTCTTTTGCATATTTCATATTGTCAGGTTGGCCGATGCTGAATGTATAATTTCAGGAGCAATTACAGGTGATTTCTACCCATTTACTCTTTGCTGTATTTATTTTCTTTTATATTCATGCATGAGGACATGCAAGAACTTAGGCATGGGGGGTAGATACAAAAAAACTAAAAAT
This sequence comes from Thalassia testudinum, assembly GCA_037157565.1. Lineage (NCBI taxonomy): Eukaryota > Viridiplantae > Streptophyta > Magnoliopsida > Alismatales > Hydrocharitaceae > Thalassia > Thalassia testudinum. Next base: position 48,913,350 of record JAZHRO010000057.1, read on the forward strand.
TTTTATGCCAACATTTAGGAAAACCTCAGAGTTGCATGTAAAACGTACTTTAGGACCCTAAATAAAAGAACAACTGACTCCACCTCCAATGCTCGCATTGGAGCTAAAAATCATCCGCAACAGCCATTGCCGACTCACACGCTCACCTTTTGTTCTAAATTTAGGGTCAAGGTAAATGTAACCCGAGAAGGGAAATTTCACGAAGTACAAATATAAGAGGTTACTTGTTTATAGCATATATACATATTGCATTCATGAATAAGATTATTTTATTAAGAGAATGCATTAGGGATTTTATCCTCTAGTTGATTCCTGTAATCTGGAATCCAGTATAACTTTTCACACACACGTAGAATTTGTAATGGATTCACGATGAAGGCTGATAAACATCTTTAGTCTGTCGAGAAGAAGCAATACTTCCTCTCCTGAACTCCTGGACAGTGTTTTGGGAGTCAGGCAGATTTTCTTCCAAAAATCCACCAAATAGTGTGACATGAGAGTAGAGTGTACTGGTGCTCTAAGATTAGTGCAAGGAATTCAGAATCCTAGATAATTATGTGATGATACGCAGAGATTAGGCATAGTTTTCACCCTCGGTTCCTTCATATACATTTTTTTGTGAAATTTTGAGAGCCACCAAATATGGCAAATTTTGAGAGCAAGTTTTCATAAAACTAGGGCTAAGGTGGATGGCTACGACCATTCTTTACGGAATCCTTGGCTGAAGGAGGGTATTGATGTCAAGGTCAGAAATACACCATCTGATTAGCCCATAGTTGTGGGCTATTTAAGTATTTAAGTGCCTACACATTAGGTTAATTCTAACATTTATTTAGTATAAATTAGGATGTAAATACATTAATTCATAGTTTTAATCTAATTACATAATCCATACATTGTATTCAAATCTTAAGTGCATTTAGAATTAGCTTAAAATAGCATTCATCTAATTAGATAACCTATTAGGTATATTGTTTTTATTAACATAGAAGTTGAGGCTCTATACATAAATAACCCTAATATTTTAATAATATTTTCTTTATTCGTCTTCTTTCAGAACGGCTGGCTGCCGCTCCAACTCCCGCGTGATGCAGTGAAAGCCATTCAAGGGGGAGCGGATACGATGGATCTGGTCGGCCGCTGATTTCAAATTTGTTCAGGCCACTACAAAAGGAGCATGGAGGCAGCCGAGCTCAGAAGGCCTCCGCCACCGACCCACCACTGTGCAGAGAGAACCTCTCTCTTCCACTCCACACTGCCGGCCTCTACCGTGGCGGCGAGTCTCCACCACCGTGGGCGTGTGGTGTGACAGGCCACACCGCCATCCGGAGCTCGCCTGCATTACCGTGAGCACCTTAGCGTGCAACTCCCTCGCCGTCGTCGCAGACCACCACCACCGAGCTACTGATCAGCCACCCTCTCAGTAACTTAAGACATCTGGGGAATTTCCCAGACGTCTGAAGTTACCCGCTCACTTCACCGCACACGCCTGAAGTCGCCTGAAGACCCCTTCCCGCACCTGCAGAACCTTCAGCGCACCCACGTCCGTCAACCTTCAGCTCAAACGCGCCTCAACTCTCCAACAGCCACGCCTCCGCTCAACAGCCTGCAGAACCTTCAGCGCACCCACGCCTGCGCCCTCCACCGCTCACCGGCTGCAGACCTACGCACGCCTGCAGATCAGCACAACCGAGCACGCCTCCTCCCGCGCCTGCCGCTTGCAAGCGCCATTCACTCGCGACTGCAGAGTCCTTCGCCCACGCGCCTGCACCCTCCAACAGCGCCTGCAGTCCACGCCGTTCACCACTACGCCTGCAGTACCGCCAGCAACCGACCTCTGCAGACCCTCTACCCACGCCAGCTTCCACCGCACACGCCAACCGCCTGCAGACCACCGCGCAAGCGCCCTCCTGCAGACCACCGCCCGCGCACAACCGCGCGCCCTCCGCAGACCCGCCGCGCGCCCACGCAAGCTGCCGGCTGCAGCACCTCCGCCGGAGCTCGTCCGGCCACCTCCGACCGCCGCGCGACTCGCCGCCACCACCGATTCGAAGCCCTTGATCCAAGGGACCTCCTCCGAGCTTCCCGCGCCCAGTCATCGGCTCCTCGTCACGCAAGACAAAGGGGAAAAATTCCCCTGTTTTGCTACAGTAAAACTTTAATTAAAATTTACATTTTCTGCCATTGCCACATTTTAATCATATTCTATTCACTCTGCATTGCGGAAAATATCCTGTAGTTTCTCATAATTGCCATTTCAGCATTGTTTCTTGCTTAAACCTTAATCTAAAGGCAATCTTGGCTTGGTTCTTGTCCAAATTGACTCCGAACAAACATTTTTAAGTGGCGCGAATTTTAATACGTTATTGCCTCCCTGTGGATACGACCCGCTCCTCTGCGAGTGGTTATTTCTTATTAAAAATTGATTAGTCGATTTTTCCACCACATTAAACTACAAACGACTTAAAAGCAAAAGATCGACCGGTCTAATGGCGCCGTTGCCGGGGAGGCAACAGACGCAATAATTTAGCCTAATTTTATTTTCATTATTTGTCAATTGCACAGAGATTTGACCATCTATTATTTTCTTTTCTGTGCGAGAAATTTTGTGCAAGAATCAGCCACTGTGAGAGGCGACCCTTGACGTCGCCAGACGAGAAGTGGACAAGTAATTTTGAAAAGAGGAGAAGGACGAGGACGCGACGGACACCATTGTATTTAATCGCTAATTTAATTAGAATAGAATTAAGACTGAAGACTTAATTTTTCATTACAGTTAGTTTGAAACCCTGTTCTGGGGCATATTTTGAGGGTTTGTTCCCTGATTTTGTTTTGGACCCGTGTTGGGTAATTTTTGGGAGCCTGTTCCCTTTTCTTTAGATTTAGGTCTATTTATTTATTTATTTATTATTTCTTTTATTTGCTTGTGCATAAGTAGTTCTAAAAAAAAATAGAAAAAGAAAAAAAAAATGAGCTGCCTGCCCTAGGACGAACCATTTAGGTCTGTATGAGCAGCCTCTAGATTTGCTTTTCTGCATTGCGTGCATTTTTGCATCGAAGATCGCTGGAGGCAAGGTACGCATTCTCTTACTTTGCATCCTATTTTTGATCACGCATTGCATTTGGGATTTAATGCGAAGACCACCTAATCTGTACTGAATAAATCTAACAAGTGGTCACATATTTTCTTTAGAAAAAGGACTAATTAAAGGAAGGACATTTTAAAAACCAAGGATTTGATTTTCAAACTTGGCGTGCGATTCAAAGTTCAAAATCATTGACGGTGTATGCACACTTATTTCACTTGCACCACGGCACGTTTCTAGACACTCCTTAGGTTTGGAAATACTAGGACAAGAGCCCTCCTTTCGTTGGATTTTGAAGTGTTCGGAACTTGAGATCAAAGGTTTTGTAAATCCAAAGAGGGGGATACCCTGTCATGGATTTTTGGGGGTAGTTGAGGAGCACCGCGAAAGCACAGCTTCAAAGGAAGGCTTAGGCCTACTTGCATCCCTCGATCTTCCGTCTTTGGATTTACTTGACCATTTGAGATTTAGGGAAGAACACCTAAGCTCCAACTAGGTCTTTTTAGGCAAGCCGTAGGTCGACAATAGGCGCGTAAATTGATTGAACAAATTGTATTGTCACCTGCAATCTGACTTAAAATAAAAAGCCTAAATTGGGAAAGACCTAAAAGGTCCTTTTTGAATTGTGTCTTGTTTGGGGAATTCTGATTGAAGTGTGAGTTAGAATGGACCACATTGATTTTCATCCTTTCACATCTTGCCCACACCCTCACCCCCACTCTGCATCCTTCGATCCCAGACGCCGAGATGGTCCATTCCTTGATGGACATAATGACAATCATTGGGATCCGTTTTACTCCTATTATAGGAGTATTGGCCTAGTTAAGCCCCAAATTAGTGAGCAGAACTCAGGAGAGGGATTTGCTTTGCCCAATATCCCACATACCAAAGAAATACCCAACCCACCCTCCCTGAAAACTTATAATGGTTGGACAAACACTCCTGGGTACTATAAGCCTGAGCCTGACTTCTCTTATGATAGAAATGACCTCTCCTCTTTGAAGATGGAAATACAGAAAATGCAAAATGAAATGAGTGAATTGTTAGGAGAATCTTTGAGAGCAGGCCAACAAGAAAGAGATGAAATTAGCCACCCAATCTGCCCCATTGATGATGACGTACACCCCTCTACAATAGATGCATCTCCCGTGGGAAAGCTACACTTTAAGTTGAAGGGAAATTCTGGGGAAAATAGCTACTTTTCGAGGATCGATTTTGAAACCTCCCCATTAGATGACACTTCCTTGAGAGATCTACACTTTAGGTGGGAGGAAAAAACACATGAAAGTAGCTATGCATTGGATGAAGAATGGTGGCAACCCGAGGAAGATGATGATAAGGTTGAGTATCCACCTGATTTATATTGGAGTCAAAAGAAGGGAATGATGGTACCATTGGAAGACCTCGACCCAGATGATAGTATTTTCGTGACATTTGATGAAGTGGGTCAAAGTCAAGTTCCGGTCACCGGTCGATCTTTGTCACGGTAATGCAGGCGAGCTCCGGATGGCGGTGTGGCCTGTCACACCACACGCCCACGGTGGTGGAGACTCGCCGCCACGGTAGAGGCCGGTGTCAAGGTCAGAAATACACCATCCTATCCATCTTTCCCGGTGTCATGAGTAGGCACTTCCACCAAATAAGCCACCCAATGTCTCTTGAGTACCACCAATCCCTAATAATGCCTCCTCAATAAAGTTCATGAATGTGTGCTAGTTGTGTATATGTTGAAAAAAAATGATGAAAAAAAAAGAACTGAAAAAGAGAAAAAGAAATTAGAAAAAGAATAAAAAGCAAAAGAAAAAAAAAGAGTGAATATTTAATGTTTATTTTAGTTGCATTGAGGCAATACCACCAAATAAATTTGAGATCCACCAAATATGGCCTTAACCTATCTTTCTATATTTCTGACTGTCTGAATACTGGCTGAGGAATTCTGACTTAGTGTTAGAGTTATAGAAACTCAATTAAAGTATTAATGCCAAGTGAGACCACCAAATATAGGTCATATGTGTGAATATGGTGAGATTGTGAGCTCCAAGGAAAAGAAAGAAAAGAAAAGAAAAAGAAAAAGAGTAAGAGGGAATGAATATAAAGGAATCAAAAGAGAGCATAGTTTTTCTCGACCTTTCTTTGAGTTGAGTTACTTAGTAATCTGGGAATCTAGATTTTGTAGCACTAATCTCTATGTAGCACCAAGTGAGAGTGAGCCACCAAATAAACACCCGTACCCCTCAGAGATTCTCTACCTAAGCCTAAAGCCAGGGTGGAATTCATAGAAGATCTTGAATGCCCTGAGGGAAGAAGTCCACCTATCCTGCTAGATTCATACTAGGGGTTAAGTACAAGCTTTAAAGGTGAATCAGGTCTTTCACTCAAATCTGTTGCAAAAGCTACATCTAGAGCATTGGATGAAAACAAAAAGAAGAAAAATCTCTAGGCATACACTTGATAAAATAATCAATCCCTTAGGGACCCTTCTGTGAATAATTTAGTCTTGCATTTGCTAGGGACTAGCAAGATTTAGGCATGGGGGTATGATTGCGCAGCAATCATAGGTCTTAATTGACCTAAATTAGGCTAGGACTTAGCATAAGTTAAGGTAATTCACACATGCATAAGCATTATTTGCATCTTTACTGCTTTCTTTTAGCTATTCATAAAATAATGCTATAATGTGTTGATTAGGAGCATTATGTCAATTACAGGTAATAAGCTGGATCTGAAGCTAGATCAGAATAATAGAAGAATAACAGGTGTTGCAGCAGAGCTGGAGCAGAAGACATAGATTAGATGTAGTAGATAATAATGTTGTTGGTGCTAGAGCACCACGATCATTTGTTTTGATGATAACAAAACACGTGTCATTTAACATTTGCACTTTGAGTCCTAGATTTCAGGTCAATCGCAAATGGATACGTGATTAGACGGAGTTCGAGATCGCATCCAGGACGGATTGGAGGAGCTTGATGGAAAACAGAGGAGATTCGCGAGGAGCGATAGATTGAAGAAGGAAGGAGATGAAGAATAGGATAGATTTCCTTCTCTTGTACTCCTTGTATTTTTCATTTCTTCTATTGCTCTTTATTTTTGTTACTTAGATTCATGTTAAAGAGCCTCAAAGTACCCTAACAGTAGTCCTACGAACACCCGCACAACCCTAGGATACTTAGGTCTTCTGTAGAAAACTTAGAAAACAAATATAGGGTTCAAACAGAGTTTCCAGACGTCTAATTCCCAAATCAGACGTCTGATAAAGTATTTTAGGACCTCTGACTGTTGTTTCAGACGTCTGATAACTGTTAGGCTGGACATAGTTAGTTCTGTCTGATGAAATCAGACGTCCAGACCTTAGACTAGACATCTTAGGAGACGTCTGATGACTTTGCCAGACGTCCAATTAGTGGACCGTTGGCTGGCTTAGCAGACACTCAAGGATACGACCGTTAGAGCCTTATCAGACGTCCATAGGACTGTCCAGACGTCTGATAATTGACCGTTTTTCCTCAGCTGACCCAAAATATCTTCTCAGAGATTTTCTAGCCGTTGCAACGTTTGGAAATCCATTCCCACAGAAAAAGTAGGTTTCCAAACGTCCAGACATAGTACTAGACGTCCTATGTGTCGTCTGATGGACTTGCACAAAAACCCTGTTTAGATCTGATCCAAGTCAGGAAGAGACCCGCCCAAAATCAGACGTCTGACCTTGGAATCAGACGTCTTAAAGTGAACTTCCAGACGTCTGATGCCAGAATTAGACATCTGATAAGCCTGTCAGAACAATGATTGTTCCTGATTTCGGGCTGATTCTCTTGGGCTTTGTTCCCAACGGCTATAAAACCTTTCCTAAGCCTTCCAAAGCCTTCCTAAGGCCTCTATAAATAGAGGGGAACCATTGCAACACAAAAACACACCTAGAGACACCAAGATACACAAGAAACACTTTGTAATACACTTTCCACTCTCCAAGGTCAAGCTCCATTCTCTTGAGAGCATTAAGCTGTTGCGCACCCGCTCTCCCACCGTAGTCCACGAGAGCGAAGTTGCGCTGTCGCGTGGCTCACGCACTGCATCATCAACTCGACGCACTCCTTGCAAAGGGGAGTATCCTCATTCCTATAGAAGCTTAGGTTCATAATTACTTTGTTGGCTCTATAGGATTACTTATTTATTTTATCTTTGTTATTTGGTTGGGTATTCGCTTTGCGAATTCCTGTCTCCTTCACGAGACAAAATCCTTCTCGTGGAGAGAAGGGGTTGAGGTATGCTACCCTCGTCTAAGTAGCGTGGTTGTATTGAGGTTGAATCACCCTCGGTTAAAGTGATTCGATTTAGTGGATTTTGGTCAACTTGATTGATTGGAAAATCCTAACTCGAGAGGGTTAGGTGGTGGTTTTCACCCGGTTTGGGTTTCCACCTAAAAATTCTTGTGTACTTGTGTGATTGCTTATTTTGTGAAGATTGTTTATTTTATTTCCGCAATTATTACGTCACCCCCTCCTGGTAGGGCCGGAAATTTCATTTGGTATCAGAGCAGGTTCTTGCGAGTTCGGAGTAACACTCGGCCAGTAGATCATGGAGGGAAGCATAGCCGCAATCAGAATCTCCGAAGGGCAGTCCACCGTCCGACTACCCTATTTCGACGGGAGGGACTTTGAATATTGGAAGTTGAGGATGAAGACGTGGCTCCAAGACACTGAGTTTGAGATATGGGGATGTTGCGAAACCCCATACAAGATCCCGAAGCGACCCCAAGGAGGCTACTCACAGCTGCAGATTCGAGAGCTTTCACTCAACGCAAAGGCAATGAATGCCCTGTATTGCGCGTTGAGTCCGAAAGAGTTCGAGAAAATCCAAGAGTGCACTACCGCCCACGAGATATGGAGGAAGTTAGAAGACACTCATGAAGAGATGAGCTCGGAAGAAGATCTCGAGAAGGAGGAAATCGCTTGCTTTGGTTTCATGGCCAGAGGAAGCAATAGCGACAGCGAAAGCGGAAGCGACTCCGACAACGAGGTAAATCTCGATCTACAAGAAGCTTTTAATGAACTTTTTGAAGTTAGTAAATCACTAAAAATAGAAAAAAAAAGTATTAAAAAGAACCTTAGTTTTCTTAAAAATGAAAATGATAGGTTAGAAAAACAACTTAAGGACAAAGAAGCTAGTCCTCGAATTGATAACCTATTATTAGAAAATCAAAACCTCATCAATGAAAATAATAAATTGATTGAGGAAAATGATAGTCTAAAGTTAGAAATCTCTAATTTAAAGACTAAGATGAGTATTATAGAAAAAGAAATTGCATGTCTTAGGGAAAACTCCAGCAAATTAATCAATAAAGTAGATAATTTTTATAGCCCTAAGGTTGAGAAAGGATCTCCATCAAGGAGACCCGCTAACAAATCCGGATCCAAGCTCACTTGGATACCGAAGAAAAATTTTGAATCTTGCTTTGTAGGTTTCAGGGATAACTACAACATGAAGGACTGGACCTACAAGCTCAAGGCTGGTCAACTCGAGTTGGGAGAACCAAGGAGTAGACCAAGGAGGAGAACAAGAAGACCGATGAGACGGCGAACAAGCAACGGACCCGCCGCACGTCGACCAACAGATTGGAGACCGGCACCAATGCCCAGGCCTCCAAGCTACGGATGGGAGCCCCATCCGATGTGGCATCCACCACCACCATTCGGGCCATTTTATTGGCCATGGTAGGTGAGGTAAAAATTCTTGACCCTATCTTTGTTTATCAGTAGCATTTAGATAGGGGGAGGTAAAATTTATGAGCTACTTGTCAATTTTTAAGGGGGAGATATAAGTTAGCTAAAATTCCTTTAGAAAGGGGGAGAAAAATAATAGCAATCTTGTTGTTATAGAAAAGGGGGAGGACATTACCTTTGTTAAAAGAAATTCATAGAAGAGCATGTTTTAAGGGGGACTTATAGAAAATTTAAAATCAATCAAACCTTTTTGATAATGTCAAAAAGGGGGAGGATTTTTTTTGCATTATTATTTATGGTTTTGTCATCATCAAAAAGGGGGAGATTGTTGGTGCTCGAGCACCACGATCATTTGTTTTGACGATAACAATACACGTGTCATTTAGCATTTGCACTGAGTCCTAGATTTCAGGTCAATCGCAAATGGATACGTGATTAGATGAAGTTCGGGATCGCATCCAGGACGGATTGGAGGAGCTTGATGGAAAACAGAGGAGATTCGCGAGGAGCGATAGATTGAAGAAGGAAGGAGATGAAGAATAGGATAGATTTCCTTCTCTTGTACTCCTTGTATTTTTCGTTTCTTCTGTTGCTCTTTATTTTTGTTACTTAGATTCATGTTAAAGAGCCTCAAAGTACCCTAACAGTAGTCCTACGAACACCCGCACATCCCTAGGATACTTAGGTCTCCTGTAGAAAACTTAGAAAACAAATATAGGGTTCAAACAGAGTTTCCAGACGTCTAATTCCCAAATCAGACGTCTGATAAAGTATTTTAAGACGTCTGACTGTTTTTCAGACGTCTGATAACTGTTAGGCTGGACATAGTTAGTTATGTCTGATGAAATCAGACGTCCAGACCTTATACTAGACATCTTAGGAGACGTCTGATGAGTTTGCCAGACGTCCAATTAGTGGACCGTTGGCTGGCTTAGCAGACACTCAAGGATACGACCGTTAGAGCCTTATCAGATGTCCATAGGACTGTCCAGACGTCTGATAATTGACCGTTTTTCCTCGGCTGACCCAAAATCTCTTCTCAGAGATTTTCTAGCCGTTGCAACGTTTGGAAATCCATTCCCACAGAAAAAGTAGGTTTCCAAACGTCCAGACATAGTACCAGACGTCCTATGTGTCGTCTGATGGACTTGCACAAAAACCCTGTTTAGATCTGATCCAAGTCAGGAAGAGACCCGCCCAAAATTAGACGTCTGACCTTGGAATCAGACGTCTTAAAGTGAACTTCCAGACGTCTGATGCCAGAATTTGACATCTGATAAGCCTGTCAGAATAATGATTGTTCCTGATTTCGGGCTGATTCTCTTGGGCTTTGTTCCCAACGGCTATAAAACCTTTCCTAAGCCTTCCAAAGCCTTCCTAAGGCCTCTATAAATAGAGGGAAACCATTGCAACACAAAAACACACCTAGAGACACCAAGATACACAAGAAACACTTTGTAATACACTTTCCACTCTCTTGTGTCTTAGCTAGCTCTTGCTCTCCAAGCTCAAGCTCTATTCTCTTGAGAGCATCAAGCTGTTGCGCACCCGCTGTCCCACCGTAGTCCACGAGAGCGAAGTTGCGCTGTCGCGTGGCTCACGCACTGCGTCATCAACTCGACGCACTCCTTGCAAAGGGGAGTATCCTAATTCCTATAGAAGCTTAGGTTCATAATTACTTTGTTGGCTCTATAGGATTACTTATTTATTTTATCTTTGTTATTTGGTTGGGTATTCGCTTTGCGAATTCCCGTATCCTTCACGAGACAAAATCCTTCTCGTGGAGAGAAGGGGTTGAGGTATGCTACCCTCGTCTAAGTAGCGTGGTTGTATTGAGGTTGAATCACCCTCGTTTAAAGTGATTCGATTTAGTGGATTTTGATCAACTTGATTGATCGGAAAATCCTAACTCGAGAGGGTTAGGTGGTGGTTTTCACCCGGTTTGGGTTTCCACCTAAAAATTCTTGTGTACTTGTGTGATTGCTTATTTTGTGAAGATTGTTTATTTTATTTCCGCAATTATTACGTCACCCCCTCCTGGTAGGGCCGGAAATTTCATTTGGTATCAGAGCAGGTTCTTGCGAGTTCGGAGTAACACTCGGCCAGTAGATCATGGAGGGAAGCATAGCCGCAATCAGAATCTCCGAAGGGCAGTCCACCGTCCGACCACCCTATTTCGACGGGAGGGACTTCGAATATTGTAAGTTGAGGATGAAGACGTGGCTCCAAGACACTGAGTTTGAGATATGGGGATGTTGCGAAACCCCATACGAGATCCCGAAGCGACCCCAAGGAGGCTACTCACAGCTGCAGATTCGAGAGCTTTCACTCAACGCAAAGGCAATGAATGCCCTGTATTGCGCGTTGAGTCCGAAAGAGTTCAAGAAAATCCAAGAGTGAAAACCTCATCAATGAAAATAATAAATTGATTGAGGAAAATGATAGTCTAAAGTTAGAAATCTCTAATTTAAAGACTAAGATGAGTATTATAGAAAAAGAAATTGCATGTCTTAGGGAAAACTCCAACAAATTAATCAATAAAGTAGATAATTTTTATAGCCCTAAGGTTGAGAAAGGATCTCCATCAAGGAGACCTGCTAACAAATCCGGATCCAAGCTCACTTGGATACCGAAGAAAAATTTGGAATCTTCTTTGTAGGTTTCAGGGATAACTACAACACGAAGGACTGGACCTACAAGCTCAAGGCTGGTCAACTCGAGTTGGGAGAACCAAGGAGTAGACCAAGGAGGAGAGCAAGAAGATCGACGAGACGGCGAACAAGCAACGGACCCGCCACACGTCGACCACCAGATTGGAAACCGGCACCAATGCCCAGGCCTCCAAGCTACGGATGGGAGCCCCATCCGATGTGGCATCCACCACCACCATTCGGGCCATTTTATTGGCCATGGTAGGTGAGGTAAAAATTCTTGACCCTATCTTTGTTTATCAGTAGCATTTAGATAGGGGGAGTTAAAATTTATGAGCTACTTGTCAATTTTTAAGGGGGAGATATAAGTTAGCTAAAATTCCTTTAGAAAGGGGGAGAAAAATAATAGCAATCTTGTTGTTATAGAAAAGGGGGAGGACATTACCTTTGTTAAAAGAAATTCATAGAAGAGCATGTTTTAAGGGGGAGTTATAGAAAATTTAAAATCAATCAAACCTTTTTGATAATGTCAAAAAGGGGGAGGATTTTTTTTGCATTATTATTTATGGTTTTGTCATCATCAAAAAGGGGGAGATTGTTGGTGCTCGAGCACCACGATCATTTGTTTTGATGATAACAATACACGTGTCATTTAGCATTTGCACTGAGTCCTAGATTTCGGGTCAATCGCAAATGGATACGTGATTAGATGAAGTTCGAGATCGCATCCAGGACGGATTGGAGGAGCTTGATGGAAAACAGAGGAGATTCGCGAGGAGCGATAGATTGAAGAAGGAAGGAGATGAAGAATAGGATAGATTTCCTTCTCTTGTACTCCTTGTATTTTTCGTTTCTTCTGTTGCTCTATATTTTTGTTACTTAGATTCATGTTAAAGAGCCTCAAAGTACCTTAACAATAGTCCTACGAACACCCGCACAACCCTAGGATACTTAGGTCTTCTGTAGAAAACTTAGAAAACAAATATAGGGTTCAAACAGAGTTTCCAGACGTCTAATTCCCAAATCAGACGTCTGATAAAGCATTTTAAGACGTCTGACTGTTGTTTCAGACGTCTGATAACTGTTAGGCTGGACATAGTTAGTTCTGTCTGATGAAATCAGACGTCCAGACCTTAGATTAGACATCTTAGGAGACGTCTGATGACTTTGCCAGACGTCCAATTAGTGGACCGTTGGCTGGCTTAGCAGACACTCAAGGATACGACCGTTAGAGCCTTATCAGACGTCCATAGGACTGTCCAGACGTCTGATAATTGACCATTTTTCCTCGGCTGACCGAAAATCTCTTCTCAGAGATTTTCTAGCCGTTGCAACATTTGGAAATCCATTCCCACAGAAAAAGTAGGTTTCCAAACGTCCAGACATAGTACCAGACGTCCTATGTGTCGTCTGATGGACTTGCACAAAAACCTTGTTTAGATCTGATCCAAGTCAGGAAGAGACCCGCCCAAAATCAGACGTCTGACCTTGGAATCAGACATCTTAAAGTTAACTTCCAAACGTCTGATGCCAGAATTAGACATCTGATAAGCCTGTCAGAACAATGATTGTTCCTGATTTCGGGCTGATTCTCTTGGGCTTTGTTCCCAACGGCTATAAAACCTTTCCTAAGCCTTCCAAAGCCTTCCTAAGGCCTCTATAAATAGAGGGGAACCATTGCAACACAAAAACACAGATAGAGAAACCAAGATACACAAGAAACACTTTGTAATACACTTCCACTCTCTTGTGTCTTAGCTAGCTCTTGCTCTCCAAGCTCAAGCTCCATTCTCTTGAGAGCATCAAGCTGTTGCGCACCCGCTCTCCCACCGTAGTCCACGAGAGCGAAGTTGCGCTGTCGCGTGGCTCACGCACTGCGTCATCAACTCGACGCACTCCTTGCAAAGGGGAGTATCCTAATTCCTATAGAAGCTTAGGTTCATAATTACTTTGTTGGCTCTATAGGATTACTTTTTTATTTTATCTTTGTTATTTGGTTGGGTATTCGCTTTGCGAATTCCTGTCTCCTTCACGAGACAAAATCCTTCTCGTGGAGAGAAGGGGTTGAGGTATGCTACCCTCGTCTAAGTAGCGTGGTTGTATTGAGGTTGAATCACCCTCGTTTAAAGTGATTCGATTTAGTGGATTTTGATCAACTTGATTGATCGGAAAATCCTAACTCGAGAGGGTTAGGTGGCGGTTTTCACCCGGTTTGGGTTTCCACCTAAAAATTCTTGTGTACTTGTGTGATTGCTTATTTTGTGAAGATTGTTTATTTTATTTCCGCAATTATTACGTCACCCCCTCCTGGTAGGGCCGGAAATTTCAAATGTAAGGGAGTTAAGGGATGCTATTCTATTAAGTAGAAATAAAGTAGTAAAATGTGAAGAACTTAGGACCATCCTAGCCCTAGGATAGCATAGAAGCTTCCCCAAGCCTTAGCTACCCTTAGATTAGGTCACTGCACCCTAGGAAACCTTAAAACCCTAATTCCAACCTTTATCTAGATGTCCAGATGAATTATAGGACTTCTAGAACCCTTAGCCAACTCCCACACACCTTAAACCCACTTCTGCAGTGTTATTGGACATCCAGACACTTGGTCAGACGTCCAATTTCTGCAGGGTAGCCAAGACAGAACCTAGAATCCCTCCTAACTCTGATTGGACATCTAGACAAGAAGTCTGGACTTCTAATGTTTGAATATAAGATGTATGATGCTATTCTTGGACGTCTGGAACTGCTCTTTAGTTCCTGTTTTGAGATTCAAGCCTTGATCGTAGATCTCTAGCTCCCTAAACCCAATTCCAACCCCATAGGAACCTAAATTAAGGTACCCTAACCCTAGTACATCACTTCTAGACCTCCCTAAGGACCTAATTAGGTCCTCACTAAACCTAATTAACTTATATCATAGTCAATTATCATTGCCTAGTCAATTGGACTCATAAGGTTCAATTGAGTTCAGATCTCAACCCGTACAAGTCCACTTGGACTTAGTGAGAGTCCAATTGACCTAAGCCCAATCTAATTGAGTTATTTCACTCTCAATTAGGTTCACACTCATTCAATTAAACTTGTGTTAAGTTTAATTGAAATTCTCCCTTATCAATTAGGGTTTGCAACCTTAATTTAAGGCATACACCAACCTAAACCCCTTAGGACCTAACCTATATCACTTAGACACCTAGGGCACGACCACGCACACACACACACACACACCCATTCACACACTCCCACACAACCTAGAGTATTCCATGTTCTTCCAAAGGTGGTGCCACTCTTGGTTGCTAAAATTAGCAACCAAGAGCCATTCAAATTGAGATCCACTTTTTATGGATCTAAGAACTACCTCTCTCTCACCATGGCCGGCCACTCTTGGGGCTCTCTCTGGAGAGTTCCACACTTCTCTAGAGAGTCTCCCTTAGGTCTATAAAAAGACCTAAGGGGTGGCCATTTGCACCCATCCCATTCTTGGCACTCATCCACACTTAGGTTAGCTACACTCATCTTCATTCCACCTCCACGAGTTGTTCACCATGGCTGCCACCATCTCCACACTAGGATGCTAGATCACCTCTCCAACCTCTCTCCAAGGGCCAGCCTAAGCACCATTGGCCGCCCCTCCTTCTCCTCTCAACCATTCAAAGGCCATCGGAACCCACCTCTGAATGCCCTTATTTTTTGCTAGATTGGTAGCTAGCTCTTCATATTTACATGCTTTTATTTACTTCTTAGTAGTGTATCTCTTATTCTCCCCCAAAGATGCATGCAAAATCCCCCCATAGATTTCTGTATGCGATCATTTTCTATTAGCTAGATTTATATTTTCAAGCTTCCCTTTATAAGCTTTCATCTAAGTCCATGTTGCAAACACCCTCCCGAATGAATGAGTGAAAGATATATTTTTTATATACATATCGCTGTGTTGAAAATCACCATGAGCTTATTGATTGGAATCTATTTTGTGTGACCCAAGTTGCCTGCTCTTCATTTTTATCTATTGCAACCAGCATGTCGGTACTAGAAAATATTGAAGATCTAATGATTAACGCATTTTCTATAAACAGCCACCACATAACTAGAATCGTGTCTACTGAAACTCATACTTTCACATTTGTCATCTACTTAACACATGTGCACGTAATTAGGGTTCACAATGAAAGTGGCAAAACTTTAATCCGACGATTGCAAACCGATGTGCGATTTTAAACAAGTAGAGCGATAAAAGATCAATTTCAGATTTGCATAAACACCTCCCAGAGACAAACGACCGGGACTCAAGTCTCGTTATTTTTACAAAATCATTTTTTGACGAACGTTTTTGCACGACTATACTACGATTTCCGACGACTTTAAAATGCATGAAAACGACATCTGTCAATATGGAGATTAGTCTCTCCTTTTGGTTGAGCTTTGCCGAAGAGGCCACCCTAGAGGATGGGCTCTAGATTAGGGAGACTAGAGATTAAAGGTCTGCCACTTCACTTGAGATCAAAAGAGGTGGTGGCGACCATGATTTCTAGGTTTGCTATATTGGCTAAAGATGGAGATGTTGGTTTGATGGAGAGTGATGGTCGGGTTCTTAATGTCATGGTGGATGTCTTCAAGGCAGGATCGGTCCCAAATAGATTGATCCTTTGATGCGGGGGTAGCTCTTGGTTGCTGATCTTGAGATTCATAGTGGGTGATAATGTTGTGGAGAAGGGGTAGGACAAGACGTCTTATATGGAGGTTGTTGAAGAGACGAATGTACATGTGTCGAGCAGGCTTTCCCCAGATGAGGCATCGGCATCAAAAAACGTAAGGACCACCACCTTGGGGAAATGGGGGAGATGATGGATGCAGAGTAGGTGGAATCAGACAGGAAAGAGGCAATGACAACAATGATTAAGGCAGCGAGTGATCCACAGCCAATGACTGATAAAATTGAGGTACAAGTCTTGAAAGAGATCTCGAATAATTCCTTGAGAACCCAATCGAATTTAAAAGATGTGGAAGGCCTAAAGTTCGGTACTGGACCAGCAACCAAGGTTGGTGTGGGTAGATCACCCTACAGGCTTAGATAGAGGAGGCTGAAATCATACTTGAACCTGGATGAAAATGCAGTGGCTGTGATTATGCAGGTTAGTAAGAGTCAAAACCAAAAGAGGGAGGGTTCTCTAAAAGGAAGATGAGAGTCCTTACGTGGAATGTGCATGGGTTGCGCAATAAGAGCCGAAGGGCTTCTTGATCGTGCGACTTACTCTCAACTCAGTAATTAAGTTAATTTCACTTAATTAAGAGTAGAAAAAGTCACTTAGGTTAACTCGAAGTTGTATCGGTTGTGTAGTATAGGGTCGAATTAACCTAACATTTTAGAAATTTTTACTAGTTGAGTCCAGGTCGTTCGCTGGAAGGTATAATAATTTTTCCAAATTCACTAATTTTCTTTTATTTCCTTTATAAGTTTAGGAGGTATAACTAGGTTGATTTTAAAACATGAATTTTGCCAAAATATTTAAACTATAAATAATATACAAAATTCCATATGAAAGACATATTTACTCAAAATGATCTACTTTATTAACAAGTAAACATGTTAGATTTCCAATTTTATTTCAAAAGAAATTAAGGCAATAAGAATTGTTCTATTAAAACATGCCTTTTTACAATTAAAACAAATTCAAAAAGAAATTAAAACTTCATTTCTTCAGCCTCTCTCTTCTTTTCTGTTCTTTCTCTTCTTTTCCTTTATTTTTATTCTATCTCGAACTCTCTTTCTTACCTCTCTTCTTCTGTTCCTGCCTTTTTCTTCTCTTCCCTTAGTACCTGTTCTTCTTTAACACTCCTTAGCGCCTGTTTTCCTCCTTTCCTTAGCCTTCAGCACTTAACTTAACAACCATCGGCTCTTCTTTTCCTTTAGTCCTTCAGCTAAATCGGGTTTTTTTTACTTTTTAACCAAAAATTACTTTTATTTGTTGCGAGGTCCTTTCGAGGATACACAGCACCCTGAGACCAGGGTGGGACCTGACCTTACTCGGTCCTCGCCTAATCTCAATTAGGTTGGATTTCGATTTATTTCATTTTGGTTCATAGTCTCGAGCCAATCCGGCTCGACCAGCCTTCCAGGCCTTGCCCTCCTAGGTCACACACTCTCTCACACCCACTCAGGCTCACATTTGCAGGCACACAAGCCTGCACACACACATGCACATGCTCAGATAGATTTAAAATGCTCAGATAATCAGATCGGTAACCGGTGCGCCAAGCACTGACGACTGAAGAGCCGATGTAATAAAATCATTTTATCCCCAAGCGCATGCTCAGAAACTGACGATGTGGGACCATGTTAACCCCTTCCAGACCCAACTTTAATCGATCATATCTCCTAGCTCAGAGCTCCGTTTTAAGTGATTTAAAGTTTGTTAGAAAGCTCTAAGGTAGATCTACATAATTGCATGGTCAATTTAAGGTTTAGATGATATTTTCCTCTTCAATTTGAAAGATAAAATTAGGGGTTCCTATAGGTTATTATTGCCGGCAAATGGTAATTATGTTTACAGAGTCCTCAGATGGACTTTTCTCTCTTATTTAAAGGTCTGTACAGGTTCTACAAATCATTCTACATCTGTTAGAGTAAGATTTAAGCTCTCAAGACCTTCAGGACCAGCAGAAAAGCTCAAAGGTTCTCTGAAAGCTTCAGAGTTCGAATTTTCAGACTGGAATATGTGCAACAAACACTTAAGAATGTTTCTAATTGATTTAAACTAATTCTAAGGATTATAACAGACTTATCTGGCCAGGATTCAAGTTCATATCTCAACAAAATGATACTGCTGTAAGTTTGGGTTCAAAAGTTACCCAAATTGACAGAATTTGAAATCTCACACAATTATTCACTTGAGCGCACTTTATTCTCTCTCAGATCATTCAACAAGATCCCAGAAACAACTTAATTCCATCAATTCCTTAATTTGAGCTCAGAACTCCATAATCAAACTTAGTTTGACTGTGAAGGCACAAAATTTTGACTTTCTATTTAGTGCCTTCTCCTAAGAAATTAAAGCCTCGAATAAGATCTTTTAAACCTCAGAAACTCATTCAGATCTTCAGATAGGTGCTCTGACCTAGATTTCTAGGGTTACAGGCTCACCACCTGAACTTGAAAAGGTGTGTGTTCGTCAGAGGAAATCAGAGGTTGTTATAGTGGAATGAGGTCATAAACGCTTCAGTGCATCGCACTAAAGCTTCTCGGTTCCTTAAAATCAACTTAAACCTAACTAATAGACTTCTCCAACTCCGCCGGAGTTGGAGAAGATGAACTTCAATCTTTGGCTCCAGACACTAAATCTTCAAACAAATACCCTCAAATTAATCAGTGATCAGATTTGAATCATTTTGGAGCTTCTCAATAAGTTTTGCAGGCTGAAGCACAGATTTGGCTCGCCGGAGCTTCGGTGAGTCCAGAAAATTTGTAATCTGTGTACAGATTGTGAAAACTTACCATTTTTAATCTAAAAAGGATCCTAAGGTTGCAAGGAACCTCAAGAATTCAATTAATTCTTCATTTATCTCTTTAAATCTAATATTTGACAGTGAATTCGTTTCTTAAAGGTTCTGAGTGGTTAAAGCTCAGAACTTGTTTTACCACTCGATTAAGCGATTAAAACAAGTCAACAAATAATCGCAGTTATAATTGTATAGTTAATTAATAGTTTGAACTGCTCCTGAGCCGCCACTGACAGTGAGCTCAGGAGCTTAATTAAGATTGGGTGTTTAATTTATATATGGTATTTATATGTATTATAGTGTCGATTAGGGTCCATAAGTGGTGGATAGATGATGAAAGACCCTATGAAGGTGGAATTAAGCCCACTATTGTCGCCATGGATAGTGATAGTAGTCGGTGGAGGTGAAATGTGAATTAGGTGATTAGATGATCAATTAAACGATTAAATGTGCTAGAAGTGATTGTAAGGGTTAAAGGAAGGTGGAAAGTGAGTTGAAAAGACAAGATTAAAGCTCTGGCGAGCTCAAGGAGCTTGCCGGAGTCGAAGAAGATAACACTAAAATTCTAAAATTACTCCAATCTAACTACCTAAACTAACTAACTAAGCTAACCTACTCCTACTCCTCCTACTCCTAATGTACTATTACCTGGACGAAGGGGTCAATAGTGTTTCGCCGAAGGTTCATAGCGAACGACGAAATCAGAGGGTTGAAGAAAGATCTTCGGCGGACGGATTTAAGGTGGAGCAGAGGATTCCTTTGGTCGGCGCCTGTGTTAGAGACGTGGCAGACCATGGTGGATCTCCTCAGCTAATCAGAATGGGTGGAGGAAGTCGGAAATTGAAATGGAAAGTTGCCAGAGTTTTGGACGAATAGCCTATCGAAGTCGGCTACAGTGTTAGAAGAGGGAAGGGAGCCAACTTGAGTAAAATCCGAGGGGTGAGGGGGTATTTATAGTAGTTGGCGGAGAAGAGAATGGCGGGGTCTGGCCGAAGTAGGAGCTTAACCTTCGGCGTCATCTCCGATGACAGTGAGGTTATCTCCCAATGAAAAATAGGATTCCCAGTTATTCCAGACCGGAGGATGAAGCGAAGGTAGTGAGCGCAAGCTGCAAGAGCTTGGACAAAGATGGATGATGTCGGTAGGGTGGTAATCGTGCGGTGGCGTGACTCTCTGCCGCCAACTGTTCATTCGGTTGAAGAAAAAGAAGAAGAAGAAGAAGGAAAGGGACTTAAATGTAATAAATGTTAAGGACCTGTGTGAGAAATAAGAACCCGAATGTAATGAATTTTAAGGACCAAAGTGTAAACTTAGGTTTGAAGGTTTATTTTAACTTAGATCTTTTTCAACTTTTTATATACATTAATAAATAAGGTAAATATTATGTTTTCACCTTGAATTTACATTTTTGACCTTTTTAGATTAATTTATTAGATTAAGTAAAATTACTTAAGTTATTATATACTTAGTTGTACATTATATTTAAGTTACTTAACTTATTAATTAAGGAAATGATTGATAGGATTTCGAGTCCAATTATTAACTAAATTATTAATAATGTTAATTGAATGATAAAATGCCATTTTTAACTTATTTTAAGGTCCTTTACTAAATATCCCTTATTCTATAATTAACCCTTATATGTTCATAACCTTAGCTAATTAACTAAGAAGACTAGTTAATTAGGGGTAATTAGAGATCATGATGAGTGTCTCATCATATCCCCAAGCCAAAGTTTTGCTAGTCCCTAGCAAAATTAACTAAGATTATGATGATTTAAAGCACTTGGTTTTAAATTATTATAAATAGTAACTATGTAGAGGAAAGCTTAGGTCAGAAATTTCAAGTTTAATATAAATGATTAATGAACAGAGCATATGTGAAAATTTTCTTACTTAGACTTATACTTATAACATTTTCAAAACACACTTAAAATAATTTATTAACAAGAATTTTATTCAAAATTACAATTCTTCAAAAATTTCTTAATCTTTTTAACTATTCTTAACTCAAACTAGAATACAAAGTGTCTTAAGAAAACAAAACTTAAGGATTGAGAATTAAATTTTAACTCAAAAACTCAATAGATTTAAGTCAATCCTTTGTTTATGATATTTGACTTTTATCAATATAAGTTTAACCAAATTAACTAGATACTCATTATTAATCAAACTTAGAGTAGTAAAACTCTAATTTACTAGCCTACAACACTAAAGAATAACTTCTATACCTAGGATTCTGTCAATTCTTCTCCTTTAGGTCTCAACTTAAAATCTTCAAAACCCAATTTCTTAGGCTTCATTGCCCAATACCAAGGTTCAGTAGCTATGATTTTAAAACATCTATGCTTAGTGAAGAGAATTGTCCTAAAGACATCCAAAGTTGCAAAAATCCAGATCTTAAGACATCAATTTCCAATCCCAATTATTCCAATTCAAGCCTTTGGCTTGGCCTTATTCAGGTTTGGTTGCTTTCTCCTCACCAGTTTTCTATCCCGAGGTCAACACTTTTTGTATATATCTCTCTGGTGGACCACTGGGTCTCTTATTCCTAATATTTTTTCTCCATATTTTTTTCTTCACTTTTTCTATAGGTTAGAACACCCATTTGCAGTGAGGTGTTCTTTTTATTTGATGGAAGGAAGGGTAGCATCCATTTGTAACGAGATGCTTTATTTATTATGTGAAAAACTACATAAGCACCCATTTTTAACAAGGCACTTAACTACAGGGTGTTTTATTTACTTTTTCTTTTCTTTTCTTTTTTTTCTTTTCCCCCCTTCGCATTTTTCTTACTACCGTTATTCTCCAAATCCTTTTTCTAGGTGAGTGGCACATCCTTCACCCTTTCAAGAATTGCCCTGTGGAAATCCTTGGACTAAAGAGGATTCAGAACTAATCTCTTAACCTCTGTGTTTTCGCGGTCTCAGATGCCAACAAGACAATTCTATGTGTGTGAATTTAGATGTTTAGGTTACTTAGTTCTCAAACCAGAGCTTGGACAACAAAGCCCTTTACTCTCAGGTTCTTCAAATTCTTAGTTTCCTCCTATAGGATTCGTCAAGACAAAATTTACCAAGTCTAGTTATTTATCTTTAGCCTGTAAGTTTTGTAAACTAAAATTCTACCAACTCTCTATTTAATTAACTCTGAATATTTGGCCTTTTAATTAACTTTATGATAAAATCGAATTTTCAAAAAGCAAAAGGATTATTAATCTAATTGATTAAAAACTTGTAATTCAATTCGAAAACTTAAGTTTAAATCTTAACACACTTAGTTTCTTAATTCAAGGTATGAATAGAAAAATAAATCCATAAAAGATTTAAAAGATTCCTAATTCAAATAAAATCTTATCTTAAAAATTTTAAACATAAAAGTGTGTTTTTACAAAATGTTTAAGTAAAATCTAATTAAGAATTGAATGCTCTTAAATACTCTACATATTCTATATACATTTTAAACTTCTGACCTGAAAGAAAATTAAGCTCTTAATTACAATATATATATCTTCTTTTCTTCTTTATTAAAAATGAATATTCCCCTCTTATTATTTTTATGAATTTTCTTTTTTCAAATTTTTGTATTTATATATTTTTGTTTTTATGTATATAAGATTTTTTAAATTTTTCTAATTTTTTTCAAAAAAATTTTCAAATTTTTATTAATTTTTTGATTTCTTTTTAAGTTTTTATCATTTTTGAAATTTCTACTTTTTTTTAAATTTCATAGATATTCAATTTTTATATGTTTTTATTTTTTAACCGACACTTAAAGTGAAAATTTCACATCAACACCTCCCAAGCCAAAATTTTACAATGTCATTGTAAGAAGGGTGAAAAGATATTACACTTCATTTAGTATAGGGTGATGGAAGGAGTCGAATAGAGGAGATTAAAAATCTCTATGCAGACAATTTTGAGTCTGACCAAAGGTCAGAGTGGTCAGTCAGACTAAATAAAGGTAATCAATATGATATGAAGTGAAATTTTAAAGTAAGTGCATAAGAAAATCAAAAAGGGTAAAAACAGTAAACAGCTATGTATAAGTGCTACGTTTTACGCCTTCAGCTAGGCGTAAACCCTAATAAAGAACTCCTAAAAGGAATAGGTATATGGTAAAAACAGAGGAGTTATGAAAGAATTGAATCAAAAATCAGAAAAAGCAGATTAAACCACCCAGTCAAAACTCGTCCAAAATTGCCTAGAATAGATCTCGCAGAACCCAAAATCATATTCGTATGAAAACTCTCAGAAAGATCAGAGTGAAACTCGTGAAAATTAGATCTGATTTAGGTTGAGATGTAAAATGTTCAAGATTGAGACAATTTAAGAAATGTTTCCACCAAGTTCAGAAGATCAGCAAAATTAGTTTTGATTCTCAATAATAGGTGGGTCATTTTGACACAAAATAGGTTGCTGATGTAGGTTTGGTGGGTTATTTTCAGGGAGTACAGAGGACGAGTTATGATTAGAATCAAAGGCCCGATTAATGAAGTGGACTTGGCCTTGATTTTGCCTAGGATTTGGCAGATTCCTAGGATTTGGAATTGGCTGAGATGGAAGAGTACCTGGCTGACGAGACTCAGCCAAAAGCGTGATCTGATTTCGTAAATCAGCCAATTCTACCTTACATTGCTTATGGATCTCAGCAAGAGCTTCAGCATTTTGTCGTTGACTCTCTGACACAGCTCTTAAAATTTGATCTAGTTGTGTATCTCTAATAGGCCTAGAGTAATTATGCATCTCATCGGGCTAGGCCTTAAATTTGGTTGCTGAGGAGGCACTAGAGGTGGGTTAAAATGGGTCTGATTTAGATAATTTGGTCTTTGATTTTGATTTTGATCAGCCCAAGAAAAATTTGGGTGGCTTCTCGATCCAGGATTATAGGAATTTGAATCAAGGTTTGATCTTGGAATATTTTCCTAGATGGCGTGTAATCCTAAAGGATATGGTGTGTTTTCTACAGCTGGTAAGGGTAGGGAAAAGGGTGAGTAAGATTGTGGGACAAAGGTCCCTCCTTGGGTTAGTGAAGGAGTAGATAGAAAACCCAAGGAAGAAGGATCTCCAGAATCCAGATTATTCATAAATTCCCTCCCTCCAGGAATTTGCGAAACAGGTGAATATGTGAGATTCGTAGCAAGTAGAGGCGTAAGAGTCTTCATTGTATTTCTAACCTCATCGAGATGCTTTGTTACAATATCTACTTTGTCCAATTTTTCTGCAATAATCTCTAAATCCTTTGAACTGGATGGATTACCGATCTCGTGAATGCCCTTATGCGGATTTTGATGATTCGTGTTTGCACCCCACGTAAATTACAACATTGATGCATTATTAATCGAGTTTTCTGCATCGCTTCAAATAATTCTGAAGCAGATTCTGCGTCGCGATTTAGAAAATTCCCTCCACAAGTGGCATCGACTAGATTGCGAATGCCCTCTTGTAAACCATAATAAAAGATATGCATGAGTTGCCAATGAAGGATGTCATGATGTGGGCATTTCCTTTGCAATTCATGAAAATGTTCCCATGCTTCATGAATTGGTTCTCCTTGGTTTTGATTGAAAGTAGTAATAGCTCACCTTAAACCATTGGTTCGACCAATTGGAAAGAATTTCTTCAAAAATGCGGATTCGAGTTTAGCCCAAGTTGAGATTGGTCTTTCTATAATTCTATACCAATATGCTGCTTTATCTTTAAGGCTAAAAGAGAACATCTTCATTAGTAGGATTTCCCTATTTTGATTTCGAGGACCAAGAGTTTGAGATAAATTTTTAAGATCATCAATATGTTGAAATGGATCCTCGGATGCAAATCCGTGAAAGTGGGGGATCAAACCTATAATGTTTGGCTTTAATTCAGGATCATTATCCCCAGTAGGAATCCTAACATTAGGCTCTACTTGTGCATTAGATGGATTATAATAATCTCTAAGTAGTGGCCTTAGATGATGGATCAGTAAATCATGGTTTTCAAAACCCACCTCAGGTCGAGGTGAAGGACATGTTTGAAGAGTCTGTAAATTATTTAAGGCTGTTGTTAATAAATTGATTTGCCGATTTTGCTCTAGCATCCTAAGATTCTAGTTCAGGAGAGCCTCATGAACATCAAAAGGCAGCATCTCCCCCAAACCAGAAGAAGAAGGGATCTCAGGATTAAGATTGTGCATTTGATCAATAGAAGTAGATGGATCAGACGGGAAAACCATTGGTTGCTTATCTGCAACCAGCCTAGGATCACCTATCAATGGTGGTGCAAGAGGCGGATGCAAGGATCGCCTCCTATCCATAAATGGAAAATAATGTGCAAATGCACATGCACACCACCGATAAGAAAACAATGGCACAAAAACTCCCAAAATAGCACAAAAGACGTAGGTTTTGCTCTTCTTTCAAAGGAAAGAAGAAATTCCTAAGATATGAAAAGTAATTTGATGCAAACAAATAAAATATCAGTATCAACATACACGTCCTAATCCATGTCTACGTAGGTGCGTACCTTAAAGCTCGAAGGTCTAAGGTCTAGGATTGAGACCGCTCACTACTGGCTCCCCGGGACTCAAGTAGTGAGACAGACTTGTTGATTTTTGGCCAAAGCCCTAAGAGGTGCAAAGAAGAGAGATAGGAAAATAGACTCGTGTGACTCTAGTGATCGTGCTGTGTGAGCGATAGCATGCAACAAATGATAGCAATATAAAAACCCGCATGTATTCTGCAAACATATTTAAGTCACAAATTTTACTTCCTCTTATTAGTTAATCTTTTTCAAAAATATATCAATTAAACTACAATGGCCGCTTTCTTAATTCTTTTCAAATAAAAATATATGATCTTTTTAATTCTTCAAGGACAAGGATTTACGTGGGTTTTCTTGTGTTTTCCCGCTGATGTGAGAAAAATAGTTTAAAAATTCCTGAGTCAGATCGTATTAATGCTAGTAGAAAATATGCACTCCTTAGAGTGTATGCCTATGTTATGCTGCTGCTAGTCAGAAAAAGATGTATTTTTGTATTTTTTTTAATTTTTAAATGCAACAAAACAAAAGACTAAGAAATACTCACAAAAAGCAAAAATAGCAAAATAGTTTCCCACCTTCTCCTGAGATCACTTGTAAAGGTAAACCTGAAAAGAAGACTGAAAATAAAAATAAAAATAAAACAAAAACAAAACAAAATACAACAAATTAGAACAAAAGTTATTAAAAACAAAAATATATTTATAAGATACCTCCTAACTATACAATTAATCCAACTAAATTTTAGTGAATCAAAATATTGCCTCCCTGGCAACGACGCCATTAAAATGATGTTTAGACGAAGCAATGCCAAGGAATATTTTGATGAGTGAAATGAGGGAAAATATTATCTCCCCGGCAACGGCACCAGTAAAATGATCGTGCGACTTACTCTCAACTCAGTACTTAAGTTAATTTCACTTAATTAAGAGCAGAAAAAGTCACTTTGGTTAACTCGAAGTTGTATTGGATGTGTAGTATAGGGTCGAATTAACCTAACATTTTAGAAATTTTATTGGTTGAGTTCAGGTCGTTCATTGGGAGGTATAATAATTTTTCCAAATTCACCAATTTTCTTTTATTTCCTTTATAAGTTTAGGAGGTATAACTAGGTTGATTTTAACACATGAATTTTACCAAAATATTTAAACTATAAAGAATATACAAAATTCCATATGAAAATCATATTTACTCAAAATGATCTACTTTATTAACAAGTAAACATGTTAGATTTCCAATTTTATTTCAAAAGAAATTAAGGCAATAAGAATTGTTCTATTAAAACATGCCTTTTTACAATTAAAACAAATTCAAAAAGAAATTAAACCTTCATTTGTTCAGCCTCTCTCTTCTTCTTTTCTGTTCTTTCTCTTCTTTTCCTTTATTTTTATTCTATCTCGAACTCTCTTTCTTACCTCTCTTCTTCTGTTCCTGCCTTTTTCTTCTCTTCCCTTAGTACCTATTCTTCCTTAACACTCGTTAGGACCTATTTTCCTCCTCTCCTTAGCCTTCAGCACTTAAGTTAACAACCATCGGCTCTTCTTTTCCTTTAGTCCTTCAGCTGAACTGGGTTTTTTTTACTTTTTAACCAAAAATTATTTTTATTTGCGGCGAGGTCCTTTCAAGGATACACAGCACCTTGAAACCAGGGTGGGACCAAACCCTACTCGATCCTCACCTAATCTCAATTAGGTTGGATTTCGGTTTATTTCATTTTGGTTCATAGTCTCGAGCCAATCCAGCTCGACCAGCCTCTCAGGCCTCGCCCTCCTAGGGCACACACTCGCTCATGCCCACTCGGGCGCACACCCACAGGCACACAAGCCTGCACACACACATGCACATGCTCAGATAGGTTCAGAATGCTCAGATAATCATATCGGTAACCAGTGCACCGAGTGCTGACGACTGAAGAGCCGATGTAACAAAATCATTTTATCCCCATGCGCGCGCTCAGAAACTAACGATGTGGGACGATGTTAACCCCTTCCAGACCCAACTTCAATCGATCATATCTCCCAACTCAGAGCTCTGTTTTAAGTGATTTAAAGTTTGTTAGAAAGATCTAAGGTAGATCTACATAATTGCAAGGTCAATTTAAGGTTTAGATGATATTTCCCTCTTTAATTTGAAAGATAAAATCAGGGGTTCCTACAGGTTATTATTGCCTGGAAATGGTAATTTTGTCTACAGAGTCCTCAGATGAACTTTTCTCTCTTATTTAAAGGTCTGTATAGGTTCTACAAATCATTCCACATCTATTAGAGTAATATTTAAGCTCTCAAGACCTTCAGGACCAGAAGGAAAGCTCAAAGCTTCTCTGAAAGCTTCAGAGTTTGAATTTTCAGACTGAAATATGTGCAATAGACACTTAAGAATGTTTCTAGTTGATTTAAACTAATTCTAAGTGTTATAACAGACTTATCTAGGTAGGATTCAAGTTCATATCTCAACAAAATGATACTGCTGTAAGTTTGGGTTCAAAAGTAACCCAAATTGACAGAATTTGAAATCTCACACAATTATTCACTTGAGCGCACTTTATTCTCTCTCAGATCATTCAACAAGATCCCAGAAACAACTTAATTGCATCAATTCCTTAATTTGAGCTTAGAACTCCATAATCAAACTTAGTTTGACTGTGAAGGCACAAAATTTTGACTTTCTATTTAGTGCCTTCTCCTAAGAAATTAAAGCCTCGAATAAGATCTTTTAAACCTCAGAAACTCATTTAAATCTTTAGATAGGTGCTCTGACCTAGATTTCTAGGGTTACAGGCTCACCACCTGAACTTGAAAAGGTGTGTGTTCGTCAGAGGAAATCAGAGGTTGTTACAGTGGAATGAGGTCATAAACAGCTTCAGTGCATCGCACTGAAGCTTCTGGGTTCCTTAAAATCAACTTAAACCTAACTAATAGACTTCTCCAACTCCGCCGGAGTTGGAGAAGATGAACTTCAATCTTCGACTCAAACACTAAATCTTCAAACAAATATCCTCAAATTAATCAGTGATCAGATTTGAATCATTCTAGATCTTCTCAACAAGTTTCACAGGCTGAAGCACAGATTTTGCTCATCGGAGATCGCCGGAGCTCCGGTGAGTCCAGAAAATATGTAATCTGTGTACAGATTGTGAAAACTTTCCATTTTAATCTAAAAAGGATCCTGAGGTTGCAAGGAACCTCAGGAATTCAATTAATTCTTCATTTATCTCTTTAAATGTAATATTTGATAGTGAATTTGTTTCTTAAAGGATCTGAGTGGTTAAAGCTCAGGACTTGTTTTACCACTCGATTGAGCGATTAAAACAAGTCAACAGATAATAGTAGTTATAATTATATAGCTAATTAATAGTTTGAACTACTCTTGAGCCGCCATTGACAGCAAGCTCAGGAGCTTAATTAAGATCGGGCGTTTAATTTATATGTGGTATTTATAGGTATTATAGTGTCGATTAGGGTCCATAAGTGGTGGATAGATGATGAAAGACCCTATGAAGGTGGAATTAAGCCCACTACTGTCACCATGGACAGTGATAGTAGTCGGTGGAGGTGAAATGTGAATTAGGTGATTAGATGATCAATTAAATGATTAAATGTGCTAGAAGTGATTGTGAGGGTTAAAGGAAGGTGGACAGTGAGTTGAAAATACAAGATTAAAGCTCTAGTGAGTTCAAGGAGCTCGCTAGAGTCAGAGAAGATAACACTGAAATTCTAAAATTACTCTAGTCTAACTACCTAAACTAACTTACTAAGCTAACCTACTCCTACTCCTACTCCTACTCCTAATCTACTGTTACCTGGACGAAGGGGTCAATAGGGTTCCGGCGAAGGTTCATAGCGGACAACAAAAGCAGAGGGTGGAAGAAAGATCTCCGGCAGGCAGATTTGAGGTGGAGAGGAGGGTTCCTTTGGTCGGTGCCTGTGTCAGAGAAGCGACAGACCATGGTGGATCTCCTCGGCTAATCAGAATGGATGGAGGAAGTCGGAAATTGAAATGGAAAGTCGCCGGAGTTTTCGAAAAATAGCCTATCGAAGTGTGCTACAGTGTTAGAAGAGGGAAGGGAGCCAACTTGAGTAAAAACTGAGGGGTGATGGGGTATTTATAGTAGTTGGCGGCGAAGAGAATGGCAGGGTCTGGCAGAAGAAGGAGCTTGAGGAGCTTAACCTTCGGTGTCGTCTCCGATGACGGTGAGGTTATCTCCCACTGAAAAATAGGATTCCCGGTTAATGCAGACCGAAGGATGAACTGGAGGTGGTGAGCGCAAGCTGCAAGAGCTTGGACAAAGAAGGATGATGTCGGCAGGGCTATAATCGCGCGGTGGCGTGACTCTCTGCTGCCAGCCGTTCATTCAGCTGAAGAAGAAGAAGAAGGAAAGGGACTTAAATGTAATAAATCTTAAGGACCTGTGTGAGAAATAAGGACCTGAATGTAATGAATTTTAAGGACCAAAGTGTAAACTCAGGTTTGAAGGTTTATTTTAACTTAGATCTTTTTCAGCTTTTTATATATGTTAATAAATAAGGTAAATATTATGTTTTCACCTTGAATTTACATTTTTGACCTTTTTAGATTAATTTATTAGATTAAGTAAAATTACTTAAGTTATTATATACTTAGGTGTACATTATATTTAAGTTACTTAACTTATTAATTAAGGAAATGATTAATAGGATTTCGAGATCAATTATTAACTAAATTATTAATAATGTTATTTGAATGATAAAATGCCATTTTTAACTTATTTTAAGGTACTTTACTAAATATCCCTTATTCTATAAATAACCTTTATATGTTCATAACCTCAGCTAATTAACTAAGAAGACTAGCTAATTAGGGGTAATTAGAGATCATGATGAGTGTCTCATCACTTCCCAGGTGAGATATTTGAGATAGTGGGAGATTGATTGTGCGATAATACAAACGACTCAAATTGAGAATGAATCTGATAGGGTTTGGAATGATATAAAGGTGATAAATGCCAATTTATCATCATTCTTATGCATTAAAACAAACCTAGCTCTTAGGATTTTACACTGCAAAAGGGTTTTTGGGCTGCATTTAGGTATAAATTTGGTTAGACATGCATTTCATTTTTTATTGTGCTTTTAATGTGTTTTTGTGAGTGTTAGGGATAAATAGATTGCCAGATCCCTAATACCCTAGCGCTCAGGAAGGCAATTGGTGAAGGAGAAGCTCTCACCGGCTGGAACTCAACTTGATCCAGCTCACCATGGATGGAATTCAGCTCACCTGAATTAGGGTTAGCTCATTCTAGCTCCATTCATCTCATCTCAGCTGAATGGCAGCTCAAGAGAGCTCATCTTAGCTCACCCTAGCTCAGGTTAGCTCAGATCCAGCTCAACTTAGCTGAGTCTAGCTCATCTTAGCTCCCATTAATCCACAGGGAGCTCTAGCTAGCTTAGCTGAGTTGACTGGAGTTCACCCCAGCTCAGGTCCAGCTACATCTAGCTCCACTCAACTACAACTAGCTGAAGATGACTTCATTCCAGCTCAGGAAGATCAAGTCCAGCTCCTGGGGACTCAGCTTAGCTCAACTCAATTGAGCTAAGCTACCTTAGCTGCCTCAACCAGCTTGATCCTCCCTAGGAGCACCAGACCCAGCTCACCTCAGCTCATTATAGTAGAAGACAGATCATTTTAGCTTGGCTTAGCAGCTAGCAAGGAACTAGAAAGCTAAGCCAGCTAGAGTAGCTCCATGCCAGCCTCTTCAGCAAATGCCAGCTCCAGTTCAAGCTCCAGACTTCTCCTCCTCAACACGTCTCTTCAAATCCTAGCTTCAATACCTCCTCCTCTACTCCATAGCTAGCTATGCTAGCTTAGCTTAGCTTAGCTTAGCTAGCATCCAGCTCCTTAGACATCCACCACCTTCAACTCAACCCTAGCTAGCTCCATCAACTCAGCTCACCTAAGCTAGCTATCCTACTCCAAGTTGGGGCCACCACCATCACACCCTTTCACCCCATCACCACTACCAAAAGCCACCTATTTTCCCTCCAAAATAACCCTCTAGAACCTTTCCCTTTTGGCACCAACTTTCCCTCCAAAATTCCCTTCATCTGCACCATCCACCTCACCTACTTTCTAGAAGCCCCATAGTTGGCACCAAATATAGGTGCCCTTTCACCACCATAACCACCCCATGGCACCCCTTTAGTTGGTGCCAACTAACCCTAGCCCTAGGATCATTCTAACCACCTATAACCACCACCAAACTCCATCCTAGCCCTCCACCTATTCACGCCAACTACCTCCCTCTCCAACTCTTTATAAACCCACCATATCACCACATAGAAATCATCCTCCATTAGTGTTTACTTCCACCTACATCCACATATACCTACGGCCAAGAAGAAGGAGTAGAGAAGAAGAATAAAGGAGCACATCACCAGCCCCTTTGGTGCCTTCTTCTCTCCACTCTCTTCAACTTGGGCCACGCCAAGGAGGAGGAGCTTTCCACTTCAAGGAGGACTGCCAGGCAAAGGAGAAGAACCTAGGGTGGACGTCCACCCTTGGAGGAGGAGAATTAAAGGTGGTAGCTACCACCTTGGAGGACACCATTTTCAAGGAAGGAGAAGGAGGAGCCCTTTTCAAGCCTAGGAGCCACTAAGCTTGGAGCAAGGAGCTTCCCCTCTTCACCAACAATTCAGGAAGATTTTTGTTTTATTTTCTTTGTTGCAATTATCTAGTAGTAGAAGCATTCATCTACTAGGGTTTTTTTGTAAAACACTCTCCCTTTTAATCAAAGTTGCCTTCTTTAATCTTTTTGTTGCATAGTCTTGTAGAATTCTTGTTTAACCTTTTTCATTCCCTCTCCCTAATTACTCTAGGCCTCCACGTGCCTAGAGTGAGCTTAGGGAGAGGTTCTACTTGTCACTATAATAGTAGTGTAGTGGATTAGTATAGAGAATTTTCTTGCTATCAACAAACCCGCCTTGTTCTTGTTATTTCGAAAACAAAAAAAAAATCATACATATAAAACACCAAAAAGAAAGTTGAGTTCCATCTTTAAGCAAGGGATTTTAATTTTGCCAACATTTGGCCTCCTTGGACGACCCTAGATACTCCCCTATCGAGGAATATAAATTTAAAAGTGAATCAATTTTTGTGCGTTGCAATGACTTTAAAACCCTAAATTAACAAACCGTGCAAAAATGCGATCAGAAGGCTACGGAGGTAAATGAGTGTGTGATGCTCAATGCGCATGGCAGGTCTGGTGGCATTGTTATATAGTGGAGAAGGGCTTGGTTACATCTGCTGGAAGTACACAAAGCTCATCATCTGGTAACCTGTAAGTTCCAAAAAAATCAGGGGCAAGATGGCATTTATATTACTGACGTTCATGGTCCATGCGTTGCCTCGATGAGATAGGAACTTTGGGATGATTGGGAAACAACTGCAGAGCTTGTGCAAGGGGATGCTTGGCTAGTAGGTGGGGACTTCAACTGTGTACTGACAGGGAATGACAGGCCGAATGGGGTCATGGACAGTACTTCTATTGGATTTTAGCTGGTGATCTAATCTCTAGGTTTAAACAAGTACCCATCTTCAGGTGCTGAATTCACTTGGCCAAATAGCAATGGCCTTATGTCGAAGATTGATAGATTCTTTAGGAATGCTACTCTCCTCGATAGGTGCCAGCTCTCTGCTGTTGCTGGACTGGAATGCCCCTTCTCAGACCACACTCCTTTGGTCTAGGACAGTGGGGAAGAGGTCCAAACAAGCTCCTACTTCAAGCTTAGTAGATCGTGGCTAAGAGAACCTAGTTTTTGTGAGATGATTGGTTCATGGTGGAGGACCAAGCAGATGGAGGGCTCAGCTACTATCAGACTTGCTTCCAAGATGTCTGCTCTATTTATAGTTTTGAAAGAGTATGGAGCTACGGTGTCTGCTCTAAGGCAGCGGAGGCATTTGGAGGCTCTAAATAAAATCTAGATCTTGGATTCTAAGGAGGTAGCAGGTCCACTATTTGATGATGATCTTGAAGCTAGAAGAATGTGGCAAGGTGTGGCAGCGGAGGAGGACCTCAAACAGGAGATGGACTGGAGGGAGAGGTCTAGACAGCTCTGGCTCAACGAGGGGGACGCCAACATAAAATTTTTTCACCTCGCAGCCAGCTCTCATAGACAGGGTAACTTTGTTTCATCATCCTCAAAGACGGGCAAAGACTGTCATCTATGCAAGAATTAGAGTGGAGGCTGTCAAGTATTATAGGGGCTCATCATGGGCAACAGAGAGAGGTTTCTGGAGGATGGCTGCGAGTGATGCTCCTAGAGTCTCAGATGATCAGGCTTCCAAGCTGACGGCTACTATCACTAAAAAAGAAACTATAGATTCCATAAAATAATTAAACAATGAGGGCTCCCCTAGACCTGATGGTATTCAAGTTTTCCTCTATAAGGAAATGTGGAGTGTGATTGGCAACGAGGTGATGGATGTTACTAGAGAGTTTGAGGGGGGAAATGCAGGCTTTGACAAGATCAATAAATATTTTCTCTTTCTGTTACCAAA
This sequence comes from Thalassia testudinum, assembly GCA_037157565.1. NCBI lineage: Eukaryota > Viridiplantae > Streptophyta > Magnoliopsida > Alismatales > Hydrocharitaceae > Thalassia > Thalassia testudinum. The sequence goes on from JAZHRO010000057.1 coordinate 48,947,344, forward strand.
GATACAGGGGGGTGAGAAATTTTTTGATTTTAGATCGATCGCTCTATCGAACTCCATTTACTTAGTGGTGAGCAAGATATTGGCTAATAGACTGAGGACTGTTTTGTAGCACTTGATCCACCCTATCCAATTGGCCTTTCTACCTAACAGATCTCTTCAGGAATCATTCATTATGGCCTAGGAAATGGTGTGTGGGTGGCATAGAAGGAAGTGCAAAGCCTCTATGTGGAAAGTGTATTTCCAAAAGGCATATGACTCTATCTCATGGCCTTACATCTGGGAAGTATTTAAAAGAAGAGGTTTCCCTCCCCTTTGGATCTAGTGGATGAAGCGATGTATTACAACCACTTCCTTCTCTCCACTGATCAATGGGAAACCTTGTGGAGCTTGGATTCAACCATAGTGTAGGGTTAGACAAGGGTGTCCATTAGCCCCTTTGATATTTAATCTTGCAGTTGATGGGCTTGCTAGATATGCATGTAAACTGACAGAGGATGGTGTTATAAGAGGTTATTCTCTATCCAATAGGAGGGCTATGGCCCCTATTTTACAATATGCAGATGACATGATCTTCTTTGTGGAGGGGACAACTACTATAGCTCATGCTCTAGGACACATGGTGAAGATCTTCGGAGACATATCAGGTCTGAAATTAAATAGCGAGAAATCTACTTTGATCTACTTTGGCCTGAATGAACAGGAGCAAGAAACACTATCAGCTACATTGGGAATGCCTCACTCAAAATTGCCAATTAAATACCTGGGACTGCTACTGCAGTGCTCGAAACTAAGGAATAGTGACCGGAATATTCTTTTTGACAAGATCTTTGTTAAGTTGGAAGGATGGAGCAGCAAATTTCTATCAAAAGGGGGAAGACTGATCCTATTAAACTCAGTTATTACTTCTATCCTGGTGTTCTATTTCTCCCTCTTCAAAGCCTCAAAGTCTATTTGAAAACGTGTAGATGTAATGAGAAAGATATTCTTTGGGAAAGGAGCTTGACATGAGGGGAGATTCATGCAGGCTATGAAGTGGGAACACATATGCCGCCAAAGGAAGAGGGTGGATTGGGGATCAAGGCTCTTAAAGAATTCAATGAGGCCCTTTTGATCAAATGGGTGATCAAGATTTTTGATGGCAAGGAAAAGCTCTGGACCGAACTTGTTAAGGACTGTTATGGTTACTTTAACAATATGTTAAAGAGACTATTCCCAGTCAAACCATCCCCTTTTTAGAGATTGGTTATTCAAGATGTCAAAAGCAATTGGCATTTGGTGTAGCTAAAGCTTGGAGATGGCCATGAGTTTAGCTTCTGGAATGAACAATGGTCACCGTTGGGGATTTTGAAAGACTCCTATCCAAGAGCATATTCGGCTATAGTAGACAAAGATGCTTCAGTCAGTAGCTTATGGTCTGAAACTAGTGATTGCTGGACTTTGGATGAAATTGAAACCAGCAGAGTGGATACTCATCTATGGGAGGAAAGGCAGAATTTGATTTCAATTCTGCAGAACTTCAGTCCAAGGCCTGGCGTGGAGGACACATATGTTAGGGACAAATAATCCGATCCAGCAGGAGTATGGAAAGTGACCTTGTTGATAGGAAGCTATGGCTATTGAAGATCCCACTCAAAGTACAAATTTTTTTATGGCTGTGTAGGAGGGAAGGTTTGATCATGGGAGATCTTAGACAAAAAAGAATGGGGGCAACATTAAATGAATGCTATCTATGTGGGTTGCACACTAATAGCTTATCTCACATATTCTCTTCATGCCTGGTCACGGATATGATATGGAGAAAAATGTGTCAGGAACCTTTACCCTCATGGGACTCCCTATGGCAGAGGTTTGCAACACCTGGAAGACCACATATGCACATGGCTGTGACTTTATGGTGTGTATGGAGGGTGAAAAATGAGAAGTTATTTCAGGAGAGACCAGTATGCTGTGTGCAAATTGTAAATGAGTGCTAGTCCCTCATATATAGATGGGGATCCAATGTGCAGTTCTCCATATTTCTTTTTAAATAGTATGAAATAAAATGCCCTCCAGATTGCTATCATAGCATGATAGCTTTCCTCTTAGTTTCAAAAAAAAATTGTTTCCTTTTTTTTGTGGCTTTTTTTTTCTACAAAACAATGCATACTTTTATTTATGAGGCATTATTAGGGATGATGATGGTCAAGATGATATTGTGTGGCTTATTTGGTGGAAGTGCCTACTTTCTCCACCGAGAAGGAATGGATAGGACAAGCGTATTTCTAACCTTGGACACTATTACCCTCCTTCAGCCGAGGACTCTATGAAGGACAGTCGTAACCATCTACCATAGTCATAGTTTTATTAGGACTCAATCTCTGTGTATCTACCATATTTAGTGACTCTTAGGAATTCACACAATGTTCGCATGTGGGAACAGAGAGTGAAAACTATGCCTAACTTTGAGGTATCAACTAATTATCCAGAACTTAAGAGTCCTTGCACTAGACTTAGAGCACCAGTAGTCTCTCTTTCTCCTCACCAATATTAGGTGGATCTAATAGAAGATAGTTTTCTTGACTCCCTTCAAACTGTCCAAGGACTCAGTAGACTAAAAATGCTTATTGGTTTTCTACAAAAATCCATTACCCAGTCTATGTGCAAGTGAAGTAACTGTACTAGATTTTAAACTTAGAAATAATTTAAGAAAATCTTTAATGAAACCTCCTTGATAGGAACTTTTGCTAGGGACTAATCAATTCAGCTCAAGAAAACAAAAGAGATTTTTTTTTTGAACTAATGCACCTATCCTAAATGCATGCAAATATTTATAAATGCTATAAACATCCTCAAGTTATACCCCCCCATGCTTAAGATTGAAAATGTCCTCATTGAAAAAATAAAGACATAAAAGAATATCTCCTGAGGAGGAGAGTGGGAGGAGCTAAGGCTCCTCAAGCCGAAGTGCATCCAAATCCTAGCCATCTGAAAGAGTAACATAAGGTTTAAGTCGTTGGCCATTTACCTTAAAGCTCGCACCAGAAGTAGGGTTCCGAATGTCTACTGCTCCACGAGGGAAGGTATTAATAACAACATGCAGTCCATCCCAGCAGGACTTGAGCTTTCTTGGAAATAATTTTAATTCTGGAATTGAAAAGCCAGACCCACTGGTTGGGCTCAAAGGCCTTTCTAATAATGTGCTTATCATGGAAGACCTTTGTATGTTGCTTGTAAGCTTTAGAAGTTTTATAGGCTTCATTACGAAGCTCCTTAGGTGCAGTTAACTCCAGCATGCGTGCCTTTCCCTCTTTATCTAGAGTTAAGTTAACCTTTTTAATAGCCCAATAAGATTTGTGTTGTATTTCAACGGGAAGGTGACATGCTTTTCCATAGACAAGATGGAAAGGAGACATGCCCAAGGGAGTTTTACATGCTGTTCTGTAGGCCAAAAGAGCATCATTTAATTTTTTAGACCATTCCATACTGTTGGGCATGACAGTTTTTCTAAAATTCGTTTAATCTCCCTATTAGATACTTTAACTTATCCACTCATTTGGAGATGGTAAGGTGTGGCTATCATGTGGTTGACTCCCAAATTTTGGAGTAGTCTTGTGAAGTGTACGTTCTTGAAGTGAGGTCCTCTATCGCTTATGATCGTCCTTGGGCACCCATACCGAGAAATGATATTAGCCCTAACAAAGTCCAAGACCATAGAATGGTCATTGGTCCATGTAGGTATGGCTTCTATCTATTTCAACACATAGTCCATAGCCACAAGGATGTATTCATATTCGAAGGACATAGGAAAGGGACCCATGAAGTCGATGCCCCAAATGTCAAAGATTTCAACAAGGAGAATAGGTTGTTGGGGCATCTCATCCCATTTTCCGATGGTTCACATCTATTAGCAATGTAGACATGTGCCCACATATGTATGTGCATCTCAGAATGACATGGGCCACTAAAACCCAGACTAAAGAACCTTCTGGGTAGTCTTTTTTCCACTGAAATGTCCTCTACAGTGGAGGTCATGGCAGAAACTCAGAGCACTCCTTTGTTCTTCGTCAGGGATGTAACGGTGGAAAAGTTGGTCACGGCCTAGTCTAAAAAGCTCAGGTTCTTCCCAATGATAAAAATTAACGTCTGCAAGAAACCTATTTTGTTTCTACTTGTCCCAAGTACTAGGGGTTATGCCTATGACCAGATAGTTCACTATGTCAGCGAACCAAGGAGTTTTGGTCTCCATGGCCATCAGAGACTCATCAGCAAAAGTCTCTTGAATATCGCCAGTAGGGGTTGATGCCTTAATAGGGATACTGGATAGATGATCTGCTACCACATTCTCTACTCGTTTCTTATCTTTTATTTCCAGGTCAAACTCCTGGAGTAGCAGAATCCAACGAATCAAATGAGGTTTGGTGTCCATTTTAGCAAGAAGATGCTTTAAAGAAGAATGATTAGTGAACACCACAACCTTGAATTGCAATAAATAAGATCGAAACTTTTCCAAAGCAAACACTACAGCAAGAAGTTCCTTTTCAGTGACCATGTAGTTTTGCTGAGGATCCGTAAGGGTCTTGCTAGCATAATGCAAAACATGAGGTTTGCCATCAACCCTTTGACCTAAGACCACTCCCACTGCAAAATCAAAAGCATCTCACATTAGCTCAAATGGGAGAGTCCAATCTAGTGCTTGGAGAATCGGCGCGGTAATAAGGGCTTTCGTCAAGACTTGGAAAGCCTCGCCACATCTATCATCAAAATCAAAGGAAACATCCTACTCTAATAGGTCGCAGAGTGGTTTAGAGATTTTGCTTAAATCTCTAATGAAGTGCCTATAGAACCCAGCATGGCCAAGAAAAGAACTTGACGAACATTGGTGGGCAATGGAAGCTTAGAGATGGAATCAATTTAGGCTGTATCCACCTCTAATCCTCTCTCAGAAACTACATGTCCCAAAACAATGCCCTGATGGACCATAAAGTGGCTTTTCTCCTAGCTAAGCACCAGTTTTGCCTCTTCGCAATGGGTTAAGACTTTATCAAGGTGCAAAAGGCATAACTCAAATGACGAGCCATAAATGGAGAAATCATCCATGAAAATTTCTACAAACTCATCGATCATATAAGAAAAGATAGCCATCATACAACATTGGAAAGTGGCAGGAGCATTACATAACCCAAATGGCATTTGAAGGAATGCAAATGTGCCATACAGGCTCGTGAAGATGGTATGCTCCTGATTGTCAGGAGAAATGGCTATCTGATTATACCAAGAGTACCCATCAAGGAAACAGAAGTACCTTTTCCCCACTAATCGTTCGAAAATCTGATCAATAAACAGTAAGGGGAAATGGTCTTTTCGGGTAGCTGTGTTCAAACAGTGGTAATCAATGCACACCCTCTAGCCAGTTGAGGGTCTAGTGGTTACCAACTCTCCTTGGTCGTTTTCTTGCACAATGATTCCTTCCATTTCGGGCACCACATGTATAGGACTGGCCCATTTAATATCAGAAATGGGATAGATAATTCCTGTATCCATCCATTTCAGAATATCCTTTTTGACAACCTCCCGCATATTGGGGTTTAGCTTTCTCTGCATGTCTTGAAAGGGCTTCACGGACTCATCCGTGTATATATGATGCATGCAGAGGGAGGGGTCAACACCCTTAATGTCAGCTATCGACCAAGCAATAGCCCCCTTGTACTTTTGTAAACACTCGAGCAAAGCTCTCTCCTACGATTTAGTTAATGCAGATGAGATAATGATGGGGAGAATGTTGTTAGGGATAAGGAAAGCATACTTCAATGTGCTCGGGAGGGGTTTAAGCTCCAACTTAGGAGCCTTTTGGATTGAGGGTTTAAGTTGAGATGTCCCCACCTCAGGTAGTGGATCCACCTTCAGGGTCCAGGGTAGGGACAGAGACTGTGTGTAATCCCAGCAACTCTTCCGAATCGGGCATATTCCCCTCATTCTCTTCAACACTGGGAGGATGGTCCTTAGATATGACCATTTGAAGGGGATCTCTATATAAGAGTACCAGAGTAGTCTCCTTAATGATTTCATCAACTACCTCAATCTGGTAATAGTCTTCAAATCCGAATTGCTTGTAGGTATCAAAAACATTCAACTGGATCTTCTTGTTCCCAAAGCCCATTTTAAGTGCCCCTGATCTACAATTGATAGAGGAGTTGGATGTGGCCATGAAAGGGTGTCCTAGGATAATGGACAGCTTGGTGGGCTTATTGGATGGGTCAATGTCAAGTACAAGAAAATCAACAAGGAAGAAGTCCTGCACTCTCACTAGGACATCTTCCAGCAATCCCCGTGGTCTCTTAAGTGATCTGTCTATGACTTGGAGGATGATTGGACTAGGCTTTAAATCACCTCCTCCCAAAAGGTCATAGACAAAGCTCGGTAAAATGTTCACACCCACGCTCAGATCGAGCAAAGCCTCATCAATGTGTTGGTTACCTATAACCACTGAAATATATGGGCCCCCTTGGTCTTTCATTTTGGGGGGTGTTCCATGTTGGAGCATCGAGCTAACATGGTCAGGCAAGATGACCTTAGCTTAGACCTATCTCCTAGATCGATGCTTCTAGGTGCACAGGTCCTTCAGAAACTTGGCATAAGATGGGATCTGTTTAATAGCATCCAATAAAGGAAAGTTGATGTGGACTTGTCTGAAAGAGTCCATAATCTCATCCGCACTATCCTTGGCTCCAGATGAGCCAACAAAAGATTCCCCAGGAGTGGATAGGTGCTCAGGATAGGGCACCCTCAGCTTCTGGGTAGAGGGGCCGTCATGTCGGGAAAGGGGTGGCGGAATGACGACATCCTTGGGGTGAGTGATTTCAAGCAAGGGAGAGTAGTGTGGCTCTTCCTCTGTGGAAATGGAAGTTGGGTCTGGTGTAGGAGGGGAATCTTGAAAGGTGATCGTAGGAGTGCCATCAGGATTGTTGATTTTCTTTCCACTCCTCAGCACGGTCACAGCTTGGGTGTGCTCCCTAAATATGACCCCCTTACCCTTTGGGTTTTTCTCAGAAGAACTAGGCAATTACCCCAGATCCCATTGCCTAACTGCCTCAGTAAGATGACTAATTTGGAATTGCATATCGATGATCATCTTATTCTGAGATTGGATGACCATATTTTGATGCTCTTGCATCGCTTTCATCCTGTCTTTCAGTTCATCCATCTCAGAAGGCTTATTCTGAGGAGGGTTTATGTAGGATGGCTGGTATATGGGTTGGGAAGGTTGGGGTCTTGCATTCATTGAGTTAGAAGCATCAACTTGCTTCCATGAAAAGTTTGGATGGTTTTGCCACCCCAGATTATAGGTATTGGAATAAGGGCTATTACGAGGAGGTGGGCAGAAACCTTGGGTAGCATTCAGGTCGACCTGAATTAACTCAGGGAATTAATTTTCCTGGTGTCATTCTTCAACCATTTTTCTTCTTTCTTGGTTGGCTTTTCTAATAATTCTCTCCGGTTCTAGGTTGAAAACAAGACTATTTCTAAGAGAACGCCTACCATGCATACACCAAGCCAACAAAAGGCAACAGGTCTTTTGTTGATTTAAAGTACTTTAAGTCCCCTTCCAACTCCTCAGCTTGGCCAAATGGAGTCAAGGAAGTATTTCTCCATTCCCACGTAAGTGGTATAAGAGAAATAAGGCACTTGAGATTCCTGGTCAATATTTGTTAAGGAGGTTTAGGTTACTTTTAGTTCTGGGTGATCAATCAAGTTGTCAATCAATTATGCACCTTAAATTGACCTTCGAGTGCCCTAGAGATGTACACTTTGTTGCAATGATACTCTCAAATGCTCAAGTAAAAAGGCACTCCAAGGATGGAACCAAGGGATGCAAGTAGGGTGAACCCTTCCTTTGAGGCGATGCGTTAGCGGTGTCTCTTAACTACCCTTGAATTCCTTTAAGGGGTGTCCCCCACCTTAGAGTATCAAATCACGTAGGCAAAAGTTAATACCATCGTCACAAAGCAAGATAGGAGGGTTTGCATCGATAAAGAGATTCATGCCTATAGCCTTAAGGGTCCAAGTCATCATGCAGTGCCTATAGTACGTGCTCAATGCAGGAAGTGCGCATCACACAGTGAAAAGTGATTTTTCTTTTGAAAACTGCAATCAAGTTATTCAAACACTTCCTACATATTTTATTTTCTTTTCAAGAAATAATGTGACCACTTGATTAATCTTTTCAAATCAGCGTAGGTGGTCTTCTTTAATTATGTCCAAATGCAATGTGTGTGTAGATAACTGATGCAGAAAGGTAGGAAATACGTACCTTGCTCCAGCACTCTTCTCTGCAGAAATGCACGCAAGGCAGTAAGAAAATCTGGATGTTGTCCAAGCAATCCTAGATGGTCGCCCTAAAAATATACAGCTTCTAGCAGGCAGTTCAAATTTCTTTTTAATAAATAAATGCACAATCAAAAGAACTAACTAACTATGAATAAACCTAGAATCTAAAGAATCGGGGCACTCCCCCAAAAACTGGCCCCAGAGTACAAGGGCGAGAAAACAAATAACTAGGCTAAATCCTAAAGAGTCTATTCTAAAATTCTAAATTAGAAATCTAAGAGGTAGGATCCTCCTAGATGGTCCTCTGTACGTCTCCACGTGTGTGGGATCAAGGCCCATAGGTTCCTGCAATTATCTCTGAGGTCGCTACAAGGTCCACCAAGATGAGCATCTTCTACATGTGCCTTCTCCTTTGATGTACCTCGCACAGAAAAAATGATAGATCAATAATCTCAACCAGAACTTAATTCAAATAGAAGAAATACTCGTGAGTTTACTAAGCTCGTTGCCTCCTCGGCAACGGTGCCATTTGTCGTAGAGAGAATTTCGCTTGATTAAAAAGATAATAGCAATAAAAAGATATGTCGTATTTTATGTGGTGGAAAAACTCTCAACCAAAGATTAAATAATTAAATCTAACCACAGTGGATTAGGTCATTTCCACAGGGAGGAAAATGCCCAATTAACTCGCTAATTCATCAAAACGTGATGGTTAGATAATTGCCCACAATTATAATATAGCATGTACTTTATGTGAGACTCATGGAATAAAGAAAAAGATAGAAATAGCTAAATCTATAAGGAGAAAGCCGCAATTTCATCCAATATATATAATAACAATAGTCCACCAAAAATTATTCTCAATGGTAGCCGAATATAAATATTAATCAACCATGAAATAAAGCTTTTGCTGTGGAGGGATTTGTGTACAAGGAGGGAGGTCGCCAGCTTCGAGGAGTTCGAGGAAGGTCCGTCAGAGTGAGGGCTTCACGTTAGTGGTCTCAGCACAGGTCAATTTGGCCACCGATGGCCTATTGGAGGAGGAGAATTGCCAGCGGTTACGGGTTTTGCCGGTGGTGGAGAAGCTACCGGTTGCTGGCGTGGGTGCGACTAGGCTTGCGGGGGACTTCGATGGTGCCTACGGTGAGGTAAGAGACTGAGGTTGGCTGGTGGGTGGTCGGGAAGTGCTTTTGCTGGTGGTGGGTGTGATGGGCCTGTTGGGTTCTTTGAAGTTGCAGGTGGTGACTTTGAGGGGTGAAAGGGAAGGAGAAAACATAGAAGGAAGGAAAGGGGGATGGCGTGGGCTTGGAGAACAGGTTGAGTGGTCGTTACAGGAGTCGGTGGTCATAGGTGGTGTGTGGGATAAGCAGCCGGGGGGTGGTGTTGATGGGTTTGGTTGGAGAACATGGTGAACAGGGGAAGGGATTGGGTGAAGAGGAAACCAAGGGTGGTGTTGAAGGTGATAGGAAGGTGGCTGGTGGTGTTGGTAGCGGTGATGGTTATGGGGGGGCAACTGATGGTAGTGGTGGTGCTCTCTATCACCGAGCACCACTGGGGCGTAGGCGGTGACGACGATGTTGGCTTCAATCCACAGTGTACTCTCCGGCCATGGTGTTTTCTTTCTTCACGGTGGTGAGCAAAGAAGCAGACCCCCCTTCCCGCAGATGGCCGCCATCCCTTTTTATAACAACTTCATCTATTTTTCCATTGGCCACAAACTTCTCCAACCACTTGCCGCAAATAGCAAGTGATTGGAATGATAAGATAAGCCTGCCACTAACTTTATTAGACGTCCAGATTAAGTTCTGGATGTCTTAAAAGTTGTAACCAATGGTGGGTCCTGAAAAGAAAGTAATAAAGAAAAATTAGTTATTTATATAAAAGCCCAACATAATGTTACATTCTATTTTTGTAACTAATGTATGCATGCTAATGTCAACTAAATTATAATCTAATCTACTTATATTCTAATGCATACTATCCTTAATTATATTTACATACGCATGAAATATGCATGCAAGCAATTTATAAGCTAAACTATTTACATATTAAAGTATGCTATGTACATGCAAATATTAATCTAGTAACTAGGAATTTAAGTATTTAATTAACCTACAAATGTGGTCTCATCAATCCCCAAAGGCAATTTCATACATCTTGTGTCGCAGTCAATGTTAGCTTTTGCTGTAGCCAGAAAGGGTCTGCCTAGGATGATGGGCGTGTTTTATAATTGTTTGGGAACTTCCATGTCATGGACTAAGAAGTCAACCGGGAAGTAGAAGTCCTTAACCCAAATAATTAAATCCTCGATTACCTCTTTCGAGGTTTTCACAAATCAATCAGCCAGTTGGATGGTCATAGTTGTAGGCTTTAATTCTCCAAATCCAAACTGGTGATAAAGGGTAGTCGGGATCAAGTTAATTGAAGCACCTATGTCCAGGAGCACTCTGTTAAAAGTCAAGTCACCAATATTACACAAGATCAAAGGTAGTCCAAGGTCAATCCCTTTAGGATGCAGGCTACTCAATATCACCGAACTAACCTACTCAGATAGCACTACCTTCATAGGTGCTTGGGTTCTTGGCTTACGCTTGGGTGTGCAAACATCTTTCAATGCATAGAGAAAAAGAGGATTGCGAACTATGACTTGTTCTTTATATTGATAAAAAGGGAAAATGTTATTATTCTACAGGATTCTAACATAATCTTATAACACATATAGAAAAAAATAGAAGTAACCTGCAAACTTTCCAATACCAAAAATAGTGTACAAGCATAGACTTCATTAGCACCTTTAAAGAAACTCATAGTTACAACCAATAGGGATTGAACTTCAACCCACTTCTTTTGAAGACGTCCACACTAAGAAAAATGAACTAAACTCTTGAATGCTTGAGGGAGAGTTCCAATGCTCCAAGTAGAGGAGCAACAAGTATTGGATGAAAGATAATTTGGCTATGTATATCTTGGTTAATGAATGCCATTGTAGAATCAAGATCAAACTTTACCTTACTAAAGTTAAGAGGAGGAGATTCAAATGACCATCCACTAATGAAGGAATCATGGGAGGCAAGGCATCATCTAGCAAGACATAATGGTGCCTACTATAGGGATTGCATCAATTGTCATAGTAGGAGGTACAATATCCAACCAGATATGACCATCATCAAGGTCTAACAACAAATCATCATCAATAAGAACATTTATTTTGCATGCACAGTAAGAATAGTAGCATTTCACTGAGAGGATGGATGATAGTCAAGAAATATAAGGCCTACTAAGACCCTAAGGAAAGAAGGGATGAGAGAATCAAATCATACTAGTACCACACCTACTTGAGCTTCATCAATCAGAACCCTTATACTACACTTGCCAAATAGCCCATCAAGAGATATTGATCACTCAAGGAATAGTATCAAATTTTTCATGATCTCAATAAACAACCCTTAGTATTTACTATGTAATTAACATCCCAAATCTCTTCCTCCATATCTGAACCCTCTAAGGTCTAGAGAAAAATTTGTAGTGGATTGAATTAAAGTAAACTAAAAGACCAAGGCCTACCATTTGGTACCCCTCATGGGGTCAAATATCTAAGAAAAATTTCAAATAGTTGGCACATGATCCATGGAAAAAAGGTTAAGAATGAGAATGTGAAGGATAGCCAAGTCTCTACCACTCAAGAGAGCTTTGCTATTCACTACAACATGCCTATGCCACCCCACTACTGTTGGAACCTTATTCCACATCTTGTTTTGGTGTTTACAAAATTATTATGGATTAATGTTTGCAAATTGAGTGCTTTTCAGATTTAGGTGAAGATCAAGGCAAACAAGCATGATGACAAGGAGGCAAGATAATAAGGAGTCGAGGAGAAGATCATCTTCGACTTTTAGATTTTTTTAGATTAGATTTTTATTTTATAGAATGTATGCCTCTTAACAAAGGAATATAACTTAGATCGTAAAATTAATTACAGATAAACTAGGATTTGTGCTACGATCGTATTCAAAAAATGTAATTGACTAAATCACTTATAATAAGGTACTTGACAACAGGTATCAGTACTGTTCATCAGTACTGGTATATGCAAGGCACAGGTTTGAGCATATGTATCAAACTATGAACAAAAAGTACCAGTACTAATCATGAGTATTGGTATCTAATGATCACAATTTGAAGACTCAGTTCTGGCTTGAACCTTACAAGTACTGGTACCCATGATGAGTACCAGTACAGGTAGGTTACTGTGCCTAGTGAGTCTCAAACCTAAGAGTCACAAGTACTGGTACCCATGACGAGTACTAGTACCAGGACTCTTGTGTATTAGCTGCAAAGGAAATAGTAGGCAGCTAGTATCGGTACCTGTACTTCAGTATCGATACCAGTTAGTCGTTGGCTTAAAACTGAACGGCTAGAAAATTAATTTTGACAATATGAACATTGGGATTTTAACCCCAATGTCTTGTAGACATATTACTAAGGTCCTAACTCTATAAAAAGACCCTAGGAATCATAGTTTGCACAATGAAATAGAAGAGAAAAATTGTAGAGCTACATTTCATATTTCCACAATATTTTAAAGAGGAGAAATAATGTTTGTTGGTTCCAATCTCTCTACATGTTTACAAACTCTTCGACGTGTTTCATTTACACATTCACAAGGCAATTCACATCTTCACTAGGCTCTCAAATCGATAATATCAATTATATACTTGTTGAGAGGCTTAGGTATTTTATTGTAAGATTTCTCTTTCTTACACCTGTGCTCTATTTGTTTTTGAACTTGTTGCTCGTTGGGTTGTAACAAGCCTGTCTCTTGTACTTGGGTTGAGGTAACCTGTTAATTACCTCGTTTAGTAAAGTGATTCCCTCAAGATTCAGGGAATCAGGTTAAAAACCCTAATCTAGAAGGCTTAGGTAATGGAGTACCCAAGTGAGTGGGGAACCACTATACATCTTGTGTCAATTTCTGTGATTGTGATTTGCGCAAATCTTTCTTGTTATTACTAATACTTTGCTTGAGTGTTTGTGCACGTAGAATAGTAGCCATCCATATTAGATCCTATCAGGTGGTATCAGAGCGGGTTGCAAGAAGATGTAACAACTTCACTCGCGATGGCATCAACATCAAGGTGCACCGAAGGACAATCTTCAACTCATCCTCCCTACTTCTTTGGGATGAACTATGGGTACTGGAAGAGGAGGATGCAAGTCTTCCTCAAGGCAATGGATGAAGAATCATGAAACCTTATCCAACAAAAGTATTTAGATCCAAAGGAGGAAGGAGTAGTGCTAACGATAGATCAAAAGAAGAAAATAGTGAGCAACGCAAAGGCCATGAATGCACTTTATTGCACATTATCGAAGGAAGAGTTCAACCGTATCTCAGCTTGTAAGTCTGCATACGAGATATGGAACATGCTGCAAGTCACCTACGAAGGTACTCACAAGGTAAAAGAAACACATATTTCTATTCTAACCGAAGAATATGAGTGTTTCAGGATGACAAAAGGAGAGAATCAAAGATATGTACACGAGGTTTGGAGAGATCGTGAACCCCATGAAGAATCTTGGAGTAAGATGATAGAGGAGCAACTTGTAAGGAAGATCTTGAGATCTCTTACAAGTGATTGGGCTCTAAAGACCACAGCCATCCAAGAGGCAAAGGACCTCTCCACTCTCCCCTTGGATGATCTAGTTGGTAGCCTTATGGCCTACGAAGTCCAACTATAAAACATGAAGAAGAACCAGGAGAAGACGTCAAGCAAGAAGAAGAGTATTGCCTTTAGAGCAATTAAGGAGGATACAGATTCAAGCACCTCGAAATCCGAAGATGAAGAGATGGAGATGCTCACAAAAAATTTCCAGAAATTTCTTTAGAAGCAAGGTAAGAAAATAAATAGAGTTTCATCTACTATTATTTGTTATGAGTGCAAGATAAAGGGACACGTGCGAAAGGATTGCTCCATAAACAAGAAGGAAGATAATAGGAAAGATACAAAGGAGGTCAAGAAGAAGAAGAAAGCTTTAAAAGCAACTTGGGATGATAGCGACTCTAACATGGACACTGACTCTAGTAAATCGGATGACGATAAGGTCGCACACCTTTGTTTGGTTGCAACTTCAGAAGATACGGAAGATGAGGTAAATTCTGATTTTTTTCTTAAAGAACTTCTTGAAGCTTATGAAGAATTATATCATAAAGCTAGGTTATTTAAAAAGGAAAATAAGGTTTTAAAGAATAATTACCAAACATTAGAAATAGAAAAGTCATATTTAGAAATGGAAATAGAAATGACAAAAGAGACTAATAATCAGTTGCATGGAAAAATAGTAGAGTTAGAAGACATCTATGAGCATTTTGAGGAGACTTTAAATAATCTCAAAACAACAACTAGGTTAAATACTGAATTTTGTGATTCTTTAAAATCAAAAATTTAGATTAAAAGGAATACACATACTAGATCACATGCACCTAAGTATGCACGGATGTACCAAAGGGCTAAAACTCCAAAGAATTATAGATCTAGCATAAGAGAGTTCTATAAATCTCCGGGTTTGAATGGTACTAACCTGAAAGGACCCACAAGAAAATGGGTACCTAGAAAAGAATTTTACATTGATTTCTAGGAGTAAATCAAAGTGATCAGTGGGTGTTCAAGGTACACAACAGAACACTCAAACCGTTCTATAGATTGCATGAAGACCAGGAAACATGGGCTAGTGGAGCTTGGTATCCACCTTCATCATTCTAGTACTGGTATTTTTTTTTATCCCTTCATTTTTTGATGATTGACAAATGGGGGAGAAAAATTAAGAGCAAATAGTAATATTTTTAATGGGAGAATATATTAAGGGGGAGGATTAAAATTTAAAAAAAAATTCTTCATATAAAATTGCTAAAATTTTTTTTTATAATTATTTATTTGCAAGATAATTTTGTCAACACCAAAAAGGGGGAGATTGTTGGAACCTTGTTCCACATCTTGTTTTGGTGTTAACAAAATTATTATGAATTAATGTTTGCAAATTGAGTGCTTTCCAGATTTAGGCGAAGATCAAGGCAAACAGGCTTGATGACAAGGAGGAGGCAAGATGATAAGGAGTCGAGGAGGAGAAGATCATCTTCGACTTTTAGCTTTTTTTAGATTAGGTTTTTATTTCATAGAATGTATGCCTCTTAACAAAGGAATACAACTTAGATCGTAAAATTAATTAGAGATAAACTAGGATTTGTGCTAGATCATTTTCAAAGAACATAATTAATTAAATCACTTATAATAAGGTACTTGACAGCAATTATCGGCACTGTTCATTAGTACCGGTAAATGCAGGGCACAGGTTTGAGCATATGTCTCAAACTGTGAACAACAAGTATCGGTACTAATCATGAGTACCAGTATCTGATGGTCACAGTTTGAAGACTCAGTTCTAACCTGAACCTTACAACTACCGGCACCCATGATGAGTACCGGTACAAGTAGGTTACTGTGCCTAGTGAGTCTCAAACCTGAGAGTCACAAGTACTGGTAACCATGATGAGTAGCGGTACTAGAACTCTTGTGTGCTAGCTGTAGAGGAAACAATAGGCTGCTAGTACCAGTACCTATACTTTAGTACCGGTACCAGTTAGTCGTTGGCTCAAAACTAAATGGCTAGAAAATTAATTTTGACAATATGAATGTTGGGATTTAAACCCCAACATCTAGTAGACGTATTACAAAGGTCCTAACTCTATAAAAAACCCTAGGACTCTTAGTTTGCACACATGAAATAGAAGAGAAAAATTCTAGAGCTACATTTCATATTTCCACAATATTTTGAAGACAAGAAATAGTGTTTGCTGATTCCAATCTCTCTACACATTTGCAAACTCTTCAACGTGATTCGTTTACTCATTCACAAGGCAATTCATGTCTTCACTAGGCTCTCAAATTGGTAATATCATTTATATACTTGTTGAGAGGCTTAGGTATTTTGTTGTAAGATTTCTCTTTCTCACACCTGTGCTCTATTTGTTTTTGAGTTTGTTGCTTGTTGGGTTGTAACAAACCCATCTCTTGTACTTGGGTTGAGGTAACCCATTAATTACCTCATTTAGTAAAGTCATTCCCTTAGGGTTGTTGGAATCGGGTTAAAAACCCTAAGCTAGGAGGCTTAGGTAGTGGAGTACCCAAGTGACTGGGGAACCACTTTACATCTTGTGCTAATTTATGTGATTGTGATTTGTGCAAATCTTTCTTGTTATTACTAATACTTTGCTTGAGTGTTTGTGTGCGTAGAATAGTAGCCATCCATATTAGATCCTATCAACTACCTCTAGCTATGGTAGCGCACAGGCGCAGGCTGGCACGACCTCAGTGCAACCAACATACAAGGTGCTTATCCAGTGATCTTATAAACTTTGATATTCAACATGCTAAACACACCACTCCATTTTATGATGGACCAATTCACTAAATAACCTATGGAAATGAGGAAACCCCTCCTCTCCCCCCCTCACGTGCAAACTAAACCCTAACCACAAAGTCAATCATTGAAGACAATGGTGGACCTTAGAAGGACATGAAACTTGAGAATCTCTATAGAGGCACTAAGGAGATTCACGATCTCCTTCAAATAGGACCAACGAAAGCTTGTCCTATGACTTCCTCAAATTCTTACTAATAATCTTCAAGATCGAGGTTAGTGCGTAAAGCAAGTTAGCTCACTGCTCATCTCTCTCCACACCTCCAACCTTTGCTTTGGCCTTGTTTTCAAGTGCACTATGAAGAGAAAAGGACTAAATGGGCAATAGGTGAACATGGGACACCTCAACAACGTCGAGTGCAAGCTTAACCTTTTTCATAAGAGGAGGAGCCTAGAGGTCACCATGATGATAGCTGAAGCCTACAACCAAGGCCTCTAAAGGTCCTGAGGGTCTACTATCCTTTTACATGACAAATATAGAAGATAGAATTTCTGAAAGGACTCTGTCATCCTGTCTTTCAATACTATGATATACGATGAACCTCGAAATCCATGTGAACTACTTCTAGAACCTCATGATAGGGGAATGTTCCAAAAGGACTCATACTGCACGATTTTCCCTTCTTCTCTTATAGGGAAGCTAGTAAATGCTTCTCATCTCTACCGAAGGGATTTATTAGATCCCTTGCATAGCTCAAAGCCAAGTTTCTTCAATAATTCTCCTTCTATTAGAGGACTAGAGAGAATAATTTAGTTATCTCCTCCATTATATAGAAAGAAAGAGAGAAACTAAAGGACTACTTACAGTGCTTTTAGGATGCTACAGATAGTGCCACTACCTAAACAAGTCTATCTCCATTAGAAAATTAATCAATGGGCTTTCTTACAATGACTTCATCAAGAGGGTACCAAAAGATGCCCAAAACACTAAGCAAACTTATGGTATGGTTAGCTCCCTTGATCATCAACAAAGAAGTAAAGGTGGTAAAGCTGAAATTCTACCATTGAAGGCATTGATGGCCAGAAGGAGAACCAATAGCAATTGCAAGAGGGAGATACACAAACTTCTTCCTCCAAGAAATGGAAGAAAAGAAATAGGCAAGGGTACTACTAATAGTACACCCCACCACAATTGGACCATATGGCTCTAGTCACAAAGGTAAAGAAGAACCATTGGGTTCAAGTCCCCCAATGAAGGGGAAGAAACTTTAGTGGAACAACAAGCATTGCTAGTTCTAAAATGAGGAAAGTTATGACACTGCCAAATGTCGCAACTTGTAGTGTTGGGTCCATGAGCTCATCAAGTTTGAGGAGCTTGTAGTTAGACATCCATAGGATTAGTGGCCACGGCATTAGTAACAGCAATAGAATTATATGGTTGTAGGCTCAGTGCATCAAGGTACTAAACTAGGATGACCTAACAATGTTCCATAACCTAGCACCTAAGGAGACCTATTATATGAGGGGTAATCCAAACTTTAGCTATGGTTTTAGGATTGTATATACCATCAACACCACTGGTAAGGAGTCAATGCACTAGTTTCCAAACAAGTCTGACCAGAAGATACTCCATACTTTCTACCTCCAACACTTAGGGCCCAAACTTCAATAGGAGGTTGTTGGCATGTTCATCCATTTGGTCATGGGAGTCCAAGAGCCTACTTTTAGGTAATTAGGGGAGTCAATAACTGACACATCATAGAAGTTGACCTTGTCCTTCTCCATCAAAGATTTAGCACATGTTAAAGGGCTAAATGTGGACCCTTGACTATCACCCTCATGGTAGTGGAGTTGAATCGTTTGCCTCTTACTGGATGAGGGCAATGACATTGACGTAATCTTCTAGTACACCTTCCATAAGCCAAGTCTGTAGAAGGACGCCTATGTCCTATCCCTAATCCATTATTGGATTTGAGCATATCAAAAGAAACTAATGGGCATTATTAGCCTACCCATCTTCCTTATTGAGGAGGATAAGGTCTAGAACTGAGTTTCCTAATTTATGGTGATGGATACACTAAGCGCATACAATGGCACTAGTAGTCATCCGACCATGCACAAATTCTACTTCATGCCCTCCTCTTACTTCTAAGAAATCAAATTCATGGCCTCCAAAAGGGTTGGAGTGATTCATGCCAACCAGGAGTTAATGCATCGTTTCAAGCTATAAATGGAACATTTTGGATTTGATGAGGCAACATCCTCCAAGCAACTTCACACCAACGATGATGATCAGGAGGAACCTGTGGGGAACTTGTGCCCAAGTAAGGACACACTATCCATCACCCTTTCTTCAAACCGCTTTAATCGATCCATTCACTTGGGAGGGAACTTCTCCAAGGATGAGGTTTGTGACCTCCAACACCTACTTGGCTGAAACTTTGACATCTTCACGCATAGCACTACCAACTAGGTAGGGTAGACCTCAATGTAATCATGCATAACTTACACACGAACTCAACTATATTCCTAGTACACTATCCCCTTAGGAAGTAGACTATTGAACAATGAAAATCTATATTTGTTGAAGTTCAAAAGATACTAAGCGTCAGATTCAGCAAGAAGTCTCCTTATTTACCATGGTAATCCAATGTTGTCTTTGTAGAAAACAATGGAAGTTAGAAGATGTATAGACTTCATGGACCTAAATAAGGTCTTTATGAAATATCCTTACTCATTTTCGAGAATTGACTAGATGATAGACATAAGGATAAGGCAACAATACATATTGTTTGTAAATGCCTACTCTAGGTCATTCTAAACCCCACCAACATCCCCTTAACTTTTGTAACCAATCACAATATTGTTATTATAGGATAGTGTTGTTTGGTCAAAAAAAGCTAAGGCTACATGCCAACACCATGTAAACCTCATTATTTCTAAATTATTATAGAAATCTTTTGAGGTCAACATCAATGATGCATTAGTTAAGGATTCGATGTTTCAAGAGAACTTGACAAACCCATATAAGGACATTTGTCTATTGTGTGAGTACCATATCCATTGAATTTTGAGATAAGCATCTTCAAAACTTGCTTTGAGAAGTACCCAGAATTTCTCTTAACTTGGCCTAGCGTTACTATAAATCCTGACAAAATCAAGGTAATCATGGAGAACCAACCACCTAGGACCTTATAAAAGGTTTAGTCACTGGTTAGATGCATGTTCGCCCTCAATCAACTCTTGTTAAGGGCCTTAAACAAATGCTGACCCTTCTAAGAAGGGTTAAAATCAGTTCCAGTGGACTCAAAAGTGTGACAAGGCACTTGAGGTCAAGGCTTACTCAAAGAAGCCACCCATCCTCTTGGTTCTAAAACAAAAGGTGACATTCATATCTCAACAATAGTGAT
Source organism: Thalassia testudinum (assembly GCA_037157565.1). NCBI lineage: Eukaryota > Viridiplantae > Streptophyta > Magnoliopsida > Alismatales > Hydrocharitaceae > Thalassia > Thalassia testudinum. Next base: position 48,967,470 of record JAZHRO010000057.1, read on the forward strand.
GAAGGATAAAGAATTACTAGAACATCAAGCATCACAAATAGAAGACTAGATGGAAATGACATGGAGAAACATCATTGGGGAATGGGATGATGAAAAGTACTTTAAATTCTTATATATTAATTCCATTTTTTGAGTTTAGTGTAAAAGTTCATAATACAAGTACCAATCAGGCTAATAAAGTCAATTAGGACTAAATCAAGTTAGCTAGACTCAAGGTAAGCCTAACAGGTCCAATACAAAGTCTCAATTGAGTTTCAAAGTGCTTAAAGATCCATTTGCTTTCTTAAGAACTTGCATGCGTCTTGAATTCAAATGATTTTACTATTACATACAAAATTAGCAAGTTTAACCACCTAAACCCTAAACCCATTAAGGAAGATAATTAGTTGTTTTAATTTGAATTTTTTGATCATCCATTAATGTTATTTTATACATATGTTACATTCTAGATAGCGACCAATTTTCCTATGATTTTATAGTTGTTGGAAGAATAACCCTTTATCTTTTTGTGTAGAGGAACTCACCTATGAGTAGAGGAGGAATAAAGGCTTCACAACATAAGAAATAAAAAAGCTTTGTGGCTCTCCCTCCCTCTCTCCCTCTCTCTCTATTAGATACTAGCACTCTAGTTTTGAATCTCAAAATGATCATTCTAAAAATTTGAAGACAATTGATTTTGAGATTCTGCAGGAAATCTTAGTGAAGTAATTTAATGATTTTGAGATTCTAGAGAGATCTTCGATGAAGAGTTGATTACAAAGTCTCACCACTAATTCTAGAAGACTTAGCCAATAGCTTATCAAATGTGGTGATTCTAAGCCTCACACTTCAAGTTTTTGAAAAGAATATCAAAATTAATTGATGTTAGTCGATGATTGCTCAGCAATCATAGGTCCTAATTTACCTAAAGTAGTTAGATCCTAGCTTAACTTAGGAATAATGCAAGCATAAGCACCTTATTTTGCATCATAGTTGATTTGTTAGCTTTGTAAATAATAATGCTATATTATGTCAACACCATCATTAGCCATAACTAACTTGAATTAGTTGAAATCAAGTGACAAATGCTCCTAAATAATTTCCTGACGACAGTAATTCCACGCAAATCCATTTTGAGAAGAAAATAATAAAAAGGGTTAATTTTGTAGTTTTAATATCACATCACAAATGCAAAGTAACCACGGGGTCACCCAAAGGTTAATTAATCGTTAAATGAGCATTAATGTCCAAAGAGTGGGTCCATATGACAGAAACAAGGTTTCGCATATTTTAGAACTATAACACCAAAACCCTAATTTCAGACCTGCTTAAATTAAAGAGATTCTGGTCAGGATAAAGTTTATCTAAACCTCCTAAAATTCCTATAAAAATAATCTAAGAGGTTTGGTACCCTTGCTTTGACCATCTGAACCCATTTTGACCTAGAATAGAGTTGCAAATGGGATTCTACCTAATTTGGGTTTCTATGCAAATTTCCCAATCAAACGTGGTTAAAACTGAAACCCAACTTCACCATTATATTTCGTTGGTCCAAATTAGGTTAAGGCCAAAATTTGGCCTCAATTAGAGTCCATCTTGACCTAGTTTGCAATTTAGTCTCTAAAATCTCTATTCTTCACACTTAAGCCCCTAACTTTTAAATTCCTTGCAATCAGGCCCCTAACTTCTCATCATTTTCTTCAAATAGGTCCCTACCACCATTATTGGTGTGAACACTCGACAGACCGAGCTTCAAGAGGGAATATCTCTCTCAATTCAGCACCAAATCCCTCCAAATTTGGATGGATTGGTGTTCACACTTATAGGGAATCCAATGAAATTGATTCCAAGACCTAACTCAAAGTCAAGATCCCTAGCGAGCTCGAGATTCAAGGGGTCCTAAATCCCCTAAAGTCATGATTCAATCATGTTCCTTTCCTGATTTTGAGCTCTATTCCACCATTCTCTTTAGCTCTATTCCAGGCCAAAATTCCTCTTCTCCTCCTTCCCCAACCTTCTCCCCAACCGAAGCTCTGACGAGCCTCCCCAACTTCCTTCTTCTGGCCACTAGATGTACAAATCAAGCAACCTTCTTTCTTCCTCGCCTTCCTCTGATCCTCGCTAACCACAGTAGGAGTCATCATCCTCGTCGTTGCCACCATCCTCTCTCAACGGAGACTTCATCCCCTCCGACGTCAGGCAATCATAGCCAGCGTCATTCCTCCCCATTCATCTATTAAAATAGGTTCTTTCTCTTCCACTCCTCTTCTAGATAATTCCTAGTCCCTCACCTTCCTAATTCCACCACTGATTGCCTTGCTCCCCCATTGTCTTCTCCAACGACGGCAACACCTCCAGTGAAGCCTCCCCGCCTCCACAGACCAGCAAACTCGCTTCGTCCACTTCCTACACCTTCACCATACTCCATAGAGTAAAATCCCTCTATCTATTTGGAGTTTCATCCACTCTAGAACCCTGTCGAATGAACCAATCACTGTCGTTTGTCTACGACACCATTCGACGGCTACATTACTCCAATCTCCTCGCCACCACCACCATTCACTTCCTCATCCCACAACGAGTCTTCTGAACCTACTAATTGGGTTGAAAGGTCATTCTTGTGCAATACAGGTATTCATCAGTGAGCTCTATATCTCTGCCATCGCCCACCATACTCCAGCCGTCATCATAACAAATACCACCTCCAGCAGATGCGGTTTGACCTTAGGAGTTCAACTACCACACCAATTGGCGGAGAGAGCTCCACCAGTGCCTGAAATCCATGAAGGAATCATCAACAGCTGCATGTGAAAATAGCATGGGATTTAGTCCTACATCGGTGGGCTCTAATTCTGAAATGCATTTATAATGCATTTGTTTCGTTAGCTTACCACCTTAGACACCAGGGGTGAGGTCCCCCACCTAACCCTTCACACCTCGTCCAGCACCACACGTCGATGGGCCTAGTCCCAATCTAAATCCGATTTCCCATATATCCGACCGAATTAGAGGGAGAAAAGGAATTTTCTGAGAGAGGAAGGGTAGGTTTTGCACTATTGTGACCTTGGTATTTGTGCCTCTATGCCTAACACTTACTATCTAAGGCATGCTTATTCTCTATGTTAGCACCCTTGTGCCTTGGCTGTGCTCTGAGTAGATTAAGTCATCTGATGGTTCTAGCCGACGTCTGACTTGAACTTGATTGAGATACTATGGATTTGTCTCCTAAATCTGATGTGGATATTGGCATAAGTGGTTCTAACCACTGTAACGCAATTGAGTAATTTAATACTTGGGATATGTGCTTAATGTGGGATTTCAGTGGTGATTTGAATAACCATTCCTTTTAGAGTTCCTAATTTCTTTTTATCCCAATAACTTGTGCTACAATTGAATACATTTCTGAGTATGATTTTTATTCATTGAACATTTTATTATGCTCATTATTTCTATATTGTGATTAGTGTGTGAATTTGCCAATTTGCTCCCTGCGAATGACCTTGGACTCATTACTATTTTCGAGCACTCTATAAATTTTAAATATTGTAAAGCAATTTTCATCGACTATACTACAACGTGACACATTCCTTTAAAAGGCAACTCTTGCCTGCCAACATTTTGACACAATTGCCGGGGAGCAACGTGCAATTCACCACTAGTCATATTTGATTAAGCTTATTACTAGCTTGCCCTATCTGTTTTACTATGTTTTTATAAGGTACATCATGAGAAGATCTTTCGTGCAATCAGCCACTCCAAGGGCAGGTAAAATTTCTCTTTTTCCCTAATCATCTCCTAATCTTAGGAAAGAGAAAAAAAGGAATAAAATGAATTATGATCCACTTGCCTTATTTTTTAGTAACTATAATTTAAAGGCAAAGTTTCCTAATTTACGAAAAAGAAATTGATATCTGATTGAAGTTGAGACAATTTTGATTAGCGATCCTCATCCTGATTTCCTGTACCTAATAGGGATTTACGCTTAAATTCTCAACATCTTGGACTATTCACTTTCTTGTTTGAGTCCAAGTTGTTACATTTGGAATTCAAATTGGACTTGAGAATAGAGCCAATTAGGGTTTCTAAATTAAAGTCCCCCCAAATCAAATGGTGGGTTGATAAGTCGCATACTTATCATCCCAATTTATTAGCCAAATTAAAAATGAATTTGAATTAGCGAGGACTCGAGACTAAGTCCACATTCGAGTGGACACTCGGGCTAATTAAGCCCGAAGACCTGAAGAGTCTAAGTGTTTAGGTCCTCTCATATCATTTCCTAAAGTTAATAACTTTCAAATGCCTAAGTTCTCTTTTCCTAATTTCTCTCTTTTTTTATCTTTTTTCAAATTTGCAATTTTTTTTTATTTTATAAGAAACTAAAAGAAATTCTACGAAGTTAACATAATGATTTCAAGAATTGATTATCCACTCCCCATGCCTAAATGATGCAATGTCCTCATTTTAAAAATAAAGACATGAAATGAGTGGAGTAAATAGAATATCACCTGAGTGTCGTGAAAATCCAGTTAGCTCTGCAGAGAGAAGAGTGTATACACATGCGCTAAGTTTAATGCCTTCAGCTAGGCATAACATACATACAAAGAAGAGATTGAGAATTCACAAGTGCGGTTCAGAATCAAAATCAAAATATTGATCCTGAAACCCACCAGCAGAAGATGTCCATAGACGTGGACCAGATTATGAGACCCATGCCCCAGGGTCGAGTGGTTCTAAGGTTCTGGATGAAAATCACCTAGAACCGAAGGTTGGTGTGTTTGCGGGGCTGGGCCTGTAGTTTAGTGGTGTGCAACCCAAGACCAAATTGTCGGACAATGGGTAAAGATGGTTTAATAGGTGCGGTTGTCCACTTAACATCTAGCTTAGAAAAATAATCAGTTATTCCAGGCTTGGGTCACACGTGAAAGATATCATAAGGATCCGTAAAGAAGATAGGTGGTTTCAGGTCAACAGGAACACTTAAATCCAAAATCAAAGTTCCCTCAGAATTAGCCTCCCAAATTTTTATTTTCAACTTCATATCCTCTGAAATCAATGTTTCCAGGACCTCCAAATCATTGTACACCCCATCTAAAGTACCCAAGTCCAACAATTATGGCTGAATCAGGATTGCCTTGGGTTTGGTGATCTCAAAAATATCATCATTCAATTCTTTAAGGTGTGTTTGAGGAATGGGACTACTGATTAAATCATCAGGATTCGAATTGTCCAAGTTAGCCCCAACATGATCATAATCTTCAATGATTGGGCTATCAAATAGTTCGTCATACTCCTCGAGCCCGATTGTCTCACTAGAATCCTCTTCCTTGAGTTCAAATGAGACTTCACCAAAAGATTCTTCACCCTCAAAATCAAAGAATCCATGATCCTCATTTATATATGTCTCAAAATCGATTGTCATTTCCTAGTTCAAAGAGATATTTTTCCTTGCTCCCAGGCTCGAGGATCTTGGGTGAATCAATCGGTTCATCCTCAATGGGTTGCTCTAGCCCAACCTAGTCATCCCTGGTCTCAGAAAATGTATCCCCCCCAACAGGCGCCTGAGTGGGTTCAGACATTGCCTCTCCTAAAGGGGGTTCATCTTGAGAATCATCCCAAGATTTGACTAGGGCATCTACAAATTTCATCCTCAAACTTGACAATTTCCCAAGAAGAAACTCACCCAAGTCCCTATCCCTAACACTTTGGAGCAAATCCAATAGAGAACTATTAAGTTCATCAATCATTTTGATCATAGGCTCCAGTGCTTTAGTGCATGGTGTTGGCTGAGCTTCAACGATTGTATAGTGTTTCGCAAATTAGCCAACACCCTATCCTAGATCTGGTTCAATTCACGTTTAGGTGGGTTTGGGTTAAATCTAGGGGAGTTAAGATGTCATGGTTCTCAGATCCCTCCCTAAAAGTGGGTCATTCTAGGTTGTTCAAAGGATGGTTGTGACCTAAATTCAACATAATTCTGGGGAGGGTAAGTGTTATAATCATTATATCCTTCCTGATTGTAGATCGAGTTGATTTAGTCATCAAAGGATGGAGATCCATAATCATTGTAGCTTTGGGAAGGATAATGATCATAGTCTTGTTGTCCAAGGTTAGACTGAGGTCTAGATTCATATCCCCAATCAAAGTCATCCCAGCTAGTGGATGGGTAATTACAAGTCAAGTCAGGATAGTAATCATCTTGGGGATAAGGGGTGGTAGGAGGATAGGATTGGAAATGTGTGTAAGATGTTGAAGGGTACATGGTGAAGTAAGGAGGGAAATCTGGAGAGAAAGAAGGAGCCCTACAATACAAAAATACAATCCTATCCTTAGGTTGGGTAGCCTAAAGGTCTACAGACTCTCAGAATCTATCTTAAGATTATGGACGATTTACTCTACTTCTGTCCAGGCAATCCAACCAGTTAGAAGGAGGGACTGGGGAGAAGGTTCTTCCTTTGGCTTGCACCTCCGATTCCAAGTGTACCTGCCAGTCGTGGTCGTTTGACGCTTCTCCCCTAGGTAGGCATCAGATTACTAGTATAAATAGCTTAATCATGAACAATCTCAATCTGGATCCCGACGAGCAAACCAGTATTTAGGGCCAACGTCTAATCAATTTAAGTTAGGTTTGGGACAATGGTGCTTCTGGAATGTGATGGGCCCTTTAGATGGGTTGTGCCCTTAATGATCAGTTAAAATGTGTGTGCCTGCACAATCAGGGTTTTCAGACAAGGTTATTTGATTATGTGTCTTTTAGGGTTCGACCTTGTTTAGTAGCTTTAAGGGTTTAATCTTTAGGTATATTCAATCAAGGTTCAGTAGAACACTCCAAGCTTTGAAAGCACTGGTATAGATATACTCCTTTAAAAATCAGAAATAAAATGTAGAGTGCCTGGTTCAGTCCTAAAAATCAACCCTAAGTGGCAAGCTACTTGATGAATCGCTTTAATCTTAAGTGGTGAAGCCCAAACAAATCAATCAATTGGCCTATTCGCACCACAGATTAAGGCACACAATGTCTTAGCTTAATCAGATTTCTACTCACTTATTTGTTTTGAGTTGAAGTGTACCAGGTCCACAGGTTAGATCCCGGTTAAGTGGTAGAATCAAAGTGGAGTGGTGCGCCTTAAGTTGAGAGTTGTGGGCGTTAAGGTGTGTCTCTTTCAGAAAATCCCACAATCAGATAACATTTTTTTTATTTTTTATTTTTATTTATGTGGATGGAGAGGTTAGTGGAGGTGGTAAACAAATAACCAAATCTATCCTAGGGTTTATAAAAAGCACCTAAGTTGATTTGGGTTTGAGTTATTAGGTTATGGAATGAAAACTAAGGTGGGGGTGGTGTGGGGGGCACTTACAAAACACTCTACCTGCACTTTACTCCAGTCTACCGCACTTGGATCTCCATACTAGGTACCTGCAAGACAATAGATCAAAGACAAGTGGGTTAGTGCTATGTAAATGCAAAGAAACACAATAAATAATAAAGTAAATTCCGTTGCCTCCCCGGCAACGGCGCAAACATTTTCGGACGAGTTTCGCATGTTAGAAATTAGGGTTACAAGTAACCCATCGTCGTAGTTACAAAACACATCGATCAGATAAAATTTATACCAAAACTCCAAGGGAGTCTCCAGTCGAACACAAGGAGGCGACGTTTACTTTATTGAAAATTGTGCTTTATTTTATTTTTTTTGGTATTTTAGGGTTTTGTTATTTTTTTGTATTTTTGAAAGAAGACAAGCAAAATGAATCACAAGAGATATAGAACAAATATGATATATATCACTTCCAATGTCAATTACAACAAACTATGAAAGCATAAAAAGAGAAGGGGGTGAGAAGAAATCTCCCGAAGTAGTTGTTTAGTGAGACGACGGTGCCTAGCGGAAGCTCAGACGAAGGAGGTGAGGAGCGGGATGACGGAGGTGAGATGCAGGAGGACGTTGGGTTGAGGAAAGCTTCAACATGGCTCTGAAATGGAGGTGTGAAGATAGAGATGATCTGCTACTGGAATGGAGGTGGGAGGATGGCTCCAAGGCGACCTATGAAGGGAGATGGGAAGTTGGAGGAGTATTTGGTGGGGTAGAGGTTCGCTAAACTAATAGGCGCCTTGGGAGCTTGAGAACAAGCTCTAATGGAGCATTGGTAGGCTTGCTAGAGCTTGAGAGTAGATGGGAGTAGAGTAGGTAGAGATGGCTTGGAAGGGAGGGGGTGTAGGTCCTTTTATAGTGGAGGAGAAGAGGCAAAAAATAGGTATGAGAGCATTAGTGACATCCAGGCCGTCGCTGGAAACGTTGTTGTAGGCAACTCATGCCCGCTGGCACCCACAGTTGGCTTTGCTGGCATGCGATGAATTAGCAATAGCTGTAAGTGTCTCTATAAGTCCAGCTCATGCGTCACTGTAGATCTAGCTCATGCATAGCTAGCATTGCACTCCCCTACCTTTGCTACGTGCACGCACACCCACATGCTAGCGCTGCGCTGTGCGCATGCACGCCTATGCACGCACACGTAGGTGCACCCATGTTGTTGCACGTGTGCGGTGGCGCATGCATGTTTTAGGAGGCCTGGGCTACGCCAGGGGGTGCAGTCTGGGCCGTCCATCTTCTTCTTGTTTTAAGGGCAGCTACAGAGGTCGGATTGAGTCGATTTTCATGCCGTTAGGCTGCGATGGTTGACCCAAATCCATGCAGGCAGTTGGATTTGTCATTTGAAGCTCTGAATTATGTCTCCTAGTCCCTTGGTTGTTGATCTTCCTCGCACTGCATATGGTGCTATGAGACTCCAATAGAGGCGATTTCAGAGGCATTGGACTCCGATCATTGTCTTGATCAGATCGTACAGTTGGATCGTCAATCTGAGGCTCCAAAATAAATATCTTTCTCTCCTAACCACAAAAAGGATGCAATTAACCTAAATTATTTACAACTACTCTAAATGCAGAATGATGCATGCCATGCAATATTTATAACATGAAATGCAAATTTAAGCCTAGGAACATGCATGAATAGGCATTTTACCCTCAATAAATGTGTTTACATCAATCGAGCCTACTCTTAGACATCATGATGCGTATTAGAAGACCTCAGACCCATCTAGGAACATTAATGTTAGTGTACCCAAAACAACAAACCTCATTATGACCCCTGCCGAAATGATATTTACACAGATGATACATGGTTCAACCTGGGATGATCCTTTTGAGGGTTTTCCTGTGGATCAAATGAATACTAGAGGGGAAGGGTGAATAGTATCACTTTTTGAAACAGTAAAAGATAAAAATAAATTCACAACATTGTCAAGCACAATTTACACTTAGATTTAGAGTGGAAATCCAAACCTGATGAAACCCACTACCTAAGCCTCTCAGCTTAGGATTTTCCCAACTAGTCAAGGCTAGTCAATCCACTATAGTACCACTTGAACGAGGGTGGCACAACCTCTTTACAATCACTTATCTTTTTACCCTGAAGAGAAGAACAATAACAACAGCACGGATCTTTCCAACACGTTGGAATCCATTAATCAAAAATAACAAAGTTGAATAACAATAAATATATCTATGGAACCTCAATAAAGGAACAAACTAGGATTTCAGCAGAGGTTCGAAATGATGTGCTTTTGAAAGACGTGTATAGCGAAGCGTAGAACACTTAAAAGAAGCAGGAGAAGCTCTGATTTTTTGAGAGTATTTCTATTGAAAGTTATTATTCAAAAGAGCTGCATATAACCTCTATTTATACTAAAAGTTGGCCTAAAAAGGAAGTCAAATTGGTCGATCAATTAAGGTATATTGGTCGATCAAAAAGCTATTTGGTTGATCAATTAAGTTGTTTGATCGATCACTAGTTGGTCGATTAATTAGCTTGGTTGTCGATCAATATGATTTTAATCAACTTCCTAAAAAGGATTAGTTTGATCGGTTAACAAATTTGGTTGGTTGATCAATCAATTTTGATCGATCAAGAGGGAATATTGGTCGATCAGTAACCCTAAAAATTGGTTTTCAAAGAAGCGCGAAAAAACTATTTGATTGTTTTATTTTTGAGGTTCCTTATAATGATATCCTAGACTAAAACAAAAAAGTAAAAGACACCAATCAACAACCATCTGAACTTGATCCGAAGGAGAAGCTTTAATCCGAGATGGTCTTAAAATATTAGTGTAGCATAAACATAATTTCAGTGCATCAAAACAGAGGTGCTTACATTCTCCCCTTTTTTGATGACAACAAAGCTATAATTATGAAATTTAAACAATTATTCATAATATCTCCCCCTTTTTGTTTTAGCAAAAAGTAAAACAAACTACTATGTTTTTCATTTAACTCCCCCTTAAGCATGTGAATAAAGCAAGAAAAATTTAAACATGCATTAACAAAGAGAGTAACATTTAACTGAGAGAGATAACATTCATGCATATAACAATGATATAAAACAGTCTAAATCAGTAATGCATAAAAATGAAATTGTTCTGAGAAAAATTAAGTTTTACATCCTAATAAAAGCTAAATAAAGATAAATCTAATCATCTAATGATGCCATGAAGGCATCCATCGTGCTCTGAAGATCTGTGTCCAACTCAAGATCCAGTGAATCTGATCTCTCTGAGGAGGCAAGTTGACTAAGACATAGGCAGCATTGTGTTGACTATCTGGGTGTCGGCTACCTAGATGTCCTGCAAGGTGGTGTAATCTGCTGATCTGCTGGTGCTACTACTAAGGTAATAGATGGACAAGGAGGTGCAGCTGAGGATGGATGCATGATAGTAGATTAGCGAGGTCAAGGAGGTCGATGAAGCTGCTGCTTGATAGACGACTTTTCGCTTAGCGTTATAGTATTTAAGTGGTGGAAAAATCGACTAATAAAAAATAATGAAAATAACCACTCGCAGAAGAGCAGATCGTGTCCACAGGGAGGCAATGATGCAATCAATACTTAATTATTTAATATTTTTTCGGGTAGTGCGAAATCCTTGTTCAAATCTGATTTAAAATGTGAAGGAAAGTAGATTTGAAATAACTTAAAAAGATAAGGGTATAAGTGCAGTTTTCCCTCACAAAAATTCTCAATAAATTTAGGAAGAATTCATGCAGCTTTCACATGATGTGTACTAAAGACAATTAGTACTTAAATTAAGTCCAGAATCAAGCTTTAAACTAGTTAATATCAATACCATGCAATTATAAAGAACTATGAGTGTTTGAATGCAATTCTCCCACAATATAATAATAATAAAAAAATCAAATTAGGTGGCAATGGCATTGAATGTAAATTTTAATTGAGAGGAAAATAGGGCTTTCTTCCTCTCTCCTCCTCGCGAGAGAGAGAGAACCACAGGGGTTGATGCAAGGCTCAAGAGGATGGCGAGGTCGAGAGCTCTCCGATGGTGGCAGCAGCAGCGTCGGAGGTGGCCGGAGCTCCGGCCTGTTGACAAAGAAGGCGTAGCTGCTGCAGTGCCTGCGGTTGGTGGCGTTGGCAGAGGCGTGCACGCGCGCTAGTGCGCGGACAGGCGCTTGCTGGTGAGCCTGCAGATGGGCGGCGGAGCGCGCTTGCAGATGGGCGGTGGTCTGCAGGAAGGTGGAGCGATGCGCCTGCAGATGGCACTGAAGGGAGAGGCGCGTGGGCAGAGATGGCATGAGTGCCTGCAGTGGCTGGAGGGGGCAAGCGGTAGGACTCGCTGATTTGCAGGGGGCGCTGGTGCGCGAGTAGGCTGATGGCATGCGGACAAGGTTGAGGCACTGGCTGGGATGCCTGTAGGGTGGAGGGGGGTGCATTGGAGATGGTGTGTGGGCCTGCAGCAGGCCGCACGGTTGAGAGTGCTTGCAGCAAGGGGGGGCGCTGGAGATGGTGTGCGGGCAGGTGCTTGCGCTGCAGGGCAGGCTGGAGCGGTGGCTGGAAGGTAGGCGCGAGGGCATGGTTGAGGCGCTAGAGGGCTTGGTGTTGCGCCTGCGAGCTCTTAGGAGGGTGATGGCGCAGTGGCTGCAGGGGTGGTACACCTTCTCCACAGTGCGTACTCTCTCCACAGTGGAGAAGAAGGATATCCCCCCAGGGGGAGGAAGAAGGACCCCTCGATCCAGATGATTTCTTTGCTCCCCTCCTCTTCCTTTTTAACTTCTCCCTTACGCGTGAGTTCAGGGATTTTCCCAAATCCCCGGTCATAGTTGTTGAGAAAGGCGGCGGAAGAAGAAGATTACCCCAATGTTCGGCGGGGGAGGGGGAAAGAGTTGCGGCTGTTTGGGGAAATTTATCCCCCCACCCTTGCTCTTTGTGCATTTTATTACATGTACATAAAAACAATAAAATCATTAAGTTATAGAATGTTATAACTTAAATCATGAGGTGTACAAATCTTCTACAACTTAATTGTCATTATTAGCATACTTAAATTGTACAATTAAAGATACTTAGGCTTAATATTAGTCCATTCTAATGGACTCATCAAATACCCCCATGCCTAAGATTTGCTAGTCCTTAGCAAAAATGAAAAATAATCAGAAGATTTCTTCTTTTCTTACTTCAAAACTTTAGAAATCCAAACAAATGTGAAGTGCTGATAGCCTAGGTAACAGATCCAAGTAAAAGAGCCGATTCGCATTGGGAGTTCATACATCACCCTTGGCAAAAATTTCTGTCAAGATAGGAAACTACTTCCCTCGGGGATAAAGTAGACGACAATCTGTAATTTGACCCCGACGTTTAGCTTAGGTAGGAGATATCAAATTGAATGGATTTGTATTTGGCGGCACACACTCAACTGGTGCTACATATAGTCTAGTACTGCAGACTCTAGCTCTCTAGACTATTAGATAAGTCAACTCTGAGAGAGGCTACACAACTGTGCTCTCCTGATGTTCTTGGGCACTCTCTTTTCTTTCTTTTTGAGATCACAATTCTCATCAGATTTAGAAATTGTGCTCACTATTTGGTGGCCTCACATGGCATCCACACTTCAATTAAAGTCCTAATAACTCTACAACTAAGTTAGAGTTCTCAACCAGTATTTAGGCGGTTAGAAATACTAGAAGTTAGGTATGGGTCATATTTGGTGGAACATGATAGGTGTTTTGCTGCCTCAGAAACAGTGTTACATCATGCACTTGGACCTTTTTTTTATTTTTTTTCTGTAATATAACTATTTTTTCTTTTTCTTCTTTCTGTTTCTTCTTTTTCTTCTTCTTTTCTCTCTCTTTTTTTTTATTTTATTTCTTCTTGATTTTGTCTCTTTTTCAATCAACACAACATGATACGGACTTTTATTTACGAGGCATTATTAGGGATGATGATGGTCAAAAGGAAGTTGTGTGGCTTATTTGGTGGAAGTGCCTATTCTCGGCACCGGGAAGGAATTGATAGGACAGGCGTATTTCCGACCATTGAAACTATTACCCTCCTTCAGCTAAGGACTCTATGAAGGACGGTCGTAACCATCCACCATAGTTATATCTTTATTAAGACTCAATCTCTGTGTATCTACCTTATTTGGTGACTCTCAGGAATTCACTCAAAGTACGTACACAGGAACAGAGAGTGAAAACTACGCCTAACTCTGAAGTATCATCTTCTAATTATCCAAAACTTAAGAGTCCTTGCAGTAGACTTAGCGCACCAGTAATCTCTCTACTTTCTTCTCACAAATATGAGGTAGATCTATTAGAAGATAGTATGCTTCACTCCCTATGAACTGTCCAAGGGTTCAGTAGACTTACAAATGCTCATTGGTTTTCCTCAGGGATCCCTTACCAAATCTACGTGCACATGAAATAAATGCACTGGATTCTAAACTTAAGAAATAATTCCAGAAGAAGAACCTCCAATAACAAAAGTATTTTGCTAGGGACTAACCCATTCATCTCAAATTTTTTTTTTATACTAACCTAAATGCATAAATACTTCCTAAAATGCAAATGCACTCCCCCATGCCTAAATCCTACAATGTCCCCATTGTAAAATTAAAATAGGAGGAGAAAGGAAAAATATTACCTAACACAGTTTGCTGGGTTGCCTCCCAACAAGCGCTACATTTCTTGTCAGCAACCAGACTAAGAAGGAACCTATAAGTCTGGTTCCAACCAAACAAAGTTAGGCCCTAAAAATATTTGTAACAGTGTAGGCCTAGAAAACAGGTAACCACAGATGTTGGCAAGCTGATGATGCAATGTAATTCCAAATGCTTGCCAGAAGAAATGAAAACAAAAAATTTCGTTGGCTACCTTGGGAGGTCTCGAAATAAGAAACGGAATATGAAAAGAGGCCTCCTAAAATGGAATAAGTGGAGGATAACAAAGATCCTCTAAAGCAGGACGGATTTTAAAAGATATACACATAATTAGTTCAAACCCTTGAATGGCTAGAGTAAAAGTACAAGCATCAATCCATACTCGCCATTCTACCCTAGGATATATTGGCCTGATATAGTCTCCAAAAAGAATGTACATGAGCAAAGATCTGAGCCAAGGATCGGTTAGGGAGTATAAGGGTTGTTTGTAGTGTTGGAAGGTAATGGTTAAGTCCAATGAGGGCTTAGTAGGTGTTAGGTCCAATTCCAACAATGATTCAAATTGTGTACACTCCCTAACAGTAGTAGACAACTTCAAGTTATCCTGCCTAGCATTAATGATCGGAGTCATATTTGAATCAAGGGTAGACTCCAAATTACAACTTTTTGATGGCAGGGTCAAAATGTAAGAATCATTATCATTCAGCTCATCCCCAGATTCGTTTGGTTCACTGAAATGTTTGTCGAGGTGCATATGTGATTCATTAGGAGTTGGATCAGTATCCTCAATTATTTGTAAAGGAGGATCAGTCTTAATATTTTGGAGGAAGTCTACATCACTGAATTCGTCATTCTTCTCGGGGTATAAATCCTTAATTGATGTGTTTTGTCCCCAAGAGTCTCCCATAGACTTCTCATTATTTTGTTCGTCCTCCTCTAATATCAACTCCTGTTTTGATGGAGGATGACTCTTAAAAGAAAGGAGGAATCTAGATTTAATCATATTATTTCTACCCTCTGGAGGTAAATCCTCAAATGACAAATAATTCTCCTGTGAATCACTCCAGATTTTCAGTCCAGGTTCCTCTATTAGGGTATTCTCATCTTCAGAATGAGACTCGTCATATCCCTGAGACCAGAATTGATCATCCTCTATTCCCTTAGGGTCTCCTTCATTAGGTGCATTTGAATCCAAAGTATATTGAATGGTAGGTGTTGATTCCCTAAGTGGAGGGTCAGGAGTAGGCTCACTAAAAGTAGAATGGGATTCCACCAAATAATCAAGAGGGGAAGTGATAGGAACAATATAACCTTGACCCAGGTTGGTAGGGGTAAGGAGAATACCGTCATTGGGGTCAAGGTCCTCAAGAGATACCATATTCCCTTCCTTTTGACTGCAATATAATTCAGGTGGATAATCACTATGATCATTATCCTCTAGTGACCGTGTCTCATTAGAAGAGTATAAGTGATGGCTACCTAAAATTGGATCCCTATTGTCATTAGGTTCCTCAGAATTATTTTCTTAATCATGGTTTATTGGGTAGGGATCAAGATTATTGGGAAGCGTGTAGCTAAGTTGTCTTATTTCTTCATTTAAGTGTTGACTATTCCTCAACATCTCTCCCATTGATTCCATTATTTCCTTTTGCTATTTTTGCCTTTCTATCATAAAAGAGGAGAGGCTACTATTATCAGGTTGGGGAGGATAGTCAATTTCAGGCTCTAGTTGCCTAGGGGTATTGGTCCAACCTCGATATGGAAAATCATGAAGGGTGGGAGGGTTGGGTGTTTGCATGGAAGTAGGGATTTTAGGATTGGAAAATCCCACTCCTAGGCTCTGCTCAAAAGTGGGAGTTATCAAGCCAGTACTCCCAGGGTAAGAATGAGAATGATCCCATGAATTATCAATGTACCCATCAAAGGATGGATACGCTCGGAGCATGGGATCTTGCTTAAAAGATGGGAAGTATTGACTCTGATAATCTGAATGATAGGAGTAAGAGTAATCCTTTTCTTTAAGTAAAACAATTCTAACTCTCTTAGGCTTTAGCAAAATTCAGAATATAAGTAGAAAACTTCCTAGAGAGTTCTATTTTCAAAGCAAACGCAAATTCAACGGGATCTATTTTTAGTAGATTGTAGGTCTTAGAGTTATATGTTTAGTTGGTGGCCAAACAAGTTTTGCAAAAATTATGCTTCCAAGGCCAACCTTCGCTGGTTCCTATAACCTACTCGCAAGGGATGAAAGTCTCGAATCGAGCCCACACACGAGGAACCGAAGTAACTTGGTGGATAGGCTTGTTGATTTCCGACTAACTTCCCTTGTGGTGCAAAAGAGAGGTAGAAATTTATCCAGTGACCTTATGTGTGAGGTGCATAGTGTCTAAATTGTGCAAACATACGATCGTGTTTTGATTTTTTTAAATTCTGCAAATAGGATCCCTTTGCACACAATTTTCAATCACAGATTTTAAAGTCCAACCTCTTAACAGTCCCAATTTTCTTTAAAGTGACCACTGAATTAATTTGATTCAAGCACTTTAGTGGTCTTAGATTTAGGTTCAATGCATATGCATGATAAGTAATTAATGCTCAAGAAAAGGCATACCTTACTCCAGCTTTCTTCGTGCAATAATGAATGTAGTGCAATAAAAGTAAACTAGATGCTGCTCATTCAGTCCTAGATGGTCGTCCTACAGATATGCAGCTTCTAGCAGACAATTCGAAATTTTCTTTTTTTAATAAGAATAACAAACAGACCTAATCTTTCTAACTAACTGAAATGCAATTCAAAATAGTTCAAATAATCCTATAATCTAAATAAATGGGAACATGCTCCCAAAAATACGCTCCCGCATACAAGAGCGATCAGAAATAAAATGGCACTGGGAACACGTTCCCAAAAATACCCAACAAGGGCCCAAACGACAGTAATTTAAATTCTAATGTCTATCTAACTAAATCTAACTAAGACCTACTGCCTAAATCAAAAATAGGCTTCTCCGTAAGCCTATATGCGTGGGATCAAGGCCCACGTGTTCCTGTTGTTGTCCTCCAGGTGGAGTCAAGGTCCACCAAAAAGATCATCTCCGCCGTGCACGTTGTTCACGTTCAAAGTCATCTCTTTGCTACGCCTCGTCGCCGTGTCAGATTCCTCGCACAATAATAAAAATGATTAGATAATTTCGCAACTCAAAAGATTTAAAAATAATAAAGTAAATCAATTGCATCTATTGCCTCCCCGGCAATGGTGCCAATTTTGATAGATGACTTTTCGCTTAGCATTATAGTATTTAAGTGATGGAAAAATCGACTAATCAAAAATAATGAAAATAACCACTCGCAGAAGAGTGGGTCGTGTCCACAGGGATGCAATGATGCAATCAATACTTAATTATTTAATGTTATTTCGGGTAATGCGAAATCCCTGTTCAAATCTGATTTAAAATGTGAAGGAAATTAGATTTGTAATAACTTAAAAAGATAAGGGCATAAGTGCAGTTTTCCCCCATAGAAATTCTCAATAAATTTAGGATGAATTCATATAGTTTTCACGTGATGTGTACTAACGACAATTAGTACTTAAATTAAGTCCAGAATCAAGCTTTAAACTAGTTAATATCAATACCATGCAATTATAAAGAACTATGAGTGTTTGAATGCAATTCTGCCATAATATAATAATAATAAAAAAATAAAATAGGTGGAAATGGCATTGAATGTAAATTTTAATTGAGAGGAAAATAGGGCTTTCATCCTCTCTCCTCCTCGCGCGAGAGAGAGAGAACGGCGGGGGTTGATGCGAGGCTCAAGAGGATGGTGAGGTCGAGAGCTCTCCGATGGTAGCAGCGGCGGTGTCGGAGGTGGCTGGAGCTCTAGCCTATTGACAAAGAAGGCATAGCTGCTGTAGTGACTGCGGCTGGTGGCGGGGGCGGAGGCATGCACGTGCGCTGGTGCACGGACAGGCACTTGCTGGTGCGCCTGCAGATGAGCGGCGGAGCGCGCTTGCAGATGGGTGGCGGTCTGTAGGAAGGTGGAGCGGTGCGCCTGCAGATGGTGCTAAAGGGAGAGGCACGTGGGTGGAGAGTGCGTGAGCGCCTGTAGCGGTTGGAGGGGCCGAGCGATAGGGCGCACTGATTTGTAGGGGGCACTGGTGCGCAGGCAGGCTAATGGCATGTGGACAAGGTTGAGGCGCTGGCTGGGATGCCTCCAGGGTGGAGGGGGGTGCGCTGGAGATGGTGTGCGGACAGGCGCTTGCGCTGCAAGGCAGGCTGGAGCGGTGGCTGGAAGGCAGGCACGCGGGTGAGGTTGAGGCACTGGAGGGCTTGGTGTTGCGCCTGCGGGCTCTTAGGAGGGTGATGGCGCGGTGGCTGCTGGGGTGGTACGCCTTCTCCACAGTGCGTACTCTCTCCACAGTGGAGAGGAAGGATATCCCCCCAGGGGGAGGAAGGACCCCTCGATCCAAATGATTTCTTTGCTCCCCTCCTCTTCCTTTTTAACTTCTCCCTTGCACGTGAGTTCAGGGATTTTCCCAAATCCCCGGTCATAGTTGTTGAGAAAGGCGGCGGAAGAAGATTACCCCCAATGTCTGGTGGGGGAGGGGGGAAAGAGTTGCGGCTATTTGGGGAAATTTATCCCCCCACCCTTGCTCTTTGTGCATTTTATTACCTGTACATAAAAATAATAAAATCATTAAGTTATAGAATGTTATAACTTAAATCATGAGGTGTACAAATCTTCTATAACTTAATTGTCATTATTAACATACCTAAATTGTACAATTAAAGATACTTAGGCTTAATATTAGTCCATTTTAATGGACTCATCGCTGCTGAATGTCATGAACAGACTCTCCAAGTTTATCTAAGAATTGGCTCTAAGCATTTAGGTAGTCTGATACCTGATGCCCATGGTGCATCATCATCAAATCTATCTCCCTCTACCAATGCATCATCAAGGAAATGCAATTCATCACATCCTGAATACTCACAAAATCCCTGCTTGAAAGAGGTCTATCCAAGAGGCTCCAGTCCTGGTCGTAGAATGATGGAGACGGTCGTACTAGAGGAGGATAGGTCGCTATAAACTGTTCATAAGGTAGGAAAAGAGGAGGGATGATGTCAGTTAGGTTCAAGGGTTAGAACACTATAAAAAGGGTGGGTGAATGGGTTGGGATGACTGTTGCAGACGATTTCAAGCTCTGGTACATGTACCAGAGGTGGAGTCGGTTGTTCTAACTCTGTACTCTAAGTGTAGTAGATGTGAAGCTCAAAAGGATAATTAGAAGGGTCTCAAGTTTTTGGAATGATGGGTTGCCTCCCATGAAGTGCTAAATTCAACACCATCAACTGGGTGCAATAAGCTCAAGGAGATGTCAAATTCTGGCACTAGGTTTTCCATTAATGATATAGTCATGAGGTCCTAGATGAAACCTAGTTGTTCTACCAAGCATTTTCCTTTTGTTGCCTAGAAAATATTAATCTATCAACAAAATGTTGAAGTGATCTATCGAGGGTTTATATTACCGTCGTCGCAGTTCAAATCCTCAATCAATCAATTAACAAATACAATTTATAACTCGAATATCAAAAGTGAAGTCCAAGGTCGAACACAGCGAGCAAATTGGAATTCACATGCTAATTTTAATGAATATATAAATGAGCACAACGAATAAAGCACAATAAATGTATTTCAATTAATATCTACTCAAATGATATTCAATAATGAGAAAGAGTATTTCAAAAATTCAATATAATAAAAAAAGATCAAGACAAAATAGTGGTGATTTAGATCACCAATTATTAGTCTAAGCACATATATATCAATGACTCAAACATATGAAATAAATGAATAGTGGCCTGAACCACTTTAAACTTTAATTCCACATGCTAAGAAGGTTATCAGACATCTGGCTCTCAAGTCAAATGACTTAAATGTCACCTACTACCGAGCAATATAGAGAGCCTTCTTGTCCTGCTCTGCTCTCTTTCTCTTCTTTTTTTCACGAACAAGGGTTTTCTCCTCTTCTCCTTCTCTTCACAGCCAATACCTTCTTTTCTTTTCATAAACCTTACCTCTTCTTCTCTTCTCCTTCTCAACCTTCCCTCTTCATGCACAAAGGGAGCCAAGGCTTCTCAATGACTAAGTGTTGAGCATCTACATTGAGGAGCAAAACCCTCCCCTCCCTCGCTCTCCTTCTCTTTCCTTCCTCTCCTCTCCTCTCCTCAGATAATTAGGTTGCTAATGATAACGTCATCATTAGCCATATCTAGCTTTAATTAGCCATAATCAAAGAATAAATGCTCCTACATAACCTCCAGAGAGCCTTAATTCACTACAAATCCATTCTGAGATAATAATAAGAAAATAGGGGTAAAACTACAATTTTAATAGCATATCTCAATTGCAAAATAATCACAGGATTCTTCAGGGGTTAATTAAAGGTCAAATGATCTTAAATGTCTAGCAAGTCGATCCATGTAGGTAGAAATAGGTTTTCACACGTTTCGAGAATTAAATGACATCTAATACACTAAAAATAGACCTGCTTAATCTACTATGGTTCTGGTTAGGATAAAATTCACTTAAACCCTCTAAAATTTATATAAAAATATTCTCTACGATTTGGTATGCTTGATTTGACCATTGGAACCCATTTTGGCCTAAAATAGAGTCTTAGATAGATAGTTGCCCTAATTTGGGTCTTTTCATAAATTTCCTAGACAAACTTAGTTAAAACCTAAATCCAACTTCATCATTAGATTCCCTAGGTCCAAATTAGGTTTGTACGAAAATTTGGACCCAATCTGGGATCATCTTGACCTAGTTTACAATTCAGTCCAGTCTGATTCTTTCTCTCACACCCGTACCCCTAACTTTTGAAAGTATTTGCATTTACCACCCTAACTTCATCTCCTTCTTCCCAAATAGGTCCCTACTACCTGCAGCTTCCTAAATCCTACTCCAATGACCTTCAAATAGGAAGATCTCCCAGATTTTTTGCTCAATACCTTCCAAAATTGGAAGGGAGATTCCTAAGAAGATCTACAATTTGAGCCACTCATTGGGCTTTGATCTACGCCCAAATCCTCATGCGAATTCTTCAAAGAGTTGGATTTCCAACTCGGATGAGCCTTCCTAGCTTGGAAGCTTGGCTTCCAAGCTCTGACCGCTCCCTGAGGCCTATATATGGATCCCCAGGGCCTACCCATTCTCCTCAGCAAGGTTTTGGGCCAAAAACCTCTTCCTAACCCTTCCTTTGACCCCTCTCCAACTGAGCTCCGATGAGCCTCCTTCCTCCATCATCTCTGGCCTCCCAACTTCCAACTTGGGAGCACCAATATCTTCATCTCCTTCATCCGTGCCTGGTGTGCCAATGCCAGGGTTGTTCCTTCCCAGTCTTCCTTGCCGTCCCCCACCGGAGAACTCTTCCACGGCACCAGCCAATTAAAGCCAGAGTCCTCTTACCCCTTTCATCTGATTAGATTAGGTTAGATTAGTTCCTTATAGCTTGTAGGTTAGTTTCCTACCCAAAAATCCCAAAAGGAACCCCTCGAATCCACTAATCACCGTCGTCTTCTCCATCTTCGACCACTCCTCTGGTGAGGTGCCCCCATCGCTATACCCATCCACACGCCTCACCACAACTCCCAAAAGCACTGCCGTCCCTCAGCGCACAAAACCCTTATCTCTATTCACCTTCCTGTCGACCCAAACACACCCCCGAACAACCATGTTCTTCCGTCCAGTTCCAACTCCGCCACCCACCTACACGCATCCTCGTGCTACACCACTCACACCACCATGTTCGTCGTCACACGACGATCTTGCTGAACCATTTGACGTGGCTGTAAGGACTTTTTCTTGAGCTTCAGGTACCAAGTCGAGCCTGCCATTAACACTGTGCTTGTAGCAAGCTTGAAGCTTGCTACAACACTCACTTGCTCCAGGTGCTTAGTCCTGGTTGTGTGAAATCACCTAAGGCACTGCCCCAGGTGGTCAATTGGAGGCCTTAACCTCGTTAGCTATGGAAATTGAAGGATGGAGCCCTACAGCAGCCACGCCAATCAGAGGATTCTCTCGTTGCAGATGCCTGCAAGGAAGGATATTGGGATTAGTCTCACCTCATTAGTTGGAAAGGAGACGCAGTGAAATTATTTGGAAAAGTGACTAAGGATCTTTGCCTCAGGTCACACAGGGGGGTGAGGTCCCACACTACCCCTCACACGCCTTGCTCGTGACACCTTGCACGTGAGCCTGGTCTACCCGATTACCTGCCTACGCCTGTGCACACCTCGGTTGCTACCCCACTGCAGGCAGCCCTGGTCCTAGGTGCATTCTGATTTGATACCCGGTTATCCCTGAGGGAGGAAAAGAGAGGAAGGAAAGGGGAGAGAGAGCGCGTGGGATTTAAGGGGGGTTTTGCTTCAGAGAGAAGAAGAGCCGTGTTGTGAAGGAAGGTAGAAGCTAAAGAGGAAGAAAGGAGAAGAGGTTCTGAAGAAGAAGAGAAGGCTTGTGCTTGCCTTCTATTAAGACATCTGATTGCTAAGCCTATCGTCTGATGGTTTATTTAAGATAATTGATGGTTGAATGCATGCTTAAACTTTAGAGGATATAAGTGGTGATTTAAATCACCATTGTTTTTTATTCTTTTTTTCTTTTTATCCTCATATTCTTTAGATACATTGGATTTCATTGAATAACTAATGTGATAGATTATTATTCATTGGAAATCTATACTTTGCTCAATTTCTTTTGCCCATTTATATTATAGGTTGGGATTAGCACGTGAATGCAATACTTGCTCCCAGCGAACGACCTCAGACTTCATTTTTGACATTTGAGTTATAAATTTTATCCATTTTTCGCACTGATTCGATTTATACTACAACGCAACAATTTTAAACCCATTTCAGAGCGTACAACATTTTGGTGCAGTTGCTGGGGAGCAACGCGCAATTCACCACTATTCACTTGCTATATTTTGATTATATTTGAGCACTAACTTGCCCTATTTGATTTCTTGTGATTTTGCTAGGTACTTAACGAGGAGATCTTCCGTGCAAATCAACCACTCCAGGGCAGGTAACTTACAATGATATCCTAGACTCAAACAAAAAAGCAAAAGACATAAATCAACTACCATCTGAACTTGATCCGAACGAGAAGCTTTAATCCAAGATGGTCCTGAAATATTAGTGTAGTAATAAACATAATTTTGGTGCATCAAAACAGAGGTGCTTGCACTTTTATTGGAATATAATGAATTGTGGAGAATACACAATACTGAGTATATACAATGCTTTTCAAATCCACAACTTTGGGAGATACACCAGGGTCTCATTGAGAAATGTGGGTATATGATAAATATGTTACACCAAGCCATTGATCAGAGATACCCATATCAAAATTTAGAAATTGATGAGACAACTTGGAGTAATATTGAGGATCAATATGATTTCCTAGAGCTTGGGTTCGAAAATAGTGGCTGTTGTGGACCCCCAACCCAAATGAAATCAGATTCAAACTTTGTGTAGAATGACATGCCTGATAAAAATGTGGGTTGGGTGGATCTAGTTGTAGGTGTCCCCAATTGTGAACCAACCAAAGAGAGTCATGAAGCTAGTCCATCATGCCTTGATTTACCAAACACCTGTAATGAGCTTAAGTCAGAACCTCTCGAGGATGTAATTCCAGCACCTTATCCTGTCAAGGTAATCCTCTAGAGTGAATCTGACATCCCAATAGAACCATGTCCAGATTTTAGTGACCCAATTCCTACCCTTAACCTGGAATCTAGAGCTAAGCCTATATGAGATGATTATAAGGCCCAATGTGATGAGAACCAGATTTTTTATCTAAATTGTGATTTTGGGCCTGTATTTGATGATTATGCCTGACGTAGACACATTTATTTAAGATAAAATAACTATTTATGCATGTTTCTAGGCTTAGGCATGCATTCCATACTATAAATATTGCATAGCATGCATCATTTTGCATTTAGAGTAGTTTGTATAAATTATAGGTTAATACATGTCCTTTTGTGGTCATGAGAGGAGATTTATTCCGAGGCCTCAAATTGATGATCCAGCTGTACGGATCTGATCAGGATGACGATCAGAGTCTAACACTTCCGAAATCGTCTTGATCGGAGTTCCATAGCACATTATGCAGTCCAAGGAAGATTAAAGGCCAAGGGGCAAGGTGGCACCAATCAGAACCTCAGATGCCAAATCCGACCAAACGAATGGATCCAGATTGACAATCGCAACCAAATGGCATGGAAATCGACCCAATCTGACATTTGTTGTGCCACCTACAAAGAAAAGAAGATAGAAGGCTCAGATAGCACCACGTGACGCCATCATAGCCACAGCCTCTGCCTTGCCTCAAAGAGAAATCCTAGCCATTGGATCCTAATCCAACGACTGAGATCCATCCTCAACAGCACCTCATGAGTTGAAGGAGAACGTGGAGATGAGATCTCAACAATGGGATCAAGATCCAATGGTTAGGAGTGGGCGCACACGGTTTCATCTTCTTGACAATCCATGCTAGTATCGCATTAGGAAGCACTCTCACCTGCGACACAAAAAGCGATAGAAACCCTGCGCATGGATTAATTCGTTGCAAAGCACGTGCGGGTGAAATTCACCTGTTGGATCCGATAAAGCGGCAGAGGCTTCACGACGTGGTGCAATCAAAACCACGCAATCTATATGCACGCGATCATGCATCGACCAACGCCTGATCTAACGTGCCATCGAGTGTATGATCTGAGTGCATGATCCCTGTGCCATCTCAGCCGTCTACTTCCGATCCAACGACTACCAACTGTCCTCGCCAATGCTAGAAGAGCACGTGTGCTGCACACGCGTGTCCGAGAGCGAATGGTGGTGTGCGTGAGCTTCAGCGACGTTTAGGGCAAATCTTCAGCAACGTCTTTAGATGTCACTAAACGTCCCATGCACAAATTGCCTTCTCTTCTCTACTATAAAAGGACCCCTACACCTTCCATTCTTCATCATCTCTTCCTTTCTCTCCCTCACCACCTCCAAGGTTCTAGAGAGAGCTTGTCCCAAGCCCAGGATCCTCCTCTAAAGTATAAAACCAAATATTTTTCCCGCCTCTCATCCCCTTTCATGGAGCATCCCATGGCCGTCCTCTCACCACTTCGGGAAGTAGATCCTCGCTGCGACGGCCTCCTACCCCGCTCTCTGTTTTTCGGCTCCATCCTTGTTCGTCCCGCTCGTCACCACCTTCCTCCAGGCGACATCAAAATGAGTCGTCCTCCAAGCAACCGTCGAGGGGGATTCTTCTCACCTTTATCTTTTATCACTTTCTAGTCTAGTTGTAATTAGCTTGAATTATTTGTATCAAACTCTTTTCGATATATGTTTATTGTTTCTCTCTCTCTCTTTGCATGTAGATTTGTAACATAAATATTTTGTCGACCTAATCTCTTGCCTATTGAAATTCCAAAAAAATCATACAAGATAAAAACAACAAAAAGAAATAAAAGTGAAACACGGATTTCACAAAACCAAACGTTTGCCTCCTCATGCTCGGCCTGGGACTCACCTCGAGTTTCGATTATAAATTTTATCTAGTAGTGGATTTCTATGCACTACGACAACGGGTTTTCTAACTCAAATCTTTTTACGTGCAAAAACACGCTCAATCATTTTGGCACCATTGCCAGGAAGGCAACATTCTTTGGTTTTTACCGCATTTTCCACCTTACTTAACTTTTTAGCTCACTTTGCTCCTTTCTTTCTATGATTACAGCTACCCTTCAAAGGCAAGCCAAAGTGGATAGATCGGAGTAAACTGTGGTTAGAAGGTTTTGTAAGTGTATCCCTCCACCCACCCACTAGATTTCCATTTCATCACCTAATAACTCAAACTCAAATCAGCTTAGGTGCTTTTGTAAACCCTAGGATGGATCTAATTGTTTGATTGTCACTTCACCTCACCTCACCCACCCCCATAAATTAAAAAATAAAAAAATATCTCTTATCTTCTTATGGGATTAAATTGAAAGATACACACTTAACACCAAGAAATTCTCATATTAAGGCACACAATCAATTTGATTCTACTACTCAACCCGAGATCTGACCTGTGTACCTGCTACACTTCAATTAATATGCATAAGTAAGTAGAAATTTGATTAGGTTAAGAAATTTTATGTGCTTTAATCAAGTGGTGCAACAGGCCAATTGCTTGAACTCACTCAATTTAAAACTGATCCATCAAGTAGCTTGCCCCATAGGGTTGATTTTTAGGGTTGAACCAAGCACTCCACATTATTTTTGAGTTTTAAAGGAATATATCATCACAAGTGCTTTCAAAACTTGGAGTGTTCTACTGAACCTTGATTGAATACACCTAATGATTAAACCCTAAAAGCTACTAAACAAGGTTAAACCCTAAAAGACACTTCATAATAACCTTGTTTGAAAATCATGGTTGTGCACACACAAACATTTGAATTGATCATTAAGGGCACAATCCATCTAAAGGGCCCATCATATTCCAAGAACATGATCATCCCAAGCCTAATTAAAACTGAGTAGACATTGGCCTTAAGGATTAACTCACTCCTTGGGATTCCAACTGAGATTTTTTACGATTAATGTGCTTCTACCGATCCATCTGATGTCTAGCAAGGGGAGTAGCATCAAACAACCACGGTTGAAGGATATCAAAGGAATCGGAGGCGCAAGAAAAAGCAAGAAGCTTCTCCCCAATCCCTCCCTCTAACTGGTTCGATTGACCAGATAGAAATAGATCAAATCATTTCTTTCATCTTAAGTTGGGTCATGGGAGTCTGTAGACCTTTAGGCTACCCACCTAAGGACAGGTTTGGTTGATTGTACTATAGGGCACCTCTCTCTCCTCTGTTTTCCCTCCTATTTCAACATGTATCCTTCCACATCCTACACACATTTCTAATCTTACCCTCCTACCACTACTTATCCTCAAGATGATTATCCCAACTCGACTTATGATTACCCATCCACTTGTCGGGATAACTTTGATTGGGGATATGATTCCAGACCTCAATGTCTAGGACCTAACCATGGACATTATGATCAAGATTATTATCCTTCTCAATGCTACACTGATTATAGATCATTGCCCTCTTATGGACAAACCAACTCGATCTACAATCAGGAAGGATATAAGACCTACTCTCCCCAGGATTATACTGAATATAGGTCACCACCATTCTTTAAACAACCTAAAATGACCTACTATCAAGGAGGACCCCAAGAACAAAAATTTCTTGATTCCCCAAGTTTTAAATCAAACCCACCCAACCTTGAACCGAGCCATTTGGTTCAAGTGAACCAGGTCCAAGATGGTGTGTTGGCTAACTTGAGGAACACTCTACAGTCTTTAGAAGCTCAGCCAACACCATGCACTGAAGCATTGGAGCCTATGATCAAAATGATTGATGATCTTAATAGTTCTTTATCGGATTGGCTACAAGATGTTAAGGATAGGGGCTCAGGTGAGTTTTCGCTGTGGAAATTATCGAGATTGAGGATGAAATTCATGGTTGCTTTAGTCCAATCTTGGGATGATTCCCAGGATGAACCCCCTTCACGAGAGCCAATGTCAGAACCCACTTAGGAACCTATTAGGGGAAACATTTTTTATGAAATCGGGGATGACCAGGTTGGTTTAGAGCAACCAATCAAGGATGATGTGATTTTCTCACCCAAGATCCCCAAGCGAGGGAACGAGGAAAAATGTCTCCATGGACCAGGAAATGATAGATAACTTTGAGACATATATAAATGAGGATCATGAATTCTCAGATTCTAAGGGTGAGGAATCTCTTGGTGAAGTCTCACTTGAGTTTAAGGAGAATGATTTTAGTGAGATTAACGAGCTCGAGGAGCATGATGAACCATTTAATAGTCCGATAATTGAGGACTGTTATCCGGTTGGGGTTGACAAGGAGGATTCAAATCTAGATTTATTGGATGATTCAATCAGTAACTCAATTCCTCAACCACACCCTAAAGAATCGAATGATGATATTCTTGAGATCACAAGACCCAAGTCAATCCTGATTAAGCCATAATTGTTTGACTTGGATATCTTTGATGAGGTGGACAATGATCTGGAGGTCCTAGAAGGATTGATTTTAGAGGAGAGGAGTTTGGAAGTTAAATTATGGGAAGTGAATTCCAAGGGAAATGGAATTTTAGACTTAAGGGTTCCTGATGACCTTAAACAACCTACCTCTTACCAGGACCCTTACGACATCTTTAACATGCAACCCAAGTATACAATAATTGACTATCTTTCTAAGCTGAACTCTAAGTGGACACCCGAATCTAGTGAATCAGATCTACCTATTGTCCACCACTTTAGACTTGGCTTGCACACCACAAAATCGTAGGCCTGGCTCTGCAAACACAACAATCTCTAGTTCTAGGTGATTTTTATCTAGAACCTTAGAACCACTCGACCCTGAGGCATGGGTCTACACCATAATCTGGTCCACATCTGTGAACATCTTCTTCTGGCAGGTTTGAGGATCAATCTTTTAATTCTAATCCTGACCCATACCTATGAATTCCTAACTTCTTCTTTATTTGTATATTATGCCTAGCTAAAGGCAATAAACTTAGCACATGTGTATACTCCTTTCTCCCTATGGAGCCAACTAGATTGTCATGAAATTCAGGTGATATTCTGTTTATTTTGCCATTTTCATATCTTTATTTTTACAATGAGGACAATACATCATTTAGGCATGGGGGATGGATACTTAATCCTGAAATTATTTTGTTAGCTCCGTGAAAATTTATTTTATTTAAAAGAAATAAAAAAATTCAAAATTCAAAAAGAAAAGAAATTAGAATTAAGAGAAGAGAACTTGGGCATTAAGAGTTGTTTACTTTAGGAGATGATACTTAAGGACCTAAACACTTAGACTCTTTAGGTCTTCAGACTTATTCAACCCGAGTGTCCACTAAAATGTGGATTTGGTCTCGAGTCCTCGCCAAGTAATTTTATTCTAACTTTGTCAATAAATTAGGGTGATAAGTGCATGACTTATCAACCTACCCTCTGATTTAAGGGGACTTTAAGTCTAAAGCATCTAAACACTATTTGCACTGACTCACTTTTCGATAATTTTTATGGAAATTAGGTAGCTAATGAACTTCTAGGGTGGTATGCTGGCAAGTTGTCGGTGGTAACAACTCATTGGTCAGTTGTCCAAAGCCCAACCACATAACCATTCTCTTCCTGCTGCCTTTAGGTAAATCTTTGATCAGAGAAGCCACCTACTTAGAAAAAAAAGGAAAAAAATAGAGAAATACCCAACAAAAAAGAAAAGAAATAGCAAAGAAGAAATATATACATATATAAATAAGCCACACTTCACCGCACAAATATGGCTGGCAAGTTGTCAGTGGTAACAGCTCATCAGCCGATTGTCCAGAACCCAACTCACAAAATGCACAAAAATTCCAAAATACTTAGGGAATAAGCAGGGAAGTAGAATAAATCGAGGAGATATACACTAGGTTTGTCCTTATGTTGACCCCATAAAAAAAAGTGAAAACAAGTAGGGAGAAAGCTACCGATTGGAAAGATAAACCTTGAGGTAGAATTTTTTATGTCACCTACGGTTGTAGAAACCTAAAGTCCATTTCAACGGCTGCCTAGTGAGTCTATCACCTTTCACAAGTTACTTAGAACTTAAAGTTCTTTGCGAGTCTTGGGTGGGTTGGGTAGCCATAGAAAGCTGCCCCAAAACCCTAAACTCAAAAATCCAAAAAAAAATGAAAAGAAGAAAAATAGAAAAAAAAATGTATCTTCCCTTTCCAAAAAAGGAGAGGACTTGGGTAGTTTGCATTTTGGCAGGCACTTGGGTACTATTGAGTCTCCGTAGTTCAGGACCTTAGTTGAAATTTTCTATTGTTAATAAAAAACTTATTCCTGAGTAATCGAGTCCTAAGTCTGGTTTTATACATATCATTTAGTTTGATTTTGCTAGGAACTAGAAAAAGATAAGCATGGGGGTATGATGTAGACACATTTATTTAGGATAAAATGCCTATTTATGAATGTTCCTAGGCTTAGATAAGCATTCCATATTATAAATATTACATCATTCTGCATTTAGAGTAGTTTGCATAAATTATAGGTTAATTCGTGTCCTTTTGTGGTTAAGAGAGGAGATTTATTTCGGGGCCTCGAATCGACTATTCGACCGTATGGATCTGATCAAGATGAGGATCGGAGTCTAATGCCTCTGAAATTGTCTTGATCGGAGTTTCATAGCACATTATACAATACAAGGAAGATTAAAGGTCAAGGGGCAAGGTGGCACCAATTAGAACATCATATGCCAAATCCGACCACACGGATGAATCTGAATCGACGATCGTAGCCCAACAGCATGAAAATCGACCCAATCTGACGTCCGTGGTGCCACCTACAAAGAAAAGAAGATAGATAGCTCAGATGGCACCATGTGGCACCATCATAGCTGCCCAAGACCAACTGTAGCCTCTACCTCACCTCAAAGAGAAATTCCATCCGTTGGATCCCAATCCAACGGCTAAGATCCATCCTCGGCCATGCCTCATGAGTTGAAGGAGAATGTGGAGATGAGATCTCTACTGTAAGAATGAGATCCAACGGTTAGGAGAGAGTGCACACAGTTTCATTTTCATGACAATCTGCGCCGATAGCGCATTGGGTAGTGCTCTCACCCGCAATGCAAGGACCCGCGATCGAAGCCCCGCACTTGGATTAATTCACTATAGAGTGCTCGCAAGTGAAATTCACCAATTGGATATGATCAAGCGGTGAAGGCTTCATGACGTGGCGTGATCAGAACTACATGATTTGTATGTGCGTGATCACGCACTGACCAACGCCTGATCTGACGCTCCATCGAGCACATGATCTGAGCGCACGATCCCCACACCATCTCAGTCATCCACTTTTGATCCAATGGCTGCCAACCGTCCTCGCCAACTCCAATAGAGCACGCACACCGCACACGCGTGCAGGAGTGCAAACGGTGATGTGCGCAAGCTTCAGCGACGTTTAGGGCAGATCTTCAGTGACGTCATTAGATGTCAGTAAATGTCCCATACACGAATTGTCTTCTCTCCTCTACTATAAAAGGACCCCTACACCTTTCATTCTTCATCATCTCTTTCTTTCTCTCCCTCACCACCTCCAAGGCTTTGGAGAGAGCTTGTTCCAAGCCCTGGATACTCCTCTAGAGTAGAAAGACAAATATGTTTCCCGCCTCTCATCCCCCTTCGTGGAGCATCCTGTGGCCATCCTCTAACCATTTCGGGAAGTAGATCCCCACTACGATGCCATCCTGCCCTGCCCTCCATCCTTCGGCTCTGTCCTTGTTCATCCCTCTCCTTACCATCTTCCTCCAAGTGGCTTCAGAGCGAGTCGTCCTCCAACCGACTGTCGAGGGGGATTCTTCTCACCTTTATCTTTTATCGCTTTCTAGTCTAGTTGTAATTCGCTTGAATTATCTGTATCAAACTCCTTTTGATATATGTTGATTGTTTCTTACTCTCTCTTTGCAAGTAGATTAGTAAGATAAATATTTTATCAACTTGATCTCTTACCTATTAAAATTTCAAAAAAATCATAAAAGATAAAAACAACAAAAAGAAATAAAAGCGAAACATGGATTTCACAAAACCAAACGTTCGCCTCCTTGTGTTCAACTCGGAACTCCCTTAGAGTTTTGGTATAAATTTTATCTAGTAGCGATTTTTGCAACTACGACGATGGGTTCTCTGAAACCCTAACTTTTTCCTTGCAAAAACACGTTCATTAATTCCTCTCCAGACTCCTCAGAGGAACGAATCAATTTTTTGGAAGTCACACCAATTTACGATACAGAAGTAGAGCAGGTTGAAGGGTTAGGATTTGATTGGATCTACTCTAGGCACCTAGAATCCGAGCCTATGCCTAATAAGGACACCTCATTGAGCTTGGAATCCGAGACCAAGTTAGATCAAAGTTAGGTTGATAATTTCATGAATCATGATTTATTTAGTGGTGGAAATCTAGATCTTGAATCAGGTTCAGAAGCTGATTTTCACAAATTCTCCGATGATTTCGAATCATACACTAATTTCAGAGAACCTTTGTTTCCTGATGATTATGAGCCAGTCTACGACCTTGGTATTCATGATCCGTTCTTTGATTCAAATTCTAAGGCCGATGATTTGACCCTTAAAGAAGCCACATCTCATTCAGTGACTTTTAAAACCTGATCCCAACCTCGACCTGCCACCGGAATCAATTTCTACTCTAATCACCTCTCTCTAATCTGGTTGCATATGATTTACCGCCATCTTTTGATTGGGAATCGGACACTGATCATATTGACAATCACATCTTATCCTTCTTTGATCCCACCAATAAGGTTCCTACATTTTTCATACATCCATTATCCTTTGAGGACCCTTACTCTGATCAAGCTAAACAGATTCAGCCAAACCTTAGATTCACATTTCCATATCATTCTGAGCCACAAAGTATTTGGTGGGTTCCACACTTACAAATTCACATCCATCAACCAACCAGACTGATGGGGTTTGGTTTGCATCATCAGCCTATTGACCTGAGCAAGCACCTGGTTGGACCAACTAGGCTACTCATCAAGGTACTTGTTCTACAAAATTCCTTTGATTTGACTACCCCTTCTCCTTGACCACCTTCTGGAATTTAGTGCTTAATAGGAGGTAACCCATCATTCTAAAAACTTGAGACCCTTCTGACCATCTTTTTGAGGTACACTCCTATTGAACTTTAGGGTTCATCTTTAGAACAGCTGACTCCACCTTTGGTACTTGCATCAAAGCTTGAAATCATCTGCAACAGTCATCCTGACCATTCACCTACCCTTTGACCCTATTCTAAACTCTAAACCAAGCTGAATTCGTACCCACCTAGTTTACAATGAGGACATTGCAAAACTTTGGCATGGGGGTGTTCAAGTGCAAACAAATGGAAATTCAATTCTCTGAGGGGTTATCATAAAAAAATACATATTTTAAAAAAAAAGAAAGTGGGGAAAATTTTTGAAGAAATGATTGAAAATCTTTCTTGAGGAGGAAAAGAGGAGGAAATACAAAATACAAAAAGGACCAAAAATAAAGAAAATTTGATAGTCATAGCAATTGATTATGGGATCTACTTAAGTTCTAGACCAAATCAAAACAAGGATTAAGTCCTAAGTGTTAGAGACAAGGAGATTAGTAAGAGTAATGATCATAGGCCTCTTGGGCCTGTTTAGGGCTTAAACACTCATGTATTTGTTAAGATTTGGATTAGTGCTCGAGAGGTTGAGGAAAGTGTCAAGCTGATTATTAGGTCTAAGGTTTAGGGATTATTTGACCCCATTGCTTGCCCTTTGGTTTGCAAGAATTAGTAACCTAAGCACCCAAAATTACACACTAGTCTTGTTTAGTGCACTTAACGAAGAAATAATGCCAAAACTATTCTATTCTAAAAAGTTGCCTAGAAGATTTAGCTTAAGAGCTGCTCGAAAACACAAGTTGATTGGATGAGTTCCTAGCATGGAGAGGTGGAAAATTCCCCTCAAAGATGCATATTAACATATCGCCTCCTCGATGCTTGTCTCCTAGGATATCTAAATATCCTACCGAGGGCATGTAAGCACTTTGTGCTGGTTCAGGTGTCATGGGCAGGATTATCTGAAATGTCGATCGCTAGGGCCTGAATTTAGCTACAAAATGCCATGGGTGACACTATCCCGAAGTTTCGAAAGGCAGGAATTCTAGGGGTTTCCATGGGTGGTGCTATCTCGAAGCATCGAAAGCCAGAGACCCTTCGAGGATTGATGGTGGGGACAAGGAATCCAATACTGACTGTGTTTAAGGCCAATTCGAGGCTAGATCTAGGGAAATATAAAAAGAAAAGAGAGAAAACTCTCAAAATGAAAAATCCTTCTCTATCTCTCTCTTATCAAAATGCACTAGCAAACTAGACCTGGACTTGATACGTCTAACACACGGGTGCTTTAACCACTAGGGTCAACGAACCTCTAGGCAGTTATTGCGAGCCTTAGAAACCTTCCCGGCAGACCCAAGCTAAAGCTGGTTAGGTATGGATCTTGGCTGGTAGTTGAGTACCTCTAAGCCTATTATTGGCATTCTACTGTAATTTGTAGAGATTAGCACAAATCAGGCATCTGAACATCAAAGCATGGTCTAGAGATTTAGTTCTTTTCATAGGATTTTGCTATAAACTAGCAAAACTTAAGCATGGGGATATGATGGTAACACCATCATTCGCCATAACTAACTTGAATTAGTTGAAATCAAGTGACTAATGCTCCTAAATAATTGCCTGAGGATAGTAATTCCACGCAAATCCATTTTGAGAAGAAAACATTTAAAAGGGTTAATTATGTAGTTTAACATCACATCACAACTGCAGAGTAACCACGGGATCACCCAAGGGTTAATTGAAGGTCAAATGAGCATTAAATTCCAAAGAGTAGGTCCACACTGTTGAATGAGATTTCTATGCTAAAAGATTGAGTTTGAAAATCCTGTCGTTATAGTCATGTAAAGATCCATCAAATAGATAATTTAACGGAAACTCTAGTAGTCCCAGGTCGAACACGAGGAGGCGAACGTTTGATTAAAAATCACATTAAATTTATTTACACAAAAGTAGATTAGCTGCTTCAAATTAATCTACTAGCTATTTTACTTGAAGAAATAGAAGAGAGAGAAAGAATAATATAAATAAAGAGAAAATAGGGAGAAAATAAACAAATATTTTATAATAATAGAAACATGTTCATTACATCCATGTGCTACACTAGAAAGCAGGAAATCTACACTAGAAAGCGATAAAAGAGAAGGGGATGAGAAATTATCCTCCTCGACGACTGCTTGGAGGACGAGCCATGTTGATGGGGCACCCGGACATGAGTAGTGAGATGTTGGCTGAAAGAGGATGAAGGCGGATGACGGAACAGGGCAACGTCGCAATGGGATCCGCTTCCTGAATGGTGGCGAGAGGACAACAGCGGGATGCACCACGAAGGGGATGAGAAGATGGAAAAATTATATTTAAGATTCTAATGGAGCATCCTGGGTTTTGGACGAGCTCGTAGAGCTTTGGAGGGGTGAGAGAAGAAGCGAAGGGATGGTGAAATTTGTGGTAGGGGTAGGCCTTTCATAGTTGTAGGAATGGGGGGCATAAAGGTCATTTAACGCTTAGAATTTAATATAAGGCCTTTAATGATGATTATGTGCATCACTGAAGGCAAGCATTTCTGAAGCCACACCTCTATCTCCGTTGTTCACCTCTATTCTAAGGGTCCATGCTGCACCACATCGCTGCTGATTGACGTTCAGCCGTTGAGCTGTGCTCACGAAGCATCTCGCGACATGGCCACCTCGCGAGCCATTGGATCACGATTGCACACTCTAGATAGCTCATGAGCATGCATTGAGGAGAACGTCTGATTGCGCGTGCAACCTGGTGTCAAATTGCATGTTCATCCAATGAGATGATCTAGGCGGTTGGCGTCTGATCGGACGGTTGAATTGAGTGCGTGCGCGCAATGAAGGAGCGTAGAGGCAATACTCAAACATGCAATCTACGAGCGTATGCCATTCTTAACCGCTACGCTACGGGGCTTCTTTTGTCGCACTTTTGAATTCATTGTCTGTGCATTCTCAACCGTTGGATCTCAATCCAACAGTCAAGATCGCGCAATCTTTGATGAGGATGAAGAGTGTCGATGACTTTAGCGGCTTGGATGGTTCCACGTGGCACCATCTGAGCCGTCCATCTTCTTTTGCTCATGGGAGGTGCCATAGTTGTCAAATTAGATTGATTTTCGTGGCATTGGGCTGCGATCATCGATCCGAACCCATCCGTGTGGTTGGATTTGTCGTCTGAGGTACTATTTTGCACCACCTTACCCCTTGACCTCTGATCTTTCTCAAATTGCATCTGATGCTTCGGAAGTCTCTTCGAGGAGATCTTGGAGTCGTTGGATTCCGATCGTCGCTCTGATCAGATCCGTACAGTTGGATCTTCATTTTGAGGCCCTAAAATGAGCTCTCCCTATCCCCTAACCACAAAAAGGGAAAATCAACCTATAATTTATACAATCTAACATAAATGCATGATGATGCATGCTTTGCAATATTTATAATGCATGATGCTTCTATAGACCTAGGAACATGTATAAATAGGCATTTTAGGCCAATTAGATGTTTGCACATCACACACTGACAGAAACAGGGTTTCACGTATTTCAAAACTACAACAGCAACAAAATCCTAATTTTAGACCTACATAAATTAAGGAGGTTATAGTCAAGATAAAATTCATCTAAAACTTCTAAAATTACTAGAAAAATATTTTAATAGGTTTGGTACCCTTGCTTTGACCATCTGAACCCATTTTGACCTAGAATAGAGTTATAGATAGGATTCTACCCTAATTTGGGTTTCTGTGCAAATTTCCTAGTTAAACATGATAAAAATTGAAATTAAACTTCACCATTAGATTCCTTGGGTCTAAATTAGGTTTAGTCCAAAATTTTAGCCCAATCAGAGTCCATCTTGACCTAGTTTGCAACTTAGTCCCTAAAATCTCTATTCTTCACACTTAAGCCCCTGATGTGCCGTATAGTCGATGAATTTGAGCTAAGAATTGAGCTCTATAAAGGTCCCTCTTGATTCCACCACTCTCTTTAGCTCGGTTCCAGGCCAAAATTTCTCTTCTCCTCCTTCCCTGACCTTCTCCAACCGAAGCTCTAGCGAAACTCCTCAACTTTCTTCCTCCAGCCACTGGAAGGACAAATCAAGCAACCCTCCATCTTGCTCGCCTTCCTCTACTCCTCGCCAGCCACAACAGGAGTCATTTTCCTCATCGTCACCATCATGCCCTCTAAACAGAGACCTCATCCCCTCCTACGTCGGCCAATCACAGTTGGCATCATTCCTCCCCCTTCATCTGTTAAAATAGGTTCTTTCTCTTCCTCTCCTCTTCTAGATAATTCCTAGCCTTTCACCTTCCCAATTCCACCACCGATCACCTCATGTTCCTCTCTAGCGAGACACATTTGGAAAGGTAGATATTTGTTGTAGTGTGAATTGCAATGGAACAAGTAAATTTATAAGGACCGGTGAGTATCAGGTCGTTCACAGGGAGGCAATCACAATTTCTGTATGGATGCTTTTCAGAAAACTTGCTTTAAATAGATATATATATATATATATGCATATATGTATAGCTCAGATATGCAGGAGATTGAAGTTTTATTGCATTTAGAAATAGTTTTTCCAAAATAGAGATTGCTATGCTAAATAATAACTAGAGAGAGAGATAGGATGACACTGCTTTTGGGATTCTTGTGTAAAGTGCGGTAGCACTTCAGATCCAGAGCACCGGGATGAAGATTGGAGCAAAGTTGCAGAGGGAGAGAGGTCTAGAAGAGAGATGGTGGAAGTTGTATCTAAAATGGTAGAGATGTCAAGAGATGTCCTTCAATTAGGAGGCCTTGGGCCTTCTATTATAGCTTTGATGAGGAGCAAAGAGGGATTTTTAGCCCTTCAACTCATGTAACAACCCCTGGGCGATCAAATCCATCGATCAGGAGATCAATGGATCAGATCTAGCCTCAAAATCAACATATTTGCACCTTCTACGCTCGGAGCACATTAGATGGTGCCACGTGTCAGCCCCCGCTACCCTTGGATAGCCGTCAGATGCCTCTACATGCACTTTCCTCTTCTTCATGCATCTACTTTGCTCCTTCAATGCGTCGACCTTGTATTTCTCGCACGCCTCATTTCAAAATGTGCATGCTTTGATTTCAACTGTCCAATCTCGCGATCGGATGGATTCAATCAGGCGCACCACCACCTCAGGAACCGTGTGCGATCGTTCATTTGCACAAGGCATCGGATCACACATGTTCATCAAAAGCACCTCCGTGCACCACATGTCCACTCCCGCACCATCCGATGCAAATTCGACGGTTGGCTTTCCTTCACGCTCCCCCGCCTCTTGATTTCGTGCTTCAGGCTGATTCGAACGTGCATCGTTCATTCTCGCACAAGCGTGCTCTCCACTGCGCTACGTGCCCGGATTGTCACAACTCCATTCTTCACTTGGTTGCTCTCAGCTGTTGGATGAAGATCCAACAACTGAGGATGGTTCTCCACTGATGAGGCGTAGTGAAGGTGGTTGACATGGCCATATTATATTGTGGCTGTTGGATGAAAATCCAATGGCCCACACTGCATGGGGAAGGTGCCTTCAAGAGTTGGGGGTGCGGTGAGGGGCAGCTGCGATGGCACTATGTGGCGCCATCATGGCCATCCATCTTCTCTCTATTGTAGACGATGATACAGAGCTCCGATCGAGTTGATTTTTGCGCCATTGGACCGTGATCGCTGATCCGGATCCATTCATGTGGTCAGATCTTTCATCTGAGGCTTGGATTTGTGTCATCTAGCTCCATGGCCTCTATTTTTTATGGTCTACATAGGATGCTATGTGACGTGTCGATTGTTCGCTTTAAAGTCGTTTGTAGTTTTATGTGGTGGAAAAATTGACTAATCAATATTTAAAAAAGAAATAGCCACTCGCAGAAGAGTGGGTCGTATCCACAGGGAGGCAATGTCGTATTTAAATTCGCATCGGTTAAAAATGTTTATTCATAGTTAGTTTAGACAAGAATCAAGCCAAAATTGCCTTCAGATTAAGGTTGAATCAAGAAATCATGCTGAAATAGCAATTCTTAATAACTAGAAGATATTTGTTGCAATGCAGATTTAATAAAATATCATTAAAAGTTGACAATGGCAAAAAATGTAATTATTAATGGCATGGTTACTGTAGCAAAATAGGGGATTTATTCCCCTTGGCCATGCGCGACGAGGACTGGATGGCCGGAGGCGGGAAGCTCGGAGGAAGTTCCTTGGACCGAGGCCTTCGCAGTGGTGGTGGCAGCGAGTCGTGCGGATGCCGGAGCCTGCCGGACGGAGCTCCAGCCAAGGTGGCTACAAACGGTGCTGCAACTACTATTGGCGGGCGGTGCGCGCGACCTGTTGTTGCGTGCACAGGCAAGAGGTGCTGCAGGCACGGGTGCGCTGGAGGCACGGGTGCGCTGGAGGAGGGTAGCTCTGCTGCAGGCGTGCGGGTGAGCGCTACAGTCGGTGCTACACACTGGTGTGGGTGTGCTCACGCACTGGTGCTGCACTGCAGGTAGCGGCGGGGAGGCTGTAGGCGGAAGGTGCATAGGCACAGGAAGGCCGCAGGCGGGTGCGCACGAAGGCTGGAGGCGCGGGAAGACTACTGTCCGTGCCTGCCTTGCACGCGAGAAGACTGCTAGCCATGCCCGCCTTGCGTGCAGCTAGAGGGCGTGCGGGCAGGCGTGGAGTGAGCCGGTGAGGGCTGGCGGTTCAGGTGAGTAGGCGAGTGTGGTTGTTGCAGGAGTGGGAGGTCGAAGATTCAGACGTCCGGGAAACTTCCCGGATGTCTTAACTGGCTGAGGGGTGATTGCAGTACCTGCGAT
The DNA here is from genome assembly GCA_037157565.1 of Thalassia testudinum. NCBI lineage: Eukaryota > Viridiplantae > Streptophyta > Magnoliopsida > Alismatales > Hydrocharitaceae > Thalassia > Thalassia testudinum. The sequence continues at coordinate 49,007,053 of JAZHRO010000057.1, forward strand.
GGTGCATGACGAGGTCCTCACGGTAATGCGGACGACCTCCGGATGGCGGTGTGGCCTGTCACACCACACGCCCACGGTGGTGGAGGGTCGTCGCTACGGTTGAGGCTGGTGGTGTGGAATGGAAGAGATGGACTCTGCACAGTGTGGGTTGGGGGTGGAGGCCTGCTCTGCTCGGCAGCCTCTCTCCTCCTTTTATAGCTGACTTCACGAATTTGAATGGAGAGGTGGGAGCAAATCCACCTTCTCCGCTGATCCATGGATGTGCTTAGTGTGGCAGGAGACGTTGCAGCGGCAGGAGCCGTTGCTTGAAAGAAGAAGAATAAAGGATATTATTAAAATATTATGGTTATTTATATACAAACCCTCAACTTTTATGTTAACTTAAACAATGTACCTAATTGGTTAACTAATTAAACGAATGCCATTCTAAGCTAATTCTAAATGCATTTAAAATATGAATGCAATGCATGAATTATGTAATTAAATTAGAAATATGAATTAATCTATTTACATCATAATTTATGCTAAATAAATGTTAGAATTAACCTAATGTCTAGGCACTTAAATACTTAAACAGCCCACAACTATGGGCTAATTAAATACCCCCATGCCTAGTTTCTACTAGTCCCTAGCAAAATTAAGCGAAACCTAGCACTCCAAGTAGACTATTCAACTCACTTAGTCTTCCTTCAGAAGCATATTAAGTTCAGACTCTAAACCCAAGGTTCCTAAGTAGTTGCTAAGTTACAGACTAGGTCGGCTAAAGACGAGTTGCAGGCACAAGTTTCCCTGATTTCTGACTCTACCCTAAAGTTTATTGATCCTTGAGATTAAAGCATCCGTGCCTGTGCATTGGTCTGAGTTATTTGAGTTAAAGGAAAAAGTTTATATATATATATATATTTTTGTTTGTTTGATTCTTCTAAGTCTAACCTCAGATCAGCTATCAACACGGTCTATGTCGGATTCATTGTCCCCATTACCATACCTCGAAGGGTGCCTGGCTTTCGATGCTTCGAGAAAGCACCGCCCATAACGACCCCAAGAACTCTTGGCAATCGACACTTCGAGATAGTATCGCCCATGGATTTCTTAAGTGAATTCAAGCCTATGGCAATCGGCACTTCGAGATAGGGCCGCCCATGGTACCTAAACCGCACAATGCGCTTACATGCCCCCAGTAGGATGGATATCCTAAGAGATAAGCACCGAGGAGGTAATATGTTATCATCACATCCTCAAGGTGAGTATATACTCCACCTCTCCTGCGGTGGGAACTCCTCCAATCAAAATGTGTTTTCAAGCCTCTCCTAAGTCAAAACTAAGAGAACCAAATCTCTTTTCAGAAAGAAAGAAATTAAGTTAATTACCAGACCAAGTGTGTGAAATTTGGATGCTTGGGTTACAAGGACCCGTAAACCAAAAGGTAGAACAAGACTCTAGGTACTACCCCGCCTTTTAACTCAAACCCTAGCTTCCCTTCCTCAACCTCTTAAGGAATGGTCCGTAACTTAACTCCTACTTAAGTTTTTAAGTCCACAAAGGACCCTAAAGGTCTAAAGCTAGTATCTCATTTAGCTTCTAAAGTTTGACCCTAGAATTAATTTAGTCTACCCTAGAGTTCTGATTTGCTTAAGAATGCAGAACTTAGCCAGTTAAGCTCAAAACTTTTTTTTTTTTGTCATTTTCTTTTTTTTTATATGCATGCTATAAACAAAATGCGTCAGGTCCTCTCCCCCATGCCTAGTTCAAACAATGTCCTCATTGAAAACAAAAATAGCTAAAGGAAGATATTACCTGAGGCGGAGAATGGCAGGAGCTAAGGCTCCTCAAGAGTGACTTCGTCAACCAGATGGCCATCTAAAGTTATGTACAGTTTTAACCGTTGACCGTTGACGATAAAGGGAGTTGCTGAAGAGGAAGGATTTTTGATCTCCACAGCTCCATGTGGAAATACTTGGGTGATTATGTAAGGCCCATCCCAACAAGATTTTAACTTCCCAGGAAAAGGCTTAAGTCTGGAATTGAAAAGCCAGACTTGTTGGTTGGGCTCAAAGGTCTTTCGAAGAATAAACTTATCATGCATGACCTTAGTTCTTTCTTTATTAGCTTGAGAGGTGTCATAAGCATCATTCCTCAGCACCTCAAGCTCACTTAATTCTAGAAGTCGTGCCTTACCTGCCTTCCCTAAATCCATGTTAACACATTGAATAGCCCAAAGTGCTTAATGTTCCAACTCAACAGGTAAATGGCACGCTTTTCCATACACAATCCGAAAGGGAGAGGTACCCAAAGGGGTCTTATAGGCCGTTCGATAAGCCCACAAAGCATCTTCGAGCTTTTGGGACCAGTCTTTCCTATCAGGTCTAACGCTCTTTTCCAAAATATTTTTTATCTCCCTATTTGATACCTCAACCTGGCCACTTGTCTGAGGATGGTAAGGGGTAGCAACCTTGTGAGGCACTCCCAAACTCTTGATTAACCGATTGAAGTGGTGGTTTCGGAAATGAGGTCCCCCATCACTTATAATAGTCTTGGGGTAGCCGAAATGGGATATGATATTGGCCTTCACAAATTTCAAAACCACAGAGTGGTCATTTGTGCACGTAGGAATGGCCTCTATCCATTTAGAGACATAATCAACTACCACCACGATATATTCAAAACCATGGGACGATGGGAAGGGGCCCATAAAGTCAATTCCCCACACATCAAAAATTTCAATAGATTGAATAGGATGTTGAGGCATTTCATTCTTCTTCCCAATTGTTCCAGTCCGTTGACATCTAATACAGGCCTTAACAAAATTATGAGAATCCTTAAATAAGGAAGGCCACCAAAAACCGGACTGGAGAACCTTAAAAGTAGTATTCTTAGCACCAAAGTGTCCTCCACAATGAAGTTCATGGCAAAAACTCAGCACACTTTGTTGTTCCTCTTCAGGCACACAACGTCTCAATACTTGGTCTTGTCCAATTCTAAATAATTCTAGCTCTTCCCAATGAAAATATCTTGCTTGAGAAATGAATCTCTTTCTTTTCTGCTCATCCCAAGAGCCAGGAGTTTGTCCAGTGACCAAGAAATTTACAGTGTCTGCATACCAAGGTAAAGTTGCTGTTAGCACCATCAGAGTTTCATCAGGAAATGTCTCGCGAATGTCTCCAGAAAGAGAGTCATTAAGAGGAAGGCGAGACAAGTGGTCAGCCACAACATTTTCTACTCCTTTCTTTTCACGTATTTCCAAGTCAAATTCTTGAAGGAGTAGGATCCACCTAATCAAACGTGGCTTAGAATATTTCATAGCAATAAGATGTTTCACTACTGCTTGATCAGTAAAAATAACCACCTTAGACCCAAGTAGATAAGACCTAAACTTCTCCAGAGCAAAAACTACAGCGAGTAATTCTTTTTCAGTGACAGTGTAGTTTTGCTGAGTTTCAGTTAAAGTCTTACTTGCATAATGCAGCACATGAGGTCTTCCCTCAACCCTTTGTCCAAGGACTGCTCCCACTACATAATCCGAAGCATCACACATAAGCTCAAATGGGAGTGTCCAATCAGGAGCTGGGAGAATAGGCGCAGAGATCAAGGCCTCCTTTAGAGTTTGAAAGGCCTCGGCACACTTTGAATCAAAACTGAAGGAAGATTCCTTCGCCAACAAGTCACAAAGTGGCCTAGAAATCTTACTAAAATTTTTAATAAAGTGCCTATAAAAGCTAGCATGGTCCAGAAAGGATCTAATCTATTTGACATTCGTAGGCAATAGAAGTTTGGAAATAGAATCAATCTTGGCTGTATCTACTTCCAAACCTTGCTTGGATACAACATGCCCAAGTACAATTCCTTTCCATACCATGAAGTGACTTTTCTCCCAGCTGAGCACTAAACTAGTCTCCTTACATCGTTTCAACACATTCTTCTGGTGCAGGAGACACTGGTCGAAAGACGAGCCATAAATTGAGAAGTCATCCATAAACACTTCAACACACTCGTCAATCATGTCCGTAAAGATAGACATCATACACCGCTAGAAAGTTGCAGGGGCATTACATAATCCAAATGGCATATGCCTGAATGCAAAAGTACCGTAAGGACTCGTGAATGTCATCTTTTCCTGGTCATCAGGAAAGATTGCCACCTGATTGTACCCAGAATATCCATCGAGAAAGCAATAATACTTATTCGCAGCCAATTTTTTGAGAATTTGATCAATAAAAGGCAAAGGAAAGTGATCCTTCTGGGTAGTGGTGTTCAGCTTGCGGTAATCAATACAGACCCTCCATCCAGTTGAGGGTCTAGTGACAAGTTGTTCACCTTGGTCATTGAGTTCCACAGTAAAGCCTGCCTTCTTTGGCACCACATGAATGGGACTCACCCATTTACTATCAGCAATGGGATATATGATCCCGACATCCAACCACTTCAGGATTTCCTTTTTTACAACCTCCCTCATATTAGGGTTCAGACGTCTCTGCATGTCTCTAAAAGGCTTAATGGAATCATCAGTATAAATGTGGTGCATGCAGAGTGTAGAGTCTATACCCTTAATGTCAACAATGCTCCAAGCAATAGCTTCCTTGTGCCTAGACAAGCATTCAATCAAGGGTCCCTCCTGTGCCTCAGATAGCACAGCCGAAATGATAACGGGGAGTGTATCATTGGCACCTAGGAAAACATACTTGAGAGTGTCTGGGAGTGGTTTCAACTCGAGGTCGGGGGCTTGTATGGTTGAGGGTTTCATAATAGATGTCCCCATCTCAGGTAGCAAATCTACCTTCGGCAGAAATGATGGGGGAAGAGACTCAGCAGAAACTCCTAGCAATTCCTCAAGTTCTAGTATATCCCCTTCACATTCCTCCAAGAGATGGTAATGCTCATTTAGCATGACATGCTGAAGGGGGTCATCACATAACATTGCAGGAGTTGCCTCTTCAATCAGGTCATCTATCATGTCAACTTGAGAACAATCCTCAAGTCCGGCTTGTTTGTAAGCATCAAACACATTAAGCCAGATTTTCCTGTTCCCAAAGCCCATTTTCAATGCCCCAGTATTACAATTAATTGAAGCATGAGAAGTTGCAAGGAAGAGGCAGCCCAAAATGATGGAGGGTTTGGTTGGCTTGTTGGTAGGGTCAGTGTCCAAAACTAAGAAGTCAATGGGAAAGAAGAAATCCTCCACTCTTATGAGGACATCTTCCAAAATTCCCCGTGGTGTCTTAAGTGATCGATCAGCAACTTGAAGGATTACAGGGCTAGGCTTCAGATTGCCTCCCCCAAGTTGTTCATACACGTAGCTCGGAAGGATGTTCACCCCCACACCCAGATCAAGTAGAGCCTCATCAATTTGTAAGTCACCAATAACTACAGAGATGTATGGGGCTCCTGGGTCCTTAAGTTTCGGGGGTGTGCCATGTTGAACAATTGAGCTAACAGAATTGGGCAGGACAACTTTTGATTGGACTTGTTTTCTAGATTGCAGCTTTTTCATGCATGGGTCCTTTAAGAAGCGGGCATAAGACGGAATCTGCCTGATAGCTTCAAGCAAAGGAAGATTAATATGCACTTGCTTGAAAGTTTCCATAATCTCATCCGTCTTATCTTTGGCTCCAGATGAGCCAGCAGAAGTCTGCCCAGAGGTGGATAAGCACTCTAGAAAAGGCACTCTCAATCTCTGGGTGGAAGGGTTGTCATGTCGAGTAAGGGGTGGAACGGGGGCAACTTCTTTCGGTGAGGTGATTTCAAGCGGAGAAGATTTGGGCAAGTCTTCTCCGGTGGGGGTGAAAGTCGGGGTGGATGGTTTTTTAGGGGGTGAGACTATAGGAGCATCGGGTTTGGAAATTTCTTTCCCACTCCTCAGATTAGTCACCGCCTGAGCATGCTCCCTAAAGACAATCCCTTTTCCTTTAGGATTTTCCTCAGCAGCACTGGGGAGCTTCCCAGTCTCCCTCTATCTAACGGCCTCAACATGGTGTCGAATTTGTGATTTCATCTCATGTATAGCCTTGTCATGAGATTGGATGATGGCACTTTGACTTTCTTGCATAGTTTTCAACATCGCCTTCAATTCATCCATCTCAGAGGTTTTAGGTTGGGCAAAGGTCTGAGGTTGGTTCATTTGATGGCTTTGAAAGGATTATGGTTTGTAATTCCCAGGATTTGAGACATTTCCTTGTCTCCATGAAAAGTTTGGGTGGTTCTGATTAGCCCATAGTTGTGGGCTATTTAAGTATTTAAGTTCCTACACATTAGGTTAATTCTAACATTTATTTAGTATAAATTAGGATGTAAATAGATTAATTCATAGTTTTAATTTAATTACATAATCCATGCATTGTATTCATACTTTAAGTACATTTAGAATTAGTTTAGAATGGCATTTATCTAATTAGATAACCAATTAGGTACATTGTTTTCATTAACATAGAAGTTGAGGGTCTGTACATAAATAATCCTAATATTTTAACATTATTTTCTTTATTCTTCTTCTTTCAGAGCGGCTGCCGCTCCAACGCCCGGCTGCTGCAGTGAAGAAGCCATTCAAGGGGGAGCGGATGTGGTGGATCTCGTCGGGCGGCTGATTTCAAACTTGTGCAGGCCACTACAAAAGGAGGAGGGAGGCAGCCGAGCTGGGGAGGCCTCCGCCACCGACCCACCACTGTGCAGAGAGAACATCTCTCTTCCACTCCACACTGCCGGCCTCTACCGTGGCGGCGAGTCTCCACTACCGTGGGCGTGTGGTGTGATAGGCCACACCGCCATTCGGAGCTCGCCCGCATTACCGTGAGCACCTTAGCGTGCAATTCCCTCGCCGTCGTCACCAACCACCACCGCCGCAACCACCGTCACTGCAATCACCTTCTCATTCACTTAAGACATCGGGAAAATTTCCCGGATGTCTGAAGGTACCCGCTCACCTGCGATCACCAGCCCATCTCACTGTTCACACCCGCACCACCACCCCCGCGCCTGCGCCTTCATCCGTGCGCACCCACGCCTGCACCCTCCACCGCTCACCGGCTGCAGACCTGTGCACGCCTGCAGATCAGCCCACGCCACCTTCCCCGCGCCCATCAGCCTGCAGCACACCCGTGCCCACCATCAACCGCGCCTGCAGACCACAGCAGCCATCTCCACGCGCCTGCAGACCACCGCCCACGCCAATCGTGCCAGCGCCCTCCGCAGACCCTCCGCAGCGCATGCCATCCTCCAACCGCGCTGCAGCACCCTCCGCCGCGCTTGCAGAACCGCCTGCAGCGCCCTCTTCCCCGTGCCTGCAGACGAACGCCTGCCACGCCAGCCGCAGCAGTGCCCACGGCAGCGGCAGCAGCCACCCCCGCAACAGCAGCAGGCGGCGGACTTCACGCCAACAGGCTGCGCAAGCTGCCGGCTGCAGCACCTCCGCCGGAGCTCGTCCGGCCACCTCCGGCCGCTGCGCAACTCGCCGCCACCACCGATTTGAAGCCCTTGATCCAAGGGACCTCCTTCGAGCTTCCCGCGCCCGGCCATCGGCTCCTCGTCGCGCAAGACAACGGGAAAAATTCCCCTGTTTTGCTACAGTAAAATGTTAATTAAAATTTACATTTTCTGCCATTGCCACATTTTAATCATATTTTATTGACTCTGCATTGCTTAAAATATCCTGTAGTTTCTCATAATTGCCATTTCAGCATTGTTTCTTGCTTAAACCTTAATCTAAAGGCAATCTTGGCTTGGTTCTTGTCCAAATTGACTACGAACAAACATTTTTAAGTGGCGCAAATTTTATTACGTTATTTCCTCCCTGTGGATACGACCCGCTCCTCTGCGAGTGGTTATTTCTTGTTAAAAATTGATTAGTCGATTTTTCCACCACATTAAACTACAAACGACTTAAAAGCGAAAGATCGACAAGTCAAATGGCGCCGTTGCCGGGGAGGCAACAGACGCAATAATTTCGCCTAATTTTATTTTGATTATTTGTCAATTGCACAGAGATTTGACCATTCATTATTTTCTTTTCTGTGAGAGAAAATTTGTGCAAGAATCAGCCACTGTGAGAGGCGACCCTTGACGTCGCCAGACAAGAAGTGGACAAGCAATTTTGAAAGGAGGAGAAGGACGCGGACGCGACGGACACCATTGTATTTAATCGCTAATTTCATTAGAATAGAATTAAGACTGAAGACTTAATTTTTCATTACAGTTAGTTTGAAACCCTTGTTCTGGGGCATATTTTGAGGGTTTGTTCCCCGATTTTGTTTTGGACCCGTGTTGGGTAATTTTTGGGAGCCTGTTCCCTTTTCTTTAGATTTAGGTTTTTTTTTATTATTATTACTTTTATTTGCTTGTGCATAAGTAGTTCTAAAAAAAAATAGAAAAAGAAAAAAAATGAGCTGCCTGCTAGAAGCTGCCTGCCTTAGGACGAACCATTTAGGTCTATATGAGCAGCCTGTAGATTTACTTTTCTGCATTGCGTGCATTTTTGCATTGAAGATCGCTGGAGGCATGGTACGTATTCTCTTACTTTGCATCCTATTTTTGATCACGCATTGCATTTGGGATTTAATGCGAAGACCACCTAATCTGTACTGAATAAATCTAACAAGTGGTCACATATTTTTTTTAGAAAAAGGACTAATTAAAGGAAGGACATTTTAAAAACCAAGGATTTGATTTTCAAACTTGGCGTGCGATTCAAAGTTCAAAATCTTTTACTGTGTATGCACACTTATTTCACTTGCACCACGACACGCTTCTAGACACTCCTTAGGTTTGGAAATACTAGGACAAGAGCCCTCTTTTCGTTGGATTCTGAAGTGTTCGGAACTTGAGATCAAAGGTTTTGTAAATCCAAAGAGGGGGATACCTTGTCACGGATTTTTGGGGGTAGTTGAGGAGCACCGCGAAAGCACAGCTTCAAAGGAAGGCTTAGGCCTACTTGCATCCCTCGATCTTCCGCATTTGGATTTACTTGACCATTTGAAATTTAGGGAAGAACACCTAAGATCCAACTAGGTCTTCTTAGGCGAACCGTAGGTTGGCAATAGGCGTGTAAATTGACTGAACAAATTGTATTGTCACCTGCAATCTGACTTAAAATCAAAAGCCTAAATTGGGAAAGACCTAAAAGGTCCTTTTTGAATTGTGTCTTGCTTGGGGAATTCTGATTGAAGTGTGAGTTAGAATGGACCACATTGATTTTCATCCTTTCACATCTTGCCCACACCCTCACCCCCACTCTGCATCCTTCGATCCCAGACGCCAAGATGGTCCATTCCTTGATGGACATAATGACAATCATTGGGATCCATTTTACTCCTATTATAGGAGTATTGGCCTAGTTAACCCCCAAATTAGTGAGCAGAACTCAAGAGTGGGATTTGCTTTGCCCAATATTCCACATACCAAAGAAATGCCCAACCCACCCTCCCTGAAAAAGTATTATGGTTGGACAAACACTAATGGGTACTATGAGCCTGAGCGTGACTTCTCTCATGATAGAAATGACCTCTCCTCTTTGAAGATGGAAATACAGAAAATACAAAATGAAATGAGTGAATTGCTAGGAGAATCTTTGAGAGCAGGCCAACAAGAAAGAGATGAAATTAGCCACCCAATCTACCCCATTGAGGACGACGTACACCCCTCTACAATAGATGCATCTCCCATGGAAGAGCTACACTTTAAGTTGGAGGGAAATTCTAGGGGGAATAGCTACTTTTCAAGGATCAATTTTGAAACCTCCCCATTAGATAACAATTCTTTGAGCGATCTACACTTTAGGTGGGAGGAAAATACACATGACAGTAGCTATGCATTGGATGAAGAAAGGTGGCAACCTGAGGAAGATGATGATAAGGTTGAGTATCCACCTGAATTATATTGGAGTCAAAAGAAGGGAATGATGGTACCATTGGAAGACCTTGACCCAGATGATAGTATTTTCGTGACATTTGATGAAGTGGGTCAAAGTGAAGTTGTTAATCCTACCCACCCTTCTGATCACGATATGGAACTCAAACCCACCCTTAGGGAACCTAACCCTAAAGAAATTGACCTATCTGAGGAGTCTGATGTTACCAGTGTAAACCATTTACCTCAGATAGAGCACCCTAGGGGATCTGCTGAGATATTCAATGATTCTAGACCTCGGGTACATGATGAATTGTGTGATGAGGAGGAGGACGAATTATATGAGGAACCTACATTCAAGATTTGGAGTGACAGTAACGGTGATTATGTCTTATTTGAAGAGTTAGCCCCTGAGGATGTCACAAATTTGACCAAATTAGGTTTCCTTAGCACACCCATTGATGATATTTCTCCTCATGATAAAATGATGGAAAATTTGGAAGCAATTTCTAAGATTTATGTGGATTCACATATAGACTCCGGGGAAGATTTGAGTAAAGAACAAAAACCCGGGGATGACATTGATAGGATAATCCCTAGATCTGTTGCTTCCAACCTGCCTTCATTCACTTCGAAGTCACCCTCTGATTCGCTTATATCTGAAAGCGAAATTGTGACTCCTGATGAAGAGCAGGAAGATCCATGTGATGGTACAAGGAATGCTAGGGATGAAATTGAGGATTTAGAAAGAGTGTTTGGGATGGACACCAAGCTGATTAAACCCAACCTAGATCTTATGGCCATCCCACAACCTCGTAACTTGGACACCCTAGACGATCCTTGCCTTAGAGAATTGCTCATTTTTGTTCTGACTAGGGGTCTTAACAGACCAATATTTTCTGTAATGGAGTATCGGGTATGGATTGATGATTTCTTTAGTCAGTCCATGACCATGGGGGTTTATCTCTATACCATTCCTTCCCCATTCTTTTTCGAGGATCCATGTCATCCTCCCCCAACCCCTTTAGAGGTTATTTTACCTGTTTATCCTTTAGAACCTCTCCTGGTGACCTGGGAAGATTTCATTGCCATTTTAGTTGGGCGAGCATTTGCTATCGGGATTCATCATCAGCTCGCCAACATCCTAGGTTACCTATTTTCTTGGCCAACTTTGCTTTGCTCATTTTTAGGGCCTATTTCTGCAATTCTTGAACTTGATTTGCAGGTTCTTTGGCTTTTCAGCTCAGCTCTAACCCAGGTAATATCCTTCTATGCAATGAGGACATTGCAGATTTTAGGCATGGGGGGGTGTACTTGGGGATATACATAGCATAATTGCATACATTTGTACATTAAAATAAAAAAAAAAGGTTTTGAGCTTAACTGGCTAGATCTTGCAGTCTTAAGCAAATCAGAACTCTAGGGTAGACTAAGTTAATTCCAGGGTCAAACTTTAGAAGCTAAATGAGCTATTAGCTTTAGACCTTTAGGATCCTTTGTGGACTTAAAAACTTAAGTAGGAGTTAAGTTGCAGACCATTCCTTAAGAGGTTGAGGAAGGGAAGCTAGGGATTGAGTTAAAAGGTGGGGTACTACCTGGAGTCTTATTCTACCTTTTGGTTTATGGGTCCTTGTAACCCAAGCATCCAAATTTCACACACTTGGTCTGGTAATCAACTTAATTTCTGTCTTTCTGAAAAGAGATTTGGTTCTCTTAGTTTTGACTTAAGAGAGGCTTGAAAACACATTTTTATTGGAAGAGTTCCCGCCGCAGGAGAGGTCGAGTATATACTCACCTTGAGGATGCGATGATAACATATTACCTCCTTGGCGCTTGTCTCTTAGGATATCCATCCTACTGGGGGCAGGTAAGCGCATTGCGTGGTTCAGGTACCATGGGCGGCCCTATCACAAAGTGCCGATTGCCATAGACCTGAATTCGCTTAAGAAATCAATGGGCGATACTATCTCGAAGTGTCGATTGCCAGGAGCTCTTGGGGTCGTTATGGGCGGTGCTATCTCGAAGCATCAAAAGCCAGGCACCCTTCGAGGTATGGTAATGGAGACAATGAATCCGACACAGACCGTGTTGATAGCTGATCTAAGGATAAACTTAGAAGAATCAAACAAAAAAAAAAGTATATATATATATATAAAAACCCTTAACTCAAATAGCTCAGACCAATACACAGGCACGGATGCTTTAATCTCAGGGATCAATAAACTTTAGGGTAGAGTCAGAAATCAGGGAAACTTGTGCCTGCAACTTGTCTTTTGCCAACCTAGTCTGTAACTTAGCAACTACTTAGGAACCTTTGGTCTAGAGCCTGAACTTAATATGCTTCTGAAGGAAGACTAAGTGAGTTAACTACTCTACTTAGAGTGCTAGGTTTCGCTTAATTTTGCGAGGGACTAGCAAAAGCTAGGCATGGGGGTATTTGATTAGCCCATAGTTGTGGGCTATTTAAGTATTTAAGTGCCTACACATTAGGTTAATTCTAACATTTATTTAGTATAAATTAGGATGTAAATAGATTAATTCATAGTTTTAATTTAATTACATAATCCATGCATTGTATTCATACTTTAAGTACATTTAGAATTAGTTTAGAATGGCATTTATCTAATTAGATAACCAATTAGGTACATTGTTTTCATTAACATAGAAGTTGAGGGTCTGTACATAAATAATCCTAATATTTTAACATTATTTTCTTTATTCTTCTTCTTTCAGAGCGGCTGCCGCTCCAACGCCCGGCTGCTGCAGTGAAGAAGCCATTCAAGGGGGAGCGGATGTGGTGGATCTCGTCGGGCGGATGATTTCAAACTTGTGCAGGCCACTACAAAAGGAGGAGGGAGGCAGTCGAGCTGGGGAGGCCTCTACCACCGACCCACCACTGTGCAGAGAGAACCTCTCTCTTCCACTCCACACTGCCGGCCTCTACCGTGGCAGCGAGTCTCCACTACCGTGGGCATGTGGTGTGACAGGCCACACCGCCATCCGGAGCTCGCCCGCATTACCGTGAGCACCTTAGCATGCAATTCCCTCGCCGTCGTCACCAACCACCACCGCCGCAACCACCGTCACTGCAATCACCTTCTCATTCACTTAAGACATCCGAAAAATTTCCCGGACGTCTGAAGGTACCCGCTCACCTGCGATCACCCTCCCATCTTATTGTTCACGCCCGCACCACCACCCCCTCGCCTGCGCCTTCACCCGTGCGCACCCACGCCTGCACCCTCCACCACTCACCGGCTGGAGACCTGCGCACGCCTGCAGATCAGCCCACGCCACCTTCCCTGTGCCCATCAGCCTGCAGCACACCCGCGCCCACCATCAACCGTGCCTGCAGACCACCGCAGCCATCTCCACACACCTACAGACCACTGCCCACGCCAATCGTGCCAGCGCCCTCCGCAGACCCTCCGCAACGCACGCCATCCTCCAACCGCGCTGCAGCACCCTCCGCCGCACTTGCAGAACCGCCTGCAGCGCCCTCTTCCCCGCGCCTGCAGACGAACGCCTGCCACGCCAGCCGCAGCAGTGCCCACGGCAGCGGCAGCAGCCACCCCCGCAGTAGCAGCAGGTGGCGGACTTCACGCCAACAGGCTGCGCAAGCTACCGGCTACAGCACCTCCGTCGAAGCTCGTCCGACCACCTCCAGCCACCGCGCGACTCGCCGCCACCACCGATTCGAAGCCCTTGATCCAAGGGACCTCCTCCGAGCTTCCCGCGCCCGGCCATCGGCTCCTCGTCGCGCAAGACAACGGGAAAAATTCCCCTGTTTTGCTACAGTAAAACGTTAATTAAAATTTACATTTTCTGCCATTGCCACATTTTAATCATATTTTATTGACTCTGCATTGCGGAAAATATCCTGTAGTTTCTCATAATTGCCATTTCAGCATTATTTCTTGCTTAAACCTTAATCTAAAGGCAATCTTGGCTTGGTTCTTGTCCAAATTGACTACGAACAAACATTTTTAAGTGGCGCGAATTTTATTACGTTATTGCCTCCCTGTGGATACGACCCGCTCCTCTGCGAGTGGTTATTTCTTGTTAAAAATTGATTAGTCGATTTTTCCACCACATTAAACTACAAATGACTTAAAAGCGAAAGATCGACAAGTCAGGTTCCTCCATCCCTCATTATAAGTGTTGGAGAAAGGGTCATTACGAGGTCTTGGATGGAACCATTGAGCGGCATTCAAATCTGCTTGTACAAGCTCAGGGAATTGGGAGGCCAAGTGACAATCCACAATGGCGTGTGTATTGCGTTGACAAATTAAGCATTCGGAAGCTTGGGATGTGGAGGTGTTAGGTACGAATGAACTCGGGTTCGACATAAGCCTCTCCATGTTTTGATTCAATAATTGAATCTGATAGGCTAAATTCTGGGTGTCCCTTGCCTCATTCACCTCCAACTTTCTTTGCATGAGAGTGGGCTTTCTATCCATGTAGGCAGATTTCAAGTGAATAGAATTCTCACTCAAAGTATCAAATAAGTTCCAAGCTTCATCCTCAGTCTTAGATAGAAAGGTTCCTGCACAGGCACCATCCACAGTTTGCCTATGCGAATCATTAAGTCCGATGTAGAACCTTTCAACCAATTGCCATTTAGGCACCTGGTGATGTGGGCAAAGTCTCAGCAAATCGTTAAAGCGCTCCCACGCATCATGGAATGCTTCCCCATCCTTTTGAACAAAACTCATAATTTCCCTCCTAAAGTGATTTGTTTTGCTCATGGGGAAGTACTTCTTCAAAAACTCCTTCTTCAGGGCATCCCAAGTATTTATATTATCAAGGGTGTGATACCAATACTTGGCTTTGTCCTTAAGGGAGAAGGGAAAGAGGGTCCGCATTTGAGCATCATTAGTAACGCCCTGGAGCTTCACCGTGGAACAGACGAATTCCTCAATATGCCTGTAAGGGTCTTACCTAGTAGTACCATAAAAGGAGGGTAGCAAGGATATGGTACTACTTTTGATCTCATATGGATTGTCCCCTCCAGGTCTACGTAGTGCAAGACTAGCTTGATTGGTTGGGATGAAATATTCCTTAAGGCTCCTTTGACCAGCCATTTCTACCCTTGGAAGGTCTCTTCTTAGGATTCTTTCAGGTTCAGGATCAAATACAAGTTGTCTCCTAAGAGAACGCCTACCAAGCATGCACTACAAACACAATTCAAAAGGACTTGTTCAGTCTTTACAAATTTAGGCTTTTCACTTTAGTTCAAATTGTAGGTGACAAAACAAGTTGCCCAATCAATTACGTGCCTATTGTCAACCTTCGAAATGCCTAAAAAGACCTAGTTGGAGCTTAGGTATTCTTCCCTAAATCTCAAATGGTCAAGTAAATCCAAAGACGGAAGATCGAGGGATGCAAGTAGGCCTAAGCCTTCCTTTGAAGCTGTGCTTTCGCGGTGCTTCTCAACTACCCCCAAAAATTTGTGACAGGGTATCCCCCTCTTTGGATTTACAAAGCCTTTGATCTCAAGTTCCAAACACTTCAGAATCCAATAGTAGGAGGGCTCTTGTCCTAGTCGTTTTAAGACTTAGGAGTGTCTAAATGAGTGTTGTGGTGCAAAAGATATAAGTGTGCATTCACCGCAAAAGGATTTTGAATTTTGAATCGCACACCACATTTTACAATCAAGCCCTTGATTTTTAGATGTCCCTACTTTAATTAGTCTTTTTTCTCGAATATATGTGACCACTTGTTAGATCGCTTCAAGACAAATTTTGTGGTATTTGAATTAAATCCAAATGCAATGCGTGATCAAGAATAGGATGCAAAGTAAGAGAATGCATACCTTTCTTCCAGCAATCAACGATGCAAGAATGCATGCAATGTAGAGAAATAAATCTAGAGACTGCTCATACAGACCTAAATGGTTCATCCTAAAGGCAGGCAGCTTCTAGCAGGTAGCTCATTTTTTTTTTATATATATATTTTTTAAACTACTTATGCACAAGCAAATAAAAGTAATCAATAAACTAAAAACCTAAATCTAAAGAAAAGGGAACAAGCTCCCAAAAATTACCCAACATGGGCCCAAAACAAAATCGGCGAACAAACCCTTCAAAATATACCCCAGAACAAGGGTTTCAAACAAAATGCAATGAAAAATTAAATCTAAAGTCTTAATTCTATTCTAATCAAATTAACGACTAAATATACAATGATGTCCGTCGTGTCCTCGTCCTTCTCCTCCTTTTCAAAATAGCTCATCCAATTCTCCTCTGGCGACGTCAAGGGTCGCCTCTCACAATGGCTGATTCTTGCACAATTTTCTCACACAGAAAAGAAAATAATAAATGGTAAAATCACTATGCAATTGACAAATAATCAAAATAAAATCAGGTGAAATTATTGCATCTGTTGCCTCACCGGCAACGGCACCATTTGACGTGTCGATTGTTCGCTTTAAAGTCATTTGTAGTTTTATGTGGTGGAAAAATCGACTAATCAATATTTAAAAAGAAATAACCACTCGCAGAAGAGCGGGTCGTATCCACAGGGAGGCAATGACGTATTTAAATTCACACCAGTTAAAAACGTTTGTTCGTAGTTAGTTTAGACGAAAATCAAGCCAAAATTACCTTCAGATTAAGGTTGAATCAAGCAATCATACTGAAATAGCAATTCTTAATAACTAGAGGATATTTGTTGTAATGCAGATTCAATAAAATATCATTAAAAGTTGACAATGGGATAAAATGTAATTATTAATGTCATGGTTACTGTAGCAAAACAGGGGATTTATTCCCCTTGGCCGTGCTCGACGAGGAGTGGATGGCTGGAGGCTGGAAGCTTGGAGGAAGTTTCTTGGACCGAGGGCTTCGCAGTGGTGGTGGCGGCAGGTCGCGCGGTGGCCAGAGCTAGCCGGACGGAGGTCCAGCGAAGGTGGCTGCAAACGGTGCTGCAGCTGCTGTTGGCGGGCAGTGCACGCGGCCTGTTGTTGCGTGCACAGGCGGGAGGCGTTGCAGGTGCGGGAGGTGCGGGTGCACTGGACGAGGGTGGCTCTGCTGCAGGCGTGTGGGTGAGCACTGCAGCCGATGCTGCACGCTGGCGTGGGTGCACGCATGCACTGGTGTGGCACTGTAGGTAGCGGCAGGGAGGCTGCAGCCGGAAGGCGCGTAGGCGCGGGAAGGCTGCAGGCGGGTGTGCACGAAGGCTGGAGGTGTGGGAAGACTGCTGGCCGTGCCCGCCTTGCACGCGAGAAGACTGCTGGCCGTGCCCACCTTGCGCGCGACTGGAGGGCGTGCGGGCAGGCGTTGAGTGAGCGGGTGAGAGCTGGCGGTTCAGGTGAGAAGGCGAGTGTGGTTGTTGCAGGAGTGGGAGGTCAAAGCTTCAGACGTCTGGGAAACTTCCCGGACGTCTTAACTGGCTGAGGGGTGATTGCAGTAGCTGCGACGGTGGTTGTTGATGAAGACGACGAGGGAGGTCCACGGCGAGGTGCTCACGGTAATGCGAACGACCTCCATATGGCGGTGTGGCCTGTCACACCACACGCCCACGGTGGTGGAGGGTCGTCGCCGCGGTTGAGGCCGATGATGTGGAATGGAAGAGATGGACTCTGCACAGTGTGGGTTGGGGGTGGAGGCCTGCTCCTCTCGATAGCCTCTCTCCTCTTTTTATAGCTGACTTCATGAATTTGAATGGAGAGGCAGGAGCAGATCCACCTTCTCCGCTGATCTATGAATGTGCTTTAGTGCGACAGGAGGCGTTACAGCGGTAGCCGAGCCGTTGCTGGAAAGAAGAAGAATAAAGGATATTATTAAAATATTATGGTTATTTATATACAAACCCTCAACTTTTATGTTAACTTAAACAATGTACCTAATTGGTTAACTAATTAAACGAATGTCATTCTAAGCTAATTCTAAATTCATTTAAAATATGAATGCAATGCATGAATTATGTAATTAAATTAGAAATATGAATTAATCTATTTACATCTTAATTTATGCTAAATAAATGTTAGAATTAACCTAATGTCTAGGCACTTAAATACTTAAATAGCCCACAACTATGGGCTAATCAGTATGGTTATTTGATCAAGACAATTCTGGAAGTGTTGGACTCCTGTTGTCATCCTGACTAGATCTATGCGATCTGATCTGTCATCCATGGCTTCAAATCATCTGTAATTAATTTCATCTCTCCTTTAGTGCATAAAATGACAATATTATCTATATAGCTAACAAACTAACTATTATGCGAATTACAATGCTTATGCATGCATTGTCTCTAAGTTATGCTAGAACCTAACCTAATTCAGGTGATTTAGGTTGCATGATTGTTTTGCAATCATCTTGCTCCCCCATCGTCTTCTCCAACGATGGCAATTCCTCTAGCGATGTCACCCCACCTCCATAAACCACCAAACTCACTTCCTTCACTTCCTACACCTTCGCTATACTCCATAGAGTAAAAGCCCTCTATCTATTTGGAGTTTCATTCACTCTACATCGCTATCGAATGAACCCATCACCATTATTCATCTTCAACACCGTCTGACGACTACATGCCTCCAATCTCCTCACCACCACCACCATTCACTTCCTCATCTCACGGCAAGTCTCCTGAACCTACTAATTGGGTTGAAAGGTCATTCTTATGCATAATAGGTGTTCATCAGTGACCTCCCTATCTCCACCATCGCTCGAAGCACTCCTTCCATCATCACAACCAATACCTCCTCCAGTAGATGCAATCTGACCTTAGGTGTTCAGCTACCACCCCAATTGGCCAAGAAAGCTCCAATAGTAGCAGAAATAGATGAAGGAAGCATCAACAGCTGCATGTGAAAATAGCATAGGATTTTAGTCCTACATCGAAGGGCTCTGATTCTAAAATGCATTTATAACGCGTTTGTTGCATTAGATTACCACCTCAAACACTAGGGGTGAGGTCCCTCACTTAACCCTTCGCACCTCATCCGCCACCGCACGTTGGCGGGCCTAGTCCCCGATGTAGATCCAATTACCCGTATGCCTGACCCAATTAGAGAGAGAAAGGGAAATTTCTAAAGGAGGAGTGGGTTTTGCACTGTTGTGACATCAGTATTCGTGCCTCTACACCTAACACTTACTATTTGAGGTAGGCTTCTTCTTTGTGTTAGCACCCTTATGCCTGGGCTATGCTCTAACTAGTTTAAGTCATCTGATGGTTCTGGCTGATGCCTGACTTGGCCTTGATTGAAATACTGTGGATTTGGCTCCTGAATCTGACGTGGATATTGGCATAAGTGGTTCTAACCACTATCATGCAATTGAGTAATTTGATACTTGGGATATGTGCTTAACAGTAGTGATTTAAATCACCATTCTTTTTACAGTTCCTGATTTCTTTTTATCCTAATAACTTGCCCTACAATTGAATACATTTCTGAGTATACTTTTTATTCATAGAACATCTTATTGTTGTGCTCATTATTTCTAAATTGCAATTAGTGTGTGAATTTGCCAATTTGCTCCATGCGAATAACCTCAGACTCATTCCTATTTTCGAGCACTCTATAAACTTTAAATGTTGTAAAGCGATTTTCATCGACTATACTATGACGTAACACATTCAGTTAAAAGATGACTCTCGCCCGCTAATGGAGAGATCTTCACTTGATTAAGAAGATAATAACAATAAAAAGATATGTCGTTGTATTTTATGTAGTGGAAAAACTCTCAATCAAAGATTAAATAATTAAATCTAACCACAGTAGATTAGTGACAAGTTGATTGTTCGCTTTAAAGTCGTTTGCAGTTTTATGTGGTGGAAAAATCGACTAATCAATATTTAAAAAGAAATAACCACTCGCAGAGGGGCGGGTCGTATCCACAGGGAGGCAATGAGGCAATAATATCTCAATTATTTCGTGTTCGTTCAGTCTCGTGAGAAATCCGTAGTTTAATCTGACATGAAATGCGATGGAAAGAAGAAGCACAATATCTTGAAAACATAAGGGTAGATGTGCAATTTTTCCTCACTAAAATATTCAATAAACATGTGATGATTTTATGCAATTTTCCATTGACATGTATTAAAGAACATTTATGCACATTTAAATTCCAAAATCAATGTCAAACAATGTTAATTACAAAAGCTATGCAATTGTAAAAGAACTTGACTATAAAGTTGCAAATTTTACCACAATAAAATATTCATAAACAAAAATTCTTGTTCCTGGAAATGGCATGAAATGTAATAACTAATTAACCCATTAACATAGCATTTTACCTCTCTCCCTGCTATCGGGAGAGAGGTTCAATCGAGGAGAGGTTTGCACAGGCAGGTGGATGAAGCGAGGCCTTCGCGATGGTGGCAGCCGCATGTCGAGCGGTGGTCAGAGTCGACCGGGCGGAGCTCCGACGAAGGTGGCTGCAGCCGATGCTGCAGCTGCTGTTGGCGAAGTGATGCGCGCGTTGGCTGGAGGGTGCGCGCTAGCTGGAGGCATGGGTGCGTGCTCTGTTGGCGGAAGCACTGCAGCCAGTGCTGCAGATGGCGTGGGTGTGCAGGCGGTTGTGCGCGAAGGCTAGAGGGCGCGGGTGCATGCTCTGTTGTTGGCGACGTGCGAGTGCTGCAGGCTGAACGTGTTGGCGGAAGCACTGCAGTGGGTGCGCAGGCAGTGAGAGCGGGAGTGAGCAGGTGAGGTTCTGCAGGCGCGGGAGTGGTGGTGCAAGCGTGAGCAGCGCGGCCTGGAGGGCGTGGAGATGGCACTGGGTGCGCAGGCGGTTGCGCGCAAAGGCTGGAGGGCGCGGGTGCATGCTCTGTTGGAGGCGTGGGTGTGCAGGCGGTGAGAGCGAGAGGAAGTGGCGGGTTCTTGCGTGCGGCTGGAGGTGAGCGGGAAGACTGCTATGGCGTGGGTGGCATGGGTGCACAGGCAAGGGCTGCAGTTCAGGTGGAAGGTGAGCAGGCGTGAACGGTGATTGCTGCTGGAGTGGGGTGTGGCTTCAGACGTCCGGGAAATTTCCTGGACGTCTTAACTGACTGAGAAGGTGATTGCACAGTGGCTGCAGCGGTGGTTGTTGATGACGACGGCGAGGGCGGTGCACGGTGAGGTGCTCACGGTAATGCGGACGAGCTCCGGATGGCGGTGTGGCCTGTCACACCACACGCCCACGGTGGTGGAGACTCGCCCCCACGGTTGAGGTCGGCGGTATGGAATGGAAGAGAGAAGATCTCTCTGCACAGTGGTGGGTCGGTGGTGGAAGCCTGCCTCGCTCAGCATCCTCTCTCCTCCTTTTGTAGTGGCTTGCACAAATTTGAAATCAGCTGCCCAACCAGATCCAACACATCCGCTCCTCCTTGAATGGGTTCTTCAGTGCAGCAGCTGGTGGCATTGGAGCGGTAGCCAACCGTTCCTGCAAGAAGAAGAATAAAGAAAATAATGTTAAAATATTATGATTATTTATATACAGACCCTTAACTTTTATGTTAACTAAAACAATGTACCTAATTGATTAACTAATTAGATGAATGCCATTCTAAGCTAATTCTAAATGCACTTAAAATATGAATGCAATGCATGGATTATGTAATTAAATTAAAAATATGAATTAATCTATTTACATCCTAATTTATGCTAAATAAATGTTAGAATTAACCTAATGTCTAGGCAATTAAATACTTAAATAGCCCACAACTATGGGCTAATCAAATACCCCCATGCCTAGTTTTTGCTAGTCCCTAGCAAAATTAAGCGAAACCTAGCACTCTAAGTAGACTAGTCAACTCACTTAGTCTTCCTTCAGAAGCATATTAAGTTCAGACTCTAGACCCAAGGTTCCTAAGTAGTTGCTAAGTTACAGACTTGGTCAGCTAAAGATGAGTTGCAGGCACAAGTTTCCCTGATTTCTGACTCTACCCTAAAGTTTATTGATCCCTGAGATTAAAGAATCTGTGCCTGTGCACTGGCCTGAGTTATTTGAGTTAAAGGAAATTTTTTTTATATATATATTATTATTTTTTTTATTTGATTCTTCTAAGTCTAACCTCAGATCAGCTATCAACACGGTCTATGTTGGATTCATTGTCCCCATTACCATACCTCGAAGGTTGCCTGGCCTTTGATGCTTCGAGATAGCACCGCCCATAACGACCCTAAGAACTCCTGGCAATCGACACTTCGAGATAGTATCGCCCATGGATTTTTTAAGCAAATTCAGGCCTATGGCAATCGGTACTTCGAGATAGGGCCGCCCATGGTACCTGAACCGCACAGTGCACTTACATGCCCCCAGTAGGATGGATATCCTAAGAGACAAGCGCTGAGGAGGTAATATGTTATCATCGCATCTTCAAGTTGAGTATATACTCCACCCCTCCTGCAGCGATAACTCTTCCAATCAAAATGTGTTTTCAAGCCTCTCCTAAGTCAAAACTAAGAGAACCAAATCTCTTTTCAGAAAGATAGAAATTAAGTTAATTACCAGACCAAGTGTGTGAAATTTGGATGCTTGGGTTACAAGGACCCGTAAACCGAAAGGTAGAATAAGACTCCAGGTACTACCCCACCTTTTAACTCAAACCCTAGCTTCCCTTCCTCAACCTCTTGAGGAATGGTCCGCAACTTAACTCCTACTTAAGTTTTTAAGTCCACAAAGGACTCTAAAGGCCTAAAGCTAGCAGCTCATTTAGCTTCTAAAGTTTGACCCTAGATTTCTAATTTGCTTAAGACTGCAAGATCTAGCTAGTTAAGCTCAAAACTCTTTTTCTTTGTTTTTTTTTGCAAATGTATGCAGTGAATGCACTATGCTATGTATATCCCCAAGTATACCCCTCCATGCCTAAAATCTGCAATGTCCTCATTGCATAGAAGGATATTACCTGGGTCAAAGCTGGGCTGAATAGCCAAAGAACCTGCAAATCAGGTTCAAGAATTACAGAAATAGGCCCTAAAAATGAGCAAAGCAATGTTGGCCTAGAAAATAGGTAACCTAGGATGTTGGCGAGCTGATGATGAATCTCGATAGCAAATGCTCGCCCAACTAAGATGGGAATGAAATCTTCCCAGGTCACCAAAGGAGGTTCTAAAGGATAAACAGGTATAACAACCTCCAAAGGGGTAGGGGGAGGATGACAAGGATCCTCCAAAAGGCATGGAGAAGGAATGGTGCAAAGATAAACCCCCAGGGTAATGGACTGACTAAAGAAATCATCAATCCATACCCTATACTCCATTACGGGAAATATTGGTCTGTTAAGCCCCCTGGTCAAAAAAAAAGTGAGCAATTCTCTAAGGCAAGGATTGTCTAGGGTGTCCAAGTTACGAGGTTGTGGGATGGACATAAGATCTAGGTTAGGTTTAATCAGCTCAGTGTCCATCCGTAACACTCTTTCTAAATCCTCAATTTCATCCCTAGCATTCCTTGCACCATCACATGTAACTTCCTGCTCTTCATCAGGAGTCACAATTTCACTTTCAGATATAAGCGAATCAGAGGGTGACTTCAAAATGAATGAAGGCAGGTTGGAAGCAACAGATCTAGGGATTATCCTATCAATGTCATCCCCAGGTTTTTGTTCTTTACTCAAATCTTCCCCGGAGTCTATATGTGAATCCACATAAATCTTAGAAATTGCTTCCAAATTTTCCATCATTTCATCATGAGGAGAAATATCATCAATGGGTGTGCTAAGGAAACCTAATTTGGTCAAATTTGTGACATCCTCAGGGGCTAACTCTTCAAATAAGACATACTCACCCTTAGTGTCACTCCAAATCTTGAATGTAGGTTCCTTATATAATTCGTCTTTCTCCTCATCACACAATTCATCATGTACCCGAGGACTGGAATCATTTAATATCTCAGCAGATCCCCTAGGGTGCTCTATCTGAGGTAAATGGTTTACACTGGTAACATCAAACTCCTCAGATAGGTCAATTTCTTTAGGGTTAGGTTCCCTAAGGGTGGGTTTGAGTTCCATATCGTGATCAGAAGGGAGGGTACGATTAACAACATGACTTTGACCCACTTCATCAAATGTCACAAAAATACTATCATCTAGGTCGAGGTCTTCCAATGGTACCATCATTCCCTTCTTTTGACTCCAATATAATTCAGGTGGATACTCAACCTTAGCATCATCTTCCTCAGGTTGCCACCTTTCTTCATCCAATGCATAGCTACTGTCATGTGTATTTTCCTCCCACCTAAGGTGTGGATCTCTCAAGGAAGTGTCATCTAATGGGGAGGTTTCAAAATTGATCCTCGAAAAGTAGCTATTCTCCCCAGAATTTCCCTCCAACTTAAAGTGTAGCTCTCCCACAGGAGATGCATCTATTGTAGAGGGGTGTACATCATCCTCAATGGGGTAGATTTGGTGGCTAATTTCATCTCTTTCTTGTTGGTTTGCTCTCGAAGATTCTCCTAACAATTCAATCATTTCATTTTGCATTTTCTGTATTTCAATCTTCAAAGAGGAGAGGTCATTTCTATAATGAGAGAAGTCAGGCTCAGGGTTATAGTACCCAGGAATGTTTGTCCAACCATTATAATTTTTGAGGGAGGGTGGGTTGGGTATTTCTATGGTATGTGGGATATTGGGCAAAGCAAATCCCGCTCCTAGGTTCTACTCACTGATTTAGGGCTTAACCCGGCCAATACTCCTATAATAGGAGTAAAACGGATCCTAATGATTGTCATTATGTCCATCAAGGGATGGACCATCTCGGCATCAAGGATCGAAGGATGCAAACTGGGGGTGAGGGTGTGGGCAAGATGTGAAAGAATGAAAATCAATGTGGTCCATTCTAACTCACACCTCAACTAGAATTCCCCAAGCAAAACACAATTCAAAAAGGACCTTTTAGGTCTTTCCCAATTTAGGCTTTTGATTTTAAGTCAGATTGCAGGTGACAATACAATTTGTTCAATCAATTACGCGCCTATTGTCGACCTACGGCTCACCTAAGAAGACCTAGTTGGAGCTTAGGCGTTCTTCCCTAAATCTCAAATGGTCAAGTAAATCCAAAGACGGAAGATCGAGTGATGCAAGTAGGCCTAAGCCTTCCTTTGAAGCTGTGCTTTCGCGGTGCTTCTCAACTACCCCCAAAAATCCGTGATAGGGTATCCCCCTCTTTGGATTTACAAAACCTATGATCTCAAGTTCCGAACACTTCAGAATCCAACAGTAGGAGGGCTCTTGTCCTAGTATTTCGAAACCTAAGGAGTGTCTAGAAGCGTGCCATGGTGCAAGTGAAATAAGTGTGCATACATCATAAAAGATTTTGAATTTTGAATCGCACACCAAGTTTGAAAATCAAATCGTTGGTTTTTAAAATGTCCCTCCTTTAATTAGTCCTTCTTCTAGAAAATATGTGACCACTTATTTAATTTATTCAATACAGATTAGGTGGTCTTCGCATGAAGTCCAAATGCAATGCGTGATCAAGAATATGATGCAAAGTAAGAAAATGCGTACCTTGCTTCCAGCAATCAACGATGCAAGAATGCACACAATGCAGAGAAATAAATCTAGAGGCTGCTCATACAGACATAAATGGTTCGTCTTAGGGTAGGCAGCTCATTTTTTTTATTTTTTTTATTTTTTAAGCTACTTATGCACAAGCAAATAAAAGTAATCAATAAACTGAAAACCTAAATCTAAAGAAAAGGGAACAAGCTCCCAAAAATTACCCCACATGGGCCCAAAATAAAATCGGGGAACAAACCCCTCAAAATATATCCCAGAACAAGGGTTTCAAACAAAATGTAATGAAAAATTAAATCTAAAGTCTTAATTCTATTCTAATTAGCGACTAAATATACAACGATGTCCGTCGCGTCCTCATCCTTCTCCTCCTTTCCAAAATAGCTTGTCCAATTCTCCTCTGTCGACGTCAAGGGTCGCCTCTCACACTGGCTGATTCTTGCACAAATTTCTCGCACAGAAGAGAAAATAATAAATGGTCAAATCACTGTGCAATTGACAAATAATCAAAATAAAATCAGGTGAAATTATTGCGTCTGTTGCCTCCCTGGCAACAGTGCCATTTGATGAGTCGATTGTTCGCTTTAAAGTCGTTTGCAGTTTTATGTGGTGGAAAAATCAACTAATCAATATTTAGAAAGAAATAACCATTCGCAGAGGAGCGAGTCGTATCCACAGGGAGGCAATGAGGCAATAATATCTCAATTATTTCATATTAGTTCAATCTCGTGAGAAATCCGTAGTTAAATCTGACATGAAATGCGACGGAAAGAAGAAGCACAATATCTTGAAAACATAAGGGTAGATGTGCAACTTTTCCTCATTGAAATATTCAATAAACATGTGATGATTTTATGCAATTTTCCATTGACATGTATTAAAGAAAATTTATGCACATTTAAATTCCAAAATTAATGTCAAACAATGTTAATTACAAAAGCTATGCAATTGTAAAAGAACTTGAGTATAAAGTTGCAAATTTTACCACAATAAAATATTCATAAACAAAAATTCTTTTTCCTAGCAATGGCACGAAATGTAATAACTAATTAGCCCATTAACAGAGCATTTTACCTCTCTCCTCCTCACTATCAGAGAGAGGTTCAATCGAGGAGAGGTTTGCACAGGCAGGTGGCTGAAGCGAGGCCGTCGCGATGGTGGTAGCCGCACGTCGAGCAATGGTCGGAGTCGGCCGGGCGGAGCTCCGGTGAAGGTGGTTGCAGCAGGTGCTGCAGCTGCTGTTGGCGAAGTGATGCGCGCGCTGGCTGGATGGTGCGTGCTGGCTGGAGGCGTGGGTGCTCGTTCTATTGGCGGAAGCACTGCAGCCGGTGTTGCAGCTGGCGTGGGTGCGCAGGCGGTTGCGCGCGAATGCTGGAGGACGCGAGTGCGTGCTCTGTTGTTGGTGCATGCTGAAGGTGTTGGTGGAACCACTGCAGTGGGTGCGCAGGCGGTGAGAGCGGGAGTGAGCAGGTGAGGTTCTGCAGGTGCGGGAGTGGTGGTGCTGGCGTGAGCAGCGCGGCCTGGAGGGCGTGGAGATGGTGCTGGGCGCGCAGGCGGTTGCACGTGAAGGCTGGAGGGCCCGGGTGCGTGCTCTGTTGGAGGCGTGGGTGTGCAGGCGGTGAGAACGGAAGTGGCGGGCTCTTGCGTGCGGCTGGAGGTGAGTGGGAAGACTGTTGCAGCGTGGGTGGCGTGGGGCTGCGCAGGCAAGGGCTACGGTTCAGGTGGAAGGTGAGTAGGCATGAACGGTGATTGCTGCTGGAGTGGGGTGTGGCTTCAGACGTCCGGGAAATTTCTCGGACGTCTTAACTGACTGAGAATGTGATTGCACAGTGGCTGCAGCGGTGGTTGTTGATGACGACGGCGAGGGCGGTGCACGGCGAGGTGGTCACGGTAATGCTTACGAGCTCCGGATGGCGGTGTGGCCTGTCACACCACACACCCACGGTGGTGGAGACTCGCCCCCACGGTTGAGGCCGGCGGTATGGAATGGAAGAGAGAAGATCTCTCTGAACAGTGGTGGGTCGATGGTGGAGGCCTGCCTCGCTCAACATCCTCTCTCCTCCTTTTGTAGTGGCCTACACAAATTTGAAATCAGCTGCCCGACCAGATGCAACACATCCACTCCACCTTGAATGGGTTCTTCAGTGCGGCAGCTGGTGGCGTTGGAGCAGTAGCCAGTCATTCCTGCAAGAAGAAGAATAAAGAAAATAATGTTAAAACATTATGACTATTTATATACAGACCCTTAACTTTTATGTTAACTAAAATAATGTACCTAATTGGTTAACTAATTAGATGAATGCCATTCTAAGCTAATTCTAAATGCACTTAAAATATGAATGCAATGCATGGATTATGTAATTAAATTAAAAATATGAATTAATCTATTTACATCCTAATTTATGCTAAATAAATGTTAGAATTAACCTAATGTCTAGGCACTTAAATACTTAAATAGCCCACAACTATGGGCTAATCAATTAGGTCATATCCACGGGGAGGCATAAACTAATAAATCACCCATATTTGTTGTACATGGAATCTTGTTTCCAGAAAAATAATTAGCAAGATTATTTTTTGTATTAAACCAAATTTTTATCTCTCATTCAAGTCAATCCATGACATAAAAAGAGGGGGATGAAGTTAAAGGGCCTGGCATTCAATTCTAGTGTAACAAAATATTATCAAAAATAAATCAATAGCCTTCCTCAATCGAAATTCCAAA
The DNA here is from genome assembly GCA_037157565.1 of Thalassia testudinum. Classification (NCBI taxonomy): domain Eukaryota; kingdom Viridiplantae; phylum Streptophyta; class Magnoliopsida; order Alismatales; family Hydrocharitaceae; genus Thalassia; species Thalassia testudinum. Next base: position 49,035,047 of record JAZHRO010000057.1, read on the forward strand.
AAAAAAACTAATACCCTTGTTACTGTTTAGAAATAGAGCATGTGGAATGAGGGTGTTCTCGTGCTCGTGCACACACGTGGAGGGATGGCTGGAGGCGAGACTCGTCGGAGGAGTAGGGCCGGAGGAAAGGAATGCTTTGGTGGTGGAACGACAACGTGCGGTGGTCCGAGATGCCGCCAGCAACGAGGTAGGCCGACGGTGGTGGCAGCGGCTCGCTGGTGCATGCGATTGTCATGGGTGGTTTTGAGGATGTGGCTGCCCTCGTGGGGTCAAGGCAAGGTCATTGGCGTCGATGGCACAAAGCTTCGAGGCTAGACAAGGGGCCTACGAGGAGGAATGCATGGTTGTTGATGGGTTCTTCTGGAGAAGATGAACAATTCATGGAGTGGAGCTGCAGCCATTGCCATGCGATGGTGGTGAGATGGCACATGCACAAGGGCATGCGAGGAGATGCTGTGTGGATGGCGCACACGCATGAGCATGCAGGCTGGAGGTGTTGTTGGATTCAAGGAAGGGGAAGCGCATGGAGGATGGTGGAGGTTTTAGGTTATGTTGGTGAGGGAGATTTTTGATGGAGAAGCGGCTGATGGTGGAGATGGCTGGCGGTGCTCACTGTTACCGAGCACCACCGTGGCATAGGCGGTGATGACGATGTTGGCCTCAATCGACAGTGCATTCTCCAATCATGGTGTTTGTGATGTGCAAAGTGCAAAACCTCGGCAGAAGAAGATATCCCATGCGACTGTTACACTTCTTTTAAAACCACTCGTCATTCGTTTCTTCCGCCCGAAGTCTCGGCAACAGCTTTACGAAGATCTCAAGGTGGTTGCGAGAAGCTCAACACGATAGCGGTGTAGCTTTGTTGGTGGCAGTGCATGCGTTGATGCGTGCAGTTTGCAGAATAATAAAACTTGTTTATTTGCATATAAACCCAAAATAATACATGTAGTGTATACTATATACTATCCTCTATTTTATTTACATATGAATGCCATGTATGAACTATGCAAGCAATTTTATAAACTAATTTGTTTACATATTAAAGTATGCTATGTATATGTAAATATTATCATAATATTTAGGCACTTATCTAATTAGTTAGCCCACACATGTGGTCTCATCACCGGCCAACAACTATGTCCTAATTAAGAGGTAATAATAATTGTAGGTAATTTAGGGTCACGGATGATAAATCCAACTATATGAATCTATTTAGGACGACGACAGGATTCCAATGCTTCCAAGATCGTCTTGATCGAACTCCCATTTTACCTTATGAAGTCCGTGAAAGAGCAAAGGCCAAGGAGCAAGGTGGCAAAAATCCAAACCTCAGATGCCAAATTTGATCATACGGATGGATCCGGATCAACGATCATAGTCCAATGGTGCAAAAATCAACTCGATTAGAGTCGTACAACACCATCTACAAAGTAAAGAAGATGGATGGCCACAATGGCACCACTTGGCACCATCATAACTGCCTAAGGTTGCCACCCCCATCTACTGAAGGAATTCCACGCACCTTGTAGGCCATTAGATCATCATCCAACGGCCACAGGAGAGCCACGTCGCCCTCCTCATAGCTCCTTCATCAGTGAGAAGATCATCTTAGCTATTGGATCTCTATCTAATGGCTGAGGGTAGCCAAGTGAAAAAGAAGAAACACGACCATCCGCACACGGAGCGCGGTGTTAACGCACTTGAAACAGAAGAGGTGGTGAGTGTTAGAGATGCGCGGAGGGGAAATTTGAAGAGGTGGTGCGCGCAGGGAAAATTAGGGAGTTGGTTCTTCAAATGGCATGGGAGCAAACGCATGGTGCATGAACGAGCGCTAGATGAGGCAGTGCTGTGTACACAAAGATGCACCCACGTGTCCACGCACCATTGCACAAGCGATTGCAAAGGCGTGCGAGCATGCTTTTAAGCCGTCCAACCATAAGATTGGACAGCTGGATTTAAATGCAGTTGCACGTGTGTAAAAGAGGCAAAGGCAATGGAGCATGTAGGGCCACAGCTATGCGATCAAGATTGGGTGGACCAGAGCGCACCACATGGCACAATCTGAGGTAGTACACTCATTGAATGTGTTATGGAGGCTATTTTGAGGCAAAATTAGAGTGTTGATCTCCCAAGATCAATGGATCTAGTTAAACCAAGGCCATTGCACGAATTAGAGGGCCAAATATCAGCATTGCCCCTCATTGTGGCTATAAAAAGGACCCTGGAGCCCACATATGAAGGCATCTCCTCCTCCATCTCTGCCTCCAGACTCCCTCTGAAGCATCCATCAAGACCACCTTCGTGCACCGCTACTACTCTCCACAACCTCTCCAAAGGCCACCAATGACAACCCTTGGTGCCCTTATTTTAGTAGCTTAGATAGTCAATTTTAATTCTAGCTCTAGTTGATGAGTCCATTTTAATGAACTATCGTTATGCCGAAGTTAACTTTATTCTTACCTTTTAGGTTTGTTAATAACTACGTTAAGTTATAGAATGTTTGCATGCATCATTATTTAAGTTTACATCTATTTTATCACATTCTATAACTTAATATGTAATGATTTTATGTTTTGTTGTTGTAGGAATAAGGTTGGAAAAGAACAGGGGGGTGAAAGAAATTTCCCCCAACAACCGCCTCAACTTCACCTCACCCAATCTCCGACCGACCTCAACACCCCCAACAGCCACCGGCCAAAATTAGTAAAGGGATTTGAAAATCCCTTAACTCACGCGAGGAGAGGAGAAAAATAATAGAGAGGCTTGGCAAAGGGTTGGATCTTCGGTTCTTCTCCCCCCCTGAGGGGATATCCTTCTTCTCCATCGTGGAGAGGGCGGACACTGTGAATCAAGCATGCACTGTGCAACTTCCACCGCCTGTGCACGCACACCCTTGCAAGCCATAGCCTCACCGCACCATCCTCTCCACTGCAAGCGATACACCAGCCTGCACCAAGTGCCCTTCATCGCAAAGCCTTCCCTCACAGTGCCTGCAATTTCCATAGCCCCCTCCAGTGCCCTTGCACGCCACCTTCCACCGTTGCACCTGCCCTCCCAAGCGCCCGCAGGCACTGCACTACGCCCCACAGGTGCTGCACCCATGCCATCGCCCCATGCCAAGTGCCCACAGGCACTCCTGTGTTGCACCGCAACCATCCGCAAGTGACCACAGATGCCACAGCCGCACCCTATAGGTGCTGCAAAGGACAACTCCAGCCATGCCCTAGCAAGCCTTACGCGCATGCGCACCCAGCGCGCAACCGTGCAAGCTGCAGCAGCAGCTCCACCCTCTTCACATGCGGCTTCCTCCTCCAACAGAGCCACCAGGCTGGCGGCCATTCTCCTTCGTCCGACCGCCGTCGGCCACCTCCTGCCGTCGCGTCACCACCGTTGAGTAGCCCTCTTCGAGGTGCACCACCCCGTCAATTCTCGTCGGCAACCGTGCACGGTCACCCACACGAGGAAGAGAGAGGAGAAATCCTATGTTTACTTCTCAATTAATATTTACATTCAATGCCATTGCCAATTATATATTCATATTTTATTCAGGTCACATTGCATTGATACACTTATGGTTTCCTGAAATTACTTCGCTTGTGTTATGTGCATGATTTAACTTTGAATTTCAAATCAAATTTGCATGCAAGTTAAATTTACATGATAAGCCGTTGCACATGCATCATACACATATTTTTGGAGCTTAATTCCTGACATGAAAACTGCATAAATACCCTTGCACTTTTAAGGAAATTGCAAGCTCCATTTAAAATAGCATATTCCTCGCATTCAAGTCGCGAAAGTGTCTGCGAACAGTATATTCCTCGACTCGTGAATTTATTGGTCTATTCCTCCTTGTGGATACGACATCTTTACTGTGGTTAAAATTGATATTTAATTTTGATTGAGAGATTTTCCACCACATAAAACACAACGACACATCATTCTATTGCTGTCACAACTAAGCAAGAATCTCTCCGTCACTAGTAATGCGTGTTCTAGTTCTAGTTCTATTTATAACTCATGATAAAACCATTACCTAAATTAGTTTATATATATTGTGATTAGTATTTAGTTATAGTTAGTTCTAAATCAATGTTAAAATCTAATCGTTTTATGCCTCCCTGAGTTCGACTGGGACTCACAATCTTGTTATAATTTATTTGTTTCGATGTATTTTTGTGTTATACAATGACGTATCTATCCTTAAAACACGATTTTACGTCCAAAAAAATTGGCATCGTTGCTAAGGAGGCACGGCAATTCTTGATTTAATGATTGATTTAGTGTACTTCTCTTTTTTGTGCAGGCATGAAATGAGGATCCGCACATGCATCATGTGCGGGTGAAGACAATCAGGTGCACACGATTATCTCAGTAGGATTTTAGATTAGGGCTTGATTAGCATAGGAGTTTTTAAAAAATAGAAAATTAGGATTTGATTTATTAGGTAGTTAGGATTTTCTTTGTTTGCAAAAGAAATTGAAAAAAAAAGTGCTACTACCATTGCTAGAAACTTGCCCAAAAATTGGATACGAATTTGAAAATTCATTTGCCACGCTTCTAGTGGTCCAAAAATCTTGAAATTTAGGTAGAAACTAGATCTTTAAACTATCTTTCCTAGGCCACCATTCCCATAAAAAAATTCAATTTGCGAATTTTAAACAATTCGCTGAGTACACAATGTTCAGATAGACTAAAATTCAAATTTTTCTAAACTTCAATAAATCGATTCTGATCAACACACAAATCTAATTGACCCAGAAATGGTGGAATTTGAAAGATAATTAAATTAGCTTTCATTCCCATATTTTTCCAAAATTTTTGAATCACATTTAATACTATTTCAAATAGAAAAACCAACATGAGGTCAAAATCTTAGCTTTAATCCCTTATTAGTTAAAAATTCATATATATTTACTTGAGATAGTAAAAAATTCTGAAAAGAAATATTCTTTGAAAAGCTTATTAAGAAAGGAATCTTCTTGCCAATTTTTAAATTATTTGGATTCTAATTTTATCTTAAAGTATTTCTTTGATTTGTGGTCTGCTGCTTGAAAAAAAAACTTAGAAGTGCATGAACCCTAGGACCACATTAGACTTGCCTAGACTCAATAGAATCGTGTGATTAGTCGATGAGTCAAGTAAACTTGTGGACCACTCACCACATACCAAATTGAAGAAAAGGCTGACAAAACATAATGAATATCTTAATAACTCGCATTTGTCTTTTGACTACTGGGTGGTCTCAACCTCTTTAGCCAAACCTGGTGGCTAAGTCTGCGGGGTAGTGTCAAATGACTGCGTTTAAGGGGTATAAAGGAACCAGAGGTGAAAGACGAAGGAAGAACCTTCCTATTAGTCCCCTCATAAACAAACTGGCTGGGTTAGCTTAAGAGGCGGGGATCACTTTCAGTCGATTTCTCGACAAATTTTCTTCAACAATTTAAACCTGAATGAAAAATCTGGTCATCTGATTCTAAAGGACCAATCTAATTAACAAGGCCTTAACCTTGTTTGGCTTGGTTACACCAACCCTTGTTGTTGGTGTATGCAAGGAAGGTCTTTAAGACCAAAACTAGTTGGACCTTGGGAACCAAGCCTGAGGCGACGAAGGCAACTTTTGCCTGACCCTTCTTCCCAACCGTCATCTTCCTCTCGATTAGCTGAGATGGCTAATCCTGTCCTAGATGTAGTCACGGCACCGAAAATTTAGACCCAATGGCTCATCTGGAAGCCAAGGTCGAGGAATCAGAATAGAGATATGAGCAGAGCATTGATAGGATTCTCACCACACTAGACATGATACAGCATCCACCTCCCGGAGAACAACTATAGGACTTCTATGATTCGACAGCTATGATCGTGGCACCTCAAATCTGGATTCCTATAGGCAAAGATGCATTCAATTTAAAGCCTAACATAATATTCTAATCAAGACACATTTTCATGGAAACTCCAATGAGGATCCCTTCTAGCACATTGAGGATATGAGTCGAATTGCAGAATCAGTTCGACCCAGAAATGTGAATATAGGGATTATTCTCATGAATCTTTTTCCATTCTCTCTTAAGGATAAAGCTTCTTATTGGTTCAAGACCATCGAGAGGTCGATTGGAACCTGGGTAGAATTACATCGTGAATTCCTCTAGAAGTTCTTCCTGATTGGCTGAACAAATGCGATGAGGCATGCAATTACGACTTTCTCCCAAGCACCAGGGGAGAAATTGCATGACACCTGGGATAGATTTCATGACCTTCTCAGGAAATGCCTGCACCATGGTGTACCCAGATGGCACCTTGCACAAGTCTTTTACAATGGGCTAGATGACACACATCGGTACCTGGCTGAAGCATCTAATGGCGAGAAATTCCTCGCAAAGGACGAGAACAGCACATTCGAACTGTTTGAGTTCTTAGCAAAGAACTCAATGAATGCCGCATCAATGAACCAATTCCAGTGACTTGGACAGCAACGAGTTAGTGTCCATGAATCTCACACCGAATCTACTCAAATTGATATGGACATTATCACTAAGCTGGATAAGGTGGATATGCTCGACAAGAAGCTCGACGAATTGATTCGAGCTAGACTTGGGCTTCCTAGCAATTCAGCTGCATCCCACTCTTCGGTTGCATCCCGAGTCCCTTATGCTCGAGTACATCTACTCACTCGGGATGTATCTTCTCCATCTACTCGAGATCCTGCATATCAAGAACCCGTGAATAATCTGGATCTGGCACCATATAATTAGGGTTATGCACCCCATGACAATTCTAGTGTGTATTCATTTGAAGAATATACGTCTCAAACATCTTCGGCCTATGAGGATGTCAGCACTATCCAAGGTTACGAGCATAATAACCCATATTCAAAGACGTATAATCCTGCTTGGCGTAGCATACTAACTTTTCCTGGTTTGGTAACTCACAAAGACCAAGTCAAGATCCATACTACCAGACTAGACAATACAGGAACGTGCAAAACACATACCTAAGGCAGCAGCCATTCTCATCCCAACAGCAATCATGCTCTATTTATCAGCCACTGCACCAAGCTACCAATTACCTTCTAAAGGAGACCGACCCTTTAGAGTTATTAAAAGAGGAATTGCAAGAGTCAATACAAAAATCAACTCATGATAATTTGCAGATTATGAAGGCCATGGTTGATCAAATACTGAGCATACAGAATAAGCAAAATTAACTACTACAAGAGCATAGATCACAGGGAACCTTGCCCTCCCAACCTATCCCTACCCAAGATATGTGCAAAACCAGGGCACCCTACCTAGGTTCCAGGCACCAAAAGGACAAGCAAATGTTGTTTTACAAGCACCTCCTGCACCACCTTGTTATGGACAAAATCATCCACCTCTACTGCAAAATCCGACCTATTCTACCCCTTCCGCTCATCCGCTACCTCAGGGACAGTACGCTGATGTAAAGGCTGTCACTTTGAGGAGTGGGAAGACTACATAGGACCCACCACCTATGTAGAGGGGTCATGATTTTTCATGCCCTCTACCGCAGGATGGCTCACCACCTTCTTCCTCTTAGGAGCCACCTATTGTAGACAAGGGCAAAAGACCAATTGACCCTGAGATTCCCGTCCCTCTTCCCGAGGCTCTGACACGAGATTTAGTCTGAAAAAAGGATACGCGGAATTTCGAGGACCTGAAATCTATGTTCAAAGAGGTTCACATTTAGGTCCCTTTCCTCAATGCAATAGATCACAACCTTGCTATCACTAGGTTCTTCAAGGACTACTGTACCCTGACGCAATAGCAGAAAATCGGATGATAGGCAGTATTCTCAAAAGAGGCTAGTGTCATGATTCTAGTTGACTTACCACCTAAAAAGAAAGACTCTAGCACCCCACTCATTTCCTGCTTCTTGCAAGATTCTCCATTTGATCAGGCCCTTCTTGATTTGGGTTCGTCCATCAACTTAACTCCCATTGCAGTATTTGATCAATTCTGATTTAGGGAGTTGAAACCCACCTCGGTTACCATACAGTTGGCTGACCAATCAATAAAAACACCGAGGGGAGTGGTTGAAAATGTGATTGTAAAGGTCATTGGATTCTACTTTCCAGCGAACTTTTTCATCCTCGATATGTTCCTCCTAATCTCCATGATTCACCAATTATTTTAGGTCACCCATTTTTGGTGATAGCCCATGCGAACATCGACTATGCATCTGAGTGTATGGAGATAGCCCTAGCAAATAAAAAACTTAAATTGGACATATTCAAGGCATCATGGAACTTCAACTGTGATCTAATAAAGGAGGATGGTGAAGATGAAGACTCGATTTTCTGTGGGAACATTGGGCTCCTTTGCAATGACCCAATGTCACATTCGTCTTCATTGTCAGGGTTTTTGGATCTTGATCCACACAAGATTGAGGTTAATGATATGCACATTTCATGTCGCAGATCTGATTGTCTGTGGTGTTCATCTGATCACAACACCCATGATCCTGATTATCCTATCCCTCCAAGTACTGATTTGCCCCTATTGAGGCAATATGGTGTGACCACGACAAGCAGCTTTCCTGTCAGTGCTTACAAAAAATCAGGATCATCAAATTTTCGTTATTGATTCTTCTCCTCCCACATACGAATCTGCTACCCAACCACCCATAATTGAGTTGAAGTCCTTACCTAATTCACTCAAGTATGTGTTTTTGGGTGATAGTGAGACATACCCAGTGATTATTAGTGCTCACTTGACCCCAGAACGAGAGCATCCATTGATCACTATATTACAAACACATAGGGCTGCTATCAGGTGGAGCATTGATGATCTCCGCGGGATTCGCCCCTCATATTGCACTCATCATATTTACACGGATGAGGGAATGAAGCCTTCTAGACAACCTCAGAGGTGACTGGACCCAAATATGCTGGAGGTTGTCAAGAAAGAGATCATTAAATGGCTAGATGTGGACATTATTTATCCTATTTCTGACAACCAACGGGTGAGTCCTATTCAAATTTTGCCCAAGAAAGCAGGACACACCGTAATCAAGAACGAAAAGGGTGAATCCATCTCAACCCACACCACAACTTCATGGCAGGTTTGCATTGATTAGAGGAAACTGAACACAGCTACCAAAAAGTACATTTTATTTTACCTTTTATTGATCAGATCTTAGAAAGGTTAGCTGGGCAGAAAATATTTCACTTTTTGGATGGATACTCCGGGTACAATCAAGTTGCAATCAACCTAGAAGATCAGGACAAAACAACTTTTATATGTCCCTTTGGAACATTCACTTTTAAGCAAATGCCCTTTAGCCTCTCTAACGCACCAGCAACATTTCAGCATTGTATGATATCCATTTTCTCTAATATGATTGGGGACTATGTAGAAGTATTTATGGACTTCTCCATTTTCGAAGATGATTTCTCATCTTGTCTTGATAACCTCACAAAGATCCCGAGGAGGTGTAAAGAAGTTAACTTAGTACTTTCATGGGAAAAAAGACATTTTATGGTGAGGGATGGCATTGTACTAGCTCACCGGATCTCTTCTAACGGACTCAAGGTTGACCGAGCTAAGTCTGAAATCATTTCCTAATTACCTCCACCTAGCTTGGTCAAGCAAATTAGATCATTCATAGGGCACGTCGAATTTTACCAAAGATTCATACGAGATTTCTCAAAAATTGCCCATCCTTTGACAAGTCTTCTGGTAGCCAATGTCCCCTTTAACTTTGATTCCTCACATCTCAGCCTTTTCGAGACCTTACGAAGCACTGCTTTTAACTCACCTATTCTCCAACCTCCTGACTGGTCTCTCGACTTCAAGATGATGTGTGATGCCTCCGACTTCACTGTCGGAGCCATTCTAGGCTAGCGTTGGGAAAGCCATCCATTTGTAATTTACTACGCTAGCAAGACACTGAATGAGGCTCAACACAATTATATGGTTACTAAAAAAGAACTGTTAGCCATAGTATTTGGGTTGGAGAAGTTTAAATCTTACATACTTGGGTCAAAAGTTATTATTTTCACTGACCATTCCACCCTCCGACATTTGTTAACAAAGAAGGATGCCAAACCCTGGCTTATCAGATGGATCCTTCTTTTGCAAGAATTTGATGTCAAGATTCGTGACAAAGTCATAGCTCATAATGTCATGGTAGATCACCTATCTCAGCTAGACCCAGAACAGATCCCATGTTCCCCACCTATCTCAGATCAATTTCTGGATGAGTCTCTTTTGGCTATAAATTCTATTGAGTTTCCTTGGTACGCTGATATTGCAAACTATCTTATCACAGGCAAGATTCTCACAGGGTTATCTAAGGACCAGAAACTCAAATTCAATTTAGAAGGCAAGTTTTATTTATGGGACGACCCCTTGCTCTTTCGCATTAGGGCTGATCAGATCATCAAAAGATGCAACCACGACTCAGAAATCTCGAGTGTGTTATTTTTTTGCCACAACAATGCTTGTGGTGGTCATTTTCTGGGCTGAAAAATCACTGTAAAGATTTTGCAGTCAGGATTCTTCTGGCCAACCATTTTCAAAGATACACACGAGTTGCCAAATGCTATAAGTGATGTCAATCAATTGGTTCTATGACCTGGAGAGACGTGATGCCTCTCCAACCCATTATGGTAGTAAAGTGTTCGACGTATGGGGCATCAACTTTATGGGCTTTTTTGCAAATCACATGGCTTTGAGTACATACTTCTCGCAGTTGACTATGTCTCAAAGTGGGTTGAAGTCCTCCCGACAAAACAAGATGATCATAAGACCGCTATATCCTTTGTTCGAGAATTTATTTTTGCGAGATTCGGAGTGCCCCATGCCTTGATTAGTGATGGGGCAGTCACTTCATCCATGTTCATTTTAAATCTCTATTGAAGAAATACAGGGTACGTCACTGCATTGCCACCCCATATCATCCACAAACCAATGGGCAAGCTGAAGTTTCTAATCATCAAATCAAGTTGATTCTTCAAAAGATTGTTAGACCAGATAGGAAGGATTGGTCTGATCGATTGATCGATGAACTTTGGGCATATCGGATAGTGTACAAGGCCCCACTGAGAATGTTGCCATACCGCATGTTGTATGGAAAATCCTGTCACCTTCCTATCTAGCTGGAGCACCGCCCCTTTTGGGCTGGGTAGAAGTGTAATTTTAAACTCGATGCAGAAGGTTTTGAGAGGAAGCTCCAGCTTAGCTAATTAGAAGAAATTCTATGGGAATCCTATGAGAATGCAAAGATATACAAAGATAAGACTAAGGCTTTTCATGATTGCCACATTCGGAGGAAGGAATTCACACCTAACCAGCAGGTCTGGTTCTTTGACTCTTGACTCAAATTCTTTGCAAGAAAACTCAAGTCCAAATTATGGACCCAAAAATTGGGCATGTTTCTACAGTAAATGGACAGCGCCTCAAGCCATTTATGGCCCAGGAACCTCCTCCTGCTGATGAAGTTATTAATGTTATCGAGGATGTGTAATTGAAGTTTCAACTAGCTGGAGGCGTTAAACTCAGCACTTTTATATATATACATAGAATATTTCATTTTTTGCATATTGTTCTACATTTTGTGATTATCATTGTAGTGTTGGCATATGCTAAATGATGAATCAAGAGCAATTCTAGGTGATTTCTATCCACTTACACCCTACCTTTATTTTTTCTCTTATTCATGTATGGGGACATTGTTGATAATGGAAAACTATATGATCGAAGTTGGATTTGAAAAACCCATCATTGTAGTTCGATTTGAGAAGCAATCCGTCAACAGATAAATTTAACCAAAATTTGTAAAGAAATTCCAGCTCGAACACAAGGAGGCTACGTCGATCTAAAATGTGTGATTATATTTTTTTTGGTATTTTTGTTTGAAAGAGAGATAATTACAATGGAATTGATATAAACAATAAGAGAGAGAAAAAGAGAGAGAGAGAGAGAAAATAATCACTTGATATAATAATAATGTTTTTACAACTAGAAAGCGGGAAATGACTACAACTAGAAAGTAAAAAATTCTATTCTAGAAAGCGATTAAAAAGGAGAGAGATGTTATCCTCCTCGACGAATGCTTGGAGGATGAGCCAGACGGAGCGACGCCTAGAAGATGGAGGATGGAGCGGGATGGAGGATGAAGCCAGAAGAAGCGGGAATGAGGCAACACGTCGTCATCATCGTGGGATCCACTTCCGAAATCGGGGTGAGAAAACTTGGATTTGGCTCTAGAGTAGCATCCCGGGTGTGGGACAAGCTTCTCTTGAGTTTTGGAGAGGGAGAGAGGTGAAGGAAGGGATGAGAATTTCGTAGGGTATGGGTCTCCTTTTATAGTTGCAAGGATAGGGGGCAATTTAGTCATTACATATTCAAAAGCATTAAAATCAGGCCTTTAGTGACGGATTTGTCGATCACTAAAGGTCTGATAGTGGGTAACGTGTGCATGTCGCACGTGCCTCCTCCTCTCCTGTGCCTTAACGCTAAGCACACGTTCAATGGATCTCAGCCGTCCAATCGTGAGATCGGATAGCTTAGATCACTTCTCGCCCACTTCAGTTGCGTGCGCCTATGCGTGTGATCGAGCGTGAGGCGGTGCATTTGATCATGCGTGCACCTGATTGGGCGATCTGGGCCGTCCACAGCTGATCGTGCGGTTGAGATTAAATGCGCACGCACCTCTGATCATGAGTCAAATCCGCGCCTCACGCTTGTGCAAGGGTGCTCGACCACTGCGCTATGGCCGCTTCTTCGTCGCGTTTACATTTTAAGTACATGCACTCATGGCTGTTGGATCAAGATCCAAGCCATGCAGATCACGCCCCACCCGCATCTTCAAAGGATGAGAAGCGGTGCTATGGCCGACTTGGGTGGCTGTGATGGCGCCACGTGGGACCATCGTGGTCGTCCATCTTTTATGACATGTAGAAGGTGCCATGGATATCGGATTGAGCCGATTTTCGCGCCATTAGGCTGCGATCAATGATCCAAACCCATCCGTGTGGTCAGATTTGTCATTTGAAGTGTAGTTTGGCACCATCTTGGCCCTTGATCTCTAGGCTTCCTTGGACTATATTTGGTGTTACGGATGTCCGATCAGAGTGATCTTGGAGTCGTTGAACTCTAATCGTCACCCTAATCAGATCTGTACGGTTGGATCTTCGATCTGAGGCCCCGATTAAAAGTCTCCATGTCCCTAGCCATAAAAGGAGATAATTACTATATAGTTTATACAATTTGACCTAAATGCATGATTATGCATGTTATGCAATATTTACAATACATGATGCTAATATGACACTAAAAACATGCATTAATAGACATTTTTGGCTATTTGGATGTATGCACATCACACCCCCATGCCTATCTTTTGCTAGTCCCTAGCAAAAACTACATGCTATTTATAAAAGAATTAGGATTGGATTACTCGGGCAAAAGTCATTTTTAACATTATAAAATTTTTACTTAAGACCTGAACTTTCAAAGATACAACGCTTGGGTATCTGCCAAAATGCAGACCACCTCAAGCCCTCGCCTTATTCAAAGAACGATCTCTTTTCTCCTTTTTTTCTTTTCTAATTTTTTGGGATTTTTGAGTTTAGGGTTACAGAGCAGATTTCTACGGCCACTCAACCCACCCATGACTTGATGAGAACCCTAAGTTCTAAGCATCTTTTTGTGAATGTGATAGACTCGTTGATAGACAATTAGAACGGACTTCGGGTTTCTATGCCCCTAGGAGACCTTAAAAAGAATTCTGCCTAAAGGTGTATCTACATGATTGGTAGCTTTCTCCCTACTTTTATTTTTATGAGGTCAACAAAAGGTTGAATCCAGTGTATATCTCCCCGGCTTATTCTACTTCTCCACTTCTTCCTAAGTGTTTTAGGAATTAAACATGCATTTCTTAAGCTGGGATTTGAACCTACCGATGGGCTGTTACCCATGATAACTTACCAGCCATACTCGTGCGGTGAAGTGTGGCTTATTTCTTTTTCTTTTTCTTTTCTTTTTTCTTTTTTTTTAAAGTAGGTGGCTTCCCTGGTCTAAGATTTACCTAAAGGCAGCAGGAAAAGAATGGTTTAGTTGTTGGGATCTTGACAACCTACCTATGGGCTGTTACCCATGATAACTTGCCAGCCATACCACCCTAGAAGGTTCATTAGCTACCCAATTTTCGTTAAAATCGTCGAACAACAAGTCAGTGCAAATAGTGTGTAGATGCTTAGACTTAAAGTTTCCTCAAATCAGAGGGTGGGTTGATAAGTCGTATACTTATCATCCAAACTTATTTAATAAAATTGAAATGGAATTCAAGATGGCAAGGACTCGATAAACAAATCCACATTTTAGTGGATACCCAGGCTGATTAAGCCCAAAGACCTGAAGGGTCCTAGTGTTTAGATCCTAGTGTAATATTTCTTAAGGTTAAAAAGTTCTAATGCCCAAGTATTCTTTCCTAATTCAATTTTTTTTTTTAAGAAAAACAAGTCGAATTTACAAGAATTCCACAAAGCTGACAAAAAGATTCGGAAATGAATCCACCCCCCCATGCCTAGCTGATGCAATGTCTGCATTGAGAATAAAAGACATGAAAGGAAGAGTAGAATCTAGAAGATATCACTAAATATGATGCTTGAGTTAGCTCTGATTCAGACTGTACAACTGTTGAGTTTACTGCCATCAGCTAGGCAAACTTCAGCTAAAGAAATCACAACATGATGAGAGCAATCGTGTCTGAGATGGGTCCTGGAACAATACAGTCAATAAAAGGCTTCAGACATTGACCATTAACTTTAAATGAATTATCCGTCTTTCGGTCAAAAATCTAAACGGCCTTGTTTGGAAATATCTGATCGATGATGAATGGGTCGTTCCATTTTGACCTAAGTTTGCTGCGAAAGAGCTTAAGTCGAGAATCGAAGAGCCAGACCTTCTGGTTCGGCTCAAAGCTCTTGCGGGATATCAATTGGTCATGAAGAGCTTTGGTCCGAGCCTTATAGATCTTGCCATTCTCATATGCATCGTTTCTAATCTCCTCCAACTCAAATAGTTGGAGTTTCCTAGTCTTTCTGGCTAAACTCAAATCTAGATTACACTGCTTGATTGCCCAATATGCCCTATGTTCAATTTCTATGGGTAAATGACACACTTTTCCATACACCAAATGAAATGGTGACATGCCGATAGGCATTTTGTACGCCATACGGCAGGCCTAAAGAGCATTCTCAAGCTTTTGAGTCCAATCTTTACGATTAGGCCTAATCATCTTTTGAAGAATATTTTTTATTTCCTAATTGGAGATCTCCGCTTGTCCATTCGTCTGGGGATGGTAAGGTGTGGAGATTTTGTGATTTACCCCGTATTTGCCAGTAAATTATGGAATTGGGCATTAGTGAAGTGAGTACTAGCATCGCCGATGATGGCCCTCGGAATCCCGAATCAACTGAAGATGTTCTTCTTGATGAAATCGATGACCACCTTGTGGTCATTGGTTCAGGTGGGAATGGCCTTGATCCACTTGGACACGTAATCAACAGCAACGAGAATGTACTGGTGTCCAAATGAAGGGACGAAGGGTCCCATAAAATCGATGCCCCAAATGTCAAAGATTTGAAAGGGAAGAATCGGGTTTAAGGGCATTATGTCTCTCTTGGTTATGCTCCCAAGTGCCTAGCATAGGGAACACGACCTCAAGAATTCCTGGGCATCCTTGAATAAAGACAACCAAAAGAATCCAGATTGCAAAATCTTTGCAGCCATCTTTTTCCCAGAGAAATGTCCACCACACGTAAATGCATGACAGAACTCGAGTATACTTCTGAATTCAATCTCCGAAACACATCAGCGAATAATCTGATCAGAGTAAATTGATACAGTTCAGGGTTCCCCCAGAAGTAGTATTTGGCCTCATATTTGAGTCTATCTCATTGTTGCTTGGTCCAATCCTGAGGGATTTGACCAACAGCCAAATAATTTACAATGTCAGCAAACCACTGAGTTTGGACACCTGATACTACAAGGAAAGTCTCGTCTAGAAAAGTATCAACGATCAGAATATCCAGATGAGAAGAATCACTCAGAAGTCTCGAAAGATGATCCGCCACCACATTCTGTGCCATGGATTTATCTTTAATTTCAAGATCAAATTCTTAAAGTAGAAGAATCCATCGAATAAGCTAGGGTTTGGCATCCTTTTTAGTCAAGAGATGACTCAAGGCCGAGTGGTCGATATATATGATGACATGAGACCCTAAGAGATAAGCCTTGAATTTCTCCAAAGCAAATACTACAGCTAGGAATTCCTTCTCAGTAATAATGTAATTCCTCTAGGCCTCATCCAGAGTTTTACTAGCATAGTAGATGACAGAGGGCTTCCTATCAATCTTCTGACCCAAAATAGCCTCGACCGCATAATCAGAAGCATCGATCATGATCTCAAATGGGGCTATCCAAATCGGTGGTTGCAACATCGGAGCACAAGTGACTGCCATTTTTGGAAAATCAAATGCTCTATGGCATGATTCATTGAAATCAAACGGCGTATCTTTGGTGAGAAGGTTGCTCAGAGGGCGAGCAACCTTACAAAAGTCCTTGATGAACCTCCTATAGAATCCCACATGACAAAGAAATTATTGAATTTGTTTAACAGATGTGGGGGGAGGAAGTTTAAAGATAGCATCAACCTAAGCTTTATCAACTTTGATTCCCCATTCAGAGATTACATGACCCAAGACAATGCCTTCTTGTGTCATGAAATGACTCTTTTCCCTGCTAAGGACCAGTCTTGTTTTGATGCATCTTTTAAGAATCATTTCAAGGTTAACCAGGCAAGAATCAAACAATTCTCTGAAAATAGAGAAATCGTCCATGAAGACTTCCATAAACTCTCCTACCATTGACGGAAAGCATTTTCGTGCAATTGAAAGTCGTCGGAAATCGTAATATAGTCATGCAAAAACGTTTGTCAAAAAATGAGTTTGTAAAAATAATGAGACTTGGAGTCCCAGTCGTTCATCTTTGGGAGGCATTTGTTTAATTCTGAAATTGATCTTCTATCACTCTACTTTATTTAAAATCGCACGTCGGTTTCCAATCTTCGGATTAAGATTTTGCCACTTCTATTATGAATTCTGATTACATGCGTGTGCATTAATAGATAACAAAGGTAAAAGTATGAGCTTCGGTGCACACAATTCTAGTTACATGGTGGCTGTTTACAGAAAATGCAACTATAGTTAGATCTTCTATATTTTCCGGAACCGACATGCTTGTTGCTAAATATATATATGTGAAAAACAAGCAACTTGAATCACACAAGAAAGATGGCAACCAATAAGCTCATGGTGATTTCAAACATAGAGATATGTATAAAAATATATCTTTTATTCATTCATTCAAAGTAGTGTTTGCAACATGGAATGTAGAGAAAAGCTTGTACAGGAATGCTTGAAAATGTAAATCTAGCTACTAGAAAATGATCGCATACAGGAATCTATGGGGGGATTTTGCATGCATCATTGGGGGAGAATAAGAGCTAAACTACTAAGCAGTAAACAACGAAGAGCTAAGTTACTAATCTAGCAGAAAGGAAGGGCATTCAGAGGTGGTCTTCGATAGCCTTTGAGTGGCTGAGAGGAGGAGGGGCTGCCAATGGTGCTTAGGCTAGCCCTTGGAGAGAGGTTGGGGAGATGATCCAGCATCCTAGAATGGAGATGGTGGCCTCAATGGTGGTGCTCCTCGTGGAGGTGGAGTGGAGATGAAAGTGGCTAGCCTAAGTGGAATGAATGAAAAGGAAATGGACGGCCAAGAGTGGATGGGTGCAAATGGCCACCCCTTAGGTCCTTTTATAGAACTAAGGGAGTCTCTCTAGAGAAGTGTGGAACTGTCTAGAGAGAGCTCCAAGAGTGGCTGGCCAAGTGAGAGAGAAGTGGTTCTTAGATCCACAAAAAGTGGATCTAAGAATTGAATGCCTCTTGTTTGCTAAATTTGGCAACCAAGAGTGGCGCTACATCAAGAGAGTTTTAGAGAACTCTAGAGGAGTGTGTGTGCATGAATGGGTGTGTGTGTGTGTGTGTGTGGTCGTGCCCTAGGTGGCTAAGAGGTATAGGTTTGGTCCTAAGGGGTTTAGGTAGGTGTATTCCTTGAATTAGGGTTGCAAACCCTAATTGCTAAGGGGAATTTGCAATTAAACTTAACCTAAGTTTAATTGAATGAGTGTGAACCTAATTGAGAGTGAAATAACTCAATTAGGTTAGGTTTAGGTCAATTGGACTCTCACTAAGGCCAATTGGACTTGTGTGGGTTGAGATCTGAGCTCAATTGGACTAAATGAGTCCACTTGGCTCAGGTAGTGGTAATTGACTCTGATCTAACTTAATTGGGTTTAGTGAGGACCTATTAGGTCCTTAAGGAGGTCTAAAGGTGGTGTACTAGGGTTAGGGTACCTTAATTTAGGTTCCTATGGGGTTGGAATTGGGTCTAGGGAGCTAAAGATCCAAGATCAAGGCTTGAATCTCAAAACAGGAACTGGAGAACAGTTCCAGACATCCAAAAATATAGTCAGACGACTTATACTCAAAAATCAGAAGTCCAGACTTCAGTTCTGGATGTCCAATCTGAGTCAGGGGGAATTCTAGGTTCTGTTTTGGGTATTTTGCAAAAATTGGACGTCTGACAAAATGTCTAGACATCCAATAACACTGCAGAAGTGGGTTTGAGGTGTGTGGTGATTAGCCCATATTTGTGGGCTATTTAAGTATTTAAGTGCCTAGACATTAGGTTAATTCAAACATTTATTTGGCATAAATTAGGATGTAAAAAGATTAATTCATATTTCTAATTTAATTACATAATTCATGCATCTTATTCATATTTAAATGCATTTAGAATTAACTTAGAATTGCATTAGTTAACTAATTAGGTACATTACATGCATTAATTTAGGTTAACATAAAAGTTGAGGGTTTGTATATAAATAACCATAATATTTTATCATTATTTTTTATTCTTCTTCTACGTGCAACGGCTGCATTTCTTCCTCCAGCTGCCGCAGTGAAGAACCCAATCAAGGAGGAGAGGATGTGTTGGATCTGGTCGGGCAACTAATTTCAAAAGAGAGGAGGCAGCCTAGTTTAGAGGGCCTCCATCCCCGACCACCACTGTGCTGAGAGTTTGTCTCTCGTCCATTACACATCGTCGGCCTCAACCGTGGCGACAAGTCTCCACCACCGTGGGCGTGTGGTGTGACAGGCCACACTGCCATCCAGAGCTTGTCTGCATTACCGTAAGCACCTCAGCGTGCACCTCCCTCACCATCGTCACCAACAACCACCGCCGCAGCCACTACAATTTCACTCCTCAGTCAGTTAAGACATCCGGGAAGTTTCCCGAACGTCAGAAGCTCCTACAGCACACCTTCATCTTCCTTCCCTGTCCTTAGTTCTTTTTCCAACCACCAGTCACAGCAACACAGCACGACCCTTCCATCCTCCAACGCCATCCCCAGCCCACACGCACCTTCCTGCCACACGTCTACAGCAGCAACCTCCACTTCACTCCCACATCAACCACGCGCATACGCACCTACTGAAGAAGTGCGCCCCTACGGCTACAGCGTTCTCGCACCCGCGCCTTCCTGCTGCACCTCCTGTAGCATTCCCCCACAAGCCCTATAGCCGCGTGCAAGGCCGGCACGACCAGTACCCTGCAGCGCCTCTTCATGCACGCAGCAAGCATGCGTTCTTCTCTGCACCTTCCAGCCTGTAGTGCACCCGCACCATCCGCCTGTGCCTACCGCTTGTAGCAGCATCCGCCTCCACCAGAGCGAGCCCGCCAGCAACCCTCTGTGCGCTCAACTCCAGCGTGCCCACAAGACCAGCAGTGCGTGCACACCCCCTGCAGCAGCGCTCAACACACATGCACAGCCGCCCCTTCAGCAGCTGCAGCCACCGTTGGCAGCCACTTTCGCCGGAGCTCCATCCGACCGACTCCGACCACCACACGACTCGCTGCCACCATCGCTGCAAAGCCCTCGATCCAAAGAACTTCCTCCGAGCTTCTCGCCTTCGACTGTCCACTCCTCTTCACGCACGACCAAGGGGAATAAATCCCCTGTTTTGCTACAGTATTCATCCCATTAATAATTACATTTTCTGCCATTGTCATCTTTTAATGATATTTTATTGAATCTGCATTGCAACAAATATCCACTAGTTATTAAAAATTGCTATTTCTCATGTTTTCTTGATTCAACTTTAATCTGAAGGCAAATTTGGCTTGATTTTCGTCTAAACTAACTACGAACAAACGTTTTTAACCGGTGTGAATTTAAATACGTCATTGCCTCCCTGTGGATGCGACCCACTCTTCTACGAGTGGTTATTTTTTTAATTATTGATTAGTCGATTTTTCCACCACATAAAACTACAAACGACTTTAAAGCGAACAATCGACTCGTCATGTGGGAGTTGGCTAAGGGTTTTGGACATCCTATAATTCATCTGGATGTCCAGATGAAGGTTGGAACTAGGGTTTTAAGGTTTCCTAGGGCGTGGTGACCTAATCTACAGGTGGCTAAGGCTTGGAGAAGTCTCTAGGCTATCCTAGGGCTAGGATGGTCCTAAGCTCTTCATATTTTACTGCTTTATTCCTACTTAATAGAATAGCATACCTTAACTCCCTTACATCATTATTCCCTATATCTAATCTAAGTCTTCTGCTCCAATCCTACTACAACACCCGTTATTCCTGATCCAGCTTCAGATCCAGCTCCAGATCCAACTCCAGATAAAGCTTATTACCTGTAATTGACATAATGTAGTTAATCAGCACATTATAACATTATTTTATGCATAGCTAAAAAAAAGCAATAAAGATGCAGATAATGCTTATGCATGCATGAGTTACCCTAACTTATGCTAAGTCCCAGCCTAATTTAGGTCAATTAAGACCTATAATTGTTACACAATCATACCCCCATGCCTAAATCTTGCTAGTCCCTAGCAAATGCAAGACTAAATTATTTACAGCAAGGGTCCCTAAGGGACTGATTATTTTATCAAGTGTATACCTAGAGATTTTTTTTCCTTTTTGTTTTCATCCTATACTCTAGAAATCCAGACAATAGTGAAAGTTCAGCTATGTATCTTTTGCAATGGATACAAGTGAAAAACTGATTCACCTCTACAGCCTATACTTGACCCTTAGTAGAATTTTAGCAGGATAGGCAGACTTCTTCCCTCGGGGTATTCAAGATATTCTATAAATTCCACCCCGGCTTTAGGCTTAGGTAGAGAATCTCTGAGGGGAAAGATTATATATTTGGTGGCTCACTCTCGACTTAGTGCTACATAGAAATTAGTACTGCAGAATCTAGATTCCCAAACTACTAAGTAACTCAACTCAGAGAAAGACGAGAAAAGCTATGCTCTCTTTTGATTC
Source organism: Thalassia testudinum (assembly GCA_037157565.1). Taxonomy (NCBI): domain Eukaryota; kingdom Viridiplantae; phylum Streptophyta; class Magnoliopsida; order Alismatales; family Hydrocharitaceae; genus Thalassia; species Thalassia testudinum. Next base: position 49,056,484 of record JAZHRO010000057.1, read on the forward strand.
CTTTGTATTCATTCTCTCTTTCTCTTTTTCTTTTTCTTTTCTTTTCTTAGAGCTCACAATCTCACCAGATTCACACATATGATTTGTATTTGGTGGTCTCACTTGGCATTAACACTTTAATTGAGTTTCCATAACCCTAACACTAAGTCGGAATTCCTCAGCCAGTATTCGTACGGTCAGAAGCACAAGAAAGGTGGGTTAAGACCATATTTGGTGGATCTCAAATTTATTGGTAGTATTGCCTCAATGCAACTGAACTAAATATTCACTCTTTTTTTTCTTTGCTTTTTCTTCTTTTTCTTTTTTTTTTCAATTTTTCTTTCTTTTCATCATTTTTTTTTCATTTCATTTTTTTTCTCTCTTTTTTTTTTCAACATAACACAATTAGCACACATCCATGAACTTTATTGAGGAGGCATTATTAGGGATTGGTGGTACTTAAGAGACATTAGGTGGCTTATTTGGTGGAAGTGCCTACTCACGGCACCAGGCGAGATGGATAGGACGATGTATTTCTGACCTTTACATCAATACCCTCCTTTAGCCGAGGATTCCGTAAAGAATGGTCATATCCATCCACCTTAGCCCTAGTTTTATGAAAACTCGCTCTTCGCATATTTGCCTTATTTGGTGGCTCTCACAATTCGCAAAAAATGTACACGCAGGAACTGAGAGTGAAAACTACGTCTACTCTCTGAGTATCATCTCCTAATTATCTAGGACTCCAGATTGCTTGTACTAATCTTAGAGCACTAGTACAGTCTACTCTCATCTCACACTATTTGGTGGATTTTTGGAAGAAACTCTGCTTGACTCCCAAAACACTGTCCAGGGGTTCAGGAGAAGAAGCACTGCTTCTTCTCGACAGACTAAAGACATTTATCAACTTTCACTGTGAATCCAGTGCAAGTTCTACGTGTATGTGAAAAGTTGTACTAGATTCTAGATTACAGGAATCAACTAGAGGATAAAATCCCTAATGCATCCTCTTAATAAAATAATCTTATTCATGAATGCAATATGTATGTATGCTATAAACAAGTAACCTCGTATAATTTGTACTTCGTGAAATTCTCGTATCGGGTTACAATCAACTTGACCCTAAATTTAGAATAAGAGGTGAGCGGGTGAGTCGAAAATAGCTATTGCGGACGATTTCTAGCTCCAATGCAAGCATTGGAGGTGGAGTTGGTTGTTCTTTTATCTAGGGTCCTAAAGTACGTTTTACATGCAGCTCCGAGGTTTTCCTAAATGTTGGCATAAATTTTTTTTTCAGTTTTTTGTATCTACCCCCCCATGCCTAAGTTCTTGCATGTTCTCATGCATGAATATAAAAGAAAATAAGTACAGTAATGAGAGAATGGGTAGAAATCACCTGTAATTGCTCCTGAAATTATATATCCATCACCGGCCAACCTGTTAGTATGCAATATGCAGAAAGAAAATATGCTTAAAAGAAAAATATGCTATGTATAAAAATGGTTATGTATAGATGATGGTGGAATGTGAGGTATAAATATGCTATTTATATGTGCTGAGTTTAACGCCTCTAGCTGGGCGAGAATTCAATCACACATCCTCAATAAGATGAACGATCTCGTCAAGTGGAGGAGGTTCCTGGGCCAAAAATGGGTTGAGGCACTGGCCATTTACCATAGATATATGCCGAAATTTTGGGTCCCTGATCTGGATTGCCCCATTAGATATGGTTGAATCATGATATACGCGCTAGTCCACATGGAATTGAGCTTCCCTACGAAAAGTTTCAATCGCGAATCAAACAACCAGACTTGCTAGTTGGGCGTGAATGCTTTCCTCCGGATGTGGTAGTCATGAAAGGCCTCGGTCTTGTCCTTGTATATCAATGCATTCTCATAGGCCTCCTACCAGATCTCTTCTAATTCGCTAAGCTGGAGTTTCCATTCTTGACCTCTTGCATCGAGGTCAAGGTTACATTTTTGCACCGCCCAAAAGGCGCGATGTTCCAACTCTACAGGAAGGTGACAGGCCTTGCCATATACCATGTGATATGGTGACATTCCGAGTGAGGCCTTGTATGCAGTCCGATATACCCAGAGTGCATCAACTAATTTATCGAACCAGTCCTTCCTGTCTGGTCTAACCATCTTCTGGAGAATCAGCTTGATCTGACGGTTAAACACTTCAGCCTACCCATTGGTCTACAGGTGATACGGGGTGGCTATACGGTGATGTACCCCGTATTTCTTTAGTAATGACCTGAAATGGGTGTGGATGAAGTGGCTTCCCCTGTCGCTAATCAGAGCACGGGGTATTCCGAATCTCGAGAAGATATACTATTGTACGAAGGAAATGATGATCTTATGATCAGCCCATCTCGTCGGGATGTCCTCGACCCACTACGAGATATAGTCGACAGCTAGTAATATGTACTCGAAGCCATGCGAGTTCGAAAAAGGGCCCATAAAATTGATGCCACAAACGTTGAACACTTCTACAACCATGATGGGCTGGAGTGGCATCATGTCTCTCCTGGTCATAGAACTGACCGACTGGCATCGTTTGCAGTGTTGGGCATATTCGTGTGTATCTCTGAAAATAGTTTGACAAAAAAATCCCAACTGCAAAATTCTTACAGTGGTTTTCCATCCCGAGAAATGACCACCACAAGCATCAATGTGGAAAAAAGATAACACACTAGGGATCTCAGAATTTGGGATGCATCTTCGAATAATCTAATCCACTCCAATGCAGAAGAGCAGTGGGTCATCCCAGAGGTAAAATTTGGCTTCTACAGTGAATTTAAGATTCCGGTCCTTGGATAGGTTCACAAGAATCTTGCCTACGGCAAGGTAGTTTGCAATATCCACGTACCAGGGGAACTCAACAGAATGAACTGCCAAAAGAGATTCATCCAGAAATTGCTCATGGATAGGCAGGGAATAAGGAATGTGGTCTGGGTCCAGTCTGGATAGGTGATTCGCCACAACATTCTGCTTTCTGGCTTTGTCGCGGATTTCAATATCAAATTCCTATAATAGAAGGATCCATCTGATGAGCCATGGTTTGGCATCCTTCTTTTCCAACAAATGCCGGAGGGCGAAGTGGTCAGTGAAAATGATGACTTTGGACCCTAATAAATACGATCTGAATTTCTCTAACCTGAATACTACTGCTAGCAGTTCTTTTTCGGTGACAGTATAATTGCGCTAAGCCTCATTCAGCATCTTGCTAGCATAGTATATGACGAAGGGTTGTTTCTCCTGTTGCTGGACTAAAATAGCACCGACAGCAAAATCAGAAGCATCGCACATCATCTCAAAATCGAGTGACCAATCGAGTGGCTGGAGAATCGAGGAGTCAAAGATAGTGCTTTGCAAAGTCTCGAAGGCACTGAGACACGAGGTGTCAAATTCAAATGGGGCATAGGCAACCAGGAGATTCGTCAAGGGCCGTGCAATGTTCGAGAAATTGCGTATAAATCTCTGATAGAAGCCGACATGACCCAAGAATGATCTGATCTGTTTGACCGAGCTAGGTGGTGGTAAGTGGGAAATAACCTCAAATTTAGCTTGGTCGACCTCGAGTCCATTTTTAGAGATCCTGTGTCCTAGTACTATGCCATCCCTCACCATGAAATGGCTTTTCTCCCAGGATAGTACTAGGTTTACCTCAATGCTTCATTTCAGGATCTTGGTGAGGTTATCAAGACAAGATGCAAAATCATCTCTGAAAATGGAGAAGTCATCCATGAATACCTCCACATAGTCCCCAATCATGTCAGAGAAGATGGCCATCATACAACGCTGAAATGTCGCTGGTGCTTTGCAGAGGCCAAAGGGCATCTGCTTGAAAGCGAATGTTCCAAAGGGGCATGTGAATGTGGTCTTGTCTTGATCTTCTGGGCTAATCGCTACTTGATTATACCCAGAGTATCCATCCAGAAAGCAAAAGAAACTACGTCCAACTAACCATTCCAAGATCTGATCATTAAAGGCAAAGGAAAGTGATCCTTCTGAGTAGCCGTGTTCAGTCTCCTATAGTCGATGCAGACCAGCCAAGATGTCGCAGTGCAGGTCAAAATGGATTCACCCTTATCATTTTTCACAACAGTGAGTCCTGCTTTCTTAGGCACTATCTGGATCAAACTCACCCATTGGCTGTCTGAGATTGGGTATACAATACCTGCATCCAGCAATTTTATGACCTCCTTCTTAACAACCTCTAGCACATTTGGGTTAAGCCATCTTTGAGGTTGTCCCAAAGGTTTCACCCCCTCATCCGTGTAAATGTGATGAGTGCAATACGAGGGGTGAATACTGCGGAGATCAGCAATGCTCCACCCTAGAGCAGCCTTATGTTCTTGTAGTTTAGAAATCAATTGATGCTCCTGTTCTTGGGTTAAGTGGGCATTAATAATGACTGGGTATGTCTCACTTTCACCCAAGAACACATACTTAAGTGAGTCAGGTAAGGGCTTCAATTCGATCACGGGTGGGTTAGAGTTTGAAATGGGAGTGGGAGGAGCAAACTCGAGGGTAGGAATCTGCTGATCCATATGCATGTGAATTCCCACTGATTCGCTTCCTATGAAATAATCGGTTGTGACTGCGTTAATGGGAAACCCGTTAGCTGTGGTCAAGTCTTCCTACAACAACAGGGGCGATTCAGCAATGCATGGATCAAGATAGCTGGATTCAGGGGTGATGTGGTCAAAAGCACACCCTAAACAGTCAAATCCTCGAGGAGATATATGTAGTGCGGTGGTTTCAATCCTGTGTGGATCGAGGTCCAAGAACCCTGATAGTGTAGACGAATGAGACATTGGGTTGTCACAAAGGAGCCCAATGTTACCACAGTATGCTGCATCTTCATCTTCACCATCCTCCTCTATTCGATCACAGTCAAAATTCTTTGTTGCCTTGAATATGTCAAGTCAAAGTCGCTCATTGCCTAGGGCTATCTCATACACCTGGATGTACAATCAATGTTTGCTCGGGCTATCGCAAGAAATGGGCAACCCAAAATAATTGGTGCATCTCGGAGATTAGGAGGAACTTCCATATCGGGAATGAAAAAGTCTGTGGGAAAGCAGAATCTGCGGACTTTCATGATCACGTTCTCAACCACCCCCTTGGTGTTTTGACTGATCTATTAGCCAGCTAAATCGTGACCGAGGTGGGCTTCAACTCCCCAAATCAAAATTGATCAAGTACGATAGTGGGAGTTAGGTTGATGGACGAACCCAGATCTAGAAGGGCCCAATCAAATGGAGAATCCTGCAAGAAGCAAGATATGAGTGGGGTACCAGGGTCTTTCTTTTTCAGTGGCAAGTTGGCTAGAATCACGGCACTAGCCTCTTTCGACAGTACCGCCTGTTGTCCAATTCTCAGCTGTCGCTTTGGAGTACAGTAGTCCTTGAAGAACCTAGCGACAGTGGGAATGAGATCGATTGCCTCGAGGAGGGGGACCTGAATATGTACTTCCTTGAACATTGATTTCAGATCCTCAAGATCCCACATGTCCTTTTCTCGTATTGCGTTCCATGTTAGAGGCTTACGAAAAGGGACGAGAATCTTAGGGTCAAGTGGCCTCTTACCCTTGTCTACCATAGGTGGCTCCTGAGATGAAGGAGTCGAACCTGACTACGGTGAAGGGTCGAAAAAAATCAAGACCTACCTGCCTATGTGGTGGGTCGAATGCCTTCCTTCCGCTCCTTAAAGAGATAACATGTGCATCGACTTGTTGTCCATGAGGTGGTGGGGGAGAGAAAGGGGCAGAGTACATGGGGTTTTGCAAAGGCGGCTAGCCTTGAGAGTAACCAGGTGGTGTAGGAGGCGCTTGTAATATGGCATGTGCCTGTCCCTACGGTGCCTGAAACCTAGGTAGGGCACCTTGGTTTTGCACATATCGAGGATTCGGGATGGGTTGGGAGGGCGAGGCTCCCTGAGTACTATGCTCCTGCAATGTTGGTTTTGCATGTTATATATAATCTGTATCTGATCAGCCATCGCCTTCATAATTTACAAGCTATCTTGTGTAGATTTCCTCATCGATTCTTGCAACTCCTCTTTTAGTGCCTCCAAAGGGTCAGCCTGCTTTGGAGGGTGACTACAGCTTGGTGCAGCACCTGGTACAAAGAATGGGGTTGCTGCTGATGCAGGAATGGCTACTGCCTAGGGTACGTGTTTTGCGCATTCCCATATTTCCTGGTCTGGTAGTGTGGATCTTGATGTGGTCTCTGTGAATTACCAAACCAAGAGAAGTTTGGATGCTGGCGCCAACCAGGGTTATACACCTCTAAATACGGGTTATTACACCCATATCCTTGGATAGCATTGACGTCCTCATAGGCCGAAGATGTCTGAGACGTATGTCCGTCAAGGGGATACGTGTTATAATTCATGGGTGGTGCGTAACCCTGGTCATATGGTGCCAGGTCTGGATTGTTTACGGGATCCTGACATGCGGGATCTTGTAAATAAGGAGAAGATGCATCCTGAGTGAGTAGATTAACTCGAGCAGGAGGGGCTCGAGGTGCAAAGGAAGGTCTTGAAGCGGCAGAGTTCATGCCAGATTGACCCTGACTAATCTGGTCAATCTTTTTCTCAATTAGGTTTATTCTATCTAGCTGCTTGACGATGATATCCATGTCAGCTCGAGACTTGGTGTGAGCCTCATGGACACCAACCCGCTACTAACTAAGCTGCTGGACTGGTTCATAGATGTGGCATTCATCGAGTTCTCCACCAAAGATTCAAACAGCTCAAAAGCACTATCCTCGTCTTTTGCAAGGAAATTCCCGCCACTAGATGCATCAGCTAGATACTGATGTGAGTCATCCAGCCCATGGTGAAAGATCTGAGCTAGGTGCCATCTGGGTATACCACGGTGCAGGCATTTTCGGAGAAGGCCGTGAAATCAGTCCCAGGCTTCATGTAACTTCTCCCCAGCTCCTTGGGAGAAAGTTGCGATTGCGCGCCGCATCGCGTTTGTTTGACCAATTGGGAAGAACTTTTGCGGGAATTCATGTCATAATTTTGGCCAAGTTCCAATTGGCTTCCCAATGGTCTTGAACCAGTATGAAGCTTTGTCCCTCAGAGAAAATGGGAAAAGCTTCATTAGAACAATCCCAAGATCAATATTCCTGGGTCGAATTGTTTCAGCGAGTCGACTCAAGTCCTCAAGGTGCTGGAACGGATCTTCGCTTGAGTTTCCATAGAAGTGAGTGTCGATCAACCAAATCACATTGGGCTTGAGCTCAAACGCATCTCCGCCTATTGGAATTCTGACTAAAGGTGTGATGATTGGTGCGGCTGGGTCGTAGAAATCCTGTAGTTGTTCTCCTCGCGGTAGGTGCTGCATCCTGTCAAGTGCCGTCAAAATGCGATCCATGCTCTGCCAATGCCGCTCCTCAGATTCGACCACCTAGGCTTCCAGACGAGCCATCGGGTCCAAATTATCAATATTTTGACCCGATCTAGGTCCAGGTCCATAATTAGCCATTGTGGCTACAGGAGTAGATGAAGTGGGGGGAGAAGTAGGTCCTGGCAAGGTGACTCGCCTCCTTGGGAGTGGCTCCCAAGATCCAACCAATTGAGGTCTAAGTGACCTCCTTCCTTGCATCCACCACCCAACCCCTGGGTTGGTGTAGCCAAGCCAGACAAGGCTAAGGCCCTGTCAATCAGATGGTCCATATGAATCAGCTGACCGGATTTTTCATTTTAAGTTTTAATTCCTGAAGAAAATTCATCGTACAACCGACTAAAAGCGATTCTCGCCTCTCGGCTAACCCAACCAAGAGGTTGAAAGCACCCTGTAGTACAACAACGAATTTGGGTTTATTTCATGTTTTAAAATTGATTTTAGCCCATTTTCTTCAGTTGGGGTTTTCTTTTAGTGAGTGGCCAACAAGGTGACCAACTCATCGGCTAAGTACTAGACCTAACTAAGTCTAGGATAGCGCAAATGTGGTCTCTAGGTTGTAAGCCAAAAGGTGTGACCTACGGTTTATGCAATTCTATGGTTTTGTTCTTTTGTTTTCAGCAGACCACGAAAATTACAATCAGTTCTCTGGTAAAATTTGGAATCTAATTAACTTGAAATTTTGCAAGTAGATTCCCTTTTCAATTATCTTTTCTTAGAATTTTTTTTGGAATTTTTACTGTTTCATCCAAATTTCTAGAGATTTTTTAATGTCAGGGTGTTAGATTTGGAATTTTGACCCCTGGTCGATTTTTCGCTTTGAAATAGTATCAAATGACTTTCACAAATTTGGGAAAAATATGGAACATAAAGCCACTGAGATCAGCTTTCAAACCCCACCATTTTTAGTCAAAACAGATTCGCAAATTGCTCGGAATTGCTTTTTGAATTTTGAAAATTTTCAAATCTACGACAATTTTACCCCTTGCACTTCATGAATTTTTAAAAATTGTATACATGGAATTTTTTCAAAAAAATGGTGCCGTTTGAAATATAATTTGAAAATGAAGTTCTCTCCCAAATTTCAGAATTTTTTTGTTTACTAATTTTTTTGCAATTGAATTTTTAAGATAGACTTCAAATCTTGGCCAAAAATCAGAAAATGGTGAAGCTTTTAAAGAAGGTTTGAGTTTGAAATCCAAATTTTCCACCAAAAGTGTTTTTTTTTAAAAAAAAACTTTTGCACATTTCTTTAAAGGATTTTCAAATATATATATATTTTGCCATTTCGAACTAACTTAGGATTCAAACGAAACCTAATCTACATTTTCTTTTTGAATTTTTTTTTTCCTTTTCACGAAAATGAATAAAATTTTTTATATATTTCTTTCAAAAGAAATTGCTGGAAGCAAATCTAATCCTAGGGTTCAGAAGAAAACCTAGCCTAAGAAGAGATGTGCACCTGATTTCTTTTTCTGCGCTCATTGTGTGCGCAGATCCTGTTCTTTTCCTATGTTGTCCTACACATCCAAAAATAAAGTAGAGAGAAATTAGACAATGGTAGTTTAAAAGATCAAAATCAAGAAAAATGGCGTTGCCTCCCGGCAACGGCACCATTTGACGGAAAGCATTTTCACACATTTCGAAGTCGTCGGAAATTGTAGTATAGTCGCGCAAAAACGTTGGTCAAAAAATGAGTTTGTAAAAATAATGAGACTTTGAGTCCCGTTCGTTCGTCTCTGGGAAGCGTTTGTTTAATTCTAAAATCGATCTTTTATCGCCTTACTTTATTTAAAATCGCACGCCAGTTTCCAATCTTTGGATTAACATTTCGCCACTTTTATTATGAATTTTGATTACGTGCATGTGCATTAAATAGATAACAACGGTAAAAGTATGAGTTTTGGTGCGCGCAATTCTAGTTACATGGTGGCTGTTTATAGAAAATGCATCTATAGTTAGATCTTCTATATTTTCCAAAACTGACATGCTTGTTGCAAAATATATATATGTGAAAAACAGGCAACTTGAATCACACAAGAAAGATGGAAACCCATAAGCTCATGGTGATTTCAAATATAGAGATATGTATAAAAATATATCTTTTATTCATTCACTCAGAGAAGTGTTCCTTTAGGACCTTGATCAATTTAATCCCCTACTCCTTAGTTAATCTGCCACTGATAATCACAGGGAGCGTCATTTGAGGTCCCAAAAATTGATATTTCATATTCTTAGGCAATGGTTTCAGTTCGAGCTGGGGTGGGTTTTGGGTTGAGGGTAAAGATGATGCTGAATAAGATTCATCAAGTGAAAGAGGTTGAAAGTGAATGAAATCAATAACCTCTTCAGAATGTGGTGGGTTTGCCATAGAGGGTTGTGGGTCACCCATCACAATAGGAGGAACTTTTGATTGCAGAAATCGCCATACATGCTTCAATGTTCAAATTGTCTTCCTCAAGCTCCTCTATAAATCCACAATCCTCAAATTTGTTAATCGCCTTAAAAATATCCAATTTCAATTTCTGATCCCCAAAGGTGATTTCCATGCTACCTCTCTCACAGTTGATATTGGCCTTAGTGGTAGCCAGGAACGGATGCCCCAGAATGATGGGGGTGTTCCTTAAATTTTTAGGTACATCGATGTCAAGGATAAGGAAATCTACAGGAAAATAGAAATCCTTAACCTTGACAATAACATCTTCAATAACACTTCACGGATTTGTTACCGAACGGTCCACTAACTGCACCATTACTGAAGTCGGCTAAAGTTCACTTAATCTGAACTTTTCGTAAAGAGAAGTCGGAATTAGGTTAATAGATGCACCTAGATCCATAAGTGCTTTATCAAAGATGTAATCTCTGATGACACAAGAAATCAAAGGTGCACCTGGATCTCTCTTTTTCTGAGGAAGGTGATGCAGGATAACAAAACTAGCCTGCTCAGAGAGTACCACCTTCCTCAGAACAGATTCCCTCGACCTACGCTTCGTTGTGCATAAATCCTTTAAAATTTTAGCATAAGCCGTTATGTGTTTGATCGCATCGAGGAGCGAGATATTGATCTCGACATTCTTGAATATATTCAAGAGCTCCTCGTTACTATCAACAGACTTCTTCTTCCTAGGTTTAATCAAGGCCTCAGGAAAAGGAACATGAGTCAGATCTTCAGAATCAGGTTCCTGAGCCTTGATTTCTTCTTCAGAGTTCTCCTTTCTCTCCTCAGGCTTTCCAGGATTTGGTAGATCAGAACGGTGCGGTTGTGGATCCTGAGTTTGTTTTCCACTCCTCAAGGTAACTGAATTAGCAGATGCATACGGGCTTGGGTCATGAAGAGGGTTAGGAAAGATTGGAGGGCGTCATTAGCCAGAACCTTTGATTTGATGAAGAAGAAGAGGAAGGACCCTGCTCAACTATCTGAGCATGTGCATGTGAGTTCCTCTGATTCCTGTACCCTTGGGCTTGATTGCCTAGATTCTAGATATTATGCGGGTTGGGTACAGGTTGAGATGGCAGAGATTCGGGTTGACGAGAATTAGCCATGAACTCGATTTGCAAGTTATCCAGTGAAGTTTTCATTTGCTGCATAAGCTGGAGAATAGATCCTTGCATTTCTACCATCTATCGGTTCAAATCAACTTGTCCTACGGGTTAACAGGCATTCCAAGCTGGCTGATTGACCTGATTCAGGAACAGCTAAGTGTAAACATGACCCTGACCCATTGGTCTTTGCAGAGCATAGTTGCTAGGTCGAAATTGGATTTGTTGCTTTGGGTTTCTCCAGGAGAAGTTAGGGTGGTTCCTCCAACCTAGATTGTAAGCATTACAGTAAGGGTTGGACCTAACGTTCTCCTATACAGCATAGACGACCTCATAGGGTGAGGATGGAGAGAAAGAAAGGGAGGATCAAAGAAACTGGGATCAAATTCGCCAATTTGGAACCCGTGGGGTTCTGCATAATGCTGACTCACAGGTTGAGCTACATCAAGTTGATTCACGAACTCCCGTCCAGAAGGAGCTCGCGACGAATGGAATCCCGAATTCTTGCATTGAGTGGATCGAGAATTGTTCATTGAATTTCCAGCCATCCACTCCACCATCCTTTTAGTAACCAAGTCCACCTTATCTAGTTTATTGCAAATCAATTCCATATCGAATGAATGAGAGTCGTGGACTTCATTAACATTTGATCTAGGTTGTTGTGACCGGTTAAAAGTATCCATGGAAGCATGAGTGATTGAATTTTCACTCATCTCCTCAAGCAAATAGTGTGCGCTATCTGTGTCTTTATTGAGGAAATTGCCTCCGCAAGAAGCATCCACATGATTTCAGAGTTGCTCAGTCAACCCGTGATAAAAGATCTGCACGAGCCGCCATTTTAGCACCTCGTGGTATGGACACCTCTGCAATAAGTCCTGAAATTGCTCCTAGGCAACATGAAACTGCTCCCCCGGCTACTGGGTGAAGGTAGTAATCGCTCATCTCAGAGCATTAGTACGTTTGACAAGGAAGAATTTCTTCAGGAAAGTCGATTTCAGATCATTCCATGTTGCAATTGGCCTTCTTATGGTCCTGTACCAATGAACGGCTTTATCCCTAAGAGAGTGGGGAAAGAGCCTCATGATCATCTGCTCTTCATTCACGTTTCGCACCTTGGTGGTCTAGACCAAAGTGGTCAAGTCCTCCAAGTGCTAAAATGGGTCTTCAAAGCCAAGCCCATGGAAGTTTTTGATTAGGCTTAATACCTGGGGCTTGATTTCTACGTCTCCGGCAAGAATCTGGACGCCGAGACATTCCCCGTAATTTGAAGGATCATAAAAATCCTTCAAGGGCTGAGCACCCTGCATTCTCTGGAACCATTCTTGCATTCTTTGCATTTGTTCCAGCTACATTTGAAATACCTCCTATGGATTCTGAGGCAGAGGAGGTTGTTGATCAGCCATGGGATCAATTTGGCCAAAATCCAATCTACGCCTACTAGAATACTCTAGTGGTCCTTCCAATCGGGGATTCAATGACCTCCTTCCTAGCATAAACTAGGAAGAGGTCAGAAGGACTGGGGATAAGAACCCTGCAGCAAAACAAAACAAGCCTATCCTTAAGTGGGGTAACCTAAGGATCTACAAACTCTCAGAATCTGTCTTATGATTATAAATGATTTACTCTAGTTGCATCCAATCAATCCAACCAGTTAGAAGGAGGGACTGGGGAGAAGTTTCTTCCTTCGGCTTACGCCTCCGGTTCCTAGTCTACCCCCCAGCCGCGGTCGTTTGACGCTACTCCCCTAGCTAGACATCAGATTGATTAGTACAAATAGCTAACTGTAAAAAATCTCAAACTAGACCCTGAAAAGCGAATCAGTCCTTAAGGCCAACATCTACTTGATTTTATTTAGGCCAAGGATTGTAATGCTTTATGGAATGTGGTGGGCCCTTGGGATGGGTTGTGCCCTTAATGATCAATTGAGTATGTGTTAGTGCATGCACAATCAGGTTTTCAAGCAAGATTATTTTTATGAGTGGATTTTAAGGTTCAAATCTTGCTTAAGTAGCTTTTAGGATTTGGAATTAGGTAATTCAATCAAGTTTCGAGGAAAACCATATTTTCAAGCACGGGTGAAGATCTTTTTCCTTTTGAAATCAAAAAGTAAGGTGGAGTTCCTGGTATTGACCTAAATTGAAAACCCTAAGGGGAAGCTACTTGGTGAGTTGATTTTAGGTTAAGTGGTGCATCCCAAACAACTCAGATAATTGGACAAAATTGCACCACTGAGTTAGGCACACAAAATGATTGACCTAGATTGATTTCTACTCTTTTATATGTTGTTTTGCATATATCAGTTATGTAGATCAGAATCCGGTTGAGTACATAAACATCAATTAGGCTATGTGCCTTGAATGTGGGTGTATGTAGTGTGTATGTTGATTTACCCCACGAGAAATATCTTTTTGTTATTTTTTTTATATGAGGGTGAGATGAATGTGAGTGGAAATCCAAGCAACCAAACTAACCCTAGGATTTATGCAGACACCTAGGTTAATTGGAGTTTGAATTAATGTTGTGAAATGGAATCTATGGAGGTGGAATAATGGGAAGCACTTATAGTTGTCTTCAACTGCACTTTACTCCAATCAACCGCTTGTAGATTCCCTGTTAAGATACCTGCAAAATAATAGAAGAGAAATAAAGCAAGTTAGAAAATAATAAAGTGCACAAAATACGGAAAGAAAATCAAAAATCATTGCCTCCCCGGTAATGGTGCCAAAATGTTGATAACGGAAAACTATGCGATCGAAGTTGGATGTGAAAAACTCGTCATTGTAGTTCAATTTGCGAAACAATCCGTCAACAGATAAATTTAACATAAATTTGTAAAAAAATTTTGGGTCAAACACAAGGAGGCTATGATGAGACACTCATCATGATCTCTAATTACCCCTAATTAACTAGTCTTCCTAGTTAATTAGCTAAGGTTATGAATATATAAGGGTTAATTATAGAATAAGGGATATTTAGTAAAGGACGTTAAAATAAGTTAAAAATAACATTTTACCATCCAATTAACATTATTAATAATCTAGATAATAATTGGACTCGAAATCCTATTAATCATTCCCTTAATTAATAAGTAAAGTAACTTAAACATAATGTATACCTAAGTATATAATAACTTAAGTAATTTTACTTAATCTAATAAATTAATCAAAAAAGGTCAAAAATGTAAATTCAAGGTGAAAACATAATGCTTACCTTATTTACTAACATAAATAAAAAGTTGAAAAAGATCTAAGTTAAAATAAACCTTCAAAATCTGGGTTTACATTTTGGTCCTTAATATTCATTGCAATCGGGTCCTTATTTCTCACACAGGTCCTTAAGTTTTATTACATTTAAGTCCCTTTTCATCTTCTTATTCTTCTTCTTCAGCTGAATGAACAGCTGGTGACGGAGAGTCATGCCACCGCACGATCACCACCTTGCTGACATCACTCTTCTTTGTCCAAGCTCTTGCAGCTTGCGCTCACCACCCCATCTTCATCCACCGATCTAGATTAACTGGAAATCCTAATTTTCAGTGGGAGCTACCTCACCATCGTCGGAGACGACGTCGGAGGTTAAGCACCTCAAGCTCCTTCTTCAGCCAGACCCCACCACCTTCTTTGCCTCCAACCACTATAAATACCCCCTTACCCCTCTGACATAACTCAAGTTGGCTCCCTTTCGTCTTCTAACACTGAGCCGACCTAATAGGCTATTCATCTGCAACTCTGGCGACTTTCCATCTCACTTTCCAACTTCCTCCATCCATTCTGATCAGCCGAGGAGATCCGCCTTGGTTAGCCGCATCTCTGACACAGGCGCCGACCAAGGAATCCTCTGCTTCACCTCACATCCACCCGTCGGAGATTCTTCTTTTCACCCTCTGATTTTGTCATCCGCCATGAGACTTCGGCGGAACCCTATTGACCCCCTCATCCAGGTAACAGTAGATGAGGAGTAGGAGTAGGAGTTGGATAATTGGGTAGGTAGTTTAGTTAGGTAGTTTAGTTGTAATGTCAGATTTTAAACTTCATCTTCTCTGACTCCGGCGAGCTCCTTGAGCTCGCCAGAGCCTCAATTTCATCTTTTGAAATCGTTTTCCACCTTCCTTTATCTTCCACAACCATTTCTAATCCATTTAAACACTTAATTGATCACCAAATCGCCTAAATCAACTTCA
Organism: Thalassia testudinum; assembly: GCA_037157565.1. Taxonomy (NCBI): domain Eukaryota; kingdom Viridiplantae; phylum Streptophyta; class Magnoliopsida; order Alismatales; family Hydrocharitaceae; genus Thalassia; species Thalassia testudinum. The sequence goes on from JAZHRO010000057.1 coordinate 49,071,608, forward strand.
CCTCCACCGACTACTGTCACTGTCCATGGTGACAGTAGTGGCCTTAATTTCACCTTCATAGGGTTTTCCATCATCTATCCATCACTTATGGACCCTAATCGATGCTATAATACATAGAATTACCACATATAAATTAAACGCCCAATCTTAATTAAGCTCCTAAGCTCGCTGTCAATGGCGGCTCAAGAGTAGTTAAAATCCTTAATTATATATATATTTATGATTATTAATACTTGTTGACTTGTTTTAACCACTCAACTGAGTGGTAAAAGAAGTCCCGAGCATAATCCAAATCATTGTCAAATGTTAATTCTAATGGACAAATGAAAAATTAATTGAGTTCTTGAGGTTCCTTGCAACCTCAGGAACCTTTTTAGATAAAAATGGCATATTTTACCAATCTGTACACAATTTACACATTTTCTGGACTCACCAGAGCTCCAGGGAGCTCCGACAAGTCATTTTTGTTCTTCAGCTAGAGAAACTTGTTGAGAAGCTCCAGAATGATATAATATAGATCACTGATTGCTCTGAGGATGATTTTTTGAGGATTAAGTGTCTGGAGTTTGAGATATGACTTCATTTTCTCCAACTCTAGTGGAGTTGGAGAAGTCTGACAGAGAGATCTAAGAAGCATTTAAGGTATCTAGAAGCTTCAGTGCAGTGCACTGAAGCTATTCATGTCCTCAAATCACTGTAACAATTTTTAAAATCCTCTGACGAACAAACACATTTTGAAGCTCAGGCGGCAAGCCTTAAACCCTAGGAAAATTAGTTAGAACACCTATTAAAGAGGCTAAGCAAGTTCCTGGGGTTGGAAGAACCTTATTTTAAGCTTTAATTCCTTGGGAGAAGGCATTAATCATATAGTCAATTCTTGAGGCCTTTCAGTCAAACCTAGGAAGAAGATTCTGGTTCTTAGCTCAAATTGAGGAATTGATGAGTTAAAGTTGTTTCTGGGATCTTGTTGGATGGTTTTAGAGTGATTAAACTGAGTTCAGGTGAATAATTTGGTGAGAATTCAAACCCTGTTAATTTGGGTTATTTTCAAACCCAAACGGATGACAATGCCATTTTGATTAGTTTTCATTTTAAATCCTACCTAGATCAATCTGTTACAACCCTTAGAACTTGTTTAAATCAATCAGTAATGTTTCTCTATGTCTGTACACCTATTTCAGTCTGAAAATCTGTCCTCTGAAGCTTTCAGAGAAGCTTCAACCTTTTGTACACTTCCTGAAGCTTTAAGAGCTTCAAGACCTACACCTATAGCTGTGGAATTACCTGCAGTAACTGTTCAGAGACTTTACTGAGAGAGAAAAGCCATCTTGTAGACACTATAAAGATTAACTCATTTCCAGGCAATTTTTACCCGTAGGAACCCCTTGATTTTACTCTTGAAATTGAAGAGGAAAACATCCTACAAACTTAAAATTGACCCTCCAATCTTATAGAGCTACCTTAGAGTTTTCTAGCAAGCCTTGAATCACTTGACTTGGAGCTCTGAGTAGGGAGTTATGATTGGTTGAAGTTGGGTCTGGAGGGGGGAACATAGTCCCACATCGGTTAGCTCTGAGCGTGCGCTTGGGAACAAAAGTGATTTGTTGCATAGGTTGTTCAGTAGTCAATGCTCGGTGCACCGATTACCGGTGAGATTATCTGGTATTCTGAGCATGTGTGTGTGTGTGCGGGCTTATGTGTTTGCGGGTGTGCGCCCGAGTGGGCGTGAGCGAGTGTGGCCTTGGGAGGGCGAGGCCTGGGAGGTTGGTTGAGCCGGATTGGCTTGAATCTGTGAACCAAAAAATACACCAAAATTAAACCTAATTGAAACTAGGCGTGGACCGAGTAGGGTCTAGTCCCACCCTGATCTCAGGGTGCTGTGTATCCTCGAAAGGACCTCGCCGCAAATAAAATAATTTTTGGTTAAAAAGGAAAATAAACTCAGTTCAGCTGAAGGATCAAAGGAAAAGAAGAGCCGATGGTTAAATGCTAAGTGTTGAGCTAATGGCTAAGTGCTAAAAGCTAGGGTTAACAAAAGAGCTGAAGGCAAAGGAAAGAAAGAAGAATAGGCATGAAGAAGAAGGCATGAAAGGAACTAAGAGAGAACAGGCACTACTAAGAGGACTAAGAAGAAGACTAAGGGAAGAGAAGAAGAAGGCAGGAACATAACAGAAGAGAGGTAAGAAAAGAGCTTGAGAGAGAGTAAAAAAATAAAAGATTAAAGGAAAAGAGAGAGAAAGAAAGAAGAAGAAAACAGAGGTTGAAGACTAAAAAGAATAAATTGTTTTACTTGCAAATTTATTTTTGTTCTTAAATTTTGTAATAAGGCATATTTTAATAGAATAATTCTTATTGCCTTAATTTCTTTGAAATAAAATAGAAAATTAACATGTTTACTTGTTAATAAAGTACATCATTTAAGTAAATGTGTTTTTCATATGGAATTTTGTATATTCTTTATAGTTTAAATTATTTGACAAAATTCAAGCTTTTATAATCAACTTAATTATACCTCCTAAACTTGAAAGGAAAATAAAAGAAAATTGGTGAATTTAGAAAAAAATTATACCTCCCAGCGAACAACCTGGACTCAACCAGTAAAAATTTTTAAAATGTTAGGTTAATTCGACCCTATACTACACAACTAACACAATTTTGAGTTAACCTAAGTGACTTTTTCTACTCATAATTAAGTAAAATTAACCTAATTACTAAGTTGAGTAAAGTTACGGATCATTTGAATGGCACCGTTACTGGGGAGGTAATCCCTTAATTCACTAAAATTTAGTTGGATTAATTGTCTAATTAGGAAGTATTTTGTAAATATATTTTTGTTTTTAATGCTTTTGTTCTAATTAGTTGTATTTTGTTTTTGTTTTCTATCTTCTTTTCAGGTTTACCTTTGCGGGTGATCTCAGGAGAAGGTGGGAATCTGTGTTGCTATTTTTGTTTTTGTGAGTATTTCTAGTCTTAATCTTTTGTATTGTTGCATTTAAAATTAAAAAATACAAAAATACATCTTTATCTGACTAGCAGCAGCATATTATAGGCATACACTTTTAGGAGTGCATTATCTGCTAGTAATTAGAGTGAATCAGCCTCGGGAATTTTAACTATTTTTCTCACATCAGCGGGAAAACACAAGAAAACCCATGTAGATCCCTATCCTCTGAGATTTCAAAAGACCACATATTTTTGTTTGAAAAGATCTAAAAAAGCAGCCGTTGTAGTTTACTTGATATATTTTTGAAAAAGATTAACTAAAAAGAGGAAGTAAAAATTGTGACTTAAATCAGATTGCAGAATGCATGCAGGTTTTTCAATCGCTATCGTCTGTTGCATGCTATCGCACACACAACACGATCAGTAGAGTCACATGAGTCTATTTTTTTATCTCTCCTCTTTGCACCACTTAGGGCTTTGGTTGAAGATCAACAAGTCTGTCTCACTACTAGAGCCCTGGGGAGCCAATAGTGAGTGGTCTTGATCCTAGACCTTAGACATTTGAGCTTTAAGGTACGCACCTGTGTAGACACATATTAAGTTGCGTATTTTTATACTGTTACTCTATTTGTTTGCATCAAATTATTTTGCGTATCTTAGGAATCTCTTCTTTCCTTTGAAAGAAGAGCAAAACCCACGTCTTTTGCACTGTTTTGTGGGTTTTTTGTGTCGTTGTTTTGCCGATGGTGTGTGTGTGCACTTGCACATTATTTTCCATTTATGGACGGGAGGCGATCCTTGCATCCGCCTCTTGCACCACCATTGACAGGTGATCCTAGGCCGGTTGCAGATAAGCAACCAATGGTTTTCCCATCTAATCCATCTACTTCTATGGATCAAATGCAAAATCTTAATCCCGAGATCCCTTCTTCTTCTGGTCAGGGGGAGATGCCACCTTTTGATGTTCATGAGGAGCTCCTGAAATAGAATCTTAGGATGCTAGAGCAAACAAGGAAAATTAATTTATTAACAGCAGCCTTAAATAATTTACAGACTCTTCAAATCCATCCTCCACCTTGACTTGAGGTAGGTTTTGAAATCCCTAATTTACCGATTGCTCGTCCAAGGCCTCTACTTAGAGATTATTATAACCCATCTAGTGCACAAGTAGAGCCTAATGTTAGGATTCCTATTGGGGAAAATGATCCTGAATTAAAGGCAAATATTATAGGTTTAATCCCCCACTTTCATGGATTTGCATCTGAGGATCCATTTCAACATATAGAAGATCTAAAAAATCTATCTCAAACTCTTGGTCCTCAAAATCAAAATAGGGAAATCCTACTAATGAAAATGTTCTCTCTTAGCCTTAAAGATAAAGTAGCTTATTGGTATAGAACTATAGCAAGACCAATCTCAACTTTGGCTGAACTCAAATCTGCATTTTTGAAGAAATTCTTTCCTATTGGTCGAACCAATGCTTTAAGGTGAGCTATTACTACTTTCAATCAAAACCAAGGAGAACCAATTCATGAAGCGTGGGAACATTTTCATGAATTGCAAAGGAAATGCCCACATCATGATATCCCTCGTTGTCAACTCATGCACATCTTTTATTATGGTTTATAAGAGGGCATTTGCAATCTAGTCGATGACTCTTGTGGAGGGAATTTTCTAAATTGCAATGCAGAATCTGCCTCAGAATTATTTGAAGGGATGGTGGAAAACTCCAACAATGCATCTATGTCGCAATTTACGTGGGGCGCAAATACGAATCATCAAAATCCGCATAAGGGCATTCACGAGATCGGTAATCCATCCAGTTCAAAGGATTTAGAGATTATTGCAGAAAAATTGGACAAAGTAGATATTGTAGCAAAGCATCTCGATGAGGTTAGAAACACAATGAAAACTCTTATGCCTCTACTTGCTACGAATCCTGCATATTCACCTGTTTCGTAAATTCCCGCAGGGAGGGAATTTGTGAATAATCTGGATTCTAGAGATCCATCTTCCTTGGGTTTCTATCTACTCCTTCACCAACCCAAGGAGGGACCTTTGTCGCACAATCTTACCCACCCTTTCCCCACCCTTTTCTGTTGTAGAAAACATGCCATATCTTTTAGGTTTAAACGCCATCCAGGAAAACACTCCAGGACCAAACCTTTATTTAAATTCCTATAATCCTCGATGAGAAGCCACCCAAATTTCTCTTGGGCTAATCAAAGTCAAAATCAAATACCAAATTATTCAAATCAGACCCATTTTAACCCACCTCCATTGCCTCCTCAGCAATCAAATTTAAGGCCTAACCCGATGAGTATGCAGAATTACTCTGAGCCTATTAGAGATACACAGTTAGACCAGATTTTAAGAGCTATGTCAGAGAGTCAGTGACAAAATGCTGAAGCTCTCGCTGAGATCCATAGGCAATGTAAGGTAGAGTTGGCTGATTTACGAAATCAGATCACGCTTTTGGCTGTCTTGTCAGCCAGGTACTCTTCCATCTCAGCCAATTCCGAATCCTAGGAATCTGCCAAATCCTAGGCAAAATCAAGGCCAAGTCCATTTTCTTAATCAAGCCTTTGATTCTAATCATAACCTGTCCTCCATATTACCTAAAAATAATCCACCAAACCCGCATCAGCAACTTATTTTGTGCCAAAATGACCCACCTATTATTGAGAATCAAAACTAACTCTGCTGATCTTCTGAAATTGGTGGAAACATTTATAAAATGCCTTAATCTTTAACATTCTACATCTCAACCTAAATCAGATCTATTCTTCATGAGATTCACTCTAATCTTCCTGAGATTTTCACAAGAATCTGATTTTGGGTTCTGCGAGATCTATTCTAGGCAACTTCAGGACGAGTTTTGACCAGGTGGTTTAATTTATTTTTCTATTTTTGATCTAATTCTTTCATAACTCCTCTGTTTTTACCATATACCTATTCTTGTTAGGAGTTCTTTACTAGGATTTACGCCTAACTGAAGGCGTAAAACTTAGCATTTGTACATAGTTGTTTCTTGTATTCATCTTTTTTATTTTCTTATACACTTACTTTAAAAATTTCACTCAATATCATATTGATTACCTTCATTTACTCCGACTGACCACTCTGACCTTTGGTCAGAATTGAAATCGTTCGCACAGAGATTTTTAATCTCCTCTTATCGACTCCTTCCATCACCCGATACTAAATGAAGTGTAATATCTTTTCACCCTTCTTACAATGAGGACATTGTAAAATTTTGGCTTGGAGGGGTGTTGAAGTGAAATTTTTATTTTAAATGTGCAGTTAAAAAATAAAAAAACACATAAAAATTAAATATCCACGGAATTTTTAAAAAACAAAAATTCCAAAAATGATAAAAATTTTAAAAAATGATTACAAATTTCATAAAAATTTGAAAAATTTTTGAAAAATTTATAAAAATTGAAAAATCTTATATACATAAAAATAAAAATATATAAATACAAAAAAATTTGAAAAAGAAATTCATAAAAATAATAATACGAGTATATTCATTTTTAAAGAAGAAAAGAAGAAGTGTATATATATATATATATATATTATAATTAAGAGCTTAATTTTCTTTTAGGTCAGAAATTAAAATGTATATAGAATATATATAGAGTATTTAAGAGCATTCAATTCTTAATTAGATTTTTAATTAAACATTTTCTAAAAACACACTTTTATTTTTTAAAAAATAAGATTTTATTTGAATTAGGAATCTCTAAATCATTTAAAGATTTGTTTTTCTATTCTTACCATGAATTAAGAAACTAAGTGTGTTAAGATTTAAACTTAAGTGTTGGAATTAAATTGTAACTTTCTAATCAATTAGATTAAGTAATCCATTTACTTTTTGAAAATTTGATTTTATCATAAAGTTAAGTAAAAAGGCCAGATATTCAGAGTTAATTAAATAAAGAGTTGGTAGAATTTTAGTCTACAAAACTTATAGGCTAGAGATAAATAACTAGACTTGGTAAATTTTGTCTTGATGGATCCTATAGGAGGAAACTAAGAATTTGAAGAACCTGAGAGCAAAGGGCTTTGTTGTCGAAGCTCTGGTTTGAGAGCTAAGTAACCTAAACATCTAAATTCACACACATAGAATTGTCTTGTTGGCATTTGAGACTATGAAAACACAGAGGTTAAGAGATCAATTTTGAATCCTCTTTAGTCCAAGGATTTCTGCAAGGTGGTTCTTGAAAAATTGCAGGATGTACCACTCACCTAGAAAAAGGATTTGGAGAATAAAGTTAGTAAGAAAAATGAGAAGGGGGGAAAGAAAAGAAAAAAAAGGAAAAAATAAATAAATAAAACACCCTGCAGTTAAGTGCCTTGTTAAAAATGGGTGCTTGTGCAGTTTTTCCACAAATAAATAAAAGCATCTCGTTACAAATGGATGATACCCTTCCTTCTATCAAATAAAAAGAACACCTCACTACAAATGGGTGTTCTAACCTATAGAAAAAGAGAAAAAAAATATGGAGATAAAAATATTAGGAATAAGAGACCCAGTGGTCCACCAAGGAGATATACACAAAAAGTGTTGACCTCAGGATAGAAAACTGGTGAGGAGAAAGCAACCAAACCTGAGTAAGGCCAAGCCAATGGCTTGAATTGTAATAATTGGGATTGGAAATTGATGTCTTAAGATCTGGATTTTTGCAACTTTGGATGCCTTTAGGACAATTCTCTTCACTAAGCATAGATTTTTAAAATCATAGCTACTGAACCTTGGTATTGGGCAATGAAGCCTAAGAAATTGGGTTTTGAAGATTTTAGGTTGAGACCTAAAGGAGAAGAATTGATAGAATCCTAGGTCTAGAAGTTATTCTTTAGTATTGTAGGCTAGTAAATTAGAGTTTTACTACTCTAAGTTTGATTAATATTGAGTATCTAGTTAATTTGCTTAAACTTATATTGATAAAAGTCAAATATCATAAACAAAGGATCAACTTAATTCTATTGAGTTTTTAAGTTAAAATTTAATTCTCAATCCTTAATTTTTGTTTCCTTAAAACACTTTGTATTCTAATTTGAGTTAAGAATAGTTACAATGATTAAAGAGATTTTTGAAGAATTCTAATTTAGAGTAAAATTCTTGTTAACAAATTATTTTAAGTGTGTTTTGGAAAATTTTATAAGTCTAAGTAATAAAATTTTCACACATGCTCTATACATTAATCATTTATATTAAACTTAAAAAAATTTCTGACCTAAGCTTTCCTCTACATAGTTACTATTTATAATAATTTAAACCCAAGTACTTTAAATCATCATAGTCTTAGTTAATTTTTCTAGGGACTAGCAAAACTTTGGCTTGGGGGTATGATGAGACACTCATCATGATCTCTAATTACCCCTAATTAACTAGTCTTCCTAGTTAATTAGCAAAGGTTAAGAATATAATTATAGAACAAGGGATATTTAGTAAAGGACCTTAAAATAAGTTTAAAATAACATTTTATCATCCAATTAACATTATTAATAATCTAGATAATAATTGGACTCGAAATACTATTAATCATTCCCTTAATTAATAAGTAAAGAAACTTAAACATAATGTATACCTAAGTATATAACAACTTAAGTAATTTTACTTAATCTAATAAATTAATCTAAAAAGGTCAAAAATGTAAATTCAAGGTGAAAACATAATATTTACCTTATTTACTAACATATGTAAAAAGTTGAAAAAGATCTAAGTTAAAATAAACCTTCAAACCCTGGGTTTATATTTTGGTCCTTAATATTCATTGCAATCGAGTCCTTATTTCTCACATAGGTCCTTAAGTTTTACTACATTTAAGTCCCTTTTCGTCTTCTTCTTCTTCAGCTGAATGAACAGCTAGCGATGGAGAGTCATGCCACTGCATGATCACCGCCCTGCCGACATCACTCTTCTTTGTCAAAGTTCTTGTAGCTTGCGCTCACCACCCCATCTTCATCCACCGGTCTGGATTAACCGAAAATCCTAATTTTCAGTGGGAGATAACCTCACCATCGTTGGAGACGACGTCGGAGGTTAAGCGCCTCAAGCTCCTTCTTTGGCCAGACCCCACCACTTTCTTCGCCGCCAACCACTATAAATACCCCCTTACCCCTCTGATTTAACTCAAGTTGTCTCCCTTCCCTCTTCTAACACTGAGCTGACCCAATAGGCTATTCGTCTGCAACTCCAGTGACTTTCCATCTCACTTTCCGACTTCCTTATTCCATTTTGATCAACAGAGGAGATTCACCGTGGTCAGCTGCGTCTCTGACACAGGCACCGACCAAGGAATCCTCTGCTTCACCTCACATCCACCCGCCGGAGATTCTTCTTTTCACCCTCTGATTTCATCGTCCACCATGAGACTTCGACGGAACCCTATTGACCCCTTCGTCCAGGTAACAGTAGATTAGGAGTAGGAGTAGGATAGTTAGGTAGGTAGTTTAGTTAGGTAGTTTAGTTGTAATGTAAGATTTTAAACTTCATCTTCTCCAACTCCGGCGAGCTCCTTGAGGTCACCAGAGCCTTCATTTCATCTTTTGAAATCATTGTCCACCTTCCTTTATCTTCAACGACCATTTCTAATCCATTTAAACACTTAATTGATCACCTAATCGCCTAAATCAACTTCACCACCACCGACTACTGTCACCGTCCATGGTGACAGTAGTGGGCTTAATTTCACCTTCATAGGGTTTTCCATCATCTATCCATCACTTATGGACCCTAATCGATTCTATAATACATAGAATTACCACATATAAATTAAACACCCAATCTTAATTAAGCTCCTGAGCTCGCTGTCAATGGCAGCTCAGGAGTAGTTAAAATCCTTAATTATAAATCAGATTCTTGAAAAATGAAATTCATTGTCAAATCTTAATTCTAATGGAAAAATGAAGAATTAATTGAGTTCTTGAGGTTCCTTGCAACCTCAAAAACCTTTTTAGATAAAAAATGGCATATTTTACCAATATGTACACAATTTACACATTTTCTAGACTCACCGGAGCTCCGGCGAGTTCCGACGAGTCATTTTTGTTCTTCAGCTTGAGAAACTTGTTGAAAAGCTCCAGAATGATATAATATGGATCACTGATTGCTCTGAGGATGATTTTTTGACGATTAAGTGTCTGGAGCTTGAGATATGACTTCATCTTCTCCAACTTTGGCGGAGTTGGAGAAGTCTGACAGAGAGATCTAAGAAGCATTTAAGGTATCTAGAAGCTTCAGTGTAGTGCACTGAAGCTATTCATGTCCTCAAATCAGTGTAACAATTTTTAAATTCCTCTGATGAACAAACACATTTTGAAGCTCAGGTGGCAACCCTGAATCCCTTTGAAAATTAGTTAGAACACCTATTAAAGAGGCTGAGCAAGTTCCTAGTGTTGGAAGAACCTTATTTTATGCTTTAATTCCTTGGGAGAAGGCATTAATCAGATAATCAATTCTTGAGGCCTTTTAGTCAAACTTAGGAAGAAGATTCTGGTTCTGAGCTCGAATTGAGGAATTGATGAGTTAAAGTTGTTTCTGGGATCTTGTTGGATGGTTTTAGAGTGATTAAACTGAGTTCAGGTGAATAATTTGGTGAGAATTCAAACCCTGTTAATTTGGGTTATTTTCAAACCCAAACGGACGACAATGCCATTTTGTTGAGTTTTGATTTTAAATCCTACCTAGATCAATCTGTTACAACCCTTAGAACTTGTTTAAATCAATCAATAATGTTTCTCTGTGTCTGTACACCTATTTCAGTCTGAAAATCTATTCTCTGAAGCTTTCAGAGAAGCTTCAACCTTCTGTACACTTCCTGAAGCTTTAAGAGCTTCAAGACCTACTCCTATAGTGGCGGAATTACCTGCAGTAACTGTTCAGAGACTTTACTGAGAGAGAAAAGCCATCCTGTAGACACTGTAAAGATTAACTCATTTCCAAGCAATTTTTACCCATAGGAACCCCTTGATTTTACTCTTCAATTTGAAGAGGAAAACATCCTCTAAACTTAAAATTGACCCTGCAATCTTATAGAGCTACCTTAGAGTTTTCTAGCAAGCCTTGAATCCCTTGATTTGGAGCTCTGAGTAGGGAGTTATGATCAGTTGAAGTTGGGTCTAGAGGGGGGCACATAGTCCCACATCGGTTAGCTCTGAGCGCACACATGGGAACAAAAGTGATTTGTTGCATAGGTTGTTCAGTCATGAGCGCTCGGCGCATCAGTTACCGATTTGATTATCTGGCATTCTGAGCATATGTGTGGGTGTGTGCAGGAATGTGTGCCTATGGGTGTGTGCCCGAGTAGGCGTGAGCGAGTGTGGCCCTGGGAGGGCGAGGCCTGGGAGGCCAGGTTGAGCCGGGTTGGCTTGAGACTATGAACCAAAAAATAAACCAAAATCCAGCCTAATGAAATCAAGCGAGGACCGAGTAGGGTCTGGTCCCACCCTGATCTCAGGGTGCTGTGTATCCTCGAAAGGACCTCGCCGCAAATAAAATAATTTTTCGTTAAAAAGTAAGAAAAACCCAGTTCAATTGATGGTCCAAAGAAAAGAAGAGCCGATGGTTAAATGCTAAGTGTTGAACTGAAGGATAAGAAAGCAAAGGAAAGAAAGGAGAACAGGCACTACTAAGGGAACTAAGAAAGAAGAAAGCTAAGGGGAAGAGAATAAGAGGCAGGAAGAGAAGAAGAAGGCAGGAATAGAACAGGAGAAAGAGAGAAAAGAGTCGAGAAGAAAAAGAAGAGAAAGAAGAATTAAGTAAAGAGAAGTAGAGGGAGGCTAAAGAAACAAATGAAGATTTATTTCTCTTGCATCATTTTCATTTCTTTTTGTTCTTAAATGTTGTAATCAGGCATGTTTTAATAGAACCACTCATATTTGCCTTAATTTCTTTTGATATAAAATTAGAAAAACTGACATGTTTACTTGCTAATAAAGTAGATCATTTTGAGTAAATATGTTCTCTTATGGGATTTTGCATATTACTTCATTTTAATTAATATTTTGACAAAATTCATGTTCTTAAAATTAACTTAATATACCTCCTAAACTTATAAAGAAAATAAAAGATAATTGGTGAATTTAGAAAGAATTATACCTCCCAGCGAACGACCTAGACTCAACCAGTAAAAATTTCTAAAATGTTAGGTTAATTCGACCCTATACTACACAATCGACAATATTTCAAGTTAACCTAAGTTACTTTTTCTACTCATAATTAAGTAAAATTAACTTAATTACTGAGTTGAGTAAAGTTGCGCATCAGGCTACGTCGATCTAAAATCCGCAATTATATATTTTTTTGGTATTTTTGTTTGAAAGCGAGATAATTACAATCGAATTGATATAAACAATAAGAGAGAGAGAAAGAAAGAGAGAGAGAGAGAGAACAATCACTTGATATAATAATAATGTTTTTACAACTAGAAAGCAGGAAATGATTACAACTAGAAAGCGTGAAATTCTATTCTAGAAAGCGATTAAAAAAGAGGGAGAGAGATGTTATCCTCCTCGACGAATGCTTGGAGGACGAGCCGGATGGAGTGACGCCTGGAAGACAGAGGACAGAGCGGGAGAAGGAGGATGAAGCAGGAAGAAGTGAGAATGAGGTAGCACGTCGTCATCGTCACGGGATCCACTTCAGAACGGGGGCGGGAAAACTTGGATTTGGCTCTAGAGTAGCATCCTGGGTATGGGACAAGCTTCTCTTGAGCTTTGGAGAGGGAGAGAGGTGAAGGAAGGGATGAGAATTTCGTAGGGTAGGGGTCTCCTTTTGTAGTTGCAAGGATAGGGTCAATTTAGTCATTACATATTCAAAAGCATTAAAATCAGGTCTTTAGTGATGGATTTATTCGTCACTAAAGGTCTGATTGTGGGCGACGTGCCCGCGCTGCACGCTCTTCCTCCTCTCCCACGCCTTAATGACAAGCACACGTTCAACGGATCTTAGTCATCCGATCGCGAGATCAGATGGCTTAGATTGCTTCTCACCTGCTTCAGCTACGCACGCCTACGCGTGCGATCAGGCATGAGGCTGTGCATTTGATCGTGCATGCACCTGATTGGGCGATCTAGGCCATCCGTAGCTGATTGCATGGTTGAGATTAAATGCGTGCGCACCTCTAATCGTGAGTTGAACCAGTGCCTCGCACTTGGGCAAGGGTGCTCGACTACTGTGCTACAACCGCTTCTTCGTCGCATTTACGCTTTAAGCGCACGCACTCGTGGCTGTTGGATCAAGATCCAGCGGCCCAGATCTCACCCTGCTCATGCCTTCAGAGGATGAGAAGTGGTGCTACAGCCGATTTAGGTGGCCGTGATGGTGCCACGTGGCGCCATCATGGCCATCCATCTTCTGTGACATGTAGAAGGTATCATGGATGTCGGATTATGCCAATTTTCACACAGTTAGGCTACGATCATCGATCCGAACCCATCCGTGCGGTCAGATTTATCATCTGAAGTGCGGTTTGGCACCATCTTGGCCCTTGATCTCTAGGCTTCCTCGGACTATATCTGGTGCTACGGATGTCCGATCAAGGTGATCTTGGAGTTGTTGAACTCCAATCGCCTCCCTGATCAGATCCATATGGTTGAATCTTCAATCTGAGGCCCCAGTTAAAAGTTGCCCTGTCCCTGGCCATAAAAGGAGACAATTACTATACAATTTATACAATTTGACCTAAATGCATGATTATGCATGTTATAAAATATTTACAATGCATGATGGTAATATAACACAAAGAACATTCATTAATAGACATTTTTGGCTATTTAAATATATGCACATCAGACATGCAAGAACTTAGGCATGGCGGGGTAGTACACATAAACTGAAAATTTCTTCTGCCAACACCTTAGAAAATAAACTTTTATTAAGAGGTTTTATTAGGGATTTATTCTTTAGTTGATTCCTAAAATTAGAATCCAGTACAATTTCACACTTGCATGTATAATTTACAATGGATCCACTGTGAAGATCGATAGACATCTTTAGCTTATCGAGAAGAAGCATTGCTTCCTTTTCTGAACCCTTGGACAGTAATTAGGTAGACAGGCAAACCATCTTCTAATAGATACACCAAACAATTGCGAGGTGAGAGTAGAGAGTCTATTGGTGCTCTAAGGCTAGTGCGAGGAATCTTAATTTCTAGATAATTGGATAATGATACTTGGAGTTAGGCATAGTTTTCGATTTTAGTTTCTACGTACAAATTCTTTACATAAATTTTTGTGAGAGCCACCAAATAAGGCAAATACATAGAGAGTGTGTTCTCATAAAACTAGGACTAAGGTGGATGGTTACGAGTGTCCTTTGTAGAATCCTCGACTGAAGGAGGGTGTTAACGTCAAGGTCAGAAATACGATGTCCCGTCCATTCCTTTCCTAGTGTCGAGAATAGGCTCTTCCACCAAATAAGCCACCTGATATCCTCTTAAACATCACCAATCCCAAATAATGCCTAGTGAATAAAGTGCATATTGTTATGGATTATTATTTATGATTTTGTTATCATCAAAATTGATGATCGTGGTGCCCTTACACCAACAATCTCCCCCTTTTTGATGATGACAAAACCATAAATAATAATTCATAACAATCTCCCCCTTTTTAACATTATCAAAAAGGTTTTATCAATTTTAATTTTCCTAAACTCCCTGATAAAACATGCTCTTCTAGTTTTAGGTTAATAATATTCTCCCCCTTTTTGTAACAACAAGATAGCTATATATAATCATCTCCCCCTTTCTAAATGAAATATAGCTAATATACAAGTTCTCCCCCTTTCTAAAGGCAATATAGCTAATTTTTAAGTCCTTCCCCTTATCTAGATGCTATAAATAAAAAGATAAGGTTAAGGGTGTACCTCACTTACCATGGCTAATAGAATGGTCCATATGGAGGTTGATAAAATGGATGGGGATCCCATCTGAAGCTTGGCGGTCTGGGCATTGGTGTCAGTCTCCAATCGGGTGATCGACGCGAGACGGCTTGGTTATTCGTTCGTCGTCTCGTCATTCTCCTCTTCTCCTTCCTCGGTCTTGATGTTGGTCCACCTAGCTTGAGTAGACTATTCTCGATCTTGTAGGTCCAACCTTTGATATTGAAATCTTTGCAACCTACGAAACAAGTTTCAAGTTCTTTTTTCGATATCCAAATCAATTTGGATCCGGATTTGTTAGTTGGTCTCCCTGAAGGAGATCCTTTCTCATCCTTATGACTAAGGCTAACTTTATGATTAGAAAAGTCATCTAATTTGTTCATTAATTTATTAGATTCTTCCCTAAGACATGCAAGTTCTTTTTCTGCAACATACATTTTAGTTTTTAGACTAAAAATTTTAGTTTTTAAGCTAGTATTCTCCTTAATCAATCTACTATTTTCATTGATTAGATTATTATTCTCTAACAACAAATTATCATTTTTAGGACTAGAACTACTCTCTAGATCCTTAAGTTGAATCTCTAACCTTTCATTTTTGGATTTTGGAAAGCTAAGATTCCTTTTCATCCTATTGCTTTCTATTTTTAGAGATTTACTAAGCTCATACAATTCATTAAAGGCATCTTGTAAATTAAAGTTTACCTCATTGTCATTGTTGTCGTTGTCATTGTTTGTGATTGCCATGAAACCAAGGGACGTGATCTCCTTATCAAATTCTTCTCCTTCCTCTAAGCATGATTCTTCATGAGTGCCTTCTGACTTCCTCCATAACTCGTGGGCGATGGTGCACTCTTAGATTTGCTCGAATTCCTCCGAACTCAATGCGTAATACAAGGCATTCATAGCCTTTGCATTGAGGTTGAGATCCCGAACCTGATATTCCAAGTAACCAAGCACGGGTTTCTTGGGAATGATAAATGCGGATTCACATTTTTCCCAAACTAGAAAATCGTAGGCCTGCAACCACATAGACATACGGGTTTTCAAATATGTAAAATTCGTACCTTCAAAATACTGTGGTCGTGAGGTGTCGTGTCCTTTGGTGTGTACGAATGTCTTTCCCTCCATGATCTCTTGATCTCTTACCAGTGTGTTATGCCAATCTACAAGACCTGCTTTGATACAAAATGTAGATTCCCTCGAGAAGGGGTGAGATTTGCGAAATATGAAAAAGATGCGGAAATAAAATATTCAATCTTACACAAAAAGCTATCACACAAATGCACAAAGGATTTTTAGGTGGAAACCCAAACCTGAGTAAAAACCACCACCTAAGCCTCTCGACTAACCTAGTCACTTAAATGAGGGTGACTGAGCCTCTTACAACCATGCTACTATGTACGAGGGTAGCATTCCTCAAACCCCTGCTCTTCACGAGGAGTATTTGGTCTCGTGATAGAGGCGGGAATTCGTAAAGCAAATACCCAACCCAAAGACAATAAAATACATCCTATAGAGCCACAAAGATTAATGCAAACTTAGCTACTATAGGAAAATAGGAAACTTCCCTTTGGTGGAAGTGCGTCGGCTTGACGCGGATACGTGAACCACGCGATGGCACGTCACTCTCGTAATCGTAGGAGGGAGAGTAGGTGTGTTGACGGGCTAAAACAGGGTTTTAAAATCACTTCATTGTAATATAGCCAAAATAGCTCGAAAATAGATACAATTTATACCTCAAAGAATTGTCAGAAAATACGAGGTCAAACACAGGGAGCAAGTATTGCAATTTAATCTCAAAGATCATAATTCTAGCACATATTTGAACAATAATTCCCTTCAAGAATAATGTATATGTGAGAATTAGTATCAAAATGCAAAAAGAATGGGGCAAAATGTTGATTTAAATCACCAATTACCCCTAACAATAATCCCAAATAAGTGAACAGTAAGGCTCAATCAAAGAATCCACATAGATAAGCAACCAAAGAGCCATAGGAACATAAGTCAGCAGGATCAGACATCAGGCAAGGTGCTCAGATGCCTTAACAGAAGCTCTGCTACAGTGCCTCTCCTCTTTTCTCCATCAGTTCTTCTTCTTCTTCTTCTTTCACGCACAAGGGTCTCTCAATCTTTTCAGCGGCTAAGTATCGAGGGTTTCCTTGAAGAGCAAAACCCCCCCACACTCTCTCACAAATTCTTCTCCTCCTCTTCTCTTTCTCTTTAATCGCTTCATGAGTCGCTATCCAGGTATTTGGGGATCCGATTGACTAGGGCTACCGACGTGGGTAGTAGTCGAGGAGTGAATAGGCGGGTAAACAGGTCGTGAGTGGGTGTGCGTGTAGAGGGACCCAACCCCTCATGTTCTTGGGTGATAAGCCTAGAACACTTTTTCCTTTTATTCCGCTCTTTCACCTTCGTCCTTCACTATGTGGGACTTTCCCACAAGAGCTTTGTTGCATGAAGCTGCAAGAGAAGGTCTTAGAAATTGTGGTAGCAACTGCAGGTCTTTGCTCAATTAAGGACCTGGACGCCCTCTTGGAAGTAGTACACACCACCTAAAGCTGGATTCAGTGAAGAATAGGGCAAGAACAAAGCACCTAAGGTTGAAGAGGAAACTCCGTCAATGGCGGTGAAGGGTGATAACCTGAAACACGAAACATGGCCTTGCGGCCACATCAGAGAAGCTTAGAAGCTTCGTGCAAGTGAGGCAAGGGTGGTGGTGACGGTGGTGTGTCATGGAGGTCATCGTGAGTGGCTGGCGGAGGTGAAATACGAATGCAAAAGGGGAGGTGTTCGGTGGACCAATTGGCACAGCAATCGATTGCGTAGCAATCATAGGTCTTAATTGACCTAGATTAAGCTAGGACTTAACATAAGTTAGGGTTATTCATGCATGCACACGCATTATCTTCATCTTTACTGCTTTCCTCTAGCAATGCATAAAATAATGTTATAATGTGCTAATTAAGGCATTATGTTGATTGCAGGCAATAAGCAGATCTGGAGCTGGATCTGGAGCAGGATCTGAACCTGGATCTGAAATAATGGGAGTTGTAGCAGAGCTGGAGCAGAAGGCCTAGTTTAGATGTGGGAATAATAATGTAAGGGGGTTAAAGGTTTTCTATTCTATTAAGTAGAAATAAAGCAGTAAAATGTGAAGAGCTTAGGTCCATCCTAGCCCTAGGATAGCCTAGAGGCTTCCCCAAGCCTTAGCCACCATTAGATTAGGTCACAACACCCTAGGAAGCCTCAAAACCCGAGTTCCAACCCTTATCTAGATGTCCAGATAAGTCATAGGACGTCCAGGACCCTTAGCCATCTCCCGCACACCTCAAACCCACTTCTGCAGTGTTATTGGACATCCAGACACTTTGTCAGACGCCCAATTTCTGCAAAGTACCCAAAACAGAACCTTGATTTCCCCCTGAATCAAATTGGATGTCCAGAACTGAAGTCTGGGCTTCTAATTTTTGAGTATAAGACGTCTGACACTATTATTAGACGTCTGATATTGCTGTCCAGTTCCTATTTTGTGATTTAAGCCTTGATCTTGGATCTCTAGGTCCCTAAACCCAATTCCAATCCCATAGGAACCTAAATTAAGGTGTCCTAACCCTAGTACATCACCTCTAGACCTACCTAAGGACCTAATTAGGTCCTCACCAAATCCAATTGACTTAGATCAAAGTCAATTACCTTCACCTAAGTCAATTGGACTCATAAGCTCAATTGGACTCAATGAGTCCAATTGAGCTTAGATCTCAACCCAAGCAAGTTTAATTGGACTTGGTGAGAGTCCAATTGACCTAAACCCAACCTAATGGAGTTATTCTACTCTCAATTAGGTTCACACTCATTCAATTAAACTTAGGTTAAGTTTATTTGCATTTTCCCCTTAGCAATTAGGGTTTGTAACCCTAATTCAAGACCTACACCTACCCAAACCCCTTAGGACCTAACCTAAGCCACCTAGCCACATAGAGCATGACCACACACACACACACACACACACACACACATTCAAGCACACACACTTCTCTAGAATTCTCTAGAGATCTCTTGAGATGGCGCCACCTCTTGGTTGCCAAATTTAGCAACCAAGAGGAATTCAAATTGAGATCCACAATTTTTGGATCTCAAAGACCACATCCACCCACATGTGGCCGGCCACTCTTGGACTCTCTCTAGAGAGTTCCACACCTCTCTAGAGAGAAGCCATTGGGTCTATAAAAAGACCCCATGGGTGGCCATTTGCACCCATTCACTTCTTTGGCAATTACACTCCATTGCTGCCATTCATGCCACCTCCACTTAGATAGTCACTCCACCTCCACGAGCTCACTACCACCACCATGGAGGACATCATGCCAGGATGCTGGATCAACCCTACCTCTCTCCAAGGGTCAGCCTAAGCTACATTGGTCGCCCCTCATTCTTCTCCTGACCACTTCAAGGCCATCGAGGACCACCCCTGAATGCCCTTCCATTCTTCTAGCCTTAATTCATGCTCTTCATAATTTTATTGCTTTTATTTACTGCTTAATAGTGTAGTCTTACTTCTCCCCCAATGATGGATGAGAAATCCCCCCGTTGATTCTTGTATGCAATCATTTTCTAGTAGCTAGGTTTAATTTTCAGGCATTTATGTATAAGCTTTTCTCTAGATTTCCATGTGCAAACAACTCCCCAATGAATGAATGAAATTGCATTTTTATATATATATGTCTCTTTATGTGTTTGAAAACATGGCGAGCTTAATAATTATCGTATTTGCGTGATTTAAATGCCTGCTCTTTAACTGTCTATCTATTACGCACCAGCATGTCGTTTCTTTAGGATATTGAAAATGTAACAATAGATGCTTTCTCCATAACTAGTCACCACCTCACTAGAATCGTTCACACAGAAACTCACACGTTCACTTTCGTAATTTACTTGACGCATACTGATAAACGACTTTTCGCTTAGCGTTATAATATTTAAGTGGTGGAAAAATCGACTAATAAAAAATAATGAAAATAACCACTCGTAGAAGAGCGAGTCATGTCCACAGGGAGGCAATGATGCAATCAATACTTAATTATTTAATGTTATTTCGGATAGTGCGAATCCCTTTACAAATCGGACTTAAAATGTGAAGGAAAATAGATTTGCAATAACCTAAAAAGATAAGGGTATAAGTGCAGTTTTCCCTCACAATAAATTCAGCATGAATTCATGCAGTTTTCACATGATGTGTACTAAAGACAATTAGTACTTAAGTTAAGCCCAAAATCAATCTTTAAACTAGTTAATATCAATGCCATGCAATTATAAAGAACTATGAGTGTTTGAATGCAATTCTGCCACAATATAATAATGATAATAAAAATCAAATTGGTGGCAATGCCATTGAATGTAAATTTTAATTAGGGGGAAAACAGAGGATCTCTCCTCTCTCCTCCTCACATGTGCGGCCGTGCACGTTTGGCCGCGAGAATCGACAGGGAGGTGCAGCTTGACGAGAGCTCTGCAACGGTGGCAGCGGCGTGGCCGGAGGTGGTTGGAGCGTCGGTGTGTTGGAGGAGACGAAGGCTGTGGCGAGCATCGGTGGTTGCGGGTGGCAGTGTGCGCCTGCTGATGGGGCGCTCTGGTGGTGGAGCGCGTAGGCGCGCGCCTGGCGTGGAGAGGCGAGAAGGCGCGTTGCAGTTGGTGCTTGCAGGTGTGCTGGTGGGCAGGCAGTGCTGCAGATGGGTTGCGGGAGGCAATGCGGGTGCACCTGCAGGGTGCGAAGGTGGGAAGGTGCGCAGTTGCACGCTGTAGAGTCTGGCACCTGCAGGTGCGCTGATGGGCAGGAAGGCATGCTAGAGATGAGGGGCGCGGCTTGGTGCGTGCAGGCAGAGAGCTTGCAGGTGTGCGGGCGTTGGTGAAGCGGTGCACCTGCAGATGGCTGGGGCAGAAGGTGATGAGGGGCGCGGCCTGGTGCGCGCAGGCAGGCAGATGGTAGGGAGCACTGATTTGGAGGCGTTGGTGCAGGCAGTTGGTGAGCACTTGTGGCAGGAAGCGGCCTGCAGTGGCTGGAGGTGGAGCGTGTTAGTTTGGTGGATGCGCCTGCTGTGGTTGGAGGGAGAGAGCACTGGTTTGGAGGCATGCGCGCTGGTGGAGGTTTTTCCCCGCAAGGGGGAAGAGGGCACAGTGCACGCTGGAATTGTTCCCTGCAAGGGGGAAGATGAAGGACCCCTCGATCAAGATCTTTTCTTTGCTCCCCTGCTCTTCCTTTTTAACTTCTCCCTCACGTGAGTTCAGGGATTTTCCCAAATCCCTGGTCATAGTTGTTGAGAAAGGCGATGGAAGAAGAAGATTACCCCAATGTCTGGCGGGGGAGGGGGGAAAGAGTTGCGGCTGTTTGGGGAAATTTATCCCCCCACCCTTGCTCTTTGTGCATTTTATTACCTGCACATAAAAACAATAAAATCATTAAGTTATAGAATGTTATAACTTAAATCATGAGGTGTACAAATCTTCTACAACTTAATTGTCATTATTAACATACCTAAATTGTACAATTAACGATACTTAGGCATAATATTAGTCCATTTTAATGGACTCATCAAATACCCCCATGCCTAAGATTTGCTAGTCCCTAGCAAAAATGAAAAATAATCAGAAGATTGCTTCTTTTCTTACTTCAAAACTTTAGAAATCCAGACAAATGTGAAGTGTTGATAGCCTAGGTAACAGATCCAAGTGAAAGAGCCGATTCGCATTGGGAGTTCATACATCACCCTTGGCAAAAATTTCTGTCGAGATAGGCAACTACTTCCCTCGGGGATAAAGCAGACGATAATCTGTAATTTAACCCTGGCGTTTGGCTTAGGTAGGAGATATCAAATTGAATAGATTTGTATTTGGTGGCACACACTCAACTAGTGCTACATATAGTCTAGTACTGCAGACTCTAGCTCTCTAGACTATTAGATAAGTCAACTCTGAGAGAGGCTACACAACTGTACTCTCCTGATGTTCCTGGGCACTCTCTTTTCTTTCATTCTGAGATCACAAATCTCGCCAGATTTAGAAATTGTACTCATTATTTGGTGGCCTCACATGGCATCCACACTTCAATTAAAGTCCTAATAACTCTACAACTAAGTTAGAGTTCTCAACCAGTATTCAGGAAATCAGAAATACTAGAAGGTAGGTATGGGTCATATTTGGTGGAACGCGATAGGTGTTTTGCTGCCTCAGAAACAATGTTACATCATACACTTGGACCTTTTTTTGTTTTTTTTGTTTTGTAATATAACTATTTTTTCCTTTTCTTCTTTCTGTTTCTTCTTTTTCTTCTTCTTTTCTCTCTCTTTTTTTTTATTTTATTTCTTCTTATTTTTGTCTCTTTCTCAATCAACACAACACGATATGGACTTTTATTTACGAGGCATTATTAGGGATGATGATGATCAAAAGGAAGTTGTGTGGCTTATTTGGTGGAAGTGTCTATTCTCGGCACCGGGAAGGAATGGATAGGACAGGTGTATTTCTGACCTTTGACACTATTACCCTCCTTCAGCTGAGGACTCTATGAAGGATGGTCGTAACCATCCACCATAGTTATAGCTTTATTAAGACTCAACTTCTGTGTATCTGCCTTATTTGGTGACTCTCAGGAATTCACTCAAAGTACATACACAGGAATAGAGAGTGAAAACTGCGCCTAACTCTGAAGTATCATCATCTAATTATCCAAAACTTAAGATTCCTTGCAGTAGACTTAGCGCACCAGTAATCTCTCTACTTTCTTCTCACAAATATGAGGTAGATCTATTAGAAGATAGTATGGCTGACTCCCTATGAACTATCCAAGGGTTCAGTACACTTACAAATGCTCATTGGTTTTCCTCAAGGATCCATTACGAAATCTACATGCACATGAAATAAATGTACTGGATTCTAAACTTAAGAAATAATTTCAGAAGAAGAACCTCCAATAACAAAGGTATTTTGCTAAGGATTAACCCATTCAGCTCAATTTTTTTTTTATACTAACCTAAATGCATAAATACTTCCTAAAATGCAAATGCACTCCCCCATGCCTAAATCCTACAATGTCCCCATTGTAAAATTAAAATAGGAGGAGAAAGGAAAAATATTACCTAACACAGTTTGCTGGGTTGCCTCCTAACAAGCACTGCATTTTCTGTCAGCAGCCAGACTAAGAAGGAACCTATAAGTCTGGTTCCAACCAAACAAAGTTAGGCCCTAAAAATATTCATAATAGTGCAGGCCTAGAAAACAGGTAACCACTGATGTTGACGAGTTGATGATGCAATGTAATTCCAAATGCTCGCCAGAAGAAATGAAAACAGAAAATCTCATTGGCTACCTTGCGAGGTCTAGGAATAATAAATGGAATATGAAAAGGGACCTCCCGAAACGGAATAAGTGGAAGATAACAAGGATCCTCCGGAGTAGGATGGGTTTTAAAAGATATACAAATAATTAGTTCAAACCCTTGAATGGCAAGAGTAAAAGTACAAGCATCAATCCATACTCGCCATTCTACCCTAGGATGTATTGGCCTGATATATTCTCCAGAAGAATGTGCATGAGCAGAGATTTGAGCCAAGGATCGGTTAGGGAGTATAAGGGTTGTTTGCAGTGTTGGAAGGTAATGGTTAAGTCCAATGAGGGCTTAGTTGGTGTTAGGTCCAATTCCAACAATGATTTAGATTGTGTACACTCCCTATCAGTAGTAGACAACTTCAAGTTATCCTGCCTAGCATTAATGATTGGAGTCATAGTTGAATCAAGGGTAGACTCCAAATTACAACTTTTTGATGGCAAGGTCAAAATGTAAGAATCATTATCATTCAGCTCATCCCCATATTCGTTTGGTTCACTGAAATGTTTGTCAGGGTGTATATGTGATTCATTACGAGTTGGATCAGTATCCTCAATTATTTCTAAAGGAGGATCAGTCTTAATATTTTGGAGGAAGTCTATATCACTGAATTCGTCATTCTTCTCGGGGTATAAATCCTTAATTGATGTGTTTTGTCCCCAAGAGTCTCCCATAGACTTCTCATTATTTTGTTCGTCCTCCTCTAATATCAACTCCTATTTTGATGGAGGATGACTCTTAAAAGAAAGGAGGAATCTGGATTTAATCATATTATTTCTACCCTCTGGAGGTAAATCCTCAAATGATAAATAATTCTCCTGTGAATCACTCCAGATTTTTAGTCCAGGTTCCTCTATTAGGGTATCCTCATCTTCAAAATTAGACTCGTCATATCCCTGAGACCAGAATTGATCATCCTCTATTCCCTTAGGGTTACCTTCATTAGTTGCATTTGAATCCTCAGAATATTGAATGGTAGGTGTTGATTCCCTAAGTGGAGGGTCAGGACTAGGCCCACTAAGAGTAGAATGGGATTCCACCAAATAATCAAGAGGGGAAGTGATAGGAACAATATAACCTTGACCAGGGTTGGTAGGGGTAAGGAGAATACCGTCATTGGGGTCAAGGTCCTCAAGAGATACCATCTTCCCTTGCTTTTGACTGCAATATAATTCAGGTGGATAATCACTATGATCATTATCCTCTAGTGGCCGTGTCTCATTGGAAGAGTCTAAGTGATGGCTACCTAAAATTGGATCCTTATTATCATTAGGTTCCTCAGAATTATTTTCATGATCATGGTTTATTGGGTAGGGATCAGGATTATTGGGAAGCGTGTAGCTAAGTTCTCTTATTTCATCATTTAAGTGTTGACTATTCCTCAACATCTCTCCCATTGATTCCATTATTTCCTTTTGTTGTTTTTGCATTTCTATCATAAACGAGGAGAGGCTACTATTATCAGGTTGGGGAGGATAGTCAATTTCAGGCTCTAATTGCCTAGGGGTATCGGTCCAACCTCGATACGGAAAATCATGAAGGGTGGGAGGGTTGGTTGTTTGCATGGAAGTAGGGATTTCTGGATTGGAAAATCCTGCTCCTAGGCTCTGCTCAAAAGTGGGAGTTATCAAGCCAGTACTCCCAGGGTAGGAATGAGAATGATCCCATGAATTATCAATGTACCCATCAAAGGATGGATATGCTCGGAGCATGGGATCCTGCTTAAAAGATGGGAAGTATTGACTCTGATAATCTGAATGATAGGAGTAAGACTAATCCATTTCTTTAAGCAAAACAATTTTAACTTTCTTAGGATTCAGCAGAAAACTTCCTAAAGAGTCCTATTGTCACAGCAAACGCAAATTCAAAGGGATCTGTTTTTAGTAGATTGCAGGTCTTAGAGTTATATGTTTAGTTGGTGGCCAAACAAGTTTTACAAAAATTATGCCTCCTAGGTCAACCTTAGCTGGTGCCTATAACCTACTCGCAAGGGATGAAAGTTTCGAATCGAGAACACACAGGAGAAAACGAAGTAACTTGGTGGATAGGCTTGTTGATTTCCAACTAACTTCCCTTGTGGTGCAAAAGAGGAGAGGTAGAAATTTATCTAGTGACCTTATGTGTGAGGTGCACAGTGTCTCAAGTGTGCAAACATACGATCGTGTTTTGATTTTTTGAAATTCCGCAAACAAGATCCTTTTGCACATAATTTTCAGTCACAGATTTTAAAGTCCAACCTCTTAACAGTCCCAATTTTCTTTAAAGTGACCACTGAATTAATTTGATTCAAGCACTTTAGTGGTCTTAGATTTAGGTTCAATGCATATGCATGACAAGTAATTAATGCTCAAGAAAAGACATACCTTACTCCATCTTTCCTTGTGTAGTGTATGAATGCAATGCAATAAAAAATAAACTAGATGCTGCTCATTCAGTCCTAGATGATCGTCCTATAGATATGCAGCTTCTAGCAGGCAGTTCGAATATATATATATTTTTAATAATAATAACAAACAGACCTAATCTAACTAACTAACTAACTGAAATGCAGCTCAAAATAGTTCAAATAATCCTATAATCTAAATAAATGGGAACACGTTCCCAAAAATACCCAACAAGGGCCCAAAAGACAGTAATTTAAATTCTAATGTCTATCTAACTAAATCTAACTAAGACCTACTGCCTAAATCAGAAATAGGCTTCTCCGTAAGCCTAAATGCATGGGATCAAGGCCCACGTGTTCCTGTTGTCGTCCTCTAGGTGGCGTCAAGGTCCACCAAAAAGATCGTCTCCGCCGTGCGCATTGTTCACGTTCAAAGTCGTCGCTTTGCTGCGCCTCGTCGTCGTGTCAGATTCCTCGCACAATAATAAAAATGATTAGACAATTTCGCAACTCAAAAGATTTAAAAACAATAAAGTAAATCTATTGCGTCTGTTGCCTCCCCGGCAATGGCGCCAATTTTGATAGACGACTTTTTGCTTAGCGTTATGGTATTTAAGTGGTGGAAAAATCGACTAATCAAAAATAATGAAAATAACCACTCGCAGAAGAGCGGGTCGTGTCCACAGGGAGGTAATGATGCAATCAATACTTAATTATTTAATGTTATTTCGAATAGTGTGAAATCCCTTTTCAAATCGGACTTAAAATGTGAAGGAAAGTAGATTTGCAATAACCTAAAAAGATAAGGGTATAAGTGTAGTTTTCCCTCACAGAAATCCTCAATAAATTCAGGATGAATTCAGGCAGTTTTCACATGATGTGTACTAAAGACAATTAGTACTTAAGTTAAGCCCAAAATCAATCTTTAGACTAGTTAATACCAATACCATGCAATTATAAAGAACTATGAGTGTTTGAACACAATTCTACCACAACATAATAATAATAAAAAAAACAAATTGGTGGCAATGACATTGAATGTAAATTTTAATTAGGGGGAAAATAGAGGATCTCTCCTCTCTCCTCGCGTGTGCGGCTGCGAACGGTTGGCCGCGAGAATCGGCAGGAAGGTGTAGCTTGACGAGAGCTCCGCAACAGTGGCAGCGGCGTGGCCGGAGGTGGCCGCCGACGGCCAGTGGAGGTGACCGGAGTGCCGGTCTGTTGGAGGAGACGGAGGCTGCGGCGTGCACCGGTGGTTGCGGGTGGCAGTGTGCGCCTGCTGGTGGGGCGCTCTGGTGGTGGAGCGTGCAGGTGCGCGCCTGGCGTGGAGAGGCAAGAAGGCGCGCTGCAGTTGGCGCCTGTAGGTGCACTGGTGGGCAGGCGATGCTGCAGATGGGTTGCAGGTGGCAGTGCAGGTGCGCCTACAGGGTGCGAAGGCAGGAAGACGCGCGGTTGCGCACTGCAGAGTCTGGTGCCTACAGGAGCGCTGATGGGTAGGAAGGCATGCTGGAGATGAGGGGCACGGCTTGGTGCATGCGGGCAAAGAGCTTGCAGGCGTGCGGGCGTTGGTGAAGCGGTGCGCCTGCAGATAGCTGGGGTGAAAGGTGATGAGGGGCGCGGCTTGGTGCGCACGGGCAGGCAGATGGTAGGGAGCGCTGATTTGGAGGCGTTGGTGCGGGCAGATGGTGAGCACTTGTGGTAGGAAGCAGCCTGCAGTGTCTGGAGGTAGAGCGCGCTTGTTTGGTGGATGCGCCTGCTGTGGCTGGAGGGAGAGCGCGCTGGTTTGGAGGCATGCGCGCTGGTGGAGGTTTTTCCCCGCAAGGGGGAAGATGAAGGACCCCTCTATCAAGATCTTTTCTTTGCTCCCATCCTCTTCCTTTTTAACTTCTCCCTTGCACATGAGTTCAGGGATTTTCCCAAATCCCCGGTCATAGTTGTTGAGAAGGGCGGCGGAAGAAGAAGATTACCCCAATGTTCGGCGGGGGAGGGGGGAAAGAGTTGCGGCTGTTTGGGGAAATTTATCCCCCCACCCTTTCTCTTTGTGCATTTTCTTACTTGCACATAAAAACAATCAAATCATTAAGTTATAGAATGTTATAACTTAAATCATGATGTGTACAAATCTTCTACAACTTAATTGTCATTATTAACATACCTAAATTGTACAATTAAAGATACCTAGGCTTAATATTAGTCCATTTTAATGGACTCATCACATACGCATGTGATCCGAGTTAACAACAAAAGTGGTGAAGTCTTAGTTAGGTGATTGGAAACCGGCATGTGTCTTTAAACGAAGTAGAGTAGTAAAAAGATTGATTTCAAAAGCAAAAACAACGCCTCCCAGAGACGAACGACCAGGACTCAAGTCTCGTAATTTTTGCAAAACAATATCTTTATTGGATCGTACTTTGCGACTATACTACGATGCATGTTTTTTCTATCAAATACACGATTTACGACTTCTCAACAAATGGCACCATTGTCAGGGAGGCAACATCATTTTCTATGATTTCAATCTTTTAGACTATCACTGACAAATTTCTCTCTACTTTGCTTTTGATGTGCAGGAAAAGCAGAAAAGAACGAGATCTGCGCACACAACGACCGCAGCAAAGAAAAAATCAGGAAAAACAGAAAAGAACTGGATCTGCGCACGAGTGCGACAAAGAAAAAATCAGGTGCACATCATCTCTCTTTAGATTAGGTTTCTTTTTCTGAATCCTAGGAATAGATTTACTTTCTGCACTTTCCTTTGACAAATTCTCTATGAAAAAAAAAGGATTTTACTCATTTTCGTGAAAAAGAAAAAAAATCAAAAAGAAAAATTTTGAAAAAAAAATCTAGATTAGGTTTCCTTTCGAGCCTAGGTTAGCTTGAAAAAAAAAGAGAAAAAAAAGATATTTTCTTTGAATCTTTTGAAAATTTCTTTTTGAAAAAACAAAAATGTGCAAAAGATTTCTTTTTGGTGGAAAGCTTAGATTTTAAGTTTAAACCTCTTTAAAGAGCTTTTCCACCATCTCCTGATTTTCAGCCAGATTTCAAATCTAACCTAAAAATTCGATTGCCAAAAAATTAGTTAGCGAAAAATTCAGAAATTCAGGAAAAACCTTCATTTTCAAACCATCTTTCAAATTCCACCATTACGTTGAAAAAGTCCCAAGCATACAATTTTTAAAAATTCAAGAAGTGCATGGGGGTCAGACTGACCCAGATTCAAAATTTTTCAAATTTGAAAAAGCAATTTCAAGCAATCTGTGAATCTGTTTTGACTGAAAATGGTGGGGTTTGAAGGATGATCTCATCAGCTTTATTTTCCATATTTTTCCTGAATTTTTGAAGGTCATTTGATACTTTTTTGAAGCAAAAAACCAATCTGGGGTCAAAGTTCTAGATCTGACCCCTGTTATTCAAAATTCTCTAAAAATTTGATTGAAATAGTAAAAATTCCAAAAAAAATTCTCTGAAAAACTAATTGCAAAGGGAATCTACATGGAAAATTTTAGATTAATTGGATTCCAATTATTATCAAAGAATCGACATTACCTTTGTGGTCTGCTAAAATAGAGAAAAAAACCCTAGAAGTGCATGCAACTTAGGTTAAATCCTTAGGGTTACAACTAGAGACCACACTTTGGGCTAACCTAGACTTAATCAAGTCTAGTTAGCCAGTGAGATTGGTCACCTTGTGGGCCAGTCACCACAAATTCCACTAAAGAAAATGAGTTAAAAATTAATTTTAAAACACGAAATCAACCTGAGTTCGTTGTCGTACTATTGGGTGATTTTAATCTCTCTTACCAAACCTGGTGACTAAGTCTGCGAGGTAGTGTCAAACGACCACGGCTTAGGGGTCAACGGAACTGGAGGTGTAAGCCAAAGGAAGAACCTTCCACTTAGTCCCCTCGTAACCAGACTTGCTGGGTTAGCTTGAGAGGCGGGAACCACTTTCAGTCAGTTGAACGACGAACTTATCGTCAGGAATTCAAATCTCTAACGAAAAATCTGGTCACCTGATCTTTAAGGACCATTTGATTGACAGGGCCTTGCCTTGTCTTGTGTGGCTACACCAACCCAGGGTTGGGCGGTGTATGCACGGAAGGAGGTCACTTCGACCTCACTTGGTTGGACCTTGGGAGCCACTCCCAAGGAGGTGAGTCACCTCGCTTGAACCATCTTCTCCCCCCATTTCTTCTAGTCCAAGAGCCGCCATGGCAAATCCTGGACCTAGACCTAGACCGGGTCAGGACATCGAGAATCTGGACCCGATGGCTCATCTGGAAGCCCGGGTTGCCAAATCTGAGGAGTTGCATCAGCAGAGCATGGATCGCATTCTGACGGCACTTGACAGGATGCAGCACCTGCCGCGAGGAGAACAATTGCGGGATTTCTACGACCCAGCCACACAAATCTTCGCACCTCTTATCAGAATTCCCACAGGCGGAGACACATTTGAGCTCAAGCCTAATGTAATTGGGTTGATCAGCACTCATTTCTATGGGAACTCAAGCGAAGATCCGTTCCAGCACCTTGAGGACCTGAGTCGACTCGCTGAAATGATCCAACCTAGGAATCTTGATCTCGATATTGTTCTGATGGACAAAGCTTCATACTGGTTTAAGACTATTGGGAAGCCAATTGGAACCTGGTCGGAATTACGACATGAATTCCTGCAAAAGTTCTTCCCAATTAGTTAAATAAACACAATGCGGTGCGCGATCATGACTTTCATCTAGGGAGTTGGGGAGAAATTACATGAAGCATGGGACAGATTTCATGACCTTATCCGAAAATGCCCGCACTATGGTATACCCAGATGGCACTTAGCTCAGATTTTTTACCATGGGCTAGATGACATGCATCGATATCTACCCGATGCATCTAGAGGCGGGAATTTTCTCGCAAAAGACGAGAACAGTGCATTTGAGCTGTTCGAATCATTAGCGGAGAACTCGATGAATGTCGCATCTATGAACCAGTTCCAGCGGCCTGGTCAGCAGCAGGTTGGTGTCCACGAGGCTCACGCCGAGTCTATTCGAGTCGACATGGATATCATCGTCAAGCAGCTGGATAGAATAAACTTAATCGAGAAGAAGATTGACCAGATCAGGCAAGGTCAATCTGACTTGAGCTCTGCTACCTCATGACCCTCCTATGCACCTCGAGCCCCTCCTGCTCGAGTTAATCTACTCACTCGGGATGCATCTTCTCCGTATTTACGAGATCCCGCATATCAGGATCTCGTGAATAATCCAAATCTAGCACCCTACGACTAGGGTGATGCACCACCCGCAGATTATAATGGGTATCCCCTTGACGGATATACATCTCAGACATCTTCGGCCTAGAAGGATGTTAGCGCTATCCAAGGACACGGGCATAATAACCCATGTTCAAAGACGTATAACCCTAGTTGGCGCCAGCATCCGAACTTCTCCTGGTCTAGTAATTCACAGAGACCACATCAAGATCCACACTACCAGACCAGGAAATACGGGAATGCGCAAAACACATATCCTAGGTAGCAGCCATTCCCGCCTCAGCAGCAGCAACCCCGCTCATTATACCAGCCGCTGCACCAAGCTACCAACCACCCTCCAAAGCGGGCTGACCCGTTGGAGGCACTAAAAGAGGAGCTGCAAGAATCGATGAGGAAGTCTACACAAGATAGCTTGCAGATTATGAAGGCGATGGTTGATCAAATTCAGACCATACAGAACACGGAAAACCAGCTGTTGCAGGAGCATAGGACTCAGGGAGCCTTGCCCTCCCAACCCATCCCGAATCCTCGATATGTGCAAAACCAAGGTACCCCACCTAGGTTTTAGGCACTGCAGGGACAGGCACACGTCATACTATAGGCGTCTCCTGCACCACCTAGTTACGTGCAAGGCCATCTGCCTTTGCAGAATCCTGTGTATTCTGCCCCATCTGCTCCCCCACCACCTCATGGACAACAAGCCGATACACACGCTGTCTCATTGCGGAGCGGAAGGAAGACATTCGACCCACCACCTAGGAAGGCAGGTTCTAATTTTTCCTACCCTTTGCCGCAGGCAGATTCGACTCCATCATCTCAGGAGCCACCTGTGGTAGATAAGGGTAAGAGGCCACCCAACCCTGAGATTCTCGTCCCTTTTCCTGAGGCTCTGACACAAAATGTACTATAGAAAAAGGACACATGGAATTTCGAGGACCTAAAATTGATGTTTAAGGAAGTACATATTCAGGTCCCCCTCCTTGAGGCTATCGATCACATTCACGCTGTCGCTAGGTTGTTCAAGGACTATTGTACCCCAAAGCGATAGCCGAGAATTCGACGACAGGCGGTACTGTCGAAAGAAGCTAGCGCCGTGATTCTAGCTGACCTACCACCGAAGAAGAAAGACCCTGGTACCCCACTCATATCCTACTTCTTGCAGGATTCTCCATTTCATCGGGCCCTCTTAGACTTGGGTTCGTCCATCAACTTAACTCCCACCACCGTATTTGATCAATTTTGATTTGGGGAGTTGAAACCCACCTCGGTTACGATTCAGCTGGCTGACAGATCAATTAAAACACCGAGGAGGGTGGTTGAGAATGTGATCATGAAAGTCCCCGAGTTCTGCTTTCCCACAGAATTTTTTGTTCTAGATATGGAAGTTCCTCCTAATCTCCGAGATGCACCAATTATTTTGGGCCGCCCATTTCTGGCGATAGCCCGAGCAAACATCGATTGTGCATCTGGGTGTATGGAGATTTCCCTAGGCAATGAGCTACTTCGATTAGACATATTCAGGGTAGCAAAGAACTTCGACAATGATCAAATAGAGGAGGATGGTGAAGATGAAGATTCAGCTTTCTGTGGTAACATTGGGCTCCTTTGTGACGACCCAATGTCTCATTCATCTACACAATCAGGGTTCTCGGACCTCGATCCACACAGGACCAAAACCACTGCATTACACATATCTCCCTGAGGATTTGACTGTTTGGGGTGTGCTTCTGACCACAACACCCCTGAATCCAGCTATCTTGATCCATATATTACTGAATCAACCCTGTTATTACAGGAAGACGTGACTACAGCTACCGGGTTTCCTGTTAACACAGTCACAACCGATTCCATAGGGAGCGACTCAGCACGAATTCACGTGCACATGGATCAACAGATTCCCACCCTCGATTCTGCTCCTCCCACTCTCATATCTGATTCTGACCCACCCGTGATTGAATTGAAGCCCTTACCTGACTCACTCAAGTACGTGTTCTTTGGCGAAAGTGATACATATCTAGTCATTGTCAATGCCCACTTAACCCAAGAATAGGAGCATCAATTGATTTCTACACTTCAAGATCATAGGGCTGCGATCGGGTGGAGTATTGCTGATCTCCGCGGTATTCGCCCCTCGTATTGCACT
The DNA here is from genome assembly GCA_037157565.1 of Thalassia testudinum. Taxonomy (NCBI): domain Eukaryota; kingdom Viridiplantae; phylum Streptophyta; class Magnoliopsida; order Alismatales; family Hydrocharitaceae; genus Thalassia; species Thalassia testudinum. Next base: position 49,104,612 of record JAZHRO010000057.1, read on the forward strand.
CATCACATTTACACGGATGAGGGGGTGAAACCTTCGAGACAACCTAAAAGATGGCTAAACCCGAATATGCTAGAGGTCGTTAAGAAGGAGATCATCAAATGGCTGGATGCAGGCATTGTATATCCAATCTCAAACAGCCAATGGGTGAGTCCGATTCAGATAGTGCCCAAGAAAGTAGGACTCACTATCATGAAAAATGATAAGGGCGAATCCATCCTGACCCGCACTGCGACATCTTGGTGGGTCTGCATTGACTACAGGAAATTGAACACGGCTACCCAGAAGGATCACTTTCCTTTGCCGTTCATTGATCAGATCTTGGAACGGTTAGCCGGACATAGTTTCTTCTGCTTTCTGGATGGATACTCCGGGTATAATCAAGTAGCGATTAGCCCAGAAGATCAGGACAAGACCACATTCACATGCCCCTTTGGAACATTTGCCTTCAAGCAGATGCCCTTTGGCCTCTGTAACGCACCAGCGACATTTCAACGTTGTATGATGGCTGATAAACGCCAGTTTATCATCATTCTTACGCATTAAAACAAACCTAGCTCTTAGGATTTTATTCCGCAAACGGGTTTTTGGGCTGCATTTAGGCATAAATTAGGTTAGGCATGCATTGCATCTTTTATTTGTCTTTTTAATATGTTTTTATGAGTGTTAGGGATGTATAGATATGCAGATCCTTAAAACCCTAGCACTCAAGAAGGAAAATGGTGAAGGAGAAGCCCAGACTAGCTGGAACTCAGCTTGATCCAGCTCACCACAGTTGGAACCTAGCTTACTTGAACTAGGGTTAGCTCATCCCAGCTCCATTCAGCTAACCTCAGCTGGATGGCAGCTCAAGAGAGTTCACCTTAGCTCACCCTAGCTCAAGTCAGCTCAGATCTAGCTCAACTTAGCTGAGTCTAGATCATCTCAGCTCCTACTAGTCCACAGGGAGCTCTAGCTAGCTCAGCTATGTTGATAGGAGTTCACCCCAGCTCAGATCCAGCTACATCTGACTCCACTCAGCTCCAGCCAGCTGAAGAAGAACTCATCCCAGCTCAGGAAGCTCAAGTCCAGCTCCCGGGGACTCAGCTTAGCTCAACTTAGTTGAGCTAAGCTACCTTAGTTGCCTCAACCAGCTTGACTCTCCCCGGGAGCACCAGACCTAGCTCACCTCAGCTCATTTTGGTAGAAGCTAGCTCACTTTAGCTTGGCTTAGCAACTAGCAAAGAACTAGCAAGCTAAGCCAGCTAGAGTAGGCCCATGCCAGCCTCTTCAGCAGCAGCCAGCTCTAGCTCCAGCTCCAGGCTTCTCCTCAGCTCCTTCCTCCAAACCCTAGCTCCAACACCTTCTCCTCTACTCCACCTTTATCTAAGCTAGCTTAGCTTAGCTTAGCTTAGCTTAGCTATGCTCCAACTTCCTTGGCTTGTACCACCCCAAAAACCCACCTACCAACTTCACCCAACTAGCTCCACCTAAGCTCCACATAAGCTAACCTACTTGGCACCAACCTAACCTACCCACCCCCTCCAAAAGACACCTAAAAGTGGCTCCAAAAACTACCCATAACCACCCCTTAATGGCGCCACTTTTCCCTCCAAAATCCCCCCTTATCTCCACCACACAATCCCCCTTGAACCCATCTCCACCATCCACCTAATCTCCCTTCTAGAAGACCCCATGTTGGCGCCAACATGGGGGTGGCTCTCCACCACCAAAAGACACGAACACCACCATAACCACCCCCTTTAACACCCCTTGGGTTGGCGCCAACTCTCCTTAGCCATAGGATCACCAACCACCTCCATTCTTCCATCCTAGCCCTCCATTTCAAGGGGCACCTTAACCCCCCATCCCACCCTATAAAAAGACCACTACCCACCACCATTCAAGACCATCCTTGGCTAGCAATTTCACTCTCATATTCCACCAAGAAGCCCACGTCCAAGAGAGAATAAGAAGAAGAAGATTAAGGGGATATTCTGTCCCCTTGGTGCCTTCCCCTCTTCCCTTCTCTCTTGGGTCACGCCAGCCAAAGGAGAAGCCAGGCAAGGAAGATCTTGGAGGAGATCTTGAAGGTGGTCATGCCACCTTGGAGGCGTTTTTGAGGGTGGTGCACGCCCACCCCTTTGGAGAGAGCATTAAAGGTGGTAGCTTCCACCTTGGAGGAGCTCTCAAGGAAGGAGAAGAAGGAAGCCCTCTTTTCAAGCCAAGGAGCAGCTAGGCTTGGAGCAAGAAGACAACCTTCTTCACCATTGTTACAAGAGGATTTGTGTTTCTTTTCTTGCTTTTAGATTGTTTAATTCTAGTAGAAGCATTCCTCTACTTGTCCTTGAAAAGAACACTCATTCTACTCAATCAAAATTGCCTTCTTTTAGCTTTTTTTTATTGCAGTTGTTTGTTTGGGTTCTAGCACTTGTTTCACCTCTTCTTCCTAATTACCCTAGGCCTCCACTTTCCTAGAGTGAGCTTAGGAAGAAGATATTTCTATCTTTTAGGTTTTAGTTAATCATTTGTAGGTGTTAGTTCTTTTCGCTACAATCTGCAGTTTGCCCTCGTCTTTTCAAAATACAAAAAAAAATTACATATTGAAAAATATCAAAAAGAAAGTTTAGATCTATCTGTAAGCAAGAGGATTAATTTTGCAATTTTTTCCTCCTTGGACGACCCTAGATACTCCCCTATCTAGGATATAAATTTAAAAGCGAAAGCGGATTCGCGTGTTACAACGACGTTAAAAACCTGCTTTTACAAATCACGCGTATTTCGCTATCAATGGCTATCTTCTCTGACATGATTGGGGAATATGTGGAAGTATTCATGGATGATTTCTCTATTTTCGGAGATGATTTCGCGTCTTGTCTTGATAACCTCACCAAGATCCTGAAACGATGTATTGAGGTAAACCTAGTACCATCCTGGGAGAAAAGCCATTTCATGGTGAGGGATGGCATAGTACTAGGGCATAGGATCTCCAAAAATGGACTCGAGGTTGATCAGCCTAAATCAGAGATTATCTCCCACTTACAGCCACCTAGCTCGGTCAAGTAGATCAGATCATTCTTGGGTCACGTCAGCTTCTATCAGAGATTTATACGCGATTTCTCAAAAATTGCACGGCCTTTGACGAATCTCTTGGTTACTAATGTCCCACTTGAATTTGATACCTCGTGTCTCAGTGCCTTCGAGACTTTACGAAGCGTTGTTTTTGACTCCCCGATTCTCCAACCACCCGACTGGTCGCTTGATTTCGAAATGATGTGCGACGCTTCTGATTTTGTCGTCGGTGCTGTTTTAGGCCAGCGTTGGGAGAAACAACCCTTTGTCATATACTATGCTAGCAAGACGTTGAATGAGGCTCAGCATAATTACACTATCACCAAAAAAGAACTGCTATCAATAGTATTCGGGTTGGAGAAATTCAGATCATATTTATTAGGGTCCAAGGTCATCATCTTCACTGACCACTCCACCCTCCGGCATTTATTGCCAAAGAAGGATGCTAAAGCACGACTCATTAGATGGATCCTTCTATTGTAGGAATTTGATGTCGAAATCCATGACAAAGCCAGAAAACAAAATGTTGTGGCGAATCACCTATCCAGATTGGACCCAGACCACATTCCTTATTCCTTGCCTATCCATGAACAATTTCCGGATGAATCTCTTTTAGAAATTCATTCTGTTGAGTTCCACTAGTATGCCGATTTCACCAACTACCTTGCTGCAGGCAAAATTCCCGCGAACCTATCCAAGGACCAGAAACTCAAATTCATTGCAGAGGCCAAATACTACGTCTGGGATGACCCACTGCTCTTTCACATTGGAGCAGATCAGATTATTCGCAGGTGCATCCCAAACTCTGAGATCCCTAGTGTGTTATCTTTCTGCCACAATGATGCATGTGGTGGCCATTTCTCAGGACAGAAAACCGCTGCAAAAATTTTACAGTCAAGATTTTTTTGGCCAACCATCTTCAGAGATACACACGATTACGCCCAACATTGCAAACAATGTCAATCAATCAGTTCTATGACCAGGAGAGACATGATGCCACTCCAACCCATCATGATGGTAGAAGTGTTCGACGTCTGGGGTATTGATTTTATGGGCCCTTTTCCTAACTCGCATGGCTTCGAGTACATAGTGCTAGCCATTGATTATGTCTCGATGTGGGTCGAGGCCATCCCGACGAGACGAGCTGACCACAAGATCGTCATTTCTTTTGTACGGCAAAATATTTTTATGAGATTCAGAATAACCTGCGCTCTAATTAGCGACGGGGGAAGCCACTACATCCATGCCCATTTCAGGTCATTATTAAAGAAATACGAGGTACATCACCGCATAGTCACCCCATATCACCCGCAGACCAATGGGCAAGCTGAAGTGTCTAACCGTCAAATCAAGCTAATTCTCCAGAAGACGGTTAGCCCAGACAGGAAGGATTGGTCCAACAAATTAATCGATGCACTCTGGGCATATCGGACCACATACAAGTCCCGACTTGGAATGTCACCATATCGCATAGTATATGGCAAGGCCTATCACCTTCTTGTAGAGCTGGAACACTGTGCCTTTTGGGCGGGGCGAAAATGCAACCTTGACCTCGATGCGAGAGGTCGAGAACGGAAACTCTAGCTTAGTGAATTAGAAGAAGTCTGGTGGGAGGCCTATGAGAATGCATTAATATACAAGGACAAGACCAAGGCCTTTCATGACCGCCACATCCGGAGGAAAGTATTCACGCCCAACCAGCAAGTCTGGTTGTTTGATGCATGGCTGAAACTGTTCGCGAGGAAGCTCAAGTCCAAGTGGACTGGCCCGTATGTTGTGATACAGCCATACCCTAATGGGGCAGTCCAGATCAAGGACCTAAAATATGGGCATATATTCACGGTAAATGGCCAACGCCTCAAGCCATTTTTGGCCCAGGAACCTCCTCCACCTGACGAGACTGTTCATCTTAGTGAGGACGTGTGATTGAGTGCTCGCCCAGCTGGAGGCGATAAACTCAGCACATATAGATACCATTCGCCCCACATTCCACCATCATTTATATATAACCATCTTTATACATAGCATATTTTTATTTTAGTATATTTCCTTTGCGTATATTGCATGCTAACAGGTTGGTCGGTGCTGAATATAATTTCAGGAGCAATTACAGGTGATTTCTACCCATTCTCCCTGCAATATTTATTTCTTTTATATTCATGCATGAGGACATGCAAGAACTTAGGCATGGCGGGGTAGATACAGTAAAACTGAAAAAAAATTTTATGCCAACATTTTGGAAAACCTTGGAGCTGCATGTAAAATGTACTTTAGGAACCTAAATAAAAGAACAACCAACTCCACCTCCAGTGCTCGCATTGGAGCTAGAAATCGTCCGCAATAGCCACTTCTGACTCACCCGCTCACCTATTGTTCTAAATTTAGGGTCAAGTTGATTGTAACCCGATACGGGAATTTCATGAAGTACAAATTATACGAGGTTAATTGTTCATAGCATATATACATATTGCATTCATGAATAGGATTATTTTATTAAGAGGATGCATTAGGGATTTTATTGTCTAGTTGATTCCTAGAATCTGGAATCCAGTACAACTTTTCACACACATGTAGAATTTGCAATGGATTCATGGTGAAGGCTGATAAACATCTTCAGTCTATCGAGAAGAAGCAGTGCTTCTTTTCCTAAACCCCTAGATAGAGTTTTGGGAGTCAGTAGATTTTCTTCCAAAAATCCACCAAATAGTGTAAGATGAGAGTAGAGTGTACTGGTGCTCTAAGATTAGTGCAAGGAATCTGGAATCCTAGATAATTAGGTGATCATACTCATAGATTAGGCATAGTTTCGCTCTCGATTCCTGCGTATACATTTTGCGTAAATTTTGAGAGCCACCAAACAACGCAAATACACGGAGAGCAAGTTTTCATAAAACTAGGGCTAAGGTGGATGGTCACGACCATTCTTTACGGAATCCTCGACTAAAGGAGGGTATTGATGTCAAGGTCAGAAATACACCATCCTATCCGTCTTTCCTGGTGCCATGAGTAGGCACTTCCACCAAATAAGCTACCCAATGTCTCTTGAGTACTACCAATCCCTAATAATGCCTCCTCAATAAAGTTCATGGATGTATGCTAGTTGTGTTATGTTGAAAAAAAAAATAAAGCGTTGAAAAGAAAGAAAAAACTGAAAAAAAATGAAAAGAAAAAAAATTAGAAAAAGAAGAAAAAGCAGAGAAAAGAATGGATATTTGGTGTTTATTTCATCGAGGCAATACCACCAAATAAAATTGAGATCTGCCAAATATGACCTTAACCTATCTTTCTTGTGTTTCTGACTGCCCAAATACTAGCTAAGGAATTTTGACTTAGTGTTAGGGTTATAGAACTCAATTAAAGTGTTAATGCCTAGTGAGACCACCAAATACAGATCATATATATGAATCTGGTGAGGTTGTGAGCTCTAAGAAAAAGAAAGAAAAGAAAAAGAAAAAGAGAAAGAGAGAATGAATACAAAGGAATCAGAAGAGAGCATAGTTTTTCTCAACTTTCTTTGAGTTGAGTTACTTAGTAGTCTGGGAATCTAGATTCTGTAGTACTAGTCTCTACGTAGCACCAAGTGAGAGTGAGCCACCAAATATATAATCTTTTCCCTCAGCGATTCTCTACCTAAGCCTAAAGCTGGGGTGGAATTCATAGAATATCTTGAATACCCCGAGGGAAGAAGTCCGCCTATCCTGCTAGAATTTTTACTAGGGGTCAAGTACAGGCTTTAGAGGTGAATCAGTTTTTTCACTCGAATCCGTTGCAAACTCTACATAGCTGCACTTTCACGATTGTCTGGATTTCTAGAGCATAGGATGAAAACAAAAAGGAGACAAATCCTAGGCATACACTTGATAAAATAATCAGTCCCTTAGGGACCTTTGCTGTAAATAATTTAGTCTTGCATTTGTTAGGGACTAGTAAGATTTAGCCATGGGGGTATGATTGCGCAGCAATCATAGGTCTTAATTGACCTAGATTAAGCTAGGACTTAACATAAGTTAGGGTTATTCATACATGCATACCATTATCTGCATCTTTACTGCTTTCCTTTAGCTATGCATAAAATAATGTTATAATATGCTGATTAAGTACATTATACTGATTGTAGGCAATAAGCAGATCTGGAACAGGATCTGGAGCAAGATCTGAAGTTGGATCTGAAATAACGGGAGTTGTAGTAGAGCTGGAGCAGAAGGCCTAGTTTAGATGTAGGAATAATAATGTAAAGGGGTTAAAGGTTTTTCATTCTATTAAGTAGAAATAAAGCAGAAAAATGTCAAGAGCTTAGGTCCATCCTAGCCCTAGGATAGCCTAGAGACTTCCCCAAGCCTTAGCCACCCTTAGATTAGGTCATAACACCCTAAGAAGCCTCAAAACTTAAGTTCCAGCCATTATCTGGATGTCCAGATAAGTCATAGGACATTCAGGACCCTTAGCCATCTCCCGCACACCTCAAACCCACTTCTGTAGTGTTATTGGATGTCTAGACACTTTGTCAGACGTCCAATTTCTGCAAAGTACCCAAAACAGAATCCTGATTTCCCCTGACTCAAATTGGACGTTTAGAACTGAAGTATGGACTTCTAATTTTTTAGTATAAGACGTCTGACACTATTATTAGACGTCTGATACTGCTCTCCAGTTCCTGTTTTGAGATTTAAGACTTGATCTTAGATCTCTAAGTCCCTAAACCCAATTCCAATCCCATAGAAACCTAAATTAAGGTGGCCTAACCCTAGTACATCACCTCTAGACCTACCTAAGGACCTAATTAGGTCCTCACCAAACACAATTGAATTAGATCAAAGTCAATTACCTTCACCTAAGTCAATTGGACTCATTGAGTCCAATTGAGCTTAGATCTCAACCCACGCAAGTTTACTTCCACTTGGTGAGAGTCCAATTGACCTAAACCCAACCTAATGGAGTTATTCTACTCTCAATTAGGTTCACACTCATTCAATTAAACTTAGGTTAAGTTTAATTGCATTTTCCCCTTAATAATTAGGGTTTGTAACCCTAATTCAAGACCTACACCTACCCAAACCCCTTAGGACCTAACCTAAGCCACCTAGCCACATAGAGCACGACCACACACACACACACACACACCCATTCATGCACACACACTTCTCTAGAATTCTCTAGAGATCTCTTGAGATGGCGCCACCTCTTGGTTGGCAAATTTAGTAACCAAGAGGAATTCAAATTGAGATCCACAATTTTTGGATCTCAAAGACCACATCCACCCACATGTGGTCGGCCACTCTTGGACTCTCTCTAGAGAGCTCCACACCTCTCTAGAGAGAAGCCATTGGGTCTATAAAAAGACCCCATGGGTGGCCATTTGCACCCATTCACTTCTTTGGCAATTGCACTCCATTGCTGCCATTCACGCCACCTCCACTTAGATAGTCACTCCACCTCCACGAGCTCACTACCACCACCATGGAAGACATCATGCTGGGATGCTGGATCAACCCTACCTCTCTCTAAGGGTCGGCCTAAGCTACATTGGCCGCCCCTCATTCTTCTCCCGACCACTCTAAGGCCATCGAGGACCACCCCTGAATGCCCTTCCATTCTTCTAGTCTTAATTCATGCTCTTCATAATTTTATTGCTTTTATTTACTGCTTAATAGTGTAGTCTTACTTCTCCCCCAATGATGCATGCAAAATCCCCCCGTTGATTCTTCTATGCAATCGTTTTCTGGTAGCTAGGTTTAATTTCAAGCATTTATGTATAAGCTTTCCTCTAGATTTCCTTATGCAAATAAATCCTTAATGAATGAATGAAATTGCATTTATATATATATGTCTCTTTATGTGTTTGAAATCACTCGAGCTTAATAATTATCGGATTTGCATGATTTAAGTGCCTGCTCTTTAACTATCTGTCTATTACGCACCAGCATGTCATTTCCTGAGGATATTGAAAATCTAACAATAGATGCTTTCTCCATAACTAGTCACCACCTCACTAGAATCGTGCGCACAGAAACTCACACGTTCACTTTCGTAATTTACTTGACGCATGCGCATGTGATCCGAGTTAATAACAAAAGCGGTGAAGTCTTAGTTAGGAGATTGGAAACCGGCGTGCATCTTTAAACGAAGTAGAGTAGTAAAAAGATTGATTTCAAAAGCGAAAACAACGCCTCCCAGAGATGAACGACCGGGACTCAAGCCTCGTAGTTTTTGCAAAACAATATCTTTGTTGGATCGTACTTCGCGACTATACTATGACGCATCTTTTTTCTATCAAATACGCGATTTACGACTTCTCAACACAATCCCCTTAATTTCTTCAGGGGTTTTGCTCATGTGGACATGGTGATGGTGTGGGGCTCAGTGGTGAATGGATTGGTGGAGTAGAACGGGTGTGCAAGCTCGCCGAAGGTATGCCGACGAGGTGGAAGATGAGGTTGGAGCGGGAGTGATGGTGGTCGAGCGGATGTCTGAGGTTGTTGGGATGATCAGTAGAGGTTGAGGGATCGATTGCTGTGGCTATTGGAAGAAGGGAGATGGAGGATATGCCGGTTACGGTATGGCCAGTGCCAAAGAAGGTGAATGCTCCGATAAGGTAGACGAGGACGAGGACGAGATTGGAAGGACACTGCACAAGTATGGCGAGGTGTGGCTTGAAATGAGGAAGGAGGACCAGCTGCCTATTGTACATGGCGAACGGCGAAGAGGCTGGAGGTAGGTCGCTATAGATGAGTTGGAGCAAGTCGGAGGTAGGAGAAAGAAGAGGAATTGTGGCTCAAAAACTCGCTAAGGTGGTAAGGCAGGCGAGGAGGGCCTTATATAGGCCATTGGATGAGCTTCCAAGCTTGGAAATAAGCTTGAAAGCTCGAGAAATCAAGGAATAGGATTTGCAATTTTAAGGAGTTCACACAAGCTCCACGAGGAGATTTGGAGTTTAGGATTACGTTTAAATGTTTAGGGATGACCTCTAGATCTTCCCTTCTAATTTTAGAAGGGATTGATCGAGAAATCAAGGAGGTATCCCTGATTGAAGCTTGGGTACGTGGGTTCACACCTGCCATGGCAATAGGGACCCAAATGTGAAGAAGACAATGAAGTTAGGGGGTCTTTGTAAGGATTTTCGAAAGTTAGGGGTGTATGTGAGAAAGAGTCTGAATGAACCAAAATGCAAACTAGGTCGAAATGATCTCTGATTGAGCCCAAATTTTGGTACAAACCTAATTTGCACTCAAGGAATCTGATGGTGAAGTCAAATTTTTTTTTGACCAAGTTTGACTGGGTAACTTATAAAGAAACCCAAATTAGGGTAACTTCCTATCTAAGACTCTATTTTAGGTCAAAATGGGTTCAGATGGTCAAATCAAGGATACCAAACCTTATAGAATATTTTTATATGATTTTTAAAAGGTTTAGATGAATTTTATCCTAACCAAAACCTCAATTAATTAATCAGGTATGAAATTAGGATTTCAAATGTCCATTAATTCTTGAAATGCGTGAAAACCCATTTCTATTTGCATGAACCCTCTTATTAGACATTAACTATCATTTGACCTTTAATTAACCCCTAGAATTCCCCATGGTTGTTCTACACTTATGAAATGCAGTTAAAATTGCAGAAATAACCCTGGTTTCGTATCTTCTCAAGATAGAACATTATGCATATGATGGTATTCCCATCAGGGTATGCAGCTGGGATGGTGCTCCCTAGATGTAAAACTAAATCTTGGAGAGAAAGATCACCTCTAATGATCAATTGGAAATAATATGACGAGGAAATGCTGTTCAAGGTGTGTCTTGGTGTGTTTTTACAAGGAAAGAGTGCTCCTCTATTTATAGAATGCCTAAAAAGGCTTAGGAAGGCTGTGGAAGCCATATGTAGCCATTGGGAATTATCCCAAGGCAAATCGAGTAGCAATCAGAATCATTAATGATTTTGACAGGGTTATCAGATGTCTGGGAAAAGTACTAGACATCTAAAAGACATTTATAAGATGTTTAGGCCTAATATCAGACGTCTAATTCTAGGCGAGTTACCTTCCGAACTTGAGTCAGACCTAAACAGGTGTTAGTCGGATGAGATTGGGTTTTAAATCATTGTGTTACAGTATAGTTGAAATCTTGCAATAAATAAATAAAATTTATACTCGAAAGTCCAAGGTCGTTCGCTGGGAGTAAATAGGAATTCAATTCTCAAGATTACAATTTAAACAATAGAGATAAGAAATTATGATCAGAAAATGATTAAAAATAATATAGCAATAATATCAAGTGTCAGATTGCAAAAAGAATGAAGTAAAATGGTGATTTGAATCACCAATTACTCCCTATAATAATAGCAAGTGGAACTCAATATGTATGAAATAAACTCAAGTCAACCGTCTAATTGAATAATCAGGCGTCCTAAATGTCTGATGAGCAATTCTTCTTCTTTGCTTGATTGCAGACTCTTCTTTCTTCTCTTCTGCAGCTCTTTTTCTATTCTTCTTCTTCTCTGCTTTTGTTCTTTATTGCTCTTTCCCTTCTCCTCTTCCTCTTCTTTCTCTGCTTTCTCATCCTTCTCTTCAAGCCTTCTTCTACCCGTCTTCTCTTTTTCAAGCACAGGGGAAGGTGATTGCACAGCAAAAATACACCAACAATTGTGCCATCTTGTGCTATTTCCTAACATTGCCAGTACATATTAGGTAGCAATAGTCGCATTTGTGAAAATACACGCATGCATGCATTTAATTGATAGGGGAGGAGAGTGAAATAAATGGCCTTCTAATTGATAAATTCTTCAAGTGTTGCCTCACAAAATTTCCATCTTTATTTTTTATTTCTATTTGGTTTTCAATTTCTTCTCCGCGGCTGCAGAGCATTGCAGCTTCCTCCTCGCTCCATTCCCTGCAGAAGCTTGCCCTGCACCGCCACTCCCTGCACAGCCAGGGCATGGCTATGCATGCCTTCTTCCTCTTTAAAAAGGCATGGCTACCTTCTTTGCAAACAGAGCCTGGTCCACACAAAAAAAACACCACAGTAGCTTCTTCTCCAGGCCATCTCCTCCCCTCTCCCCTCCATACACAACCTCTCCTCCTTTTGAGGAGCCACTCTGCGGGTAGGAGTAGCTCACAATGGTGCACAACCACCACTGTGAGTCCCACCACCGCCCAGCTCATCAAAGAGCCGGTGGGCGTGGTGGTCTTCTTTTCTCTCTGTTTCGACATTTAGCCACTTTCGCCATTGCTGCAGGCTTCAAGGACTGAAGCTCTACGATAGCAGCAGCAGCAGCGCAGCCCTCCAGCACGTGCTTGCAGGCGACCCTCGCCTCTAGCGCATGCCTGCAAGCCACCATCGCCTCCCACTTCTTCGCACCCGCACCCGCCTCTCTACGCAAGACAGTAGCCGATGCAGCCTCTTCAGCGCGCACGCCAGTCTCTCCACACCGCCCGCACTGACGGAATCGCTGGCACCCGGTCGCACGAGCCGATCGGCACTGTAGCCACTGTTCACGCTAGTTAGCGGAACACTATGGCTACAGTGCGGTGACCGGTAAGTTTCTCACTTATCCGGTCACCCGATGTGCCACGACCGTTTGCTGCCCATCCACGCATGCCCGCGCCCGCTCCCGAGTACGCCAGTGCCCACTCGCGTCTTCGCCCGCTTCAGCGCATAGCGCCTTCTCCCGCACCTGCCTCACCGCGCAGCATAGTGTGCTGCGGTTCCTCCCACGCTTGCTCCCTCTTGCATGCGCGCACGTCTTCGTGCGCCTACAAGCCTGCGCGTGCGCGTGGACCACCAGACGACGCTTGGAGGCTGCAGACGACTTAAATGCCTTCTTCACTCCAGCAGTCTCTCTCTCTCTCTCTCACACACAACACTCTCTCACTCTCTCTGCAGACACATACAAACACACACTCACACTCTCGCACACACACCTACTCACCTATACACTATTATATACTTATATATATATACATATATTTATATACATATATATATATATATATATATACATATATCTATACATATATTAGTACTTATATAACTAAGTATAAGTATATATACATATATATATATACATACATATACCTATAACTATAAATACATATATATATATATATTTGTATATCAATCTGCATATATCGATATACATAAATACTTATACTAACATATATATATACATATACACATATATATAACTATATACATATATTACTATATATATACCTATATATATATATATATACATATCTATATCTACATATATAGTTATATATACATACATATATATACCATTATACATATATATATATATCTATACATATATCTATCTATACATATATTTACATATCTATATATATACATATATAAGTACACATATACCTATATAATTATAACCATATATATATATATATACACATAGATATATATTTACATATATACATACATATATATATATTTTCATATCACCTACCATACGTTGTATCGTGGGAATATCTGCACTAGTTGCTGATATTCCCTGATACACGCGTACAGAAAGCGTGTTCGCATTCATCTTCCACCATCCATCTTACACTCCACGCGACACCTCGTCCTGTTGGTTGCATCTTCCTAGACAACGACCGACTCGACACCGTGCTACACGCCATCTCCACCTCCACCCCATTCCTATATACATATATAATATATACATATATATATATATACTATATTTACCTTATTTCTATTTCTCTTTTCTTGCCATTAAAAAGATAAAAAAATATACAAAAGTGAAAAGATAATCCTTGACTTGCAGGTACTCAGTCTTGCGAATAGCAAGGCCAGTTTTGGAACCCTAATTTGGCTCAAAGCCAAGAACCTGATTTTGAGGGTATACCTCAAGGACAAGGGCTCGACCAACACTCTTTTCATGGCGTCATTGCCGGAGAAGTGCGCATTCAAGTAAGTTTCTACTCCATTCCTTTAATTTTTCTCTTCTCACACCTTTCTCTTCACAGGTGTTTCTGTTTGTTGCTGTGCAGGTGAACCTGTTGCAAGGAGAAGATAGGCAGACAAAGTCGGAGACGTGGGCAGATCCAAGGTGGGAACGAGAGCGTGAAGTCGTTGACACCGCACTGGAACTTCGCACACGTTACTGAACAGGTAGGTCTTTCTTTCTTAGCAACTTAGGTCAACTTGTCACCTCAATCAAAAAAAAAAAACTAAGGAAAAACTTCTTGGGATATCTTGGGGCAAGTGGATTATAAATCACTTGTTTGATTGTTTGTCATCACTCCCACCCCCCCGAGATTTCCCGCCAAACTTTGCATAGAGAAGATCCAAGAATCTTGACTCTTGAATCTCTCACCGTGTGAAGTACTCTTTGAGTCAAAAATAAAAGGATTGATTGCCATCCCTCTATGCCTCATTTACCTGCAATTCGGGATCACCTTTTTGGTGGGGAGACTTGGAATTGAGTTGATTCCAACCCCACCACGACCTTTCACGTGCCTAAGATTCGATCCCGAATACTTCAACCCCAACAATTTGATTTTCTTTATCTTATGGTTGAGCCTTGTGTGTGGAAATCATTCTGGTGATTGGGAGCACTTGAATTGAAGTGCTTTGGCTCCCTTTCACACTAATCTAAAATTGAATCATGCATCCACACATAGAAATCTCCATCTAGGGAAGCCCATTGCATTTTAGCATGCATTAACCAATTGACATTGAAGAAGGGTTTGTTGGGCTTAGAAGAAAACTTGTATTGTCTCAAAACCCAAAGATTGGTTGAATTAGTAATTCAGAGAAATCCTAAAATCCATACTACATAAGGCTGAATTCTAAAAATCATTCACCAATTAAAACTTCAATTCGGGGAGATTTCCCCGTTGCATGCTTGGTTTACACACTTTGTAAAATCAATCACTTGGGCATTACCCGTAAATAACGCCCTTCACATTCTAGAAGCACTTGATCCTAAGCCTCTAACTAAAACTGGTAGCAACTTGACCCTTATTAAGGATTGGAGGTCTAACTACCTGCGTGTAGCGCCTACGTGCTGGTGAGGGTTCCTGCGTGCTATCGGGTGTCTAAGACTGGGGCAAAAGGCCTTTCAATCTGGCCCGGTGGTTCCGCGGTGCTTGCATTCGGTTCCGTAGTTCGTGATAGTAGGTAACTTAGATTTTAGGTTTAAGGGCACACTATAGAGGTTAGGAATTTGATTGTATTGATTTTTCATCAAGTGTACCTTTGCGGCGTCATTTCTCTTATCTCTTTTCCCTTCTTATCTCCCTAATTCTTCCTGTGGTAGTGCATGTTTGGGAGGAGGTCACAAAACCCTGAACTGTGTGAATTGCCAGATAAATTTAGAAAAGAAGTCGAATCGTCCTCCTCCTCCACAAACATGGCTGCACGCCCACCCCCAAATCCCAAGGGAGGAAACCGCCCTTAAAACCCACCAGGTGGTGGAGCCTTGGATCCCATAACCCGCCTCCAAGCCCAAATGGAATTATATAATGAACAAATTAAGGCCATTAGGGAAACTTTGGAGGAAATGCAGAACCCTCCCAAACGAGAGGTGATGAGTGGCTACTCATCATGGCTAAAAAGCTGAAGTTAAGCTAGACACTAAGTAAAACAACATCAGATTAACAGATAAAAAGGGTTAAGTGTGGGAATTAAAGAAAAAAGACCTAAAACCTTTACTCTATGTTAACACTTCATAATTAGGTCACAAAATGAGATATTCTGAAAGCAAAGTACAAATGATGATCCATGCATCAATTGAACACAAAAATAAGTTTGAAAAGTTAAATCAGAAGTATAATCAATGTCTTAAATGTTCAATTGAGCACATATAAAAATTTGAAGGCAATTGGACATCATTTAGGTTATGAAATAGGTAGTTTACACTTAGGTACTTCATGCATTACACTCTTGCCCTTAAAAACTCCCCTTTGGACCTACTTGTAAGCCGCAGGGACCCTTTTGAAAAGCTGCAGGGCCCTTCCGGTTGTAGTTTTTTTCACTTATGGGCCAGCCGCAATTCTTCTACCCCTTCGTTCAAGGGTCTGTCTGCAATTTTCCTTTATTTCAGAGAGAGGCCTGCTGCTCTTCGCACACGCTGTAACGTGCAAAGAACACAGCAAATCTCAGCCGTCCGTCTCTCTTCATGATCCTGATCTGCGGTTAGATTTGAATGGAAGCTTCGCGCGATCTGGCACGTGCGATCACCCCTCTCCCCAGATCTCATCTAACGATCAGATTTTGTGCTTAACTCGCCGCGCGCTCCGCTCCTCTCATCCTCGCCGCCGGTTGCATCTTGATTATCCTCACCTGCGCGGTGATCTCAGCCACTGAGCATGCTACTTAAGCACCTCTGTGGTGTTGCGCGCAAGGGATCACTCCCTCCTACACCTCTTAGCGATCGTTCGTCCACTCCAGTCCCTCCTCCCCATCAAGACTTTGATTTCACAGCCACCAGCTGTGAAATCATCACCTTCTCTCAACCTCCTCGTCGCTATGGACTTCGTAGCACCTGAGGATGACCCTGGAGCCTCACTAGCAGACTCTTCCCTCCGCTGGAGTCATCTTCCCCCTTTCTTCCTCCTTAGTCACCAGCTAAGGACCCATAGGTCCCATTCTTCCTGTTAGATTAGGTTTCTAATTCTGCATATTAGTTTTAGCTGTAGTTAAGTAGTTTAGAGTAGAATTAATGTAATTGTTAATGTTCGATTTCCCTGTAGGATAAAGTAGCTGTAGTAGTAGAATTAGGCTTAAATCCCCTCCTCACCTCCTCTGATCATTCCAGATCAGAGGGGAAGATTTCATATAACCATGTTTTCAAATTATCTCCCTCTTCATACTTTGATGTCCAGTTCTGATTTTCCACGACATGTTTTCTTGCTTTCCACCGATACACTCTGACCCAATTTCAGATCTGATTGGTTTTCAACCTCAGATCTGAAATTGGAGACAACAAGCACTTAAGGGGCTTCCCACTCACCTCACTCTTGGTCACAAAAGCCCCTGATTTTGGGTCAAAATTTTCAGTTTGTCAGATTTCTCCTCAATTTGGATTTTTAAGGATTTTTCTTTCAATTTGGTTTTACTACCTGATCTGACAAATTGAATGAAGTTGATTTGAATTCCTTGTTGGCAAGGAATCTGAGAGGTTTTCTGGTGACAGAAATCATCTCAGAAGAGCCATACATAGATCTGATTTGATAATTTCTTGAATGCATTGAATGCAAGTCAGATCTGAGGATAATTACTATAGTAATTTGAAGTCTGATCTCGCATTCATAAGTGTTTTTTGAAAGGCTGTTTGGTGATTTCCTAACCTGAGTTCTCAATACTCCTTAAAGTTTTAGAAACTGGGATTTGAACTAAGGGCTTTAATTGACTGAATTGATTCTCCCTTCATGCTGTCTATAGCATTAGGAAGAGTTAAATTAGTGATATTTGTGGATTTAGTCTGAAATGAAGTTTTTGATAAGGGTTTTTGGCATTTGAATTGGGGTACTTAGTGATTTTAGTGAGAAATTAAACCCTTGTCAAATTGGGGATTGAGAGAGATTTTCTTTTTCAGTGTGGATTTTTTTGATTCGAATCCCAGTAGACACAGCAAGGTGCTGCATCTTGCAGCTACATTTTTCTTCTCTCAAACTCATATTTCATCTCAAATGGACTAACTGCAGCAGCACTTAGACCATTTGGACAGTGAACTAAGCAGCTGCAGGGTCTGGAATGTCTTGTTGCTGCTACTGTCGAGTTGTTATAAGTTGTAGCAGATAGGTTCTAATGTAAAACCCTGTAGATTTTGTTTTGGACATAGCTGACATTTGAATGTAATTCACTGCCTGTGCATTTAAACTTTCCTATTTAATTGACTGAACTCTAATTTCTGTGCATGCTTGTGTTATCTTTCCCAATTGTGTCAGCTAGTTTAGTCAAAAATAACCACCCAAACATGTTTTAAAATTGGAAACTTAACTGAGGACAGAATTAAGATGGGTAAACACTTTCGAAATTTCGTACTATATAGAAAGAAGGCAATCAAAAACAAGATAAAAAGGGCTAAAAACTTAAAAAAAAAACAGTAAAACAAGTTTCTTTTTTTCTCTCCTCAATCAACTCTTCCCTTCTTCCCTCCTAACTCTTTCAGATCTGCAACAACAGTAAACAAATTAAAATGAAACACCCAAAAGAACCAAAAATAAATAAATATATATATATACATATATATTCACATATATATTACTTTATATATTAAGTATAGTAATATAGACATAAGCTATATATTAGGCTACATATGTAAATAGGTAGTGCATATATATATTGTATACTTAACTATGTAAATATAATGAGTACTGTAATTTAGATTTTAGATCTAGTTTAGACAATAAATACAATAATTATATAACTATCTATAAATTAAACTAATTTATTTGTATTATTAAACTAACTAGATCAGTAAATAGTATAATTAAGAAAGTTAAACTGTAAAACTATATATATATCTATGTATATGTAGATTATATGTAAATAAAATCTTTTATCTTAATTTAATCCTTTATAAATAATAAATAATGAATTTATTAAGTTTATAGCTAAGTTGTTAAATTAAATTACTTAAATTAGTAATTTAGAATTATAATTAAGTTAGTTGAATCTGTATACTAAGACTAATATACTTTAAGTAATTTAAGCTAATTTAAGTATATTTATATCTGATTATATGAAGTTTAACTTAGTTTATAAGCAAAACAATTAAAACTACTATTTAAATGTAAATAACACATACATTAATTCAGAAAAATATAATAAAAATGTGTATAAAATACTTATGTATGTATTCTAACTCTGTATTAGGTCAATTAGACCATCTAGTAACTAATTTATAAGCAATTAACCAAGAAAACACCAAAATCAGTGTGTAAAAATATGCTACTTTAGTGAATTTATTTATATAGTAAATCTAATTAAATTTTCAAATTAATTGAACAATTATATAGTATTATGTAAATACTTTATTTTCCATAATTTATTTTTATTTTTAAATAAATTATGGCCCTCGAATTGAGGGCCAAAATCTCTTCCAGCCCACAGCTGCACGCGTCTTTTAGTGCAGATGTGGCACTCGAATAGCACCACATCGTGCACTGCAAAACGTGCGCAGCATTTATATGGAATTTGTGTTTAGACAGTGCAGTCATCACGGGTGCTGGGAGCTCGAAACAACCACACAATCATACTTACATTGAGGATATACTGAGCATTCTGAGCTTGATCTGTGGGGCCGGGGGCCCGGAGAGAGGCGTGTGTGTGTGGGGCTGAGAAGGCCTTGTGCTGAGTTATGAAAGACATAATTAAGCGGCCTAATGAGAATTAGGGTGCTCTTAGTAGATGTTTGGTCCCACCCTCTAGGTGTTGTGTATCCCTCGAAAAGCGCACCCGCAAATTAAACACATTTTTAATTAATTAAAGAGAGTTAATGACGATTGTTAAATGCCTCTTAGCCACAGCGTGTTAAAGTCACTAAGGCAGAATGAAAACACAGAAGAAGAAGAACATCTGATGAAGATTAGGGTGAAGAAGAAAATAGAGAGAGAAGATGTACATACGTAAGTAAAAGCAAATACAAGAGAAATATAAATATATATATATGTATACGTAGTATAGCCAATTATTTTTATTAATAAACCCATATATTTACTAACAGAATAAAATGTCACCCCAATCGTTGCTACAGACCCCAGTTTCCCTCCTTAAGTTTGTATATAGTTTTTTTGGGATCTAGCGACGCTTACATTTGTCACTATAACTATTGTATGTGTTGCTGTAGGTATCTGACTAGTAAGTTAAGTTAATATACTATGTAATCTTAGTCGATTATGTACTTTCATGTAAATATTAATATTATAACTTGTAAAGACAGTTTAAAGTTAGTGATGAATTTTTTGGTGCTTGTTTATAGTTAGTTTTTGCAAGCATTACAATTAATTCTTAGTAAGTAGACAAACCATGTCCACATTCATTCATTCTTTAATAAGATGTAAAGCTTATTTTTGGAATTTGAGGATAATTTTGAGATCAAAGAGCGATGTAATTCAATAATTGCCTCCCAGTGAACAACCTGGAATAAAACCAGTAAAAATTAGATAAGTAAATAATAATGGTTGTAATGATCAGTATTCCATACAACTCACCACAATGACACTTATGGTGTTTCAAATCACAACATACTACAACACATCATTATCTCAACAACCAACACCATTACACATTATCCACATTACACATCAATCAGCCATTGCAAACCATTGCATTATTTTTGGCGCCGTTGCCGGGGAGGCAACGCTCTTTACGCCAAAATTACCCTTTAATTCTTTTGTATATAGAAATTCTTCATTTCGTTTAAATTCATTGATTGTAATTGCTTTCTTCCATTGATTTATTTGTTAATGTGCTTACATTCCTTTATTCTTTTACTAATCATTTGTTATTTTTCCCCAGCACTTGAGGAGGAGGAGAAGCAGTATCATTATCCAGGTAGAGGTCATCTTCCTGGTGGAGTCGCTGCGCTCCTGACCCGACATCCAGGCGGAGTTTGCCCTCAGAGTAGCTGTAGGATTAGTAATAATGGTAGTATAGTCTAGATAGATTTAGGTATATTAAGTAGGATGAATTGGTAGTCATAAGTTGTGAGAGCCTGTTCTTACACATTCATTGTAATAATTGTGGATTGTCTGGACTTTTATTTTCTAATTCTCCCTCATCGATACGATTTTTTCCATTGCGATTTTCCGAATAGATTTCTTTCCTTGTTTTTTCTTGTTGCATACATATAAAAAAATCAAAAATCAAAAAAGATCTCATCCTTATCTAGCAGCAACATAATCTTAGGCATCCATCTTAGGTTGCATACTTCTCTGCTAGATTTTAATTCAAGTCAAATCTACATATAGAAGATTGCTGGAGTCAGGTACACATTCTTTACCTTACTCTAACTCCTGTCATCATTGCATTTGACTTAAAATTAAAGAAGACCATCTCTTGTACTGAACTGAGTAAAAAGTGAGACGAAGCATAGAATCATATCATAATCACTTGAATTAAGTCAAAAAGAAGATATTAACTTTGGGTGAAACCTTGATTGAGATTTTCATCGCCTTGTGTTGATTGCTATCGTGCACACAGCACGATCACTTAAGGTCACAACACACAGGTTTCTACCTCATCTCTTTCTGCAACCACAGGATCTGGATTCGCATGCTAAGTCTTATCCAGATTCCCAGTGGATTTTAGAGGTTTGCACATCGCTAGGTTTATCTTAAGACACGTACAATTGTTTGAAACAATTACTTGCGTACAACATAATTTTGCCTAGCAGCCTCTAGAAAAAAATTTTTCGATTTATCTCACTTGATTGGTCTTCTGAGTGAATTGAGATTTAATTGGGATTTTTTCCGCTTTCTGTGAACTTGGTTAAAATTTTTCCCATTGAGTTGGAACGAATTGTAGTAAACGTGATTTCAAAAACCAACTCAATGGAAGGTAGGAGATCCCAAAACCCAGAACTTGTACTCCCCTTGGGTACTAGTACCCAAGCTACTGCATCTTTCTCTTTGCCCTCCACTTCTAATCCTTTACCTCCCGAGTCTCAAAATCCTATTCACAATCCCTTTCACCAAGAGGATGATCTTGAGTCGTCAGAATTCGAGGATTTTGAAGAACTTCCTCCAGACTTAGTTGCACATCCTCCACCACAGCAACCACCTATCCCTAGGTTCCAACCTCCACCTTATCCTAATTTTCCTAATCCGCCCCCGGAGAGAGGACCTATGCCTCATCTTCAGCACCTTTTCGATACACAACTACAAATGAATACCCTAACCCAACAGGTGCAATAGCTTGCTCAAGCTATTAATCTTTTAGCTAACCCCCAACCACAACCACTTCAACCTAGAAATCCCCAGGCACCACCCCAACCCCATAGACCTCAACTACGGAATTATTATAATCCCGCAGTTGCCCAACCAATGCCTGTGGTACGTTATCCCAATGGGGGTCGTGCTGCTGAACTGAAGCTAAACATTATAGCACTCATTCCTCACTTCCATGGACTTGCTTCTGAGGACCCTTTTCAGCATTTAGAGGAGCTGAAGAATCTTGCCCAAACTTTGGGTCTGCAAGGACATGATCAGCACTCGCTTTTAATGAAAATGTTCTCCTTTTCATAAAGAGATAAGGTAGCCTTTTGGTTTCGAACACTTGCACGGACTACACCTATAGATTCCTGGGCTTCTTTAGAACATGAGTTCTTAAAGAAGTACTTTCCTGTAGGCCGCACTAATGCCTTAAGGAGTGCCATCACTACATTCACTCAGAATTCAGGAGAACCAATGCATGAGGCTTGGGAGAGATTCCACGAGCTTCTGAGAAAATGTCCCCACCATGGTGTCCCACACTGGCAATAGGTCTAGATCTTCTACCATGGGCTCCATGATGAAACACGGAATTTTGTAGATGCCGCTTGTGGAGGCAATTTCCTATGTCGGGATGAGGACTCAGCCTTTGAGCTCTTTGAAGGCATGGCTGAAAACTCTATTAATAATGCTTCAATGAGCGTGTTTAATAGAAAGTCCTCACATTCCCACTCACATACTGGGGTACACGAAGCCCAATCCAGTAGCAAAGACTTAGAGATAGTGGCTAGTCAACTGGATAAAGTAGGCTTAATCGAGAAGAAAGTAGATGAAGTATGGAAATTTCTCTCAAAACCCTCATCTTCTTCTTCTCAGTCACCAGCACAAAACACTTCTTCTCAATTTCCCACAGGGAGGGAAATTGCGAATAACCTTTCTGTGACACAAACTGCATCACCAGATTTTCCATTTCCATATCCTCACCGGTTGGAGGAACCTTTGTTCCTCCCTACACTGACTTCCCTACACCTTCTGGAGTTTCGGAGGAGCTCCATGCCATTCATAATGACCCTTTCGCACAAACCTACAACCTTGGATGGCGCAATCATCCAAATTTCTCGTGGTCAGGAAATTCAAAGAGACCTCCTTTTCAACAACCTTCTGCACCACCACTGCACAACCCGATCCAAGCACCACCTCCACAATCACATGGATATCCATCGCGTGCCTACCAGCAACCCCAACCTAGGCCCACCCAATACTCTCAATCTGGGCCTACACGAGATGACCAGTTGGGGTCTATCATGAAAGCTCTTGCTGATATGCAACAACAGAATATTGCTATGCAACAGGGATAGGACACGGCCTTAGCTGAGATGAGAGCCCAGCTATCACACTTGACGGAGTCCCGTCAACCACATTCACTCCCATCTCAAGCACAACCTAACCCTAGGAACATACCTGCTCAGAGGTATGTCCAACCTAGACCAGCAATGCAAGACCAAGCACATGTCATTTCACAACCTTTGCACAACACTGAATTCCTCACTGACTTAAGTTCTTCTCTTGCACAAACACAACCACCTCTGCGACCTAACACTGATTTACTATCTACCTCTAGGGCTAAACTAAATGCCATAGTCATTAGGAGTGGTAAAAGCACACTAGATCCATCTCTTCCAACATCTACCACTTCTAGTTCTGCCCCTCCACTTCCTACTTCTCCTCTACCTAGGACTAAACCTCTTATCACCACTCCAGTACCTTTTCCTAAAGCTTTAAAGAAGAAGGAGAAAGGAAAGAAAAAGACCTGTGTGGCACCTGAGGAGGATTTGCTTAAGCTCTTTGAGCAAGTCCACATAAACATCCCCTTGTTGGATGCAATCCGCCACATTCCTCTTTACGCTAAGTTTTTACAAGACCTATGCACACCTAAGCGTAAAGCAAGAATTCAAAAAGGGAGTAGTCCAATCATCCTCTCAGAACAAGCTAGTTCCATCATCTTTAGTACCCTCCTAACAAAGATGAAAGACCCAGGCACCCCTCTCTATCCTGCATGATAGGTAACACCACATTTAATAGAGCACTACTTGACCTAGGTGCTTCCATCAATCTTATCCCAACCTCTCTGTTGACACATTTTGAGGTTGGAAATCTGAAGCCAACCGAGGTGTCCCTGCAATTAGCTGACAGATCAGTTAAGACACCTCAGGGAGTGTTAGAAGATGTCATAGTGCAGGTCAAGGATTTTTACTTTCCTGTAGACTTTATAGTCCTTGACATGGAAGTACCTGAAGATATCCAGAACACACCTATCATTTTAGGAAGACCTTTCTTGGCTACGACCAAGGCAAACATCAATTGTGAGGAGGGCTGATGTAAACACATTTACACTACTTAAAATGTCTATTTATGCATGTTCTTAAGCATAGGATTGCATTTCATGATATAAATATTGCATTACATGCATCATCTTGCATTTAGAGTAGTTTGAATAAAATGGAGGTTAATTGTCTCCTTTTTTGTACTTGGACAGGGCAAATATTTTATCGGGGCCTCGGATCAAAGATCCAACCGTATGGATATGATCAGGGCGACGATTGGAGTTCAACGACTTCAAGATCGCCCTAATCAGGCATCTGTAGCATCAGATAGAGACCGGGGAACCCTAGAAGATCAAGGGCCAGGATGGTGTAAATCCGCACTTCAGATGGCAAATCCGACCACACGGATGAATTCGGATCGATGATCGCAGCCCAACGACACAAAAATCGAGTCAATCCGACATCCGTGGCACCATCTACAACTTCCAGAAGATGGACGGCCAAGATGGCGCCACGTGGCGCCATCTCAGCCGCCCAATCGGCCGCATGCGTCTTGTGAAGACCGCGCACCGTCTCCTCTCCGCCGTTGGATCTCGATCCAACGGCTGCGGTCGCTCACGCTTAAAAGCGTCCGCGCGACCATTTCGTCCGCGTAGCGCAGCGGCGATGCAGCTGCGGGCGAAGCGGAGGTCGCGGGTTCGAGCGGCGGTGAGGGGGTGGAAGGCGCGGGCGAGCGGGCGCGGACGAGCGTCAGATGAAGATCCAACGGCTGCGCGCGCTCAATCAGGACGACGTGCGATTGGACGCCGGGCGTAACGCGCGATCGCACGCGGGCGGTGCGCTACGCAGCAGGCGCGGACGCGATCTAAGCCGTCCGATCTCGCGATCGGACGGCTGGAAATCAAGCGACGTGCGTAGGCGTTACGCGCGCGGGCAGCCGAGCGGGCGCGCGTGGGCGCGGCGGCGACGGCGACGTCGGGGCTTTAGCGACGGTTTTATCCGTCACTAAAGACCCCTTATTTATTATTTTGAAGATGTAATGTCCATTTTGCCCCCACTCCTTGCAACTATAAAAGGAGACCCCCTCCATACGAAATTTTCATCCCTTCCTTCTCCTCTCTACCTCTCCAAAGCTCAAGAGAAGCTTGTCCCACACCTGGGATGCTTCTCGCGAGATAAAGTCCAAATTTTCATCCCCCTTCGGAAGTGGATCCCGCGACGACGACGGCGTGCTGCTTCGTTCCCTTTCTTCTGCTTCGTCCTCCTTCGTCCCGCTTCGTTCTCCTTCATCCAGGCGTCGTCCCGTCCGGCTCGTCCTCCAAGCGACCGTCGAGGAGGATTCTCTCTCCCTATTCTTTTTACTGCTTTCTAGTATAGATTTACTGCTTTCTAGAGTAGTCTATTTGTCCTCCGAGCGATCGTCGAGGAGGACATTTCTCCCTCCATTCTTTTAATGCTTTCTAGAGTAATTGTTTTATGTTTTGTAGTTGTAACGAACGAACTCTTTTATGATAAATTCCTTGTCTATTCTACATCTCATTTTGATTTCCATGTATAGTATTCTTTCTCTCTCTCTTACTCCCTCTCTCTCTTTTATTTGTTGTAGATACTTAGATAGTTTAAATTGAATTTCTTCGTGACAAAATAAAAAGAAACGTGAAGTTTTTAAATCAAACGTTCGCCTCCCTGTGTTCGACCCGGAATTTTAATTTCGGTATAAATTTTATTTGTTGAACATGAATCCTTCGCTTTCGAACTACAACGACAGGTTTTCCAAAACCGAACACGTTAGCGTAGCTTCGTAACACGTTCAACATTTTGGCGCCGTTGCCGGGGAGGCAACGCTCTTTGATTTCTCTTCGCGTTTTGTAACTTACAAATCATTTACCTCACTTTTCTCCTTTCTTATTGTAATTGCAGGTACTCTTTCGAGACAGGCAAAAGCGGTAGATCGGAGTAAAGTGCTGTGGAAGGTTTTGTAAGTTATCCCCCACCTCCCACCCATTAGATTTTATTTCATCACATAATAATTCAAACATCAATCAACCTAGGTGTTCTTATAAACTCTAAGGTTAGATTGTTTGTTGTTTGACATCCATACTCACTCCAACCCCCACATTAAAAAAAGAAAAAAATAAAAAAAAATCTCACAGAGGTACACAACCTCATCTGATTTTCTAACTCAACCGGTAAACCAATCTTAGGAGCCGGTACACACATCCAAACACATAATCGAGTAGAAATCAGATTAGGTAATCATTTGTGTGCCTAATTAGGTGGTGCATCAGGCCAGTTGTTTGAGTTGTTTGGGCCGCACCACTTCAAATAAAATCAACTCATCAAGTAGCTGCCAATTAGGTTCAACTCTTAGGGATCTACCAGGCACTCCACATTCTTTTTAAACTTTAAAGGAAAATATCTTCACCTGTGCTTGCAAAACCTGGTGTGCCAATGAAACTTGATTGAAAACACCTAAAGTTGAATCCTAAAAGCTACTAAGCAAGATTTGAACCTTAAAATTCACCACATCAAAAATAATCTTGCTTGAAAACCACTGGTTGTGCACACACACACAAAGCAATCAATCATTAAGGGCACAACCCATTTAAAGGGCCCATCACATTCCAAAGCACATTCAAACCTAGCCCTAAATAAAACAGAGTAGACGTTGGCCTTAAGGATTGGACTCGCTCTTCAGAACTCAGAACGAGATTATTTTCGATTAGTATGTTTCTACTGTTCAATCTGATGTCTAGCTAGGGGAGCAGAGTCAAACGATCGCGGCTGGGGGGTACACTAGGAACCGGAGGCGCAAGCCGAAGGAAGAACCTTCTCCCCAGTCCCTCCTTCTAACTGGTTGGATTGAATAGACAGAAGTAGATCAAATCGTTCCTTTATCTCAGGACGGGTTTTGGGAGTCTGTAGGTCTGTAGGCTAACCCATTTAAGGACAGGTTTGATTGTTTGTATTGCAGGGCACCTTTCTTCCTCCCGTGTCTCATGAATCCTTCCACATATTTCACGCATTCCCGCTCTTTCACTCCTGTCATGAATTATCCGCAACATGATGATTATCCCGACTCGTATTGTAATCAACCATCGGTTAGTTGGGATAATTCGGATTGGGGATACAATTCCGGACCCCCGTGTTTAGGGTCTAACCCTGAACACTTTGATTCTGATTTCTATCCTTCTCAGAGCTACATCGATTATAGATCGTCCTCCTTTCATGAACAACCTAATACGATCTACAATCAAGAAGGATACACCGATCCTTACCCATCCTCTGATTTCACTGCCTTTAGGTCATCACCATCCTTTGAACATTCTGAAATGACCTATTTTCAGGAAGGGTATAACGAATCTCAATTCGTTAATTCCTCTGCTTTGATGTCAAACCCGCCCAATCCTGAACCAACTCATTTGGTTCAGGTTAATCAGGTTCAAGATAAGGTTCTGGCTAACTTAAGGAATATCATACAATCTTTAGAAGTTCAGCCAATACCTTGCATTGAGAGATTGGAGCCCTTGATTGAAATGATTGATGATTTAAACAAGTCGTTGTTGGATTGGCTCCAGGATGTTAATGATAAGAACCCGGGTGAGTTTCTACTCGGGAAATTAGCGAAATTGAGGATGAGATTCATGGTTGCTTTGATTCAATCTTGGGATGATTCCCAGGATGAACCCTCTTCAGGAAAGCCAATGACAGAACCCGCTCAGGCACCTGTTGGGGGGAACATGTGTTACGAGGCTGACCAGATTGAATTAAAGCAACCAATTAAGGATAATCTGATTTCTTCACCTGAGATCCCTGAGCCGGGTTACGAGAAAACGTATGTCTCCTGGGAACACAAAGTGACAACTGATTTTGGGACATACATTGATACGGATCCTGATTTCTTTGATGGTGAAGATTCAAGTTGCGAAGTCTCACACGAGTTTTCAGATCACGATTTTTGTGAGACGATTGGGCCTGAGGAATCTGATAGATCATTTGATAGCCCAATAACTGAGGAAACTGATCTTATTAGGGCACACGATACGGATCCAGAATCGCATTTTCTGGAGGAATCAATTCAATGCCCTGATTATCAGTTACACCCTGTTGAGCTTATTGATGATTCTAATTCTGAGATAATTAGACCCAAGTCAATTTTGATTCTGCCACATCATTTAGACTTGGAGATTCCAGACGGGGTGATGAATATACAAGAGGTCCTAGAATTTGATACACTTAATGAGGAGGATAGGAGCGGGGAAGTTCTAATTTGGGAAGTTAATTTTGGAGGAAATGGAAGATTGAGTCGAAGGGTTCCTTTTAAGCTAAAACCATCAAATCAGAACCCTTACGACATTTGTTTCGAGGATGTCAAACTCAAGCACACATTTAACGATTATCCTTTTGAGCTTCAATTCTCTATAACCCGACATTTTGGCCTTGGGTTGCATCCTCACAAATCGCAGGCCCGACCCCGCTTGCATTCTGATTTTAGGTTTTGGGTAATTTTTATCCAGAACCTAAGATATTCTCGATTATGGGGGATGGGTCTGCACCACAATCTGGTCCACATCTGTGGACCTCTGTTGACAGGTCGGAGGATTCTTCTGTTTATTCTAATTTTGACCTGCACTTCTGAATTCTTCATTTCTTTTCTTTGTATAGTGTGCCTAGCTGAAGGCACTAAACTCAGCACATATACAGTTCTTTTTCATCTCGGAGTGGACCCGATATCCACGCAATTCAGGTGCTTTTTTATGCTTTTCCACTCTGTTTTATGTCTTTTTAATACAATGAGGACACTGCATTAGATAGGCATGGGGGGGTGGATATTTATCTTTGAATTCATTCGTCATCTCCGTAGATTTGTTTTATTTTATAAAAAAAAGAAAAATCAAAATTAGGAAAGAGAATTTGGGTTTAAGAAAATTTTCGATCTTAAGAAATACTATATTATGGTTTGAACACAAAGACCCTTCAGGTCTTTGGACTTAATCAGCCTATGTATCCACTAAAATGTGGATTTGTTTTTCGAGTTCTCGCCAACCTGAATTTTATTATAATTGGAATAAATAAGTTTGGGTGATAAGTACACGACTTGTCAACCCGCCCTCTGATTTAAGGGAATTTTGAGTTTTAAGCATCTACACACTTTCTTTGCACTGACTCGTTGTTTGGCGATTTTAACGGAAATTGGGTAGCTAATGAACCTTCTAGGGTGATATGGCTGGCAAGTTATCGTGGGTAACAGCCCATAGGTAGGTTGTCCAGAGCCCAGTCACTGGACCTTTCTCTTTTTGCTGCCTTTAGGTAAATCTTAGACCAGGGAAGCCACCTACTTAAAAAAAAAAAAAAACAAAAGAAAAAAAAAATCAAAAAGGAGAAAAGAACAAAAAGAAATAAGCCACACTTCGCCGCACGAGTATGGCTGGCAAGTTGTCGGTGGTAACAGCTCATCGACGGGTTGTCCAAAACCCAGCTCAGAAAATGCACTAAAAATTCCCAAAACACTTAGGAAGAAGCGGAGAAGTAGAATAAACCGGGGAGATATACACTGGATTCACCCTTGTGTTGACCCCGTTTAAAAAAAAAATAAAAGTAGGGAGAAAGCTATCGGTTGTAAAGATACACCTTTAGGCAGAATTCTTTTTGAGGTCACCTAGAGGCGTAGAAATCCGAAGTCCGTTCTAATTGCCGGTCAACGAGTCTATCACAATCACAATAAGATGCTTAAAACTTAGGGTTCTCATCAAATCTTGGGTGAGTTGAATGGCCGTAGAAAGCCACTCTTAAACCCTAAAATTTGAAAATCCAAAAAAAAAAAAAAAAATTAGAAAAGAGTAAAAAGAGAAAAAGAAATTTTTCTTTGAATAAGGCGAGGCTTGAGGCAGTCTGCATTTTGGCTGATACCCGGGCACTGTTGTGTCTTTGAAAGTTCAGTTCTTAAGTAGACAATTTCTTAATGATTGAAAATAACTCAGGTCCAAATAATCTAACCTAATTCTTTTATAAATAGCATATAGTTTTTGCTAGGGACTAGCAAAAGATAGGCATGGGGGTATGATGTAAACACATTTACACTACTTAAAATGTCTATTTATGCATGTTCTTAAGCATAGGATTGCATTTCATGATATAAATATTGCATTACATGCATCATCTTGCATTTAGAGTAGTTTGAATAAAATGGAGGTTAATTGTCTCCTTTTATGTACTTGGACAGGGCAAATATTTTATCGGGGCCTCGGATCAAAGATCCAACCGTATGGATATGATCAGGGTGACGATTGGAGTTCAACGACTTCAAGATCGCCCTAATCAGGCATCTGTAGCATCAGATAGAGATCGGGGAACCCTAGAAGATCAAGGGCCAGGATGGTGTAAATTCACACTTCAGATGGCAAATCCGACCACATGGATGAATTCGGATCGATGATCGCAGCCCAACGACACAAAAATCGAGTCAATCCGACATCCGTGGCACCATCTACAACTTCCAGAAGATGGACGGTCAAGATGGCGCCACGTGGCGCCATCTCAGCCGCCCAATCGGCCGCATGTGTCTTGTGAAGACCGCGCACCGTCTCCTCTCCGCCGTTGGATCTCGATCCAACGGCTGCGGTCGCTCGCGCTTAAAAGCGTCCGCGCGACCATTTCGTCCGCGTAGCGCAGCGGCGACGCAGCTGCGGGTGAAGCGGAGGTCGCGGGTTCGAGCGGCGGTGAGGGGGTGGAAGGCGCGGGCGAGCGGGCGCGGACGAGCGTCAGATGAAGATCCAACGGCTGCGCGCGCTCAATCAGGACGACGTGCGATTGGACGCCGGGCGTAACGCGCGATCGCACGCGGGCGGTGCGCTACGCAGCAGGCGCGGACGCGATCTAAGCCGTCCGATCTCGCGATCGGACGGCTGGAAATCAAGCGACGTGCGTAGGCGTTACGCGCGCGGGCAGCCGAGCGGGCGCACGTGGGCGCGGCGGCGACGGCGACGTCGGGGCTTTAGCGACGGTTTTATCCATCACTAAAGACCCCTTATTTATTATTTTGAAGATGTAATGTCCATTTTGCCCCCACTCCTTGCAACTATAAAAGGAGACCCCCTCCATACGAAATTTTCATCCCTTCCTTCTCCTCTCTACCTCTCCAAAGCTCAAGAGAAGCTTGTCCCACACCCGGGATGCTTCTCGCGAGATAAAGTCCAAATTTTCATCCCCCTTCGGAAGTGGATCCCGCAACGACGACGGCGTGCTGCTTCGTTCCCGTTCTTCTGCTTCGTCCTCCTTCGTCCCGCTTCGTTCTCCTTCGTCCAGGCGTCGTCCCGTCCGGCTCGTCCTCCAAGCGACCGTCGAGGAGGATTCTCTCTCCCTATTCTTTTTACTGCTTTCTAGTATAGATTTACTGCTTTCTAGAGTAGTCTATTCGTCCTCCGAGCGATCGTCGAGGAGGACATTTCTCCCTCCATTCTTTTAATGCTTTCTAGAGTAATTGTTTTATGTTTTGTAGTTGTACCGAACGAACTCTTTTATGATAAATTCCTTGTCTATTCTACATCTCATTTTGATTTCCATGTATAGTATTCTTTCTCTCTCTCTTACTCCCTCTCTCTCTTTTATTTGTTGTAGATACTTAGATAGTTTAAATTGAATTTCTTCGTGACAAAATAAAAAGAAACGCGAAGTTTTTAAATCAAACGTTCGCCTCCCTGTGTTCGACCCGGAATTTTAATTTCGGTATAAATTTTATTTGTTGAACACGAATCCTTCGCTTTCGAACTACAACGACAGGTTTTCCAAAACCGAACACGTTAGCGTAGCTTCGTAATCGTTCAACAAGGGCCTTATAGAATTGAATTTCGGAGATCAGAAAATAAAAATTGATATTTTTCAAGCCCAAAGAGGACCGACCTGTAGTTTAATTGAAGAAATCTTTTCTCTGGATTCTTTGGTCCGGTTGGTTGAGGATACCTTAATCAATTCATTAAATTTAGAACCTCAACACTCTTTGGACTCAGACTTGACTTCCACTGAGATACCAAATTTAGAGATTGAGGACCTACCTCCTATTCCTTTAGTATCTCTAGTATCTCCTGAAACTTTCACACTTGCTCCTTCTGACCCTGTGACTATTGAACTCAAACCTCTTCCTGACTCTCTCAAATATGTTTTCTTAGGACCTTATCAGACCTATCCGGTGATTGTTAACTCTTCCTTATCATCTGATCAAGAATCACGACTCTTATCTGTCCTAAGAGCACATAGACAAGCTATAGGATGGAACCTTTCTGACCTAACTGGCATCAGTCCTTATTGCACACATAGGATTTTTACTGAAGAAGGATCTAGACCTACTAGACAGCCCCAACGTAGATTGAACCCTACATTACAAGAAGTGGTTAAAAGTGAAATGATTAAGTGGTTGGACAATGGAATTATCTTGTCGATTTCTGACGGTAGATGGGTAAGTCCTGTTCAGGTTGTGCCAAAGAAGGCCAAACTTACCATCATCACCACTAATTCTGGAGAAGTCATCCCTACACGCATTGCTAGTTCATGGCGAGTATGTATAGATTACCGAAAACTCAACCAAGCCACGAAGAAAGATCATTTCCCTTTGCCCTTCATTTACCAGATACTGGAAAGACTGGCGGGGAATAGATTTTTCTACTTTTTGGATGGCTATTCAGGATATAATCAGGTGGCAATTCACCCCGACGATCAGGAAAAAATGACATTCACCTGCCCCTACGGAACCTTTGCATTCCGTAGGATGCCTTTTGGATTGTGCAACGCACTTACTACATTTCAGCTGTGTATGTTTGCAATCTTTTCCGACTTAGTAGGTGATTGCTTAGAAGTCTTCATGGATGACTTCTCGATCTTCAGGAGCACATTTGATGCATGCTTAGACCACCTGACTAAGGTCCTGCAAAGATGCATAAATGTGAATCTGGTACTTTCCTGGGAGAAATCTCATTTCATGGTAACAGAAGGACTAGTATTAGGTCACCTTATCTCTGAGAGAGGAATTGAGGTTGACCGCGCGAAGGTAAAGTTGATTTCTGATTTACCACTACCTTCGTCGGTTAAACAGATTCGATCTTTTCTCGGGCATGTTGGTTTTTATCGTCGCTTTATAGCGGATTTCTCGAAAATAGCCTGACCTCTCACTACTCTCCTCTCTAAAGATGTAGACTTCCAGATCTCTGACGATTGTGTTTGTGCCTATATGACACTTCATGATCTGGTTACCAAGGCCCCCATACTGCAACCCCCGAATTGGTCTCACCCTTTTGAGATCATGTGTGATGCCTCTAATTATGTAGTAGGAGCTGTCCTTGGTCAAAAATTGAACGGGAAACCCACAGTCATCTATTACGCTAGCAAGACCTTAGATGAAGCCCAGAGGAATTACACCGTCACGAAAAAGGAATTGCTAGCTATAGTATTTGCACTGGAGAAATTCAGACCTTATCTTTTAGGTTCCCACATTATAGTCTACACGGACCATACGGCAGTTCGACATCTTCTCGCCAAGAAGGATGCGAAATCTCGTCTCATTAGATGGATCCTACTTTTACAGGAATTTGATTTAGAGATTCATGATAAGGCTGGAAAGCAGAATGTGGTAGCTGACCACTTATCCTGCCTTCCTTCTGAAGCGATTTCTCCTTCTTCACCCATTTCTGACCACTTCCCTGACGAGCAATTGCTGGTCATTCATTTTGATCTTCCCTGGTATGCTGACATTGTCAACTACCAGGCTTCTGGAATCCTCCCCACTGATTGGGTTCAACATCAAAAAGACAGACTTAGATCCGAGGCAAAGCACTATTACTGGGAAGAACCCTGGCTTTTCAAGCACTGCAAAGACCAGATCTTTAGGAAGTGTGTTCTAGATAAGGAGATTAGAAGCATCTTATCGTTCTGCCATGACCAGGCGTGAGGCGGTCACTTCTCTGGCAAAAAGACTGCTGCAAAGATTTTGCAGAGTGATTTTTATTGGCCCACAATCTTTAAAGATACACACGAATATAGCAGGGCATGTTCACGCTGTCAGTCTCTCGGCAATATTGGCCGCCGAGACATGATGAGCTTGAATCCGATCATGGTGTGCGAAATCTTTGACATTTGGGGCATTGACTTCATGGGACCTTTTCCTAAATCTTATGGCTTTGAGTACATATTGTTGGCAGTTGAGTATGTTTCAAAATGGATTGAAGCCATCCCCTCGAGGACTAATGATCATAGAGTTGTGACACAATTCATTCAAGACTTCATCTTCTCTAGATTTGGGGTACCAAAAGCCATCATTAGTGATGGAGGGTCTCATTTTAGAAACACACATTTTCAGTCCCTACTTCAAAAGTATGGGGTGTCACGTAGGATAGCTACACCATATCACCCTCAAACCAATGGACTTGCTGAATTGTCCAATCAGGAGATCAAGAAGATTTTACAGACTACCATCCGACCAGATAGAAAGGATTGGTCTTCCCGCCTTTCTGATGTGTTGTGGGCATGTAGGACAACCCACAAAACCCCTTTAGGCATGTCTCCTTTTAGACTTGTGTACGGGAAACACTGTCATCTTCCTGTAGAACTAGAGCACAAAGCCTATTGGGCCATCAAAAAGTGTAACTTGGACTTAGAGAAGGCCGATGATCTTAGGAAATTGCAAATTTCTGAGCTCGATGAATTAAGGAATGAATCTTATGAAAGCTCAAGGATTTATAAGGATAAACTTAAGGCCTTCCATGACCATCACATTCTTAGGAAATCATTTCATCCAGGTCAAAAAGTCCTTCTCTTCGACTCTAGACTAAAACTCTTTCCTGGGAAACTAAGATCAAAATGGACTGGACCTTTCAAGATCTTAAGAATATTTGACAACGGAGCTGTTGAGATCACTGAAATTGAAAAATTTGAACCTTTTACTGTAAATGGTCAAAGACTGAAACCTTTCATTGAGCAGCATGTTCTCAGACTTGTCAATTCCACCATTTCGCTCCTACATTTTGAACTACCAACTAAGTTTTCGCCTAGCTGAAGGCGTTAAAATTAGCAAAACCTATCCTTGTATATAACTATTTTTCACCTTTCTTACTTTAGCTTTCATGTACATTAGGTGTCTACTCTTGCATTTTGGGCATAATTTCATTGACACACATGTCATGCATTTCACTTCCTAGCCCGACTGTTCACTCTGATCCTAGATCAGACTTAAAATCGTCCGCATAGAGATTTTATCTCCTCATTCTGACTTCCTTCCATCACCCAGTCTAGGATAGTGAAAAGCAGAGCATGCATTTGCATCTACCCTATTCAATGAGGACATTGCAACATTTAAGCATGGGGGGGTGTAAATGGTGAACCATTTAAACTAAAATGCAATTGTAGACACAACTATAGTACATATAGCATTATCAAAAAAAATAAATATACTTAAAAAATTGAAAAATTTTGAAAAATTTTTTGAAAAAAAAATTACAAAGCTAAAAATACAAAAGAAATAACAAATCACAAAAAAAATTCCAAAAATACAATAAGGGACATGCACTTTATTGTCAAGGGAGGACATTAATTTTAAGGAGAAAGGGAGAAAAAGATAAAAGATAAGTGTTTAACTATGATCTTCTAGCTGAAAACAAAATTAGAATAAGTGTCTATGGACATTCAAACGTTACTGGTTTGACCTACCGAGCCATAATAGCTCGATACAAGCTTGGGCTTAATACACTTCGAGCCTTGACAAGATAGACCACAGTCTCTCCTAACTTTAGGACATATTCTTGTACCTGAGTCACCAATACAGGATTCGTTCGTTTGCTTTGACTTAGGAGTCTAAGTAACCTTGGCTTACACTACACAATGTGAGGAAAGACCACTTGAACATAAACTTTAACCCTTGTGTTCATTAGGGAAGGTGGAGTCGTTACCTGTGTGTGCAGGTAGACTCTTTGTCCTAATATTTAGTCTTGTGTCTAGGAGAAACTCTTTCCACAAAAAAATTCACCCACCAAATACAGTGCGCTCTACCAAATAAGTTCCGGAGACATACTGATTCAAAAAAAACAAAAGAAAGTTCTTACAAAAAATCAAGTATGTTCTCCAAATTCTGGAAACCCAATTGTTCCACCAAAATTGTTTTCAGGGTTCAAAACAAATACCCTGTTTGTCCACCAAAAAGTTCTCTAAGCCACAAACACAATAAGGGTCGGGTTTGAATAGTCATCAATTCTTGAGAGTCATCAGAAAACATGAGCTGAAGTTAGGACCAACCTGAACTTAAAAAGAAGTGAAACCCCGGGAGTGAGCTTTAGAATTCACTTGGTTAGTCCTGACTTATCACAAAGCACAGCCAAAACCTCATAGAATTCTGAGTCTGTAAAACCCCCCGACTCCTAGAATTCGACTTAAGGTTTAAATATCAAGAGTCCTTGTTGGTTGAGAGATGGTCTATGTCATTTAAGCCTTGAGTTCTGGTAGGTTATCCTCAGTAATAAGGTTCTCACAATGTCCAAAACATAGTTGCTTTATTGAAAAAATCTTTCAGCCTGAAGATCATCATCAAACACTTAAAACTTTTTGAAAGAAGAAAAAGATATCTCTTCACACTTACCTTGCTGATACTCAAATTGCCTTACACTTCACCAGATTGTTTGCTAAGGGACTAGCAAAACGTAAGCATGGGGGTATGATGAGTGGCTACTCATCATGGCTAAAAAGCTGAAGTTAAGCTAGACACTAAGTAAAACAACATCAGATTAACAGATAAAAAGGGTTAAGTGTGGGAATTAAAGAAAAAAGACATAAAACCTTTACTCTATGTTAACACTTCATAATTAGGTCACAAAATGAGATATTCTAAAAGCAAAGTACAAATGATGATCCATGCATCAATTGAACACATAAATAAGTTTGAAAGGTCAAATTAGAAGTATAATCAATGTCTTAAATGTTCAATTGAGCACATATAAAAATTTGAAGGCAATTGGACATCATTGAGGTTATGAAATAGGTAGTTTACACTTAGGTACTTCATGCATTACACTCTTGCCCTTAAAAACTCCCCTTTGGACCTACTTGTAAGTTGCAGGGACCCTTTTGAAAAGCTGCAAGGCCCTTCTGGTTGTAGTTCTTTTCACTTATGGGCTTGCACGCAATTCTTCTACCCCTTCGTTCAAGGTTCTGTCTGCAATTTTCCTTTATTTCAGAGAGAGGCCTGCTGCTCTTCGCACACACTGTAGCGCGCGAAGAACCCGGCCAATCTCAGCCGTCCGTCACTCTTCATGATCTTAATCTGCAGTTAGATTTGAATGGAAGCTTCGTGCGATTCGGCGCATGCGATCACCCCTCTCCCCAGATCTCATCTGACGGTCAGATTTTGTGCTTAACTCGCCGCGTGCTCCGCTCCTCTCATCCTCGCTGCCGGTTGCATCTTGATTATCCTCACCTGCACGGTGATCTCAGCCACTGAGCATGCTACTTAAGCACCTCAGTGGTGTCGCGCGCAAGGGATCACTCCCTCCTACACCTCTTAGCGATCATTCATCCACTCCAATCCCTCCTCCCCATCAAGCCTCTGATTTCACAGCCACCGGCTGTGAAATCATCACCTTCTCTAGACCTCCTCATCGCTAAGGACTTCGTAGCACCTGAGGATGACCCTGGAGCCTCACTAGCAGACTCTTCCCTCCGCTGGAGTCATCTTCCTCCTTTCTTCCTCCTTAGCCACCAGCTAAGGACCCATAGGTCCCATTCTCCTGTTAGATTAGGTTTATAATTCTGCATATTAGTTTTAGCTGTAGTTAAGTAGTTTAGAGTAGAATTAATGTAATTGTTAATGTTCGATTTCGCTGTAGGATAAAGTAGTTGTAGTAGTAGAATTAGGCTTAAATCCCCTCCTCACCTCCTCTAATCATTCCAGATCAGAGGAGAAGATTTCATATAACCATGTTTTCAAATTATCTCCCTCTCCATACTTTCATGTCCAGTTCTGATTTTCCACGACATGATTTCTCGCTTCCCACCCATACACTCTGACCCAATTTCAGATCTGATTGGTTTTCAACCTCAGATCTGAAATTGGCATCAACAAACACTTAAGGGGCTTCCCACTCACCTCACTCTTGGTCACAAAAGCCCCTGATTTTGGGTCGAAATTTTCAGTTTATCAGATTTCTCCTCAATTTGGATTTTTAAGGATTTTTCTTTCAATTTGGTTTTACTGCCAGATCTGACAAATTGAATGAAGTTGATTTGAATTCCTTGTTGGCAAGGAATCTGAGAGGTTTTCTGGTGACAGAAATCATCTCAGAAGAGCCACACATAGATCTGATTTGATAATTTCTTGAATGCCTTGAATGCAAGTCAGATCTGAGGATAATTACTGTAGTAATTTGAAGTCTGATCTCGCATTCATAAGTGTTTTTTGAAAGGCTATTTGGTGATTTCCTAACCTAAGGAGTTCTCAATACTCAAGGTTTTAGAAACTGGGATTTGAACAAAGGGCTTTAATTGACTGAATTAATTCTTCCTTCATGCTGTCTATAGCATTAGGAAGAGTTAAATCAGTGATATTTGAGGATTTAATCTGAAATGAAGTTTTTGATAAGGGTTTTTGGCATTTGAATTGGGGTACTTAGTGATTTTAGTGAGAAATTAAACCCTTGTCAGATTGGGGATTAAGAGAGATTTTCTTTTTCAGTGTGGATTTTTTTGATTCTAATCCCAGTAGACACAGCAAGGTGCTACATCTTGCAGCTACATTTTTCTTCTCTCAAACTCACATTTCATCTCAAATGGACTAACTACAGCAGCAGTTAGACCATTTGGATAGTGAACTGAGCTGCTGCAGGGTTCTGAATGTCTTGTTGCTGCTACTGTCTAGTTGTTATAAGTTGTAGCAGATAGGTTCTAATGTAAAATCGTGTAGATTTTGTTTTGGACATAGCAGACATTTGAATGTAATTCACCCCCTGTGTATTTAAACATTCGTATTTAACTGACTGAACTCTAATTTCTGTGCATGCTTGTGTTATCTTTCTCAATTGTGTCAGCTAGTTTAGTCAAAAATCACCACCCAAACATGTTTCAAAATTGGAAACTTAACTGAGGACAGTATTAAGATGGGTAAACACTTCCTAAATTTCATGCTATATAGAAAGAATGCAATCATAAACAGGATAAAAAAGGCTAAAAACTTAAAAAAAAAAAAAAGAATAGTAAAATAAGTTTCTTTTTTCTCTCCTCAGTCAACTCTTCTCTTCTCTCCTAACTCTTTCAGATCTGCAACAACAGTAAACAAATTAAAATGAAACACCCAAAAGAACCAAAAATAAATATATATATATATTCACATATATATTACTTTATATATTAAGTATACTTATATAGACATAGGCTATATATTAGGCTACATATGTAAATAGGTAGTGTATATATATATACTGTATACTTAACTATGTAAATATAATGAGTACTGTAATTTAGATTTTAGATCTAGTTTAGACAATAAATACAATAATTATATAACTATCTATAAATTAAACTAATTTATTTGTATTATTAAACTAACTAGATCATTAAATAGTATAATTAAGAAAGTTAAACTGTAAAACTGTATATATATCTATGTATATGTAGATTATAAGTAAATAAAATCTTTTATCTTAATTTAATCCTTTATAAATAATAAATAATGAATTTATTAAGTTTATAGCTAAGTTGTTAAATTAAATTACTTAAATTAGTAATTTAGAGTTATAATTAAGTTAATTGAATCTGTATACTAAGACTAATATACTTTAAGTAATTTAAGCTAATTTAAGTATATTTATATCTGATTATATGAAGTTCAACTTAGTTTATAAGCAAAACAATTAAAACTACTATTTAAATGTAAATAACACATACATTAATTCGGAAAAATATAATAAAAATGTGTATAAAATACTTACGTATGTATTCTAACTCTGTATGAGGTCAATTAGACCATCTAGTAACTAATTTATAAGCAATTAACCAAGAAAACACCAAAATCAGTGTGTAAAAATAGGCTACTTTAGTGAATTTATTTATATAGTAAATCTAATTAAAATTTCAAATTAATTGAACAATTATATAGTATTATGTAAATACTTTATTTTCCATAATTTATTTTTATTTTTAAATAAATTATGGCCCTCGAATTGAGGGCCAAAATCTCTTCTAGCCCACAGCTGCACGTGCTTTTCAGCACAAATGTGGCGCTCGAATAGCGCCACATCGTGCACTACAAAACGCGTGCAACAATTTATATGGAATTTGTGTTTAGACAGTGCAGTCATCACGGGCACCGGGCGCCCGAAACAACCACACTATCATACTTGCATTGAGCATATACTGAGCATTCTGAGCTTGATCTGTGGGGCCGGGGGCCCGAAGAGAGGCGTGTGTGCGTGGGGCTGAGAAGGCATTGTGCTGAGTTATGAAAGACATAATTAAGCGGCCTAATGAGAATTAGGGCGCGCTTAGCCAAAAATAATGCAATGGTTTGTAATGGCTGATTGATGTGTAATGTGGATAATGTGTAATGGTGTTGGTTGTTGAGATAATGATGTGTTGTAGTATGTTGTGATTTGAAACACCATGAGTGTCATTGTGGTGAGTTGTATGGAATACCAGTCATTACAACCATTATTATTTACTTATCTAATTTTTACTGATTTTATTCCAGGTCGTTCACTTGGAGGCAATTATTGAATTACATCGCTCTTTGATCTCAAAATTATCCTCTAATTCCAAAAAGAGGCTTTACATCTTATTAAAGAATGAATGAATGTGGACATGGTTTGCCTACTTACTAAGAATTAATTGTAATGCTTGCAAAAACTAACTATAAACAAGCACCAAACAATTCATCACTAAACTTTAAATTATGTCTTTACAAGTTATGATATTAATACTTACATGAAAGTACATAATCGACTAAGATTACATAGTATATTAACTTAACTTACTAGTCTGATACCTACAGCAACACATACAATAGTTATAGTGATAGATGTAAGCGTCGCTAGATCCCAGAAAAGACTATATACAAACTTAAGGAGGGAAACTGGGGTCTGTAGCGACGATTATGGTGACATTTTATTCGGTTAGTAAATATATGGGTTTATTTATAAAAATAATTGGCTATACTACGTATACATACATATATATATATATTTATATTTCTCTTGTATTTGTTTTTACTTACGTATGTACATCTTCTCTCTCTCTTTTCTCCTTCACACTAATCTTCATCAGATGTTCTTCTTCTTCTTCTGTGTTTTCATTCTGCCTTAGTGACTTTAACATGCTGTGGCTAAGAGGCATTTAACAATCGTCATTAACTCCCTTTAATTAATTAAAAATGTGTTTAATTTGCGGGTGCACTTTTCGAGGGATACACAGCACCCAGAGGGTGTGACCAGGAGGAGCCTAGGTCTATTAGCACCTATCAGAATCCCACTGCTACAGAGATCGTAGGACAAATTCGGGTCCTCATGGGCGGGGACGACTTTGAACTGAAACCTAATATAATTGGCCTAATAAACTTTCACTTCCATGGTCTTGCAAGTGAAGATACTTTTCTCCACTTCGAAGACCTAACCCGATTGCCTGAAACTGGTAAACCAAGAAATATTGGGTTACCTATAGTCCTCACGAAAATGTTCCCAATTTCATTGCAGGATAAAGCGTCGCAGTGGTTACGCACCCTTGGGAGAACCATCCACTCTTAGGAAGAGATGCAAACAGCGTTTCTCAAGAAGTTCTTCCCAATTGGGCGAACCAATGCACTTCGCCGTGCTATCACTTCATTTACGCAACAAAACGGCGAACAGTTTCATGAGGCATGGGAGAGATACAATGACCTCCTAAGGAAGTGTCTGCACCACGGTCTGCCTAAGTGGCATATAGCCCAGATTTTCTACTACAGGCTAAATGAGACTTTGAAGCAGATTGCAGACGCTTCCTGCGGAGGGAATTTCATGAATAAAGACGAGAATGGAGCATTCGAATTATTTGAAAATATGAGTGAAAACTCAATGAACAATGCTTCCATTGTCGACTTTAATCGTACCAGCCTGCCCCGTAATGTCCACGAAGTTGACACGGGACCCTCCCATTCATCCACAGATCTCAGCCTTATCGCACATAAATTGGATGAAGTCTCTGTCGTTTACAAGAAGCTGGACGAGCTTCTGGACAACCCCGCCCGTTCTATGGCAAACACCCCCACCTCACCACTTCATCACAATCCCAATTTTCCCAATACCAGGCTTATCCCGAGAAACCCTGTAAGACCTTTACCGAGTGTCTCACCGAGCGATTCAGTAAGTCATGTGGATCTGGCTTCTCCGAGCCAGTATTTCGACATGGTGGACCAAGCCTCTGTGTGCTCGGAAGCGTATTTACATGCGGACGTGTCTTCTAGCATAGAAGACGCTTGCGCCCTGGGGAACAACCCGTTCTCTGCCACTTATAACCTAGGGTGGCGAAATCATCCAAACTTCGCATGGTCCAACAACCCGTAGCGCCAAAACCCAGTGGGTGGACCAATGAGACCGCCCGCACCCATCATCCCAAGGGCCCAGTCTAATCCTATGGCGAATTCGCCATCAGGTCCTTGCGTACCACAAATAGAACACGCATCAAGTCCTCTTGATAAATTGATGCGAATGATGACGGAAATGTCAAAGCGCCATGAAGAGAACATGACCTCTCTTCAGCACCAATTGGCGCAGCAGAATGCTGAGATCAGTCAACTACGCATGGCAAATTGATCTCAGGGCACTCTTCCAACCCAACCTGTTCCAAACCCATGAAATTTCGTACCCCGTGGTCGTCAACCACAGGTACGACCTTCTCAGGGGTAGGTACATCAAATTCTGTAGGCTCCGAGCATTCCACCAGGATTTCAGGCTAATCCCGCTGTAGCACCTCACTCTTATGTCCCCATTGCGAACCCTCCACCGCCTTATGATCCCACTGGACCCGCATCGTCCAATGCTATCACTACGAGGAGCGGTAAGCAGACCGTAGATCCGCCTCGACCTGATCCTGGTCTGTCTTCTTCATCGCCCTCTCATTCGAGATGCTCACCGCATTCGTGAGAGGACGATACACCCAAATTGGTGCCAGAATCAGTTCCATTCCCTGAGGCTCTACTGAGGGAGTCAAAAGGCAAGAAGAAAGATACGTAGGCCTTTGATAACCTGCATAATTTGTTCAGGGATGTTGAAATCAAGGTACCC
This sequence comes from Thalassia testudinum, assembly GCA_037157565.1. Taxonomy (NCBI): domain Eukaryota; kingdom Viridiplantae; phylum Streptophyta; class Magnoliopsida; order Alismatales; family Hydrocharitaceae; genus Thalassia; species Thalassia testudinum. The sequence continues at coordinate 49,148,148 of JAZHRO010000057.1, forward strand.
CTGCTAGAGGCTATCGACCACATACCTACTGTCGCTCGATTTTTCAAAGACTACACAACACCTAGGTGACAATCAAAGAAAACTAAGAATCCGGTAGTTCTCTCGCCTCATGTGAGTTGTGCTATACTGTCAAATCTACCACCAAAGCAGAAAGATCCAGGCACACCGCTTATTTCCTGTAGCATCCAAGGCTGCAATTTTAACCGTGCCCTGCTTGATCTAGGATCTTCCATAAATCTTATACCAACCATCATGCTCGAAAAATTTTCCTTGGGAAATCTGAAACCCACCCCTGTCACGTTACAGTTGGCAGATCATTCTGTCAAAATTCCGAAGGGTGTGGTGGAAGACGTGGTGGTTAGGGTCAACAGTCTCTGTTCTCCTGTTGACTTTCTTTTTTAGATATGGAAGTTCCTAGCTCACTTTTTGATTGTCCGATCATCCTTGGTCGACCTTTCTTGGCCACAGCTCGAGCCCATATCGACTGCGAGTTGGGCTGTATTGAGATTGCCGTTGGATCTGAGAAGCTCAAGCTTAACATTTTCAAGGCAGCCAAGAACTTTGATTGCAATTGCATCGAGGATGACACGTCTGACGAGGACATGGCCGTCAACACGTGTATCCGACTAATTGGGACCTATTCTGACTACTGCAAATTACCTATAAACATTGACAATTACCTGACCGACACATATTGTGACGTTCCCTCATCCCTCCCTTGTCCGTACCTTCTCCTGACCAGACTTCTGACGAGGTTTTCTCCACCTCCCATACCTCTTGGTCTGAGTCATATCCAGGCTACTCACCGCTAGTCCACACTCTTGAAGATCGGATTGCCCTTTCTTTCTCGCCAAATCAGGCTGATTTACAACTCCACACTGGGACCTTGAGCCCATATACTACTCACTGGGGCTATTCCTTTTTGGATCCATCTATCCAAGAAGCCCCTCTTCTTGGCCAATCTGAGGGCCAACTTATTCCTCCTGACTTGTTCTCCGATACGCCTGGGATGCTCTCGTCCCAAGAAATGCCAGATCTTTCACCATCCACTCCCAAGCTGAAAGAGCTGCCTAGTACACTTAAGTATGTTTTCCTGGGACCAAATGAAACGCTCCCCATAATCATCAGTTCAAAATTGACCAGGGAGCAAGAGTGCAAACTAACGAAGGTCCTTATAGAACACAAGGCAGCCATTGGATGGTCTTTATCAGACTTATTTGGCATTAGCCCCTCCTACTGCACTCACCGTATATATACGGAGGAGGAGGTTCGACCTTCCTGCGAAATGCAGCGACGTCTCAACCCTAACATGCGGGAGGTCGTTAAAAAGGAAATTATTAAGTGGCTGGATGCAGGTATAATCTACCCGATCAGCGATAGCCCCTGGGTGAGTCCGATTCACGTTGTGCCCAAAAAGGTGGGACTCACCATCCGTGTCAATGACAGGGGAAAATCTATCCCTACATGCACTCCTACATGTTGGAGAGTGTGTGTAGATTATAGGAAACTCAATGCTACAACTAAGAAAGATCACTTTCCACTACCTTTCATTGACCAAATCCTGGAGCAGTTAGCGGGAAATAAATTTTTCTATTTCCTGGATGGATTCTCAGGATATAACCAGGTGGCAATTGACCCTTGGGACCAAGAGAAAACCACTTTTACCTGCCCCTTTGGCAGCTTTGCATTTAGAAGGATGCCATTCAGACTTTGTAACGCGCCAGCAACTTTCCAGAGACGTATGCTAGCAATATTCCATGACATGGTGGGTGACTTTCTCGAGGTCTTCATGGATGACTTTTCAGTCTTTGGACCCTCTTTCGATGAATGTCTTGCCAACCTGACCCGTATCCTTAGGAGATGTATTGATGTAAACCTTGTGCTTTCCTAGGAAAAAAGTCATTTTATGGTACACGAGGGAATTGTTCTCGGACATATCATCTCCGATAGGGGTATCGAGGTTGACAGAGCTAAGCTTGATGTAATTGTTGATTTACCTGTGCCTGGCTCTGTCAAACAAATCCACTCCTTCCTGGGACTCATCGGTTTCTATAAGAGATTCATCAAAGATTTCTCCAAGATTTCTCGACCTTTAACTCATCTCCTATCGACCAACATACCCTTCGATATGGGCCTCGATTGCATACGAGCATTCACGCAGCTGCGTAATGCTGTCACCAAGGCCCCTGTTCTCCAGCCACTTGATTGGTCCCTCAACTTTGAACTGATGTGTGATGCTTCCGACCTTGCAATCAGAGCCATCCTGGGACAAAGATGCAATAGACACCCCTTCGTGGTGTACTACACTAGTAAGACGTTGCACGAGGCCCAGCATAATTATACTACCACTGAAAAAGAACTATTGGCGATCGTCTTTGGGCTAGAGAAATTCCGCTCTTACCTTCTGGGCTCACATGTTATTGTTTTCACTGATCACGTGGCCATTCGCTATCTCATGCACAAGAAGGATGCCAAGCCTAGATTGATTCATTGGATCTCTCTACTCCAGGAATTTGACATTGAGATCCGTGATAAGGTCGGAGCCCAGAATGTTGTGGCTGATCATCTTTCCAGACTGGACCATGACCATATTGGACTTACTCTACTGATTAATGAGACTTTTCCTGATGAGCACATATTGGCAATTAATGTGGCAAGTCGACCTTGGTATGCTGACATTGCCAATTACCTTGCTTCTGGATCCCTTCCACGTGGCTGGCCTAAAAACCAGTGCGAGCGTCTCATGGCAGAAGCAAAGTATTATTTCTGGGATAATCCACTTCTCTTTCGAATAGGTGCTGATCAATACATCCGTCGCTGTATTCCTGACAGCGAATTCCCCAGTGTGCTATCCTTCTGCCACGATCAGGCTTGCAGAGGCCATTTCTCTCGGAGGAAAACTGCAACCAAGGTGTTGCAGTGTGGTTTACTTTGGCCCTCCCTTCATCAGGATGCACACAATTATGCCAAACATTGCACTAGGTGCCCGTCGTTAGGGTCAATGTCATGTCGTGACATGATGCCCTTACAACCCATCCTAGCTGCGGAAATCTTCGACATTTGGGGAATTGATTTCATGGGTCCCTTTCCTCCTTCCAATGGCTTCGAATTCATTCTCGTGGTTGTTGATTATGTTTCAAAATGGATCGAGGCTATTCCCACGCAACGTGCTGACCATGTTATATCCACTGGATTTGTCAAATACCACATTTTTGCACGCTTTGGGATCCCTCGAGCCATTATCTCAGATGGAGGAAGCCACTTTACCCATGCTTCTTTTCAGGCACTTCTGAGGAAATATGGAGTCCACCATCGTATCGCATCTCCATATCATCCTCAGACAAACGGCCAAGCAGAGGTGTCGAACTAGCAAATCAATCAAATTCTCCAGAAAACGGTTCGGCCTGACCATAAGGATTGGTTCGACAAGCTGATTGATGCACTTTAGGCATATCGGACCACCTTCGAGGCTCCCCTTGGTATGTCTCCTTATAGAATCGTTTACGGGAAGCCTTGTCATTTGCCTGTGGAGTTGGAACACCATGCTTATTGGGCAGTTCGCCAATGTAACCTCAACCCAAACCTATGTGGTCGAGAAAGGAATCTCCAACTCCAGGAGCTGGAAGAGCTCCATCGTGAAGCCTATGATTCTGCCATAACTTTCAAGCAACTCACTAAGGCTTTTCACGACAGCCGTATTCGACGGAAGGAATTTGAGCCATCTCAGCAAGTTTGGCTCTACAATGCCCAACACAAATTCTTTCCTGGGAAATTGAAGTCCAAGTGGACTGGTCCTTTTCTGGTCTCGAGACCATTTCCCAATGGGGCCGTTGAGATTAAAGATCCCAAATCTGGGCATAAATTTACGGTCAATGGGTAGCATTTGAAACCCTATCTTACTCATGAACCTGCCCCTGTTGGAGAAACTGTTGCCCTACTGGAGAGTAACTAATTTTGTGCCTCATTCTGAGTCCAGTTGGGGATGTTAAATTCGGCGCTCGCTGGGAGGCACCCCAACAACACTCACCATCCACCATCACTTTTCATGCCACTTTCATGATCACTTCACTTTTCACCTCACCACCCACCATCCACCCACCCTACCACCCTGCTGTATACCCTGTACTTCAGCTCTCGTTACCCGATCTTTCATCCTTCCTCTACCCTTCCCTGCATGCATATGAGGACATAGCATCGTTTGGCGTGGGGGGGTGGATAGGCATCTATAGGATCTAGGTATTTTATGGTATCATGCAGTTTTCATCTATCTATATATATATATATATATATAAAGGGTGTTTAGTAATGATTTGAAGGCTGAAACAAAAATACAATAAGTGTTTATGGATATTCAACCACTGTTTTGAAGACTTTCCAAGCCACAGAAGCTTGATTCGCTCAGGTTCGGCTTAATTCACTTGAGCATTGACAAGATAGATCAGAATCTCTCCTAACTAAGGACGTGTTCTTGTACCTGAGACACCAGTACAGGATCCGTTGGTTTGCTTCTACTCGAGAGCCTAAGTAATCTTGGTTCACACTACACATATCAACAAAGACCAGGTGAACATAAGATCCAACCCTAATGTTCATTAGGGAAGGTGGAGTCCTTACCTGTGCGCGCAAGTAGACTTTTTATCCCAGGCTTTAGTCTTGTGTTTAGGAGAGACTCTTTCCACCAAAAAGGAACTCTCCCACCAAAAGAAAAGTGTGCTCCTCCAAATAATGTTGTAAGAGATATACTGACACATGTTTCAAAAAAAAAAAAAGGTACAAATAAGTCAGTATATCTCACAAATGTCTGTAAAATTTCCCTACAAAAGTTCTTCAGGGCAGGTTACAAATACCCTGTTCTCTTTGAGCCACAAAAGTCATAAAATGGGAGTTGAGTTTTCCGTCATCTTTTTAAGGGTCAATCCGAAAACACAAGCTGAAATTGGGACCAACCTGTACTTAAAAATTCGTGAAACCCTGGGCTTGAGTCTTAATGTTCATCTGGTCATTCTTGATCCTTCACTAAGCACATGCCATAATCTCTTGAGCTCTCGAGTACGGCAAAAAACCTCCTGGGTCCTGGAAATCGTACTTAAGGTTTAAATATCAAGAGTCCAGGTTAGTTGAGAGATGATCCATGTCATGTGAGACTTAAATTACTGGTAGTCTTCTCTACAATTGGTTCTCACAATATCCAACAATAAACACACCTATGTCGCCTCAGAAGGAAATCTTCAGCTTAAAGATCATTTCTAAATACAATACAAAAAAATGCTTTGCTAGGGACTAGCAAAAGATAGGCATGGGGGTACGATTGCACAGCAAAAATACACCAACAATTGTGCCATCTTGTGCTACTTCCTAGCATTGCCAGTGCATATTAGGTAGCCATAGTCGCATTTGTGAGAATACACGCATGCATGCATTTAATTGAGAGGGGAGTAGAGTGAAATAAATGGCCTTGTAATTGACAAATTCTTCAAGTGCTGCCTCGCAAAATTTCCATCTTTATTTTTTATTTCTACTTGATTTTGAATTACTTCTCCGTGCTTGCAAAGCATTGCAACTTCCTCCTCGCGCCATTCCCTGCAGAAGCTTGCCCTGCACTGCCACTCCCTGCACAATCATGCACAGCCAGGGCATGGCTGTGCATGCCTTCTTCCTCTTTGAAAAGGCACGGCTACCTTCTTTGCTAAGAGAGCCTGGTCCACACAAAAAAAACACCACAACAGCTTCTTGTCCAGGCCGTCTCCTCCCCTCTCCCCTCCATACGCGCCTCTCCTCCTTCTGAGGAGCCACTCTGCGAGTAGGAGTAGCTCACAGTGGTGCACAACCACCACTGTGAGTCCCACCATCGCCCAGCTCATCAAAGAGCCGGTGGGCGTGGTGGTCCTCTTTTCTCTCTATTTTGATGTTTAGCCACTTCCGCCATTGCCGCAGGCTTCAAGGTCTGAAGCTCCGCGGCAGCAGCAGCAGCAGCGCAGCCCTCCAGCGCACGCCTGTAGGCCGCCCTCGCCTCCAGTGTGCGCCTGCAGGCCGCCCTCGCCTCTCGCTTCTTCGCGCCCACACCCGCCTCTCTGTGCAAGCCAGCAGCCGGTGCAGCCTCTTCAACACGTGCGCCAGCCGCTCCACACCACCCGCACTGACGGAACAGCTGGCACCCGGTCGCGCGAGCCGAGCAGCACTGTAGCCACTGTTCACGATAGTCAGCGGAACACTGTGGCTACAGTGCGGTGAACGGTAGGTTTCTCACTTATCTGGTCACCCAACACGTCCGACCATCTGCTGCCCATCCACGCACGCCCGCACCAGCTCCCGCTTACGCCAGCGCCCGCTGTGTCTTTGTCCGCTTCAGCGCATAGCACCTTCGCCCGCACCCGCCTCACCGCACAGCGCAGTGCGCTGCGGTTCCTCCCACGCCCGCTCCCTCCTTCGTGCGCGCAGGTCTTCGCATGCCTACCCGCCTGCACATGCACGTGGACCACCAGACGACGCTTGGAGGCTGCAGACGACTTAAACGCCATCTTCACTCCAGCAGTCTCTCAATCTCTCTCTCTCTCTCTCTCTCACTCTCTTTGCAGACACATACAAACACACACTCACACTCTCGCACACACACCCACTCACCTATACACTATTATATACTCATATATATATATACATATACATATATATATTGATATATATACATATATTTATATACATATATATATATATACACATATATCTATACATATATTAGTACTTATATAACTAAATATAAGTATATATACATATATATATATACACATACATATACACATATATTTATTCATATATATAAATATATATATATACATACATATACCTATAACTATAAATACATATATATATATATATATATATATATATATATATATATATATATATATATTTGTATATCTATCTACATATATCGATATACATAAATACTTATACTAAAATATATATATACATATACACATATATATAACTATATACATATATTACTATATATATACATATATATATATATACACATATCTATATCTACATATATAGTTATATATACATACATATATATACCATTATACATATATATATATATCTATACATATATCTATCTATACGTATATTTACATATCTATAATCATATATATATACATATATACATATATAAGTACACATATACCTATATAATTATAACCATATCTATATATATATATATAGATATATATTTTCATATATACATACATATATATATTTTTTCATATCACCTACCATACGTTGTATTGCGGGAATATCTGCACCAGTTGCTGATATTCCTTGATACACGCGTACAGAAAGCGTGTTCGCATTCATCTTCCACCATCCATCTTACACTCCACGCGGCACCTCGTCCTCTTGGTTGTGTCTTCCTAGACGACGACTGACTCAACACCGTGCTACACACCATCTCCACCTCCACCCCCATCCCTATATACATATATAATATATACATATATATATACTATGTTTACCTTGTTTCTATTTCTCTTTTCTTGCCATTAAAAAGATAAAAAAAGTATACAAAAGAGAAAAGATAATCCTTGACTTGCAGGTACTCAGTCTTGCGAATAGCAAGACTAGTTTTGGAACCCTAATTTGGCTCAAAGCCAAGAACCTGATTTTCAAGGTGTACCTCAAGGACAAGAACTATCAAAAAAAAAAATCTTAAATAGAAAAACACCAAAAACATAATAAATGAACGGAAGAGATTCATTATAGGAAAGGTGCAGAAACTTATTCACTTCTAATCCCACTTCCCTGAGTTCAACCCTGGGCCTAAAAGTGACCAAGATAAAATCAAGTAGGCTAGGTAAAAAATTTTGTAAAGAGATGGTTAGGCTCGATTTAGGTTAACCACTATATGCATTTCAACGATAAAATCACCATATTAACATAACCTATCCAGGCTCGACCAACACACTTTTCAGAAGGGTCTTTAGATTTGGCTAAGTGTTACCCAACTTCTCCAAAGAAAAATCCTCCCTTGCCCCGCGCAAGCACTCCTCTCTTTCTCTCCTTGAGTTACACTCTTCCAGAGCCTTCAACAGTACTGGGTATATGGGAAATCGAACCTAGAGCACACCTGGGACTAAGGCTACGAGCGTGGGTCGCAGTCGAGGAGTGTACAGGGCTTAGGAGGTAATCAGGTCTACACCAGGTTCGCGGGGCATGTCACGGACGAGGAGCATGAGGTGTGTAAGGGACCTCACCCCTTGTGTTTGAGGCGATAAGCCTCTATCGCAAAATCAATTTATTTTACCGCAACTACTGCAAAACGCACAATGTGGGACTATCTTCAATCCCCTTCTTCATGTGCATAGCTGTTAAAGCTTTCAACCAATTAACATGCAAGGAGAAGTCAACGACTCCAATTAAGCCCTGAGTTACATCCTGGAAGGATTCCGTGCTTCCTGGGATCGAAGACCTAGAGCTGTAGACTGGGAAGCAAGCTTTGAGCTTGCTCAAAGATTGGCTTTAATGGCAGAGGGGGCTGGTACCTGAAATCACAAATAAGGCCTAATGGCCATGTCAGAAAAGCTCAGAGGCTTCGCTAGACTACGGTAAAAGCAACGATGGTGGTTGCGTGGTGTGTGCATGTGTGATGAGGTCTATTGACCTCACGGAGGGTGATCGGATGTGGGTTTATTTGGTGAGGTGTTCGAAGGGGCATTCGTCTAAAGAAAGTTAGGGCTTTTGCTCCTAAGGTTGAGGCGGAGGTGTGGAGTGTGGGAGCGGCCGATTTGGTGATGTGTGGAAGCCACTCGGGCTCGTCGGAGGTATGCTGGTGAGATGGAAGATGGAGTCGCAGAGGGCGTTGGCGAGGTCGAAGTGGTGTGTTGGAGATGCTGGCGTCAAGAGGAGAAGCTAAGGAGTTGTTTGAGAGATGTAGCGGACGACGAGGAGAGGAGATGGCACCGATTGCAGTATGGCCAGCGTCGGAGAAAGAAGCAGCTCCGGTGGGGTAGGAAACGACGAGGAAGACAGTGCAAGGGGCGTCAGCGGGTACGGCCCGACGCAGAAGAAGATGAGGAAGATAGCTCCGCCACTGGTATTGCGAACGGAGGACAAACAAAGGTAGGGAGAATCATTGGACGTCGAGGAGCAATTCGGCCAAGAAAGTGGAGAGGAATTGGAGGTGTTCAAGGTCGAATTAAAGCATGGGATGAACAGCCTAATCTGGAGGTCTTTTTATAGGCCATCAGAGGGCGATTAGAGCTTGGGAAGCAAGCTTCCCAAGCTTAGAATGTCATCGGAGTTGGAAACCCAATTTTCAAATGATTCGCATTAGGATTTGGGCAAGACTTGGAGCCCAAGATGTGGCTCAAATGGAAGGCAACTTCGTCAAGAATCTGGGTATCTATTTTGGGACTGATTGATTGAGAATCGAATAAGAAAATCCTCACACGATCTCAATGGTGAAGCTCAAAGTTGCCTTTAATGGTGCCAGGGACCTATTTACAAATACGATGACGAAGTTAGGGGCCTTTTTTTAAGGATTTTGAAAGTTAAGGGCATAGGTGTGATCAGATAGGACCAACTTGCAAACTACGTCAAGACAACCTCAGATTGAGCCCAAGTTTTGGTATAAACCTAATTTCGACCTAAGGAAACTAATGGTGAAGTTGGATTTTGGTTTTGACCATGTTTGACTAGGTAATTTATCCAAAAACTCAAGATGGGTTCTGATGATCAAATTGAAGGTACCAAACCCTAGAGAATATTTTTCTATGAATTTTAGAGGGTTTAGGTGAATTCTTTCTTGACTAGAACCTCAGTTAATTAAACGACTCTATTTTTAAGGTTTCAGAAGTCATTTAATTCTCAAAACATGTGCAAATCCTTTTCTATCTGTTCTAACCCACTTGTTCACCTTTGACCCTTAATTATCCCCTGAGAAAACCCATGGTTATTCTGCATTCATGATATGATGGTAAAATTGTAGTTTTAACCTTGGTTTCTTATCTTTCCCTCAGAATGATTATGCAATGAATTACAGTCCTCTGGCGATTATGTAGGAGCATTTACTGGCTTAATCAGATCAAATTAAGCTAATTATGGCTCATGATGGTGTTCCCATCATACCCCCATGCCTAGCTTTTGCTAGTCCCTTAGCAAAATATCAAGGAATTTAACTCAAATTCTAGACCACAAGCCTTTTTATGCTCAGAACTCTGATGTGTGCTTTCTTTTGTAGATTAGATCAGAATGCCGATAGTAGGCCTAGAGGTACTCAAGTACCAACCAAGATCTGGACCTGACCAACTCTAGCCTCAGTCCGCTGTGAAGGTTTTTAAGGCCCACAGGAACTAACCTAAGGTTCGTTGAACTCTACGGTTAAAGTACCCGTGCTTGTAACATGTTTTAGTCCAGGATCAGTTTGCAGTGCATTTTTGTAAGAGAGAGATAGAAGAATTTTTTTCTTTATTTTTGGAGAGTTTTCTCTCTCTTTTCTTTTTATTTCTAGCTTCGAATTGGCTTTACAACACGGTCTGTATTGGATTCCTAGTTCCCACCATCAATCCTCTCAAGGTCCCCTAGCAATTGATGCTTCGGGATAGCACCGCCCATGGAAACCCCCAGAACCCTGGCTTTCGAAATTTTGAGATAATCCCACCCATGGCGTTATGTAGCTAAATCTAGACCTTGGCAATTGACATTTCAGGATAATGCCGTCCATGGCATCTGAACTGGCACAAGGTGCTTACATGCCCTCGGTAGGATATTTAGATATCCTAGGAGATAAGCACCGAGGAGACGATATGTTATTGCACAACTTTGAGGGGAATTTCACGCCTCTCCATACCAGAAACTCTTCCAAATCAACTTGTGTTGATCAGTCGCTCCTAATCTAGGTAGCTTTTTCTCATAACAGATTTAACGCATTTGCATGATTTTGATAATTAAGCACACTGAACTAGACTATGTGTGGATTGAGGTGCTTAGGTTATCGAGTCCCGCAAACCAAAGGTTAGTTAACAAGGCCAAATAATCCCTAAGCCTTAGACCTAATACTTAAGCTTCGCATTTTCCCCAACCTCATGAGGACTTTCCAGATCTTAACGGATACTTGAATTTTTAAGCCTAAAATCACAGCCCAAGAGGCCTAAGATCAGCGTTCATACTAATCTCTTTTTATCTCTTAGCACTTTTTGTCTTTCATTTTCTTTCTTTTTGATTTGGTCTGGAACTAAGTCGATTCCTTAATCTTTTACTAATGACAATCTCTTTTTTCTTTTCTTTTCAAATTGTGCTCCTTTTTGACATTTTTATCACCTCCCTTTTTTCTCCTCAAAAATGATATGCAATTGATTCACTCAAAATTTCCTCCATTCTTTTCTCTTTTTCATTTTTTCTTTAGTTTTTTTGGAATATGTAATTTTTTTTAATGAAACCCTCTTTTGTGAAGTGATTCTCACAGCATTTTGCACTCTAATACCCCCCCATTCCTACGATTTGCAATGTCCTCATTGTAAATTAGGTGGGCTCGAATTCAGATTAGAACATACATTAGAACAGGTTTTGGGTGGGTGGATGGGTCGAGGTGACTGTTGCGAACGATTTCAAGCTCGGGTATGGGTACCAGAGATGGAGTTGAATGTTCTAATGGATGAACCCTAAAGTGCAATATAAGTTCAGCATAAGATGTGTCAAGAGAGGTTTTGGGTTTTTCAAAAAGATGACAGGTTGCCTCCCATTAAGCACTAAGCTTAACACCTTCAACCGGGTGCAATGAGCTCAGGGAGATGGAGATCAAAAGATTCCTCAGCCAAGTTCGTATCGGTGAGTTTGATGAGCGGTTTAAGTCTCTGACCGTTCATGACAAAAGGTTCTGAATCAAGACTGAGTTGATTGATTTCAACGGCTCCATTTCCAAAAATCTTTCTGATAAGATATGGTCCAATCCATTTTGATCTGAGTTTTTCTGGGAACAGTTTGAGTTTGGAATCAAAGAGTAGGACTTTTTGACCAGGGTGAAAGATCTTTCTAGATATATGCTTATCGTGAAAGGCCTTAACCTACTCTTTATAAATTCGTGAGTTCTCATACGCATCATTGCATAATTCATCGATCTTGCTCATTTGAAGCTTTCTGTGGGTTCCTACCTAAAAATCTAGATTACACTTCTGTACAGCCCAATAAGCTTTGTGCTCCAACTCGACGAGGAGGTGACATGCCTTCCCGTATACCAATCTGAAAGGAGACATGCCCAATTGGGTTTTGTGGGCTATCCTATAGGCCCACAAGGCTTCTAGAAGTTGGGATGACCAATCTTTCTTGTCAGCTTGTACAGTGACCTAAAGGATTTTCTTGATCTCCTGATTTGATAGCTCAGCTAGTCCGTTGGTTTAGGGGTGATAAGGACTAGAGATTCAGTGTGACACCACGTATTTGGTCATCAGTGATCTGAACTGAGCATTTGTGAAATGGGTCCCTCCATCAGAGATAATGGCACATGGATCCCAAATCGAGAAATGATGTTCTAATGAATGAATTTGATTACCACCTTATGATCATTTGTTCAGGTCAGAATGGCTTTGATCCATTTGGACATGTAGTCAACAGCGAGAAGAATGTACTCGAAGCCATCCGAAATAAGGAAGGATCCTATGAAATCAATCCCCTAGATGTCGAAGATTTCGCATATGGGAATCGGTTGTAAAGGCATCATTTCATGGTGGCTCATATTGCCCAAGGTTTGGCAATGAGTGCATGCCTTACAGTGATCATATGCGTCTTTGAAAATTGTGGGCCAATAAAAGCCGCACTGGAGGACTTTTGCTGTGCTTTATGTCCAGAAAAGTGTTCACTACAAGCTTGGTCATGGTAGGACAAAATGTCCTGAATCTCCACTTTCGGGATGCACCGTCTGATGATCTGATCAACATCAATGTGGCAGAGGTACGGGTCTTCCCAGATGTAGTACTTGGCATCAGAAAGTAATTTGTCTTTCTTGGCCTTTGGCTAATTGGATGGGATCTGATGTAATGCCAAGTAGTTCACTAAATCAGCAAACCACAGAAGTCCCGTACTAATAGTTAGGAGATGCTCATTGGGAAAGTGTTCTGTGATGGGTCAAGAAGGGTCGATACTGTCAAAAGGAAGGGAGGATAAGTGGTCAGCTACCATGTTCTGCTTTCCTGCTTTATCGCGAATCTCGAGATTAAATTCATGCAACAGCAAGATCCAGCGGATTAGTTGAGGTTTCGCGTCCTTCTTCATAAGGAGGTGCCTCACTGTAGTGTGATATGAGTATATGATAACATGGGAACCCAAAAGACATGATCTAAAATTTTCCAGGGCAAATACTACAACTAGCAACTCTTTCTCAATAAATGTGTAGTTACACTGAGCCTCGTCAAGTGTCTTGCTAGCGTAGTAGATGCCCACGGGTTTCTCATCTATTTTTTGCCTAAGTACTGCACCTACAGCATAATCAGATGCATCACACATGATCTCAAAGGATTGAGACCAATCAGGGGACTGCAGGATAGGTGCTTGGGTAATTCGATCACGTAGGATCTCAAATGCCTGAGTGAAATCCTTGGAAATTTTAGAGGGGACATCCTTAGATAGAATATTAGTCAAGGGGAGCACGATTTGCAAAAAATTTGGCATGAATCGACGGTAAAAATTGATGTGCCCCAGAAAGGATCGGATGTCCTTGACTGAGCTAGGCATAGGGAGTTTGGAAATCAGATTCACCTTGGCTCGATCAACCTGGATGCCTTTTTCAAAGATGAGATGTCCAAGGACAATTCCCTCAGGTACCATGAAGTGGCTCTTTTCCCATAAAAGAACCAAATTCACGTCGATGCACCGCCTGAGGATTTGGATAAAGTGTAGAAGGCAATCATCAAATGATTCTCCAAATACCGAGAAGTCATCCATGAAGACCTCAAGGTATTCATCTACCATATATGAGAATATGGCAAGCATGCACTGCTGAAAAGTAGCTGATGCATTGCAGAGACCGAACGGCATCCTTCGGAATGCATATGTTCTGAAGGGGCAGGTGAAATTGGTCTTCTCTTGGTCCTCGGGATGGATTGCGACCTAGTTATAACCAGAGTACCCAACCAAAAAGTAGAAGAATCAATTTCCCACTAATTTCTCAAGAAGTTGGGAAAGAGAATTTGAGGTGGTCGAAAATGAGAGAGAGAGGAAGAGTGGGCGATTGGCATCGGGTGGCGGGTGGTGGTGTTGCGGAGGCACCTAGGTCAGGAGAAGGAGGTGAATGGAGGACATGGAGGTCGAGGAATTGGAGGAGAAGGGAGAGGGTCTGGCAAGAGAGGGTTGGCAAGACGTCTGAAAATTTCCCAAGAAGACCCTAGAGGAGGTTGAATGATGACGTTCTTTGTTTCAGATGTCGACAAAGGGGGCATTTGGCGACGATATGCAAAAACCCTTTGATCTACTTGGCGTGCAAGGGTGAAGGGCACAAACGTGAGTTTTGCCCTACGAGGAAACCGCAGCAAACGAAGATGGCATTCTCACGCCCTGTCTGGAAGGTGAAGAAAGAAGACTGACTACCACCACCGCCGGCATTTGGCAGGCATTCAATTGAGGTGGAGATCCCGATTTCTGAAGAGATCACTTCTGCAGAGATCATGTTGAGGGGCACTTTGGTTGGCGAAATTATGGCAGGCAAACCATCGATTGAAAGGCTTCAAGACCTGGTATGTTCCTAAATCTGTTGTCTACAGGCTGGAAGATAGCTTTTCCTTCCCAATCTTGATTTCTAGTATATGGTCTGGGTATGATGGATGTTGAGCGACTGAGATTTCGCTCGAGCTCATTTGAAGAATTTATTGTGATTTAGAGAATGGTGTCTCCCTTTGATAGGGCTCTCCCTGATCGGCCTCCTCAAAGAGTGGGTTCTAGGAGGATTCTTCTTGAGATTAATGGCTTGCCGCTACATCTGAGATCTAAGGGGGTTGTTACTAAGATGTTAGCAGGCTTTGCATCCATCTGTGATGGGTCTGAAATTTTGATTGGAGAGGGGGCATTAGATCTCTTAGAATTGAGGCTAATGTCTTCAATGATGGCCCAATTCCTGACATGGTTACAATCAGTTGTGGGGGCTCCACATGGCTTATTTGGCTAGTAGTGATTGGATAGGTGCCTGGGCAAGTTGAATAAGGGCAGGATAAGACTTCTGGAGCCAGCACTGAGGTGAGGAAACAGGATAAAAGGCCTGGCCGCATTCCACCTATTGAAGCTCCTGAGTCCAAAAAGAAGAAGGACTGCCACCAAGACTATGTTGAGGAGGACCTGAGGGAAGAGGTTGATCCAGCTGGTGATTGCAACCGAGCCATGGTAGTCAAAGAGGATGGTTATTTAGAGGTTGTTGGGAATTCTGTGATAGATTCAGAGGTGCTTAGCAATAAAGAGGAGGGTAGGACAAGAAGGGAGCTGGTGCTCAGAAATGGCAGTAGTGTGCTCAAAGAGGCAAACTAGATGCAGCTCTCAATTCCTACTGATTTGAAATATGGCAGTGGATCCAATCAGGAAAGAGGTGTGGGTAGATCTCCTTACATTCTTAGAAGGAGAAGGAAGGAGAACTTGCCCCCTATTGAGGAGCAGAATATTGCAAACTCTATTATGGTTGAGTTTGTGGGTAGTATGGCCCAAGGGGACCACTCTGTCAAGGAATGAGAATGATGACTTGGAATGTGTGTGGGTTGCGCAATAAGATGAGAAGGACTTCCTTGTGTAGATATCTCTTTGAGTGGGAGATTAATTGTGCTCTCATTCAAGAGACACATTTGGAGATGGAGAATAGTCAGGAATGGGATTGCTTTAAGCAATCTGGTCGCAATGATGTTGTGGTTAAGGGTGCTTCTGGAAGGTCTGGTGGCATGGCCTTTTGGTGAAGAAAGTCCTGCCTTTTAGTAACAAAGTTATTCATGACAGGTACATGCTTTCTTGCAGATGCCAATCTCCCCAAGGAGATATGGAATGGTTTGTGTCTTGCATTTATGGCCCTTGTGTGGCTGCAGATAGGGCTGGCTTGTGGGAGGAGCTCTCTGCAATGCATCAAAGACTGCAGGAGGTCCCTTGGCTTCTAGGGGATGATTTTAACTATTATCTCTCCAGTGATGACAATCCTGATGGGAGATTGGCTAGCTCAATGGCAAGCTTTCAAATGGTTGCGCAGAATATGGGACTGACTGAATACCCCATTAGTGGAGTGGAGTTTACTTGGAGAAATGGTAGTGGACAGGTTTCTAAATTGGATAGGATTTTTGGCAGTCCTAGCTTGTTGGAGAGGCATCAGTTATCTGGAGTTATGAGCCTTGATAGGCCTTTCTCTGATCACACTCCGCTTGTATGGGACAGTGGGACGAATTCAAACATTGGATCATATTTCAAACTCAAGAGATCTTGGTTTAGGGAGGCAGGTTTTGTGCAAATGGTGTCTCAGTGGTGGCAGAACAAGGCTGTGCAAGGTTCTGCTACATAGTAGCTAGCTGCAAAACTGTCAGGCCTACGTGATATGCTTAAAGAATATGGGCAAGCTGTGGCTTTGACCAGAGAATAGAAGAGGAGGGAGGCTCTAGCAGTAATCAAGGACTTGGATCTAAAAGAATGCAAGTAGTCTTTGAACCTCCAGGAGCAGCAGCAGAGGCAGCAGATGCAATCTGTAGTGGGGGAGGAGGATCTGAAAAAAGAAATGGACTGGTGTGAAAGATCTAGACAGCTATGGCACAAAGTGGGTGATGCGAACTTGAAGTTTTTCCATCTTGAGGCCAATGCTAGGGGAGATTCAATCTTATCTCATCAGTTAAAGTGGAAGAGAGAACTGTTACTTCTGTTAATGAAATCAGAATTGAAGCAGGTAAATATTTTAAAGAAATATCCAAGGCTGCTCCAAGAGGCTCTTGGAGGATGGCATCGGTGGATTTCCCTTGTGACAGTGATGATCAGAGAAACTTGTTAGTCACTCCTATATCTGAACAAGAAGTACTAAAAGCTATTAAAGATTTAAATAATGAAGGTGCTTCTGGTCCGGATGGATTTCAGGTTTTCTTTTACAGAGAACTGTGGAGTGTTGTCAAGGTGGATGTATTGAAGGTTATTCACGAATTTGAACTGGGCAACTCTAGTTTTGAGAGGTTGAACAAATCCTATCTGTTTCTGCTTCCTAAGAAATCAGGTGCGGAGAGGTTTTTTGATTATAGACCCATTGCACTATCTAATTCCATCTATCTTATTATTAGTAAGGTTATAGCCAACAGATTACGGGAGGTTTTAAAGGACTTGATAATGCCTGTCTAGTCCACTTTTCTTCCCGGGAGATCATTACAAGAGTCCTTCATTATTGCACAGGAGATGGTAATGGGTTGGCGCAGGAGAGAGACCAAGGCCTTTTTTTGGAAAGTAGATTTTTCCAAGGCCTATGATTCAGTCTTCTGGTCGTACCTGTGGGAGATTCTTAAAAGAAGGAAGTTTCCACCTTTATTGATATAGTGGGTGAAAAGGTGCATTACGACAGCCTCTTTTTCCCCATTGATAAACGGGAAACCATGTCGCCCTTGGATTCAGCCCCAGTGTGGAGTTAGGCAAGGTTACCCAATTGCTCCTCTGATTTTCAACCTTGCTGTGGATACTTTGGCAAGATACACCTGCAAACTGGCAGTGGATGGTTTTATAAGGGGGTACTCAATGTCTAATCATAGGGCTTTAGCCCCTATACTCCAATATGCAGATGACACTATTTTTTTGCGGAAGGGGGGAAGAGGGAAGCACAAGCACTTCTACATATGGTCAAGATTTTTGGGGAGATTTCTGGTCTCAGACTAAATGGAAATAAATCCTCCCTGGTCTATTTTGGGATGAATGGTGTGTTACAGAGTGACATCTCTACCATTCTAGGTACACCAGTGGTTTCACTGCCTATTAAATATCTGGGTCTGCCTTTGAAAAGTTCTAAGATGAAGAAAGCAGATTGGTCTTTCCTATACGAAAAGGTTGCTACGAAATTGGAGGGCTGGAGCAATAGATACCTATCAAAAGGGGGAGGTATATATTACTGAATTATGTCATCACTTCAATTCCAGTATTCTTTTTCTCTGTTCTTAAAGCCCCAAAGTCAATCTGGAAAAAACTTGATGTGATGCGCAAAAGATTCTTTTGGAAAGGGGCCTCTCACCAAGGGGCTTTTTTGAACCTTTGAAGTGGGACTCAATTTGCAAGCCAAGAAAGATGGGAGGCATGGGTGTTAGATCCCTTAAGCAATTCAATGAAGCTTTGCTGTTGAAGTGGGCTATTCGGTTGCTGCAGGGAGAAAAAAAAAATTGGACAGAAATCATTTAGGACAGTTATGGGACTACCAATGATGAGAATAATCATCTAAACCCCCATAAACCTTCTCCCTTTTGGTCTTCAGTGGTGCGTGCTTTGAGGGACAATTGGAATTTTTTCAAATCTGCTTTAGGTGATGGGAAAAGCTTCAAGTTCTGGCTAGAGAATTAGGTACCTAGGGGGGTGTTTAAAGATAGGTTCCCCCTCACTTATGCAGTAGCCTTGGATAAAAATGCTGTGGTGTCTGATTATTGGGATGCGGAATTTGAGCAGTGGTCTTTCAATAATGCTGTGTGGAATAATCATGAAATAAGAACACGAGTAGAGAATGAACGTCTCATGCAAGAACTTGCTGCCTTCAAACCCATGCCTCATGAATATGACAGATACCAATGGGAGGGTAAGTTTTCTACTGCAGCTGCTTATGACAAGCTGATAATGTCTTCCAGGATGGCGGAATTTTATAAGATGGGGAAGAAGCTATGGAATTTAAAAATACCATTGAAGATACAAATTTTTTTGTGGCTCTACAGAAGGGATGGCTTGATTACTGGAGATCTGAGGCACAAGAGGATGGGTACTCCCACTCAGTTTTGCCACCTATGTGGGATGCATAATGATTCTAGCATACATATCGTTTCTTCATGTATGATCACTGATTATGTCTGGGGGAGAGTATGTAATGAGTCTCTCCCCACATGGGAGAATCTGTGGCGCTGTCTAGTGGATGGGAATAAGCCATGTTTACATATGGTGGTTGTGTTATGCGCTATATGGAGGGCTAGAAATGAGTGTGTTTTTCAGGTGACCCCAGTGTATGTGGATAATATTGTAAATTTTTGCTGAAGTCTCATACAGCATTGGGGTTCGATCATGTAATTATTTCATTTTTATTAATAATAGTTCTCCTGGTTTGCTATCGATGATTCGATAGCATTCCTTTCTTTCTTAAAAAAAAAAATTCTCAAGAATTTGATCAATGAACGGTAGTGGGAAATGATCCTTCTTCGTGGAGGAATTTAGTCTACTGTAATCAATGCAAACTCTCCACGAGTTCGCTATACGGGTCGGTATGGTTCCTCCGATTTCAGTCGTGATGACGGTGAGCCCTACCTTCTTAGGCACAACTTGGATTGGACTCACCCACCGACTGTCGAAGATCGGGTAGATGATCCTTGCATCTAACCACTTGATGATTTCCTTTTTCATGACATCCTGCAGATTTGGATTTAGGTGTTTTTGCATTTCATGGGATGGTCGTGAGCCCTATTTAGTGTAGATGTGATGGGTGCAGTATGAAGGGTTGATGCCAGTCAGATCATCGAGAGTCCATCCAATGGCTCTTCGATGCTGCTAGAGAATAGAAATCAGGTGTGTTTCCTGATCAGGTGTGAGTCAGGAGTTGATAATCACAGGAAACATCTGATTGGAACCCAAAAATACATATTTTAGATGATCAAGGAAGAGTCTTTAATTCCATAACTGGGTTATCAGCAGCAGTAGGTGGTTCAAGGTGGGTGTCAGGAGTAAAGGAAAGATCTATGGATGTGTCTAGGTTAGGTTCAGACTCCTCTAATTGCAGGTTTTGATCTTCTTGTGGTTGGTCAGAAATAGTCGAGTTTCCTCGATACATAGGTGATAACGCTACATTTTATGGTGATAATTCTACCAATAGAGGTTTATCTTAAGGGTAACATGCACAAATAACACATCATAAGCGAGCATGGGAGCATTACATGCATTTCACATTGAGATTGCTTATTATTAATGTTAGTGGCCATTTGTAAGTCCATGTCAAAACATGCCTCGAATGAGTGATTGGACCACACGGATGGATTCAAAACGATGAATGGAGTCCAACTGACTCAAAATCGATCAAATTCGACATCAGGAGCTCCCGCAACTAGCCCAAGAAGTTCTGGCCGTTGATTTGATGATCAATAGCCTACAGGCAACCACGTGGCGGCATCTGATGCGCTCGCACCCGCAGCACACCTCATCAACACGCGCCCTCAATCAGATCCTGACCGTTGGATTCTCATCTAATGGTCAACCTACGCCACGCCTAATTTCGTTGCCACAACCATCTGCGGGTCGTAGCATAGTGGTCGATGCCCTTTTGTCGTGCACCCAACGTGGGATCGAGCCACACCGGGCATCAAATCCAAGGCGAACGTGTACGCAGAAGAAATTGGACTGTCGATGACTGTGCGAATGAAGTGAATGAAGGCACGCGGAGCAATCATGAGCACTCATTCTAGATGCGCGCGATGACGCGTAGGGCACGGCTGCGCAAGCGCGATCATCGAGCACGCCCTCCGTGCAATCTCAATCGTACGATCTTCTATCGGATAGCCCTCAAGGCATGCACTTGGATTGCGAAGAGGAGGAAACACAATGCGTGCGGAGGACCAGCGAGCAAGGAAGCTACACCGACGATTTTGGCATGGGTTTAGTGACGTCCCGAACGTCGCTAAAGCCCCCACTTCATTTAGAAAGCCCTTCCTCCTATATAAACCTCTTCCAACTACCCATTGAGGGCATTCAATTCCCTTGCAAGTCTTCTACCCTACTCCTAGCCACCCTTAGCACCCTTCTGTAATTGCTGAAGTTGACGAGCCATCAACGGAGCCCTCCTCCACCGTCGTGGCTGCCTCGCTGTCTCCTTTCTCTCTCTCTCTCTATCCTAGCATTACTTTACTTTAGCTTAAAAATTTGTCTATGGTTGTATTTACAAAAACTTAAGTTGCATGTTAAATGAACATGTTTCTTTTCTAGCTATTGTCGCTCTTTTTTTTTACCTAGTTTTTTCCTTATCGTGAGTTGCATGAATGACATGATCAAAAGATTCTAACCCTACTCTCTCTCCCCCCCTCACTCATTTCTCTTCTCCCACGTTTTCTCGCAAGCAAAACCTGCCATTTCTGTGACAACGAAGTAACAGAAAACCCAATTTTCACCCCTCCCTATGTTCGACACTCAGACTCACGTCTGTTTCGTTATTCAAAACTGATGTACGAATGCAAGCTACAGTGACATTCTTAAATAAACACGGTCGGACCATCTCAGTTTTTGGCACCGTTGCTGGGGAGGCAACGGATTTATTGTGTCGCTTCCATTCTACATCCATACTCACATCATCTGACTCATTTTCTCCCTCTACTTGATTGATCGCAGGAACTCGACGCCGGGGTGACGAAGGAATGCGACTCATGATGGCAGGGATGGTGTAAGCACAGCAAGGACCAGTTGTGAGTACTTTTCCCATGATTGTTTGCTTGCTTAAAGAAAATCTAAAAAAATTTTAAAATCAGAAAAAAATTGACTTGGTGAATGATTATCTAATCCTCATCCTTAACTCATCACCCAACAAAAAAATATAGTCTAACATTCTTAAAGACCTAATCTTTTTGGAGTGTTCTCTTTCTTTTTGAGCGGTGTTTGCGAAGCCATCGTGAATTGACATGGGCCGCACCACTCACCCTTAAAATCGACTCATCTGGTAGAAACTGCATGAACACTACGATGAGCACATTAGGGTTTTAGAGCCTCATCACGCTAAAGGAAAGTCACTCTTACTGTTGTGTGCAAAACTTGGCTTGCCCACTTGAAACTTATCTGAAAATACTAAGACACGTCAACCCTAAAAGACACTAAAGTAAGGACAAATGTTAAAAGGCACCACATCTTAAATCCTTGCTTGAAAACCATGTCTTGTTAGGAGCACACACATCTGAATTGGATAACTAAGAGGCACCACCCCAATTAACACCTCATTAAATAACCTGAGCACAAGCACTGGCCTAGCCCATTAAAATAGAGTAGACATGCCCTAGGAAAGACTGGGTTAAGTCTCAAGAGGCGTGGTTTTGTTTGCTGGGCACTTGGCCTTCATTCCCTTAGTAGAATCTGGTGACTAGGCTGCAGGGAAGTGTCAAACAACCGTGGTTGTGGGGTCTACGGAATTAGCGGTGCAATCCAAAGGAAGAACCTTCCCCACAATCCCCTCGTAATCAACCTTGCCAGATTAGCTTTGGGAAGGGCGGTCCCATGCCTATAGACTTGATCATTCCTTTGGAGATTTCTAGGTCCCCTAAGGAGTACACTATAAGGACTAGGCTTCTCTACTTGATTGTGCACACACACTTCTCACATCTATCTCTCTCCGCATCCCTCCCCTGTTCTTCTCTAGTGTATGCACGGGAGACGATCACTTCATCCCAAGTTGTTTATTTTAGGACGGAAATCCAGGAGACTTGACCTTGCTAGAGATATGGCTGAACCTAGAGTAGATGAGGTTGAGGACCAACCTCCACCAGATACGATGGCCATCATCCAGGCTCAGATTAATGCAAACCACCAGCTTCAGCAGCAGCAGATCCACACTATCATGCAAGCCATACACGGGTTGCAAAACCCGCAGGGGCAACCACCACCACCTTCGCAAAACCCGTAGGGGCAACCACCACCTGATCCACCACAATTCCAGGGCCAACCTAGGCCCCTCTGTAACTTCTACAATCCTTCTGCGATTCGGATTGAACCGCACCTTATGTTCCCCAAGGGGGGAGATGATTTTGAGCTGAAACCAAACATCTTGAGCCTGATTCAGAGCCACTTCCATGGGAGCTCAAATGAGGACCCCTTCCAACACTTAGAGGACCTTGATCGGATCGCCCGGATTGTAAAGCCCAGGAACATCAGCCTAGACATTGTTTTGATCAAGATGTTCCCCTTCTTGCTGAGAGACAAAGTGTCTCACTGGCTTAGAACTTTAGGAAGACCTATCTCCACCTGAGAAGAGATGAGGTATGCATTCCTAAAGAAATTCTTCCCCATAGGAAAGACTAATGCCCTCAAAAGAGCCATTACCACCTTTACACTCTAGGGTGGGGAATAGTTCCATGAGGCGTGGGAGAGATTTAACAAATTATTGAGGAAATGCCCACACCATGTGGTTTCGTGGTGGCAATTGGCCTAGATCTTCTACCACGGTCTGGATAGCAACCTTCGAAACTTCGTCGATGCCTCATGCGGGGGAAACTTCCTAAACAATGACGAAGAGAGCGCGTTTGAGCTCTTCGAGTCTTTGAGCGAAAATTCACTCAACAATGCCTCTATGACCCAATTTAGTCAATCCAGTCAACCCTGTGGTGGGATCTATAAGGTACAAGCAAATTCTGGAACAGTTGACATGGATATCATTGCTAAGAAATTGGATCGAGTGGAATTAGTAGATAAGAGGATAGATGAACTATTGAACCAGACCAAGAACCCGCTACAGACTCTCTCCTTAGCAAAGGGAGCTCACAATGTCGACCTAGTCCAGCCTCTAAGCTAGATGCACCTAGAACGACCCCTGACCATGTTCCAGGGAGGGACCTTTGCTCCCTCAACCCCTAATTAATCTCTTCCCTCCCCCTCGACACCTTCTATCCTTGAAGATGTCTTGGCTATCCAAGGTTATTCCAAACCTGACCCCTTCTCCAACACCTACAACGTCGGATGGCATAATCACCCAAACTTTGCTTGGACGAACCAGAAACTACCACAATTTCAAAACCAGCCCTGGCCAAACCATCAGCCAAACCTGCCCTCCTTTAAGTAAGGTCCACCGGTTAGACCCCCCTATAACCCAAATAGGGCAGCCCCTCCCCCACAAAGCCAAATGGACACCTTGATAAAAATGATGGCTGAAATGAACTAAAAACACCAGGAGGAAATGGCTCTAGTGAAGGGACATTTGAGCCAACTGTTGGATTGTAAACAACATGGATCCCTTCCTTCTTAGCCACAACCGAATCGGCGAAACATGATTAATAGAGGCCCCAATTTGCAAGGGTTCCAAGGCAATCCTGAGCAGGCCCACATGGTCCAGCTAGCCCCACAAACACCCCCTAGGTTCAGTGCTTCTTCTTCCTCTTCTTCTCAAGGATCAACCCATGGTCCCAATGCCTCTGCAAATGCGGTGACCTTGAGAAGCGACACTAAAACCTAAGAGCCCAAATAGCCAACTCCTGCCGAGACTTCACACCCTGAAATACCCAACTCTGAAGATGAGCAGGAAAGACCCAAGGACCTGGAAACGAACCCTATTCACATTCAGACACCATATCCTGAGGCCTTGGAAAAGATAAAGGAAAAGAAAGTTATTATGGAAAATGAGGAGCTTTTGGAAATCTTCAAGCAGGTTCAGATTAATATCCCACTCCTCGAGGCAGTCAAGTTGATGGGAACACCATAATGATCCCTAACTAGCTCATTTTGACCCAGAAAAGAGAACAAAAGCTCCTACATAACCAACTGGAGGACTTAACTCAATGAATAACCATCCTGAGAGAAAAGCAAGAAACAAGGGGTAAAACTACAATTTTACCATTGCAATACAACAATGGGTTTTCTCATGGGCTAAACACAGGTTAAATGGTCTTAACAAGATAAAAAGTGGGTTGGTTCAAACAGAAAAGGGTTCATGTGAATTCTGGGAATTAAAAGACTTCTTGTAACCCTAAAACAAACCCACTTAATTTATCAGGGTTCTGGTCAGAATAAAATTCACGTAAACCCCCTAAAAATCATGAAAAAATATCTTCTAAGGTTTAGAACCTTCAATTTGGCCCTTAGAAACTATTTTGACGTAAATTGGGGTCTCAGTCAAATGTTTACCCCGAATTAGGTTTTTGTGTAAATTGCCCAGTCAAATGTGGTCAAACTTAAAATCCAACTTCACCATTAGATTCCTTAGATTGAAATTAGGTTTGCATCAAAATTTGTACCTAAGAGGAACTCACACTGACCTACTTTGCAAATAGGTCTAGCCTAATTACATTTCTATCCCTATCTTTTGAAAACTTCTATAGAGATCGCCTTACTTTTGTCTTCGTTCTTTGCAATTACGTTCCTCTGCCATTATAGCAGAGGGAATCCTACTCCAGTGAGGTTTTAAGGGAAAGATTTCTCTGATTCCTTAGAGAATCCCCTTCAAAATTGAAAGGAGATTCTGTGAGAAATCTCCTCCAGTTTGAATACAATTCCAAGCTTGATTTGGTACCTAATCTCTCATGCGAATGCATGAGAGATTCAGGTCTCATTTGACCTTCCATCTCTGGCGAGGTTGTTGTGCTTGGAAGCTTGGCTTCCAAGCACAAAACCTTCCTCTAGAGCCTGTAAAAGCACACCCAGATCACCCCGCATCCTTCAAGCTTGAAATTGGCCTAAGAAACCCTCTATTTCATCTCTTCCCCCTCCGGCCAGTGACTCAGCAAGCTCCAACGAACCCCCTCTCTTTCCCTCGTCGCTCTACCACAATACCAGTGGTAGGATTCTATTCCTCCTCTTCGTCCGCATCGTGTCGCACCAGCCGACACCCCTGTAGCCTCTTCATCGTCGCCGTCCTCATCCACTGCGTGCTTTGTCTCTGGCGATGGCAATATGAGTTGGCCACCATCTCTGCATCCCCCTTCATCTATCTACACTCAGCTCAGTTCTCTCACCTTTCTAATCATTTTTCTCTCTTTTGTTCTTGCAAACACCCCTTGATGCACGCTATCACCCTCACCTTCTTCATCTCCGACCAGACCTTCGGCGGGGCGTCCTCGCCGCTCCACGCCTCCACCCACCTCGCCAACCACCCCATAAGCATCGCCACACCTTACTGACCCTAAACCCTCACTCCACTCACCGCACCACACCCCCAGGACACCCCTCAAACACACCCACTTTCACGCACACAGGGTGCCTTAGGCACGCACACTCCGGCCACCCCACGCCACATCGACTCTCGTACTACATTCACCATGTCTCTGCGAAGCTTTCTGAGCCTTCTACCTAGGCCACAAGGCCATTTTCGTGTGGACAAGTTTGGAGGCCTGCCGCCATTGAATCACGCAAGCAGCTAGCTTGCAAGCTAGCCCCAGGTCTCTCCGCTCCAGGTGGATCACCCTAGGTTACGCGGAACCCTCTCATGCATAGCCCCAGCCAAGTAATTGGCATTGAAGACCCCCATAGCTGCTGCAACCAAGGAGGTCTCTTGCTGTGAGCGCACGCGAAAGAAGGTGGGACGTTTAGTCCCACCTCAGAAGATTGTGACCAGGAGCAACGAAATAAGAGGAAAAAGTGAATACAACTTATCGCCTCCTGACCACAGGGTGAGGTCCCACTCGCCCTCTCACCGCCTCATCCATGACCTGATCCTCGTGGACCTGGCTTGACCCATATACCCAACCTGCACTCCTCGCCCACCACCGCACGCCAGTGGACCTGGTCCAAGGCATGCACCCAACCCGATTACCTGAGACGCGACTTTGGGAGAGTGAGCCTAAGAGAGAAAGAGGAAGAGAGATCGTAGGGGCGGGTAGGGATAGGTTTTGCTCTCGCAGGGAAGGAGAAGAAGAAAAAGCCAAAGAAGGCAAAAGCCAGAGAAGCTAAGGGAGGAGAAGGCAAGAACTGAAGAGGCTGAAGGCTGAAGGGCTAAAGAAAGAGAAAGAGAAGGAGAAGGAGCTGGAGGTAGAAGAAAGGGAAGCCGCCAGAGAAAGAAGAAGAAGATGAAGAAAGAGAAGAAGCCAAAGCTAAAGACAGAAAGAAAAGGCACAGACTGAGAATAGAAGGAAAGAAAGAAAGAAAGAAGAAGGAAGGAAGAAGAACAGAGACAGATTAGAGAAGAGAGAAAGAAGAGAAATAAAGCACTGTAGCAACCCTAAGTTTAAGACGTTTGATTCACAAAATCAGACGTCCATTGTTTTTGTTCTCTCTTTACATACATTGTCTTTTTGCATTACAACTATGATTTACATTGCATATTCAATTTCTCCAAAAGTTGTGCTCTTGATTTTAAACCCCAATTTGCTCCCTGTGTTCGACCTCAGATTTAAAACTTTGAGTAATAAAATTTATTTATTTTCGAGTGATTTCAACTATACTACAACGCATCGATTTTAAAACATTGATCTTGCCCGTTAAACATTTTGGCATCGTTGCTGAGGAGCAACGAGTGATTTAGAAATCCTGATCACAATTTCTGATGTGGTACTAACTTGATATATCTCTTTTGTTGTGACTGTTTCTGGGGAGAAGATTCAAAGGAAGATAGCTGCACAGCAAACACACCTGGGGCAGGTAATCTCTGATTAGCCCTTTCTCTTAATCCCCTCATTCTAAAAAGGAAAGAACAAGATAAAAATCAATTTAGGGCTACCTGCTTTCCATATTTAGCTAAGTCACCAAAGTTGCCTGATTTTGATTTCAACAACAAATATTGATTTATGCATCCATTTAAAGTAACTAAGGCTACCACCTTCTTGATTGAGCTCTAGATACCATACTTTTGGCAACTAAATTAGACCAAAATTAGAGACAAATAAAGGATTCCAATTTAGGATTTTTAGAGACACATCTTTCGAAAAAAGAATCAACTATTCCAAAAAGAGGTGTGCCTAAACCTTGATTGAAAAGACTTATTCAAGAGAAACCCTAAAATTCAAGCTCTTAATTTCACTTGAATCCTAAAAGAAAGGACCTAAAGCTTCTCAAAGGACAAATCGGTGAAGTTGGCCCTCTTGTTGGGTCAACCAACCTTAAAATTAGGTCACTTTTGCACTCAATACATCTAAAGTTCAAGTGAAATCCTAAGTACCTTTGCTCTTAAATAAAAGTGGTAGACTTAAGAGATCAAAGTCCCCATTCTGGTCTACCTGGAATCTCAGTGACAAGAGAGGTCAGGTGGGGGAAACCCTGTAACTCGTGGGGACACTCTACCATGTAGGGGTCTTTGTGGGACTCTCCCTCTCTGACTGCCCAGGTATTTCTCAAGTGAATGGCTTTTCTGACTAAGGGGTATCATCCGCCACGAACCTCTATAGTCATCCAAATTTTTGGGTGTCTTGATTGGGTCCAACACATTCTACTATTGTCCAAACCATCAGTGCATGTTCGGTAGGAGGTCCTTAAGACCATCCTAAAGACCTCCTATAGTGATTAACTCCTGCCGAGGCCAAGCCTCGATGTCCGTGTTTGTGCGGCAACCCCACCACATAGACATCTCCTCTGATTCATCAGAACCAAATTCTCCTTCTTTCATCATCATGGCACAACTAGTAGAAGAAGAGAACAATCTTGAAACTAACTCCAGCACCTGAATGATCTATTTCAAAAGTTTGTAAACACGCCGCAGCGTCCTATGATGCGAGATCACTACAATCCCACTACGGTGGCGATCGAACCTCGAGTCCAAATCCCGGCTGGAGGTCCTAATTCTGAACTCAAGCCCAACATGATTCATGCTATTCCAAAGTTTCATGGGCTTAATTCTGAGGATCCCTTCCAGCGCATCAAACAACTCAAACATCTGGCCCAGATCTTCGGGTCAGATGTACAAAATCGAGATATTCTTCTTATGAAGATATTTTCCTTCTCTCTCATGGACAAGGCAGCTCATTGGTATCAGACTCAGACACGTCCAATCAACACATGGGTTGAACTGCAATCAGAATTCTTGAAAAAGTTCTTCCCAGTTAGTCGAATGAATGCCTTACGCCACCAGATCACACACTTCACCCAGCAATCTGGAGAACCTCTTCATGAAGCATGGGACCATTTCTTCGATCTCATGCGAAAGTGCCCCCATCACGGAGTTCCTAAATAGGAACAAGTTGAGTCTTTTTACCAGGGAGGCCCTGAAGATATCCACTTATTCGTCAATGCAACCTGTGGAGGAAATATCATGGGTCAACACGAAGACACTGTGTGGGAGATTCTTGAGAATATGTGTGAGAACTCCATCAATAATGACTCCATGGGCTTATTTGACTGGACAAATGCCCGCACATCGACGAATCCAAGGGGAGCACATGAGACGCAAGGCCTGTCTGCATCTGTCAACTTGGAATTGATGGCCAATCAGTTGGACAAGGTCACTATCATCGAGAAGAAGGTGGATTAACTGACTTGACATCTACAGTGAGCCACCTCTGCGCAAAACCCATTTTCACAACCACCTCTTGGGAGGGAACCTGTGCATAATAGCTATCACCAATCTTCTTAGGGGATGGACCCGTATCCACTCCCATCTGACTCCAGGATCGGAGGAAACTCCAATCCAACCTACTCTAGTCGGGGGAACTCTAAACCCTCATATTCTGACTTTCCTGAGGCTCCTTAGACATACGAGGACCTCAATGCCATCCAAACTGACCCATTCTCTAACACCTATAACCCTGGATGGTGGA
The DNA here is from genome assembly GCA_037157565.1 of Thalassia testudinum. Taxonomy (NCBI): domain Eukaryota; kingdom Viridiplantae; phylum Streptophyta; class Magnoliopsida; order Alismatales; family Hydrocharitaceae; genus Thalassia; species Thalassia testudinum. Next base: position 49,177,715 of record JAZHRO010000057.1, read on the forward strand.
ATCATCCCAACTTCTTGTGGACGGGAAATACTCAGAATCAAAGACCATTATATCAACCCCGTCCACAAGCCCCTCATCCATATCAGCCGCCTTAGCCTCGACCCAACCCCACTTATCAATCTGGGCCAACCCAAATAGATTAAATGACTCTTATCCTTCATACTCTGGCTGGCATTCAAAAGATGAATGCGGCTATGCAAAAACAGCACAAGGACGAGATCACATAGGTTCGCAATCAACTCGCCCAGATGGCGAATTCCCGCCAACCTGGCACACTCCCTTCACAACCTCTATCGAATCCAAATAACGTGCCGAACCATAGGCGCGTTATGAACCCAAATTCGGGCCAAGCCCACTTGATTTATCAGGCCCCTTCTATTCCAACACCTGACGGGATGGAAGCTTCAACATCATATGTGGGATTTCAACAGCAGCCACCTATTTTACCAACCCCAAATCAAAACCAGGTAGGACTGAATTCTGTAACAACTCATAGTGGTAAAGCAACACAAGACCCACCTTATCCAAGCCACTCTCAGCCTGGTAGTAACCCAAGCTCTAGGATAGTTATCCAGGACACCCCTATCCCAGATCAAGAACCTGGACCTATTCTAGAGGAACCAACCAAGGTTCCATTTCCCGAGGCCTTGACCAAGGGAAAGAGGACAAACAAACCCATGGCTCCTAAGGAGGATCTGGTCAAGCTCTTAAAATAGGTCCATATAAACATCCCCTTGATGGATGTAATCTGCCATGTACCGACTTACACATGATTTCTGAAGGACGTGTCTACACCCAAGCGTACGTTGCGAACAAAAAGTGGGAGTCCAATTGTACTGTCAGAGCAAGTCAGCTTTGTAATTTTGAGCAAACTCCCACCTAAGGCAAAAGACCCAGGTACTCCCCTGATTTCATGTACCATTGGTGATACCCAATTCGACAGAGCCTTATTAGATATAGGAGCCTCCATAAACCTAATACCTACATCCCTCCTTGACCACCTTGAAGAATCTGAGCTCAAACAGACAGAGGTGACATTGCAGTTGGCTGACTGATCTATTAAGTCACCTAAAAGACTTCTTGAGGATGTCATTGTTAGAGTACGGGATTTCTATTTCCCGGTGGATTTCGTAGTCTTAGATATGATGCTCCAGAAAACCCAAGGGATACACCAATTATACTATGGAGACCCTTTCTGGCCACTGCTAGGGACAATATAAATTGAGGAGGGCCAAATTGAACTGAAATTCGAGAACCAAACACTGAAGATTGACACCTTTAAGGCCCAACAAGGGATTAATTGTGGAGTTATAGAACAAATATGTGATATCAAGGTCGTGGTTGATGAACCGTATATTGAGGACAACCTGATTACTTCCAATCAACCACAAGAAGATCAAAACCCACAATCAGAGGAGTCTGAATTTGACTTAGATACACCCATAACTCCTTCCCTTGCTCCTGACACACACCCTGAACCACTCGCTGCTGCTGATAACCCCATTCTGGAACTCAAGCGTCTGCCTGACTATCTAAAGTATGTCTTTTTGGTTTCCATTCAGACGTTTCTTATGATTATCAACTCCAGACTCACACCTAACTAGGAATCCCGTCTAATTACTATTCTCCAGTGACATTATAGAGCCATTGGATGGACTCTCGATGATTTGACTGGTATCAGCCCCTCTTACTGCACACACCGTATCTACACCAAAGTGGGCACACGACCTTCCTGTGAAATGCAAAGACATTTGAATCCTAATCTGCAGGAGGTCATGAAAAAGGAGATCATCAAGTGGTTAGATGCAGGGATCATCTACTCGATCTTTGATAGTCGGTGGGTGAGTCTAATCCAGGTTGTGCCTAAGAAGGCAGGACTCATCGTGATCACAACTGAAATCGGAGAAGTCATACCGACCAGTGTGGCAAACTCGTGGAGGGTCTGCATTGATTACAGAAGACTTAATTCTTCCACAAAGAAGGATCATTTCCCACTACCGTTTATTAATCAGAACCTCAAGAAACTAGCGGGAAATAGGTTCTACTTTTTGGATGGATACTCTGGTTATAACCAGGTGGCAATCCATCCTGAGGACTAAGAAAAGGCCACTTTCACCTGCCCCTTCGAGACGTACACATTCTGAAGGATGCCGTTCGGTCTCTGCAATGCACCCGCTATTTTTCAACAATGCATGCTTGCCATATTCTCAGATATGGTAGGTGATTATCTATAAGTCTTCAAGGATGACTTTTCAGTATTTAGAGAATCATTTGACGATTGTCTCTTGCACTTGGTCCAAATCCTCAGGTAGTGCATTGACGTGAATCTGGTTCTTTCCTAGGAAAAGAGCCATTTCATGGTGCCTGAAGGAATTATCCTAGGACATCTCATATCAAAAAAATGCATCCAAGTCGATTGAGCCAAGGTGAACTTGATTTCCAAACTCCCTATGTCTAGCTCGATCAAGGACATCCGATCTTTTCTAGGGCATGTTGATTTTTACCATCTATTTATTCCTGATTTCTCAAAGATCGCGTGCCCCCTGACCACTCTGCTTTCTAAGGATGTACCTTTCGAAATCTCCAAGGAATGCACTTAAGCATTTGAAATCCTCCGTGATCGAGTTACCCAAGCCCCAATCCTACAGTCCCCTGATTGGTCTCAACCCTTTGAGATCATGTGCGATGCATCTGATTTTGCTGTAGGAGCGGTACTTGGGCAAAAAATTGATGGGAAACCCATGGTCATCTACTATGCTAGCAAGACACTTGACGAGGCTTAGCATAACTACATAGTTACTGAGAAAGAGCTACTAGCCATAGTATTTGCCCTGAAAAAATTCAGATCTTATCTACTGGGTTCCCGTGTTATCATTTACTCAGATCACACAGCTGTGAGGCATCTCCTTGCGAAGGACACGAAACCTCGATTAATCCGCTAGATCTTGCTGTTGCAAGAGTTTGGCCTCGAGATTCACAACAAAGTGGGAAAATAGAACGTGGTAGCTGATCACTTGTCCCGCCTTCCATCTAAGATCATCGACCCTTCCGGACCCATCACAGAACATTTTCCTGATGAGCACCTTCTGACTATTAATACAGGGATTCCATGGTTTGCTAATATAGTAAACTACCTAGCATCACATCAGATCACGTCCGATTGGCCGAAGGCCAAGAAGGGCAAATTACTTTCCGATGCCAAGTATTACATCTGGGAAGACCCATATCTTTTCCGCATCGGTGCTGATCAGATCATTCGACGATGTGTCACGGAAGCGAAAATTCAAGACATATTGTCTTTCTGCCATGACCAGGCATGCGGTGGACATTTTTCATGTCATAAAACCGCAGTGAAAGTCCTCCAGTGCGGCTTCTATTGGCTCATGATTTTCAATGGCACATACAATCACTGTAGGGCATGCACTCTTTGCCAGACCTTAGCCAATATGAGCCATCGTGATATGATGCCCTTACAGTTGATTCTGGTATGCGAAATCTTCGACATATGGGGGATTGATTTTATGGGACCCTTCCCTATTTCGAACGGCTTCGAGTACATTTTACTCATTGTTGACTACGTGTTAAAATGGATCGAAGCCATTCTAACCCGAACCAATGATCATAAAGTGGTTATCAAATTCATTCATCTGAACATCTTTTCACGGTTCGGGATTCCACGTGCGATAATTTCTGATGGAGGAACCCATTTCACTATCGCTCAATGCAGGTCACTGATGACCAAATATGGGGTGTCACATCGAATCTCTACTCCATACTACCCCCAAACTAATGGTCTAACTAAGCTATCAAATTGGGAGATCAAGAAAATCCGCCAGGTTACTGTTTGACCTGACAGGAAGGACTAGTCATCCCAACTTCTGGAAGCTTTGTGGGCTTATAGGACCGCCCACAAAACCCAATTTGGTATGTCTCCCTTCAGATTGGTGTACAGGAAGGCATGTCACCTCCCCGTAGAATTGGAGCACAAAGCCTATTGGGTAGTACGAAACTGCAACCTAGATCTTTCTAAGGCAGGAACCCACAGAAAGCTTCAAATGAGCGAGATCGATGAATTACGCCACGACGCGTATGAGAACTCGCAAATTTACAAAGAGCGGGTTAAGGCCTTTCACGACAAGCACATATCCAGAAAGTTCCATCCTGGTCAAAAGTCCTACTCTTTGATGCCAAGCTTAAACTGTTCCCAGGAAAACTACGATCAAAATGGATCGGACCCTACCTCGTCTGACGAATCTTTGGAAATGGAGCCATTGAGATCAGTCCACTCAGCCATGATTCAGAACCTTTCGTTGTGAACAGTCAGAGACTCAAACCGTTCATTGACTTGACCAATACAAATTTGGCTGAGATATCCTTTATCCTCCATTCTCCCTAAGCTCATTGCGCCCAGCCGATGGCATAAAACTCAGCGCTTAACGGAAGGCAACCCGTCATTCTTGAAAAACCAGAAACCTTTCTTGACATTCCTATGCTGAATTCATATTGCACTTTATGGTTCATCCATTAGAACAACCAACCCCACCTCAGGACCCATACCCGAGTTTAGAAATCGTTCGCAACAATCACCTCGACCCATTCACTCACCGAAAACCTGTTCTAATGAATGATCTAAGCTAAACTTGAACCCACCTAATTTATAATGGGGACATTGCAAATCATAGGCATGGAGGGTATGAAAGTGCAAAACACCATGAAAACTCATCTCACAAGAAAAGGTTTCAACAAAAAAATCACATATCACAAAAACACCAAAAAATGAAAGAATCTTGAAAAAGAACAAAAAATTCTGAGGGGAGAGAAAATTTTGAGGCCATACAAATCATGAGGAGAAAAAGGGGAAAAGTGAAAAATGTCAAAAAAGGAGCACAAAATGAAAAAGAAAAAAAAGAGAGTCATTAGTAAGAAATTAAGGGATTAACTAAAGTTCTAGACCATATCAAGAAAAAGCAAAATGAAGGAAAAAGTGCTAATGAGACACAAAAGAGATTAGTAGGAACACTGATCTTAGGCCTCTTGGGATAGACTCTTAGGCTTAAAAAATTCAAGTATCCGCTAAGATCTAGATAGTCCTTAAGAGGTTGGAGAAAATGTGAAGCTTAAATATTAGATCTAAGGCTTATGGAGTATTCGGCCTCGTTAACTGACCTTTGGTTTACGAGACTCGGTAACCTAAGCACCCCAATCCACACACAGTCTGGTTCAGTGCGCATAATTATCAAAATCACGCAAAAGTGTTTTAAGTGTTCTGAAAAAGTCACCTAGATTAGGAGTAGCCGATCAACACAAGTTGATTTGGACGAGTTCCCGGTGCAAAGAGGCGGGAAATTCCCCTTGAAGATGCGCAATAACATATCATCTCCTCGGTGCTTGTCTCCTAGGATATTTACATTTGCTACCAGGGGCATGTAAGCACCCTATGCTGGTTCAGATACCATGGCAGCATTATCACAAAATGTCAATTGCCAAGGTCTGGATTTAGCTACAGAACACCATGGGCGGGATTACCTCAAAATCACAAAAGCCATTCTAGGGTTTGCCATGGACGGTGCTATCACGAAGCATCGACTGCCAGGGACCCTTCGAGGATTGATGATGGGGACGAGGAATCCGATACAGACCGTGTTGAGAAGCCAATCCGAAGCTAGAAATAAATAGAAAAGAGAGAGAAAACTCTCTAAACAAAAAAATCCTCTGTCTCTCCCTTACAAAAAATGCACTGCAAACTGAACCGAGGCTAAAATACGTTACAAGCATGGGTGCTTTAACCGTGAAGTCCAACGAACCTTAGGATAGTTCCTATGGGCCTTAAAAACCTTCGCAGAGGATCGAGGCTAGAGCTGGTCAGGTCTGGATCTTGGTTGGTACTTGAGTACCTCTAGGCCTACAATCAGCATTCTAACCTAATCAAAAAGAAAAAAAGCACTCATCTTAATTTGTGAACATCAAGGGAGACATGGTCTAGAACAAAAGTTAAAACCTTAAAATTTTGCTAAGGGACTAGCAAAAGGTAGGCATGGAGGTATGATGCGAACACCATCATGAGCCTTAACTAGCTCATTTTGACCCAGAAAAGAGAACAAAAGCTCCTACATAACCAATTGGAGGACTTAACTCAATGACCAACCATTCTGAGAGAAAAGTAAGAAACAAGGGGTAAAACTGTAATTTCACCATTACAGTACAACAACAGGTTTTCTCATGGGCTAAACACAGGTCAAATGGTCTTAACAAGATAAAAAGTGGGTTGGTCCAAATAGAAAAGGGTTCATGTGAATTCTGGGAATTAAATGACTTCTTATAACCCTAAAATAGACCCACTTAATTTAATAGGGTTCTGGTTAGGATAAAATTCACCCAAACCCTCTAAAAATCATGTAAAAATATCCTCTAGGGTTTAGAACCTTCAATTTGGCCCTTAGAACCTATTTTGACATAAATTGGGGTCTCAGTCAAATGTTTACCGTAAATTGGGTTTTGCTATAAATTTCCTAGTCAAACGTGGTCAAACCCAAAATCCAACTTCACCATTAGATTCCTTAGGTTTAAATTAGGTTTGTACCAAAATTTAGACCTAAGGGGAATTCACCTTGACCTATTTTGCAAACAGGTCCAACCTAATTACATTTCTGCCCCTATCTTTTGAAAACTTCTGCAGAGACCCCTCTACTTTTGTCTTCATTCTTTGCAATTAGGTCCCTCAGCCATTATAGCGGAGAGAATCCTACTCTGGTGAGGTTTCGAGGGAAAGATCTCTCTAATTCCTCAAAGAATCCCCTTCAAAATTGAAAGGGAGATTCTCTAAGAAATCTCCTCCGGTTTGAACACAATTACAAGCTCTATTTGGTACCTAATCTCTCATGCGAATGCATGAGAGATTCAGGTCTCATTTGACCTTCCATCTCCGGTGAGGTTGCCATGCTTGGAAGCTTGGCTTCCAAGCACAAAACCTTCCTCCATAGCCTATAAAAGCACGCCCAGATCACCCCGCATCCTTCAAACTTGAAATTGGCCTAAGAAACCCTCTATTTCGTCTCTTCCCCCTCTGGCCAGTGACTCGGCAAGCTCCGGCGACCCCCCTCTCTTTCCCTCGTCGCTCTTCCAAAATACCAGTGGTAGGGTTCTATTCCTCCTCTTCGTCCGCGTCATGCCACACCAGCCGATGCCCCTGCAGCCCCTTCATCATTGCCGTCCTCCTCCATTGAGTGCTTCGTCTCCGGCGACAGCAATACGAGCTGGCCGCCATCTCTACATCCCTATTCATCTATCTACGCTCAGCTAAGTTCTCTCACATTTATAATCATTTTTCTCTTCATTATTCTTGCAGATGCCCCTCAACGCATGCTATCACCCTCACCTTCTTCATCTTCGACCAGACCTCCGGTGAGGCATCCCCACCGCTCCATGCCTCCACCCACCTCACCAACCACCCCATAAGCATCGCCACACCTCACTGACCCTAAACCCTGACTCCACTCACCACGCCACACCCCTACGACACCCCCCAAACACACCCACTTTCGCGCACACAGGGTGCCCCAGGCACGCACACTCCGGCCACCCCATGCCATGTCAACCCTCGCACTATGTTCGTCGTGTCTCGGCAAAGCTTCCTAAGACTTCTGGTGAGGCCACAAGGCCAATTTCGTGTGGAAAGGTTGAAAGGCCTACCGCCATTGAAGCACACAAGCAGCTAACTTGCAAGGTAGCCCCAGGTCTCTTCGCTCAAGGTGGATCGCCCCAGTTTACATGGAACCCTCTCACGCACAGCCCCAGCCAAGAAATTGGCACTAAAGACCCCCGTTGCTACTGCAATCAAGGAGGTCTCCTGCTGCGGGCACGTATGAAAGAGGGTGGGATGTTTAGTCCCACCTCGAAAGATTGTAAGTGCAGCGAAATAAGAGGAAACAGTGAATACAGCTTATCGCCTCCTAACCATGGGGTGAGGTCCCACTCGCCCTCTCAACGCCTCATCCGTGACCCGATCTCCACGGACCTGGCTTGACCCGTATACCCGACCTGCACTCCTCGCCCACCACCGCACGCCAGTGGGCCTGGTTACAGGCGCGTACCCAACCTTATTACCCAAGACACGGCTCTGGGAGAGCGAGCCTAAGAGAGAAATAGGAAGAGAGATCATAGGGGCGGGTAGGGGTAGATTTTGCTCCCTCGCAGGGAAGGAGAAGAAGAAAAAGCCAAAGAGGAAAGAAGCCAAAGAAGCTAAGGTAGGAAAAGGCAAGAACTGAAGAGGAAGAGGTTGAAGGCTGAAGGCTGAAGGGCTGAAGAAAGTGAAAGAGAAGGAGAAGGAGCTAAAGGTAGAAGAAAGGGAAGCCACCAGAGAAAGAAGAAGAAGAAGAAAGAGAAGAAGCCAAAGCTAAAGGCAGAAAAAAAAGGCACAGACTGAGAATAGAAGGAAAGAAAGAAAGAAGGAAGGAAGAACAAAGATGGATCACAGAAGAGAGAAAGAAGAGAAATAAAGCACTGTAGTAGCCCTAAGTTTAAGACGTCTGATTCACAAAAACAGACGTCCATTTTTTTTATTCTCTTTACATACATTGACATTTTGCATTACAACTCTGATTTACATTGCATATTCAATTTCTCCAAAAGTTGTGCTCTTGATTTTCAAACCCCAATTTGCTCCCTGTGTTCGACCTCAGATTTAAAACTTCGAGTAATAAAATTTATTTGTTTTCGAGCGATTTCAACTATGCTACGAAGCATCGATTTTAAAACATTGATCTCGCCCGTTAAACACAAACACATCCTGACTTATGCTAAGTTCTTAAAGGATGCCTGTATGCTGAAGCATAAGCCATGACCCCAAGCACCTAGGAAGGTTGTGCTCTCAGAGCAAGCCAGTTCTATGATCTCTAGCAACCTTCCGCTCAAACGAACTGACCCAGGAGCACCCCTGATATCCTGCAATATCGGGGACATGACATTTGATAGAGTGCTCCTAGACTTAGGTGCTTCAATCAATCTAATCTTGACAACCCTGTATCACCAATTTGGATTTGGAGAGTTGACGCCTACACCTGTGACCATCTAGTTGGCTGATCAATCCGTGAAGACCCCAAAGGGGGTTGTCAAGGATGTGATTATTTGGGTCAAGGACTTCTATTTCCCGGTCGACTTCTTGGTGCTCAACATGAAAGTCCCTGAACAGCTACAGAACACACCCATCATCCTAGGCAGACCTTTCTTAGCTACAACCAAGTCTTTCGATTGCGACTAGATTGAGGAGCACAACCCCGTGGAACCTCTGGTTGAGGAATGCCTTACCCTTAGTTCCTTAGCTGACCATCAGACCCAACTCTATGGCGACTATTCTGACCCATCCCCGACTGCGCATATTGACCTCTGTAGGGCTAATTACCATCAGTAGCCACCATTCAAGGAGATTGATGTGGATCAACTCCCACCTTTCCCCTACCCGTCGAGTATGGTTCTACCCACACCCGAGCTGAAGCCGCTACCCAAGAATCTCAAATACGTCTTCCTTGGACCTGACCAGACCTTCTCTGTGATTATCAACGCCCACCCATACAAGGATCAGGAACTCAGGTTGACCGCGACCCTATCAGAACATCGGCCTGCCATTGGATGGACTATCTCATATTGGAGAGGAATTAGCCCCACCTATTGCACCCACAAGATTTACCTGGAAGATGGGGCTCGACCTTCCTATCAGATGCAGAGATGATTAAACCCGAATATGCGGGAGGTCGTCAAGAAGGAAATTATCAAGTGGCTTGATGCTGACATCATTTACCCAATCTCCGATAGCCCCTGGGTGAGCCCCACTCAAGTGGTCCCCAAGAAAGCTGGGCTCACTGTTGTCACCAATGGGCATGGCGAATCCATCCCCACCCGCACCACCACTACATGGCGGGTGTGCACTGATTATAGGAAGCTCAATGAAGTGACCAAGAAAGTTCATTTCCCCTTGCCATTCATTGATAAGATTCTCGAGCGATTGGCAGGGCAGAAATATTTTTGATTCCTAGATGGATATTCAGGATACAACCAAGTTGCAAATGCTCTTGAAGATCAAGAGAAGACCACATTCACTTGCCCGTATGGTACATTCGCATTCCGTCGTATGCCATTTGGGTTATGCAATGCACCCGCTACCTTTCAGTGTTGCATGCTAGCCATCTTTTCTCTGAGATGGTAGGTGAATACCTAGAGGTCTTTATGGATGATTTCTCAGTATTTGGGAACTCATTCGACCATTGTCTAAGCAACTTAGAGAAAATCTTGAAATGATGTATTGAGGTTAATTTGGTGTTAAGCTGGGAAAAGAGCCATTTCATGGTTTAAGAAGGAATTATCCTCGGTCACATCATATCACATAGGGGCATTGAGGTGGATCGAGCTAAAGTTGATTTGATTTCCAAACTTCCCCTACCTGGCTCAGTCCAGCAAATCCACTCGTTCCTTGGACATGTTGGCTTCTATAGAAGGTTCATCAAAGACTTCTCCAAACTCTCTAAAGCCTTGACCGACCTTCTGGCCAATGACGCCCTATTTCACATGACACCTGGTTGCATCCAGGCTTACCACACTCTCAGGGAATCAGTCTCCACCGCACATGTGTTATGGCCCCTAGACTGGTCCCAGGATTTTGAGATCATGTGCAATGCATCAGACTTTGCCATCGGCGTAGTCTTGAGACAGAGACAAGACAAGAAACCTATGGTGATCTACTACACGAGCAAGACATTGGACGAGGCCCAATGCAATTATACGATCATAGAGAAAGAACTACTTCCCATAGTTTTTGGACTCGAAAAGTTCTAATCTTACCTTTTGGGTTCCCACATGACCATCTATATGGACCACTCGGCCATCCGGCATTTATTGGCCAACAAAGATGCTAAACCCAGGCTCATCAAATGGATCCTACTCTTGCAGGAATTTGACTTAGAAATTCACGACAAAGTCGAGTCCAAGAATGTTGTGGCTGATCACCTGTCCAGACTCCACCCGAACCACATTGGGCCCTCCTTGCCCTTATCTGACACCTTTCCCGATGAACAAATTATGGCTGTGCATGAAAGGAAACTACCCTGGTATGCCGACTTCTTCAACTATCTGGTAGTAGGATAGACCCCGCACAGCTGGTCCAGACAGCAATGGGATAAGTTCTTGGTTTAAGCCAAACATTATTTCGGGGATGATCCCATGCTTTTTTGCCTCTATGCTGACCAAATTATCTGGAGGTGTATTCCAGAGGAAAGAATTCAAACTGTGCTCTCCTTTTGTCTTGACCAAGCTTGTGGTGGCCACTTTTCAGGGAAGAAGACGGCTGCAAAGGTTTTGCAGTCCAGATTTTACTAGCCTTCCTTATTCAAGGATGCACACAACTTTGCTAAGACTTGCTCTCGTTGCCAGACTTTGGGGACCATGACCAGAAAAGACATCATGCCCCTCCAGCCCATTTTGATTGTTGAGATCTTCAACGTTTGGGGGATTGATTTCATGGGCCCCTTCCCACCATCCAATGGCTGAGTACATCTTAGTCTTAGTAGACTATGTCTCAAAATGGATTGAAGCCATCGCCACCCGTCGATGCGATCATAAGTTTGTCATAGACTTTTTTAAGCAAAACATCTTTTCTTGGTTTGGAATACCGAAGGCCATGATCAGTGATGGTGGAAGTCACTTTATCCATGCCCAGTTTCGTGCCCTCCTCAGAAAATACGAGGTTACTCACTACATTGCCACCCCGTATCATCCGCAAACCAACGGGCAGATTGAGGTCTCCAACAGGTAGATCAAGAATATTCTGCAAAAGACTGTGAGACCTGACAGAACGGATTGGTCCATACGACTAGATGATGCCTTGTGGGCATGCAGGATCGCTTTCAAGACCTCGATAGGTATGTTGCCTTATCGCCTGGTCTTTGGCAATGCTTGCCACCTTCCTGTCGCGTTGGAACACCAGGCCTACTGGGCCATTAAGCAATGTAACATGGATTCTCAGTTAGCCGATACACAGAGGATGCTCCAACTCTCCGAGATCGAGGAAATTCATCGGGATGCCTTTGAGAATAGTCGACTTCACAAGGAAAGGATGAAAGCCATCCACGACCAACTCATCATCGAAAGACCTTCGAGCCCAACCAGCAAGTCTAGCTTTTTGACGCCCGACTCAAACTCTTTCCTGGGAAGCTCAGATCCAAGTGGACAAGATCGTATCAGATGGTCAAACCCTTTTCCAATGGGGCGATTGAAATTGCAGATCTGAACACTTCGCACACTTTCACTATAAACGATCAGAGATTGAAGCACTTCCTTGCCCAGGTTCCCCCAAAGGAGGTTGTCACCCTCATTGAGGGTTGACACGAAGCATCGCTCAACTGGATGTATTAAACTCAGTGCTTCCTGGGAGGCAACCCAGAAGATTCAGACTAATCAGGTATACTGCATTACTTAGGTGATTTCTTTCTGAACACCCGTTGCATCAATTTATTTGTCAATGAGGACATTGTCCAGCTTAAGCATGGGGAGGTGGTAATTTGCATGTCCTAAGTTCATTTCATCAATATGAATAAAATAAAATTAAAAAAAAATGATGAATTTAGGAAGAAAAACTTAAGCATCAGGAACTTGTCTACAGTGGGAAATAATACGAAAAGAACCTGAACATTTAGACTTTTTAGGCTTTCAGGCTTATTTAGCCTGGTGTCTGCTAAAATATGGATTTAGCTTCGAATCCTCGCAACCTTAATTTATTTTAATCCACCAATAAAATAGGGTGACAAGTATACGACTTATCAACTCGCCCTCTGACTCGGAGAGACTTTTAGTCTAAGCATTGATAAACGCCAGTTTATCATCATTCTTATGCATTGAAACAAACCTAGCTCTTAGGATTTTACTCCGCAAATGGGTTTTTGGGCTGCATTTAGGCATAAAATAGGTTAGGCATGCATTGCATTTTTTATTGTCTTTTTAACATGTTTTTGTGAGTGTTAGGGATGTACAGATATATAGATCCCTAAAACCCTAGCACTCAAGAAGGCAAATGGTGAAGGAGAAGCCCAGACTAGCTGGAACTCAGCCTAATCCAGCTCACCTCAGCTTGATCCAGCTCACCGCAACTGGAACCTAGCTTACTTGAACTATGGTTAGCTCATCCCAGCTCCATTCAGCTAATCTCAGCTGGATGGTAGCTCAAGAGAGTTCACCTTAGCTCACCCTAGCTCAAGTCAGCTCAGATCCAGCTCAACTTAGCTGAGTCTAGCTCATCTCAGCACCCACTAGTCCACAGGGAGCTCTACCTAGCTCAGCTAAGTTGATAGGAGTTCACCCCAGCTCAGATCCAGCTACATCCAGCTCCACTCAGCTCCAGCCAGCTGAAGAAGAATTCATCCCAGCTCAGGAAGCTCAAGTCCAGCTCCCGGGAACTCAGCTTAGCTCAACTCAGTTGAGCTAAGCTACCTTAGCTGCCTCAACCAGCTTGATTCTCCCCGGGAGCACCAGACCTAGCTCACCTCAGCTTACTTTGGTAGAAGCTAGCTCACTTTAGCTTGGCTTAGCAACTAGCAAAGAACTAGCAAGCTAAGCCAGCAAGAGTAGCCCCATGCCAGCCTCTTCAGCAGCTGCCAACTCCAGCTCCAGCTCCAGACTTCTCCTCCTCAGCTCCTCCGTCCAAACCCTAGCTCCAACACCTTCTCCTCTACTCCTCCATTAGCTAAGCTAGCTTAGCTTAGCTTAGCTTAGCTTAGCTAACAACCAGCTCCTTGGCCATCCACCACCTTCAAAGTCAACCCTAGCTAGCTTCACCAACTTAAGCCTACTTAACCTAGCTACTCTACTCAAGTTGGCGCCACCTCCTAGCCATCCCTTCACCCCATTATCTCCACCAAAAGACACCGTAAGTTGGCGCCAAAAACAACCCCTAACCACCTCTATATTGGCGCCAACTTTCAGCCCTTAATCCACCCTACACCTACCCACATAAGCCATCCCAGCCATCCACCTAACCCCCCTTCTAGAATCCTTCTTGGCGCCAACTTAGACCCTCTTCTAGAAGCCATTTTGGCACCAATATCAAGGGGCGTAAACCCCCATAACTACCCCCTTGGTGCCTCTTAAGGTGGCACCAAACACCCTTGGCCATTGGATCCTTAACCACCTCCATCATTCCATCTTGGCCCTCCATTTAAAGGGACACCTTAGCCCCCTCCCTATTCTATAAAAACCCACCACCTACCACCATTTGGGGGCATCCTCCATTAGTGTATTTTTCTACCTACATCCACCTATACCTACACCCAAGGAGAAGGAGTAGAGAAGGAGATTAAAGGGGCACATCACCAGCCCTTTTGGTGCCTTCTTCTCCCCACTCTCTTCAACTTGGGCCACGCCAAGGAGGAGGACTCTTCCACTTCAAGAAGGACGGCCAGGCAAGGGAGAAGGACCTAGGGTGGACGTCCACCCTTGGAGAGAAGCTTAGGGCACCCCCCCCAGGGCTTGCCTTGGAGGACATCACCTTGGCGGAGCACTGCAAGGAAGGAGTTGAAGGACTCTTTTCAAGATTGGGAGCCACCAACCTTGGAGCAAGAAGCCCTCTTCTTCACCATCTATCTAGAGGATTTGTGTTTTCCTTTCTTTATGTCAATTTTCTAGTAGTAGAAGCATTCCTCTACTAGGCATTTTTGTTAAACATTTTTTTTTTAATTATCTAGTTGCCTTCTTTGCAATTTCTTGTTTGCATTTCTATTTGCTTGTCTTTAGCATTCCTCACTCCCTCTCCCTAATTATTCTAGGCCTCCACTTGCCTAGAGTGAGCTTAAGGAAAGGCTCTACTTGCCACATAGAAGTAGTATTTAAATTGAAGTGTAAATCACTTTTCCCACCATCAGTTCACATGTTGCCTTAGCTTAAAAACAAAAAAATGATATATTAAAAGAAAATACCAAAAAGAAAGTTGAGATTTATATTCCTAGGAAGAGAATCAATTTTGTAACCATATTGCCTCCTTGGACGACCCTAGATACTTCCCTATCTAGGATTATAAATTTAAGAGCGAAAGCGGATTTACGCATTACAACGACGTATTTTAACAAATCACGCGTATTTCGTTATCACTTTTTGGCACCGTTGTCGGGGAGGCACAGCTTTGCATTAATTAATTTTCTCTTACTTGAAGTGGATCTCATCCCCTTCTCTTTCTTTCTTTTGTGTGTGCAGGAACTATAGTGGGAAGGCAGGAATTTGGAAGCGAGAGCTCAAAGATCCTTTTCTTCCCGTGAAATTCAGGTTGGTTCCCCTTTCTTGTCACATTTAGGCTAAAAAACAACCAAAATACACTAAAATTGGCTTTAAGGACCCTAAACACTTTAATTAAGTGGAGTGGTGCATTATAAAATCCATTGTTTGCTTGTATGCTTCTTTAGCACCATTCCATTGCAAGTATTGGTGTTCTGCTTCTCGGGTCCAGATTTCTGTCTGGACTTGAAAAATCGATTCCTAAAATCCCAGGCCTCCTAAAATCATAAAATTTCATAGAGTGATTCCCAATTAAGTTAGGAACATCTGTTCCAAATTTCAAAATAATTGGATTTGTATTTAATTTTTAAAAATTCGTGGATAGCAGAGGGGTCACACCCTCTAATCTTACTATTTTGCTACTATCCGTGAATTTTTAGAATTTTTGTACTCATCTAATTTTTGAGAAATTTAGCTTACTGGAATCCTTGTGAAATTTTACACATTATATAAAATTATAAAAATTTTCTGAGGTCGGTGGTAATACTGAAAATTCCATAATACCCACGGGTATTATTTCTGGACTTTGACACCAGTACAATTAAAAATTCAAAAAAAATTATCAAACAAATTCCTAAAATCTTACAAAAATATTTTCTGGAATCCTTGTTTGATTTTATTCAAAGTAGTGGTGTTGTTTGACTTATTTGGACCACTACTTAATTCAAAAAGCTAAAAATAATTCATTGGTAGTTAAATTTCTGTCTTAAGGATAATTGGCTTAGGGTTTCTTCTTTCTCTTTAGAGACTCAATTAAAAGGAAATATACAATCACACATACAACTTGTCTTTCCTTTGATTGTGAACTTTCAAACTTGTTTGAAAGCTTAAAGAGAAAAACCCTAAAACTCATTTAATTAAATTGAATCCTAAAAAACATAAATACAAAAAAATTGTGTGACAACTTGATTTTCATTGGAACCACTCTCCAATTCCTGCACACACACAAAAAAGAAAATCAAATAACAGGGCAACAACCCAATAAACGCCCTCCACATTCCATGTGCACTATAGCATCCTAGACCTAATTAAAACTTGTAGCAACTTGACCCCTAAGGCTTTATCAACTTAGGCTTGCTATTTAGGTCTTAAGTTCTCTTTAGTTAATACCAATTCTATCATCTGTATCCGGTGTTCAGGCTGAGGGGCTGTGTCAAACAACCAGGCGTGGGTTTGTACAAGCACCTGGGGTCTTCCCTAGGAAACGTTTGGGCCCAAACCTCCCCTTAAGCAACTTGCTAGATTTGTTGATAGAACGGGTATTCACTATTGACTACTTATTTCCTATATAGAACAAGTCTTAGGTTATTATTAGGGAGTCACATTTAAGTTAGGTCTAGTTTTATTTGTTTGAATTGCACACTTTCTCTTCTCCTCCCCTCCCGTTCTTCCATTTTATACATGGGCGACGGTCTCAAAATCCGCACTTGGAAGGACCATTTGATTTCGCCCCCCACGCAAAAAGGCCACTTTCTCTGTCTTCTTCTCCTGAAAAAATGGAAACACAACAAAATAGGTCCACTGACCCTTCCACGTCCACCTCAACCCCACCTCTAACCCCACCTCTAACCCCACCACTAACCCTAATTCTAACCCTTCCACCCAAAACCCAACCACCAGTAACTTCCCACACTTGGAGCTCCCTAATCTTGAGTTGCCCCACACACAACATCAAGACCCCCTACCTGATCTTTTAAAATTGATGGCCGATCAGATTAATAAATTAAATTCCAATCAACAAACATTGACTAGGAACATCCAAAACCTAGCCAATCCAAGGCCAAACCCACCACCCCGTCAGCAGCCTGTTGTTCCTCTAAAAGATTTCTATGATCCGTCTTATTATGAGGAACGACCAAGGGTGGTCATACCGGAGGGGGACTTTGAGATCAAGCCTGCGATCCTGAACCTAATTAAACACTTTCATGGCCTTCCTAGGGAAGACCCTTTCAGCCACCTTGAAGAGCTAACTCTTCTTGCACAGACAACCCGTTCCCGAAATGTGCAAGAAGACATATGGCTAATGCGGCTTTTTCCATTATCTCTTAAAGATAAGGCCGCTTATTGGTTCAGGACCATTGGCCGACCCATCACAACATGGCCTCAACTCAAGAGCGCCTTCCTCAAGAAATTCTTTCCCATGGGTCGTACCAATTCCTTACGAAGATCTATTATGACCTTTCACCAAAAATCTGGTGAAACTTTCCATGATTCTTGGGAAAGATTTGAAGACCTTTTAAGAAGTTGCCCGCACTACGAGATTCCTTTATGGCAGCTCGTGCAAATCTTCTATCATGGATTAGAAGATCAAATCCGACATTTTGTCAACGCCTCGTGTGGCGGCAACTTTTTAAATAAAGATGCAGAAAGTGCCTATGACCTGTTCGAAGAAATGAGTGAAAACTCATTTAATCAAGCTTCCATGAACACATTTTGCATAACCCAAAACCCGCAGTTCGGTGTTCATGAAATAGGCACTCAATCTATCCCTGTCACCCAAGACAATCTTCAATTGATTACTCAAAAACTCGACCAGATGCATATTAATCAAAAGAAAATTGAGGAAAGACTGGCCACATCAACTCAAGCTCCACACCCACATCTAACCCAACCTAACTTTCCACGAAGAGAAAATTTGCACAATCTCAACACTACCCCTGCTGATTATTCTGAGGTTGCCCATGATTCACTGGGGAATTACAACTGTCCAGATCTTAACCCCACTCAAAATATTTCTGCCATCCAGGAGCCCTTTAAAAATTCTTCCAATTGGAAAAATTACCCGAACTACTCCTGGAATAATCAAGTTTCCTCCCAACCATATCATTTTAATGGGTATGGGTCAAGTCCAAACTTCCATCCTGGGCCATCCCAACAAGATATCAATGCCCAGATGCTGCAAACCCTGCAGGATATGCAAACAAAAATGACGGAAGTAACCCGCAACATCACAAATCTGAACAATCAGATTGGGGTTACTCCCACGCAAAGACCTGTAGGACATCTTCCGTCCCAACCCATACCCAACCCTACTCACCAAGGAAACCATTATATAGGCAGAAATCCACATTATCCAAATCAGCCTCCTCCTAATCCACCACCTCAGCAGCCGCCCAGGTTTCTGCAATCACAGCCCCCCTACCTCCTCTAAATAATAATCCGACTGCACATGCAGTTACTTTGAGGAGTGGGAAAACCACCACTGACCCCGGGCCTTCACACGAACCTGGTAAGATACTTGTGCAAATTGACTCCCCACCTCCCCATCAGGAAGAAAAAGAAAAACAAAAATCTCAAGACAAGATTCCTGTCCCTTTCCCACAAGCTCTCTACCCCACCACCAACAAAGAAAAGAGATCTGAGCCCACTACAGAAGAACTCATGGAGCTATTTGGGCAAGTTCATATCAATATTCCTCTCCTAGATGCCATCAAATATATACCTGCCTATGCTAAATTTTTGAAGGAGATTTGTACTCCTAAAAGGCAGGCTAAAAATCCAGGACAGGTGCATCTTTCAGAGACAGTAAGCTCTATCATACAGAGTAAGCTGCCTCCTAAGATGAAAGATCCGGGGGCGCCTTTAATTTCTGTAATTATTGATGACACTACATTTAATCGCGCCCTCCTTGATCTTGGTGCCTCAGTTAATATTATTCCCACGAGTTTATTCGAAGAATTTCAGATCGGTGAATTAAAACCCGTCGAGGTTACCCTGCAATTAGCCGACCAATCTACAATTAAACCTCGTGGGATTATCGAGGATGTTTTAGTCAAGGTCCAGAATTGTGTGTTCCCTGCAGACTTTCTGGTTCTTGACATTGAGGCACCTGAATCATTACTGGACTCCCCAATAATCCTTGGACGCCCTTTTTTGGCCACTGCAAAGGCAAATATCAATTGCCACACAGGAAAACTGGATATCACTTGTGCAGGCCAAACTCTCACTTTAGATATTTTCAAATCCTCCAGGAGATTCCATCATGATAACTTCTTTGAGGACTCAGATACCGAAATTTCCAATATGGTGAAGGAGACAATGTTAATAGATACCCTTACCGACCATAATTTTTTTGAGGACTCTAATTCAGAATCAGTGGTCGGCGAAATCTGTGATCCGGAAACTTGTCTTGACCCCAAATTTATTCCTGATACCCCCCTAACCCACCCACTATTCACTCACCTAACTTTTCCACACTCACTTCACCCAATCCTCACCATTCCTTCCCCGACCCCTTTCTTACGGACCTGCCACCAACCCCGCCTGAGTTTGGCACCCAACCTAATTTAAACCCATGGCCAGACTCGGGCTACACTTATCATTTTCCATCCAACTTTGATCCCAATATTATTTCTAATCAATTTTCTAGGGATCTAGAAGAAGACACCTTTTTTGCGGGCATCCAAGTGTCCAATTATTTACATGATCTTACGTCTTCCATGCATACCTTCACGCCCGGCTGAATGGTGTAAAAGATAGCACTGGATGGGAGGTAACCCATCATTTTTTTCTTGCTTTCCCTTTTTTCTTCTTTTTCCAGGTTTTGTTCCTCCTAAACCCGACCGTTCTTCACTAAGGTGATCCCTTTTCCCTCCTAATGCATAAGGACATGGCATATCTTAAGCATGGGGGGGTGTTTTTAAATTTTACGATCGATTTAGGATTTTCAAAACCTAAAAACATGCATTTTTGTTTAATTTATTTCCTGCTTGCATACCCAAAAAAATAAAAATGTTCAAAACTTTTTGAGGAAAAATTTTGAAATCGGGACTAAGGTCGAAAAATTCACTTTTGGTACAATGGGATTTAATCTTTAACAAACTAAGGATGAGGATATGGATCTGATCATTAGAATTCCAGGGTCTATTTTAGACAAGATCAGATATCCGTCTATAAAATTCCATCTGAACTCATGATAGTTCAGGTGACTTGATCCTATTTTGCAATATGGAAATTATTTAACTTAGCTTCTAATTCAAAAACTTGCATGTTTTGAAAAACTTCTTGTGTCACTCTTCACACACAAGCCAACACTTAAAAATAACTAAAAATTTGAAAAACTCCCTTGTTTGGACTTAGTGAAAGTCTGAAGCAGATCATTGGTTTGAGTTCCCACCTCCAAGAAGGAGGAAAATGCCTCCTTTAAGGACGCGATGTCAACATGTTACCGCCTCGGCGTTGCACCATATCTATATTTCATATCTTTAGACGGAGCATTAAAGCGCATTTTAGCAGCTCAAGTGTCTTGGACGGTGCTCTACCTATAGTGTCGAAGCAAGAGCTTGAGTTTGTTTGGAGCGCCCCTTTTCACCGCATCGTGTTCTGGGGTTGTGAGCTCCTGGGTGGTGTCATGGACAGTGCTATCTCGAAGTACTGGCGCCAGAACCCCCTCGAGGAATGGTAACGGGAATGATGATCCCGACACATCTGTTGTAAGACTAAGCTAAAAATAAGCATGGGGGAGAAAAAAAAAAAATATATATATATATATAAATAAATTAACACGCCGTTATAAATGTTGGCTTTTCACAAGCACAGCCACAAGGTTTTAAAGGATTTTGCAAGTTGAGAATCAGATTCATGAGCCAAAAAATTCCTAAAAACAAACATTTGAAGTCATCTAAATTAACAAGGGGTTAATTTGAGAATTTTTTGGAAGATATATTGATCCCGTTCTATCTAATGGTTGAATCCAAAAACAAATCCCGATGTTTATCTTTAACAAATCCCATACCTCCAGTGTTTTTAATCTACCAAGGTCCATTGATCTCTTTTTCTCCTCCAAAGTCGAAAAAATTAGTTTTCCCAAAAATTCCGTTTTAAGTTTTGCTAAGAGACTAGCAAAAGATAAGCATGGGGGTGTGATAAACGCCAGTTTATCATCATTCTTATGCATTAAAACAAACCTAGCTCTTAGGATTTTATTCCGCAAACGAGTTTTTGGGCTGCATTTAGGCATAAAATAGATTAGGCATGCATTGCATTTTTTATTATCTTTTTAATATGTTTTTGAGAGTGTTAGGGATGTACAGATATATAGATCCCTAAAACCCTAGCACTCAAGAAGGAAAATGGTGAAGGAGAAGCCCAGACTAGCTGGAACTCAGCCTAATCCAGCTCACCTCAGCTTGATCCAGCTCACCGCAGCTGGAACCTAGCTTACTTGAACTAGGGTTAGGTCATCCCAGCTCCATTCAGCTAATCTCAGCTGGATGGCAGCTCAAGAGAGTTCACCTTAGCTCACCCTAGCTCAAGTCAGCTCAGATCCAGCTCAACTTAGCTGAGTCTAGCTCATCTCAGCTCCCACTAGTCCACAGGGAGCTCTAGCTAGCTCAGCTAAGTTGACAGGAGTTCACCCCAGCTCAGATCCAGCTACATCCAGCTCCACCCAGCTCCAGCCAGCTGAAGAAGAATTCATCCCAGCTCAGGAAGCTCAAGTCCAGCTCCCGGGAACTCAGCTTAGCTCAACTCAGTTGAGCTAAGCTACCTTAGCTGCCTCAACCAGCTTGATTCTCCCCGGGAGCACCAGACCTAGCTCACCTCAGCTTACTTTGGTAGAAGCTAGCTCACTTTAGCTTGGCTTAACAACTAGCAAAGAACTAGCAAGCTAAGCCAGCAAGAGTAGCCCCATGCCAGCCTCTTCAGCAGCTGCCAACTCCAGCTCCAGCTCCAGACTTCTCCTCCTCAGCTCCTCCCTCCAAACCCTAGCTCCAACACCTTCTCCTCTACTCCTCCATTAGCTAAGCTAGCTTAGCTTAGCTTAGCTTAGCTTAGCTAACAACCAGCTCCTTGGCCATCCACCACCTTCAAAGTCAACCCTAGCTAGCTTCACCAACTTAAGCCTACTTAACCTAGCTACTCTACTCAAGTTGGTGCCACCTCCTAGCCATCCCTTCACCCCATTATCTCCACCAAAAGACACCTTAAGTTGGCGCCAAAAACTACCCCTAACCAACTCTATATTGGCACCAACTTTCAGCCCTTAATCCACCCTACACCTACCCACATAAGCCATCCTAGCCATCCACCTAACCCCCCTTCTAGAATCCTTCTTGGCGCCAATTTAGACCCTCTTCTAGAAGCCATTTTGGCACCAATATCAAGGGGTGTCAACCCCCATAACTACCCCCTTGGTGCCTCTTAAGGTGGCACCAAACACCCTTGGCCATTGGATCCTTAACCACCTCCATCATTCCATCTTGGCCCTCCATTTAAAGGGACACCTTAGCCCCCTTCCTATTCTATAAAAACCCACCACCTACCACCATTTGGGGGCATCCTCCATTAGTGTATTTTTCTACCTACATCCACCTATACCTACGCCCAAGGAGAAGGAGTAGAGAAGGAGATTAAAGGGGCACATCACCAGCCCTTTTGGTGCCTTCTTCTCCCCACTCTCTTCAACTTGGGCCACGCCAAGGAGGAGGACTCTTCCACTTCAAGAAGGACGGCCAAGCAAGGGAGAAGGACCTAGGGTGGACGTCCACCCTTGGAGAGAAGCTTAAGGCACACCCCCCAGGGCTTGCCTTGGAGGACATCACCTTGGCGGAGCACTGCAAGGAAGGAGTTGAAGGACTCTTTTCAAGATTGGGAGCCACCAACCTTGGAGCAAGAAGCCCTCTTCTTCACCATCTATCTAGAGGATTTGTGTTTTCCTTTCTTTATGTCAATTTTCTAGTAGTAGAAGCATTCCTCTACTAGGCATTTTTGTTAAACATTTTTTTTTAATTATCTAGTTGCCTTCTTTGCAATTTCTTGTTTGCATTTCTATTTGCTTGTTTTTAGCATTCCTCACTCCCTCTCCCTAATTATTCTAGGCCTCCACTTGCCTAGAGTGAGCTTAGGGAAAGGCTCTACTTGCCACATAGAAGTAGTATTTAAATTGAAATGTAAATCACTTTTCCCGCCATCAGTTCGCATGTTGCCTTAGCTTAAAAACAAAAAAATGATATATTAAAAAAAAATACCAAAAAGAAAGTTGAGATTTATATTCCTAGCAAGAGAATCAATTTTGTAACCATATTGCCTCCTTGGACGACCCTAGATACTTCCCTATCTAGGATTATAAATTTAAGAGCGAAAGCGGATTTACGCGTTACAACGACCTAATTAACAAACCGCGTGAATTCGCTATCAAGCATCTGCACACATTTTTGCACTTGACTCACTCCTCAGAGATTCTGACAGAAATTGGGTAGCTAATGAACCTTCTAGGGTGCTATGGCTGGCAAGTTGCCATGGGTAATAGGCCATTGTCCGATTGTCCAGAGCCCAGCCACAGGACCACTTTCCTCTTATTGCCTCTAGGTAAATTTGAGATTAAGGAAGCCACCTACTAAAAAAAAGAAAATAAAAGAAAAGAACAAAATAAGCCACACTTCACCGCACAAGTATGGCTGCCAAGTGGTCATTGGTAACAACCCATTGGCTAGTTGTCCAGAGCCCAGCTCACTAAATGCACAAAAAGATCCAAAACACTTAAGGAAGAAGCGGGGAAGTAGAGCAATCTGGGGAGAAATACACTAGAAGCACCCTTATGTTGACCCTAAATAAAATAAAAGTAGGGAGAAAGCTACGATCGGACAGATACACCTTCATGCAAACACTTCCTTTTAAAGTCACCTAGGGGCGTACAAGCCCGAAATCTGTCTGAATTACCATTGAGTGAGTCTATCACGATTTTCACACCAAGATGCTTAGCACTTAAGAGTCTTTTTCGAGTTTTTGGGTGGGTTGGGTAGCCGTAAAAAGTTACCAACACACTCTCAACTCCAAAAATCCAAAAAAATGAGAAAAGATGAAAAAGAAAAAAAATATAAATATGCCTTAAAGCAAGGATTCGGGCGATTCACATTTTGGCAAAAACCCAGGCACTATTTAGTCTCTGTAAATCAGGACCTTAGTATATCTCCTCCTATTGACAAGTAACAAAATGTCTAAGTGATCAATTCTTGAATTTTGACAGAGAATAATGGCTAGGATGAACCTTGCTAGGGACTAGCAAGGAGTAAGCATGGGGGCATGATAATGCTACATTTTATGGTGATAATTCTGCCAACTGAGGTTTATCTTAAGGGTAACATGCACAAATAACACATCATAAATGGGCATCGGAGCATTACATGCATTGCACATTGAGATTGCCTATAATCAATGTTAATGGCCATTTGTACAAGTCCGTGTCAAAATAAGCCTCAGATGAGCGATCGGACCACACGGATGGATTCAGAACAACGAACGGAGTCCAACAGATTCAAAATTGATCAAATCCAATATCCGAAGCTCCTGCAACTAGCCCAAGAAGTTATGGTCATTGATCTGATGATCAACGGCCCACAGGCAACCACGTGGAGGCATCTGATGTGCCTGCACCTGCAACGCACCTCATCAACACGCGCCCTCGATCAAATCCTGATCGTTGAATTCTCATCCAACGGTCGACCTACACCGCGCCTAATTTCGTCGCCGCGACCATCCATGGGTCATAGCATAGCGGTCGAACCCTTTCACTGCACACTCAATGCGGGATCGAGTCGCACCGTGCATCAAATCCAAGGTGAAGGCACGCGCAAAAGAAATTGGACCATCAATGAGCTCGCGGATAGAGCAGATGAAGGCACGTGGAGCGATAGCCAACGCTCATTCTAGACACGTGCGATGATGCGTGGGGCACGCGCTGCATAAGCGTGATCCACGAGCATGCCCTCCATGCAATCTCAACCGTCAAATCTTCGATCGGACGGCCCTCAAGGCGCACAATTGGACTGCGAAGAGGAGGAAGCACAGTGCGTGTAGAGGACCGGCAAGCAAGGAGGCTATACTGACGGTTTTGGCATGGGTTTAGCGACGTCTCGAACATCGCTAAAGCCCTTACTTCATTTAGAAAGCCATTCCTCCTATATAAACCCCTTCCAACTACCCATGGAGGGCATTCAATTCCCTTGCAAGTCTTCTACCCTACTCCTTGCCACCCTTAGCACCCTTTTGTAATCGCCAAAGTCGACGAGCCACCGATGAAGCCCTCCTCCACCGCCGTGGCCACCTCACGGTCTCCTTTCTCTCTCTCTCTGTCTCTCCTATCATTACTTTACTTTAGCTTAAACATTTGTCTATGGTTGTATTTACAAAAACTTAAGTTGCATGTTAAATGAAGATGTTTCCTTTCTAGCTATTGTCGCTCTTTTTTTTACCAAGTTTTTTCCTTATCGTGAGTTGCATGAATGACATGATCAAAAGATTCCAACCCTACTGTCTCTCTCCCCCTCACTCGTTTCTCCTCTCCCATGTTTTCTGCAAGCAAAACCCACCATTTCCATGACAATGAAGTGACAGAAAACCCGATTTTCACACCTCCCTGTGTTCAACACTCAGACTCACGTCTGTTTCTTTATTCAAAATCGACGTGCGAACGCAAGCTATAGTGACATTTTTAAACAAACACAACCGAACCACGTCAATAGGTCATCAACCACAGCCTCGATATCACAAATTTGTTCTGTAACTCCGCAATTAATTCCTTGTTGTGCCTTAAAGATGTCGATCTTCAGTGTCTTGCTCCCAAACTTTAATTCATTTTAGCCCTCCTCACAATTAATATTGGCCTTAGCAATAGCCAGAAATGGTCTCCCTAGTATGATTGGTGTATTCTTCACATTCTCAGTAGCATCCATGTCTAAGACAATGAAATCCACTGGAAAATAGAGATCATGTACCCCAACTATGACATCCTCGAGAATTCCTTTTGGTGACTTAACCGATCGATTAGTTAATTGCAAGGTCATTTCTGTCAGTTTAAGCTTAGATTCCTCAAAGTAGTCTAGTAGGGATGTGGGTATCAAATTTATGGAAGCTCCTAGGTTTAGTAAGGCTTGGTCGAACTACATATCACCGATTGCACAGGAGATTAGAGGGGTGCCTAGGTCTTTTACCTTAGGCGGGAGTTTGCTCAAAATGATGAAGCTGGCTTGCTCCAACAGTACGATTGGGTTCCCGTCTTTGGTTTGCGACTTACGCCTGGGTGTACATACGTCTTTCAGAAATCTTGCATAAGCCGGTACGTGGCGTATCGTATCCATCAAGGGGATGTTTATATGGACCTACTCAAAGAGCTTAACCAGGTCCTCCTCAGGTGCCACAGGTTTGGCTGTCCTTTTTCCCTTGTCAAGGCCTCAGAAAATGGAACCTTAGATGGTTCCTCCAGAATGGATCCAGGTTCTTGATCTAGGATAGAGGTATCCTGGATGACTATCCTAGGGTTTGAGTTTGCATTACCAGGCTAGGAGTGGCTTGGATAAGGTGGGTCCTGTGTTGCTTTGCCACTACAGGTAGTAAAAAAATTCAATCCTGCCTAGTTCTGGTTTGGTATGGGCAAAAGAGGTGATTGCTGCTAATAACCCACATATAATGTCGAGGCCTCCATACTGTCAGGTGATGGAGTAAAAGGGGCCTAATAGAGAAAGTGAGCTTGCCCCTGAGTCGGGTTCATAACACTCCTCTAGTTCGACACGTTATTTAGATTAAGTAGAGGTTGTGAAGGAAGTGCACCAGGTCAGTAGGGATTTGCCATCTAGCAGAGTTGATTGCGAGCCTCTATGATCTCATCTTTGTGCTATTTTTGCATAGCCACATTTGTCTTCTGAATGTCAGCTAGAGTCTGAAGGATAAGAGTCATTTGATCTGTGTGAGTCGGCCTGGATTGATAAGTTGGGTTGGGCCGAGGCTGAGGTGGCTGATGTGGACGAGGAGCTTGTGGTTGGGGCTGATATTGAGGTCTCTGATTTTGATTGTTCCCTGACCATGTGAAATTAGGATGATTATGCCATCCAGGGTTGTAGGTGTTTGAGAATGGATCATTTTAAATGGCGTTGAGGTCCTCGCAGGTCAAAGGAGCCTCGAAAAAGTCAGAATATGAGGGTTCAGAGTTCCTCCAACCAGAATAGGTGAGTCCAGAGTTTCCTCCAAAACCAAAATCAGACGGGAGTGGATATGGGTCCATCTCCTGAGAAGATCGATGATAGATGTTATGCACAGCCTTCCTGCCAGAGGGTAGTTGCGCAAACGGGTTTTACACAAAGGTGGCTTGCTACAAGTGTCGAGTTAGCTCATCCACCTTCTTCTCAATAATAGAGACCTTGTCCAGGTGACTGGCCATTAGTTCCAAGTCGACAGAAGAGGACAGGTCTCTCCCTTTGGATTCATCAATGCACGAGCATTCGTCCGGTCAAACATGCCCATGGATTCATTATTGATGGAATTCTCACGCATATTATCGAGAATCTCCCACACGATGTCTTCGTGTTGACCCATGATATTTCCTCCGCAGGTCACATTGACAAATAATCGAATATCCTCAGGGAGTCCCTGGTAAAAAGATCGGACTTGTTCCCATTTAGGAACTCCATGGTGGGGGCACTTTCACATGAGATCCAGAAAATGATCCCATGCCTCATGAAGCGGTTCTCCTAGTTGCTGCGTGAAATGCGTGATCTTGTGCCGTAAAGCATTTGTCCGACGAATAGGGAAGAACTTTCTCAGAAACTTGAATTGAAGTTCTGTCCAGGTGTTGATTGGATGCATTTGGGTTTGGTACCAGTGAGCAGCCTTGTCCATGAGAAAAAAGGAGAACATTTTCATGAGTAAAGCATCCCGATTTTGAGCTTCTGACCCGAAGGTCTGGGCCAAATGCTTGAGTTGCTTTTTACCCCAGCGACGGCACCAAAATGTTAGTCGCATGAGATCAAGAAAGTGATCCCATGCTTCGTGTAGAGATTCTCCCGCTCCTTGGAAGATGTGCGTGATTTCATGCCGCATCGTGTTGGTACGACCAATGGGGTAGAATTTTTGCAAGAAGGCGGTTTGAAGTTCTCCCCATGTGTTGATCGTGTGTGGTTGAGTTTGAAACCAGTGAGCGGCTTTGTCAACCAGGGTGAATGAGAAGAGCTTTAAGAGTAATCCATTCCGATTTTGTACATCTGCCCCAAAGGTGTGGGCCAGATGTTTTAGGCTTTTGATGTGCTGGAAAGGATCCTCGGAGTTCAAGCCATGAAATTTTGGGGTCATATGAAGCATGCTAGGCTTGAGATCTACCTCAGGTACTCCCACAGGAATGTTGATTCAGGGTTCGATCTTTACCACTGTGGGATTATAGTGATCTCACATTTGAGGACGTGACGGTGGGTTGATGATGGCATTGATTCGATCTTGGAAATTATGGAATTGTTGCTCAAGATTAGGTTAGTCTTCTTGGTGATCCATAGTTGATGAAGGGGAAGTAGGTTCTGAATTAGAGGATATGATCAGGTTGTTGCACAAACACGGAAGTCAAGGCTCGACCTCAATGAGAGTGAATATCTAATGGAGGCCTCAAGGATGGTCTTAAGGACCTCCTCCCAAACATGCACCGGTAGAGCACCCCCATGAGTTATAGGGTTTCCCCCACCCGACCTCTCTTGTCACTGATGGTCCAGGTAAACTAGAATGGGGACTTGACCTCTTAAGTCTACCAGTTTTAATTAAGAGCAAGGGTGCTTATGATTTCACTTGAACTTTTAAGATGTTTTTTGTGCAAAGTGACCTAATTTGAAGATTGGTTAACCCAACAAGGTGGGTCAACTTCACCTATATTATCCTTTGAGAAATTTAGGTCCCTCTTTTAGTGCTGAAATGAAATTAAGAGCCTGATTTTAGGGTTTTGCTTGAATAGATCAATTCAATCAAGGCTTAGGCACACATTGTTTGGAAAGATCAATTCTTGATTAAGCAAGTGTGTCTCTAAAACCCTAAAATGGAATCCTTAATTGGCTCTAATTGGTCCAATTTAATTTGTCCAAATGTGGTACCTAGGGCTCAAACAAGAATGTGATAGCCCTAAATACCTTAAGCTTCAAGTATGTGCACAAATCAGGGTTTGAATGTTGTCTAAATAGAATGTATCAAATCAGGAAACTTGATGATTAATCTAAGAATATAATGCAAGTAGCCCTAATTGATTTTTTCCCTTTTTTAGCTTTTTCAGAATCAGGGGCTTAGAAGCAATTTGGATTTGTGTTTTACCTACACTTGGAGTGGCTGATGTGCGGCTGATCTTCCTTTAACAAGTCCCTAAAATAAATCACAATCAAAAGAGATGTAGCAAGTTAGTACCAAATTTGATATTGCAATCAAGAGATCTGAATTGCACGTCGCTCCCTGCAACGAAGCCAAACTATTAGTTGGGTGAGATCAGGTTTTAAATCGTTGTGTTACAGTATAGTCAAAATCTCCCAAAAAATAGATAAAATTTATACTCAAAAAGTCCGAGGTTGTTCGCTGGGACCAAATAGGAATTCAATTCTCAGGATTGCAATTTAAACAATAATGATAAGAAATTATGATCAGAAATTGATTCAAAATAATATAGCAATAATATCAAGTGTCAGACTGTAAAAAGAATGAAATAAAATGGTGATTTGAATCACCAATTACTCCCTACAATAATAGCAAGTGGAACTCAATATGTATGAAATAAACTCAAGTCAGTCATCTGATTGAATAATCAGACATCTTAAACGTTTGATGAACAGTTCTTCTTCTTTGCTTGATTGCAGACTCTTCTTTCTTCTCTTCTGCGGCTCTTCTTCTTCTCTGCTTCTATTCTTTACTTCTCTTTTCCTTCTCCTCTTCCATTTCTTTCTCTGCTTTCTCTTCCTTCTTTTCAAGCCTTCTTCTGCCTGTCTTCTCTTCTTCAAGCATAGGGGAACGGTCTTTAGATTTGGCTAAGTGTTAGCCAACTTTTCCAGAGCAAAACCCTCCCCTGCCCCACGCAAGCATTCCTCTCTTTGGGTTACGCTCTCCCAGAGCCTTCAACAGTATCAAGTATATAGGTAATCGGAGCTAGAGCGCACCTGGGTCTCGGGCTGCGGGCGTGGGTCGTAGCCGAGGAGTGTACAGGACTTAGGCGGTAATCGAGTCTGCACTAGGTCCGCGGGGGTGTGTCACGAACTAGGAAAGTGAGGGGTGTGAGGGACCTCACCACTTGTGTCTGAGGCGATAAGCCTCTATCACAAAATCAATTTATATTACCATAACTACTCCAAAATGCATGATGTGGGACTATCCTCAGTCCCCTTCTTCACGTGCACAGCTGCTAAAGCTTTCGTCCAATTCGCATGCAAAGAGCAATCGACGGCTCCAATTGATCCCTAAGTTACGTTCCTGGAAGGATTCCATGCTGCTTGGGATCAAAGACCTGGAGCTGCAAGCTGGGAAGCAAGCTTTGAGCTTACTTGAAGCTTGGCTTTAATGGTAGAGGGGGCTGGTACCTAAAATCACAAATAAGGCCTAATGGCCACATCGGAAAAGCTCAGAAGCTTTTCCGAACTACGGCGAAAGCAACGGTGGTGGTTGCAAGGCATGTGCATGTGTGATGAGGTCTGTCGACCTCACGGAGGGTGGCCAGATGTGGGTTTATTTGGCAGGACATTTGGAGGGGTGTTCATCCTAACAAAGTTAGGCCTTTTTCTCGTGAGGTTGAAGTGGAGGTGTGGAGTGTGAAAGCGGCCAATTTGGCAGTGTGTGGAAGACGCTAGGGCTCGTCGAAGGTATGCTGGTGAGATGGAAGATGGAGTCACGGAGGGCGTTAGCGAGGTCGAACCGGTGTGTTGGAGGTGCTAGCATGAAGAGGAGAAGCTAAGGATTTGTTTAAGAGAGGTAGCGAATGACGGGGAGAGGAGATGGTGCCAGTTGCAGTATGGCCGGCATCAGAGAAGGAAGCAGCTCCGGTGGGTAGGAAACAGCGACGAAGACGGCGAAAGGGGCATTAGCGGGTACGTCTTGACGTGGAAGAAGATGAGGAAGATAGCTCCACCACCGGTATTGGGAATGGAGGACGAACGAAGGCAGGGAGAATCGTTGGATGTCAAGGGCAATTCAGCCAAGAAAGAGGAGAGGAATTGGAGGTCAAGGTCGAATTCGAGCATGGGAAGAACGGTCTGATCTGAAGGACTTTTTATAGGCCATCAGAGGGCGATTAGAGCTTGGGAAGCAAGCTTCCCAAGCTTAGAAGGTCGTCGGAGTTGGAAACCCAATTTTCAAATGATTTGCATTAGGATTTGGGCAAGACTTGGAGCCCAAGATGTGGCTCAAATGGAAGGCAACTTCGTCAAGAATCTGGGTATCTATTTTGGGACTAATTGATTGTGAACCGAGCGGGAAATCCTCGCTTGATCTCAACGGTGAAGCTCAAAGTTGCCTTTAATGGCACTAGGGACCTATTTACAAATCCAATGACAAAGTTAGGGGCCTTTTTGTAAGGATTTTGAAAGTTAAGAGCATAAATGTGATCAGATAAGACCAACTTGCAAACTAAGTCAAGACAATCTCAGATTGGGCCCAAGTTTTGGTACAAACATAATTTGGACCTAAGGAATCAAATGGTGAAGTTGGATTTTGGTTTTGACAATGTTTGACTAGGTAATTTATGAAAAAACCCAAATTAAGGCAAATGTCTATCTGAGATATTTTCGATCAAGACAGGTTCTGATGGTCAAATTGAAGGTACCAAACCTTAGAGAATATTTTTCTATGAATATTAGAGGGTTTAGGTGAATTTATCCTGACCAGAACCTCAATTAATTAAACGGATCTATTTTTAGGATTTTAAAAGTCATTTAATTCTCAAAACATGTGTAAACCCTTTTCTGTCTATTCTAACACACTTGTTAGCCTTTGACCCTTAATCACCCCTTCGGAAAACCCGTGGTTATTATGCATTCATGATATGATGGTAAAATTATAGTTTTAACCCTGGTTTCTTGTCATTCCCTCAGAATGATAGGCAATGAATTACAGTCCTCTGGCGATTATGTAGGAGCATTTACTGACTTAATCAGATCAAATTGAGCTAGTTATGGCTCATGATGGTGTTCCCATCAATAGGGTTCTTGTTAAAGGTGGTCAGATGACAGGTTGGATGTCTACCATTATGTTTGGACATCTGGAAACCTAATTAACTGTGGGAATGGATTTCCCAAGGCGTAATTGACTAGAAGTCTCTTGGAAATAGATTTGGGCTTAATTGAGGCTAACATTTACATATCAGACGTTTGATAGAAGATTAAGGGTTCATCATCAATGATCATTTTTCTAAGCCAACGTTCCACTAATTAGATGTTTGGCAATGTCATCAAACATCTGCTAAGACATCTAGATTGAGGGATGGTCATCTGAAATCAACAAACAAAAGGCACTATGTCCAGCCCTAAATGTTTGGACATATGTTACAGCATTCAGACATCTTAAAGTCCAAGATTAGATGTTTAATTTTAAGATTGGACGTTTGATCAGGCTATTTGAAGCCTATCTTGGATTTCTAGGTTCTCTATGAAAAGCCTAAGTATCCTAGGGTTGTGCAAGTGTTCCTAGGACTACTGATAGGTAACTTTGAGACTCTTTAACATATGATCTAAGAAATAAAAGACAAAGAATAACAAAAAAAGATTACATGAAAAGAATAATCTTCTATCCTATTCTTCATCTCCTTTCTTCAAGCTCTTGCTCCAAGCGAAGGCTCCTTCTCTTCCGTCAAGCTCCTCCAATCTGCTATGGATGTGAGCTTGAGCTCCATCTTTCACACTTGTAACCATTTGCATTTTCTTGAAATCTAAAACCCAAATGCAAATGTTAAAACACAAGTGTTTTGTTATCATCAAAATTGATGATCGTGGTGCCCTTGCACCAACAATTAGGAAAATGTGTTTTAACATTTGCATTTGAGTTTTGGATTTCAGGAAAATGTAAATGGTTACAAGTGTGAAAGACGAAGCTCAAGCTTACATCCATGGAGGATTGGAGGAGCTTGATGGAAGAGAAGGAGCCTTCGCTCGAAGCGACAGCTTGAAGAAAGGAGATGAAGAATAGGATAGAAGATTATTCTTTTCATGTAATCTATTTCTGTTATTCTTTGTCTTTTATTTCTTAGATCATATGTTATAGAGCCTCAAAGTTACCTATCAGTAGTCCTAAAAATACTTGCACAACACTAGGATACTTAGGCTTTTCATAGAGAACTTAGAAATCCAAGATAGGCTTCAGACATCCAATCCTAAAATCAGATATCTGATCTTGGACTTTAAGACATCTGAATGTCGTATCAGACGTCCAAACATTTAGGGCTGGACTTAATGTCTTCTGTCTGTTGATTTTAGATGATCATCACTTAGTCTAGACGTCTGATGACATTGCTAGATGTCCAATTAGTGGAATGTTGGCTTAGAAAAATGATCGTTGAGGATTAACCCTTAATCTTCCATCAGACATCTGTAGAAGACCTTAGATGCCTGATATGTAAATGTTAGCCTCGATTAAGCCCAAATCTCTTTCCAAGAGACTTCTAGCCGTTTGTGCCTTGGGAAATCCATTCCAGGAGTTATTTAGGTTTGTAGACATCCAGATATAATGCTAGACGTCCAACCTATCATCTGACCACCTTTCACAAGAACCCTGTTTAGGTCTGACTCAAGTCAAGAAGGTCACCTGCCTAGAATTAGACGTTTGATATTAGGCCCATACATCTTATAAGTGACTTCTGTAAATTCCTACAAGAAGGGGAGAGATTTGTGGAAACTAATATGAAAGTGTGGAAATATGTAAACAATCTCACACAAATATTCAATCACACAATTGCACAAGTATTTTTAAGTGGAAACCCAAACCGGGTGAAAACCACCACCTAACCCCCTCGAGTTAGGATTTTCTGATCAACCAAGTCGATCAAAACCCACTAACCCAGTCACTTAAATGAGGGTGACTGAACCTCAATATAACCATGCTACTTACACAAGGGTAGTGTACCTCAAACCCCTCCTCTTCACAAGGAGTATTTTGTCCCTCGATGGAGACGAGAATTCGCAAAGCAAATACCCAACACAATCACAAAGTAAAATTACAACAACCTATAAAACCGCAAAATAAACCTAGCTACTATAGGTAAAGAATACTTCCCTTTGCTAGAAGTGTGTTGGCTTGACGTGGATCCATTAACCACCCGTAGGCACTACGCCACTCTCGTAATCACAAAGTGAGAGCAGGTACACAACTGGATGATACTCCCAGGTGTGGAACTAAAGCTTGGAGAGTTAAAGCTTCTTCTCAAGATCAAAGTGACACTATAAGTGGAAAGTAGTCTTGCAAGGTGTATCTTGGTATTCCTTGGTGTGTGTAACAAAGGAGGGCTTCCTGTTGAAACACCGGAGGACTACGCTATCGGATTCGATTTTGAAAACCCGTCGTTTTAGTTTGAATAGTGAAGAACTCGAGTTCAACAAATAAAATTTATACTGGAATAGAAATCCTGGGACGAACTCAGGGAGACTACGTTAATCAAAATTCACAATTATATTCTTTTTGTGTTTTCGTTAGAATGCTGAGTAATTACAATGAAATGACGTACTATAGACAATAAGAGAAAAAGAGAGTGAGAGAGAGAACATCCACTTGATATTGCCAAAGGTTTATACAACTAAGAAAGCGAGAAATTACACTAGAAAGCAAGAAAAAGGAATGAGAGAGAGAAGTTATCCTCCTCAACGATCGCTTGGAGGACGATCTGGACAAGACAACGCCTGGAAGATGAGGAACAGAGCGTGAAGAAGGAGGTCAAGGCAGGAAGAATGGGAATGAGGCAGCATGTCGTCGTCACGGGATCTACTTCCGGATGGGGGCAAAAATTTGATTTTATCTCTTGAGGAGCATCCTGGGTGTGGGACAAGCATCTCATGAGCTTTGGAGGAGAGAAGAGAAGGAATGGATGAGAAATTCGTATGGAGGGGGTCTCCTTTTATAGTTGTGAGTAGGGGCATTTTAGTCATTACAATTTGAAAAAATTAATTTAGGACCTTTAGTGACGGATAAATCCATCACTAAAGGCCTGAACGTGGCTCTCGTGCACGTCGCTCACGCACCCGCTCCTCTTCCGTGCCTAAAATGCACGCTCACGTTCTTCAAATCTTAATCGTTTGATCGTGAGATCGAACGGCTTAGATCGCTCCTCGCCGTGCCACAACTATGCGCGCCTATGCGTGCGCGTCCTCGCCGCGCATCTGATCGCATGTGGGCTATATCGGCTATGGAGTACCATCCAATCAAGATCATGCAACTCCTCGCGCCCGCGTGCCTGCTCGCCCCCGCTCCAATCTGAGGCGCCTGCGGCTTGAACGGGCATCCTCTGTCTTCGATAGAGCACTCAACCAACGTGCTGCGGGCACTTTTGTGTCAAGCGCTCATTTCGTGCACGTGCGCCCCGCAGTCGTTGGATGAGCATCCAACGGCGGAGAAGCGTCGGTTAGATGAGCTGAGGTGGGTGCTTGCGGCCGATTGGGCGGCTGAGATGGCCCCACTTGGCGCCATCTTGGCCGTCCATCTTCTAAGTATTGTAGATGGTGCCATAGGTGTCGGATTGGATTGATTTTTGCACCGTTAGGCTATGATCGTCGATCTGAATCCATGTGTGTGATCAGATTTATCGTCTGAGATGCAGATTAATACCATCTTGGCCCTTGATCTTTAGGGTTCCTCGATTTCTATCTGGTGCTACAAATATCCGATTAGGGCGATCTTGGAGTTGTTGAACTCCAATCATCGCCCTGATCAAGTCCATATGATTGGATCTTCGATCCGAGTCCCCGATAAAAATTTGCCCTGTCCCTGACCATAAAAGGAGATAATTAATCTACATTTTATTTAGACTAATCTAAATGCAAGATGATGCATGTTATGCAATATTTATAGTATGTGATGCAATTCTATGCTTAAGAACATACATAAATAGACAGTTTATGTAATATAAACATGTTTACATCACACTCCCATGCCTATCTTTTGCTAGTCCCTAGCAAAAGCTACATGCTATTTATAAAAGAATTAGGTTGGATTACTTGGGCATAAGTCATTTTCAACATTAAGAAATTTTTACTCAGGATCTGAACTTTCAAAGACACAACAATGTCCGAGTATCTGCCAAAATGCAGACCGCCTCAAGCCCTCGCCTTATTCAAAGAAAAATTTCTTTTTCACTTTTTCTTCTTTTCTAATTTTTTTTGGATTTTTGAGTTTAGGGTTAAAGAGTGGCTTTCTACAGCGATTCAACCCACCAAAGATTTCATAAGAACCCTAAGTTCTAAGCATCTTATTGTGAATGTGATAGACTCGTTGATCAGCAATTACAACGAACTTCGAGATTCTACGCTCTAGGTGACCTTAAAAAGAGAGTTCTGCCTAAAGGTGTATCTTTACAACTGGTAGCTTTCTCCCTACTTTTATTTTTATGGGGTCAACACAAGGGTAAATCCAGTGTATATCTCCCCGATTTATTCTACTTCTTCGCTTCTTCCTAAGTGTTTTGAGAATTTTCAATGCATTTCATGAGCTGGGTTCTAGACAACCAGTCGATGAGCTATTACCACCGACAACTTGCCAGCCATACTCGTGAGGCGAAGTGTGGTTTATTTCTTTTGTTTTCTTTTTTTTTCTCCTTTTCTTTTTCTTTTTTTTTTTAATTAGGTGTCTTCCCTGATCTAAGATTTACCTAAAGGCAGCAAGAAGAGAATGGTCCAGTGACTGGGCTCTGGACAACCTACCTTTGGGCCGTTACCCATGATAACTTGCCAGCCATATCACCCTAAAAGGTTCATTAGCTACCCAATTTTCATTAAAACATTTGATCAACAAGTCAGTGAAAAGATAATGTGTAGATGCTTTAGACTTGAAGTTCCCTCAAATTAGAGGGTGGGTTGATAAGTCATGTACTTATCACCGAAACTTGTTTAATCAAATTACAATAAAATTAAGATGGGGAGGACTCGAAAAGCAAATCCACATTTTTGTGGATACACGGGCTAATTAAGCCCAAAGACCTGAAGGGTCTTTGTGTTCAGATCCTAATGTAATATTTCCTAAGATTGAAAAGTCCTAATGTCTAAGTATTCCTTCCTAATTCAATTATATATATATAAATAAAAGAAAATAAAACTAATCTACAAAGTTGATGAAATAATTCAGAGATGAATATCTACCCCCCATGCCTATCTAATGCAATGTCCTCATTGTATTAAAAAGACATGAAATAGAGTGGAGTAAAATAGAAAGCACCTGAATTGCGTGAATAATGGATCCGCTCTGAGATAAACAGAAACTATATAAGTGCTGAATTTAGTGCCTCCAACTAAGCATACTATACAAAGAAGAGAAATAAAGAATTCACAGGTGCAGGTCAGAATCAAAATAAAAAGATGAAACCTCTGACTTGCCAGCAGATGTCCACAAATATGGACTAGATTGTGGTGTAGACCCATTCCACATGATCGAAAATATCTAAGGTTCTGGACAAAAATTATCTAGAACCTAAAATCAGTATGCAAGCAGGGTTGGGCCTACGCTTTATGAGGATGCAACCCAAGACCAAAAAGTTGAGTTACAGAGAATTCAAGATCAAAAGGATAATCAATAAATGTGTGCTTGGGTTGGACATCCTCAGAACAAATGTCATAAGGGTCCTAGTTTGATGGTTTCAGCTTAATTGGAACCTTTAGACTTGGCCTTCTACTTCCTCCGAAGTTTGCTTCCCAAATAGAAATTTCCTGGCTCCTATCCTCCTTCAAAATGTCAAATTCCGGGACCTCCTGCATTTTAATCACCCCGTCTGAAATTTGCAAGTCTAAAAGATGTGGCTGAATTAGAATTGACTTGGGTCTAGTTATCTGAAAAACAAAATCGTCAGTAAGCTCAATGAGGTGTAGTTGACAATCAGGGCATTCGATTGAATTTTCTAGAAAATGTGGTTCTAGATCCGTCATGTGAGCCCCAATAAGATTAGTTTCCTCAATTATTGGGCTATCAAATGATTTAACCGATTCCGCAAGCCCAATCGTCTCACAGAAATCATGTTATGTAAACTCTTGTGAGACTTCCCAAATTGAATCTTCACCATCAGAATCAAAGAAATCAAAATCCGTATTAATGTACATCCCAAAATCATCCATCACTTTTTGATCCATGGAGACATACATTTCTTTGTACCCCGGCTTAAAGATCTCAGGTGAAGAAATCGGATCATCCTTAATTTGTTGCTCTAATTCAATCTGGTCAGCCTCGTAACATATGTCCATCCCAACAGGTGCCTAAGCGGGTTTTGACATTGGCTCTCCTAAAAGGGGTTCATCCTAGGAATCATCCCACGATTGAACTAAAGCAACCAGAAATCTCATTCTCAATTTCACTAACTTCCCAATTAGAAACTCACCCGGGTTCTTATCCTTAACATCCTGGAGCCAATCCAACAAATACTTGTTCAGATCATCAATCATTTCAATCAGGGGCTCCAATGCTTCAATGCAAGGTATTGGCTGAACTTCTAAAGATTGTATGGTATTCCTCAAGTTAACCAAAACCTTATCTTGAACCTGGTTACCCTGAACCAAATGACTTGCTTCAGGGTTGGGCGGGTTTAGGATCAGTGCAGAGGAGTTAACAAATTGAGATTCATGATACCCTTCCTGATAATAGATCATTTCGGATTGTCCAAAAGGTGGTGATGACCTAAAGGTAGTTTATTCAGGGAATGGGTAAGGATCAGTGTATCCTCCTTGATTGTGGATCGTATTAGGTTGTCCATGAAAGGGTGGCAATCTATAATCGATGTAGCTCTAAGAAGGATAGAAATCACAATCATAGTGTTCAGGGTTAGACCCTAAACACAGAGTTTCAGAATTGTATCCCCAATCTGAGTTGTCCTGACTAACCGATGGTTGGTTACAGTACGAGTCAGGATAATCGTCATGTTGAGGATAACTCATAACAGGAGGGAAAGAGTGGGAATGTGCATAAAATGTGGAAGGATTCATGTTAGACGGGAGGAAGAAAGTCGCCCTGCAATACAAACAATCAAACCTATCCTTAAGTGGGCTAGCCTAAAGACCTACAGACTCCCAGAACCCGTCTTGAGGTTAAGAGACGATTTGATCTACTTCTGTCTATTTAATCCAACCAGTTAGAGGGAGGGACTGGGAAGAAGGTTCTTCCTTCAGCTTGCACCTCCGGTTCCTAGTGTACCCCAACCGCAATCATTTGATTCTACTCCCCTAGCTAGACATCAAATTGAACAGTAGAAACAGACTAATTGAAAATAATCTCATTCTGGGCTCCGAAGAGTGAGTCAAATCCTAAGGCCAACGTCTACTCTATTTTATTTAGGGTTAGGTTTGAATGTGCTTTGGAATGTGATGGCCCTTTATCTGGGTTGTGCCCTTAATGATTGATTGATGTGTGTGTGCATGCACAACCAGTGGTTTTCAAGCAAGATTATTTTCGATGCGGTGAATTTTAGGGTTCAAATCTTGCTTAGTAGCTTTTTAGGATTCAACTTTAGGTATTTTCAAACAAGTTTTGTTGGCACGGCAGGTTTTGAAAGCACAAGTGAAGATGTTTTCCTTTGAAGCTTAAAAGAATGTGGAGTGCCTGGTAAATCCCTAAAAGTTGAACCTATGTGGCAGCTACTTAATGAGTGATTTTATGTTGAGTGGTGCATCCTAAACAACTCAAACAATTGGCCACAGTTGTACCACTGAGTTAGGCACACAAAAATGATTAACCTAGAATGATTTCTACTCTTTTATGTGTTGAATTGTGTACCAGTTCCACAGATCAAAATCTGGTTGAGTAGAAGAAAATCATTAGGTTAGGTGCCTTGAATGTGGGTGTATGTTATGTGTATGTTGAAAACTACCCCACAAAATTATTTTTTTGATTTTTTTTTATATAAGTGAGGGTGAAATGAGTGTGAGTGGAAATTCAAACAACCAAATTAATCCTAGGATTTATGCAAACACCTAGGTTAATTGGAATTTGAATTTAATGTGACAAATGAAATCTATGGAGGGGGAAAGAATGGGGGGTACTTACAATCATCTTCAACTGCACTTTACTCCGATCTATCGCTTGATGATTCCCTGATGGAGGTCTCTGCAAAGCAATAGACACAAAAGAAAGCAAGTTAGAAGATAGTAAAGTGCGTGAAATGCGAAAAGAAGATCGGAAAATCGTTGCCCCCCAGCAACGATGCCAAAATGTCGAAACGCCAGAGGACTACGCTATCTGATTTGGTTTTGAAAACTCATCATTGTAGTTTGAATAGAGAAGAACTCGGGTTCAACAAATAAAATTTATACCAGAATAGAAATCCCGGGTCAAACTCAGAGAGGCTACGTCGATCAAAATTCGCAATTATATTCTTTTTGTGTTTTTGTTAAAAAGCGGAGTAATTACAATGAAATGAAGTACTATAGACAATAAGAGAAAGCGAAAGAGAGAGAGAGAAAACATCCACTTGATATTGCAAAAGATTTGTACAACTAAGAAAGCGAGAAATTACACTAGAAAGCAAGAAAACTGTTACAACTAGAAAGTAGGAAAATTCTACTCTAGAAAGCTGGAAAAAGGAATGAAAGAGAGAAGTTATCCTCCTCAATGATCACTTGGAGGACGAGACGATGCCTGGAAGACAAGGAATGGAGCGGGAAGAAGGAGGTCGAGGCAGGAAGAATGGGAACGGGGCAGCACGTCATCGTCGTCGCAGGATCCGCTTTCGGAATTGCGGCAAAAAATTGATTTTATCTCTTGAGGAGTATCCCGGGTGTGGGACAAGCTTCTCTTGAGCTTTGGAGAGGGAGAGAAGAGAAGGAAGGGATGAGAAATTCGTATGGAGGGGGTCTCCTTTTATAGTTGCAAGGAGTGGGGGCATTTTGGTCATTAAAATTTGAAAAACATTAATTCAGGACCTTCAGTGACAGACAAATCTGTCACTAAAGGCCTGAACGCGGCCTTCGTGCGTGTCACTCGCGCACCTGCTCCTCTTCTATGCCTAAAACGCGTGCTCACATTCTTCAAATCTTAGCTGTCCGATGCTGAGATCGGACGGCTTAGATCGCTCCTCGTCGCGCCTCAACTACGCGGGCCTACGCATGCGATCTCACGTCCTCGCCGCGCGTCCGATCACACGTGGGCACTATTGGCTATGCAGCGTCGTTCGATCAAGATTGTGCCGTTCCTCGCACCTGCGTGCCCACTCGCCCTTGCTCCAATTTGAGGCGCCTGCAACTCGAACGGGCATCCTCTGTGTTCAATAAAGCGCTCGACCAACACGTGCAGGCGCTTTTGTGTCGAGCACTCGTTTCATGCATGCGCGCCTCGTAGCCATTGGATGAGCATCCAACGGCGGAGAAGCATCAATCAGATGAGTTGAGGTGGGTGCTTGCGGCCAGTTGGGCGGCTGAGATGGTGCCACGTGGCACCATCTTAGCCGTCCAACTTCTGAGTATTGTAGATGTTGCCTCAGGTGTCGGATTGGATTGATGTTTACATCATTAGGCTGTGATCGTCGATCCGAATGCATCCGTGTGGTCAAATTTGTCATCTGAGGAGCAAATTAACACCATCTTGGCCCTTGATCTTTAGGGTTCCTCGATCTCTATCTGGTGCTACAGATATCCGATTAGGGTGATCTTGGAGTCGTT
This sequence comes from Thalassia testudinum, assembly GCA_037157565.1. NCBI lineage: Eukaryota > Viridiplantae > Streptophyta > Magnoliopsida > Alismatales > Hydrocharitaceae > Thalassia > Thalassia testudinum. The sequence continues at coordinate 49,219,558 of JAZHRO010000057.1, forward strand.
GAACTCTAATCGTCACCCTAATCAAATATGTATGGTTGGATCTTCGATCCCAGGCCCTGATAAAAAGTCACCCTTTCCCTGACCATAAAAGGAGACAATTAACCTACATTTTATTCAAACTAATCTAAATGCAAGATGATGCATGTTATGCAATATTTATAGTATGTGATGCAATTCTATGCTTAAGAACACACATAAATGGATAGTTTATGTAATATAAACATGTTTACATCACTTCCCCTCTATTTATAGATGGCCTATGAAGGCATTGGAAGGCCTAGGAAGGCTTTTAAAGTCATTGGGAGCAAAACCAAGGCAAAAAAGCCATAATCAGAACCATTAATGATTTTGATAGGGTCATCAAATGTCTGGAAGATACTCTTAAGTCATCTAAAAACTAAACCAGACATCAAATCCTAGACAGGTTTCCTTACTGACTTTAGTCAGACCTAAACAGGGTTCTAGTGTAAGCTGGTCAGATGATAGGTTGGACGTCTGGCACTAGGTCTAGACGTCTAGAAACCTAATTAACAACGAGAATGGATTTCCCAAGGCACAAACAACTAGATCCCTCAAGAGAAGTGATTTTGGCTTAATCGAGGGCTAACGTTCACTTATCAGACGTCTGAGGTCCTCTAATAATGTTTGATGGAAGAGCAAGGGTCGTTTCTCAATTATCATATTCTGTAAGCTGATCGAGGAATTTCGTTTGCAGATATAATGTCAGAAAAATAATGCATTGTACTAAATAATGTAGTGGAAAACCTTCGATCAAAGTTAATAAAATACTAAAATTGTACCACACTTCAGGTCATATCAGAGGGAGGTGTAGAACAAATAAGATCACCAATATTAATTTCACATAAAATCATGTCCAAGAAAAATAGATTGCCATTGATATCAACTTAACATGGGAGGAAAAATAAAATGCATTAACTAGTAAATCAAATCCTCCACTGTTGTGACAATAATTCAAGAAGAGAAGGGCCTCCCACAAGTTTGTCGTAATAAAATAATCAGTATCAAAATCAAATTCTTAGCAAGGGCATAAAATGTAAATATTAATGTAGCTTTCCCTGTAGCAAAACAAGGGATACTTTCATCTTGCTCGTGCGAGGAGAAGAAGCATCAGTTGGAGGTGCGAAGCTATGAGGAGGTCAAGGACATAGAGAGGTTTCCGATGATGGTGCTTCCACGACAGGAGGTGGCCGAAGCTGCCGCCGGCGTCAAGGAGGAGGTACGGCAGTGGAGGGGGCTGCTGCCACTATTTGGAAGTTGTGCACGATCGAGGAGGCCTCGCACGAGGGTGGCGCTATGTACGTCACCTCCGATGGTAGATGGGAGGCACTAGAGGGTCTCTGTTGACATCAAGGAGGAAGGTGAGTGGTGGACGCTATTGGGTTCTTCCTTAAAGAATGAAGAAGAAGAAGGAAAGGAGGTCGAGGTCAGGCAATTGCGGTGGCTAGAGCCAAAGGAGTGCTACTGTCGAGGGAAATCGTGGTTAAGGAGAAGGTGGCACACGGTGTTGCTGTGTCGCAGTGGTGAGTGGATGCTATCGAGGGAGGAGCTTGTCTGTTGTGCGTGGTCTGCAGGCGTGCAAGCGAGAAGAGGAAGAGCAAAGGGGGTCAGGCGTAGAGGAGGAATGACGGGCGTGGTGGCTGGAGTCGAGGGTGGGGGTTCTACTCTGAATCCAGAGGAGAAGACCAAGAGCATTAAGGATCCTCCTCCTGTAGTTGGCGGAGGAAGGCACACAGTAGAGGTGTTGATGCATGGAGGAGAGAGGAAGGCGCGATGATGGAGAGGCAGTTCAGATCTTCTAACGTCCAGGAAGAGTTCCCAGATGACTTAAAAAAAAGGCAGGCACGCTGTTGAAGGCTCTGATGGTGGCTTACGGTGGCGGAGTTGAGCACACGATGCAGGTTGAGAAAGAAGGATATGGAGCACGGTGATGAATTCGGAGACACAATGGCAGACACGGTTGCGAGTGTCAGTGCTGTCACCACCAACCGCGGTGGTGGTTGTCGGAGGCGAGACGTGGTGGCGAACGTTGTCATGGTTGTGGGCAAGACACAGTGATGATGGCACACGGTGGAGAAGTTGGAGAAGAGATGAAGTTGCTCGGTGGTTGTCTACAAGGGAGGAGAGGATGTTGGAGGACGTCCTCCCTCAGGGAGGAAGATGATTCCCCCTATGTCGTAGTTCCTTGCATATGTATAGATTGCAAGAGAGTCAGAGAAGATTTCCAAATTAAAAAGAGAGATTTGAGGGAGAGAGAGAGAGAATAAGGAAGGTGCTTTCTCTCTTTCTTCTTTCTTTCTTTTCCTTTTACCTTTCCTTGTGTGTGTTAACGTGGGATTAAGAAAAGGTAAGTGGTGGACTTTGATTGATTTTGAGGAAAAGGAATTCTGGGAAAGAATATGTTAGGATTTTTTTCTTTTTCCTTTGATGCATTAGTCACCACTTTCCTTTTTTAATGACATTAGTCAAAACCAAGAGCCAACAAATGTAAGCCCACTTGCTTCCTTTGTTAATATGCTTGGAAGAATTAGATAATACGATGACAATTCTCAATTGACCCTTCAATCAACCCCTTTAAAATAATATGTCAATAGATGAGGTATTCATTAATGTGTACTTGCAGCGTGGAAAATGCTATAACATCCAAGACATAAGCTTAACTAATTTTTCAGTGAAATGCATGCTTAAGATCGAGATCTCAACTCAATAATGATTAGCTTAGGCACTAAATTGGTCCACTAAAATAAACCTGTCATAAGCCAACATTCCACTAATTGGACGTTTGGCAAAGTCATCAGACGTTTGGTAAGATGTCTGGACTAAGGGCCGGTCATCTCATATATGCAGATAGAAGCTACTAACTCCAGCTGAAGTGTTTGGATGTCCGATTCAACATTCAGACATCTTAAAGTCCAAGATCAGACATCTGATTTTCAGATTGGACATCTGATCAGGCTATCTAAAGCCTATTTAGGTTTTCTAAGTTTTCTACAGAAAATCTAAGTATCCTAGGGTTGTGCAAGTGTTCCTAGGACTATTGTGTTGATACTTTGAGGCCCTTTAACATTCATCTAAGAAAGAAAATAAAGAACAACAAAAGAAACAAAACATACAAAGAACAAGAAGAAAGGAAATCTATCCTATTCTTCATCTCCTTCCTTCTTCAAGCTTTCGCTCCTCGCAAAGCTCCTTCTCCTCCATCAAGCTCCTCCAATTCTCCATGGATGCGAGCTCTTCACACTTGTTTCCATTTGCAATTGTCCTGAAATCTTAAACTCAAAAGCAAATGTTAAATGACAAGTGTTTTGTTATCATCAAAATAAATAATCGTGGTGCCCATGCACCAACAACTTCCAGACGTCTGATAATTTTCCCAGACGTCTGACAACCCAAACTAAATAATCATGGCACCCATGCACCAACAACTTCCAGATGTCTGATAATTTTCCCAGACGTCTGACAACCCTGTCAGAATCATTAATGATTCTGATTGCTACCTGATTTTCCTTGGGATAATTCCCAATGGCTACCTAAGGCTTCCACAGCCTTCTTAAGCCTTCCTAGGCCTTCTATAAATAGAGAAGTACCCTTGCCTTGCAAAAATACACCAAGACACACCTTGAAGAACATTTCCAGAACATATTGTGTCCAATTGATCATTAGAGGTGATCTTGCTCTCCAAGCTTTAGTTCTACATCTAGAGAGCACCATCTCAGGTGCGCACCTGCTCTCCCACCTCAATTACGAGAGCGACTGACAGAGGGTGATTCTCGCACATGTTTTGAAAATAGAGATCTTGTCGTAGTATAGTGCATGAAAACGCTTGTAAAAAATGATTTGTAAAGAGATAACGAGACTTTGAGTCTTGGTCAATTGTCTCTGGGAGGCGTTTGTTCAAAACTAAAATCGATCCATTATCGCACTACTTCATTTAGAATCGCACGCTGGTTTCCAATCTTCGGATTAAAGTTTCACCACTTCTATTATGAATTCTGATCACATGCGCGTGTGTCAGATAGATAACGAAAGTGAAAGTATGAGTTTCAATGCGCACAATTCTAGTCACGTGGTGGCTATTTATAGAAAAGGCATTTATAGTTAAATCTTCTATATTTTCCGGAACCGACATGTTGGTTGCAATATATGAAAATGAAGAGCATGCAACTTGAGTCACATGAAATAGATTGCAATCAATAAGCTCATGGTGATTTCAACACAGAGATATGTATATAAAGAAAAATATATCTTCCATTCATTCATTCAGGAAGGTGTTTACAACATGGAATGTAGAGGGAAGCTTATAAAGGAAAGCTTAAAAACATCAATCTAGCTAACAGAAAACGATCGCATACAGGAATCTATGGGGGGATTTTGCATGCATCATTGGGGGAGAATAAGAGCTACACTACTAAGCAGTAAATGAAAGCACGTAAATATGAAGAACTAGCTACTAATCTGGCAGAAACTAAGGGCATTCGAAGGTGGGTGCCGATGACCTTTGAATGGTTGAGAAGAGGAGGGGCGGCCAATGGTGCTTAAGCCGGCCCTTGGAGAGAGGTTGGGAAGATGACCCAGCATCGTGGCATGGAGATGGTGGCAACCATGGTGCGCAACTCGTGGAGGTGGAATGAATGTGAAGGTAGATAACCTAAGTGTGAATGAGTGCGAAGAATGGGATGGGTGCAAATGGCCACCCCATAGGTCTTTTTATAGACCTAAGGGAGTCTCTCTAGAGAGCATTTCATGAGTGGCCGGCCATTAGAGAGAGAGTAGTTCTTAGATCCATAAAAAGTGGATCTAAGAATTGAATGACTCATGGTTGCTAAATTTGGCAACCAAGAGTGGCGCCACTTTGAAGAGAGTACTAGAGAACTCTAGATGAGTGTGTGTGCGTGAATGGGTGTGTGTGTGTGTGTGTGAGTGTGTGTGTGGTCGTGCCCTAGGTGGCTAAGTGGTCTAGGTTAGGTCCTAAGGGGTTTAGGTAGGTGTAGGCCTTAAATTAGGGTTGCAAACCCTAATAGCTAAGGGGGAATTGCAATTAAACTTAACCTGAGTTTAATTCAATGAGTGTGAACCTAATTGAGAGTGAAATAACTCAATTAGGCTGAGCTTAGGTCAATTGGACTCTCACTAAGTCCAATTGGACTTGTGTGGGTTGAGATCTAAGCTCAATTGGACCTTATGAGTCAATTGTCTTGGGTAATGGTAATTGACTATGATCTAAGTCAATTGGGTTTGGTGAGGACCTAATTAGGTCTTTAGGGAGATCTAGAGGTGATGTACTAGGATTAGGGTACCTTAATTTAGGTTCCTATGGGGTTACAATTGGGTTTAGAGAGCTAGAGATCCAAGATCAAGGCTTGAATCTCAAAACAGGAACTGGAGAACAGTTCCAGACATCCAAAAATGGAATTAGATGTCTTATACTCAAAAATCAGAAGTCCATACTTGTTGTCTAGACGTCTAATCAAAGTCAGGAAGAATTCAAGGTTCTGTCTTGGGTATTTTGTAGAAATTGGATGTCTGATGGTCGAGTCGTGTTTCACGCGTTAGAAATAGAGGTTACAAGTAACCTGTCATCGTAGTTGCAAAACACATCGATCCAATAAAATTTATACTGAAACTCCAAGGGAGTCCCAGGTCGAATACCGGGAGGCGACGTTTACTTTAGTTGAAAATCTCTCTTCGATTCGTTTCTTTTTGGTATTTTAGGTTTTTGATTTTTTTTGTATTTTTGGAATAAAAGAAATCAAGAAAACGTATAACAAGATAGAGATCTGGAACAAATCTGGTATATATTACTTCTAATGTCAATTACAATGAACTACAAAAGCATAAAAAGAGAGGCAGGTGAGAGGAAATCTCCCGAATCGACGGTGCCTGGCGGAAGCTCGAACGAAGGAGGTGAGGAGCAGGATGACGAAGGTGAGATGCTGGAGGACGTTGGGTTGACAAAAGCTTCGGCATAGCTCCGGAATGGAGGTGAGAAGACGGAGTTGATCTGCTACCGGAATGGAGGTGAGAGGACGGCTACAAGGTGACCTATGAAGGGAGATGGGAAGTTGGAGGAGTATTTGGTGGGGCAGAGTTTCGCTGCACTAATAGGCACCTTGGGAGCTTGAGAACAAGCTCTAATGAAGCATTAGTAGGCTTGCCACAACTTGGGAGTAGGTGGGAGTAGAGTAGGTAGAGATGGCTTGGAAGGAAGGGGGTGTAGATCCTTTTATAGTGGTGGAGAAGAGGCAAAAATCGTATCTGGGTCTTTACTGACATCCACAAACGTTGCTGCAGCTGTCGCTGAAGATCCGCCCTTCAGTTGTTCTTGCTGGTGCGCATTGGCCTTTAGTGACGTCCATAAATGTCGCTACAACTGTCGCTGAAGATCCACCTATCAAATCCACTTGCTAGTGTGCGCAGACCATTAATGACAGCTGCAAGCGTCACTAAATGTGCGTCACTGAAGATCCGCGCACCTCCCTGCTAGCGTGCGCTCCGCTGGCGCTGCACGCTTCAAACACCCGTGTCGCGTGCCTGATGGCGTGCGATGGCATGCGCATGCGAGTACGCCACGCTACTGTTGCTTGATAAACGCCAGTTTATCGTCATTTTTATGTTTTAAAACTAACCTAGCTCTTAGGATTTTACTCCGCAAATAGATTTTTGGGCTGCATTTAGGCATAAATTAGGATAGGCATGCATTGCATTTTTTATTGTTGTTTTAATGTGTTTTTGTGAGTGTTAGGGATGTACAGATTCACAGATCCCTAAAACCCTAGCACTCAAGAAGGCAAATGGTGAAGGAGAAGCCCAGACTAGTTGGAACCTAGCTTGATCCAGCTCACCACAGCTGGAACCTAGATTACTTGAACTAGGGTTATCTCATCCCAGCTCCATTCAGCTAATCTCAGCTGGATGGCAGCTCAAGAGAGTTCACCTTAGCTCACCCTAGCTCAAGTCAGCTCAGAACCAGCTCAACTTAGCTGAGTCTAGCTCATCTCAGCTCCCACTAGTTCACAGGGAGCTCTAGCTAGCTCAGCTGAGTTGACAGGAGTTCACCCCAGCTCAGATCCAGCTACAGCCAGCTCCAGCTCCAGCTCCAGACTTCTTCTCCTCAGCTCCCTCCTCCAAACCCTAGCTCCAACACCTTCTCCTCTACTCCTCCATTAGCTAAGCTAGCTTAGCTTAGCTATGCTCCAACTTCCTTGGCTTGTACTACCCCAAAAACCCACCTACCAACTCTACCCAACTAGCTCCACCTAAGCTCCACATAAGCTAACCTACTTGGCACCAACCTAACCTACCCACCCCCTCCAAAAGACACCTAAAAGTGGCGCCAAAAACTACCCATAACCACCCCTTAATGGCGCCACTTTTCCCTCCAAAATCCCCCCCTCATCTCCACCACACAATCCTCCTTGAATCCATCTCCACCATCCACCTAACCCTCCTTCTAGAAGACCCCATGTTGGCGCCAACATGGGGGTGTCTCTCCACCACCAAAAGACACCAACACCACCATAACCACCCCCTTTAACACCCCTTGCGGTGGCGCCAACTAACCCTAGCCATAGGATCACCAACCACCCTCATCCTTCCATCCTAGCCCTCCATTTCAAGGGGTACCTTAACCCCCCATCCTACCCTATAAAAAGACCACTACCCACCACCATTCAAGCCATCCTTGGCTAGCCATTTCACTCTCATATTCCACCAAGAATCCCACGTCCAAGAGAGAAGAAGAAGAAGAAGATTAAGGGGATATTCTGTCCCCTTGGTGCCTTCCCCTCTTCCCTTCTCTCTTGGGTCACGCCAGCCAAAGGAGAAGCCAGGCAAGGAAGATCTTGGAGGAAATCTTGAAGGTGGTCACGCCACCTTGGAGGAGTTTTAAGGGTGGTGCACGCCCACCCCTTTGGAGAGAGCATTAAACGTGGTAGCTTCCACCTTGGAGGAGCTCTCAAGGAAGGAGAAGAAGGAGGCCCTCTTTTCAAGCCAAGGAGCAGCTAGGCTTGGAGCAAGAAGACAACCTTCTTCACCATTGTTACAAGAGGATTTGTGTTTCTTTTCTTGCTTTTAAATTGTTCAATTCTAGTAGAAGCTTTCCTCTACTTGTCCTTGAAAAGAACACTCATTCTACTCAATCAAAAATTGCCTTCTTTTAAGCTTTTTATTGCAGTTGTTTGTTTTGGTTCTAGCACTTATTTCACCTCTTCTTCCTAATTACCCTAGGCCTACACTTGCCTAGAGTGAGCTTAGGAAGAAGATATTTCTATCTTTTAGATTTTTAATCATTTGTAGGTGTCAGTTCTTTTAGCTACAATCTGCCGTTTGCCCTCGTCTTTTCAAAATACAAAAAAAATTACATATTGAAAAATATTAAAAAGAAAGTTGAGATTGTATTCCAAGCAAGAGAATCATTATTGCAATTTTTGCCTCCTTAGACGACCCTAGATACTCCCCTATCTAGGATATAAATTTTAAAAGCGAAAGCGGATTCGCGTGTTACAACGACGTTAAAAAACTGCTTTTACAAATCACGCGTATTTCGCTATCATTGCTGCGCATTGCGCGCTACACGGCTACTGCTCAGCGGCTAGCCAAATTAGAAATTTGGGGGGCTGCAGGGATTCGAACCCGCGCCCCACCATTGAGAGCTGCAATCTGGACCATTGTGCCAAGTGTATGGATGTGTCATGAGGAGGAGTTTGCTACAAAGCCTCCCAGCCGTTGGATCTTGATCCAACAGCTAGGATTCAAGGGCACAGATGAAGGAGTTGGGTGGTGCTACTGGCCGGTGTTGGGTGGTCTGGATGGCGCCAGGTGGCACCATCTGGGCCATCCATCTTCTTCTTGTAGAGGGTGCTACGGTGCTCAGATAAAGGTGATTCTCGCGATGCCGAACTGCAATCGTCGCTCTGGATCCATCCGTACGGTTGGATTTTCCATCTGAAATGCATATGGATGTCACATTGCCCCCTGGCTGTTGATCTTCCTCGGGTTTAATGTAATGCTACGAGACTCCGATCTAGACGATTTTAGAGGTGTTAGTCTCCGATCGTCGTCCTGATCAGATCCGTATGGTCTGATCGTCCATCCAAGGCCCTGAAATAAATCCTCTTTTCTCCTTACCATAAAAAGGACCTAATTAACCTAAAATATAAACAACTACTCTAAATGCAGAATGATTCATGCTATGCAATATTTATATCATGATATGCAATGCTAAGCCCAGGAACTATCACAAATAAGCATTTTACGATGAATTTATACGTGTTTATCATACCCCCATGCTTACATTTTTCTAGTCCCTAGCAAAATTAAACTAGATGCTATGTATATCAGTAGAATCAGGGTTCGAGTATTTAGGCAAAATTCATTGATTGCTTTAGAAAGCCTCATCCCCAAGGCCTAATTACAAAAACTCAGCAGTGCCTAGGTGCTTGCCAGAATGCAGACCGTCCGAGCCCTCGCCTTATTTGAGAAGATAATTTTTTTGTACTTTCGGAGTTTTAGAGTTACGGGATAACTTTTTACGGCTACCCTACCCACCCAAGACTTGAGAAGGACTCTAAGTGCTAAGCATCTTTGTGAAAAAGTGATAGACTCACAAAATGGCTGTTAAGACAGACTTCGGGTTTCTACGACCCTAGGTGACCTTGCCTAAAGGTTTATCTTTACGATCGATAGCTTTCTCCCTACTTCTTTTATTTATGGAGTCAACACAAGGGTGAATCCAGTGTATATCTCCCTGATTTATTCTACTTCCCCGCTTCTTCCCTAAGTGTTTTGGGAATTATTGTGCATTTTTTGTGAGCTGGGTTCTAGACAACCGGTCGATGAGCTGTTACCACCGACAACTTGCCAGCCATACTCGTGCAGTGAAGTGTGGTTTCATTTATTTTTTTTTCTCCTTTTTTTTCTTTTTCTTTCTTTTTTTTTTTTTAAGTAGGTGGCTTCCCTGATCTAAGATTTACCTAAAGGCAGTACAACGAAAATGGTCTTGTGGCTGGGCTTTGGACAACCGACCGATGAGCTATTACCACCGACAACTTGCCAGCCATACCACCCAAGTCTGTCCATTAGCTACCCAATTTCCGTAAAAACCGGCGGAAAGTGAGTCAGTGTAAAATAATGTGTGTAGATGCTTAGGCTTAAAGTCCCCCCAAATCAGACGGTGGGTTGATAAGTTGCATACTTATCATCCCAAATTATTTACCAAATTAAAATAAAATTTAATTGGCGAGGACTCGAGACTAAATCCACATTTGAGTGGACACCCCGGCTAATTAAGCCCGAAGACCTGAAAACTCTAAGTATTCAGGTCTCAAAGAATCAATTCCTAAAGTTTACAACTCCTAATGCCTAAGTTCTCATCTCCTAATTCTAATTTTTTTTTAAAACAAGAATCAAATAATAGGAAATTACTGTTACAGCTGACAAAAAGGTTATAAAATATGTCCACCCCCCATGCTTAGCTTTTGCAATGTCCTCATTGTGGAAAAAAATGAAAGCATGCATGAGAGTAGAAGTGGAAGAATAGCACCTGGTTTCCGTGAGACACTGGTCAGCTTGGAACAGTCTTTACATGTGCTAAGTTTAGTGCCTTTAGCTAGGCGAGGTTCTCAATCAGCAATAACTAAACTTTGAGGCCACAACAACACAGTTTCCGGGCCCCCAGGTATGGGTCCCGGAGAGTGAAGATGGGCTTACCAAAGAGATGAACAATGAAAGTGGTAAGCTGGTGGTGCAGGGAAAGCCTAAATAGTCTCTAATAGGAGTTTTGTTGATTTATTACAGAGGAAGTGTAGCTGGGTATGGAATTTATGCAGTGGTTGGGTAAAAAGGACGATGAGGGTTTTGTGATGTGCTGGGGATTTGTGGGTACCCTAGAATACCTAATGTTTGAAGAGTTCTTCCCCAATGTTCAATTTCATCCTCACACTCTAGGTCCTTAAACCAACCATCCTGATCCTCAGAATTCCCACCCACAAGTTGGACCTCAAACTCTAAGCATTCAAGATAAGGATATTGTTGGATTTTATCTTGATCACGTGAATCATTCAACAATTTTTTGATTTCATGTATATCTTCCTCATCCCGTGTTGCTGCAATTGGTCGCATTTTTGCTTTGTCCTCAATTTTTTCAGCAACTGTGTGATCTTCTTCCCGAGTTTGGGTTGAGTTGGCCATTAAAAGGTTGTCTAAGGTATGTATAGCCATTACTTCCTCTATTCTACCAAGCTCCTCCATCGAACCACACTTAGTTTTATTCTTCTTTGAGACCTCAAAAATATTGAATCGATTTATCTTATCCCCTGAGGCCATTTCTATATTTCTCGATTCACAATCAATCCTCTCCTTGGCAGTAGCCAGGAAAGGTCATCCCAAAATAATCGGGGTGTGGTTGAGCTGTTTTGGGGCTTCCATGTCCAGGACCATGAAATCAGCAAGGTAATGTAAATCATTAACCTTGACTAAAACATCCTCTAAAATACCCCTTGGTTTTGTAATGGATCTATCGGCTAACTGCAAGGTTATGTCAGTGTGTTTTAGGTATCCTAGACCCAATTCCATGTGCAGTGAGGTGGGGATCACATTAATGGAAGCGCCTAAGTCGAGGAGGGCCTGGTCAGAAGTAACGTTTCCTATTATGTAGGAAATCAGCAGGGCTCCCAGGTCCTGCTTCTTAGGAGGTAGCTTGTTTATGATCAATGTGCTTGTGTTATCGGGCAAAACTACTCTCCTATTGATTTCAGATTTTGCTCTATGCCTTTCTTTATATGCATTCAGTAAACCTATGGCGTAGGCAGGGATTGATCCGATAGCCGCGAGGAGTAAAATGATTGTTAATTTGAAAGCCTGAAGTAAGGACATCCTTTCCTCCAATTTCTCCTCCGACTTTTTCTATTTGCACATACAACAACATACTCCCGAATCAGACCCTGACGTTTTGTTGATCAGATTCTTAGTTGGAAGTTTGGAATTCTTGCTACGGGGCCTAATGGGGTTGACATGGGGTTGGGTAGGTCCCATGCGTTTACTACCACTCCTCAAGGTGATGGTGTTTGCCGTGGCAAAATGCTGTTGGTTAGTGCCTTGGGGAGGGTTGGGCAAAACAGGAGGCTCTCGGTTGATTATGGTAGGAACTTGGTTAGATCCGAGAGGGGCTGGAGTTTCCTGATAGATAGCATGAGCTTGAGCATGCGACTCCCCATCATTACCAAACCCTTGAGGCCCAGTGCCTTGGTTCTGAACATTCCTTGGGTTTGGTATAGAATGTGATGGTAGCGATCTGGGCTGCTCGTTGTTTGTACTAAGTCCGGATTGCAAGGTGTCCAGCAAAGTTTTCATCTGTTGCATGAGCTGGAGCATTGACCCTTGCATTTCTACCATTTTCAGGTTCAAGTCAACCTATTCGGTGGGTTGTCGAGCATTCCAAATGGGTTGATTAACCTAATTCAGGGGCAACTAAGTATATACATGACCCTGACCCATTGGTTTTTGCGGTACATAGTTGTTGGGTCGATATTGGATCTGCTGCCCTTGATCTTTCCAAGAGAAGTTAGGATGATTTTTCCAACTAGAATTATAGGAATTCGAATAAGGGTTGGATGCAACATTCTCTTGCACAGCATGAACATCCTCATAAGATGAGGATGAAGAAGGATCAGAAAGACTAGGATCAAAGGCCCCAATTTGGAACCCATAAGGTTCCGAGAAAGTTGGCTCGAAGGTTGAGCCATCTCTAGTTGGTTCACAAACTCTCATCCCGTAGGAGTTTGCGAAGAATGGAATCCTGATCCCTAGGATTGAGCAGATCTATAAAAATTAAAGTTTCCGAACATCCACTCTTCCATTTGTTTAGTAACCAGATCCATCTTATCTAATCTATTGCAGATCAATTCCATATCAAATGTACGAGAATCTTGGACCTCATTGGCATTTGATCTAATTTATTGGGATCGGTTGAAGGTTTTCATGGAGGTGTGGTTTAAAGAATTTTCGCTCATTTCCTCAAACAAATCATACACGCTATCTACATCCTTGTTAAGGAAATTGCCTCCGCAAGAAGCGTCCGCATGATTACGGAGTTGATCATCCAACCCATGATAAAAAATCTACACAAGCTGCCATTTAGGCACCCCATGGTGTGGACACTTCCGCAACAGATCCTGGAATCTCTCCCAGGCCTCATGAAACGGTTCCCCCTGCCGCTGGGAAAAAGTGGTAATTGCCCGTCCAATGCATTGGTTTGCCCAATTGGGAAGAATTTCTTTAAGAAGGCCGATTTCAAAACTGTCCAAGTAGTAATCGGTCTTCCAATGGTACGATACCAATGTGCAGCCTTATCCCTGAGTGAATGGGGGAAAAGCCTCATGAGCATCTGTTCTTCATCCACATTCTGCGATTTGGTAGTCAAAACCAGAGTGATCAGGTCTTCCAAATGTTGGAATGGGTCATATGAGCCAAGCCCGTGAAAGTGTGTAATTAGACTCAAAACCTGGGGCTTGATCTCAACATCTTCGGCGGGGATTACAACGTTGGGACGATCCTCGTAATTTGAAGGATCATAAAAATCCTTCAAGGGCCGAGTGCCTTGACAATTCATTTGTTGGAACCATTGCTGCATTTGCTGCAATTCTTCCAACTGCCTCTGAATCAGCTCCTGCTGGTTCAGAGGCAGGGGAGGTGGTTGTTGATCAGCCATGGGATCTACTTGGCTAAAGCTCAACCTCGCCTCCGACAATGGTCTAAAGGTCCTTCCAAATGAGGGTTCAAGGACCTCCTTCCAAGCATACACTGGAAGGAAGTCGGAAGGACGAGGAAGAGAAGGGACCTTGTAGCACAAAAAATACAAGCATGTCCTCAGATGGGGTAGCCTAAGGTCTACTGACTCTCAAAATCCATCCTAAGATTATGGACGATTTACTCTACTTATGTCCAGGCAATCCAACCAGTTAGAAGGAGGGACTGAGGAGAAGGTTCTTCCTTTGGCTTGCACCTCCGGTTCCTAGTATACCCCCCAGCCGCGGTCGTTTGACGCTACTCCCCTAGTTAGACATCAGATTAACTAGCATAAGTAGGTTAATCATGAATAATCTCAATCTGGATCCCGATAAGCGAATGAATCCTTAGGGCCAATGTCTAATTGATTTTAGTTAGGCTTGGGAAATTGGTGCTCTGGAATGTGATGGGCCCTTAATGGGTTGTGCCCTTAATGATTTGTTTGAGAACGTGTGAATGTGCACAACCAAGAGGTTTTCAAGCAAGATTATTAATGATGAGGTGAGTTTTAGGATTCAAATCTTAATAGCTTTTCGGATTCAAATATTAGGTGTTTTCAACCAAGTTTTGTGAGGCAAACCAAGTTTGTTGTTGAAAGCACATGTTCAAGTATTTTCCTTTAGAAATCAAGAAAAGTATGGAGTGCCTGGCTTGACCTAATTATTGAATCCTATGGGGCAGCTAGAAAATGAACCTCTTTTAGATTAGGTGGTGCAGCCCAAACAATTCACGCAATTGGCTCAAATGCACCACCGATTAAGGCACACAAAAAGATGGTTAACCTAATATGATTTCTACTCTTTTATGTGTTGAATTCATGTACCGGGTCCACAGGTCGGAAGCCTGGCTGAGTAGATGAAAATCAAGTTTGATTATGTGCCTCAAATGTGGGTGTATAGAGTGTGTAAATTGATTTGTCCCACAGAAATATCTTTTTGTTTTTCTTTATATAAGATGTGGGTCAGATGGGTGAAGGTGGAAAACAAGACAAACAAAGTCTATCCTAGGGTTTATGCAAACACCTAAGTAGATTAAGTCTTAGTTATGATTGTGGCGAAATGAACTAGTGAGGGGGAAAGTGGGGGACACTTATAGAGTACTCTACCTGCACTTTACTCCAATCTACCGCACTTGGATCTCCATGCTAGGGTACCTGCAAGATAGTAGATCAAAGACAAGTAGGGTTAGTGCTATGTAAATGCAAAGAAGCGCAATAAATAATAAAGTAAATTCCGTTGCCTCCCCGACAATGGCGCCAAAATGGTCGAGTCGTGTTTCATGTGTTAGAAATCGAGGTTACAAGTAACCTATTGCCATAGTTGCAAAACACGTCGATCAAATAAAATTTATACCAAAACTCCAAGGGAGTCCCGGGTCGAACATAGGGAGGCGACGTTTACTTTAGTTGAAAATCATGCTTCGATTCGTTTCTTTTTGGTATTTTAGGGTTTTGATATTTTTTGTATTTTTGAAATAAAAGAAATCAAGCAAACGTATCACAAGATAGAGATCTGGAACAAATCTGATGTATATTACTTCTAATGTCAATTATAATGAACTACAAAAGCATAAAAAGAGAGGTAGGTGAGAGGAAATCTCTCGAATTGGCTGTTCGGCAAGACAACGGTGCCTGGCGGAAGCTCGAACGAAGGAGGTGAGGAGCAGGACGACGGAGGTGAGATGCTGGAGGACATCAGGTTGAGGAAAGCTTCAGCGTAGCTCCGGAATGGAAATGAGAAGATGAAGTTGATCTGCTACCGGAATGGAGATGAGAGGACGGATCCAAGGTGACCTATGAAGGGAGATGGGAAGTTGGAGGAGTATTTGGTGGGGCAGAGTTTCACTACAATAATAGGCACCTTGGGACCTTGAGAACAAACTCTAATGGAGCATTGGCAGGCTTGCTAGAGCTCGAGAGTAGGTGGGAGTAGAGTAGGTAGAGATGGCCTGGAAGGGAGGGGGTGTAGGTCCTTTTATAGTGGTGGAGAAGAGGCAAAAATTGTATCTTGGTCTTTACTGACGTCCACAAACGTCGCTGCAGCTATCGCTGAAGATCTGCCTTCAATTGTTCTTGTTGGCGCACACGGGCCTTTAGTGATGTCCATAAACGTCGCTGCAGCTATCACTGAAGATCTGCCTATCAAATCCTCTTGTTGGCGTGCGTAGACCATTAATGACAGCTGCAAGCATCACTAAAGCTGCATCACTGAAGATCCACGTGCCTCCCTACTGGCGTGCGCTCCACTAACGCTGTGTGCTTCGCGCACCCATGTCGAGCACGCGATGGCGTGCACATGCTTGTACGTTGGGCTGCTGTAGCTGCATGCTACGCGGTTGCTGCTAAGCAGCAGGCCAAATTGGAAATTAGGGGGGCTGCGGGGATTCAAACTCGCACCCCACCCTTGAGAGCTGCAGTCTGGACCATTGCACCAAGTGTGTAGATGTGTCGTGAGGAGGAGTTTGGTGCAAAGCTTCCTAGCTGTTGGACCTTGATCCAACAGCTAGGATTCAAGGGCGTGGATGAAGAAGGAGTTGGGCGATGCTGCTGGCCGGTGTTAAGCGGTCTGGATGGCGCCACGTGGCGCCATCTGGCCGTCCATCTTCTTCTTCTTGTAGAGGGTGCTACAGTGCTCAGATCAAGGTGATTCGCGCGATGTCGAACTGCTATCGTTGCTCCGGATCCATCTGTACGGTCGAATTTTTATCCGAAACCCGTATGGATGTCGCATTGCCCCCTGGCCGTTGATCTTCCTCAGGTTTAATGTGATGCTACGGGATCCGATCTGGACGATTTTAGAGGCGTTAGTCTCCAATCGTCATCCCGATTAGATCCATATGGTTTGATCATCCATTCGAGGCCTTGAAATAAATCATCTTTTCTCCTGACCATAAAAAGGAACTAATTAACCTAAAATATAAACAACTACTCTAAATGCAGAATGATGCATGCTATGCAATATTTATATCATGATATGCAGTGCTAAGCCTAGGAACTATCACAAATAAGCATTTTACGATGAATGTATACGTGTTTATCATCTGACCAAGTGTCTGGACGTCCAATAACACTACAGAAGTGGGTTTAAGGTGTGCAGGAGTTGGCTAAGGGTTCTAGACACCCTATAATTCATCTGGACATCTAGATAAAGGTTGGAATTAGGGTTTTAAGGTTTCCTAGGGTGCGGTGACCTAATCTAAAGGTGGCTAAGGCTTGGGGAAGTCTCTAGGCTATCCTAGGGCTAGGATGGACCTAAGTTCTTCACATTTTACTACTTTATTCCTACTTAATAGAGTAGCATACCTTAACTCCCTTACATTATTATCTACTACATCTGATCTAGGTCTTCTGCTCCAGCTCTACTGCAACATCCGTTATTCTTCTGTTCTCCTGATCAAGCTTCAGATCCAGCTTATTACCTATAATTGACATAATGCACCTAATCAGCACATTATAGCATTATTTTATGCATAGCTAAAAGAAAGCAGTAAAGATGCAAATAATACTTATGCATGCATGAACTACCATGACTTATGCTAGGTCCTAGCCTAAATTAGGTCAATTAAGACCTATGATTGCTGCACAATCATACCCCTATGCCTAAATCTTGCTAGTCCCTACCAAATGCAAGACTAAATTATTCACAGAAGGGTCCCTAAGGGATCGATTATTTTATCAAGTGTATGCCTAGAGATTTTTCTCCTTTTTGTTTTCATCCTATGCTCTAGAAATCCAGACAATTGTGAAAGCGCCGCTACGTAGCTTTTGCAACGGATGCGAGTGAAAAACTAATTCATCTCTAAAGCCTGTACTTGACCCCTAGTAAAAAGTCTAGTGAGATAGGCGAACTTCTTCTCTAGGGGTATTCAAGATATTCTATGAGTTCCACCCTGGCTTTATGCTTAGGTAGAAAATCTCTGAGGGGTACGGATGTTTATTTGGTGGCTCACTCTCACTTGGTGCTACATAGAGATTAGTATTTTAGAATCTAGATTCCTAAACTATCAAGTAACTCAACTCAGAGAAAGACAAGAAAAACTATGCTCTCTTCTAGTTCCTTTGTATTCATTCTCTCTTTCACTTTTTCTGTTTCTTTTCTTCTCTTTCTTTTTCTTATAGCTCACAACCTCACCAGATTCACACATGACTTGTATTTGGTGGTCTCACTTGTCATTAACACTTTAATTGAGTTCCATAACCCTAACACTAAGTAAGAATTCCTCAGCCAGTATTCGGGCGGTCAGAAACACAGAAAAATAGGTTAAGGCAATATTTGGTGGATCTCAAATATATTTGGTAGTATTACCTCAATGCAACTGAACTAAATATTCACTCTTTTTTCTTTACTTTTTCTTCTTTTTCTAATTTTTTTTTCAATTTTTCTTTCTTTTCATTATTTTTTTTTCATTTCATTTTTTTTCTCTTTCTTTTCTTTTTCTTTCTTTTTCAACATAACACAACTAGCACACATCCATGAACTTTATTAAGGAGGCATTATTAGGGATTGGTGGTACTCAAGAGACATTGGGTGGCTTATTTGGTGGAAGTGCCTACTCATGGCATCAAGAGAGATGGATAGGATGATGTATTTCTGACCTTGACATCAATACTCTCCTTCACCCGTGGATTCCATAAAGAATGGTCGTAACCATCCACCTTAGCCCTAGTTTTATGAAAACTCGCTCTCCGCGTATTTGCCTTATTTGGTGGCTCTCAAAATTTCACACAAAATGTATATGAAGGATCTGAGAGCGAAAACTGTGTCTAATCTCAGAGTATCATCACCTAATTACCTAGGATTCTAGATTCCTTGCACTAACCTTAGAGCACCAGTACACTCTACTCTCATCTCATACTATTTGGTGGATTTTTGGAGGAAAATCTGCCTGACTCCCAAAACACTGTCCAGGGGTTGAGGAAAAGAAGCACTGCTTCTTCTCGACATACTAAAGAAGTTTATCAAGCTTCACCGTGAATCCATAGCAAATTCTACATGTGTGTGAAAAGTTGTACTGGATTCTAGATTACAGGAATCAACTAGAGGATAAAATCCCTAATGCATTCTCTTAATAAAATATTCTTATTCATGGATGCACTATATATATATGCTATAAACAGGTAACCTCTTATATTTGTACTTCATGAAATTCCCTTGACCCTAAATTTACAACAAAAGGTGAGCGAGTGAGTCAGAAATGGCTGTTGTAGATGATTTCTAGCTCCAATGCGAGCACTGGAGGTGGGGTCGGTTGTTCTTTTATTTAAGGTCCTAAAGTACACTTTACATGCAGCTCCAAGGTTTTCCTAAATGTTGGCATAAAATTTTTCAGTTTTGCTGTATCTACCCTCCCATGCCTAAGTTCTTGCATGTCCTCATGCATGAATATAACAGAAAATAAATTCAACAGAGGATGAGTGGGTAGAAGTCACATGGAATTGCTCCTGAATACATACATTCAGCACTGGCCAACCTGTCAACATGAAATATACGCAAAGGAAATATGCTAAAAGAAAAATATACCATGTATAAAAATGGTTATGTATAGATGATGGTGGAATGTGGGATGTATGCTATCTATATGTGCTGAGTTTAACGCCTCTAGCTGGGCAAGCACTCAATCACACGTCCTCAATAAGATGGACAATCTCGTCAAGTAAAGGAGGTTCCTGGGAAAAAATGGCTTGAGGCACTGGCCATTAACCATGGATATATGCCCAGATTTTGGGTCCTTGATTTGGACTGCCCCATTAGGATATGGATGGATCACAATATACGGGCCAGTCCACTTGGACTTGAGCTTCCCCGCGAATAGTTTCAGTCATGAATCAAACAACCAGACTCGCTGGTTGGGCATGAATGCTTTCCTCCAGATGTGGCGATCATGAAAGGCCTTAGTCTTGTCCTTGTATATCAATGCAATCTCAAAGGCCTCTCGTCGGATCTCTTCTAATTCGCTAAGCTGGAGTTTTCGTTCTTGGCCTCTTGCATCGAGGTCAAGGTTGCATTTTCGCACCGCACAAAAGGCACGGTGTTCCAGCTCTACAGGAAGGTGACAGGCCTTGCCATATACCATACGATATGGTGACATTCCGAGTGGGGCCTTGTATGCGGTCCGATATGCCCAAAGTGCATCAACTAATTTATCAGACCAGTCCTTCCTGTCTGGCCTAACCACCTTCTGGAGAATCAACTTGATCTGACGATTAGACACTTCAGCCTGCCCATTGGTCTGCAGGGTGATACAGGATGGCTATACGGTGATGTACCCCATATTTCCTTAATAATGACCTGAAGTGGGCGTGGATGAAGTGGCTTCCCCCGTCGCTAATCAGAGCACGGGGTATTTCGAATCTTGAGAAGCTGTACTGCTGTACTAAAGAAATGACAGTCTTATGATCAACTTGTCTCGCCAGGATGGCCTCGATCCACTTCGAGACATAGTCAACGGCTAGTAATATGTACTCGAAGCCATGCGAGTTCGAAAAAGGGCCCATAAAATTGATGCCCCAGACATCGAACACTTCTACAACCATGATGGGCTAGAGTGACATCATGTCTCTCCTGGTCATAGTATCGACTGACTGGCATCGTTTGCAGTGTTGGGCATATTCGTGTGTATCTCTGAAAATAGTTGGCCAGAAAAATCTTGACTGCAAAATTTTTGCAGCGGTTTTCCATCCTGAGAAATGACCACCACAAGCATCATTGTGGCAAATAGAAAACACACTGGGGATCTCAGAATCTGGGATGCATCTTCGTATAATCTGATCCGCTCCAATGCGGAAGAGCAGTGGGTCATCCCAAAGGTAGAATTTGGCCTCCGCAATGAATTTGAGTTTCTAGTCCTTGGATAGGTTCATGGGAATCTTGCCTACGGCAAGGTAGCTCGCGATATCTGCGTACCAGGGGAACTCAACAGAGTGAACTGCCAAAAGAGATTCATGCAGAAATTGCTCGTGGATAGGTAGGGAATAAGGAATGTGGCCTGGGTCCAATCTGGATAGGTGATCTGCCACAACATTCTGCTTTCCGATTTTGTCACGAATTTCAATATCAAATTCTTACAATAGAAGGATCCATCTGATGAGCTAGGGTTTGGCATCCCTCTTTGCTAACAAATGCCAGAGGGCAGAGTGGTCAGTGAATATGATGACTTTGGACCCTAATAAATAAGATCTGAATTTCTCCAACCCGAATACTACTGCTAGTAGTTCTTTTTCAGTGACAGTATAATTGCGCTGACCCTCATTCAGCATCTTGCTAGCATAGTATATGACAAAAGGTTGTTTTTCTCGATGCTGGCCTAAAACAACACCGACGGCAAAATCAGAAGCGTCACACATCATCTCAAAATCAAGCAACCAATCGAGTGGTTGGAGAATCGAGGAATCAGAGACAGTGCTTCATAAAGTTTAGAAGGTGCTGAGACACGAGGTGTCAAATTCAAATGGGGCATCGACAACAAGGAGATTCGTCAAAGGTTGTGCAATTTTTGAGAAATAGCGTATAAGTCTCCGATAGAAGCCGACGTGACCCAGGAATGATCTGATCTTCTTGATCAAGCTAGGTGGCGGTAAGTAGGAAATAATCTCAGATTTAGCTCGATCAACCTCGAGTCCATTTTTAGAGATCCTGTGCCCTAGTACTATGCCATCCCTCACCATGAAATGGCTTTTCTATCAGGATACTAGGTTTACCTCAATACACCATTTCAGGATCTTAGTGATGTTATCAAGACAAGATGCGAAATCATCTCTGAAAATGGAGAAGTCATCCATGAACACCTCCACATAGTCCCCAATCATGTCAGAGAAGATGGCCATCATACAATGCTAAAATGTTGCTGGTGCATTACAGAGGCCAAAGGGCATCTGCTTGAAAGCGAATGTTCCAAAGGGGCATGTCAATGTGGTCTTGTCTTGATCTTTCGGGCTAATCGCTACTTGATTACACCTAGAGTATCCATCCAGAAAGCAAAAGAAACTGCATCTGGCTAACCATTCCAAGATCTGATCAATGAAAGGCAAAGGAAAGTGATCCTTCTGGGTAGCCATGTACAGTTTCCTATAGTCGATGCAGACCCACCAAGATGTCACAGTGCGGGTCGGGATGGATTCACCCTTATCATTTTCCACAACGGTGAGTCCTACTTTCTTGGGCACTATCTGGATCAGACTCAACCATTGGCTGTATGAGATTGGGATACAATACCTGCATCCAACCATTAACAACCTCTGGCATATTCGGGTTAAGCCATCTTTGAGGTTGTCTCAAAGGTTTCACCCCCTCATCCGTGTAAATGTGTTGAGTGCAATACAAGGGGCGAATACCACAGAGATCAGCAATACTCCACCCTATAGCAGCCCTATGGTCTTGTAGCGTAGAAATCAATTGATGCTCTTGTTCTTGGGTTAAATGGGCATTAATAATGACTGGGTATGTCTCACTTTCACCCAAGAACACATACTTAAGTGAGTCAGGTAAGGGCTTCAATTCAATCACGGGTGGGTAAGAGTCAAAAATGAGAGTGGGAGGAGTAAACTCAATGGTGGGAATCTGTTGATCCGTATGCACGTGAATTCCCACTGAGTCACTTCCTGTGAAATAATCGATCGTGACTGCGTTAACGGGAAAGCCGTTAGCAGTGGTCACGTCTTCCTGCAATAACAGGGGTGATTCAGTAATGTGCGGATCAGGATAGCTGGATTTAGGGGTGCTGTGGTTAAAAGCACACCCTAAACAGTCAGATCCTCGGGGAGATATGTGTAGTGTAGTGGTTTCAGTCCCGTGTGGATCGAGGTCCAAGAACCCTGATAATGTAGACGAATAGGACATTCGATCATCACAAAGGAGCCCAATGTTACCACAGTGTGCCGAATCTTTGTCTTCACCATCCTCTATGTGATCACAGTCAAAATTCTTTGCTGCCCTGAATATGTCAAGTCGAAGTTGCTCCTTATGTAGGCCTATCTCCATAGACCCATATGCACAATCAATGTTCGCTCAGGTTGTCGCTAGAAATGGGTGACCCAAAATAATTGGTGCATCTCGGAGATTAGGAGGAACTTCCATATCGAGAATGAAAAAATCTGTGGGAAAGCAAAATCCGTGGACTTTTATGACCACGTTCTCAACCACCCCCCTCAGTGTTTTGACTAATCTATCAACCAGCTAAATCGTGATCGAGGTGGGCTTTAACTCCCCAAATCGAAATCGATCAAATACAACAGCGGGAGTTAGGTTGATGGATGAACCCAGATCTAGAAGGGCCCGATCAAATGGAGAAACCCGCAAGAAGCAGGATATAAGTGGGGTACCAGGGTCTTTCCTTTTCGGCAGTAAGTAGGCTAGAATCACGACGCTAGCCTCTTTCGATAGTACCACCTGTCATCCAATTCTCGGCTGTCGCTTTGGGGCACAGCAGTCCTTGAAGAACCTAGGGACAGCAGGGATGTGATCAATTGCCTCGAGGAGGGGGACCTGAATATGTACTTCCTTGAACATTGATTTCAGGTCCTCAAAATTCCGCGTGTTCTTTTTTTGTACTACATTTCGCATTAGAGCCTCAAGAAAAGGGACGAGAATCTCAGGGTCAAGTGGCCTCTTACCCTTATCGACCATTGGTGGCTCCTGAGATGGAGTCAAACGCGCCTGCAGTGAAGGGTGAGAAAAATCAGGACCCACCTGCCTATGTGGTGGGTCGAATGTCTTCCTTCCACTCCTCAAAGAGACAGCATTTGCATCGGCTTGCTGTCCATGAGGTGGTGGGGGAGCGAAAGGGGCAGAGTATGCGGGGTTCTACATCAAAGGCGGTTGGCCATGAGCATAACCAGGTGGTGCAGGAGGCGCCTGTAATATGGCGTGTGCCTGTTCCTGTGGTGCCTGAAACCTAGGTGGGGCACCTTGGTTCTGCACATATCGAGGGTTCGGGACGGGTTGGGAGGGCAAGGCTCCCTGAGTCCTATGCTCTTGTAACAGCTGGTTTTGCGTGTTTCGTATAGTCTGTATCTGGTCAACCATCGCCTTCATTATCTGCACGCTATCCTGTGTAGATTTCCTCATCGATTCTTGCAGCTCCTCTTTAGTGCCTCCAAAAGGTCAGCCTACTTTGGAGGGTGACTGGCAGCTTGGTGCAGCAGCTGGTATAAAGAACGGGGTTGCTGCTAATGCGGGAATGGCTGCTGCCTAGGGTACGTGTTTTGTGCATTCCCGTATTGCCTAGTCTGGTAGTGTGGATCTTGATGTGGCCTCTGTGAGTTACCAGACCAGGAGAAGTTCGGATGCTGGCGCCAACCAGGGTTATACGTCTTTGAATACGGTTATTAAGCCCATATCCTTGGATAGCACTGACGTCCTCATAGGCTGAAGATGTCTGAGACGTATATCTGTCAAGGAGATACGTGTTACAATCCACGGGTGGTGCGTAACCCTGGTCGTAAGGGCAGAGTATGCGGGGTTCTGCATCAAAGACCCTGATATGCGGGATCTCGTAAATAAGGAGAGTATGCATCCCGAGTGAGTAGATTAACTTGAGTAGGACGGGCTCGGGGTGCATAGGAGGGTCTTGAAATGGCAGAGTTCATGTCAGATTGACCCTGACTAATCTGGTCAATCTTTTTCTCAATCAGGTTTATTCTATCCAGCTGCTTGACGATGATATCCATGTCGGCTCGAATAGATTCGATGTGAGCCTCATGGATACCAACCTGCTGCTGACCAGGCCGCTGGAACTGGTTCATGGACGCAGCGTTCATTGAGTTCTCCGCCAAAGATTTGAACAACTCAAATGCGTTGTTCTCGTCTTTTGTGAGGAAATTCCTGCCACTAGATGCATCGACCAGATACTGATGTGTGTCATCAAGCCCATGGTAAAAGATTTGAGCTAGGTGTCATCTGGGTATACCATGGTGCAGGCATTTTCGAAGAAGATCGTGAAATCAGTCCCAGGCTTCATGCAACTTCTCCCCAGCTCCTTGGGATAAAGTCGTGATTGCATACCTCACCGCATTTGTTCGATTGATCGAGAAGAACTTTTGCAGGAATTCACGTCGTAAATCCGATCAGGTTCCAATTAGCTTCCCAATGGTCTTAAACAATATGAAGCTTTATCCCTCAAAGAAAATGGGAAAAGCTTCATTAGAACAATCCCAAGATCAATGTTCCTGGGTCGAATCGTTTCTACGAGTTGACTCAGGTCCTCTAGGTGCTGGAATGAATCTTCGTTTGAGTTTCCATAGAAGTGAGTGCTGATCAAATCGATTACGTTAGGCTTGAGCTCAAACGTGTCTCCGCCTGCAGGAATTCTGACTAAAGGTGCGACGATTGGTGCAGCAGGGTCATAGAAATCCTATAGTTGTTCTCCTCGGGGCAAGTGTTGCATCCTGTCAAGTGCCGTCAAAATGCGATCCATGCTCTGCCAATGCCACTCCTCATATTAGACCACCCAAGCTTCCAGACGAGCCATCGGGTCTAGATTATCAATATCTTGACCCGGTCTAGGTCCAGGTCCATAATTAACCATTGTGGCTAAAGGAGTAGAAGATATGGGGGGAGAAGTAGGTCCTGGCGAGGTGACTCGTCTCCTTGGGAGTGGCTCCCAAGGTCCAACCAATTGAGGTCTAAGTGACCTCCTTCCTTGCATACACCGCCCAACCCCTAGGTTGGTGTAGCCAAGCCAGACAAGGCTAAGGCCTTGTCAATCAAATGGTCCATATGAATCAGCTGACCGGATTTTTTGTTTTAAGTTTTAATTCTTGAAGAAAATTTGTCGTACAACTGACTAAAAGTGATTCCCGCTCTTGACTAGCCCAGCCAAGAGGTTGAAAGCACCCAGTAGTGCAACAACAAATTTGGGTTTAGTTCATGTTTTAAAATTGATTTTAGCCCATTTTCTTCAGTTAGGGTTTTCTTTTGATGAGTGGCCCACAAGGTGACCAACTCATCGGCAAAGTACTATACCTGACTAAGTCTAGGTTAGCCCAAATGTAGTCTCTAAGTTGTAACCCAAAAGGTGTAACCTAGGGTTCATGCAATTCTAGGGTTTTGTTCTTTTTTTTTTTTTCTTCTTCAGCAGACCACAAAAATTACAATCAGTTCTCTGACAAAAATTATAATCCAATTAACTTGAAATTTAGCGAGTAGATTCCTTTTTCAATTATCTTTTCATAGAATATTTTTTTTTAATTTTTACTATTTCAACCGAATTTTTGGAGATTTTTAAATGTCTAGGGGTCAGATTTGGAATTTTGACCCCTAGTCAGATTTTTGCCTTGAAACAGTATCAAATGACTTTCAAAATTTTGATAAAAATATAGAAAATAAATCCAATGAGATCAACTTTCAAACCACACCATTTTTTGTCAAAACAGATTTGTAGATTGCTCGAAATTACTTTTTGAAATTTGAAAATTCTCGAATCTGGGTCAGTCTGATCCCCTTACACGTCACGAATTTTTAAAAATTTTATACTTAGAATTTTTTCAAAAGAATGGTGTCGTTTGAAAGATGGTTTGAAAATGAAGGTCTACCCTGAATTTCAGAATTTTTTGTTCACTAATTTTTCAGTAATCAAATTTTTAAAACATACTTTGAAATCTGGCCGAAAATCAGAGAATGGTGGAAAAGCTTTTGAAAAGTGTTTGAGTTTTGAAATCCAAACTTTCCACCAAAAATGTTTTTTTTTCAAAAACTTTTACAAAATTTTTTTTTCTTTTTTTTTCAAAAAGGGTTTTCAAATATATATATATATATTTGCTTTTTCAAACTAACCTAGGATTCAAAAAGAAACCTAATCTAGATTTTTCTATTTTTTTTATTTTTTTTTCTTTCATGAAAATGAATAAGTTTTTTTTTTCAAAAGAAATTGCTAGAAGCAAATATAATCCTTGGGTTCAAAAGAAAACCTAGACTAAGAAGAGATGTGCACCTAATTTCTTTTTCCACGTTCGATGTGTGCGTAGATCCTGTTTTTTCTTGTGTTGTCCTGCACATCCAAAAACAAAGTAGAGGCAGATTTGTCAGTAATAGTTTAAAAGATCGAAATAAAAAAAAGTGACGTCGCCTCATCAACAACGATGCCATTTGGCAGAGGGTGATTCTCACGCGTGTTTTGAAAATAGAGATCTCATCGTAGTATAGTGCACGAAAATGCTCATCAAAAATGATTTGTAAAGAGATAACAAGACTTTGAGTCCCGATGATTCATCTCTGGGAGGCATTTGTTCAAATCTAAAATCGATCCTTTATAGCTCTACTTTATTTAGAATCGCATGTCGGTTTCCAATCTTTGGATTAAAGTTTCGCCACTTCTATTATGAATTCTGATTACAAGCACGTGTGTCAGATAGATAACGAAAGTGAAATTATGAGTTTCAGTGCGCACAATTCTAGTCACGTGGTGGCTGTTTATAGAAAAAGCATTTATAGTTAAATCTTCTATATTTTCTGGAACTGACATGTTGGTTGCAATACATGAAACTGAAGAGCATGCAACTTGAATCACACGAAATAGATTGCAATCAATAAGCTCATTGTGATTTCAACACAGAGATATGTATATAAAGAAAAATATATCTTTCATTCATTCATTCATTCGGGAAGGTGTTTGCAACATGGAATGTAGAGGGAAACTTATAAAGGAAAGCTTAAAAACATCAATCTAGCTAACAGAAAACGATTGCATGCAGGAATCTATGGGGGGATTTTGCATGCATCATTGGAGGAGAATAAGAGCTACACTACTAAGCAGTAAATGAAAGCATGTAAATATGAAGAACTAGCTACTAATCTGGTAGAAACTAAGGCCATTCGGAGGTGGGCTCCGATGGCCTTTGAATGGTTGAGAGGAGAAGGAGGGGCAGCCAATGGTGCTTAGGCCGACCCTTGGAGAGAGGTTGGGAAGATGATCTAGCATCCTGGTGTGGAGATGGTGGCAGCCATGGTGCACAACTCGTGGAGGTGGAATGAATGTGAAGGTAGCTAACCTAAGTGTGAATGAGTGCCAAGAATGGGATGGGTGCAAATGGCTACCCCTTAGGTCCTTTTATAGACCTAAGGGAGTCTCTCTAGAGAAGTGTGGAACTCTCTAGAGAGTGTCCAATGAGTGGCCAGCCATTAGAGAGAGAGAGTAGTTGTTAGATCCATAAAAAGTGGATCTAAGAATTGAATGACTCTTGGTTGCTAAATTTGGCAACCAAGAGTGGCGCCACTTTGAAGAGAGTTCTAGAGAACTCTAGATGAGTGTGTGTGCATGAATGGGTGTGTGTGTGTGTGAGTATGTGGTCGTGCCCTAGGTGGCTAAGTGGTCTAGATTAGGTCCTAAGGGGTTTAGGTAGGTGTAGGCCTTAAATTAGGGTTGCAAACCCTAATTGCTAAGGGGGAATTGCAATTAAACCTAACCCAAGTTTAATTGAATGAGTGTGAACCTAGTTGAGAGTGAAATAACACAATTAGGTTGGTCTTAGGTCAATTGGACTCTCATTAAGTCCAATTGGACTTGTGTGGGTTGAGATCTAAGCTCAATTGGACCCTATGAGTCCAATTGACTTAGGTAATGGTAATTGACTATGATCTAAGTCAATTGGGTTTGGTGAGGACCTAATTAGGCCCTTAGAGAGGTCTAGAGGTGATGTACTAGGGTTAGGGTACCTTAATTTATGTTCCTATGGGGTTGGAATTGGGTTTAGGGAGCTAGAGATCCAAGATCAAGGCTTGAATCTCAAAACAGGAACTGGAGAACAGTTCCAGACGTCCAAAAATGGAATCAGACATCTTATACTCAAAAATCAGAAGTCCAGACTTGTTGTCTGGATGTCTAATCAGAGGCAGGAAGAATTCAAGGTTCTGTCTTAGGTATTCTGCAGAAATTGGACATCTGACCAAGTGCTTGGATGTCCAATAACACTGCAGAAGTGGGTTTGAGGTGTGTGGGAGTTGGCTAAGGGTTTTGGACATCCTATAATTCATCTGGACATCCAGATAAAGGTTGGAATTAGGGTTTTAAGGTTTCCTAGGGTGTGATGACCTAATTTAAGGGTGGCTAAGGCTTGGGGAAGTCTCTAGACTATCCTAGGGCTAGGATGGGCCTAAGCTCTTCACATTTTACTGCTTTATTCCTACTTAATAGAGTAGCATACCTTAACTCCCTTACATTATTATCTACTACATCTAATCTATGTCTTCTGCTCCAACTCTGCTGCAACACCCGTTATTCTTCTGTTCTCCTGATCCAGCTTCAGATCCAGCTTATTACCTGTAATTGACATAATGCACCTAATCAGCATATTATAGCATTATTTTATGCATAGTTAAAAGAAAGCAGTAAAGATGCAAATAATGATTATGCATGCAAGAACTACCCTAACTTATGTTAAGTCCTAGCCTAAATTAGGTCAATTAAGACCTATGATTGCTGCACAATCAGCGACATTATGCCATCACGTGGTTCACACATTTGGGTCAAGCCAATGCACTTCCACCAATGGGAAGTTCCTATTTTCCTATAGTAGCAAAGGTTACATTAATCTTTGTGGCTCTATAGGATGTTGTATTTTATTGTCTTTGGGTTGGGTATTCGCTTTGCGAATTCCCGTCTCCATCGAAGACAAATACTCCTCATGAAGAGGAGGCGAGTTTAAGGAACGCTACCCTCGTACATAGTAGCGTGGTTGTAAGAGGTTCAATCACCCTCATTTAAGTGACTGGGTTAGTGGATTTGATCAACTAGGTCGATCAGAAAGTCAAAGTCAAGAGGTTTAGGTGGTGGTTTTTGCTCGAGTTTTGGTTTTCACCTAAAAATCCTCTGTGCATTTGTGTGATTACTTTTTGTGTGAGATTGAATATTTTATTTCCACCTCTTTTTCATATTCCACAAATCTCACCCCCTCCCGAGGGAATCTACGCATATATCATGTTACATTGCATTGTGTCAGTACATATATATGTTAAAAAGAAAAAAAGAAAAAAAGAAACTTTTGAAAAATATATATATAGAAAAGAAAAAAGTACGTTGAGTTGTATTCATTTCATGTCAAGCATAATGAGGCAACAATACTGATAAGCGCTAGTTTATCATCATTCTTAAGCTCTAAAATAAACCTAGCTCTTAGGATTTTTACTCCACAAATGGGTTTTTGGGCTACATTTGGGCATAAATTAGGTTAGGCATGTATTACACATTTTGTTGTCTTTTTGATATGTTTATTTGATTGTTAGGGATAAACAGATAGTCAGATCCCCAAAACCCTAGCACTCAGGAAGGCAACTGGTGAAGAAGAAGCTCAAACCAGTAGGGACTCTGCCTAATCCATCTCATCATAGTTGGATGCCAGCTCACTTGAACTAGGGTTAGCTCATCTTAGCTCCATTCAGCTCATCTCAACTGAATGGTAGCTTAAGATAGCTTATCTTAGCTCACCCTAGCTCAATTCAGCCCAAATCTAGCTCAACTTAGTTGAGTCTAGATCATCTCAGCTCCCATCAGTTCATTGGGAGCTCTGGCTAGCTTAGCTAAGTTGATTGTAGTCCACCTCAGCTCAGGTCTAGCTACCTCTAGCTCTACTCAACTCAAGCCAGCTGAAGATGACTTCACCCTAGCTCAGGCCAGCTTAAGTCCAGCTCCCAAGGACTCCACTTAGCTCAACTTTGTTGAGCTAAGCTACCTTAGCTACTTCCGCTAGCTAGGTCCTCCCCAGGAAGATCAGACCCAGCTTACCTCAGCATCTTTCAACAAAAGCCAGCTTACTTTAGCTTGGGTTAGCAACTACCAAAGAACTAGCAAGCTAAGCCAGCTAAAGTTGCTCCTTGCCATTCTCTTCAATAGCTATTAGCTCCTATGCAGTCCAGACAGCTCTTCTTCAGCTCTTCTCTTGCAAAACCCTATCTCCAAATGCCTCCAACCCTACTCACCTAATAGCTAAGCTAGATTAGCTAGCTTAGCTAAGTTCTCCACTCCTTGGTCATCCACCTTAGCTAACCCTAACTCCACCTACATAAGCTTCCTCTTCAAGTCCACCTAAGCTCGACATGAGCCACTCCAACATGGCGCCAACCCAAGCCATCCCTTCACCCAACCACCACCATGAAAAGACACCACAAAGTGGCTCCAAAACCACCTATAACTACCCCATAGTTGGTGCCACTTTTTCCCTCCAAAACCCCCTTCATCTCCACCACACATCTCCCATTAAACCCATCTCCACCATCCACCTAACCCCCCTTCTAGAAACCCCCATGGTGGCACCAAAACTAAGGCATCTCTCCATGGTTGGTGCCACCTTCAGGTGCCCCTCTATTACAACCCGATTCCTAGACCACTACAGGACCTGAGACCAACTCACCTCGACTAATCCCAAGACCCAGTCATCCAACAAGAAATAACCAAAAAGCAGGAAAGTAAACCACATTCACATATGCAATATAACTAAGTAGAAGGAACGTACAAAGCAGTAAAGGAAAGTAAATCTGATGTTTCAGTACATACCACCACAACAACAAAAATAACAAAAAATGGAAGTAAACAAAAGAGAAAATAGTAACTAAAGGTCTA
Source organism: Thalassia testudinum (assembly GCA_037157565.1). NCBI lineage: Eukaryota > Viridiplantae > Streptophyta > Magnoliopsida > Alismatales > Hydrocharitaceae > Thalassia > Thalassia testudinum. Next base: position 49,250,902 of record JAZHRO010000057.1, read on the forward strand.
ATACTTACTACAACAGTAAAGGAACAAAAAGGGAGTGCTAAAAACTACGACTGGGCTTGACTGGGCCCAACACCCCCCACAGCCGGAAGCTCGAGCTACTCAACTTCTACTCCTGAACAGTACTATGAAAAGACAGAGTCAGCGAACACTGAGTAGAGTGGTATCTATATTATCTAAAAAAAGTAAAAGCAATAGGTTTAATTTTCTTTTCTATTTATCTGTTTTATGTGTATTTCCTTTTCACCCCATTTTCTCAAACATCCAGATATTCTTGATCTTGCATGTTCCTCGTGGGAACAATCTTGATTGCAGTCTTTTCCGTAGAGTAGAAGGTACACGTGATGCTCTCCTGGCTGAGAGAGTCCCCCATGGTAGTCCGACACCCAGTCAACCACCCCGAGGTCACTGTCAAGACGCAGCGGTGACTATGGCACGCGTGATAAGCGCACGGGTGATAAGTCAATTTTCACTTTCGAATAATGTGATTAAGATGATCTATCGTTTTAGTAACAAAGTGGTGGAAAATCGCTTAACAAAATAATTACAATAAAAATTACCACTGACAGAAGAGCGGGTCGTGTCCACAGCGAGGTAATGATGCAATAAAATCTCGATTATTTCATATTCTTTCAATCACATGCGAAATCCATAATCAAATCTGACATGAAATGCGATGGAAAGAAGATGCACAATAACTCAAAAAAATATAAGGGTATATGTGCAATTTTTCCTCACTAAAATATTCAATAAATATATGATGATTTTATGTAATTTTCAATTGGCATGTATTAGAGAAAATTGTGCACATTTTAATCCCAAAACCAAAGTTAAAACATGTGAATATCAATAACCACACAATTATCAGAAAGTATAAGTATGCAGTCACAATTTCACCATAATAAAATAATCATAAATTAAAATTGATTTTGGTGGCAATGGCATTCAAAGGTAAATTTTAATTAACATGAAAACAGGGGATTTTACCTCTCTCCTCCTTGTGCATGGGAGAGAGGTTCAATTGAGGAGAGACTCCCACAGGAGGTTGGCTGAAGCGAGGCCGTCGTGGTGGTGGCATCAGTGCATCGCGAGATGGCTGAAGCTGGCCTATCGAAGGAGAGGAGTGGCAGTGGTGGAGAAGCCTGCTGCTGGCTGCACTTGCTGGTGAAGGCACATGCGAGTGTAGAGGGCGCTGCAGGTGCGCGGAGTCGTGGAGGCATGGGCGCTGGGAGCTCTGCAAAGCGCGTAGGCCCATGCGGAGGTGCGGCGCTGCAGTGGTGCTGGATGAAGCGGAGGTGGGCGCACGTTCTGCAGGCTAGGCTGGAGGCGCATGGTGAGGCACTGCAGGCCCGCAGGGAGGGCACGGGCGTGAAGGCTGAGCGCACGGAGGTGGGCACAGGCGTGGGGCTCTGCAGTGGCACTGGAGGTGGGTGCACTGGAGAAGTTGATGAGGCGCAGGTTCAACTATTGAAGGCACAGGCATGGTCTGATGGAGCGGGGGGTGCTGGGGGGTTGCAGTGAGCAGCTGGCGTGCGGGCGGGCAGATGGCGTGCGATGGCACTTGGCAGGGCTGAAGGCGACTGCGGTGGGGAGCAGGCAGGTGTGTGCAGCAGTTGAGAGCTGCATGTGGAAGTGGCGTGGTTTTTGGGTTCCTTTTGGTGGAGTGGAGGAAAAACAGAGGATGGGGGAAGAGGATGAAGGTGTTGTAGGAGTTTCATACGTCTGGGAACATTCCCAGACGTCTTAACGGATGGGGGCGTGAAGTTGCGGCGGCTGCAGTGGTGGATGTTGGTGATGACGGTGAGGGTGGTGCACGCTAAGGTGGTCACAAGAACGCAAACAAGCTCCAGATGCCAGTGTGGCCTGTCACACCACACGTCCACGGTGGTGGAGGCTCGTCGCCACGGTTGAGGTCGATGGTGGTGGAGCAGATGAGAGGTCAACTCTCTGCACAGTGGTGGGTCAGGGATGGTGGCTTCCTCCACATGGCAGCTCTCCCTCCTCCTTTTGTAGCCACGACCATCGTTTCAAATTCAAAATGCCGTAGCGTAAATGTGATGCACAGGAGGAGGAGGCAGAGCCGAAGCTAGAGGAGTTACCTGTGCAAAAGAGAAAAAAAAATAAAAGAATAAAATATTATGGTTATTTATGCATAAGCCTTTAACTTCTATGTTAAATTAAAACAATGCATGCAATGCACCTAATTGGTTAACTAATTAAATGAATGCAATTATAAGTTATTCTAAATGCATTTAGTTATAAATACAATGCATGAATTATGTAATTAAATCAGAAATATGAATTAATCTATTTACATCCTAATGCATGCTAAATAAATGTTAGAATTAACTTAATATCTAGGCACTTAAATACTTAAATAGCCCACAAATATGGGCTAATCAACGGGTAGCTACCCCGTACTGAGATGCAGTCAGTCATTTCCGCTAGCAGATATGCCCAAAGTACAGCACGAAACAATATAGGGCCTTGCCCTCTCAGAACAGGGGTCTCTCCCTCAGAACCAAACAGGGGTCTCGCCCCTCCACAGTCCGAGCACCCTCGTCTAACTATCCCGATTTGCCCACAGGGCCTAACAAGTCGGTGTAGGGTGGCTAGCTGAACCTCAGGCCTCGTGGGGTGGCTAGTTCCCTCCCTACACTAGTAGCTCACCTCGGTACCGCGTACATAAGGACAGTTGCTCTCCTTGGTACCACATACTCAAGGGCCAGCACACTTCCCATCTACATTCCAGGTTTCCATCTATCCATAGGAGTTCTACTCCTAATTCCCTGTAAGGTTCATGCTCATGTTCACCTCCTTTATTCCGATCCAAATTTCACCATTCCCAATTCATCTCTCATGCATATACAGGCAGCTCATGTTTCCATAATTCGATACATGCAACTGGTGATTTCACAAGTAATTGTTCATAAATTACAGGCAGCTCATAATTATAATATAGGCAATTCCTAACAATTTAGCTCAATCATGCATGCAAGTACATTATACAACACAAACGGTTCAATCATTTCTCTATCCTAGGGTTCATGCCACATCCTAGGGTTCCATTTGGCTATTTCCACAAGCACATTCTTATTTAAATATTATTAATAGAATTAACCACTCTACCAGGCAACACAAGAGTAATAGGGGCTCGAACCGCAGACCCAGGCTTCTCTACGAGCCCCAAACACCTAGCAGGCTGAAACCCTATTGGTCATTGACTTTCTCAACACAGTTAATTAAGTTAATTATGCTTAATTATGTGCAAAAGAAAGTAACTTAGGTCAACTTGAATTTATGTCGATTAAGTAGTATAGGGTCAAGTTAACCTAACATTTTAGATTTTATTTCTTTTTAACTGGTTGAGTCCAGGTCGTTCGCTAGGAGGCATAACTTAATTAAAATTCACCACTAATCTTAAGCTACTTAAGGGAATTATAATTAAATTTAGTTTAAGAATGTGAATTTTTCTTTTAACGATTTCTAATTAAAAGAATGCAAAATTCCATAAGGAAACACATTTACACATATGATTTACTTTTACAAACAAGTAAACATGTTTATTTCTTTTAATTTCTTTTTATTGACAAGAGGTTAAGGCAAGAAAAAGTAATTCTAATGAATATATGCCTTATTACAACATTAAGCTTAAAAAGGAATTAATAGAATATAAGAAATTAAACCACAATTAGTCTTCTTTGTCTTCAGCCTCTTTCTTTCTTTTCTTCTTCTTTTACCTTTCTCTCTCACTCTCTTTTCTCTTTTTACTTTTCTCTTATTTCTTCTTTCATTTCTCGAGCTCTTCTCTTATGCATCTATTCTTCTTAATCTTTCTTCTTACTCTGCCTGTTATTTTTCTTTAGCTCTTTTCCCTGTCTACCTTTCTTTAGTCCTTACGAGCTCTCCACTTCTTCTCTTCTTTTCCTTTTCTTCTCTTCCTTTGCAATTCTTCTGAACCCTTGCAGCTCTTCTGAACCGAACCGGTTTGAATTCTTTGAACCAAAAATTAGGTTTTAAGGTTGGCAGCTTGGATCGGTCGGGGATACACAGCACCCTTCTCAGGGTAGGACCTGACCCTACTAGGTCCAAGCCTTGTTTTTATTTGGTTTCGTTTATTTCTGGTTCAGTATAGTCTCCAGCCCATCCGACTCATGGCCTCCCAGGCCCACATGCACATGCCCTTACGGGCCCACACTCACATGCCCACATGTGCACACACACCCGGCCACGCCTACCACACGCACCCACACACACACCCATATGCTTTTTCATGCGCCCTGCGTTGACGACTGAAGGGCCTTAAACACTTTTTACTTTTATACTAAGGCAGCTATTTCAGTTCCACCGATGTGGGACAATATATTCCCCTCCCAATCCAGACTTCACTTGATGATTCCAGCCACCACAGAGCTCCACTCTGAGCAAATAAAAGCTTGCTGGAAAGCTCTATGGTTACTCTACATGATTGTAGTATCAATTTGATACTCAGGGAAGGTTTAGCTCTTCGATTTGAAGGACGAAAGGGTCTAGGTCACGATGGCCATATTGCCTACAGAATGGTATTTTGGCTCTAAGGTCTAGCAGAATGACTTTTGACCTCCAGATAGGGTGTTGAATAGATTTAGAGAGTGTTTCCGCAACTATAGGTGAAGGAGAGAAACTCTAAGAAGCTTCAGGAAGGTGAAGAAGCTAAAAAGCTTCGCCAGAGAGCTTTAGAACTTCAATTCAAGTTCTGTTTGGTTCAACAGATGTCTAAAGGCCTATTTAATCAAATCAAACAACCTCTAGAGGTTGTTAAGAATCTATCTGGGCAGATTATTCACTTGAATTTCACCACAAACTTACTATCGTCAATTTGGGTTCAAAAACAACCCAAACTGAATTGAAATCAATTTCTTCTATAAAATCGATCAGAGCTCATCCAAATTGATTTTAAATCATTTAAAAACATCTCAGAACATATTGAACTCCTCAATTCCTCTGATTGAATCCCAATTCCATGAATCAGACTTAAGGTTGACCGTGAAGCCTTGAAATTTGACTTTCTAAAGTTAATCATTTCAGATGAAATTAAAGCCTTAGTTATCTTCTCTTTCACCTCAGAAATGGATTCAAAACCTCAGAAGGATGTTTCAGTTAAGATTCCTAGGGTTCTAGGCCTGTCACCTGAGATTCTATATGAGTTTGTTCGACAAAACAAACCAAAGTCTATCACAATGATTGACTCATTGGAATGGTCTTAGGGCATGTTACCGATGCTTCTAGACCTTTCAAATGAGGCTAAACCCTAACTAATAATCAAATCCAACTCTGCTGGAGTTGGAGAAGACAAAGGTCTAATAGGAGCTCCAGGTATTAAAACCTCAAATAAATTGCTTCAAAATAATCAGTGACCTTCAAATTAGTGATCTAGAGCTTCACGTGAAGTTCTATGTGCTGAAGAGCTCATTTGACTCGTCGGAGCTCGTCAGAGCTCCGATGAGTCCAAAAAAAGTCTAAAAGTATACAAATGTCATGAAAGCATGCCATTGATGATCTGAAAAGCTTCTTGAGGTCACAAGGAACCTCAGGAACAAATTAATTCCTTCAATTAACAATCAAATTGAAAGTTATGCAGTGAATTTACAGTGAATAGATTTTGAGTTTGATTGGGCATAGGACCTATTTTCTCACTCAATTGAGTGAAGAAAACAAGTCAAAAGGAAGTTGCGATGGATTATAGGTGGATAATTAATGATCTGAACTCCTCCTGAGCCACCATTGATAGTGAGCTCAGGAGATTAAATTAAATTAGGTGTTTAAGTTATAGACGATTATTACTTAAATTAAAGTGAGGATAGGGGTCCTTAGGTGATGGTTAAGTGGTGGAGGGCCCTAGTGGAGGTGGAGTAAGCTCAACTACTTCCGTCATGGACAGTGGAAGTAGTGGTGAAGGTGGAGGTGGTTTAGGCGAATAGATGATCAAATTAGTGAACTAAAGTGATAGAAATGTTCATGAAAGGTTAAAGAAGGTGATCAATGATTTAAAAAGACAAGAGATTTGCTCCAGACAAGCTCAGTGAGCTCACCGGAGCTGAAGAAGATGAATGAGAATCTAGCATTACACCTATCTAATCTACCTAGCTAACTACTATAACTGATCTACTTACCAATCCTACTGTTACCTAGATGAAGGGGGTAGAATATCTCCGTCGATGGTCCTTAACAGAGGAGGAAATCAGAGGGTCAGGGAAGAAGCCCGGCAGGCGTATGTGGAGTGAAGCGGAGGAATTCCTAGTGTCAGCACTACGTCAAGAGACTTGGCTAACGTCGGTGGAGATCCAAAGCAATCAAAGATGGACGGAGGAAGTCGGAGGAAGCGAAGGAACGTCATCGGAGTTTGGAAAGAATAGCCTATCAGTTAGCTCAGTGAAGAAGAGGGAAGGGAGCTAACTTGGTGAAATCGAGGGTGTGGAGGGGTATTTATAAGTTGTAGTGACTGAGAAGGAGGGTGTATCTGCACAGAGAAGAGGCTAGGAGTGGAGTAACCACCGGCGTCTTCTCCGACACCGATGAAGTTATCCACAACCCTAAAATAGGATTGCAACTTCATCCAGACAGATGGATGAAAAAGAGATGGTGAGTATAAGCTCCAGGAGCTTGGAGAGGAAGGAATGACATCGGATATGCGGTAATTGGAAGGTGAAAGCACCTCCTATTGTCAGCCATCGAGGAGGCTGAAGAGAGAAAGAAGAAGAAGAAGAAGAATAAATTTTCAGGGATTTATTTGTAACGAAAGCTGAGCACCTAAGTGAAGAATAAGGACTCGATAGAAATAAAACATAAGGACTAAAATGTAAAATAAGGTTTTCAAGGTTTATTTTAATTTAAATCTTTTTCAACTTTTTATATATGATTATAAATAAGACAATTATTAAATTTAGACCTTGAATTTACATTTTTGAAATTTTGAGCTTAATTTATTTAATTAAGTAATTGGCGTGGTCTCGTGCATGTGTGTTAAGAGGTGTCGTTATAGTTGCACTTGATACGTCGATTTTGAAAGAAGTAAACGGAGGTGAGTCTGAGTGTCGGTCTCAGGGAGGCGTGGAAATTAGATTTTGTTTACCACTTGTTGTCACGAAAAAGGCGAAGTTTTGCTTGCGAAAGAGACGATTTCGAAAAGCGAGAGATAGAGAGAGAGTTTAGGGTTAGAAAGCTTTTGGTTTTGATCATGCACTTTAAACAGAAATTAAAATGGCGACTAAACGAAAAATAATTTCATTAAACATGCATTCATAGTTCATGGTTTACAACATTAAATACATGCTTCAACAAAAGTAAATGAAAGCTTAAAAGAGAGAGAGAGAGGTAGAGAGAGAGTAGAGAGCGACGAGGCAGCCACGGCGGTGGAGGAGGCCCCGTCGGCGGCTCGTCGTCTCCGGCGAATACAAGAGTGCCTAAAGCTAGCTAGGAGAGGAGTGGAGTAGTTGCAAGTGGGAGAGTATGCCTTGAATGGTGGTAGAAGGGGGTTTAAATAAAGTTAAGGGCTTCCTAAAAGAAGAATGTGCTTTAGCGACATCCAGAACGTCGCTAAAACCGCTTCCAGATACGTCGGTGAAGCCCTCCTACCGCCAGTCAGCGCCCGCCTCGCTCTCTCTCCATGCGCGATCCGTGGACGTTGAAGGAGAGTCGTCCGATCAAAGATCGGATGGCTGACATCCTCCCGCGCCCGCGCTGAGATCGTGCCTCGGGCACGCGTGCGCGCGTACGTTTCCGCCCGGCGTGCGCGCGCGCGTGGGCGCTCGGGAGCTGTCATCGCACTGCGTGGCGCGATCCTGGCTGCCCGCTGCTGATCGGGCGACCCAATTTTGCCACGCCCTTCGCTCGTGCTTGATTTCTACTCCGCGCGATTCGAACACGCGTCGCTGCGATGCGGGCGTGCGTGCTAGCCGTTGCACCACGCCTGCGCTTTGTCCCGGCGACCACGGGTGAGCGTGCGGATCTCGACCGTTCGATCGAAGATCAACGGCCGAGATTTGTCCTTGGCTGGCTTGAGGGCTTGCAAGCGGTGGGGGTGGGGCGACATGGCACTTTCTAGGCCGTTGATCTCTAGATCAACGGTCAGAATTTATTGGACCCATTGTGGGAGCTCCAGATGTCGGATTTGGCCGATCTTGAGTCCGTTGGACTCCGTTCGTCGTTCTGAATCCATCCGTGCATTCCGATTGCTCATCTGGGGCCTGCTTTGACACATGCTTTACACAAATGGCCATTAATGCAGTTTATAAGCAATCTTGGTACTTGATGCATGCAATGCTCCTATTCTACTTTATGTTGTGCCTTTTATTCTAAAGATGGGCCATATTCAACCTAATTACTACCCCCTTACGTGGTGTTATCATACCCCCATGCTTACTCCTTGATAATCCCAAGCAAGGTTTATTCTAGCCTTTATTTCTTTGGAGAATTCAAGAAGTACTTGCTTAGGCACTTCGTTACTTGTCAATAAGAGGAAATATACGAAGATCTTAATCTACAAAGACTACGCAACGCCCGAGTGTCTGCCAAAATACGAATCGCCCGAATCCTTACTTTGTATATATAACTATACATATGTATATGTATATATCTATATATGTCTTTTTAGAATTTTCGGAATTCAGTGTGGCTTGGTAACTTTTTACGGCTACCCAACCCACCCAAAACTTGGTCAAAACCCTAAGTGTTAAGCATCTTGGTGTGAATGTTGTGATAGACTAAACGGTAATTGAGATATACTTCGAGTTTCTACGCCTCTAGGTGACCGGAAAAGAAAATAAATTCTTGCCTGAAGGTGTATTTGTTCGATTGGTAGCTTTCTCCCTACGTTCATTTTACTTGGGGTCAACACAAGGATTTTCCAGTGTATATCTCCCCGGCTTGTACTACTTCCCCGCTTCATCCATAGGTGTTTTGGTCTTTTTTGTGCAATTATTGAGCTGGGCTCTGGACAACCGACCAATGGGCTGTTACCCACGATCACTTGCCAGCCATACTTGTGCGGTGAAGTGTGGTTTATTTTCTTTTCTTCTCTTTTTTTTTTTTCGTAGGTGGCTTCCCTAATCTCAAATGTACCTAGAGGCAGCAAAAAAGAAATGGCCTGTGGCTGGGTTCTAGACAACCTGCCAATGGGTTGTTACCCACGACAACTTGCCAGCCATACCACCCTAGAGAGTTCATTAGCTACCCAATTTCTGTCAAAATCTCCGAGAAGTGAGTCTGTGCAAAAATGTGTGTAGATGCTTAGACTCAAAGTTTTCCTGAGTTAGAGGGTGAGTTGATAAGTCGTATACTTATTACCTTATTTATTAGGTGGATTAGAATAGCTTAAAGTTGCAAGGATTCGCCGCTAAATCCATATTTTAACGGACACCAGGGCTGATTAAGCCTGAAGGCCTGAAAAGTCTAAGTGTTTAAGTTCTTTTTGTATTATTTCCCACTATTGACAAGTTTCTAATGCCTAAGTTTTTCTTCCTAAATTCAATTTTTTTTTTAATCAATTAATTTATTCATTCAGACTGATTAATTAAGCTCAGGATTATGCAATTTACCATCCCCCCCATGCTTAAGTTGGACGATGTCCTCATTGGCAGATGCATGGATGCAGAAGGGTTCAAAAAGATAGTACCTGAGTGACGTAAACTACCAGATCAGTCTGAATCCGCTGGGTTGCCTCCCAGGAAGTGCTGAGTTTAACGCCTCCAGCTGGGCGGTGCACAAATAGGAATGGTTTGGGTCAAGGAGATATGTTCAAAATTAATCAGACCCAAAATCAGAAGTCCACAGATGCAAATAAGTTGTGGTGGAGTCCCATTCCTAAGGGGCGGGAATTCTGTATCATGCATGCCCGTGTCAGAACCTCTCTTAGTTTGTGGGCATGCAAACAAGTTGTTGTGGATGAACGCACCCCAATTATGACACGCCAGACACTAAAGATGTAGGTTTTATATTCAGCTTTTGTCCCCATAAAATTGTAATCCATCGAAACTGTATCAATTCCAGTGCATTCGGGTTGCGGGATTCTTATTCTGGTAGGGCAGGTAACAAAGTCCAGAGTTTCATACTGAGCCCTACAACCAAGCATGAGGCCTCTCTCCAAAGACGAATCCATCTCTCCCGCAACTATGTTTTCATTGCTCATTTCCTCCAAGCCCTTGATCTCAAGAATAATTTCTTCAACCTCCTCTATATCAGATTCACTGTTTGGGATTACATTAGAGGTAGGGTCAATTTCATCCTCTAGATCATATTCTTTCTCTCGGCCCTCCTCCAAATTTGTGATGGGGATTCTAATCGATTCATAATCAATTTCTTTGAAATTGTAACTCCATTCTCCATCTCCGACGTTGGCTGCTACTCCCATCGGATTGTTATCAAGGATTGACATGGTGTCATTTGGTGTCCTTTGGATTTCCTCCTTGAAGTCCAAGTTAAGAGAGTATGGTTGAGGTTGTGGATCAGAATCCATATTGGTGTTTAGGTTCTTGGGTGGGTCCTCTATTCTATCATGTTCAGGGTCCAATTCTTCAAGAGGAACCATTCTCTGTTTGGTCCTACTCCAAAATAGTTGAGGTTCTAAGTCCTCCTCCCAGTCAGATTCTTCATCAGGGGACCAAATCAAAGGTTGATGATCCTGGGCTTGCCTAGATTTCTGATCATTTTCTGATTTCCATTTGTCTAGAACTCCTTCTAATCCAAAGGTCAAGTAGGCAAGGTTGTTGAATTCAGATGACCTTTCTTGGTTATTATCCTGAGATGGGTAGGGTTCTTGGTGTTTGACCGGTCGATCTTTCACTTTTAAGTCATTTGTAGTTTAATGTGGTGGAAAAATCGACTAATCAATTTTTAATAAGAAATAACCACTCGCAGAGGAGCGGGTCGTATCCACAGGGAGGCAATAACGTATTAAAATTCACGCCACTTAAAAATGTTTGTTCGGAGTCAATTTGGACAAGAACCAAGCCAAGATTGCCTTTAGATTAAGGTTTAAGCAAGAAACAATGCTGAAATGGCAATTATGAGAAACTACAGGATATTTTCCGCAATGCAGAGTGAATAGAATATGATTAAAATGTGGCAATGGCAGAAAATGTAAATTTTAATTAACGTTTTACTGTAGCAAAATAGGGGAATTTTTCCCCGTTGTCTTGAGCGACGATGAGCCGATGGCCGGGCGCGGGAAGCTCGGAGGAGGTCCCTTGGATCAAGGGCTTCGAATTGGTGGTGGCGGCGAGTCGCGCGGCGGTCGGAGGTGGCCGGACGAGCTCCGGCGGAGGTGCTGCAGCCGGCAGCTTGCGCAGCCTGTTGGCGTGAAGTCCGCCGCCTGCTGCTGCTGCGGGGGTGGCTGCTGCCGCTGCCGTGGGCACTGCTGCGGCTGGCGTGTGCGACTGGCGTGCGTGGTGGTCGGTTGGGCGGTCTGCAGGCGATTGTGCGTGGGTGCGCGGAGGATCTGCAGGAGGGCGCTGGCGCGGTTGTGCGTGGGCGGTGGTCTGCAGGAGGGCGCTTGCGCGGTGGTCTGCAGGCGGTTGGCGTGTGCGGTGGAAGCTGCAGGCGGCTGTTGGAGGATGCTGCAGGCTGGTCTGCAGGCGTTGGAGGAGAGCGCGGGCTGATCTGCAGGCGTGCGCAGGTCTGCAGCCGGTGAGCGGTGGAGGGTGCAGGCGGTTCTGCGTGGGTGTGCGGAGGGTCTGCAGGAGGGCGCTGGCGCGGTTGTGCGTGGGCGGTGGTCTGCAGGAGGGCGCTTGCGCGGTGGTCTGCAGGCGGTTGGCGTGTGCGGTGGAAGCTGCAGGCGGCTGTTGGAGGATGCTGCAGGCTGGTCTGCAGGCGTTGGAGGAGAGCGCGGGCTGATCTGCAGGCGTGCGCAGGTCTGCAGCCGGTGAGCGATGGAGGGTGCAGGCGGTCTGGTGGCCGGTTGGAGAGTGCAGGCTGAGGAAGTGGAGGTGAGCGGGTAACTTCAGACGTCTGGGAAATTTCCCAGACGTCTTAAGTTACTGAGAGGGCGGCTGGTCAGTAGCTCGGTGGTGGTGGTCTGCGACGACGGCGAGGAAGATGCACGCTAGGGTGCTCACGGTAATGCAGGCGAGTTCCGGATGGCGGTGTGGCCTGTCACACCACACGCCCACGGTGGTGGAGACTCGCCGCCACGGTAGAGGCCGGCAGTGTGGAGTGGAAGAGAGAGGTTCTCTCTGCACAGTGGAGGGTCGGTGGCGGAGGCCTTCTGAGCTCGGCTGCCTCCGTGCTCCTTTTGTAGTGGCCTGAACAAATTTGAAATCAGCGGCCGACCAGATCCACCGTATCCGCTCCCCCTTGAATGGCTTTCACTGCATCACGCGGGCGTTGGAGCGGCAGCCAGCCATTCTGAAAGAAGACGAATAAAGAAAATATTATTAAAATATTAGGGTTATTTATGTATAGACCCTCAACTTCTATGTTAATAAAAATAATATACCTAATTGGTTATCTAATTAGATGAATGCTATTTTAAGCTAATTCTAAATGCACTTAAGATATGAATACAATGTATGGATTATGTAATTAGATTAAAACTATGAATTAATCTATTTACATCCTAATTTATACTAAATAAATGTTAGAATTAACCTAATGTGTAGGCACTTAAATACTTAAATAGCCCACAACTATGGGCTAATCAAATACCCCTGATGAGAGCCTCATCATGAGCCATAACTAGCTCATTTTGACCCAATAAAGAAGATAAAAGCTCCTACATAACCTAGAAGAAGGCTTAATTGAAGGAACAAGTGCTCTGAGAAGAAAACATGAAATAAAGGTTAAAACTGCAATTTTACCATTGCAGTACATAAACGGGATTTCTCAGAAGCAAAACATAGGTCAAATGGTCCAAATAAGATAAAAAGTGGGTTGAATTAATCAGAAATGGATTTATGTGCAATCTAAGAATTAAATGACACTTGGTAACCCTAAAACAGACCCGCTTAAATTAACAAGGTTCCGGTCAGAATAAAAATCAAGCAAACCCTCTAAAAATCATGAAAAAACATCCTCTAGGGTTTAGAACACTTAATTTGGCCTTTGGAACCTAGTTTGACCTAGATTAGGGTCTTAGCTCTTCAATTAACCTAATTTGGGTTTTTACGCAAATTTTCCAGTCAAACGAGGTCAAACCTAAAATCCAACTTCACCATTGGATTCTTTAGGTCAAAATTAGGTTTGTAACAAAATTTGGACCTAAGGGGAGGTCATCTTGACCTACTTTGCAAGTTAGTACACCCAAATCATAAATAGGTCCCTATCTTTTGAATATCCTTGCAGAGAGCCCCCTAGGTTCTTCGCCTTCTTTGCAAACCGGTCCTGCCGCCATTGCTAGGGAAGAACCGAGCTCTGACGAAGTTTCGAGAGAGATTGCTCTCTAATTCCTCAGAGATTCTCTCCCAGAAATGGAAGGGAGATTCTCTGAGGAATTCCCTTCCTTCTAAAGCCAATCAAATTCGCTGGCGTGAACCCAATCTCTCGTGCGAACGCATGAGAGATTTGGGTATCTTTCTTCCTTCCAACTCCGGCGAGCCGACTGACCTAATTGCGCATTTTTCACGCACTGATAGGAGCGGCCAGCATTTATAAAACACCCCTCGGACCCGGTCGCTCATCTTAAGCTTGATTTTGACGGAGATCCCCTCCAAATTTCTTCTCTCCCATCTCCGGCCAAACGACCCACAAGCTCCGGTGACCGCCTTCCCTCCTTCTCGTCACTCTGCTGCCATACCAGCAGCAGAGTCCTCTCCGCCTCTTCCTCCCGCGGCGCGCTGTACCCTGCGCGCAAGCTCCTGACCTCATCTTCGTCGCCGCTTCCTCCCCCAGGGTCTTTCTTCCCCGACGACGGCAGTTACGAGCCGTCCTCTCCGCCGCCTCCCTTCCCTCCAGACAACCCCAGATACGTTCTCCACCTTCTCCTCTCTCTTTTCCCCCTGTTATCTCCCTTGATCGACCTTCGACAGACGCTAACCACCTCCATCATCTTCGCCTCCGACCACACTCCGGCGAGCCGCCCACACCACTCCAGCCCTCCACACGGCTCGCCAACCACCTCGAAAGCTCCGCCTCACCTCCAGGAACACACTCCACCCTACCACTGCCACTCCATCCCTCCACAATCACCCCCCGACCAACCCACCATCTCCGGCCACAGGTTGACCTCGACACGCACGCCTAGGCCGACCTGCGGCCTGCAGCACTGCCCACCGCCTTCGCCGTGCCACGGCGAAGGTCTCTAGCTATTCTGATTTGGCCGAGAGGCGTGTTTTGTGTACGACAGGATTTGAGCCGCTGCCGCCATGGACGACCTCTGATGAAGCTCGCACGAAGCTTCAGGCACCCGGTCTTCCAGGCTACAAGTGCTGCATACTAGCGCGAGTGTCGCGAGGTGAACGAGTCCAGCCAAGGAGCGCTAGCAGAGCCAGCAGCTGCGGGGCAATCGCACGACGAGGCTTCTGCAGGCGCGCGTGAAGGCGAGGCCAGATAGTCCCACATCGTGGGATTGCAACCGTCAGGTACCATATAAGTTGTTTTTGCGTTTTACTCTTATCGCCTCAGTAAGCACAGGGGTGAGGTCCCTCACTGACCCCACCCGCCTCGTCCGCGGCCTGACCACGCAGACCTGGCGGATCTGACCCGACCTAGACCTACGCACTCCTCGCGCATCACACACCTGCAGGTGCGCCTGGTCCCGGGTACGATCCGACCCGATTTAAGACTGTGGCTCTGGTAGAGCGGTTTGAGTGAATTGCTTGAGAGAGAGAGACGCGCGGGTAGAGGGAGAAGGGTTAGGTTTTGCTCCTGTGCAGGCAGGCTGATCGCAGGAGAAGGACTTGGCCGCTGCAGAAGAAGGAAAAGCAAGCCAAAGAAGAAGAAGAAGGCAACGAAGAAAGGAGGAGCAAGACAGAAGAAGAAGAAAGAAAGAAGTCTTCGCAGGAGAAGAAGGAAAGCAGAAAGATTAGAAGTCTTCGCAGAGGAGAAGAAGAAGAAGGACAAGGGAAGATTGCAAAGAGATCAGAAAGGCAAAGCAGAAGAAGGAACAGAGAAAGAAGGATCACATTTAAGACGTCTGATACATAAATCAGACGTCTAATTCTATTTTTTTTACATCTTTCTTAAAAACTCTTTGAATCAATTATATTTGCATTTAACAGTTGTATTCTTGGATTTTACAAAGTACTGAGTTTTCTCCCTGTGTTCGACCTCGGATACTCTAGTTGTTCGAGTAATAAAATTATTTATATTTGTTTAAACGTTTTGTCGGTTCTACTGCAACGTAATACACCTTTAAATCCGCACAAAAACGTTGACAACATTTTGGCGCCGTTGCCGGGGAGCAACGGGCACTTTTAAAGCTTTTGAGTACAACTTTTCTATCTAATATCTGACTTAACTTCTCTTTTGTTGTGTTCAATCAGGGAAAGCAAAACAAAAAGGAAAGAATAGCAACTGCACAACAGACAGGAACAGGTAATCTCCATAAGCCCTCTCCCTTAACCCTCTCACAATCTAAAAAAAAAAAAAAAAAAGGAAAAAAAAAAGGAGAGAAATCAACTTAGGGCTACCTGTCTTATATTTAGTAACTCATCAAGTTGCCTGATTTTCATTTCAACATATTTTTGTCTGTCATCCAACTAAGGCAACTAGGGCTAAAACTTTCTTGATTGAGCCCTAGGTGCTAATTTCTAAGGCAACTAAATTGGACCCATTAGAGCCAAGTTAGGATTGCAAAGCGAGGGTTTTTAGAGACACATCTTCTCTAAAACAAAGAAACAAACTTTCCAAAAAGAAGTGTGCCTAAACTGTGTTTGAAAAGATTTATACAAGAGGAACCCTAAGCAAATCAGGCTGATAATCCATTTGAACCATAAAAGGAAGGACCTAAAAGCTCTCAAAGGAACAAGAGGTGAAGTTGATCCCTCGAGTCAACCAACCTTAATATTAGGTCACTTTTTGCACTCAAAATACTTAAAAGTTCAAGTGGAACATTAAGCACCTTGATCTTAAAATAAAAAAAAAGGTAGACTTAAGAGGTCAAGATCCCCATTCTGGTCTACCTGGAACCGCAGTGACAAGAGAGGTCGGGTGGGGGAAACCCTGTAACCCGTAGGGACGCTCTACCGTGTAGGGGTCTTTGCGGGACTCTCCCTCTCTGGCTGCCCAGATATTTCTCAGGTGGACGATCTTCTGATCCAGGGGTCCATCTGCCCCGAACCTCTATAGTCACCCAACAATTCTTGGGTGTCTTGATTGGGTCCAGCACCTTCTAATCTCATCACATCTTCCGGTGCATGTTTGGTAGGAGGTCCTTAAGACCACCTTTAAGACCTCCTCTAGAAATTCATTCTCGCCGAGGCCAAGCCTCGACGCCCTTGTTTGTGCAGCAACCCCACCACATAAATCTTTCATCTGATTCAGACCCTGATTCTCCTTCTTCTCCCATCATGGCACAACCCATTGAAGAGGAGAATAACCTTGAACACCAACTTCAACGCTTGAACGATCTCTTTCAGAACTTTGTAAACCCACCACAGCGACCTATGATGCAAGATCACTATAATCCCGCTGCGGTGGCAATCGAACCCCGAGTACGAATCCCAATTGGAGGACCCGATTCTGATCTAAAGCCCAATATGATTCATGCCATACCAAAGTTCCATGGGCTTAACTCTGAGGATCCATTCCAACACATTAAACAACTCAAGCATCTGGCCCAGACCTTCGGGTCAGATGTACAAAACCGGGATATCCTACTCATGAAAATGTTTTTGTTCTCCCTCTTGGACAAGGCCGCGCACTGGTATCAGACTCAGACCCGCCCGATCAACACTTGGGAGGAATTACAGTCCGAATTTTTGAAAAAATTCTTCCCTGTTGGCCGGACGAATGCCTTGCGCCACCAGATCACTCATTTCACTCAACAACAGGGAGAACCTCTTCACGAAGCTTGGGATCGATTCCTAGATCTCATGCGAAAGTGTCCCCATCACGAAGTTCCTAAGTGGGAACAAGTCCAGTCTTTTTACCAGGGACTCCGTGAGGATATTCGTCTAATCGTCAATGCAACATGTGGAGGAAACATCATGGGCCAACACGAGGACACGGTGTGGGAGATTCTCGAAAACATGTGCGAGAACTCCATAAACAATGACTCCTTGGGCTTATTCGACAGGACGAATGCCCGCGCATCGACGAATCTAAGAGGGACACATGAGACGCAGGACCTGTCCACTTCTGTTGACCTGGAATTGATGGCCAGTCGGTTGGACAAGGTCTCTATCATAGAAAAGAAGGTGGACGAGCTAACTCGACATTTGCAGCAAGCCACCTCTGCACAAAACTCTTTTGCACGACCTCCTCTGGCAAGGGAAACAGTGCAAAACATCTATCACCAACCTGCCAAGGGGATGGGCCCCTATCCACCCCCGTCTACCTCCCGGACCGGAGTGACCTCCGATCCCTTCTACTCGAGTTGGGGGAACTCTGAACCCTCGTATTCTGACTTTCCTGAGGTTCCTCAGAACTGCGAGGACCTCAACGCCATCCAGAATGACCCATACTCCAATACCTACAACCCTGGATGGCGAAATCATCCTAACTTTCAGTGGGCGGGAAATTCTCAAAAACCACCATATCAACCCCGCCCACAAGCGCCTCGTCCATATCAGCCGCCTCAGCCTCGGCCCAATGCCACCTACCAATCCGGGCAAAATCAGGATCAACTGACTCTTATCCTTCAAACGCTGGCTGACATTCAAAAGACGAATGCGGCAATGCAAAAACAGCACAAGGACGAGATCACAGAGGTTCGCAACCAACTGGCCCAGATGGCAAATTCTCGCCAACCTGGCACCCTTCCTTCGCAACCTCTGCCCAACCCAAATAATGTGCCGACCCAAAGGCGCATTATGAATCCAAATCCAAGCCACGCACATTCGATTTATCAGGCCCCTGCTACTCCATCACCAGACGGGATGGAGGCTTCTACATCTTATGCAGAATTTCAGCAACAGCCACCTCTCCTACCTAACCCAAACCAAAGTCAGGCTGGATTAAACTCTGTAACAACACGTAGTGGTAAAACAACACAAGACCCACATTATCTGAACCACTTCAAGCCTGATAATCGCCAAGACCCTAGGGTAGTCATCCAAGATACTACTGTCCCAGATCAAGAACCTGGACCTATCCTAGAGGAACCAGCTAGGATCCCATTTCCTGAGGCCTTGACCAAAGGAAAAAGGACAACCAAACCTGTGGCTCCTGAGGAGGATCTGGTCAAGCTCTTTGAACAGGTCCAGATAAACATCCCGTTGATGGATGCAATCCGCCACATACCGGCTTACGCAAGATTCTTGAAAGACATATGTACACCTAAACATAAGCCGCGAACCAAGGATGGGAATCCGATCGTACTGTCAGAGCAAGCCAGCTCTGTCATCCTGAGCAAACTCCCACCCAAGGCTAAAGACCCAGGAACCCCCTTGATTTCTTGTAAAATTGGTGAAACCCAACTTGATAGAGCCCTACTAGACCTAGGTGCCTCCATAAATTTAATACCTACATCCCTCCTTGACCACCTTGAAGAATCTGAACTTAAACCCACTGAGGTGACATTGCAGTTAGCCGATCGATCCATCAAGTCACCCAAAGGAATACTCGAGGATGTCATTGTTAGGGTACGAGATTTTTATTTCCCAGTGGACTTCATAGTACTGGACATGGATGCACCTAAGAACCCAAGGGACACACCAATCATATTAGGGAGACCCTTTTTGGCCACTGCTAGGGCCAATATAAACTGCGAAGAGGGCCAGATAGAATTAAAATTTGGGAATCAAAATCTGAAAATTGACATTTTCAAAGCCCAACAAGGGATTAATTGCGGGGTTATAGAGGAAATTTGTGATGTCAAAGCCGTGGTTGATGAACTGCATATAGAGGACAACCTGATTATTCCTGATCAACCACTAGAAAATCAAAAACCGCTAACAGAGGAGTGCGAACACAATCTAGACACACCTATGACTCCTACCATTGCTCCCGATACAAACCCTGAACCACCCGCTGCTGCTGACAATCCTGTCATGGAACTCAAGCCCCTTCCCGAACATCTAAAATATGTCTTTTTGGATTCAAATCAAACGTTTCCTGTGATTATCAATTCTCGACTCACACCTGACCAGGAACTCCGTTTGATTTCTGTTCTCCAGCAACATCGTAGAGCCATTGGATGGACTCTAGATGATTTGACTGGTATAAGCCCTTCATACTGCACACATCGAATCTACACAGAAGAAGGCTTACGACCTTCAAGAGAAATGCAAAGGCGACTAAACCCTAACCTACAGGAGGTCGTGAAAAAGGAGATCATTAAGTGGTTAGATGCAGGGATCATCTACCCGATCTCCGACAGTCGTTGGGTGAGTCCAACACAAGTGGTACCTAAGAAGGCAGGACTTACCATCATCACGACTGAAACCGGGGAAGTCATTCCTACCCAAATAGCTAATTCGTGGAGAGTCTGCATTGATTACAGAAGACTAAATTCCTCCACGAAGAAGGATCATTTCCCACTACCGTTTATTGATCAGATCCTCGAGAAACTAGCGGGAAATAGATTCTTCTGCTTTCTTGACGGGTACTCCGGTTACAATCAGGTGGCAATCCATCCAGAGGACCAAGAAAAGACCACATTCACCTGCCCCTTCAGGACATACGCGTTTCGAAGGATGCCGTTCGGTCTCTGCAATGCACCTGCAACTTTTCAGCGGTGCATGCTTGCCATATTCTCAGATATGGTAGGTGATTATCTGGAAGTCTTCATGGATGACTTTTCAGTTTTTGGACAATCATTTGACGATTGCCTCCAACACTTGGTCCATATACTCAGGCGGTGCATCGAGGTGAATTTGGTTCTTTCCTGGGAAAAGAGCCATTTCATGGTGCCTGAGGGAATTGTCCTGGGAAATTTAATCTCAGAGAAAGGCATCCAAGTGGATCGAGCTAAGGTTAACCTGATTTCCAAGCTCCCTATGCCTAGCTCGATTAAGGACATCCGATCTTTTTTGGGGCACGTCGGTTTCTACCGTCGATTCATCCCTGATTTCTCCAAAATCGCGCGCCCCCTGACCAATCTGCTTTCCAAGGATGTGCCTTTCGAAATTTCCAAGGAATGCACTCAAGCATTTGAGATCCTACGTGACCGAGTCACCCAAGCCCCAATCCTACAGTCCCCTGATTGGTCTCAACCCTTTGAGATCATGTGCGATGCATCTGACTTCGCTGTAGGAGCGGTTTTGGGGCAGAAAATTGATAGGAAACCTGTGGTCATTTACTACGCCAGCAAAACATTGGATGAGGCTCAGCGTAACTATACGGTTACTGAGAAAGAGCTGCTGGCCGTAGTATTTGCCCTGGAAAAATTCAGATCATACCTTCTGGGTTCCCGTGTTATCATATACTCGGATCACACAGCTGTGAGGTATCTCCTGGCCAAGAAGGACGCGAAACCTCGATTAATCCGCTGGATCTTGCTGTTGCAAGAATTTGACCTCGAGATTCGCGACAAGGCGGGAAAGCACAATGTGGTAGTTGATCACTTATCCCGCCTTCCTTCTGAAATTATTGATCCTTCCGGACCTATTACAGAACATTTCCCTGATGAGCACCTCCTGACTATCAGTACAAGTCTTCCATGGTTCGCCGATATTGTTAATTACCTGGCATCACATCAGATTCCGCCCGATTGGTCGAAGGCCAAAAAGGACAAATTGCGTTCCGATGCCAAGTATTACCTATGGGAAGACCCGTATCTCTTCCGCATTGGTGCTGATCAGATAATCCGACGATGCGTCACGGAAGTGGAAATCAAAGACATACTCTCGTTCTGCCATGACCAGGCATGCGGTGGACATTTTTCGAGACATAAAACCGCATCGAAAGTCCTCCAGTGTGGTTTCTACTGGCCCACAATTTTCAAAGATGCATACAATCACTGTAAGGCATGTTCCCGTTGCCAGACTCTAGGCAACATGAGCCATAGAGACATGATGCCTCTACAGCCGATCTTGGTATGCGAAATTTTTGATATTTGGGGGATTGATTTCATGGGACCCTTTCCTACCTCGGATGGCTTCGAATACATTTTACTCGCAGTTGATTATGTTTCCAAGTGGATAGAAGCCATTCCGACCCGAACCAACAATCATAAAGTCGTTATAAAATTCCTTCATCAAAACATTTTCTCAAGGTTCGGGATTCCGCGTGCTATAATTTCCGACGGAGGGACCCATTTTACGAACGCTCAGTTCAAGTCACTGATGATCAAATACGGGGTGTCACACCGAATCTCTACTCCTTACCACCCCCAAACTAATGGTCTAGCTGAGCTATCTAACCGAGAGATCAAGAAGATCCTTCAGGTTACTGTTCGACCTGATAGAAAAGATTGGTCTTCTCGGCTTCCGGAAGCATTGTGGGCCTATAGGACCGCCCACAAGACCCAATTAGGAATGTCTCCCTTCAGACTAGTGTACGGGAAGCCATGTCACCTCCCCGTCGAATTGGAGCATAAAGCCTATTGGGCAATACGGACCTGTAATCTCGACCTTTCTAAGGCTGGAACCCACAGAAGATTTCAAATGAGCGAGATCGATGAATTACGCCACGACGCGTATGAGAACTCGCGAATTTACAAAGAACGGGTTAAAGCTTTTCACGACAAACACATTTCTAGAAAGGTCTTTCATCCTGGTCAAAAAGTTTTACTCTTTGATGCTCGACTCAAACTATTCCCAGGAAAGCTAAGATCCAAGTGGGTCGGACCCTACCTAGTCCGCCAAATCTTCGGAAATGGAGCTATTGAAATCAGCCCACTCAGCCATGATTCTGAACCCTTTGTCGTGAACGGGCAGAGACTCAAGCCGTTCATTGACATGACCGATATAGATTTGACTGAGTCATCCTTTACCCTCCTTTCCTCTTAAGCTCATTGCGCCCAGCCGATGGCGTAAAACTCAGCGCTTAACGGGAGGCAACCCGTCATTCTTTGAAAAACCTGAAACCGTTTCTGACATCGCTATGCGGAACTCATATTGCACTTTAGGGTTCATCCATTAGAACAGCCGACTTCACCTCAGGTATACCTACCCGAGATTAGAAATCGTTCGCAACAAGTCGCTTCGACCCATTCACTCACCACACACCTGTCCTAATACATGAACTAAGCTAATTCGAACCCACCTAATTTACAATGGGGACATTGCAAATCTTAGGCATGGGGGGGTATGAAAGTGCAAAATGTCAGAAAATTCATATCAAGAAAGGGTTTCACGTAAAAAAAAAAAAAAAGGACTTGATAGAGGGGAGGAACAATTCAGGGTCATACAAATGTTAAGGAGGAGAAAAAGACCAAAAATGAAGAAAGGAGCACAAAAGGAAAAGAAAAAGAAAAAGTCATTAGTAAAAGATTAAGGGGTTAACTGAAGTTCTAGACCGAGTCAAGAAAAAGAAAAGAAAAGTGCTACGGAGATATAACAAGAGATTAGCGGGAACGCTGGTCTTAGGCCTCTTGGGCTAGATTTTTAGCTTAAAAATTCACGTATCCGTTAAAATCTGGATAATCCTCAAGAGGTTGAGGAAAATGCGAAGCTTAAGTATTAGGTCTAAGGCTTAGGAAGTATTCGGCC
Organism: Thalassia testudinum; assembly: GCA_037157565.1. Taxonomy (NCBI): domain Eukaryota; kingdom Viridiplantae; phylum Streptophyta; class Magnoliopsida; order Alismatales; family Hydrocharitaceae; genus Thalassia; species Thalassia testudinum. The sequence continues at coordinate 49,273,623 of JAZHRO010000057.1, forward strand.
TCGTTAACTGACCTCCGGTTTGCGGGATTCGGTAACCTAAGCACCCAAATGCACACACAGTCTGGTTCAGTGCGCATAAATATTCAAAACACGCAAGAGCGTTTAATGTTCTGAAAAAGTCACCTAGATTAGGAGCGGCCAATCAACACAAGTTGATTTGGACAAGTTCCCAGCACGGAGAGGCGGGAAATTCCCCTCGAAGATGCGTAACAACATATCGTCTCCTCGGTGCTTGTCTCTTAGGATATTTAAATATCCTACTGGGGGCATGTAAGCACTCTGCTGGTTCAGATACCGTGGGTGGCATTATCACGAAATGTCGATCGCCAGGGTCTGAATTCGGCCACGGAACGCCATGGGCGGGATTATCTCGAAATCTCGAAAGCCAGGGTTCCGGGGGTTGCCATGGGCGGGATTATCTTGAAATCTCGAAAGCCAGGGACCCTTGAGGATTGATGATGGGGACGAGGAATCTGATACAGACCGTGTTGAGAAGCTAATCCGAAGCTAGAAATAAAAAGAAAAGAGAGAGAAAAGCTCTCCAAACAAATAAATCCTCTATCTCTCTCTTACAAAAAAAAAAAAAAAAACGCACTGCAAACTGAGCTTAGGCTAAAAATGTCTCAAACACGGGTGCTTTAACCGCAGAGTCCAACAAACCCTAGGATAGTTTTTGTGGGCCGTAGAAACCTTTGCGAAGGACTGAGGCTAAAGCAGAACAGGTCCAGATTTTGGTTGGTACTTGAGTACCTCTAGGCCTATTGTCGGCATTCCTACCTAATCGCAAAAGAAGCACTTATCATAACTAAGGACACTTTGGGTCTAGAATGGAAGTTAAAACTTTGAAATTTTGCTAAGGGACTAGCAAAAGCTAGGCATGGGGGTATGATGAGAGCCTCATCATGAGCCATAACTAGCTCATTTTGACCCAATAAAGAAGATAAAAGCTCCTACATATCCTAGAAGAAGGCTTAATTGAAGGAACAAGTGCTCTGAGAAGAAAACATGAAATAAAGGTTAAAACTGCAATTTTACCATTGCAGTACATAAACGGGATTTCTCAGAAGCAAAACATAGGTCAAATGGTCCAAATAAGATAAAAAGTGGGTTGAATTAATCAGAAATGGATTTATGTGCAATCTAAGAATTAAATGACACTTGGTAACCCTAAAACAGACCCGCTTAAATTAACAAGGTTCCGGTCAGAATAAAAATCAAGCAAACCCTCTAAAAATCATGAAAAAACATCCTCTAGGGTTTAGAACACTTAATTTGGCCTTTGGAACCTAGTTTGACCTAGATTAGGGTCTTAGCTCTTCAATTAACCTAATTTGGGTTTTTACGCAAATTTTCCAGTCAAACGAGGTCAAACCGAAAATCCAACTTCACCATTGGATTCTTTAGGTCCAAATTAGGTTTGTAACAAAATTTGGACCTAAGGGGAGGTCATCTTGACCTACTTTGCAAGTTAGTACACCCAAATCACAAATAGGTCCCTATCTTTTGAATATCCTTGCAGAGAGCCCCCTAGGTTCTTCGCCTTCTTTGCAAACCGGTCCTGCCGCCATTGCTAGGGCAGAACCGAGCTCTGACGAAGTTTCGAGAGAGATTGCTCTCTAATTCCTCAGAGATTCTCTCCCAGAAATGGAAGGGAGATTCTCTGAGGAATTCCCTTCCTTCTAAAGCCAATCAAATTCGCTGGCGTGAACCCAATCTCTCGTGCGAACGCATGAGAGATTTGGGTATCTTTCTTCCTTCCAACTCCGGCGAGCCGACTGACCTAATTGCGCATTTTTCACGCACTGATAGGAGCGGCCAGCATTTATAAAACACCCCTCGGACCCGGCCGCTCATCTTAAGCTTGATTTTGACGGAGATCCCCTCCAAATTTCTTCTCTCCCATCTCCGGCCAAACGACCCACAAGCTCCGGTGACCGCCTTCCCTCCTTCTCGTCACTCTGCTGCCATACCAGCAGCAGAGTCCTCTCCGCCTCTTCCTCCCGCGGCGCGCTGTACCCTGCGCGCAAGCTCCTGACCTCATCTTCGTCGCCGCTTCCTCCCCCAGGGTCTTTCTTCCCCGACGACGGCAGTTACGAGCCGTCCTCTCCGCCGCCTCCCTTCCCTCCAGACAACCCCAGATACGTTCTCCACCTTCTCCTCTCTCTTTTCCCCCTGTTATCTCCCTTGATCGACCTTCGACAGACGCTAACCACCTCCATCATCTTCGCCTCCGACCACACTCCGGCGAGCCGCCCACACCACTCCAGCCCTCCACACGGCTCGCCAACCACCTCGAAAGCTCCGCCTCACCTCCAGGAACACACTCCACCCTACCACTGCCACTCCATCCCTCCACAATCACCCCCCGACCAACCCACCATCTCCGGCCACAGGTTGACCTCGGCACGCACGCCTAGGCCGACCTGCGGCCTGCAGCACTGCCCACCGCCTTCACCGTGCCACGGCGAAGGTCTCTAGCTATTCTGATTTGGCCGAGAGGCACGTTTTGTGTACGACAGGATTTAAGCCGCTGCCGCCATGGACGACCTCTGATGAAGCTCCCACGAAGCTTCAGGCACCCGGTCTTCCAGGCTACAGGTGCTGCATACTAGCGCGAGTGTCGCGAGGTGAACGAGTCCAGCCAAGGAGCGCTAGCAGAGCCAGCAGCTGCGGGGCAATCGCACGACGAGGCTTCTGCAGGCACGCGTGAAGGCGAGGCCAGATAGTCCCACATCGTGGGATTGCAACCGTCAGGTACCATATAAGTTATTTTTGCGTTTTACTCTTATCGCCTCAGTAAGCACAGGGGTGAGGTCCCTCACTGACCCCACCCGCCTCGTCCGCGGCCTGACCACGCGGACCTGGCGGATCCAACCCGACCTAGACCTACGCACTCCTCGCGCATCACACACCTGCAGGTGCGCCTGGTCCCGGGTACGATCCGACCCGATTTAAGACTGTGGCTCTGGTAGAGCGGTTTGAGTGAATTGCTTGAGAGAGAGAGACGCGCGGGTAGAGGGAGAAGGGTTAGGTTTTGCTCCTGTGCAGGCAGGCTGATCGCAGGAGAAGGACTTGGCCGCTGCAGAAGAAGGAAAAGCAAGCCAAAGAAGAAGAAGAAGGCAACGAAGAAAGGAGGAGCAAGACAGAAGAAGAAGAAAGAAAGAAGTCTTCGCAGGAGAAGAAGGAAAGCAGAAAGATTAGAAGTCTTCGCAGAGGAGAAGAAGAAGAAGGACAAGGGAAGATTGCAAAGAGATCAGAAAGGCAAAGCAGAAGAAGGAACAGAGAAAGAAGGATCACATTTAAGACGTCTGATACATAAATCAGACGTCTAATTCTATTTTTTTTACATCTTTCTTAAAAACTCTTTGAATCACTTATATTTGCATTTAACAGTTGTATTCTTGGATTTTACAAAGTACTGAGTTTGCTCCCTGTGTTCGACCTCGGATACTCTAGTTGTTCGAGTAATAAAATTATTTATATTTGTTTAAACGTTTTGTCGGTTCTACTGCAACGTAATACACCTTTAAATCCGCATAAAAACGTTGACAACAACCCCCATGCCTAGTTTTTGCTAGTCCCTAGCAAAATTAAGCGAAACCTAGCACTCTAAGTAGACTAGTCAACTCACTTAGTCTTCCTTCAGAAGCATATTAAGTTCAGGTTCTAAACCCAAGGTTCCTAAGTAGTTGCTAAGTTACAGACTAGGTCGGCTAAAGACGAGTTGCAAGCACAAGTTTCCCTAATTTCTGACTCTACCCTAAAGTTTATTAATCCCTGAGATTAAAGCATCCGTGCTTGTGCATTGGTCCGAGTTATTTGAGTTAAAGGAAAATTTTTTTTATATATATATACTTTTTTTTTTTTTTTGATTCTTCTAAGTCTAACCTCAGATCAGCTATCAACACGGTCTGTGTCGGATTCATTGTCCCCATTACCATACCTCGAAAGGTGCCTGGCTTTCGATGCTTCGAGATAGCACCGCCCATAATGACCCCAAGAACTCCTGGCAATCGACACTTCGGGATAGTATCGCCCATGGATTTCTTAAGCGAATTCAGGCCTATGGCAATCGGCACTTCGAGATAGAGCCGCCCATGGTACCTGAACCGCGCAATGCGCTTACATGCCCCCAGTAGGATGGATATCCTAAGAGACAAGCGCCGAGGAGGTAATATGTTATCATCACATCCTCAAGGTGAGTATATACTCGACCTCTCCTGCGGCGGGAACTCTTCCAATCAAAATGTGTTTTCAAGCCTCTCTTAAGCCAAAACTAAGAGAACCAAATCTCTTTTCAGAAATTAAGTTAATTACCAGACCAAGTGTGAAAAATTTGGATGCTTGGGTTACAAGGACCCGTAAACCAAAAGGTAGAATAAGACTCCAGGTACTATCCCACCTTTTAACTCAAACCCTAGCTTCCCTTCCTCAACCTCTTGAAGAATGGTCCGCAACTTAACTCCTACTTAAGTTTTTAAGTCCACAAAGGACCCTAAAGGTCTAAAGCTAGTAGCTTATTTAGCTTCTAAAGTTTGACCCTAGAATTAATTTAGTCTACGCTAGAGTTCTGATTTGCTTAAGAATGCAGGACTTAGCCAGTTAAGCTCAAAACTTTTTTTTTTTTTTATATGTACAAATGTATGCAATTATGCTATGTATATCCCCAAGTACACCCCCCATGCCTAAAATCTGCAATGTCCTCATTGCATAGAAGGATATTACCTGGGTCAAAGCTGGGCTGAATAGCCGAAGAACCTGCAAATCAGGTTCAAGAATTGCAGAAATAGGCCCTAAAAATGAGCAAAGCAAAGTTGGCCTAGAAAATAGGTAACCTAGGATGTTGGCGAGCTGATGATGAATCTCGATAGCAAATGCTCGCCCAACTAAAATGGGAATGAAATCTTCCCAGGTCACCAGAAGAGGTTCTAAAGGATAAACAGTTAAAATAACCTCCAAAGGGGTAGGGGTAGGATGACAAGGATCCTCCAAAAAGAATGGGGAAGGAATGGTATAGAGATAAACCCCCAGGGTAATGGACTGACTAAAGAAATCATCAATCCATACCCGATACTCCATTACAGAAAATATTGGTCTGTTAAGCCCCCTAGTCAGAACAAAAATGAGCAATTCTCTAAGGCAAGGATCGTCTAGGGTGTCCAAGTTACGAGGTTGTGGGATGGCCATAAGATCTAGGTTGGGTTTAATCAGCTTGGTGTCCATCCCAAACACTCTTTCTAAATCCTCAATTTCATCCCTAGCATTCCTTGCACCATCACGTGGATCTTCCTGCTCTTCATCAGGAGTCACAATTTCGCTTTCAGATATAAGCGAATCAGAGGGTGACTTCGATGTCAATGAAGGCAGGTTGGAAGCAACAGATCTAGGGATTATCCTATCAATGTCATCCCCAGGTTTTTGTTCTTTACTCAAATCTTCCCCGGAGTCTATATGTGAATCCACATAAATCTTAGAAATTGCTTCCAAATTTTCCATCATTTTATCATGAGGAGAAATATCATCAATGGGTGTGCCAAGGAAACCTAATTTGGTCAAATTTGTGACATCCTCAGGGGCTAACTCTTCAAATAATACATAATCACCCTTAGTGTCACTCCAAATCTTGAATGTAGGTTCCTCATATAATTCATCTTCCTCCTCATCACACAATTCATCATGTACCCGAGGTCTAGAATCATTTAATATCTCAGCAGATCCCCTAGGGTGCTCTATCTGAGGTAAATTATTTACATTGGTTACATCAGACTCCTCAGATAGGTCAATTTCTTTAGGGTTAGGTTCCCTAAGGGTGGGTTTGAGTTCCATATCATGATCAGAAGGGAGGGTAGGATTAACAACTTGACTTTGACCCACTTCATCAAATGTCACGAAAATACTATCATCTGGGTCGAGGTCTTCCAATGGCACCATCATTCCCTTCTTTTGACTCCAATATAATTCAGGTGGATACTCAACCTTATCATCATCTTCCTCGGGTTGCCACCTTTCTTCATCCAATGCATAGCTACTTTCATGTGTATTTTCCTCCCACCTAAAGTGTAGATCTCTCAAGGAAGTGTCATCGAATGGGGAGGTTTCAAAATCGATCCTCGAAAAGTAGCTATTTTCCCCAGAATTTCCCTTCAACTTAAAGTGTAGCTTTCCCACGGGAGATGCATCTATTGTAGAGGGGTGTACGTCATCGTCAATGGGGCAGATTGGGTGGCTAATTTCATCTCTTTCTTGTTGGCCTGCTCTCAAAGATTCTCCTAACAATTCACTCATTTCATTTTTCATTTTCTGTATTTCCATCTTCAAAGAGGAGAGGTCATTTCTATCACAAGAGAAGTCAGGCTCAGGCTTATAGTACCCAGGAGTGTTTGTCCAACCATTATAAGTTTTCAAGGAGGGTGGGTTGGGTATTTCTTTGGTATGTGGGATATTGGGCAAAGCAAATCCCTCTCCTGAGTTCTGCTCACTAATTTGGGGCTTAACTAGGCCAATACTCCTATAATAGGAGTAAAACGGATCCCAATGATTGTCATTATGTCCATCAAGGAATGGACCATCTCGGCGTCTGGGATCGAAGGATGTAGAGTGGGGGTGAGGGTGTGGGCAAGATGTGAAAGGATGAAAATCAATGTGGTCCATTCTAACTCACACTTCAATCAGAATTCCCCAAGCAAGACACAATTCAAAAAGGACCTTTTAGGTCTTTCCCAATTTAGGCTTTTGATTTTAAGTCAGATTGCAGGTGATAATACAATTTGTTCAATCAATTTACGCGCCTATTGTCGACCTACGGCTCGCCTAAAAAGACCTAGTTGGAGCTTAGGTGTTCTTCCCTAAATCTCAAATGGTCAAGTAAATCCAAAGACGGAAGATCGAGGGATGCAAGTAGGCCTAAGCCTTCCTTTGAAGCTGTGCTTTCGCGGTGCTCCTCAACTACCCCCAAAAATCCGTGACAGGGTATCCCCCTCTTTGGATTTACAAAACCTTTGATTTCCAGTTCCGAACACTTCAGAATCCAACGAAAGGAGGGCTCTTGTCCTAGTATTTCCAAACCTAAGGAGTGTCTAGAAGCGTGCCATGGTGCAAGTGAAATAAGTGTGCATACACCGTCAAAGATTTTGAACTTTGAATCGCACGTCAAGTTTGAAAATCAAATCCTTGGTTTTTAAAATGTCCTTCCTTTAATTAGTCCTTTTTCTAAAAAAAATGTGACCACTTGTTAGATCGCTTCAAGACAAACTTTGTGGTCTTTGCATTAAATCCTAAATGCAATGCGTGATCAAAAATAGGATGCAAAGTAAGAGAATACGTACCTTGCCTCCAGCGATCTTCAATGCAAAAATGCACGCAATGCAGAAAAGAAAATCTAGAGGCTGCTCATACGGACCTAAATGGTTCGTCCTAGGGCAGGTAGCTTCTAGCAGGCAGCTCATTTTTTTCTTTTTCTATTTTTTTTTTTAGAACTACTTATGCACAAGCAAATAAAAAAAAATAATAATAAAAAAAATAAACCTAAATCTAAAGAAAAAGGAACAGGCTCCCAAAAATTACCCAACACGGGTCCAAAACAAAATCAGGGAACAAACCCTCAAAATATGCCCCAGAACAAGGGTTTCAAACTAACTGTAATGAAAAATTAAGTCTTCAGTCTTAATTCTATTCTAATTAAATTAGCGATTAAATACAATGGTGTCCGTCGCGTCCTCGTCCTTCTCCTCCTTTCAAAATTGCTTGTCCACTTCTCGTCTGGCGACGTCAAGGGTCGCCTCTCACAGTGGCTGATTCTTGCATAAATTTTCTCGCACAGAAAAGAAAATAATGAATTGTCAAATCTCTGTGCAATTGACAAATAATCAAAATAAAATTAGGCGAAATTATTGCGTCTGTTGCCTCCCCGGCAACGGCGCCATTTGACCGGTCGATCTTTCACTTTTAAGTCGTTTGTAGTTTAATGTGGTGGAAAAATCGACTAATCAATTTTTAATAAGAAATAACCACTCGCAGAGGAGCGGGTCGTATCCACAGGGAGGCAATAACGTATTAAAATTCGCGCCACTTAAAAATGTTTGTTCGGAGTCAATTTGGACAAGAACCAAGCCAAGATTGCCTTTAGATTAAGGTTTAAGCAAGAAACAATGCTGAAATGGCAATTATGAGAAACTACAGGATATTTTCCGCAATGCAGAGTGAATAGAATATGATTAAAATGTGGCAATGGCAGAAAATGTAAATTTTAATTAACGTTTTACTGTAGCAAAACAGGGGAATTTTTCCCCGTTGTCTTGAGCGACGATGAGCTGATGGCCGGGCGCGGGAAGCTCGGAGGAGGTCCCTTGGATCAAGGGCTTCGAATTGGTGGTGGCGGCGAGTCGCGCGGCGGTCGGAGGTGGCCGGACGAGCTCCGGCGGAGGTGCTGCAGCCGGCAGCTTGCGCAGCCTGTTGGCGTGAAGTCCGCCGCCTGCTGCTACTGCGGGGGTGGCTGCTGCTGCCGTGGGCACTGCTGCGGCTGGTGTGTGCGGCTGGCGTGCGTGGTGGTCGGTTGGGCGGTCTGCAGGCGGTTGTGCGTGGGTGAGCGGAGGGTCTGCAGGAGGGCGCTGGTGCGGTTGTGCGTGGGCGGTGGTCTGCAGGAGGGCGCTTGCGCGGTGGTCTGCAGGCGGCTGGCGTGTGCGGTGGAAGCTGCAGGCGGCTGTTGGAGGATGCTGCAGGCTGGTCTGCAGGCGTTGGAGGAGAGCGCGGGCTGATCTGCAGGCGTGCGCAGGTCTGCAGCTGGTGAGCGGTGGAGGGTGCAGGCGGTTGTGCGTGGGTGCCCGGAGGGTCTGCAGGAGGGCGCTGGCGCGGTTGTGCGTGGGCGGTGGTCTGCAGGAGGGCGCTTGCGCGGTGGTCTGCAGGCGGTTGGCGTGTGCGGTGGAAGCTACAGGCGGCTGTTGGAGGATGCTGCAGGCTGGTCTGCAGGCGTTGGAGGAGAGCGCAGGCTGATCTGCAGGCGTGCGCAGGTCTGCAGCCGGTGAGCGGTGGAGGGTGCAGGCGGTCTGGTGGCCGGTTGGAGAGTGCAGGCTGAGGAAGTGGAGGTGAGCGGGTAACTTCAGACGTCTGGGAAATTTCCCAGACGTCTTAAGTTACTGAGAGGGCGGCTGATCAGTAGCTCGGTGGTGGTGGTCTGCGACGACGGCGAGGAAGATGCACGCTAGGGTGCTCACGGTAATGCAGGCGAGTTCCGGATGGCGGTGTGGCCTGTCACACCACACGCCCACGGTGGTGGAGACTCGCCGCCACGGTAGAGGCCGGTAGTGTGGAGTGGAAGAGAGAGGTTCTCTCTGCACAGTGGTGGGTCGGTGGCGAAGGCCTTCTGAGCTCGGCTGCCTCCGTGCTCCTTTTGTAGTGGCCTGAACAAATTTGAAATCAGCGGCCGACCAGATCCACCGTATCCGCTCCCCCTTGAATGGCTTTCACTGCATCACGCGGGCGTTGGAGCGACAGCCAGCCGTTCTGAAAGAAGACGAATAAAGAAAATATTATTAAAATATTAGGGTTATTTATGTATAGACCCTCAACTTCTATGTTAATAAAAATAATATACCTAATTGGTTATCTAATTAGATGAATGCTATTTTAAGCTAATTCTAAATGCACTTAAGATATGAATACAATGTATGGATTATGTAATTAGATTAAAACTATGAATTAATCTATTTACATCCTAATTTATACTAAATAAATGTTAGAATTAACCTAATGTGTAGGCACTTAAATACTTAAATAGCCCACAACTATGGGCTAATCAGTGTTCTCCTAAAGTGTAGGTCCTATCACAGTAGAGCGAGTCGGACCTAAATGAGGAGGCATCGTGAGGACAATCGAGATATGGAGCCCCATGATTTGAATCGTACCCTTGGGTGGCTATGTTGGTTGTATTCCAATAAGAGGTTGGTGCGGTTTGGTCATAGTTGGGCCAAGAGGGATATTCAAGGTTGTACCCCCAACTTGGTGGTTGGTTAGCCCAAGTAGGCTGTGGGTATGGTCCACTTGGGTTAGCATACAAATCCTGTTGGGGGTAGTTTGGGTAAGATGGATAGGCATTGAAATCCATGGTTTGGAAGAAATGGAGGGATGTCGGAAGAACAGATGCGAGAGAGTTGTGTCCTCAACCAAGCAAACAAGCCTAGTCCTTATGGTGTATTCCTTAGGATACCTAGAAATCTCACAACGGTTGATTAAGTCCGTAAGCACTGGACTCCCCTTCCCGAGGTTAATCTGGCCAGGTTGATTACGAGGGGATTGCAGGGAAGGTTCTTCCTTTGGCTTGTACCTCCGGTTCCATAGACCCCACAACCGCGGTCATTTGACACTGCCCCGCAGCCTAGTCACCAGATTCTACCATGGGAATGAAAGCCAAGTGCCTAGCGAACAAAACCTCACCTTTTGAGACTTAACTCAGTCTTGCCTAGGGCACGTCTACTCATTTTAAAGGGCTAGGATAGTGCTTGTGCTTAGGGTGATGTGATGAGGCATTGATTGGGGTGGTGCCTCTTAATTTTCCACTTTCAAAGTGTGTGCTTCTAGCAAAACATGGTTTTCAAGCAAGAATTTGTTAGGATGTGGTGTCTTTTAGTGTTTCATCCTTACTTTAGTGCTTTTTAGGGTTGACGTGTCTTAATGTTTTCAACCAAGTTTCAGTGGGCACATCAAGTTCTACACACAACTTGGTGAAAGTAGATTTCCTTTTTATTTTGTAGAGGCTCTAAAACCCTAGTGTGCTCATCCTAAAGATCGTGCAGCTTCTATTAGATGAGTCAGTTTTTAGGGTTAAGTGGTGCGGCCCAGGTCAACTCACGGTGGCTTTGCAAACACCACTCAAGAGAAAAAGAAAAGAACACTCCAAGAATTTATTCAGCATATTAGAGTGTACATTTTTTTGTAGGGTGATGTGTTAAGAATGTGGGTCAAGCAATCATTCACCACGCCAATTTTTTCAGTTTTTATGATTTTTTTTAGCTTTTTCACGCAAGCAAACAATGAGAGAGAGGGTACTCACTATCGGTCCTCGAGGTGCCTACTCCCTTGCTACCATCGTGGAATGCGTCGCTTCGCCGTCCATGAGCCAAATTCCTGCAACCGTCAAGTAAAAAGGAAAATAGGGCATTAGATGATATGAGAATGAAGGTGGAATGGAGGTGATAAAACAAATCCGTTGCCTCCCTGGCAACGGCGTCAAAAACTGACGTGGTCTCATGCGTGTGTGTTAAGAGGTGTCGTTATAGTTGCACTTGATACGTCGATTTTGAAAGAAGTAAACGGAGGTGAGTCCGAGTGTCGGTATCAAGGAGGCATGGAAATCAGATTTTGTTTACCACTTATTGTCATGAAAAAGGCAGAGTTTTGCTTGCGAAAGAGACAGTTTCAAAAAGCGAGAGATAGAGAGAGAGAGTTTAGGGTTAGAAAGCTCTTGGTTTTGATCATGCACTTTAAATAGAAATTAAAATGGCGACTAAACGGAAAATAATTTCATTAAACATGCATTCATAGTTCATGGTTTACAAAATTAAATACATGCTTCAACAAAAGTAAATGAAAGCTTAAAAGAGAGAGAGAGAGGTAGAGAGAGAGTGGAGAGCGACGAGGCAGCCACGGCGGTGGAGGAGGCTCCGTCGGCGGCTCGTCGTCTCCGGCGATTACAAGAGTGCCTAAAGCTAGCTAGGAGAGGAGTGGAGTAGTTGCAAGTGGGAGAGTATGCCTTGAATGGTGGTAGAAGGGGGTTTAAATAGAGTTAAGGGCTTCCTAAAAGAAGAATGTGCTTTAGCGACATCCAGAACGTCGCTAAAATCGCTTCCATATACGTCGATGAAGCCCTCCTGCCGCCGGTCAGCTGCCCGCCCCGCTCTCTCTCCATGCGCGATCCATGGACGTTGAACGAGAGCCGTCCGATCACTGAGATCCTCCCACGCCCGCGCGGAGAACGTGCCTCGGGCGCGCGTGCGCGCGCGCGTTTCCGCCCGGCGTGTGCGCGCGCGTGGGCGCTCGGGACCTGTCATCGCGCCGCGTGGCGCGATCCTGGCCGCCCGCTGCTCGCGCTTGATTTCTGCTCCGCTCGATTAGGGCGGCCCAATTTTGCCGCGCCCTTCGCTCGCGCTTGATTTCTACTCTGCGCGATTCGAACGCGCGTCGCTGCGATGCGGGCGTGCGAGCTAGCCGTTGCGCCACGCCTGCGCTTTGTCGCGGCGACCGCGGGCGAGCGCGCGGATCTCGGCCGTTCGATCTAAGATCAAAGGCCGAGATTCGTCCTTGGCTGGCTTGAGGGCGTGCGAGCGGTGGGGGTGGGGCGACGTGGTGCTTTCTGGGCCGTTGATCTCCAGATCAACGGTTAGAATTTCTTGGGCCCATTGTGGGAGCTCCGGATGTCGGATTTGGCTGATCTTGAGTCCGTTGGACTCCGTTCGTCGTTCTGAATCCATCCATGCGGTCCGATTGCTCATCTGGGGCCTACTTTGACACATGCTTTACACAAATGGCCATTAATGCAGTTTATAAGCAATCTTGGTACTTGATTCATGCAATGCTCCTATTCTACTTTATGTTGTGCCTTTTATTCTAAAGATGGGCCATATTCAACCTAATTACTACCCCCTTGCGTGGTGTTATCAGTAATGTTACTTAAGTTATTACATACTTAGGTATAAATTATACTTAAGCATGTTAATCACATTAATTAGATAAATTACTGGTAATATTTCGAGTCCAATTATTAATTAAATTACTAATAATATTAATTGCATAATAATATAGCATTTTTAACTTATTTTAAGGTCCTTTACTATTTATCCCTTATTTAATAATTAACCCATATATTTACATATTCCTAGCTAATTAACTAGGAAGTCTAGTTAATTAGGGGTAATTAGAGACCATGGTGAGCTTCTCATCATACCCCCAAGCCAAAGTTTTGCTAGTCCCTAGCAAAATTAACTAGAAATATGATGATTTAAACACTTGGGTTTAAATTAATATAAATAAGAACCAAGCAGAGAAAAGCTTAGGTCAGAATTAATTTTTTTAGATTTAATATAAATATATATAAATAAGTGATATACAGAGCATTCAGTGAAAATTTCCTTATTTAGACTTAAAACTCAAAACATCTTCAAAACAAACTTTATTAAAAGTAGAGTTTTTAACAAGAATTTTATCAAAAATTAGATTCTCAAAAATCACTTATTCTTTGTAATCATTATTAACCCTTAAAAACTTAGAATTCAAAGTGTTTTAAGAAAACAAAACCTAAGAGTTGGAAATTAAATTTTAACTCAAAAAGTCAATAGACTTAAGTTAGTCCTTTGTTTATGAAATTTGATTTCTATCAATTTAAGTTTAAGCAAATTAGTTAGATATTCATTATTAACCAAACTTAGAGTAGTAAAACTTTAATCTACCAACCTACTGCACTAAGGACAAACTTCTAGACCTAGATTTTGTCAATCCTTCTCCTTTAGGTCTCAACTACAAATCCTCAAAACCCGATTTCTTAGGCTTCATTGCCCAATACAAAGGTTCAGTAGCTATGATTTTAAAACATCCGTGCTTGTGAAGAGAATTGTCCTGAAGGCATCCAAATTTGCAAAAATCCAGATCTTAAGACATCAATTTCCAATCCATATTATTCCAATTCAAGCCTTTGGCTTGGCCTTACTCAGGTTTGGTTACATTCTCCTCACCAGTTTTCTATCCCGAGGTCAACACTTTTTGTGTATATCTCCCTGGTGGACCACTGGGTCTCTTATTCCTAATTTTTATCTCCATTTTTTTTTTCAACTTTTTCTATAGGTTAGAACACTCATATTTAGCGAGGTGTTCTTTTATTTGATGGAAGGGTAACATCTATTTATACTGAGATCCTTTATTTTTATGGAAAAACTACATAAGTATCCATTTATAGCGAGGTACTTAACTGCAAGGTGTTTTATTTTATTTTTTTATTTTTCTTCCCCTTCTCATTTTTCTTACTAACTTTATACTCCAAATCCTTTTTCTAGGTGAGTGACACATCCTTCACCCTTTCAAGAACCGCCCCATGGAAATCCTTTGACTACAGAGAATTTAGAATCAATCTTTTAACCTCTATGTTTTCTCAGTCTCAAATGCCATCAAGACAATTCTATGTGTGTGATTTTGGATGCTTAGGTTACTTAGCTCTCAAACTAGAGCTTGGACAACAAAGCCATTCACTCTCAGGTTCTTTAAACTTTAGTTTCCTCCTATAGGATCTGTCAAGACAAAAACTCACCAAGTCTAGCCAAATGTCCTTTAGTTGATTAAGCTAACTATAACCTGATAGACTTGAAGACTAAGGTTCTACTAACTCTAAATTAATTCTAAATATCTGGCCTTTTACTTAACTTTGATGATAAAATCAAATATTCAAAAAGCAAAAGGATTACTTAATCTAATTGATTAAAAAGTTACAATTTAATTCCAAAACTTAAGTTTTAAACTTAATACACCTTAATTTCTTAATTTCAGGGTAAGAATAGAAAAACAAAGCCTTAAGGTTTAAAGATTCTAATTGCAAATAAAAGTGTGTTTTTACAAAATATTATAAGTAAAAATCTAAATAAGGATTTAATGCTCTTATATATATATACTTTTTTTTTTGGTTTTTGACCTAAGTGAAAAATTAAGCTCTTAATTATTGATATAAATATATATTTTTCTTTCTTCTTTTCTTTATTGTAGATGTAAAAGCCCTTTTTATTATTTTTATAATTTTGCAATTTTCAAATTTTTTTATTTTTATATTTTTGTTTTTATGTTTTACAAAATTTTTCAATTTTTATGAATTTTTTCAAAATCTTACAAATTTTTAAAATATTTTTAATTTTAAAATTTTTGGTATTTCCATTTTTTAAAAAAATTTCTTGGGTATTTTAATTTTTATGTGTTTTTTTTATTTTCTCTGTAAATACACTTGAAGTGAAAATTTCACTTCACACCCCCCCAAGCCAAGATTTTACAATGTCCTCATTGTAAGAAGGGTGAAAAGATATTACACTTCATTTAGTGTAGGGTAATGGAAGGAGTCGGATAGAGGAGATCAAAGATCTCTACGCAGACGATTTCAATTCTGACCAAAGGTTAGAGTGGAGAGTCAGACTAAATGAAGGTAATCAGTGTAAAATGAAGTGAAAAATCAAATAAGATTCAAGTGCATAGGAATAGAAAAGTGTAGAAAATCGGAAACAGCTATGTATAATATGCTAAGTTTTACGCCTTCAGCTAGGCGTAAATCCTAGTAAAGAACTCCTAAAAAGAATATGCATGGTAAAAACAAAGGAGTTATGGAAGATTTGGTTCAAGAAAAATAGAAAACAGATAATACCACCCGGTAAAAACTCATCCTGAGATTACCTAAAATAGATCTCGCAGAACCACAATCAGATTCCTATGAAAAAAAATCTTAGAAAGATCAGACTGAATCTCGTGAAGATCAGATCTGATTTACGTTGAGATGTAAAATATTAAAAATTGAGGCAATCTAAGAAGTGATTCCAACCAAGTTCAGAAGATCAGCAGAGTCAATTCTGGTTCTCAATAATAAGTGGGTCATTTTGATACAATAAAGGCTGCTGATGCGGGTTTGGTGGAATATTTTCAGGAAGTACACAAGATGACTTTTGATTAGAATCAAAGGCCTGATTAATGAAATGTACTTGGCTCTAATGTTGCCTAGGGTTTTGCAGATTCCTAGGATTCGGAATTGGCTGAGATGGAAGAGTACCTGGCTGACGAGACTCAGCCAAAAGCATGATCTGATTTCGTAAATCAACCAATTCTATCTTACATTACCTTTGAATCTCAGCGAGAGCTTCAGCATTTTGTCACTGATTCTCTATAACAACTCGCAAAATCTGATCGAGCTACATATCTCTAATCAGCCTAGAGTAATTCTGCATACTCATGGAATTAGGCCTCATATTTTGTTGTTGAGAAGGTAATGGAGATGGGTTTAGGTGGGTCTGATTTGGATAAATTGGTCTTTGATTTTGATCATCCCAAGAGAAATTTGGGTGGCTTCTCCATCCAGGATTATAGGTATTAGAATAAGGATTTGATCTTGGAATGTTTTCCTGGATGGCATGTAAACTAAAGAGATATGGTGTGTTTTCTGCAACAGGAAAGGGTGGGGAAAAGGGTGGGAAGGATTATCGGACAAAGGTCCCTCCTTGGGTTGGTGCAGGAGTAGATAGAAAACCCAAGGAAGATGGATCTCTAGAATCCAGATTATTCACAAATTTCCTCCCCGTGGGAATTTGCGAAACAGGTGAATGCATGGGATTTTGCGTAGCAAGTAGAGGTGTAAGAGTTTTCATTGTATTTCGGACCTCATCAAGATGCTTTGCTACAATGTCGACTTTGTCTAGTTTTTCTGCAATAATCTCTAAATCCTTTGAACTGGATGGATTATCGATCTCATGAATGCCTTTATGCGGATTTTGATGTGTTGTATTTGTGCCCCGCGTAAATTGCGATATGGATGCTTTGTTGATAGAGTTTTCTACCATCCCTTCAAATAATTCTGAAGTGGATTCTACGTCACGATTTAAAAAGTTCCCTCCACAAGAGGCATCGACTAGATTGCGAATGCCCTCTTGCAATCCATAATAAAAGATGTGCATTAATTACCAACAAGGGATGTCATGATGTGGGCATTTCCTTTGTAATTCATGAAAGCGTTCCCACACTTCAAGAATTGGTTCTCCTTGATTTTGATTAAAAGTTGTGATAGCTCGCCTTAAAGCATTAGTGCGACCAATAGGAAAGAATTTCTTCAAGAATGCAGATTCGAGTTCAACCCAAGTTGAGATTGGTCTTGCAATAGTTCTATACCAATATGCAGGTTTATCTTTAAGGCTAAAAGAGAACATCTTCGTAAGTAGGATTTCCCTATTCTGATTTCGAGGTCCAAGAGTTTGAGATAGATTTTTAAGATCTTCAATATGTTGAAATGGATCCTCGGATGCAAATCCGTGAAAATGTGGGATTAGACCTATAATGTTTGGCTTTAATTCTGGGTCATTTTCCCTAATGGAAATCCTAACATTAGGCTCTACTTGTGCATTAGATGGATTATAATAGTCTCAGAGTAGAGGCCTAGGATGAGGGATCGGTAAATCAGGAAGGTCAAAACCCGCCTCAGGTTGAGGTGGAGGATGGGCTTGAAGATTCTGCAAGTTATTTAGAGCAGCCATCAAAAGATTAATTGGGCAATTTTACTCGAGCATTCTAAGGTTCTGGTTCAGGAGCACCTCATGAATATCAAAAGGCAGCATCTCCCCCTAACCAGAAGAAGAAGGGATCTCAGGATTCTAATTTTGCAATTGATCCATAGAAACAGATGAATCAAACGGGAATTTTATTGGTTGCTTAGTTGCAACCGACCTAGGAGTACCTGTCAATGGAGTTTCAAGAGGCAGTTTCAAGGATCGCCTCCTGTACATAAAACAAAAAGAATGTGCAAAGGCACACTCACACCACCAAAAATAAGCGGCAACAAAACCCACAAAACAACGTGAAAAAGTGGGTTTTTCTCTTCTTTCAAAGGAAAGAAGAGAGTCCGAGAATATGCAAAATACTTTGGACGCAATCAAGTATAATATCAGTATCAAAATACGTGTCCTAAACCGCTGATGCGAGAAAAATAGTAGAAAACTTTTCCCAAGTCAGATCATAGAGTTACTAGCAGATGAATGCACTCCTAAGAGTGTATGCCGATAACATGCTGCTGCTAGTCAGAAAGTATGTATTTTTGTTTTTTTTAATTTTTTTACTAACTAAATGCAATAATATAAACTAAACTAGAGATTAAAAAAAGAACAGTCACAATGATATGTATAGTGAAAAACAAAATGGAAAAAGAAAACCCATCTTCTTTCCTGAGAATACCCACAGAGGTAAACCTGAAAAGAAGACAGAAAACAAAACAAAATCAAAACTAATTAGTACAAAATAGAAAAAAATAATAATAATGGCAAATATAATTACAATTACCTCCCCGGCAATAGTGCCATTAAAATGGTCATTGACTTTCTCAACACAGTTAATTAAGTTAATTATGCTAAATTATGTGCAAAAGAAAGTAACTTAGGTCAACTTGAATTTATGTCGATTAAGTAGTACAGGGCCAAGTTAACCTAACATTTTAGATTTTATTTCTTTTTAACTGGTTGAGTCCAGGTCGTTCGCTATGAGACATAACTTAATTAAAATTCACCCCTAATCTTAAGCTACTTATGGGAATTATAATTAAATTTAGTTTAAGAATGTGAATTTTGCTTTTAAGGATTTCTAATTAAAAGAATACAAAATTCTATAAGGAAACACATTTACGCATATGATTTACTTTTACAAACAAGTAAACATGTTTATTTCTTTTAATTTCTTTTATTGACAAGAGGTTAAGGCAAGAAAAAGTAATTCTAATGAATATATGCCTTATTACAACATTAAGCTTAAAAAAGAATTAATAGAATATAAGAAATTAAACCACAATTATTCTTCTTTGTCTTCAGCCTCTTTCTTTCTTCTCTTCTTCTTCTTTTACCTTTCTCTCTCACTCTCTTTTCTCTTTTTACTTTTCTCTTATTTCTTCTTTCATTTCTCGAGCTCTTCTCTTATGCATCTATTCTTCTTAATCTTTCTTCTTACTCTGCCTGTTATTTTTCTTTAGCTCTTTTTCATGTCTACCTTTCTTTAGTCCTTACGAGCTCTCCACTTCTCCTTCTCTTCTTTTCCTTTTCTTCTCTTCCTTTGCAATTCTTCTGAACCCTTGCAGCTCTTCTGAACTGAACCGGTTTGAATTCTTTGAACGAAAAATTAGGTTTTAAGGTTGGCAGCTCGGACCGGTAAGGGATACACAGCACCCTTCTTGGGGTAGGACCAGACCCTACTAGGTCCAAGCCTGATTTTTATTTGGTTTCGTTTATTTCCGATTCAGTACAATCTCCAGCCCATCCGACTCACGGCCTCCCACCGATGTCTTCTCCGATGCTGGTGAGGTTATCCACAACCCTAAAATAGGATTGCAACTTCATCCAGACCGGTGGATGAAAAGGAGATGGTGAGCACAAGCTCCTGGAGCATGGAGAGGAAGGAATGACGTCGGATATGCGATAATCGGAAGGTGAAAGCACCTCGTATCGTCAGCCGTCGAGGAGGCTAAAGAAAGAAAGAAGATGAAGAAGATATTTTCAAGGATTTATTTGTAACGAAAGCTAAGCACCTAAGTGAAGAATAAGGACTCAATTGAAATAAAACATAAGGACTAAAATGTAAACTAAGGTTTTCAAGGTTTGTTTTAATTTAAATCTTTTTCAACTTTTTATATATGATTATCAATAAGACATTTATGATATTTAGACCTTGAATTTACATTTTTGACCTTTTTAGCTTAATTTATTTAATTAAGTAATGTTACTTAAGTTATTACATACTTAGGTATAAATTATACTTAAGCTTGTTAATCACATTAATTAGATAAATTACAGATAATATTTCGAGTCCAATTATTAATTAAATTATTAATAATATTAATTGGATAATAATATAGCATTTTTAACTTATTTTAAGGTCCTTTATTATTTATCCCTTATTTAATAATTAACCCATATATTTACATATTCCTAGCTAATTAACTAGGAAGACTAATTAATTAGGGGTAATTAGAGACCATGATGAGCTTCTCATCAGGGAATACATCACAAAAGGAGAGTTCAGAATAGTGTACAAAGGACTCTAGTACGTAGAGGAACTCGCGAGGAAAATACAGGTATTTCGTTTGCGTAAAACAGACCCCAATCGGACCCCAAATGGGTCAAAAATGTGCCTACTATTCAAAATCAGACGTCTGGGAACAAGTCCAGATGTCTTAGAAGGTACCAGATCCTTACCTTAAGTCCCTACAGTGTCCTCAGACATCTAGGCCTTCTCTGCGATCGTCAGTTCCAGATGTCGGACAATGCCTCCAATCGTCTAGACGCACCTCCGAACGTCTGGTGATCTAATCAGACGTCCAAAAGCACGGCGTCCGAGCTCCTTCCCAACACTGCACCTGCATATGACAACGCAAGCGCGATCAGCCGACAAATATCCCTGCATTGTGATATGCATGGCACAGGGAGATTACGTACCTTCGCGATAAATGAGCTTTTAGACATCTGGCCTTATCTCCAATCATCCAGGTACTCCATCAGCCATCTGGACTCCACTCCAGACATCTGATACTGGAAAACTTTCAAAATCAGGAACTCCTTCCAACTCTCCGCCTTGCACCACCGTAGCTCCAGCTACTGCGGAGCGTTGGGAGGTCGCCTCTTCGAGCTCTCTCCTCCCTCACGCGCCCGCAGTGGCCACGCGAGCTCTGCCGAGCTTCCACCGAAGCTCCTTCGACCTTGGCCTCCTCCTCTTCCTCTCGTGCTCTCCTCCTTCTCCCTCTCACTCTCCCTCGCTCGCCTCCTCTCACCACTCCTGCATAGCTTTGAAGGTGGTGATGGTGGCTGGTGTGTGGAGTGGAGAGGAGAGGGAATTATATAGACGGCGTGGGGGGGTTTATGGTTTGGGGAAGGAAGGAAGGGAGAGAGAGAAGAAGAGGGTTCAGCACGCCCCCCGAGAGCAGAGTGCAGTGTGCGTACAAAAATTTCATTTTCAGACGTCCGAGAAAGGGTCCAGACATCTGAATAGACATCTGACTGAGACTCCAGATGTCTTAAAAGGCTAATAGTGTGATGGGTCATTACATCATAACAAACGTAAAGGAAGTTTCATCCCCGAAACTTAAACTAGCTAGGGTGCAGAAAAAGGAACATAAAGTGCATAACAAACTTAAAGAGGATCGAAATAGATCTGAAAAGATGTACCCTCGAAAAGCTCCAGGTACCTCTCTCTCATCGCCACCTCAGGCTCCCAGGTCACCTCCTCGTATCGCTGGCTTCTCAATAGAAACTTCACCAGTGGTACCTGCTTCCATCTCAGACTCTGGACGGCTCTGTCTAGTATCTACACTGGTCTCTCGAGGTAAGTCAGGTCATCACCCACCTCGACACTCTCGTGGCTCAGAACATGACTAGGATCAGCGACATACTTCCTTAGGTTGGACACATAGAACACGTCGTGCACTCCAGAAAGCTGGGGAGGAAGGGTAAGCTGGTAAGCAATGGGTCCCACCCACTCCAGGACCTCAAAGGGCCCCACAAACCTCAGCGCAAGCTTCCCTTTCACCCCAAAACATTGCAGGCCCTTCATGGGTGAAACATAGAGAAGGACGTGATCCCCAACTCGAACTGCACCTCTCTGCATTTCCGGTCAGCGTAACTCTTCTGCCTGCTTCTGATAGTGTGGAGTCGTTTGTGGATCTGCTCTATCACCTCCTGACTCTACCGGATCAACCTAGGGCCAACCTTCCACTTGGTCCCCACCTTGACCCAACTCAAGGGTGCAGTACACCTCCGTCCGTACAGGGCCTCGTAAGGTGCCATGACGATGCTCGAGTGGTAGCTGTTGTTATATGTAAACTCTGCCAGGGGTAAATGCTCCTTGCAGGAGCCTCTCCAGTCTAGTACACAGGCCTGTAAAAGGTCCTCAAGTGTCTATATGGTGCACTCTGACTATCCGTCTGTCTGGGGGTGGTATGCGGTACTGAACCTCAAATGTGTCCCCAAAGCCTACTGAAGCTCAACCCAGAGCTGGGAAGTAAATCGGGTATCCCTGTTGGATACAATCTCATGCGGAACTCCGTGCAAGCGTACCACATCACGAATGTACCTCTCTGCCAACTTTCTGGTCCTAAGGTGACTCGGATCGGCAGGAAACACGTCGTCTTCGTCAACCTGTCAACTATCACCCAGAGTGCATCTTGTCCTCATTAGGTAACTGGTAGACCCACCACCAAATCCATGGTGATGCTCTCCCACTTCCACTCTGGTGCTGGAAGTGGCTGCAACGACTCTGCAGGCCTCTGGTGCTCAGCCTTCACCTGCTGGCATGCCAAACACTATTGCACAAATTCACCAACTTCCTGCTTCATCCCTCTCCACCAAAAGTTGTGTCTCAGATCATGATACATCTTTGTGTTCCCAGGATGTATGGTGAACCTAGACCCATATGCCTTGGCCAGGAGCTCTATCAACAACTCCTCGTCCCTAGGAATGCATAAGCGTCCCCTCATGTGCAGTATCTCGTCTGTAAAAAAAAAGTCTCCTGGGTCTCTTGTCAACGCCCTGTCTCACAGTGTTTGTAAGTGCGGATCTATCATCTGTCCTGCGATGATGCGGTCTATCAGCGCTAGTCGCATCTACCATGTCACTGTCACTGTTCCACAATATCCCAGTGACTCCCCGAGTCACCAACTGCCCATGCATAAGTCTCAGACTCTGTGCCTGTAAACTGGCCAAATGGGCAGGAGATTACACAGCAAAAATACACCAACAAATATGCCATCTTGTGTTATTTCCTAGCACTGCCAGTGCATATTAGGTAGCTATAGTTACATTTGCAAAATTGACACATGCATGCATTTATTTGAGAGGGGAGGAGAGTGAATAATTGGCCATGTAAATAACATCTTCTTCAAGTGCTGCCCTGCAATTTCACCATCCTCACTTTTTTATTTTGCCTTGAATTTCTTCTCCCTCCCGTGGCTCAGGGCATGGGCTTGCTCTTCTTCGCGCCATTCTCTGCCAACTGCATGGCTGGTCATGCACACCCAGGGCATGGCCGTGGCATGCCTCCCTTTCCTTTAAAAAGCCCTACCCTCTTCCTTGCGAGGGAGAGCCGGAACACACAACACAGTAGCCACCTTTCTCCAGGCCATCTTCCTCCCCTCTCCCCTCCATACGTAGTAGCTCTTCCACTGAAGACACACTGTGGGCAGGAGCAAGCTCACAGTGGTCCCACGACCACCACTGTGAGTTCCACCACCGCCCAGCTCATCCAAGAGCAGGTGGGCGTGGTGGATTCACTCCCTGTTTCCACCGCTCAACACCTTCCCGCCATTGCCGAAGATCCAAGCTCTGAAGCCCAGCAGCAGTAGCAGCCCCGCGCGCACGCCAGCAGCCAGCCGCAAGCTCCTTCCGCATGCGCAGGCACCTTCCAGCGTGCCCGTGCACGCAGAACCGGCCGCAACTAGTTGTCCACGCCATGCGGCACTGTAGCTACTGTTCACACATCTCTGCGTGACACTGTAGCTACAGTGCGGTGACTGGAGAGTTTCTCACTTATCCGATCACCACGCACTCTCTCTATTCGCCGCTATTGCCTCCAGCCAGTCAGCGCCCGCGTCCACGCTCACACCCGCTCTAGCGCCCACGCCCGCTTCTGCAACCGCACCCGCTCTAGGCCGCAGCGCACTGCGCTGCACTCCCATACCAACCTGCACACGACGCAAGGACCGTGCGCTCACTCCAGCGCCTGCGCGTAGTCCCTTCAGCGTGCCTGCACCTGCGTGTGCCTGCACCTATGCCTGGGCCATCAGACGACAATAGCAGCCACCAGACGCCTTAAACTCTCCAACTCTCTCTCTCTCGCACACACCACACTCGTACACACACACACACTTGTACACTCACTTGTACACCTTTATTCATACTTATACATACATACATACATACATATATATATATATACAAATTAATACCTATACAACTAAATATAAGTATATATATACATATATATACATACAGATATATATATATCTGTCTATATATATCAATATACATAGATACTTATACAAATATATTTATATACATATATACATCTATACACATATATTACTATATATATCTATATATTTATATCTATATAGTTAAATATATATACATATATATCTAGTTATAAAAATAGATATATATATACCTATATATATATTTACATTTCTATCTATATATATATATATATATATAACTACATATGCACCTATATAGTTACAACCCTATCTATATATATATACACATATATATATATACATATATACATCTATATATATATATATATATTTACATACATATCACCTTCACTCCACCACGCGTTATATCACGGGAATATCTGCACCAGTTGCTGATATTCCCCGATACCCGCGTAGAGAAAGCGCCTCCGCACACACTCCCACACATCCATCCTACACTCCATGCGGCACTTCGTCCTATTGGTTGCATCTTCCTAGATGTCGATCAACTGGACACCGTGCTATATGCCATTTACACCACCACCCCCACCCCTATATATATATCATATATATATATCTGTATATATATAGACTATACTTATTTCTTTACAAGCAATCTATCTAGTTTCTATATCTCTTGTGTTTCCTGCTATTAAAAAGATAAAAAAAAAAAGTAAAAGAGAAAAGATAATCCTTGTCTTGCAGGTACTCGATCTTGCGAATAGCAAGATCGATTTTTGGAACCCTAATTTGGCTCAAAGCCAAGAACAATTTGGCTCGAAGCCAAGGACCTGATTTTGAGAGTGTACCTCAAGGACAAAATTATCAACAAAAAAAAATCTTAAATAGAAAAAGAACCAAAAATATAATAAACGCATGGAAGAGATTCGTTGTAGGAAAGGCGTAGAAACGTATTCACCTCTAATTCCTGCCTCCCTGAGTTTGACCCTAGGCCTAAAAGTGACCAAGATAAAATCAAGTAGGCCAGGTTAAAAACTTTAAAAAGATGGTTAGGCTCGATTTAGGTTAACCACTATACTCACTTCAACGCTAATTTCACCATATTAACACAACCTGTTCGAGTCCCGACACACTCTTTTTCTGGCGTCGTTGCTGGGGAGGCACGCATTGAGGTAAGTTTCTACTCCATTCCTTTTATTTTTCTCTTCTTGCACCCTTCTCTTCACGGGTGTTTTTTGTTGGTGTGCAGGTGAACCAGTTGCAAGGAGGAGGCAAGCAGAAGTCAGAGACATGGGTAGATCCAAGGCGGGAATGAGAGCATAAAGTCGCCGACACTACACTGGAGCTTCGCCCACGTTGCTAAAAAGGTAGGTCTCTATCTTAGCAACTTAGGTCAACTTGTCACCTTAATAAAAAGAACTTCTTGGGATTTCTTGGGGCAAGTGGATTAAAAATCACTTGTTTGATTGTTTGCCATCACTCCCACCGCCCCGGGATTTCCTGCCAAACTTTGCATAACGAAGATCCAAGAATCTTGATTCTTGAATCTTTCGTCGTGTGAAGTATTCTTTGAGGCAAAATTAAATAGATTGATTGCCATCCCTCTTTGCCTCATTTATCCGCAATTTGGGATCACATTTTCAGTGGGGAGACTTGGAATTGAGTTGATTCCAACCCCACACGACCTTTCACGTGGCTTAGATTTGATCCCGAATACTTCAACCCCAACACTTTGATTTTCTTTACATTATCTCGTGGTTGAGCCTTGTGCGTGGAACATCATTTTGGTGATTGGGAGCACTTGAATTGAAGTGCTTTGGCTCCCTTTCACACTAATCTAAAAGTGACTCGTGCATCCACACATAGAAATTTTCACCTAGGGAAGCCCAGTGCATTTTTTAGCATGCATTAACCAACTCACATTGAAGAAGGGTTTGTTGGGAATAGAAGAACTTGTTTTTTCTCAAAAACCCAGAGATTGGTTGAATTGGTAACTCAGCGAAATCCTAAAATCCATACTACTTAAGGCTGAGATTCTAAAAACCATTCACCAACTAAGACTTCAATTCGGGGAGATTTCCCCATTGCATGCTTGGTTTACACACTCTCTAAAAATAATGCACTTGAGCATTACCCGTAAACAATGCCCTTCACATTTCAGAAGCACTTGATCCTAAGCCTCTAATTAAAACTGGCAGCAACTTGACCCTTATTAACGATTGGAGGTCCAACTACCTGCGTGTAGCACCTACGTGCTGGTGTGGGTTCCCGCGTGCTATCAGGTGTCTAAGACTGGGGCAAACGACCTTTCAATCTGGCCCAGAGGTTCTGCAGTGCTCGCATTTGGTTCCGTAGGTTGTGATAGTAGGTAACTTAGATCTTTAGGTCTAAGGGCACACTGTAGAGGTTAGGAGTTTGATTGCCTTGATTTGTCAACAAGTGTACCTTTGTGACGTGATTTCTCTCATCTCCTTTTCCCTTCTTATCCCCCAATTCTTCCTGCGGTAGTGCATGTTTAGGAGGAGATCACAAAACCCTGAATTGTTTGAATTATCTGATAATTTTAGAAAGACAGAAACCGAATCGTCATCCTCCTCCACAAACATGGCTGCATGCCCACCCCCAAATCCCGAGGGAGGAAACCGCCCTCAAAACCCACCAGGTGGTGGAGCCATGGACCCCATAACCCGCCTCCAGGCCCAAATGGAAATGTATAATGAGCAAATTGAAGCCATTAGGGAAACCTTGGAGGAAATGCAAAACCATCCCGAATAGGAGGAGCCTAGGTCTCCTAGCTCTTATCAAAATCTCGCTACTACAGAGACCATAGGACAAATTCGGGTCCCCATGGGCAGGGACGATTTTGAACTGAAACCAAATTCATCAAATTCTGCAGGCTTCGAGCATTAATCCGAGATTTCATGCTAATCCCACGGCAGCACCTCACCCTTATGTCCCTATTGTGAACCCTCCTCCGCCTTATGATTCCACTGGACCTGCATCATCCAATGTAATTACTATGAGGAGCGGTAAGCAAACCGTCGATCTACCTCGACCAAATCCTGGCCCATCTTCTTCATCGCCCTCTCACTCGGGATGCGCATCGCATTTGCAAGAGGATGATACACCCAAATTAGTGCCAGAATCGATCCCATTCCCTGAGGCTCTACTGAGGGAGCCAAAAGGCAAGAAAAAGGATATGCAGGCCTTTGATAACCTGTGTAATTTATTCAGGGATGTTGAAATCAAGGTACCCCTGTTAAAGGCTATCGACCACATACCTACTGTCGCCCGATTTTTCAAAGACTACACTATACCCAGGCGACAGTCAAAGAAAACAAAGAATCCGGTGGTTCTCTCGCCTCATGCGAGTTGTGCTATACTGTCAAAGCTACCACCAAAGCAGAAAGATCCGGGCACACCGCTTATTTCTTGTAGCATCCAAGGCTACAATTTTAACCATGCCCTGCTTGATCTAGGACCTTCCATCAATCTTATACCAACCATCAAGCTTGAGAAATTTGCCTCAAGAAATCTGAAACCCACCCCTGTCACGTTACAGTTGGCGGATCGTTCTGTCAAAATACCAAAGGGTGTGGTGGAAGATGTGGTGGTTAGAGTCAACAGTCTCTGTTTTCCTGTTGACTTTCTTATTTTGGATATGGAAGTTCCTAACTCACTTTCTGATTGTCCGATCATCCTTGGTTGACCTTTCTTGGCCACAGCCCACGCCCATATCGACTGCGAGTTGGGCTGTATTGAGATTGTCGTTGGATCTGAGAAGCTCAAGCTTAACAACTTCAAGGCAGCCAAGAACTTTGATTGCAATTGCATCAAGGATGACATGTCTGACGAGGACATGGTCGTCAACACGTGCATCAGACTAACTGGGACCTATTCTGACTGTTGTGGATTGCCTTTAAGCACTGACGACAGCCTGACCAACACATATTGTGGCATTCCCCCATCCCTCCATTTTCCCATACCTTTTCCTGACCAGACTTCGACGAGGTTTTCTCCGCTTCCCATACCTCGTGGTCTGAGTCATATTCGGGCTACTCACCGCTGGTCCACACTCTTGAAGATCGTATTTCCCTTTCTTTCCTGCCAAATCAGGCGGAACTACAACTCCACACTGGGACCTTGAGCCTACATACTCACTGGGGCTACCCCTTTTTGGATCCATCTATCCAAGATGCCCCTCCTCTTGGCCAAACTGAGGGCCAACTTCATCCTCCTGACTTGTTTTCTTCTAATCTGCTTAGGACACTCTCGTCCCAAGGAATGCTAGATCTTTCACCATCCACTCCCGAACTGAAAGAGTTGCCTAATATGCTTAAGTATGTTTTCTTTGGACCAAATGAAATGCTTCCCATAATCATTAGTCAAAATTGACTAGGGAGCAAGAGTGCAAACTAACAATGGTCCTGATGGAACATAAGGCAATCATTGGATGGTCCTTATCAGACTTAACTGGCATTAGCCCCTCCTACTGCACTCACCGTATATATACAGAGGAGGAGGCTCGACCTTCCCATGAGATGAAGCGACGTCTCAACCCTAACATACGAGAGGTCATTAAAAAGGAAATTATTAAGTGGCTGGATGCTGGTATAATCTACCCGATCAGCGATATCCCCTGGGTGAGTCCAATTCATGTCGTGCCCAAAAAGGCAGGACTCACCATCCGTGTCAATGACAGGGGTGAATCCATCCCTACACGCACTCCTACATCTTGGAGAGTGTGTGTAGATTATAGGAAACTGAATGCTGCAACTAAGAAAGATCACTTTCCGCTACCTTTCATTGACCAAATCTTGGTGCAGTTAGTGGGAAATAAATTTTTCAGTTTCCTGGATGGATTCTCTGGATATAACCAGGTGGCAATTGATCCCCGGGACCAAATGAAAACCACCTTTAACAGCCCCTTCGGCACCTTTGCATTTAGAAGGATGCCGTTCGGACTTTGTAACGCACCAACAACTTTCCAGAGATGTATGCTGGCGATATTCCATGACATGGTGGGTGACTTTCTCGAGGTTTTCATGGATGACTTTTCGATCTTTGGACACTCTTTTGATGACTGTCTTGCCAACCTGACCCGTATCCTTAGGAGATGTATTGATGTGAACCTCGTTCTTTCCTCGGAAAAAAGTCATTTTATGGTACACGAGGGAATTATTCTCGGGCATATCATCTCCGATAGGGGTATCGAGGTTGACAGAGCTAAGCTTGATGTAACTGCTGATTTACCTGTGCCTAGCTCTGTCAAACAAATCCGCTCCTTCCTGGGACACGTCGGTTTCTATAGGAGATTCATCAAAAACTTCTCCAAAATTTCTCGACCTTTAACTCACCTCCTATCAACCGATGTACCCTTTGATATGGGCCCTGACTGGATACGAGCATTCACGCAGCTGCGTGATGCTGTCACCAAGGCCCCTGTTCTCCAGCCACCTGATTGGTCCCTCGACTTTGAACTCATGTGTGACGCTTCCGACCTTGCAGTCGGAGCCATCCTGGGACAAAGACACGATAGACACCCCTTCGTGGTGTACTACACCAGTAAGACGTTGGATGAGGCCCAGCGTAATTATACAACCACTAAGAAAGAACTACCGGCGGTCGTCTTTGGGCTAGAGAAATTCCGCTCTTACCTTCTGGGCTCGCATGATATTGTTTTCACTAACCACGCGGCCATTCCCCATCTCATGCACAAGAAGGATGCCAAGCCTAGACTGATTCGTTGGATCCTTCTGCTCCAAGAATTTGACATTGAGATCCGTGATAAGGTCGAAGCCCAGAATGTTGTAGCTGATCATCTCTCAAGACTGGACCCAGACCACACTGGACTACCTGTAGTTTTCCCTTCGAAGAGGGGTGACGTAATAAATGTGGAAATAAAATATAAAGCAATCTCACCAAAGAAAACCAATCACACAATGTACACAATTGCTTTTAGGTGGAAACCCAAACCGGGTGAAAACCACCACCTAACCCTCTCGAGTTAGGATTTTCCGATCAACCTAGTTGATCAAATCCACTAACCGAATCACTTTAAACGAGGGTGATTCAACCTCAATTACAACCACGCTACAAGTACGAGGGTAGTGTTCCTCAACCCCTTCTCTCCACGAGAAGGATTTTGTCCCACGAAGGAGACGGGAATTCGCAAAGCGAATACCCAACTAAATAACAAAGATAAAATAAAACAAGTAATCCTATAGAGCCAACAAAATAATTATGAACCTAGCTTCTATAGGAATTAGGAAACTCCCCTTTGCAAGGAGTGCGTCGAGTTGATGACGCGGTGCGTGTGCCACGCAATGGCGCAATGTCGCTCTCGTAGACAACGGCGGGAGAGCAGGTACGCAAAGCTTGATGCTCTCAAGAGAATGGAGCTTGAGCTTGGAGAGCAAGAGCTAGCAAGGACACAAGAGAGTGGAACTATGTTGCTTAAGTGTGTCTTGTGTTTCTCTTAGTGTGTCTAGGTGTGTCAAAGGCTCCCCTCTATTTATAGAGGCCTTAGGAAGGCTTTGGAAGGCTTGGAAAAGCTTCCATAGCCGTTGGGTGCAAAGCCCAAGTGAATCAGCCCAAAATCAGGAACAATCATTGTTCTGACAGGCTTATCAGACATCTAATTCTGGCATCAGACGTCTGGAACTTCACTTTAAGACGTCTGATTTCAAGGTCAGACGTCTGATTTTGGGTGGGTCTCTTCCTGACTTGGATCGGATCTAAACAGGGTTTTTGCGCAAGTCCATCAGACGACACACAGGACGTCTGGCACTATGTCTGAACGTCTGGAAACCTACTTTTACTGTGGGAATTGATTTCCAAACGTTGCAACGGCTAGAAAATCTCTGAGAAGAGATTTTGGGTCAGCCGAGGCAAAATGGTCATTTATCAGACGTCTGGAAAGGCCTAAGGACGTCTGATAAGGCTCTAACGGTCATATTCTGGAGTGCCCGCTAAGCTAGCCAACGGTCCACTATCTGGACGTCTGGCAAGTCCATCACACGTCTCCTAAGACGTCTGATTTAATGTCTCGACGTCTGATTTCATCAGACAGAACTAGCTATGTGCAGCCTAACAGATATCAGACGTCTGAAACAACAATCAGACGTCATAAAATACTTTATCAGACGTCTGATTTGGGAATTAGACGTCTGGAAGTACTGTTTGAGCCCTATATTGGTTTTCTAAGTATTCTACAGAAAACCTAAGTATCCTAGGGTTGTGCCGGTGTTCCTAGGACTACTGTTAGGGTACTTTGAGGCTCTTTAA
This sequence comes from Thalassia testudinum, assembly GCA_037157565.1. Taxonomy (NCBI): domain Eukaryota; kingdom Viridiplantae; phylum Streptophyta; class Magnoliopsida; order Alismatales; family Hydrocharitaceae; genus Thalassia; species Thalassia testudinum. The sequence goes on from JAZHRO010000057.1 coordinate 49,304,584, forward strand.
CAATATTCTAAGGAAAATAAAAAGAGCAAGAAAATAAAGACAAGAGATACAAGAAAGGGTTAAAAAGAATCTATCCTATTCTTCTTGTCTTCTATCTTCAATCTGTCACTCCACGCGAACCTCCTCTGTTTTCCGTCAAGCTCCTCCAATCCGTCCTGGATGTGAGCTCGAACTCCGTTTAAACATGTCCACATTTGCAATTGACCTGAAATCTAGGACTCAAATTGCAAATGTTAAATAACACGTGTTTTGTTATCATCAAAACAAATGATCGTGGTGCTCTAGCACCAACAATCTCCCCCATTTTGATGATAACAAAACCGTAAATAATGATGCATAAAAATCCTCCCCCTTTTTTACATTATCAAAAAGGTTTGATTGGTTTTAAAATTCCTATAACTCCACCTTAAGACATGCTCTTCTATGAATTTATTTTAACAAAGGTGATATTCTCCCCCTTTTTGTAACAACAAGATAGCTATTATTTTTCTCCCCCTTACTAAAGGAAATTTAGCTAACTTGCATCTCCCCCTTAAAAATTGACAATTAGCTCATAAATTTTAACTCCCCCTATCTAAATGCTACTGATAAACAAAGATAGGGTCAAGAATTTTTACCTCACCTACCATGGCCAATAAAATGGCCCGAATGGTGGTGGTGGCCACATCGGATGGGGCTTCCATCCGTAGCTTGGAGGCCCGGGCATCGGCAACGGTCTCCAATCTGGTGGTCGACGTGCGGCGGGTCCGTCGTTTGTTCGCCGTCTCGTCGATCTTCTTGTTTTCCTCCTTGGTCTTCTCCTTAGTTCTCCCAACTTGAGTTGACCAGCCTTGAGTTTGTAGGTCCAGTCCTTTGTGTTGTAATTATCCCTGAATCCTACAAAACAAGATTCTAATTTTTTCTTCGGTATCCAAGTGAGCTTGGATCCGGATCTGTTAGCGGGTCTCCTTAATGGAGATCCTTTCTCAATCTTAGGGCTATATAAATCATCTACTTTGTTGATTAGTTTGTTAGAGTTTTCCCTAAGACATGCAATTTCTTTTTCTATAGTATTCATCTTAGTCTTTAAATCAGAAATTTCTATTTTTAGACTAACATTTTCCTCAATCAATTTATTACTTTCATTGATGAGGTCTTGATTTTCTAATAATAGGTTATCATTTTTAGGACTAGCTTCTATGTCCTTAAGTTGTTTTTCTAACCTATCATTTTCATTTTTAAGAAAACTAAGGTTCTTCTTAATGCTTTTATTTTCTATCTTAAGTGATTCACTAATCTCAAAAAGTTCATTAAAAGCTTCTTGCAAATCGAAATTTACCTCGTTGTCGCTGTCGTCGCTTCCGCTTTCGCTGTCGCTGTTGCTTCCTCTGGCCATGAAACCAAAGCAAGCGGTTTCTTCCTTTTCTTCTTCTTCTTCCTCTGAGCTGGAATCGTCCCAAGTGGCTTGGAACGCCTTCTTCTTAGATTTCTTTTCCTTTTCCTTTTCTTCTCCTTTTTGAGAAGAGGGCACTCTGGTCGTAGGTGCCCTTTCTCGTTGCAATGGTAGCAACGTCTCGAGCTTTCCTTCTCCTTTTTCTCTTTCTTTAATTCCCTACAAAACTTGGAAAAATTTTTAAGTAAAATTCTAAAGTCTTCGTCGTCGGAACTTACCTCGCTATCCGACGCGGCTCTGAAGGCGAGAGTCTTCTTCAGTTTTGGCTCTGGTGTATCCTTCTTCTACTTTAACTTTGTCTCGTAGGCCATTAGATTGCCTAGGAGATCTTCCATGTTGAGCTCCTCTACTTCGTTCGCCTCCTCGATGGCGGTGACTTTCTGTTCCCACTCCGGTCCAAGGGAACGAAGAAGCTTCCCTTGACGCTCCCCCTTGATGAAGGTCTTCCCTAAAGCTTTTAAATTGTTTACTATGAGAGTGAACCTAGTGTTCATCTCACTTAAAGTTTCGTTAGATTTCATAGAAAAAGCCTCAAATTCTTGTGAAAGTAAATTGAGTTTAGAAGTTTTTACCTTAGAGGTACCTTCGTGAGTTACCTCAAGTGTGTGCCAGATCTCGTATGCGGTGGCGCATTGCGAGATTCTGTTGAACTCCTCCGGGCTGAGCGCGCAATACAACGCGTTCATTATTTTCGCGTTGAGAGAGAGCTCCCGGATCTGCGCTGCGAGTATCCTCCAGCGGGTTTCTCTGGGATGTCGAAGGGGGTCTCGCACCTGGCCCAGACTGTGAAATCAGTGGCTTGAAGCCACGTCTTCATCCGCAACTTCCAGTAGGAGTAGTTGCTCCCGTCGAAGAACGGCGGACGGGTTGTGGACTGCCCCTCGGAAATCCTGCTTGTGGAACAACTTCCCTCCAAGATCTTCTTGCCGGGTGTTACTCCGATCTTGCAAGAACCCGCTCTGATACCAACAGTAGTTTTCCCTTCGAAGAGGGGTGACGTAATAAATGCGGAAATAAAATATAAAGCAATCTCACCAAAGAAAACCAATCACACAATGTACACAATTGTTTTTAGGTGAAAACCCAAACCGGGTGAAAACCACCACCTAACCCTCTCGAGTTAGGATTTTCCGATCAACCTAGTTGATCAAATCCACTAACCGAATCACTTTAAACGAGGGTGATTCAACCTCAATTACAACCACGCTACAAGTACGAGGGTAGCGTTCCTCAACCCCTTCTCTCCACGAGAAGGATTTTGTCCCACGAAGGAGACGGGAATTCGCAAAGTGAATACCCAACTAAATAACAAAGATAAAATAAAACAAGTAATCCTATAGAGCCAACAAAATAATTATGAACCTAGCTTCTATAGGAATTAGGAAACTCCCCTTTGCAAGGAGTGCGTCGAGTTGATGACGCGGTGCGTGTGCCACGCGATGGCGCAATGTCGCTCTCGTAGACAACGGTGGGAGAGCGGGTGTGCAAAGCTTGATGCTCTCAAGAGAATGGAGCTTGAGCTTGGAGAGCAAGAGCTAGCAAGGACACAAGAGAGTGGAACTATGTTGCTTAAGTGTGTCTTGTGTTTCTCTTAGTGTGTCTAGGTGTGTCAAAGGCTCCCCTCTATTTATAGAGGCCTTAGGAAGGCTTTGGAAGGCTTGGAAAAGCTTCCATAGCCGTTGGGTGCAAAGCCCAAGTGAATCAGCCCGAAATCAGGAACAATCATTGTTCTGACAGGCTTATCAGACATCTAATTCTGGCATCAGACGTCTATAACTTCACTTTAAGACGTCTGATTTCAAGGTCAGACGTCTGATTTTGGGCGGGTCTCTTCCTGACTTGGATCGGATCTAAACAGGGTTTTTGCGCAAGTCCATCAGACGACACACAGGACGTCTGGCACTGTGTCTGGACGTCTGGAAACCTACTTTTACTGTGGGAATTGATTTCCAAACGTTGCAACAGCTAGAAAATCTCTGAGAAGAGATTTTGGGTCAGCCGAGGCAAAACGGTCATTTATCAGATGTCTGAAAAGGCCTAAGGACGTCTGATAAGGCTCTAATGGTCATATTCTGCAGTGCCTGCTAAGCTAGCCAACGGTCCACTATCTGGACATCTGGCAAGTCCATCACACGTCTCCTAAGACGTCTGGTATAATGTCTGGACGTCTGATTTCATTAGACAGAACTAGCTATGTGCAGCCTAACAGATATCAGACGTCTGAAACAACAGTCAGACGTCTTAAAATACTTTATCAGACGTCTGATTTGGGAATTAGACGTTTGGAAGTACTGTTTGAGCCCTATATTGGTTTTCTAAGTATTCTACAGAAAACCTAAGTATCCTAGGGTTGTGCCGGTGTTCCTAGGACTACTGTTAGGGTACTTTGAGGCTCTTTAACAATATTCTAAGGAAAATAAAAAGAGGAAGAAAATAAAGACAAGAGATACAAGAAAGGGTTAAAAAGAATCTATCCTATTCTTCTTGTCTTCTATCTTCAATCTGTCTCTCCATGCGAACCTCCTCTATTTTCCGTCAAGCTCCTCCAATCCGTCCTGGATGCGAGCTCGAACTCCGTTTAAACGTGTCCACATTTGCAATTGACCTGAAATCTAGGACTCAAATTGCAAATGTTAAATAACACGTGTTTTGTTATCATCAAAACAAATGATCGTGGTGCTCTAGCACCAACACTACCCTGCCGATTAACGAGATTTTTCCCGATGAGCACCTATTGGCAATTAATGTGGCAAGTGGACCTTGGTATGCCGACATTGCCAATTACCTTGCTTCTAGTTCCCTTCCACGTGGTTGGCCTAAAACTAGTGCGAGCGTCTCATTGCAGAAGCAAAGTATTATTTCTGGGTAATCCACTTCTTTTTCGAATAGTTGCTGATCAAATCATCCATCGCTGTATTCCTGATAGCGAATTCCCCAGTGTGCTATCCTTCTGCGACGATCAGGCCTGCGAAGGCCATTTCTCTGGAGGAAAACTACAGCCAAGGTGTTGCAATGCGGTTTCTTTTGGCCCTCCGTTCACCATGATGCACACAATTATACCAAACATTGCACTAGGTGCCAGTCGTTGGGGTCAATGTCACGGCATGACATAATGCCCTTGCAACCCATCCTAGCTGCTGAAATCTTCAACATTTGGGGAATCGATTTCATGGGTCCCTTTCCTCCTTCCAACAGCTTCGAATACATCCTCGGTGGTGTTGATTATGTTTTGAAATGGATCGAGGCTATTCCCATGTGCCATGCTGACCATGTCATATCCACTCGATTTGTCAAAGACCACATTTTTGCACGCTTATGGATCCCTCGAGCCATTATCTCAAATGGAGGAAGCCACTTTACCCATGCTTCTTTTTGGGCACTTCTGAGGAAATATGGAGTTCACAATCGTATCGCATCTCCGTATCATCCTCATACGAATGGCCAGGCTGAGGTGTCGAACCGGCAAATCAAGCAAATTCTCTAGAAAATGGTTCAGCCTAATCGTAAGGATTGGTCCGACAAGCTGATTGACGCACTTTGGGCATATCGGACCACCTTCAAGGCTCCCCTAGGTATGTCTCCTTATAGAATCGTTTACGGGAAGCCTTGTCATTTGCCCGTGGAGTTGGATCACCATGCTTATTGGGTGGTTCGCCAATGTAACCTCGACCAAGACCTGTGTGGTCAAAAAAGGAAACTCCAACTCCAAGAGTTGGAAGAGCTCCGTCGTGAAGCCTATGATTCTGCCTTAACTTTCAAGCAACCCACTAAGGCTTTTCACGATAGCCATATTCGGTGGAAGGAATTTGAGCCATCTCAGCAAGTTTGGCTTTACAATGCCCGGCTCAAATTCTTTCCAGGGAAATTGAAGTCCAAATGGATTGGTCCCTTCTTGGTCTCCAGACCATTTCCCAACGGGGCCGTTGAAATTGAAGATCCCAAATCTGGGCATAAATTTATGGTCAATGGGCAACATTTAAAACCTTATCTTACTCATGAACCTACCCCCATTGGAGAAACTATTGCCCTGCTGGAGGGTAACTAATGTCGTGCCTCATTTTGAGTCTAGCTGGGGACGTTAAATTCAGCGCTCGTTGGGAGGCAACCCAGCAACACTCCTCCACTATCACGTACACTTCACTTCGCACCTTTTCACTTCACCACCCACCATCCACCCACCCTACCACCCTGCTATATACCTTGCACTTCAGCTCTCATTTCCCGATATTTGGACCTTCCTCTACCCCACCCTTCATGCATATGAGGACATAGCATCGTTTGGCATGGGCGGTGGATAGGAATCTATAGGATCTGGGTATTATATGGTATCATGCAGTTTCCATCTATTTATAAATATGTATATAAAAAAAAAAGTGGGTGTTTATTAATGATCTAAAGGCTGAAACAAAAATACAATAAGTGTTTATGGATATTCAACCACTATTTTGAAGACTTTCTAGGCCACAGAAGCTTGATTCGCTCAGGCTCGACTTAATTCACTTGAGCATTGACAAGATAGATCGGAATCTCTCCTAACCAAGGATGTATTCTTGTACCTAAGACATCAGTACAAGATCTGTTGGTTTTCTTCTACTTGAGAGCCTAAGTAATCTTGGTTCACACTACACATATCAAGAAAGACCAGGTGAACATAAGATCCAACCTTAGTGTTCATTAGGGAAGGTGGAGTCCTTACCTGTGCGTCCAGGTAGACTTTTTATCCCAGGCTTTAGTCTTGTGTTTAAGAGAGACTCTTTCCACCAGAAAGGAACTCTCCCACCAAAAGAAAAGTGTGCTCCTCCAAATAAAGTTGTAAGAGGTATATTGACACTTGTTTCAAAAAAAAAAAACTGTGCAAATAAGTCAGTATATCTCACAAATATCTGTAAAGTCATCTCCCTAAAAAGTTTTTCAGGGCAATTTCCAAATACCCTGTTTCTACCATATATTCTTTGAGCCACAAATGTGATAAAATGGGAGCTGAGTTTTCCTTCATCTTTTTAAGGGTCAATCCAAAGACATAAGCTAAAACTGGGACCAACCTGCACTTAAAGATTCGTGAAACCCTGGGCTTGAGTCTTAATGCTCATCTGGTCAGTCTTGATCCTTCACTATGCACAAACCATAATCTCTTGAGCTCTCGAGTACGGCAAAAACCTTCTGAGTCCTGAAAATCGTACTTAAGGTTTAAATATCAAGAGTCCAGGTTAGTTGAGAGATGGTCTATGTCATGTAAGACTTAAAGTACTGGTAGTCTTCTCAGCAATTGGTTCTCATAAGATCCAACAAATAAACACACCTATGTTGCCTCAGAAGAAAATCTTCAGCTTAAGATCATTTCTAAATACAATATAAAATGTTTTGCTAGGGACTAGCAAAAGATAGGCATGGGGGTATGATTGCACAGCAAAAATACACCAACAAATATGCCATCTTATGTCATTTCCTAGCACTGCCAATGCATATTAGGTAGCTATAGTTGTATTTGTAAAATTGACACATGCATACATTTATTTGAGAGGGGAGGAGAGTGATAATTGGCCATGTAAATAACATCTTCTTCAAGTGCTGCCTCGCAATTTCACCATCCTCATTTTATTTTTTGCCTTGAATTTATTCTCCCTCACGCGGCTCAGGGCATGGGCTTGCTCTTCTTCGCGCCATTCTCTGCCAGCAGCATGCTCTGCCAGTTGCATGACTGGTCATACACACCCAGGGCATGGCCGTGGCATGCCTTCCTCTTCTTTAAAAAGCCCTGCCCTCTTCCTTGCGAGGGAGAGCTGGAACACACAACACAGTAGCCACCTTTCTCCAGGCCATCTTCCTCCCCTCTCCGCTCCATACGCAGTAGCTCTTCCACTGAAGAGACACACTGCAGGCAGGAGCAAGCTCACAGTGGTCCCACAACCACCACTGTGAGTTCCACCACCACCCAGCTCATCCAAGAGCAAGTGGGCATGGTGGATTCACTCCCTGTTTCCACTACTCAACACCTTCCCTCCATTGCCGAAGATCCAAGCTCTGAAGCTCAGCAGCAGCAGCAGCAGCATAGCACCAGAAGCAACAGCAGCCCCACATGCACGCCAGCAGCCGGCCACAAGCTCCTTCCACGTGTGCCCATGCACGCAGAACCGGCCGCAACCGATTGTCCAAGCCCCGCAACACTGTAGCTACTGTTCATGCGTCTCTGCGCGACATTGTAGCTATAGTGCGGTGATCGAAGAGTTCCTCACTTATCCGGTCATCGTGCGCTCTCTCTCATCGCTGCTATCACCTCCAGCCAGTCAGCACAGCGCCCGCATCCACGCTCGCGCCCGCTCCAGTGCCCGCGCCCACGTCTGCAACCGTACCCGCTCCAGGCTGCAGCGCGCTGCGCTGCACTCCTGCACCATCCTATGCGCGACGCAAGGACCACACGCTCACTCCAGCACCTACGTGTAGTCCCTTCAGCGTGCCTGCACCTGCGCATGCCTGCGCCTGTGCCTAGGCCATCAGATGACGACAGCAGCCACCAAACGCCTTAAACTCTATCTATATATATCTATATACATAGATACTTATTCAAATATATCTATATACATATATACATCTATACACATATATTACTATATATATCTATATATCTATATCTATATAGTTAAATATATATACATATATATCTAGTTATAAATATAGATATATATATATACCTATATATATATTTACATATCTATATATATATATATATATATATAACTACATATACACCTATATAGTTACAACCCTATCTATATATATATACACACATATATATATATACATATATACATCTATATATATATATATATTTACATACATATCACCTACTTCATCCATACGCACTAGTCACTCCACCACGCATTATATCGCGGGAATATCTGCACCAGTTGCTGATATTCCTCGATACCTGCGTAGAGAAAGCGCCTCCACACACACTCCCACACATACATCCTACACTCCACGGGGCACTTCGTCCTATTGGTTGCGTCTTCCTTGACGTCGATCAACTCGACACCGTGCTACACGCCATTTCCACCTCCACCCCCACCCCTATATATATTATATATATATATATCTGTATATATATAGACTATATTTATTTCTTTACAAGCAACCTATTTAGTTTCTATTTCTCTTGTGTTTCCTGCTATTAAAAAGATTAAAAAAAAGTAAAAGAGAAAAGATAATCCTTGTCTTGCAGGTACTCGATCTTGCTAATAGCAAGATCGATTTTTTGAACCCAAATTTGGCTCAAAGCCAAGAATAATTTGGCTCGAAGCCAAGGACCTAATTTTGAGAGTGTACCTCAAGGACAAAATTATCAACAAAAAAATCTTAAATAGAAAAAGAACCAAAAATATAATAAACGCACGGAAGAGATTCATTGTAGGAAAGCTGTAGAAACTTATTCACCTCTAATTCCTGCCTCCCTGAGTTCGACCCTAGGCCTAAAAGTGGCCAAGATAAAATCAAGTAGGCCAGGTTAAAAATTTTAAAAAGATGGTTAGACTCGATTTAGGTTAACCACTATACTTACTTCAACGCTAATTTCACCATATTAACACAACCTGTTCGAGTCCCAATAGCAGAAGCCTTCCGGCTTAAGGTGTTAGCCACGACATTAGCCTTCCCTGGATGGTAGGAGGTGCTACAGTCGTAGTCCTTCAGGAGCTCTAACCAACATCTCTATCTCATGTTGAGCTCCTTCTGGTCAAACAAGTACCTGAGGCTCTTATGATCCTTGAAAATCTCAAAAGTCTCGCCGTGAAGGTAGTGCCTCCATGTCTTCAACGCGAAGACAATAGCTGCCTGCTCTAAGTCGTGGGTAGGGTAGCTATGCTCATGGGGCTTTAGTTGCCGCGAAGCGTAAGTGACAACGTAACCCCGCTGCATGAGCGCACCCCCTAACCCCTGCAACGAAGCATCTGTGTAAATCACAAAACCACCACTGCTGTCTAGGATGGTAAGCACAGGAGCTGAAGTCAGCCTCTCCTTCAACTCCTGAAAGCATAACTCACACTCATCTGTCCAGGCAAAGGGCACGTCCTTCCAAGACAGCTGGGTCATAGGACGTGCAATCTGAGAGAATCCTCTGATAAATCGTCGATAGTAACTCACCAGTCCCAAAAAGTTGTGTATCTCTGTCACTGTACGTGGCCTCTCCCACCTGAGTATGGCCTCAACCTTGGCTGGGTCCACAGCCAAACCATCCCCTGAGATCATGTGGCCCAAGAAAGTCACCTGCCTCAACCAAAACTCGCACTTGTTGTACTTGGCATACAGCCTGCGTCGCCTAAAAGTGTCCAGGATCATCCGTAGATGTCCTCCGTGCTACGCCTGATCCCACGAATAAACGAGTACGTCGTCGATGAATACCACCACAAACTAGTCCAAGTACGGTCTGAAAATCGGCTTCATCAAATCTATAAAAGCAGCGGGGGCATTGGTCAGCCCAAACGGCATGACCAAGAACTCGTAGTGCCCGTATCGGGTACGAAAAGCTTTCTTGGAGACATCGGTCTCCCTGATCCTCAATTGGTGGTAGCCTCACCTCAGATCTATCTTGGAGAATACTGTGGCATCTCGCAACTGGTCAAAAAGGTCATCAATCCTCGGCAGTGGATACTTGTTCTTGATGGTGACCCTATTTAGTTGTCGGTAGTCGACACAAAGTCACAGGTTACCGTCCTTCTTCTTCACAAACAACACAGGGGCACCCCACGAGGACACACTGGGCCTCACAAAGCCCTTCTCCAATAGGTCTTGTAATTGTGACTTGAGCTCTCGCAGCTCAAGCGGTGCCATCCGGTACGGTGCAGTAGAAATGGGGCTAGTCCCTAGTACCAGTGAGATCTAAAACTCGATCTCACGCTCAGGCGGTAGTCCTGGCAGCTCCTCTGGAAACACGTCAGGGTACTCGCAAACCACCAAAATACTCTGAAAGTTAGCCACAGTGCTAGGCTCTGCCACTATACAGGCCAAGAAACACTCACACCCCAGGCTCAAAAGCCTCGCTACCCGAAGCGCGGAGATGCATTTGAAACCTCCATCCACCAGCTGTCCGTGAAACTCAAAGGGAGGCAACTCCGGTATGGGGAAGATGATCTTCCCCCCGAAATAGTCCACCAAGGCATGATAGGTGGACAGCCAGTTCATCCCTAGGATCCACCAAAATCCTCCATCGGTATCACAATCAGGTCAGTGGGGAGGCTGTGTCCCCCTATACTGACCTCGCAATCCATGTAGACCTCCTCAACTACAAACAACTGGCCACCTAAGCCTCTGATCACAAATAGATCCTCTAATAGTACACTGCCCTGCCATAAATTGACGGTAAAACTCGCAGCAACAAAAGAGTGTGTGGCACCGGAATCAAAAAGTACGTACACTAATCTGCCAGAAATGGTAACCATACCTGCCACTACTGAACCGAAAGCCCTAGCATCTCTGTGTGTCAGAGCATTGATATGCCCCTCAGTCCTCAGTGCAAACGAAGTAGCTACACTCTAGGTCGGGCAAGCAGCTGCTAGTCGGTACCCTCCTCGTGACTGCTACCCTCCCCCACGCGCCTGGGGACCACGACCACCAACTCGGCCTCCAACGCTCGGTGTGGGGAGCATCTGTTATGCTCCGGCCTTAGATGGGTAGTCCCTCCTAATGTGGCCCGGCTGGCCACATTGGTAGAAGAGGGGAACTCGACCTCCTCCCTCAGTAGGTCCCTACTGGCGGCTGGGCAGGGGTCCGGTGCTGGCAGCTATCCCCTATCTGGGACCCCCAAAGGCCACTGATGGCCCCGTAAAATGAGACGACTCTCCTGTAGGTGCCGTGTGACTCCTCTCCCGACGGCCCTAAGAGTACTCTGGCTGATAGGGCCTCTTCCGTCTGCTGTCAATGTCTCGTGCGGCCAGGTTGGTCTCCTCATAAGTCATGGCTACCTCAACCACTCGTGAGAAGGTGGGCAGCTTCAGGGGTTTGACATACCCCCAAATAGTAGGTTGGAGCCTCTCAGTAAACCTCCACAGGCGCTCCTCCTCCGTAGCCACAGCTATCGCAACAAAACATGACTGCCCCAGGAAACGCGCGCGATATGCACTAACAGTCATCGTCCCCTGGCGGAGAGTGTGGAACTCCCACCTCCTCTGGTCCTGCCAGGTCTCTGGAAAGTACTGCTCGCAGAAGAGAGTCACGAACTGGTCCCACGTCGGCTCTCTCCCCTCCTGGCCTCTGACTGCTCTCCACCACCTATGTGCCACGCTCTCTAGCTGGTACGTGGCAAAGGCTACATGACACTCTACGAGAGGGTGAAGGGTGTTGAACACCTTCTCTATCTGCTCCATCTAGTCCTCTGCCTCAGATGGGTCCTCATCCCCTTTGAAGGAGGGGGGCTTCAGCTTTCGGAACTATCCGAAAAGCTCATGATGCAGCTGCAGTGGGAGAATGGGCACGCCTCCAAGCAAGGAGGGCTTGTGCTTGAAAGTGTCCGAGTGCGGTGGGGGCGGTGGAGGACCACCCCCTCCCCCTCCTACTAGCCCAGCACTGCGGCAGTCTCTTTGTTCCACTAAGGACTCTCCCTCCACGTCCTCAGGGAGAGGTGCCCGTGGAGGCTGGTGGAGCTCCTCTCGCACAATGTCCCTGATCAGCTAGGTGAGATCCTGGGCATGAATGCCCAGAAGAAGAGGTGGGTCAACTGGTACCTTAGGCCCGATATGTCCGCCCCTCCGACCTCGTCCACAGCCACGACCACGGCCAGCCTCGAGAACTCTCCGACGAGGCATCTCCTGTAAGGAGACGCAAAAGACAAAACAAGAGGGTCAACGATATTGAATTACTTCTAGAAAAGACTTGGAACGAATATCAAGGTGATACGTTGTGGTGGCTATCCTAGTTATATGCACGTGAATAGTTATTCTCGAGCCAATTGATTTATTTCTCGGGATGACCTTGCTCTAATACCATCTTGTTACGACCCAATTCCCGGACCACTACAGGACTCGAGACCAGCTCACCTTGACTAATCCTAAGACTTAGTCATCAAACAAGAAATAACCAAAAAGTACGAAAATAAATCGCATCACATATGCAATATAACTAAGCAGAAGGAACATACAAAGCAGTAAAGGAAAGTAAATCTAATATTTCAGTACATACCACCACAACAACAAAAACAACGTAAAATGGAAGTAAATAGTAGAGACAACAGTAACTAAAGGTCTAATACTTACTACAACAGTAAAGGAACAAAAAGGAAGTGCTGAAAACTACAGTTGGGCTCGATTGGGCCCAGCACCCTCCATAGCAGGAAGCTCGAGATGCTCAACTTCTGCTCCTGAACAGTACTATGAAAAGACAGAGTTAGCGAATGCTGAGTAGAGTGGTATCTATATTATCTGAAAGCAGTAAAAGCAACAGGTTTAATTTTCTTTTCTATTTATCTGTTTTATGTGTATTTCCTTTCCACCCATTTTTCTCAAACATCCAGATATTCTTGATCTTACATGTTCCTTATGGGAACGATCTTGATTACGATCTTTTCCATAGAGTAGAAGGTACACGTGGTGCTCTCCTGGCCGAGAGAGTCCCCCGTGATAGTCCTACACCCAGTCAACCACCTCGAGGTCACTGTCAAGACGCAGCGGTGACTACGGCACTCATGATAAGCGCACGGGTAGTTACCTCGCACTGACATGCGGCCAGTCGTTTTCACTAGCGGCTATGCCCAAAGTACAGCACGAAACAACATAAGGCCTTGCCCTCTCAGAATAGGGGTCTCACCCCTCCACAGTCCATGCACCCTCGTCTGACTATCCCAGTTTGCCCAAAAGGCCTAACAACTCTGTGTAGGGTGGCTAGCTGAACCCCGGGCCCCGTGGGGTGGCTAGCTCCCTCCCTACACTAGTATCTCACCTCGGTACTGCGTACATGAGGGCCAACAGGAGATGGTGTAGAGTGGCCAATCCTAACCTCGGGTCTCGACCCAAGGGTGGCTAGTTCTGCTCTACATGAAAAGGGGACAGTTGCTCTCCTTGGTACCACGTACTCAAGGGCCAGCACACTTCCCGTCTACATTCCAGGTTTCCATCTCTCCACAGGAGTTCTACTCCTAATTCCCCGTAGGGTTCATGCTCATGTTCACCTCATTTATTCCGATCCAGATTTCACCATTCCCAATTCATCTCTCTTGCATATATAGGCATCTTGTGTTTCCCTAATTTGATATATGCAACTAGTGATTTCACAGGTAATTGTTCATAAATTACAGGCAACTCATAATTATAATACAGGCAATTGCTAACAGTTAGCTCAATCATGTATACAAGTACATTATAGAACACAAACAGTTCATTCATTTCTCTATCCTAAGGTTCATGCCACATCCTTGGGTTCCATTAGGCTATTTCCACAAGCACATTCTTATTTAAATATTATTAACAGAATTAACCACTCTACCAGGCAACACGGGAGTAATGGGGGCTCAAACCGTAGACCCAAGCATCTCTGCGAGCCCCAAACACGAAGCAGGCTGAAACCCTATACCAGGGAATACATCACAAAAGGAGAGTTCAGAACAGTGTACAAAGGACTCTAGTACCTAGAGGAACTTACGAGGAAAATACAAGTATTTTATTTGCGTAAAACGGACCCCAATCAGACCCTAAATGGGTCAGAAACGTGCCTACTATTCAAAATCAGACATCTGGGAACAAGTTCAGATGTTTTAAAAGGTACCAAATCCTTACCTTAAGTCCCTGTAGTGTCCTCAGACATCCAGTCCTTCTCTGTGATTGTCTGAAGGTAGTTCCAAACGTCGGACAATGCCTCCAGTCATCCGGACGCACCTCCGAATGTCTGGTGATCTGATCAGATGTCTAAAATCGTGGCATCCGCACTCCTTCCCAAGGCTACACCTGCGTACGACAACGCAAGCACAGTCAACCGACAAATATCCCTACGCTGTGATATGCATTGCGCAGGGAGATTACGTACCTTTGCAATAAATGAGCTTTTAGACGTCTAGCATTAGCTCTAGATGTCCAGGTACTCTGTCAACCGTCTGGACTCCACTCCAGATGTCTGATACTGGAAAACTTCCAGTATCAGGAACTCCTTCCAGCGCTCTCCACTGTGCTCTGCCTTGCGTCGCCGCAACTCCAGCAGCTGCAAAGCACTGGGAGGTTACCTCTCTAAGCTATCTCCTCCCTCACGCGCCCGTTGTGACCGCGCAAGCTCCGCCAAGCTTCCATCAAAGCTCCTCCGACCTCGGCCTTCTCCTCCTCCTCTCGCACTCTCCTCCTTCTCCCTCTCGCTCTCCCTCCCTCACCTCCTCTCGCCACTCCCGCACAGCTCTGAAGGTGGTGATGGTGGCTGGTGTGTGGAGTGGAAAGGAGAGGACAGTGGCTTATATAGAAGGTGTGGGGGGCTTTAGGGTTTGGGGAAGGAAGGAAGGGAGAGAGAGAAGAAGAGGGTTCTACGCGTCGCCTACGCATAGAGCGCAGTGTGCGTACAAAAATTTCATTTTCAGATGTCTGGGAAAGGGTCCAGACGTTTGAACAGACATTTAACTGAGACTCCAAATGTCATAAAAGGCTAAAAGTGTGACGGGTCATTACACCCTCCATAGCCATAACCACCACCTACACACACCCCTACTTGGTGCCAACCATCTTCCACCCTAGGATCCCCATAACCACCGCCTAAATGCATCCTAGCCATTCACCTAACCCACCCCTACCTACCCCCCTTAACTCCTTTATAAAAAGGGTCCTAACCACCACCAAAAACCCATCCTCCCTTAGTTTTAATTCTACCCTAAGCCCACCTATAACCCACATCCAAGAAGAATGAGGAAGGAAGAAGATTGAGGTTATCCCTTGCCTCCTTAGAGCCATCTTCCTCTCCATTCTTCTCCTTGTGCCACACCAAGAGGAGGAGCAAGCTTTTGTCAAGGAGGACTGCCAGGCATTGGAGGAGAAATCAAGGTGGAAACTATCCACCTTTGGAGGAGTTAAGGCACACCTCCCCTTGGGCTTGCCAGGAGGAGGCCATACCCTTGATTCAAGAAGAAGGAGAAGGAGGAGCTCTTTTCAACTATAGGAGCAGTCGTAGTTGGAGGAAGGGCTTCATCCTCTTCACCATCATCATCCAGGATTTTTGTTTTAGTTGCTTTTTAGTTTTATTTTGTAAAAGAAGCTTTCCTCTACAACATAATTGTAAAGTAGAAATCCTTTTTAAATAAAGCTGTCGTTTCTAATTTTCCATGCATCTTTGTTCTTGTCTTTATTTAGCACCTTCACTCCCTCTTTCCAATTATCCTAGGCCTTCACCTGCCTAGGGTGAGCTTGGGAAGAGGTCATTTTTGCCACCTAGTTGCTAAGTTAGGTTTTTCCTTTTCCGCTCTCAAAATTGTTGTTGCCTAATTATTTCAAAAACCCTAAAAACTTTATATTTAAAAATTCAAAAAGAAAGGTGATTTCCCATTTTCAAGAAAGAGATTTATATTAGCAAAAGTTGCCTCCTTGGATTACCCTAGATACTCCACTATCTAGGTATTACAAATTTAAAAGAAAATCGATTTTGCATGATGCAACGACTTCTAAAACCCACATATTACAAATCACATAAAAACCCGATCAGATACCTACTACCCCCGCGATCCACCAAATACAGCCTTACCCTACTTTTCCTATATTTCTGATCACCTAAATACTGGTTGAGGATTTCTGACTTAGTTATAGGGTTATCAGAACTTAATTGAAGTGTTAATGCCATGAGAGACCACCAAATAGATTTACAAATCTGGTAAGATTGTGAGCTCAAGAGAAAAAAATAGAGAAAAAGAAAAGAATAGAAAAGAGAGAGAAAGAATGAGTACAAGGAACTAAAGAGAGCATAGTTTTTCCACCTCTCTCTAAGTTGATTTATTTAATAGTCTAGAAATTGAGATTCTGTAGTACTAGTCTCTATGTAGCACTAAAGGAGTGTGAGCCACCAAATACAAATCCACTTGACTAAAACATCTACCTAAGCCAAAAGCTGGGGCTAAATTAAAGATTATTTTATATCCCCAAGTGAAGAAGTTTGCCTATCCCAATAGAGTTTTACTAGAAGTTTGCCTATCCAAATAGAGTTTTACTAAGGGTCAAGTATGAGCTTTAGATGTGGATTGACTTTTCGCTTGGATCCATTGCATAGGCTACAACACTACACTTTCATGATTATCTGGAATTCTAAATTTTTGGATGAAAACAAAAGAAATAGATCTCTAGTCAATCTCTTAATAGAATGCATTTGAGTCTTGCATTTGCTAGAGACTAGCAAGATTTCGGCATGGGAGTATGATTGTGCAGCAATCATAGGTCCTAATTTACCTAAATTAAGTTAGATCATAGCTTAACTTAGGAATAATGCATGCATAAGAACCTTATTTGCATCATAGTCGATTTGTTAGCTTTGTAAATAATAATGCTACATTATGTCCTAATTGAGAGGTAATAATAATTGCAAGCAATTCAGGGTCGCGGATGATAAATCTAACTATACAGACCTATTCAGGATAACAACAGGAGTCCAATGCATCCAAGATTGTCTTGATCGGACTCCCATAGCACCTTATGAAGTCCGCAGAAGAGAAAAGGCCAAGAAGCAAGGTGGCAAAAATCCAAACCTCAAATGCCAAATCCGACTGCACAGATGGATTCGGATCAATGATAGCAGTCCAATGGCGCAAAAATCAACTCAATCAGAGCCTTATAGCACCATCTACAAAGCAAAGAAGATGGACGACCACGATGGTACCACGTGGCACCATCATAACCACCCAAGGCCACCGATCCCCTCTACTAAAGGAATTCCACATGCCTTGTGGGTCGTTGGATCTTCATCCAAAGGCCACAGGAGCACCATGTCACCCTCTTCACTGCACCTTCATCAATGAGAAGATCATCTCAGCTGTTGGATCACCATCCAATAGCTGAGGGCAGTGATGTGAAAGATTTTCACTTTGAATAATTAATATTAAGATAATCAGTCGTTGTAGCACAAAAGGTGGTGAAAAATCTCTCAATCAAATATTAAACAGATATTAATTTAAACCATAGTAAAAATGTCGTATCCACAGGGAGGAACGAGCCAAATAAACTCACAATAAATTTACCTCTTGTTTACTTAAAAGTAATTTCATTCATTCATCCTAATCCCAAAGAAGAACATTAATAGATGAATCAAATAACCAATCTCTAATTTCTGAAAAGAGATAGACCAATCACGCAAATTCTCCTTTACTAGAATACTCCATAGAGTCAATCAACCCAAATATTCAATGGCATCCAATGTAAAACATAATATCACCATTTAATGTGAAGCTAATAGATGGGGGAAGATAATCATGCAATTTGATAAGCCAATTAATTAGAGCTAGCTAAAGGGGCTTGGCTGTAAATTCATTCAATTAATAAAATAATAAATCAAAAATCAAGTTTTGGCAATGGCAGCACATGTAATATCTAATTGATGTGAAAACAGAGCTTTCACTCTCTCTCCTCCTCGCGTGAGAGATGGGTTACCAGCGACAGAGCTGCTATGGGAGAAGGTTAACCGACATGTGGGGATCACGATGATGGTGATGGAACGGCAAGAGGTGGCCAGAGACAGTGGCCGCACGTGGAGGTGGTCGACGGTGGTGGAGGTGGCGAGTTGCTGTTGTGGTCTGCAAGGGTGGGGCCCTTGAGCCGTGAGTAGCTACGCATGGTCTCTAAGATCGACAAGGGTGCACTGGTAGTGCTTGGAGTTGAGGATGGAGATCGGTGGTGGTTGTTGGCTGGGGGGTAGGTGGCTGCAAGTTTGGGTCTTTTACTGGAAAATAGGGGAGACGTGGGAAGGAGGAGTCAGCTGTGGCGTGCAGGCGTGCACGCGCATGAAGAAGTGCGCGCGAGGGGCGCGGGTGTGCGCGGAGGTGGCCAGCTGTGTGCGTGAAGGTGCAGCTTGAGTGTGGTCGCTGGAGGGGGGGTGGTGAAGGCGGTGGTTGCTGCTGTGTATAAGGAAGAAAGACTACGCGTGGTGTGCTGGGCATGCGTAGGTGGTTGCTACGGTGGGGCAGTGCCTTGTCACCGCACCATCGATCAACGAGGAGTTCACGGTGGCACCACGGTGCACACTGAGAGGGCCATAGTGCATGCGGCTTCTACAGTACAAGCGAGAGGGTCACGGTGGAGAGCGAGCGTACCTCCCTCAGTGGTGGGTGGGAGCGGCACTTTTTAAAAACAATTCCCCCATCTGTCTCTCTGTGGCTACCATCTACTCCAACCACTCAGCAAGAGTTGTGAGTGGTTGGAACAGAAGGATAAACACTGGCAGCTTTCATCAGACGTCTGAATGATTCTTCAAAAGTCTGAATGATTCTTCAGAAGTCATAAAATATGAAGACTTTAAGGGATCTATGATGGTAATTCTTCAAACATCCAAATTGAGCTCCAGACATCTTGTAGAGTGATTTTGACTGTCTGAATGGTACCTTCAGGTGTCTTATGCTGAGCCTACATCCACCAATTGGTTATCATAACATATCATATGTTATTAAACATAAATTGGTGCATAATATGATATGTAGACCATGTTGAATTCCCACTTAATTCCTTATCAAATATCAATTAAGAACAACTAATTAAAGAGCACTTAGGCCAAATAATGGTCCACGAAAGTGGACTTATCAGGCAGCCGAGCGGAAAAGAAGCAACACGACCATCCATGCACGTAGCGCAGTGGTTAGCATGCTTGAAAGGGAAGATGCAGCGAGCATTCGAGATGCGCATAGGGGAAAATTGAAGAGGCGGTGGGCATGGGAGAAATTGGAGAGTCAGATCTTCAATCAACAGCATGGCAGCGAATGCGTGGCGCATGGTCAAGCACTAGATGAGGCAGTGCTGCATACTTGCAGATGCACTCACGTGTCCACGTGCCATTGCATACACGATCGAAAAGGAAATGCAAGCGTGCTTTTAATCCTTGTAATTGTAAGATCGGATGGCTAGATTTAAATGCGTGGGTGCACATGAAAGAGCCGAAGGTGGTGGAGCGTGCGGGGCCACAGCCATGCGATCGAGATCAAGTGGACTAGAATGCACCACATGGTGCAATCTGAGGTAGTGCACGCGTTGAAGGCATTATGGAGGCTATTTTAAGGTGAAATCAAAGCCGTTGATCTCCCAACCAATAGATCTGATTAATCCAAGGCCATTGCACAATTTGGAGGACCAAATACCAACCTTGCCCCTCACTTTGGCTATAAAAAGGAAACTAGAGCCACCATATGAAGTCATCTCCTCCATCTCTCCCTCCAGACTCCCTCTGAAGCATCCATCAAGACCACCTTGGAAGATCGCTGCTGCTCTCCCCAACCTCTCCAAAGGCCACCAAGGATCACCCTTGGTGCCCTTGTTCTATTAGCATAGATAGGCAATTTTAGTTCTAGCTATAGTAATGTGTGTTCTAGTTCTAGTTCTATTTGCAACTCACGATAAAATAATTGCCTGAATTACTTTATATCTATTGTGATTAGTATTTAGTTATAGTTAGTTCTAAATCAGTGTTAAAATCTAATTATTTTCTGCCACCCTGAGTTCAACCAGGACTCACAATCTCGTTATAATTTATTTGTTTCGACATATTTTTGTTCTATACTACAACGTATTTATCTTTAAAATGTGATTTTATGCCTAAACAGTCGGTACTTTAATATTGTGATAAATTCCAATTGTACTATAGAATTGATTATTGTTGTGGCATTATTCCTATTATGCTAGAACTATGTTGGATAGGATTTGTACACTGAAAATTTTTGTGTTTTGAAAACCCTGTCGTCGTAGTTGCATAAAAATCCGTCAAATAGATAATTTAACCGAAACTCTGGTGAGTCTCGGGTCGAACACGAGGAGGCGTACGTTTGATCAAAAATCATGTTTATATTTGTTGACACGAAGTAGATTAGCTGGTCAAATTAAATTTTCGCTAGCTATCTACTTAATGAATAATTAATAGAAGAGAGGAAAAGAATAATATAAATAAAAAGAAAATAGAGAGAGAATGAACAAGAATTTCATAATTATAGAAACATGTTCGTTACATCTATGTGCTACACTAGAAAGTGGGACACTAATCTAGAAAGAGGTAAAAAGAGAAGGAGGAGAGAAGTTATCCTCCTCAACGGCTGCTTGGAGGATGAGCCGCATTGACAGTGCACTCGGACGAGGGTGGTGAGATGCGGGACAAGGGAGAACGAAGATGGAGGAAGGAGGATGGAGTAGGGCGACGTCATAGTGGGATCTGCTTCCTGAACGACGGTGAGAGGACAACCGCAGGATGCTCCACGAAGGAAGTGAGAAGGTGGAAAAATTGTATTTTTAACTCTAATGGAGCATCCCGGGTTTGTAACAAGCTCGTAGAGCTTTAGAGGGGGTGAGAGAAGAGAAGAGATAATCCAAATGTAGAGGGCATAGGGTCTTTATATAGCTGTAGGAATGGAGGCATAAAGGTCAATATGGATCATTACAAAATAAATGTTGGGTGTTTAATGACAGATATAAATGTCACTAAAGGCTGATCATTGGTGAAGGCTGCCGCTTCTCCTTCAACCATTGAGTGCATACCCCACGATCAGTGCATTTCAGTCGTCCGATCATGAGATCGAACGGCTTAAAAACCACGAGCACCTCTTCCTCTTCATGTGTTCCGTGCGCACGTGCGTGCGATCACACATGGATGCCCACATCATCACATGCGTATGCTCACACGCTCATCTAATGCTACCACGTCTCACCTCCACAGTCGTTCATCTTTGATTGAGCGGCTCAATTGCATTTGCGCTTTCTTCTTCACGGATTTGGCTGTGGAGCGCGCCTCAAGCATGCGGCTCACGTTGCTGAGAGGAGCGCGTGACCGCTACGCTATGCCTTCGCATGTGTCTCAAGTATGTTTTAGCGCTCCCTCATCCTCGACCGTTGGATGAGGATCTAACGGCTGAGGATGAGGGTTCTCGAGCTTCAGCTGAGAAGAGCGTGCGCCTTGATGAAATCTCAGCCTTTAGATCGATGATCCAACGGCTGAGATGCACTGATCATCCAATGAAGAAGAGCTACAGCGATCGTGGGTGGCTCAAATGGTGCCACATGGCACCATCTGAGCCATCCATCTTCTATGGCTCATAAGTGGTGCCACGGATATCGGATTGGATCGATTTTCACGCTGTTGGGTTGCGATCGTCGATCCGAACCCATCCGTGCGGTTGGATTTTTCATCTAAAGTTTGGATTTTACACCACCCTACCTCTTGACCTCTTATCTTTCTTAGACTACATCTGATGCCACGGAGGTCCGATCGGGGCGATCTCGAAGTCATTGAACTCCGATCGTCACCCTAATCAGATCCGAAAGGTTGGATCTCAAATCCGAGGCCCTGAGAAATGTTGCCCTGTTCCTTGACCACAAAAAGGGAGAATTAACAAAAAGTTTGTACAATCTAACCTAAATGCATGAAGATGTATGTTATGCAATATTTATAATGCATGAATGCTTCTATGACACTAGAAACATGCATAAATAGGCATTTTAGGCTACTTAGATGTATACACATCAAACTATAATGCACATTTGTATACAAGAGAGTGATGTACCATCACATGTATTGGTTGACTAATAGTTGTGAACCATGCAGTTCACTATTTGGATTGAGTTAGTTATAGAAAACAACTCAAGGTTACACTTCCTATGAATAAGCTTGGGGTGATTGATTGGTCAAGGGCCAATCATGTTGTAAAGGGTTGAGTTACCCTGTAAGGAACCTACTTTTACAGTGGATTGATGACTAGAAGTCGCATGAAATAGTCCTTAGGTACTCAATTGAGTTGTAAAGAGGAACTACTTTGAACTTTTAGTGTTATTTATGCTTTGATTCTTGTATGATTGGACATTTATGGATATATTGTGGTTGATATTAGACTCATACTCAAAGACACTCTGATGTTATTTCCATAAAAAGCATACTTCTTGGGAATCTTGGATTTGTGTGAAACTAAAGAAGAAGCAGTATTCATCCCTCTGCAATATTATTCACCCTTCTTCACACCATCATTTGGTGTCAGAGCTTTGATATTTCGAAGGAGCACTGATGAATGCCACATGATCAGCCTTCATAGATGTATAACACCACCAACAAAATTTATTTAATTTGCCAAAATCACAAGGTGAGATTGGTGGGAGACGAAGATTGAGCAAAAAATCCACAAGATCAAAAAGAAAATCATCACACAAATCGTCTATTATATATAAAAAAAAGTAATCATTCACATTACTGATACTCGATTTGTTGATCAAGCAATCATGATCCACTACAAATATAATGGTTAACAAATAGGCTTCCATTCGAAGGAGAAAAGAATACATGCTAAAAGTAGAAGTTTGCAAAAAGATGCATCTACAAAGATGTCCCTTTGTAGGGGGCTTAATCACCTATTTATAGTCTTTGAGAGGTAGAGTTTCGGTGATGACCATTTGGATTGGGTCACCACTTGAACTGATATGTTAGTTCAAATGTATCGAGACAAACAACTAGCTAGATTCATCTTTGACTGGTCAAACTTATTTCTTTGACATCATTCTTCATTCTGAGTTTGTCAATTAGAGCTCTTTTTCTAGTACTCTGACTGCAATACTTGGATTGGCAGTCAAACTAGAAGTCAGGCTAGAAGTCAAACTAGAAGTCATCAGCAAGTTGGATTGGAACTTAGACTGCAAGTTGAACTGGAAATCAACAAGTCAGACTACAAGTCAGACTGGATGTCATATTGAAAATCAACAAGAAGTTAGACTAGAAGTCAGGTCGCCACTCAAGCTATAACTCTTGTTACAATTAGAACTTAGGCAAGATGGCTATTGTAGTAACTTCTCTTCCAAACTTATTTTTCTAAGAAAAGTTTGGTAATTTTTATCCCTCATCAAATACTATTGAGCATACCCCCTAGTGTTATCCTAAAAAAGGAGCATCGGCTAAGTGAGATAATGATTTAAGTGCCTAAATGATCCTAATATGCATGGTAGGATAGGCTTTCTTTACAATTTTCTAAAAAATAAAGTACAAAATTACAAAAGAACTCAAATACATGGCTTAATAAAATACAAATGGCCTTGGAGTCTTCATTGTGTCAATCTTCTTTTCTTCTACTTGGGTACCTACTGCCTAAGCTCTTCGTTAGCCTTCAATTCTAAGTTTTAACTATTGCTTCCATAAGCATTACTTCCCAATAGATGCTCAACTCGACAATGTTAGTCCAAGCAAGAAAATTTCCTAATTCCTTAATAGGTGTATGTTATCATCAGAACCACAAATTAGGCTACATAATCACTTGTGCACCTATGCAAATAGCAGGAAAATTGTCTATTTCCCACACCAATTTCCTAAGCAATGTAGAGATAGGGAGCCATGTCTATGTCTCTCCTGTTAAAGTTAGGAGTCTTCGTTATTTGACCATATCCTAATAGAATTCTTTTCTCTAATCTAGATTTCTTTAAGCTCTCCACAATTGGATTTGAATCCATGTTTTACTTGAATTCTCCTTAAAAAATGAACAACTACACCAAATCATTCCAAAAGTTGGGAAAAAAAGAATCAAACCACCGGCTAGTGTGAACACATCCTCATATATAGGCACCCCATTACATTCACAATATATATGCATGCATGTAGCTTCTAAAAAATGAAAATCTTCATTGAAACTAAAAAGCTATTTTAATCTCAACACTCTGTAGGAAATGGATGAATTTTCTTTGGTAGAGTTTGTACATATGGTTTGAAAAGGATAGCTATTTTCATCAAACAAGACATGCCTGGCAATTATGAATTTGTTATTGTTGGGATT
The DNA here is from genome assembly GCA_037157565.1 of Thalassia testudinum. Classification (NCBI taxonomy): domain Eukaryota; kingdom Viridiplantae; phylum Streptophyta; class Magnoliopsida; order Alismatales; family Hydrocharitaceae; genus Thalassia; species Thalassia testudinum. Next base: position 49,328,934 of record JAZHRO010000057.1, read on the forward strand.
ATAACATTGGTAGGCTTTATGTGTGGTGCTATATCCCAAGAAAACATGTTTAACTAAATGGGGTTCTAGCTTATGTTTGGTTTGTGGTTTAAGTAAGCGATAGCAAGGACACCAAAAGACATGCATAAACTCATAATCTGGAAGAGAATTATGTAGAGACTCATAAAGGGATCGACCATTGGTAATAGGAGATGGTAAGTAGTTAATGATTTGAGCAGCAGTGAGAAAGGTTAGAGGCTAGAACTTTATAAGAACACTGGCATGATGAAGAAGAGGTCGAGCCATCTCTGTGATATGCCTATTCTTCCTTTCTTCACATCCATTCTACTCTAGTGTATAAGGTGTTGATATTCTATGTAGAATGCCTTGAGTTTTGAACCATTGAGACAACTATTAATACTCCCCTCCCCAATCAGAGTGAACTGATTTAATAGAACTTTGAAATTGAGTGTGAGCATATTTGATAAAATTCAGAAATAGCTTATGCAAATCTGACTTTTATGCTTTGGGAAACACCCACAAAAATTTGGTATAATCTTCAATAATTGTCACCAGATAGCGAGAACCTTCAAATCAAATCACAGGAGATGACCATACATCAATGAAAAGCAAATCAAAAGCTTTATTACTTATTGTTCCAGTAATAGACAAGTTGATAGTAACACCATCATTCACCATAACTAGCTTGAATTACTTGGAATCAAGAGATAAATGCTCCTGAATAAGTGCGACAATAATTCCACTCAAATCTATTTTGAGAAGAAAATAGTAAAAAGGGTAAATTCTATAGTTTTAACATCACATCACAAATGAAAAGTAACCATGGGGTCACCCAAGGGTTAATTAGAGGTCAATTGACCATTAAAGACTAAAAACTAGGTTAGCACTGACAGAAATAGGGTTTCACGCACTTTGAGAACCAAAATAGTAGATAAAACCCTAATTTTAGACTCGCTTGAATTGAAAGGTTCTAGTCAAGTTAAAATTCATATAAATGTCCTAAATTTCATATAAAAATATTCTAAGAGGTTTGGTACCCTTGGTTTAACCATCTGAACCTATTTTGACCTATAATAGAGTTTCAGACGGGATTTTGTCCTAATTTGGGCCTCTGTGCAATTTTCCTATTCAAACATGGCAAAAACTCAAATCCAAGTTCACCATCAGATTCCTTGGGTCAAAATTAGGTTAACACCAAAATTTTGGCCCAATCAGAGTCCATCTTGACCTAGTTTGCAATTCAATCCTTAAAATCTCTATTTGTCACATTCAAGACCTTAACTTTCGATTTTATTGCATTCGGTCCCTACATTTCTCATCTTCTTTACATCCGAGTCCCTTCTGCCATTGATGGGTGAACTGACCTACTTAGTCCTTTGACCAAGCTCAAAATCCCATCAAACCTACACCAAATCCCACAAAATTTGGTGGGATTGATGTTCACACGTTGGGGAATCATCTGAACCTAATTTGAGATACCAATCTTGCGTAAGAAGAGCGTGCAAAATCCCAACCTAATTGATGTTCACATGCTTGCGAATACCAACTTGCACCAAAAAGCCTCTTCCTCTTCTTCCTCGGCTACCTCCGACCACAGCTCCGGTGATCCCCCTCAACATCTTCCTCAGACCGACCAACAACCAAATTGGTCGGCCTTCCTTCTTCCCTATCCTTGTTCGCTTCTCGCTGGTCATATAAGAAGCTCTCCAACCCTTTCTTCCTCATCATCCTCATCACAGGAGAGTTCATCCCCTCCAATGCTAGCCAATCACAGCTGGCGTCAAATCCTCCCCCTTTCATCCCTAATTTAGGTCCGACCTCCTCTACCTCTCTAGATAATTTCAAACCCCTTCCAACCCCAATTCGACCAGCGTACACCTCCTTTTCCCTCTGTCTTCTCTGCCTTTGATGTGGTCGCTCGACCGCTACCGTCCACCAAACACACTGCCACCGCCACCAAAGTCTCCACCTGGATGCTATGACCAAAACCCCTAATCTAATTAGGCCTTTCAACCACTGAAACTCCCCATCGGAAAACTCACCATCACACCACCTCCTCCGACGTCATCCGGCTGCCAAACACTTTGAAACACCATGATACCACCACCAACGCACTCCTCGCATCACGGCAATCATCATGACCTGGTCTAATTAGGGCTTAAGGCCCATGTTCATGGTTTTAAGAACCACCGAAGCTCTACCATTGTTATCATCATCTCCACCTCCAACCATCGTTCTTCATTCATCTCTAGCCACGATTTCGCATCCAATAGCTGTGGTTTGATCTCACGAGGGCATCAGTTTCACCAATCGAGCAAAAGTGAGACAGTAGCAAAAGCAATTACATTCCCTTCCATCATCAGCTGCACGCAAGGGAGGAGAAGCGGACTTACTCCCACATTATCCACGACAAAACCTCTTCAACGCATAAAAGGAAATCACGCCAATGGCTTGTTGCCCATGACACAGGGGTCGGGTCCCCTTTCACTCAGCCCTTACTACTCGCTCACCTCACACTCTCAGTGAACCTGGACCCACGACCCGATACTGTTTACACCAGATTACCTACCTAACCTATACCCGATTCTGAGAAGGGGAAAAGGAGAAAATTTGAGGAGGGTAGGGGTAGGTTTTGTGCCTCAGTATTCGTGCCTAAATGCTCAACACTTAGTTATGTAGACACATTCATTTAGGATAAATGACTATTTATGCATGTTCCTAAGCTTAGATATGCATTCCATATTATAAATATTACATAGCATGCATCATTCTGCATGTAGAATATTTGTATAAAGTTTAGATAAATTTGTGTCCTTTTGTGGCTAGGAAAGGAGATTTATTTTGGGGCATCGGATTGATGATCCAATCGTACAAATCTGATCAGGATGACAAATGGAGTCCAACTCCCCTGAAATCATATTTATCGAAGTCCTGTAGCACACTATGCAGTCTGAGGAAGATTAACGGCCAAGAGACTAAGTAATGAAATTTTGAGCTTCAAATGACAAATCCAACTACACGGATGGAACTAGATCGACAATCTCAACCCAACGGCACAAAAATCAACCTAATCCAACATCTGTGCCACCACCTACAAGCATCAAAAGATGGATAGTCCAGATGGCACCACGTGGTGCCATCCAGACTGCCCAAGACCACCCACCGCCACTTCCTGATGTGTTATGGACGCATTTGTTTAACTAGGTCATTGTAGCTTCGTGTTTGCAACATCGGTTTTAAATATAAGAATGGATGTGAGTCCGAGTGTTGAACACAGGGAGGCGTGAAAGCGGGTTTTTTTCTGTCACTTAGTTGTCACGGAAATGGCGAGTTTTTTCTTGCTCACAAGAAAATGCAGGAGAGAAAAGTGAGAGAGAGAGTCGGGTTTGAATCTTTTGCCCATAGCGTCCATGCAAATCACGATGAGAGAAAACTCGATAAAAAGAGAGCCAACATAATTCAACATGCAACTTGAGTTTTCATAAATACAACAATAGACAAATGCTTAAACAAAAGTAAAGTAATGCTAAGATAAAGAGAGAGAGAAAGAGAAAGGAGACGGCGAGGTGGCCACGGCGGTGGAGGAGGGCTCCATCGGTGGCTCGTCAACTCCGGTGAGTAGAAAAAGTTGCTAAAGGTATCTAGGAGTAAGGTAGAAGGCTTGCAAGTGTAATGAATGCATTACATGGGAAGTTGGAGGGGCTTTATATAGGAAGAAGGGGTTTCTAATTTAAGTAAGGGCTTTAGTAAGGTTTGAGACGTCGCTAAAACCATTCCGAAAGCATTGATGTAGACCCCTGCCCGCCGATCCAACATGCGCACCTGCTCTTCTTCTCCTTCGCGATCCAAGTGCACTCCTTGAGGGTCGTCTGATCGAAGATCAGATGGCTGAGATTGCACGGAGGGTGCTCTCTCAGATCATGCTTGTGCAGCGTGCGCCCCACACATCATCGTGTGCATCTGGCATGAACGCTCTCGATCGCACCGTGTGCCTTCATCCGCTCCATCCGCACATGAATCAATGGCTTAATTTTGATTGCGCGTGTGGACGTGAGCAATTGTGGTTCAAATGCATGCACCTGGTGTGCGAGGAGGGCCGCTGACTGCTGTGGCACGCGCATGAGATGTTCGCACTCTCCGTTAAACCTCAGCCATCTGATGGGAGATCAGACGGTTGAGATTCATCCTGTGGGGCAGAGGAAGTGGGGCGGTGGCTGGCGTGCGTTGATCTTGCACCACGTGGTAGCTCTGTGGCTGTTGATCGTCAGATCAACGGTCACAACTTCTTGGGCCAATTGCGGGAGATTTGGATGTCAAATTTGATCGATTTTGAGTTCGTTGGACTCCGTTCATCATTCTGAATCCATCTGTGCAGTTTGAATGCTTATCTAAGGCCTGTTTTGACATGAAATTGTACAAATAGCTATTAACATTGAATTATAAGCAATCTCAATGTGCGATGCATGTAATGCTCCCATGCCTATTTATGATGTGTTATTTGTGCATGTTATCCTTAAGAGAAACACTGATTGGCAGAATTATCACCATAAAATGTAGCGTTATCATAACCCCATGCTTACTCCTTACTAGTCCCTAGCAAGGTTCATCCTAGCCATTATTCTCGATCAGAATTCAAGAATTGATCACTTAGACATTTTGTTACTTGTCAATAGGAGGAAATATACTAAGATCCTGATCTACAGAGACTAAATAGCACCCGAGTGTCTGCCAAAATGTGAATCGCCCGAATCCTTGCTTTAAGGCATTTTTTTTTTCTTTTTCATCTTTTCTCATTTTTTTGGATTTTTGGAGTTTAGAGTGTGTTGGTAACTTTTTACAGCTACCCAACCCACCCAAAACTCGAAAAAGACTCTAAGTGCTAAGCATCTTGGTGTGAAGATTGTGATAGACTCAATGGTAATTCAGATAGACTTCGGGTTTCTATGCCCCTAGGTGACCGGGAAAGGAAGTGTTTGCCTGAAGGTGTATCTGTCCGATCAGTAGCTTTCTCCCTACTTTTATTTTATTAGGGGACAACACAAGGGTGTTTCCAGTGTATATCTCCCCGGATTACTCTACTTCCCAGCTTCTTCCTTAAGTGTTTTGGATCTTTTTGTACATTTAGTGAGCTTGGCTTGTTGGAAGAGTATAGTGCATTTTTTATAGGAAAAGTGTCGTAGTATAGTGCGTAATACGATCAAACAAAAATATTTATAAAAAGATAACAAGACTTGAGTCCCGGTTGTTCGTCTCTGGGAGGCATTTGTTTTACTTTTGAATTCAATCTTTTACCGCTCTACTTTGTTCAAAATCGCACGTCGATTTCCAATCTTCTGATTAAAATTTCACCACTTCTATTATGAACCCTGATTACGTGCGCATATGTTAAATGGATCACAAAGGTGAAAGTGTGAGTTTCTGTGCACATGATTTTAGTGAGGTGGTGATTGTTTATAGAAAATGCATCTATAGTATGATTTTCTATAGTTTCAGGAAATGGCATGCTTGTTGTGGAATAAATAAATGAGTGAAAGCAGGCAACTTGAATCACGCAAAAATGATTGCAATCAATAAGCTCATGGTGATTTCAAAACATAGGCATATATATATATAGAAAATATATTTTTCATTCATTCATTTAGAGAGTGTTTGCAACATGAACTTGTAAAGGAAAACTTGTACATGACTGCTTAAAAATGTAGATCTAGCTATCAGAAAATGATCGCATATAAGAATCTACGGGGGGATTTTGCATGCATCATTCGGGGAGAATAAGAACTATGCTACTAAGCAGTAATTAAAAGCAGAAAAACTATGAAGAGCATAAACTACTAATCTAGATCTAGCAAAACAGAAGGGCATTCAGAGGTGGTCTCCGATGGCCTTGGAGTGGTCGAGACGAGAACAAGGGGCGGCCAATGGAGCTTAGGCCGGCCCTTGGAGAGAGGTTGGAGAAGTGATCCAGCATCCTGGCAAGGAGATGGTGACCTTCATGGTGGTGCTCAACTCGTGGAGGTGGAGTGGAGATGGAAGTGGCTAGCCTAAGTGGAATGAATGCCAAGGAAATGAATGGATGGAAATGGCCACCCCCTAGGTCTTTTTATAGACCTAATGGATTCTCTCAAGAGAGGTGTGGAACTCTCCAGAGAGAGCCCAAGAGTGGCCAGCCATGAGAGGATAGAAGTGGTTTTGAGATCCAAAAAATGTGGATCTCAATTTGAATGCCTCTTGGTTGCTAAATTTGGCAACCAAGAGTGGCGCCACTTGGAGAGAGTTCTAGAGAACTCTGGATGTGTGGGAGTGCGAGAATGTGCGTGTGTGTGTGTGTGTGTGTGTGGTCGTGCCCAATGTGGCTAGGTGGTTTAGGTTAGGTCTTAAGGGGTTTAGGTAGGTGTTTGCCTTGAATTAGGGTTACAAACCCTAATTACTAAGGGGAATTTGTAATTAAACTTAACCCAAGTTTAATTGAATGAGTGTGAACCTAATTGAGAGTGAAATAACTCAATTAGGTTGGGTTTAGGTCAATTGGACTCTCACTAAGTCCAATTGAACTTGTGTGGGTTGAGATCTAAGCTCAATTGGACTCAATCAGTCTAATTGACTTACGTGAAGGTAATTGACTTTGATCTAAGTCAATTGGGTTTGGTGAGGACCTAATTAGGTCCTTAGGTAGGTCTAGAGGTGATGTACTAGGGTTAAGACACCTTAATTTAGGTTCCTATGGGGTTGGGATTAGGTTTAGGGGGCTAGAAATCCAAGATCAATGCTTGAATCTCAAAACAGGGACTGGAGACCAATCCCAAACGTCCAAAAATGTGATCAGATGACTTATACTCAAAAATCAAAAGTCTAGACTCTAGTTCTAGACGTCCAATTTGAGTCAGGGGGAAATCTAGGTTCTATTTTGGGTACTCTGCAGAAATTGGATGTCTGACAAAGTGTCTAGATGTCAAATAACACTGCAGAAGTGGGTTTGAGGTGTGCGGGAGATGGCTAAAGGTCCTGGACATCCTATAACTTATCTAGACATCCAGATAAGGGTTGGAACTAGGGTTTTAGGGCTTCCTAGGGTGTTGTGACCTAATCTAAGGGTGGCCTAGGCGTGGGGGAAGCTCCAGGCTATCCTAGGGCTAGGATGGACCTAAGCTCTTCACATTTTACTGCTTTATTTCTACTTAATAGAATAGCAAACCTTGACTCCCTTACACCATTACTCCTACTTCTAAGCTAAGCCTTCTTCTCCAGCTCTGTTGCAACTCCTATTATTCCTAATCCAGCTTCAGATCTTGCTCCAGATCCAGCTCCTGATCAGCTTATTGCCTGCAATTGACATAATACACTTAATCAGCACATTATATCATTATTTTATGCATAGCTAAAGGAAAGCAGTAAAGATGCAGATGATGCTTATGCATGCATGAATAGCCCTAACTTATGCTAAGTCCTAGCCTAATCTATGTCAATTAAGACCTATGATTGCTGCGCAATCATACCCCCTACCTAGATCTTGCTAGTCCCTAGCAAATGTAAGACTAAATTATTTACAGCAAGGGTCCCTAAGGGACTGATTATTTTATCAAGTTTACGCCTAGAGATTTTTCTCCTTTTTGTTTTCATCCTATGCTCTAGAAATCCAGACAATCGTGAAAGCGCAGCTATGTAGCTTTTGCAATGGATTCGAGTGAAAAACTAATACACCTCTAAAGCCTGTACTTGACTCCTAGTAAAAATTCTAGCGGGATAGGCGGACTTCTTCCCTCGGGGTATTCAAAATATTTTATGAATTCCACCCTGGCTTTAGGATTTGGTAGAGAATCTCCAAGGGGAAAGGATTATATATTTGGTAGCTCACTCTCACTTAGTGCTACATAGAGACTAGTACTGCAGAATCTAGATTCCTTGATTACTAAGTAACTCAACTCAGAGAAAGACGAGAAAAACTATTCTCTCTTTTGATTCCTTTGTATTCATTCTCTCTTACTCTTTTTTCTGCTTCTTTTCTTTTCTTTTTCTTAGAGCTCATAATCTCACCATATTCACATACATGATCTATATTTGGTAGTCTCACTTGGCATTAACACTTTAATTGAGTTTCCATAACCCTAACACTAAGTCGAAATTCCTCAACCAGTATTTGGGCGGTCAGAAACACAAGAAAGGTGGGTTAAGGCCATATTTAGTGGATCTCAAATTTATTTGGTGGTATTGCCTCAATGCAAATGAAATAAACACTAAATATTCGCAAACTCTTTTTTTTCCTGCTTTTTCTTCTTTTTCTAATTTTTTTCAATTTTTCTTTCTTTTCATCATTTTTTTTTATTTCATTTTTTTTCCCTTTCTTTCTTTGTTTCTTTTTCAACATAACACAACTATCACACATCCATGAGCTTTATTGAGGAAGCATTATTAGGGATTTGTGGTACTCAAGAGACATTGGGTGGCTTATTTGGTGGAACTGCCTACTGACGACACTGGGAGAGATGGATAGGATGGTGTATTTCTGACCTTGACATTAATACCATCCTTCAGCCGAGGATTCCATAAAGAATGGTTGTAACCATCCACCTTAGCCCTAGTTTTATGAAAACTTGCTCTCAGCATATTTGCCTTATTTGGTGGCTCTCAATGCTCACACAAAATGTATACGCAAGAACCGAGAGCGGAAACTGTGCCTAATCTGAGTATCATCACCTAATTATCTAGGATTCCAGATTCCTTACACTAATCGTAGAGCACCAGTACACTCTACTCTCATCTCACACTATTTGGTGGATTTTCGGAGGAAAATCTGCCTGACTCCCAAAACACTGTCTAGGGCTTCAGGAAAAGAAGCACTGCTTCTTCTCGACAGACTAAAGATGTTTATCAGCCTTCACCATGAATCCATTGCAAATTCTACGTGCGTGTGAAAAGTTGTACTGGATTCCGGATTACAGGAATCAACTAGAGGATAAAATCCCTAATGCATTCTCTTAATAAAATAATCTTATTCATGAATGCAATATGTATATATGCTATGAACAAGTAACCTCATATAATTTGTACTTCATAAAATTTCCCTTTTGGGTTATATTCAGCTTGACCCTAAAGTTAGAACAAGAGGTGAGCAGGTGAGTCGGAAATGGTTGTTGCGGACGATTTCTAGCTCCAATGCGAGCATTGGAGGTGGAGTTGGTTGTTCTTTTATTTAGGGTCCTAAAGTATTTTTTACATGTAGCTCCGAGGTTTTCCTAAATGTTGGCATAAAATTTTTCAGTTTTGTTGTATCTACCCCCCATGCCTAAGTTCTTGCATGTCCTCATGCATGGATATAAAAGAAAATAAGTACTACAGGGAGAGAATGGGTAGAAATCACCTGTAGTTGCTCTTGAAATTATTCAGCACCGGCCAACCTGCCAGTATGCAATATACAGAAAGGAAATATGCTAACAGAAAAAAACAATGCTATATATAAAAATGGTTATGTATAAATGATGGTGGAATGTGGGGTAAATGGTATCTATATGTGCTGAGTTTAACACCTCCAGCTGGGTGAGCATTCAATCACACATCCTCAATAAGATAAGCAATATCGTCAGGTGGAGGAGGTTCCTGGAACAAAAATGGCTTGAGGCACTGGCCATTTACTGTAGATATATGCCCAGATTTTGGGTCCCTAATCTAGACTACCCCATTAAGGTGTGGAAGAATCACAACATAAGGGCCAGTCCATTTGGACTTGAGCTTCCCTGCAAACAGTTTTAATCGTGAATCAAACAACCAGACACACTGGTTGGGCATGAATGCTTTCCTCCGGATGTGGTGGTCATGAAAGGCCTTGGTCTTCTCCTTGTATATCAATGCGTTCTCATAGGCCTCCCGCCGGATCTCTTCTAATTCGTTAAGCTGGAGTTTCCATTCTTGACCTCCTGCATCGAGGTCAAGGTTACATTTTCGCACTGCCTAGAAGGCGTGGTGTTCCAACTCTACAGGAAGGTGACAGGCCTTGCCATATACCATGCGATATGGTGACATTCCGAGTGGGGCCTTGTATGCAGTCCGATATGCCCAGAGTGCATTAACTAATTTGTCGGACCAGTCCTTCTTGTCTGGTCTAACCGTCTTCTGGAGAATCAACTTGATCTGATGGTTAGACACTTCAACCTACCCATTGGTCTGCGGGTGATACAGGGTGGCTATATGGTGATGTACCCCGTATTTCTTTAATAATGACCTGAAATGGGCATGAATGAAGTGGCTTCCCCCGTCGCTAATCAGAGCGCGGGGTATTCCGAATCTCGCGAAGATGTTCTGCCATATGAAAGAAATGACGGTCTTATGATCTGCCTGTCTCGCCGGGATGGCCTCGACCCACTTCAAGACATAGTCAACGGCTAGTAATATGTACTCGAAGCCATGTGAGTTCAGAAAAGGGCCCAAAAAATCGATTCCCCAGACGTCGAACACTTCTACAACCATGATGGGCTAGAGTGGCATCATGTCTCTCCTGGTCATAGAACCGACCGACTGGCATCGTTTGCAATGTTGGGCGTATTCGTGTGTATCTCTGAAAATGGTTGGCCAGAAAAATCTCAACTTCAAAATTTTTGCAACAATTTTCCATCCCGATGATACGGTCGTTTGTTTGCGGCTTTCGAAAAGGTACGTTATAATATGTTGCGAAAAATGATGATCAATTTAATTTAATTTATTACTCAAAATTTAAAATATTCTGAGGTCGAACTCAAGGAGCAATCTTGATTCTAGAAGCATAAAAATCACAGCTCACCATAATGTACTGTTTTACAAAAAAAAGGAATTGTAGAGAATAAGAATGGAATTCATCTCTCTCTCTTTCCTCCTTTCTCTCCTTTGCTTTCTCTTTGTCTTCTGATGTCTGATTCTGGGAATCAGACGTCTTAAGTAGCATTTTCTACAGTGATTGTTTCCTTCTTCTTCCTTTCTCTTTGGCTGCTACTGCTTCTTCTTCTCCTTGGCTTGTTCTTCTTCTCTTCTTTTCTTCCCTGCTTGGCCTTCTTGGCTTCTTCTTCCTCTCTGTTGAGCTGCGCCTCCTCCTTCTTCTTTTTCCTCCTTTCTTTCTGCACTGTGCCTTCTTCTTCTTCAGTTGGCTTCAGCTCTTCCTCTTCTTCCGCGTCAGCTTCTTGGTGCGCCTAAGTCCTCAGTCACTTCCTCTTCTCTTCTTCTTCTGCTTTCCTGCACAGGGCACGATTAGGCAAAAACCTACCCCTACCCTCCCTGCGTCTCTCTCTATTTCTCTCTCAGGTCACCGCTCTCCTAAAACCACCGGTAATCGAGTTATCGAATTCAGGCGGGTACCTGAGTCCAGACTCATAGGCGTGTGGTGGTGAGCAAGGAGTGCAACTCGGGTTATCGGGTCGAACCAGGCCCTCTGGGGGTGGTCGCGGACGAGGCCGGGTGAGCGGGTAAGAGGGACCTCACCCCGTGTGACTGAGGCGATAAGCCTCGGTCACGTTTTCAATTTATGCACCGCGGGGCACTTGAAAACTTACGAGGTGGGACTAAACATCCCACCCTTTCTCACATGCCGGCAGAAGAAGGCGCGAGCAACTGCAGCGCCTGCTGAGGTCTTCACTACTAATTGAAGACCTAGAGTTGTGCGCGGAGGTATTCCACGCAACCTTTAGCTGAGACCTGGGACTATAGAGACCTAGAGCTACTTGCGAGTTTGCTCCAAGCTCGGCATCAATGGCGATGAAGGCTCAAGACCTGAAAGCACGCAAACGGCCTTGCGGCCCTGTCAGAATTCTAGGCAGGCTTTATCAGAGCATGGCGAAGTTACTGCGGGGGTCGGCGTGGCATGACAGTGGCCGTGAGTGCGCGGCTAGGTCAAATTGTGTGCTTGCTGGTGGGTGTGTTTGGGGGACAATTTCAGTAGGTGGCGTGGTCGGTGGAAGGGCGAGAGGTGATCAGTGGGAAGTAGTGAAGCTCAGGGACCGGTTGGCGAGGGGTGGAGCTGTTTGTGGTGGGGAAATGGCCTCGTCGAAGTTGGTGGTCGGAGGTGGAGATGGTGAGGGTGGACAGTGGAGTCGAGGGGTCGAAACAACAAATTAACAGGGGGAAATAAAGGGGGGAGCAAGAGAAACTTATCTACGAATCCAGAGTGAAGGGGGAGGTGCGGAAATGGCGAGCGGCCGGTGATTAGCCCATAGTTGTGGACTATTTAAGTATTTAAGTGCCTAGACATTAGGTTAATTCTAACATTTATTTAGCATAAATTAGGATGTAAATAGATTAATTCTTATTTCTAATTCAATTACATAATTCATGCATCTTATTCATATTTAAATGCATTTAGAATTAACTTAGAATTGCATTAGTTAATTAATTAGGTACATTGCATGCATTAATTTAGGTTAACATAAAAGTTGAGGGTTTGTATATAAATAACCATAATATTTTAACATTATTTTCTTTATTCTTCTTCTTGCTGGAACGACTGGCTGCCGCTCCAACGCCACCAGCTGCCGCAGTGAAGAACCCATTCAAGGAGGAGCGGATGTGTTGGATTTGGTCGGGCAGCTGATTTCAAATTTGTGCAGGCCACCACAAAAGGAGGAGAGAGGATGCTGAGCGAGGAGGCCTCCACCACTGACCCACCACTATGCAGAGAGATCTCTCTTCCATTCCACACCGCCGGCCTCAACCGTGGCGGCGAGTCTCCACCACCGTGGGCGTGCGGTGTGATAGGCCACACCGCCATCCGGAGCTCGTCCGCATTACCGTGAGCACCTTAGCATGCATCTCCCTCGCCGTCGTCACCAACAACCACCGCCGCAGCCACTTTGCACTCACCTTCTCAGTCAGTTAAGACGTCCAGGAAATTTCCCGGACGACTGAAGCCACCCGCTCACCTTCCGCCAGCAACCTCATCGCGACCACCCGCCTGCGCACCCTCGCCTGCAGCCGCACCCGCACAACCACATCCGCCCACTTCACCTCCAGAGCCATATCCACGCCCTCCAGCCTGCGCACCCACGCCACCCACGCCGCAGCAGTCTTCCCGCTCACCTCCAGCTGAACCTACAGAACCTCACCGGCTCACTCCCACGCCAGCAGCACCTTCCCCGCACCGGCTGCAGTGCGCTCCCACGCCAGCTGCAGCCGCACCTGCAAAACCTCACCGCTAGCGCCCTCCCGCCAGTAGTCCCGTGCGTGCCTCACCGTGCACGCCCTCCTCCCGTGCCTACAGCACCCGCTCTCACCACCAACAGAGCGCGCACCGGCTGTAGTGCGCGCCCACGCCTTCAACCAGCACGCAGCAGCAGAGCCAACAGAACCGCCAATAGGCCGCACGCGCTCCTGCACCGGCCTGCAACGCACGCCAACAGTAGCTGCAGCATCGGCTGCAGCCACCTCCGCCAGAGGTCATCCGACCGACTTCGGCCACCGCGCGACACACCGCCACCACCGTTTCGAAGCCCTCAGTCCAAGGAACTTCCTCTGAGCTTCCTGCATCCGGCCATCCACTCCTTGTCGCGCACGGCAAAGGGGAAAAAATCCCCTGTTTTGCTACAGTAATCGGGCCATTAAAAATTACATTTTCTGCCATTTTCTATTTTTAATAATATTTTATTGATTCTGCATTGCGACAAATATCCTCTAGTTACTCATAATTGCTATTTCAGCATTGTTTCTTGTTTCAACTTTAATCTGAAGGCAATTCTGGCTTGATTCTTGTCCAAACTAACTATGAACAAACATTTTTAACTGGTGCAAATTTAAATACGTCATTGCCTCCCTGTGGATACGACCCGCTCTTCTACGAGTGGTTGTTTCTTTTTAAATATTGATTAGTCGATTTTTCCACCACATAAAACTGCAAACGACTTTAAAGTGAACAATCGACTCGCCAAATGGCACCGTTGCTGGGGAGGCAACAGACGCAATAATTTCTCCTGATTTTATTTTGATTATTTTCAATTGCACAGTGATTTGACCATTTATTATTTTCTTTTCTGTGTGAGAATATTTGTGCAAGAATCAGCCACTGTGAGAGGCAAACCTTGATGTCACCAGAGAAGAATTGGACGAGCTAATTTGGAAAGGAGGAGAAGGACGAGGATGCGATGGACAACATTGTATATTTAGTCGCTAGTCTAATAGAATTAAGACTTAGATTTAATTTTTCATTGCATTTGGTTTGAAACCCTTATTCTGGGGTATATTTTGAGGGGTTTGTTCCCCAATTTTGTTTTGGGCCCGTGTTGGGTAATTTTTTGGAGCATGTTCCCTTTTCTTTAGATTTAGGTTTTTAGTTTATTGATTACTTTTATTTTCTTGTGCATAAGTAGTTTAAAAATTAAAAAAATAAAAAAATGATCTTCCTGCTAGAAGCTGCCTGCCCTAGGACGAACCATTTAGGTCTGTATGAGCAGCCTCTAGATTTATTTCTCTGCATTGTGTGCATTCTTGCATCATTGATTGCTAAAAGCAAGGTACGCATTTTCTTACTTTGCATCCTATTCTTGATCACGCATTGCATTTGGACTTAATGCAAAGACCACCTAATCTGTATTGAATAAATTAAACAAGTGGTCACATATTTTCTAGAAAAAGGACCAATTAAAGGAGGGACATTTTAGAAACCAAGGATTTGATTTTCAAACTTGGCGTGCGATTCAAAATTCAAAATCTTTTGCGGTATATGCACACTTATTTCACTTGCACCACGGCACGCTTCTAGACACTCCTTAGGTTTGGAAATACTAGGATAAGAGCCCTCCTATTGTTGGATTCTGAAGTGTTCGGAACTTGAGATCAAAGGTTTTGTAAATCCAAAGAGGGGGATACCTTGTCATGGATTTTTGGGGGTAGTTGAGAAGCACCGCGAAAGCATAGCTTCAAAGGAAGGCTTAGGCCTACTTACATCCCACGATCTTCCGTCTTTGGATTCACTTGACCATTTGAGATTTAGGGAAGAACACCTAAGCTCCAACTAGGTCTTCTTAGGCAAGCCGTAGGACGACAATAGGCGCGTAAATTGATTGAACAAATTGTATTGTCACCTGCAATCTGACTTAAAATCAAAAGCCTAAATTGGTAAAGACCTAAAAGGTCATTTTCGAATTGTGTTTTGCTTGGGGAATTCTGATTGAGGTGTGAGTTAGAATGGACCACATTGATTTTCATCCTTTCACATCTTGCTCACACCCTCACCCCCACTCTACATCCTTCGATCCCAGACGTCGAGATGGTCCATCCCTTGATGGACATAATGACAATCATTGGGATCCGTTTTACTCCTATTATAGGAGTATTGGCCTGGTTAAGCCCCAAATCAGTGAGCAGAACCTAGGAGCGGGATTTGCTTTGCCCAATATCCCACACACCATAGAAATACCCAACCCACCCTCCCTGAAAAATTATTATGGTTGGACAGACACTCCTGGGTAATATAAGCCTGAGCCTGACTTCTCTCATTATAGCAATGACCTCTCCTCTTTGAAGGTGGAAATACAGAAAATGCAAAACGAAATGATTGAATTGTTAGGAGAATCTTCGAGAGCAGGCCAACAAGAAAGAGATGAAATTATCCACCTAATCTACCCCATTGAGGATGACGTATACCCCTCTACAATAGATGCATCTCCTGTGGGAGAGCTACACTTTAAGTTGGACGGAAATTCTCGGGAGAATAGTTACTTTTCGAGGATCAATTTTGAAAGCTCCCCATTAGATGACACTTCCTTGAGAGATCCACACCTTAGGTGGGAGGAAGATACACATGAAAGTAGCTATGCATTGGATGAAGAAAGGTGGCAACCCGAGGAAGATAATGATAAGGTTGAGTATCCACCTGACTTATATTGGAGTCAAAAGAAGGGAATGATAGTACCATTGGAAGACCTCGACCCAAATGATAGTATTTTCGTGACATTTGATGAAGTGGGTCAAACTCATGTTGTTAATCCTACCCTCCCTTCTGATCACGATATGGAACTCAAACCCACCCTTAGGGAACCTAACCCTAAAGAAATTGACCTATCTGAGGAGTCTGATGTTACCAATGTAAACCATTTACCTCAGATAGAGCACCCTAGGGGATCTGCTGAGATATTAAATGATTCTAGACCTCGGGTACATTATGAATTGTGTGATGAGGAGGAAGATGAATTATATGAGGAACCTGCATTTAAGATTTGGAGTGACACTAAGGGTGATTATGTCTTATTTGAAGAGTTAGCCCCTGAGGATGTCATAAATTTGACCAAATTAGGTTTCCTTAACACACCCATTGATGATATTTCTCCTCATGATGAAATGATGGAAAATTTGGAAGCAATTTCTAAGATTTATGTGGATTCACATATAGACTTCGGGGAAGATTTGAGTAAAGAACAAAAACCTAGGGATGACATTGATAGGATAATCCCTAGATCTGTTACTTCCAACCTGCCTTCATTCACTTCAAAGTCACCCTCTGATTCGCGTATATCTGAAAGCGAAATTATGACTCTTGATGAAGAGCAGGAAGATACATGTGATGGTGCAAGGAATGCTAGGGATGAAATTGAGGATTTAGAAAGAGTGTTAGGAATGGACACCGAGCTTATTAAACCCAACCTAGATCTTATGGCCATCCCGCAACCTCGTAACTTGGACACCTTAGACAATCCTTGCCTTAGAAAATTGCTCACTTTTG
The DNA here is from genome assembly GCA_037157565.1 of Thalassia testudinum. Classification (NCBI taxonomy): domain Eukaryota; kingdom Viridiplantae; phylum Streptophyta; class Magnoliopsida; order Alismatales; family Hydrocharitaceae; genus Thalassia; species Thalassia testudinum. The sequence goes on from JAZHRO010000057.1 coordinate 49,345,597, forward strand.
TTCTGACCAAAGGGCTTAACAGACCAATATTTCCCGTAATGGAGTATCGGGTATGGATTGATGATTTCTTTAGTCAGTCCATTACCCTGGGGGTTTATCTTTGCACCATTCCTTCCCCATACCTTTTGGAGGATCCTTGTCATCCTCCCCTTACCCCTTTAGAGGTTGTTATACCTGTTTATCCTTTAGAACCTCTTCTGGTGACCTGGGAAGATTTCATTCCCATTTTAGTTGGGCGAGCATTTGCTATCGGGATTCATCATCAGCTCGCCAACATCCTAGGTTACCTATTTTCTAGGCCAGCATTGCTTTGCTCATTTTTAGGGCCTATTTCTGTAATTCTTGAACCTAATTTGCAGGTTCTTTGGCTATTCAGCCCAATTCTGACCTAGGTAATATCCTTCTATGCAATGAGGACATTGCAGAATTTAGGCATGGGGGGGTGTACTTGGGGATATACATAGCATAGTGCATTCATTGCATACATTTGCAAAAAAACAAAAAATAAAAAAATAAAAAAAAAAGTTTTGAGCTTAACTGGCTAAGTCCTGCATTCTTAAGCAAATCAGAACTCTAAGGTAGATTAAATTAATTCTAGGGTCAAACTTTAGAAGCTAAATGAGCTGCTAACGTTAGACCTTTGGGGTCCTTTGTGGACTTAAAAACTTAAGTAGGAGTTAAGTTGCGGACCATTCCTCAAGAGGTTGAGGAAGGGAAGCTAGGGTTTGAGTTAAAAGGTGGGGTAGTACCTGGAGTCTTATTCTACCTTTTGGTTTACGGGTCCTTGTAACCCAAGCATCCAAATTTCACACACTTGGTCTGGTAATTAACTTAATTTATGTCTTTTTGAAAAGAGATTTGGTTCTCTTATTCTTGACTTAGGAGAGGCTTGAAAACACATTTTGATTGGAAGAGTTCCCGCCGTAGGAGAGGGGAGTATATACTCACCTTGAGGATGCGATGATAACATATTACCTCCTCGACGCTTGTCTCTTAGGATATCCATCCTACTGGGTGCATGTAAGCGCATTGTGTGGTTCAGGTACTATGGGCGGCCCTATCTCGAAGTGCCGATTGCCATAAGCCTGAATTCACTTAAGAAATCCATGGGCGATACTATCTCGAAGTGTCGATTACCAGGAGTTCTTGGGGTCGTTATGGGCGGTGCTATCTTGAAGCAACGAAAGCCAAGCACCCTTCGAGGTATGGTAATGGGGACAATGAATCCGACACAGACCGTGTTGATAGCTGATCTGAGGTTAGACTTAGAAGAATCAAACAAACAGAAAAAAATATATATATACAGAAAAAAAAAATTTCCTTTAACTCAAATAACTCAGACCAATGCACAAGCATGGATGCTTTAATCTCAGGGATCAATAAACTTTAGGGTAGAGCAAGAAATCAGGGAAAGTTGTGCCAGCAACTCATCTTTAGCCAACCTAGTCTATAACTTAGCAACTACTTAGGAACCTTGGGTCTAGAGTCTGAACTTAATATGCTTCTGAAGGAAGACGAAGTGAGTTGACTAGTCTACTTGGAGTGCTAGGTTTCTCTTAATTTCGCTAGGGACTAGCAAAAACTAGGCATGGGGGTATTTGATTAGCCCATAGTTGTGGGCTATTTAAGTATTTAAGTGCCTAGACATTAAGTTAATTCTATCATTTATTTAGCATAAATTAGGATGTAAATAGATTAATTCATATTTCTAATTCAATTACATAATTCATGCATCTTATTCATATTTAAATGCATTTAGAATTAACTTAGAATTGCATTAGTTAACTAATTAGGTACATTGCATGCATTAATTTAGGTTAACATAAAAGTTGAGGGTCTATATATAAATAACCATAATATTTTAACATTATTTTCTTTATTCTTCTTCTTGCAGGAACGGATGGCTGCCGCTCCAACGCCACCAGCTGCCATAGTGAAGAACCCATTCAAGGAGGAGCGGATGTGTTGGATCTGGTCGGGCAGCTGATTTCTTTTTTTTGCAGGCCACTACAAAAGGAGGAGAGAGGATGCTGAGCGAGGAGGCCTCCACCACCGACCCACCACAGTGCAGAGATATCTCCTCTCTTCCATTCCACACCGCCGGCCTCAATCGTGGCGGCGAGTCTCCACCACCGTGGGCGTGTGGGGTGATTGGCCACACCGCCATCCGGAGTTCGTCCGCATTACCGTGAGCACCTTAGTGTGCATCTCCCTCGCCTTCGTCACCAACAACCACCGCCGCAGCCACTCTACACTCACCTTCTCAGTCAGTTAAGACGTCCGGGAAATTTCCCGGATGTCTGAAGCCACCCGCTCACCTTCCGCCAGCAACCTCATCGCGACCACCCACCTGCAGCTGCACCCGCATAACCACATCCTCCCACTTCACCTCCAGCACCATCTCCACGCCCTCCAGCCTACGCACCCACGCCACCCACGCCGCAGCAGTCTTCCCGCTCACCTCCAGCCGCACCTGCAGAACCTCACCCGCTCACTCCCACGCCCACAGCACCTTCCTCGCACCGGCTGCAGTGCACACCCACGCCAGCTGCAGCCGCACCTGCAGAACCTCACCGCTAGCGCCCTCCCGCCAGTAGTCCCGCGCGTGCCTTACCGCGCACGACCTCCTCCCACGCCTGCAGCACCCACTCTCACCCCCAACAGAGCATGCACCGGCTGTAGTGCGCACCCACGCCTTCAGCCAGCATGCAATAGCAGAGCCGACAAAATCGCCAACATGCCACACGTGCTCCCGCACCTGCCTGCAACGCATGCCAACAGTAGCTGCAGCATCGGCTCCAGCCACCTCCGCCGGAGCTCGTCCGGCCGACTCCGTCCGCCGCGTGACACGTCGCCACCACCGTTTCGAAGCCCTCGGTCCAAGGAACTTCCTCCAAGCTTCCCGCGTCCAGCTGTCCACTCCTCGTCGCGCACGGTAAAGGGGAAAAAATCCCCTATTTTGCTACAGTAACCGGGCCATTAAAAATTACATTTTCTGCCATTGTCTATTTTTAATAATATTTTATTGATTCTGCATTGCGACAAATATCCTCTAGTTACTCATAATTGCTATTTCAGCATTGTTTCTTGTTTCAACCTTAATCTGAAGGCAATTCTGGCTTGATTCTTGTCCAAACTAACTACGAACAAACATTTTTAACTGGTGCGAATTTAAATACGTCATTGCCTCCCTGTGGATACGACCCTCTCTTCTGCGAGTGGTTATTTCTTTTTAAATATTGATTAGTCGATTTTTCCACCACATAAAACTGCAAATGACTTTAAAGTGAACAATCGACTCGCCAGGTGCTGTCGTCATCGAAGATGAAGGTTCCAGGGGGAGAGAACAATGACGAGGAAGAGGGGCTGGAGGGCACCCACTGGTATGGCGCGGCGCAGCGGAAGACGGCGGAGTTAACCCTGCAACTGGTATGGTGGCAGGGCAACGAGAGAGGAGAGGGAATGTCACCGGAGGCTCTGGCAGTTGGCTGGAGTTGGTGAGAGACGAATAGGGGAGGAGATCTCGGGCCAAACAAAGCTTAAAGGAAGCGGCAGGGGCTGCCGCTCCTTAAATAGGGGCTGGCAAAGAGGGAAATGTAAGGAGGAGGCATGGGCTGGTCGCCAAAGGCATGGCCAAAGAAAGACCCATACCTCTCGAGTGTTCGCACGAGAGGTATGGTGGCCGGCAGGGCATAGGAACCGGTCCATGCAGAAGAGGACAACGCAGGGGATCTTCCTTTCAATTCTGGGGCCAGCTCTCATGCCCTACGCAGCGCCATCCTCCGCGCAAAGTCATCGAAGGTATGGCCTGCTGCTGCGGGTGGCAGAGGGACCGATTTGTAGAAAATGATGGGAAAGTTGAGGGGTGATGAGAGCCTCATCATGAGCCATAACTAGCTCATTTTTACCTAATAAAGAGAGTAAAAGCTCCTACATGACTTAGAAGAGGGCTTAATTGGAGGAATAATTGTTCTGAGAAGAAAACATGAAATAAAGGTTAAAACTGCAATTTTACCATTGTAGTACATAAATGGAACTTATCAGAGACAGAGCATAGGTCAAATGGTATAAATGAGATAAAAAGTGGGTTGAGGCAATCAGAAATGGGTTCATGTGCAATCCAGGAATTAAATGATATCTTGTAACCCTAAAACAGACCTGCTTAATTCAACAAGGTTATGGTCAATATAAAAATCAATTAAATCCTCTAAAAATCATGGAAAAATATACCCTAGGGTTTATAACATTCAAATTGGCCTTTGGAACCTAGTTTGACCTAGATTAGGGTCCTAGCTCATCAATTGACCTAATTTGGGTTTTTACGCAAAATGTCCAGTCAAACGTGGTCAAACCTAAAATCCAACTTCACCATTGGATTCCTTAGGTCAAAATTAGGTTTTTACCAAAATTTGGACCTAAAGGGAGGTCATCTTGACCTACTTTGCAATTTAGTACACCCAATCACACTTTAATCCCTTTCTTTTGAAAACCATCACATAGAACCCCCTAGCTTCCTCGCCAATCTTACAATCAGGTCCCTCCGCCATTATTGGGGAGAGATCCTGCTCCGACGAGGATTAGAGAGGGAATACTCTCAGATCCCTCAGAGATCTCCTCCCTGAAATGGAAAGGAGATTCTCTGAGGAATCCCCTTCCATCTGAGCCCGATCATGATCCCAGATTTGCACCCAATCTCTCGTGCGAACGCACGAGAGATTTGGGTATCTAACCACCTTCCATCTCTGGCGAGACGTCGGAGACAGAAGGCGTGCCCTCCACGTACCAGATGCACGGCCAAGCACCTATAAATTAAACCCTAACTCCGACCGCACCTCCTCAGCTTGACTTGGCTGGGATTCCACCTCAAATTCATCTCCTTCTTCTCCGGCCAAGGTGTCCAGTGAGCTCCGGCGAGCCCCCCTCCCCTTCCGCTTCGCTCTGCCACAAAACCAGTGGCAGAGCCATCTTCCTCATCCTCCTCCGCATCGCGCAACACCCGCGCGCGCTGCCCTAGCCCCGTCGTCGCCGCCGTCTTCCCCCACTGGGCGCTTTCTTCTCCGGCGACAGCAGGTACTGTCGTCCGCCTCCTCATCCCCTTCGTCCCTTTAATTAGGTTAAAACTATTCTTCTCTATCCCCTCTTTCATTCCCCTCATTTTATTTCATCAAAAACCCCTCGACCGCCGCTGTTCACCATCACCTTCCTCATCTCCGGCCACCCTCCAGCGAGTCACTCCCATCGCTCCGTAGCCCCACACGCCCCGCCGACCATCACATAACCTCCGCCGCACCTCACTGAGTAACATCTGCCCATCCACCGTCCCTCTACGCCTCCACAACAGTCCCCTGAACTCACCCATCCATCCGGCCATAAGGCGACCTAGGCACGCACGCCTAGGCCGCCCCACGACCTGCCACATAGCTCATCACCTTCGTCGTGACACGATGAAGGTTCCTCGATGATCTGATTAGGCCGTGAGGCTCTTTTCGTGTCTGACAGGTTCCACGCCCTGGCCGCCATTGACGGCAACTCGAGGAAGCTCCACGCTCGCTCCAGGCTTCAGGACCGCAAGGCTCTAGGTGCTGCGAACATGGGCAGGCCTTGCGAAGCCAAGGGGTTTAGTGAGCAACACAACGAAGGCCGCAGCTGTGGAAATTGAATGAAGGAGTTCTGCGGGCGCGCGCGAGAGAAGGCCGGGAGCAGTTAGTCCCACATCGGTAATTTACGACGTGCTGATATCCTTTATATTGATTTTATGAAATAAGCTGGTCGCCTCCGAACGCACCTGGGGTGAGGTCTCTCACCTATCTTACGCCGCCTTGTCCGCGATTTCACCACGCGGATCTGGCGTGACCCAACCTGACCTTGTCTTGAGCACACCTCGCGCATCACCCTCACGCTGATGCGCCTACTCACCGGCACGCGATCCGACCCGTTTGCCCGGCTCTGGGAAAGCGTCCTGCGAGTGGTTTACAGAGAGAGAGAGAGACGTGCAGGTGTGGGTAGAGGGTTCGATTTTGTGCTTTGCTGTGGGTTGTGCAGGGAAGGAAGGAGTGAAGCAAACACTTGGCCGCTGCTAGCAAAGGGAAGAAGAGAAGGAAGCAGAAGGCAAGCAGAGGAAAAAATGAAGAAGATGAGGAACTGAAGTAGAGACAAGTAAGAAGACCCGTAGAAGACAGAAGAAAAAAAGCAAGAAGCACTGCAGAAGAGAAAGAACAAGCACAAAGAAGAAGAAGAACCAAAGAAGGGAAAAACACACTTTTAAGGCGTCTGATCCCATGATCAGACGCCCAATTCTTTCTTTTTACCATAATTGCTTTTCAAACTCATGCATTTACATTTGAACTAAAGTTTTGAGTAATTACAGTGCTCAATTACATTCTAGACATTAGTAGTAAATTCCAATTGCTCCCTGTGTTCGACCTCAGATACTCCGATTTTCGAGTAATAAAATCTTTATTTATTTTCGCGGAAAGTTCGTCTATATTACAACGCATTACTTGTTAAAACACGATCGAGTTAGACGCGTCAACAAGGAGGTAAATGCAAGAGTTCAAAAAGTTAAGGGTCAGAAAGTAATTATTGAGGACCAATTTGTAAAGTGGGTCAAGACGACCTTCCCTTAGGTCTAAATTTTGGTATAGCCCTAATTTGGACCTAAGGAATCCAATGGTGAGGTTGGATTTTAGGTTTGACCATGCTTGATCAGACATTTTGCACAAAAACCCAAATTAGGTTCAAAATTGGGTATGGTTCTCAATATAGGTCAAGATAGGTTCCAATGGCCAAATTGAAGGTTCTAAACCCTAGGGGAAGTTTTTCAAGAATTTTAGAGGGTTTAATTGATTTTTATATTGCCCGGAACTGCGTGAATTAAAGCGGGTTTGTTTTAGGGTTACAAAATGTCATTTAATTCCCAGATTTTGTCATAACCCTTTCCTGATCGAATCATCCTACTTTTTCTCTTATTAAGCCCAGTTGACCTGTGTCTAGACCCTTAGAAATCCCGTTTATGTACTGCATTGGTAAACTTGCAGTTTTACCCCTTGTGAATTATTTTATACTCAAATTTGTAATTCCCTGATTTAGACCTTCCTTTAGGTTTTGTAGGAGCTTTTGTACACTTATTTAGGTCAAAATGTGCTAGTTAGGGTTCATGATGACGTTCTCATCACCCGAGAAATGACCACCACAAGCATCATTATGGCAAAAAGATAGCACACTAGGGATCTCGGAATCTAGGATGCATCTACGAATAATCTGGTCCGCTCCAATGCGGAAGAGCAATGGGTCATCCCAGAGGTAGTATTTGGCTTCGGCAGTGAATTTGAGTTTCTGGTGCTTGGATAGGTTAGCGGGAATCTTGCCTGCAGTAAGGTAGTTCACGATATCCATGTACTAAGGGAACTCAACAAAATGAACAGCCAAAAGTGATTCATCCAGAAATTGCTCGTGGATAGGCAGGGAATAAGGAATGTGGTCTGGGTCCAATCTGGATAGGTGATCCACCACAACATTCTGCTTTCTGGCTTTGTCGCGAATTTCGATATCAAATTCCTGCAGTAGAAGGATCCATCTGATGAGCCGTGGTTTGGCATCCTTCTTTGCCAATAAATGTCGGAGGGCGGAGTGGTCAGTGAAGATGATGACTTTGGACCCTAATAAGTACGATCTGAATTTCTCCAACCCGAATACTACTGCTAGCAGTTCTTTTTTGGTGACAGTCTAATTGCGCTGAGCCTCATTCAGCATCTTGCTAGCATAGTATATGACAAAGGGTTGTTTTTCCCGACGTTGGCCTAAAATAGCACCAACGGCAAAGTTAGATGTGTCTCACATCATTTCAAAATCGAGCGACCAATCGAGTGGTTGGAGAATCGGGGAGTCGGAGACAGTGCTTCGTAAAGTCTTGAAGGCGCTGAGACCTGAGGTATCAAATGCAAATGGGACATCGGCAACCAGGAGATTCGTCAAAGGCCGTGCAATTTTTGAGAAATCGCGTATAAATCTCCGATAGAAGCCAACGTGACCCAAGAATGATCTGATCTACTTGACCTAGCTAGGTGGCGGTAAGTGGGAGATAATCTCAGATTTAGCTTGATTGACCTCGAGTCCATTTTTAGAGATCATGTGCCCTAGTACTATGCCATCCCTTACCGTGAAATGGCTTTTCTCCCAAGATAGTATTAGGTTTACCTCAATACACCGTTTCAAGATCTTAGTGAGGTTATCAAGAAAAGATGAGAAATCATCTCCAAAAATGGAGAAGTCGTCCATGAATACCACCACATAGTCCCCAATCATGTCAGAGAAGATGGCCATCATACAACGTTGAAATGTCGTTGGTGCGTTGCAAAGGCCAAAGGGCATCTGCTTCAAAGTGAATGTTCCAAAGGAGCATGTGAATGTGGTCTTGTCTTGATCTTTCGGGCTAATCACTACTTGATTATACCTAGAGTATCCAACTAGAAAGTAGAAGAAACTACGTCCAGCTAACCATTCTAAGATCTGATCAATGAATGGCAAAGGAAAGTGATCCTTCTGGGTAGCCGTGTTCAGTTTCCTATAGTTGATGCAGACCCGCCAAGATGTCGCAATGCGGGTCAGGATGGATTCACCCTTATCATTATTTATGACAGTGAGTCCTGCTTTCTTGGGCAAAATCTAGATCAGACTCACCCATTGGCTGTCTGAGATTGGGTATACAATACCTGCATCCATCCATTTGATGATCTCCTTCTTAACAACCTCCAGCATATTCGAGTTAAGCCATCTTTGAGGTTGTCTCAAAGGTTTCACCCCATTATCCATGTAAACGCGATGAGTGCAATACGAGGGGCGAATACCGCGGAGATCAGCAATACTCCACCCGATAGCAGCCCTATGGTCTTGCAGCATGGAAATCAATTGGTGCTCCTATTCTTGGGTTAAGTGGGCATCAATAATGACTGGGTATGTCTCACTTTCGGCCAACAACACATACTTAAGTGAGTCAGGTAAGGGCTTTAATTCAATCACGAGTGGGTTAGAGTAAAAAATGAGAGTGGGAGGAGCAAAATCGAGGGTGGGAATTTGCTAATCCATGTGCACGTGAATTCCCACTGAGTCACTCCCAGTGAAATAATCTGTTGTGACTGCGTTAACGGGGAACCCGTTGGCCGTAGTCACGTCTTCCTGCAACAACAAGGGCGATTTAGTAATGTGTGGATCAGGATAGCTAGATTCAGGGGTGCTGTGGTCAGAAGCACACCCTAAATAGTCAAGTCCTTGGGGAGATATGTGTAGTGCAATGGTCTCAGTCCCGTGTGGATCAAGGTCCAAGAACCCTAATAGTGTAGACAAATGAGACATTAGGTCATCACAAACAAGCCCAATGTTTCCACAGTATGCCGCATCTTCGTCTTCACCATCCTCCTCTATTTGATCACAGTCAAAGTTCTTTGCTACCCTGAATATGTCCAGTCGAAGTCGCTCATTGCCTATTGCTATCTCCATACACCCGGATGCACAATCAATGTTTGCTCAGGCAGTCGCCAGAAATGGCCGACCCAAAATAATCGGTGCATCTCAGAGATTAGGAGGAACTTCCATATCGAGAATGAAAAAATCTGCGGGAAAGCAGAACCCACAGACTTTCACGATCACGTTCTCCACCACCCCCCTCGGTGTTTTGACTGATCTGTCAGCCAGCTGAATCGTGACCGTGGTGGACTTCAACTCCCCAAATCGAAATCAATCAAATATGGCAGTGGGAGTTAGGTTGATGGACGAACCCAGATCTAGAAGGGCCTGATCAAATGGAGAGTCCTGCAAGAAGCAGGATATAAGTGCGGTGCCAAGGTCTTTCTTCTTTGGCGGTAAGTCAGCCAAAATCACGGCGCTAGCCTCTTTCGATAGTACCGCCTGTCGTCCAATTCTTGGCTGTCGCTTCGGGGTACAATAGTCCTTGAAGAACCTAGCGACAGTAGGAATGTGATCGATTGCCTCAACGAGGGGGACCTAAATATGTACTTCCTTGAACATCGATTTCAGATCCTCAAAATTCCACGTGTCCTTTTTCCGTACTGCATTTCGTGTCAGAGCCTCAGAAAAAGGGAAGGGAATCTTAGGGTTGAGTGGCCTCTTACCCTTATCTACCGCAGGTGGCTCCTGAGATGAGGAAGGAGTCGAACTCGCCTGCGGCGAAGGGTGGGAAAAATCAGGACCCACCTGCCTAAGTGGTGGGTCAAATGTATTTCTTCCTCTCCTCAAAGAGATAGCATGTGCATCAGCTTGCTGTCCATGAGGTGGTGGGGGAGCAGAAGGGGCAGAATATGTGGGGTTCTGCAAAGGCAGCTAGCCTTACTTGTAACTGGGTGGTGTAGAAGGAACCTGTAGAATGGCGTGTGCCTGTCCCTACGGTGCTTGAAACCTAGGCGGGGCACCTTGGTTCTGCACATATCGAGGATTCAGGATAGGTTGGGAGGGCAAGGCTCCCTGAGTCCTATGCTCCTGCAACAGCTGGTTCTACATGTTCTGTATAGTTTGTATCTGATCAGCCATCGCCTTCATAATCTACAAGCTATCCAGTGTGGATTTCCTAACTGATTCTTGCAGCTCCTCCTTCAGTGCCTCCAAAGGGTCAGCCCGCTTTGGAGGGTGACTGGCAACTTGGTGCAACGGTTGGTATAAAGAGCAGGGTTGCTACTGCTGAGATGGGAAAGGCTCCTGCCTAGGGTACGTGTTTTGTGCATTCCTGTATTGCCTGGTTCGGTAGTGTGGATCTTGATGTGGTCTCTGTGAATTACACAACCAGGAGAAGTTCGGATGCTGGCACCAACCAGGGTCATACGTCTCTGAATGCAGGTTATTACACCCGTATCCTTGGATAGCACTGACATCCTCATAGGCCGAAGATGTTCGAGACATATATCCGTCAAGGGGATACGCATCATAATCTGCGGGTGGTGCATAACCCTGGTCGTAAGGAGCCAGATCTAGGTTATTTACGAGATCTTGAAATGCGGGATCTTGTAAATACGGAGAATATGCATCCCAAGTGAGTAGATTAACTCGAGCAGGAGGGGCTCGGGGTGCATAGGAGGGTCTTGAGGCGGCAGAGCTCAAGTCAGATTGACCCTGACTGATCTAGTCAATCTTCTTCTCGATTAGATTTATTCTATCCAGTTGCTTGACGATGATATCCATGTCAGCTCGAATAGACTCGGTGTAAACCTCATGGACACCAACCTGCTGTTGACCAGGCTGCTAGAACTGGTTCATGGATGCAGCATTCATCGAGTTCTCCGCTAATGATTCAAACAGCTCAAATGCGTTGTTCTCATCATTTGTGAGGAAATTCCCGCCACTAGATGCATCGGCCAAATACTGATGTGTGTCATCCAGCCCACGGTAAAAGATCTGAGCCAGGTGCCATCTGGGTATCCCATGGTGCAGGCATTTCCAGAGAAAGTCGTGAAATCTATCCCAAGCTTCAAGTAACTTCTCCCCAGCTCCCTGGGAGAAAGTCGTGATTGCGTGCCGCATTGCGTTTCTTCGACCGATTGGGAAGAACCTTTGCAAGAATTCATGTCGTAAGCCCGGCTAGGTTCCAATTGGCTTCCCAACGGTCTTGAACCAATGATGTAAACACATTTACACTACTTAAGATGTCTATTTATGCATGTTCTTAAGCATAGGATTGCATTGCATGCTATAAATACTGCATAACATGCATCATCTTGCATTTAGAGTAGTTTGAATAAAATGGAGGTTAATTGTATCCTTGTATGTGCTTGGATAGGGCAAACTTTTTATCGGGGCCTCGGATTGAAGATCCAACCGTACAGATGTGATCAGGGCGACGATTGGAGTTCAACGACTCCAAGATCACCCTAATCAGGCATCTGTAGCATTAAATAGTGACCGGGGAACCCTAGAAGATCAAGGACCAAGATGGTGTAAATCTGCACTTTAAACGACAAATCCTACCACACAGATGGATTCGGATCGACGATCGCAGCCTAACGGCACGAAAATCCACTCAATCCGACAACCGTGGCACCATCTACATCATCCAGAAGATGGACAGCCAAGATGGTGCCACGTGGAGCCATCTCAGCCGTCCAACCGACCCTCAAGCACCGCTGCACCTTCTCTTCTTCAATCAGAGCGTCGCTTCTGGGCCGTTGGATCTTGATCCAACAGCTGTGAATGAGGGCGCTTGAAAACGTCCGCGCGACCATTTGGACGATGCAGCGTAGCGGTTCAATGCCTTATCGTGAGGCGCTGGCGTGGGTTCGAGTCGCAACGAGTGGGATTTGGAGCGGGGGCACGCCTTTAATCGACCGTCAGATCGCAATCCAACGGCCGCGTGCGCTCGATAGCACCCACGCGCTATCGCATGCCCACGCCTCACGCAGGATTGTACGCGGGTGGGCACGCGTTGAGGAGCGGGGAAGGAGCAACTTAAGTCGTCCAATCGTGAGATTCAACGGACGTGTGCAAGCATTGAGCACGCGAGAAAGCAAGCAATCGCGCGGGCAGCGCCTACTATGCCCACGATGGGGATTTAGCGACGATTTTATCCGTCAATAAAGACCCCTTATTTAATGTTTTGAGATTTAAATGACCAAATTGCCCTCACTCCTTGCAACTATAAAAGGGGACCCCCTCCACATGAAATTCTCATCCCTTCCTTCTCTTCTCTACCTCTCCAAAGCTCAAGAGAAGCTTGTCCCACACTCGGGATGCTCCTCATGAGATAAAGTCCAAATTTTCATCCCCGTTCAGAAGTGGATCCCGTGACGACGACGACATGCTACCCAGTTCCCGTTCTGCTTCGTCCTCCTTCGTCCTGCTCTGTCCTCCTTCGTCTAAGCGTCATCCCATCTGGCTCTTCCTCCAAGCGATCGTCGAGGAGGATAACTTCTCTCTCCCATTCTTCTTTACAGCTTTCTAGTGCAGAATTTTCCTGCTTTCTAGTGTAGCTGATTTCTTGCTTTCTAGTGCAATTCTTATTTTGTTTTATTGTATAAACATTTTGAAATATTGAATGCATGTTCTCTCTCTCTCTTCCTTTTAGTCTGATTATTGTAATAGCTTCATTGTAATTACATCGCCTCACTTTTCAAGAAAAATTTTAAAAAATATAATTACGAATATAGATCGACGTAGCCTCCCTGTGTTCGACCCAGAATTTCAATTTCGGTATAAATTTTATTTGTTGAACACGAGTTCTTCGCTTTCAAGCTACAACGATAAGGTTTCAAAACCAAACACGTTAGCGTAGCAATTCGTACGTCCAACATTTTGGCGTCGTTGCTAGGGAGGCAACGATTTTCGATCTTCTTTTCGCATTTCTCGCACTTTATTATTTTCTAACTTTCTTTCTCTTATGTCTATTGTTTTGTAGAGACCTCCATCAGGGAATCATCAAGCGGTAGACTGGAGTAAAGTGCAGTTGAAGACAACTATAAGTGCTCCCCATTCTTCCCCCCTCCATAGATTTCATTCGCCACATTAAATCCAAATTCCAATTAACCTAGGTGTTTGCATAAATCCTAGGAATAGTTTGGTTGTTTGGATTCTCACTCACATTCATTCCACCCTCATTTATAAAAAAACAACAAAAAGATAATATTGTGGGGTAATTTTCAACAAACACACAACATACACCCACATTCAAGGCACTTAATCAAATTGATTTGTTTCTACTCAACCAGGTTCTGATCTGTAGAATCAATACACACAAAGCAACACATAAAAGAGTAGAAATCATTCCAAGTTAACCATCTTTGAGTGCCTAACTTAGTGATGCATTTGTGGCCAATTGTTTGAGTTGTTTAAGCCGCACCACTCTACTTAAAATCAACTCATCAAGTAGCTCCTCCTTAGGGTTTTCAATCTAGGTCAATTCCAAGCACTCCACTTTCTTTCTGATTTTAAAGGAAAACAATCTTCACCCGTGTTTTACAACTTGGTTTGCCTAGAAACTTGATTGCAATTTACCTAATTTAAAACTCTAAAAGCTACTTAAGCAAGATCTGAACATTAAAATCCACGCATCACAAATAATCTTGCTTGAAAACCCTGGTTGTGCATGAACTTACACAAATCTCAATCAATCATTAAGGGCACAACCCATTTTAAGGGCCCATCACATTCCATAAGCACCACAATCCCAGGCCTTAATAAAATTGAGTAGACGTTGGCCTTAAGCTCTGATTCACTCTTCAGGGCCTAGTCTGAGATTATCTTTGATTAACCTACTTGTACTGATTAATCTGATGTCTAGCTAGGGGAGTAGTGTCAAACGACTACGATTGGGGGGTACACTAGGAACCGGAGGCGAAAGCCAAAGGAAGAACCTTCTCCCCAGTCCCCCTTCTAACTGGTTGGATTAAACAGACGCAAGTAGAGTAAATCATTTAAAGTCTTAAGGTAGGTTTTGGGAGTCAGTAGATCCTTAGGCTACCCTACTTAAGGACAGCCTTGTTTTGTTGTGCTGCAAGGTCCATATCCCCAGTCCTTCCGACCTTCTCCTAGTTTATGCTGGGAAGACAGTCATTGAATCCTCGATTGGAAGGACCATTAGAACATTCTAGGAGGCGCAAGTTGGATTTTGGTCAAATTGATCCCATGGTCGACCAACAGCCTCCTCTGCTTGGAAATCCACAGGAAGAATTTTGAAGGCAGCTAGAACAAATGCAGAGAATGCAGGAACGGTTTCAAAGAATGCAGGGTGCTCAGCCCTTGAAGGATTTTTATGATCCTTCAAATTACGGGGAACGTCCTGGCATCCAGATTCCAGCTGGTGATGTAGAAATCAAGCCCCAGCTGTTAAGCCTAATTAAACATTATCATGGGTGAAAGAAGTGATCTTCGTTTTCGTTGAAAACTTTATCGTAAAATGATGTGTCGTATTTAATTGCGCAGTAGAAAATCACTTTTCAAAATATTTAAATTTTCAAAACTAACCACGAAGAGTTAGGTCATCTCCACAGGGAGGAATTAGACTAAAAAATTCACGAGTCAGGGAATGCACAGTTCGCAAACTCTTCTGCAACTTTAATGAGAGGAAAATGTTGTTTTCAATGAAGTTTGCAATTTCTTTAAAAGTTCTTAGGTGTTTATACAATTTTTACGTCAGAAATTAAGCCCCAAAAATATGTGTAAGATGCATGTGTGCCGACTTATCATGTGAATTCAACTTTAATGCAAAATCTAACTTGAAATTCAAGATAGAAACATGCACATAACACTAATAAAATAATTTCAAGAAAATCTGAGTGCATCAGTGTAATGTGGCCAGAATAAAATATTAATATAAACTTGACAATGGCATTGAATCTAATTTTTAATAGAGGGAAAAACAGAGGATCTCTCCTCTCTCCTCCTCGCGTGTGCGACCGCGCACGGTTGGCCACTAGAATCGGTAGGGAGGTGTGGCTTGATGAGAGCTACACAATGGTGGCAGCGGCGTGGCCGGAGGTGGCCGCCGGCAGCCGGTAGAGGTGGCCGAAGCGTCGGCCTGTTGGAGGAGACGGAGGCTGCTGCTATGGCTGCGCGGATGCTGTGAAGGTGCTAGAGGCTACAGCGCGCACCGGCGGTTGCGGGTGGCGGTGTGCGCCTGTTGGTGAGGTGCGCTGGTGGTGGATCATGCAGGCGCACCTGGCGTGGAGAGGCGAGACGGCGCTCTGCAGTTGACGCCTATGGGTGCGCTGCTGGGCGTGCACCTGTGGGGAAGCTTGGTGAGGGCGTGGTGATGGTGCTACGCCTGAAGGCGTAGGCACGCTGCAGTGGATGGGCGTGCAGGCGCTGTAGTGAGGTGCGGCTGCAGTGAGGCACAGGCAGTTGGTGAGCGCCTGTAGGTGCGCCTGCTGGTGGAAGGAGGTAGGCACGCGGGCGGGGTGGCGTAAGCGCCTGCAGCAGGGGGCACTGGAGGTCTTGGTGTGCTGGAAAGGCAGGAAGGCACGCGGTTGCGCATTGCATGTGGCTGTAGGGGCGCATGTGCGCACGCAGGCTGGAGAACTACCTGCAGGCAGTGCGAGAGCAGCCCTGCGGGCATGCAAGTGCAGAGAGCCTGGGGGGGCGGTGCTGCGCCTGCAGGCTCTTGGGAGGGCAATGGCGCGATGGCGTGGCTAAGGCAGGAGGGGGTGGTGCACCTTCTCCACAGTGGAGAGGAAGGATATCCCCCCAGGGGGAGGAAGAAGAACCCGTTGATGAAGAAAATCCTCTCCTTTGCTCCCCTCCTCTTCCTCTTAACTTCTCCGTTGCGCCTCCGAGAATTATGGGATTTTCAAATCCCTTAACTATCTCTGGCCAGCGGCTGTTGAGGGCTCCCTGGAGAATGGGGAAAAGAACAATCACCGGTGATTTGAAAAAGGATAATTTATCCTTTTCCCCTCCTTTTGACAATTATTTTTCCTGCACATAAAAAGAACCTATTAAGTTAAGAATAAATGTAAACCTAAATTATGATGCATGCAAACCTTCTATAACTTAATATAGCTATTAACAAACCTAAAAGACATAATTAAAGTTACTTAGGGGTAATATTAGTCCATTAAAATGGACTCATCAAATACCCCCATGCCTAAGATTTGCTAGTCCCTAGGAAGAAAAATGAAAAATAATAGAAGTAATCAGAAGATTTCTTCTTTTCTTACTTCAAAACTTTAGAAATCCAAAAAAATGTGAAGTGCTGATAGCCTAGGTAACAGATCCAAGTGAAAGAGCCGATTTGCATTGGGAGTTCATACATCACCCTTGGCAAAAATTTCTGTCGACATAGGCAACTACTTCCCTCGGGGATAAAACAGACGATAATCTGTAATTTGACCCCGGTGTTTTAGCTTAGGTAGGAGATATTGAGTTGAATGGATTTGTATTTGGTGGGACACACTCATCTGGTGCTACATATAGTCTAGTACTGCAGACTCTAACTCTCCAGACTATTAGACAAGTCGACTTTGAGAGAGGCTACACAATTGTGCTCTCTTGATGTTCTTGGGCACTCTCTCTTTTCTTTCTTTCTGAGATCACGAATCTCGCCAGATTTAGAAATTGTACTCACTATTTGGTGGCCTCACATGGCATCCACACTTCAATTAAAGTCATAATAACTCTACAACTAAGTTAGAGTTCTCAACCAGTATTCAGGCGATTAGAAATACTAGAAGGTTGGAATGAGTCATATTTGGTGGAACGCGATAGGTGTTTTGCTACCTCAGAAACAGTGTTATATCATACACTTGGACTTTTTTTTTTTGGTAATATAACTATTTCTTCCTTTTCTTCTTTCTATTTCTTCTTTTTCTTCTTTTCTCTCTCTCTCTCACCTTTTTTTATTTCTTCTTATTTTTGTTTCTTTTTCAATCAACACAACACGATACGAACTTTTATTTACGAGTCATTATTAGGGATGATGATGGTCAAAAGGAAGTTGTGTGGCTTATTTGGTGGAAGTGCCTATTACCGGAACCGGGAAGGAATGGATAGGACAGACGTATTTCTGACCTTTGACACTATTACCCTCCTTCAGCTGAGGACTCTATGAACGACGGTCGTAACCATCCACCATAGTTATAGCTTTATTAAGACTCAATCTCTATGTATCTTCCCTATTTGGCGACTCTCAGGAATTCACTCAAAGCCCGTACACAGGAACAGAGAGTGAAAACTATGCCTAACTCTAAAGTATCATCATCTAATTATCCAAAACTTACGAGTCCTTGCACTAGACTTAGCGCACCAGTAATCTCTCTACTTTCTTCTCACAAATATGAGGTAGACCTATTAGAAGATAGCATTCCTGACTCCCTATGAACTGTCCAAGGGTTCAGTAGACTTACAAATGCTCCTTAGTTTTCCTCAAGGATCCATTACAAAATCTACGTGCACGTGAAATAAATGCACTGGATTCTAAACTTAAAAAATAATTCCAGAAGAAGAACCTCCAATAACAAAGGTATTTTGCTAGGGACTAACCCATTCAGCTCAAAATTTTTTTTTTTTTTTACTAACCTAAATGCATAAATACTTCCTAAAATGCAAATACACTCCCCCATGCCTAAATCCTATAATGTCCCCATTGTAAAATTAAAACAGGAGGAGAAAGGAAAAATATCACCTGACACGGTCTGCTGGGTTGCCTCCCAAGAAGCACTACATTTTCTGTCATCAACCAGACCAAGAAGGAACCTATAAGTCCAGTTCCAAACAGAAAAGGTTAGGCCCTAAGAATATGTGTAACAGCGCAGGCCTAGAAAACAGGTAACCACGGATGTTGGCGAGCTGATGATGTAATGTAATTCCAAATGCTCGCCAGAAGAAATGAAAAAAGAAAATCTCATTGGCTACCTGGGGAGGTTTAGGAATAAGAAACGGAATATGAAAAGAGGCCTCCCGAAATGGAATAAGTGGAGGATAACAAGGATCCTCCAAAGTAGGACGGGTATTAAAAGATATACACATAATTAGTTCAAACCCTTGAATAGAGAGAGTAAAAGTACAAGCATCAATCCATACTCGCCATTCTACCCTAGGATGTATTGGCCTGATATATTCTCCAGAAAGAATGTACATGAGCAAAGATTTGAGCCAAGGATCAGTTAGGGAGTATAAGGGTTGTTTGTAGTGTTGGAAGGTAATGGTTAAGTCCAATGAGGGCTTAGTTGGTGTTAGGTCCAATTCCAACAATGATTCAAGTTGTGTACACTCCCTAACAGTAGTAGACAACTTCAAGTTATCCTGCCTAGCATTAATGATCGGAGTCATATTTGAATCAAGGGTAGACTCCAAATTACAACTTTTTGATGGCAGGGTCAAAATGTAAGAATCATTATCATTCAGCTCATCCCCAGATTCGTTTGGTTCACTCAAATATTTGTCGGGGTGTATATGTGATTCATTAGGAGTTGGATCAGTATCCTCAATTATTTCTAAAGGAGGATCAGTCTTAATATTTTGGAGGAAGCCTATATCATTGAATTCGTCATTCTTCCCGGGGTATAAATCCTTAATTGATGTGTTTTGTCCTCGAGAATCACCCATAGACTTCTCATTTTTTGTCCGTCCTCCTCTAATATCAATTCTTGTTTTGATGGAGGATGACTCTTAAAAGAAAGGAGAAATCTAGATTTAATCATATTATTTCTACCCTCTGGAGGTAAATCCTCAAATGATAAATAATTCTCCTGTGAATCACTCCAGATTTTCAGTCCAGGTTCCTCTATTAGGGTATCCTCATCTTCAGAATTAGACTCATCATATCCCTGAGACCAGAATTGATCATCCTCTATTCCCTTAGGGTCACCTTCATTAGGTGCATTTGAATCCTCAGAATATTGAATGGTAGGTGTTGATTCCCTAAGTGGAGGGTCAGGAGTAGGCTCACTAAGAGTAGAATGGGATTCCACCAAATAATCAAGAGGGGAAGTGATAAGAACAATATAACCTTGACTCGGGTTGGTAGGGGTAAGGAGAATACCGTCATTGGGGTCAAGGTCCTCAAGAGATACCATCTTCCCTTGCTTTTGACTGCAATATAATTCAGGTGGATAATCACTATGATCATTATCCTCTAGTGGCCGTGTCTCATTGGAAGAGTCTAAGTGATGGCTACCTAAAATTGGATCCCTATTGTCATTAGGTTCCTCAGAATTATTTTCATGATCATAGTTTATTGGGTAGGGATCAAGATTATTGGGAAGCGTGTAGCTAAGTTGTCTTATTTCTTCATTTAAGTGTTGAATATTCCTCAACATCTCTCCCATTGATTCCATTATTTCCTTTTGCTATTTTTGCATTTCTATCATAAAAGAGGAGAGGCTACTATTACCAAGTTGGGGAGGATAGTCAATTTCAGGCTCTAGTTGCCTAGGGGTATCGGTCCAACCTCGATACAGAAAATCATGAAGGGTGGGAGGGTTGGGTGTTTGCATAGAAGTAGGGATTTCAGGATTGGAAAATTCCGCTCCTAGGCTCTGCTGAAAAGTGGGAGTTATCAAGCCAATACTCTCAGGGTAAGAATGAGAATGATCCCATGAATTGTCAATGTACCCATCAAAGGATGGATATGCTCGGAGCATGGGATCCTAATTAAAAGATAGGAAATATTGACTCTGATAATCTGAATGATAGGAGTAAGAGTAATCCATTTCTTTAAGAAAAACAATTTTAACTTTCTTAGGATTCAGCAGAAAACTTCCTAAAGAGTTCTATTGTCACGGAAATGCAAATTCAACGGGATCTATTTTTAGTAGATTGCAGGTCTTAGAGTTATATGTTTACTTGGTGGCCAAACAAGTTTTGCAAAAATTACGCTTCCTAGGCCAACCTTCGCTGGTGCCTATAACCTACTCGCAAGGGATGGAAGTCTCGAATCGAGCCCACACACGAGGAACCGAAGTAACTTGGTGGATGGGCTTGTTGATTTCCGACTAACTTCCCTTGTGGTGCAAAAGAGGAGAGGTAGAAATTTATCTAGTGATCTTATGTGTGAGGTGCACAGTGTCTCAAGTGTGCAAGCATAGGATCGGGTTTTGATTTTTTGAAATTCCGCAAATAGGATCCTTTTGCACACAATTTTCAATCACAGATTTTAAAGTCCAACCTCTTAACAGTCCCAATTTTTTAAAGTGACCACTGAATTAATTTGATTCAAGCACTTTAGTGGTCTTAGATTTAGGTTCAATGCATATGCATGACAAGTAATTAATGCTCAAGAGAAGACATACCTTACTCCAGCTTTCTTCGTGCAGTGTATGAATGCAATGCAATAAAAAATAAATTAGATGTTGCTCATTCAGTCCTAGATGGTCGTCCTACAGATATGTAGCTTCTAGTAGGTAGTTTGAAAAAAAATTCTTTTTTATATATAATAAACAAACAGAACTAATCTAACTAACTAATCAAAATTCAGTTCAAATAGTGCAAATAATCCTATAATCTAAATAAATGGGAACACGCTCCCAAAAATACGCTCCCGCATCAAGAGCGATCAGAAATAAAATGGCACTGGGAACACGTTCCCAAAAATATGAAACAAGGGCCCAAAAGACAGAAATTAAATTCTAATGTCTATCTAACTAAATCTAACTAAGACCTACTGCCTAAATCAGAAATAGGCTTCTCCATAAGCCTATGTGCATGGGATAAAGGCCCACGTGTTCCTGTTGTCGTCCTCCAGGTGGCGTCAAGGTCCACCAAAAAGATCATCTCCACCATACGCGCCCGTCGCATTCGTCATGTGTTCTTGCACAGAAGAAAATCCACAGTTAATAATTCAAAAAGGCTTTCAAAATAGCATAAAAATAACATAAAATTCCTGAAAAATTAATAGGCATTTTTCCTCCCCGGCAACGGCACCATTTCAAAGAAGCGATCTTCATTTTCGTTGAAAACTTTATCGTAAAATGATGTGTCGTATTTAATTACGTGGTAGAAAATCATTTTTGAAAACATTTAAATTTTCAAAACTAACCACGAAGAGTTAGGTCATCTCCACAGGGAGGAATTAGCCGAATAAATTCACGAGTCAGGGAATGCACAGTTCAGAAACTCTTCTGCAACTTTAATGCGAGGAAAATGCTGTTTTAAATGAATCTTGCAATTTCTTTAAAAGTTCAGGGTGTTTATACAATTTTTACATCAAAAATTAAGCCCCAAAAATATGTGTAAGATGCATATGTACTGGCTTATCATGTGAATTCAACTTTAATGCAAAATCTAACTTGAAATTCAAGATAGAAACATGCACATAACACTAATAAAATAATTTCAAGAAAATCTGAGTGCATCAGTGCAATGTGGCCAGAATAAAATATTAATATAAACTTGACAATGGCATTGAATGTAATTTTTAATAGAGGGAAAAACAGAGGATCTCTCCTCTCTCTCCTCCTCGCGTGTGCGGCCGTGCACGGATGGCCGCGAGAATCGGCAGGGAGGTGCGGCTTGACGAGAGCTACGCAACGGTGGCAGCGGGGTGGCCGGAGGTGGCGACCGGTAGAGGTGGCCGGAGCACCGGCCCGTTGGAGGAGACGGAGGCTGCTGCTATGGCTGCGCGGATGCCATGAAGGTGCTGGAGGATGCGGCGCGCACCGGGGGTTGCGGGTGGCGGTGTGCGCCTGCTGGTAAGGTGCGCTGGTGGTGGAGCGTGCAGGCGTGCCTGGCGTGGAGAGGCGAGACGGCGCTCTGCAGTTGGCGCCTGTGGGTGCGCTACTGGGCATGCGCCTGCGAGGGAAGCCTGGTATGAGCACGGTGACGGTGCTACACCTGAAGGCGTAGGCGCACTGCAGCGGATGGGCGTGCAGGCGCTGCAGTGAGGTGTGCCTGCAGTGAGGCGCAGGCAGTTGGTGAGCGCCTGTGGGTGCGCCTGCTGGTGGACGGAGGTAGGCACGCGGGCGGGGTGGCGTGAGAGCCTGCAGCAGGGGGCACTGCAGGGCTTGGTGTGCCGGAAACGCAGGAAGGCGCACAGTTGCGCATTGCGTGTGGCTGTAGGGGCACGTGTGTGCACGCGGGCTGGAGAACTGCCTGCAAGCAGTGCGAGAGCAGCCCTGCGGGCGTGCAAGTGTAGAGAGCCTGGGGGGGCAGTGCTACGCCTGCGAGCTCTTGGGAGGGCGATGGAGCGGTGGAGTGGCTAGGGTAGGACGGGATGGTGCGCCTTCTCCACAGTGCATACTCTCTCCACAGTGGAGAGGAAGGATATCCCCCCAGGGGGAGGAAGAAGAACCCGTCGATGAAGAAAATCCTCTACTTTGCTCCCCTCCTCTTCCTTTTAACTTCTCCGTTGTGCCTCCGAGAGTTAAGGGATTTGAAAATCCCTTAACTATCTCTGGCCGGCTGCTGTTGAGGGCTCCCTGGAGAATGGGGAAAAGAACAGCCGTCGGTGATTTGAAAAAGGATAATTTATCCTTTTCCCCTCCTTTTGCCAATTACTTTTCCTGCACATAAAAAGAACCTATTAAGTTATAGAATAAATGTAAACCTAAATTATGATGCATGCAAACCTTCTATAACTTAATATAGTTATTAACAAACCTAAAAGACATAATTAAAGTTACTTAGGCATAATATTAGTCCATTAAAATGGACTCATCAATGGGCTTGGCTCCAAAGATCCATTTCAGCACTTGGAGGACTTGACCACTTTGGTCCAGACCACCAAGGCACGAAACGTAAACGAGGAGCAAATGATCATGAGGCTCTTCCCCCACTCTCTTAGGGATAAGGCCGTGCATTGGTATAGGACAATAGGAAGACCAATTACAACTTGGAATGAGTTGAAATCGGCCTTTCTGAAGAAATTCTTCCCAGTCGAACATACCAATGCTTTGAGACGGGCAATCACTACCTTTACCCAGCGGCCGGGGGAGCAATTTCATGTGGCCAGGGAGCGATTCCAGGACTTATTGCAAAGGTGTCCACACCACGTGGTGCCGAAATGGCAACTTGTGCAGATCTTCTATCATGGGTTGACTGAGCAACTCAGAAATCATGTGGATGCTTCTTGCGGAGGCAATTTCCTCAATAAAGATGCAGATAATGCACATGATTTATTTGAGGAAATGAGTGAGAATTCAATCAATTATGCCACCATGGATACATTTAACCGGTCCCAGCAGCCCAGATCAAATGTCAATGAAGTCCATGACTCTCATTCATTTGATATGGAATTGATTTGTAACAAACTTGATAAGGTGGACTTGGTTGCTAAAAGAATGGAAGAGTGGATGGCTGGCAATTCTATGAACAACTCTCGATCCACTCAATCCTAAAATTCAGGATTCCATTCCTCACGAGCTTTTTCTAGATAGGAGTTCGTGAATCAACTCGATGAGGCTCAACCTGTGAGTCAGCATTTTTCGGAACCCCACGAGTTCCAAACTAGGGCCTCTGATCCCAGTTTTTATGATCCTTCCCTTTCTTTCTCTTCATCCTCACCTTATGAGGATGTCTATGCTGTACAAGAGAATGTTAGATCCAACCCCTACTCTAATACCTATAGTCCAGGTTGGAGAGACCACCCTAACTTCTCTTGGAAAAATCTGGGGCAACAGACCCAATTCCGACCCGGCAACTATGCTCCGCAACGACCAATGGGTCAGGGTCAAGTATATACTTAGTTGCCTCCGAATCAGGTCAATCAGCCAGCTTGGAATGTCCGTCAACCCGCAGGGCAGGCTGATTTGAACAATCAAATGGTAGAGATGCAAGGATCCATGCTCCAGCTCATGCAGAAAATGAAAAACTCGCTGGACAACTTGTAGTCCGGGCTCATTGCTAACTCTCGTCGACACGGATCTCTACCATCCCAACCCGTACCCAACCCGCGAAATATTATGAATTCGGGCAACCAAGCCCTTGGGTACAGAAATCAGAGGGACCCACACGCACATGCTCAGGTGGTTGAGCAGGGTTCCTCGTCTTCTTCTTCTTCTGCAAATCAACAATTCATGGTTAATCAAGCCCCTTCAATCTTTCCTAACCCTCCCCAAGACCCAAATTCTTATGCATCTGCAAATTCTGTCACTTTGAGGAGTGGTAAGAAGACTCAGGATCTACAACCACACTATTTTGATCTTTTAATCCTGAAGAACCTCAGGGGAGAGAGGAGAATCCTGAAGGAGAAATCAAGGCTCGGGAACCTGATTCCAAAGATCAGACTCATGTTCCTTTTCCTGAAGCCTTAACCAAATCAAAGAAGAAGAAGTCGGTTGATAGCAATGAGGAGCTTATGAATCTACTTAAGAATGTTGAGATCAATATCCCGCTCCTTGATGCTATCAAGCACATACCGGCTTACGCAAGATTTTTAAAGGAATTATGTACAGAAAAGTGTAAGTCGAGAGAATCTGTTCCGAGGAAGGTGGTACTCTCTGAGCAGGCTAGTTCTATTATCCTGCACTACCTCCCTCAGAAAAAAAGAGATCCTGGTGCTTCGTTGATTTCTTGCGTCATCGGAGATTATATATTTGATAGAGCAATTTTGGATCTGGGTGCATCCATCAACCTAATTCCAACTTCTCTTTGCGGGAAGTTTGGGCTAGGTGAACTTCAGCCAACTTCAGTAACGCTACAGTTAGCAGACTGCTCGATCACAAACCCGCAAGGCGTTATTGAAGATGTTATAGTTAAGGTCAAGGATTTCTATTTTCCTGTAGATTTCCTTGTCCTTGACATGGATGTACCTGATAATCTAAGGAACATGCCCATCATTCTGGGGCATCTATTCCTGGCTACCGCAAAGGCCAACATTAATTATGAAAGCGGTAGCATGGAAATCGCCTTTGGGGACCAACAAATGAAATTGGATATTTTTAAGGCGATCAACAAATTTGAGGATTGTGGATTTATTTTTTGAAAGAAGGATTGTGGATTTATTGAGGAACTAGATGAGGATAATGATAACAATGAAACTTGTTTGATGGTTTCTTCAACTGAAAGTTCCTCTTTGGATGACGAATTTGACCCGCAACCCTCTATGACTGACCTGCCCTCTTCGGAAGAGATTATTGATTTTGTTCACTCACAACCTCTTCCTCTTGTTGAATCTTCAGCATCTACCCTACCATCAATCATCAACCCGCCCCAGCTTGAATTGAAACCATTGCCTGAGAATTTGAAATATCAATTTTTAGGACCCAGAAGACGCTCCCTGTGATTATCGGTGCTAAATTGACAAAGGAGCAAGAGATTAAATTGATCAAGGTCCTGAGGGAACATAAGGAGGCAATTGGTTGGACCATTCATGACCTCAGGGGGATCGAGCCATCTTACTGTAATCATAGAATAATTTTGGAAGATGGATCCCACCCTTCTCGCCAGATGTAGAGGAGATTGAATCCAAATATGCGAGAAGTGGTCAAAAAGGAAATCATCAAGTGGCTCGATGCAAGAATTATTTATCCAATCTCTAATAGTCCCTGGGTAAGTCCCATACAGATTGTTCCGAAGAAAGTCGGGATTACCGTTGTGACTAACGAGAGAGGAGAATCTGTCACAACTCGTTCAGCTTCCTCTTGGAGGGTTTGTATTGATTATAGAAAGCTGAACACAACCACTAAAAAGGATCATTTTCCCCTACCCTTCGTTGATCAAATCTTGGAAAAATTAGCCGGGCAGAAATACTTCTGTTTTCTTGATGGCTACTCGGGATATACCCAAGTTCCTATCCATCTCGAGGGTTAGGAAAAAACTACTTTCACCTGTCCCTACGGAACCTTTGCTTTTCGTAGGATGCCTTTCGGGTTATGCAATGCACCTGCTACTTTTCAAAGGTGTATGCTAGCCATATTTTCTGACATGGTGGGAGAGTTTATGGAAGTCTTCATGGATGATTTCTCTATTTTCGGAGAATCATTTGACTCTTGTTTGGCTAATCTGGAAATGATTCTTAAGCGATGTATCAAAACAAGATTGGTCCTTAGCTGGGAAAAGAGTCATTTCATGACCCAAGAAGGCATCATTTTGGGTCATGTAATCTCTAAACGGGGAATTGAAGTGGATAAAGCTAAGGTTGATGCTATCGCTAAACTTCCTCCTCCCACATCTGCTAAACAAATTCAATCATTTCTTGGCAATGTGGCATTTTATAGAAGATTCATCAAGGATTTCTCGAAGGTTGCTCTTCCTTTGAGCAATCTTCTTGCCAAAGAAACGCCGTTTGTTTTTGACAAATCATGACGAAAGGCATTTGATTTCCTGAAAACGGCAGTCACCTGTGCTCCAGTTTTGCAACCACCAATTTGGACAACCCCTTTTGAGATCATGACCGATGCTTCTGATTACGCGGTCGAGGCTATCCTGGGTCAGAAAATTGATAGAAAGCCCTCTGTCATCTACTACACTAGTAAAACTCTGGATGAAGCCCAGAGGAATTACACTGTTACTGAAAAGGAATTACTAGCTGTAGTGTTTGCTTTGGAAAAATTCAGGAATTATCTCTTAGGGTCTCATGTTATCATCTATACCGACCACTCGGCTTTGAGACATCTCTTGGCCAAAAAGGATGCTAAACCCCGGCTTATTCGTTGGATTCTTCTTCTTCAAGAATTTGATCTTGAAATCAAGGATAAAACCGGAGTACAAAATGTTGTAGCAGATCATTTGTCGGGACTCCTAGGTGATTCTTCTTGTCTGGACATTCCGATTGCTGACATTTTTCCAGACGAAACTATTCTTACAGTTTTAGGTGTCCACACCCCATGGTTTGCTGACATTGTTAATTATTTGGTCGTTGGTCAAATCCCCCAGGATTGGACCAAGTAACAACGAGATAGACTCAAATCTGAGGCCAAATACTACTTCTAGGAGGACCCTGAACTATATCGCAACGGCTCTGATCAGATTATTCACCGATGTATACCGGAGAATGAATTCAACAGTATACTCGAGTTCTGCCATGCATCTGGGTGTGGTGGACATTTCTCCGGGAAAAAGACGGCAACAAAAATCTTGCAATCTGGCTTCTATTGGTTGTCTTTATTCAAGGATGCCCAAGATTTCTCAAGGTCATGTTCTCGATGTCAGGCACTCAGGAGCATAACTAAGAGAGTGACAAAAATGCCATTTTCGCGCATTTGAAAGTCGTCGGAAATCGTAGTATAGTCACGCAAAAATGTTTGTCAAAAATTGATTTCTAAAGATAATGAGACTTGAGTCCCGGTCGTTCATCTCTAGGAGGCATTGCTTTTACTTTTGAAATCGATCTTACTCTACTTTGTTTAGAATCGCATGCCAGTTCGTGATTATTACATATTTAGGTATGACATGCTTAGTTGCAAGAATATTAGGAATCGGAAATAGGCAACTTGAAAAACACAAAAAGAATGACAATTATTAAGCTCATGGTGATTTCAAACATATAAAGACAAATATATATATAAGCATTTTTCATTCATTCAGTGGGAGAGTCGTTTGCAACATAAAACGTAGAGGGAAGCTTGTACATAAATGCTTGAAAATTAAATCTAGCTACCAGAAAATGATCGCATACAAGAATCGATGGGGGGATTTCGCATGCATCATTGGGGGAGAAATACACTACTAAGTAGTAAATAAAAGTAGTAAATATATGAAGAGCATAATCTAAATCTAGCATAATGGAAGGGAATTCAGGGGTGGTCCCCGATGGCCTTTGAGTGGTTGAGAGAAGAAGGAGGGGCGGCCAATGGAACTTAGGTCGGCCCTTGGAGAGAGGTTAGGGAGCTCATCCAACTTCCTGGCATGGACATGGTGGCCTCCATGGTGGTTCTCAACTCGTGGAGGTGGAGTGGAGATGGAAGTGGCTATCCTAAGTGGAATGAATGCCAAGGAAGTGAATGGGTGCAAATGGCCACCCAAGGGGGCTTTTTATACACCTAAGGGAAGCTCTCTAGAGAATTATGAAATTCGCTAGAGAGGCCTATGGTGGGAGCTCGTGGGAGAGTGAGAGAGAGAGGGTGGATGGTGGTTTTTAGATCCACCAAATGTGGATCTAAAAATTGAATGGCTCTTGGTTGCTATTTTTGGCAACCAAGGCAACCACACATGGTAGAGAGTTCTGGAGAACTCTAGGCTAGATATTTTCGTGTGGATGGTGTGTGTGGGTGTGTGTGGGTCGAAACTTAGGTGGATAGGTTGATTAGGTTGGGTTCTAGTGGGTTTAGGTCAAGGTAGGTCTCAAATTAGGGTTATAAACCCTAATTCACTAAGGTAAAGTGCAATTAAACTTAATACAAGTTTAATTGGGTGTGTGGAAACTTAATTGAGAGTAAAACAACTTAATTAAGTCAAGTCTAGGTCAATTGGACTCTCACTGAATCCAATTGGATAGTGTGTGCTGAGAGCAGGGCTCAATTGGACTCAATGAGTCCAATTGAATAGGATGATGGAATTGACTAAGATCCAAGTCAATTAGGTTTAGTGAGGACCTAATTAGGTCCTTAGGGAGGTCTAGAGGTGGTGTACTAGGGTTAGGGCACCTTAATTTAGGTTCCTATGGGGTTGGAATTGGGTTTAGGGACCTAGAGATCCAAGATCAAGGCTTAAATCTTAAAATAGGAATTGGAGAGCAGTATCAGACGTCTAATAATAGAATCAGACGTCTTATACTCAAAAATTAGAAGTCCAGACTTGTTGTCTGGACGTCCAATCAGAGTCAGGAAGGATTTCGAGTTCTATTTTGGGTATTCTGCAGAAATTAGACATCTGACAAAGTGTCTGGACATCCAATAACAATGCAGAAGTGGGTTTGAAATGTGCGGGAGTTGGCTAAGGGTCTTGGACGTCTTAAAACTTATCTGGACATCCAGAGAAGGGTTGGAACTATGGTTTTAGGGCTTCCTAGGGTGTTGTGACCTAATCTAAGGGTGGCTAAGGCTTGGGGAAGTCTCTAGGCTATCCTAGGGCTAGGATGGACCTAAGATCTTCACATTTTACTGCTTTATTCCTACTTAATAGAATAGCAAACTCTTAACCCCCTTACATTATTATTCCTACATCTAAACTAGGCCTTCTACTCCAGCTCTGCTACAACTCCTGTTATTCCTGATCCAGCTTCAGATCCAGCTCCTTATTAGCTTATTCACTACAATCGACATAATGCACTTAATCGGCACATTATTACATTATTTTATGCATAGCTAAAGGAAAGCAGTAAAGATGCAGATAATGCGTATGCATGCAAGAATAACCCTAACTTATGCTATGTCCTAGCCTAATTTAGGTCAATTAAGACCTATGCCTATATCTTACTACTTCCTAGCAAATGCAAGACTAAATTATTTACAGCAAGGGTCCCTACGGGACTGGTTATTTTATCAAGTGTTTGCATAGAGATTTTTCTCCCTTTTGTTTTCATCCTATGCTCTAGAAATCCAGACAATCGTGAAGGTGCAGCTATGTAGCTTTTGCAACAGATTTGAGTGAAAACTAATACACCTCTAAAGCCTGTACTTGACCCCTAATAAAACTTATAGTGGAATAGGCAGATTTCTTCCCTTGGGGTATTCAAGATATTCTATGAATTTCACCCCGGCTTTGGGCTTAGGTAGAGAATCTTTGAGGGAAAGGATTATATATTTGGTGGCTCATTCTCACTTGGTACTACATAGAGACTAGTACTACAGAAACCAGATTCTCAAATTACTAAGTAACTTAACTTAGAGAAAGACGAAAAAAACTATGCTCTCTTTGATTCCTTTGTATTCACTCTCTCTTGCTCTTTTTCTTTCTTTTTCTTAGAGCTCACAACCTCACTAGATTCACACGTATGTTCTGTATTTGGTGGTCTCATTAGGCATTAACACTTTAATTGAGTTCTTATAACCCTAGCACTAAGTCGGGATTCCTCAGCCATTATTCAGGCGGTCAGAAACACAAGAAAAATAAGTTAAGGCCATATTTGATGGAGCTCAATTTTATTTGGTGGTATTACCTTGATAAACACTAAATATTCATTCTTTTCTTCTTTTTTCTTCTTTTTCTAATTTTTTTTTTCAGTTTTTCTTTCTTTTCATCATTCTTTTTCTATTTCTCTTTTTTTTTATTTTTTTTTTTCAGCATAACACAACTAGCATACATCCATGAACTTTATTAAGGAGGCATTATTAGGGATTGGTGGTACTCAAGAGACATTGGGTGGCTTATTTGGTGGAAGTGCCTACTCACGGCATCGGGAGAGACGGATAGGATGGTGTATTTCTGACCTTGACATCAATACCCACCTTCCGCTGAGGATTCTGTAAAGAATGGTCATAACCATCCACCTTAGCCCTAGTTTTATGAAAACTCGCTCTCCGCGTATTTGCCTTATTCGGTGGCTCTCACAATTTCGCACAAAAATGAATACGCGGGAACCGAGAGCGAAAACTATGTCTAATCTCAGAGTATCATCACCTAATTATCTAGGATTCCAGATTCCTTGCACTAATCTTAGAGCACTAGTATACTCTACTCTCTCACACTATTTGGTGGATTTTTGGAGGAAAATCTGCCTGACTCCCAAAACATTGTCCAGGGGTTCAGGAAAAGAAGCACTACTTCTCGACAGACTGAAGACGTTTATCAGCCTTCACCGTGAATCCATTGCAAATTCTACGTGTGTGTGAAAGGTTGTACTGGATTCCAGATTACAGGAATAAACTTAAGGATAAAATCCCTAATGCATTATCTTAATAAAATAATCTTATTCATAAATGCAATATCTATGTATGCTATAAACATGTAACCTCATATAATTTGTACTTCGTGAATTTTCCGTATCAGGTTACAATCAGCTTGACCCTAAATTTAGAACAAAAGGTTGGTGGGTGAGTCAGAAGTGGCTATTGCGAATGATTTCTAGCTCCAATGCAAGCATTGGAGGTGGAGTCGATTGTTCTTTTATTTAAGGTCCTAAAGTATGTTTTTGCATGCAGCTCCGAGGTTTTCCAAAGTGTTGGCACAAAAAATTTTTTAGTTTTTCTGTATCTACCCCCCCATGCCTAAGTTCTTGCATGTCCTCATGCATGAATGTAAAAGAAAATAAATGCTGCAGGGAGAGAATGGGTAGAAATCACCTGTAATTGCTCCTGAAATTATATTCAGCACCGGCCAACCGGTTAATATGCAATATAAAAGGGAAATATGCTAAAACAAAAATATGCTATGTATAAAAATGGTTATATACAAATGATGGTGCAATGTGGGGTGAATGGTATCTATATGTGCTGAGTTTAACGCCTCCAGCTGGGCGAAAGCTCAATGAGATGTGTCATTTCTAGCATAGGAGCCGGCTAAGATTAGGAGAAAGATATGCTCGTATGCTCCCAGAATCAGTGGTCCGGACCAGAACCAGCTGATTGTGCGCCCCTACTCCAAAAAGTCTAGCTATAAGAAAGTATGGAGTGGTGGTGGAAAATAGAGGATAATCAGAGGGGGGATCATGATGTTGATTCAGCTGATTTATCATGTCCCATAATTCAGCAGGAACTTGCTGAGGGAGTAGATCAAAATGTACCTCAGAACCAGAATTTGAGTCATAGGGATCCTCATAATGATAATTGACATCAAAGATCATTCCCTCTCCAGGCTCTGGGTCAGACGGGGGTATTCATGAAAGTAGAAAATCTGTGGGGAGGTCACTGAAATCCTCATCAGAAATTACTTCGTCCTCATCAGTACCCATCTCTGATTCATCAGAGGCTGTCTCCTCAGGCTCAAAGTCGAGACATCTACTAGGATGATAGGTGCGTCCCCAGCTCCTTCTGCTCAAAGCTTCACCCTCATATGCATTGGGTTCCTCAGTAATTCCTGCCTCAGGTAGCATATTTATTTCTTCAGTTAAGTCATCCATAGCTACTTCTGGTTTTCGGATGTTAGGATCAGGGATAGAAAGTGTCATCTTAGAATCTCTAATATCCGAATTAGGGATGTAGGTGAAAGAAGAAGAGTGTAGATCAGAAGATGTTGGCTCTAGCACAGGTTCACCTACAATGGGAAGTGGTCTAGATTGATCAGTAGTGTCGCATGTAATGTCTGCCATAGGATCCATATCCTCAATTGGATCCACTTCCCTTATCTCGATTGGGTTATCCAACCCAAAAGGTGTCTCCCAGGATTCAGGATAATCTGATTGTGGCTCAATCCTGGAGATATCAGTCCTTTCCTCCTCAATTTCAGATGAACCCATTCGGCATACTTCCTGCTCCTGTCTCATATCCACGCTAGATTCTTTTTCCCTTGAGTGATCTTCGGGCATCTGCTCTCGAGAATCTTCTATGTGTTCTTCCGGCATAGTTGTTTCAGATTCTTCGAGGTCTTCAATGCTATTTTCCACTTGATATCTCAAAAGAAATAGTTCTTGAGTTTCCCGATTTTGTCCCATTAGCCTTGTTATCTCTGCTGTTTCCTGAAGGAGCTCCATCACAGCTTGTTGATGCGGAATCCGGCTTTGTCTTTGGTTCAACTCAATGATAGTCTGGATTTCGCGTAGATAGGATGTGGCCTTTTCCTTAGCACTCGCTATAGCTCTCTGTATTCTATAATGTGGCCGCATATGCACCGGTAGCTCTTCAGGGGTTCCAGGGGGTGAATCAAGTCTACCCATGTCCATGGGTGAGAAGCAGGAGTATGAAATCCATATCCTGGGTTATAAGATGCGATCCTTTGAGGGACCGACTGGTATGGGTCATAATATCCAGGGTTAGGATATAGGTTAACCATTTCAGTAACCCGAGGAGAAGGATCAGGCAAAGTGAAAAGTCATCTTCGCCACCTTGGGTTCTGATCCCAAGGTTGAGCAGATTCAGTGACCCGAGCTCTCAGATAAGCTCATGGGTCTGGCTCTTCTAGATCCTAATTAGGTCTAGATCCAATGTTAGCCATCGTGGCTCAGCAGATAGAAGATGTGACTCGCCTCCTTGGGAGCGGCTCCCAAGGTCCAACCAAGTGAGGTCGAAGTGACCTCCTTCCGTGCATACATCGCCCAACCCGTGGGTTGGTGTAACCACGCAGGACAAGGCTAAGGCCCTGTCAATCAAATGGTCCTTATAGATCAGGTGACCAGATTTTTCATTAGGGATTTGAATTCCTGAAGATAAGTTCGTCGTACAACCGACAGAAAGTGAATTCCGCCTCTCAAGCTAACCCAGCCAGTCTGGTTACGAGGGGACTAAGGAGAAGGTTCTTCCTTTGGCTTACGCCTCCAGTTCCGTTAAGCCCCTTGCCACGGTCGTTTGACACTACCCCACAGACTTAGTCACCAGGTTTGGCAAGAGAGATTAAACTCACCTAGTAGTACGACAACAAACTCGGGTTGGTTTCGTATTTTAAAGTTAATTTTAACCCATTTTCTTCAGTGGGATTTGTGGTGAGTGGCCCACAAGGTGACCAAGTTCACCGGCTAACTAGACTTGATTAAGTCTAAGTTAGCCCAATGTGTGGTCTCTAGTTGTAACCCTAAGGGTTTGACCTAGGTTGCATGCACTTCTAGGGTTTTTCTCCGTTTCAGTAGACCACAAAATTAATGTTGATTTTCTACTAATAATTGGAATCAAATTAATTTGAAATTTTTCAAGTAGATTCCTTTTTCAATCAGTTTTTCATAGAATTTTTTTTTGGAATTTTTAGGGAATTTTGAATATCAGAGGGACAGATCTGGAATTTTGACCCCTAGTCGATTTTTGGCTTTGAAACATTATCAAAAGATCTTAAAAAATTTGGGAAAAATATGGAAAATAAACTAATGAGATCATCTTTCAAATCCCACCATTTGTAGTCAAAATAGATTCACAAATTGCTTGGAATCACTTTTTGAAATTTCAAAAATTTTGAATCTGGGTCAATCTGACCCCCATGCACTTCGCGAATTTTTAAAAATTTAATGCTTGGAATTTTTTCAAAGTAATGGTGGCAATTGAAAGATGATTTGAAAATGAAGGTTTGACCTGAATTTCCAAATTTTTTGGTTACAAATTTTTCGGCAATCGAATTTTTAAATTAGACTTGAAATCTGGTCGAAAATCAGAAGATGGTAGAAAAGCTTTTAAAGAGGTTTAACTTAAAATCTAAGCTTTCCACCAAAAATATTTTTTTTTTCAAAAATTTTGCACGTCTTTTTTTTCCAAAAAGAATTTTTCAAAAGATTCATAGAAAATATTTTTTTTTCTTTTTTTTTTCAAACAACCTAAGCTTGAAAGGAAATCTAATCTATATTTTTTTTTCAAAATTTTTCTTTTTGATTTTTTTTCTTTTCATGAAAATGAGAAAAATCTTTTTTTTTTCAATAGAGACTGCAGAAAGTAGATCTAATCCTAGGGTTCAAAAAATAAACCTAATCTACGATAGATGATGTGCACCTGATTTTTCTTTACCGCGCTCGATGTGTGCACGAATCCCATTTTCATTCCGTGTTGTCCTGCACATCAAAAATAAGTAGAGGCAGATTTTTCAGTGATAGATTAAAAGATAAAAATCAGGAAATATGACGTTGCCTACCCGGCAACGGCGCCATTTGACAAAAATGCCATTTTCGCGCATTTGAAAGTCGTCGGAAATCGTAGTATAGTCACGCAAAAATGTTCGTCAAAAATTCATTTCTAAAGATAATGAGACTTGAGTCCCGGTCGTTCATCTCTGGGAGGCGTTGCTTTTACTTTTGAAATCGATCTTACTCTACTCTGTCTAGAATTGCATGCCAGTTCGTGATTATTACGTATTTAGGTATGACATGTTTAGTTGCAAGAATATTAGGAATCGGAAATAGGAAACTTGAATCACACAGAAAGAATGACAAT
Source organism: Thalassia testudinum (assembly GCA_037157565.1). Taxonomy (NCBI): domain Eukaryota; kingdom Viridiplantae; phylum Streptophyta; class Magnoliopsida; order Alismatales; family Hydrocharitaceae; genus Thalassia; species Thalassia testudinum. The sequence goes on from JAZHRO010000057.1 coordinate 49,380,840, forward strand.
TATTAAGCTCATGGTGATTTCAAACATATGGAGACAAATATATATAAGCATTTTTCATTCATTCAGCGGGAGAGTCGTTTGCAACATAAAACGTACAGGGAAGCTTGTACATAAATGCTTGAAAATTAAATCTAGCTACCAGAAAATGATCGCATACAAGAATCGATGGGGGGATTTCGCATGCATCATTAGGGGAGAAATAAGACTACACTACTAAGTAGTAAATAAAAGCAGTAAATATATGAAGAGCATAATCTAAATCTAGCAGAATGGAAGGGAATTCAGGGGTAGTTTCCGATGGCCTTTGAGTAGTTGAGAGAAGGAGGGGCAGCCAATGGAACTTAGGCTGACCCTTGGAGAGAGGTTGGGGAGCTCATCCAGCTTCCTGGCATGGACATAGTGGCCTCAATGGTGGTTCTCAACTTGTGGAGGTGGAGTGGAGATGGAAGTGGCTAGCCTAAGTGTAATGGATGCCAAGGAAGTGAATGGGTGCAAATGGCCACCCAAGGGATCTTTTTATAGACCTAAGGGAAGCTCTCTAGAGAATTATGGAATTCGCTAGAGAGGCCTATGGTGGGAGCTCGTGGGAGAGTGAGAGAGAGAGGGTGGATGGTGGTTTTTAGATCCACCAAATGTGGATCTAAAAATTGAATGGCTCTTGGTTGCTATTTTTGGCAACTAAGGCAACCACACATGGTAGAGAGTTCTAGAGAACTCTAGCCTAGATATTTTCGTGTGGATGGTGTGTGTGGGTGTGTGTGGGTAGAAACTTAGGTGGCTAGGTTGATTAGGTTGGGTTCTAGTGGGTTTATGTCAAGGTAGGTCTCAAATTAGGGTTATAAACCCTAATTCACTAAGGTAAAGTGCAATTAAACTTAATACAAGTTTAATTGGGTGTGTGGAAACTTAATTGAGAGTAAAACAACTTAATTAAGTCAAGTCTAGGTCAATTGGACTCTCACTGAATCCAATTGGATAGTGTGTGCTGAGAGCAGGGCTCAATTGGACTCAATGAGTTCAATTGAATAGGATGATGGAATTGACTAAGATCCAAGTCAATTAGGTTTAGTGAGGACCTAATTAGGTCCTTAGGGAGGTCTAGAGGTGGTGTACTAGGGTTAGGGCACCTTAATTTAGGTTCCTATGGGGTTGAAATTGGGTTTAGGGACCTAGAGATCCAAGATCAAGGCTTAAATCTCAAAACAGGAATTGGAGAGCAGTATTAGACGTCTAATAAGAGAATCAGACATCTTATACTCAAAAATTAGAAGTCCAGACTTGTTGTCTGGACGTCCAATCAGAGTCAGGAAGGATTTCGGGTTCTATTTTGGGTATTCTGCAGAAATTAGACGTCTGACAAAGTGTCTGGACGTCCAATAACACTGCAGAAGTGGGTTTGAAATGTGCGGGAGTTGGCTAAGGGTCCTGGACGTCTTAAAACTTATCTGGACATCCAGAGAAGGGTTGGAACTAGGGTTTTAGGGCTTCCTAGGGTGTTGTGACCTAATCTAAGGGTGGCTAAAGCTTGGGGAAGTCTCTAGGTTATCCTAGGGCTAGGATGGACCTAAGATCTTCACATTTTACTGCTTTATTCCTACTTAATAGAATAGCAAACTCTTAACCCCCTTACATTATTATTCCTACATCTAAACTAGGCCTTCTGCTCCAGCTCTGCTACAACTCCTGTTATTCCTGATCCAGCTTCAGATCCAGCTCCTTATTAGCTTATTTACTACAATCGACATAATGCACTTAATCAGCACATTATTACATTATTTTATGCATAGCTAAAGGAAAGCAGTAAAGATGCAGATAATGCGTATGCATGCAAGAATAACCCTAACTTATGCTAAGTCCTAGCCTAATTTAGGTCAATTAAGACCTGTGATTGCTGTACAATCAGAGAGACATGATGCCCCTAAACCTAATTCTTCCTGTCGAAATTTTCGATATTTGGGGCATTGATTTCATGGAACCCTTTATCCCTTCATTTAGACATCAGTACATTCTTGTTGCTGTTGATTATGTGTCCAAATGGATTGAGGCGATTCCCACCCGAACCAATGACCACAAGGTGGTCATTGATTTTGTCAAGGAAAAATATCTTCAGTAGGTTCGGGATTCCGAGGGCTATCATCAGTGATGGTGGCACTCATTTTACTAATGCCCAATTCCAGAATTTATTAGCCAAATATGAGGTTAATCACCGAATTTCCACACCTTACCATCCCCAGAATAATGGATAAGCCGAGATCTCTAATGGAGAGATCAAGAACATTTTGCAGAAAACAGTTAGGCTTGATCGCAAGGATTGGACTCAAAAGCTTGAGGACGCTCTTTGGGCCTACCGTACGGCATATAAAACGCCCATCGGCATGTCTCCATTCCATTTGGTGTATGGAAAGGCATGCCATCTACCCATAGAGATTGAACACAGGGCATTCTGGGCGATCAAACAATGCAATTTAGATCTGAATTCAGCTGGGAAGGCCAGGAAACTCCAACTATCTGAGTTGGAGGAGCTTAGAAATGATGCTTATGAGAATGCCAAGATCTACAAGGCTCGGAACAAAGCTCTACATGATAAACTGATCTCCCACAAGAGCTTTGAGCTGAACCAGAAGGTCTAGTTATTCGATTCTAAACTTAAGCTCTTTCCTGGCAAACTTAGATCTAAATGGAATGGCCCATTCATAATTGACCAGATTTTTCCAAATGGAGCCATTCAGATTTCTAACCTAAAGATGGGTAACATATTTAAAGTCAATGGCCAACATCTGAAGCCTGTTATTGACCGTATTCTTCCAGAACCCGTCTCAGACACAGTTGTTCTAGCCATTCTGTGACTTCTTTGGCTGGACTTCGCCTAACTGATAGCATTAAACTCAGCAGTTGTACATATGACACAAGGCTAATACGAGCTTCATATTCAGGTGGCATCTTTCATATTCTACCCTTTCTTTCATGTCTCTTTTTCAATGAGGACATTGCATTAGCTAGGCATGGGGGGGTGGATTCATTTTTGAATCATTTGGTTAGCTTTGTGAAATTCATGTAAATTATTTTTCTCTTCTTATTTATACATAAAAAAAATCAAAATTAGGAAGGATTAGTTGAACATTAGGACTTTTCAATCTTAGGAAATTTTACATTAAGATCTGAACACAAAGACCCTTCAAGTCTTTGGACTTAATTAGCCTGTGTATCCACTAAAATGTGGATTTGTCTTTCGAGTCTTCGCCATCTTAATTCTATCGTAATTGGAATTAATAAGTTTGGGTGATAAGTACACGACTTATCAACCCACCCTCTGATTTGAGGGAATTTTTGAGTTTTAAGCATCTACACACTTTCTTTGCACTGACTCGTTGTTCGGCAATTCTAACAGAAATTGGGTAGCTAATGAACCTTCTAGGGTGATATGGCTGGCAAGTTATCGTGGGTAACAGCCCATAGGTAGGTTGTCCAGAGCCCAGTCACTGGACCTTTCTCTTTTTGCTGCCTTTAGTTAAATCTTAGACCAGGGAAGCCACCTACGTAAAAAAAAAAATCAAAAAGAAAAGGAGAAAAGAAAAAAAAAAAAGAAATAAGCCACACTTCCCACACGAGTATGGCTGGCAAGTTGTCGGTGGTAACAACTCATCGATCGGTTGTCCAGAACCCAGCTCAATAAATGCACTGAAAATTCCCAAAACACTTAGGAAGAAGCGGAGAAGTAGAATAAATCGGAGAGATACATACTGAATTGACCCTTGTGTTGACCCCGTAAAAAAAATAAAAGGAGGGAGAAAGGTACCGGTTGTAAAGATACACCTTTAGGTAGAATTCTTTTTGAGGTCACTAGAGTCGTAGAAATCCGAAGTCTGTTTTAATTGTCGGTCAACGAGTCTATCACATTCTCAATAAGATGCTTAGAACTTAGAGTTCTCATCAAATCTTGGGTGAGTTGAATGGCCATAGAAAGCCACTCTTAAACCCTAAAACTTGAAAATCCAAAAAAATTAGAAAAGAGGAAAAAGAGAAAAAGAAATTTTTCTTTGAATAAGGTGAGGGCTTAAGGCAGTCTGCATTTTGGCTGATACTCGGGCACTGTTGTGTCATTGAAAGTTCAATTCCTAAGTAGATATTTTCTTAATGATTGAAAATAACTCATGCCCAAATAATACAACCTAATTCTTTTATAAATAGCATATAGTTTTTGCTAGAGACTAGCAAAACATAGGCATGGGGGTATGATGTAAACACATTTACACTACTTAAGATGTCTATTTATGCATGTTCTTAAGCATAGGATTGCATTGCATGCTATAAATATTGCATAACATACACAATCTTGCAATTAGAGTAGTTTGAATAAAGTGGAGGTCAATTGTCTCCTTTTATGTACTTGGACAGGGCAAACATTTTATCGGAGCCTCGGATCGAAGATCTAACCGTACAGATGTGATCAGGGCGACGATTGGAGTTCAACGACTCGAAGATCGCCCTAATCAGGCATCTGTAGCATCAGATAGTGACCGGGGAACCCTAGAAGATCAAGGGCCAAGATGGTGTAAATTTGCAATTCAAACGACAAATCCGACAGCACAGATGGATTCGGATCGATGATCGCAGCCTAACGGCGTGAAAATCGACTGAATCCGACAACCGTGGCACCATCTACATCATCTAGAAGATGGACGGCCAAGATGGCACCACGTGGCACCATCTCAACCGTCCAACCGGCAATCAAGCACGCCGCACCTTCTCTTCTTCAATCAGAGCGTCGCTTCTGGGCCGTTGGATCTTGATCCAACGGCTGTGGATGCACGCGCTTGAAAACATCCGTGCAACCATTTGGACGACACAGCGCAACGGTCCAGCGCCTTATCGCGAGGCACTGGCACGAGTTCGAGTCGCAACGAGCGGGATTTAGAGTGGGAGAGCGCCTTCAATCGACCATCAGATCGCAATCCAGTGGCTGCGCGTGCTCGATAGAGCCCACGCGCTATCGCACACCCATGCATCAAGCAAGATTATACGCAGGTGGGCGCGTGTTGAGGAGCGGGGAAGGCGCAACTTAAGCCATCTGATCTCGCGATCGGATGGCTGAGATTCAACGAACGTGTGCAAGCATTGAGTGCTTGAGAAAGCAAGCAGCCGCACGGGCAACGCCCACTACACCAACGATGGGGCTTTAGCTACGGTTTTATCCATCACTAAAGACCCCCTATTTATTGTTTTGAGATTTAAATGACCAAATTGCCCTCACTCCTTGCAACTATAAAAGGAGACCCCCTCCACACGAAATTATCATCCCTTCCTTCTCTTCTCTACCTCTCCAAAGCTCAAGAGAAGCTTGTCCCACACCCGGGATGCTCCTCGCGAGATAAAGTCCAAATTTTCGTCCCTGTTTCGAAGTGGATTCCACGACGACGACGATGTACTGCCCCATTCCCATTCTTCTACTTCGTCCTCCTTCGTCCTACTCCATCCTCCTTCATCCAGGTGTCGTCCCGTCTGGCTCATCCTCCAAGCGATCGTCGAGGAGGATAACTACTCTCTCCCATTCTTCTTCACAGCTTTCTAGTGTAGCTGATTTCCCGCTTTCTAGTGTAATTCTTATTTGGTTTTATTGTGTAAACATTTTGAAATATTGTATGCATGTTCTCTCTCTCTCTCTCTCTCTTCCGTTTAGTCTGATTATTGTAATAGCTTCATTGTAATTACATCACCCCACTTTTCAAGAAAACTTCTAAAAAATATAATTGCGAATATAGATCAACATAGCCTCCCTGTGTTCGATCCAGAATTTCAATTTTGATATAAATTTTATTTGTTGAACATGAGTTCTTCGCTTTCAATCTACAACGACAAGGTTTTAAAACCAAACACATTAGCGTAGCAATTCGTACGTCCAACAACCAGTATGAAGCTTTGTCCCTCAGAGAGAACAAGAAAAGGTTAATTAGAACAATCCTGAGATCGATATTCCTAGGTCGAATCATTTCAGCGAGTCGACTTTGGTCCTCAAGGTGCTGGAACGGATCTTCACTTGAGTTCCCATAGAAGTGAGTGCTGATCAACCTAATCACATTGGTCTTGAGCTCAAACGCATCTCCACCTATGGGAATTCTAACTAATGGTGCGAAGATTTGTGCGGCTGGGTCGTAGAAATCCCGCAGTTGTTCTCCTCGTGGCGAGTGCAACATCCTGTCAAGCATCGTTAAGATGCGATCCATGCTCTACCGATGCCGCTCCTCGGATTCGACTACTCGGGCTTCCAGATGAGCCATCGGGTGCAGATTCTCGATATCCTGACCCAATCTAGGTCCAGGATTAGCCATGGTGGCTCTGGGAGTAGAAGAAGTGGGGGGAGGAGATGGTCCCGGTGAGGTAACTCGCCTCCTTGGGAGTGGCTCCCAAGGACCAACCAAGTGAGGTCTAAGTGACCTCCTTCCTCGCATACACCGCCCAACCCTTGGGTTGGTGCAGCCAAGCAAGACAAGGCTAAGGCCCTGTCAATCAAGTGGTCCATATGACTCAAGTGACAGGATTTTTCATTTTAGGTTTTAATTCCTGAAGAAATACGTCGTACATCCAACTGAAAGCGATTCCTGCCTCTTCGCTAACCTAGCCAAGAGGTTGAAACCACCCAGTAGTATGACAACGAATTCGGGTTTTATTTCATGTTTCAAAATTTATTTTAACCCATTTTCTTCAGTGGGGTTTTCTCTTGGTGAGTGGCCCACAAGGTGACCAAGCTCAACGGTTAAGTACTAGACTTGATTAATTCTAGGTTAGCCCAAGTGTGGTCTCTAAGTTGTAACCCTAAAGATTCAACCAAAGGTTCATCCACTTCTAGGGTTTTGTTCTATTTCAGCAGACCACACAAGTAAAATTCATTCTATAACCACAATTGGAATCCAATTAACTTGAAACTTTGCGAGAAGATTCCTTTTTCAATTAGCTTTACATAGAATAATTTTTTTGAATTTTTACTATTTCAACCGAATTTTTAGGGATTTTTGAATGTAGTCGATTTTTCACTTTGAAACATTATCAATTGACCTTGAAAAATTTGAAAAAAATATGAAAAATAAAGCCAATGATATCATCTTTCAAACCCCACCATTTTTAGTCAAAAAAATTTGTGGATTGCTTGGAATTGCTTTTTGAAATTTGAAAATATTGAATCTAGGTCAGGCTAACTCCCGTGCATTTCGAGAATTTTTAAAAATCTTATTCTTAGAATTTTTTCAAAATAATGGTGGCATTTGAAATATGATTGGAAAATGAAAATTTGGCCCAAATTTCAGAATTTTTTGCTCACTAATTTTTCAACAATCAAATTTTTAAATCGGACTTGAAATCTGGCCGAAAATCAGAAGATGGTGGAAAAGCTTCTAAAAGGGTTTGGATTTGAAATCCAAGTTTTCCACCAAAAAATGTTTTTTTTATTTTTTTTATCAAAAACTTTTGCACATTTTTTTTTTCAACAAGAATTTTTCAAAGGATTCAAAGAAAATATCTCTTTTTTTATTTTTTGTTTTTTCAAACTAACCTAAGATTCAAAAGAAACCTAATCTAGATTTTTTTGAAAAACTTTTCTTTTTTAATTTTTTTCTTTTTTCACAAAAATGAATAAATAATATTTTTTTCAAAGGAAATTGTAGAAAGTAAATCTACTCCTAAGGTTCAAAGGAAAACCTAATGTAAAAATGAGATGACGTGCATCACGATTTGTTTTTTGCGCTCGTTGTGTGCGCAGATCATGTTCTTCTTCCATTTTTCCTGCACATCCAGAAACAAAGTAGAGGCAAATTTGTCAGTGATGGTTTCAAAGATTGAAATCAAAGAAAATGGCGTTGCCTCCCTGGCAATGGCGCCATTTGTTCGAAGCATATCATGCATTTTTGATAGGAAAAGCATCGTAGTATAGTGCATAATACGATCAAACAAAAATATTTATAAAAGGATAACGAGACTTGAGTCCCGGTCGTTCGTCTCTGGGAGGCGTTTATTCTACTTTTGAATTCAATCTTTTACCACTCTACTTTGTTCAAAATCGCATGCCGGTTTCCAGTCTTCTGATTAAATTTTCACCCCTTCTACTATGAACCCTGATTACGTGCGCGTGTGTTAAATGGATCATAAAGGTGAAAGTGTGAGTTTCTGTGCGCATGATTTTAGTGAGGTGGTGACTGTTTACAGAAAATGCATCTATAATTAGATTTTCCATATTTTCAGGAAACGACATGCTTGTTGCGGAATAGATAAATGAGTGAAAACAGGCAACTTGAATCACACAAAAATGATGGCAATCAATAAGCTCATGGTGATTTCAAAACATAGACATATATATATATAGAAAATATATTTTTCATTCATTCATTTGGAGAGTGTTTGCAACATGAACTTGTAGAGGAAAGCTTGTACATGAATGCTTAAAAATGTAGATCTACCTATCAAAAAATTATCGCATACAAGAATCTATGGGGGGATTTTGCATGCATCATTTAGGGAGAATAAGGACTATGCTACTAAGCAGTAATTAAAAGCAATAAAACTATGAAGAGCATCTAGATCTTAAATAATAGAAGGGCATTAGGAGGTGGTCTCCGATGGCCTTGGAGCGGTCAGGAGGAGAATGAGGGGCGGCCAATGGAGACTAGGATGGCCCTTGGAGAGAGGTTGGAGAAGTGATCCAACATCCTAGCATGGAGATGGTGACCTTCATGGTGGTGCTCAACTCGTGGAGGTGGAGTGGAGACGGAAGTGGCTCGCTTAAGTGGAATGAATGCCAAGGAAATGGATGGATGGAAATGGCCACCCCTTAGGTCTTTTTATCGACCTAAGGGATTCTCTCTAGAGAGGTGTGGGACACTCTAGAGAGAGCCCAAGAGTGGTCGGCCATGAGAGGATAGAAGTGGTTTTGAGATCCAAAAATGTGGATCTCAATTTGAATGCCTCTTGGTTGCTAAATTTGGCAACCAAGAGTGGTGCCACATGGAGAGAGTTCTAGAGAACTCTAGATGTGTGCGAGTGCGTGAATGGGTGTGTGTGGTCGTGCCCTATGTGGCTAGGTGGTTTAGGTTAGGTCCTAAGGGATTTAGGTAGGTGTATGCCTTGAATTAGGGTTACAAACCCTAATTGCTAAGGGGAATTTGTAATTAAACTTAACCCAAGTTTAATTGAATGAGTGTGAACCTAATTGAGAGTGAAATAACTCAATTAGGTTGGGTTTAGGTCAATTGGACTCTCACTAAGTCCAATTGAACTTGTGTGGGTTGAGATCTAAGCTCAATTGGACTCAATGAGTCCAATTGACTTAGGTGAAGGTAATTGACATTGATCAAAGTCAATTGGATTTGGTGAGGACCTAATTAGGTCCTTAGGTAGGTCTAGAGGTGATGTACTAGGGTTAGGACACCTTAATTTAGGTTCCTATGGGGTTGGGATTAGGTTTAAAGGCTAGAAATCCAAGATCAATGCTTGAATCTCAAAACAGGGATTGGAGACCAGTCCTGACGTGCCGTAGTGCGTATGTGTTAAGAGGTGTCGTTATAGTCGCACTTGATACGTCGGTTTTAAAAGAAGTAAACGGAGGTGAGTCCGAGTGTCGGTCTCAGGGAGGCGTGGAAATCGGATTTTGTTTACCACTTGTTGTCACGAAAAAGGCGGAGTTTTGCTTGCGAAAGAGACGATTTTGAAAAGCGAGAGATAGAGAGAGTTTAGGGTTAGAAAGCTCTTGGTTTTGATCATGCACTTTAAATAGAAATTAAAATGGCGACTAAATGGAAAATAATTTCATTAAACATTCATTCATAGTTCATGGTTTACAACATTAAATACATGCTTCAACAAAAGTAAATGAAAGCTTAAAAGAGAGAGAGAGAGTGGAGAGCGACGAGGCAGCCACGGTGGTGGAGGAGGCTCCGTCGACGGCTCGTCGTCTCCGGCGATCACAAGAGTGCCTAAGCTAGCTAGGAGAGGAGTGGAGTAGTTGCAAGTGGGAGAGTATGCCTTGAATGGTGGTAGGAGGGGGTTTAAATAGAGTTAAGAGCTTCCTAAAAGAAGAAGGGGCTTTAGCGACATCGAGAGCATCGCTAAAATCGCTTCCAAAAGCGTCGGTGTAGCCCTCTCACCGCCGGTTAGCCGCCCACCCCGATCTTCCTCTTCGCGCGATCCGTGGCCGCTGATCGAGAGCCGTCCGATCGAAGATCGGACGGCTGAGAGCCTTCGGCGCCCGTGCTGAGATCGTGCCTCGGGCGCGCGTGCGCGCGTGCATTTCCGCCCGGCATGCGCGCGCGCGTGGGCGCTCATGGGTTGCGGTCTCACCGCGTGGCGAGATCGTGGCCGCCCGCTGCTGATCGGGCGGCCCAATTTTTCCGCGCCCTTCGCCCGCCTTCAAATCCCGCTCCTCGCGGCTCGAACGCACGTTGCAGCGATGCGGGGGTGTGCGCTAACCGTTGCGCCACGCCCGCGCTTTGTTGCGGCTACCGAGGGCGAGCGCGCGGATCTCGGCCATTCGATCGAAGATCAACGGCCGAGATTCATCTTTGGCCGGCTTGAGGGTGTACGAGCGGTGGGGGCAGGGCGACATGGCACTCTCTAGGCCGTTGATCTCCAGATCAACGGTCAGAATTTCTTGGGCCCATTGTGGGAGCTCCGGATGTCGGATTTGGCCGATCTTGAGTCTGTTGGACTCCGTTCGTCGTTCTGAATCCATCCGTGCGGTCCGATTGCTCATCTGAGGCTTGCTTTGACAAATGCTTTACACAAATGGCCATTAATACAGTTTATAAGCAATCTTGGTACTTGATGCATGCAATGCTCCTATTCTACTTATGTTGTGCCTTTTATTCTAATGATGGGCCATATTCAACCTAATTACTACCCCCTTGTGTGGTGTTATCATACCCCCATGCTTACTCCTTGCTAGTCCCTAGCAAGGTTTATTCTAGCTTTTATTTCCTTGGAGAATTCAAGAAGTAATTGCTTAGGCACTTCGTTACTTGTCAATAAGAGGAAATATACGAAGATCTTAATCTACAAAGACTAAGCAGCGCCAGAGTGTCTGCCAAAATATGAATCGCCCGAATCCTTGCTTTAATGTACATATGTATACGTATGTATATTTTCTTAGAATTTTTTTCGGAATTCAGTGTGGGTTGGTAACTTTTTACGGCTACCCAACCCACCCAAAACTCGGTCAAAACCCTAAGTGCTAAGCATCTTGGTGTGAATGTTGTGATAGACTCACTTAACGGTAATTGAGACAGACTTCGAGTTTCTACGCCTCTAGGTGACCGAAAAAGAAAATATTTTTGCCTGAAGGTGTATTTGTTCGATTGGTAGCTTTCTCCCTACGTTCGTTTTACTTGGGGTCAACACAAGGATTTTCCAGTGTATATCTCCCCGGCTTATACTACTTCCCCACTTCTTCCTTAGGTCTTTTGGTCTTTTTTGTGCAATTATTAAGCTGGGCTTTGGACAACCAACCAATGGACTATTACCCACGATCACTTGCCAGCCATACTTGTGCGGTGAAGTGTGGTTTATTTTCTTTTCTTCTTCTTCCCCCTCTATCTTTTTTTTTTTTTTTCGTAGGTGGCTTCCCTGATCTCAAATGTACCTAGAGGCAGTGAAAAAGAAATGGCCTGTGGCTAGGTTCTGGACAACCTGCCAATGGGCTGTTACCCACGACAACTTGCTAGCCATACCACCCTAGAGAGTTCATTAGCTACCCAATTTCTGTCAAAATCTCCGAGAAGTGAGTCTGTGCAAAAATGTATGCAGATGCTTAGACTCAAAGTTTTCCTGAGTTAGAGGGTGAGTTGATAAGTCGTATACTTATTACCTTATTTATTAGGTGGATTAGAATAGCTTAAAGTTGCAAGGATTCACCGCTAAATCCATATTTTGAGCTTAATTTATTTAATTAAGTAATTGGCGTGGTCTCGTGCGTGTGTGTTAAGAGGTGTCGTTATAGTTGCACTTGATACGTCGATTTTGAAAGAAGAAAACGGAGGTGAGTCTGAGTGTCGATCTCAGGGAGGCGTGGAAATTGGATTTTGTTTACCACTTGTTGTCACGAAAAAGGCGAAGTTTTGCTTGCGAAAGAGACGGTTTCGAAAAGCAAGAGATAGAGAGAGAGTTTAGGGTTAGAAAGCATTTGGTTTTGATCATGCACTTTAAACAGAAATTAAAATGGCGACTAAATGAAAAATAATTTCATTAAACATGCATTCATAGTTCATGGTTTACAACATTAAATACATGCTTCAACAAAAGTAAATGAAAGCTTAAAAGAGAGAGAGAGAGGTAGAGAGAGAGTGGAGAGCGATGAGGCAGCCACGGCGGTGGAGGAGGCTCCGTCGGCGGCTCGTCGTCTCTGGCGAATACAGGAGTGCCTAAAGCTAGCTAGGAGAGGAGTGGAGTAGTTGCAAGTGGGAGAGTATGCCTTGAATGGTGGTAGAAGGGGGTTTAAATAAAGTTAAGGGCTTCCTAAAAGAAGAATGTGCTTTAGCGACATCCAGAACATCGCTAAAACCGCTTCCAGATACGTCGGTGAAGCCCTCCTGCCGCCAGTCAGCTGCCCGCCTCGCTCTCTCTCCATGCGCGATCCGTGGACGTTGAAGGAGAGCCGTCCGATCGAAGATCGGATGGCTGACATCCTCCCGCGCCCGCGCTGAGATCGTGCCTCGGGCACGCGTGCGCGCGTACGTTTCCGCCCGGCGTGCGCGCGCGCGTGGGCGCTCGGGAGCTGTCATCGCACTGCGAGGCGCGATCCTGGCTGCCCGCTGCTGATCGGGCGACCCAATTTTGCCGCGCCCTTCGCTCGTGCTTGATTTCTGCTCCACGCGATTCGAACATGCGTCGCTGCCATGCGGGCGTGCGCGCTAGCCGTTGCACCACGCCTGCGCTTTGTCCCGGCGACCGCGGGCAAGCGTGCGGATCTCGAACGTTCGATCAAAGATCAACGGCCGAGATTTGTCCTTGGCTGGCTTGAGGGCTTGCAAGCGGTGGGGGTGGGGCGACATGGCACTTTCTGGGCCGTTGATCTCCAGATCAACGATCAGAATTTCTTGGACCCATTGTGGGAGCTCCAGATGTCGGATTTGGCCGATCTTGAGTCCGTTGGACTCCGTTCGTCGTTCTGAATCCATCTGTACGGTCCGATTGCTCATCTGGGGCCTGCTTTGACACATGCTTTACACAAATGGCCATTAATGCAGTTTATAAGCAATCTTGGTACTTGATGCATGCAATGCTCCTATTCTACTTTATGTTGTGCCTTTTATTCTAAAGATGGGCCATATTCAACCTAATTACTACCCCCTTGCGTGGTGTTATCATACCCCCATGCTTACTCCTTGATAATCCCTAGCAAGGTTTATTCTAGCCTTTATTTCTTTGGAGAATTCAAGAAGTACTTGCTTAGGCACTTCGTTACTTGTCAATAAGAGGAAATATACGAAGATCTTAATCTACAAAGACTACGCAACGCCCGAGTGTCTACCAAAATACGAATCGCCTGAATCCTTACTTTGTATATATAACTATACATATGTATATGTATATATCTATATATGTCTTTTTAGAATTTTCGGAATTCAGTTTGGGTTGGTAACTTTTTACGGCTACCCAACCCACCCAAAACTTGGTCAAAACCCTAAGTGCTAAGCATCTTGGTGTGAATGTTGTGATAGACTAAACGGTAATTGAGACAGACTTCGAGTTTCTACGCCTCTAGGTGACCGGAAAAGAAAATAAATTCTTGCCTGAAGGTGTATTTGCTCGATTGGTAGCTTTCTCCCTACGTTCATTTTACTTGGGGTCAACACAAGGATTTTCCAGTGTATATCTCCCCGGCTTGTACTACTTCCCCGCTTCGTCCTTAGGTGTTTTGGTCTTTTTTGTGCAATTATTGAGCTGGGCTCTGGACAACCGACCAATGGGCTGTTACCCACGATCACTTGCAGCCATACTTGTGCGGTGAAGTGTGGTTTATTTTCTTTTCTTCTCTTTTTTTTTTTCGTAGGTGGCTTCCCTAATCTCAAATGTACCTAGAGGCAGCAAAAAAGAAATGGCCTATGGCTGGGTTCTAGACAACCTGCCAATGGGCTGTTACCCACGACAACTTGCCAGCCATACCACCCTAGAGAGTTCATTAGCTACCCAATTTCTGTCAAAATCTCCGAGAAGTGAGTCTGTGCAAAAATGTGTGTAGATGCTTAGACTCAAAGTTTTCCTGAGTTAGAGGGTGAGTTGATAAGTCGTATACTTATTACCTTATTTATTAGGTGGATTAGAATAGCTTAAAGTTGCAAGGATTCGCCGCTAAATCCATATTTTAACGGACACCAGGGCTGATTAAGCCTGAAGGCCTAAAAAGTCTAAGTGTTTAAGTTCTTTTTGTATTATTTCCCACTATTGACAAGTTTCTAATGCCTAAGTTTTCTTCCTAAATTCATTTTTTCATTTTTTTTTTCTTAATTATTTATTCAGACTGATTAATTGAACTCAGGATTATGCAATTTATCACCCCCCCATGCTTAAGTTGGACAATGTCCTCATTGGCAGATTCATGGATGCAGCATGGTTCAAAAAGATAGTACCTGAGTGACGTAAACTACTAGATCAGTCTGAATCCGCTGGGTAGCCTCCCAGGAAGCGCTGAGTTTAACGCCTCCAGCTGGGCGGTGCACAAATAGGAATGGTTTGGTTCAAGGAGATATGTTCAAAATTAATCAGACCCAAAATCAGAAGTCCACAGATGCGAATAAGGTTGTGGTGGAGTCCCGTTCCTAAGGGGCGAGAATTCTGTATCATGCATGCCCGTGTCAGAACCTCTCTTAGTTTGCGGGCATGCAAACAAGTTGTTGTGGATGAACGCACCCCAAATATGACACGCCATACACTAAAGATGTAGGTTTTATATTCAGCTTGTGTCCCCATAAAATTGTAATCCATCGAAAATGTATCAATTCCAGTGCATTCGGGTTGCGGGATTCTTATTCCGGTAGGGCAGGTAACAAAGTCCAGAGTTTCATACTGAGCCCTACAACCAAGCATGAGGCCTCTCTCCAAAGACGAATCCATCTCTCCCGCAACTATGGTTTCATTGATCATTTCCTCCAAGCCCTTGATCTCAAGAATATTTTCTTCAACCTCCTCTGTATCAGATTCACTGTTTTGGATTACATTAGAAGTAGGGTCAATTTCATCCTCTAGATCATATTCTTTCTCTCGGCCCTCCTCCAAATTTGTGATGGGGATTCTAACCGATTCATAATCAATTTCTTTGAAATTGTAACTCCATTCTCCATCTCCGACGTTGGCTGCTACTCCCACCTGATTACTTGTCTTGGGCCGATTAGATTCAGATTCCAAGGCCTCTCCCCTCACCTTCTCAGTTTCCTCCTAATGTTTGTTCTCAATGCTCCCCAAATTGTGTTCCAAGGAATCCTTACTGTCCTTATCCACTGAGCTGTCCAACTCCTGAGGGGTATCAATGGTGGACTGAACCAAATCAAGATGACTGGGTGTAGTCCAATTGATCATGGTAGGTCCTTGCTTTATGAATTCCATGAATGGCGTTGTGTGCAACAGCTTTCTTTGGCCTTCTTCCCCCAATTGTTGGAACAACTCCAACATGGCATGTTGCCTTTTAACCAATTCTTGATTCTGTCTGTGTAGTTCTAACTGGAGGTTATCAAGGATTGACATGGTGTCATTTGGTGTCCTTTGGATTTCCTCCTTGAAGTCCAGGTTAAGAGAGTATGGTTGAGGTTGTGGATCAGAATCCATATTGGTGTTTAGGTTCTTGGGTGGGTCCTCTATTCTATCATGTTCAGGGTCCAGTTCTTCAAGAGGAACCATTCTCTATTTGGTCCTACTCCAGAATAGTTGAGGTTCTAAGTCCTCCCAGTCAGATTCTTCATCAGGGGACCAAATCAAAGGTTGATGATCCTAGGCTTGCCTAGATTTCTGATCATTTTCTGATTTCCATTTGTCTAGAACTCCTTCTAATCCAAAGTTCAAGTAGGCAAGGTTGTTGAATTCAGATGACCTTTCTTGGTTATTATCCTGAGATGGGTAGGGTTCTTGGTGTTCTCCTAAAGTGTAGGTCCTATCACAGTAGAGCGGGTCGGACCTAAATGAGGAGGCATCGTGAGGACAATCGAGATATGGAGCCCCATGATTTGAATCGTACCCATGGGTGGCTATGTTGGTTGTATTCCAATAAGAGGTTGGTGCGGTTTGGTCATAGTTGGGCCAAGAGGGATATTCAAGGTTGTACCCCCAACTTGGTGGTTGGTTAGCCCAAGTAGGCTGTGGGTATGGTCCACTTGGGTTAGCATACAAATCCTGTTGGGGGTAGTTTGGGTAAGATGGATAGGCAATGAAATCCATGGTTTGGAAGAAATGGAGGGATGTGGGAAGAACAGATGCGAGAGAGTTGTGTCCTCAACCAAGCAAACAAGCCTAGTCCTTATGGTGTATTCCTTAGGAGACCTAGAAATCTCACAAAGGTGATTAAGTCCGTAAGCACTGGACTCCCCTTCCCGAGGTTAATCTAGCCAGGTTGATTACGAGGGGATTGCAGGGAAGGTTCTTCCTTTGGCTTGCGCCTTCGGTTCCATAGACCCCACAACCGCGGTCGTTTGACACTGCCCCGCAGCCTAGTCACCAGATTCTACCAAGGGAATGAAAGCCAAGTGCCTAGCGAACAAAACCTCACCTTTTGAGACTTAACTCAGTCCTGCCTAGGGCATGTCTACTCATTTTTAAAGGGCTAGGATAGTGCTTGTGCTTAGGGTGATGTGATGAGGCGTTGATTGGGGTGGTGCCTCTTAATTTTCCACTTTCAAAGTGTGTGCTTCTAGCAAAACATGGTTTTCAAGCAAGGATTTGTTAGGATGTGGTGTCTTTTAGTGTTTCATCCTTACTTTAGTACTTTTTAGGGTTGACGTGTTTTAATGTTTTCAAACAAGTTTCAGTGGGCACGTCAAGTTCTACACACAATTTGATGAAAGTAGATTTCCTTTTTCTTTTGTAGAGGCTCTAAAACCCTATTGTACTCATCCTAATGATCATGCAGCTTTTATTAGATGAGTCAGTTTTAGGGTTGAGTGGTGCGGCCCAGGTCAACTCATGGTGGCTTCACAAACACCACTCAAGAAAGAAAAAAACACTCCAAGAATTTATTCAGCATATTAGAGTGTACATTTTTTTGTAGGGTGATGTGTTAAGAATGTGGGTCAAGCAATCATTCACCACGCCAATTTTTTCAATTTTTTTACAATTTTTTTAGCTTTTTCACGCAAGAAAACAATGAGAGAGAGATTGCTCACTATCGGTCCTCGAGGCGCCTACTCCCTTGCTACCATCATGGAATGCGTCTCTTCGCCATCCATGCGTCGAATTCCTGCAACCGTCAAGTAAAAAGGAAAATAGGGCATTAGACAATGTGAGAATGAGTGTGGAATGGAGGTGATAAAACAAATCCGTTGCCTCCCCGGCAACGGCGCCAAAAACTGATGTGTCGTAGTGCGTATGTGTTAAGAGGTGTCGTTATAGTCACACTTGATACGTCGATTTTAAAAGAAGTAAACGGAGGTGAGTGATGGTGTAAATTGTTGACACCGATGCTCCCCGGCAACGGCGCCAAAAAATGGTGATGATGGTTGGTTGATGATGGTGAATAATTATTGTTATGATCATGTCGTTGTAGTATAGGGTGTATAATATAACATTAAGGATGTCGTATAGTGGTGAGTATGGGTGAGTACCAGTCATTACAACCATTATTATCATTTGCTTATTTATCTAATTTTTACTGGTTTTGTTCCAGGTCGTTCTCTGGGAGGCAATTTATTGAATTTAATTCGGTCACTCTTTGATTATCTCCAAAATTGTCTTCTTATTCAAAAAGAAACTTTACATTTAAAGAATGAATGAATGTTTTATTTACCTAGTTACTAAGAAGTGCTTGCAAAAAAATACTAACTATGAACAAGCATCAAACAATCTATTATTATACTCTAAACTATGTATTTACAAGTTATACTATTAACACTAATATGTTAGTTCATACTACATGAGGATACCATAGTGTAAAAACTTAACTTACTAGTCTTTTATTTATAGTGACATATATATCAGTTTTAGTGACAGATATAAACGTCGCTAAATCTCAGAAAACACTATATACAACCTAAAGAAGCAAACTGAGGTCTTTAGCGACATTTATAGTGTCATTTTATTCTGTTAGTAATTATGTAGGTTTACTTATACGTATGTATATTACTTATTCTACTGCTGTATGTACAGTAAGTCTTTTCTGTTGTTATCTCGTGTTCTCTCTTTTTTTTAAGTCGTCTGTCCTTTCATTTTGTTCTGTGTGGTATTTCAGAGGCTGCAGTGGAGACGGGTGTAAAATGTGTTTAATTAGCAGGCGCGCTTTTCGAGGGATGCACAGCACCCTATGGGTGGGACCAGACCTCTACTAAGCGCACCCTAATCTCAGATTAGGTGGCTTAGTAACGTTTTCAAACTCAGCGTCAGGCCTCAGCCCAACGCCTTCAAGTTCGCACACGCTCGGGCCTCCGGCCCCACACATACATCACATATTCAATATCATCCCATATCAGAGTTCAGCACAAATCGGGTAATCGGATAAGGGATCGCGTTCCGGGCGCCTGGCGCCGTGACGACTGCTTCAACTATAGCATAAATTATATTTATATGGCTGCGTTTGGTTTGCAGCACACGATGTGGCGCTATTCCAGCGCCACATCGTGCGCTGGAAATCAGACGCAGCTACGTCTGTGCACGTTTTTGGCCCTCGATTTGGGGGCCATAAATTATTAAAAAAAATAAAATAAAATATGGTAAATAAAATATTTACGTAATACTATATAATTGATTAATTAATTTTGAATTTTAATTATTTTTACTATACAAATAAATTCGCTAAACTAGGCTGATTATACAGGTTGATTTAGGTGATTAAATAGTTAATTACTTATAAAATAATTAGTAAATGGTCTAATTGACCTTAAACAGTTTTAACTTACATACTTAAGTATTTAATACATATTTTTATTGTATTTTTACGAATTTATTTATGTTTTATTTAGGCTAAAATAGCAATTCTATGTAGTTTATAATTAAAACTAAGTTACAGTAAGTTATACTAGGTATAATTATACTTTGACTAACTTAAATTACTTAATACATATATACATATTCCCAAGTTTATAGATTTATTTACTTGATTATTGCTCTAACTTATTAACTTAGCTACTAAATAAGAAAATATAAATCTGTACATACATATATACATAAATCAGTAAATACATACATAATAGATTAGTATATATACATATTTTTACATAGATTACATATGTATATGAATTTCTGTACAGGTTTTATACATATTTACAGTATAACTATGTATCTAACTGATATGCTATAGTTATAATACTATGAATAGGTATATTTACAGTTTTAAAATAAGTCTATGTCATTAGGCTTTTGTATAAAGTTAGGGAATTAGAGTTGATTGAGTTTTTATTTGAGTTTAGACAGCAGCCGCAGCTACTGTCATAGGAGATGGAGAAGAGAAGAATGTGCTGTTTTAGTGTTGGTTTTAGTTGCTGTTCAGGGTGAGTTTTTGTAGCAGCAGCAGTGGCTTAAGCCACTGTCAAATGGCTAACTGCTGCTGCAGTTAGTCCACTTGGAGAAAGGGGAACAAAAAATTCACAGATGAAAGGGGAATTTGGAGGAGAAGAGAATTTGGAGATGGAGGGAAATGTAGCTGCAAGTTGCAGCATGTTGCTGTATAACTGGGAACAAGATTAAATTCAAAACAAACTAAACATTGAAGAGATGAAATCCAAATCTAAAAGGCTCTTACTGTAAATTCAGCTCAAATACTCATTAGGAAAAACCTTATCAGAAGCATCCTTTCAGATCAACATTCAAATGGCATTGAGTTAGTCTTCCTAATGCCATTGACAGCATGAAGGAAGACTTAGCTCGATCAATTAAAACCAAAGAAACACAATCCCAGTTTCTTGCAACCTTAAGGAGTATGGAAAACTCCTTAGGTTAGAGAATCACCATACAGAAATGATCATCAACACAAATAGTGTATGGCAGTTCTGAAATAGCAAAAAGAGACTAAGAATGCATTAAGGAAATTTAATGGAAGCTGGCGAATGCATTCGAAACAAAGTATAAACAGAATCATGAAAGGCTCTTCTGATTGGTTCTCTGTCACCAGAGAACTTCTCAGAGTCCTTGCCCACAATGAAAACCAAAAATCCCTTCAATTTGTCAGATCTGTCAAAACATTTCAGAGAGTAAAAATCCTTTAAAATCCAAATCAAAAGTGCTCTGACAAACTGAGGCAATCCATTTAAAACAGAGGGGCTTTTGTGAAACAAATGGAGTGAGTGAGAAGCCCCAAATGGTGCTTGTGACGCCACTTTCAGATCTGAGGCAGTGCACCATCAGATCTGAAATTGGGTCAGGATGTGTGGGTGATTGATGAAAAATTCGTCGTTAAAAAGGAAAAAACAAGAATCAGAATTTGGATGATGGAAAAACAAAACATGAAGAGGGAGATAAGTTGAACAATGAACAGATGATTCTTCCCCTCTGATCTGGACTGATCAGAGGAGGTGAGGGAGGGGATCTAATACTAATTCTACTCCTAAGACTAATCTAACTACAGCTAACATTAAACACTAACAATTAAAACTAAATCTATTCTAAACTACTGCAAACTAAATCTAACACTACTTGTGCAGAATTAAAAACCTAAACTAAAAGGAAGAATGGGACCTATGGGTCCTTAGCCGGCGGCTAAGGAGGAAGAAAGGAGGAGGGTGACTCCAGCGGAGGGAAGAGTCTGCTAGTGAGACTCCAGGGTCGTCCTCAGGTGCTACGAGGTCCTTAGCGACGAGGAGGGTCGAGAGCAGGCGATGATTCCACAGCCGGTGGCTGTGAAATCAAGGTTTAGATGAGGAGGAGAGACTGGAGTGGACGAACTGATCGCTAAGAGATGTAGGAGGGAGCGATCCTTTGCGCGCGACACCACTGAGGTGCTTAAGTAGCAGCTCAGTGATTGAGATCGCCGCAAGGGTGAGGTTAATCAAAATTAGGCCGGCGGTGAGGATGAGATGGGTAGAGCGCACGGCGAGTCAAGAGAGAGATCTGACCGTCAGATGAGATCTGGGAAGAGAGGTGAACGCACGCACCGAATCGCGCGAAGGTTCCATTTGATTCCAGCCGCAGATCGAGATCAAAAGTGCGATGGACGGTCGAGAATGGCTGTGTTCTTCGCGTGCTACAGTGCGCGTGAAGAACACAGGCTTCTCTCTGAAATGAGGGAAAACTTGCAGGAAGACCCTTGAACGAAGGGGTAGAAGAATAGCGTGCAGGTCCAAAAGTGAGAAGAACTATAACTGGAAGGGCCTTGCAGTCATACAGAAGGGTCCCTGCGGCTTGCAAAAAGGTCCAAGAAGGAGTTTTGAAGGGTAGAAATGTAATGCATGAAGGACCTAATTGTAATCTATTTATTTCTAAGCCTAAATGATGTCCAATTGCTTTCAAATTTTTACATGTGCTTAATTGAACATTTAAGACATTGATTTTACTTCTGATTTATCTTTTCAAACTTGTTTATGTGTTCAATTGATGCATGGATCATCATTTGTTCTTTAGTTTTCAGAATATCTCATTTTTGTGACCTAATTAGGAGGTTTTAACACACATTAAAAGTTTTAGGTCTTTTCTTTAATTCCCACACTTAACCCTTTTTATGTGTTAATTTGATATTGTTTTGCTTAGTGTCTAGCTTAATTTCGGCCTTTTAGCCATGATGAGTAGCCACTCATCATACCCCCATGCTTACGTTTTGCTTGTCCCTTAGCAAACAATCTGTTGAAGTGTAAGGCAATTTAAGTATCAGCAAGGTAAGTGTGTAAAGATATATTTTTCTTCTTTCAAAAATTTTTAAGTGTTTTATGATGATCTTTAAGCTGAAAAATTTTTTCAATAAACCAACTGTGTTTTTGGACATTGTGAGAACCTGGTTACTGAGGATAACCTACCAGAACTCGAGGCTTAAATGACATAGACCATCTCTCAACCAACAAGGACTCTTGATATTTAAACCTTAAGTCGAATTCCAGGACTCAGAGGGTTTTACAGAGACTCAGAATGCTATGAAGTTATGGCTGTGCTTTGTGATAAGTCAGGACTAACCAGGTGAATTCTAAGGCTCATTCCCGGGGTTTCACTTCTTTTTAAGTCCAGGTTGGTCCTCACTTCAGCTCATGCTTTCGGTTGACTCAAAAATTGATGGCATTCAATCCCAACCCTTATTGTATTTGTGGCTCAGAGAAGAATTTTTTTTTTTTTTTTTTGGAGGGCAAACAGGGTATTGTTTTGAACCCTGAAAACATTTTTTTTGTGGAAGAGTAGTTTTTCAGACTTTTTGGAGAACATACTTGACCTTTTTTTTTTTTTTTTTTTTTTTTTGAACAGTATGTCTCCGAAACTTATTTGGTAGAGCGCACTGTATTTGGTGGGTGGATTTCTTTTGTGGAAAGAGCTTCTCCTAGACACAAAACTAAAGATTAGGACAAAGAGTCTACCTGCACGCACAGGTAAGGACTCCACCTTCCCTAATGAACACTAGGGTTGAGGTTTAGGTTCAAGTGGTCTTTCCTGACACTGTGTAGTGTAAGCCAAGGTTACTTAGACTCCTAAGTCAAAGCAAACCAACGAATCCTGTACTGGTGACTCAGGTACAAGAATTATCCTAAAGTTAGGAGAGACTGTGGTCTATCTTGTCAAGGCTCGAAGTGTATTAAGCCTAAGCTTGTACCAAGCTTCTATGGCCCGGCAGGTCAAACTAGTAACGGTTGAATGTCCATAGACACTTATTCTATATTTTTTTTTTTTTTTTCAGCTATAAGATCACTTCTCTTTTCTTTCTTTTTCTTTTTCTTTTTCTCCCTCCCCTTTTGAAATGAATGTCCTCCTTTGATAATGAAGTACATGTCCCTTATTGTATTTTTGGAATTTTTGATTTATTATTTTTTTTTGTATTTTTAGCTTTGTAATTTTTTCAAAAATTTTTCAAAATTTTTCAATTTTTTTGAAGTATATAATTTTTTGATAATACTATATGTACTATAGTTGTGTCTACAATTGCATTTTGGTTTAAATGGTTTACCATTTACACCCCCCCATGCTTAAATGTTTCAATGTCCTCATTGAATGAAAGGGTGGATGCAAATGCATGCTCTGCTTTTCACTATCCTAGACTGGGTGATGGAAGGAAGTCAGAATGAGGAGATAAAATGTCTGTGCGGACGATTTTAAGTCTGATCTAGGATCAGAGTGAACAGTCGGGCTAGGAAGTGAAATGCATGACATGTGTGTCAATGAATGTATGCTCAGAATGCAAGGGTAGACACTATATGCAAATAAAGGCAAGAGTAAGAAAGGTGTAAAACAGCTATATACAAGGGTAGGTGTTTACTAAGTTTAACGCCGTCAGCTAGGCGAAAACTTAGTTGGTAGCTCAAAATGTAGGAGCGAAATGGTGGAATTGACAAGTCTGAGATCATGCGGCTCAATAAAAGGTTTCAGTCTTTGTCCATTAACAATAAAGGGTTCAGATTTGTCAAGTTCAGTGATCTCAACGGCTCCATTATCAAATAATCTCAAGATCATGTCGATTCAGTGTTATGCACGGGTTGTGAAATGTCATGTGTTTGGTCTTGCAGTGCTGGTCTAGGTTGGACATACCTTTGAGCAGGTATGTTCCTAGGGTTGGGTTTTGCTTGTGATGGGAGTGAATGTGGTTGACGGGACTCCATCAAGTGTGATAGCTGGGCTCTCATCTCAGCTAAGGCCGCGTCCTGTCTTTGCTGCATAGCAATATTCTGTTGTTGCATATCAGCAAGAGCTTTCATGATAGACCCCAACTGGTCATCTCGTGTAGGCCCAGATTGAGAGTATTGGGTGGGCCTAGGTTGGGGTTGCTGGTAGGCACGCTGTGGATAACCGTGTAATTGTGGAGGTGGTGCTCGGATCGGGTTGTGCAATGGTGGTGCAGAAGGTTGTTGAAAAGGAGGTCTTTGTGAATTTCCCGACCACGAGAAATTTGGATGATTACGCCATCCAGGGTTATAGGTTTGTGTGAAAGGATCATTGTGAATGGCATGAAGCTCCTCCGAAGCTCCAGAAGGTGCAGGGAAGTCAGTGAAGGGAGGAACAAAGGTTCCTCCAACCGGTGAAGGATATGGAAATGGAAAATCCGGTAAAGCAGTTTGTGTCACAGAAAGGTTATTCACAGTTTCCCTCCCTGTGGGAAATTGAGAAAAAGTGTTTTGTGCTGGTGACTGAGAAGAAGAAGATGGGTGTTTTGAGAGAAATTTCCATACTTCATCTACTTTCTTCTCGATTAAGCCCACTTTATCCAGTTGACTAGCCACTATCTCTAAGTCTTTGCTACTGGATTGGGCTTCATGTACCCCCGTGTGTGAGTGGGAATGTGAGGACTTTCTATTAAACACGCTCATTGAAGCATTATTAATAGAGTTTTCGGCCATGCCTTCAAAGAGCTCAAAGGCTGAGTCCTCGTCCCGACACAGGAAATTGCCTCCACAAGTGGCATCTACAAAATTCCGTGTGTCATCATGGAGCCCATGGTAGAAGATCTGGACCTGTTGCCAGCGTGGGACACCATGGTGGGGACATTTTCTCAAAAGCTCATGGAATCTCTCCCAAGCCTCGTGCATAGGTTCTCCTGAATTCTGGGTGAAGGTGGTGATGGCACGCCTTAAGGCATTAGTGCGGCCTACAGGAAAGTACTTCTTTAAGAACTCATGTTCTAAAGAAGCCCAGGAATCTATAGGTGTAGTCCGTGCAAGTGTTCTAAACCAAAAGGCTGCCTTATCTTTTAATGAAAAGGAGAACATTTTCATCAAAAGCGTGTGCTGATCATGTCCTTGCGGACCCAAAGTTTGGGAAAGATTCTTCAGCTCCTCTAAATGCTGAAAAGGGTCCTCAGAAGCAAGTCCATGGAAGTGAGGAATGAGTGCTATAATGTTCGGCTTCAGTTTAGCAGCACGACCCCCATTGGGATAACGTACCACAGGCATTGGTTGGGCAATTGCGGGATTATAATAATCTCGTAGTTGAGGTCTACGGGGTTGGGGTGGTTCCTGAGGATTTCTAGGTTGAAGTGGTTGTGGTTGGGGGTTAGCTAATAGATTTACAGCTTGAGCAAGCTGTTGCACCTGTTGGGTTAAGGTATTCATTTGTAGTTGTGTATCGAAAAGGTGCTGAAGATGAGGCATAGGTCCTCTCTCCGGGGGTGGATTAGGATGATTAGGATAAGGTGGAGGTTGGAACCTAGGGATAGGTGGTTGCTGTGGTAGAGGATGTGCAACTAAGTCTGGAGGAAGTTCTTCAAAATCCTCAAAGTGCGAAGAATCAAGATCATCCTCTTGGCGAGGGGGATTGTGAAAAGTATTTTGAGACTCAGGTGGTAAGGGATTAGAAGTGGAAGGCAAAGAAGATGATGCAGTAGCTTGGGTAGCAGTACCCAAGGGGAGTACAAGTTCTGGGTTTTGGGATCTCCTACCTTCCATTGAGTTGGTTTTTTTGAAATCCCGTTTACTCTAATTCGATCCAACTCAATGGGAAAAAATTTTTAACGTTCACAATAAAACAGAAGAATCCCAATAAAATCTCAATTCAAGAAGACCAATCAATCGAAATGAATCGGAGAAAATTTTTCCTAGAGGCTGCTACGCAAAGTATGTTATACGCAAACAATTGTTTCAAACAATTGTACGTATCCTAAGATAAACCTAGCGATGTGCAGACCTCTAAAATCCACTGGGAATCTGGATAAGACTGAGCGTGCGAATCCAGATCCTGTGGTTGCAGAAAGATGAGGTAGAAACCCGTGTATTGTGGCCTTAAGTGATCGTGCTGTGTGCACAATAACATTCAACACAAGGCGATTAAAATCTCAAACATGGTTTCACCCAATTTTGCTATCTCCTTTTTGATTTGATTGAAGTGATTAAAATGTGTTTTCTATGCTGCTCGTTTCACTTTTTAATAAATGCAGAACAAGTAGTGGTCTTCTTAACTTTAAGTCAAATGCAAATATGGCAGGAGTTAGAGTTAGGTAAGAAATGCGTACCTGACTCCAGCAATCTTCTAATGCAGATTTGACTTGAATTAAAATCTAGCAGGAATGAAATGCAATCCTAAAAATGGATGCCTGAGGTTATGCTGCTGCTAGATAAGTATGAGGTCTTTTTGATTTTTTTGATTTTTTGATTTTTCTGAAAAAAATTTTATATGCAATTCAAAAGTAAGGAAAGAAATTAAGAAGATAAAGAAATAAAGTCCAGATAGTCCAGAATTATTACAAAAATTGTGTGAGAACAAGCTCTCACAACTTATGACTAACAATTGTTCCTAATTAATAAACCTAAAACTATCTATACTAAAACTAATACTAAAATCCTACAGCTACTTCGAGGCAAAACTCCACCAGGAAGACAGATCTGGAGCGCAGCGACTCCACCAGGAAGACGACACTCCTCCTCAAGTGTTGTGGAAAAACAAATGATTAGTAAAAGAATAAAGGAATGTATACACAAATAATTCAATGGAAAATAAAAGAAATTACAATGAATGAATGAATGAAATAAAGAATTTCTATATACAAAAGAATAAAAAGAAAATTTTGGTGCAAAGAGCGTTGCCTCCCCGGCAACGGCGCCAAAAAATGATGGTGTAAATTGTTGACACCGATGCTCCCCGGCAACGGCACCAAAAAATGGTGATGATGGTTGGTTGATGATGGTGAATAATTATTGTTATGATCATGTCGTTGTAGTATAGGGTGTATAATATAACATTAAGGATGTCGTATAGTGGTGAGTATGGGTGAGTACCAGTCATTACAACCATTATTATCATTTGCTTATTTATCTAATTTTTACTGGTTTTGTTCCAGGTCGTTCTCTGGGAGGCAATTTATTGAATTTAATTCGGTCACTCTTTGATTATCTCCAAAATTGTCTTCTTATTCAAAAAGAAACTTTACATTTAAAGAATGAATGAATGTTTTATTTACCTAGTTACTAAGAAGTGCTTGCAAAAAAATACTAACTATGAACAAGCATCAAACAATCTATTATTATACTCTAAACTATGTATTTACAAGTTATACTATTAACACTAATATGTTAGTTCATACTACATGAGGATACCATAGTGTAAAAACTTAACTTACTAGTCTTTTATTTATAGTGACATATATATCAGTTTTAGTTACAGATATAAACGTCGCTAAATCTCAGAAAACACTATATACAACCTAAAGAAGCAAACTGAGGTCTTTAGCGACATTTATAGAGTCGTTTTATTCTGTTAGTAATTATGTGGGTTTACTTATACGTATGTATATTACTTATTCTACTGCTGTATGTACAGTAAGTCTTTTCTGTTGTTATCTCGTGTTCTCTCTTTTTTTTAAGTCGTCTGTCCTTTCATTTTGTTCTGTGGTATTTCAGAGGCTGCAGTGGAGACGGGTGTAAAATGTGTTTAATTAGCGGGCGCGCTTTTCGAGGGATACACAGCACCCTATGGGTGGGACCAGACCTCTACTAAGCGCGTCCTAATCTCAGATTAGGTGGCTTAGTCACGTTTTCAAACTCAGCGTCAGGCCTCAGCCCAATGCCTTCAAGTTCGCACACGCTTGGGCCTCCGGCCCCACACATACATCACATATTCAATATCATCCCATATCAGAGTTCAGCACAAATCGGGTAATCGGATAAGGGATCGCGTTTCGGGCGCCCGGCGCCGTGACGACTGCTTCAACTATAGCATAAATTATATTTATATGGCTGCGTTTGGTTTGCAGCACACGATGTGGCGCTATTCCAGTGCCACATCGTGCGCTGGAAATCAGACGCAGCTGCGTCTGTGCGCGTTTTTGGCCCTCGATTTGGGGGCCATAAATTATTAAAAAAAATAAAATAAAATATGGTAAATAAAATATTTACGTAATACTACATAATTGATTAATTAATTTTGAATTTTAAATATTTTTACTATACAAATAAATTCGCTAAACTAGGCTGATTATACAGGTTGATTTAGGTGATTAAATAGTTAATTACTTATAAAATAATTAGTAAATGGTCTAATTGACCTTAAACAGTTTTAACTTACATACTTAAGCATTTAATACATATTTTTATTGTATTTTTACGAATTTATTTATGTTTTATTTAGGCTAAAATAGCAATTCTGTGTAGTTTATAATTAAAACTAAGTTACAGTAAGTTATACTAGGTATAATTATACTTTGACTAACTTAAATTACTTAATATATATAGATATTTCCAAGTTTATAGATTTATTTACTTGATTATTGCTCTAACTTATTAACTTAGCTACTAAATAAGTAAATATAAATCTGTACATACATATATACATAAATCAGTAAATACATGCATAATAGATTAGTATATATACATATTTTTACATAGATTACATATGTATATGAATTTCTGTACAGGTTTTATACATATTTACAGTATAACTATGAATCTAACTGATATGCTATAGTTATAATACTATGAATAGGTATATTTACAGTTTTAAAATAAGTCTATGCCATTAGGCTTTTGTATAAAGTTAGGGAATTAGAGTTGATTGAGTTTTTATTTGAGTTTAGACAGCAGCCGCAGCTACTGTCAGAGGAGATGGAGAAGAGAAGAATGTGCTGTTTTAGTGTTGGTTTTAGTTGCTGTTCAGGGTGAGTTTTTGTAGCAGCAGCAGTGGCTTAAGCCACTGTCAAATGGCTAACTGCTGCTGCAGTTAGTCCACTTGGAGAAAGGGGAACAAAAAATTCACAGATGAAAGGGGAATTTGGAGGAGAAGAGAATTTGGAGATGGAGGGAAATGTAGCTGCAAGTTGCAGCATGTTGCTGTATAACTGGGAACAAGATTAAATTCAAAACAAACTAAACATTGAAGAGATGAAATCCAAATCTGAAAGGCTCTTACTGTAAATTCAGCTCAAATACTCATTAGGAAAAACCTTATCAGAAGCATCCTTTCAGATCAACATTCAAATGGCATTGAGTTAGTCTTCCTAATGCCATTGACAGCATGAAGGAAGACTTAGCTCGATCAATTAAAACCAAAGAAACACAATCCCAGTTTCTTGCAACCTTAAGGAGTATGGAAAACTCCTTAGGTTAGAGAATCACCATACAGAAATGATCATCAACACAAATAGTGTATGGCAGTTCTGAAATAGCAAAAAGAGACTAAGAATGCATTAAGGAAATTTAATGGAAGCTGGCGAATGCATTCGAAACAAAGTATAAACAGAATCATGAAAGGCTCTTCTGATTGGTTCTCTATCACCAGAGAACTTCTCAGAGTCCTTGCCCACAATGAAAACCAAAAATCCCTTCAATTTGTCAGATCTGTCAAAACATTTCAGAGAGTAAAAATCCTTTAAAATCCAAATCAAAAGTGCTCTGACAAACTGAGGCAATCCATTTAAAACAGAGGGGCTTTTGTGAAACAAATGGAGTGAGTGAGAAGCCCCAAATGGTGCTTGTGACGCCACTTTCAGATCTGAGGCAGTGCACCATCAGATCTGAAATTGGGTCAGGATGTGTGGGTGATTGATGAAAAATTCGTCGTTAAAAAGGAAAAAACAAGAATCAGAATTTGGATGATGGAAAAACAAAACATGAAGAGGGAGATAAGTTGAACAATGAACAGATGATTCTTCCCCTCTGATCTGGACTGATCAGAGGAGGTGAGGGAAGGGATCTAATACTAATTCTACTCCTAAGACTAATCTAACTACAGCTAACATTAAACACTAACAATTAAAACTAAATCTATTCTAAACTACTGCAAACTAAATCTAACACTACTTGTGCAGAATTAAAAACCTAAACTAAAAGGAAGAATGGGACCTATGGGTCCTTAGCCGGCGGCTAAGGAGGAAGAAAGGAGGAGGGTGACTCCAGCGGAGGGAAGAGTCTGCTAGTGAGACTCCAGGGTCGTCCTCAGGTGCTACGAGGTCCTTAGCGACGAGGAGGGTCGAGAGCAGGCGATGATTCCACAGCCGGTGGCTGTGAAATCAGGGTTTAGATGAGGAGGAGAGACTGGAGTGGACGAACTGATCGCTAAGAGATGTAGGAGGGAGCGATCCTTTGCGCGTGACACCACTGAGGTGCTTAAGTAGCAGCTCAGTGATTGAGATCGCCGCAAGGGTGAGGTTAATCAAAATTAGGCCGGCGGTGAGGATGAGATGGGTAGAGCGCACGGCGAGTCAAGAGAGAGATCTGACCGTCAGATGAGATCTGGGAAGAGAGGTGAACGCACGCACCGAATCGCGCGAAGGTTCCATTTGATTCCAGCCGCAGATCGAGATCAAAAGTGCGATGGACGGTCGAGAATGGCTGTGTTCTTCGCGTGCTACAGTGCGCGTGAAGAACACAGGCTTCTCTCTGAAATGAGGGAAAACTTGCAGGAAGACCCTTGAACGAAGGGGTAGAAGAATAGCATGCAGGTCCAAAAGTGAGAAGAACTATAACTGGAAGGGCCTTGCAGTCATACAGAAGGGTCCCTGCGGCTTGCAAAAAGGTCCAAGAAGGAGTTTTGAAGGGTAGAAATGTAATGCATGAAGGACCTAATTGTAATCTATTTATTTCTAAGCCTAAATGATGTCCAATTGCTTTCAAATTTTTACATGTGCTTAATTGAACATTTAAGACATTGATTTTACTTCTGATTTATCTTTTCAAACTTGTTTATGTGTTCAATTGATGCATGGATCATCATTTGTTCTTTAGTTTTCAGAATATCTCATTTTTGTGACCTAATTAGGAGGTTTTAACACACATTAAAAGTTTTAGGTCTTTTCTTTAATTCCCACACTTAACCCTTTTTATGTGTTAATTTGATATTGTTTTTCTTAGTGTCTAGCTTAATTTCGGCCTTTTAGCCATGATGAGTAGCCACTCATCAGTGAGTCCGAGTGTCGGTCTCAAGGAGGAGTGGAAATCGGATTTTGTTTACCACTTGTCACAAAAAAGGCGGAGTTTTGCTTGCGAAAGAGACAGTTTTGAAAAGTGAGAGATAGAGAGAGTTTAGGGTTAGAAAGCTCTTGGTTTTGATCATGCACTTTAAACAGAAATTAAAATGGCGACTAAATGGAAAATAATTTCATTAAACATGCATTCATAGTTCATGATTTGCAACATTAAATACATGCTTCAACAAAAGTAAATGAAAGCTTAAAAGAGAGAGAGAGAGAGAGGTAGAGAGAGAGTGGAGAGCAACAAGGCAGCCACGGCGGTGGAGGAGGCTCCGTCGGCGGCTCGTCGTCTCCGGCGATCACAAGAGTGCCTAAAGCTAGCTAGGAGAGGAGTAGAGTAGTTGCAAGTGGGAGAGTATGCCTTGAATGGTGGTAGGAGGGGGTTTAAATAGAGTTAAGGGCTTCCTAAAAGAAGAAGGGGCTTTAGCGACATCGAGAGCGTTGCTAAAATCGCTTCCAAAAGCGTCGATGTAGCCCTCTCGCCGCCGGTTAGCCGCCCACCCCGGTCTTCCTCTTCGCGCGATCCGTGGCTGCTGATCGAGAGCCGTCCGATCGAAGATCGGACGGTTGAGAGCCTTCGGCGCCCGCGTTGAGATCGCGCCTCGGGCGCGCGTGCACGCGCGCGTTTCTGCCCGGCATGCGCGCGCACGTGGGCGCTCATGCGCTGCGGTCGCGCCGCGTGGCGAGATCGTGGCCGCCCGCTGCTGATCGGGCAGCCCAATTTTTCCGCGCCCTTCAGCCGCCTTCAAATCCCGCTCCTCGCACCTCGAACGCGCGTCGCGGCGATGCGGGCGTGCGCGCTAACCGTGGCGCCACGCCCGCGCTTTGTTGCGGCAACCGCGAGCGAGCGCGCGGATCTCGGCCGTTCGATCGAAGATCAATGGCCGAGATTCGTCTTTGGCTGGCTTGAGGGTGTGCGAGCGGTGGGGGTGGGGCGACGTGGCGCTCTCTGGGCCATTGATCTCCAGATCAACGGTCAGAATTTCTTGGGCCCATTGTGGGAGCTCCGGATGTCGGATTTGGCCGATCTTGAGTCCGTTGGACTCCGTTCGTCGTTCTGAATCCATCCGTGTGGTCCGATTGCTCATCTAAGACCTGCTTTGACAAATGCTTTACACAAATGGCCATTAATACAGTTTATAAGCAATCTTGGTACTTGATGCATGCAATGCTCCTATTCTACTTATGTTGTGCCTTTTATTCTAAAGATGGGCCATATTCATCCTAATTACTACCCCCTTGTGTGGTGTTATCATGTCCCAGACGTCCAAAAACAAAATCAGACGACTTATACTCAAAAATCAGAAGTCCAGACTCCAGTTCTGAACATCCAATCTGAGTCAGAGGGAAATCTAGGTTCTATTTTGGGTACTCTGCAGAAATTGGACGTCTGACAAAGTGTCTGGACATCCAATAACTCTGCAGAAGTGGGTTTGAGGCGTGCGGGAGATGGCTAAAGGTCCTAGACATCCTATAACTTATCTGGACATCTCGATAAGGGTTGGAACTAGGGTTTTAGGGCTTCCTAAGGTGTTGTGACCTAATCTAAGGGTGGCCAAGGCTTAGGGGAAGTCTCTAGGCTATCCTAGGGCTAGGATGGACCTAAGCTATTCACATTTTACTGCTTTATTTCTACTTAATAGAATAGCAAACCTTGACTCCCTTACATCATTATTCCTACATCGAAGCTAAGCCTTCTGCTTCAGCTCTGCTGCAACTCCCATTATTCCTGATCTAGCTTCAAATCCTACTCCAAATCCAGCTCCTGATCAGCTTATTGCCTACAATTGACGTAATACACTTAATCAGCACATTATATCATTATTTTATGCATAGCTAAAAGAAAGCAGTAAAGATGTAGATGATGCTTATGCTTGCATGAATAGCCCTAACTTATGCTAAGTCCTAGCCTAATTTAGGTCAATTAAGACCTATGATTGCTGCGCAATCAGGGCTCTGGATAGCCAGCCAATGGGTTGTTACCCACGACCACTTGCCAACCATACTCATGCGGTGAAGTGTGGCTTATTTTGTTCTTTCTTCTTCTTTTCTTTTTTTATTTTTTAGTCGGTGGCCTCCCTGATCTCAAATTTACCTAGAGGCAATGAGAGGAAAGTGGTTCTGTGGCTAGGCTCTACACAACCAGCCAATAGACTGTTACCCACAATAACTTGCCAACCATACAACCCTAGAAGGTTCATTAGCTACCCAATTTCTGTCAGAATCTCCGAGGAGTGAGTCAATGCAAAAATGTGTGCAGATACTTAAACTAAGAGTCCCTCCGAGTCGAAGGGTGGGTTGATAAGTCGTATACTTATCTCCATACTTTATTGGTGCATTAAAATAAATTAAGGTTGCAAAGATTCAAAGCTAAATCCATATTTTAATGGTCACCAGAACTGATTAAGCCTGAAGGCCTGAAAAGTCTAAGTGTTCAGGTTCTTTTCGTATTATTTTCCACTATTGACAAGTTCTTAATGCCTAAGTTTCTCTTCCTAAATTCATCATTTTTTTATTTTATTTTATTCATACTGATAAAATGAACTCAGGACATGCAAATTACCACCCCCCCATGCTTAAGTTGGACAATGTCCTCATTGACAAATAAATTGATGCAACGGGGGTTCAGAAAGAAATCACCTGAGTAATGCAGTTTACTTGATCAGTCTGAATCTTTTGGGTTGAATCCTAGGAAGCGCTGAGTTTAATGCCTCCAGTTGGGCATTGCTTTGTGTCAGCCCTCAATGAGCGTGACAACTTCCTTTGCGGGAACCTGGGCAAGGAAGTGCTTCAATCTCTAACCATTTACCATGAAGGTGTGCCCAGTGTTCGTATCTACAATTTCAACCACCCCATTGGAAAAGGGTTTGACCACCTGATACGGTCCTATCCACTTGGATTTGAGCTTTCCGGGAAAGAGTTTGAGTCGGGCGTCAAAAAGCCAGACTTGCTGGTTGGGCTCAAAGGTCTTTCTATGGATGAGTCAGTCGTGGACAGCTTTCATCTTTTCCTTGTAAAGTCGATTATTCTTAAAGGGGTCCCGATGAATTTCCTTGAGCTTGGAGAGTTGGAGCATCCTCTATGCACCAGCTAACTGAGAATTCATGTTACATTGCTTAATGGCCCAGTAAGCCCAGTGTTCCAACTTGACAGGAAGGTGGCAAGCTTTGCCAAAGACCAGGCGATAAGGTGACATGCCTATCGGGGTCTTGAAAGTGGTCCTATATGCCCACAGGGCATCATCCAATCGTGTGGACCAATCCTTCCTATCAGATCTCACGGTCTTTTACAGAATATTCTTGATCTGCCTGTTGGAGACCTCAATCTGCTCGGTTTCCAGATGATACGGGGTGGCAATGTAGTGAGAAACCCTGTATTTTCTATGGAGGGCACGGAACTGGGTGTAGATAAAGTGACTTCCACCATCACTGATCATGGCCTTCGATATTCCAAACTGAGAAAAGATGTTTTGCTTAACAAAGTCCATGACAGCTTTATGATCGCATTGACAGGTGGCGACAGCTTCAATCCATTTTGAGACATAGTCTACTGAGACTAAGATGTACTCAAAGCCGTTGGATGGTGGAAAGGGGCCCATGAAATCAATGCCCCAAACATCAAAGATTTTGATGATCAGAATGGGCTGGAAGGGCATCATGTCTTTCCTGGTCACGGTCCCCAAAGTCTAGCAGGGAGAGCAAGCCTTAGCAAAGTTGTGTGCATCCTTGAATAACGAGGGCTAGTAAAACCCGAACTGCAAAACCTTTGCAGCCGTTTTCTTTCCCGAAAAGTGGCCACCACACGCTTGGTCCTGACAAAAGGATAGCACACTTTGAACTTCGTCCTCCGAGACACACCTCCTGATAATCTGGTTGGCACAGAGGTGAAACAGCATGGGATCATCCCAAAAATAGTGCTTAGCTTCAATCAAGAACTTATCCCATTGCTGTCTGGACCAGCTGTGCGAGGTCTGTCCTACTACTAGGTAGTTGACGAAGTTGGCATACCAAGGTAGTTTCCAATCTTGCATAGCCAGAAGTTGCTCATCAGGAAAGGTGTCAGATAAGGGCAAGGAGAGCCCAATGTGGTCCGAGTGGAGTATGGACAGGTGATCGGCCACAACATTCTTGGACCTGGCTTTGTCACAAATTTCCAAGTCAAATTCCTGTAAGAGTAGGATCCATCTAATGAGCCTGGGTTTAGCGTCTTTCTTGGCCAACAAATGCCGAATAGCCGAGTAATCCATATAGATGGTCACGTGGGATTCTAGGTGGTAAGATTGGAACTTTTCGAGTCCAAAAACTACGGCGAGCAGCTCTTTCTCTATGACTGTGTAGTTCCGTTAGGCCTCATCCAACGTCTTGCTCGCGTAGTAGATCACCACGGGTTTCTTTTCTTGTCACATCCTAGAATTGCACCAATGGCAAAGTTTGATGCATCACACATAATTTCAAAATCCTGGAACCAGTCTGGGGGCTGTAACACAGGTGCAGTGGAGACTAATTCCCTGAAAGTGTGGTAAGCCTAGATGCAATCAAGTGTCATGTGAAATAGGGCATTGTTTGCCAGAAGGTTGATCAAGGGTTTAGAGAGTTTGGAGAAGTCTTTAATAAACATCCGATAGAAACCAACGTGTCCTAGGAAGGATCGGATTTGCCAGACTGAGCTAGGTGGCGGAAGTTTGGAAATCAAATCAACCTTATCTCAATCCACCTCAATACCCCTATGCGATACGATGTGCCCGAGGACAATCCCTTCTTGAACCATGAAATGGCTCTTTTCCCAGCTCAAAACCAAGTTAACCTCGATACATTGCTTCAAGATTTTCTCCAAGTTGCTCAAACAATGGTCAAATGAGTTCCTAAATACTGAGAAATCATCCATAAAGACCTCCAGGTATTCACCCAACATCTCTGAAAAGATGGCTAGCATGCAACGCTGAAAGGTAGCGGGTGCGTTGCATAACCCGAATGGCATACAACGAAACGCGAATGTGCCATACGGGGAAGAAAATGTGGTCTTCTCTTGATCTTTGGGAGCAATTGCAACTTGGTTGTAACCTGAGTATCCATCCAGGAAGCAAAAATATTTTTGCCCTGCCAATCGTTCCAGAATCTAGTCAATGAATGGCAGAGGGAAATGATCTTTCTTGGTCGCCTCATTAAGCTTCCTATAATCAATGCACACCCGCCATGCAGTGGTGGTGTGGGTGGGATGGATTTGCCACACTCATTGGTGACAACGGTGAGCCTAGCTTTCTTGGGGACCACTTGAGTGGGGCTCACCCAGGGGCTATTGGAGATTGGGTAGATGATGCCAGCGTCAAGCCACTTGATTTCTTTTTTAATGACCTCCCTCATATTCAAGTTTAATCGTCTCTACGTCTGGTGGGAAGGTCGAGCCCCATCTTCCAGATAGATCTTGTGGGTGCAATAGGTGGGGCTAATTCCTCGCAAATCCGAGATGGTCCAACCAATGGCTGCCCGATGTTCAGATAGGTTCACGGTCAACCTGAGTTCCTGATCCTTGGTTAGATGGGCATTGATAATCACTGGGAAAGTCTGGTCAGGTCCAAGGAAGACATACTTGAGATTATCGGGTAGCAGCTTCAGCTCAGGTGTGGGTGGAACGATACTCGACGAATAGGGAAAAGGTGGGAGTTGATCAGCATCAATCTCCTCAAGCAGTAGTTGCTGATGGTCATCAGCTCTACAAAGGTCGGCTGTCATAGGCGGAGATAGGCCAGAATAGTCACCAAAAGATTGGGTCAAATGGTCAGCTAAAGAACTAAGGATAAGGCATTCCTCAACCAGAGGCTCCACGGGATCGTACTCCTCAATCCAGTCGCAATCGAAAGACTTGGTCGCCCTGAAGATATCCAACTACCACTTCTTGTCTTTGAAGGTGATTTCCATGCATCCTGTGTCACAATCGATGTTCACCTTAGCCGTAGCTAAGAAAGGTCTGCCTAGGATGATGGGTGTGTTCTATAGTTGTTCAAGGACTTCCATGTCGAGCACCAAGAAGTCGACCAGGAAGTAGAAGTCCTTGACCTAAACAATCACATCCTCGACAACCCCCTTCGGGGTCTTCACGGATCTATCAGCCAACTAGATGGTCACAGGTGTTGGTGTCAACTCTCCAAATACAAATTGGTGATACAGGGTCGTCAGGATCAGATTGATTGAAGAACCTAAGCCCAGGAGTGCTCTATCAAATGTCATGTCCCCGATATTGCAGGATATTAAGGGTGCTCCTGGGTCAGTTCGTTTAAGTGGAAGGTTACTTGATATCACGGAACTCGCTTGCTCTGAGAACACAACCTTCCAAGGTGCTTGGGGTCGTAGCTTACGATTCGGTGTACAGGCATCCTTTAGGAACTTAGCATAAGTCGGGATGTGGTTGACTGCCTCGAGGAGTGGATATTAATCTAAACCTGCTTGAAGATTTCCAAAAGCTCCTCATTTTCCACAACAACTTTCTTTTTCTTTATCTTCTCTAAGGCCTCGGGATATAGTGTCTAGATGTGAATAGGGTCCACCTCCAGGTCCTTGGGTTTTTCCTGCTCATCTTCATAGTAGAGTATCTCAGGGGGTGAAGTTAAGGGAGGAGTCGTTGACAGAAAGCATTTTCGCACATTTGAAAGTCATCGAAATCGTAGTATAGTCGCATAAAAATGTTCGTCAAAAATGAAGTTTGTAAAAATAACGAGACTTTGAGTCCTGGTCATTCATCTCTGGGAGGCATTTGTTTTACTTTTGAAATCGATCTTTTTGCCACTCTACTTTGTTTAAAAGCACACTCCGGTTTCCAATCTCCTAATTAAGATTTAACTACTGCTGTTATGGACTCAGATGACATGCACATGCGATAAATAATTAAAAAGGTGAATGTGTGAGTTTCTATGCGCACGATTCTAGTGAGGTGGTGAATATTTACGAAGAATGCATCTATCGTTAGGTTTTCGATATTCTCGGGAAACGACATGCTTGTTGCGGAATGGATAGACAATTAAAACGGGCAACCTTAACTTGAATCACGCAAATATAATAGTAATCAATAAGCACATGGTGATTTCACAACATGTAGACATATATATATAAGCATTTTTTTTTTCATTCATTCAGTAGGAGAGTTGTTTGCAACAAAAACTGTAGAGGAAAGCTTGTACATAAATGCTTGAAATGGAAATCTAGCTACCAGAAAACGACTGCATACAAGAATCAATGGGGGGATTTTGTGGTAACTTGGTCTGGCATTTGGTGTCCAGTTATCTTGTTTGTGTTTGTTATATGTCAAGTTATAGTCGTTGTAGTAATAAGACAGCTACCAGGTTATCATTACAACAATTTTTTTAGTCGGAAATGGTTTTCCCGAGGTCGAACTCAGGGAGCTACTGGAATTCTAGAAATACAAAGGTTCTCTATTAGATTACAAAAATAAGGGAGAGAGAGAGAGAAAGAGAGAGAGAGGGAGCTTGTCTTGGCTTCTTCTTCTCTTCTCCTTTCCCTTCTCCTTTCAGCTGCTCTTCTTTTCTTCTTTCTCTTCTCTACTCACGGCTACGTCTTCTCTCTTCTTTTCTTCTGCAGAGTTCTTCTTCTTCTGTTCTTTCTTTGTTCTTCTCTTTCTTCTTTTTCTGCTTTTTCTTCTCTTCTTCTGCGGCTGTGACAATCTTCTTCTGACTTCTTCTTTTTCTTTCGCCTTCTTCTTCTTTCTTCTCTTACTTTATCTCCTCTGGCCGCTGCTCAACCGTCGTCTGATGCAGCAGTCAGATGACTTAACTGTAGGTTTTCTATAGTGCTTCTCTTCTTCTGTTTCTTCTCTCTTGCTTCTTCTTCTTTGCTTCTTCTTCTTCTTTTTTGCCCTGAGCGCTAAGGCTTCGGTCGCCTTCCTTCCTTCTCCTTTTGCTCCTGCACGCTCACACAAGGATCAGAAAGCAAAACCTACCCCTACCCTTCCCCGTGTCTCTCTCTTGCTCAGATTTCTCTCATAGGATCACTCTCCCAGAGTCAGGTATTCGGGTACAGGTATCGCACCCGGGACCAGGCCCACCGGCGTGCGGTGGTGGGCTAGGAGTGCGTGGGTTAGGACAGTCGGATCCAGCCTAGACCCGCGAGGTGTGAGCGCGGGCGAGGGCGAGCATGTGGCATGCAGCGTGCGTGAGGGACCTGACCCCTGTGTTCGAAGGCAATAAGCCTACAACACTTTTTCCCTTTATTTCGCTGCGGCGCTTCCGGAACTTCCGAGGTGGGACTAAATGTCCCACCCAAATTGGCGCCTGCAACTGAGGAAGCTGCAAGCAATCGCTGCAACGAGTGAGGCCTTCGCCCCAGCTACAAGCCTGGGATGCTTCGCGGAGGCAAGCCACACGTCCTGGGGCGTGAGCCTAGGTGAGAGGGCACCTGCAGCTGCAGGTGAAGGAGCTTCAGAAGCTCGGTAGTGGCGGTGAAGGGTCGTTGACCTGAAAATAAGAATACCGCCCCTCGGCCCAATCAGAGGATGCAGGGAGCTTCGCCGAAGTGCGGCGATGGCAGTGTGGGTGGTGGCGAGGCATGAGGAAGCGTATGGTGGTAGCCCTAGGTCGGACTGTGACCGGAGAAATGGGTCTATTCGGGGGGTCGTCAAGTGACGTCTGGCAATGGATGGAAAGAGGGGATTTGTTGAGTGGAGTGAGGGGAAGCTTTTGGGGTAGTCGGCGAGGGATGAGAAGGTCTGTGGAGGTGGGATGAGCTCACCGGAGAGGGTGGTCGGAGACGGAGCAGGCGGAGGTGGAAATCGTGTGCGGTGAGGC
This sequence comes from Thalassia testudinum, assembly GCA_037157565.1. Classification (NCBI taxonomy): domain Eukaryota; kingdom Viridiplantae; phylum Streptophyta; class Magnoliopsida; order Alismatales; family Hydrocharitaceae; genus Thalassia; species Thalassia testudinum. The sequence goes on from JAZHRO010000057.1 coordinate 49,420,811, forward strand.
AAAAGATAAATTGAGAGAGGGAAAATGTAAGGGAGGAGGAGAGGAAGCTATTTACCTAGCATTTGGACGAAGGTGGAGGGCGGAGCCACCAGCTCGTACCTACCGGAGCTAGGGAAGAAAGGGCCCTGGAGGAGAAGTGCGGCGACGAGGAAGCAAGCGGAGAATGCCGGTGGGTGCAGCACGGCACAGACGAGAGGGCTAGGAGAACCCTACTACAGGTAAGGCAGCAGAGCGACGAGGAGGAAGAGGAGGGAGTCGCCGGAAGATGCGGGCCATCTGATGGAGGAGGAGGGGATGAAGTGGGGGGTTGTTCTCCGTCAAAGAGAGCTTAGGGGAACCGGTAGGGGGTGCCGGTCCTTTTAAAGGGGCTGGCGCATAGGGAGGCGCAGGCTGGCGACGTGCCAGCCTCACCGGAGCGAGGCTAAAGAGGTGACCCATACCTTCCGCGCATTCGCACGGAAGGTATGGGGGCCGGCAGAGAGCATGGCCGGGTCCCTGCGACAGAGGACGTCGCAGGGAACCCCACGTCTGCTTTACAGGGAGGTCACCCCTCTCTGCATGACGACATGCTCCACGCAAAGTCGTCGTAGCATGGTGCTACGTAGAGTTTTGCAGGAGGGACCATTCTGCAAAGAACGACAAAAATGTTGGGGGCCAAAATGCAAGGGTTTCGAAAGATAAGGGTCAAAAAGTAAATGAAGAGGACCAAATAGCAAAGTCGGTCAAGGAGGTCTCCTCTTAGGCTCAAGTTTCTATACAAGACTAATTTGAACCTAAGGATTTCAATGGTGAATTTTATTTCTAGTTTGGACCATGTTTGGTCGGCCAATTTACGTAAAAGCCTAGATTAAGTCATTAATTGGGCAAGGTTCTCTTTGTAGGTCAAAATGGGTTTCTAAGGCCTAATTAAAGGTTCTAAACCCTAGAGATTATTTTTATATGAATTTTAAAGGGTTTAGTTGATTTTTATCCTACCTCGAACCTCATGAATTGAAGTGGATTTGTTTTAGGGTTAAAGAATGTCATTTAATTTCCTAAAGTTGCTATAACCCTTTTTAGACCCGACCATCCCACTTTCCTTCTTATTAGGCTTGTTTGACCTATGTTTGGACCTGTAATTACCCTGTTTGCAAACTGCGTTGGTGAAATTGTAGTTTTACCCCTTATGATTTTTTTTCTTCTTAAACTCAGAATTCTCTGAGTTGAGCCTTTCTTTGGGTTATATAGGAGCTTTTTCTTAGATATCTGGGTTAGATTGTGCTAGTTAAGGTTCATGATGAGGTTCTCATCATACCCCCATGCCTAGCTTTTGCTAGTCCCTTAGCAAAAACTTAAGGTTTCAACCCTTATTCTAGACCATGAAGTTCTTAATGATTTCAGGTAAGTGCTTTTTTCATTTGAAACCTAGATTAGGTTAGAATGCTAACCATAGGCCTAAAAGGTACTCTAGTACCAACCAATATCCGGATCTGTTTAGCCTCAGCCTCAGTCCTTAGCAAAGGTTGTTAAGGCCTACAAGAACTAACCTAAGGTTTATTGGACTTTGTGGTTAAGGTACCCGTGCTTGAAATGATTTTAGTCCTGGCTCAGTTCGCAGTGCGTTTTGTAAAAGAGAGAGAAGATTTATTTGTTTGGAGAGTTTTCTCTCTCTTATTCTTTTTAATTCTAGCTTAGGATTGGCTTTTCAACAAGGTCTGTATCAGATTCTTTGTACCCATCATCAATCCTCAAGGGTTCCTGGTAGTCGATGCTTCGAGATAGCACCGCCCATGGTAACCCCCGGAACCCTGGCTATTGAGATTTCATGATAATCCCATCCATGGTGTTCCGAGGTCGAATTCAGACCCTGGCAATTGACATTTCGTGATAATGCCATCCATGGAATCTGAACCAGTAGAGTGCTTACATGCCCCCGGTAGGATATGTAAATATCCTAATAGACAAGCACCGAGGAGATGATATTTTGTTACGCATCTTCGAGGGGAATTTCCCACCTCTCCATGCTGGGAACTCGTCCAAATCAACTTGTGTTGATCGATCGCTCCTACTCTAGGTGTTATTTTCAGAATTTTGCGACGCTTCTGTGTGATTTTGATTTTTATTCTTACTGAACCAAGCTGTGTGTGAGGTTAGGGTGCTTAGGTTACTGAGTCCCGTAAACCAAAAGTTAGTTAATAAGGCCAAATACTTCCTAAGCCTTGGACCTAATACTTAAGCTTTTCATTTTCCTCAACCTCTTGAGGAATGTCTAGATGTTAATGGGTACTAGGAGTCTATCCAAGAATGCCTAAGGTTTGCGTTCTTACTAATCTCACTGTGCACTTTTCAGTTCTTTTCTTGAATGAGGTCTAGAACTTAGGTTAATTCCCTAATTTCTTACTAATGACTATCACTTTTCTCTCATTTTTGTGCTCCTTTTTCATTTTGTTTCTTTTTCCTTCCTCCACAAAATTTCTTTCCTCCTCTTATTTTATTTTTGTTTTCAAAAAATTTTTTTAATTTTTATGGTGTTTTTGGGATATGTGAATTTTTTTTTTGCTTAGAACCTTTTCTTACAAGTTTAGCACTTATATACCCCCCCATGCCTAAGATTTGCAATGTCCTCATTGTGACTTAGGGGGTTTTTATTCAACTTAGTTCATTCCTTAGGACAGATATTTTGGCGAGTGAATGGGTCAGGATGACTGTTGCGGACGATTTCTAATCTCAGATGCAAGCACCTAAGGTGGAGTCGGCTATCTTAAAGGGTGAACCTTAAGTGCACAAAGGTGTCAGAAAAAAGGTTTCAGGTTTTCCAAGAGAATGACGGGCTGCCACCCGTTGAGCATTGAGTTTTACGCCATCGGTTGGGCGCAATAAGCTCATGGGGAATGGAGGATATAAGATGATTCAGCCAAATCAGTTGAAGTTACATCAATGAACGGTTTGAATCTCTGACCGTTCACGATGAAAGGTTCGAAATCATGGCTGAGTGGACTGATCTCGACGGCTCCATTTCCAACAACCTGTCGGACCAAGTATGGTCCGCCCCACTTGGATCGCAGCTTCCCAGGGAAAAGTTTGAGTCGGGCATCAAAGAGTAGGACCTTCTGACCAGGATAAAAGATCTTTCTAGAGATATGCTTGTCATGGAAGGCTTTAACCCGCTCCTTGTAGATTCGCGAGTTCTTGTACGCATCAAGACGTAGCTCATCGATCTCGCTGATTTGAAGCTTTCTGTGGGTTCCAGCCTTCGAAAGATCTAGATTACATTTCCGTACTGCCCAATAGGCTTTGTGCTCCAGTTCGACGAGAAGGTGACATGCCTTCTCGTACACCAGTCTAAAGGGAGACATGCCTAATTGGGTTTTGTGGGCGGTCCTATAGGCCCACAAGGCGTCCGAAAGTCAGGACGACCAGTCCTTCCTGTCAGGCCAAACAGTGACCTGCAGGATTTTCTTGATCTCCGGATTTGACAGCTCAGCTAAACCATTAGTCTGGGGGTGATAAGGAGTAGAGATTCGGTGAGACACCCCGTATTTGGTCATCAGTGACCTAAACTGAGCATTCGTGAAATGGGTCCCCCCATCTGAGATGATAGCACGAGCAATCCTGAACCGTGAGAAGATATTGTGATGAATGAACTTAAGAACGATTTTGTGATCACAGGTTCGGGTTGGTATGTCTTCGATCCATTTGGACACGTAGTCCACAGCCAGCAGAATATATTCGAAACCATCCGAAACAGGAAAGGGGCCCATAAAATCAATCCCCCAAACATCAAAGATTTCGCATACGAGAATCGGCTGCAGAGGCATCATGTTGCGATGGCTCATGTTGCCCAAAGTTTGGCAACGACTGCATGCCTTGCAGTGACTGTATGCATCTTTGAATAGTGTGGGCCAGTAGAAACCACACTAGAGGATTTTTGATGTGATTTTGTGCCCAGAGAAATGGCCACCGCATGCCTGGTCATGGCAGAAGGAAAGAATATCATTGACTTCACCTTCCGAGACACATCTCCGGATGATTTGTTCAGCAAATATGCGGAAGAGGTACAGATCTTCTCAAATGTAATACTTGGCATCAGAGCGCAATTTGTCTTTCTTGGCTTTCGGCTAATCAGACGGGATCTGATGAGATGCTAAGTAGTTTACTATATCAGCAAACCATGGAAGTTTAGTACCAATAGTCAGCCGGTGCTCATCAGGGAAATGTTCTGTGATAGGTCCGGAAGGGTTGATAATCTCAGAAGGAAGGCGGAATAAATGGTCAGCTACCACATTTTGTTTTCCTGCCTTGTCGCGAATCTTGAGATCGAATTCTTGCAACAGCAAGATCCATCGAATTAGTCAGGGCTTCACATCCTTCTTGGCAAGGAGATGCCTCACAGCCGTGTGATCCAAGTAGATGATGACGTGGGAACCTAGGAGATAAGATTGGAATTTTTCAAGGGCAAATACTACCGCTAGCAGCTCTTTCTCCATAACTGTATAGTTATGCTGAGCCTCGTCAAGTGTCTTGCTAATGTAGTAGATGACCACGGGTTTCCCATCATCTTTCTATCTCAGAACCGCTCCTGCAGCGAAATCAGATGCATCGCACATGATCTCAAAGGGTTGAGACCAGTCAAGGGATTGTAGGATTGGCGCCTGGGTGACTCGTTCACGAAGGTTTTCAAAGGCTAGAGTGCATTCCTTGGAGATTTCAAAGGGTACATCCTTAGAGAGGAGAGTCATCAGGGGGTGCACGATTTTCAAGAAATCAGGAATGAAACGATGGTAAAAATCAACGTGTCCCAGAAAAGAACGAATGTCCCCGATCGAGCTAGGCATAGGAAGGCGAGAGATTAGATCAACCTTAGCTCAATCCACCTAGATGCCCTTCTTAGAAATCAGATGTCCTAGGATGATCCCCTCAGGCACCATAAAGTGGCTCTTTTCCTAGGAAAGAACCAAATTAACGTCGATGCAGCGCCTGAGTATATGAACCAAGTGCTGGAGGCAATCATCAAATGATGCCTCGAAAACTGAAAAGTCATCCATGAAGACTTCCAGATAATCACCTTCCATATCAGAGAATATGGCAAGCGTGCACCGCTGAAAAGTCGTAGGTGCATTGCAGAGATCGAACAGCATCCTTCGGAATGCATACGTTCCGAAGGGACAGGTGAATGTGGTCTTCTCTTGGTCCTCAAGATGAATAGCTACTTGGTTATAACCGGAGTACCCGTCAAGGAAGCAGAAGAATCGATTTCCCGCTAATTTCTCGAGAATCTGATCAATGAAAGGTAGTGGGAAATGATCCTTCTTTGTGGAGGAATTGAGTCATCGATAATCTATGCAAACTCTCCACGAGTTGGCTAATCGGGTAGGTATGACTTCTCCGATTTCAGTCGTTATGGTGGTGACCCCTGCCTTTTTAGGCACAACCTGGATTGGGCTCACCCAATGACTATCGGAGATCGGGTAGATGATCCCTGCATCTAACCACTTGATGATCTCCTTTTTCACAACCTCCTGCAGATTGGGGTTCAAGCGTCTCTGCTTCTCACGAGAAGGTCGTGCGCCCTCTTCTGAGTAAATATGGTGTGTGCAATAGGAGGGACTTATTCCAGTCAAATCATCGAGAGTCCATCCAATGGCTCTGCGATGTTGCTGGAGAACAACAATCAGACGGGATTCCTGTTCGGGATTAAGCTTGGAATTAATAATCATAGGAAGGGTCTGATTAGAACCCAGAAAGATGTATTTCAAATGATCGGGAAGGGGTTTCAGTTCAAGGATGGGGTTATTAGCAGCAGCGGGTGGTTCAGGGTAGATGTGAGGTTCAAGGGTTGGAGTTATGGGTCTGTCTAAATCTGGTTTTGACTCCTCTGATTGCGATTCAAAATCTTTTTGTGGTTGATGAGGTATAATCAGGTCATTCTCAAAATGCGTTTCATCAACCAAAGTCCTGATATCACAAATCTGTTCGATGACACCGCAATTGATTCCTTGTTGGGCCTAAATATATCAATTTTTAGGGTTTGACTTCCAAATTTGAGCTCTATTTGGCCCTCCTCACAGCTGATGTTGGCTCTAGCAGTAGCCAAGAAAGGTCTCCCTAGAATGATCAGTGTATCCCTAGGGTTTTCAGGTGCATCCATGTCTAAGACTATAAAGTCTACAGGAAAGTAGAAATCCCGCACTCTTACAATAACATCATCGAGAATCCCTTTTGGTGACTTTATAGATCGATCTGCTAATTGTAATGTCACCTCAGTCGGTTTTAGCTCAGATTCTTCTAGGTGGTTAAGTAAGGATGTGGGTATCAGATTTATGGAAGCACCCAAGTCTAGCAATGCTCTGTCGAATTGGGTATCACCTATCTTGCAGGAAATCAGGGGAGTACCAGGATCTTTAGCCTTGGGTGGGAGTCTGCTTAGGATTACAGAGTTGGCTTGCTCTGACAGTACAATTGGACTCCCACTCTTGATTCGCGACTTACGCTGGGGTGTACACACATTCTTTAGGAATCGTGTGTAAGCCGGTATGTGGCGAATTGCATCCATCAAGGGGATGTTTATTTGGACCTGCTCAAAGAGCTTGACCAGGTCCTCCTCAGGTGCCACGGGCTTGGTGGTCTTCTTTCCCTTGGTCAAGGCCTCGGGAAACAGAACCTTGGTTGGTTCTTCTAGGATAGGTCCAGGTCTTTGATCTGGGACAGGGATAGGAACGTCCTGGATTACTGTCCTAGGGTTGGGATTACTACCAGACTTGGAGTGGTTTGGATAAGGTTGATCTTGGGTTTCCTTACCACTACGGGTTGTTACAGAGTTTAGCCCTGCCTGGTTTTGGTTAGGGTTGGGTAAGATGGGTTGCTGCTGATAGCCCGCATAGGAAGTGGAAGCCTCCATCCCGTCGGGTGAAGGAACAGAGGGGGCCTGATAAATCATGTGTGCTTGGCCCGGGTTTGGGTTCATAACGCGCCACTGGGTCGACACGTTATTCGGGTTAGGAAGAGGTTGGGAAGGAAGTGTGCCTGGCTAGCGAGAATTTGCCAACTGGGCCAGTTGATTTCGAACCTCTGTAAGTTCGTCCTTGTGTTGCTTTTGAATAGCCGCATTCGTTCTTTGAATGTCAGCCAAAGTCTGAAGGATGACAGACATTTGGTCCTGATTTGGCCCTAATGGATAGGTAGGGTTGGGCCAAGGCTGAGGCGACTGGTAAGGATGAGATGGTTGTGAACAGGGTTGAAAGGGTGGTCTCTGGGTTTGGGGATTTCCCGCCCACTGGAAGTTGGGATGGTTTCTCCATCCAGGGTTATAGATGTTGGAGAATGGGTCATTCTGGATGGAGTTGAGGTCCTCGCAGGTCTGAGGAACCTCCAAAGAATCAGAGAAAGGAGGAATGGAATTCCCCAGACTGGTATAGAAAGGATCGGATGACCCTCCAATCCGAGAATCAGATGGGGGTGGATATGGATCCATCCCAGGAGAAGATCTGTGGAGAATGTTTTGCACAGTTTCCCATGTGGAAGGAGGCTGTGCAAAGGAGCTATGAGAAGAGGTGGCTCACTGCAAGTGCTGAGTCAGCTTGTCCACCTTCGTCTCAAAGATGGAGACCTTGTCCAATCGACTGGCCATTAGTTCCAAGTCGACTGATGTGGACAGGCCTTGCGTCTCGTGTGCTCCCCTAAGGTTCGTCGATGCGCGGGTATTCGTCCTATCGAATAATCCCATAGAGTCATTATTGATGGAGTTCTCGCACATGTTTTCGAGAATCTCCCACACGGTGTCCTCATGTTGACCCATGATATTCCCTCCGCAGGTTGCATTGACGAAGAGCCTGATATCTTCATGGAGTCCCTGGTAAAAAGACTGGACTTGTTCCCATTTAGGAACTCCGTGATGGGGGCACTTTCTCATGAGATCCTGAAAGCGATCCCATGCCTCATAGAGAGGTTCTCCCGTTTGCTGAGTGAAGTGAGTAATCTGATGGCGCAAGGCATTGGTCCGACCAACGGGAAAGAACTTCTTCAAAAATTCGGACTAAAGTTCTTCCCAATTGTTGATCGGCTGGGTCTGAGTCTGGTACCAATGAGCGGCCTTGTCCATAAGGGAGAAGAACATTTTCATGAGGAGAATGTCCTGATTTTGTGCATCTGACCCAAAAGTTTGGGCCAGATGCTTCAGCTGTTTGATGTGCTGGAAAGGGTCTTCAGAATTGAGCCCATGGAATTTGGGTATGGCATGAATCATATTGGGCTTTAATTCAGAATCAGGTCCTCCAGTCGGGATTCTGACTCGAGGCTCAATAGCTACCGCAGTAGGATTATAATGGTCCCGCATCATAGGACGCTGTGGTGGGTGCACAAAGTTCTGGAAGAGGTCATTGAGTCACTGGAGCTGGTGCTCCAGATTGTTTTCTTCCTCAACTGGCTGAGCCATTGTCGAAGAAGAAGGTGAGTTGGGTTCGGAGTCGGAGGAGAGGCCGATGTGTGGTGTTGTTTTCTCAAACAAGGGCATTGAGGCTCGGCCTCGAGGAGAGTGAAGTTCTAAAGGAGGTTTTAAGGACCTCCTACCAAACATACACTATTGGAAGAGATGAGTTTAGCAGGTGCTGGACCCAATCAAGGCACCCAAAATGTTGGGTGACTATAGAGGTGCAGAGCAGATGGACCCCTTGATTAAAAGATCTGCCACCTGAGAATTACCAGGGCAGCCAGAGAGGGTGAGTCCCGCGAAGACCCCTACATGGTAGAGTGCCCCCACGGATTACAGGGTTTCCCCCACCCAACCTCTCTTGTCACTAAGATTCCAAGTAGATCAGAATGGGGATCTTGACCTCTTAAGTCTACCAATTTGAGTTTAAGATCAAGGTACTTAAGTTTTTACTTGAACTTTTAGCTTTTTGAGTGCGAAGGGTGACCTAAGTTGAAGGTTGGTTGACCCTAAGGGGGTCAACTTCACCTATTGATTCCTTTGAGAACTTATTAGGTCTTGTCTTTTAGGGTTCAAGTGTTTTTAGAGAGCCAATTGCTTAGGATTTTTCTGAATAGGTATATTCAATAAATGGCTTAGGCACACTTCTTTTGGGATTTATCAATTCTTGATTAAGTAGTGTGTCTCTAAAGCCCTAGTGTTAATTCCTATGTTGGCTTTGCTTGGTCCAGTTAACTCCTTGTTGGGTAATTAGGGCTTCAGGCAAGAAGATGTTAGCCCTTAATTACCCTTAAAACTATGTGCAGGAATAGTGGTTTTGAAAACATGCAGCTGTTACTAAGTATGAAAGACAGCTTATACCTATATTATTTTTTTCCTTTTTCTTCCTCTTTAGAATTTAGGGGTTAATAGTGGGAGGATAGAAGTTACCTGTCCTTGGAGTGGTTATCGTGTGGCTGCTTCTTAATTTTTCCTATGCCTGCACACAAGAGAGAAGAGATTATCAGAAAATTCCAAAATAGAGAATTTATAGCTTCTAGAATAGCCGTTGCTCCCCGACAACGGTGCCAAGAAATGGTAACTTGGTCTGGCATTTTCTATCCAGTTAGCTTGTTTGTGTTTGTTATATGTCAAGTTATAGTCGTTGTAGTAATAAGACAGCTACCAGGTTATCATTACAACAATTTTTTTACTCGGAAATGGTTTTCCCGAGGTCGAACTCAGGGAGCTACTGGAATTCTAGAAATACAAAGGTTCTCTATTAGATTACAAAAATAAGGGAGAGAGAGAGAGAGGGAGCTTGTCTTGGCTTCTTCTTCTCTTCTCCTTTTCCTTCTCCTTCTTTCAGCTGCTCTTCTTTTCTTCTTCTTTCTCTTCTCTACTCACAACTGCGTCCTCTCTCTTCTTTTCTTCTGCAGAGTTCTTCTTCTTCTGTTCTTTCTTTGTTCTTCTCTTTCTTCCTTTTTCTTCTCTTCTTCTGCGGCTGTGACAATCTTCTTCTTCTGACTTCTTTTTCTTTCGCCTTCTTCTTCTTTCTTCTCTTGCTTTATCTCCTCTAGCCGCTGCTCAACCATCGTCTGATGCAGCGGTCAGACGACTTAACTGTAGGTTTGCTACAGTGCTTCTCTTCTTCTGTTTCTTCTCTCTTGCTTCTTCTTCTTCTTCTTTGCTTCTTCTTCTTTTCTGCCCTGAGCGGCTAAGGATTCGGCTGCCTTCCTTCCTTCTCCTTCTGCTCCTGCACGCTTACACAAGGATTAGAAAGCAAAACCTACCCCTACCCTTCCCCGCATCTCTCTCTTGATCAGATTTCTCTCATAGGATCACTCTCCCAGAGCTGGGTATTCGGGTACGGGTATCGTGCCCGGGACCAGGCCCACCAGCATGCGGTGGTGGGCGAGGAGTGCGCGGGTTAGGATAGTCGGATCCGACCAAGACCCACGGGGTGTGAGCGCGGGCGAGGGCGAGCGCGTGGCACGCGGCGTATGTGAGGGACTTGACCCCTGTGTTCGAAGGCGATAAGCCTACAACACTTTTTCCCTTTATTTGGCTACGGCACTTCCAGAACTTCCGAGGTGGGACTAAATATCCCACCCAAATTGGCGCCTGCGGCTGAGGAAGCTGCAAGCAATCGCTGCAACGTGCGAGGCCTTCGCCCTAGCTGCAGGCCTAGGATGCTTCACGGAGGCAAGCCGCGCGTCCTAGGGCGTGAGCCTAGGCGAGAAGGCACCTGCAGCTGCAGGTGAAGGAGCTTCAGAAGCTCAGTAATGGTAGTGAAGGGTCGTTGACCTGAAAACAAGAATACGGCCTCTCGACCCAATCAGAGGATGCAGGGAGCTTCACCGGAGTGCGGCGAAGGCAGTGCGGGTGGTGGCGAGGTGTGAGGCAACGTATGGTGGTAGCCCTAGGTCAGACTGTGACCGGAGAAATGGGTCTGTTCGGGGGGTCGTCGGGTGGCATCTAGTAATGGATGGAAAGGGGGGATTTGTTGAGTGGAGTGAGGGGAAGCTTTTGGGGTAGTTGGCGAGGGGTGAGAAGGTCTGTGGAGGCGGGATGAGCTCGCCAGAGAGGGTGGTCGGAGACGGAGCAGGCGGAGGTGGAAGTCGTGTGCTGTGAGGCGAAAAGATAAATTGAGAGAGGGAAAATGTAAGGGAGGAGGAGAGGAAGCTATTTACCTAGGTTTTGGACGAAGGGGGAGGGCGAAGCCACCGGCTCGTACCTGCCGGAGCTGGGGAAGAAAGGGCCCTGGAGGAGAAGTGCGACGACGAGGAAGCAAGCGGAGGGTGCCGGTTGGTGCAGCACGGCACAGACGAGAAGGGTAGGAGAACCCTGCTGTAGGTAAGGCGGCAGAGCGATGAGGAGGAAGAGGAGGGACTCATCGGAAGCTGCGGGCTGTCTGACGGAGGAGGAGGGGATGAAGTCGGGGGTTGTTCTCCGTCAAAGAGAGCTTGGGGAACCGGTAGGGGGTGCCGGTCCTTTTAAAGGGGCTGGCGTAGAGGGAGGCGCGGGCTAGCGACGTGCCAGCCTCGCCGGAGCGAGGCTGGAGAGGTGACCCATACCTTCCGCGCATTCGCACAGAAGGTATGGGGGCCGACAGAGAGCATGGCCGAGTCCCTGCGACAGAGGACGTCGCAGGGAACCCCGTGTCTGCTTTGCAGGGCGGTCACCCCTCTCTGCGTGGAGACATGCTCCGCGCAAAGTCGCCGGAGCATGGTGCTACGCAGAGTTTTGCAGGAGGGACCATTCTTCAAAGAACGACGAAAAAGTTGGGGGTCAAAACGCATGGGTTTCGAAAGATAAGGGTCAAAAAGTAAATGAAGAGGACCAAATTACAAAGTCGGTCAAGGAGGTCTCCTCTTAGGCTCGAGTTTTTATACAAGACTAATTTGAACCTAAGGATTTTAATGGTGAATTTTATTTCTAGGTTGGACCATGTTTGACCAGCCAATTTACGTAAAAACCCAGATTAAGTCCTTAATTGGGCAAGGTTCTCTTTGTAGGTTAAAATGGGTTTCTAAGGCCAAATTGAAGGTTCTAAATCCTAGAGATTATTTTTCTATGAATTTTAGAGGGTTTATTTGATTTTTATCTTACCGCGAACCTCGTGAATTGAAGTGGATTTGTTTTAGGGTTACAGAATTTCATTTAATTTCCTAAAGTTGCTATAACCCTTTCTTGACCCGACCATCCCACTTTCCTTCTTATTAGGCTTGTTTGACCTGTGTTTGCACCCTTAATTACCCTGTTTGCAAACTACGTTGGTGAAATTGCAATTTTACCCCTTATGATTTGTTTTCTTCTTAAACTCAGAATTCTCTGAGTTAAGCCTTTCTTTGGGTTATGTAGGAGCTTTTTCTTACATATCTGGGTTAGATTGTGCTAGTTAGGGTTCATGATGAGGTTCTCATCATTTTGCAAGCATCATTGAGGGAGAACTAAGACTACGCTACTAAGCAGTAATAGAAAGCAATAAAATTATGAAGAGCGTAAACTAAATCTAGCAGAATGGAAGGGCATTCAGGGGTGGTCCTCGATGGCCTGGGAGTGGTCGGGAGGAGAATGAGGGGAGGCCAATGTAGCTTAGGCCAACCCTTGGAGGAGAGGGAGGAGTGATCCAGCATTTCGACATGATGTCCTCCATGATGGTGGTGAGCTCGTGGAGGTGAAGTGGCTAACCTAAGTGAAGGTGGGCGTGCATGGAGTGGGTTTGAGGTGTGCAAGAGATGGCTAAGGGTCCTGGACGTCCAATAACTTATCTGGATGTCCAGATAAGGGTTGGAACTAGGGTTTTAGGGCTTCCTAGGTTGTTGTGACCTAATCTAAGGGTGGCTAAGGCTTGGGGAAGTCTCTAGGCTATCCTTGGGCTAGGATGGACCTAAGCTCTTCACATTTTACTGCTTTATTCCTACTTAATAGAATAGAAAACATTTAACTCCCTTACATTATTATTCCTACATCTAAACTAAGCCTTCTACTCCAGCTCTGCTACAACACCCATTATTCCTGATCCAGCTTCAGATCCTGCTCCAGATCCAGCTCCGATCAGCTTATTGCCTGCAATTGACATAATGCACTTAATCAGCAAATTATAACATTATTTCATGCATAGCTAAAGAAAAGCAGTAAAGATGCAGATAATGTGTGTGTGCATGAATTACCCTAACTTATGCTAAGTCCTAGCTTAATCTAGGTCAATTAAGACCTATGATTGCTGCGCAATCATACCCTCATGCCTAAATCTTGCTAATCCCTAGCAAATGCAAGACTAAATTATTTACAGCAAGGGTCCCTAAGGGACTGATCATTTTATCAAGTGTATGCCTATAGATTTTTCTCCTTTTGTTTTCATCCTATGCTCTAGAAATCCAGACAATCTGAAAGTGCAGATATGTAGCTTTTGCAACTGATTCGAGTGAAAAGCTGATACACCTCGAAAGCCTGTACTTGACCCTTAGTAAAAATTCTAGCAAGATAGGCGGACTTCTTCCCTCGCGGTATTCAAGATATTCTTTGAATTTCACCCCGGCTTTAGGCTTAGGTGGAGAATCTCTGAGGGAAAAGATTATATATTTGGTGGCTCACTCTCACTTGGTGCTACATATAGACTAGTACTACAGAATCTAGATTCCCAAACTACTGAGTAACTCAACTAAAAGAAAGACGAGAAAACTATGCTCCCTTTTGATTCCTTTGTTTTTGTTCTCTCTTACTCTTTTTCTTTTTCGCAGAGCTCACAATCTCACCAGATTCACACATACGATCTGTATTTGGTGGTCTCACCAGGCATTAACACTTTAATTGAGTTTCCATAACCCTAACACTAAGTCGAAATTCCTCAGCCAGTATTCGGCCGATCAAAAACACAAGGAAGGTGGGTTAAGGCCATATTTGGTGGATCTCAAATTTATTTAGTGGTATTGCCTCAATGCAACTGAACTAAATATTCACTCTTTTTTTCTTTGCTTTTTCTTCTTTTTCTAATTTTTTTTCAATTTTTTCTTCTTTTTTTTCTTTTTCTTTTTTTTTTCAACATAACACAACTAACACACATTCATGAACTTTATTGAGGAGGCATTATTAGGCATTATTGGGTGGCTTATTTGGTGGAAGTGCCTACTCACGGCACCGGGAGAGACAGATAGGACAATGTATTTCTGACCTTGACATCAACACCCTCCTTCAGTCAAGGATTTCATAAAGAATGGTCGTAGCCATCCACCTTAGCCCTAGTTTTATGAAAACTAGCTCTCCGCGTACTTGCCTCATTTGGTGGCTCTCAAATTTCGCACAAAAATGTATACGCAGGAACCAAGAGTGAAAACTATGTCTAATCTTGGAGTATCATCACCTAATTATCTAGGATTCTAGATTCCTTACACTAATCTTAGAGCACCAGTACACTCTACTCTCATCTCACACTATTTGGTAGATTTTTGGAGGAAAATCTGGCTGACTCCCAAACATTGTCCAGGGGTCAGGAAAAGAAGCACTGCTTCTTCTCGTCAGACTAAAGACGTTTATCAGCCTTCACCATGAATCCATTGCAAATTCTACGTGTGTATGAAAAGTTGCATTGGATTCCAGATTACAGGAATCAACTAGACGATAAAATCCCTAATCTTATTCATCAATGCAATATGTATATATGCTATGAATAATTAACCTCATATAATTTGTACTTCGTGAAATTCCCGTATTGGGTTACAATCAGCTTAACCCTAAATTTAGAACAAGAGGTGAGCGGGTGAGTCGGAAATGGCTGTTGCGGACAATTTCTAGCTCCAATGTGAGCACTGGAGGTAGGGTCAGTTGCTCTTTTATTTAGGATCCTAAAGTACGCTTTACATGCAGCTCTCAGGTTTTCCTAAATGTTGGCATAAAATTTTTCAATTTTGTTGTATCTACCCCCCCATGCCTAAGTTCTTGCATGTCCTCATGCATGAATATAACAGAAAATAAATTCGACAGAGGATGAGTGGGTAGAAGTCACCTGGAATTGCTCCTGAAAATATACATTCAGCACCGACCAACCTATCAGCATGTAATATACGCAAAGGAAATATGCTAAAAGAAAAATATGCTATGTATAAAAATGGTTATGTATAGATGATGGTGGAATGTGGGATGTATGCTATCTATATGTGCTGAGTTTAACACCTCCAACTAGGCGAGCACTCAATCACATGTCCTCAATAAGATGGACAGTTTCGTCTGGTGGAGGAGGTTCCTAGGCCAAAAATGGCTTGAGGCGCTGGCCATTAACCGTGGATATATGCCCAGATTTTGGGTCCTTTATTTGGACTGCCCCATTAGGATATGGATGGATCACAATATACGGGCCTGTCCACTTGGACTTGAGCTTCCTCGCGAACAGTTTCAGTCGTAAATCAAACAACCAAACTCGCTGGTTGGGCGTGAATGCTTTCCTCCAGATGTGGCAATCACGAAAGACCTTAGTCTTGTCCTTATATATCAATGCATTCTCATAGGCCTCCCGTCGGATCTCTTCTAATTCGCTGAGCTGGAGTTTCCGTTCTTGACCTCCTGCATCTAGGTCAAGGTTGCATTTTTGCACCGCCCAAAAGGCGCGGTGTTCCAGCTCTACAGGAAGGTGACAGGCCTTGCCATATACCATGCGATATGGTGACATTCCGAGTGGGGCCTTATATGCAGTCCGATATGCCCAGAGTGTGTCAACTAATTTATCGGACCAATCCTTCCTATCTGGTCTAACCGTCTTCTGGAGAATCAGCTTGATCTCATAGTTAGACACTTTAGCCTGCCCATTAGTCTGCGGGTGATACGGGGTGGCTATACGGTGATTGATTACGCAGCAATCATAGGTCTTAATTGACCTAGATTAAGCTAGGACTTACCATAAGTTAGGGTTATTCATGCATGCATACACATTATCTGCATCTTTACTGCTTTCCTTTAGCTATGCATAAAATAATGTTATAATGTGCTGATTAAGTGCATTATGTCGATTGCAAGGAATAATCTAATTAGGAGCTGGATTTGAACCTGGATCAAGAATAATGGGAGTTGCAGCAGAGTTGGAGCAGAAGGCTAAGATTAGATGGAGGAATAATAATGTAAGGGAGTTAAAGGTTTGCTATGCTATTAAGTAGAAATAAAGCAGTAAAATGTGAAGAGCTTAGGTTCATCGTAGCCCTAGGATAGCCTAGAGACTTCCCCAAGCCTTAGCCACCCTTAGATAAGGTCACAACACCCTAGGAAGCCCTAAAACCCTAGTCCAACCCTTATCTGGATGTCCAGATAAGTTATAGGACATCCAAGACCCTTAGCCATCTCCCGCACACCTCAAACCCACTTCTGCAGTGTTATTGGACGTCCAGACACTTTGTTAGATATACAATTTCTACAGAATACCCAAAACATAACCCAAAATCCCTCCTGACTCTGATTGGACGTCCAGACAACAAGTCTGGACTTATGATTTTTGAGTATAAGATGTCTAACACTATTATTAGACGTCTGATACTGCTCTCCAGTTCCTGTTTTGAGATTTAAGCCTTGATCTTGGATCTCTAGGTCCCTAAACCCAATTCCAACCCCATAGGAACCTAAATTAAGGTGCCCTAACCCTAGTACATCACCTCTAGACCTCCCTAAGGACCTAATTAGGTCCTCACTAAACCAAATTGACTTGGATCTTGGTCAATTCCATCAGCCTATTCAATTAGACTCATTGAGTCCAATTGAGCCCTGATCTCAGCATACATTGTCCAATTAGACTTAGTGAGAATCCAGTTGACCCAGACCTAAATTAATTGAGTTGTTTTACTCTCAATTAAGTTTCCACACACCCAATTAAACTTGTATTAAGTTTAATTTCACTTTACCTTAGTGAATTAGAGTTTATAACCCTAATTTGAGACATACCTTGACCTAAACCCACTAGAACCTAACCTAATCAACCTAGCCACCTAAGTTTTGACCCACACACACCATCCACACGAAAATACCTAGCCTAGAGCTCTCTAAAACTCTCTACCATGTGTGGTTGCCTTGGTTGCCAAAATTAGCAACCAAGAGCCACTCAATTTTTAGATCCACATTTGGTGGATCTAAAAACCACCATCCATCCTCTCTCTCTCTCACTCTCCCACGAGCTCCCACCATAGGCCTCTCTAGAGAATTCCATAATTCTACAGAGAGCTTCCCTTAGGTCTATAAAAAGACCTAAGGTGTGGCCATTAGCACCCATTCACTTCCTTGGCAAATTCACTCCATTGGTGCCATTCACACCCACTTCCACTTAGCTAGCCACTCCACCTCCACGAGCTCACTACCACCACCATGGAGGACATCATGCTGGGATGCTGGATCAATCCTCCCTCTCTCCAAGGGTCGACCTAAGCTACATTGCCTGCCCCTCATTCTTCTCCCGACCACTCCAAGGCCATCGGGGACCACCCCTGAATGCCCTCTATTCTGCTAGATTTAGTTTATGCTCTCCATGATTTTTACTGCTTTTATTACTGCTTACTAGCGTAGTCTTAACTTCTCCCCCAATGATGCATGCGAAATCCCCCCATCGATTCTTGTATGCAATCATTTTCTGGTAGCTAGATTTCTATTTCAAGCATTTATGTACAAGCTTTCCTCTAATCTTCTTGTGCAAACAACTCCCCAATGAATGAATGAAAATGCATTTATATATATATATATATATATATATATATATATATATATATATATATATATATATATCTTTATGTGTTTGAAATCACCATGAGCTTATTGATTAATATTATATTTGTGTCATTCAAGTTGCCTATTTCTAACTCCTAATATTCTTGCAACTAAGCATGTCACACTTAACTACGTAATAATCATGAACCGGCATGAGATTCTAAACAAAGTAGAGCAATAGAAGATCGATTTCAGAAGTAAACAAATGCCTCCCAGAGATGAACGACCGGGACTCAAAGTCTCGTTATTTTTACAAACTAAATTTTTGACTAACATTTTTGCATGACTATACTACGATCCCGACAACTTTCAAAACACGCGAAAACGGTTTCTATCAGTGATGTACCTCATATTTCTTTAATAACGACCTGAAATGGGAGTGAATGAAGTGGCTTCCCCCGTCACTAATCAGAGGACGGGGTATTCTGAATCTCGCAAAGATGTTCTGCCGTACGAAAGAAATGACCATCTTATGGTCAGCCCGTCTCACCGGGATGGCCTCGACCCACTTCGAGAAGTAGTCGATGACTAATAATATGTACACGAAGCCATGCGAGTTCGAAAAAGGGCACATAAAATCAATGCCCCATACGTCGAACACTTCTACGACCATGATGGGTTGGAGTGGCATCATGTCTCTCCCAGTCATAGAACCGACCGACTGGCATCGTTTGTAGTGTTGGGCGTATTCGTGTGTATCTCTGAAGATGGTTGGCTAGAAAAATCCCGACTGCAAAATTTTTGCAGCGATTTTCCGTCCCAAGAAATGGCCACCACAAGCATTGTTGCGGCAAAAAGATAACACACTGAGGATCTCAGAATCTGGGATGCATCTTCGAATAATCTGGTCCACTCCAATGCGGAAAAGCAGTGGATCATCCCAGAGGTAGTATTTGGCCACTGCAGTGAATTTGTGTTTCTGGTCCATGGATAGGTTCGCGGGAATTTTGACTACAGCAAGGTAGTTCGCGATATCCGCGTACCAGGGGAACTCAACGGAATGAACTGCCAAAAGAGATTCATCTGGAAATTGCTCGTGGATAGGCAGGGAATAAGGAATGTGATCTAGGTCCAATCTGGATAGGTGATCTGCCACAACATTCTGCTTTCCGACTTTGTCGCGAATTTCGATGTCAAATTCCTGCAATAGAAGGATCCATCTGATGAGCCGTGGTTTGGCATCCTTCTTTGCCAACAAATGCCGGAGGGTGAAGTGGTCAGTGAAAAAGATGACCTTGGACCCTAATAAGTATGATCTGAATTTTTCCAACCCGAATACTACTGCTAGCTGGTAGACGACTTTTCGCTTAGCGTTGTAGTATTTAAGTGGTGGAAAAATCGACTAATCAAAAACAATGAAAATAACCACTCGCAGAAGAGTGGGTCGTGTCCACAGGGAGGCAATGATGCAATCAAAACTTAATTATTTAATGTTATTTCAGGCAGTGAGAAATCCCTGTTCAAATCTGATTTAAAATGTGAAGGAAATTAGATTTGCAATAACTTAAAAAGATAAGGGTATAAGTGCAGTTTTCCCTCACAGAAATTCTCAATAAATTTAGGATGAATTCATGCAATTTTCACGTGATGTGTACTAAAGATAATTAGTACTTAAATTAAGTCCAAAATCAAGCTTTAAACTAGTTAATATCAATACAATGCAATTATAAAGAACTATGAGTGTTTGAATGCAATTCTGCCACAATATAATAATAATAATAAAATCAAATTTGGTGGAAATGGCATTGAATGTAAATTTTAATTGAGAGGAAAATAGGGCTTTCTTCCTCTCTCCTCCTCGCGAGAGAGAGAGAACAGCGGGGGCTGATGCGAGGCTCAAGAGGACGGTGAGGTCGAGAGCTCTCCGATGGTGGCAGCGGCGGCGTCGGAGGTGGCCAGAGCTCTGGCCTGTTGACAAAGAAGGTGTAGCTGCTGCAGTGCCTGTGGCTGGTGGCGCGGCCGGAGGCGTGCGTGCGCGCTGGTGCGTGGGCAGGCGCTTGCTGGTGTGCCTGCAGATGGGCGGCAGAGCGCTTGCAGATAGGTGGCGGTCTGCAGGAAGGTGGAGTGGTGCACCTGCAGATGGCGCTGAAGGGAGAGGCGCGCGGGAGGAGAGGGCGTGAGCGCCTGTAGTGGCTGAAGGGGGCGAGTGGTAGGGCGTGCTGATTTACAGGGGGCGCTGGTGCGCGGGCAGGATGATGGCGTGCGGACAAGGTTGAGGCACTAGCTGGGATGCCTGCAGGGTGGAGGGGGGGCTCGCTAGAGATGGTGTGCGGGCCTGCAGTAGGGCGCGCAGTTGAGAGCGCCTGCAGCACGGGGGGGCTGGAGATGGTGTGTGGGCAGGTGCTTGCGCTGCAGGGCAGGCCAGAGCGGTGGCTGGAAGGTAGGTGCGCGGGCGAGGTTAAGGCACTAGAGGGCTTGGTGTTGCACTTGCGGGCTCTTAGGAGGTTGATGGCACGATGGCTGCTGGGGTGGCACGCCTTCTCCACAGTGCGTACTCTCTCCACAGTGGAGAGGAAGGATATCCCCCCAGGGGGAAGAAGGACCCCTCGATCATGATGATTTCTTTGCTCCCCTCCTCTTCCTTTTTAACTTCTCCCTTGCGCGTGAGTTTAGGGATTTTCCCAAATCCCCAGTCGTAGTTGTTGAGAAAGGCGGCGGAAGAAGAAGATCACCCCAATGTCCGGCGGGGGAAGGGGGAAAGAGTTGCGGCTGTTTGGGGAAATTTATCCCCCCACCCATGCTCTTTGTGCATTTTATTACCTGCACATAAAAACAATAAAATCATTAAGTTATAGAATGTTATAACTTAAATCATGAGGTGTACAAATCTTCTACAACTTAATTGTCATTATTAACATACCTAAATTGTACAATTAAAGATACTTAGGCTTAATATTAGTCCATTTTAATGGACTCATCACTGGCAGTTCTTTTTCAGTGATAGTGTAATTGTGCTGAGCCTCATTCAGCGTCTTGCTAGCATAGTATATGACGAATGGTTGTTTCTCCCGACGCTGGCCTAAAACAGCATCCTTGGCGAAATCAGATGCGTCGCACATCATTTCAAAATCAAGCGACCAGTCGGGTGGTTGGAGAATCGAGGAGTTGGAAACAGTGCTTCGTAAAGTCTCGAAGGCACTGAGACACGAGGTGTCAAATTCAAATGGGGCATCAGCAACCAAGAGATTTGTCAGAGGCTGTGCAATTTTTGAGAAATCACGTATAAATCTCCGATAGAAGCCGACGTGACCCAAGAATGATCTGATCTGCTTGACCGAGCCAGGCGGCAGTAAGCGGGAGATAATCTCTAATTTAGCTTGGTCGACCTCGAGTCCATTTTTTGAGATCCTGAGCCCTAGTACTATGCCATCCCTCACCATGAAATGGCTTTTTTCCCAGGAAACTAGGTTTACCTCAATACACCATTTCAAGATCTTGGTGAGGTTATCAAGACAAGATGCGAAATCATCTCCGAAAATGGAGAAGTCGTCCATGAATACCTCCACATAATCCTCGATCATGTCAGAGAAGATGGCCATCATACGACGATGAAATGTCGCTGGTGCGTTGCAGAGGCCAAAGAGCATCCGCTTGAAAGGAAATGTTCCAAAGGGGCATGTGAAGGTGGTCTTGTCTTGATCTTCCGAGCTAATCGCTACCTGATTATACCCAGAGTATCCATCCAGAAAGCAAAAGAAACTGCGGCCGGCTAACTGTCCCAAGATCTTATCAATGAACGGCAAAGGAAAGTGATCCTTCTGGGTAGCCGTGTTCAGTTTCCTCTAATCGATGCAGACCAGCCAAGATGTCGTAGTGCGGGTCGAGATGGATTCGCCCTTATCATTCTTCGTGACGGTGAGTCCTACTTTCTTGGGCACTATCTGGATCGGACTCACCCACTAGCTGTCTGAGATTGGATATACAATGCCTGCATCCAGCCATTTGATGATCTCCTTCTTAACAACCTCTAGCATATTCAGGTTAAGCCGTCTCTGAGGTTGTCTCGAAGGTTTCACCCCCTCATCCGTGTAAATGTGATGAGTGCAATACGAGGTACGAATACTGCGGAGATCAGCAATACTCCACCCAATAGCAGCCCTATGATCTTGAAGCATAGAAATCAATTGATGCTCCTGTTCTCGGGTTAAGTGGTCATTGATAATGATTGGGTATGTCTCACTTTCGCCCAAGAACACATTTAAGTGAGTCAGGTAAGGGCTTCAATTCAATCATGGGTAGGTCAGAGTCAGAAATGAGAGTGGGAGGAGCAGAATCGAGGGTGGGAATCTGCTGATCCATGTGTGCGTGATTTCCGGCTAAGTCGCTCCCTGTGGAATAATCGATTGTGACTGCGTTAACGGGAAACTTGTTAGCTGTGGTCACGTCTTTCTGCAACAATAGGGGCGATTCAGAAATATATGGATCAAGATAGCTGGATCCAGGGGTGCTGAGGTCAGAAGCACACCCTAAATAGTCAAATCCTTGGGGAGATATGTGTAATGCAGTGGTTTCAATCCCATGTGGATCGAGGTTCGAGAACCTTGATAGTCTAGACAAATGAGACATTGGGTCATCACAAAGGAGCCCAACGTTGCCACAGTATACCGAATCTTCATCTTCACCATCCTCCTCAATTCGATCACAGTCGAAGTTCTTTACTGCCCTGAATATGTCTACTCGAAGTCACTCATTGCCTAGGGCTATCTCCATACACCCGGATGCACAATCGATGTTTGCTCGGGCTGTCACCAGAAAAGGGCGACCCAAAATAATTGGTGCAACTCGGAGATTAGGAGGAACTTCCATATTGAGAACGAAAAAATCTACGGGAAAGCAGAACCCACGGACTTTCACGATCACGTTCTCAACCACCCCCTCAGTGTTTTGACTGATTTGTCAGCCAGCTGAATCATGATCAAGGTGGGTTTCAACTCCCTAAATCGAAATCGATCAAATACGGCAGTAGGAGTTGGGTTGATGGACGAACCCAGATCTAGAAGGGCCCGATCAAATGGAGAATCCTGCAAGAAGCAGGATATGAGTGGGGTACCAGGGTCTTTCTTCTTCGGTGGTAGGTCAGCTAGAATCACAGCTCTAGCCCCTTTCGACAATATCGCCTGTCATCCAATTCTCGGCTATCGCTTTGGGGTACAATAGTCCTTGAAGAACCTGGCGACAGCAGGAATGTGATCAATTGCCTCGAGGAGGGGCACCTGAATATGTACTTCCTTGAACATTGATTTCAGGTCCTCAAAATTCCACGTGTCCTTTTTCCGTACTGCATTTCGTTTCAAAGCCTCAGGAAAAGGGATGGGAATTTCAAGGTTAAGTGGCCTCTTACCCTTATCTACCGCAGGTGGCTCCTGAGATGGTAGAGTGAATCCTGCCTGCTACAAAGGGTGGGAAAAATCAGGACCCACCTGCCTAAGTGGTGGGTCGAATGTCTTCCTTCCGCTCCTCAAAGAGATAGCATGTGCATCGGCATGCTATCCATGAGGTGGTGGGGGAGCGGAAGGGGCAGAATACGCGGGGTTCTGCAAAGGCAGCTGGCCTTGCGTGTAACCAGGTGGTGCAGGAGGCGTCTGTAGTATGGCGTGTTCCTATCCCTGCGGTGCCTGAAACCTACGTGGGGCACCCTAGTTCTACACATATCGAGGATTCGGGACGGGTTGGGAGGGCAAGGCTCCGTGAGTCCGATGCTCCTGCAACAGCTGGTTCTACCTATTCCGTATGGTCTGTATCTAATCAACCATCACCTTCATAATCCGCAAGCTATCTTGTGTTGATTTCCTCATTGATTCTTGCAACTCCTCTTTTAGTGCCTCCAAAGGGTCAACCCGCCTTAAAGGGTGGTTGGCAGCTTGGTGCAGTGGCTGGTATAAAGAGCGAGGTTGCAGCTGCTGAGACGGGAATGGCTGCTTCCTAGGGCACGTGTTTTGCGCATTCCCGTATTACCTGGTCTAGTAGTGTGGATCTTGATGTAGTCTCTGTGAATTACCAGACCAGGAGAAGTTCGGATGCTGGCGCCAACCAAGGTTATACGTCTCTGAATACGAGTTATTACGCCTGTATCCTTGGATAGCGCTGACGTCCTCGTAGGTCGAAGATGTCTGAGACGTATATCCGTCAAGGGGGTACGCATTATAATCTGCAAGTGGTGCGTAACCCTGGTCGTAGAGTGCCAAATCTGGATTATTCACGAGATCCTGATATGCGGGATCTTGTAAATACAGAGAAGATGCATCCCGAGTGAGTAGATTAGCTCGAGCAGGAGGGGCTTGGGGTGCATAGGAGGGTCTTGCGGTCGCAGAGCTCGAGTCAGATTGACCCTGACTGATTTGGTCAATCTTTTTCTACATTAGGTTTATTCTATCCAACTGCTTGACGATGATATCCATGTCAGCTCGAATAGACTCGGTGTAAGCCTCGTGGACACCAACCCGCTGCTGACCAGGCCGCTAGAACTGGTTCATGGATGCGGCATTCATCGAGTTCTCTGCTAATGATTCAAACAGCTCAAATGTGCTATTCTCGTCTTTCGCGAGAAAATTCCTATCGCTAGATGCATTGTTCAGATACCGATGTGTGTCATCCAGCCCATGGTGAAAAATCTGAGCTAAGTGCCATCTGGGTATACCATGATGCAGGCATTTTCGAAGAAGGTCGTGAAATCTGTCCCACACTTTATGTAACTTCTCCCCAGCTCCCTGGGAGAAAGTCGTGATGGCGCGTCGCATTGCGTTTGTTCGACCGATTGGGAAGAACTTTTGCAAGAATTCACATCGTAATTCCGGTCAAGTTCCAATTGGCTTCCCAATAGTCTTGAACCAGTATGAAGCTTTGTCCCTCAGAGAGAATGGGAAAAGCTTCATTAGAACAATCCCGAGATCAATATTCCTGGGTCAAATCGTTTCAGCGAGTCGACTCAGGTCCTCAAGGTGCTGGAACGGATCTTCGCTTGAGTTCCCATAGAAATGAGTGCTGATCAACCTAATCACATTGGCCTTAAGCTCAAACGCGTCTCCGCCTGCGAGAATTTTGAGTAGAGGTGCGACGATTTGTGCTGCTGGGTCATAGAAATCCCGCAATTGTTCTCCTCATGGCGAGTGCTGCATCCCATCAAGTGCCATCAAGATGCGATCCATGCTATGCTGATGCCGCTCCTCGGATTCGGTGACCCAGGCTTCTAGACAAGCCATCAGGTCCAGATTCTCGATATCCTGACCCAATCTAGGTCCAGGTCAAGGATTTGCCATGATGGCTCTGTGAGTAGAAGAAATGGGGGGAGAAGATGGTCCGGGCGAGGTGACTCGCCTCCTTGGGAGTGGCTCCTAAGGTCCAACCAAGTGAGGTCGAAGTGACCTCCTTCCTTGCATACACCACCCAACCCCTGGGTTGGTGTAGCCAAGCAGGACAAGGCTAAGGCCCTATCAATCAAATGGTCCTTATGGATCAGGTGACCAGATTTTTCGTTAGAAGTTTGAATCCTTAAAGAGAAGTTCGTCGTTCAACTGACTGAAAGTGGTTCCCGCCTCTCAAGCTAACCCAACTAGTCTGGTTACAAGGAGACTAAGGGGAAGGTTCTTCCTTTGGCTTACACCTCCGGTTCCATTAACCCCCAAGCCACGGTCATTTGACACTGCCCCGCAAACTTAGTCACCAGGTTTGGCAAGAGAGGTTAAAAACACCCAGTAGTATGACAACGAACTCGGGTTGATTTCATGTTTTAAGATTAACTTTAACTCATTTTCTTCAGTGGGGTTTGTGACAAGTGGCCCACAAGGTGACCAAGCTCACTGGCTAACTAGACTTGATTAAGTCCAGGTTAGCCCAAAGCGTGGTCTCTAAGTTGTAACCCTAAAGATTCAACCTAAGTTTCATGCACTTCTAAGGTTTTTTTTTTTATTTTTCTATTTCAGCAGACCACAAAAGTAATGTTCGTCCTCTGACAGTAATTGGAATCCAATTAACTTGAAATTTTGCGAGTAGATTTCTTTTTCAATTAGCTTTCCAGAAAATATTTTTTTGGAATTTTTACAGTTCCAACCAAATTTTTTAGGGATTTTTGAACGTCAGAGGGCTAGATGTGGAATTTTGACACCTGGTCAGTTTCTCATTTTGAAATAGTATCAATTTACCTTCAAAAATTTGGGAAAAATATGACAAATAAATCCAATTAGATAATCTTTCAAACCCCACCATTTTTAGTCGAAAAAGATTCGCATATTACTCGAAATCTCTTTTTGAAATTTGAAAAATTTTGAATCTGGGTCAATCTGACCGCCGCGCACTTCACAAATTTTTAAAAATTGTATACTTGAAATTTTTTCAAATGAATGGTGGCATTTGAAATATGGCTTGTAAATGAAGATTTATCCCAAATTTAAAAATTTTTCACTTGCTAATTTTTCGGCAATCGAATTTTTAAATCAGACTTTAAATCTAGCCGAAAATCAGAAGATGGTAGAAAAGCTTTTAAAGAGTTTTGAACTTGAAATCTAAGCTTTCCACCAAGAAGAAAATTTTTTTTTTTTCAAAACTTTTGCATGATTTTTTTTTCAAAAAGAAATTTTCAAAGGATTCAACGAAAATATCTTTTTTTTTCTTTTTTCAAACTAACCTAAAATTTGAAAGGAAACCTAATCTAGATTTTTTTCAAAATTTTTCTTTCTGATTTTTTTTCTTTTTTTTCACGAAAATGAGTAAAATCTTTTTTTTTCACAAAGAATTTTTCAAAGGAAACTGTAGAATGTAAATCTACTCCTAGGGTTTAGAAAAAAAACCCAATCTAAGGGGAGATAATGTGCACCTAACTTTTTCTTTGCCGCGCTCGATGTGTGCGCAGATCCTATTTTTCTTTTGTTTTTCCTACACATCAAAAACAAAGTAGAGAGAAATTTGTCAGTTATAGTTTCAAAGATCGAAATCATAGAAAATGACATTGCCTCCCCGGCAACGGCGCCATTTGACAGAAAGCGTTTTCGCGCGTTTGAAAGTCGTCAGAATCGTAGTATAGTCGCGACAAAATGTTTGTCAAAAATGAAGTTTGTAAAAATAACAAGACTTTGAGTCCTGGTCATTCGTCTCTGGGAGGCATTTGTTTTACTTTTGAAATCGATCTTTTTGCTGCTCCACTTTGTTTAAAAACACATGCCGGTTTCCAATCTCCTAATTAAGATTTCACCACTTCTACTATGGACTCGGATTACGTGTGCATGCGTTAAATAAATCACAAAGGTGAATGTGTGAGTTTCTGTGCGCACGATTCTAGTGAGGTGGTGACTATTTACGGAGATGGCATCTATCGTTAGGTTTTCGATATTCTCGGGAAACGACATGCTTGTTGCCGAACGGATAGACAATTTCAACGGGCAACCTTAACTTGAATCACGCAAATATAATAGTAATCAATAAGCTCATGGTGATTTCACAACATGGAGACATATATATATAAGAATTTTTTTTCATCCATTCAGTGGGAGAGTTGTTTGCAACAAAAACTATAGAGGAAAGCTTGTACATAAATGCTTGAAATGGAAATCTAGCAACCAGAAAATGACTGCATACAAGAATCAATGGGGGGATTTTGCATGTATCATTGGGGGAGAATTAAGACTACGCTACTCAGCAGTAATAGAAAGCAATAAAATTATGAAGAGCATAAACTAAATCTAGCAGAACGGAAGGGCATTCAGGGGTGATCCCCGATGGCCTTGGAGTGGTCGGGAGGAGAATGAGGGGCGGCCAATGTAGCTTAGGCCGACCCTTGGAGAGAGGGAGGAGTGATCCAGAATCCTGGCATGATGTCCTCCATGATGGTGGTGAGCTCGTGGAGGTGGAGTGGCTAACCTAAGTGAAGGTGGGCGTGCATGGAGCCAATGAGGTGAGTGGTGTCAAGTGGTGGGTGGAAGCCAAGGGATGTGAATGGGGTCACTTGGCCACCCATGGGGTCTTTTTATAGACTCAAGGGCTTCTCTCTAGAGAGGTGTGGAACTCTCTAGAGAGAGTCCAAGAGTGGCCAACCAAGAGATGATAGAAGTGGTCTTTGAGATCCAAAAATTATGGATCTCAATTTGAATGCCTCTTGGTTGCTAAATTTGGCAACCAAGAGGTGGCGCCACTTCAAGAGAGTTCTAGAGAACTCTAGAGAAGTGTGTGTGCATGAATGGGTGTGTGTGTGTGTGTGTGTGTGTGGTCGTGGTTTAGGTGTCCAAGAGGTTTAGGTTAGGTCCTAAGGGGTTTGGGTAGGTGCAGGTCTTGAATTAGGGTTACAAACCATAATTTCTAAGGGGAGAATGCAATTAAGCTTAACCTAAGTTTAATTGAATGAGTGTGAACCTAATTGAGAGTGGGATAACTCAATTAGGTTGGGTTTAGGTCAATTGGACTCTCACTAAGTCCAATTGAACTTGTGTGTGTTGAGATCTAAGCTCAATTGGACTCAATGAGTCCAATTGACTTAGGTGAAGGTAACTGACTTTGATCTAAGTCAATTGGGTTTGGTGAGGACCTAATTAGGTCCTTAGGTAGGTCTAGAGGTGATGTACTAGGGTTAGGACACGTTAATTTAGGTTCCTATGGGGTTGCGATTAGGTCTAGGGAGCTAGAGATCCAAGATCAAGACTTGAATCTCAAAACAGGAACTGGAGACCAGTATCAGACATCCAATAATGTGATCAGACGACTTATACTCAAAAATTAGAAGTCGAGACTTCAGTTCTGGACATCCAATCTGAGTCAGGGGGAAATCAAGGTTCTGTTTTGGGTATTCTGCAGAAATTAGACGTCTAACAAAGTGTCTGGACGTCCAATAACACTGCAGAAGTGAGTTTGAGGTGTGCGGGAGATGGCTAAGGGTCCTAGACGTCCTATAACTTATCTGGATGTCCAGATAAGGGTTGGAACTAGGGTTTTAGGGCTTCCTAGGTTGTTGTGACCTAATCTAAGGGTGGCTAAGGCTTAGGGAAGTCTCAAGGCTATCCTTGGGCTAGGATGGACCTAAGCTCTTCACATTTTACTGCTTTATTCCTACTTAATAGAATAGAAAACCTTTAACTCCCTTACATTATTATTCCTACATCTAAACTAAGCCTTCTACTCCAGCTCTGCTACAACACCCATTATTCCTGATCCAGCTTCAGATCCTGCTCCAGATCCAGCTCCAATCAGCTTATTGCCTGCAATTGACATAATGCACTTAATCAAAACATTATAACATTATTTCATGCATAGCTAAAGAAAAACAGTAAAGATGCAGATAATGTGTGTGTGCATGAATTACCCTAACTTATGCTAAGTCCTAGCTTAATCTAGTTCAATTAAGACCTATGATTGCTGCGTAATCAGTCGTACATTTGGGATCCTGGGTTTTAGTGCCACTTCTCAAGGTCACCGCATTTGCAGAGGCATTGGGACCATGGGTTGATCTTTGAGAAGAAGAGGAAGAAGAAGCACCAAACCCAGGGGGTGTTTGTGAGGCTGGCTAAACCATGTGGGTCTGCCCGGGATTGCCTTGGAACCCTTGCAAATTGGGGCCTTTGTTAATTACATTTTGCGGGTTCGGCTGTGGATGAGAAGGAAGGGATCCCTGTTGTTTGCAATCCAACAATTGGCTCAACTGTCTCTTCACTAAAGCCATTTCCTCCTAGTGTTTTTGGTTCATTTCAGCCATCATTTTTATCAAGGTGTCCATTTGGTTTTGTGGGGGAGGGGCTGCCCTATTCGAATTATAGGGGGGTCTAACCAATGGACCTTGCTGATAGGAGGGTGGGTTTGGTTGATGGTTTGGCCTAGGCTAGTTCTGAAATTGAGGCAATTTCTGGTTCGTCCAAGCAAAGTTTGGGTGATTACGCCATCCGGCATTGTAGGTGTTGGAGAAGGGGTCAGGTTTGTAATAACCTTGGATAGCCTGGACATCTTCAAAGATAGAAGGTGTTAAGGGGGAGGGAAGAGGATAATCAGGGGTTAAGGGAGCAAAGGTCCCTCCCTGGAACATGGTCAGGGGTTGTTCCAGGTGCATCTAGCTTAGTGGCTGGACCAGGTCAACATTGTGAGCTCCTTTTGCTAGGGAGAGAGTATGTAGCGGGTTCCTGGTCTGGTTCAATAGTTCATCTATCTTTTTATCTACCAATTCCACTCAATCCAATTTCTTAGCAATGATATCCATGTCAACCGTTCTAGAATTTGCTTGTACCTCATAGATCCCACCATGGGGTTTACTGGATCAACTGAACTGGGTCATGGAGGCATTGTTGAGCGAATTTTCGCTCATAGACTCGAAAAGCTCAAATGCGCTCTCCTCGTCTTTGTTTAGGAAGTTTCCTCTGCATGAGGCATCGACGAAGTTCCAAAGGTTGCTATCCAAACCGTGGTAGAAGATCTGTGCCAATTGCCACCTCGGAACCTCATGGTGTGGGCATTTCCTTAATAATTCGTTAAATCTCTCCCACGCTTCATGGAACTGTTCCCCACCCTGGAATGTAAAGGTGGTAATGGCTCTTCTGAGGGCATTGGTCTTTCCTATGGGGAAGAATTTCTTTAGGAATACATGCCTCAGTTCTTCCCAGGTGGAGATAGGTATTCCTAAAGTTCTAAGCCAGTGAGATGCTTTGTCTCTCAGCAAGAAAGGGAACATCTTGATCAAAACAATGTCTAGGCTAATGTTCCTAGGCTTTACAATCCAGGCGATCCGGTCAAGGTCTTCTAGGTGTTGGAAGGGGTCCTCGTTTGAGCTCCCATGGAAGTGGCTCTGAATCAGGCTCAGGACGTTTGGTTTCAGCTCAAAATCATCTCCCCCCTCGGGGACCCTAAGGTGCGGTTCAATCTGAATCGCAGAAGGATTGTAGAAGTCGTGGAGGGGCCTAGGTTGGCCCTGGAATTGTGGTGGATCAGGTGGTGGTTGCCCCTGTTGGTTTTGCAAAGATGGTGGTGGTTGCCCCTATGAGTTCTACAACCAGTGTATGGCTTGCATGATAGGTGGATCTATTGCTGCTAAAGCTAGTGGTTTGCATTGATCTGGGCCTATATGATGGCCATCCTTCTAGGTTCAGCCATATCTCTAGCAAGATCAAGTCTCCTAGTTTCCCGTCCCAAAACAAATAACTCGGGATGAAGTGATCGTCTCCCGTGCATACACTAGAGAAGAACGGGGGAGGGATGCGGAGAGAGACAGATGAGAGAAGCATGTGTGCACAACCAAGCAGACAAGCCTAGTCCTTACAGTATATTCCTTAGGGGACCTAGAAATCTCCAAAGGAACGATCAAGTCTGTAGGCACGGGACCGCCCTTCCCAAAGCTAATCTGACCAGGTTGATTACGAGGGGATTGTAGGGAAGGTTCTTCCTTTGGCTTGGGCTGCCAGTTCCGTAAACCCCACAACCACGGTCGTTTGACACTTTCCTGCAACCTAGTCACCAGATTCTACTAAGGAAATGAAGGCCAAGTGCCCAGCAAACGAAATCACGCCTTTCGAGACTTAAACTAGTCCTGCCTAGGGCACGTCTACTCTATTTTAATGGGGCTAGGGCAATGTTTGTGCTCTGGTTATGTGATGAAACATTGATTGGGGTGGTGCCTCTTAGTTCTCCAATTCAGATGTGTGTGCACCTAACAAGAAATGGTTTTCAAGAAAGGATTTAAGATGTGGTGTCTTTTAACGTTTGTCCTTACTTTAGTGCCTTTTAGGGTTGACGTGTCTTAGTATTTTCATACAAGTTTCAAGTGGGCACACCAAGTTTTGCACACAACAGGTGAAAGTGAATTTCCCTTAGCGTGATGAGGTTCTAGAATCCTAATGTGCTCATCCTAGTGTTCATGCAATTTCTACTAGATGAGTCAATTTTAGGGGTGAGTGGTGCGGCCCAAGTCAAACCACGGTAGCTTCGCAAACACCACTCAAAGAAAAAGAAACACTGCAAAAATATTATGTCTTTGAGAATGTTAGAGTGTATTTTTTTTGTTGGGTGATGGGTTTAGGATGTGGATCAAGTAATCATTCACCACGTCAATTTTTCTCTAATTTTATTTTTTTTAAGATTTTTTTAGCAAGCAAACAACCACGGGTAGAGCGATACAACCAATCTTTGCTGTGTTTACTCCACCTCCACTATCTCGAGTTGTGCTCCTTCGCTACCCTTGCATCGAGTTCCTACAACCAATCAGGTAGAGGGAGAAAATAAGTTAGACGATGTGAGTATGGATGCAAAATGAAAGCGACAAAATAAATCCGTTGCCTCCCTGGCAACGGCACCAAAAACTGACGTGTTATAGACGTGTTTGTTTAACTAGGTCATTGTAGCTTCGCATTCGCAACATCGATTTTAAATATAAGAATGGACATGAGTCCGAGTGTCGAACACAGAGAGGCGTGAAAGCGGGTTTTTTCTATCACTTAGTTGTCACGAAAATGGCAGGTTTTTGCTTGCGCGTGAGAAAATGCGGGAGAGAAAAGCGAGAGAGAGAGAGAGAGTCGGGTTAGAATCTTTTGCTCATAGTGTTCATGCAAATCACGATGAGAGAAAACTCGATAAAAAGAGAGCCAACATAATTCAACATGCAACTTGAGTTTTCATAAATACAACAATAGACAAATGCTTAAACAAAAGTAAAGTAATGCTAGGATAAAGAGAGAGAGAAAGAGAAAGGAGACGACGAGGCGGCCACGGCGGTGGAGGAGGACTCCGTCAGCGGCTCGTTGACTCCGACGAGTAGAAAAAGGTGCTAAGGGAAGCTAGGAGTAAGGTAGAAGGCTTGCAAGTGTAATGAATGCTTTACATGAGTAGTTGGAGGGGTTTATATAAGAAGAAGGGGTTTCTAATTTAGGTAGGGGCCTTAGCAACGTCCAGGACGTCACTAAAACCATGCTAAAAGCGTCGGTGTAGACCCCTGCTCACCAGTCCAACGTGCGCACCTGCTCTTCTTCTCCTTCTCAATCCATGTGTGTGCCTTAATGGTTGTCCGATCTTAGATCGGATGGCTGAGATTGCGTGGAGGGTGTGCTCGCGGATCACGCTTGTGCAGCACGCGCCCCACGCATCATCGCATGTGTCTGGCATGAATGCTCGCGATTGCACCGCATGCCTTCATCCACTCCATCCACGCGTGAATCAACGGTTGAATTTTGATTGCGCGTGTAGGTGTGAGCAATTGAGGTTCGAACACGTGCGCCTGGTGTGCAAGGAGGGTCGCTGACCGCTGCGGCACGTGCGTGAGATGGTCGAGCTCTCCGTTAAACCTCAACCATTCGATAGGAGATCAAACGGCTGAGATTCATCCTGCAGCTGATGGAGGAAGGGGGGCGGTGGCTGGCGTGCATCAATCTTGCGCCATGTGGCAGCTCTGTGGTCGTTGATCATCATATCAATGGTCACAACTTCTTGGGTCAATTACTGGAGCTTCGGATGTCGGATTTGGTCGATTTTGAGTTCGTTAGACTCCGTTCATCATTCTGAATTCATCCGTGCAGTCCGATTTCTTATCCGAGGCCTATTTTGACATAAACTTGTACAAATGGCCATTTACATTGAATTATAAGCAATCTCAATGTGCAATGCATGTAATGTTCCCATGCCCATTTATGATGTGCTATTTGTGCATGTTATCCTTAAGAGAAACTTCGATTGGCAGAATTATCACCATAAAATGTAGCGTTATCACTTCCTACCCTCGCCTCTCATAGTTGGCTTTAATCTCAGTCGTTGGATCTCCATCCAACGACTGAGATTAAAGCCAACTATGGCTGAGAGTGCAGGGATCTTAAATCGTAAACGAGACACATTTGGGCTTTAGCGCATTAGTGAAGCACCCTACACGTATCAAATGGCGCGAGGTCGAGTCCCGCTGAGGATTCCTCACCGCATCAATTGAAATTTGGCCGCAAGATCTCCGTCGAGTGGCCCTAATGCTTCCACGTGGCGAAATCCCGTGCGCTGGATGAGGAGTCTTGTATGCGTGTAATCACGTGAAATCACACGCAATCATACGCGGTTGTAATCTTAAGCCGTCCAGTGCGTTGTCAACCATCTAATTTCGATCCAATGGTGCTCCTCGCTTGCACTTCTCTTCAATGCCAGCAGTGCATGTGCACCACACGAGCGTGTGCAAGTTCCAGCAGGACCTTCACCAACATTTGAGGCAGAGTTTTAGCAACGTCTTTGATGTCGCTGTTGACCCATGAATTACCAAGCGTCTTCTCTTCCACTATAATAGGACCCCTACCCCTCCCATTTTTCTTCATCTCTTCCTTTCTCTCCTTCACCACCTCCAAGGCTCTAAAGAGAGCTTATCCCAAGCCTGAGATGCTCCTCTAGGTTAGAAAACCAAAATATCTTTTCGCCTCTCACCCCCATTCGTGGTGCATCCCGTGGCCGTCCTCTCACCACCTTCCAGAAGAAGATCCTCACCGCGACGCCATCTTGCCCCGCCCTCTGTACTACAGCTCCGTCCTTGTTCATTTCGCTACTCACCACCTTCCACCAGGTGATGTCAAAGCAAGTCAACCTCCAAGCGACCGTCAAGGGAGACTCTTCTCACCTCTATCTATCTTTTACTGCTTTCTAGTGTAGTTTTTCTCTTTCTTAGTTGAGCAAACTATTTAAGATATATATGTGATTGTTTCTCTCTCTCTCTTTGCAAGTAGATTAGATAGAAATTATTTCGACCTAATCTCTTTCCTTATAAAAATACAAAAAAATTACAAAAGATAAAAACAACAGAAACAAATAAAAGCGAAAGATTTCTCAAAACCAAATGTTCACCTCCCCACATTAAACCTGGGATTCACCTCAAGTTTCAATTATAAATTTTATCTATTTAGAGGATTTCTATGCACTACGATGATGGATTTTCCAACTCAAATCTTTTCGCATACGAAATCTCACTCACCACTTAGCGAGAATTTGAGAGGCTTCCACGCTGTGTTGGTGCTCTTGTGCCTTATGCTGCATGGAGACATTTAAGGTGTCGAGTCCTTGTGGCCGATGTGTGATTTGGCACTATTGAAATATTTGAGTTATTATCTGAGGTGGCTATTTGAGAATAAGTGGCTCTAACCACTGTTGGAAAATTTGATTGGTTGATACTTGGGATATGTGCTTGATTGGTGGATATAATTGGTGCTTTAAATCACCATTTTTGTAGTTCTTTATATTCTTTTTATCCCAGCAACTTCTGAGATACCATTCGATTTATTTTTAAATATATTGTTGAAGTGAATTATTCATTGAATATCTTTTTATGCTTAATTGATTGTGCTCATTATTTCTAAATGCAATTAGTGTTGTAAATTCCAATTTAATCCCTACGAACGACCTCAGACTCACTTGTGTTTTCGAGTTTATAAATTTTAAATATTGTTGCAATTTTTGTCACTATACTACAATGCTATACATTCTTAAAACAACGATTTTCGCTATCAACACAAGTGTAGGCGATGAAGTTTGCCTTGCATACAAGCATCGCAAAATTTTTTATTAACATCATTAACAATAGAGAAACCACAGAGATTGAGAATCTTCTTTATTGTTGACAGAGCAACATGTACTAATCGCTTGTGCCATAAAGCAAGCGATTTCCTAGAGGAAGTTTCTAGAGAGAAAGCAACAGCTTGAGATGGTCCACTGGGAAGCAGCAGCTGCTATAGACCTTCACTAACTTTGCCTTGAAAGAGAGGAGCCTTGGTTGTCTTGTCCTTCACAATACATGAATCAGCATGTAGCTCAAAAAAGCAAGAATTATCCTTGGCAAATTTTTGCATAGATAGAAGGTTCTGCGTACATTTGGAACACAAAGAACATGACGCATAATAAAGGCTTTGTTATTTAAGAAGACTGATTTCATACCAGTATGAGTGATGGGCTCACACTCCCCATTCCCAAATCTAACTTCATCATGGCCAAAATATTCTGAAGCATTATCAAGATAACTTAAACAATTTGTTACATGGTGGGAAGCACCTGAATCAGTACACCATGGCTAGTATGCTTGAGAAATAGACTCAATATATTGTGCTTGAGGAGGCATGGCATGATTATAATGTCGATAACATGTCAATGTTGAATGATTTAACCGACCACAAATTTGACAAGTGATGCCAACAACAGAATTAGAATGAAAACCTCCAGTATGATTAGGGAGAACATTAAAGGAGGTATTATTGCGACCCCCTCTACCAGAATAACAACCACCATGACGATATCCCCTTGATCGGCCACCTTCATGACCTCCTCGAAAATTATTCTAACTTGTAGGAACTTGCACAGAGGTTTGGTTTATTGAAATCTCAGAAGTTGGCCATGACCTTAGTAGACACTACTCATGAGACGGAAGAAGACCTATAACACTTCATAGGAAATAGACCCTGCATGACTTATTAATGTTGTAATGATAGAATCATATTCCGAGCCCATACCATTTAGAATAGCTAAGAGAAGATCATCTTAATCAAGAACCTTCCTGCTAAATTAATAGAGATTGTACATGCTTTGTTAACAAAATCAGAGATGCTCAAATCACCTTTCCTAAGTGAGCTAAGTTTGAACTTGTACTGAATTACTCGAGCTTTTGTTTGTGTGATAAAGTAATTCTCAAGGAAAGACCAAACTACTCTAGTAGAGGTTAGATCTAGGATCTAAGAACAGATATCTTCAGAAATTGAAGAAATAATCCAACTTAGAATGAGTTGATCTTTCCAATGCCACTGAATAAAATCTCCATTAGGAATATCACTTCCAGTAGAAGAATTTGTGATAAATCAAGGTGAAGGAAGTGTAGAACCATCAACTAATCCAAGAAAGCCATACGTCGAAAGTAGAGGAGTGAATTGTGCTTGCCACAGCACATAGTTGTTCAATTTTAGCTTGTAGGGAATACTACATTGAACATTTGCAGGAATGTTGAACGATCAAGATGGATTTTGACTCAAATCCCTCAAGGAGGAGGAATCAGATAATTCCCCAGCCATGAGTGTGTCGCGCAAAAATCAGACAACAAAACTAGAGAAGAACAAAGAGAGGACAGAGTAAGAACAAAGAGAGGACAGAGTAAGAACTAAGGCAATCTTACTCTAATCTACGTAGATGCTGCACAAAAATCAGTAGAGTGATCTTTCACTGGTTCTAAGAGATAAACCCAGCAAAGGATCACAGGTGAGAAATGAGGGTTCCGCCAAGGCCTCTGATACCATGTTAAAACAACAGGTTGTTGGGAAAAACAACTGACATGGCTCATCATACCTTATGTGTATGTGGCCTTTGTATTTATAGATAGTTTGCAGAGTACATTTACATCATTGTCCATGATGTAAATAAAATACATCTAATTTTCCTTAATTAATCGTAACATCATGGACTATCTTGCTCACATCAAATCCACAATGGCAAGAGAGACTTGATGTGAAGTTCAGGAGGAATGTGCAACTGAAGTTCCTGGTAGCATTGCAAAATTAAAATTGGTATCTTATATCTACATTTAAAATATAAGTTTTTTTTATTTTAATATTCATTCATATAGCCTCAAAAAGTCGATACTCTTTGCATTACATGGATGCCCCTAAAAAACTAGCTCAAATTAAAATTTTGCTATTTTTAAAGCAAAATGTCAAAAAATAAACAAATTCGATTTTCCCTTTTGTCAAAACTTAATGAATGATCATATATGCCTTCGCCACCTCAATCATTCCATCACGATTTTTCCTCTCAAATGCCTAGATCCCTAGCTATTAATCTTTAGAAGGAATCTAGCGTCATCATCTGACTCAAAGATTTGTATAGAAACAAGCACGTATATGGTTATTTTTTAATTAGGGCATTCGCTTGAAATTAATCAAGCAATTTTGTGGGCTCATGTGTAAACATGTTAAATCTTGTAGCATATGTACAAGCAAGTGTATAAAATTTTATTACATGATGTATTTTACAATATGTTGATGTAGAAAATTTTGTACATCAATATAAAATAATTTTAGATGATTTTATATTTATGTAAATTGATTATGTACCTATGGATGATTTTATATCTTTGTAAAATTATTTTATATTAATACATGTATGTTGTAAAATTACGTCAACTTTTATATTGTTCTTCGCGAACATCTATGTGAAAATATCTAATAAACTTTCTTATTGATTTGATTGCGTAGTCCACATTAGGCAACTAACGTCTTGACATATGGGAAGTTCGTGGCTGCCAGCTATAATCACGCGCCTGCAGAAATGCTCGCACTCCAACCTCAGTTTGGCCTTCCAGTCATCCTAAAAGCTGTGTGAATGAATTATTTGTGATAGCAAGTAGCTTAGGGGTTTAGAATAAATTAGAATAAGTATGGGACTACAATCTGATCGCATGGCTTGAAATCTGTCGAAAGAGTGTTGCTGGAGATTCAAAATGTACCGGAGACGAGTATTGAAAGTATATTTTAGACGACGGAAATGTATAAAAACTTTAAAAATAAATTGTTTTTTTTTGTAGCATATAATGGTCACCATCACTTGTGAGTGCAATACATGAATGATTTTTATTTTTAAATCAAATGCATCGAAGGTTTTTTCAATTACATTAGTGTAATATAAGAAATATCATTGATTAAATTTAATTTTATAAAGATATATTTCTGCATTTCTATACTTGTTTTGAATCAAATATCACTAGTGATTTTTAAAATATCACTAGTAATTTTTACATCTGAATCAAAAATCACTAATGATTTTCAGTTATAGGTGAAAATTATTGATGATTTCTTGATCTTTGGTAGGTAATATTTAGTAATAGTTGATGAGCCCTATACATGAAAAAGCAACGTACTTTCATGTGGTAAGGTCCACCTCCCATCAAACAACCACCATCACTTGTGAGTGAAATACTCGGGTAATTTTTAATTCTGAACCAAAATGCATAGTTATTTTTTGAATTGCAACTCAGCAATGTAAGAAACATGTGCAATTTAATTTTATGAAGGTGCATTTCATTCTTTATTCTATACTTATTTTGAATTAAATATCATCAGTAATTTTTGCATCTAAAAGTAAATAGCATAGGTGAATTTTGAAATATCATTAGTGATTTTCAGTTATAAGTGAAATAGCTGATAGTGTCTTAATCTTTGATGGGTGGTGGATCCCACCATGTGCACTGTAAGGGACGCATGATTGTTTACATGACAATGCCAATTATCATTGTTAATATCTTTAATACATCATTTATTCGACTAATGGATCTCACCTTATTGGAGGGAGTACTTAGATGTAAGAAGTGTTCATGTAAGGGGGAAATGTGATGTAATCTCCACTTCTGTATTGCAAAATGCATTTATGTACTTTTGTCCTTTTAAATATATTGGTTTTTTGCATATGTTTTTGAAATTTTTCCATCTTATCCTTATGATTCTGGTAGATTTTTTTTTTTAAAGGGGAATTTCCATTAGGGAATGAAAATGATATAGTACGCAGCCCTATAGGGCAAGGGCGGAAAGACAAGCCTCAACTCCCCTCAAAAAGGGAAAAAAATAACTCCCATCAAAAGGAGGGAAATCCAAAACAGTTAATAGGAAACAACATAAAAAGAAAGAAAACAAAAAAGAAGTGTCTAATACATTAATTTGATATAGGAGAGCCTGCACCACGCACTATGTACGTTGAAATACCGCCGACGTCATCAACTACCGTACTAACAGGAGAAATGGTCAGAACGAAGCCAACCAGTTGCCTAGTCATAATGGGCCCGACTTTAACATAATCCCATAATCAATAATAGACCATCAGTATCCTCAAAAATCCAAGCTCCCTAGATACCAACCGAAGCCAAGCTCCTAGATACCAACCGAAGCCATTCCAACCACAAACGTAGCGGGCACAAGCACCACCAACATGCTTAACAACACGGTAGCAGCGATGGCCCCCTACAATGGTGCCCCAACAGCAAACACGCCACACCAACAAGAAGGGGAAAACAACTCCTGCCAGCAGCGCATCAGCAACGCCATACCAACAAGACCAAACGCACCTTTGTCGATGGGTCGAGCACGGCTACGATTGAAGGCGAGAGGTAAAAGCAAGACAACAAGGGAGATCTGAACGAGCACAGATCGAGAAGACTTGATGGCCAGGAGAAAATAGTAGAGGTGAGGAAGGAGAAGGGAGCGGCGGGTGAAGGGGTGACCAGAGATGGGAGGCCGAACGGGCCCCAACGACGGACATTTGAGGAAAAAGCTTGCTAGGGTATAGAAGAGGGGAGCGCTAAGAACTTCTTTGAAACGAGGGCAACATGATTCTGGTAGATGTTAACTCTACATAGAGTGGATCAAGATTTTTCAAATACCGTAGACTCCTCACTTGATACCTTCCAAAGGTGCAAATTCTTAACTAGAGTCAAAAATAAGAGTGAGTTTGAATGAAAAATCAAGACAAAAAAAAAGTTGAGGGATGTTGTACTTTCTGTGTAATCCATCATAATCACGAAATTCAATGTTGGTAAGAGTAATCACGCTTCACAAATGGTACATTCTTTCATATTTCCAGGAAAGACTTCGAAGTGGCCCTGATTCTTCTAAACTAGAATCTGAAAGAACCAAAAAAAGGCTTAAAGATGTCTTAAGAAGATTCCTGCATATCCGCATATCATTGATGTTTTCTTACGGTGTTCTTTATATTCTTGCATCTAAAAGAGCACTAATTTTCCAATTCTAGGTAATTGATTGTATCCTAAGATTCCTAACGACAACCAGAAATTTTCAGGACGTAGATGACAGCCAAACGCCTATATATTTTTTCAAAGTGCCGCAGTCGAATAATATGAAAAGCAAATATAAAATAACAAAATATCAAAAATATTTAGATTTACATGAAAGCCTCACGAAGAGTGAGGAAAAAATAACCAGAAAAAATCCCTAATAAGGCTGATTTCTCTGTATTCTTATCAAAAAAATAAATACAAGATACATACCTATTTATAAGTCACCACACACTCTAACACTCTATATCTCATGACATAATACCAAAGTAGCCACACATTCTCCAACAGCCCCCAAGGGTTGATTTAATGGTAAAGCCCCCTCCCCCGTTAGCATTCAAGAGGTCATTGGGTAAAAATCAAAAAGTCAGGGTAACAATCATTTTTTTCCTCTGCCACTACCATGTTATAATTTCCCAAGTTGCAATTATACAGAAGAAATCTTTTAAAAGTTTTTCCATTTCTACTGCAAAACAACAATCAAAGAAGCAGGACATACTTCATTCAGATCCCAATAGAAGAATCATCATACCACATTCCTTACACAAACTAACCAACAAACAAATATGAATAACATAATCACTGACATAATTACACACCAAACAATCAAACCAGAATACATGGAACTATCTGACAAAAGAACACACCGTGCATAAACTAAATACAAACAAAATAGAAACAAACAATAACCAGATATTTGAGGCTGCACATCGTCCCATCACACCAAAAGACTTTCAGCGACAGAAAATACGTCGCAGAAGTTATTCGCTGTAGGAATAACCTTCTTCGTAGACAACTCTCAAATAGAGCATTCCAGTAGCAACCAAAACAAGCACGAAAAATCCTCACATAAGAACTATACAAATACAATACCAGACAAATGGAATGGATCTGATTTCTGTAATTATGGCCACTATGCTTTCGTTTCCCCCTTGGTCTCTGAGGAGATCGTTTTCGAGCTTGGAGACTTCCCAAAGATCGCCTTCTTTGCCTTCACGAGTGAGTGCTTAACCTTGGATATCATGTTCGGCGTACGAGTCTTTGTCGGAACTTCTTGTTTGGTGGCTTCGGTTGTGTCTTTGGGTGCTTCAGCCAAACTGCCAGTATCAATTTCTTCAGTACCATCTTTCTCCTCGTCTTCCTTCTTCGAATCATCGGTTTTAGATGCATCTGCTGCTCCATTACCTTTGCAAGCTTCCTTCGTTTCTTCTTTCTTCTCCTCATAGAGCTTCTCAGCAATGTCAGCTACAACAGTTCCTTCACTAACTTCCCTCACCACTGTTTCGGCCGTATCGGTAATATCTTTAGGTGTTTGCTCATCGCCAGCAACCAAATTAGCAGTCCGAGTTAAAACAATTTGTTCTTCAGGAGCTTCAGCAGTCTTCACGGCTTCGCCAGCGGGAGTTTCAACCACCTCAGATGCATCTTCACTGCCTCGAACTGCTTCCTTGACAACAGATTTGATGGTATTCACCTCAGGTTGTTTCCCCAAAGCTTCAAGAACTTCAAGAATATCTGCTACTTCAGTAACAGCAGCAGTTTCAGCTGCTACATTAACACTTGGAGCTGTGGCTGATGTATCAACAACCACCTCTTTCAACGCTACTACATCCACAGGAGTCATGGCTTCGTTGAGATCAGATGGTGGATTTTCTTTTTCTGGCTTCTGTCCTTTGTCATCAGAGGATCCAGTCACTACAGGAACAACACCATCAACTCTGTCCCCGTCATTTGCCAATCCTTCGATCATAGCTATCCCATCATCTGTTTCCTTTGAAACGCTCTCGATAGCAGTGGCTCTGGAATCAGACTTTTCTGTTACTTCAGGGACATTCTCACCTTCGGTGGTACAAGAAATATCTTCTGGGTGCACATGTGTTTCAGAGCCTTTGTCCTCTACAGAATACATGTTGGGAACATTTTCATCTCCCTTGACATTGGATTTGGGCTCGACTGCAGCAGTAGTCCTGGTTTCCTCCTTTGGAGGGATAGTCTCAGTTTCTTTAGCTATTCCATTCAAATTCTCCTTTGCTGTAGCTGCTTCTACCGCCGATTTTGGCACTTCAGGCACTTCCTCTGCAGGAGTTTGAACCGGTTGATTTTTAGGCATTTTTTCTTCCTCAACCGGTGTTTTAATCAGTTGGTTGCTGGGCAATTTTTCAACCTTGACAGTTTTTACTTCCACCAATTTGGGCTCTTTCACCATGGGGATATCAATTGGTTTGCCAGCAGGCGATTTCTCAACTTCAACTGTCATTGATTCTATCTCCTCAGGTGATTTCGCCACTTCCTTAACCAGACCAGAAACGGATGGTGATTCGGTATTCTTATCAATTACCGTCTCTACAACTTTGGTAGCTGACTCAGTTGTAACAATCGGCTGCTCACATGTGGGCTTGTCAACTTCGATTTTTGGTTCTGCAGCAGGAGGGATACTTTCACTTTCTTGCTTCTCTATTGCTAGCTCACTGTGGTTCTCTAAACTCTTTCCATCTTCCATCGCTGACTCCACCGAATCAGAGCCTTTGATCACATTTTCATCCTCCAGATTCAATGGTTTCGTGGCTTCTAGAGTTCCTGCCTCCGATGGTTTTTTAGCTGCTTCACTCGGCAGCTGCACAGGGTTAGAGACATCAGGTTTCTCCTCAACAACCCTGCTGATGGCTGGGGCCTCCTGGCCAGAATCCTTCATGACTTCATCTTGTTTCACAGATGGAATCTCCTCACCAGAATCCTTCACGACATCATCTCTTTTCTCCTCCACAACCAGAGTTTTCTCCTGACCAGAATCCTTCATGACTTCATCTGTTTTCACCTCCACCACTGGATCTGTCCCCTGACCAGAATCCTTCGTGGTTTTGTCTTGTCTCTCCTCTACCACTGGGGCTGACTCTCCCTTATGATCACATTCCCCTGTCGGAGCTGTCTCCTCCTGACCAGAAGCCTTCATGGTTTCTTCTTTTTTCTCCTGTAGCACTGGAGTTGACTCTCCATTATGATGGCATTCCTCTTTAACTTTAGCAGCTTGTGGAGCAGCCTTGCCTTCAACATTTTTTGCAACAGTGACTTCCTTCTCTTCTATGTGCTGCGAGTATTGGGGAGACATTATAATAATGAGAAAGATGTCTTTGAAGAAAAAATCTTCAGCTGTGATGATGTTAAAGCAACACAGCAACAAGAAGAAGAATAATAGCTGCCCGATAGTTCAGTTGGTGGATCATTTTTATTGTGCTTTCCATTTTTGAAATGGCGTTTCATAGCACTGAACAGGGAAGTGTGCTCTAACCTTTTGATGACACTCATAAGCAATATTAGTGACATGGATTTTGTATTCAATAATTGTTTAGTGCTCGACAAGGATTTTGGAAGCATTGACAAGAGGAAGTTCGACAACATACAAACTTACCCAGCAAAGACTTTCTTAAAAAAAAGGAGATCCAGGACTATTTAAAATAGACCTAAACCAGATATAAAGACCATACATACACACACACACTGTTGGGATTTTTGGGGGATAAAATGATTTGTGATAAAAGAGAGGTCCTAGCCCTCTTTAGATAGAGGCAAGGGTAAACATGGAAATATACCTATGACCTAAAATAGTAAATACTAATCAAATAACTAATTACTTTATTTCCTAACACTCCCTCGCAAGTCAAAACGTGGGAGACGACGAAGGCTTGGATCCTTAAGGTAGTAGATATCAACTCCTGTCAACATGGTAGTCTCTTCTTCATGTCTTCAATCCCAGGTGTCTCTTCTTGTACGCCCTCATAGAGCCAATCAATGCTTGGTTTCTCTTGAGGTACGTAAAAGTATTACCCGTACTCTTAACATCTGGAGGATGCTTTTGTCTTCATTGTTTGTTTTCCACACAAACATATAAGGACCAAACAGAATAGACCTAGAACTTGAAGGGCTACATACAAAGGTTCCAAAACAAAACATTAAAACATAAAGTTGAAAAACCTAGCAAGACCTAAACCACAAATAACCCATTTTTTTATCTATGTTAGGATTTTGGAGTTTTGGGTTTCCAACGGCCCTTGCTTGCATTATCTTGAAGGCCCTGAAGGCATCCCTCCGGTGGATGTACACCTTGGAGCCGTACATGGTGAGGAAGTTGGCCTCCTCCATGGTGGAGTCGTCACTGCCGATGATGACGATAGGCCTATTGCGGAAGATGGGGGCCACATCATCGCACACGGCGTAGGCAAAAATGACATGGTTCCAAAATTGGTCGTATCTGGGGAAGTGGAGGCAATGAGCGACGACACCGGTGGCTACGATGACAGTGTTGGCAAGGACGGTAGTGGAGTCAGAGCGGACATAGAAGGGACGGTGGGAGAGGTCGAGGGAGGTGACGATGACGAGGATGGTGGTGGTTTGTTGCTACATGTAGGTAGGCAACACCCCACCGGCTGCTGAAGGCCATGGCGGCGTGATGGTGGCTTTGCTGTCGCCATTAGGGTTGTGTGGCATCCTATAAGTCGCTAC
The DNA here is from genome assembly GCA_037157565.1 of Thalassia testudinum. Taxonomy (NCBI): domain Eukaryota; kingdom Viridiplantae; phylum Streptophyta; class Magnoliopsida; order Alismatales; family Hydrocharitaceae; genus Thalassia; species Thalassia testudinum. The sequence continues at coordinate 49,465,648 of JAZHRO010000057.1, forward strand.
AGTAGACTAAGAAAGAGAGGAGCAGCAAACGAAGAAAGAAAGGAAGAAGAGGAATAGAGAAGGTTTAGGAGAGGAGAGAGCTTCTCCTCTCTGATGACTTGCTAGAGGCCAAGGATGCCACTGGAGGGCCTCCCCCCTCTAGGTTTCCTTCCTCTCTCTTCTTTTCTCTTTTCCCACGAGATCAAACCAGCACTAATACCATGTTAGGATTTTTGGGGGATAAAATAATCTCTTATTGATAAAAGAGAGGCCTTGGCCCTCTTTATATAGATAGAGGCAAGAGCATACATGGAAATATACCTGACATAAAAATAGTAAATAACTAATCAAATAAGTATTTTATTTCCTAACTTACACAAAGCACACATGGTTCAGTTACTGAGATAAAAGACAGTATAAGACTCTTATTCAACTAATGAGCCCTAACCTCTCTTTTATAAAAGAGGTGTTCGGTGAATTACAATAAAACACTTGACTAATTTAGAAATAACACAACTCTCAAAAATACCTAATAATCCTATTATTTAAGAACTCTCACACACCCCCCCAAGTTGGAGCATGCAACGTCCAACTTGATAGAGTTACAAAAACAAGGGACACCCCCCTAATCCAAGTAGTAAGAGCATCAGTGATAGATGAGAATCAGAGATCAACTGTAGATGACAAAATGGCTAGATCTACATCTGCAACTACTAATCGTGTCTACTTGTACGTCCCGTGTAAGGCGCTGGGTACATGAGAAAACACGACTATAACTTGGTTGTTAATGCTCTTACATCCAAGAGTCTAAAGATGATGAGGCTTGGTTTTCTTGAGTGCGTATAAGGTCACACGGGTGCCATTGCTCCACCTCGCGAGCCGACATACTGTGCTTGGTTTCTCTGGGCTTGCATAAAGTCACCTTCGCTGCCAATTCTCCTACACCCCAAGAGCCAACTGAAACGCTCTAGGTGCGTAAAAGTACATCCCCTTTGTGTCAATGCAAATCTATCTCTTTTCTTCTTCAAGTTGCCTTGGACTACAAACACAAGTTCTTGAAGGCTAGAAACTGACCCCCTTCATGGGGCCAACTAAGTGCTTCCAACATGATATGAGGCTCTCCATGTCAGAAAGCAAAGCATTCTTCGATAGCGGTGAGAGAAGGCTCATCGCCATGGTTGATATGTGTGAGAGGAGACTCATCATGCAAACCAACTCTTCAACACAATCTTCAGATCTAGTGGTCGCCAAAGACTGTCCAAGGCCACACATTATGATAATAGCCCCATCGAAGCCCTTGTCGACGGCATTGGGGGCTCTGGGTGGCGCTCCGACAGTGTGGCGGTGCCCTAGTAGCGCTCCAGCTAAGAGCCAACACTCAGGTTTGCCCCAAACATGAGATGACTTCCCTAGGGTTCCAATGAGACCTCCAGGTCTCCGTTCAATCAGGAAGAGAGGGCTCAAAACAAGGTTTCAAGCCCTCCCTATCACCGGCAACACTGGGGCCAAAATAGCTTGTCAACGACAATCGCGCCAACCAATGATCATCAGAGGAGTGTAGTCGATCGGCAATGAGCCTGTGATGCACCTCCCCAAGGCTGACAGAGCAACAACGATGGCAGTGGTGTTGAACTTCAATCATGGATGTGATAAACCGTTGAGGAGAAAATGATGATTATGAATGAGAGATTAGTGAAGAGAAAGGAGATGACATGGAGAGGAGAGGACTCCCTGGAGGCTCATCGGAGACTGACAGCACCGCTAGAGACCCCCTCCCCTCTCTAGGGTTTTCTTTTCCTAAACCTAAGCCACAGAAATCAGTGGCTCTGATACCATTTTAAGGTTGGAGAAAATAGACTCTTATTCAATTAATGAGCCCTAGCCTCTCTTTTTATAGAAAAGGTGTTGGGGTGAATTATAATGAAACACTTAACTAATTTATATTTAACACAACTCTCAAAAATACCTAATAATCCTATTATTTAATAACTCTCACACCATTCATGCATAACTTCGTGACATAGCAACTAAAATAGGGACTTTTTACATGTGTATCCTTAGAATCATTTGAAATAACATGCATACTCATTTTTGCTATTGACACACATACCTATTTTTGCTATTGACACACATACCTGATAAGACTTGTCCTATCTCCATAATGAAAGCTGATAATTGGACTCAAATGTAAACTCAAATGTAAAACATCTTTCAATTTTAAGGTTCTGTGGGTTTAATTTCCCCATCCATCATCTTCTTCATTGCCACATTTTTCTCTCTCCTCCATTATTATATTCTGCCAATGTAATGGCACTTCTAAATGAGTCAACTACCTTGCAAAGTTCAAACGGAGCTATTGGAGCCTTTTGAGGGTCCAATGTGCAGGAGCTTGAATAGAAAGATTTTACTTTTCATTCCAATTCTATCAAATCTAAAAAATTAGCCAAACAAACCAGTATCGGTGTAACAAGACAAGTTTTCCGTGGATATTTGTAAACAATTAGTTAGGGTAATGCATGTGTTCAAGATAAATAATAAAAAAAAACATGAATAAGATATCAAAACATCACAGTGGAAGCCAAGGTTTACATGGAAACCCTTATCCTTGAGAGGGAGGAAAACCACTGAAGAAGCATGCCTATGGGCATGATGTTGTAGTATTTCTTTCCAAAGGCAGATATAGAGTACAAGGGTCATTATATAGGCCACTATACACCTTTGTAGTTCCCACTTTCACTATTTGGGGCTAAAACATATAATTGAATTCCACCTGATCCAATAACCCAACTATAAAATTCCTCTTTTAACACTCCCCCTCAAGTTAGAACATGGAATGTTAAAGTTAAAAAGCATAATTCCTCACTCTCCTAAGTATAACACAACTCTCAACTAATACAATTAAATCATGCCTCTCCACTAAGCGGATAATGACAGTTGCATCATGGTTGCAGCTTGTAGGTGGGTATGCTGATGATGGCACATGACTGTAGGCTGGAGTCTAAAAAATGAACTGCTGAAGTTGAATCTGATTGGTCTCTCATAGAGACCTCAAATAGTGTCGGTGCCTTCTCTATTGGAGATCTCATAATTGAGTCACTCCCTTAGTAACCTTAAGACTAGGCCTCTACTACAGAAAAATGTGAAGTATACCTTTTCCATACAAGAAGCGAGAACTAGGTCTCTCCCATAAGGAAATCTTCATAGTAGACTCTTTCCATATAAGAACCAGGAAAATATTCCTCTCAGATAGAGACCAATATTCAAGTTCTCTTATGTAAGGGCCCACACTCATGCACTGACACTCAAGAATGGGAGAACTACATCAAGAAGAAAACAAGTAGAGATTCTTCCTTTCTTCTCTTCCACTTCATGTTTTGCTTTTTTCTTTTTTTTTCCGATTTTACCTATTTTTTTCTCTTTTTGTTACTTATTTTTTCTTCCTTTTTTCTATCTCTAACTCCTTTTTCTCTCTCTCATTTTATTGCTTATTTTCTCTTCATTTTACTTTTTTCTCCTTTTTTTAGTCATTTTTTGTTGACATAGATAGCAAGTAAAGCAACTAACCACAAAACAAAAAAGAGAAACCGGTAGAAAAGAGAAAAAAAAGCACTTCTTGCTAGGGTTTAATGGAACCCAAGAGGAAATGCTACCGCTCTCCTTCAAAGAGAGCCTCCTCCGATGAGTGACCTTGTGTTTGTTGGACAATGTGCATTGGGTCTCCTGTAATGCCAGGTCATTGGCCATGTTGCCAATGTTGTAGAGGTAGATGTTGCCACATGTGCCAATAGAGGCACTGCGCAATCTCAACATCGGATTTTTGATGACTGGATTGGGCACAGCTTCTATTGAGATTTTTATTTATTTTTAGTTGTTTTACCACTTTTGGTGTATTTTGTTATTTTTATTTTGATCTAGACACTGTTATTTACCCAAACTTCTCTCTATAAAGAGGTATTGGGTTCTTTTTTAAGAAATAAGATTGATCATTGTTTCCCACTGGTATTAGAGCGCGATCCTAGGTTGGGTTCTGGCATCCCACCGAAAAAATCCCTCCTAAACCCTAACACCAAAAGCCTTATTCTTCCCTCCACCATCGCCAGCCTCCTGCTTCTCTCCCCATCGGCACAAGGGCTTCTCACCGACTCTGTCCACTGGTAGGGGCAATCGAGCGGGGACCCATAGGGCCCCAGGTGACGCTAGACCCCTGGGCGATCTGCCACAGGGGTCATAGGAGGGGATTCCCACGCTGCTACATCGTCTCAAAGGCTTCAGGCGAAGGAGCAAGTCCTGTAGGCAGCGCAACTTGTTCCTATGGGAGATCTGCACGCTACTGTAGTTCTTGAGGCACTTCGAGTGATAACGCAAGAGCCTCGGCAGTCTAGCAAGGCTCTCCGATGAAGTATCTAGCAGCACAAAAGGTACTCCTGGTGGTGGCGCTCCTTTAAACCGTAGAACATAGGCTTTTCTTTCTCGTTGCGGGTGTGTAGGGCTCTCCCAAGCCATGCGCACCCTGTAGCATCACAAGGGGACCTCTACATGTTTAGAGTGTGGACTTTATGCTCAGGGACTTTTTTCTATGATCTAAAATGATTTTTCATATAAGTTAGTGGCATTTTTCCTCCACTCATTCGGCTCAAGATAGCAAGTCCTAGCCCTTGGTGACCCACTTCATCCCTGCTAGGCACAATGCCAATCTCAGGAGGAGCAGAGATGGCATTGGATACCTCTATTGTGACAAGGATGGTAGGGGATGCAGGCTAATGCTACAGGAGCATGACAAGTCACTATGGTGTAGGATGGTTAGTTGATTCTGGTACTTCACAGCATCTTTGCGGGGATTGAAGTTATTTCCGGTCACCCAATTATGTTGCACGAGAGAGAACGATACAGGTTGCTGATGCCAGGTACGCTCCTGTTATTGGCAAGGGGGAAGTGTCTGTAACCCCCACATTGCGACTGCCGAGAGCATTATATGTACCGGAGTTTCCCATTAGCTTGTCCGTGCGCAGGATCATGAAGGATCTTCATTGCAAGGTTATTTTTTATGAGGTCGAATGTATTGTCCAGGATAAGTTCACTGGGAAAACCATAGCCAAAGGTACAGGGGATAATGGTCTTTATCACCTTGGCTAGGAGTCATTTGCAGGAGCCAGTAGGTATGATGGTGAGAGTACCTTACAGCAGCACATTCACCTAGGTCACCTGCCTCTAGATCACCTTAGGAGGGTGATTCCACATATTTCATCTGCTACTACTATTAGGTGTGATGCTTACCAATTAGGTAAGCATCATCAGTCTTCTTTTCCTGCTAGTACTCCTGGATCAGCTGTTGCTTTTGAGTTTCTCCATAGGGATGTCTAGGGATCGAGTAGAGTTTCAGATAGGATGGGACATCGTTATTATCTTGTTGTCATTGATGATTTCACCAAAATATCCTGGGTGTTTCTTTTGAAGAATAAGAGAGATATTGAAGGTGTTATAGACTCTTTTCTTGAAGATCAGGACTCAGTATTCTGTCACAGTGAAAATTGTACAAAGAGATAATGCCCTCAAGTTCTGTACTGCCAGACTTACGGAGTGCTATAAGACTCATGGGATTATCCACCAGACCATTTATCCTTATACCTCACAGTAGAATAAGGTTACAAAGCAGAAGCATAAACACCTGTTAGAGGTTGCCCGCACTATTCTTATCCACCACAGTGTTCTACATAGATACCAGGGGATGTTTTGATGGCATGCTACTTCATTAATAGGATGCTGAGTCAATCCGTCACGAGCAGATATCGATTCTTCTATTACATCCAGATGGTAAGCTTTTCCACGTGTCTTACAAGACTTTTGGATGTATTGCTTTTGTTCACGTGCCATCACCAGGACGTGACAAGCTTGCCCCTCGTGTTGAGTGCGTCTTCTTAGGATACTCCAGGTGTCAGAAGGGGTACCGATGTTATGATCCCATCCACTATAGGCATTATGTCAACGCTGATGTGACTTTTCATGAGATGACACCATATTTTTCGGTTGCTGAACAGACAAGTGTTTATGATGATGCAACTCCCATGCCTACTCTTCCTACTCCACTTGAGGTGATTCTGATCTCCACACCTCAGCCGACTTCTTCAGGCTCTACTACCCCCCTGGATGACTTCTAGAGATTGCATGATCCGCTATGCACATATAGTAGACCGCATGCGACACTACAGAGGCCACCGCCCACACCAGTGACTGATACTCCATAGGCAGTTGAGATGGGTTCTGATGACAGTGACAGTCTAGTTCAACCTGATCTCCCAGATAGTGCAGATCACAATACTGGTGAGGTTCCTTCTGCAAAGATTCAGTCAAAGGTACCAGATGATTCCGACCTTATTGCCATTAGGAAGACTCCCCGCACATGTGGGTCCAAATATCGTGCTGTAGGCAGTTTACCTACCGATGGCCTTGGTTCTCAGTTTGGTAGCTTTAGCCAGGAACTTACAACCTCACGCATTCCGTCTACCTACTAGCAAGCTATACTTGATCAAAAGTGGTGTCAAGCCATGGAGGACAAGATGGCAACACTTTGAAGTAGACAGACTTGGGAGCTTACCTTGCTTCCAACAGACATGCGACTAGTTGGCTCCAGATGAGTCTATGCCTTTTAGTATAACCTGGATGAGTCTATTTCAAGGTATAAGGCCAAGTTGGTAGCAAAGGGGTTCACCCAGGCATATGTGGTGAACTTCTTTGATACTTTATCCCCCGTTGTGCAACATGCCACTGTTCAGATACTTCTCTGTTGCGGCTCAGAGATTGGCAGTTACACCAGCTTGATGTGAAGAACGCTTCTTTACGGTGATCTTCAAGAGGATATTCACATGCAGTAGTCCTCGGATTTTGAGGTTCAGGAGGAGTGTTTGTGCAAACTTAGGAAGGCCATTTATGGCCTGAAGCAAAGCCCGGGAGCCTAGTTTCAGAAGCTCTTAGATGTATTGCAGAGGATGGGGATGCAGTGTTCTTCATATCACTCTGTTTGTTAGGAAAACAGAGAATGACATGGTAACACTACTAGTTTATATAAATGATCTAATTATCACTAGCGATGATGAAGTTGGGATAAAGCAGATCAAAGAGTCTCTTGCACAGCAGTTTATTATGAAGGATCTAGGCCAGCTTAGATATTTCTCGGAGATTGAGGTCACTAGGAGTAGAGATAGAATTGTTCTTTCTCAACGCAAGTATGCATATAAATGTTCTTTAGGAGACACGTATGCTGATGTCCAAGCCAGCCAATATTCCTATGGATCCCAAGATACATCTTCATAGTGAGGAGACAGAGGCTGCTGATAACAAAGCATACAAATAGCTTGTGGGCAAGTTGTTATACCTGGCTATTACCAGACATGGTATTGCCTTGGCAGTAGGCAAAGTTAGCCAGTTTATGGAGAGGTCGACAAAGCTACATTGATAGGTAGCTATGCAGGTGTTAAAATACTTGAAGAAAGTACCAAGTCGTAGTATTCTCTTTCAGAGAGGCTCTCCTATGATAGCGGCAAGATATCTGACACTGATTATGCAGTATGTGTTCGAGAGGAAATCCACCACTGGTTTTTGTACCTTTGTAGCTAGTAATCTGGTTACCTGGAGGAGCAAGAAACAAGGGGCAATTTCTCACTTCAGTACAAAGTCAAAGTATAGGGCAATGGCCCATACTGCTATAGAGACGGTCTGGATACGGTCTCTACTGCATAATCTACACGTCTAGATTGAGGAACCTATAAAGATGAGATGTGACAATCGGGCGGATACATACATAACCAATAACCCGATGTTCCATGAGTACACCAAACACGTTGAGGTTGACTGCCACTACACCAGAGATCTCATACAACATGATTTGTTGCGTATCACTTATGTTGCATCTAAGGATCAAACTGCCGATGTGTTCACGAAGCCTCTACCTGACTATAATTGATATCTATGTTCCAGCTTAAAGGAGAGTGTTGAGACTTCTATTTTAGTTTTACCACTTTTGGTGTATTTTGTTATTTTTATTTTGATCTAAACATGCACTAATATTTACCTAAAGTTCTCTCTATAAAGAGATATTAGGACATTTTCTAAGAAATAAGATCATTGTTTCCCACTTCACAACCACCATCTTCGTTGTGGGGATCCTTGTGGATCTCTCCTCTCCCCTGAACTTTGACATTATAGCAGGAACCAAATAGCTACAGCACGGTCACCTCTGACTTCAACATTGCAATGCTTGCGACCGTCCCACAAGTAACACGTCATAGCAATGCATCGTGTGCCCAAGATGAAGTTCAACGTGAATCAATTTGCCCAACCTCTAGAGCACCCTTACGAGTAGCACTACATGGCAACAACACTATTGGGCAAAATGTGAACAATAGATATGAAGCCTCAATGAACGATAGGAAAAGCAAGATGTGAACAAAAGGAAAAAGATCTTATCACCAAATGGGAGGTCCTTGTTTGATTTTAGATATGTTCAAGCTCACTACATCAGCTTCGAGTCATCGAGAAACCCATACATTTTCATGACTAACCTATTATGCCTCCAAGAACCATCTTGATTAAAGAAAACTTCAAATCTTCACCAAAATAATGCAGTCAAATATTGATGACCTCAAAATCCTCGTAAAAAACCCCAACATCGACTCACTCTAATACCATATTGAAAATATATAATTGAAAACACATGAACAAAATATTAATACATCATAGCACTTGTGATGTTGTAGTATTTCTTCTTAAAGACAAACGAAGGGTACAAAGACCTTTATATAGGCCATTACATAAAGCTATCATAACTTGGAATAAAATGCCCTCCAGATCGCTATCGTAACACGATAGCTTTCCTTTCAGTTTCAAAATATATATATATAGGCCACTACACACCTCTATAGTTTCCACTTCCACTATGTAGAACTAAACATATAATTGGAACTCGACATAATCCAATAACTCAACTATAACATTCATCTCTCTCAACAGGATGTTCTTGCAAATGATCTTAAGAGCACCCATGTAAAAGTCCCATAGTAATTTATCCCAAGCCTACAATAGTCCATAATGTAGAGATTCGGTGTAGTCATCTCCAATCTGATGGTTAAATGAAATGTTGAATAAAATGTGTGCCCTCTGCATCATATTTTTAAACTATTGGAATTTTTTGAATAGTAAACAAATAATTAATCTCCACATGTTTTGTGCACTTACATAAAATTCAACTATTGACAATAAAAGTGAGTTTTATTGTCATAAACCACTATCACTGAATAATTGACTTACAAGTATAAATCCTAAAAAAAATATTACCTAGATCGACATGGCTACCATCTGATATAAATATATTTACACTACTTAAGATGTTTATTTATGCATATTCTTAAGCATAGGATTGCATTGCATACTATAAATATTGCATAACATGCATCATCTTGCATTTAGATTAGTTTGAATAAAATGAAGGTTAATTGTCACATTTTATGTTCATGGACAGGGCAAACTTTTTATCGGGACCGCAGATCAAAGATCCAACCGTACAGATGTGATCAGGGCGATGATTGGAGTTCAACGACTCTAAGATCACCCTAATCAGACATCTGTAACATCAGATAGAGACCAGGGAACCTTATAAGATCAAGGGCCAAGATGGTGTGAATCCGCACTTCAAACGACAAATCCGACTGCACGGATGGATTCGGATCGACGATCGCAGCCTAACGGCGTGAAAATCGACTCAATCCGACACCCGTGGCACCATCTACATCATCCAAAAGATGGACAGTCGCCACGTGGTGCCATCTCGACCACCCAAACCGACCCAGCTAATCTTGAAGACTACCGCGCATTAGATCTGGACCGCACGATCGCGATCCAACGACTGTAGGCAGCCGCACCTTAACTCATCCGCGCGACCATTTCCCCTCTGTAGCGCAGCGAGTGGAGGCCTTATCGCGAGCGAGCGGCGCGCGTTTGAAACGCAAAGAGCGGGCGAGCGATGCGGGCGAGCGGGCGCAATCGAGCGATCGCGCGCGCACAATTGCACTCACGCCATATCGCACGCCGTGCCACACGCGAGATCAGACGCAGGCGGACGTGCTGAGGAGCGGGCGGAGGCGCGAGATAAGCCATCCGATCTCATGATCGGATGGTTGAGATAGGCAGAACGTGTGCGCGCGTTATGCGTGAGGAGGCGAGCAGCCGCGCGCGGGCGACGCCCCACTACGCCCACGATGGGGCTTTAGCGACGGTTTTATCCGTCACTAAAGACCCTTGATTTAATGATTTTTAAATTAAAATGACCAAATTGCCCTCACTCCTTGCAACTATAAAAGGAGACCCCCTCCACATAAAATTATCATCACTTCGCTTTTCTCCGTCTCCAAAGCTCAAGAGAAGCTTGTCCCACACCCGGAATGCTTCTCGCAAGATAAAGTCAAATTTTCGTCCCCCTTTCGGAAGGGGATCCAGCAACGACGACGACGTACTGCCCTGTTCCCGTTCTTCCCTCTTCGTTCTCCTTCGTCCTGCTTCGTCCTCCTTCATCCAGGCGCCGTCCTGTCCGGCTCGTCCTCCAAGCGACCGTCGAGGAGGATATCTCTCTCCCTATTCTTTTTACTACTTTCTAGAGTAGATTTACTTCTTTCTAGTGTAATCATTTTCCCGCTTTCTAATCGTAATGTTTAGTGTAACAATCTTTTTAATGATGAATTTCATGTTCATTCTACACCTCTTTTTGGTTTTTGTTTATAATATTCTCTCTCTCATTCTCTCGCTCTCTTCTATTTATTGTAAATAGTTAGTTTCTAATCAATTATTCAGCTTCGTGACAAATAAAACAAATGCGTATTTTTAAATCAAACGTCCGCCTCCCTGTGTTCGACCTGGGATTTCTATTCCGGTATAAATTTTATTTGTTGAACACGAGTTCTTCGCTTTCATACTACGACGACAGGTTTTTTTCAAAACCAAACACGTTAGTATAGCAATTCAAGCATTCAACACCATCTAAGTCACAACACAATACTTGGACTAAAAACTTGATCTTAAGATGATACATTCTTTTTTACCTGTTCAAGATTTTGACAAACAAAAAGACAATAATATATGGAGAATTCTCATCCTTAAGTAACCTTACATAGTCCTTGTCTAAATAACCATTAGTTTTTTTAACCCTCGGTGAAAAAGAGATCTTTTATAAGAGAAGATTTAAAATATCCAAGTTGAATCACGATTACACTTCTAAAGAGCCCTACAGTATTCTACATGAAGTAACTTATCTTGCTTAGTACAAATGATATGTTAGGTTTAATAACAGCAACCTCCAAATTAAACATTAGAACCTACCAAATTTAACATAATATGTGCTCCCCCTATAGATATGAGCCCTAGCTTCCATGGAGGGAAGAAAAGCTTCAAATTCCAATATACTAATCTCTAGCTCGAAACAACCCCCCTCTTACTTCCAACTGACTATCAAAGCTGACAAACGCCTGGTTATGAGCAGATTCCAAAGAAGAGCTCTAATATCACTAAATTCCTGCCTATCCTATGAGGATGATATCACCCACATTTACCACCATAATCATCGTACTGGAATGAATTTTCCTAACAAACAATATTTTTGCATATATCCCTTTGCTCCAAGATAGGCCTTACCCTCTTAACTAAGCCATCAAATAGATACCTGATTGAAAATATCATTTGCTTCCAATCAATAAGTTTTTTATGGAAGAAAACTAACTCTCGCAAGACTCCCTGGACTAAACTACCTCAATCTTATATTCCATTGCTAAACCAGCCGAATCATGCATACATTGCATAGCCTCTTGATATGATTGAAAATTTGTCATGAAAGATAAGGCTTTCACTAATTAACCGTAAGTTTTCACAGGATGTTTGTAATACAATGGAGAGAATGGCTGGTCATTACCATTTTTGTTTCCTCAAAGTAGCAAGAACATCAATGCCATCAATATCAGTAGCACTACCAAAATAACATTAGTAGCTCATACTTACTGATCCAGTTTGTGGACTACAATGAAAGAAGACTGATCTTGGTTGATGGGAAGATGTACAATGTCAGAATAAACAATAGTTGGATCCTTGCAATGTGGAATTACATGATTGGAATTCTGAACGAAACTTAAGGCTATCTTCAAGGGAATAGGATGTATAGGCAATGGAGTAGAATCATCTCTGTTAAGACTCCCATTTATTCTAGTTATTTTACCACTTTTGTTACTATTAATCTGGACATGCCATGTTATTTACTGAAACATCTTTCTCTATAAGAGATATTGGATTCATTTCTAAGAAATAAAATTAATCATTTTGTCCCACTTGGTATCAAAGTAACGATCCTAGGCCGAGTTCTGGTATCCCACCGGAAAAAGTCCCTCCGAAACCCTAACACCAAAAGCTTGTCCTTCTTACGCAAGGTTTGCCATCACTGCCCCCTTTCTCTCTTCCTCGCCGGAGCAGGGGAGGCTCCACCGGCCTCTAACGCTAGTAGGGGACTTCGTGAAGGGCCCCATAGGGACCCATCGCGCAGTGGAGCCCCAGGCAACCAGCAATAGGAGCCACTGGAGGAGCACCAACCCCTGCAACACTGCCTAGACCCCTCAGGGACCGAAGCAGGACACCCCGGTGGCACAAGCAACGCGGTTGGGGTTGTTCTCCTCTTAGGTGACGGTGCACAGGGCCCCCTCCCGCTGTGGGTGTGCAGGGCCGTTCCCCCGGCCATGCACACCCTCTAGACATGCAAAGGGGGTCCTTGTCTTCGCGTGAGTCTCTAGTCTTCTATGGTTTTGAATCCTCACGCCTAAGGCCAAATTTGATCATGGTGATCTCCTTTATGATTTGAAAGATATTTCAGATCGTGAGGGTAGCATACTCTCCTATCTATTTGGCTTACAATGGAGAGTTCTAGCCCTTGGTGATCCCCTTAGTCCCTGTTAGGCACAATGCTAATCTTAGGAGGACAGAGATAGCATTGGATACCACCACTGCCACAGGGAGAATGGAGTATGCAAACTTGATGTTGGAGGAGCATAACAGGAGTCATCATGGTGCAAGATGGTTAGTTGACTTTGGTGACTCACAGCATCTTTGTGGAAATCATGGCTATTTCTAGTCACTAAGTTCTGTTGCACCAGGGAGAACGATGTAGGTTGCTAATGGCAAGCACGCTCCAATTGTTGGCCAAGGAGAAGTGTCTGTAACCCCCATGTTGCGGCTATCAAGAGCACTACATGTACCGGAGTTTCCCATTAGTCTATTGTCTGTGAGCAGGATCACAAAAGATTTTGATTGCAGGGTTATTTTTGATGAGGTTGGATGTATTGTTTAGGATAAGTTCACTGGAAAAACCATTGCCAGGGGTACAAAGGAGAATGGTCAGTATCACCTTGGCTAGGGACCATTTGCAGGACCCAGTAGCTATGATGGTGGGAGTGCCTTATAGTGGTACCTACGCCTAGGTCACCTGCCTCTGGATCGTCTCAAAAGGGTGATTCCACATATTTCTCCTACCACTACTATTAGGTGGGACACTTGCTAGTTAGGTAAGCACCATCGATCCTCCTTTCCTGCCAATAATTCTCCTGGATCAACAACAGCTTTTGAGTTACTCCATATGGATGTCTGGGGACTAAGCAGAGTTCCAAATAGGATGGGACATCGTTGTTATCTTATTATCATTGATGACTTTACCAAAGTGTCCTTGGTGTTTCTTCTGAAGAATAAGGCAGGGGTTGGAAGTGCTATAGAGACTTTTTGGAAATCAAGACTCAGTATTCCACCACAATGAAGATTGTACGGACAGATAATGTCCTCGAGTTTTGCACTGCTAGACTTACAAAGTTCTACAGGACTCATGGGATTATCTACCGGACTTCTTGTCCTCATACTTCATAGCAAAATAGGGTTGTAGAGCGAAAGCATAGACACCTACTAGAGGTTGCCCGTACCCTTCTTATCCACCACAGTGTTCCATAAAGATATTGGGGGGATGTTTTGACAGCCTGCTACCTCATTAATAGGATGCCGAGTTCAGTCTGTCACGAGTAAATACCGATTCTCTTATTACATTTAGATGGTAAGCTTTTCCATGTGTCTCCCATGACTTTTTGGTGTGTTACCTTTGTTCATATGTCATCGCCAGGCCGTGACAAGCTTGCTCCTTACGCTTTTAAGTGCGTCTACTTAGGGTACACTAGGAGTCAAAAGGGATATCAATACTATGATCCCATCCACCACAAGCATTATGTCAGCATTGATGTAACTTTTCACAAGGCGACATCATATTTTTTTGCTACCGGACAAACAAGTGTTCATAATGATGTAGCTCTCATGCCTATTCCCCCTATTCCACTTTAAGTGATTCCGATCTCCACACCTTAGCTGACTTCTTCAGGCTCCACTACTCCCTTGGATGACTACCAAAGATTACATGCTCCTCTGTGCACATATAGTAAACCTCATGCGACACTACCGAGTCCACCGACCGCACCATTGACTAATATTCCACAAGTAGTTGAGATGGGTTCTAATGACAGTGATAGTCTAGTTAGACCTAATCCCCCTAATAGTGCAGATCACCATTGTAGTAAGGTTCCTTCTACAGCGACTTAGTCAGAGATACCAGATGATTCTGACTTTCCTATTACCATTAGGTAGGTACCCCGCACATGTGAGTCCAGATATCATGTTACAGGTAGTTTGGCTACAGATAGTCTTGCTTCTCAGTTTAACAACTTCTATTAGGCACTTACAGCCTCCCACATTCCGTCTACCTATCAGCAGGCCATGCTTGATCCAAAGTGACATCAAGCCATGGAGAATGAGATGGCAGTGCTTCGGAGTAAACAAACTTGGGGTCTCACCTCACTTCCTACATGCACACGACTAGTTGGCTCCAGATGGGTCTTTGCCTTGAAGTACAACCCTAATGGGTCTATTTCGAGGTATAATGTCAGGTTGGTGGCAAAGGAATTCACCCAGACCTATGGAGTGGACTTTAATACTTTCTCCCCCGTTGCGCGGCTTGTCACTGTTCAGGTACTCATTTTTGTTGCTACTCAGAGATTGGCCGGTACACCAACGTGATGTGAAGAACGCTTTTCTTTACAGCGATCTTTAGGAGAAGGTTTACACGCACCAGCCCACAAGTTTTGAGGTTTCGAGGGAGTGCGTGCAGACTCAGAAAGGCCATCTATGGCCTAAAGTAGAGCCCAAGAACCTGATTTCAAAAGCTCTCAGATGTATTGCAGAGGATGGGGAAGCATAAGTCTTCTTCAGATCACTCTATTTGTCAGGAAAATAGAGAACAGCGTGGTAGCACTACTGGTTTATGTAGATAATCTGATTATCACTAGCGATGATGAAGCTAGGATAACACAGGTCAAGGAATCTCTTGCACAGCAATTTGTTATGAAGGGTCTGGAGCAGCTTAGATATTTCTTGGGGATTGAGGTCGCTATGAGCAGAGATGGGATTGTTCTTTCTTAACGCAAATATGCTGGAATCCAAGCCAACCAATATCCTATGTACCCCAAGGTACATCTTCATGATGAGGAGACAAAGGTAGCTAATAATGGAGCATATAGACAACTTGTGGACAAGTTATACATGACTATCACCAGACCTGATTTTGCCTTGGCAGTAGGCAAACTTAGCCAGTTTATGAAGAGGCCGGTGAAGTTGCATTAGCAGGCAGCTTTGCAGGTACTGAGATACTTGAAGAAAGTACCAGGTCATGGTATTCTCTTTTAGAGAGGATCTTCTATGACAATGGTAGGTTATTCCGACGCTGATTATATGGGATGTGCTTGACAGGAAATCCACCACTGGTTTCTGTACCTTTGTGGCTGGTATGGTTCCCTGGAGGAGTAAAAAACATGAGGCAGTTTCTCGCTCTAGTGTAGAGTCATAGTATAGGATGATGGCCCAGACTACTACAGAGATGGTCTAGATACGATTTCTACTGCATGATTTGCATGTTTAGATTGAGGAACCTACGGAGATGAAATGCGACAATCGAGCGGCTACATAGATAACCAACAACTTGGTGTTCCATGAGCGCACTAAACATGTTGAGGTTGACTGCTACTACACCAGAGATCGCATACAGCACGATTCGCTGTGTACCACTTATGTTGCATCTGAAGATAAGATTGTCAATGTGTTCACGAAGCCTCTACCTCGATCGGCGTTTGACTATTGTTCCAAATTGAGCATAATTGACATTTATGCTCCAACTTGTGGGGGAGTGTTAAGACTCCTATTTATTCTAGTTGTTTTACCACTTTTATTATTTTTATTATTGATCTAAACATACCATGTTATTTACCCAAACCTCTTTCTCTATAATGAAGTATTAGGTTCAAACAACCAACTACCACCAAGTCTTTTCCCACACTAAGTGGAGTCAACTATATAGATTCTTTGCCTCCACACAGATCGATTTTTAGCCATTTCAGGACCTATTTCTTACAAATGAACCCAATCCTTCTAAAGAAGTATTGGGTTCATTTGTAAGAAATAAGATTAATCATTTCATCCCACTATCTCCATTAGTAGGTTGAGTACTTTTTATAAAGAAATACGAAATGAACTTGAGAAAATGTAACATCCAAATTAACATACTCCCTAGTGGAGAAAAGATCAAAACATTAGTGCCCTTCTTGGGTTTGAGAATAACCAAGAAAAGTATATTTAACATCCCTTATGAAAACTCATTTAGATCCTCCCAAGAACATGGATAAGGACGATATATTAAAAAATTCTTAGTGGAGTTGAAAACAAGCATTTACCTAGGCAAAGAACATGATGTGAAATTTGCTCAAGGAAAAAGAAGGGCTCCTTGTATGTGACAAGAAGTGGCTATAACAACACCCTTTTAAAAGGTGAATGAACATAGTGCAACATAACTCTCATAACCGCATCAAGGGATCATAGTGCTTTCATTTCAATAAGATTATACTAAGATGTACATAATTAAGAAGTTTTATAAACAATATTGTTTCCAAAAAATGAATTGATAGAGCATTGGCACAAAACTCTAGATTAAAAAATTTATAATGGCAAGTTTTGGTTTCCATAACAAATGAATGGATAACAACTTCAAGTGCTCTTTTAACTAACTTTTCAGAAGTAGGAGAGATCGTCAACCAGAACCTAACAATACTTGCATCTTTTGAGTAGGAACATGACTTGAGCCCCAAATATCAATATGCGTTAAATCAAACAAACTAGTATTACTAGGACTCTGGCACCAAGAAAAAGCATGCTAGGTGGATCTTCTTAAGGTGACATTCATCACATATAAAATTATTAGGCTAAGGTAAGATGAAGCTTCTAATGAGGTAAATGCCCAAGATATAGGTACCATTGGAAAAGAATGGAAAGAATACTTGGTATTGAGAACATGATTGGACATAGTAAGGAATTGAAGAAAATATTATTCTGTCAATTTGTCAATTCCTCGTAGCCTCACCAATCATCTTTCCAATCAGTAAATCCTAAATACACAAATAGCTCAACTTAGCTCTTGCATAAAGTTTCTATGGAGATTTGAGGGGAAAAAAAGAACTTTGTTGATATGAAAAAAGAGTTATTGGCCCTCTTTTTATAGATAAAAGGCAAGGGCAAATAAGGAAATCACAATTACACTTTACTAAAAATAACCATGACTAAAAATAGAAAAAACTAAATGTCATCTCTGATTTATTTCCTAACACTCCCCCGCAAGCTGAGACACAAGAGACGAAAAGTTGGATCCTGTAGATGTTC
Source organism: Thalassia testudinum (assembly GCA_037157565.1). Classification (NCBI taxonomy): domain Eukaryota; kingdom Viridiplantae; phylum Streptophyta; class Magnoliopsida; order Alismatales; family Hydrocharitaceae; genus Thalassia; species Thalassia testudinum. The sequence continues at coordinate 49,483,435 of JAZHRO010000057.1, forward strand.
ATGATGGCACAAAACAACGGTCAAAGATAGTAGAAAATAGAATAATCGACTTTAGCATCTGCATCAACTTGTATTTCTAATTGTATGTTCTGCGTAAGGCGCTAGATACGTGAGAAATCACAACCATAACTTGGGTATTGCTACTCCCACATCCAAGAGTGTAAAGAAGATGAGGCTTGGTCTTCTTGAGTACGCATAAGGTCACACGGGTGACATTGCTCTACCCCAAGAGCCAGCGTACCATGCTTTGTTTCTCTGGGCATATATAAGGTAACCTCAATGCCATTACTCCTACACCCCAGGAGCTAGTTGAAATGCTCTAGGTGCATGAGAGTGCATCTCATCTATATGACGATGCGAAGGTCGATAATGATCGATGTAATGGTTGGTGGTGATGGTGATGATTTTCGATTGTCATTGCAACTGCTATTAGTGGGTTCTAACATTGAGAAGAGGAGAGCAGGAGATCAGTAGAAGAGAAGAAAGGAGATTGACGTGGAGAGGAGAGGCCTCCCCGATGGCTCGTTAGAGGCCGACGACACCGTCGAAGACCCCCCCCTCTCTAGGGCTTCTTCTCACCTAATCCTAAGGCACAGAGATTAGTGACTGATATCATGTGGAGATTTGAGGGAAAAATGAACTTTGTTGATATGAAAAACCATAATTACACTTTACTAAAAATAGAAAAGATAATTAAATGTCGTCTCTGATTTATTTCCTGGCAGTTTCAAAGAGAAAGAAGATCAAGTAGGAATTGACAAACATGAAAAACATTTTATTAGCTTTATTGCAAGAGACAAATAAACCTCTCACAAGCCAACGATAAGGGAACATCTTTCATCCGCAACACGAAGTAAGATTCCTAGAAACTAGCGTAAGCATGGAGAATTGATTTAATCATCATAGAGATGTCTTCAAGCTCCAAGAAACTAGTGTCTTAGTCAACACGACTCAAAAAGAATCTTTCATGCCCCCTAGAAAATCAAAGTCAAGATCTTGGGTTGGAGAATAAGGAAGCTGTCAATCACGTAAACCTAAATAGCTAGAAAGGCCTGCTATCAACTAGCAAGCCAAACTCATCTAAAAATCCATCCTAAATGTGATGGCCTTCATCTTGGAATACCCATCCAATAAGCAAATGGTGTAAGGGAGGAAGTAGTATTGTGGAAGACTTATATTACCACTGCAAGAGGTGGATCCTAAGTCCCAGAAGATGCCAAATACATGGTAGAGGTACATCGCCTTAAAACTCAAAATTCTTGGCTTTGGAAAGTGCAAAGGCATCTAAGGTTGGATCTGTTAGCTTAGAGTCTCTAGAAGGAATGAACTTCCTGATGATTTGTTGGTGGTTTACCGCCTTGCTTGGTCCACCTATCTTCTATAGAACATAGATGTCCACAAGTCCACTTAAGATGCTCATGGCCTGCTGATGTGGACACAATTATTGAGGATAAAATACCTATTCATACATATTCCTAGGCTTAGATTTACATTTCATATTATAAATATTGTATAGCATGCATCATTCTGCATGTAGAGCAGTTGTGTATATTTTAGGTTAATTACGTCCTTTTATGGTGAGGAGAGAATGAGATTTAATTCGAATCCTCGGATTGACATCCGACCATACGGATCTTATCAGGACGACAATCGGAGTCCAATGCCTCCGAAATCGCCTTGATCGGAGTCTCGTGGCACCATATGCAATCAGAGAAAAATCAACAGCCAAGGGACTAGGTGACGCAATTTGGAGCTTCAAACGACAGATCCGACAACACGGATGGATTCGGGTCAACGATCGCAACCCAGCGACGTAAAAATCGACTCAATTCGACCTCTGTAGTAGCCCCTACAAATGAAAGATAGGCGGCCCAGATCGCGCCACGTGGTGCAACCCAGGCCGCCCATGCGCACGCACATGCCACCACATGCGCACAACGCAGGCGCACATGCGCACGCAAAGGCACAGCAGTGCATATGGGCACAAGGCGGCAACAGCGGCAGCAACGTGCACGAGTGCGTAGCACAACGCAGCGTGCAAGCATGCGTGGCGCAGCGGGTGTGTAGCGTGCGTGCAAGCACGACAAGGGCACGTGGAGCACGGGCCAGCAGTGCAGCAGCAGGAGCTCATGAGCGGATCTTCAGCAACGTTTAAAATCGTCATTAAATGCCCTGTATACGAATTTGATTCTTTCCTCCACTATAAAAAGACCCCTACCCCCCTCATTTTTCTTCATCTCTTCCTTTCTTCTCGTCACCACCTCCAAGGCTCTAGAGAGAGCTTGTCTCAAGCCCGGGATGCTCCTCTAGAATAGAAAACCAAATATTTTTCCCTCCCCTCATCCCCATTCGTGGAGCATCCCATGGCCATCCTCTCACCTACTTCAGGAAGTAGATCCTCACCACGACGTCCCGTCCCATCCTCCTTCCTCCACCGCCGTTCTCCTTCATCCCGCTCCTCACCACCTTCATCCGGGAGCCTTAATTGGTGGTGCATCTGGGTCACTTGTTTAAGCTGTTTAGGCCGCACCACCTAATCAATTTAAAATCGATTCATCTTGTAGCTGCTCCATAGGATTCAAACAATTAGGTCAAGCCAGCCACTCCATATTTTCTTAATTTATAAAGTTAAATACTTGAACTCGTGTTTTCAAACTTGGTTTGCCTCACAAAACTTGGTTGAATACACCTAATATTTGAATCCTGAAAGCTACTAAACAACATTCGAACCCTCAAATTCACTTCATCCTTAATAATCTTACTTAAAAACTTTTTGTTATGCACATACACACACTCTAAACGAATTATTAAGAGCACAACCCGTCTAAAGAGTCAATTACATTCCAAGAGCACAATCATTCCAAGCCTAATTAAAACTGAGTAAACATTGGCCTTAAGGATTGATTTGCTCTTCGGGGCTCAGATTGAGATTGTTTTCCATTAATCTTCTTCTACTGATCCATCTGATGTCTAGCGAGGGGAGTAGTGTCAAACGACCGCGGTTGGGGGGTATCAAAGGAACCGGAGGCGTAAGCCAAAGGAAGAACCTTCTCCACAGCACCTCCCTCTAACTAGTTAGATCGACCGAATAAAAGTAGACTAAATCATTTATAATCTTAGGTCGGGTCCTAGGAGTCTGTAGGTCTTTAGGCTACCCACATAAGGACAGGTTTGGTTGATTGTACTGCAAGGCAACTTTTCTCTTCTGATTTTCCTCCTCCACAATGTACCCTTCCAGATCTTTCACATATTTCCAATCCTACCCTCCTATCAACACGTATCCTCAAGATGATTATTATCCCGACTCGACTTATAATTACCCATCTCCTAGTCGGGATAACTTTAATTGGGGATATGAATCCGAACCTTAGTGTCTAGGGCCTAACCCTGAACAACAAGACTATAATTACTATCCTTTCCAAGACCTATAATGATTATAAATCTCCACCCTTTGATGATCAACCTAACCCGATCTACAATTAAGAAGGATATGTTGACTAAAACACCTACCCTTCCCAGTATTCCACTGAATATAGGTCACCACCATTCTTTGAACAACCCGAAACAACCTACCATCAGAGAGGGACCCAAGAACCTCGATATCTTTACTCCCTTAGATTTAACCCAAACTGACCCAAACCTAAATCGAACCATTCGATTCAGGTGAACCAAGTCCAAGACAGGGTGTTGGCTAACTTAAGGAACACCATCCAATCATTAGAGGCTCAGCCAACACCATGCACTGAAGCATTGGAGCCTATGATAAAAATGATTGATGAGCTGAATAGCTCTTTATTAGATTTACTCCAGCATGTTAGGGACAGGGACCTAGGTGAGTTTCTACTTGGAAAATTGTCGAGATTGAGGATGAAATTTGTTGTTGCCCTAGTCGAATCTTAGGATGATTCTCAAGATGAACCTCCTTCAGGAGAGCCAATGTTTAAACCCACTCAGGCGCCTGTCGAGGGGGATACATTTTCTGAGACCGGGGATGACCAAGTTGGGGTAGAGCAACCCATTGAGGATGAACTGATTGATTCACTCGAAATCCCTAAGCCAGGGAATAAAGAAAAATGTCTCCTTGGATCATGAAATGGCATATGATTTTGAGATATATATATATGCGGATCAAGAATTCTTTAACTCTGAAGGTGAAGAATCTCAGTGAAGTCTCACTTGAGCATAAGGAAGATGATTTTAGTGAGACAACTGGGCCTGAGGAATCTGATGAACCATTTGACAGCCCGATAATAGAGGAATTTGATTCGGTTGGAGTTAACTTGGAGGATTTGAATCCTCATTTACTAGAAGATTTAATTAGTAGCCCATTTCCTCAACCGTACCCCAAAAAGTTGAATGATCATACTTTTGAGATCATTGTACACAAGTCAATCCTAATTCAGCCACAATTGTTGGACTTAGATATTTTAGATGGGGTGTACAACGATCTAAAGGTCCCGGAACCTAAACACTTGATGTTGGATGATGGAAATTTGGAAGTTAAAATCTGGGAAGTTAATTTTGAGGGAAATACAATTTTGCATTTAAGGGTTCCTGTTGACTTAAAACCACCTACATTCTACCAAGACCCTTATGATAATTTTGATATTAAAGATGTGCAACTCAAGTACATAACAATTGACTATCTTTCTAAGATGAACTCTAAGTTGACATATGAACCTAGTAAATCGATCTACCGATTGACATTTCAGACTTGGGTTGCAAACTGCAAAACTGCAGGCTCGACCCCGCAAGTTCAATAATCTTCGATTTTGGGTGATTTTCATCCAGAACCTTATAACCACTCGACCCTGGGGCATAGGTCTGCACCATAATCTGGCCCACGTCTGTAGACATCTTCTGCTGGCAAGTCTGAGGATTAATCTTTTGATTTTGATTCTAACTTGCACTTGTGAATTCTCCATTTCTTCCTTGTATGTATTTTATACCTAGCTAAAAGCATTAAACTTAGCGCATGTGTATACTCTCTACTCTCTGCGGAGCTAACCGGATTTTCACGAAATTCAGGTGATATACTGTTTACTACGCCCTTTTCATGTCCTTGTTTTACAATAAGGATATTGCATCATTTAAGCATGGAGAGATGGATACTCAGTCCTGAAATTATTTTGTATTTTCTTTTCTTTAAAAAAATTGAAAATTCAAAAAGACAAAAAAAAAAGAAAAAATAGAATTAGGAGAAGAGAACTTAAGCTTTTGGAAGTTATTAACTTTAGGAAATTATACTTTAGGACCTAAACACTTAAAATCTTCAGGTCTTCGGGCTTAATTAGCACGGGTATCCACTCGAATGTGGACTTAATCTCGAGTCCTCGCCAAGTCAATTTTATTTTAATTTAGTAAATAAACTAAGATGATAAGTATACGACTTATCAACATATCCTCTGATTTAAGGGGACTGTAAGTCTAAGCATCTACACACTATTTGCACTAACTTATTTTTCAACGATTTTTACGAAAAGTAGGTAGCTAATGAACTTTCTAGGGTAGTATGGCAGGCAAGTTGTCATGAGTAACAGCTCAATGGCCGGTTGTCCAAAGACCAGCTACATGACCATACTCATTCTACTGCTTTTAGGTAAATCTTAGATAAGGGAAACCACCTACTTAGAAAAAGAAAAAGTGACTCAAAAATAAAAAGAAAAAAATAAAAAAATAGAAAAATGAGAAAAATAAAATAGAAAACCACACTTCACCGCACGAATATGACTGGCAAGTTACCGTGGGTAACAGCCCATTGACCGGTTATCCAGAGCCCAACTCACAAAAATGCACAAATAATTCCCAAAACACCTAGGAAAAAAGCGAGGAAGTAGAATAAACCGATGAAATATACACTAGATTCACTCTTATGCTGGCTCCATAAAAAATAAAAAAAAGTAGGAAGAAAGCTACCGATCAGAAAGATAAACCTTTAGGCAGAATTTTTTAGGTCACCTAGGATCGTAGAAACCTGAAATCCGTTTTAACAGCCGCTTAGTGAGTCTATCACCGCTACACAAGATGCTTAGCACTTGGAGTCATTTTCAAGTCTTAGGCGGGTCAGGTAGCCATAAAAAGTTATCCCGAAACTCTTAAACTCCAAAAGTCTAAGAAAAAAATAGAAAAGAAAAATCAAAACAAATGTATCTTCCATTTTCAAATAAGGTGAAGACTTGGGCGGTCTGCATTTTGGCAGGCACCCGAGCACTGTCGAGTCTTCACAGTTTAGGCCCTTAGTCAAAATTTCCTTTTGTTAATAAACAACAAATGCCTTAAGCAATTGAGCCCTAATTCATTTTGATACATAGCATATAGTTTAATTTTGCTAGGGACTAGCAAAAGATAGGCATGGAGGCATGACGTGGACACAATTATTGAGGATAAAATGCCTATTTATGCATGTTCCTAGGTTTAAATTTGCATTTCATATTATAAATATTGCATAGCATACATCATTCTGCATTTAAAATAGTGTATATTTTAAGTTAATTACGTCCTTTTATTGCCAGGAGAGGAGATTTAATTTGAAACCTCGGATTGACGATCCGACCGTATGGATCTAATCATGACAACAATCGAAGTCTAACGCCTTCAAAATCACCTTGATCAGAGTCTCGTAGCACCATATGCAGTCTGAGGAAAATCAACGGTCAAGGGACTAGGTGACGCAATTTGAAGCTTCAAATGACAGATCCGACCACACGGATGGATTTGGGCCGACAATCGCAGCCGAACGACGCAAAAAATCGACTCAATCTGACCTCCGTAGCAGCCCCTCCAAATGAAAGAAGATGGACAGCCCTAATAGCGCCACGTGGCGCAACCCAAGCCGCCCATACACACGCATGTACCACTGCGTGGGCACAGCAGCGTGGGTGCAAGCGTGCACGGTAAGGTGCAGGGGTGCACATGGGCACAGCACAACAAGCACGCATGGGCGCAAGGCAGCAACAGCAACGCGTGCGGGCGCATAGTGCAACATGCGCACGCGACAAGGGCGCGTGGAGCGTGCGCTAACGTTGCGGCAGCAGGGGCGCGTGAGCAGGATCTTCAGCAGCGTTTATGACCATCACTAAATATCCTATATATGAATTTAATTCTTTCCTCCACTATAAAAGACCCCTACCCCTCCCATTTTTCATCTCTTCCTTTCTTCTCCTCACTACATCCAAGGCTCTAGAGAGAGCTTATCCCAAGCCCAGGATGATCCTCTAGAGTAGAAAACCAAATATTTTTCCCTCCCCTCATCTCCATTCATGGAGCATCCCGTAGCCGTCCTCTCACCTACTTCAGGAAGTAGATCCTCACCGCGACGTCCCATCCCATGTTCCTTCCTCCGCCACCGTTCTCCTTCGTCCCGCTCCTTACTACCTTTGTCCAGGCACTATCAGAGCGAGTCGTCCTCCAAGCGACCGTCGAAGGGGAATTCTTCTCATCTCCATCTATCTTTACTGCTTTCTAGTGTAATTTTTCCCACTTTCATAGTTGTAGAAACACTTTGTTGAGATATATGTGATTGTTTCTCTTATATTTTGCAAGTAGATTAGTTAGATAAGAATTCATCGACCTAATCTCTTGCTTGCTCAAAATACCAAAAAAATTAGAAAAGACAAAAAAAGAAATAAAGCGAAATGCATATTTTTCAAAACAAAACGTCCGCCTCCTCGTATTCGACCCGGGACCGACTTTTCGAATTTCGATTATAAATATTATCTGATCAATGGATTTTTTTCACAAATCGAACTACGACTACGAATTTTCCAAACTCAAACCCTTTCCGTAAGCAAATCCGACGTAACCACCTGCCACACCACATCCACAAACAGGGTACAAGGAGACTTTTGCATACTCACATCCAATTGAAATAGCCACGGTGGAAGGTTGAGCACTGGGAGTACATCATTGAATAACCATAACTAATTGATTAATCTAGTTGTATACTTCTAGTTAAAAGGTACCTTACCTAGTGTCAAGACATGGGAATGAGCAAAAGTAAATTGGGCATGACCTAAAGAAACCAAAGAGCCATCCTCTATGTATTTCTTTTTCTTAGCCTGACAATTGTAAAATACCAAAAAACCCAGTTGAAGTAAAGAGAATCTTATTTTTACCGAGTCATCTCTATGTCTCTTTATATAGAGAGACAAAAGAGAAAAATAACATGATGGGTCCAACACAAAAATAAGAATAATAAATGCCCCCTCATACTAAATGTAACTCAACACTCTCCCTCAAACTGGAGCATATATATCCACCATGCTCAGCTTGCTTCTACACTTCTCAAACTGGGAGCGAGACAGTGACTTGGTAAATACATCAACAGTCTGATCAGTAAAAGCAAGACACATCATACAAAATAGACCCAGCTGGATCAGGCACCTAGTCTAATGACAGTCTACTTCCACATGTTTCGTCCTCTCATGAAACATGAGGTTATTAGCAATATATGTTACAGTCCAATTATCACAATGCATCTCCATAGGCTCCTGAATTTCAACATGAAAATCTTGTAACAAAGATCTAATCAATATCATCTCGACTGCAGTATGAGCTACAACCCTATAATCGGACTCTACACTAGACGTGAAACACCTTGTTTCTTGCTCCTCCAAACCACCAATTTCCAGCCACAAATGTGCAAAAACCTGTACTAGATCGCCTGTCTCCCATATTTGCATAATCTGCATCAGAGTAAGCCACTACTGACATAGAGTCCTTCGCCTTCTGAAATAAAATGCCTCTACCTAGACAACCCTTAATGTACCTCAACACTTGCATAACTGCCTACCAGTGAGCATCAGTGGGTTTGTCTAAAAACTGACTTAACTTACCCACTGCAAGGCTGATGTCCGACCTGGTGATGGTTAGATACAATAACTTCCCAATAAGCTACCGATAGACCTTTTTGTCCTGTAACTTCATTGTATCCTCAAATAGATGAACTTTAGGATATATAGGAATGTTGGCTTCCTTGGATCCTAGCATGTCTGTTTTCCAAAGAATATCAAGTGCATACTTTCTTTGAGACATCACTATGCCCTGCTTGCTCGTGACAATTCCAGTACCCAGAAAGTATCTCAGCTTACCAAGATCCTTCATAACAAACTGGCGAGCTAAATACTCCTTCACCTGAGTAATACCATATGCATCATCACCTGTAAGAATGAGGTCATCAACATATACCAATAAAGCCACGGTACCAGTACTGGTCTTCCTAACAAACAAGGAATGATCAGATCTCTACATCCCAAACATAGAAAGTGCCTCAGACAAATGCTGAAACCAAGCTCAAGGGCTTTACTTAAGACCATAAATAACCTTACGAAGTTTGCATACACACTCCCCCTGAACCTCAAAACCAGGTGGCTGCTGCATGTATCACCTCTTCCAAATCATCATATAAAAAGGCATTTTTAACATCCAGCTAGTGAAGACGCCATCCATAATGAGCTGCAATAGAGACAAGAATACGAACCATGGAGAGTCGTGCCATAGGGGAAAAAGCATCAAATAAATCTACCCCATAAGTCTGGGTGAATCCTTTGGCTACAAGGCGAGCCTTATACCTAGAAATAGACCCATCAGGGTTGTATTTCAGAGTAAAGACCTATCTGGCCCCAACTAAGTGTGCACCAAAAGGTAGAGCAGATAACTCCCAGGTCCCTCTATCAGTGAGCGCAGACATCTCTTCCATGGCCACCTTCAAATGTGGGTGTAGAAGAGCCTCGGGGGAGGAGGTAGGTATCTCTGTAGTAGAGATTGCAGCTGTAAAAGCATGAAATTCGGTCCCAAGAGAGCCTGCAGAGACCACTGCAAGCGTCACGATACTGTGCACAAGATCTCAGAGCCTTCCTGATAGCAATGGGAATATCATCATCTATTGGCATAGAGAGGGACCCTGAAGACACGAGCAGAAGAATTATCAGTATCTCCAATACATACCTGAGTGGAGGATGATGGTGGCTCAATGGGCACTGAACAAGAGGAGGGGTGTGTCTTCTCTCTGTACGTAACTAGCAGCTGATATGTAGCACCCTTAAATGTCTTCTCATCAGGTGGTACAGGTATGAAAGTGTCCACAGTATATTCTATAGTAGATACACCACTACTATGAGAGAAATCCTCCAAGGCTATAGGAGGTACAAGCATAGGAACAGCCACCTCTATCTCTCAACTGGTGACTGGAGGTAGAAATATAAGGAATAGACTCATGAAAAGTCACATCCGCACTCATATAGTATTTCTGATGTATGGAATCAAAACATTTGTATCCCTTCTACGTGCATGAGTATCCTAGAAATACACACTTAACCGTCCTTGGTGCCAATTTGTCACGACCAGGCCTAAGGAGGTGTACAAATGCCACACACCTAAATGTCTTTGGTGGCATGAGAAATAAACCTGCATCAGAATATAAGATACTCCATGGAATCTACTCATGTAAAACAGAGGAAGGGAGCCTGTTAATGAGATAACAAGAAATAAGAACCACATCTCCCTAGTAACTATGCAAAATACTATTCTGGATAAGTAGAGCTCTAGTTGTATCCAGAATATGGCGGTGTTTTCTTTCAGTTATCCTATTCTGCTGCGATGTATGAGGATATGAGGTATGATGTATAATACCCAATGATCCATACAAATCAGCTAGTTTCTTTGTGCAAAATTCTAATCATTATCTGTTCGAATTTTCTTAATACATACACTAAATTGATTTTTCACAAACATCACAAACTATTGAATCAAAGAACCAACTTTCGATTTATTCTTCATCAAAAAGGTCTATGAAAGATATGAAAAATCATCCACAAATAACAAATAATATCTATAATTCTGACGGTCTACCACATGGCTAGGCCCCCAGACGTCACAATGCAGCAAATCAAAGTAAGCAGAACTAGTAGACTAGATAGATACTAGAAAACTGGCACGGTGATGCTTTCCCAGCTGACACGCATCACATTGAATCTTCATGGCAAGAGACAAGTAAGGGATGACACGACGTAGCTTGTCCAGTGAAGGATGACCTAGTCTTCTGTGCCACTGCAAGACACTCCCTACAGTAGTCGTCTGACAGGCTACAACAACTGGACTCTGAAGTAGCCGATACACAACCCCTCCTCATGGCCACCACCAATCGTCCTCCCAGTCATGCGGTCCTAAAAGATGCATCCAACAGCGTCAAAAATAACATGACAATTCAACTGCTTGGTAATAGAACTAACAGATAGCAGTTACATTGCCATGTCTGGTACATAATATACATCAGCAAGAAGTATGAAGGGTTAACAGGCACCCCTCCCTTACCACAAATGGGAGCATGCCTACCGTGTGCCAACTGTACTGAATGCTCCTTTGATGTCTTCTGTAATTCCCCAAAACACTGGGAATTTCCTATCAAATGGTCAGATGCACCAAAATCAATCAATCACGATCCTTTCGTACCTGATGCAGATGCATAGGCTGCAGTGCTGTAGGATTGAGGCTGCTCATGAATTAACTGTGCTAGCCACTATGCAACTGCAACATAGTCTGCCACTGTAAGAGATACTACCCCAGTGCTCACACCTGAAGATGCTGTAACAGAAGCTTGGTTGGCAACAATAGGATGGCTAAGTTTATTCCAACACTTAGCCTCAACATGGCCAAGCCTGCCACAGTAAGAACATGTAGGCTTGCCTCAACCACTATCAGTCCTGTCCCTGCCTTTGCCATGAAAGAAACCTGCACGACGACCACGAGTGCTAAAAGCAGCATCATGAGTAGACTAAATTTGCATCCTACTCAGCCGCCTGTAAATCTCCTCAATAGGAGGAAGCCCAGAGAGTCAGAATCTATGAATGAGCTGCAGAACAATGATCACTCAGCCCTGCAAGGAACATGTGGGCTACAAACTCCTTCCTGTGATCCCTGCATGTAGAAGTATACATCGATCTACATGCATTATATTTCTCCACTAATCCCTTCATAGTGAAGTAATACTGAGACAAACTCATCTCTTCTTGCTTGAGATGGCATAAGTCATAGTGGATCTGAAATACTTGAGTTGAATTCAACTCATGTGAATAAGCCGTCTTCAAGCCATCCCACATCTCTTTAGCAGTGCTGCAGTACATAACTTCATCACCAATCTTTGGAATAACACTATTCAAAATCCAGGCTCTCACCAAATTGTCATCCCAATTCCAAGTCGCATATTTTCCTGTTTTCTTCTCTGGTGGTGCTTCCATAAGCACATGCTTCTTCTCATGACCTTCCACAGTAACAAGAAAGGTCTGAGACCAACGTGGGTAATTGGTCTCATCTAATTTTGTAATTGGAGTAAAGAAGGGGCTCTTATACACCCCGTTTTCTGTATTCTATCCTGAAGACACCTCAGAACCGTCTGACGTAGACATAGTGACTCCAAACCCACAAGAATAAGCCCAAACAACAGGTCTACAATCCTAGATAAAACACCAATAAACTTAGGAAATACATACCCCACAATCCACATACCAAAGAACAGCACTTCACTGGGGAATACACACCCCAAAAATCATTTACTACCGAGAATACACACCCCAAATTAGATCAAAAGATCAAGAAGTTTATACCACCGATAAGAAGATTTTTTTGATTCAAATCCTCATCTCCAAGGAGAGAGATCAAGAGCAGTAGGCAGCAGCGGTGATCGGGAGGTAGTCCTGCTACAACGGGGTGGCAACAAGCAGCGGCAAAGCACCGCGACCAATCGCTGGGACGCAGTGCCGAGCGCTGCAACAGGAGCGGCTGCTGGCAGCGGCAACAGCATCGCAACCAGGTGCTACAGCGTGGTGACAAGCGCTGCAGCTAGAGTGGATGCTAGCGACAGCAGCAACGCCGCGACTCGGTGCTGCGGCACGATGGCGAGCGCTACAGCAAGGCAGCGAGAGGCGGCTGTTATGCCCCAATCAAGCACTGTAGCAAGCGTGAACAACCAGCTACAGCAGCGACGGTAGTCAGTGTTGCTGCTGCTGCGGCGACGATCCGACGCCAACATAGCCGACGGTGGTGGTAGCTGTAGCTCCCAACAAGAGGGCTTAAGGTAGGGTTAGGGTTTTTTTTTTTTTGGTGGAGACCTCAACCTGGTGCTCTAATACCAAGTTGAAGTAAAGAGAAAATCTTGTTTTTACCAAGCCATCCCTATGTCTCTTTATATAGAGAAAGACAAGGGAAAAATAACATGATGAGTTCAACACAAAAATAATAATAATAAATGTCCCCCCATACTAAACGTAACCCTTTTAGTGCAGAATAAAACTGGGACAGACCCATGTCTCCTTGTTGAAGCTAATAAATGTCTTGACAGATGTGGAAGTGACAACTGAGACTCTTTTCTTGAGGATGTATGTTGTGCAAACTATCCCCTATCTCCTTGGTTTTCTTATAATGCAACATCTGCTTGTAGCATCAAATGCTATTCATCATCTGAGACATAAGTCACATAAGAAACTAGCTGTTTTTGCAGGTTCATACTTAGTAAGAAGATGCTCCTTATCATGGCTAAAGGCAACAAACAATGTGGCTTAAGTACTAAGTTAGACTAATATAACTTGACCATAACTTCAAGGGAGAATGGATTTCCAAGCCCCTTGAATTTTCCTACTAATGAAGTGGACCTTGTAGGATCACAACTTTCATTGGTCAAGATAACTAACCACCTTATCTGATCCATGTTCAATGTGTTCGATCAATCATAGAGACATGCCATTCCAGCATTATGTCTTGGTCATAGACACATTTATTGAGTAGACCAGTAGTTACTGGCACCACCTACATGACCATAAACTTCAAGCACCTAAATTGGCCTCCTGGTAAGAGTAGCCACCTTTGACAGCAAGCAGACAGCTTGGTGGCACCAATGGGTTGACAGATCCAATCAGAAACATAGTTGAGTCAAGGGTGCTGCAATAGTATCGGCCAAGCCCTAAAAGCATCGATCACCTATGGACAAGACTATTCAATACTCTAATGCCACCAATCAACATCCACAATTGACTGGTAGCATAAAACAAGGGGAGGCAGCACTTGCAACCTCACTGGCAAGGTTAATAGTAGGTCCAACACCAGCAACAAGCACAGTCAAAAGGCACAGTGTTGCCAGTTGAGTGTTGGTTATGTGGACAATGGCATAGGTAAGAGGGAAAAAATGTTGCTGTTAGCGAGGGGTGAAAAATGATTGAAATTCAAAAGCCCTGATACCATACGAAACAATGGTTAACTTCCCTATTAGGTGTAAAACTTAGGATTTGAAGAAGAAAAGATACAAATAGGAACTAAGGCATGTAAAATAGGAAAGAAGGCATAAGAAAAACTGATTTCTTCAATATATAATATATAATGGAGGTGCAACTTATGTGATTTTTTTTTATTGGATAACCCTCATTATTTAGTTCCAAGAAATACCATATGAAGAGTTTGAAGAAGAGACCAGTGTCAACTCTCTAGATCACCATAAAGGAAATGTATGATATAGTTCTAGCTTGCATGAGGACTCAACTATATTGACAAACTACTTTTATACCACCATGGCCTTCACAATGGGGTTTTGGGCCCTTACCTCTCCAAATTGCACATTAATTGATATCCAAGAATAAATACGTGGTATATGGTTCGCACAAAGATCGAACTTGCGCTGGGTGATGTGGCAACAAAGGAAGCGAATATAAACCTTGATCTTTATGGAGAGGCTTTGGAACCAAAAGGGTATCTAATTAAGTGAGGAGAAGAGAATGAATATGTCGACTGCAAATTCAATGGGCAAGTAGAGATGGGATAGAAATGGAAATGTGAATGCATTTTATACCAAAAAAAGGAGGTGTATCCCTAGTCAATTTTCAATGACATGAAGAAATTGATACTTTAAAAAAATGAAAAGAAAAGGCAAAGAATTTGATTAAGCTTTAAAAAATTGATCGAAATTATACATAAGAGCAATGCAGATTGACTGATACAGATTGGAGCTTCAATAATTATTCTTCTTGACAAGAAAATTCCCTCTAAAAACAAAAGCCAAGTGCTACACAGAAGCAAAAATCTACCGTGTTTTATGCATCCAAATGTTGTCTATCAAATAGAGGCACGTACAGAGAATGTCCATGGTAGAAATGAATATGTGGAGGTGAATGTATGGCCACAATATGCAGGCTAGTTTATGAGGGGATTAATAACCCAGCTTTGCAAATTGGAAATAAGGGATATCCCCTATTGGCATTTCCAAAGGGGTATCTCTTCTGGATGGGGATCGGAGGGGATAACATGGAAATGAAAAGGTGGGTGTCTACTTAGAAATGGGGGTTAGAAGAGGGAATAACTTGGCAAAAGGCAACTTTTCCCGTAGACTAGTAGTTAGTTAGCCATGGAGATTGGGGGAGAAGGTAGGAAGAGTAAATGCCAAAGGTGGGGCAAGATTAAGGGAGAAGATGGGATGGACTGGAGTCAGGTATTAGGGATATCCCTTCACATAAACAAGTCCTAAGGATAGGACTTATATTAAGATTATATAAGGAAATAGTGGCATATCACAACTTAAACATAAATCAAGAAAGTCAATTCCAAATGGTCTGAGCATATCAGAGAAGTTGGATGCTAAGTCATATATGACAGTTGATAGGAATCAAATGACATAGTTTATTCAAAGAGCCCCACACCCCTTATATAGAAAAGATGTGTGGAAAAATAACACTACATGTCCAGAAGAAAAAAAAAAAAAATAACATGCAACATAATAAAAGTAAATTCGTGGGGTATATCAACACTCTCCCTCAAGCTTGAGCATAAATGTCAATTATGCACACCCTGGAACATGTATCAAATGCTCCACGTGGCAAGGGCTTCGTGAGGATGTCAACAATCTGGTCCTCTAAAGCAACAAATGTTGTGCATAATACCCCACGCTGAATCAAATCTCTAGTATAATGGCAGTCAACTTCTACATGCTTGGTGTACTCGTAGAACATGGAATTGTTGGCAATATACATGGAGACCCTATTATTACATCTTATTTCCATGGGCTCCTCAACCTGAACATGTAGATTCCGCAACAAGGATCTAATCCAAACCACCTCAATGACAGTCTGGGTCATGGCCTTGTATTCTGACTCAGCACCAGAACGAGAGACCATGACCTGCTTTTTACCCCTCCATTTAACTAGATTACCTACAATAAAAGTACACAAGCCTGTAGTAGACTTCCTATCTACAACACACCCTACATAATTTGCATCTGAGTATCCCACCACAGTCATAGGAGCCTCAACCTAAAAGAGAATACCACGTTCAGGTGCTTTCTTCAATTACCTAAGCACCTGCATAACAGCCTACCAATGCTACTTGGTTGGCCTATCCATGAACTGACTGAGCTTGCCTACAACAAGTGCACTATTAGGCCGTGTAATAATCAGATAGAGTAACTTGCCAACCAACTATCTGTATGATCTACTATTAGGTACATTTACCTCCTCATCATGAACATGTGCCTTGGGATCCATGAGAATGTTAGCTAACTTGGACCCCAGCATACCTGTCTCCTAAAGAACATCAAAAGCATACTTATGTTGAGAGAGAATAATCTCATCTCTACTCCTGCCAACCTCCATCCCCATGAAGTATTGAAGCTAACCCAGATCATTCATAACAAACTGTCATGTAAGTGACTCATTGACCTGACTTATCCCAGCCTCATCATTATAATCAAGTCATTCACAAAAACTAGGAGTGCCACCATACCCTTCTCTATTTTTTTCACAAACAGAGACTGATCTGAAGAAAATCTCTGCATCACCATCCGCTGTAACACATCTGAGAGCTTCTGAAACCATACTCTTCGGCTCTACTTCAAGCCATTGATGATAGTCTTGAGTCTACACACACACTCCTGAACCTCAAAACTTGGAGGCTGATGCATGTAAACCTCCTCCCGAAGATCGCCATAAAGGAAAGCATTCTTCACATCAAATTGGTGCAACCGCCAATCTCGATGAGCCACAACAGAGATGAGTACATGAACAGTAGCAAGGCATGCAACAGAGAAAAAATGTCAAATAAATCCACCACATAAGTCTGGATGAACTCCTTTACCATCAACCTGGCCTTATACTTGAAGTAAACCAATCAGGGTTGTATTTCAAGGAAAAGATCAATCTGGAGTCGACTAGTCGTGTGCCTGTAGGAAGTATGGTAAGCTCCCAAGTCTATCTACTCCTAAGTGCCTCCATCTCTTCCTCCATAGCTTGACATCACTTTGGATCAAGCATGGCCTACTGGTATGTAAACAAAATGTATCATACTGTAAGGGACGCCACTTTGGATCGAGCATGACCTGCTGGCATGTAAACAAAACGTATCAGACTGTAAGTGCCTGGCAAAATCTACCAAACTTAGAACCAAGGTCGTCAGTAGCCAAACTACCTGCAACACGGTATCTAGACTCATGTGTAAGATGCCTTCCTAATAGCAATAGAAATGTCAAAATTGTCTGGCACCTCTGTCTGAGCATTTAAAGAAGGAACTTCACTATTATTGTGATCAGTACTATTCGGTGGATCAGGTCTAACCAAACTGTCACTGTCGCTAGATACCATCCCATCAACCTGTGGAGCAACGTCCATTGGTGGGGAAGGGGGCCTCTGTAGTGTCATATGAGGTCTACTATATGTATGTATCAAACCATGCAATTTTTGGAAATCATCGAAGGAGGTCGTGGAACCAAAAGAAGCAAGCTGAGAAGTCAAGACCAAAATTTCCTCCAAAGGAACGGGAGGAATAGTCATGGGAGCCACATCAACAGGAGAACTCATCTGTCCAACAACTAAAAAGAACAGTATAATCTCATGAAATATCACATCAACACCAACATAATATCTGTTATAGATAAAATCATAACATCGGTAACTCCTAAAGTATCCTAAGAGCATGCACTTGACAACTTGAGGAGCAAGCTTGTCACAACCTTATGATGGCATATGAACGAAGGCAACACACCCAAAGGTCCTGGGAGACACATGAAGAGCTCACCATCTAGATGTAATAGGAGAATCGGTATCTATTTATGGAGAACCAAGCTCAACATTCAATTAATGAGATAGTACGTAGTCAAGACTGCATCTCCCTAATGTCGCTGCAGAACACTGGTGAATAAGAGTACGAACAATTTCTAATAGATGTCTGTGCTTCCGCTCTGCAACTTCGTTATGCTGCGAGGTATACGGGCAAGTAGTTCGGTGGATGATCCTACGAACCCTTTAAAACTTGAAAAGTCTCGTGGCATGAAACTCAAGAGCATTAACTATCCATACAACCTTCATTGTGGCTAAGTATTGTGTCATGATCTCCAATATGAGTCTCTATAACAGCTCCAACATCTGCTTTATTCTTCAGAAGGAACACCCGTGACACTCTGGAGAAATCATTTACAACCACAAGATAATAGCGATGTCCCATCCCGTCTGGAACTCTACTTGACCCGAAAACATCCATATAAAGTAGCTCAAAAATAGTTGTTTAGCTAGGAGAAGTACTGATAGGAAAAGAAGATCGATGATACTTACCCAGCTGGCAAGCGTCACATGTAATAGTAGTGGCAGGAGAGATATGTAGAATCACTCTTCTGAGGAAATCCAGAGGTAAGTCACCTAAACGAACGTGTCACTGCAAAGTACTCCTACCATCATACCTGCTAACTCCTACAAATGATTCTTGCCCAAGACGATACACATCATTTCCTCTGTGCCTCTGGCAATGGTCTTCCTTGTGAACTTATCTTAGACAATACATCCAACATCAACAAAGATAACCTTGCAATTAGGTTTCTTTGTGATCCTTCTCACCGAAAAAAACTCATTGGAAAGTTAAGCACACAAAACGCTCTCGACAACCGTAAAGGAGGAGTTACAAATACCTCCCCCTGACCAACAATAGGAGCGTGTTTGCCGTCAGCAACCTATATTGTTCTCCCTAGTGCAACTAAACCAAGCATCTGGAAATAACTCTGATCACCACAAAGATGTTGTGAAGCTCCAAAGTCAACCAACCATCCTACACCAGGGTGACTCCTATCATGCACCTGATGCATTAAGCATGCATACCCTACTGTCTTTGTCGCAATAGTGGTATCCAATGCCATCTCTGATTCTTCTGAGGAGGACATTGTATCTACCAAGGACCAAGGAACCAAGATAGGAGATCTGAAACTATATTTTTCGATCTGAAATGACTTCATTAGAGAAACAATGATCTTCCAATCATGAAATCCAAGACAACGGGGTCTTGAAAATCAAGAAGAAGACCACCAAAGCCCCCTGGATTAGGTGTAGGCACGCACTAAGACATGAGGGAGCCCCCTAATGGCACCTTCCAGCGTGCCTTGAACCCTTTCCCGTCGGCACAAGGAGAGGAAACCACCACCAACAGCACTGCTAGCTAATGGTGCAGCTGCCTGAGGAGGCTGGCAGCAGCCCTAGGAGGTTGCTACTGGCAACACTAGGGATGATAGCTGCTGTCGATGGCCTGGAGACGACCCTGCTGGCTAGCGATGACCCCTTTGGTCGCTACTGCAGGTGCCGAAAGAGGAGAGAGAGGGTTAAGGTTAGGGTTTGGAGGCTTGGTGAGAATAGGATACCAGAATACTGATCTAGGATCCCTGCTCTGATACCAAGTTGATAGGAATCAAATAACATAGTTTATTACAAAGAGCCTCACATCCCTTTATATAGAAGAAAGGTGTGGGAAAATAACACTACATGTCTAGAAGAAAAAATAAATAAATAACATGCAACATAATAAAAGTAAACGAGTGGGGATATATCAATAGACATGTTGGAGAAAACTAGAGAACTGTTAATACGAAGTTATGAGACATGATCTTGATAATTTAGATCTCTATGTAGGAATGTCCCATGTAGATTTAAGTGCAAACAAAGTAGTTGAAAGTACTGGATCAACAAAAAGGCTTATTTGTTATTGTTTTTAATTTATTTCTGTGCAGATTGCGCTAGCGTGGAGGCTTCTTGGCATGTTGATGTGCACGCCCAACAGTTCATACGTGGACTGTTCATGCATGAACAGTCAAAGAGAGACAGAGAATCGACAGTAGAGGAGAGGAGTTGAAGGAGATATTGGAAATATTAATGTTTGGAGAAATATTTATGTGGATGGTTCATGTGGATGGTTCATGTGTCCAAAATATTGGTCTAGAGAATAGACACGACCTGAGCCTCGGTCACGTCCTCTTCCACACCCCACACCAATCTTTGCAATAGCAAGTGCAAAGTTATCGCTCTTCGAAGTAGCCTCAACCTCCAAGGCATTCATCTTCTCCAAACAGCTAAAGATGATTTCAAGATCCATCTTTCCATCTGTTGCCAGAATCTAATCATGCGTTGGATGGTAGCAGGGATGTAACCCAGACAAGAACTTGGTTGCCTACCATCGAGCACGTGTCTCCCCTTGTTTATCACAACAGATGGGCTCATAGATGTATAGTTCCTCAAATAACACCTCCATTTTCGTGTAATAATCTATCAAGGAAAGATCTCCTTGACTGGATGTCCATATACGCATATAAAGGTCAGTGATACATGCATTACTTGACTGGTGGGTGTACCTCTTCTCCAGGGTCGTCCAAAGTTCGTAAGTGCTCTTCTTATATAGTATGTTCGAAGTGATGGCAGGATCAACTGAATTCAAGATCCAGTTCATCACTATGTAATTCTCCATTTCTTGCTTCTTCTTCTTGGCTCCATCTTTCTCTTCAGGTGCCTCTTCGAGGAGAATACTAGGTTTGTCTTGGCCCCTAACGAATATCATGAACATGCGGGCCCATAAGATGTAGTTGGAAGCATCTTGAAGCTTGATGGTTGTTCATTGAACAATCACCTTGCCTTTTCCAGTCAACAATGTGGCTTCAGTGTCAGCCATCTTCCTCGATCTACAATCCACCTACCCTGCCTACGACACTGGATGTGGTGGGAAGAGGATTCATTGAGAATCCCCACAAGATCCCTTAGGTCTTGCATAAGGTGGCAAAATCTTCCAAGGAATTCGTTAAGCAAATTCCCACGTCGAGGAAAAAAGCTACGTACATGTGGCCTTATCTTTGACACGAAGAGTACATGCAGAAGGGAAAGAACTTCATGCATGAACTCCTGAATGTATATGCCAAGGAGCCTATATCAAAGGCTCTAATGCCAGGTGGAGATTACGTTAACATAGAGGCTTCTTGGCGTGTTAATGTGCACACCCAAGAGTCCGCACGTGGATTGTTCACGCATGAACAGTTAGAAAGGGAGAAAGCCAACGGTAAAGAAAGTAGAGAAGTTGGAGGAGATATTGGAAATACTAATGCATTCAGCTCAAAACAAATTAAGTTCTCTCTCTGTATAGATAGCCAATCCTATTTTAAAAACAAGAAACAAATCTAATCAAATCTCCTAAAATAGAAAAGAGCAAATCCACTTAACAACTTGACTAAAACCATATACCCATACTAAAAATAGTAAACTTGAACTCTAAGCAAGACTAGACCGACCCAAAGGCCACCAATTCAGGCCGACACCCCTTATTGATCAATTGGACTGCCACATGGCATTTTATTCCTCACAATTTCAAATTTCTAATTCCTACATTGAGAATGAGAATACCTTAGGAGATCTAAATTGGCAACATGCATAAATCGAAGCTTAAATTATTTCAATCACCAAGTGTTCCTAATATGAATATAAAGATATACCAAGTAAACTTAATGCAATTAGTCCTTAGCTCTATTTAGGGCTCTTTTTATGGATAAAAATATAATATTATTTAAAGGATCTAGACAGTTATGTAGAAAATGTTGTAACTATGGTTAGGCTTTAATGAGATCATGACAACACCTTTGACCATGTAGAACTACTTTCTTAATCATTATACGTGTGAGGATTACTAAGCTTTCTTAGTCATTCTTTACCTTCCAAAAGAAATGAAACACAAAGTAGAAAGCTTACTGATGAGCGATAAAATTGAACAGTCGAGTTAATTTGCCAACGAAGTATGATGACATTTTGCAAATTCCCCAAAAAAAAGTAACTTTCGGGAAGCTTCATGTCTTGGATATTTTTCTGAAAGATACAAAGTCTTGAGAAAGAGATTTCTCTAAAGAAGATGCCTCATCAAATCCTCAATATGTAAATTCTCAAGGAGTTGACTATGATCTCACCCAAGAACAAGGAGTTCACTATGATCTCACCTAAGAACAAGGAGTAAAAATTCCAAAGGAAATGACTTTAGTCTCACTCCAAGAAAACAAAAAGAGAAACTCAGGGAGTTAACAATTGTCACACCTGAAAATAGATATTACTCAAGAAAATACTTGAAATAAAATTTTGGAATAACAAAGATAAGAAGCTCCACATTAAGTTCGAAAAGAATATAGAAACAAAAACAAACATCCAAATTCCTTTAGAGTCCGTGGGTTTCTTGGATATTTACTCAGTAAAAAACAACGAAGAACTCTTGCCATTTATGTGTATAAGGAAACTCCGCCAAGTAATGTTTGTCATCCCAAAGGTCAATCCTTTGACACCCAGGATGTCCAGTATCCTCTTTTATACAGAGGAGAAAGGTTAATTACATTAGAAGTTCTATATGAAATGAATAAATAAATATCAATTTCAAGATATATACAAGAAGGATAATTCAAAGTAATGGTTCATTTTACCTTACTTTGCAAATATTTAATCTTTCTAAGATTTTGCAGGAGAAAGGGATAAAGTAGCGTTGAACCCCGAGATCCTATGAGCAACTCGAGAAGAGAATAATTCACTACGAGGTTCTTAAGGAAGCTGAAGTCAAAAGAAGGCAGAGGTCTTAGGGATGTGGGAATAGAGATCTCATGAGAACAAAGGTCCTGAGAAGTAATCAAGTAAAGTCGAAGACCCATTCAAATAGAAAGATGGAGTGGTGATCAAAACCTGATTAAGGCAATGGCTGTACCTAAAACAAAGTCTATAAATATGGGATCAGATCGATGAAGAGACTAGAAGACATTCCATTCTCTCTTGTCGTATCCAAACTTCTTATATGCTTTGCCACTTAGAATACAACATACTTCCCTATACTTGTTTTCCTTGTGGTGTGATTTTCTCGCATCTATATACTTGGGGAAAGATTTCCATTTAGAATCCCTTAGAATTAAGCAGAAACTCTTTCATTTACATAGAATGTACATCTTCCAATGTAACCAAGAATTTAATATCCAAGAATTTCATATCCTTTGTGCTATAAGGAACTTGTGTTAGCTTCATCGAATATAAAAAATCACTTTCTAATCAAAATGATTATCCCAACAAGGACATCAAGGATGCTTTTTCACAGTGCCAAGGCCCCACACCCCCTGGTTTCCACAGTCCACTTACCAAGAAAAGGATGCCAAAGGACCAAGATCCAAGCTTGGCTTGGGTGATGGGACCATAACCTCAATGGGGGAGGTGATGGTAGGGAAGGGAAGTTGACAGAGTGGCCTTACCAAGACACCCTATCCCAACCAAAAGTTTTAGCTTCTTAAAATTTTAATGGCCTCATGCCATTGATGGATTTGCACTTGGATCAACATCCAACTCTATTTTTAACTAAACCCAAATTCAAAGTAGTTTATAAGCCAACTCTGAATTTTGACCTTAACAAAGCAAATCCAAATCTTTGTTATTGGTTTTTTGTGCAAATGTAACTCCATATCAGACAATTTTGAATGTAAATATATTTCTAGTAAAGTTTCACCAAGCTTAGACAAAAACTCAAAGTTGATCCTATCCCATTTGCTAAAAAAAAAAGACACCCACATCTATTTGTATATATTCAGTTAACAACAACAACAACAACAACCAAGCCTTTTCCCACACTAAGTGGGGTCGGCTATATGGATTCTTTGCCTCCACACAGATCGATTTTCAGCAATTTCAGGACTTAAATTAAAGTAATTGAGGTCATACTTAATAGTTTACTTCCAACACTTATTTGGTCTTCCTCGCCCCCTCTTAGTGGGTTCAGCCTGGTTTATTACTTTATTAAAAATATTGCTACAATATCATTACATCCATTTTATCCTCATACTTTTGAATGCATGCATAAAAATCAACATAAAAATGGATATCAATTTACTTGTAGGAGCAGATGTGATTATCTTTGAATTTTCATTGTGCAAATCTAGTGCTTAATATGGATGCAATGAGAATTCAATTTTCAGCAGCAACCCCCAGTAGCAACAGGCCTGTGATAGCAGGGTCTGCCAAAATCATGTTTTGAAAACACAACTTTGGTATTTTTGGATCAAAGGCGTGTTTTCAAAACATGACTTTGCCATAAATAATGAATTAAGTCTTTTCTCAACATAATTAATGAAATAAGTTTTATGATGACCGTCCCTACAAAATTTTTTCAGTTAAATACTATTCAACGTTCTTCTTATCATTACCCCTTGCTCATATTAGTATTTGAAAGGATAAGATTCTTCCCCAAATTGTGTTTCCTACCCACCGCATACCTAAATAATTGAAAATCAATCAGATCAATATCAACACTAAATCTTAACAAACAGCCATAAGAAATTTAGGCAGCTGACCTCATAAAATCACTATGATAGTGGGATAAGGTAGACCAGATCAGACCAGATGAAGAAAGAACTGATACAGTTCACCTCAGTTCCATCCTCCAATTCAATTTTCTGTAAGACTTTCATGTTGATGTTCCCTTTTAAAGTAAAATGCCCATTTCAAGTACAGAATTTTACCTCTTCCGTCCCATCAGGAAAGGGACCAAACATACTCTTCCGTCTTGACTAAAACCCAGAAGGGAAACACAATAGGGAGAGAGAGAGAAAAAAAAAATTGATTCGAAACCATATCTCCCAAAGCGTAACCCCCACAGTTCTGATGGGAAGTCCAAAGTCAGTACAGCAGCAAACATAAGGAAGGAAAACGAGCAGCAGGAAAGATCGAATCACTATATATACACTAAGCACAGGAAGGAAGAAAAAAAAGACGGGATTTTTCCTCTCACCCCAAATACTCGACCACCGAAATCGGGTGCCCAAAATCAAACAAGTGCTAAAGGAATGGAAAGACGCAAGCAATCGACAAAAGATGAAGATTCTTGAAGTACCAGAGAAGGCATACCTTGTTAGGAGCGTGATCTGCTACGGGAGCCTCAGAAGCCATAGATCGAGCAGGAGCAAAATGGAGGGTATATGTTAGTTAAGTTAGTTTGGTTTCCACACCAGTTGTAGAGAAGGAGGAAGTGAGAGATTGGTGAGGTGGGGAGGAGAAGAGATAGGGAAGGAAGGAGACAGAGACGATCACTTCGAGTGACAGTGAGGAAGAAGGCAACAATAATGTCCAAAAGCAGCAGCAGTGGTGGTGGTGGTAGTGGAAGTAGTAAGACTGAACCATCTGAGCTGTCATGGCGACCCATAGGACATTTAATTAAATTAATCCCACGCCTTTATCGCCACCATGATATAATGTTGAGAGTGGAAAGAGCGAACCTGTGGCTTACAAGACGGAAAAAATCACTGGATTCTGGTTGGAGCTATCCTGTCGTTTTCAAAGTGAAAAATAAATGGAGTTTTTACAATTATGATCATATGATTTGTTGTTGTTTTGCAGATGCCTCTGAGTTAGGTATATTTACAAATGTAACTTCATAATAATAACATTTCTATTAGGACTCGTTTGTTTAAGGGGAAGAATGGAAAGCATTCTTTGCTCCCTCTAATAATAACATTTCTATTAGGACTCATTTGTTTAAGGGATTAAGTGAGCCTATTTCATGTTTGAGTTGAGAAAAGTCGACTTAAGAAAGGGTCTGTGTTGGGGGAATTAAACCAGCATAACTTTATTCGACACCAGTGGTGAAAGAGGGGTTATTCCCCATGGCTATTCCACTACCCTAATTCCTCGTCCCAGCCCTTCGCCCACTACAACTCTCACTCATCGATGCGGCACTATGTTGCCCTTGCTCTCGCCCCTCCTTTCGAGCATGACTTGCACAATCGTTGATGGCAATGGTCTTATGCTACTCGATAATCGATTTTGTGGCTATGGATCATTGCCGCCTCCTCCCCAATTACCGAAGAAGAGTTGTATTTCTTCCCATCATCTGATTGTTTTGTTTTGTTTACCTTATAATTTTTTCTTCAATTTTATTAATCGCAATAATGCTTGTGTTGCCATTTATCTTCGTTGATCATTTGGTTTTACACCTTTGTCTTCTACATCGTTGTACGATGGTTGAAATTTACTCCTTTGCAACGTCATTGATGGCCTGTTTTTCTACTAGTCCACACCATGGTATTCTTGTTGTCCTTAACCTGCACGCATTCTAGGGTTTGTCTTGAGCAAGTTATATCTCGGGTTATTTACTTTGGTTGGTGGGATTTGCTCTCAAAGTTTCCCTGAACAACATGATTTCAGAGGAGACCTGTATGCTTGCTAGGGATTCAATTCGAGGAAGTTATTTCTTGGCTTATTTACTTTGGTTGGTGGGATTTGTGGTTTGACTTTACCTGAACATGACGATTTGGGTGAGACCTAGACGCATGCTAGGGTTTCAATTGATCAATTTTATATCTCGCCCTATGTACTTTGGTTGGTGGGATATGTTCTCAAAAGCAATCTCATTCTTATAAGCAATCTCTTCACACCTAAATCTCGTTTTAAATTCTACCCCTAATTTATTCGAGTAGGCACTGAATACAATTTCCCTTTATGATACACCTTCGATCTTGGGTCCCTTACGGGCGTTGTATCCCTGCTTTCCATCTTTGGGTTTTAGCTCTTGCATTAGCTGCCCGATCATTTAATTTCATTGAGATTCCATTGATGCACATGATCCCCCTCAACCCCTCTTTCTCTGCTAGCTTGTGGGTGCATCTGTCCTAAAGAGTGGACTTCCATATAGATGAGGATAAAGAGGAGGAGGAATTCCTATATATTGGGATCGTGGGTGGTGGATGCCATCTTGTGGGTGGTTTTGGAATTGTTCTTGGAGGAAGAAGAGGGTGGGTAAACATTGTGATCATTTTTTTGCATTCCACTGCTAATTAGTTTACATGCATAAGTAACCTAATCACATTGTATGTCAACTTGTCAGGTACATTTTGTTCAATCGAGGAGTTGGTACTGCTCGATCGGGTGAAGGGTGTGCATGAGGAGCTAACAAATTGCATTCTATGAAGGTAACACAGTATCATCTTCACATTTATTCTCAGCATGTACCATTTGTAGGATAACTTAAGTGGGGTCTAAATATTCTTTTTTTCATGTTGCTTCTTCATAGCTACCAAAGGACCTATAGAAATTGAGAGATCGTGCATTCCCTCACTATAATGATGTTAATATTATAGTAGGGCGTGATATTGCCACAAGGGAATTTGCAATGTCTTCTCAAGTTGAAGAAGATGAACAAGAACAGTCCTGTACTCAGTCACAAACACCCACGCAAAATACCTCAAGGACATCCTTGTTCAGTACCCTGCTTTCATATCAAGATGTACCAGCACCTACACACATTCCCAACCTCAATTTTGCCAATGGAGCATTCAATCTTAAATCTCAATCATTTGGATTAGGCCAAGATTGCTTCTCGTACAAGTCCTCTACACCTACTTTCTAGAACATGGGCTTCGCTTCCTTCTATAGTGCAAGCCCGTCATACTCTAGCTTCATCCCAAATGAAGAAGTTAAGCCACCTCCAATGCGAAACTCGCCTCTACCTCCAATACAAGAGCCTTCTCCAACTTCCAATAAGAGATCATTGATGAGCCCATATTTGTGGGCTATTTCTGTATTTTAATGCCTAGACATTAAGTTAATTCTAACACTCATTTAGCATACATTAAGATGTAAATACATAGATTTGCTTCGTACATCGCATTCATATGTAAATTAGATCTTAGTTAGTATAGCATCCATTTAGTTTGCATTCTACGCTTTACATGCATGCATTACACCCATTATATAGAATTTAGACATTCTATAAGGCTTTGTATATAAATAATCCAATCTTTTATTTATTTAATTATTTCTTTCCTCTTCTGTAGGGACACCTCGACCGAGCACCATTGCAACAGATACGGCCATTAAAGCCTAGCAATCAAAGAGCAATCCACTCTTCCCAACAAGGAAGAGGAGTAGATCTGGTCTTAGTGGCTTTCCTCCAACACTCCTCCCCTCTCATCTCCATTTCAAATTCATCCCTGCTGCTATAAAAGGAGGAGCAAGGCCACCAAGCTCGGGAGGTGATAACGGCGGACTTGCATGCAGAAAGGTTCGGATTTTGGAAAACCCGTTGTCGTAGTTCGATTGCGAGAAAGTTCATCGATCAAATAAAATTTATAACCGAAACTCGAAATGTGAGTCCTGGGTCGAATACGGGGAGGCGAACATTTGGTTTTGAAAGATACGTGTTTCACTTTTATTTGTTTTTGTCATTTTTATCTTTTATAAAATTTTTTGGAATTTTGTTAGAAAGCAAGAGATCAAATCGACAATTGCTTATCTAGCTAATCTACTTGCGAAAATATAAGAGAGAGAAACAATCATGGATTTCTAATGAAATATTTTTTTTTACAACTATGAAAGCAGGAAAGATTACACTACGAAAGCAATAAAGATAGAAAGAGGTGAGAGAATCCCCCTCGACGATCGCTTGGAGGACGACTCGCTCTGACGTCACTTGGAGGAAGGTGGTGAGGAGTGGGACGAAAGAGGATGTAGTCGGAGGACGAAGGATGGGGCAGGACAACGTCGCAACGAGGATCTTCTTCCCGAAGGGCGGTGAGAGGACTGCCACAAGATTCTCCATGAATGGGCATGAGAGGCAGGAAAACTTCTTCTCTAGAGGAGCATCCCGGGCTTCGGACAAGCTCTCTCTAGAGCCTTGGAGGTGGTGAGAGGAAGAAAGGAAGAGATGAAGAAGAAGGGGAGGTGTACGGGTCCTTTTATAGTGAAGGGAAGAGGGCAATTTGTGTAGAGGGCATTTAGTGACATCAAAGGCGTCGCTGTAAATCCTCGCCAGCCAATCCCCCAAATGTCGCTAAAGCTTGCTGGCGCTCTTCAATTCCTTTGCTGGCATGCACATAGCGCAGGCCATTAATGACAGCTACAAGCGTCACTAATGGCCCACCCAATTGTCGCTGAAAATCACGCCAACCAAGTACTCGCCCGCAACTGACCCGCACATCACGCGCCCCTGTTCGCGCGCATGCGCTCACGCACTGGTGCTACGCTGGCGCTACGGTTGGTTGTGCACGAACTTGTGCACGTGCGTGCTTGCATTACACTGCAGTTCGCCATGTGCGCGCCGGTGCTACACTTGCGTGTGCATGCCTTCAATTGCAGATTTAGGGGGGTTCGTAGGGATTCAAACTCGCGACCTCCCCTTTGTGATAAACTCTTTTACCACCGCACTATGCTCTTTACTTTGTCCAAAGAATGAATTTCTTGCATCGGCTGGGAAGGTGGCGTGGCCTCCTCATGGCCGTTGGATCTTGATCCAATGGTCTAAATCTAATAGGCGTGAAAGAGAGAGAGAGTAGCAATGACCCTTGGGCGGCCTAGATGGTGCCACATGGAGCCATCTGGACCGCCCATCTTCTATTTGTTGCAGAGGGTGCCACGGTGCTCAGGTTAAGAAGATTCCTGCATTGTTGGATTGTGATCGTCGCTCCGGATCCATCCATACGGTCGGATTTTCCATCCGAAACCCGTATGGATGTCACATTACCCCCTTGCCGTTGATCTTCCTCACACTTCATATGATACTACGGGATTCCGATCTAACATTTTTGGAGGTGTTAGACTCCAATCGTCGTCTTCATCAGATTCGTATAGTCGAAACGTCCATCCGAGGTCCTGAAATAAATCTTCTTCCCTCCTAGTCATAAAAAGGACGCAATTAACCTAAAATATATACAACTACTCTAAATGTAGAATGATACATGCTATGCAATATTTATAATATGGAATGTAAATCTAAACTTAGGAACATACATGATTAGGCATTTTAACCCCTACTCCATCACTCTGCATCAAACACATTACTGCCCTGCCACCGTGGGCCTCGCTGGAAACAACTTCACCATGGATGTATGGCGTTATAGGTAACACCGCCATCTAGAGCTTGCTTGCCTCACCATGAAAGTGGTACCATTCATCATCTCCTCCATGAACTTCCTTTGTTCCACCATCTGAAACAGAAACCCACCACCACCACCACCATCACCAACACCGACCACCTTCACTTCCAAAGGCACCCAACATCACCACCATCTCCATCGCCACCTGTCACGACCACCAATAAGCAACCAATGGCCGCCGGTCCTTCGTGCACTGCCCCTCTCCTCACCGCGAATGGCTCTAGCGCACATCGCCCTTCGCTAGCTCAACCACGCACAGGCATGCCTCTCACCCACGCCTCGCGCACGATTTCCGTGCATCGTCGCCACACCGCCCGCACGCGGCCACCAGCTACAACACCGTCACCTCCACGCCCAAACAGGGGCGAGGACAGCATGCACCCAACACCTTCTTCCACTCCGTTCACTCGCCTTCGGCCGTCCCGCTTCTCGCCACCACCATCGTCTGATGAAGCTCAAAGTCGCCAGACTCCAGTGAGTTTCTCGCGGCCGGTCATTCCCTCTTGTGCGTGCATCAGCTTTACAAAGCAAGTGCTCTGTTTGAAAAGTGAAACAACCTTATTAATATTTACAGCCGTT
This sequence comes from Thalassia testudinum, assembly GCA_037157565.1. NCBI lineage: Eukaryota > Viridiplantae > Streptophyta > Magnoliopsida > Alismatales > Hydrocharitaceae > Thalassia > Thalassia testudinum. The sequence continues at coordinate 49,514,204 of JAZHRO010000057.1, forward strand.
TGCTATTGTCACCTTTTGCATTATTACTATTATATTGTGTTGATTTCATAAAGAAACCCCTCCTCTTTCATGAAAAGGTCATTTCAACTTTATATAGCATTGTAACCTTAATTAAATAGGGGTTTTGACCTCATTTCGTAGGGAAATCATCGATAAACATTTTATTTTAACTCAAGCGAGTTTTGGTAGGCCCATTGCCTCTCTATGGACACAACTCGCTCTTCTCAAGTGGTTATTCTTCTTTTTTTTTGGCTTGCGATTTTCTCCACCACACTTTCAGTGCTATGACAAACTTATATATATTTTTTAAAAGTTAGAAAATGCTTGTCAAAATGACATTATTGCTGGGGAGGCATCGTGCCTGTTAAAATACTCGCATTCATTTATTTGTTCACATTTTAGTTGAGGCATATTTCATGCAATTTTCTTTTTATGTGAGGTACCTCTCGGAGAATCGTCGCACCCACCTCATCACCTCCATATTGTGGACCTAGGGCTGCATACTTGACCAAGAGCATCACACTCGCCTTGCCATCATTGAGGTGGACCTTGATTCCACCATCGAAGGAGGACACCTAGAGTGATCATCTTCTCCACTGATCTAAGTAGTGTAGGATTTAGACTTTATTTTATTTTCCTCCCACATTCGGTTTGAGATCCTTATTTTGAAGTATATTTTAGGGGTTTGTGTCCCCGCCATTGTTTTAAGCCCCTGTGTAGGTAATTTTTCGAGAGTGTTCACATTTGTTTAGATTTAGGTTTTTCTTTTAGTTTGTGGGTTGACCATGTGCTCCCTGAACCCGTCTCGGACAATGTTGCTCTTACCTTGCTTTAACTTTCGCGGGTTGATCATCGCCCAGCTGAAGGCACTAAACTTAGCACATGTAAAGATTGTTCCAAGCTTACCAGAGTCTCACGAAAATCAGGTGTTATTCTTCCACTTCTACTCTCCTGCATGCTTTCATTTTTAACAATGAGGACATTGCAATAGATAAGCATGGTGGTGGAAATATCTTATAATATTTTTGTTTGTTGTAACAGTAATTTAGTGTTTTTTTAATTCTATTAAAAAAATTAGAATTAGGAGATGAGAACTTAGGCATTAGGAGTTGCAAACTTTAGGAATTGATACTTTAGGACCTGAATACTTAAACTCTTCAGGTCTTCGGGCTTAATTAGCCCAAGTGTCTACTCAAATGTGGACTTAGTCTTAAGTCATCGCCAATTAAAATTCATTTTAAGTTGGTAAATAAATTTGGATGATAAGTATGCAACTTATCAACCCGCCGTCTGGTTTGGGGGGACTTTAAGCCTAAGCATCTACACACTTTTTTGCACTGACTCACTTGTCGGCGGTTTCTTCGGAAATTGGGTAGCTAATGAACTATCTAAGGTGGTATGGCTGGCAAGTTGTCCGTGGTAACAGCTCATCAGCAAGTTGTCCAGAGCCAAGTCACAAGACCATTTTCATTATACTGCCTTTAGGTAAATCTTAGGTCAGGAAAGCCACCTACTTTAAAAAAAAATTAGAGAAAAAGGAGAAAAAAATAAATAATAAAACCACACTTCACTGCACGAGTATGGCTGGTAAGTTAACGTAGGTAACAGCCCATTGGCCGATTGTCCAGAACCCAGCTCACAAAAAATGCACAATAATTCCCAAAATACTTAGGGAAGAAGTGGGGAAGTAGAATAAATCGGGGAGATATACACTCAATTCGCCCTTGTGTTGACCCCATAAATAAAAGTAGGGAGAAAGCTACCATTCGAAAAGATAAACCTCTAGGCAAGGTCACCTAGGGTCGTAGAAACCCGAAGTCCGTTTTAACGGTCTGGTCAAAAGCTCCAATTGACCGCATGGGGATACACCTGAGTCGATTTTACAGCCGCTGGAGTTGAGTCCTGGAGCTGTAGGTGAAGAACAAGCTTTGAAGCTTGCTTCAGAGCTTTACGTCAATGGCAGAGAGGGGCAGTGCCTGAAATCAGAAATATGGCCTTTCGACCCTGTTAGAATGTTCAGGGAGGATTACTGGACTACGGCGAGTGCGACGGGGGTTTTGTGTGGTGTCTCGTGGTTCGTGCGTGCGTGTCGAGGTCGGTCTGTGTGCGTGAAAGTGGGTGTGTTCGGGGGTGTGCGTGAGTGAGTGAAGTGGTGAATAAGGAGAGGGGAAATGAGCAGAGAGGTGAGGTGAAGGTTTTGAGGTAGTCGGCGAGGAGTTTGGTGGTCTGTGGTGGTGAGATGGGCTCACAGAAGGAGTTGCTGGAGATGGAGAAGATGAAGTCGCGGAGGGTCATCGATGGTCGAAACGAGGTGGGATGAATGCGAAAATAAGGTAAAGGGAATAAGGGACTTAGCTAGGCTGGTAGTGGATGAAATGAGGCAGAGATAGCATCGGTTGAGGTGTGACCAATGCCGAAGATGGTGGCTCCGGTGGGGGAGAAACGGCGAGGATGACAGAGGAGGAGGCGTCTGCTGGTATGACAAGACATGGAAAGAGGTGAGGAAGATAGATCCGCCATTGGTATTGCGAACAAATGATGAAGAAAGGTAGAGGGGATCGCCAGAGCTTGAGGAGCCTTTCGGCCAAATTAGGAGGGAAGAAATTAGGGTAGATCTAGCCAAAATCGAGCTTAGGAAGTTCAGGAGGATCTAGGCTCTCTTATATAAGGATCTAGAGGCAGTTTGAGCTTAGGAAACAAGCTTCCCAAGCTTGGAAAGCCTCGTCGCACTTGGAAATTTCTTAAGACCCAAATCTCTCATGCGTTCGCATGAGAGATTGGGTAAGTTATAGGGCTTAGGATTGGGTCCAATAGGAAGGGAATTTCTTGACGAACTTCCCTTTCAATTTTGAAAGGAATTCATCAAGAAATCAGGGAGTTCTTTCCATTTTAAGGTCGCCGAAGCAAGTAGGAATAGGATTAATGGAAGCAAGGACCTTTTTGTGAGAACGATGACAAAGTTATGGGCCTATTTGAAAGGATTTTGAAAGTTAAAGGCAAAAATTTGACAGGACCAATTTGTAAACTAGGTCAAGATAAATTTATCTTGGGTCTAAATTTTGATACAAACTTAATTTGGACCTAAGGAATCCAATGGTGAAGTTGGATTTTGGTTTTGACCATATTTGGATGGGTAATTTATGCAAAAACCTAAATTAGGGCAAATGTCTGTCTGTGGTTCTATTTTGGGTTAAAATGGGTTCTGATGGTCAAATTGAAAGTTCTAAACCCTATAGAATATTTTTATATGAATTTTAGAGGCTTTAGGTGAATTTTATCATGATCAAAACCTTAGTTAATTAAGCAGGTCTGTTTTTAGGGTTTCAAAAGTCATTTAATTTTTAGAACATGTGCAAACCCTTTTCTATCTGTCTTATCCCACTTGTTATCTTATTAAGACCAATTGACCTTCATTCAACCCCTGAGAAAACCCTTGGTTATACTGCATTCTAGATGAGCTGGTAAAATTATAGTTTTAGCCTTAGTTTCTTATTTTTATTCCAGAATGAATATGTAATGACTTATGACTCTCTAGCGGTTATGTAAGAGCATTTATTGACTTAATTAGGTCAAAATGAGATAGTTATGGTTCATGATGGTGTTCCCATCAAAACCTTCTAAAAATCATAGAAAAATATTCCATAAGGTTTGGCATCCTTGATTTGACCAGTGGAGCCCATTTTAACCTAAAACAGAGTCTTAGATAGGAAGTTACCCTAATTTGAATTTTTATGTAAATTACCTAGTCAAACTTATTAAAAACCAAACTATAACTTTACCATCAGATTCATTGGGTCCAAATTAGATTTATACCAAAATTTGGGCCCAATCAGAGATCATCTTGACCTAGTTTGCATTTTGGTCCAGTCTAACTCTTTTTCTCTCAAATAGCCCCTCAGCTTTCGAAATCTATTGTAGAGACCCCCCAACTTTGTCATCTTCTTCACCAACAGGTCCCTGCTGCCATTTCCATGTGAACGCATCAAGCACCAACCTTCCATTTGGGATTTCTCTCTGATTTCATGCTCAAACCCTTTCAAAATTGAAAGGAAGACTCCTGAAGAGATTCCCTTCAATTTGAACCCAACCTTGATGCCCGAATCTTGCCCTAGAGTTCATGCAAACTCTTGGAATTCACAAATTTCTACTCCTTGATTTTCGAGCTTTCAAGCTTATTTCTAAGCTTGGAAGCTCGACTCTAGCCCTATAAAAGGACCCTGACCAACTTCCCTCACTCCTTAGCTTGGTTTTGGACTAGATTTCACCTTCTTCCCCTCTCTGGCCGAACTCTCCACAAGCTCTAGAAAGCTTCTCCATCCACACCTCTTCGTCGCCCACCATAGACCACAGTCAACCGATCCTCCTTCCTTAAGTTCTTCCGTCGCTCGCAATACCAGCGAGGGCCTCCTTCCACCTTCTTCCTCGTCGTCTCCCCCACTAGAGGCTTCGTCTTCTCCGAGTCCGGCGTACCCCCAGCAAGGACAATCCTCCCCTTTTGTTTGATTAGCTTAGGTTAGTTAGGTCCTTTTCTTCCTCTACTTCCTTTCTATCTCTTTTATCACTCAATTCGATCACCGACACCACCACACGCCGTTATCTTCCTCATCTCCGACCACACCTCTGACGAGTCCTCCACACCTCCACAATCCACCAAACAACTCGCCATCAAGTCCATAACCTCTATCGTGTCCACACGAGCAAAACCCCTCAATAAATTGAGGGGATTGCTGCGCCAAACGACCCCCCGAACACACCCATCACCAGCCACCTTCTTTGCATTCGCCCAACCTCCACAGACCTTCTCACCGCACGCCACCACCACCAACACCCTCGCCACACTCTCATGAAGCTCCTAAGGTGATTTAACGTGCCCGAGAGGCCATCCTTTGTGTTTCAAGTCTTCACCGTGTTCCTCCGCCGCCACCACCTCGTCTGACCACGAGCGCAGTCCTTTGGCCACATTCACCTTCGAGTTCATCTCCTTGTTGTGTGGATGTATCCCAGGAAGACCTTTAGGTCCTCAATTGAGAATCCCAGTAGCAGCAGCATCACCAATTAGACACAGCTTCACCTCTACTATAGATGCGCGAAGAAGCAGTGGTGCCTTAGTGCCACATCGGGCGCAGAAGAGCGCTTGAGTGTGCATAAATTATTTTTGTGAACTGATCTTATCGCCCAGTCACAAGGGGTCGGGTCCCTCACACCCCTTCACTCGCTAACCCACCTATAGCACACCTCAGTCATCACCCACGCTAGTGACCCTGGTCCATGCTCTCGACCCGAATACCTGGATCCAACTATATGCTTGCTTGGGATTTGAGAGAGAAGAGGAGGGAGAATTTGTGAGAGAGTAGGGGGGTTTTACTCTCTGTTGCTATGCCTTATGTGACACTTAGTCGCTGAGGAAGTTGGTTCTCTGTGTTGTAAAGGAGAAGCTCAGCAGAAAAGTAGAAGGCTCGAGAAGAGAGAAGGAAAGAGAAGCAGAAGAAGGAAAGCAGAAGAAGAAGAAGAAGAAGAAGAAGAAGAAGAAGAAGAAGAGAAATAAAGAAGGCTTTGAGAGCCTTGTGCACTTTAACTCGTCTGATTGACCAATCTGTCATCTGATTGAGTATTATTTAAGTACTATGGTTAAGAATTGATAATGAGATGCATGCTTAATTAGATGATTTAATTGGTGATTCAAATCACCACTTTTAATCTCTAGATACATTGGATTTCATTGAATAAATAATGTGATAGGTTATTATTCATTGAATATCTACTTGAATGCTCAATTGATTGTGCTCATTTATTCAAAATGCGATTAATGTTGTGAATTCCATTTTGTTCTCTGTGTTCCACCTTATACTCCATTGTAGATTCTAAGTTTATAAATTTTATCTATTTTCGAGCGATTTCGACTTGCTACGATGATTACATCCTTTAAAACATTGATTTCTCCCTAATTAACAAAGGGGATATTTAATAGGGGCCTCGGATTGAAGATCCAACCATATGGATCTGATCAGGGCAATGATCGGAGTTCAATGACTCCAAGATTGCCCCAATCGAACTTCTGTAGCATCAGATGCAGTCTGAGAAAGATCAGAGGTTAAGGGGCCAAGTGGTGTAAATCCATACTTCAGATTACAAATTCGACCACACAGATGGGTTCGGATCGACGATCGCAGCCCAACAACACGAAAATCAGTTCAATTCGACATCCGTGGCACCATCTGCAACATAAAGAAGATGGGCGGCCAAGATGGAGCCACATGGCACCATCTCAGCCACCCAAAGCAGCCCAAGAACACCCACTGCTCTCTCTCCTCATGTGCTCGTTTGATCTGGGCCGTTGGATCTTGATCCAACGTTCATGAATGCACGCACCTTAAATTAGAAGCTTGCCTCAAGAGAGGTCATGGCGCAATGGTTAAGGCACTGTTCGTGCAAAAGGCGTGAGTTAGAGTCGCTGTGTTGCCCTCTCCTCATGCATGAGCACTAAATCAAGCTGTCCAATCAAGCGCCAACGGCTCGGATGAACCAATTGCCAGACGCGTGAGATGACACCTGATCTCACCGGAGATCAGACACGTAGGAGGCGTGATTTGTGAAGGTGCGCGATCGTGCATTCTGGACTATTGATCCTTAATCTAATAGTGATAAAGAAGTCGCGTTACCTCTTAACATTCGAAGGATGAAGAGCTGGCGCGATCGATCCTAAGTCGTCTAATCTTGCGATCGGACGGCCGAGGATTTAAGAACGTGCGCATGCATTGGAGCTAAGGGAGAAGAAGCGAAGGGCGAGCATGCGCACTACACCTACATTCAGGGTTTTAGTGACTCTTAGATCCGTCACTAAAGACCCCATCATTTAATGTTTTAAGATGAAATGACCTAATTGCCCCCTCCATTCTTCACCTATAAATAGCCTTACGACCCCCACACTTTATTCATCCCTTCCTCTCTTCTCTCACCCCCTCCATAGCTCTAAGAGCTTGTCCCAAACCTGAGATGCTCCATTAGAGTTTAAAATAGAATTTTTCCACCTTCTCATCCCCATTCGTGAAGCGCCCGCAGTTGTCTTCTCACCACCGTTCGGGAAGCGAATCCTACTGCGACGTCGTCCTACCCCATCCTCCGTCATCCATCTTTGTTCTCCCTTGTCTCGCATCTCACCACATTCTTCCGGGCACTCCGTCAACACGGCTTATCCTCCAAGCAGCCATCGAGGAGGATAACCTCTCTCCACCTTGTCTTTTATCACTTTCTAGTGTAGATTTCTTTCTTTCTAGTGTAATGATTAGATGTAATGAACTCGATTCAGTGGTTATGAAATACCTGTTCATTCTATCTCTATTTTCTCTTTATTTGTATCATTCTTTCTCTATCTTCTATTAATTATTCTTTAAGTAGATAGCTAACGTAGATTCAATTCAACTAGCTAATCTGCTTCGTGATAACAAATCGAATGCGGTTTTTTATCAAACGTCCGCCTCCCTGTGTTTAACCTGGAATTCCTTTTGAGTTTTGGTTAAAATTATTTGTTAACGGATTTTTCTCGCAAATTACATTACAATGACGGGTTTTCAAAACTCAAATCTTTTTGCATAGATTTTCCACCTCAACATTTTGGCGTCGTTGCTGGGGAGGCAATGTTCTTTGATTTTTCTTGTTTTCCGACTTACTTATCATTTACCTCACTTCTTTCCTTTCTTATTGTGATTGTAAGTACTCTTACGAGGCGGGCAAAAGCGATAGATTGGAGTAAAGTGCTATTGAAGGGTCTGTAAGTAACCTCACCTCCCTACCCCTTAGTTTTCATTTTATCACCTAATAACACAAACCCTAATTAACCTAGGAGCTTGCATAAACTCTAAGGTTAGTTTTGATTGTTTATTTGATACTTCCACCCGCCTCACCCTCCGCATATAAAAGAAAAATTTGTAAAAAATCTCACAGAGGTACACAAACTCTTCTAATTCTTCATACTCAACTAGTAACCCAATCTTTGGGACTGGTACACTCATCAACACATAATTGAGTAGAAATCAGATTAGGTAATCATTTGTGTGCCTAATTAAGTGGTGCATCAGGCTAATTATTTGAGTTGTTTGGGTCGTACCACTTCAACTAAAAATAACCCATTAAGTAGCTACCAAATAGGTTCAACATTTAGGACTAAACTAGACACTTCACATTTTTAGTTTGATTTCAAAGGAAAACATCTTCACCTGTGCTTTCAAAACCTAGTGTGCCAACTGAACTTGATTGAATATACCTAAAGCTGAACCCTAAAAGCTACTAAACAAGGTTGAACCCTTGATAGACGCTAGTTTATCATCATTCTTATGCCGTAAAATAGATCAAGCTCTTAAGATTTTAACTCCGTAAATGGGTTTTTGGGCTGCATTTTGGCATAAATTAGGTTAAGCATGCATTGCACATTTTATTATCTTTTTGATGTGTTTATTTGAGTGTTAGGGATAAACAAATAGTCAAATCCCCAGAACCCTAGCACTCAGGAAGGCAACTAGTGAAGAAGAAGCTCAAACCAGCTGGGACTCAGCCTAATCCAACTCATCATAGCTGGATACTAGCTCACTTGAGCTAGGGTTAGCTCATCCTAGCTCCATTCAACTCATCTCAGCTGAATGGTAGCTCAAGATAGCTCATCTTTGCTCACCCTAGCACGAGTCAGCTCAGATCTAGCTTAACTTAGTTGAGTCTAGCTCATCTCAGCTCCCATCAGTTCACTGGGAGCTCTAGCTAGCTCAGCTTAGTTGACTGGAGTCTACCTCAGCTCAGGTCCAGTTACCTGTAGCTCTACTCAACTCAAGTCAGCTGAAGATGACTTCACCCCAACTCATGCTAGCTCAAGTCCAGCTCCTAGGGACCCCACTTAGGTCAACTTAATTGAGCTAAGCTACCTTAGCTACTCTAGCTAGCCAGGTCCTCCCGGGAATATCAGACCTAGCTCACCTCAACATATCTTAGCAGAAGCCAGCTTACTTTAGCTTGGCTTAGCAGCTAGCAAAGAACTAGCAATCTAAGCTAGCTAAAGTAGCTCCTCAGAAACTCTATTGTCTTCTACAACTGGACTTAAATCTCAAAGGCCTTAACTGATTAAAGACCTAAAAAGTCCTTTTGATTTATGTTTATTTCTATTTGATAGTGCATTCTAGGGCGACATCCCTTAGGAGACAGTTAGAGTACTCATCTGCGCCTGAAAGAATCCTAAGAAGAAACTAGTGATGGGAACACCATCATGAGCCATAACTAGCTCATTTTGACCCAATTAAGTCAATAAATGCTCCTACATAACCGTCAGAGAGTCACAAGTCATTGTATATTCATTTTGAAAGAAAAATAAGAAACTAGGGCTAAAACTGTAATTTTACCAGCTCATCATGAATGCAGTACAACCAAGGGTTTTCTTAGGGGGTGAATGAAGGTCAATTGGTCTTAAAAAGATAACAAGTGGGACAAGATAGATAGAAAAGGGTTTGCACGTGTTTTGAGAATTAAATGACTTTTGAAATCTTAAAAATAGACCTGCTTAATTAACTAAGGTTCTGATCAAGATAAAATTCACCTAAACCCTCTAAAAATCATAAAAAAATATTCTATAGGGTTTATAACTTTCAATTTGACCATCAGAACCCGTTTTGACCCAAAACAAAATCACAAATAGACATTTGCCCTAATTTGGGTTTTTGCATAAATTATCCAGTCAAACATGGTCAAAACCAGAATCCAACTTCACCATTCGATTCCTTAGGTTCAAATTAGATTTGTATCAAAATTTTGACCCAAGGTGAATTTGTCTTGACTTAGTTTGCAAACTGGTCCTGTCTAATTTCATTTCTGCCCTTAACTTTCAAAATCCTTTCAAAGAGTCTCCTAACTTTGTCATTGTTCTCACAAAAAGGTCCCTACCACCATTAATCCTATTCTTACTTTCTTCGGCGACCTTAAAATGAAAAGAAATCCCTGATTTCTTGACGAAGCCCTTTCAAAATTGAAAGGGAAGTTCGTCAAGAAATTTCCTTCCTTTTGAAACCAATCCCAAGCCCTAAAACCTACCCAATCTCTCATGCGAACGCATGAGAGATTTGGGTATCAAGGAACTCCCAAGTCCGGCGAGACTTTCCAAGCTTGGAAAGCTTGTTTCCCAAGCTCAAACCGCCTCTAGATCCTTATATAAGAGAGCCTAGACCCTCCCGAACTTCCTAAGCTCGATTTTGGCCGGATTTACCCTAATTTCTTCCATCCTAATTCTGTCGAAAGGCTCCTCGAGCTTCGGTGATCCCCTCTGCCTTTCCTTGTCGTCCGTCTGCAATACCAGCGGCGAATCTATCTTCCTCACCTCCTTCCATGTCTCGCCGTACCAGCAAACAACTCCTCCGTCATCCTCGCCGTTTCTCCCCCACTGGAGCCACCTTAGTCTCCAGCGTTGGCTGCACCTCAACCGATGCTATCTCTGCCTCATTTCATCCACTACCAGCCTAGCTAAGTCCCTTATTCCCTTTACCTTATTTTCGCATTCATCCCACCTCGTTTCGACCATCGATGACCCTCCGCGACTTCATCTTCTCCATCTCCAGCAACTCCTTCTGTGAGCCCATCTCACCACCACAGACCACCAAACTCCTCGCCGACTACCTCAAAACCTTCACCTCACCTCTCTGCTCATTTCCCCTCTCCTTATTCACCACTTCACTCACTCACGCACACCCCCAAACACACCCACTTTCATGCACACAGACTGACCTCAACACGCACGCACGGACCATGAGATGCCACACAAAACCCCACATCACACTCGTCGTAGTCCAGTGATCCTCCCTGAACGTTCTGACAGGACCGAAAGGCCGTATTTCTGATTTCAGGCACAACCCCTCTCCGCCATTGACACAAAGCTCTGAAGCAAGCTTTAGAGCTTGTTCTTCACCTACAGCTCCAGGACTCAACTCCAGCGGCTGTGGAATCAACTCAGGTATTTCCTCGCACGGTCAATTGGAGCTTTTGACAAGAGCCTCTGCACCAATTCAACGAAGGAAGTCGCTGCTGCAACTGCGCGAAGAAAGGAGGGTGGGATAGTCCCACCTCGGAAGCAGTAGAGTCCTTATGCACGCATATATTGAAAAAGTGTTAGAGGCTATTTGCCTCATAGCACGGGGTGAGGTCCCTCTCACCCATGCACACTTGCGCCTTGTTCGCGACTCTGTCCCCCACTAATCTGGCTGACTCGTTCACCCACCTAGACTGACTTGCACTCCACGCTCACTACCACATGTCGGTGAGCCTAGACCCGGGTGCATACGATCCGATAACCCGATTACCTGTGGCTCTAGGAGAGTGGATCCTAAAGAGAGAAGGAGAGGATAGCTGTGCAGGTTGGGGAGGGTTTTGCTCCAATGAGCTCTAACACTTAACCGGATTTAGAAGTAAAGAAGAAGGAGCAACAGAGAAAGAAAGAAGAGGAAGCAGAAGAAAGGAAGGAACAGAGAATGAAGAAGAAATCAAGCATTGTAGAATCAAACTTTTAAGACATCTGATCCTACCATCAGACGACACTTTGAGCATCATTTCATATATTGATATTTGAGTTCCTTAGCTATTATTGTAAGGAGTATATGGTGGTTTAAACCACCATTTTACTCCATTATTTTTGCAAATTGATACTTGATCCTACTGCTACATTATTTTGAAATAATTCTTGATTTCAATTCTATAGCTCTCTTGTCTTATATTGCAATTTTGAATTTTGAATTCCATATTACTCCCTGTGTTTGACCTCGGAACTTATTTGAGTAATAAAAAAATCTATTTGTTTTCAAAGCGATTTCAACTATACTTCAACGTGCATTTTAAAACGACAATATCACCTTGTTAACATTTTGGCGCCATTGCCGGGCAGCAACAAGCAATTTAGAACTCTTGATAGCAATTCCTGATTTGGTACTAACTTGCTTTATCTCTTTGTTGTTGTTTTAGGAGGGATTCATTGAAGAAAGTTTAGCCACACATCAAACACGCTAGGGGCAGGTAAGCTCTATCTCTTCTCTCTTAAGCCCCTATTTCTAAAAAGGTTAAAAGGAAAAAAATCAATTAGGGCTACTTGCATTTTATTCTTAGATTAATCGTCAAGTTGCCTAATTTGATACATTCTATTTAGAAAACAACAAACCCTGATTTGTGCACTCACTTAAAGTTTAAGGTATCTAGGGCTACCACATTCTTGTTTGAGCCCTAGGTATCACACTTGGATAAATTAAATCAGACTAAATTAAGAGCCAACTAGGGTTTCCAGTTTAAGGATTTAGAAACACACTTGCTTAAACAAGAATCAACTTCTCCAAACAGTGTGTGCCTAAGCCTTGATTGAATTGATCTATTCAAGCAAACCCTAAAAATCAAGCTCTTAATCTCACTTGAATCTTAAAAGAGGGACCTAAATTTCTCAAAGGACAAACAGGTGAAGTTGACCCACCTTGTTGGGTCAACCAATTTTTAAATTAGGTCGCTCTTGCACTCAATACATCTTAAAAGATCATGTGAAATCCTAAGCACCCTTGCTCTTAATAAAACTGGTAGACTTAAGAGGTCAAGTCCCCATTCTGGTCTACTTGGACCATCAGTGACAAGAGAGGTCGGGTAGGGGAAACCTTGTAACCTGTGGGGACGCTCTACCATGTAGGGGTCATCGCGGGACTCTCCCTCTCTGGCTGCCCAGGTAATTCTCAGGTGGATGGCTTTTTGACTAAGGGGTATCTATTGAAACGTCGGAAGACTACGCTATCGGATTTGGTTTTGAAAACCTGTTGTTGTAGTTTGAATAGCGACGAACTCGGGTTCAATAAATAAAATTTATACCAGAATAGAAATCCCGGGTCGAACTCAGGGAGCTACGTTGATCAAAATTCACAATTATATTCTTTTTGTGTTTTTTGTTAAAAAATGAAGTAATTACAATGAAATGAAGTACTATAAACAATAAGAGAAAGAGAGAGAGAGAGGGAAACATCCACTTGATATTGTAAAATGCTTGTACAACTAAGAAAGTGAAAAATTACACTAGAAAGCAAGGAAAAGGAATGGGAGAGAGAAGTTATCCTCCTCGACGATCGCTTGGAGGACGAGCCGGACGAGACGATGCCTAGAAGACGAGGAATAGAGTGGGAAGAAGGAGGTTGAGGTAGGAGGAACGGGAACGAGGCAGCACGTCGTCGTTGTCGCGAGATCCGCTTCCAGAATGGGGGCAAAAAATTGATTTTATCTCTTGAGGAGCATCCCGGGTGTGGGACAAGCTTCTCTTGAGCTTTGGAGAGGGAGAGAAGAGAAAGAAGGGGATGATAAATTCGTATGGAGGGGGTCTCCTTTTATAGTTGCAAGGAGTGGGGGCATTTTGGGCATTACAAATTTAAAATATTAAATAAGGGGCCTTTAGTAACGGAATTAAGCGTCACTGAAGCCCAGATCGTGGGCGACGTGCACCCGCACCTGCCGTCTGCTCCTCTCCCGCACCACGCTTAGCTGCCCACGTTCGTCGATCTTTTACGATCGGACGACTTAAAAGTCGCTAACCGTCAGCGCTTCATCGCGTACTTAGCACGTCCAATCGCGCATTCGCGCATCACGACCTTTGAGTGTGCCACATCTTCGCTCTCGTCGCCACTCATCCTTGATCCGATGGCCCAATTTGAGTCGTTCCTTGCATCTGCGCTAGATGGAGGCTTGCAGGGGCTTGAACCCGCGCTTCTTCTTAGCGTTAAAACCCTCGACCGCTGCGCTACAGCGGTTATGTTGTCACGCGGATGCTTTAAGGTGTGGGCGTCCATGGCCGTTGGATGGTGATCCAACGGCCAAGATCCATCGTGTGGTGAGGAGAGAGAGAGGGTGCGGCGGTCTCCTAGACTGGTTGGACCGATTTGGGCGACTGAGATGGTGCCACGTGGCGCCATCTTGGCCGTCCATCTTCTGAGTGATGTAGATGGTGCCACGGGTATCGGATTGGACCAATTTTTATGTCGTTAGGCTGTGATCGTCGATCATATTCCATCCGTGCGGTTGGATTTGTCATATGAGGTGCGAATGTACACCATCTTGGCTGATGATCTTTAGGGTTTCTCGGTCTCTATTTGGTGCTACGGATATCCGATTAGGGCGATCTTCATCGCCCTGAACAGATCCGTACAGTTGGATCTTCGATTTGAGTCCACAATAAAAGTCATCCTGTCCCTGATCATAAAAAGAAGACAATTACTATACAATTTATACAACTTAATCTAAATGCATGATAATGCATGTTATGCATTATTTACAATGTATGATGCTAATGTGACACTAAGAACATGCATTAATAGACATTTTAGGTTAATAAGATGTATGCACATCACACCCCCATGCATATCTTTTGCTAGTCCCTAGCAAAAACTACATGCTTTTTATAAAGGAATTAGGTTAGATTACTTGGGCATAAGTGATTTTCAACATTAAGAAATTCTTTTACTCAGGATCTGAACTTTCAAAGACACAACAGCGCCCAGGTATCTGCCAAAATGCAGACCGCCTCAAGCCGTCTCCTTATTCAAAGAAAAAATTCTTTTTCTCTTTTTCTTCTTTACTAATTTTTTTGGAATTTTGAGTTTCGGATTAAAGAGTGGCTTTCTACGGCCATTCAACCCACCGAAGATTTGATGAGAACCCTAACTTCTAAGCATCTTATTGTGAATGTGATAGACTCGTTGATCGACAATTAGAACGGACTTCGGGTTTCTACGCCTCTAGGTGACCTTAAAAAGAGAGTTCTGCCTAAAGGTGTATCTTTACGACCAGTAGCTTTCTCCCTACTTTTATTTTTATGGGGTCAATACAAGGGTGAATCCAGTGTATATCACCCTAGTTTATTCTACTTCTCCACTTCTTCCTAAGTGTTTTGGGAATTTTCAGTGCATTTCATCAGCTGGGTTCTGGACAACCAGTCGATGAGCTGTTACCACCGACAACTTGCCAGCCATACTTGTGCGTCGAAATGTGGTTTATTTTTCTTTTTGAATTTCTTTTTTTTTCTTATTATTATTATTAATTTTAAGTAGGTGGCTTCCTTGGTCTAAGATTTACCTAAAGGCAGCAAGAAGAGAATGGTCCGGTGACTGGGCTCTGGACAACCTACCTATGGGTTGTTACCCAAATAACTTTCCAGCCATATCACCCCAGAAGGTTCATTAGCTACCTAATTTCCGTTAAAATCGCTGATCAACAAGTCAGTGAAAAGATAGTGTATAGATGCTTTAGACTTAAAGTTCCCTCAAATTAGAGGGTGGGTTGATAAGTCGTGTACTTATCACCCAAATTTATTTAATCAAATACAATAGAATTAAGATGGTGAGGACTTGAAAAACAAATCCACATTTTGGTGGATACACGGGCTGATTAAGCCCAAAGACCTGAAAGGTCTTTGTGTTCAGATCCTAATGTAATATTTCCTAAGATTGAAAAGTCCTAATATCCAAGTATTCCTTCCTAATTCAATTTTTTTTATGTATATATAAGAAGAGAAATAAAATTTACGATAATTTCACAGAGCTGACAAAATGATTCAAAAATGAATCCACCCCCCCATGCCTAGCTGATGCAATGTCCACATTGAGAAAAAGAGACATGAAAGGAAGGGTAGAGTACGGAAGATATCACCTGAATATGAAGCTCGGGTCAGCTTTGTGTCATATGTACAACTGCTGAGTTTAATGCCGTCAGCTAGGCGAAGTCCAGCCAAAGAAGTCACAATATGGCTAGAGCAACCGTGTCTGAGACGGGTTCTGGAAGAGTACAGTCAATAACAGACTTCAGACGTTGACCGTTGACTTTGAATGAATTACCTGTCTTTGGGTCAGAGATCTGAACGACTCCATTTGGAAAAATCTGGTCGATAATGAATGGGCCGTTCCGTTTCAACCTAAGTTTGCCGGGAAAAAGCTTAAGTCGAGAATTGAATAACCAGACCCTCTGGTTCGGCTCAAAGCTCTTGTGAGAAATCAATTGATCATGTAGAGCTTTAGTTTGAGCCTTGTAGATCTTGGCATTCTCATATGCATCATTTCTAAGCTCCTCCAACTCAGATAGTTGGAGTTTCCTGGTCTTCCCAGCTAAACTCAGATCTAAATTGCACTGCTTGATTGCCCAGAATTGCCTATGTTCAATCTCTACGGGTAAATGGCACACCTTTCCATACACTAGATGAAACGGAGACATGCCAATAAGCATTTTATACACCGTACGGTAGGCCCAAAGAGCATCCTCAAGCTTTTGAGTCCAGTCTTTGTGATTGATTAGCCCATATTTGTGGGCTATTTAAGAATCAAAATGTCTAGACATTAAGTTAATTTTAACATTTAGATAGCATACATTAGGATGTAAATTAATTAATTCATATTTTTAGCTTAAGTGCATAATTCATGCATTTAGAATTAACCTAGGGTTGCATACATTTAATTAGTTAATTAATTAGGTGCACTATTTTAATTAACATAGAAGTTAAGGAGTTATGTATAAATAACTCTAATTTTTTTATTCTTTTATTCTTCTCCTTTGCAAGTAACTCCTTCATCTCTGCCTCCTCCTCTTGCGCATCACATTGATTCTACGATGTTTTGAAATTCAAATCTTTGTAGCCGTGGCTACAAAAGAGGAGGGGTTGCCATTCAAAAGGGAGGCCACCACCCCTTGTTCCTCACTGTGCTTAGAGGACCTTGCTCCTCTTCCATTCCATACCACCGGCCTCCCACCGCGGTAGTATGACTCAACCACCGTGGGCGTGTGGGGTGACAGCCCACACCGCCAAGAGTCTCTGCAACTCCTCACCTCAGCTAGCAACCCATGCCAGCCTCTGCGTGCCCCACCTCCACCGCATCCACCTCCAGCGCACATGCCAACACCGCGCGCCATCTGCCCACCGCGCACCTTCACCAGCAGCTCCAACCCACACACCAGCACCTGCACCCCCTCGCCAGCGCGCCAGCAGCCCGCGCTCCAGCACCCATGCCTGCGCTCCTTCTCGAGAACCTCCACACCCTTTCGCCTTCACCTCCATGCGCTTTCACGCCTGTGCGCCTTCCTGCAACACGCACCCGCATGCGCTGCACCCTTCATTGTAGCGCACCTTCTTCCCCTCCCTACACTTCCACCACCTCCGTTCACGCACAACGCGCGTTCCTCAGCGCCTCTCACCCGCAGCAGCCAACACGTTCGCACGCCTTTGCATCTGCAGAGCTCCCTCCAGCAGCGCCTTCAGCGCTCCCTAGCGCCCCTACTTCAGCCCCTCCTCGCACCTCCCTGTAGCATCTGTAGCCAGCGCCATCAGACCACACCCACGCGCCTCCACCCTAGCCACTTCAGCTTGTGCGCACCTCCTTGCGTACGTCTGCGCCTCAGCCTCTACTACCCGCAGCACCCGTGCGCCTCCACCTCCAGCCGTAGCTCGCGCAAGGGCAGCAGTAATAGCCACTGCCACCGCCACTTCATCTCCTCTGGTAGGTCGGCTCCGACCGTCTCGCAACTTGCCGTCGCCACCGTTGCAGAGCCCTCGCTCCGACCAATCTACGTCCAGAAGAGTTCTTCGAACAATCCTTTCTCCCATGTGTAAGGAAGAGAGAGGTAGAATCCTCTGTTAATGGTGGAATTAATAATTACATTTCATGCCATTGCCACAAAAATGAATTTTGATTCATGATTATTCTATTGTGGTGAAATTACGACTTCATACTCATGCTTTCTTATAATTACGTGGCTTTTGTTATTCACATCTTTTGACATTGGTTTTGGATTAAGATGTGCACAAACTCTCTCTAATGCATGTCAATTGGAAATTACATAGATTCATCACATATTTATTGAATATTTCAGTGAGGAAAAATTACACATATACCCTTACATTTTTGAGTTATTGTGTATCTTATTTTCGTCGCATTTCATGTCAGATTTGATTATGGATTTCGCACTTGATTGAACAAATACGAGAATAAAATATTCATGATTTTATTGCATCATTGCCTCCCTGTGGACACGACCCACTCTTCTGTGAGTGGTTTAATTTTTATTTTAATTATTTTGTTAAGCGATTTTCCACCACTTTGATCCTACAATGACAAATCATCTTAATACATTATTTGAAAGTGAAAATTGACTTATCAGCAATCGGGCCTAACCATTTTCTGTAGAATATTCTTAATCTCCTGATTGGAGATCTCGGTTTGTCCATTCGTTTGGGGATGATAACGTGTAGAGGTTTGGTGATTAACCCTGTATTTAGCCAGCAAATTACGAAACTGGGCATTAGTAAAATGAGTGCCACCATCACTGATGATGGCCCTCGGAATCTCGAACCTGCTGAAGATGTTTTTCTTGACAAAATCGATGACCACCTTGTGGTCATTGGTTCGGGTGGGAATCGTCTCAATCCATTTGGACACGTAATCAATAGCAACGAGAATGTACTGATGTCCAAATGAAGGGAGAAAGGGTCCCATGAAGTCAATGCCCCAAACGTCGAAGATTTCAATAGGAAGAATTGGGTTTAGGGGCATCATATCTCTCTTAGTTATGCTCCCGAGTGCCTGATATCGGGAACACAACCTTGAGAAATCCTGGGCATCCTTGAATAAAGACGGCCAATAGAATCCAGATTACAAAATTTTTGCAGTCGTCTTTTTCCTGGAGAAGTGTCCACCACACGTAGATGCATGGCAAAACTCGAGTATATTGTTGAATTCGTTCTCCGGAATACATCGACGAATAATCTGATTAGAGCCGATGTGGTACAGTTTAGGGTCCTCCTAGAAGTAGTATTTGGCCTTAGATTTGAGTCTATCCAGTTGTTGTTTGGTCCAATCCTGGGGGATTTGACCAACGGCCAAATAATTAACGATGTCAGCAAACCACGGGGTTTGGACACCTAAAACTATAAGGATGGTTTCATCCGGGAAAGTATTAGCAATCGGGATGTCCGAATGAGAAGAATCACTTAGAAGTCTTGACAAATGATCCACCACCACATTCTGTACCCTGGATTTATCCTTGATTTCAAGATCAAATTCTTGAAGCAGAAGAATCCAACGAAAAAGCTAGGGTTTGGCATCCTTTTTGGCCAAGAGATGTCTCAAGGCTGAGTGGTCGATATAAATAATGACATGAGACCCTAAGAGATAAGCCCTGAATTTTTCCAAAGCAAATACTGCGGCTAGTGATTCATTCTCAGTAACAGTGTAATTCCTTTGGGCTTCATCCAGAGTTTTACTAGTGTAGTAGATGACAGAGGGCCTCCTGTCAACTTCTGACCCAAAACAGCCTCGACTACGTAATCAGAAGCGTCGGTCATGATCTCAAAAGGGGCTGTCTAAATCGGTGGTTGCAACACTGGAGCACAAGTGATTGCCGTTTTAAGAAAATCAAATGCCTTACGACATGATTCATCGAAAACAAACGGCGTTTCTTTGGCGAGAAGATTGCTCAGAGGATGAGCAACCTTTGAAAAGTCCTTGATGAATCTTCTGTAGAATCCCACATGACCAAGAAATGATCGAATTTGTTTAACAGATGTGGGAGGAGTAAGTTTAGCGATAGCATCAACCTTAGCTTTATCCACTTCAATTCCCCATTCAGAGATTACATGACCCAAGGTGATGCTTTCTTGTGTCATGAAATGACTCTTTTCCCGGCTAAGGACCAATCTTGTTTTGATGCATTGTTTAAGAATCATTTCTAGATTAGCTAGACAAGAGTCAAACGATTCTCCAAAAATAGAGAAATCATCCATGAAGAATTCCATAAACTCTCCCACCATGTAAGAGAATATGGTCAGCATACACCTTTGAAAAGTTGTCGGTGCATTGCATAAACTGAATGACATTCTATGGAAAGAAAAGGTTCCGTAGGGACAGGTGAAAGTAGTTTTTTCCTGATCCTCAGGATGTATAGGAACGTGGTTGTATCCCGAGTACCTATCAAGAAAACAAAAGTACTTCTGCCCGGCTAATCTTTCCAAGATTTGATCAATGAAAGGTAGAGGGAAATGATCTTTTTTCGTGGTCGTGCTCAGCTTCCTGTAATCGATACAAACCCTCCAAGAGGAAGCTGAACGAGTTGTGATGGATTCTCCTCTCTCCTTAGTCACAATGGTAATCTCGGCTTTCTTGGGAATAATCTGCACGGGACTTACCCAAGGACTATCAGAGATCGGATAAATGATTCCTGCATCGAGCCACTTAATAATCTCCTTCTTGACCACTTCTCGCATATTTGGATTTAATCTCCTCTACATCTGGCGAGAAGGGTGGGATCTATCTTCCAAAAATATTCTATGATTGCAGTAAGATGGCTCGATCCCCCTAAGGTCATGGATGGACCAATCAATTGCCTCCTTGTGTTCCTTCAGGACCTTAATCGGTTTAATCTCCTGCTCCTTATTAATTTAGCATTGATAATCATAAGGAACATCTTTTATGGTCCTAAAAACTGATATTTCAGATTCTTAGGCAATGGTTTCAGTTCAAGCTAGGGCAGGTTGATGATGGAAGGTAAGGAAGATGCTAATGACTCATCAAGAGGAAGAGGTTGAGAGTGAACAAAATCAATAACCTCTTCAGAAGATGGTAGGTCTACCATAGAGGGTTGCGGGTCCAATTCATCATCAAAGGAGGAACTTTCAATTGCAGAAACCATCATACAAGTTTCAATATTCACATTATCATCCTCAAGTTCCTTGATAAATCCACAATCCTCAAATTTATTAATCGCCTTAAAAATATCCAATTTCATTCGTTGATCCCCAAAGGCGATTTCCATGCTACCGCTTTCACAGTTAATGTTGGCCTTAGCGGTACCCAGGAACGGATGCCCCAGAATGATGGGCGTGTTCCTCAGATTTTCGGGCACATCCATGTCAAGGATAAGAAAATCTATAGAAAAATAGAAATCCTTAACCTTAACAATAACATCTTCAATAATGCCTCGCGGATTTGTGACCAAATGGTCCGCTAACTGCAGCGTTACTGAAGTTGGCTGAAGTTCACCTAATCCAAACTTCTTGTAAAGAGAAGTCGGAATTAGGTTGATGGATGCACCTAGATCCAAAAGTGCTCTATCAAAAGTGTAATCTTTGATGACACAAGAAATCAACAGAGCACCTGGATCTCTCTTTTTCTGAGGGAGGTGGTGCAGGATAACAGAACTAGCCTGCTCGGAGAGTACCACCTTCCTCGGAACAGATTCTCTCGACTTACGCTTCTGTGTATATAAATCATTTAAAAATCTAGCGTAAGCCGATATCTGCTTAATAGCGTCGAGGAGCGGGATATTGATCTCGACATTCTTGAAAATATTCAGAAGCTCCTCATTGCTATCAATAGACTTCTTTCTTGATCTGATCAAGGCTTCAGGAAAAGGAACATGAGTAAGATCTTTGGAATCAGGTTCCTGAGCCTTGATTTCTTCTCCAGAATTCTCCTTTCCTCAGGTTCTTCAGGATTCGGTAAATCAGAACAGTGTGGTTGTGGATCCTAAGTTTGTTTACGACTCCTTAAGGTAACAGAATTTGCGGATGCATACGAGTTTGGGTCTTGGGGAAGGTTAGGAAAGATTGGAGGGGCTTGATTAGCCAAGAATTATTGATTTGTAGAAGAAGAAGAGGAAGGACCCTGCTCAACCACCTGAGCATGTGCGTGTGGGTCCCTCTGATTTCTGTACCCATGGGCTTGGTTGCCCAGATTCAGGATATTTCGCAGGTTGGGTATGGGTTGAGATGGTAGAGATCCGGGTTGACGAGAGTTAGCTATGAGCTCGGTTTGCAAGTTGTTCAGCGAGGTTTTCATTTGCTGCATGAGTTGGAGCATGGATCCTTGCATCTCTACCATTTGTCAGTTCAAATAAGCCTGCCCTACGGGTTGATGGGCATTCCAAGCTAGCTGGTTGACCTGATTCGGGGGCAACTGAGTATAAACATGACCCTGACCCATTGGTCATTGCGAAGCATAGTTGTTGGGTCAAAATTGGGTCTGCCGCCTCAGGTTTTTCCAGGAGAAGTTAAGGTGGTTTCTCCAACCTAGATTATAAGCATTAGAGTAGGGGTTGGATATAACGTTCTCCCATACAGCACAAACATCCTCATAGGGTGAGAATGGAGAGAAAGAAAGGGAAGGATCAGAGAAACTGGGATCAAAGGCCCTAGTTTGGAACCCGTGGGGTTCCGAATAATGCTAACTCGCAGGTTGAGCTGCATCGAGTTGATTCATAAACTCCTGTCTAGAAGGAGCTCACGACGAATGGAATCCCGAATTTTGGGATTTAGTGGATCAAGATTTGTTCATTGAATTTCCAGCCATCCACTCTTCCATTCTCTTAGCAACCAAGTCCACCTTATCAAGTTTAGTACAAATCAATTCCATATCGAATGAATGAGAGTTGTGGACTTCATTAACATTCAATCTGGGATGCTGGGACTAGTTAAATGTATCCATGGAGGCATGATTGATTGAATTCTCTCTCATTTCCTCAAACAAATCGTGTGTGCTATTTGCGTCTTTGTTGAGGAAATTGCCTCCGCAAGAAGAGTCCACGTGATTTCTGAGTTGCTCAGTCAACTCGTGGTAGAAGATCTGCATGAGTTGCCATTTCGGCCACCTCGTGGTGTGGACACCTCCACAATAGGTCTTGGAATCGCTCCCAGGCCACATGAAACTGCTCCCCTCACCGCTGGGAAAAGGTAGTGATTGCCCGTCTCAAAGCATTGGTACGTTCGATGATAACACCACGCAAGGGGGTAGTAATTAGGTTGAATATGGCCCATCTTTAGAATAAAAGGCACAACATAAAGTAGAATAGGAGCATTGCATGCATCAAGTACCAAGATTGCTTATAAACTGCATTAATGGCCATTTGTGTAAAGCATGTGTCAAAGTAGGCCCCAGATGAGCAATCGGACCGCACGGATGGATTCAGAACGACGAACGGAGTCCAACGGACTTAAGATCGGCCAAATCCGACATCCGGAGCTCCCACAATGGGCCCAAGAAATTCTGACCGTTGATCTGGAGATCAACGGCCCAGAAAGCGCCACGTCGCCCTGCCCCCACCGCTCGCACGCCCTCAAGCCAGCCAAGAACGAATCTCGGCCGTTGATCTTCGATCGAACGACCGAGATCCGGGCGCTCGCCCGCGGTCGCTGCGACAAAGCGCGGGCGTGGCGCAACGGCTAGCGCGCACGCCTGCATCACAGCGACGTGCATTCGAATTGCGCAGAGCGGAAATCAAGCGAGAGCAAAGGGCGCGGCAAAATTGGACCGCCCGATCAGCAGCGGGTGGCCAGGATCGCGCCACGTGGCGCGATGACAGCTCCCGAGTGCCCACGCACGCGCGCACGTGCGCCCAAGGCGCGATCTAAGCGCGGGCGCAGGAGGATCTCAGCCGTCCGATCTTCGATCGGACGGCTCTTGTTCAACGTCCACGGATCGCGCATGGAGAGAGAGTGGGGCGGGCAGCTGACCGGCGGCAGGAGAGCTTCACCGACGTATCTGGAAGCGGTTTTAGCAACGTTTTGGATGTCGCTAAAGCACATTCTTCTTTTAGGAAGCCCTTAACTCTATTTAAACCCCCTTCTACCACCATTCAAGGCATCCTCTCCCACTTGCAACTACTCCACTCCTCGCCTAGCTAGTTTTAGGCACTCTTGTAATCGCCGGAGACGACGAGCCGCTGACGGAGCCTCCTCCACCGCCGTGGCTGCCTCGTCACTCTCCACTCTCTCTCTACCTCTCTCTCTCTCTCTCTCTCTTTTAAGCTTTCATTTACTTTTCTTGAAGCATGTATTTAATGTTGTAAACCATGAACTATGAATGCATGTTTAATGAAATTATTTTCCGTTTAGTCGCCATTTTAATTTCTGTTTAAAGTGCATGATCAAAACCAAGAGCTTTCTAACCCTAAACTCTCTCTATCTCTCGCTTTTCAAAATCGTCTCTTTTGCAAGCAAAACTCCGCCTTTTTCGTGACAACAAGTGGTAAACAAAATCCGATTTCCACGCCTCCCTGAGACCGACACTTGGACTCACCTCTGTTTACTTCTTTTAAAACCGACATATCAAGTGCAACTATAACGACACCTCTTAACACACACGCACGAGACCACGTCAGTTTTTGGCGCCGTTGCCGGGGAGGCAACGGATTTGTTTTATCACCTCCATTCCACACTCATTCTCACATCGTCTAATGCCCTATTTTCCTTTTTACTTGATGGTTGCAGGAATTCGACGCATGGACGGCGAAGCGACGCATTCCACGACGGTAGCAAGGGAGTAGGCGCCTCGAGGACCGATAGTGAGTAACCTGTCTCTTATTGTTTGCTTGCGTGAAAAAGCTAAAAAAATTGTAAAAAACAAAAAAAATTGGCGTGGTGAATGATTGCTTGACCCACATTCTTAACACATCACCCTACAAAAAAATGTACACTCTAATATGCTGAATAAATTCTTGGAGTGTTCTTTTCTTTCTTGAGTGGTGTTTGTGAAGCCACCATGAGTTGACCTGGGCCGCACCACTCAACCCTAAAACTGACTCATCTAATAGAAGCTGCATGATCATTAGGATGAGTACACTAGGGTTTTAGAGCCTCTACAAAATAAAAAGGAAATCTACTTTCACCAAGTTGTGTGTAGAGCTTGACGTGCCCACTGAAACTTGGTTGAAAACATTAAGACATGTCAACCCTAAAAAGCACTAAAGTAAGTATGAAACACTAAAAGACACCACATCCTAACAAATCCTTGCTTGAAAACCATTTTTTGCTAGAAGCACACACTTTGAAAGTGGAAAATTAAGAGGCACCACCCCAATCAACACCTCATCACATCACCCTAAGCACAAGCACTATCCTAGCCCTTTAAAAATGAGTAGACATGCCCTAGGCAGGACTGAGTTAAGTCTCAAAAGGTGAGGTTTTGTTTGCTAGGCACTTGGCTTTCGTTCCCTTGGTAGAATCTGGTGACTAGGCTGCGGGGCAGTGTCAAACGACCGCGGTTGTGGGGTCTATGGAACCGGAGGTGCAAGCCAAAGGAAGAACCTTCCCTGCAATCCCCTCGTAATCAACCTGGCCAGATTAACCTCGGGAAGGGGAGTTCAGTGCTTACGGACTTAATCAACCTTTGTGAGATTTCCAGGTCTTCTAAGGAATACACCATAAGGACTAGGCTTGTTTGCTTGGTTGAGGACACAACTCTCGCATCTGTTCTTCCCACATCCCTCCATTTCTTCCAAACCATGGATTTCAATGCCTATCCATCTTATCCAAACTACCCCCAACAGGATTCGTATGCTAACCCAAGTGGACCATACTCGCAGCCTACTTGGGCTAACTGATTAGCCCATAGTTGTGGGTTATTTAAGTACTTAAGTGCCTACACATTAGGTTAATTCTAACATTTATTTAGTATAAATTAGGATGTAAATAGATTAATTCATAGTTTTAATCTAATTACATAATCCATACATTGCATTCATATCTTAAGTGCATTTAGAATTAGCTTAGAATAGCATTCATTTAATTAGATAACCAATTAGGTATATTGTTTTTATTAACATAGAAGTTGAGGGTCTATACATAAATAACCCTAATATTTTAATAATATTTGCTTTATTCGTCTTCTTTCAGAACGGCTGGCTGCCGCTCCAACGCCCGGCTGCTGCAGTGATGAAGCCATTCAAGGGGGAGCGGATGTGGTGGATCTGGTCGGCGACTGATTTCAAAATTGTTCAAGACACTATAAAAGGAGCACGGAAGCTGCCGGCTGCAGCAGGCCTCCGCCACCGACTCACCACTGTGCAGAGAGATCCTCTCTCTTCCACTCCACACTGCCGGCCTCTACCGTGGCGGCGAGTCTCCACCACCGTGGGCGTGTGGTGTGACAGGCCACACCGCCATCTGGAGCTCGCCCGCATTACCGTGAGCACCTTAGCGTGCAACTCCCTCGCCGTCGTCGCCGACCACCGTCACCAACCTACTGATCAGCCACCCTCTCAGTAACTTAAGACGTCTGGGAAATTTCCCAGACGTCTGAAGTTACCCGCTCACTTCACCGCACACGCCTGAAGTCGCCTGCAGACCCCTTCCCGCACCTGCAGAACCTTCAGCGCACCCACGTCCGTCAACCTTCAGCTCAAACACGCACAACCGCCTGCAGTCCACGCCGTTCACCACTGTGTCTGCAGAACCGCCAGCAACCGACCTCTGCGCCCTCCACCGCTCACTGGCTGCTGACCTGCGCACGCCTGCAGATCAGCCCGCGCTCTCCTCCAACGCCTGCAGACCAGCCTGCAGCATCCTCCAACAGCCGCCTGCAACTTCCACCGCGCAAGCGCCCCGCCTGCAGCTTCCACCGCGCAAGCGCCCCCTCTGCAGCTTCCACCGCACACGCCAGCGCCCGCCTGCAGACGCCCGCCTGCAGACCACCGCGCGCCAGCGCCCTCCGCAGACCTTCCGCGCGCCCACGCACAGCCACCTGCAGAACCGCCAGCAACCGACCTCTGCAGCTACCACCGCAGCCACGCCTCCGCGCGCCAGCGCCCGCCTGCAGACCACCGCAGCCACGCCTCCGCGCGCCAGCGCCTTCCGCAGACCTTCCACGCGCCCACGCACAACCGCCTGCAGCACCTCCGCCGGAGCTCGTCCGGCCACCTCCGGCCGCCGCGCGACTCGCCGTCACCACCGATTCGAAGCCCTTGATCCAAGGGACCTCCGCCGAGCTTCCCGCGCCCAGCCATCGGCTCCTCGTCGCGCAAGACAACGGGGAAGAATTCCCCTGTTTTGCTACAGTAAAGCATTGATTAAAATTTACATTTTCTGCCATTGCCAGATTTTATTCATATTCTATTCACTCTGCATTGCGGAAAATATCCTGTAGTTTATCATAATTGCCATTTCAGCATTATTTCTTGCTTAAACCTTAATCTAAAGGCAATCTTGGCTTGGTTCTTGTCCAAATTGACTCCGAACAAACATTTTTAAGTGGCGTGAATTTTAATACGTTATTGCCTCCCTGTGGAAACGACCCGCTCCTCTGCGAGTGGTTATTTCTTATTAAAAATTGATTAGTCGATTTTTCCACCACATTAAACTACAAACGACTTAAAAGTGAAAGATCGACACGATCAAATGGCGCCGTTGCCGGGGAGGCAACAGACACAATAATTTCGCCTAATTTTATTTTGATTATTTGTCAATTGCACAGAGATTTGACCATCTATTATTTTCTTTTCTGTGCGAGAAATTTTGTGCAAGAATCAGCCACTGTGAGAGGCGACCCTTGACGTTGCCAGACGAGAAGTGGACAAGCAATTTTGAAAGGAGGAGAAGGACGAGGACACGACGGATACCACTGTATTTAATCGCTAATTTAATTAGAATAGAATTAAGACTGAAGACTTAATTTTTTCATTACAGTTAGTTTGAAACCCTTGTTCTGGGGCATATTTTGAGGGTTTGTTCCCTGATTTTATTTTGGACCCGTGTTGGGTAATTTTTGGGAGCTTGTTCCCTTTTCTTTAGATTTAGGTTTATTTTTTTATTATTTCTTTTATTTGCTTGTGCATAAGTAGTTCTAAAAAAAAAACAGAAAAAGAAAAAAAATGAGCTGCCTGCTAGAAGCTGCCTGCCCTAGGACGAACCATTTAGGTCTGTATGAGTAGCCTCTAGATTTGCTTTTCTGCATTGCGTACATTTTTGCATCGAAGATCGCTGGAGGCAAGGTACGCATTCTCTTACTTTGCATCCTATTTTTGATCACGCATTGCATTTGGGATTTAATTCAAAGACCACCTAATCTGTACTGAATAAATCTAACAAGTGGTCACATTTTTTTAGAAAAAGGACTAATTAAAGGAAGGACATTTTAAAAACCAAGGATTTCATTTTCAAACTTGGCGTGCGATTCAAAGTTTAAAATCTTTTACGGTGTATGCACACTTATTTCACTTGCACCACGACACGCTTCTAGACACTCCTTAGGTTTGGAAATACTAGGACAAGAGCCCTCCTTTCGTTGGATTCTGAAGTGTTCGGAACTTGAGATCAAAGGTTTTGTAAATCCAAAGAGGGGGATACCCTGTCACGGATTTTTGGGGGTAGTTGAGGAGCACCGCGAAAGCACAGCTTCAAAGGAAGGCTTAGGCCTACTTGCATCCCTCGATCTTCCGTCTTTGGATTTACTTGACCATTTGAGATTTAGGGAAGATTACCTAAGTTCCAACTAGGTCTTTTTAGGCGAGCCGTAGGTTGACAATAGGCGCGTAATTGATTGGGTAACTTGTTTTGTCACCTACAATTTGAATTAAATTCAAAAGCCTAAATCTGTAAAGACCAAACAAGTCCGTTTGAATTGTGTTTGTAGTGCATGCTTGGTAGGCGTTCTCTTAGGAGACAACTTGTATTTGATCCTGAACCAGAAAGAATCCTAAGAAAAGACCTCCCAAGGGTAGAAATGGCCGGTCAAAGGAGCCTTAAGGAATATTTCATCCCAACCAACCAAGCTGGCCCAGCACTACGTAGACCTGGAGGGGATAATCCATATGAGATCAAAAGTAGTACCATATCCTTGCTACCCTCCTTTTATGGTACTACTAGGGAAGATCCTTACAGGCATATTGAGGAATTCACCGAGGTCTGTTCCACGGTGAAGCTGCAGGGCGTTACTGATGACGCTCAAATGCGGACCCTTTTTCCCTTCTCCCTAAAGGACAAAGCCAAGTATTGGTATCACACCCTTGATAATTTAAATACTTGGGATGCCCTTAAAAAGGAGTTTTTGAAGAAGTACTTCCCCATGAGCAAAACAAATCACTTTAGGAGGGAAATCATGAGTTTTGCTCAAAAGGATGGGGAAGCTTTCCATGATGCGTGGGAGCGCTTTAACGATTTGCTGAGACTTTGCCCACATCACCAGGTGCCTAAATGGCAACTGGTTGAAAGGTTCTACACCGGACTTAATGATTCGCATAGGCAAACTGTGGATGGTGCCTGTGCAGGAACCTTTCTATCTAAGACTGAGGATGAAGCTTGGAACTTATTTGATACTTTGAGTGAGAATTCTATTCACTTGAATTCTGCCTACATGGATAGAAAGCCCACTCTCATGCAAAGAAAGTTGGAGGCGAATGAAGCAAGGGACACCCAGAATTTAGCTTATCAAATTCAATTACTGAATCAAAACATGGAAAGGCTTATGTCGAACCCGAGTTCATTCACACCTAACACCTCCACATCCCAAGCTTCCGAATGTGTAATTTGTCAAGGCAATACACACGCCACTGTGGATTGCCACTTAGCCTCCCAATTCCCTGAGCTTGTACAAGCAGATTTGAATGCCGCTCAAGGGTTCCGTCCAAGACCTCGTAATGATCCTTTCTCCAACACTTATAATGAGGGATGGAGGAACCACCCAAACTTTTCATGGAGACAAGGAAATGTCTCAAATTCAGGGAATTACAAACCGCAATCCTTTCAAAACCATCAAATGAACCAACCTCAGACCTTTGCCCAACCTAAAACCTCTGAGATGGATGAATTGAAGGCGATATTGAAAACTATGCAAGAAAGTCAAAGTGCCATCATCCAATCTCATGACAAGGCTATACATGAGATGAAATCACAAATTGGACACCTTGTTGAGGCCGTTAGACAGAGGGAGACTGGGAAGTTTCCAAGTGCTGCTGAGGAAAATCCTAAAGGAAAAGGGATTGTCTTTAGGGAGCATGCTCAGGCGGTGACTATTCTGAGGAGTGGGAAAGAAATTTCCAAACCCGATGCTCCTATAGTCTCACCCCCTAAAAAAACATCCACCCCGACTTTCACCCCCACCGAAGAAGATTTGCCCAAATCTCCTCCGCTTGAAATCACCTCACCGGAAGAAGTTGCCCCCGTTCCACCCCTTACTCGACATGACAACCCTTCCACCCAGAGATCGAGAGTGCCATTTCCAGAGCGCTTATCCACCTCTGGGCAGACTTCTGCTGGCTCATCTGGAGCCAAAGATAAGACGGATGAGATTATGGAAACTTTCAAGCAAGTGCAGATTAACCTGCCTTTGCTTGAAGCTATCAGGCAGATTCCGTCTTATGCCCGCTTCTTAAAGGACTTGTGCACGAAAAAGCGGCAATCTAGAAAACAGGTCCAGTCTAAAGTTGTCCTGCCTGATTCTGTTAGCTCAATTGTTCAACATGGCACACCTCCGAAACTTAAGGACCCAGGGGCCCCATATATCTCTGTAGTTATTGGTGACTTACAAATTGATGAGGCTCTGCTTGATCTGGGTGCGGGGGTGAACATCCTTCCGAGCTATGTATATGAACAACTTGGGGGAGGCAATCTGAAGCCTAGCCCTGTAGTCCTTCAAGTTGCTGATCGATCACTTAAGACACCACGGGGAATTTTGGAAGATGTCCTCGTAAGAGTGGAGGATTTCTTTTTTCCCGTTGACTTCTTAGTTTTGGACACTGACCCTACCAACAAGCCAACCAAACCCTCCATCATTTTGGGCCGCCCCTTCCTTGCAACTTCCCATGCTTCAATTAATTGCAATACTGGGGCATTGAAAATGGGCTTTGGGAATAGGAAAATCCGGCTTAATGTGTTTGATGCTTACAAACAAGCTGGACTTGAGGATTGTTCTCAAGTTGAGGTGATAGATGACCTGATTGAAGAGGCAACTCCTGCAATGTTATGTGATGACCCCCTTCAGCATGTCATGCTAAATGAGCATTCCCATCTCTTGGAGGAATGTGAAGGGGATATACTAGAACTAGAGGAATTGCTAGGAGTTTCTGCTGAGTCTCTTCCCCCATCATTTCCGCCGAAGGCAGATTTGCTACCTGAGATGGGGACATCTATTATGAAACCCTCAACCATACAAGCCCCCAACCTTGAGTTGAAACCCCTCCCTGACACTCTCAAGTATGTTTTCCTAGGTGCCAATGATACGCTCCCAGTTATCATTTCGGCTGTGCTGTCTGAGGCACAGGAGGGAGCCTTGATTGAATGCCTGTCTAGGCATAAGGAAGCTATTGCTTGGAGCATTGCTGACATTAAGGGTATAGACTCTACACTCTGCATGCACCACATTTATACTGATGATTCCATCAAGCCTTTTAGGGACATGCAGAGACGTCTGAACCCTAATATGAGGGAGGTTGTAAAAAAGGAAATCCTGAAGTGGTTGGACGCTGGGATCATATATCCCATTGCTGATAGTAAATGGGTCAGTCCCATTCATGTGGTGCCAAAGAAGGCAGGCTTTACTGTGGAACTCAACGACCAAGGTGAACAAGTTGTCACTAGACCCTCAACTGGATGGAGGGTCTGTATTGATTACCGCAAGCTGAACACCGCTACCCAGAAGGATCACTTTCCTTTGCCTTTTATTGATCAAATTCTCGAAAAATTGGCAGGGAATAAGTATTATTGCTTTCTCGATGGATATTCTGGGTACAATCAGGTGGCAGTCTTTCCTGATGACCAGGAAAAGACGACATTCACGAGTCCTTACGGTACTTTTGCATTCAGGCGTATGCCATTTGGATTATGTAATGCCCCTGCAACTTTCCAGCGGTGTATGATGTCTATCTTTTCGGACATGATTGACGAGTGTGTCGAAGTATTTATGGATGACTTCTCTATTTATGGCTCGTCTTTCGACCAGTGTCTCATGCACCTGGAGAATGTGTTGAAACGATGTAGGGAGACTGGTTTAGTCCTCAGCTGGGAGAAAAGTCACTTCATGGTACAGAAAGGAATTGTACTTGGGCATGTTGTATCTGAGCAAGGTTTGGAAGTAGATAAAGCCAAGATTGATTCTATTTCCAAACTTCCATTGCCTACGAATGTCAAACAGATTAGATCCTTTCTGGGCCATGCTGGCTTTTACAGGCGCTTTATTAAAAATTTTAGTAAGATTTCTAGGCCACTTTGTGACTTATTGGCGAAGGAATCTTCCTTCAGTTTTGATTCAAAGTGTGCCGAGGCTTTTCAAACTCTAAAGGAGGCCTTGATCTCTGCGCCTGTTCTCCAAGCTCCTGATTGGGCACTCCCCTTTGAGCTTATGTGTGATGCTTCGGATTATGCAGTGGGAGCAGTCCTTGGACAAAGGGTTGAGGGAAGACCTCATGTGCTGCATTATGCAAGCAAGACTTTAACTGAACCTCAGCAAAACTACACCGTCACTGAAAAAGAATTACTTGCTGTAGTTTTTGCTCTAGAGAAGTTTAGGTCTTATTTACTTGGGTCTAAGGTGGTTATTTTTACTGATCATGCAGCAGTGAAACATCTCATTGCTAAGAAAGATTCTAAGCCACGTCTAATTAGGTGGATCTTACTCCTTCAAGAATTTGACTTGGAAATACGTGAAAAGAAAGGAGTAGAAAATGTTGTGGCTGACCACCTGTCTCGTCTTCCTCTTAACGACTCTATTTCTGAAGACATTCGCGAGACATTCCCCGATGAAACTCTGATGGCGGTAACACCAACTTTACCTTGGTATGCAGACATTGTAAATTACTTGGTCACTGGACAAACTCCTGGCTCTTGGGATAAGCAGAAAAGAAAGAGATTCATTTCTCAAGCAAGATATTTTCATTGGGAAGAGCCAGAATTATTTAGAATTGGACAAGACCAAGTTTTGAGACGTTGTGTGCCTAAAGAGGAACAACAAAGTGTGCTGACATTTTGCCATGCACTTCATTGTGGAGGACACTTTGGTGCTAAGAAAACTGCTTTTAAGGTTCTCCAGTCTGGTTTTTGGTGGCCTTCCTTATTTAAGGATTCTCATAATTTTGTTAAGGCCTGTATTAGATGTCAACGGACTGGAACGATTGGGAAGAAGAATGAAATGCCTCAACATCATATTCAATCTGTTGAAATTTTTGATGTGTGGGGAATTGACTTTATGGGCCCCTTCCCGTCGTCCCATGGTTTTGAATATATCTTGGTGGCAGTTGATTATGTCTCTAAATGGATAGAGGCCATTCCGACGCGCACAAATGACCACTCTGTGGTTTTGAAATTTGTGAAGGCCAATATCATATCCCGTTTCGGCTGCCCCAAGACTATTATAAGTGATGGGGGACCTCATTTCCGAAACCACCACTTCAATCGGTTAATTAAGAGTTTGGGAGTGACTCACAAGGTTGCTACCCCTTACCACCCTCAGACAAGTGGTCAGGTTGAAGTATCAAATAGGGAGATAAAAAATATTTTGGAAAAGACCGTTAGACCTGATAGGAAAGATTGGTCCCAAAAGCTCGATGATGCTTTGTGGGCTTATCGAACGGCCTATAAGACCCCTTTGGGTACTTCTCCCTTTCGGATTGTGTATGGAAAAGCGTGCCATTTACCTGTTGAGTTGGAACATAAAGCACTTTGGGCTATTCGAAGTGTTAACATGGACTTAGAGAAGGCAGGTAAGGCACGATTTCTAGAATTAAGTGAGCTTGAGGAGCTGAGGAATGATGCTTATGACACCTCTCAAGCTTATAAAGAAAGAACTAAGGTCTTGCATGACAAGTTTATTCTTCGAAAGACCTTTGAACCCAACCAACAAGTCTGGCTTTTCAATTCCAGACTTAAGCTTTTTCCTGGGAAATTAAAATCTCGTTGGGATGGGCCTTACATAATCACCAAAGTATTCCCCCATGGAGCTGTGGAGATCAAAAATCCTTCCTCTTCAGCAACTCCCTTTATCGTCAACGGTCAACGGTTAAAACCGTACATAACTTTAGATGGCCATCTTGTTGACGAAGTCACTCTTGAGGAGCCTTAGCTCCTACCATTCTCCGCCTCAGGTAATATCTTCCTTTAGCTATTTTTGATTTTCAATGAGGACATTGTTTGAACCAGGCATGGGGGAGAGGACCTGAGGCATTTTGTTTATAGCATGCATTTATAAAAAAAAAAAAAAAAAAAAAAAAAAAAAAAAAAAAAAAAAGAGGTTTTGAGCTTAACTGGCTAGATCTTGCCGTCTTAAGCAAATCAGAACTCTAGGGTAGACTAAGTTAATTCTAGGGTCAAACTTTAGAAGCTAAATAAGCTACTAGCTTTAGACCTTTAGGGTCCTTTGTGGACTTAAAAACTTAAGTAGGAGTTAAGTTGCGGACCATTCTTCAAGAGGTTGAGGAAGGGAAGCTAGGGTTTGAGTTAAAAGGTGGGGTAGTACCTGGAGTCTTATTCTACCTTTTGGTTTACAGGTCCTTGTAACCCAAGCATCCAAATTGTTCACACTTGGTCTGGTAATTAACTTAATTTCTGAAAAGAGATTTGGTTCTCTTAGTTTTGACTTAAGAAAGGCTTGAAAACATATTTTGATTGGAAGAGTTCCCGCCGCAGGAGAGGTCGAGTATATACTCACCTTGAGGATGCGATGGTAACATATTACCTCCTCGGCGCTTGTCTCTTAGGATATCCATCCTACTGGGGGCATGTAAGCGCATTGCGCGGTTCAGGTACCATGGGCGGCCCTATCTCGAAGTGCCGATTGCCATAGGCCTGAATTCGCTTAAGAAATCCATGGGCGATACTATCTCGAAGTGTCGATTGCCAGGAGTTCTTGGGGTCGTTATGGGCGGTGCTATCTCGAAGCATCGAAAGCCAGGCACCCTTCGAGGTATGGTAATGGGGACAATGAATCCGACACAGGCTGTGTTGATAGCTGATCTGAGGTTAGACTTAGAATAAAAAAAAAAAAAAAAAAAAAAAAAAAAAAAAAAAAAAAAATCCTTTAACTCAAATAACTCGGACCAATGCACAAGCACGGATGCTTTAATCTCAGGGATCAATAAACTTTAGGGTAGAGTCAGAAATCAGGGAAACTTGTGCTGGCAACTCGTCTTTAGCCGACCTAGTCTGTAACTTAGCAACTACTTAGGAACCTTGGGTTTAGAACCTGAACTTAATATGCTTCTGAAGGAAGACTAAGTGAGTTGACTAGTCTACTTAGAGTGCTAGGTTTCGCTTAATTTTGCTAGGGACTAGCAAAAACTAGGCATGGGGGTATTTGATTAGCCCATAGTTGTGGGTTATTTAAGTACTTAAGTGCCTACACATTAGGTTAATTCTAACATTTATTTAGTATAAATTAGGATGTAAATAGATTAATTCATAGTTTTAATCTAATTACATAATCCATACATTGCATTCATATCTTAAGTGCATTTAGAATTAGCTTAGAATAGCATTCATTTAATTAGATAACCAATTAGGTATATTGTTTTTATTAACATAGAAGTTGAGGGTCTATACATAAATAACCCTAATATTTTAATAATATTTGCTTTATTCGTCTTCTTTCAGAACGGCTGGCTGCCGCTCCAACGCCCGGCTGCTGCAGTGATGAAGCCATTCAAGGGGGAGCGGATGTGGTGGATCTGGTCGGCGACTGATTTCAAAATTGTTCAAGACACTATAAAAGGAGCACGGAAGCTGCCGGCTGCAGCAGGCCTCCGCCACCGACTCACCACTGTGCAGAGAGATCCTCTCTCTTCCACTCCACACTGCCGGCCTCTACCGTGGCGGCGAGTCTCCACCACCGTGGGCGTGTGGTGTGACAGGCCACACCGCCATCTGGAGCTCGCCCGCATTACCGTGAGCACCTTAGCGTGCAACTCCCTCGCCGTCGTCGCCGACCACCGTCACCAACCTACTGATCAGCCACCCTCTCAGTAACTTAAGACGTCTGGGAAATTTCCCAGACGTCTGAAGTTACCCGCTCACTTCACCGCACACGCCTGAAGTCGCCTGCAGACCCCTTCCCGCACCTGCAGAACCTTCAGCGCACCCACGTCCGTCAACCTTCAGCTCAAACACGCACAACCGCCTGCAGTCCACGCCGTTCACCACTGTGTCTGCAGAACCGCCAGCAACCGACCTCTGCGCCCTCCACCGCTCACTGGCTGCTGACCTGCGCACGCCTGCAGATCAGCCCGCGCTCTCCTCCAACGCCTGCAGACCAGCCTGCAGCATCCTCCAACAGCCGCCTGCAACTTCCACCGCGCAAGCGCCCCGCCTGCAGCTTCCACCGCGCAAGCGCCCCCTCTGCAGCTTCCACCGCACACGCCAGCGCCCGCCTGCAGACGCCCGCCTGCAGACCACCGCGCGCCAGCGCCCTCCGCAGACCTTCCGCGCGCCCACGCACAGCCACCTGCAGAACCGCCAGCAACCGACCTCTGCAGCTACCACCGCAGCCACGCCTCCGCGCGCCAGCGCCCGCCTGCAGACCACCGCAGCCACGCCTCCGCGCGCCAGCGCCTTCCGCAGACCTTCCACGCGCCCACGCACAACCGCCTGCAGCACCTCCGCCGGAGCTCGTCCGGCCACCTCCGGCCGCCGCGCGACTCGCCGTCACCACCGATTCGAAGCCCTTGATCCAAGGGACCTCCGCCGAGCTTCCCGCGCCCAGCCATCGGCTCCTCGTCGCGCAAGACAACGGGGAAGAATTCCCCTGTTTTGCTACAGTAAAGCATTGATTAAAATTTACATTTTCTGCCATTGCCAGATTTTATTCATATTCTATTCACTCTGCATTGCGGAAAATATCCTGTAGTTTATCATAATTGCCATTTCAGCATTATTTCTTGCTTAAACCTTAATCTAAAGGCAATCTTGGCTTGGTTCTTGTCCAAATTGACTCCGAACAAACATTTTTAAGTGGCGTGAATTTTAATACGTTATTGCCTCCCTGTGGAAACGACCCGCTCCTCTGCGAGTGGTTATTTCTTATTAAAAATTGATTAGTCGATTTTTCCACCACATTAAACTACAAACGACTTAAAAGTGAAAGATCGACACGATCACTAACCAACCACCAAGTTGGGGGTACAACCTTGAATATCCCTCTTGGCCCAACTATGACCAAACCGCACCAACCTCTTATTGGAATACAACCAACATAGCCACCCAAGGGTACGATTCAAATCATGGGGCTCCATATCTCGATTGTCCTCACGATGCCTCCTCATTTAGGTCTGACCCGCTCTACTGTGATAGGACCTACACTTTAGGAGAACACCAAGAACCCTACCCATCTCAGGATAATAACCAAGAAAGGTCATCTGAATTCAACAACCTTGCCTACTTGACCTTTGGATTAGAAGGAGTTCCAGACAAATGGAAATCAGAAAATGATCAGAAATCTAGGCAAGCCCAGGATCATCAACCTTTGATTTGGTCCCCTGATGAAGAATCTGACTGGGAGGAGGACTTAGAACCTCAACTATTCTGGAGTAGGACCAAACAGAGAATGGTTCCTCTTGAAGAACTGGATCCTGAACATGATAGAATAGAGGACCCACCCAAGAACCTAAACACCAATATGGATTCTGATCCACAACC
This sequence comes from Thalassia testudinum, assembly GCA_037157565.1. Classification (NCBI taxonomy): domain Eukaryota; kingdom Viridiplantae; phylum Streptophyta; class Magnoliopsida; order Alismatales; family Hydrocharitaceae; genus Thalassia; species Thalassia testudinum. Next base: position 49,551,597 of record JAZHRO010000057.1, read on the forward strand.
TCAACCATACTCTCTTAACCTAGATTTCAAGGAGGAAATCCAAAGGACACCAAATGACACCATGTCAATTCTTGATAACCTCAAATTAGAACTACACAGACAGAATCAAGAATTGGTTAAAGGGCAACAGGCCATGATGGATTTGTTCCAACAATTGGGGAAAGAAGGCCAGAGAAAGATGTTGCACACAACGCCACTCATAAAGCAAGGACCTACCATGATCAATTGGACTACACCCAGTCATCCTGATTTGGTTCAGTCCACCATTGATACCCCTCAGGAGTTGGACAGCTCAGTGGATAAGGACAGTAAGGATTCCTTGGAACACAATTTGGGGAGCATTAAGAACAAACATCAGGAGGAAACTGAGAATGTGAGGGGAGAGGCCTTGGAATCTGAATCCAATCGGCCCAAGAGAAGCAATCCGGTGGGAGCAGCAGCCACCATCATAGATGGAGAATGGAGTTACAATCTCAAAGAAATTGATTATGAATCGGTTGGAATCCCCATCACAAATTTGGAGGAGGGCCGAGAGAAAGAATATGATCTAGAGGATGAAATTGACCCTACCTCTAATGTAACCCCAAACAGTGAATCTGATACAGAGAAGGTGGCAGAAAATATTCTTGAGATCAAGGGCTTGGAAGGAATGAGCGATGAAACCATAGTTGCGGAAGAGATGGATTCGTGTTTGGAGAGAGGCCTCATGCTTGGTTGTAGGGCTCAGTATGAAACTCTGGACTTTGTTACCTACCCTACCAGAATAAGAATCCCGCAACCCGAATGCACTGGAATTGATACACTTTCGATGGATTATAGTTTTATGGGGACACAAGCTGAATATAAGACCTACATCTTTAGTGTTTGGCATGTCATATTTGGGGTGCGTTCGTCCACATCAACTTGTTTGCATGCCCACAAACTAAGAGAGGATCTGACACGGGCATGCATGATATATCTGTTACAGAATTCCCGCCCCTTAGGAACGGAACTCCACCACAACCTTATTCACATCTGTGGACTTCTGATTTTCGGTCTGGTTAATTTTGAACATATCTTATTGACCCAAGCCATTCCTGTTTGTGCACCGCTCAGCTGGAGGCGTTAAACTCAACGCTTTCTGGGAGGCAACCCAGCGGATTCAGACTGATCTGATAGTTTACGTCACTCAGGTACTATCTTTTTGAAACCTTCTGCATCCATGCATCTGCCAATGAGAACATTGTCCAACTTAAGCATGGGGGGGATGGTAAATTGCATAATCCTAAGCTTAATTAATCAGTCTGAATGAATAAATTAATTGATTAAAAAAAAAATTGAATTTAGGAAGAAAAACTTAGGCATTAGAAACTCGTCAATAGTGGGAAATAATATAAAAAGAACTTAAACACTTAGACTTTTCAGGCCTTCAGGCTTAATCAGCCCTGGTGTCCATTAAAATATGGATTTAGCGGCGAATCCTTGCAACTTTAAGCTATTCTAATCCACCTAATAAATAAGGTAATAAGTATACGACTTATCAACTCACCCTCTAACTCAGGAAAACTTTGAGTCTAAGCATCTACACACATTTTTGCAAAGACTCACTTCTCGGAGATTTTGACAGAAATTGGGTAGCTAATGAACTCTCTAGGGTGGTATGGCTGGCAAGTTGTCGTGGGTAACAACCCATTGGTAGGTTGTCCAGAACTCAGCCACAGGCCATTTCTTTTTCGCTGCCTCTAGGTACATTTGAGATTAGGGAAGCCACCTACGAAAAAAAAAGAAGAAGAAGAAGAAAAGAAAATAAACCACACTTCACCGCACAAGTATGGCTGACAAGTGATTGTGGGTAACAGCCCATTGGTCGGTTGTCTAGAGCCCATCTCAATAATTGCACAAAAAAAAAGACCAAAACACCTAAGGATGAAGCGGGGAAGTAGTACAAGCCGGGGAGATATACACTGGAAAATCCTTGTGTTGACCCCAAGTAAAATGAACGTAGGGAGAAAGCTACCAATCGAACAAATACACCTTCAGGCAAAAATTTATTTTCTTTTCCGGTCACCTAGAGGCGTAGAAACTCGAAGTCTGTCTCAATTACCGTTAAGTGAGTCTATCACAACATTCACACCAAGATGCTTAGCACTTAGGGTTTTGACCGAGTTTTGGGTGGGTTGGGTAGCCGTAAAAAGTTACCAACCCACACTGAATTCCGAAAATTCTAAAAAGACATATATAGATATATACGTATACATATGTATAGTTATATATACAAAGCAAGGATTCGGGCGATTCGTATTTTGGCAGACACCCGGGCGCTGCTTAGTCTTTGTAGATTAAGATCTTCGTATATTTCCTCTTATTGACGAGTAACGAAGTGCCTAAGCAATTACTTCTTGAATTCTCCAAAGAAATAAAGGCTAGAATAAACCTTGCTAGGGACTATCAAGGAGTAAGCATGGGGGTATGATAACACCACGCAAGGGGGAAGTAATTAGGTTGAATATGGCCCATCTTTAGAATAAAAGGCACAACATAAAGTAGAATAGGAGCATTGCATGCATCAAGTACCAAGATTGCTTATAAACTGCATTAATGGCCATTTGTGTAAAGCATGTGTCAAAGCAGGCCCCATATGAGCAATCGGACCGCACGGATGGATTCAGAACGACGAACGGAGTCCAACGGACTCAAGATCGGCCAAATCCGACATCTGGAGCTCCCACAATGGGCCCAAGAAATTCTGACCGTTGATCTGGAGATCAATGGCCCAGAAAGCACCACGTCGCCCCGCCCCCACCGTTCGCACGCCTTCAAGCCAGCCAAGGATGAATCTTGGCCGTTGATCTTCGATCGAACGGCCAAGATCCGCGCGCTCGCCCGCGGTCGCCGCGACAAAGCGCGGGCGTGGTGCAATGGCTAGCGTGCATGCCCGCATCGCAGCGACGCGCGTTCGAATCGCGCGGAGCGGAAATCAAGCGAAAGCGAAGGGCGCGGCAAAATTGGACCGCCCGATCAGCAGCGGGCGGCCAGGATCGGGCCACGCGGCGCGATGACAGCTCCCGAGCGCCCACGCGCGCTCGCATGCCGGGCGGAAACGCGCGCACGCACGCTTGCCCGAGGCGCGATCTAAGGGCGGGCGTAGGAGGATCTCGAAGATCGGACGGCTCTCGTTCAACGTCCATGGATCGCGCATGGAGAGAGAGCGGGGCGGGCAGCTGACCGGCGGCAGGAGAGCTTCACCGACATATCTGGAAGCGATTTTAGCAACATTCTGGATGTCGCTAAAGCACATTCTTCTTTTAGGAAGCCCTTAACTCTATTTAAACCCCCTTCTACCACCATTCAAGGTATCCTCTCCCACTTGCAACTACTCCACTCCTCTCCTAGATAGTTTTAGGCACTCTTGTAATCGCCGGAGACGACGAGCCGCCGACGGAGCCTCCTCCACCGCCGTGGCTGCCTCGTCGCTCTCCACTCTCTCTCTACCTCTCTCTTTCTCTTTTAAGCTTTCATTTACTTTTGTTGAAGCATGTATTTAATGTTGTAAACCATGGACTATGAATGCATGTTTAATGAAATTATTTTCCATTTAGTCGCCATTTTAATTTCTGTTTAAAGTGCATGATCAAAACCAAGAGCTTTCTAACCCTAAACTCTCTCTATCTCTCGCTTTTCAAAACCGTCTCTTTCGCAAGCAAAACTCCGCCTTTTTCGTGACAAGTGGTAAACAAAATCCGATTTCCACTCCTCCCTGAGACCGACACTCGGACTCACCTCCGTTTACTTCTTTTAAAACCGACGTATCAAGTGCAACTATAACGACACCTCTTAACACACACGCACGAGACCACGTCATCCGACAGGGAAGAATTTCTTCAAAAAGGTCAATTTCAACTCATTCTAAGTTGCAATTAGTCTTCCTATAGTTCTGTACCAACGAGCGGCTTTATCCCTAAGAGAGTGGGGGAAGAGCCTCATGATCATTTGCTCCTCATTCACGTTTCATGCCTTGGTGGTCTGAACCAAAGTGGTCAAGTCCTCCAAGTGCTGAAACGGGTCTTCAGAGCCAAGCCCATGGTAATGTTTGATCAGGCTTAACACCCGGGGCTTGATTTCTACATCTCCAGCCAGAATCTGGATGCTGGGATGTTCCCCGTAATTTGAAGGATCATAAAAATCCTTCAAGGGTTGAGCGCCCTGCATTCTCTGGAACCATTCCTGCATTCTCTGCATTTGTTCCAACTGCCTTCGAAATTCCTCCTGTGGATCCTGGGGCAGAGGAGGCTGTTGATCAGCCTTGGGATCAATTTGTCCAAAATCCAATTTACGCCTCCTAGAATACTTTAATGGTCCTTCCAATCGGGGATTCAATGGCCTTCTTCCCAGCATAAATTAGGAAAAGGTCGGAAGGACCAGGGATAAGGACCCTGCAGCACAACAAAACAAACCTGTCCTTAAGTGGGGTAGCCTAAGGATCTACAGACTCCCAGAACCCGCCTTAAGATTATATATGATTTACTCTACTTGTCTTTGCTCAATCCAACCAGTTAGAAGGAGGGACTGGGGAGAAGGTTCTTCCTTTGGCTTACGCCTCTGGTTCCTAGTGTACCCCCCAGCCGCGGTCATTTGATGCTACTCCCCTATCTAGACATCAGATTAATCAGTACAAGTAGGTTAATCGTAAACAATCTCAGATTAGGCCCCGAAGAGCGAATCAATCCTTGAGGCCAACATCTACTCGATTTTATTAAGGCCTGGGATTGTAGTGCTTATGAAATGTGATGGGCCCTTAAAATGGGTTGTGCCCTTAATTATTGATTGAGTGTGTGTAAGTGCATGCACAACCAGGGTTTTCAAGCAAGATTATTTGTGATGCGTAGATTTTAATGTTCAAATATTGCTTAAGTAGCTTTTAGGGTTTAGAATTAGGTTGATTTCAATCAAGTTTGAGGCAAACCAGGTTTTCAAGCACGGGTGAAGATTGCTTTCCTTTAAAATAAAAAATAAAGTGGAGCGCCTGATATGAACCTAGTTGAAAACCCTAAGAGGAAGCTACTTGATGAGTTGATTTTAGGTTGAGTGGTGCGGCCCAAACAACTCAAACAATTGGCCACAATTGCACCACTAGGTTAGGCACACAGAAATGATTAACCTAGAATGATTTCTACTCTTTTATGTGTTGATTTGTGTGTACCGGTTCCACAGATCAGAATCTGATTGAGTAGAAGAAAATCAAGTAGGTTAAGTGCCTTGAATGTGGGTGTATGTTGTGTGTATATTGAAAATTACCCCACAAAATTATCTTTTTATTTCTCTTTATATAAGTGAGGGTGAAATGAGTGTGAGTGGAAATCCAAACAACCAAACTAATCCTAGGATTTATGCAAACACCTAGGTTAATTGGAATTTAAATTTAATGTGACAAATGAAATCTATGGAGGGGAAAGAATGGGGAACACTTACAGCCATCTTTAACTGCACTTTACTCCAATCTACCTCTTGACGATTCCCTAATGGAGGTCTCTGTAAAACAATAGACACAAGAGAAAGCAAGTTAAAAGACAGTAAAGTGCATGAATTGCGAAAAGAAGATCGGAAACTTGTTGCCTCCCTGGCAACGACGCCAAAATGTTGAAATGTTGGATGACTATGCTATCGGATTTGGTTTTGAAAACCTGTCGTTGTAGTTTGAATAGCGAAGAACTCAGGTTCAACAAATAAAATTTATACCAGAATAGAAATCTCAGGTCGAACTCAGGGAGGCTATGTCGATCAAAATTCACAATTATATTTGTTTTTGTGTTTTTGTTAAAAAGCGGAGTAATTACAATGAAATGAAGTACTATAAACAATAAGAGAGAGAGAGAGAACATCCACTTGATATTGTAAAATATTTGTACAACTAAGAAAGTGAGAAATTACACTAGAAAGCAGGAAAGTTCTACTCTAGAAAGCAGGAAAAAGGAATGGGAGAGAAAAGTTATCCTCCTCGACGATCGCTTGGAGGACGAGTTAGACGAGACGATGCTTGGAAAATGAGGAATGGAGTGGGAAGAAGGAGGTTGAGGCAGGAGGAACGGGAATGAGGCAGCATGTCATCGTCGTCGTGGGATCCGTTTTCGGAATGGGGGCGAAAAATTGATTTTATCTCATGAGGAGCATCCTGGTGTGGGACAAGCTTCTCTTGAGCTTTGGAGAGGGAGAGAAGAGAAGGAAGGGGATGAGAAATTCATATGGAGGAGGTCTCTTTTTATAGTTGCAAGGAGTGGGGGCATTTTGGGCATTACAAATTCAAAATATTAAATAAGGGCCTTTAGTGACGGAATTAAGCGTCACTAAAGCACAGATTATGGGAGACATGCACCTGCGCCTGCCGTTTGCTCCTCTCCTGCGCCGCGCTCAGCTGCCCATGTTCATCGATCTTCAGTCGTGCGATCGTAAGATCGGACGGCTTAAAAGTTGCTAACCGTCAGCTCTTCATCGTGTGCCTGGCACGTCCAATCGTGCGTTCGCTCATCACGGCCTTTGAGCGCGCCACATCTCCACTCTCGTCGCCGCTCATCCTTGATCCGACGACCCAATTTGACCGTTCCTTGCATCTACACTAGATTGAGGCTTGCGGGGGCTCGAATTTGCACCTCTTCTTAGCGTTAAAACCCTCGATCGCTATGCTACAGCGGTTAAGTTGTCACGTGGATGCTTTAAGGCATGGGCATCTATGAAGATTCATCACATGGTGAGGAGGGAGAGAGGGCACGACGGTCTCCTAGATTGGCTGGATCGGTTTGGGCAGCTAAGATGGCGCCACGTGGCGCCATCTTGGCCGTCCATCTTTTGAGTGACGTAGATGGTTCCACGAGTATCGGATTGGACCAATTTTCGCACCGTTAGGCTGTGATCGTCGATCTAAATCCATTCGTGCGGTTGGATTTGTCATTTGAGGTGCATATTTACACCATCTTGGCCCATGATCTTTAGGGTTCCTTGGTCTCTATTTGGTGCTACGGATTTCGATCAGGGCGATCTTGGAGTCGTTGAACTCCAATCGTCGCCCTGATCAGATCCGTACGGTTGAATCTTCGATTTAAGTCCCTGATAAAAAGTCGCCCTGTCCCTGACCATAAAAAGGTGACAATTACTATACAATTTAGACAACTTAATGTAAATGCTTGATAATGCATGTTATGCATTATTTATAATGTATGATGCTAATGTGACACTAAAAACATGCATTAATAGACATTTAAGGTTAATTAGATGTATGCACATCAGTATCATCTGCCCCGAACCTCTATAGTCATCCAAAAGTTTTGGGTGTCTTGATTGGATCCATCACATTCTATTCTTGTCCAGTCCATCGATGCATGTTTGGTAGGAGGTCCTTAAGACCACCCTTGAGGCCTCCATTAGTTATTCACTCCCGTCGAGGCCAGGCCTTGACTTCTATGTTTGTGTAGCAACCCCATCACATAGGCATCTCTTCTGATTCATCCGAGCCTAACTCTCCTTCCATCATCATGGAACAACTAGCAAAAGAGAACAACCTTGAGAATCAGCTTTAGCTCCTTAATGATCTATTCCAAGCGTTTGTGAATCCACCACGGTGTCCTATGTTGCGAGATCATTACAATCCTGCCGCGGTGGCGATCGAACCTCGAGTCCAAATCCCGATTGGAGGTCCGGATACTGAACTCAATCCCAACATAATTCATGCTATTCTGAAATTTCATGGGCTCAATTCCGAGGATCCTTTTCAGCACATTAAACAGCTCAAGCATCTGGCCCAGACCTTCGGGTTAGATGTTCAGAATCAGGATATTCTTCTCATGAAAATGTTCTCCTTCTCTCTCATGGACAAAGCAACTCATTGGTATCAAACTCAAACGCGTCCAATCAACACATGGGTTTAACTACAATCCAAGTTTTTGAAAAAGTTCTTCCGAGTTGGTTGGACGAATGCTTTACGACACCATATCACGCACTTCACACAACAGCCTGGAGAACCACTTCACGAAGCATGGTATTGTTTCCTGGATCTCATGCGAAAGTTCCCCCATCACGGAGTTCCTAAATGGGAATAAGTCTAGTCTTTTTACCAGGGACTCTGTGAAGATATCCGATTATTCGTCAATGCAACTTGCGGAGGAAATATCATGGGTCAACACAAAGACATTGTGTGGGAGATTCTCGAGAATATGTGCGAGAACTCCATCAATAATGACTCCATGGGCATATTCGACCAGACGAATGCCTGCGCATTGACGAATCCAAGGGGAGCACATGAGACGTAGGCCCTGTCCTCTTTTGTCGACTTGGAACTGATAGCCAGTCATTTGGACAAGGTCTCTATTATTGAGAAGAAGGTGGATGAGCTAACTCGATATCTGCAGCGAGCCACCTCTGCGCAAAACCCATTCGCACAGCCATCCTCTTGGAGCGAAGTTGTGCATAACATCTACCACTGATCTTCTCAGGGGTTGGACCCATATCCACCCCCGTCTGACTCTAGGTCTGAAGGAAACTCCGGACCTACCTATTTTAGTTAGGGGAACTCTGAACCCTCATATTCTAACTTTTCTGAGGTTCCTCAGACCTGCGAGGACCTCAACGCCATCCAGAACAACCCGTTCTCTAATACCTATAACCTTAGATGGAGAAATCATCCTAATTTCACGTGGATGGGTGATGATTATCTTTCTCAACACAGTTAATTAAGTTAATTGTGATTAATTATGCGCAGAAGAAAGTAACTTAGGTCAACTTGAATTTGTGTCGATTGAGTAGTATAGGGTCAAGTTAACCTAACATTTTAGATTTTATTTCTTTTAACTGGTTGAGTTTAGGTCATTCGCTGGGAGGTAAAACTTAATTAGAATTCACCATTAAGTCTAAGCTACTTATAGAAAGTATAATTAAATTTATTTTAAGAACATGAATTTTACTTAATGATTTCAAATTAAAAGAATATGCAAAATTACATAAGAAAACACATTTACACAAATGATCTTCTTTAACAACAAGTAAACATGTTTATTTCTTTCTATTTTAAGTGATTAAGGCAAGAAAAAGTAATTCTAATGGAAATATGCCTTATTACAACATTAAACTCAAAAGGAATTAAAAATGCAAGAAATTGAACCATGAATTTCTCTTCTTTGTCTTCAACCTCTTTTTTTCTGCTCTTCTTCTTTTACCTTTTTCTCTTTCTTTCTCTTTTTACTTTTTTCTTAATCTTCTTCTTAATCTTTTTTCCTTAATCTTTCTCGAGCTCTTTCTTTACAAGTCTTCTTTTCTTTCTTTCTTCTCTTCCTTACTCTACCTTTTCTTTTTAGCACTTGCTTGTTCAACCTTCCTTTCTCTCTACGAGCTCTCTCTTTCTTCTCCTTATCTTCCTTTCCTTTGCTTCTTCTCCTTCTCTTCTAAGCCTTAGCATCCTTTCCTTCAGAACTCTTGCAGACCTTCTGAATCAAACCAGTCTATCTAATTAAACCAAAAATTAGGTTTTTAATTGATAGCTTGGACTGGTCGGGGATACACAGCACCCTTCTCAGGGTGGGACCAGACCCTACTAGGTGCAAGCCTGGTTTATTTAGTTTCGATTTATTTCTGGTTCGCATAGTATCGAGCTCATCTGGCTCACGGCCTCCGATGCCCATGCACGCTCCCTCATGAGCCCACACTCACACGCCCACAGGCGCACACACACCTGGGCACACGCATTGCACGCACACACCCAATGCTCAATTCATTTCCTTGTGCCGTGCGTTGTTGACTGATATACCCATAACACAAATAAGTTTTATACCCATGCGGCCGCTCCAATTCTACCGAGGTGGGACTAAGTTTCCCCCTCCCAGTTTGAAGTTCAAACGTCGATTCCTTCTAGCTCAGAGCTCCATTCCAAGCAAATAAAAGCTTGTTGGAAAGCTCTTGAGTTGTTCTACACGATTGAAGTATCAATTTGATACTCAAGGGAAGTTAAGCTCTTTGATTTGAGGGGCAAAGGTCCTGGGTTTACTACGTTCATTTTGGCCTGCAAAGTGGATTTTTCAGTTCTAAGGTCCACAGACTGGACTTTGACTTCCAGATAGGGTATTCAAGGGATTCAAAGGTTGATTCTATGGCTATTGATGACGGTATTAAGCTCTCAGGAGCTTGAGGAAAGGTGTAGAAGCTAAAAGCTTCTTAGGGAGCTTGTGAACTGTGATTCAAACTCTGAAAGGTCCTAACAGACAGCTACAGACCTAATTAATCAATTCAAACAACCTCTAGAGGTTGTTATGAATCTGTCTGGGTAGATTTTTCATCTAAATCTCATCACAAAGCTACTGTTGCCAGTTTGGGTTCAAAAACAACCCAAACTGACATAAATCAAATTCTACCATATAGTTGATCAGAGCTCATCCAAATCTTATCTAAATCATTCACAAACATCCCAGCAACATCTTGAACTCCTTAATTTGTATGATTGAATCCAAAATCCAAGGATCAGACTCAAGTTTGACCAATTAACCTTGAATTTTGACTTTCTAAGTTTAGCCATTTCAAAGGGAATTAAAGCCTTAAACATCTTCTCTTCAACTTCAGGAATAGATTCAGACCCTTAGAAAGGTGGTTCAACTAAGGTTCCTAGGGTTCCAGGATTGTTGCCTGAGCTTGAAAAGGAGTTTGTTCATTAGGACAAACTAAGGTTTGTTATGGTAGTTAAATCATGGAAATGAACTCAAGGCACAACACTGGTGCTTTTAGACCTTTTAAACAAGACTTAAATCTAACTGTCAATCATCTCCAACTCTGCTGGAGTTGGAGAAGATGAAGACCTAACAGAAGCTCCAAGCACTAAAACCTCAATTAAAATGTCTTAGCATGATTAGTAAACCTCAAATCAAAGTTCTGGAGCTTCACACTAAGTTCTACAGGTTGAAGAGCTTGTTTTGACTCATTGGAGCTTGCTGGAACTCCAATGAGTCCAGAAAAAGGTGAAATTGTACATATAATGTGAACTTATGCCATTGATAATTTAAAAAGCTTCCTGAGGTCACAAGGAATCTCAGGAACAAATTTATTTCGTCAATTATCCATTAAAGTGAAGATTAATCAGTGAATTCATTTTACACAAGATCTGAGTTGGATTAGGTTTAGGACTTGTTTTCCCACTCAATTAAGTGGAGAAAACAAGTCAAAAGATATTTGTGATGGTATATATGTAGTTAATTAATGATTTAAACTTCTCCTGAGTTACCATTGACAGCAAGCTCAAGAGCTTAATTATAATTGGGTGTTTAAGTTATAAGGGGTAATTACTTAAACTAAAGTGAGGATTAGGGCCCTTAGGTGATGAATAAATGGTGGAGGACCCCAGTGAATGTGGAAATAGCTCAACTACTGCTGCCATGGACAACAGGAGTAGTTGGTGGAAGTGGAGATGGTTTAGGCGATTAAATGATCTATTCAGTAATTAAAAATGATAGAAATGTTCATGGAAGGTGTGAGAAGGTGAACGGTGACTTAAAAAGACAAAATAATTGCTCCTGACAAGCTCAAGGAGCTCGCCGAAGTTGAGGAAGACGAATGTGAAATCTAGCATTACACTACCTAATCTACCTAACTAACTATCCTAACTAAACTACTTACCTAACCTACTGTTACCTAGACGAAGGGGATAGGATCTCTCTGTCGATGACTCATAACAGAGGAGGAAATCAGAGGGTTGGCGAAAGAGTCCAACGAGCGGTTGTGAGGTGAAGCAGAGGAGCTCCTAGTCAGCACTTGTGTCAGAAGACTGGGCTGACTTCGGCAGAGGTCCAAAGCTATCGAAGATGGATGGAGGAAGACGAATGAAGCGAAGGTCGTCGGAGTTTTAGAGAGAATAGCCTATCAGGTTAGCTTAGTGAAGAAGAGGGAAGGGAGCTAACTTGGTGAAAATCGAGGGTGTGGAGGGGTATTTATAGGTGGCGGCGACTGAGATGGAGGTGGAATCTGGATGGAGAAGCGGCTAGGAGTGGAGTAACCACCGGCATCTTCTCCAATGCTGGTGAGGTTATCTCCAACCCTAAAATAGGATTTTAGCATCATCCAGACTGGTGGATGAAAAGGAGATGGTGAGCATAAGCTCCAGGAGCTTGGAGAAGAAGGAATGACGTCGGATGAGCGGTGATCAGACAGTGGACGCACCTCCTGTCGTCAGCCATCCAGACGGTTGAAGAAGGAAAGAAGAAGTTTTAGGGACTTTTTTGTAGTGAAAATTGAGGACCTGAATGAAGAATAAGGACCTGATTGAAATAAAATATAAGGACTAAAATGTAAACTTAGGTTTTCATGGTTTATTTTAATTTAAATCTTTTCCAACTTTTTATATATGATTATAAATAAGATAATTATTATATTTAGACATTGAATTTACATTTTTGACCTTTTTAGATTAATTTATTTAATTAAGTAATGCTACTTAAGTTATTACATACTTAGGTATATATTATACTTAAGTTAGTTAACACATTAATTAGATGAATTATTAATAATATTTTGAGTCCAATTATTAATTAAATTATTAATAATATTAATCGGATGATAATATAGAATTTTTAACTTATTTTAAGGTCCTGTACTATTTATCTCTTATTTAATAATTAACTCATATATTCACATATTTCTAGCTAATTAACTAGGAAGATTAGTTAATTAGGGGTAATTAGAGACCATGATGAGCTTCTCATCATACCCCCAAGCCAAAGGTTTGCTAGTTCCTAGCAAAATTAACTAAAAATATGATGATTTAAAGCACTTGGGTCTAAATTAATATAAATAAGAACCAAGTAGAGGAAAGCTTAGGTCAGAAAAAAAATTTAGATTTAATATAAATAACTAATATACAGAGCATTTTGTGAAAATTTCCTTACTTAGACTTAAACTCAAAACATTTTCAAAACACACTTTATTAAAAACATAGTTGTTAACAAGAATTTTGTCAAAAATTAGAATCTGAAAAATCACTTATTCTTTGTATCCATTCTTAACCCTTAAAAACTTAGAATTCAAAGTGTTTTAAGAAAACAAAACCTAAGAGTTGAAAATTAAATTTTAACTCAAAAACTCAATAGACTTAAGTTAATCCTTTGTTTATGATATTTGATTTCTATCAATCTAAGTTTAAGCAAATTAACTAGATATTCATCATTAATCAAACTTAGAGTGGTAAAACTTTAATCTACCAGCCTACAACACTAAGGACAAACTTCTAGATCTAGGATTTTGTCAATCCTTCTCCTTTAGGTCTTAAATGCAAATCCTCAAAACCTGATTTCTTAGGCTTCATTGCCCAATACCAAGGTTCAGTAGTTATGATTTTAAAACATCGTGCTTGTGAAGAGAATTGTCCTAAAGGCATCCAAATTTGCAAAAATCCAGATCTTAAGACATCAATTTCCAATCCAGATTATTCCAATTCAAGCCTTTGGCTTGGCCTTGCTCAGGTTTGGTTGCTTTCTCCTCACCAGTTTTCTATCCCGAGGTCAACACCTTTTGTGTATATCTCCTAGGTGGACCACTGGGTCTCTTATTCCTAATTTTTATCTCCATATATTTTTTCAACTTTTTCTATAGGTTAGAACACCCATATGTAGCGAGGTGTTCTTTTATTTGATGGAAGGAAGGGTAGCATCTATTTATACCGAGATGCATTATTATTATGGAAAAACTATATACGTACCCATTTGTAGCGAGGTACTTAACTGCATGGGTAAGCGACGAGATGGAAGCTTCGACATCATACTCGGGATTTCAATAGCAGCCACCTATTTTACCTACACCAAACCAGAACCAGGTAGGACTGAATTCAGTTACGACCCATGGTGGTAAAGCAACATAGGACCCACCTTACCCAAGCCACTTTCAACCTGGTAATGCTAACCCAAACCCTAGGATAGTCATCTAGGATACCCCTGTCCCAGATCAAGAACCTGGATCTATTCCAGAGAACTAACTAAGGTTCCATTTCTCGAGGCCTTGACCAAGGGAAAGAGGACAACCAAACCCGTGGCACCTAAAGAGGACCTGGTCAAGCACTTTGAACAGGTCCATATAAACATCCCCTTGATAGATGCAATTCGCAATGTACCGACTTACGCACGATTTCTGAAAGACGTCTATACACCTAAGCGTAAGCCACGAACCAAAAGTGGGAGCCCAATCGTATTGTCGGAACAAGCTAGCTCCATCATTTTGAGTAGGCTCCCACCTAAGGCAAAAGACCTAGGTACTCCCCTGATTTCCTGTACAATTAGTGATATCCAATTTGATAGAGCATTATTGGGTCTAGGAGCCTCCATAAACCTAATACCTACATCTCTACTTGACCATCTTAAGGAATCTGAGCTCAAACCAACAGAGGTGACATTACAGTTGGCAGATCGATCTATTAAGTCACCTAAAGGAGTTCTTGAGGATGTCATTGTTAGGGTTCGGGATTTCTATTTCCCGATGGATTTCATAGTCTTGGATATGGATGCTCCATAGAATCTGAAAAACACACCGATCATACTAGGGAAACCCTTTCTGGCCACTGTTAGGGCCAACATTAATTGTGAGGAGGGTCAAATTGAACTAAAATTTGGGAACCAGACACTAAAGATTGACATCTTTAAGGCCCAACAAGGGATTAATTGCGGGGTTATAGAACAAATATGTGATATCGAGGTTGTGGTTGACGATCGGTATATCGAGGAAAACCTGGCTACTTCTGATCAACCACAAGAGGATCAAAACCCGCAATTAGAGGAGTCCGAACTCAACCTAGACACACCCATAGCTCCTTCCCTTGCTCCGGACACCCACCCTGAACCACCCGCTACTGCTGATAACCCTATTTTAGAACTAAAGCCTCTTCTCAATCATCTAAAGTACGTCTTTTTGGGTTCCAATTAGACATTTCCTGTGATTATCATCTCCAGACTCACACCTGATCAGGAATCCTGTCTGATTTCTGTTCTCCAACAACATCGAAGAGCCATTGGATGGACTCTCAATGATTTGATTGGTATTAGTCCCTCTTATTGTACACACCGCATCTATACTGAAGAGGGCACAAGACCTTCCCGTGAAATGCAGAGACGTCTAAATCCTAATCTGCAGGAGGTCGTGAAAAAGGAGATCATTAAGTGGTTAGATGCTAAGATCATCTACTTGATCTCCAACAGTCGGTGGGTGAGTTCAATCCAGGTTGTGCCTAAGAAGGCAGGACTCACTGTGATCAGGACTGAGACTGGAGAAATCATATCGACCCGTGTGGCAAATTTGTGGAGAGTCTACATGGATTACAGAAGACTCAATACCTCCACGAAGAAGGATCATTTCCCACTACCGTTTATTGATCAGATCCTTGAAAAACTAGCGGGAAATAAATTCTTCTTCTTCTTGGACGGGTACTCCGGCTATAATTAGGTGGCAATCCATCTTGAGGACCAAGAGAAGACCACTTTCACCTGCCCCTTCGGGACATACGCATTTCGAAGGATGCCTTTCGATCTCTGCAATGCACCCACTACTTTTCAGCGGTGCATGCTGGCCATATTCTTAGATATGGTAGGTGAATATCTGGAAGTCTTCATGAATGACTTCTCAGTTTTTGGCGAATCATTTGACGATTGCCTCTTGCACTTGGTTCAAATCCTCAGGCGGTGCATCGAGGTGAATTTGGTTCTTTCTTGGGAAAAGAGCCACTTCATGGTATCTGAGGGAATAGTCTTGGGACATCTTATCTCTAAAAAGAGCATCCAGGTTGATCGAGCCAAGGTAAATCTGATTTCCAAACTCCCTATGCCTAGCTCGGTTAAAGACATCCGATCCTTCTTGGGGCACGTCGATTTTTACTGACGATTCATTCCCAATTTCTCGAAAATCGCACACCCCTTGACTAATCTCCTATCTAAGGATGTCCCTTTTGAAATCACCAAGGAATGCACTCAAGCATTTGAAATCCTGCATGATCGAGTTACCCAAGCACCTATCCTGCAGCCCCTTGATTGGTCTCAACCCTTTGAGATCATGTGCGATGCATCTGATTACGCTGTAGGTGCAGTACTCGGGTAGAAAATAGATGGGAAACCCGTGGTCATTTGCTACGCTAGCAAGACACTTGATGAGGCTCAGCGTAACTACACAATTACTGAGAAAGAGCTGCTAGCTGTAGTATTTGTCCTGGAAAAATTCAAATTGTATCTTTTGGGTTTTTGTATTATCATTTACTCAGATCACACTGCTGTGAGGCATCTCCTCGTGAAGAAGGACGCGAAACCTCGACTAATCCGCTGGATCTTGCTGTTGTAAGAATTTGATCTCGAGATTTGCAACAAGGCAGGGAAATAGAATGTGGTAGCTGATCACTTATCCCACCTTCCTTTTGATTTTATCAACCCTTCCGGACCAATTACTGAACATTTTCCCGATGAGCACCTCCTGACTATCAGTACAAGACTTCCATGGTTTGTTGATCTAGTAAACTACTTGACATCACATTAGATCCCTTCCGATTGGCCAAAAGCTAAGAAGGACAAATTACTTTCCGATGCCAAGTACTACTTTTGGGAAGACCTGTATCTCTTCCGCATTGGTGCTGATCAAATCATTCGACAATGTGTTCCGAAAGTGGAAATTCAGGACATTTTGTCCTTCTACCATGACCAGGCATGCAGTGGACACTTCTCTGGTCATAAAACCGCAGCAAAAGTCCTCTAGTGCGGCTTCTATTGGCCCACGATTTTCAAAGACGCATACAATCATTGTAAGGCATGCACTCATTACTAGACCTTAGGCAACATGAGCCACTGTGATATGACACCCTTACAGCCAATTCTCGTATGCGAAATCTTCGATGTCTGGGGGATTGATTTTATGGGACCCTTTCCTATTTTGGACGACTTCGAATACATTTTTCTCACTGTTGACTACGTGTCCAAATGGATCGAAGCCATTCCAACCTGAACCAACAATCATAAGGTAGTAATCAAATTCATTCATCAGAACATCTTTTCTCGGTTCGGGATTCCATGTGCCATAATCTCCGATGGAGGGACCCATTTCATAAATGCTCAGTTCAGATCACTGATGACCAAATACGGGGTGTCACACCGAATCTCTACTCCTTACCACCCCCAAACCAATGATCTAGCTGAGCTATCAAATTGGGAGATCAAGAAAATCCTCCAGGTCACTGTTCGACCTGATAGAAAAGACTGGCCATCTCAACTTCTGGAAGCTTTGTTAGCTTGTAAGATCGCCCACAAAACCCAATTAGGCATTTCTCCTTTCAGATTAGTGTTGAAGCTACGAGTTGTTATGCTAACTATTTGGTTTTGAAAAACCTGTCGTCGTAGTTTGAAAGTGTTGAACGTTTACGAATCACTGCGCTAACGTGTTTGGTTTTGGAAAACCTGTCGTTGTAGTTCGAAAGCGAAGAATTCGTGTTCAACAAATAAAATTTATACCGAAAAGAATTCCGAGTCAAACACAGGGAGGCTACGTTGATCTATATTCGCAATTATATTTTTTTAGGATTTTTGATAAGCAAGGCGATATAATTACAATGGAGCTATCAGACTAAGAGAGAGAGAGAGAGAGAGAGAGAGAAAGAGAACATGCATTCAATATTTCAATTGTTTATATAATCAAACTAAATAAAAGTTACACTAGAAAGAGGAAATCAATTACACTATAAAGCAGGAAAATTCTACACTAGAAAAGCTGTAAATAAGAATACGAGAGAGAAGTTATCTTCCTCGACGATTGCTTGGAGGATGAGCTGGATGGGATGATGCCTGGACGAAGGAGAACGAAGCAGGATGAAGGAGGACGAAGTAGAAGAACGGGAACGGAGCAGCACACCGTCGTCGTCGCGGGATCCACTTCCGAAGGGGAACGAAAATTGGACTTTATCTCGCGAGAAGCATCCCGGGTGTGGGACAAGCTTCTCTTGAGCTTTGGAGGGGTAGAGAGGAGAAAGAAGGGATGAGAATTTCGTATGGAGGGGGTCTCCTTTTATAGTTGCAAGGAGTGGGGGCAAAATGGACATTACAAGTTCAAAACAATAAATGAGGGGTCTTTAGTGACGGATAAATCCGTCACTAAAGCCCCAACGTGGGTGTAGCTTCCGCACCCACGTGTGCCCGCTCAGCTTCTCGCGCATGCAACGGCTTACCACATTCATCGATTCTCAGCCATCTGATCACGAGATCGGACGGCTTAAGATGCATCTCTGCCCGCTGCTGCGCCCGCCTGGCGCGTGCGATCGCGCGTGACGCCGTGCGTTCAATCGCGCGTGAATGCTATTGGGCGCTTGCGACCGTCCGATCGC
The DNA here is from genome assembly GCA_037157565.1 of Thalassia testudinum. Taxonomy (NCBI): domain Eukaryota; kingdom Viridiplantae; phylum Streptophyta; class Magnoliopsida; order Alismatales; family Hydrocharitaceae; genus Thalassia; species Thalassia testudinum. The sequence continues at coordinate 49,569,928 of JAZHRO010000057.1, forward strand.
GATCTAATGCCCGCCTGCGCCCAATCGCTTGCGCCTGACTTGAGGCTCGCGGGACTCGATCCCGCGACCTCTGCTTCGCCCGCCGCTTCATCTCCACTGCGCTACGCCATCGAGAAGGTCGCGAGGGTGATTTTAAAGCACTGCGTCCACAGCCGTTGGATCGAGATCCAACGGCGGAGAGGGGGCGGGTGCGTGGTCTTCATGGAATGTAGGCGGCCGTTTGGGCGGCCGAGATGGCGCCACGTGACACCATCTTGGCCGTCCATCTTCTGGAAGTTGTAGATGGTGCCATGGATGTCGGATTGACTCGATTTTTGTGTCGTTGAGTTACGATCGTTGATCTGAATTCATCCGTGCGGTCGGATTTGTCATATAAAGTGCGGATTTTCACCATCCTGGCCCTTGATCTTCTAGGGTTCCTCGATCACTATTTGATGCTACGGATGTCTGATTAGGGCGATCTTGGAGTCGTTGAACTCCAATCGCCGCCCTGATCACATCCATATGGTTGGATCTTTGATTCGAGGCCCCGATAAAAATGTTTTCCCTATCCAAGCACATAAAAGGAGACAATTAACCTCCATTTTATTCAAACTACTCTAAATGCAAGATGATGCATGTTATGCAATATTTATATCATGAAATGCAATCCTATGCTTAAGAACATGCTTAAATAGACATTTTAAGTAGTATAAATGTGTTTACATCATACCCCCATGCCTATCTTTTGCTAGTCCCTAGCAAAAACTATATGCTATTTATAAAAGAATTAGGTTGGATTATTTGGACTTGAGTTATTTTCAATCATTAAGAAATTATCTACTTAGGAACTGAACTATCAAAGACACAACAGTGCCTGGGTATCAGCCAAAATGCAGACCGCCTCAAGCCCTCTCCTTATTAAAAGAAAAATTTCTTTTTCTCTTTTTCTCTTTTCTAATTTTTTTGGATTTTCAAATTTTAGGGTTTAAGAGTGGCTTTCTACGACCATTCAACTCACCCAAGATTTAATGAGAACCCTAAGTTTTAAGAATCTTATTGTGATTGTGATAGACTTGTTGACCGGTAATTAAAACGGACTTCAGATTTCTACGCCTCTAGGTGACCTCAAAAAGACTTCTGCCTAAAGGTGTATCTTTACAACCGGTAGCTTTCTCCCTACTTTTATTTTTTTACAGGGTCAACACAAGAGTGAATCTAGTGTATATCTCCCCGATCTATTCTACTTCTCCGCTTCTTCCTAAGTGTTTTGGGAATTTTTAGTGCATTTTCTGAGCTGGGTTCTAGACAACCGGTCGATGAGCTGTTACCACCGACAACTTGTGTAACGACCCGGTTCCCGAGTCCCTACGAGACACGAGAACCGGACCGACTCGACTAATCCCAAGACCTAGTCGTCCAACGAGGAAGTAACCAAAAGAGTAGTAAAATAAACCACATTCAGCATGAATATAACTAACAGTAAGAAAGTACAGCAGTAAGGAAAGAAACTACTACAGTATATACCACCACAACAGTAGAACAACATTTATCATATAACATGAACTGCAGGTAAAGAAAAGTACAGCGGAAACAAGAACTACTCACTATAACGGAAACAAAGAGGTACAAAAGACAGTAGTAACTCTACTGGACCCTACTTGGCCCAGCGTCCTCTGCAGCCGCTGACCCTGGCTGCTCAACACCTGGTCCTGAAAAAGGTAACGAGTGTAACACGTCAGCAAAACGCTGAGTAGAGTGGCAACTAAAACTAAAGACAACAGTAGAGTGTACAGTAGCTATTATGTTCTATTACTTTCTTTATTCACATCTTTCAATTGTCTCACTATTTCATTTATTCCCCAGATCTTTTTCTTGATCTCGAATGTTCCTCGTGGGAACGATCTTGATTGCAGTTTTTTCCAAAAAGTAGAAGTAGCACGTGGTGCTCTCCTGGCCGGGAGAGTCCCCCATGGTGATCCTACCCTCAGTCAACCACCCCAAGGTCACTGACAGACGTAACGGTGACTACGGCACGTGCGATAAATGCACAGGTAGCTAACCCGTACTGGCACGCGGTCAGTCGTTTCCGTTAACGGGTGCGCCCAAAGTACAGCACGGAACCAGTCCAGGGCAGAGCCCTCTCAGTAACAGGGGTCCAACCCCTCCACAGTAACCAAACCGGGGCCTTGCCCCTCCACAGTCCGCGCACCCTCGCCTGACTACCTTGGTTTGCCCCAGCGGGCCTAACAAGTCGGTGTGGGAGGCTAGCAGAACCCCGGGCCTGTGGGGTAGCTGGTACCTCCCTACACTAGTAGCTCTCCTCGGTACTACGTACGCGAGGGCCAGCAAGTCGGTACAGAGTGGCCAGTCCTAACCTCGGGTCCCTGGGGCGGCTGGCTTCGCTCTGCACTAAACAGGGGGATAGTCGCTCTCCTTGGTACTCCGTACTCAAGGGCCAGCTCACTTCCCCAATACTATTCCATTCACTTTCCAGGAGTTCTACTCCTACTTCCCCGTAGGGTTCCATCCTTTTTACTCAAACATCCAGGTTTCACTTTCCAGTTTCACATTCTTACAATCCATGTTCTCAACCACGTTATTTATTCACAACAGGCAGCTGTTAATTCAAATTACAGGCAGCTTTATATCTCTTCCCATCTTCCAAGACTGCAGTATTATACATTCCACTAGTTTTCCCATCCTAGGATTCATGCCATATCCTAGGAGCTATCATACAATCTAGTTTTCCAGTCCTAGGATTCATGCAACACCTAGGAGCGATCATTCCATCTATTTCTCATTCCTAGGATTCATGCAATGTCCTAGGTTCTATTTATGGTTCCATAATTTAACAGATTTTATTAATAACTTAAAACCACTCTACCAGGTACAACGGGAGTAATGGGGGCGTGATCGGGAATCCCGCGTGCCTCCGCGACTCCCAAGACTGCAATTGAAGGAGGTCCTATCATAAGGATCAAACACAAGGAGTGTTTCAAAACAGAGTATAGCTACTGTAGACGGGTAGAGGAATCAATTCTGAAAAGAACGCAACTCGAATCGCGGAAAAAGGAACCCGAACGGGCCCTAAACGGGTCAAAAACGACGACACTGTGCAAAATCAGACGTCTGGAACTTCTTGCAGACGTCTTAAAAAGTGGATCAGAGAATTACCTGCTCAGCATGGTTTCCCAGACGTCCAGAAGTCTGCGGGGACGTCTGGCCTAGATCCCAGACGTCCGATGGTCACCCAGGACGTCTGGAGGTCGCTCCAGCCGTCTGGTACAACAGCTAGACGTCTGATTCGCGTTGGATGGCGAATCACCGAGCCTGCGCACACCCATCTCCCTCCCTCAGTACGGTCAGTCGACAGGAAGGAAGAAGAAGACGGAAAACTCACCTTCCAGACGACTGGAAGATCTACCAGACGTCGTCCTCGCCGTCTGCCTATCAACCCAGACGTCCGATTCTGGAAATTTTTCCAGAACAGGGCGCCACCCGGCTTCCGCTCGCGACGCCGCCCGCGTCGCACCTCGCGCGCCTGCTGCTCAAACCACAGCAGTCCCCCCCTCCGCGTCGCTCCGTGCCCCCTGCGCCCTCCGCCGGCCGGCCCTAGCAGCCCCGGCGAGCTCGCCCTCACGGCAGAGCTCCGCTCTCGCACGCAGCACCTCCTCCGCGCTCACTGCGGCCGCTGCTGCCGCCCTCGCGCTCACTCTCGCGCTCTGGCTGAAGGAGAAGAGAAAGGAGACGGTGGTGACATAGTGAGGGGAGGCGTGCCCTTTTAAGGCCGCGCGGAGAGGAGAGAGAAGGATTTGCGGCAGGGGAATCTGCAGCCGCAGGAGGAAGGAAAGGCGAATATGCGGTCTGTGCACTCAGGCGCGTAGACGACTCGCGCGTGTCGAAAATAACGGATTTCCAGACGTCTGGAAACGATCCCAGACGTCTGGTCAGACGTCTGGACAACCTCCCAGACGTCTTAAAAGACGTCTGGGGCACACGTCCGTTACAACTTGCCAGCCATACTCGTGCGGCGAAGTGTGGCTTATTTCTTTTTGTTCTTTTCTCCTTTTATTTTTGAATTTTTTTTTTTAAATAGGTGGCTTCCCTGGTCTAAGATTTACCTAAGGGCAGGAAAAAGAGAAAGGTCCAGTGACTGTGCTCTGGATAACCTACCTATGGGCTGTTACCCACGATAACTTGCCAGCCATATCACCCTAGAAGGTTCATTAGCTACCCAATTTTCGTTAAAATCGCTGAACAACGAGTCAGTGCAAAGAAAGTGTGTAGATGCTTAAGGCTCAAAATTCCCTCAAATCAGAGGGCGAGTTGATAAGTCGTGTACTTATCACCCAAACTTTATTTACTCTAATTAAAATAAAATTCAAGTTGGCGAGAACTCGAAAAACAAATCCACATTTTAGTGGATACACGGGCTGATTAAGTTCAAAGACCTGAAGGATCTTTGTGTTCAGATCTTAATGTAGTTTTTCCTAAGATTGAAAATTTTCTTAAACCCAAATTCTCTTTCCTAATTTTGATTTTTTTTTAATAAAAGAAAACAAATCTACGGAGCTGACGAATGAATTCAGAGATAAATATCCACCCCCCCATGCCTATCTAATGCAATGTCCTCATTGTATTAAAAAGACATAAAACAGAGTGGAAAAGTGAAGAAAGCACCTGAATTGCGTGAATGTCAGGTCCGCTCCGAGATGAAAAATTAAAAAGAACTGTATATGTGCTGAGTTTAGTGCCTTCAGCTAGGCACACTATACAAAGAAAAGAAATGAAGAATTCACAAGTGTAGGTCAGAATTAGAATAAATAGAAGAATCCTCTGACCTGTCAACAGAGGTCCATAGATGTGGACTAGATTGTGGTGCAGACCCACACCCCATAATCGAGAATATCTTAGGTTTTGGATAAAAATTACCCAAAACCTAAAATCAGAATGCAAGCGGGGTTGGGCTTGAGATTTATGAGGATGCAACCCAAGACCAAAAAGTCAGGTTACAGAGAATTGAAGCTCAAAAGGATAATCGTTGAATGTGTGCTTGAGTTTGACATCCTCGAAACAAATGTCGTAAGGGTTCTGATTTGATGGTTTCAGCTTAAAAGGAACCCTTCGACTCAATCTTCTATTTCCTCCAAAATTAACTTCCCAAATAAGAACTTCCCAGCTCCTATCCTCCTCATTCAGCATATCAAATTCCAGGAGCTCTTGTATATTCATCACCCCGTCTGAAATCTCCAAGTCTAAATGATGTGGCAGAATCAAAATTGACTTGGGTCTAATTATCTCAGAATTAGAATCATCAATAAACTCAATAGGGTGTAACTAATAATCAGGGCATTGAATTGATTCCTCCAGAAAATGTGATTCTGGATTCGTAATGTGTGCCCTAATAAGATCAGTTTCCTCAGTTATTGGGCTATCAAATGATCTATCAGATTCCTCAGGCCCAATCGTCTCACAGAAATCGTGTTCAGAAAACTCGCGTGAGACTTCGCAACTTGAATCTTCACCATCAGGATCCGTATCAATGTATGTCCCAAAATCATTTGTCACTTTCTGTTCCAAGGAGACATACATTTCCTCGTAACCCGGCTTAGGGATCTCAGGTGAAGAAATCAGATCATCCTTAATTGGTTGTTTTAATTCAATCTGGTCAGCCTCGTAACACGTGTCCCCCCCAACAGGTGTCTGAGCAGGTTCTGTCATTGGCTTTCCTAGAGAGGGTTCATCCTGGGAATTATTCCAAGATTGAATCAAAGCAACCACGAATCTCATCCTCAATTTCGCCAATTTCCCAAGTAGAAACTCACCCGGGTTCTTATCCTTAACATCCTGGAGCCAATCTAACAAAGACTTATTCAAATCATCAATCATTTCAATCAGGGGCTCCAATCTCTCAATGCAAGGTATTGGCTGAACTTCTAAAGATTGTATGATATTCCTCAAGTTAGCCAGAACCTTATCTTGAACCTGGTTAACCTGAACCAAATGAGTTGGTTCAGGGTTGGGCGGGTTTGACATCAATGCAGAGGAATTAACAAATTGAGATTCGTTATACCCTTCCTGATAATAGGTCATTTCAGATTGTTGAAAAGATGGTGATGACCTAAAGGCAATGAAATCAAAGGATGGGTAAGGATCGGTGTATCCTTCTTGATTGTAGATCATATTAGGTTGTGCATGAAAGGAAGACGATCTATAATCGATGTAGCTCTGAGAAGGATAGAAATCAGAATCAAAGTGTTCAGGGTTAGACCCTAAACACGAGGGTCCTGAATTGTATCCCCAATCTGAATTATCCCAACTAACTGATGGTTGATTACAATATGAGTTGGGATAATCGTCATGTTGAGGATAATTCACAACAGGAGGGAAAGAGCGGGAATGCGTGAAATATGTGGAAAGATTCATGAGACACGGGAGGAAGAAAGGTGCCCTGCAATACAAATAATCAAACCTGTCCTTAAATGGGTTAGCCTACAGACCTATAGACTCCCAAAACCCGTCTTGAGATAAAGGAACGATTTGATCTACTTCTGTCTGTTCAATCCAACCAGTTAGAAGGAGGGACTGGGGAGAAGGTTCTTCCTTCGGCTTGCGCCTCCGGTTCCTAGTGTAACCCCCAGCCGCGATTGTTTGACTCTGCTCCCCTAGCTAGACATCAGATTGAACAGTAGAAACAGACTAATCGAAAATAATCTCGTTCTGAGTTCTGAAGAGCGAGTTCAATCCTTAAGGCCAACGTCTACTCTATTTTTTTTAGGGCTAGGTTTGAATGTGCTTTGGAATGTGATGGGCCCTTTAAATGGGTTGTGCCCTTAATGATTGATTGATTTGTGTGTGCGTGCACAACCAGTGGTTTTCAAGTAAGGTTATTTTTGATGTGGTGAATTTTAAAGTTCAAATCTTGCTTAGTAGCTTTTAGGATTCAACTTTAGGTGTTTTCAAACAAGTTTCGTTGGCACACCAGGTTTTGCAAGCACAGGTGAAGATGTTTTCCTTTAAAGTTTAAAAAGAATGTGGAGTGCCTGGTAAATCCCTAAGAGTTGAACCTAATTGGCAGCTACTTGATGAGTTTATTTTATTTGAAGTGGTGCGGCCCAATCAACTCAAACAATTGGCCTGATGCACCACTTAATTAGGCACACAAATGATTACCTAATCTGATTTCTACTTAATTATGTGTTTGAATGTGTGTACTGGTTCCTGAGGTCGGTTTACTGGTTGAGTTTGAAAATCAGATGAGGTTGTGTACCTCTTTGAGATTTTTTTAATTTTTTTCTTTTTTTTAATGTGGGGGTTGGGGTGAGTATGGGTGTCAAACAACAAACAATCTAACCTTAGAGTTTATAAAAACACCTAGGTTGATTGATGTTTGAATTATTATGTTGTGGAATGAAATCTAATGGGTGGGGGGTGGGGGATAACTCACAAAACCTTCTACAGCATTTTACTCCGATCTATCGCTTTTGCCTGTCTCGAAAGAGTACCTGCAATCACAATAAGAAAGGAGAAAAGTGAGGTAAATGATTTTTAAGTTAGAAAACGCAAAGAGAAACCAAAGAGCGTTGCCTCCCTAGCAACGGCGCCAAAATGTTGAACGTTTACAAATCGCTACTCTAACGTGTTTGATTTTGGAAAACCTGTCGTTGTAGTTCGAAAGCAAAGAATTCATGTTCAACAAATAAAATTTATACCGAAAAGAATTCCGGGTCAAACACAGAGAGGCTACGTTGATCTATATTCGCAATTATATTTTTTTAGGATTTTTGATAAGCAAGGCGATATAATTACAATGGAGCTATCAGACTAAAAGAGAGAGAGAGAGAAAGAGAACATGCATTCAATATTTCAATTGTTTATATAATCAACTAAATAAAAGTTATACTAGAAAGCGGAAAATCAATTACACTATAAAGCAGGAAAATTCTACACTAGAAAAGCTGTAAATAAGAATGGGAGAGAGAAGTTATCCTCCTCGACGATTGCTTGGAGGACGAGCTGGATGGGACGATGCCTGGACGAAGGAGAACGAAGCAGGATGAAGGAGGACGAAGCAGAAGAACGGGAACGAAGCAGCACGCCATCGTCGTCGCGGGATCCACTTCCGAAGGGGAACAAAAATTGGACTTTATCTCACGAGAAGCATCCCGGGTGTGGGACAAGCTTCTCTTGAGCTTTGGAGGGGTAGAGAGGAGAAAGAAGGGATGAGAATTTCTTATGGAGGGGGTCTCCTTTTATAGTTGCAAGGAGTGGGGGCAAAATGGACATTACAAGTTCAAAATAATAAATGAGGGGTCTTTAGTGACGGATAAATCCGTCACTAAAGCCCTAATGTGGGCGTAGCTTTCGCGCCCACGCGCGCCTGCTCAGCTTCTCGCGCGAGCAACGGCTTCCCACGTTCGTCGATTCTCAGCTGTCCGATCGCGAGATCAGACGGCTTAAGGCGCATCTCCGCCCGCTGCTGCGCCCGCCTGGTGCGTGCGATCGCGTGTGACGCCACGCGTTCAATCGCGCATGAACGCTATTGGACGCTTGCGGCCATCCGATCACGATCTAATGCCCGCCTGCGCCCAATCTCTTGCGCCTGATTTGAGGCTCGCGGGACTCGATCCCGCGACCTCTGCTTCGCCCGCCGCTTCATCTCCACTGCGCTACGCCGTCGAGAAGGTCGCGAGGATGATTTTAAACACAGCCGTTGGATCGAGATCCAACGGCGGAGAGGGGGCGGGTGCGTGGTCTTCATGGAATGTAGGTGGCCGTTTGGGCGATCGAGATGGCGCCACGTGACTCCATCTTGGCCGTCCATCTTCTGGAAGTTGTAGATGGTGCCACGGATGTCGGATTAACTCGATTTTTGTGTCGTTGAGCTACGATCGTCGATCCGAATTCATCCATGCGGTCGGATTTGTCATCTGAAGTGCGGATTTTCACCATCTTGGCCCTTGATCTTCTAGGGTTCCTCAGTCACTATCTGATGCTACGGATGTCTGATTAGGGCGATCTTGGAGTCGTTGAACTCCAATCGCCGCCCTGATCACATCCATACGGTTAGATCTTTGATCCGAGGCCCCAATAAAATGTTTACCCTATCCAAGCACATAAAAGTAGACAATTAACCTCCATTTTATTCAAACTACTCTAAATGCAAGATGATGCATGTTATGCAATATTTATATCATGAAATGCAATCCTATGCATAAGAACATCCATAAATAGACATTTTAAGTAGTGTAAATGTGTTTACATCAGAAAGCAAAGAACTCGTGTTCAATAAATAAAATTTATACCAAAATAGAAATCTTGGGTCGAACTCAGGGAGGCAAACGTTTGATTAAAAATACATGTTTGTTTTATTTATCACAAAGCAGAATAATTGATTAGAAACTATCTACCTATTTACAATAAATAGAAGAGAGAGAGAGAATGAGAGAGGGACAATATTGCAAACAAAAATAAAAAAAGAGATGTAGAATGAACATGGAATTCATTATCAAAGAGATTGTTCGTTACACTAAACATTACGACTAGAAAGCAGAAAACGATTACACTAGAAAGCAGTAAATCTACTCTAGAAAGCATTAAAAAGAATGGAGAGAGAATTATCCTCCTTGACGGTCGCTTGGAGGACGAGCTGGACGGGACGATGCTTGGAAGATAGGGAACAGAGCAGGATGAAGGAGGACGAAGCGGGAAGAACGAGAATGGGGCAGCACGTCGTCGTCGTTGCGGGATCCACTTCTGAAAGGGGGACGAAAATTTGACTTTATCTCTTGAAAAGCATCTCAGGTGTGGGACAAGCTTCTCTTGAGATTTGGAGAGGGAGAGAAGAGAAAGAAGGGATGAAAATTTTGTATGGAGGGGATCTCCTTTTATAGTTGCAAGGAGTGAGGGCAATTTAGTCTTTTTAATCTCAAAATATTAAATAAGGGTCTTTAGTGACGGATAAAACCGTCGCTAAAGCCCCATCGTGGGTGACGTGAGCCGCCCGCTCACCTTCCGCGCATGCATCGCACGCTCACGTCCTTTGATTCTCGTTCGTTCGATCGCGAGATCGAACGGCTGAGATGTCCCTTGCCGCGCCTCAACTGCACGCTCACTCGCATCTGACGGCGCGTCACGTGCAGGCGTGTGATAGCGCGTCGGCGCTATTGAGCGACCGTAGTCAACCGATCGCGATCCAATGCTCCTTACGCTCGCTTGCCCGCTCCTCGCGACTCGATCCTGCGCCTCTGCTTCACGCAAGCACTCTCACCCACTACGCTATGGAGGGGAAATGGATGCGCGGTTGAATTGAGTTGCGACTTCCCATGGCCGTTGGATGGCGATCCAATGATCACGATCCAACGCGTGGTAGAAGGGTGTGGCTGTATCCAAAATTAGCTGGGTTGGTTTGGGCGGCTGAGATGGCGCCACGTGGCTCCATCTTGGCTGTCCATCTTCTGGATGATGTAGATGGTGCCACGGTTGTCGAATTGAGTCGATTTTCACGCCGTTAGGCTTCAATCGTCGATTCGAATCCATCCGTGCGGTCGGATTTGTCGTTTGAAGTGTGGATTCACACCATCTTGGCCCTTGATCTTCTAGGGTTCCCCAGTCTCTATCTAATGCTACAGATGTCTGATTAGGGCGATCTTGGAGTCGTTGAACTCCAATTGTCGCCCTGATCAAATCTGTATAGTTGAATCTTCGATCTGAAACCCTGATAAAAATTTTCCCTGTCTCTTAACATAAAAGGAGACACAACCTCCATTTTATTCAAACTAATCTAAATGCAAGATGATGCATGCTATGCAATATTTATAGTATGCAATGCGATTCTATGCTTAAGAACATGCATAAATAGACATCTTATGTAGTGTAAACATATTTACATCAATTAGTGTATGGGAAGGCATGTCACCTCCTCGTCGAATTGGAGCACAAAGCCTATTGGGAAATACGGAACTGCAATCTCAATCTTTCTAAGGCAGGAACCCACAGAAAGCTTCAAATGAGAGATCGATGAATTATGCCATGACGCATATGAGAACTCACGAATTTACAAAGAGAGGGTTAAGGCCTTTCATGACAAGCACATATCCAGAAAGATCTTTTTCCTTGGTCAAAAAGTTCTACTCTTTGACGCCAAACTCAAATTGTTCCCAGGAAAACTCAGATCAAAATGGATTGGACCATACCTTGTTTGACGAATCTTTGGAAATGGAGCCATCGAAATCAATCAACTCAGCCATGATTCAGAACCTTTTGTCATGAACGGTAAGAGACTCAAATCGTTCATTGAACTCACTGATACAAAGTTGGCTGAGATATCTTTTACCCTCCATTCTCCCTGAGCTCATTGCTCCCAGCCAATGGCATTAACATCGACGCTTAACGAGAGGCAACCCATCATTTTTGAAAAAAACCAAAACTTTTCCTGACACATCCTATGCTGAACTCATATTGCACTTTAGGGTTCATCTACTAGAACAGTCGACTCCACCTCTAGTACCCGTACCCGAGCTTGAAATCATCCGCAACAGTCATCCCGACCCATTCACCCACCCATCACTTGTTCTGATGAATGATGTAAGCTGAACTCGAACCCACCTAATTTACAATGAGGACATTGCAAATCGTAGGCATGGGGGTATTAAAGTGCAAAATGCAATGAAAATCATTTCACAAGAAAGGGTTTCATCAAAAAAATCACATATTCCAAAAATACCAAAAAATAAAAAATTCTTGAAAAGGAACAAAAATATGAGAGGAGAGGAAGTTTTGATGGCATATCAGACTTTGAGGAGAAAAAGGGGAGGAGTTAAAAATGTAAAAAATGAGCACAATTTGAAAAGAAAAGAAAAAGAGATAGTCATTAGTAAAAGATTAAGGAATTGACTTAGTTCTAGATCATATCAAAAGAAAGGAAATGAAAGGCAAAAAGTGCTAATAAAACAAAGAAAGAGATTAGTAGGAACGCTGATTTTAGGCCTCTTGAGCTATAATCCTAGGCTTAAAAATTCAAGTACCCGCTAAGATCTGGATAGTCCTCAAGAGGTTGGGGAAAATGCGAAGCTTAAGTATTAGGTCTAAGGCTTAAGGATTATTCGGCCTCGTTAACTGACCTCTGGTATGCGGGACTTGGTAACCTAAGCACCCCAATCCACACACAGTCTGATTTAGTGCGCCTAAGTATCAAAATCACGCAAATGCATTTAACTTGTTCTGAAAAAGTCACCTAGATTAGGAGCGGTTGATCGACACAAGTTGATTTGGATGAGTTCCCGGCACAGAGAGGCAGGAAATTCCCCTTGAAGATGCGCTATAACATATCGTCTCCTCGGTGCTTGTCTCCTAATATATCTATATATCCTACTGGGGGCATGAAAGCACCCTATGCTGGTTCAGATGCCATGGGCGGCGTGATCCTGAAATGTCGATTGCCAGGGTTTGGATTTAGCTACAGAACGCTATGGGTGGGATTATCTCGAAATCTCAAAAGTCAGGGTTCTGGGGGTTGCCATGGGTGGTGCTATCTCGAAGCATCGATTGCCAGGGACCCTGGAGGATTGATGATGGGGACTAGGAATCCAATACAGACTGTATTGTAAAGCCAATCTGAAGCTAGAAATAAAAAGAAAAGAGAGAGAAAACTCTCCAAAAGCAAAGAAAAATTCCTCTCTCTAACAAAAATGCACTGCAAACTGAACCAAGGCTAAAACATGTTACAAGCACGGATGCTTTAATCGCGGAGTTCAACGAACCTTAGGTTAGTTCCTGTGGGCCTTAAAAACCTTGGCAGCAGATTGAGGCTAGAGCTGGTCAGGTCCGAATCTTGGTTGGTACTTGAGTACCTCTAGGCCTACTATCCACATTTTAACCTAATCTACAAAAGGAAGCACACAACAAAGTTTTTAAGCATCACAAGATTTTATGGTCTAGAATCAAAGTTAATACCTTGAAATTTTGCTAATGGACTAGCAAAAGCTAGGCATGGGGGTATGTTGGGAATACCATCATGAGCCATAACTAGCTCATTTTGACCCAATTAAGTCAATAAATGCTCCTACATAACAGCTAGAGAGTCACAAGTCATTGCATATTCATTTTGAAAGAAAATTAAGAAACTAGGGCTAAAATTATAGTTTTACCAGCTCATCGTGTGTTACGACTCGGTTTCCAGATCCCTACAGGACCCGAGACTGGCTCACCTCTACTAATCCCAAGACCTAGTCATCCAACAAGAAATAACCAAAAGTAGGAAATAAACCACAATCACACATGTAATATAACTAAGCAGAAGGAAAAACGAGACGTAAAGGAACAATAGAGCTAAAAGTCTCAACAAAGTAATACATGCCATCACAACAACAACAACGGAAAAGCAGAAAGCAACAGGAACAGTAAAATAGATGTCTAGTACTCACTACAACAGCAGAAAACTAAAAAGCTGGAAAGAAACGACTACGGCTTGACTCGGCGGGGCCCAGCATCCTCTGCAGCCGGAAACTTGGGCTGCTCAACTCCTAGTCCTGAACAAGGTTACGAAAAGACAGAGTCAGCGAACGCTGAGTAGAGTGGTGTTTACATTATTTATGTGCAAGTATAGTAAAACAAGTAACTAGGTTTTATTCTCATTTCTATTTATCTCATCTATGTATTTCTGGTACATATATTTCACAAAGGATCCAAGTATTTCTTGATCTTGCTTGTTCCTCGTGGGAACGATCTTGATTACAGTCTTTTCCGTGGAGTAGAAGGACACGTGGTGCTCACCTGGCTGGGAGAGTCCCCTGCGGTAGTCCTACACCTAGCCAACCACCTTGAGGTCACTGTCACGACGTAGCAGTGACTACAGCATGAGTGATAAGCGCGCGGGTAGCTACCCCACATTGTCATGCGGTCAATTATTTCTGCTAGCAGGTATGCCTAAAGTACAACACGAAATAGTATAGGGCCTTGCCCTCTCAGAATAGGGGTCTTGCCCTTCAGAACCAAATAGGGGTCTCACCCTCCACAGTCCGTGTACCCTCGTCCGACTACCCCAGTTTGCCTAGAGGGCCTAAAAGTCGATGTAGGTTGGCTAGTCCTAACCTTGGGTCCCATAGGGCAGCTAGCTCCCTCCCTACACTAGTAGCACACCTCGGTGCTACGTACGTGAGGGCCAAATAGGAGTCAGTGTAGAGTGACCAGTCCTACCCTGGATCTCAACCCAAGGGATGGCTGGCTCCCCCTCTACACAAAAAGGGACAGTCGCTCTGCTTGGTACCGTGTACACAATGGCCAGCTCACTTCCCGTCTACATACCAAATTCCTTTCATACACAGGAGTTCTACTCCTAATTCCCGTAGGGTTCATGCTTATATTCATCTCATTATCAATATTCGGATCACACTATCCAATTCTCAATTTTCCATCACATATAGGCAGCTCATGTTTTTATGTCTAAAACAGTATCTCATAATTACACTAATATCATTTCTAGCAATTTATTTTAAACATGCACTCAAGTAAACAGTATAGCTCAAAACAAGCTTAGACATTTCTACCCTAGGGTTCATTCCACATCCTAGAGTTCTATCCAACTATTCCAAACAAGCACACTCTTATTTAAATATTAACAATTGAATTAAACCACTCTACCGAGTATCACGGGAGGAATGGGGGCCTACACCATAGATCTCGTCATTTCCGTGGGCCTCGAACACGCCACTGGATGGTAACCTGTACTAGCGACTAATTCACATCAGCCGGGTCAAAAATAGTGGATACTCTGCACTAACATGTAGAGAAACTCAAGCGGAAAACAACAGTATTTTGTTTGCGGAAATCCGATTCCGTTTGGGTCTCGAATGGGTCAAAAACACCCATACTGTCCAAAAGATGTCAGATCTTACTTCTCACTTCCTGCGGCTGCCTCAGAAGTCCATACTCCTCTGCAATAGTTTGAGGAGATTTCCAGACGTCTGACCTTCCTTCCAGTCATCTGGAAGTGCCATTGGACGTCTGGCAATGTGGTCAGACGTCCAAAAGTGCCTTCCAACGCCCTGCACTTGTGTATGAAATCGCAGACCAATGTTTAGCCAAACATTCCTATGCTATGGTCTGCATGGCAGAAAGTAGCACATGGAACACGTACCTCTGCACGATAATATGCTTTTAGACGTCCAGCTTCAGCTCCAGATGTCCTGATGCCTCTCCAGACGTCTGGTTGACCCTTTAGACGTTTGATACTAGAAGACTTCTAGTATCAGGACCTCCTCCGTGACGCTGCTTTCAGTGCCGCCTGCAGCACGCTGCAGCAACCTTAGCAACTGTAGAGGGCCAGGAGGCTGCCTCCCTGAGCCCTCCTCGCACGCGTGCCCACCGCCGCTCACACGAGCTCCTCCAGGCTTCCTCTGAAGCTCCTCCGGCCTTGGTCCTCCCTTTACGTTCTTCCTCTCTCTCTCTCTCCCTCCTAACCCTCACCGCGACTACACAGGGACGATGGCTGGAGGTGGCGGTGGCTCGAGTGGTGGGGTGTTGAGAGTGGAAAACTATGCGTTCAGAGTTGGATTCGAAAACTCATCGTTGTAGTTCGAGTCACGAAGAAATCCATTCAACAGATAAAATTTATACCGAGAAATCTGTAAAGAAGTTTCGGGTCGAACATAGGGAGGCTACGTCGATATCAAAATCCACAATTATATATATATTTTTTGTATTTTTGTTTAAAAGGTGAAATAATCATAATGGAATTGATATAAACAATAAGAGAGAGAGAGAACAATCACTTGATATTTAAATAATGTTTTACAACTAAGAAAGTGGGAAATGATTACACTAGAAAGGGGGAAACTGTTACAACTAGAAAGTGAAAAATTCTACTCTAAAATGCGGTAAAAGAAAGGAGAGAGACAGGCCTTTTGGTGACAGGGGCAGACAGGCCTTTTGGTGACACAAATAGCTCAGCTATTGGCTTCCAGCTAGTGGTTCAATCTTTGGAACTGAATGAGTACCCTTCTTCAGGTGTTGAATTTACTTGATGAAATGGTAATGGGTTGCTCTCCAAAATTGACAGATTTTTTGGGAATGTGAACATCCTTAAAAGATTCTAGTTGTTGAGTGTTACTGGCTTGGACTGACCTTTCTCTAACCATACCCCTTTCGTTTGGGATAGTAGGGAAGAGATCCAAGTCGGTTCATACTTCAAACTTAGAAGATCATGGCTGAATGAACCAGGGTTCCTTCAGATGATCAGTTCATGGTGGCAAGCTAAAAAGGTGGAGGGTTCTGCTACTGTCAGATTGGCATCCAAGCTGGCAACCTTGCGCACAATCTTGAAAGAGTATGGTGCTATTGTGAACACTTTGAGGCATTAAAGGCAGGTAGAGGCTTTGAGTAACGTCCAGGAGTTGGACTTTAAGGAAGTAGCAGGTCTTCTATCAGAGGAGGAACTTGCATATAGGAAGATGTGGTAGGGTGTGATAATGGAAGAGGAACTCAAACAGGAGATTGAGTGGAGGGAGAGATCGAGACAATTGTGGCTTAAGGAGGGAGATGCCAACACGAAATTCTTCCATCTTGTGGCTAGCTCTAGGAGGTGTGAAAACTTTATTTCTTCTATTTTAAAAGATGGACATAGGATCCCACCAATTCAGGAAATAAGATCAGAAGCTATCAAATATTATAGGGGAGCCTCTCGGGCAATTAAGAGAGGGGAATGGAGAATGGCAAGGAATGATGCACCTGGTGTGACAAGAGAACAGGCTTCTCAACTGACAGCAGCCATCTTTGAACAGGAGACCCTGCAGGCAATTAAACAGCTTAATATGGAAGGTTCCCCAGGCCCTGATGGGATACAAGTATTCTTTTATAGAGAAATGTGGAGTATGGTGGGCAATGAGGTGATGGAAGTCATTAGAGAGTTTGACAAGGGGAATGCTGGCTTTGATAAGATCAACAAATCATATCTCTTCCTACTGCCAAAGACATTGGGAGCAGAGAAGTTTTCAGACTTCAGGCCGATTTCATTATCAAATTCCATCTACCTTGTAGTGAGCAAGATATTAGCAAATCGACTGGGAACTGTTCTTCAGAGCCTAATCCACCCTGTGCAGTCTGCTTTTTTGCCCAATAGATCACTCCAAGAATCCTTCATATTAGCTCAAGAAATGGTGAGTAGATGGCACAGAAGGAAGTGCAAGGCATTCGTGTGGAAAGTTGACTTCCAAAAGGCATATGATTCGATTTCTTGGTCTTATATCTGGGAGGTATTTAAAAGGAGAGGATTCCCTCCTCTTTGGATCCAGTGGATGAAACGTTGTATCACAACTGCCTCCTTTTCTCCATTGATCAATGGGAAGCCATGTGGTGCTTGGATTCAACCTCAACGTGGGGTTAGACAAGGATGTCCTCTAGTCCCCTTGATCTTTAACCTTGCAGTGGATGGGCTTGCTAGATATGCATGCAGATTGGCAGAGGTGGGGGTCTTTAGAGGGTATTCACTGTCCAACAGAAGAACCTTGGCTCCCATTTTGCAATATGCAGATGACACTGTCTTCTTTGTGGAAGGGACCAATCCTACTGCACATGCTCTGGGGCTTATGATAAAGATCTTTAGGGACATCTTAGGCCTGAAATTGAATAAGGAAAAATCTACTTTGATATGTTTTGGCATGAATGAGCAGGAACAGAAGGAGGTGGAGAATACATTGGGATCACCTCGAGCTAAGTTACCAATGAAGTACCTAGGACTGCCATTGAGAGCTACAAAGCTGAAGAAAAATGACTGGAATATTTTGTTTGATAAAGTTTCTGGCAAGTTGAAAGGCTGGAGTAGTAAATTCTTATCGAAGGGTGGGAGATTAATCCTCCTTAACTCAGTCATAACATCCATCCTTGTCTTCTACTTCAGCATCTTTAAGGCCCCGAAATCTATTTGGAAACGATTGGATGTTATGTGGAGAAGATTTTTTTGGAAAGGAGCTGGCCATGAGGGAGGTTTTATGCAGCCCATCAGATGGGAAAAGATATGCAGGCCGAAGGAGGCAGGTGGTATGGGGATTAAGGCACTCAAGGAGTTCAATGAAGCTCTCCTGATCAAGTGTGCCATCAAGATTTTGGACTGCAAGGATGATATAATGACAAACTTAATCAAAGATAGTTATGGTGATTCTAATAGCGCACTGAAGAGGCTACAACCAGTGAAGCCATCCCCTTTTTGGCGATCTGCTATTCGTGCAATTAGCAACAACTGGCATTTACTGTAGCCTAGGCTTGGTGATGGCTGTGATTTCAGTCTGTGGAATGAGCAATGGTCAGGTTTGGGGATACTGAAAGATACATATCCGAGGGCATATGCAGCTGCTGCAGATAAGGAGGCCATTGTCAGCAGTTTGTGGTTTGCTGCAGAGGGGTGCTAGAGGCTGGAAGGTCATGAGCAAAGCAGATCTGGCACTCGGCTATGGGAGGATAGGCAGAATTTGTTGGCTGCACTGTAGCAGATGCTTCCTAGGCAGAATATGGTTGATACGTATGGCTGGAATGGGGTCATCTCAGTGTAGCAGCCTATGAGAGGATCATCAGATCAAACACAGATATGGAGAGTGATCCAATTGACAGGAAAACATGGCTATTGAAGATCCCTTTGAAGGTTCAAATTTTCTTATGGCTATGCAGGTGGGAAGGCTTGATCACTAGCGACCTTAGACACAGAAGAATGGGGACTACTTTGAATGCCTGTCATCTTTGTGGTTTACACACTGACAGTGCTTTGCATATTTTCTCTTCATGCCTGGTCACAGACAAGCTTTGGAGGAAGATGTGCCTGGAACCTCTACCTTCCTGAGACTCCCTTTGGCAGAGGTTCAACGATCCTGGATGGCCGTACAGGCGTATGGCTGCCACCTTGTGGTGTGTGTGGAGGGCGTGAAACGAAAAGTTTTTTCAGGAGAGACCGGTTAGTTGTGAGAAAATTGTAAATGAATGCTGGTCCCTCATACACAGTTATGGATCTATTTTGTAGTGTTTTGTTTGATGTGAAATATATTACCCTTCAGATTGCTATCGTTTAACGATAGCTTTCCTCACTATTTCAAAAAAAAAAAAGAAAGGAGAGAGAAGTTATCCTCCTCGACAAATGCTTGGAGGAAGAGTCGGACGGAGGCAATACTTGGAAGACAGAGGATGAGGCGGGAAGAAAGAGGACGAAGTCGAAAGAACGGGAACGAGGCAGCACGTCGTCGTCGTCGCAGGATCCACTTTCGGAACGGGGGCGAAAACTTGGTTTTAGCTCTTGAGAAGCATCCCGGGTGTGGGATAAGCTTTTCTTAAGCTTTGGAGAGGGAGAGAGGAGAAGGAAGGGATGAGAATTTCATAGGGTAGGGGTCTCCTTTTATAGTTGTAAGAATTGAGGGTCATTTCATGCTTAAAAACATTAATTCAGGGTCTTTAGTGACGTATTTAAATGTCACTAAAGCGCCTGAACGTGGGATAGGTCACGCGCCGCATGTGCCTCTTCCTCTTTGGCTGCCTCAACACTCTCGCATGTTCAAAGGCTCCCAACCGTCCGATTAAGAGATCAAACGACGTAAAAAGCATGTGCCCGCTCCTCTTTAGCACCTCTAATGCTTGCACGTTTGATCATGCATCCGGAGCGGTGTGCGATCGCACATGGGTGTTGGATGCATTGAGATAGCGCCACGTTGCGCCTTTCAGAGCCGCTTGATGAAGATCATGTGGCTGAATTGAGCGGCGCCACCTCGCTCTCTTGATTTGGAGGCCGAGCGCGATTCGAACCGGCACCTTTCAGAGCTTGTAGAGCGTTGGACCAACGCTCTAAGGGGGCTTCTTTGTCTTGCTTAGGAATTAGGCATGCACGATCTGTGGCCGTTGGATGGAGATCCAATGGCCCAGATCGTCTGCACCTTTGCCTTCAAAAGTTGAATGGAGGGGGGGTGCGGATGGTTGGGATGGTGCCATGGGTGTCAGATTGGACCGATTTTTGCGCTATTAGGCTGCAATCGTCGATCCAAACCCATCCGTGCGGTCGGATTTGTCGTTTGAGGTGCATATTAACACCATCTTGGCCCTTGATCTCTAGGGTTCCTCGATCTCTATCTGGTGTTACGGATGTTCGATTAGGGCGATCTTGGAGTCGTTGAACTTCAATTGTCACCCTAATCAGATCCGTTGGTTGGATCTTCGATCTAAGGCCCCGATTAACAAGTTAGCTTGTCCTTGACCATAAAAGGAGACAATTACTATACAATTTCTACAACTTGACCTAAATGCATGATTATGCATGTTATGCAATATTTACAATGCATGATGCTAATATGGTACTAAGAACATGCATAGACATTTTAGGTTAATCAGATGTATGCACATCACACCCCCATGCCTATCTTTTCCTAGTCCCTAGCAGAAACTACATGCTATTTATAAAAGAATTAGGTTGGATTACCTGGGCAGAAATCATTTTCAACATTAAGAAATTATTACTTATGACATGAACTTTCAAAGACATAATAGCACCCGGGTATCTGCCAAAATGCAGACCGCCTCAAGCCCTTGCCTTATTCAAAGAAAGATCTCTTTTTTTTCTTCTAATTTTTTTTTTGGATTTTTGAGTTTAGGGTTCATAGCGGTTATCTACGGCCACTCAACCCACCCAAGATTTGATGAGAACCCTAAGTTCTAAACATCTTTTGGTGAATGTGATAGACTCGTTGATCGGCAATTAGAACGAACTTCGGGTTTCTACACCTCTAGGTGATCTTAAAAAGAGTTCTACCTAAAGGTATATCTTTACGACCTGTAGCTTTCTCCCTACTTTTATTTTTTATGGGGTTAACACAAGGGTGAATCCAGTGTATATCTCCCCGGCTTATTCTACTTCTCCGCTTCTTCCTAAGTGTTTTGGGAATTTTTATGTACATTTCTTGAGCTGGGATCTGGACAATCGGTCAATGAGCTGTTACCACCGACAACTTGCCAGCCATACTCGTGCGGCGAAGTGTGGCTTATTTCTTTTATTTCTTTTTATTTCTTTTCCCCTTTTTCTTTTTCTTTTCTTTTTGAACTTTCTTTTTCTTTTTAAGTAGGTGGCTTCCTTGGTCTAAGATTTACCTAAAGGCAGCAAGAAGAGAGTGGTCCTGTGACTGGGCTCTGGACAACCTACCTATGGGCTGTTACCCACGATAACTTGCCAGCCATATCACCCTAGAAGGTTCATTAGCTACCCAATTTCTGTTAAAACCGCCGAACAATGAGTCAGTGACGAATAGTGTGTAGATGCTTAGACTTAAAGTTCCCTCAAATCAGAGGGCGGGTTGATAAGTCGTATACTTATTATCCAAACTTATTTAATCAAATTAAAATAGAATTCAGGATGGCAAGGACTCGATAAACAAATCCACATTTTAGTGGATACCCAGGCGGATTAAGCCCAAAGACCTAAAGGGTCTTAGTGTTCACATCCTACTGTAATATTTCCTAAGATTGAAAGGTCCTAATGTCCAAGTATTCCTTCCTAATTCAATTTTTTTTATGTATATATAAGAAAATAAGTAGAATTTACAAGAATTCCACAGAGCTAACAAAATGATTCAGAAATGAATCCACCCCCCCATGCCTAGCTGATGCAATGTCTGCATTGAGAATAAAAGACATAAAAGGAAGGGTAGAACGTCAAAGATATCACCTGAATATGAAGCTCGGGTTAGCTCTGAGTCAGACTGTACAACTGTTGAGTTTAATGCCATCAGCTAGGCATAGTCCAGCTAAAGAAGTCACAACATAGCTAGAGCAATCATGTCTGAGATGGGTTCTAGAATAGTACGGTCAATAACAGGCTTCAGACATTGATCGTTGACTTTGAATGAATTATCCGTCTTTGGGTCAAAGATCTGAACAACCCCGTTTGGAAATATCTGCTCGATAATGAATGGGCCATTCCATTTCGAAATAAGTTTGCCAGGAAAGTGCTTAAGTCGAGAATCGAATAACTAAACCTTCTGGTTCGGCTCAAAGCTCTTATGGAAAATCAATTGATCATGTAGAGCTTTGGTCTGAGCCTTGTAGATTTTGGCATTCTCATATGTGTCATTTCTAAGCTCCTCCAACTCAGATAGTTGGAGTTTCCTGGTCCTCCAGGCTAAACTCAGATCTAGATTGCACTGCTTGATTGCCCAGAATGCCCTATGTTCAATCTCTATGGGTAAATGGCATGCCTTTCCATACACCAGGTGAAACGGAGACATGCCGATGGGCATTTTATATGTCGTATGGTAGGCCCAAAGAGCGTCCTCAAGCTTTTGAGTCCAGTCTTTGCAATCAAGCCTAACCGTTTTCTGCAGAATATTCTTGATCTCCCAATTGGAGATCTCGGCTTATCCGTTCGTCTGGGGATGGTAAGGTGTGTAGATTCTGTGATTAACCTCGTAGTTTGCCACCAATTACGGAACTGAGCATTAGTAAAATGAGTGCCATGATTGCACCGCAAAAATACGCCTGCAATAGTGCCTTCTTGTGCTACTTCCTAGCATTACCTATGCATATTAGGGTTCCATAATCGCATTTGTAAAAATACATGCATGCATGCATTTAATTGAGAGGGGAGGAGAATGAAATAAGTGGCCTTGCATTTTACATTTTTCCTCAAGTGCATCTTTGCAAAATTCCCATCTCTATTTTTATTTCCATTTGATTTTGAAATCTTTCTTCCCGCGGCTGCTATGCATGGCCTCACCCTCTCGCACCATGCTCTGCAGCAGGCCTCTCCCTGCAACTGTATGCAGCCATTCCCTGCCATGCATTAGCCTTTCCTTCTTCCTTTATAAAAGACCATAGCTCCTTCTTTGCAAACAGCCTGGTCCCAGCCAAAAAACCTGCAGCTTCTTCTCCAGGCCACCGTCCTCTCCTCCCTTTTCCTCCACACGCTGGCCCTCCTCGGAGACACCTGGCGGACAGGAGCCCTCACTGTGGTGCACACCCACCACAATGAGACCACCACCGCCCAGCTCTTCAAAGAGCCGGTGGGCGTGGTGGCTCTTTTCTAGTTTTTTTTTCCATTCCAGCACCTTCAGCCATTGGAGCGCAGGCTTCAAGCTTGAAGCTCAAAGCTCCAGCAGCAGCGACAAGGCTGCAGCAGCAGCAGCGGCAAGGCCATAGCAGCAGCAGCCTCAGCCCCTTCCGCGTGCGCCTGCAGGCCTCTCCGCCTCTCGCTTCTTTGCTCTGTCACACTCTCTCTTCTGCCCGAAGCCGGCCACCGCGCGTCACTGCAGCGCCCGGCCAAGCACCCCAAGCACCCCAGCAGTGCTTGCGTCGCCCTCGCCCTCCCCCGTGCATGCCAACGTCCTCTCCACGCGCTCTGTTGCGACCTTCTACCTGCAAGCAACTGGCCGGCGTAGACCTTCTTCCTCGCGCGCCAGCCCGTGCGCGCCAGCTGCTAGCCGGCCACACTTACACCACCTGCAGCTCCCGGTCACGCGGCGCAGCCTTACACTGTAGCCACTGTTCACGCGAGTCTGCGTGACACTGTGGCTACAGTGGGGTGACCAGTGAGCTTCTCACTTTACCGGTCACCCGGCGCGCCGCTACCGCCGTTCGCCCGTGCGCGCGCTCGCCTGTGCATCTCTGCCTGTGTCGCCCGCACCAGCCCGCGAACGTTTGCGTGCTCCAGCCCTCTCCCGGTGCCTACCTTCGCCTGCTCTCTTCTCCCAGCCCTCATGCAGCACGGTGCGCTGCATGTCTTCTCTCCGCACCCATCGCCCTCCTATGTGCGTGCTCCTCTCTGTGCGAATACGCGCCTGCGCGCGCGTAGCCTCCAGACGTCGCTTGGAAGCTGCAGACGACCTAACGTAACCCTCTAGCAGTGCGGCTGCTCTCTCTCTCCTGCTCTCTCTCTCTCTCACTCTCTCTCACAACACTCTCTACACCGACGCTTACACACACATACACTCACACTTCCACACACACACACACCTATACACTTTTATATACATATATATATATATACGTATACATATATATATTGAGATATATATACATATATTTATATACATATATATACATACATACATACATACATACATATATATATATATATACACTTATATTTGTACATATAGTAGTACCTATATACTTATGTATTAGTATACATACATACATATATATATATATATCTATATACTTATATATATACATATATGCATATACATATATATATATATATACTTATATCTATATATATATAGTAGTATTTATATAACTAAGTATTAGTATACATATATATATATATATATATACATATATCTATATACTTATATATATATACATATATTTATACATATATATATATATAAATATACATACATACATATATATATATATATAACTATATATACATATATATACATATCTGGCTACATATATCTATATATACATATATTACTATATATATATATACATATATATATATATACATATACATCTATATAGTATCATATACATACATATACATATATACATATATACATATATCTATCTATGCATATACTTATATATATATTTACATACCTATATATATATATATATACATATACTTATATACATATATAGCTACATACATATATCCATATATTATATATATATATATACACATATATATATACACATATATATACCTATATATTTATAACCATATATACACATAGATATATTTACATATATACATACATATATATATATTTTCACGTTACTTACCCTACGGTGTATCGCGGAAATATCTGCACCAGTTGCTGATAATCCCTGATACACGCGTACAAAAAGCGTGTTCGCATTCATGTTCCACCATCCATCCTACACCTTACACGCGGCACCTCGTCCTATTGGTTGCATCTTTGTAGACGACGACCGACTCGACATCGTGCTACACTCCATCTCCGCCTCCACCCCCACCCCTTTATACGTATATAGTATATACATATATATCTATACTATATTTACTTTATTTCTATTTCTCTTGCATACCAGTAAAAAGATAAAAAATATATATATAAAAGAGAAAAGATAATCTTCGAATTGCAGGTACTTCATCTTGCGAATAGCAAGACCCATTTTGGAACCCTATTTTGGCTCAAAGTCAAGAACCCAATTTTGAGGGTGTGCCTCAAGGACAAAGATTACCAAAAAAAATCTAAATAAAAAAACACAAAAAACACAATAAATGAAAGGAAGAGACTCGTTGTAGGAAGGCATAGAAACTCTACTTGTAACCCCACTTCCCTGAGTTCGACCCTGGGCCTAAAAGTGACCAAGATAAAATCAAATAGGCCAGGTAAAAAAAAAATTTGTAAAGAGATGGTTAGGTCCAATTTAGGTTAACCACTATACGCACTTCAACGATAAAATCATCATATTAACAACCTATTCGAGTCCGACACCATGCAACCATCACTGATGATGGCCCTCGGAATCCCGAACCGGCTGAAGATGTTCTTCTTGATAAAATCGATGACCACCTTGTGGTCATTGGTTCGGGTGGGAATAGCCTCGATCCACTTGGACACGTAATCAACAATGACAAGAATGTACTGATGTCTAAATGAAGGGAGGAAGGGTCCCATGAAATCGATGCCCCAAACATCAAAAATTTCGACGGGAAATATCAGGTTTAGAGGCATCATATCTCTCTTAGTTATGCTCCCAAGTATCTGGCATCGGGAACATGACCTCGATAAACCCTGAGCATCCTTGAATAAAGATGGCCAATAGAATCCAGATTGCAAAATTTTTGCAGCCATCTTTTTGCCGGAGAAGTGTCCACCACACGCAGATGCATGGCAGAACTCAAGTATACTCTTGAATTCATTCTCCAGAACGCATCGGTGAATAATATGATCAGAGCCAATGCGGTATAATTCAGGGTCCTCCCAGAAGTAATATTTGGCCTCAGATTTGCGTCTATCCCGTTGTTGCTTGGTTCAATCTTGGGGGATTTGACCAACGACCAAATAATTAATGATGTCAGCAAACCACAGGGTTTGGACACCTGAAACTATAAGGATAGTCTTGTCCGGAAAAGTATCAGCAATCAGAATGTCTGGATGAGAAGAATCACTCAAAAGTCTCGACAGATGGTCCGCCACCACATTCTGTACCCTGAATTTATCCGTGATTTCAAGATCAAATTCTTGAAGCAGAAGAATCCATCGAATAAGTCGAGGTTTGGCATCCCTTTTGGCCAAGGATGTCTCAAGGCCAATTGGTCAGTATAAATGATGATGTGAGACCCCAAGAGATAAGCCCTAAATTTCTCCAAAGCAAACACTACAGCTAGTAATTCCTTCTCAGTAACAGTGTAATTCCTCTGGGCTTCGTCCAGAGTTTTACTAGTGTAGTAAATGGCAGAGGGCTTCCTGTCAATCTTCTGACCCAAAACAGCCTCTACTGCGTAATTAGAAGTGTCGATCACGATCTCAAATGGGGCTATCCAAACCGGTGGTTGCAACATTGGAGCACAGGTGATTGCTATTTTAAGAAAATCAAATGCCTTACGGCATGATTCATCGAAATCAAATGGTGTTTCTTTGGCGAGAAGATTGCTCAAAGGATGAGCAACCTTCGAAAAGTCCTTGATGAATCTCCTGTAGAATCCCACGTGACCAAGAAATGATCGAATTTGTTTGACAGATGTGGGAGGAGGAAGTTTAGTGATAGAATCAACCTTAGCTTTGTCCACTTCGATTCCCCATTCAGAGATTACATGACCCAAGACGATGCCTTGTTGTGTCAAGAAATGACTCTTTTCCCAGCTAAGGACCGGTCCTATTTTGATGCATCGTTTAAGAATCATTTCAAGATTAGCTAGACAAGAGTCAAACAATTCTCCGAAAATAGAGAAATCGTCCATGAAGACTTCCATGAACTCTCCCACCATGTCAGGGAATATGGCCAGCATACACCTTTGAAAAGTTGCAGGTGCATTGCATAAATCGAATGGCATCCTACGGAAAGAAAAGGTTCCGTAGGGACAGGTGAAAGTCATTTTTTCCTGATCCTCGGGATGGATAGGGACTTGGTTGTATCCCGAGTAGCCATCAAGGAAATAGAAGTACTTCTGCCCGACTAGTCTTTCAAGGATTTGATCGATAAAGGGCAAAGGGAAATGATCTACTTTCGTGGCTATGTTGAGCTTCCTGTAATCCATACAGACTCTCCAAGAGGAAGCTAAGCGAGTTGTGATAGATTCTCCTTTTCGTTAGTCACAATGGTAATCTCGGCTTTCTTGGGAACAATTTGCACGGGACTTACCCAAGGGCTATCAGAGATCGGATAAATGATTCCTGCATCGAGCCACTTGATAATCTCCTTCTTGACCACTTCTCGCATATTCGATTTTAATCTCCTCTACATCTGGTGAGAAGGGTGGGATCCATCTTCCAAAAATATTCTGTGAATGTTGTAAGATGGCTCGATCCCCCTAAGGTCATGAATGGTCCAACCAATTGCCTCCTTGTGTTCCTTTAGGATCTTAATTAGTTTAATCTCTTGCTCCTTTATTAATTTAGCACTAATAATCATAGGGAGAGTCTTATGTGGTACTAAAAACTGATATTTCAGATTCTCAGGCAATGGTTTCAGTTGAAGCTGGGGCGGGTTGATGATTGAAGGTAAGGAAGATGTTGATGAAGACTCATCAAGAGGAAGAGGTTGAGAGTGAACAAAATCAATAACTTCTTCAGAAGGTGGCGGGTTTGCCATAGAGGGTTGCGAGTCCAAATCAACATCAGAGAAGGAGCTTTCAAATGCAGAAACCACCATACAAGTTTCAATATTCACATTATCATCCTCAAGTTCCTCAATAAATCCACAATCTTCGAATTTGTTAATCGCCTTAAAAATATCCAATTTCATTCTTTGATCCCCAAAGGCGATTTCCATGCTACCGCTCTCACAGTTAATGTGGCCTTGGCGGTAGTCGGGAACGGATGCCCCAGAATGATGGGCGTGTTCCTTAAATTCTCAGGTACATCCATATCAAGGACAAGGAAATATACAGGAAAATAAATATCCTTAACCTTGACAATAACATCTTAAATAACGCCTCGCGGATTTGTGACCGAACAGTCCGCTAACTGCAGCGTTACTGAAGTCGGCCGAAGTTCACCTAATCAGAACTTCTCGTAAAGAGAAGTCGTAATTAGGTTAATGGATGCAGCCAGATCCAGCAGTGCTCTATCAAAGGTGTAATCTCCGATGACACAAGAAATCAACGGAGCACCTGGATCTCTCTTTTTCTGAGGGAGGTGGTGTAGGATAACAGAACTAGCCTTCTCAGAGAGTAACACCTTCCTCAGAATAGATTATCTCAACTTACGCTTCTGTGTACATAAATCCTTTAAAAATTTCATGTAAGCCAGTATATGTTTGATAGCGTCGAGGTGACGGATATTGATCTCGACATTCTTGAAAATATTCAGAAGCTCCTCATTGCTATCAACAGACTTCTTCTTCCTTGATCTATCAAGGCTTCAGGAAAAGGAACATGAGTCAGATCTTTGGAATCAGGTTCCTGAGCCTTGATTTCTTCTCCAGAATTCTCTTTTCTCTCCTCAGGTTCTTTAGGATTCGGTAAATTAGAATAGTGTGGTTGTGGATCCTGAGTTTGTTTACCACTCCTCAAGGTAACAGAATTTGCAGATGCATACGAGTTTGGGTCTTGGGGAGGGTTAGGAAAGATTGGAGGGGCTTCATTAGCCAAAAACCTTTGATTTGAGGAAGAAGAAGAAGAGGAAGGACCCTGCTCAACCACCTGAGCATGTGCGTATGGGTCCCTCTAATTCCCGTACCCATGGGCTTGATTGTCCGGATTCTGGATATTACGCGGGTTGGGTACGGGTTGAGATGGTAGAGATCCGGGTTGATGAGAATTAGCAATGAACCCATTTTGCAAGTTGTCTAGCGAGGTTTTCATTTGTTGCATAGATCCTTGCATCTCTACCATTTGTTGATTCAAATTAGCCTGCCCTACGGGTTGACAGGCATTCCAAGCTGCCTGATTGATCTGATTCGGGGGCAACTGAGTGTAAACGTGACCCTAACCCATTGGTCGTTGTGGAGCATAGTTGCTGGGTCAGAATTGGGTCTGCTGCCCCAGGTTTTTCCAAGAGAAGTAAGGGTGGTACCTCCAACCCAGATTGTAAGCATTGGAGTAAGGGTTGGACCTAACATTCTCCTGTACAGTATAGACATCCTCATAAGGTGAGGATGGAGAGAAAGAAAGGGAGGGATCAGAGAAACTGGGATCAAAGGCCCCAGTTTGGAACCATGGGGTTCCGAATAATGCTGACTTACAGGTTGAGCCACATCAAGTTGATTCATGAACTCCTGTCCAGAAGGAGCTCATGATGAATGGAATCCCAAATTCTGGGATTGAGTGGATCGAGAGTTTTTCATTGAGTTTCCAGCTATCCACTCCTCCATTCTCTTAGTAACCAAGTCCACCTTATCAAGTTTATTACAAATCAATTCCATATTGAATGAATGAGAGTCGTGGACTTCATTAACATTTGATCTGGGCTTCTAGGACCGGTTGAAAGTATCCATGGAGGCATGATTGATCGAATTCTCGCTAATCTCCTCAAACAAATCGTGTGTGCTATCTGCATCTTTGTTGAGGAAATTGACTTCGCAAGAAGCGTCCATGTGATTTCTGAGTTGCTCAGTCAACCTGTGGTAGAAGATCTTCACGAGTTGCCATTTTGGCACCTCGTGGTGTGGACACCTCCGCAATAAATCCTGGAATTGCTCCCAGGCAACATGAAACTGCTCCCCCGCCGCTGGATGAAAGTAGTATGATGTGCATACATCTGATTAACTTAAAATGTCTATTAATACATGTTCTTAGTGTCACATTAGCATCATACATTGTAAATAGTGCATAACATGCATAATCATGCATTTAGATCAAGTTGTATAAATTGTACAGTAATGGTCTCCTTTTTATGGTCAGGGACAAAGCGACTTTTTATCGGGGCCTCGGACCAAAGATCCAACCGTACGGATCTGATCAGGGCGATGATTGGAGTTCAACGGCTCCAAGATCGCCCTAATCGGACATCTGTAGAACTAGATAGAGATCGAGGAACCCTAAAGATCATGGGACAAGATGGTGTTAATCCACACCTTAGACAATAAATTCGACTGCACAGATGGATTTGGATCGACGATCGCAGCCTAACGGTGAAAAAATCGGTCCAATCCAATACCCATGGCACCATCTACATCACTCAGAAGATGGACGGCCAGGATGGTGCCACATGGCACCATCCCAGCTGCCTAATCGGCCCCGAGGAATCACTGCTGCATCTCCAAGGGATTTCTATTGCACGATCCTGGCCGTTGGATCTTGATCCAACGGCCAGGATTGAATCTGATTGGCCACTTCATCTTCATCAAGTGAAAGAGTGCAGCGGATCTGGATTATTGGATCTCGATCCAATGACCATGAATCCGCATGCTAAAATCCTCTCTGCGACACAAAAGCACACATAGCTCAGTGGTTGAGCATTCTATGTGAAGCGATCAGAGGTGAGTTTGAGCTCGAAGCGCCTTAAATTGAAGAGTGGGCGAGGGGGCACGCGAGTAAGTGGAGCTGTGTGATGAAGATCGTGTGGCGCTGAGTGAGCGATAGCAGCACGAGCGATCAGACATGCGGCACTGACACGTGATCGCACGCGGGCGTGCGGCGTGGGCAAGGATGGTTTAAGCCATCCGATCTCTTGATCGGACGACTGATATCGCATGTACGTGCATAAGTGTTTAAGGTAGGGAAGAAGAGCGGGCGCGCGTGGCGCGCGCACATGTTGCCCACTACGGACCTTTAGTGATGTTTAAGTTCGTCACTAAAGGTCCCATATTATTGTTTTTCAAATTAAAATGTCCAAAATGCCCCCACTCCTTGCAAATATAATAGGAGAACCCCTTCATATGAATTTCTCATCCCTTCCTTCTCTTCTCTCCCTCTCCAAAGCTCAAGAGAAGCTTGTCCCACACCCGGGATGCTCCTCAAGAGATGTTCCTCAAGAGATAAAATCAATTTTTTGCCCTCATTCCGGAAGCGGATCCCACGACGAAGATGACGTGCTGCCTCGTTCCCTTTCCTCTTGCTTCGACCTCCTTCTTCCCGCTTCATTCCTCATCTTCCAGGCGTTGTCTTGTCTGGCTCATCCTCCAAGCGATCGTCGAGGAGGATAACTTCTCTCTCCCATTCCTTTTTCCTGATTTCTAGAGTAGAATTTTCCTGCTTCCTAGTTGTAATAGTTTTTCTTCTTTCTAGTGTAATTTCTCACTTTCTTAGTTGTACAAACATTTTGCAACATCAAGTGAATATTTTCTCTCTCTCTATCTCCCTTAATGTTTATATTGATTCCATTTCATTGTAATTACTCTGCTTTTTAAACAAAAACAAAAAAAGAATATAATTGTGAATCTTGATCAACGTAGCCTCCCTGAGTTCGACCTGGGATTTCTATTCTGATATAAATTTTATTTGTTGAACCTGAGTTCTTCGCTATTCAAACTTCAACGACAGGTTTTCAAAATCAACTCCGATAGCGTAGTCCTCCGACATTCAATATTTTGGCGTCGTTGCCGGGGAGGCAACAATTTTTTGATCTTCTTTTTGCATTTCACACACTTTACTGTCTTCTAACTTTCTTTCTCTTGAGTCTATTGTTTTGAAGATACCTCCATCAAGGAATTGTCAAGAGGTAGATCGGAGTAAAGTGCAGTTGAAGACAACTGTAAGTGCTCCCCATTCTTCCATCTCCATAGATTTCATTTCGACACATTAAATTCAAATTCCAATTAACCTAGGTGTTTGCATAAATCCTAGGATTAGTTTGGTTGTTTGGATTTCCACTCACACTCACATTTCACCCTCGCATATAAAAAAAACAAAAAGATAATTTTGTGGGGTAATTCAACATACACACAACAGACACCCACATTCAAGGCACTTAACCTACTTGATTTTCTTATACTCAATCGGATTCTAATCTGTGGAACCGGTACACACAAATCAACAAATAAAAGAGTAGAAATCATTCTAGGTTAATCATTTCTGTGTGCCTAACCTAGTGGTGCAATTGTGGCCAATTGTTTGAGTTGTTTAGGCCGCACTACTCAACCTAAAATAAACTCACCAAGTAGCTTCCTCTTAGGGTTTTCAATCTAGGTTATGATAAACGCCAGTTTATCATCATTCTTATGCATTAAAACAAACCTAGCTCTTAGGATTTTACTCCGCAAACGGGTTTTTGGGCTGCATTTAGGCATTAATTAGGTTAGGCATGCATTGCATTTTCTATTGTCTTTTTGATGTGTTTTTGTGAGTGTTATGGATGAACAGATATACAGATCCCTAAAACCCTAGCACTCAAGAAGGCAAATGGTGAAGGAGGAGCTTAGACTAGTTGGAACTCAGCTTGATCCAGCTCACCACTGCTGGAACCTAGCTCACTTGGACTAGGGTTAGCTCATCCTAGCTCCATTCAGCTAATCCCAGTTGAATGGTAGCTCAAGAGAGCTCATCTTAGCTCACCCTAGCTCAGGTCAGCTCAGATCCAGCTCAACTTAGTTGAGTCTAGCTCATCTCAGCTCCCACTAGTCCACAAGGAGCTCTAGATAGCTCAGCTGAGTTGACTAGAGTTCACCCCAACTTAGATCCAGCTACATCCAGCTCCACTCAACTCCAGCCAGCTGAAGATGAATTCATCCCAGCTCAGGAAGCTCAAGTCCAGCTCCCGGGGACTCAGCTTAGCTCAACTTAGTTGAGCTAAGCTACCTTAGCTGCCTCAACTAGCTTGATCCACCCCGGGAGCACCAGACCTAGCTCACCTCAGCTCATTTTGGTAGAAGCCAGCTTACTTTAGCTTGTCTTAGCAGCTAGCAAAGAACTAGCAAGCTAAGACAGCTAGAGTAGCTCCATGCCACCCTCTTCAGTAGCTGCCAGCTCCAGTTCAGCTCCAGGCTTCTCCCCCTCAGCTCCTCCCTCCAAACCCTACTCCAACACCTCCTCCTCTACTCCACTATTAGCTAAGCTAGCTTAGCTTAGCTTAGCTATGCTCCAGCTCCCTTGGCTTTTACTACCTAAAAACCCTTCCCAACTAGCTCCACCTAAGCTCCACATAAGCTACCCCTACTTCCACCTCACCTTGGTGCCAACCTAGCCTACCCACTACTTCCAAAAGACACCATAAAGTGGTGCCAAAACCACCTAACTACCTCCTTATTGGTGCCACTTTTTCCCTCCAAAACACCCCCACATCATGGCCCTACACATAACCCTACAACCCATCCTAGCCATCCACCTACCCCTCCTTCTAGAACCCTACTTGGTGCCACCTAAGCCCTTTTTCTAGAAGCCATTTTGGTGCCAACTTCAAGGGGTGCCACCACCCATAACCACCCCCAAGGTGCCCCTTGGGCTGGAGCCAATTACCCTTAGCCATAGGATCCCCAACCACCTCCATCTTCCCATCTTAGCCCTCCATTTCAAGAGTCACCTTAGCCCCCTTCCTACTCTATATAAACCCACCACCTACCACCATTTTAGACCATCCTCCATTAGTGTTTAATTCCACCTATATCCACCTACACCTACGGCCAAGAAGAAGGAGTAGAGAAGAAGATTAAGGGGGCACATCACCAGCCCCTTTGGTGCCTTCTTCTCCTCACTTTCTTCAACTTGTGCCAAGCCAAGGAGGAGGAGCATTCTACTTCAAGGAGGATGGCTAGGCAAAGGAGAACCTAGGGTGGACGTCCACCCTTGGAGGAGGAGAATTAAAGGTGGTAGCTACCACCTTGGAGGACATCATTTGGAAGAGCATCTCACGCCAAGGAGGAGTTGTCTTTTCAAGTCAAGGAGCTACTTGTCTTGGAGAAAGAAGCCCTCTTCTTCACCATCTATCTAGAGGATTTGTGTTTTATTTTTCTTGTATTTTCAAGTAGAGTAGAAGCATTCCTCTGTAGGTTTTGTGTGAACAATTTTGCTTTAATTCAAATTACCTTCTTTCAATTTTTGTTGCATAGCTTTTTACAATTTTTTGCCTAGAATTTGTTTCACTCCCTCTCCCTAATTATTCTAGGTCTCCATGTGTTTAGGGTGAGCTTAGGAAGAGGCTCTACCTGTCACCTAGGGTTAGCTTTATTGAATTAGGTATTAATTGTTTTCCAGTTATCAACAAAAACTTGCATGTTGCCTTTATTTCAAAAATCTATAAAAAGTATATATTGAAAAGATCAAAAAGAAAGTTGAGATTTATTTTCCAAGAAAAAGATTTAATTTTTGCAAACTTGCCTCCTTGGATGACCCTAGATACCCCATTATCTAGGAATATAAATTTAAGAGTTGATCGATTTTGCACGTTACAATGACGTATTTTACAAACCGCGTAAAATCCGTTTCACTTTTTGGCGCCGTTGCTGGGGAGGCAACGACTTTGCTTAATCTTTCTTTCTCTTTCTTGAAGTGGATCTCATCCCCTTCACTTTCTTTTTTCTTGTGTGTGCAGGTGTTGCAGGAAGAAAGCGGGAATTTGGAAGCAAAAAGTTCAAAGCTCCTCTTCTTCCCGCAGATTTTCAGGTTGGTTTCTTCTCTCTTGTCACACCTAAATTAGAAGACTACCAAAATACACTAAACTTGGCTTTCAAGACCTTAAATAATTTAATTAAGTGGAGTGGTACTTTTTAAAACTCATTGATTGCTTGTTTGCATCATCAACACCACTCAATTTCCAGTATTGGTGTTCTATTTTTCAGGTCGAGATTTCTGTTTGGACTTAAAAAATCAATCACTAACACCACAAGCCTCCTAAAATTATAAAATTTTATATAGTGATTCCAAATTAAGTTAGGAACATCTGTTCCAAATTTCAGATCAATTAGATTTGAATTTAATTTTTAACAATTCATAGACTACAAAGGGGTCACACCCTCTAGTCTTCCTATTTTGCTATTGTCTGTGAATTTTTATAATTTTTATACTCATCTAATTTTTATTAAATTTATCTTTCTGGAATCCTTGTGAAATTTTACATATCATATAAAATCATCAAAATTTTTTGAGGTCGATGGTAATACTGAAAAGTTCAAAATACCAACAGGTATCAATTCTAGACTTTGACACTAGTACAAGTAAAAATTCAAAACAATTATCAAAAAAATTCTTAAAATCTTACAAAAATATTTTCTGGAATCCTTGTTTAATTCTCTTCAAAGTAGTGGTGTTGTTTGAATTGTTTGGACCACTACTTAATATAGAAATCCTAAAAATAACTCATTGGTAGTTAAATTTCTATCGTAGGACCAATTGGATTAGGGTTTCTTTTTTCATTTTTAGAAACAAACAACAAAAGGAAACATATCTTCACCCATACAACTTGATTTTCTCTTATTTGTGGAATCTCAAACTTATTTGAAAACTTAAAAAGAAAACCCTAAAAATACACTAAGTTAAATCCAATCTTAAAAGACAGAAATACAATAATTGTGTGACAACTTGCTTTTCATTAGATCCACTTTCCAATTCCTGCACACACACTAAAAAAAATTGAAATAACAGGGCAACAACCCAATTAACGCTCTCCACATTCCGTGTGCACTATAGTATCCTAGACCTAACTAAAATCCGTAGCAGCTTGACCCCTAAGGTTTTATCAACTTAGGCTTGCTATATAGGTCTTAAGTCTTCTTTAGTTAATACCAATTCTTTCATCTATAGTTGGTGTTCAGGCTGAGGGGCCGTGTCAAACGACCAGGCGTGGGTTTGTACAAGCACCTGAGGTTTTCCCTGGGAAACGTTTAGGCCCAAACCTCCCCTTAAGCAACTTGGCTAGATTTGTTGACAGAACGGGTATTCACTATTGATTACTTATTTCCTACGTAGACCAAGTCTTAGGTTTATTTTTAGGGAGTCACACTTAAGTTAGGTCTAGCTTTGGTTGTTTGATTTGCACACTTTCTCTCATCTCTTTCTCTTCTCCTCCCCTCCCATTCTTCCATTTTATGCACGGGCTACGGTCTCAAAATCCATACCTGGAAGGACCATTTGATTTCACCCCCTGCACAAAATGACCACTTTTTCTATCTTCTTCTTCTTCTAAAAAAATGGAAAATCAACAAAATGGGTCCACTAACTCTTCCACTTCCACCTCTAAGCTTACCTATAACCCCACTACTAACCCTAATTCTAACCCTTCCACCCAAAACCCACCCACCTTTAACTTCTCACACTTGGAGCTCCCTAATCTTGAATTGCCCCAAACACAACATCAAGACCCCCTGCCTGATCTTTTAAAATTGATGGCTGAGCAGATTGATAAATTAAATTCCAATCAACAAACATTGACTAGGAACATCCAAAACCTAGCCAATCAAAGGCCAAACCCACCACCCTGTCAGCAGCCTGTTATTCCTCTAAAAGATTTTTATGATCCGTTTTATTATGAGGAACGACCAGGGGTGGTCATACCAGAGGGGGACTTCGAGATCAAGCCTGTAGTCTTGAACCTAATTAAACACTTCCATGGCCTTCCTAGGGAAGATCCTTTCAGCCACCTTAAAGAGTTGACTCTTCTTGCACAAATAACCCGTTCTCGAAATGTGCAAGAGGACATATGGCTGATGCGGCTTTTTCCATTATCTCTTAAAGATAAGGCCACTTATTGGTTCAGGACCATTGGTCGACCCATCACAACTTGGCCTCAGCTCAAGAGCACCTTCCTTAAGAAATTCTTTCCCATAGGTCATACTAATTCCCTACGAAGATCTATTACGACCTTTCACCAAAAATCTGGTGAGACTTTCCATAATTCTTGGGAAAGATTTCAAGATCTCTTAAGAAGTTGCCCGCACCACGAGATTCCTTTATGGCAGCTCGTGCAAATCTTCCATCATGGATTAGAAGATCAAATCCGACATTTCGTCGATGCCTCATGTGGCGGCAACTTCTTAAATAAGGACGCTGAAAGTGCCTATGACCTTTTTGAAGAAATGAGTGAAAACTCATTTAATCAAGCTTCCATGAACACATTTTGTAGAACTCAAAACCTGCAGTTCGGTGTTAATGAAGTAGGCACTCAATCTATCCCTGTCACCCAAGATGATCTTCAAATGATCGCTCAAAAACTCAACCAAGTGCATATTAATCAAAAGAAAATTGAGGAAAAACTGGACACATCAACCCAAGCTCCACACAGTTCACATCTAACCCAACCTAACTTTCCATGAAGAGAAAATTTACATAATCTCAACACTACTCTTGCTGATTATTACCATTATTATGAGGTTGCCCATGATTCACTGGGGAATTACAACTATCTAGATCTTAACCCCACTCAAAATATTTCTGCCATCCAGGAGCCCTTTAAAAATTCTTCCAATTGGAAAAATTGCTCGAACTACTGGAATAATCATGTTCCTTCTTAACCAGATCATTTTAATGGGTATGGGTCGAATCCAACCTTCCATCTTAGGCCATCCCAACAAGACATCAATGCCCAGATGATGCGAACCCTGCAGGAAATGCAAACAAAAATGATGAAGTAACCCACACCATCACAAATCTGAACAACCAGATTAGGGTTACTCCCACGCAAAGACTTGCAGGACATCTTCCGTCCCAACCTATGCCCAACCCTAATCACCAAAGGAACCAATATCTGGGCAGAAATCCACACTACCCGAATAGCCTCCTACTAATCCACCACCTCAGTAGTCTCCCAGGTTTTCGCAACCACAGGCCCCCCCACCTCCTCCAAATAATAATCCGACTGCACATGCAGTTACTTTGAGGAGTGGGAAAACCACCACTGATCCCGGGCCTTCACACAAACCTGGTGAAATCCCTGTGCAAATTGACTCCCCACCTCTCCATCAGGAAGAAAAAGAAATACAAAAATCTCAAGACACGATTCCTATCCCTTTCCCACAAGCACTCCACCCCACCACCAACAGAAAAAAGAAATCTGAGCCCACTACAGAAGAACTCATGGATCTATTTGGGCAAGTTCAAATCAATATTCCTCTCTTAGATGCCATCAAATAGATACCTGCCTATGCCAAATTTTTGAAGGAGATCTGTACTCCTAAAAGGTAGGCCAAAAATCTAGGATAGGTGCATCTTTCGGAGACAGTAAGCTCTGTCATATAGAGCAAGCTGCCTCCTAAGATGAAAGAATCGAGGGCACCTTTAATTTCAGTAATTATTGATGATACTACTTTAATTGCACCCTCCTTGATCTTGGTGCCTTAGTTAATATTATTCCCATGATTTTATTTGAAGAATTTCAGATTGGTGAATTAAAACCTGTCGAGGTTACCCTGCAATTAGCCGACCAATCTACAATCAAACCTCGTGGGATTGTCGAGGATGTTTTGGTCAAGGTCCATAATTGTGTCTTCCCTATAAACTTTCTGGTTCTTGACATTGAGGTACCTGAATCATTTTTGGACTCCCCAATAATCCTTGGATGCCCTTTTTTGGCCACTACAAAGGCAAATATCAATTGCCACATAGGCAAAATGGATATCACTTGTGCCGGGCAAGCTATCACTTTAGATATTTTCAAATCCTCTAGGAGATTCCATGATGATAACCTTTTTGAGAACTCAGATACGGAAATTTCCAATATGGTGGAGGAGACAATGCTGATAGATACCCTTACCGACCATAATTTTTTTGAGGACTCTGATTTAGGATCAGTGGTCAGTGAAATCAGTGATCTGGAGACTTATCTTGACCCCAAATCCAATCCTGATGCACCCCCTGATCACCCTAACCCACCTACTATTCTCGCACCCCATTTTTCTACACTAACTTCACCCAATCCTCACCATCCCTTCCCCGACTCCTTTCTTATGGACCTGCCACCAACCTCACCCGAGTTTGGCATCCAACCTGATTTAAAACCATGGCCATACTTGGGCTACACTTATCATTTTCCATCCAACTTTGATCCCAATATTGCTTGTAATCAATTTTCTAGGGATCTAGAAGAAGACACATTTTTTGCGAGCATCTGATAGCGATAATACGCGGTTTGTTAATTAGGTCGTTGTAACGCGTAAATCCGCTTTCGCTCTTAAATTTATATTCCTAGATAGGGGAGTATCTAGGGTCGTCCAAGGAGGCAATATGGTTGCAAAATTGATTCTCTTGCTTGGAATATATCTCAACTTTCTTTTTGGTATTTTTCAATATATCATTTTTTTATTTTTAAACTAAGGCAACATGCGAACTGATGGCGGGAAAAGTGTTTACACTTCGAATTAAAATACTACTTTTATGTGACAAGTAGAGCCTCTCCCTAAGCTCACTCTAGGCAAGTGGAGGCCTAGAATAATTAGGGAGAGGGAGTGAAGAATGCTGAAAATAAGCTAATAGAAATGCAAACAAGAAATGCAAAGAAGGCAACTAGATAATTGATAAAGTGTTTTACAAAAGGCCTAGTAGAGGAAAGCTTGTACTACTAGAAAAATGCAAATAAGAAAAGAAAACACAAATCCTCTAGATAGATGGTGAAGAAGAGGGCTTCTTGCTCCAAGGTTGGTGGCTCCCAATCTTGAAAAGAGTCCTTCAACTCCTTCCTTGCAGTGCTCCGCCAAGGTGATGTCCTCCAAGGCAAGCCCTGGGGGGCGTGCCCTAAGCTTCTCTCCAAGGGTGGACGTCCACCCTAGGTCCTTCTCCCTTGCCTGGCCATCCTCCTTGAAGTGGAAGAGTCCTCCTCCTTAGCGTGGCTCAAGTTGAAGAGAGTGGGGAGAAGAAGGCACCAAAGGGGCTGGTGATGTGCCCCTTTAATCTCCTTCTCTACTCCTTCTTCTTGGCCGTAGGTATAGGTGGTTTAGGTAGAAAAATATACTAAGGGAGGATGCCCAAAAATGGTGGTAGGTGGTGGCTTTTTATAGAATAGGAGGGGGGCTATGGTGACCTTTGAAATGGATGGCCAAGATGAGTTGATGGAGGTGGTTGGAGATCCCATGGCCAAGGAGAGTTGGCGCCACCTTAAAGGGCACCAAGGGGTAGTTATGGGTGTTGACACCCTTTGGTGTTGGCGCCAAAATGGGCATTCTAGAAGGTCATTAGGTGGCGCCACCTCAAGGTTCTAGAAGGGGGGGTATGTGGATGGCTAGGATGGCTTATGTGGGTAGGTGTAGGGTGGATTTAAGGGGCTGAAAGTGGCGCCAATATAGAGGTGGTTAGGGGTGGTTTTTTGGCGCCAACTTGAAGTGTCTTTTGGTGGAGATAATGGGGTGAAGGGATGGCTAGGAGGTGGCGCCAACTTGAGTAGAGTAGCTAGCTTAGGTAGGCTTGAGTTGGTGGAGCTAGCTAGGGTTGATTTTGGAGGTAATGAATGGCCAAGGAGCTGGTTGTTAGCTATGCTAAGCTAAGCTAAGATAAGCTAAGCTAGCTTAGCTAAAGGTGGAGTGGAGGAGAAGGTGTTGGAGCTAGGGTTTGGAGGAAGGAGCTGAGGAGGAGAGTCTGGAGCTGGAGCTGGAGCTGGCTGCTACTGAAGAGGCTGGCATGGGGCTACTCTAGCTGGCTTAGCTTGCTAGTTCTTTGCTAGCTACTAAGCCAAGCTAAAGTGAGCAAGCTTCTACCAAAATGAGCTGAGGTGAGCTAGGTCTGGTGCTCCCGGGGAGAATCAAGCTGGTTGAGGCAGCTAAGGTAGCTTAGCTCAACTGAGATGAGCTAAGCTGAATCCCTGGGAGCTGGACTTGAGCTTCCTGAGCTGAGATGAATTCTTCTTCAGCTGGCTGGAGTTGAGTGGAGCTGGATGTAGCTGGATCTGAGCTGGGGTGAACTCCTGTCAACTCAGCTGAGCTAGCTAGAGCTCCCTGTGAACTAGTGGGAGCTGAGGTGAGCTAGACTCAGCTAAGTTGAGCTGGATCTGAGCTGACTTTAGCTAGGGTGAGCTAAGGTGAACTCTCTTGAGCTGCCATCCAGCTGAGATTAGCTGAATGGAGCTGGGATGAGCTAACCCTAGTTCAAGTAAGCTAGGTTCCAGCTATGGTGAGCTGGATCAAGCTGGGTTCCAACTAGTCTGGGCTTCTCCTTCACCAATTGCCTTCTTGAGTGCTAGGGTTTTAGGGATCTGTGAATCTGTACATCCCTAACACTCACAAAAACACATTAAAACAACAATAAAAAATGCAATGCATGCCTATCCTAATTTATGCCTAAATGCAGCCCAGAAACCCGTTTGCGGAGTAAAATCCTAAGAGCTAGGTTAGTTTTAAAGCATAAAAATGATGATAAACTGGTGTTTATCAGCATCCAAGTGTCCAACTATTTACATGATTTTCTGTCATCCGTGCATACCTTCACGCCTGACTGAATGGCGTAAAAGATAGCACTGGATGGGAGGTAACCCATCGTTTCTTTTCCTGCTTTCCTTTTTCCTTCTTTTTTTTTCAGGTTTTGACCATCCTTAACTCGACCGCCCTTCACTAAGGTGATCCCTTTTCCCTCCTAATGCATGAGGACATTGCATATCTTAAGCATGGGGGGTGTTTTTAAAATTCGACAATCGATTTAAGATTTTCAAAACCTAAAAACATGCATTTTTCTTTAGTTATTTTATTTTCCTACTTGCATACCCAAAAAAAATAAAAATGTTGAAAACTTTTTGAGGAAAAATTTTGAAATCGGGATTAAGGTTGAAAAATTCACTTTTGGGTACAATGGGATTTAATCTTTAACAAACTAGGGATGAGGATGTGGATCTGGTCATTAGAATTTCAGGGTCTATTTTTAGACTAGATCAGATATCCTTATCTAAAATTCCACCTGAACTCATGATAGTTCAGGTGACTTGATCCTATTTTGTAATGTGGAAAGTATTTGGCTTAGTTTCTGATTCAAAAACTTGCATGTCTTGAGGAACTTCTTGTGTCAATTTTCACACACAAGCCAACACTTAAAAATAACTAAAAATTTGAAAAACTCCCTTGTTTAGACTTAGTAAAAGTCTGAAGCAGATCATTGGTTTTAGTTCCCACTGTCGAGGAGGAAAATGCCTCCTTTGAGGACGCGATGTCAACATGTTATTGCCTCGGCGCTACTCCATATCTATATTTCATATCTTTAGATGGAGCATTAAAGTGCATTTTAGCAGCTCAAGTGTCTTGGACGGTGCTCTACCTATAGTGTCGGAGCAAGAGCTTGAGTTTGCTTGGAGCGCCCCTTTACATCGCATTGTGTTTTGTGGTTGTGAGCTCCTGGGTGGTGTCATGGATAGTGCTATCTCGAAGTACTGGCGCCAGAGCCCCCTTGAGGATTGGTAACGGGAATGATGATCCCGACACATCTGTTGTAAGACTAAGCTAAAAATAAGCATGAGGGAGAAAAAAAAAGAATAAATAAATAAATTAACACACCCCTATAAATGTTGGCTTTTCACAAGCACGGCACAAGGTTTTAAAGGATTTTGCAAGTTGCAAATTAGATTCATGAGCTAGAAAAATCCTAAAAACAAAAAATTTCAAGTCATCTGAATTAACAAGGGGTTAATTTGTGAATTTTCTGGAGGATATATTGATCCTGTTTTGTCTAATGGTTGGATCCAAAAATAAATCCCGATGTTTATCCTTAACAAATCCCGTGCCTCCTATGTTTAGATCAACCAAGGTCCCTTAATCTTTTTCTCCTCAAAAGTCGAAAAAATTAGATTTCCCAAAAAATTCCATTTTCCCAAAAAACTAAAGTTTTGCTAAGAGACTAGCAAAAGATAAGTATGAGGGTGTGATAAATGCCAGTTTATCATCATTTTTATGCATTAAAACAAACTTAGCTCTTAGGATTTTACTCTACAAATGGGTTTTTGGGCTACATTTAGTCATTAATTAGGTTAGGCATGCATTGCATTTTTTATTATCTTTTTGATGTGTTTTTGTGAGTGTTAGGGATGAACAGATATACAGATCCCTAAAACTCTAGCACTCAAGAAGGCAAATGGTGAAGGAGGAGCTTAGACTAGGTGGAACTCAGCTTGATCCAGCTCACCACAGCTGGAACCTAGCTCACTTGGACTAGGGTTAGCTCATCCCAGCTCCATTCAGCTAATCCCAGTTGAATGGCAGCTCAAGAGAGCTCATCTTAGCTCACCCTAGCTCAGGTCAGCT
The DNA here is from genome assembly GCA_037157565.1 of Thalassia testudinum. Taxonomy (NCBI): domain Eukaryota; kingdom Viridiplantae; phylum Streptophyta; class Magnoliopsida; order Alismatales; family Hydrocharitaceae; genus Thalassia; species Thalassia testudinum. The sequence continues at coordinate 49,613,077 of JAZHRO010000057.1, forward strand.
TAGATCCAGCTCAACTTAGTTGAGTCTAGCTCATCTCAGCTCCCACTAGTCCACAAGGAGCTCTAGCTAGCTCAGCTGAGTTGACTGGAGTTCACCCTAGCTCAGATCCAGCTACATCCAGCTCCACTCAACTCCAGGCAGTTGAAGATGAATTCATCCCAGCTCAGGAAGCTCAAGTCTAGCTCCCGGGGACTCAGCTTAGCTCAACTTAGTTTAGCTAAGCTACCTTAGCTGCCTCAACCAGCTTGATCCACCCCGGGAGCACCAGACCCAGGTCACCTCAGCTCATTTTGGTAGAAGCCAGCTTACTTTAGCTTGGCTTAGTAGCTAGCAAAGAACTAGCAAGCTAAGCCAGCTAGAGTAGCTCCATGCCACCCTCTTCAGCAGCTGCCAGCTCCAGTTCTGCTCTAGGCTTCTCCCCCTCAGCTCCTCCATCCAAACCCTAGCTCCAACACCTCCTCCTCTACTCCACTATTAGCTAAGCTAGCATAGCTTACCTTAGCTTAGCTATGCTCCAGCTCCCTTGGCTTTAACTACCTAAAACCCTTCCTAACTAGCTCCACCTAAGCTCCACATAAGCTACCCCTACTTCCACCTCACCTTGGCGCCAACCTAGCCTACCCACTACCTCCAAAAGATGCCATAAAGTGGTGCCAAAACCACCCTAACTACCTCCTTATTGGTGCCACTTTGTCCCTCCAAAACACCTCCACATCATGGCCCTACACATAACCCTACAACCCATCCTAGCAATCACCTACCCCTCCTTCTAGAACCCTACTTGGTGCCACCTAAGCCCCTCTTCTAGAAGTCATTTTGGTGCCAACTTCAAGGGGTGCCACCACCCATAACCACCCCCTAGGTGTCCCTTGGGTTGGCGCCAATTACCCTTAGCCATAGGATCCCCAACCACCTCCATCTTCCCATCTTAGCCCTCCATTTCAAGAGTCACCTTAGCCCCCTTCTTACTCTATATAAACCCACCACCTACCACCATTTTAGACCATCCTCCATTAGTGTTTAATTCCACCTACATCCACCTACACCTACGGCCAAGAAGAAGGAGTAGAGAAGAAGATTAAGGGGGCACATCACCAGCCCCTTTGGTGCCTTCTTCTCCCCACTTTCTTCAACTTGTGCCAAGCCAAGGAGGAGGAGCATTCTACTTCAAGGAGGACAGCCAGGCAAAGGAGAAGAACCTAGGGTGGACGTCCACCCTTGGAGGAGGAGAATAAAAGGTGGTAGCTACCACCTTGGAGGACATCATTTGGAAGAGCATCTCACGCCAAGGAGGAGTTGTCTTTTCAAGTCAAGGAGCTACTTGGCTTGGAGCAAGAAGCCCGCTTCTTCACCATCTATCTAGAGGATTTGTGTTTTATTTTTCTTGTATTTTCAAGTAGAGTAGAAGCATTCCTCTATTGGTTTTGTGTGAACAATTTTGCTTTAATTCAAATTGCCTTCTTTTAATTTTTGTTGCATAGTTTTTTACAATTTTTTGCCTAGCATTTGTTTCACTCCCTCTCCCTAATTATTCTAGGTCTCCACGTGCCTAGGGTGAGCTTAGGGAGAGGCTCTACCTGTCACCTAGGGTTAGCTTTATTGAATTAGGTATTAGTTGTTTTCCAGTTATCAACAAAAACTTGCATGTTGCCTTTATTTCAAAAATCTATAAAAAGTATATATTGAAAAGATCAAAAAGAAAGTTGAGATTTATTTTCCAAGCAAGAGATTTAATTTTTGCAAACTTGCCTCCTTGGACGACCCTAGATACCCCATTATCTAGGAATATAAATTTAAGAGTTAATCGATTTTGCGCGTTACAACGACGTATTTTATAAACCACGTAAAATCCATTTTACGTTCATACCAAGCACTCCACTTTACTTCTGATTTTAAAGGAAAGCAATCTTCACCTGTGCTTGAAAACCTAGTCTGTCTCAAACTTGATTGAAATCAACCTAATTCTAAACCCTAAAAGCTACTTAAGTAAGATTTGAACATTAAAAATCTACTCATCACAAATAATCTTGCTTGAAAACCTTGGTTGTGCATGCACTTACACATACTCAATTGATCATTAAGGGCACAACCCATTGTGAGGGCCCACCACATTCCATAAGCACTACAATCCCAGGCCTCAATAAAATCGAGTAGACATTGGCCTTAAGGACTTATTTTCTCTTCGGGGTTTAGTTTGAGATTGTTTATGATTAACCTACTTGTACTGATCAATCTGATGTCTAGCTAGGGGAGTAGCGTCAAACGACCGTGACTGGGGGGTACACTAGGAACCGGAGGCACAAGTCGAAGGAAGAACCTTCTCCCTAGTCCCTCCTTCTAACTGGTTGGATTGAGCAGACACAAGTAGAGTAAATCATTTATAATCTTAAGGTGGGTTCTTGGAGTCTATAGATCCTTAGTCTACCCCACTTAAGGACAGACTTGTTTTGTTATATTGAAGGGTTCTTATCCCTAGTCCTTCCGGCCTTTTCCTAGTTTATGTTGGGAAGAAGGTCATTGAATCCCCGATTGGAAGGACCACTAGAGTATTCTAGGAGGCATAGATTGGATTTTGGCCAAATCGATCCCATGGCCGATCAACAGCCTCCTCTGCCTCGGGATCCATGGGAGGAATTTCGAAGGCAGTTGAAAAAAATGCAGAGAATGCAAGAATGGTTCCAGAGAATGCAGGGCGCTAAGCCCTTGAAAGATTTTTATGATCCTTCAAATTACGGGGAACGTCTTGGTGTCCAGATTCCTACCGGAGATGTAGAAATCAAGCCCCAGGTGTTAAGCCTGATCAAACATTTCCATGGGCTTGGCTCTGAAGACCTGTTTCAGCACTTGGAGGACTTGACCACTTTGGTCCAGAACACCAAGGTGCGAAACGTGAATGAGGAGCAAATGATCATGAGGCTCTTCCCTACTCTCTTAGGGATAAAGCATCTCATTGATACAGGACTATAGGAAGACCAATTGCAACTTGGAATGAGATGAAATCGGCTTTTCTGAAGAAATTCTTCCCTGTTGGACGTACTAATGCTTCGAGACGGGCAATCACTACCTTTACCTAGCGGCTGGGGGAGCAGTTTCATGTGGCTTGGGAGCGATTCCAGGACCTATTGCAGAGGTGTCCACACCACGAGGTACCGAAATGGCAACTTGTGCAGATCTTCTACCACGGGTTGACTGAGCAACTCAAAAATCACGTGGATGCTTCTTGCGGAGGCAATTTCCTCAACAAAGAAGCAGATAGTGCGCACGATTTGTTTGAGGAAATGAGCAAGACTTTGATCAATCATGCCTTCATGGATACTTTTAACCGGTCCCAATAGCCCAGATCGAATGTTAATGAAGTCCACTACTCTCATTCATTCGATATGGAATTAATTTGTAATAAACTTGATAAGGTGGACTTGGTTGCTAAGAGAATGGAAGAGTGGATGGCTGAAAATTCAATGAACTCTCGATCCACTCAATCCCAGAATTCAGGATTCCATCCATCGCGAGCTCCTTCTGGATGGGAGTTCGTGAATCAACTTGATGCAGTTCAACCAGCGAGCCAGCATTATTCGGAACCCCATGGGTTCCAAACTAGGGCCTTTGATCCCAGTTTCTCTGATCCTTCCCTTTCTTTCTCTCCATCCTCACCTTATGAGGATGTTTATGCTGTACAGGAGAATGTTAGATCCAACCCCTACTCCAATGCTTATAATCCAGGTTGGGGAAGCCAACCTAACTTCTCCTGGAAAAACCCAGGCCAGTAGACCCAATTCTAACCCAGCAATTATGCTCCGCAACGAACAATGGGTCAGGGTCATGTTTATACTCAGTTGCCTCCAAATCAGGTCAATCAACCAGCTTGGAATGCCCGTCAACCGGTAGGGCAGGCTAATTTGAATCGACAAATGGTAGAGATGCAAGGATCCATGCTCTAGCTCGTGCAGTAAATGAAAACCTCGCTGGACAACTTGCAAACCAGGCTCATAGATAATTCTTGTCAACCTGGATCTTTATCATCTCAACCCGTACCCAACCCGCGAAATATCCTGAATCCGGGCAATCAAGCCCATGGGTACGGAAATCAAAGGGACCCACACGCACATGCTCAGGTGGTTTAGTAGGGTCCTTCCTCTTCTTCTTCTTCTTCTGCAAATCAATGATTCTTGGCTAATGAAGCCCCTCCAATCTTTCCTAACCCTCCCCAAGACTTGAACTCGTATGCATCCGTAAATTCTGTTACCTTGAGGAGTGGTAAACAAACTCAGGATCCACAACCACATTGTTTTGATTTACCGAATCCTGAAGAACCTGAGGAAAGAAAGGAGAACTCTGGAGAAGAAATCAAGGCTCAGGAACCTGATTCCAAAGATATGACTCATGTTCCTTTTCCTGAAGCCTTAATTAGATCAAGGAAGAAGAAGTCTATTGATAGTAATGAGGAGATTCTAAATATTTTCAAGAATGTCAAGATCAATATCCCGCTCCTCGACGCTATCAAGCATATATCGGCTTACATAAGATTTTTAAAGGATTTATGTACACAGAAGTGTAAGTCGAGAGAATCTGTTTTGAGGAAGGTGGTACTCTTTGAGCAGGCTAGTTTTGTTATCCTACACCACCTCCCTCAAAAAAAGAGAGATCTAAGTGCTCCTCTGATTTCTTGTGTCATCGGAGATTACACTTTTGATAGAGCACTGCTAGATCTGGGTGCATCCATCAACCTAATTCCGACTTCTCTTTATGAGAAGTTTGGATTAGGTGAACTTCAGCCGATTTCAGCAATGCTGTAGTTAGCGGATCGTTCGGTCATAAATCTGCGAGGCGTTATTGAAGATGTTATTGTTAAAGTTAAGGATTTCTATTTTCTTATAGATTTCCTTGTCCTTGACATGGATGTACCTGAAAATCTGAGGAACACGCCCATCATTCTGTCACAACTCGTTCAGCTTCCTCTTGGAGGGTTTGTATTGATTACAGGAAGCTGAACACAGCCACGAAAAAGGATCACTTCCCTCTGCCTTTCATTGATCAAATCCTAGAAAGATTAGCTGGGTGAAAAAGCGATCTTCGTTTTCGTTGAAAACTTTGACATAAAATGATGTGTTGTTGTATTTAATCGCATGGTAGAAAATCGCTTTTCAAAATATTTTAATTTTCAGAATCTAACCACGAAGAGTTAGGTTGTCTCTACAGGGAGGAATTAGCTTATTTAAACTAGAGAACAGTGTCTTGTTTATTAGGGAATCTCAGTGGGTATGCATGTTCCTTAGTGCAACTTGTTACCCTCATGAATTCTCATTCTAAGTAATTAATTAAAACTGTAGGGGTTTATATGCAAAATTATCACAATATAGTATTCTAATGATCTTGGTAATGATAATCAAGGTAACTACCAATTTTTCGTAAAACATTCCTTATTTGCGATAATCAATGTGGCATGCTATTATCTCATTCATGAAATACTCAATTAGAAGTAATTTATAAAGAATAGAGAAATATGCATGCAAATTCACCTTAATATATTAATTTGGTAAATAAATGAATAGAAACTTTGACAATGGCATATCCTGTAATTTCTAATTGAATAAAAAACATAGGTTTTTGCCTCTCTCTTTTGTGTGCAAGCGTGGGTCGACGGCTGATGGCAAGGTCACACGTAGAGATGCATCTCGATGAGTGCTTCACAATGGCGGCAGCGGCACGTCGCGAGGAGGTCGGTGGCGATTGGCCGGCGGAGGAGAAGAACGTTGGCGTTGGGTTCTGTCGGAGGAGATGAACCGTGCATGGAGAAGAGATGAAGCGCCGCTACTGCATGGAGGTTGTGGCAATGCTGCACAGAGAGAGACCAGCGGTGGTGGTTGCGCGCGACTGCTAGGCGTGGTAGAACGCTGGAGGGGGTGCACCTGTGGGGGTGTGCCTGCGGCGTATGGTGCAGGGTGTGACTGGAGTGGCCTGCGGTGGCGTGGTGCCTGTGGTGCAGCAGATGGGCTTGGTGCTGCTGTAGGGCGTGCTCGGAAGTGCAGGGCCAGGCGTTGGGGAGGGGGATACGCCTGCGGGCGCTGGAGAGGGTGCGGGTGGGGCGATGCGCCTGAATAGGCCTGCAGGAGATGGCGGGCACGCAAGGTGGAGGCACTGTGCTGGTGCGGGTCTGGAATGTGGAATGCGGGTCTGGCACTGGAGAGGGGCGTGCGGAGGTGCGCTTTGCAATGGAGAAGGCGCGGTGCCTGCGGGCACCTGGTGGTGCTGGAGCGGGTGCCTGCAGGCGTGTAAGGGTAGGCAGAGGGTTGCTTGCGTGGGTGCGGGTGATGAGTGCACGAAGGTGCTTCCTGCTGTGCAGCGCCTGCGGTCGCGGCTGGAGGGAGCGGTGGACTGTGGATGCAGGTGCAGGCTGGAGGGTTGTTTGCGGTGGGAGACTTGGTGCACAGTGCACACGGTGATTCACAGGGTCAGCCCTCTCCACGGTGGTGAAGGTGGATCCCCGCAAGAGAGAGGAAGAAGATGATCCTTGATCCAACTTTTCCCCACCCTTTTATCTCCTCTCCCTACGTGCGTGAGTTAAGGGATTTTCAAATCCCTTTGCTATTTTTGGCCGGTGGCTGTTGAGGGTGTTGAGGCCACCGAAGATTAGGCGAAGTCAGTTGTTTGGGACATTTCTTTCACCCCCCTACTCTTTCCAACCTTATTCCTACAAAACAAAACATAAAATAATTACATATTAAGTTATAGAATGCTATAAAATAGATGTAAACTTAAATCATGATGCATGCAAACATTCTATAACTTAATGTAGTTATTAACAAACCTAAAAGGTACGATTAAAGTTACGTAGGCGTAATAGTAGTCCATTAAAATGGACTCATCAAATACCCCCATGCATAAGATTTGCTAGTCTCTAGCAAAAAATAAAAAATTATAGAAGTAATCAGAAGATTTCTTCTTGTCTTATTTCAAATCTTTAGAGATGCAGACAAATGTGAAGTGATGATAGCCTAGGTAATAGATCCAAGTGAAAAAGCCAATTCGCATTTAGGAGTTTGTACTTCACCCTTGGTAAATATTGCTATTGGGATAGGCAACTACTTCCCTTGAGGATAAAGCAGACGATAATATGTAATTTGACCCCGACATTTGGCTTAGGTAGGAGATATCGAGTTGAATTGATTTGTATTTGGTGGCACACACTCATCTGGTGCTACATGTAGTCTAGTACTACAGACTCTAGATTTCTAGACTATTAGACAAGTCAACTCGGAGAGAGGCTAAACAACAGTGCTCTCTTGATGTTCCTGGGCGCTCACTCTTTTCTTTCTTTTCTTTTTGAGATCACAAATCTCGCCAGACTTAGTAATTGTACTCATTGTTTGGTGGTCTCACATGGCATCCACACTTCAATTAAAGTCCTAATAACTCTACAACTAAGTTAGAGTCCTCAACTAGTATTCGGGCGAACAGAAATACTAAAAGGTAGGTATGGGTCATATTTGGTGGAATGTGATAGGTGTTCTGTTGCCTCAGAAACAATGTTACATTATAAACTTAGACTTTTTTTTTTTTTGTAATATAACTGTTTCTTCTTTTTCTTTTTCTTTTTCTTCTTCTTTTCTTTTCTCTCTTTTTTTTTTATAAACCAACATAATACGACACAGACTTTTATTTATGAGGCATTATTAGGGATGATGATGGTCAAGAGGATATTGTGTGGCTTATTTGGTGAAGTGCCTATTCTTGGCACCGGGAAGGAATGGATAGGACAGGCATATTTTTGACCTTTGACACTATTACCCTTCTTCAGCTGAGGACTATATGGACGGTCATAACCATCCACCATAGTCATAGCTTTATTAAAACTCAATCTCTGTGTATCTGCCTTATTTGGTGACTCTCAGGAATTCACACAAAGTATGCACACAGGAACAAAGAGCGAAAACTATGCCTAACTCTGAAGTGTCATCATCTAATTGTCCAAAACTTAAAAGTCCTTCCACTAGACTTAGCGCACCAGTAATCTCTCTACTTTCTTCTCACAAATATGAGGTGGATCTACTAGAAGATAGTATGCCTAACTCCCTATCACCTGTCCAAGGGTTCAGTAGACTACAAATGCTTATTGGTTTTCGTCAAGGATCCATTACCAAGTCTACGTGCACATGAAATAAATGTACTGGATTCTAAACTTAAGAAATAATTCAAGAAGAAAAACCTTCAATGACAAAGGTATTCTCCTAGGGACTAACCCATTCAGCTCAAGAAAAGTGAATTTTTTTTTATGCTAACCTAAATGCATGAATACTTCCTAAAATGTAAATGCCTAAATCATACAATGTCCCCATTGTAAAATTAAAACAGGAGGAGAAAGGAAAGAAATCACCTGACAACGGTGTTATTCAGGCCGCTGGGTTGCCTCCTAACAAGTTTTGCATTTTCTGTCAGCAGCCAGACTTATAAGGAACCTGTAAGTCTGGTTCCAGACAGAAAATGTTAGGCCCTAAAAATATGCGTAACAGCGTGGGCCTAGAAAATAGGTAGCCATGGATGTTGGCTAGCTGATGATGCAACGTAACACCAAATGCTCGCCAGAAGATATGAAAGCGAATAATCGCTTTGGCTACCTTGGGAGGTTTAGGAATAATAAACGGAATATGAAAAGGGACCTCCCGAAACGGAATAAGTGGAGGATAACAAGGATCCTCCAGAGCTGGACGGGTTTTAAAAGATATACACATTATTAGTTCAAACCCTTGAATGGCGAGAGTAAAAGTACAAGCATCAATCCACACTCACCATTCTACTCAAGGATGTACTGGCCTGATATGTTCTCCAGAAAGAATGTACATGAGCAGAGATCTAAGCCAAGGATCGGTTAGGGAGTATAAGGGTTGTTTGTAGTGTTGGAAGGTAATGGTTAAGTCCAATGAGGGCTTAGTCGGTGTTAGGTCTAATTCCAATAATGATTCAGATTGTGTATACTCCCTAACAGTTATAGACAACTGCATATTACCCTGCCTAGCATTAATGATCGGAGTCATATTTGAATCAAGGGTAGACTCCAAATTACAACTCTTTGATGGCAGGGTCAAAATATCTGAATCATTATTATTAAGCTCATCCCCGGATTCGTTTAGTTCACTCAAATTTTTGTCGGGGTGTATATGTGATTCATTAGGAGTTGGATCAGTATCCTTAATTATTCCTAAAGGAGGATCAGTCTTAATGTTTTGGAGCAAGCCTATAACACTAAATTTGTTATTCTTCTAGGGGTATAAATCCTCAATTGACGTGTTTTGTTCTCGAGAGTCTCCCATAGACTTCTCGCTATTTTATTTTTCCTCCTCTAATAGCAACTCCTGTTTTAATGGAGGATGACTCTCAAAAGAAGGAAGAAATATGGATTTTACCATATTATTTCTATCCTCTTGAGGTAAATCCTCAAATAATAAATAATTCCCTTGTGATTCACTCTAGATTTTCAGTCCAGGTTCCTCTATTGGAGCATCCTCATTTTCTGAATTAGACTCTTCATATCCTTGAGACGAAAATTGATCTAATTCATCCTCCATTCCATTAGGGTCACCTTCATTGGGTGCATTTAAATCCTCAGGATACTGAATGGTAGGTGTTGATTCCCTAGGTGGAGGGTCAGGAGTAGGCTCACTAAGGGTAGAATGGGATTCCACCAAATAATCTATAGGGGAAGTGATAGGAACAATACAACCTTGACTCGGGTTGGTAGGGGTAAAGAGAATACTATCATTGGGGTCAAGGTCCTCAAGAGGTACCATCTTCCCTTGCTTTTAACTCCAATGTAGCTCAGGTGGATAATCACTATGATCATTCTCCTCTAATGGCCATGTCTCATTGGGAGAGTCTAAGTGATAGCTACATGAAACTAGATCCCTATTGTCATTGGGTTCCTCAGAATTATTTTCATGATCATGGTCGTATGGGTAGGGATCAGGATTATTGGGAAGTGTGTAGCTAAGCTGTCTTATTTCTTCATTTAACTGTTGAATATTCCTCAACATCTCTCCCATTGATTCCATCATTTCCTTTTGCTATTTTTGCATTTCTATCATAAAAGAGGAGAGGCTACTATTATTAGGTTGGGGAGGATAGTCAATTTCAGGCTTTGGTTGCCTAGGGGTATCGGTCCAACCTTGATAAGGAAAATCATGAAGGGTAGGAAGGTTGGGTGTTTACATGGAAGTAGGGATTCCAGGGTTGGAAAATATTGCTCCTAGGCTCTGCTCAAAAGTGGGAGTTATCAAGCCAGTACTCCCAAGATAAGAATAAGAATGATCCTATGATTTGTCAATGTACCCATCAAGGGATAGATACGCTTGGGGCATGGGATCCTGATTAAATGATGGGAAGTATTGACTCTGATAATCTAAATGATAGGAGTAAGGGTGATCCATTTCTTTAAGCAAAATAGTTTTTACTCTCAGGATTTAGAAGAATTCAGAATACAAGCAGAAACTTCCTAGAGAGTTCTACTGTCAAAGCAAATGCAAATTCAGTGGGATCTTGTTTTTAGTAGATTGTAGGTCTTAGAATTAAATGTTCAGTTAGTGGCCAAACAAGTTTTGCAAGAAAATTACGCTTCCTAGGACAACCTTCGCTGCTGCCTATAACCTACTCGCAAGGGATGGAAGTCTCGAATCGAGCCCACACACGAGGAACCGAAGTAACTTGGTGGATAGGCTTGTTGATTTCCGACTAACTTCCCTTGTTGTGCAAAAGAGGAGAGGTATAAATTTATCTAGTGACCTTATGTGTGAGGTGCACAGTGTCTAAGTGTGCAAACATACGATCGTGTTTTGATTTTTGAAATTTCGCAAATAGGATCCTTTTGCACACAATTTTTAGTCACAGATTTTAAAGTCCAACCTCTTAGCAGTCCTAATTTTTAAAGTGACCACTGAATTAATTTGATTCAAGCACTTTAGTGGTCTTAGATTTAGGTTCAATGCATATGCATGATAGGTAATTGATGCTCAAGAGAAGACGTACCTTACTTCAGCTTTCTTCGTGCAATAATGAATGCAATGTAGTAAAAATAAACTAGATGCTGCTCATTCAGTCCTAGATGGTCGTCCTATAGATATGCAGCTTATAGCAGGCAGTTCGAATATATATATATATATATTTTAATAATAAACAAACATACCCAATCTAACTAACTAACTAACTAACCGAAATTCAGTTCAAACAGTTCAAATAATCCTATAATCTAAATAAATGGGAACACGCTCCCAAAAATGCACTCCCGCATACAAGAGTGATAAGAAATAAAGAGGCACTGCGAACACGTTCCCAAAAATACTTGACAAGGGTCCAACAGACAGAAATTAAATTCTAATGTCTATCTAAACTAAATTTAACTAAGATCTACTGACTAAATTAGAAACAGGCTCCACTGTAAGCCTATGCGCGTGGGATCAAGGCCCACGTATTCCTGTTGCTGGCCTTCAAGTGGCGTCAAGGTCCACCAAAAAGATTGTCTCCACTGTGCGCACCCGTCGCGTTCGTCGCATGTTTTTGTACAAAAGACAATCCACAGTTAGTAATTCAGAAAAGCTTTCAAAATAGCATAAAAATAACATAAAATTCCTGAAAAAATTAATAGGCATTTTTCCTCCCCGACAATGATGCCATTTGAAAGAGCGATCTTCATTTTCGTTGAAAACTTTAACATAAAATGATGTGTCATATTTAATCGCATGGTAGAAAATCGATTTTCAAAACATTTTAATTTTCAGAATCTAACCATGAAGAGTTAGGTCATCTCCACAGGGAGGAATTAGCCTATTTAAACTAGTGAACAATGTCTTGTTTATTAGGGAATCTCAGTGGGTATGCATGTTCCTTAGTGCAACTTGTTACCCTCATGAATTCTCATTCTAAGCAATTAATTAAAACTGTAGGGGTTTATATGCAAAATTATCATAATATAATATTATAATGATCTTGGTAATGATAATCAAGGTAACTACCAATTTTCCGTAAAACATTCCTTATTTGCGATAATCAATGTGGCATGCTATTATCTCATTCATGAAATACTCAATTGGAAGTAATTTATAAAGAATAGAGAGATATGCATGCAAATTTACCTTAATATATTAATTTTGTAAATAAATGAATAGGAACTTTGACAATGGCATATCCTATAATTTCTAATTGAATAAAAAATAGAGGTTTTTGCCTCTTTCTTCCGTACGCAAGTGTGTGTCGACGGCTAATGGCGAGGTCACATGTAGAGGTGCGTCTCGACGAGTGCTTCACAATGGTGGAAGCAGCACATCGCAAGGAGGTCGGTGGCGGTCGGCCGGCGGAGGAGAATGCTGGCATTGGGTTCTGTCGGAGGAGATGAACCATGCGTGGAGAAGAGATGAAGCACCGCTGCTGCGTGGAGGTTGTGGCAATGCTGCACAGAGAGGGATCGGTGGTGGTGGTTGTGCGCGACTGCTGGGTGCGACTGGAGTGTCCTGCGGTGGCGTGGCGCTTGCGATGCAGCGGAGGGGCTTGGTGCAGTTGCAGGGTGTGCACGCAAGTGCAGGGGTAGGCGCTGGGGAGGGGGATACACCTGCGGGCGTTGGAGAGGGGTGCTGGAGGGGCGCGGGTGAGGCGATGCGCCTAAACAGGCCTGCGGGCGATGGTGGGTGCGCAAGGTGGAGGTCCTGTGCTGGTGCGGGTCTGGCAGGTGGGATGCGGGTTTGGCACTGGAGAGGGGCGCGCGGAGGTGCGCTCTGTAGTGGAGAAGGCGCGGTGCCTGCGGGCGCCTGGTGGTGCTGGAGTGGGTGCCTGCAGTCGTGCAAGGGCAGGCAGAGGGTTGCCTACGTGGGTGCGGGAGATGAGTGTGCGAAGGTGCTTCCTGCTGTGTAGCGCCTGCGGGTGCGGCTGGAGGGAGCGGTGGACTGTGGATGCAGGTGCAGGCTGGAGGGTTATTTGCGGTGGGAGACTTGGTGCACAGTGCACACGGTGATTCACAGGGTCAGCCCTCTCCACGGTGGTGAAGGTGGATCCCTGCAAGAGAGAGGAAGAAGATGATCCTTGATCCAACTTTTCCCTACCTTTTTATCTCCTCTCCCTACGTGCGTGAGTTAAGGGATTTTCAAATCCATTTGCTATTTTTGGCCGGCGGCTGTTGAGGGTGTTGAGGTCACCGGAGATTGGGTGAAGTCGGTTGTTTGGGACATTTCTTTCACCCCCCTACTCTTTCCAACCTTATTCCTAGAAAACAAAACATAAAATAATTACATATTAAGTTATAGAATGCTATAAAATAGATGTAAACTTAAATCATGATGCATGCAAACATTCTATAACTTAATGTAGTTATTAACAAACCTAAAAGGTATGATTAAAGTTACTTAGGCGTAATATTAGTCCATTAAAATGGACTCATCACTGGGCAGAAGTACTTTTGTTTTCTTGATGGCTACTCAGGATACAACCAAGTTCCTATCCATCCCGAGGATCAGAAAAAAACTACTTTCACCTATCCCTACGGAACCTTTGCTTTCCGTAGGATGCCATTTGGCTTATGCAATGCACCTATGACTTTTCAAAGGTGTATGCTGGCTATATTCTCTAACATGGTGGGAGAGTTTATGGAAGTCTTCATGGACGATTTCTCTATTTTTGGAGAATCGTTTGACTCTTGTCTAGCTAATCTTGAAATGATTCTTAAACGATGCATCAAAACAAGATTGGTCCTTAGTTGGGAAAAGAGTCATTTCATGACACAAGAAGGCATCGTCTTGGATCATGTAATCTCTGAACGGGGAATTGAAGTGGATAAAGCTAAGGTTGATGCTATCGCTAAACTTCCTCCTCCCACATCTGTGAAACAAATTCGATCATTTATGGGTGATGTGGGATTATACAGGAGATTCATCAAGGACTTTTCGAAGGTTGCTCGTCCTCTGAGCAATCTTCTCGCCAAAGAAACGCCGTTTGATTTCGACGAATCATGCCGTAAGGCATTTGATTTTCTTAAAACGGCAGTCACTTGTGCTCCGGTGTTGCAACCACCGGTTTGGACAGTCCCTTTTGAGATCATGATCGATGCTTCTAATTATGCGGTCGGGGCTGTTTTGGGTCAGAAAGTTGATAGGAAGACCTCTATCATCTACTACGCTAATAGAACTCTGGACGAGGCCTAGAGGAATTATATTGTTACTAAGAAGGAATTACTAGCCGTAGTATTTGTTTTGGAGAAATTCAGGTCTTATCTCTTAGGGTCTCACGTCATTATATATACTGACCACTCATCCTTGAGACATCTCTTAGCCAAAAAGGATGCCAAACCCCGACTTATTCGTTGGATTCTTTTACTTCAAGAATTTGATCTTGAAATCAAGGATAAATCTGGGGTATAGAATGTGGTGGCGGATCATTTGTCGATACTTCTGAGTGATTCTTCTCGTCCAGACATCTCGATTGCTGATACTTTTCTGGACAAAACCATCCTTACAGTTTCAGGCATCCAAACCCCGTGGTTTGCTGACATTGTTAATTATTTGGCCGTTGGTCAAATCCCCCAGGATTGGACCAAGCAACAACGGGATAGACTCAAATCTGAGGCCAAATATTACTTCTGGGAGGACCTTGAATTATACCACATTGGCTCTGATCAGATTATTCGCCGATGTGTTCTGGAGAACGAATTCAACAGTATACTCGAGTTCTGCCATGCATTTGCGTGTGGTGGACACTTCTCTGGGAAAAGGACGGCTGCAAAAATTTTGCAATCTGGATTCTATTGGCTGTCTTTATTCAAGGATGCCCAGGAATTCTCAAGGCCGTGTTCCCGATGTCAAGCACTCGGGAACATAACTAAGAGAGATATGATGCCCCTAAACCCAATTCTTCCTGTCGAAATCTTCAACATTTGGGGCATCGAATTCATGGGACCCTTCTTCTCTTCATTTGGACATTAGTGTTGGTGCTAGAGCACCGCGATCATTTATTTTGATGATAACAAAATGACGAGACACTCATCATGATCTCTAATTACCCCTAATTAACTAGTCTTCCTAGTTAATTAGCTAAGGTTATGAACATATAAGGGTTAATTATAGAATAAGGGATATTTAGTCAAGGACCTTAAAATAAGTTAAAAATGACATTTTATCATTTAATTAACATTATTAATAATTTAGATAATAATTGGACTCGAAATTCTATTAATCATTCTCTTAATTAATAAGTTAAGTAACTTAAGTATAATGTATACTTAAGTATGTAATAACTTAAGTGATTTTACTTAATCTAATAAATTAACCTAAAAAGGTCAAAAATGTAAATTCAAGGTGAAAGCATAAAATTTACCTTATTTAATAGCATATATAAAAAGTTGAAAAAGATCTAAATTTTAATAAACCTTCAAAACCTGGGTTTACATTTTAGTCCTTACTTTTCATTACAGTTGGGTCCTTATTTCTCACATAGGTCCTTAAGTTTTATTACTTCTAAGTCCCTCTTCTTCTTCTTCTTCAGCCGAATGAACGGCTGGCGGCAGAGAGTCACCCCACCGCACGATCACCGCCCTACCGACATCATTCCTCTTTGCCCAAGCTCTTGCACCTTGCGCTCACCAACTCCACTTCATCCATCGGTCTGGATTAACCGAGAATCCTATTTTTCAGTGGGAGATAACCTTACCATTGTCGGAGATGAGGATGGAGGTTAAGCTCCTCGAGCTCCTTCTTCGGCCAGACCCCGTCACTCTCTTTGCCTCAAACTTCTATAAATACCCCCTCACACCTCTGATTTTATTTAAGTTGGCTCCCTTCCCTCTTCTAACACTGCAGCCGACCCAATTGGCTATTCGTCCAAAACTCCGGCGACTTCCCATTCCATTTTCCAACTTCCTCCATCCATCTTAAGCAGCCGAGGAGATCCGCCGTGGTCTTCCGCACCTCTGACAAAGGTGCCGACCCTAGGAATCCTCCGCTCCACCTCAAATCCGCCCGCCGGAGATCTTTCTTCCACCCTCTGATTTCATCGTCCGCTATGAACCTTCGGCAGAACCCTATTGACCCCTTTGTCCAGGTAACAGCAGATTAGGAGTAGGAGTTGGAGTAGGCTAGCTTAGTTAGTTAGTTTAGTTAGTTAGGTTAGAGTAATGTCAGAATTTAGTTTCATCTCCGCCGACTTCGATGAGTTCCTTGAGCTCGCCAGAGCTTTAATTTTGTCTTTTTAATCACTGTACACCTTCCTGTATTTTCCATGATCACTTCTAAATCACTTAATCACTAATTGAATCACCTAACCGCCTAATTCAAATTCCACCTTCACCGATTACTAACACTGTCTATGGTGACAGTAATTGAGATAATTTCACCTTCATTGGGTTCTTTCACCATGTATCACCACTAATGAACCCTAATCGACACTAAAATACCTATTAATATCACATATAACTTAAACGGCCAAATTTTAATTAAGCTCCTGAGCTCGCTGTCCATGGCGGCTCAGGAACAGTTCAAACTATAAATTAAATATATATTTATGAATATTAACATCTGTTGACTTATTTTAACCTCTCAATCGAGTGGTTAAATAAGTCCTGAGCTTTAACTACTCAGATCTTTAAGAAAACAAACTTACTGTCAAATCTTACATTTTAATGAACAAATGAGGAATTAAATGTGATACTGAGGTTCCTTGCAACCTCAGGATCCTTTTTGAATAAAAAATGGCTAGTCTTATCAATTTGTACATACAATTTTATATTTTCTGGACTCACCGAAGCTTTGACAAGCTCCGGCGAGCTAAAATTGTGTTACAGCCTCTAAAACTTACTAAGAAGCTCCAGAATAGTATAATAAGGATCACTGATTAATTTTTAGATATTTGTTTGAGGATTTAACCACTGGAGCTATAGATTTGACTTCATCTTCCCCAACTCCGGCAGAGTTGGAGAAGTCTGTTAGGAAAGATCTGAAGAGCATTTAATGATCCTAGAAGCTTCAGTGCGATGCACTGAAGCTATTTAAACCTTTAAAACACTGTAACAAACTTCCATTAATACTGTCGAACACACACCTTTTTCAGCTTAGGTGACGAGCCTGAAACCCTAGAAATTAAGGTCAGAACACCTTTCTGAAGATTTGCATAAGTTTCTGAGGATGAGGAGACTCTAATTAAGGCATTAATTTCTTGGGAGGAAGCTTTGAACAGAAAGTCAATTTTCGAGCTTCCACAGTCAAACATGAGTCTGTTAATGGAGATCTGAGCTTGAATTGAGGAATTGAGAAGTGTAAATTGTTTCTGGGAACTTATTTGATGATCTGAGATTGATTAAAGTAAGCTCAGATGAATGAATGTGTGAGTATTTAGATTATGTTAATTTGGGTTACTTTCGAACCCAAACCAACAGGAGAGGTATTTTGATGAAATTTAAATTTAAAACTTACCCAGATTGATCTGTTATAACCTTTAGAATTAATCTAAATTGATTAGAAACACTTTTAAGTGTCTGTTGCACATATTGATGTCTGAAAAATCGAACTCTAAAGCTTTCAGAGAAGTGAAGAGCTTCTCTGGTGGTTCTGAAGGGCTTAAGAGTTTAAAACCTATTCTAACAGAAGTGGAATTACTTGTATAACATGTACAGACCTTTTAATAAAAGAGGGAAGTCCATCTGAGGACTCTCCTGACTTAATTTCACTTCCAGGCTAGTAAATAACCCGTAGGACCCCTGATTTCATCTTTTAAATTGAAAAGGAAAACATCATTAAAACCTTAAATTGACCCTGCAATTGTGTAGATTACCCTTAGAGCTTTCCAACAAACTTGAAATCATTCGATTTGGAGCTCTGGGTAGAAAGTTATGATAATTTGAATTCGGGTCTGGAAGGGGTAGGATAGTCCCACCTTGGTTGTTCACGACCGCACGCCTGGGGATAAAAGTAATTCGTTGCATGGCCTCTACAATCAACAGCGCTCAACGCACTGGTTACCGATTCCATTTGATCTGAGCATTGCATGTGTGTGTGTGTGTAGGCTATGCCTGCGGGTGTGCGCCCTTGGGGGTGTGTGAATGAGATTGTGCCCTGGGAGGGCGAGAGTGGCCTGGGAGCTAGGTTGAGCCGAAATGGCTTGAAACTGTGAACCGATGAAAATGAACCGAAATGAACCTAATTGAGATTAGGTGAGGACCGAGTAGAGTCTGGTCCCACCCTAGTCTCAGGGTGCTGTGTATCCTTGAAAGGACCTCACCGCAAATAAAATAACTTTTGGTTAAAAAAATAAAAAAAACCCGGTTCAGTTGAAGTACTTAAGGAAAAGAGAAGTTGCTAAAGGATGTTAAGTTAAAGCTAAGTGTTAAAGCTGAAAGCTAAAGAAGGAGCACGGGCGCTAAGGAGTGTTAGGGAAGAGGAGAAAGCAGGAGAAGACTAAGGGAAGAGGATAAGAAGGTAGGAACAACACAAGAAAGGTAAGAAAAGAGAGCTCGAGAGAAAGAAGAAAATAAGAGAGAAGGAGATGAGAGGTTGAAGAGATAAATGAAAATAAATGAATTTTTCTTGCATCATTATCTTTTTGTTCTTAATTGTAAAAAGGCATATTTTAATAGAATAACTTTTAATTGCCTTAATTTCTTTGGAATGAAATAAAATTAAAAAACTAGCATGTTTACTTGTTAATAAAGTAGATCATTTTAAGTAAATATGTATTGCATATGGAATTTTGTATATTCTTTATAGTTTAAATATTTTGACAAAATTCATGTTTTGAAAATCAAACTAGTTATACCTCATAAACTTATAGAAATAAAAGAAAATTGGTGAATTTGGAGAAAATTATTATACCTCCCAGTGAATGACCTAGACTCAAGCAGTAAAAATTTCTAAAATGTTAGGTTAATTCGACCCTATACTACACAATCGACACAACTTCGAGTTAACCTAAGTGATTTCTTCTACTCTTAATTAAGTGAAATTAACTTAATTACTGAGTTGAGTGAAACGCACGCATCATAAAGCACGTGTCATTTAACATTTGCACTTGAAGTCTTAGAATTCAGGTCAATTGCAAATGGAGACGTGGTTAGACGGGGTTCGAGCTCGCATCCATGGCGGATTGGAGGAGCTTGATGGAGAACAGAGGAGCTTCACGAGGAGCGATGGCTTGAAGAAGGAAGGAGATGAAGAATAGGATAGATTTCCTTTCCTTGAACTCTATGTATTTTTGTTTCTTTTGTTGCTCTTTATTTTGTTACTTAGATTCATGTTAAAGAGCCTCAAAGTACCCTAACAGTAGTTCTAGGAACACCTACACTACCCTAGGATACTTAGGTTTTCTGTAGAGAACTTAGAAAATGAAAATAGGGTTCAAACAGTCTTTTCAGACGTCTAATCTGAAAATCAGACGTTTAATAAATACTTTTAAGACGTCTGAATGTTGACTCAGACGTCCGACTATATTTAGGTTGGACTTAGTTCTGTATAATGAAATCAGACGTCCAGACCTTAGTCTAGACGTCTTAGAAGACGTCTAATAATTTTGCCAGACGTCCAATTAGTGGACCATTGGCTGGCTTAGCAATCAATGAAGGATATGACAGTTAGGCCAGTATCAGATGTCCGTAGAGGACCCCAAACGTCTGATACATGATCGTTTTGCCTCGGCTGACCCAAAATCTCTTCTTAGAGATTTTCTAGACATTGCACTCACTTGGGAATCCATTTCTGTAGAAAAGTAGGTTTCCAGACGTCCAGACATCATTCTAGACATCCTATATGTCGTCTAATGACAATTCACTAGAACCTTGTTTAGATCTGATGCAAGTCAGGAGGGAAACCCGCCTAAAATCAGATGTCTGACTTTGTTCCCAGACGTCTTAAACGAGTTTTCTAGATGTCTGATGCCAGGATCAGACGTCTGATAACCCTGTCAGTGTAATGATTAACCTTGATTCCAGCTTGATTTTCTTGGAGCTTGCACCCAACGGCTATGGAAGCCTTCCAAAGCCTTTCAAAGCCTTCCTAGAGCCTCTATAAATAGAGGAGAACCTTTGCCACTCAAATATACACCAAGACACACTTAGCAACATACTTTCCACAACTTTTGTGTCCAAGAGAAGTAGCTCAAGCTCTAGCTCTCCAAGCTTAAGTTCTACATCTAGAGAGCATCGATCACTTGCGCACCCACTCTCCCGCCGTAGTTCACGAGAGCACCGTTGCGCCGTCGCGTAGTTCACGCATCCACGTCGTCGACGCACTTCTTGCAAAGGGAAGAATCCTAACTCTTATAGAAGCTTAGGTTAAGAATATCTTTGTTGGCTCTATAGGACTATTATTGTATTTTACTTTGCTTGTGTTGGGTATTCGCTTTGCGAGTTCCTGTCTCCATCGAGGGATAAAATCCTTCTCACAAAGAGAAGGGGTTGAGGAATGCTACCCTTGCATTTGTAGCGTGGTTGTAATTGAGGTTGTACTACCCTTGTTTAAGTAGTACGTTAGTGGATTTGATCAACTTGGTTGATCGGAAAATCCTAACTCGAGAGGGTTAGGTGGTGGTTTTCACCCGGTTTGGGTTTCCACCTAAAAATCATTGTGTACTTTGTGTGATTGCTATTTTGTGAGATTGTTATATTTTAATTCTGCATTTTTTACGTCACGCTGATCTCACCCCCTCCGAGTAAGGGAATTTTCAATTAGTACATTCTTGTCACTGTTGATTACGTGTCCAAGTGGATTGAGGCTATTCCCACCCAAACCAATGACCACAAGGTGGTCATCGCTTTTGTCAAGAAGAACATCTTCAGCTGGTTTAGGATTTCGAGGGCCATCATCAGTGATGGTGGCACTCATTTCACTAATGCTCAGTTCCGTAATTGGCTAGAAAAATACGAGGTTAATCACAGAATCTACACACCTTACCATCCCCAGACGAATGGACAAGCTGAGATCTCCAATCGAGAGATCAAGAATATTCTGCAGAAAACGGTTAGGCCTGATTGCAAAGACTAGACTCAAAAGCTTGAGGACGCTCTTTGGGCCTACCGTACGACATATAAAATGCCCATCGGCATGTCTCTGTTTCACCTGGTGTATGGAACGGCATGCCATTTACCCGAAGAGATTGAACATAGGGCATTCTGGGCAATCAAGCAGTGCAATCTAGATTTGAGTTTAGCTGGGAAGACCAGGAAACTCCAACTATCTGAGTTGGAGGAGCTTAGAAATGACACATATGAGAATGCCAAAATCTACAAGGCTCAGACCAAAGCTTTACATGATCAATTGATTTCCTATAAGAGCTTGAGCCGAACCAGAAGGTCTGGTTATTCGATTCTCGACTTAAGCTCTTTCATGGCAAACTTAGGTCGAAATGGAACGGCCTGTTCATTATCGACTAGATTTTTCCAAACGAAGTCGTTCGGATCTCTGACCCAAAGACGAGTAATTCATTCAAAGTCAACGGTCAACGTCTGAAGCCTGTTATTGACCGTTCTCTTCTAGAACCCGTCTCAGACACAGTTGCTCTAGCCATGTTGTGACTTCTTTGGCTGGACTTCGCCTAGTTGATGGCATTAAACTCAGCAGTTGTACATATGACTCAGAGCTGACTGGAGCTTCATATTCAGGTGATATCTTCTGTACTCTACCCTTCCTTTCATGTCTCTTTTTCTCAATGTGGACATTGCATCAGCTAGGCATGGGGGGGTGGATTCATTTTTGAATCATTTTGTTAGCTCTATGAAATTCTTGTAAATTCTATTTCTCTTCTTTTATATACATAAAAAAAAAGAATTAGGAAGGAATACTTGGACATTAGGACTTTTCAATCTTAGGATATATTACATTAGGATTTGAACACAAATACTCTTCAGGTCTTTGGGCGTAATCAGTCTGGGTATCCACTAAAATGTAGATTTGTTTTTTGAGTCCTTGCCATCTTGAATTCTATTGTAATGAGATTAAATAAGTTTGGGTGATAAGTACACGACTTATCAACCCGCCCTCTGATTTGAGGGAACTTTAAGTCTAAAGCATCTACACGCTATCTTTTCACTAACTTGTTGATCGGTGGTTTTAACAGAAATTGGGTAGCTAATGAACCTTCTAGGGTGATATGGTTGGCAAGTTATTGTGGGTAACAGCCCATAGGTAGGTTGTCCAGAGCCCTGTCACTGGACCATTCTCTTCTTACTGCCTTTAGGTAAATCTTAGACTAGGGAAGCCACCTACTTAAAAAAAGAAAAAAAGAGTCAAAAAGAAAAGAAAAAGAAAAGGAGAAAAGAAAGAAAAAAAAGAAAACAAAAGAAATAAGCCACATTTCATCGCACGAGTATGGCTGACAAGTTGTCGGTGGTAACAGCTCATCGACTGGTTGTCCAGAACCCAGCTCAAGAAATGCACTAAAAATTCCCAAAACACTTAGGAAGAAGCGGAGAAGTAGAATAAGCCGGGGAGATATGCGCTGGACTCACCCTTGTGTTGACCCCATAAAAATAAAAGCAGGGAGAAAGCCACCAGTCATAAAGATACACCTTTAGGCAGAACTCTCTTTTTAAGGTCGCTTAGAGGCGTAGAAACCCGAAGTCCGTTCTAATTGCCGATCAATGAGTCTATCACATTCACAATAAGACGCTTAGAACTTAGGGTTCTCATCAAATCTCGGGTGGGTTAAATGGCCATAGAAAGCCACTCTTTAACCCTAAACTCAAAAATCCAAAAAATTAGAAAAGAAGAAAAAGAGAAAAAGAAATTTTTCTTTGAATAAGGTGAGGGCTTGAGACGGTCTGCATTTGGCAGATACCCGGGTGCTGTTGTATCTTTGAAAGTTCAGATCCTGAGTAAAAAAATTTCTTAATGTTGAAAATAACTTATGCCCAAGTAATCCAACCTAATTCTTTTATAAATAGCATGTAGTTTTTGCTAGGGACTAGCAAAAGATAAGAATGGGGGTGTGATGTGCATACATCTGATTAACCTAAAATGTCTATTAATGCATGTTCTTAGTGTCACATTAGCATCATACATTATAAATAGTGCATAACATGCATAATCATGCATTTAGATCAAGTTGTATAAATTGTATAGTAATTGTCTCATTTTTATGGTCAGGGATAGGGCGACCTTTTATTAGGGTCTCAGATCGAAGATCTAACCGTACGGATCTGATTAGGGCGACGATTGGAGTTTAACGACTCCAAGATCGCCTTAATCGGACATCCGTAGCACCAGATAGAGATCGAGGAACTCTAAAGATCATGGAACAAGATGGTGTTAATCCACACCTCATATGGCAAATCCGACCACACGGATGGATTTAGATCGACGATTGCAGTCTAACGGTGTGAAAATCAGTCCAATCCGATACTCGTGGCACCATCTTCATCACTTAGAAGATGGACGGCCAAGATGGCACCACGTGGTGCCATCCCAGCCGCCCAATCGGCCCCGAGGAACCACTGCTACATCTCCAAGGGATTTCTATCTCACGATCCTAGCCATTGGATCTTGATCCAACGGCCAAGATTGAATCTGATCGGCCACTTCATCTTCATCAAGTGAAAGAGTGCAGCGGATTTGGATCGTTGGATCTCGATCCAACGGCCACGAATTCGCACGCTAAAATCCTCTCCGTGACACAAAAGCACACATAGTGCAGTGGTCAAGCGTGCTATGTGAAGTGATCAGATGCAAGTTCAAGCCCACTGCGCCTCAAATTGAATAGCAAGCGAGGGGGCGCGCGAGCGAGCGGAGCCGTGCGATGAAGATCGTGCGGTGCTGAGCGAGCGATAGCCCCCACGTGCGATCAGACGCGCGGCACTGACGCGTGATCGCACGTGGGCGCGCGGCACGGGTTAGGATGGTTTAAGCCGTTCGATCTCTTGATCAGATGACTGATATCGCATGTACATGCGTAAGCATTTAAGGCGGGGAAGAAGAGCGGGCGTGCGCGGCGCGTGCACATGTCGCCCACGATGGACCTTTAGCGACATTTAAGTTCATCACTAAAGGTCCCATATTAATGTTTTTCAAACTAAAATGTCCAAAATGCCCCCATTCCTTGCAACTATAAAAGGAGACCCCCTCCATACGAATTTCTCATCCCTTCCTTTTCTTCTCTCCCTCTCCAAAGCTCAAGAGAAGCTTGTCCCACACCCGGGATGCTCCTCAAGAGATAAAATCAATTTTTTACCCTCATTTCGGAAGTGGATCCCGCGACGACGACGACGTGTTGCCTCGTTCCCGTTCCTCCTGCTTCGACCTCCTTCCCGCTTCGTTCCTCATCTTCCAGGCGTTGTCTCGTCTGGCTCATCCTCCAAGCGATCATCAAGGAGGATAACTTCTCTCTCCCATTCCTTTTTCCTACTTTCTAGAGTAGAATTTTCCTGCTTTCTAGTTGCAATAGTTTTTCTGCTTTTTAGTGTAATTTCTCGCTTTCTTCATTGTACAAACATTTTGCAACATCAAGTGAATGTTTTCTCTCTCTCTCTATCTCTCTTATTGTTTATATTGATTCCATTTCATTGTAATTACTATGCTTTTTAAATAAAAACACAAAAAGAATATAATTGCGAATCTTGATCGACGTAGCCTCCCTGAGTTCTATCCAGGATTTCTATTCCGGTATAAATTTTATTTGGTGAACCCGAGTTCTTCGCTATTCAAACTTCAACGATAGGTTTTCAAAACCAACTCCGATAGCGTAGTCCTCTGATGTTCAACATAGTAATTGCCTGTCTCAAAGCATTAGTACATCCGATAGGGAAGAGTTTCTTCAGGAAGGTCAATTTCAAATCATTCCAAGTTGCAATTGGCCTTCTGTTGTCAACATTTTGTGCGGATTTAAAGGCGTATTACGTTGCAGTAGAACCGACAAAACGTTTAAACAAATAATTTTATTACTCGAACAACTAGAGTATCCGAGGTCGAACACAGGGAGCAAACTCAGTACTTTGTAAAACCCAAGAATACAACTGTTAAATGCAAATATAATTGATTCAAAGAGTTTTTAAGAAAGATGTAAAAAATAGAATTAGACGTCTGATTTATGTATCAGACGTCTTAAATGTGATCTTTCTTTCTCTTTTTCTTCTTCTGCTTTGCCTTTCGGATCTCTTTGCAATCTTCCCTTGTCCTTCTTCTTCTTCTCCTGCGAAGACTTCTAACCTTTCTGTTTTCCTCCTTCTCCTGCGAAGACTTCTTTCTTTCTTCTTCTTCTGTCTTGCTTCTCCTTTCTTCGTTGCCTTCTTCTTCTTCTTTGTCTTGCTTTCTTCTTCTTCTTTGTCTTGCTTCTCCTTTCTTCTGCAGCGGCCACGTCCTTCTCCTGCAATCAGCCTGCCTGCACAGGGGAACAAAACCTAACCCTTCTCCCTCTACCCGCGCGTGTCTCTCTCTCAAGCAATTCACTCTAACCGCTCTACCAGAGCCAGTCTCAATCGGGTCGGATCGTACCCGGGACCAGGCGCACCTGCAGGTGTGTGATGCGCGAGGAGTGCGTAGGTCTAGGTCGGGTCGGATCCGCCAGGTCTGCGTGGTCAGGCCGCGGACGAGGCGGGTGGGGTCAGTGAGGGACCTCACCCCTGTGCTTTCGAGGCAGTAAACGTATATCACAAAAACTCTTTATACCATACCTGTGCCTTGAGATTCCACGATGTGGGACTAAACGTTCCGCCCTTCCTTTGCGTGCGCCCGCAGACTCTCGTGTGCAATTGCCCACGCTGAAGGCCCTGCTGGTGCTCCTTGCTGAACTCAGTCACCTCGCAACACTTGCGAGAGTCTGCTGCACCTGCCGCCTGGGAAGCCTGACGCCTGCTGCTGCTCCAAGCTTCCTGCTGCTTCGACTGTTAATGGCGGCCGGGGCGTTCACCTGAGCTTCCACAGAACGGCCTATTGGCCCAATTAGAATAGTTGGAAACCTTCGCCGTAGCACGGCGAAGGCGGTGGGTGATGCTGCAGGTTGCCGGTCGGCCTAGGCGTGCCCGCCTAGGTTAACCTGTGGCCGGAGATGGTGGGTTGTTCGGGGGGTGGTTATGGAGGTCTGGAGTGGCAGTTGTGGGGTGGAGCGAGTTCCTGGTGGTGAGGCGGAGCTCACGAGGTGGTTGGCGAGCCGTGTGGAGTGGCGGAGTGGTGTGGGCGGCTCGCCGGAGTTCGGTCGGTGATGTGGAAGATGAGGGTGGTCAGCGTCGGTCGAGGGGTAATCAGATGAGATAACAGGGGGAAAAGAGAGAGGATAGGATGGAGAGGAGTTCTAACCTAATTGTAAGGACGAAAGGGGACAGAAGGCGGACAGCAGTACTTGCTGTCGCCGGAGAAGATGACGCCCAGTGGGGGAGAACGGCGGCGACGACGGGGCTGAGGCGGCGTGCGCTGGTACTGCGCGACGCGGAGGGAGGTCAGGAAGCTAACTCTGCCACTGGTTTTGTGGCAGAGCGAAGAGGGAGGGGAGGGGGGCTCGCCGGAGCTAGCTGGGGTATTTGGCCGAGCAGGAGGAGAGGAATTGAAGGGGGAAACTCGGCCAAATCAAGCTCAAGATGAGTGGCCGGGTCCGAGGGGTGTTTTATAGGTGCTGGCCGCTCCTATCAGAGCGTGAAAGACGCGCAATTAGGTCAGCCGGTTCGCCGGAGTTGGAAGGAGGAAAGATACCCACATCTCTCGTGCGTTCGCACGAGAGATTGGGTTCACACCAGCGAATTTGATTGGCTTTAGAAGGAAGGGAATTCCTCAGAGAATCTCCCTTCCATTTCTGGGAGAGAATCTCTGAGGAATTAGAGAGCCATCTCTCTCGAAACTTCGTCGGAGCTCGGTTCTGCCCTAGCAATGGCGGCAGGACCGGTTTGCAAAGAAGGCGAGGAACCTAGGGGGCTCTCTGCAAGGATATTCAAAAGATAGGGACCTCTTTGTGATTTGGGTGTACTAACTTGCAAAGTAGGTCAAGATGACCTCCCCTTAGGTCCAAATTTTGGTACAAACCTAATTTGGCCCTAAAGAATCCAATGGTGAAGTTGGATTTTAGGTTTGACCTCTTTTGACTGGACATTTTGCGTAAAAACCCAAATTAGGTTAATTGAAGAGCTAAGACCCTAATCTAGGTCAAACTAGGTTCCAAAGGCCAAATTAAGTGTTCTAAACCCCAGAGGATGTTTTTCTATGATTTTTAGAGGGTTTGCTTGATTTTTATTCTGACTGGAACCTTGTTAATTTAAGCGGGTCTGTTTTAGGGTTACCAAGTGTCATTTAATTCTTAGATTGCACATAAACCCATTTCTGATTAATTCAACCCACTTTGGACTATTTGACCTATGTTTTGCTTCTGAGAAATCCCGTTTATGTACTGCAATGGTAAAATTGCAGTTTTAACCTTTATTTCATGTTTTCTTCTCAGAGCACTTGTTCCTTTAGTTAAGCCTTCTTCTAGGTTATGTAGGAGCTTTTATCTTCTTTATTAGGTCAAAATGAGCTAGTTATGGCTCATGATGAGGCTCTCATCATACCCCCATGCCTAGCTTTTGCTAGTCCCTTAGCAAAATTTCAAAGTTTTAACTTCCATTCTAGACCCAAAGTGTCCTTAGTTATGATAAGTGCTTCTTTTGTGATTAGGTAGGAATGCCGACAATAGGCCTAGAGGTACTCAAGTACCAACCAAAATCTGGACCTGTTCTGCTTTAGCCTCAGTCCTTCGCAAAGGTTTCTACGGCCCACAAAAACTATCCTAGGGTTTGTTGGACTCTGCGGTTAAAGCACCCGTGCTTGAGACATTTTTAGCCTACGCTCAGTTTGCAGTGCGTTTTTTTGTAAGAGAGAGATAGAGGATTTATTTGTTTGGAGAGCTTTTCTCTCTCTTTTCTTTTTATTTCTAGCTTCGGATTAGCTTCTCAACACGGTCTATATCGGATTCCTCGTCCCCATCATCAATCCTCAAGGGTCCCTGGCTTTCGAGATTTCGAGATAATCCCGCCCATGGCGTTCCGTGGCCGAATTCAGACCCTGGCGATCGACATTTCGTGATAATGCCACCCATGGTATCTGAACCAGCAGAGTGCTTACATGCCCCCAGTAGGATATTTAAATATCCTAAGAGACAAGCACCGAGGAGACGATGTGTTGTTACGCATCTTCGAGGGGAATTTCCCGCCTCTCCGCGCTGGGAACTTGTCCAAATCAACTTGTGTTGATTGGCCGCTCCTAATCTAGGTGACTTTTTCAGAATATTAAACGCTCTTGCGTGTTTTGAATATTTATGCGCACTGAACCAGACTGTGTGTGAATTTGGGTGCTTAGGTTACCGAATCCCGCAAACCGGAGGTCAGTTAACGAGGCCGAATACTTCCTAAGCCTTAGACCTAATACTTAAGCTTCGCATTTTCCTCAACCTCTTGAGGATTGTCCAGATTTTAACGGATACGTGAATTTTTAAGCTAAAAATCTAGCCCAAGAGGCCTAAGACCAGCGTTCCCGCTAATCTCTTGTTATATCTCTGTAGCATTTTTCTTTTCTTTTTCTTGACTCGGTCTAGAACTTCAGTTAACCCCTTAATCTTTTACTAATGACTTTTTCTTTTTCTTTTCCTTTTGTGCTCCTTTCTTTATTTTTGCTCTTTTTGTCATTTTTCTTTCTTTTCCTCCTCTCATTTGTATGACCCTGAATTGTTCCTCCCCTCTATCAAGTCCCTTTTTTTTTTTTTTTTTTTTTTTATGAATGAAACCCTTTCTTGATATGAATTTTCTGACATTTTGCACTTTCATACCCCCCCATGCCTAAGATTTGCAATGTCCCCATTGTAAATTAGGTGGGTTCGAATTCAGCTTAGTTCATGTGTTAGGACAGGTGTGTGGTGAGTGAATGGGTCGAAGCGACTTGTTGCGAACGATTTCTAATCTCGGGTAGGTATACCTGAGGTGAAGTCGGCTGTTCTAATGGATGAACCCTAAAGTGCAATATGAGTTCCGCATAGCGATGTCAGAAACGGTTTCAGGTTTTTCAAAGAATGACGGGTTGCCTCCCGTTAAGCGCTGAGTTTTACGCCATCGGCTGGGCGTAATGAGCTCAAGAGGAAAGGAGGGTAAAGGATGACTCAGTCAAATCTATATCGGTCATGTCAATGAACGGCTTGAGTCTCTGCCCATTCACGACAAATGGTTCAGAATCGTGGCTGAGTGGGCTGATTTCAATAGCTCCATTTCCGAAGATTTGGCGGACTAGGTAGGGTCCGACCCACTTGGATCTTAGCTTTCCTGGGAATAGTTTGAGTCGAGCATCAAAGAGTAAAACTTTTTGACCAGGATGAAAGACCTTTCTAGAAATGTGTTTGTCGTGAAAAGCTTTAACCCATTCTTTGTAAATTCGCGAGTTCTCATATGCGTCGTGGCGTAATTCATCGATCTCGCTCATTTGAAATCTTCTGTGGGTTCCAGCCTTAGAAAGGTCGAGATTACAGGTCCGTACTGCCCAATAGGCTTTATGCTCCAATTCGACGGGGAGGTGACATGCCTTCCCGTACACTAGTCTGAAGGGAGACATTCCTAATTGGGTCTTGTGGGCGGTCCTATAGGCCCACAATGCTTCCGGAAGCCGAGAAGACCAATCTTTTCTATCAGGTCGAACAGTAACCTGAAGGATCTTCTTGATCTCTCGGTTAGATAGCTCAGCTAGACCATTAGTTTGGGGGTGGTAAGGAGTAGAGATTCGGTGTGACACCCCGTATTTGATCATCAGTGACCTGAACTGAGCGTTTGTAAAATGGGTCCCTCCGTCGGAAATTATAGCACGCGGAATCCCGAACCTTGAGAAAATGTTTTGATGAAGGAATTTTATAACGACTTTATGATTGTTGGTTCGAGTCGGAATGGCTTCTATCCACTTGGAAACATAATCAACTGCGAGTAAAATGTATTCGAAGCCATCCGAGGTAGGAAAGGGTCCCATGAAATCAATCCCCCAAATATCAAAAATTTCGCATACCAAGATCGGCTGTAGAGGCATCATGTCTCTATGGCTCATGTTGCCTAGAGTCTGGCAACGGGAACATGCCTTACAGTGATTGTATGCATCTTTGAAAATTGTGGGCCAGTAGAAACCACACTGGAGGACTTTCGATGCGGTTTTATGTCCCGAAAAATGTCCACCGCATGCCTGGTCATGGCAAAATGAGAGTATGTCTTTGATTTCCACTTCCGTGACGCATCGTCGGATTATCTGATCAGCACCAATGCGGAAGAGATACGGGTCTTCCCATAGGTAATACTTGGCATCAGAACGCAATTTGTCCTTTTTGGCCTTCGACCAATCGGGTGGAATCTGATGTGATGCCAGGTAATTAACAATATCGGCGAACCATGGAAGACTTGTACTGATAGTCAGGAGGTGCTCATCAGGAAAATGTTCTGTAATAGGTCCGGACGGATCAATAATTTCAGGAGGAAGGCGGGATAAATGATCAGCTACCACATTGTGCTTTCCCGCCTTGTCGCGAATCTCGATGTCAAATTCTTGCAACAGCAAGATCCAGCTGATTAATCGAGGTTTCGCGTCCTTCTTGGCTAGGAGATGCCTCACAGCTGTGTGATCCGAGTATATGATAACACGGGAACCCAGAAGGTATGATCTGAATTTTTCCAGGGCAAATACTACGGCCAGCAGCTCTTTCTCAGTAACCGTATAGTTACGCTGAGCCTCATCCAGTGTTTTGCTGGCGTAGTAAATGACCACAGGTTTCCCGTCAATTTTCTACCCCAAAACCGCTCCTACAGCGAAGTCAGATGCATCGCACATGATCTCAAAGGGTTGAGACCAATCAGGGGACTGTAGGATTGGGGCTTGGGTGACTCGGTCACGTAAGATCTCAAATGCTTGAGTGCATTCCTTGGAAATTCCGAAAGGCACATCCTTGGAAAGCAGATTGGTCAGGGGGCGCGCGATTTTGGAGAAATCAGGGATGAATCGACGGTAGAAACCGACGTGCCCCAAAAAAGATCGGATGTCCTTAATCGAGCTAGGCATAGGGAGCTTGGAAATCAGGTTAACCTTAGCTCGATCCACTTGGATGCCTTTCTCTGAGATTAAATGTCCCAGGACAATTCCCTCAGGCACCATGAAATGGCTCTTTTCCCAGGAAAGAACCAAATTCACCTCGATGCACCGCCTGAGTATATGGACCAAGTGTTGGAGGCAATCGTCAAATGATTGTCCAAAAACTGAAAAGTCATCCATGAAGACTTCCAGATAGTCACCTACCATATCTGAGAATATGGCAAGCATGCACCGCTGAAAAGTTGCAGGTGCATTGCAGAGACCGAATGGCATCCTTCGAAACGCGTATGTCCCGAAGGGGCAGGTGAATGTGGTCTTTTCTTGGTCCTCTGGATGGATTGCCACCTGATTGTAACCGGAGTACCCGTCAAGAAAGCAGAAGAATCTATTTCCCGCTAGTTTCTCGAGGATCTGATCAATAAACGGTAGTGGGAAATGATCCTTCTTCGTGGAGGAATTTAGTCTTCTGTAATCAATGCAGACTCTCCATGAATTAGCTATTCGGGTAGGAATGACTTCCCCGGTTTCTGTCGTGATGATGGTAAGTCCTGCCTTCTTAGGTACCACTTGTGTTGGACTCACCCAACGA
Organism: Thalassia testudinum; assembly: GCA_037157565.1. Lineage (NCBI taxonomy): Eukaryota > Viridiplantae > Streptophyta > Magnoliopsida > Alismatales > Hydrocharitaceae > Thalassia > Thalassia testudinum. Next base: position 49,644,667 of record JAZHRO010000057.1, read on the forward strand.
CTGTCGGAGATTGGGTAGATGATCCCTGCATCTAACCACTTAATGATCTCCTTTTTCACGACCTCCTGTAGGTTAGGGTTTAGTCGCCTTTGCATTTCTCTTGAAGGTCGTGAGCCTTCTTCTGTATAGATTCGATGCGTGCAGTATGAAGGGCTTATACCAGTCAAATCATCTAGAGTCCATCCAATGGCTCTACGATGTTGCTGGAGAACAGAAATCAAACGGAGTTCCTGGTCAGGTGTGAGTCGAGAATTGATAATCACAGGAAACGTTTGATTTGAATCCAAAAAGACATATTTTAGATGTTCAGGAAGGGGCTTGAGTTCCATGACAGGATTGTCAGCAGCAGCGGGTGGTTCAGGGTTTGTATCGGGAGCAATGGTAGGAGTCATAGGTGTGTCTAGATTGTGTTCGCACTCCTCTGTTAGCGGTTTTTGATTTTCTAGTGGTTGATCAGGAATAATCAGGTTGTCCTCTATGTGCAGTTCATCAACCACGGCTTTGACATCACAAATTTCCTCTATAACCCCGCAATTAATCCCTTGTTGGGCTTTGAAAATGTCGATCTTCAGATTTTGATTCCCAAATTTTAATTCTATCTGGCCCTCTTCGCAGTTTATATTGGCCCTAGCAGTGGCCAGAAAGGGTCTCCCTAATATGATTGGTGTGTCCCTTGGGTTCTTAGGTGCATCCATGTCCAGTACTATGAAGTCCACTGGGAAATAAAAATCTCGTACCCTAACAATGACATCCTCGAGTATACCTTTGGGTGACTTGATGGATCGATCAGCTAACTGCAATGTCACCTCAGTGGGTTTAAGTTCAGATTCTTCAAGGTGGTCAAGGAGGGATGTAGGTATTAAATTTATGGAGGCACCTAGGTCTAGTAGGGCTCTATCAAGTTGGGTTTCACCAATTTTACAAGAAATCAAGGGGGTTCCTGGGTCTTTAGCCTTGGGTGGGAGTTTGCTCAGGATGACAGAGCTGGCTTGCTCTGACAGTACAATCGGATTCCCATCCTTGGTTCGCGGCTTACGTTTAGGTGTACATATGTCTTTCAAGAATCTTGCGTAAGCCGGTATGTGGCGGATTGCATCCATCAACGGGATGTTTATCTGGACCTGTTCAAAGAGCTTGACCAGATCCTCCTCAGGAGCCACAGGTTTGGTTGTCCTTTTTCCTTTGGTCAAGGCCTCAGGAAATGGGATCCTAGCTGGTTCCTCTAGGATAGGTCCAGGTTCTTGATCTGGGACAGTAGTATCTTGGATGACTACCCTAGGGTCTTGGCGATTATCAGGCTTGGAGTGGTTCAGATAATGTGGGTCTTGTGTTGTTTTACCACTACGTGTTGTTACAGAGTTTAATCCAGCCTGACTTTGGTTTGGGTTAGGTAGGAGAGGTGGCTGCTGCTGAAATTCTGCATAAGATGTAGAAGCCTCCATCCTGTCTGGTGATGGAGTAGCAGGGGCCTGATAAATCAAATGTGCGTGGCCTGGATTTGGATTCATAATGCGCCTCTGGGTCGGCACATTATTTGGGTTGGGCAGAGGTTGCGAAGGAAGGGTGTCAGGTTGGCGAGAATTTGCCATCTGGGCCAGTTGGTTGCGAACCTCTGTGATCTCGTCCTTGTGCTGTTTTTGCATTGCCGCATTCGTTTTTTGAATGTCAGCCAGCGTTTGAAGGATAAGAGTCAGTTGATCCTGATTTTGCCCAGATTGGTAGGTGGGATTGGGCCGAGGCTGAGGCGGCTGATATGGACGAGGAGCTTGTGGGCGGGGTTGATATGGTGGTTTTTGAGAGTTTCCCGCCCACTGAAAGTTAGGATGATTTCGCCATCCAGGGTTGTAGGTATTGGAGTATGGGTCGTTCTGGATGGCGTTGAGGTCCTCGCAGTTCTGAGAAACCTCAGGAAAGTCAGAATACGAGGGTTCAGAGTTCCCCCAACTCGAGTAGACGGGATCGGAGGTCACTCCGGTCTGGGAGGTAGACGGGGGTGGATAGGGGCCCATCCCCTTGGCAGGTTGGTGATAGATGTTTTGCACTGTTTCCCTTGCCAGAGGAGGTCGTGCAAAAGAGTTTTGTGCAGAGGTGGCTTGCTGCAAATGTCGAGTTAGCTCGTCCACCTTCTTTTCTATGATAGAGACCTTGTCCAACCGACTGGCCATCAATTCCAGGTCAACAGAAGTGGACAGGTCCTGCGTCTCATGTGTCCCTCTTAGATTCGTCGATGCGCGGGCATTCGTCCTGTCGAATAAGCCCAAGGAGTCATTGTTTATGGAGTTCTCGCACATGTTTTCGAGAATCTCCCACACCGTGTCCTCGTGTTGGCCCATGATGTTTCCTCCACATGTTGCATTGACGATTAGACGAATATCCTCACGGAGTCCCTGGTAAAAAGACTGGACTTGTTCCCACTTAGGAACTCCGTGATGGGGACATTTTCGCATGAGATCTAGGAATCGATCCCAAGCTTCGTGAAGAGGTTCTCCCTGTTGTTGAGTGAAATGAGTGATCTGGTGGCGCAAGGCATTCGTCCGGCCAACAGGGAAGAATTTTTTCAAAAATTCGGACTGTAATTCCTCCCAAGTGTTGATCGGGCGGGTCTGAGTCTGATACCAGTGCGCGGCCTTGTCCAAGAGGGAGAACGAAAACATTTTCATGAGTAGGATATCCCGGTTTTGTACATCTGACCCGAAAGTCTGGGCCAGATGCTTGAGTTGTTTAATGTGTTGGAATGGATCCTCAGAGTTAAGCCCATGGAACTTTGGTATGGCATGAATCATATTGGGCTTTAGATCAGAATCGGGTCCTCCAATTGGGATTCGTACTCGGGGTTCAATTGCCACCGCAGCGGGATTATAGTGATCTCGCATCATAGGTCGCTGTGGTGGGTTTACAAAGTTCTGAAAGAGATCGTTCAAGCGTTGAAGTTGGTGTTCAAGGTTATTCTCATCTTCAATGGGTTGTGCCATGATGGGAGAAGGAGGAGAATCAGGGTCTGAATCAGATGAAAGATTTATGTGGTGGGGTTGCTGCACAAACAAGGGCGTCGAGGCTTGGCCTCGGCGAGAATGAATTTCTAGAGGAGGTCTTAAAGGTGGTCTCAAGGACCTCCTACCAAACATGCACCGGAAGATGTGATGAGATTAGAAGGTGCTGGACCCAATCAAGACACCCAAGAATTGTTGGGTGACTATAGAGGTTCGGGGCAGATGGACCCCTGGATCAGAAGATCGTCCACCTGAGAAATACCTGGGCAGCCAGAGAGGGAGAGTCCCGCAAAGACCCTTACATGGTAGAGCGTCCCTACGGGTTACAGGGTTTCCCCCACCCGACCTCTCTTGTCACTGCGGTTCCAGGTAGACCAGAATGGGGATCTTGACCTCTTAAGTCTACCTTTTTTATTTTAAGATCAAGGTGCTTAATGTTCCACTTGAACTTTTAAGTATTTTGAGTGCAAAAAGTGACCTAATATTAAGGTTGGTTGACCCGAGGGATCAACTTCACCTTTGAGAGCTTTTAGGTCCTTCCTTTTATGATTCAAATGAATTATCAGCCTGATTTGCTTAGGGTTCCTCTTGTATAAATATTTTCAAACACGGTTTAGGCACACTTCTTCTTGGAAAGTTTGTTTCTTTGTTTTAGAGAAGATGTGTCTCTAAAAACCCTAGCTTTGCAATCCTAACTTGGCTCTAATGGGTCCAATTTAGTTGCCTCAGAATTTAGCACCTAGGGCTCAATCAAGAAAGTTTTAGCCCTAGTTGCCTTAGTTGGATGACAGACAAAAATATGTTGAAATGAAAATCAGGCAACTTGATGAGTTACTAAATATAAGACAGGTAGCCCTAAGTTGACTTCTCCCTTTTTTTTGTCTTTTAGATTGTGAGAGGGTTAAGGGGGAGGGCTTATGGAGATTACCTGCTCCAGTCTGTTGTGCAGTTGCTATTCTTTCCTTTTTGTTTTGCTTTCCCTGTTTGAACACAACAAAAGAGAAGTTAAGTCAGATATTAAATAGAAAAGTTGTACTCAAAAGCTTTACAAGTGCCCGTTGCTCCCCGGCAACGGCGCCAAAATGTTGTCAACATTTTGTGCGGATTTAAAGGCGTATTACGTTGCAGTAGAACCGACAAAACGTTTAAACAAATAATTTTATTACTCGAACAACTAGAGTATCCGAGGTCGAACACAGGGAGCAAACTCAGTACTTTGTAAAACCCAAGAATACAACTGTTAAATGCAAATATAATTGATTCAAAGAGTTTTTAAGAAAGATGTAAAAAATAGAATTAGACGTCTGATTTATGTATCAGACGTCTTAAATGTGATCTTTCTTTCTCTTTTTCTTCTTCTGCTTTGCCTTTCGGATCTCTTTGCAATCTTCCCTTGTCCTTCTTCTTCTTCTCCTGCGAAGACTTCTAACCTTTCTGTTTTCCTCCTTCTCCTGCGAAGACTTCTTTCTTTCTTCTTCTTCTGTCTTGCTTCTCCTTTCTTCGTTGCCTTCTTCTTCTTCTTTGTCTTGCTTTCTTCTTCTTCTTTGTCTTGCTTCTCCTTTCTTCTGCAGCGGCCACGTCCTTCTCCTGCAATCAGCCTGCCTGCACAGGGGAACAAAACCTAACCCTTCTCCCTCTACCCGCGCGTGTCTCTCTCTCAAGCAATTCACTCTAACCGCTCTACCAGAGCCAGTCTCAATCGGGTCGGATCGTACCCGGGACCAGGCGCACCTGCAGGTGTGTGATGCGCGAGGAGTGCGTAGGTCTAGGTCGGGTCGGATCCGCCAGGTCCGCGTGGTCAGGCCGCGGACGAGGCGGGTGGGGTCAGTGAGGGACCTCACCCCTGTGCTTTCGAGGCAGTAAACGTATATCACAAAAACTCTTTATACCATACCTGTGCCTTGAGATTCCACGATGTGGGACTAAACGTTCCGCCCTTCCTTTGCGTGCGCCCGCAGACTCTCGTGTGCAATTGCCCACGCTGAAGGCCCTGCTGGTGCTCCTTGCTGAACTCAGTCACCTCGCAACACTTGCGAGAGTCTGCTGCACCTGCCGCCTGGGAAGCCTGACGCCTGCTGCTGCTCCAAGCTTCCTGCTGCTTCGACTGTTAATGGCGGCCGGGGCGTTCACCTGAGCTTCCACAGAACGGCCTATTGGCCCAATTAGAATAGTTGGAAACCTTCGCCGTAGCACGGCGAAGGCGGTGGGTGATGCTGCAGGTTGCCGGTCGGCCTAGGCGTGCCCGCCTAGGTTAACCTGTGGCCGGAGATGGTGGGTTGTTCGGGGGGTGGTTATGGAGGTCTGGAGTGGCAGTTGTGGGGTGGAGCGAGTTCCTGGTGGTGAGGCGGAGCTCACGAGGTGGTTGGCGAGCCGTGTGGAGTGGCGGAGTGGTGTGGGCGGCTCGCCGGAGTTCGGTCGGTGATGTGGAAGATGAGGGTGGTCAGCGTCGGTCGAGGGGTAATCAGATGAGATAACAGGGGGAAAAGAGAGAGGATAGGATGGAGAGGAGTTCTAACCTAATTGTAAGGACGAAAGGGGACAGAAGGCGGACAGCAGTACTTGCTGTCGCCGGAGAAGATGACGCCCAGTGGGGGAGAACGGCGGCGACGACGGGGCTGAGGCGGCGTGCGCTGGTACTGCGCGACGCGGAGGGAGGTCAGGAAGCTAACTCTGCCACTGGTTTTGTGGCAGAGCGAAGAGGGAGGGGAGGGGGGCTCGCCGGAGCTAGCTGGGGTATTTGGCCGAGCAGGAGGAGAGGAATTGAAGGGGGAAACTCGGCCAAATCAAGCTCAAGATGAGTGGCCGGGTCCGAGGGGTGTTTTATAGGTGCTGGCCGCTCCTATCAGAGCGTGAAAGACGCGCAATTAGGTCAGCCGGTTCGCCGGAGTTGGAAGGAAGAAAGATACCCACATCTCTCGTGCGTTCGCACGAGAGATTGGGTTCACACCAGCGAATTTGATTGGCTTTAGAAGGAAGGGAATTCCTCAGAGAATCTCCCTTCCATTTCTGGGAGAGAATCTCTGAGGAATTAGAGAGCCATCTCTCTCGAAACTTCGTCGGAGCTCGGTTCTGCCCTAGCAATGGCGGCAGGACCGGTTTGCAAAGAAGGCGAGGAACCTAGGGGGCTCTCTGCAAGGATATTCAAAAGATAGGGACCTCTTTGTGATTTGGGTGTACTAACTTGCAAAGTAGGTCAAGATGACCTCCCCTTAGGTCCAAATTTTGGTACAAACCTAATTTGGCCCTAAAGAATCCAATGGTGAAGTTGGATTTTAGGTTTGACCTCTTTTGACTGGACATTTTGCGTAAAAACCCAAATTAGGTTAATTGAAGAGCTAAGACCCTAATCTAGGTCAAACTAGGTTCCAAAGGCCAAATTAAGTGTTCTAAACCCCAGAGGATGTTTTTCTATGATTTTTAGAGGGTTTGCTTGATTTTTATTCTGACTGGAACCTTGTTAATTTAAGCGGGTCTGTTTTAGGGTTACCAAGTGTCATTTAATTCTTAGATTGCACATAAACCCATTTCTGATTAATTCAACCCACTTTGGACTATTTGACCTATGTTTTGCTTCTGAGAAATCCCGTTTATGTACTGCAATGGTAAAATTGCAGTTTTAACCTTTATTTCATGTTTTCTTCTCAGAGCACTTGTTCCTTTAGTTAAGCCTTCTTCTAGGTTATGTAGGAGCTTTTATCTTCTTTATTAGGTCAAAATGAGCTAGTTATGGCTCATGATGAGGCTCTCATCACCTTCCTATAGTCTTGTACCAATGAGCGACTTTATCCCTAAAAGAGTGGGGGAAGAGCCTCATGATCATCTGCTCCTCATTCACGTTTCGTGCCTTGGTGGTCTAGACCAAAGTGGTCAAGTCCTCCAAGTGCTGAAATGGGTCTTCAGAGCCAAGCCCATGGAAATGTTTGATCAGGCTTAACACCTGGGGCTTGATTTCTATGTCATCGGTAGGAATCTGGACGTCGGGACGTTCCCCGTAATTTGAAGGATCACAAAAATCCTTCAAGGGCTGAACACCCTGCATTCTCTGGAACCATTCTTGGATTCTCTGCATTTGTTCAAACTGCCTTTGAAATACCTCCTGTGGATCTTGAGGCAGAGGAGGCTGTTGATCAGCTATGGGATCAATTTGGCCAAAATCCAATCTACGCCTCCTAGAATACTCTAGTGGTCCTTCCAATCGGAGATTCAATGACCTCCTTCCCAGCATAAATTGGGAAAAGGTCGGAAGGATTGGGGATAATAACCCTACAACACAACAAAACAAGCCTGTCTTTAAGTGGGGTAGCTGATGAGACACTCATCATGATCTCTAATTACCCCTAATTAACTAGTCTTCCTAGTTAATTAGCTAGGGTTATGAATATATAAGGGTTGATTATAGAATAAGGGATATTTAGTTAAGGACCTTAACATAAGTTTAAAATGACATTTTATCATTCAATTAACATTATTAATAATTTAGATAATAATTGGACTCAAAATCCTATTAATCATTTCCTTAATTAATAAGATAAGTAACTTAAATATAATGTATACCTAAGTATGTAATAACTTAAGTGATTTTACTTAATCTAATAAGTTAACCTAAAAAGGTCAAAAATGTAAATTCAAGGTGTAAACATAATATTTACCTTATTTACTAACATAAATAAAAAATTGAAAAAGATTTAAGTTAAAATAAACCTTCAAAACCTGGGTTTACATTTTAGTCCTTAATATTCATTACAGTCGGGTCCTTATTTCTCACATAGGTCCTTAAGTTTTATTACTTCTAAGTCCCTCTTTGTCTTCTTCATCTTCTTCTCCAGCCGAATGAACGGCTGGCGGCAGAGAGTCACCCTACCGCACGATCACCGCCCTGCTGACATCATTCCTCTTTGCCTAAGCTCTTGCAGCTTGCGCTCACCAACTCCACTTCATCCATCGGTCTGGATTAACCGAGAATCCTATTTTTAAGTGGGAGATAACCTCACCATCGTCGGACATGACGACGGAGGTTAAGCTCCTCAAGCTCCTTCTTTGGCCAGACCGTGCCACTCTCTTCGCCACAAACTACTATAAATACCCCCTCACACCTCTGATTTCAGGCAAGTTGGCTCCCTTCCCTCTTCTAACACTGTAGCTGACTTCGATAGGCTATTCTTCCAAACCTCCGACGATTCTCCATTCCATCTTCCGACTTCCTCCGTCCATCTTAAGTAGCCGAGGAGATCCGCTGTGGTCTTCCGCACCTCTGACAAAGGTGCCGACCTAAGGATTCCTCTGCTCCACCTCAAATTTGCCCGCCGGAGATCTTTCTTCCACCCTTTGATTTCGTCGTCTACTATGAACCTTTGGCGAAACCCTATTGACCCCTTCGTCCAGGTAACAGTAGACTAGGAGTAGGAGTAGGCTAGCTTAGTTAGTTAGTTAGGTTAGAGTAATTTTAGATTTTAGTTTCATCTTCTTCGACTCCGGCGAGTTCCTTGAGCTCGCCAGAGCTTTAATTTTGTCTTTTTACTCACTGTACACCTTCCTGTATCTTCCATGTTCACTTCTAATTCACTTAATCATTAATTAAATCACCTAAATGCCTAATTCAAATCTCAACTTCACCGACTACTGACACTGTCTATGGTGACAGTAATCGGCCTAATTCCACCTTCATTGGATTCTTTCATCACCTATCACCACTAATGAACCTTAATCGACATTATAATACCTATTATTATCATCTATAATTGAACGCCTAAATCTTAATTTAGTTCCTGAGCTCGCTGTCCATGGCGGCTCAGGAACAGTTCAAACTATGGATTAAATACATATTTATGAATAATAACATCTGTTGACTTGATTTAACTTCTCAATCGAGTAGTTAAATCAAGTCCTGAGCTTTAACCACTCAAATCTTTTAAGAAAACAAACTTACTGTCAAATCTTACATTTTAATGAACAAATGAGGAATTAAATGTGATAAAGAGGTTCCTTGTAACCTCATGATCATTTTTGGATTAGAAATGGTTAGTTTTGTTAATCTGTACATACAAAATTCATATTTTCTGGACTCAACGGAGCTCCAGCGAGCCATTTTTGTGTTACAGCCTCTTAAACTTGCTAAGTGGCTCCAAAATAGTATAATAAGGATTAATGACTGTTTTAAAGATATTTGTTTGAGGATTTAACCACTGGAGCTATAGGTTTGAACTTCTTCCCCAACTCCGGCGAGTTGGAGAAGTCTGTTAGGAAGGATTTGAGAAACATTTAATGAGCTCAGAAGTTTTAGTGCAATGCATTGAAGCTATTTTAACCTTCAAAACATTGTAGCAATCTTTCCATGACTCTGTCGAACACATACCTATTTCAGTTCAGACGGCGAGCCTGAAACCCTAGGAATTAAGGTTGAAACAACTTTCTGAAGATCTGAATTGATTAGCCCATAGTTGTGGGCTATTTAAGTATTTAAATGCCTAAACATTAGGATAATTCTAACATTTATTTAGCATAAATTAGGATGTAAATAGATTAATTCATATTTTTAATTTAATTACATAATCCATGCACTGCATTCATATTTTAAGTGCATTTAGAATTTGCTTAGAATGCCATTCATCTAATTAGTTAACTAATTAAGTACATTGTTTTAGTTAACATAAAACTTGAGGGTTTGTATATAAATAACCATAATATTTTAATAATATTCTTTATTCTTCTTCTTCTCAGCAACGGCTCGGTTGCCGCTGCAACGCCTCCGGGCTCACTAAAAGCGCATTCATGGATCGGCGGAGAAGGTGGATCTGCTCCCGCCTCTCCATTCAAATTTGTGCAGGTCGCTACAAAAGGAGGAGAGAAGATGCTGAGCGAGGCAGGCCTCCGCCACCGACCCACCACTGTGCAGAGAGAACCTCTCTCTTCCACTCCACACTACCGGCCTCTACTGTGGCGACGAGTCTCCAGCACCGTGGGCATGTGGTGTGACAGGCCACACCGCCATCCGGAGCTCGCCGCATCACCGTGAGCACCTTAGCGTGCATCTTCCTCGCTGTCGTCGCAGACCACCACCACCGAGCTACTGATCAACCACCCTCTCAGTAACTTAAGACGTCTGGGAGATTTCCCAGACGTCTGAAGTTACTCGCTCACCTCCACTTCCTCAGCCTGCACTCTCCAATCGGCCACCAGACCGCCTGCACCCTCCACCGCTCACCGGCTGCAGACCTGCACACTCCTGCAGATCAGCCCACGCCACCTTCCCCGCGCCCATCAGCCTGCAGCACACCCACGCCCACCATCAACCGCGCCTGCAGACCACCGCAGCCATCTCCACGCGCCTGCAGACCACCGCCCACGCCAATCGCGCCAGCGCCCTCCGCAGACCCTCCGCAGCGCACGCCATCCTCCAACCGCGCTGCAGCACCCTCCGCCGCGCTTGCAGAACCGCCTGCAGCGCCCTCTTCCCCGCGCTTGCAGACGAACGCCTGCCACGCCAGCCGCAGCAGTGCCCACGGCAGCGGCAGCAGCCACCCCCGCAGTAGCAGCAGGCGGCGGACTTCACGCCAACAGGCTGCGCAAGCTGCCGGCTGCAGCACCTCCGCCGGAGCTCGTCCGGCCACCTCCAGCCGCCGCGCGACTCGCCGCCACCACCGATTCGAAGCCCTTGATCCAAGGGACCTCCTCCGAGCTTCCCGCGCCCGGCCATCGACTCCTCGTCGCGCAAGACAACGGGGAAAAATTCCCCTATTTTGCTACAGTAAAACGTTAATTAAAATTTACATTTTCTGCCATTGCCACATTTTAATCATATTCTATTGACTCTGTATTGCGGAAAATATCCTGTAGTTTCTCATAATTGCCATTTCAGCATTGTTTCTTGCTTAAACCTTAATCTAAAGGCAATCTTGGCTTGGTTCTTGTCCAAATTGACTACGAACAAACATTTTTAAGTGGCGCGAATTTTAATACGTTATTGCCTCCCTGTGGATACGACCCGCTCCTCTGCGAGTGGTTATTTCTTGTTAAAAATTGATTAGTCGATTTTTCCACCACATTAAACTACAAACGACTTAAAAGCAAAAGATCGAACAGTCAAATGGCGCCGTTGCCGGGGAGGCAATAGACGCAATAATTTCGCCTAATTTTATTTTGATTATTTGTCAATTGCATAGAGATTTGACCATTCATTATTTTCTTTTTTTTGCAAGAATCAGCCAGTGTGAGAGGCGACCCTTGACGTCGCCAGACGAGAATTGGGCGAGCCATTTTTAAACGGAGAAGGACGAGGACGCGACGGACACCATTTAGTCATTAGTTTAATTAGAATAGAATTAAGATTGTAGACTTAATTTTTCATTACAGTTAGTTTGAAACCCTTGTTCTGGGGCAAATTTTGAGGGGTTTGTTCCCCGATTTTGTTTTGGACCCGTGTTGGGTAATTTTTGGGAGCCTGTTCCCTTTTCTTTAGATTTAGGTTTATTTTTTTTTTTATTATTATTTCTTTTATTTGCTTGTGCATAAGTAGTTCTAAAAAAAAATAGAAAAGAAAAAAATGAGCTGCCTGCCCTAGGACGAACCATTTAGGTCCGTATGAGCAGCCTCTAGATTTGCTTTTCTGCATTGCGTGCATTTTTGCATTGAAGATCGCTGGAGGCAAGGTATGTATTCTCTTACTTTGCATCCTATTTTTGATCACGCATTGCATTTAGGATTTAATGCAAAGACCACAAAGTTTGTCTTGAAGCGATCTAACAAGTGGTCACATTTTTTTTAGAAAAAGGACTAATTAAAGGAAGGACATTTTAAAAACCAAGGATTTGATTTTCAAACTTGACGTGCGATTCAAAGTTCAAAATCTTTGACGGTGTATGCACACTTATTTCACTTGCACCACGACACGCTTCTAGACACTCCTTAGGTTTGGAAATACTAGGACAAGAGCCCTCCTTTCGTTGGATTCTGAAGTGTTCGGAACTAGAAATCAAAGGTTTTGTAAATCCAAAGAGGGGGATACCCTGTCACGGATTTTTGGGGGTAGTTGAGGAGCACCGCAAAAGCATAGCTTCAAAGGAAGGCTTAGGCCTACTTGCATCCCTCGATCTTCCGTCTTTGGATTTACTTGACCATTTGAGATTTAGGGAAGAATACCTAAGTTCCAACTAGGTCTTTTTAGGCATTTCGAAGGTTGACAATAGGCGCGTAATTGATTGGGTAACTTGTTTTGTCACCTACAATTTGAATTAAATTCAAAAGCCTAAATCTGTAAAGACCAAACAAGTCCGTTTGAATTGTGTTTGTAGTGCATGCTTGGTAGGCGTTCTCTTAGGAGACAACTTGTATTTGATCCTGAACCGGAAAGAATCCTAAGAAAAGACCTCCTAAGGGTAGAAATGGCCGGTCAAAGGAGCCTTAAGGAATATTTCATCCCAACCAACCAAGCTGGCCCAGCACTACGTAGACCTGGAGGGGACAATCCATATGAGATCAAAAGTAGTACCATATCCTTGCTACCCTCCTTTTATGGTACTACTAGGGAAGACCCTTATAGGCATATTGAGGAATTCATCGAGGTCTGTTCCACGGTGAAGCTGCAGGGCGTTACTGATGACGCTCAAATGCGGACCCTTTTTCCCTTCTCCCTAAAGGATAAAGCCAAGTATTGGTATCACACCCTTGATAATTTAAATACTTGGGATGCCCTGAAAAAGGAGTTTTTGAAGAAGTACTTCCCCATGAGCAAAACAAATCACTTTAGGAGGGAAATCATGAGTTTTGCTCAAAAGGATGGGGAAGCTTTCCATGATGCGTGGGAGTGCTTTAACGATTTGCTGAGACTTTGCCCACATCACCAGGTGCCTAAATGGCAACTGGTTGAAAGGTTCTACACCGGACTTAATGATTCGCATAGGCAAACTGTGAATGGTGCCTGTGCAGGAACCTTTCTATCTAAGACTGAGGATGAAGCTTGGAACTTATTTGATACTTTGAGTGAGAATTCTATTCACTTGAATTCTGCCTACATGGATAGAAAGCCCACTCTCATGCAAAGAAAGTTGGAGGCGAATGAAGCAAGGGACACCCAGAATTTAGCCTATCAAATTCAATTACTGAATCAAAACATGGAAAGGCTTATGTTGAACCCGAGTTCATTCACACCTAACACCTCCACATCCCAAGCTTCCGAATGCGTAATTTGTCAAGGCAATACACACGCCACTGTGGATTGCCACTTGGCCTCCCAATTCCCTGAGCTTGTACAAGCAGATTTGAATGCCGCTCAAGGGTTCCGTACAAGACCTCGTAATGATCCTTTCTCCAACACTTATAATGAGGGATGGAGGAACCACCCAAACTTTTCATGGAGACAAGGAAATGTCTCAAATTCAGGGAATTACAAACCGCAATCCTTTCAAAACCATCAAATGAACCAACCTCAGACCTTTGCCCAACCTAAAACCTCTGAGATGGATGAATTGAAGGCGATGTTGAAAACTATGCAAGAAAGTCAAAGTGCCATCATCCAATCTCATGACAAGGCTATACATGAAATGAAATCACAAATTGGACACCTTGTTGAGGCTGTTAGACAGAGGGAGACTGGGAAGTTTCCAAGTGCTGCTGAGGAAAATCCTAAAGGAAAAGGGATTGTCTTTAGGGAGCATGCTCAGGCGGTGACTATTTTGAGGAGTGGGAAAGACATTTCCAAACCCGATGCTCCTATAGTCTCACCCCCTAAAAAAACATCCACCCCGACTTTCACCCCCACCGAAGAAGATTTGCCCAAATCTCCTCCGCTTGAAATCACCTCACCGGAAGAAGTTGCCCCCGTTCCACCCCTTACTCGACATGACAACCCTTCCACCCAGAGATCGAGAGTGCCATTTCCAGAGCGCTTATCCACCTCTGGGCAGACTTCTGCTGGATCATCTGGAGCCAAAGATAAGACGGATGAGATTATGGAAACTTTCAAGCAAGTGCAGATTAACCTGCCTTTGCTTGAAGCTATCAGGCAGATTCCGTCTTATGCCCGCTTCTTAAAGGACTTGTGCACGAAAAAGTGGCAATCTAGAAAACAGGTCCAATCTAAAGTTGTCCTACCTGATTCTGTTAGCTCAATTGTTCAACATGGCACACCTCCGAAACTTAAGGACCCAGGAGCCCCATATATCTCTGTAGTTATTGGTGACTTACAAATTGATGAGGCTCTGCTTGATCTGGGTGCGGGGGTGAACATCCTTCCGAGCTATGTATATGAACAACTTGGGGGAGGCAATCTGAAGCCTAGCCCTGTAATCCTTCAAGTTGCTGATCGATCACTTAAGACACCACGGGGAATTTTGGAAGATGTCCTCGTAAGAGTGGAGGATTTCTTCTTTCCTGTTGACTTCTTAGTTTTGGACACTGACCCTACCAACAAGCCAACCAAACCCTCCATCATTTTGGGCCGCCCCTTCCTTGCAACTTCCCATGCTTCAATTAATTGCAATACTGGGGAATTGAAAATGGGCTTTGGGAATAGGAAAATCCGGCTTAATGTGTTTGATGCTTACAAACAAGCTGGACTTGAGGATTGTTCTCAAGTTGAGGTGATAGATGACCTGATTGAAGAGGCAACTCCTGCAATGTTATGTGATGACCCCCTTCAGCATGTCATGCTAAATGAGCATTCCCATCTCTTGGAGGAATGTGAAGGGGATATGCTAGAACTAGAGGAATTGCTAGGAGTTTCTGCTGAGTCTCTTCCCCCATCATTTCCGCCGAAGGCAGATTTGCTACCTGAGATGGGGACATCTATTATGAAACCCTCAACCATACAAGCCCCCAACCTTGAGTTGAAACCCCTCCCTGACACTCTCAAGTATGTTTTCCTAGGTGCCAATGATACGCTCCCAGTTATCATTTCGGCTGTGCTGTCTGAGGCACAGGAGGGGGCCTTGATTGAATGCCTGTCTAGGCATAAGGAAGCTATTGCTTGGAGCATTGCTGACATTAAGGGTATAGACTCTACACTCTGCATAAACCACATTTATACTGATGATTCCATCAAGCCTTTTAGGGACATGCAGAGACGTCTGAACCCTAATATGAGGGAGGTTGTAAAAAAGGAAATCCTGAAGTGGTTGGACGCTGGGATCATATATCCCATTGCTGATAGTAAATGGGTCAGTCCCATTCATGTGGTGCCAAAGAAGGCAGGCTTTACTGTGGAACTCAACGACCAAGGTGAACAAGTTGTCACTAGACCCTCAACTGGATGGAGGGTCTGTATTGATTACCGCAAGCTGAACACTGCTACCCAGAAGGATCACTTTCCTTTGCCTTTTATTGATCAAATTCTCGAAAAATTGGCAGGGAATAAGTATTATTGCTTTCTCGATGGATGTTCTGGGTACAATCAGGTGGTAGTCTTTCCTGATGACCAGGAAAAGATGACATTCACGAGTCCTTATGGTACTTTTGCATTCAGGCGTATGCCCTTTGGATTATGTAATGCCCCTGCAACTTTCCAGCGGTGTATGATGTCTATCTTTTCGGACATGATTGACGAGTGTGTCGAAGTATTTATGGATGACTTCTCTATTTATGGCTCGTCTTTCGACCAGTGTCTCCTGCACCTGGAGAATGTGTTGAAACGATGTAAGGAGACTGGTTAGTTCTCAGCTGGGAGAAAAGTCACTTCATGGTACAGAAAGGAATTGTACTTGGGCATGTTGTATCCGAGCAAGGTTTGGAAGTAGATAAAGCCAAGATTGATTCTATTTCCAAACTTCCATTGCCTACGAATGTCAAACAGATTAGATCCTTTCTGGGCCATGCTGGCTTTTACAGGCGCTTTGTTAAAAATTTTAGTAAGATTTCTAGGACACTTTGTGACTTATTGGCGAAGGAATCTTCCTTCAGTTTTGATTCAAAGTGTGCCGAGGCCTTTCAAACTCTAAAGGAGGCCTTGATCTCTGCGCCTGTTCTCCAAGCTCCTGATTGGACACTCCCCTTTGAGCTTATGTGTGATGCTTCGGATTATGCAGTGGGAGCAGTCCCTGGACAAAGGGTTGAGGGAAGACCTCATGTGCTGCATTATGCAAGCAAGACTTTAACTGAACCTCAGCAAAACTACACCGTCACTGAAAAAGAATTACTTGCTGTAGTTTTTGCTCTGGAGAAGTTTAGGTCTTATTTACTTGGGTCTAAGGTGGTTATTTTTACTGATCATGCAGCAGTGAAACATCTCATTGCTAAGAAAGATTTTAAGCCACGTCTGATTAGGTGGATCTTACTCCTTCAAGAATTTGACTTGGAAATACGTGAAAAGAAAGGAGTAGAAAATGTTGTGGCTGACCACCTGTCTCGTCTTCCTCTTAACGACTCTATTTCTGAAGACATTCGCGAGACATTTCCCGATGAAACTCTGATGGCGGTAACACCAACTTTACCTTGGTATGCAGACATTGTAAATTACTTGGTCACTGGACAAACTCCTGGCTCTTGGGATAAGCAGAAAAGAAAGAGATTCATTTCTCAAGCGAGATATTTTCATTGGGAAGAGCCAGAATTATTTAGAATTGGACAAGACCAAGTATTGAGACGTTGTGTGCCTGAAGAGGAACAACAAAGTGTGCTGACATTTTGCCATGAACTTCATTGTGGAGGACACTTTGGTGCTAAGAAAACTTCTTTTAAGGTTCTCCAGTCCGATTTTTGGTGGCCTTCCTTATTTAAGGATTCTCATAATTTTGTTAAGGCCTGTATTAGATGTCAACGGACTGGAACGATTGGGAAGAAGAATGAAATGCCTCACCATCCTATTCAATCTGTTGAAATTTTTGATGTGTGGGGAATTGACTTTATGGGCCCCTTCCCGTCGTCCCATGGTTTTGAACATATCTTGGTGGCAGTTGATTATGTCTCTAAATGGATAGAGGCCATTCCTACGCGCACAAATGACCACTCTGTGGTTTTGAAATTTGTGAAGGCCAATATCATATCCCATTTCGGCTGCCCCAAGACTATTATAAGTGATGGGAGACCTCATTTCCGAAACCACCACTTCAATCGGTTAATTAAGAGTTTGGGAGTGACTCACAAGGTTGCTACCCCTTACCACCCTCAGACAAGTGGTCAGGTTGAAGTATCAAATAGGGAGATAAAAAATATTTTGGAAAAGACCGTTAGACCTGATAGGAAAGATTGGTCCCAAAAGCTCGATGATGCTTTGTGGGCTTATCGAACGGCATATAAGACCCCTTTGGGTACTTCTCCCTTTCGGATTGTGTATGGAAAAGCGTGCCATTTACCTGTTGAGTTGGAACATAAAGCACTTTGGGCTATTCGAAGTGTTAACATGGATTTAGAGAAGGCAGGTAAGGCACGATTTCTAGAATTAAGTGAGCTTGAGGAGCTGAGGAATGATGCTTATGACACCTCTCAAGCTTATAAAGAAAGAACTAAGGTCTTGCATGACAAGTTTATTCTTCGAAAGACCTTTGAACCCAATCAACAAGTCTGGCTTTTCAATTCCAGACTTAAGCTTTTTCCTGGGAAATTAAAATCTCGTTGGGATGGGCCTTACATAATCACCAAAGTATTCCCCCATGGAGCTGTGGAGATAAAAAATCCTTCCTCTTCAGCAACTCCCTTTATCGTCAACGGTCAACGGTTAAAACCGTATATAACTTTAGATGGCCATCTAGTTGACGAAGTCACTCTTGAGGAGCCTTAGCTCCTACTATTCTCCGCCTCAGGTAATATCTTCCTTTAGCTATTTTTGATTTTCAATGAGGACATTGTTTGAACCAGGCATGGGGGAGAGGACCTGAGGGATTTTGTTTATAGCATACATTTATAAAAAAAAAAAAGAAAGAAAAAAAAAAGAAAAGAAAAGAAAATATATATATATAAAAGGTTTTGAGCTTAACTGGCTAGATCTTGCTGTCTTAAGCAAATCAGAACTCTAGGGTAGACTAAGTTAATTCTAGGGTCAAACTTTAGAAGCTAAATGAGCTACTAGCTTTAGACCTTTAGGGTCCTTTGTGGACTTAAAAACTTAAGTAGGAGTTAAGTTGCGGACCATTCCTCAAGAGGTTGAGAAAGGGAAGCTAGGGTTTGAGTTAAAAGGTGGGGTAGTACCTGGAGTCTTATTCTACCTTTTGGTTTACGGGTCCTTGTAACCCAAGCATCCAAATTTCACACACTTGGTCTGGTAATCAACTTAATTTTTGTCTTTCTGAAAAGAGATTTGGTTCTCTTAATTTTGACTTAAGAGAGGCTTGAAAACACATTTTGATTGGAAGAGTTCCCGCCGCAGGAGAGGTCGAGCATATACTCACCTTGAGGATGCGATGATAACATATTACCTCCTCGGCGCTTGTCTCTTAGGATATCCATCCTACTGGGGGCATGTAAGCGCATTGCGCGGTTCATGTACCATGGGCGGCCCTATCTCGAAGTGCCAATTGCCATAGGCCTGAATTCGCTTAAGAAATCCATGGGCGATACTATCTCGAAGTGTCGATTGCCAGGAGTTCTTGGGGTCGTTATGGGCGGTGCTATCTCGAAGCATCGAAAGCCAGGCACCCTTCGAGGTATGGTAATGGGGACAATGAATCCGACACAGACCGTGTTGATAGCTAATCTGAGGTTAGACTTAGAAGAATCAAACAAAAAAAAGAAAGAAAAAAAAGGTATATATATATATATGTATATATATAAACAAAAAAACCTTTAACTCAAATAACTCAGACCAATACACAAGCACGGATGCTTTAATCTCAGGGATCATTAAACTTTAGGGTAGAGTCAGAAATCAGGGAAACTTGTGCCTACAACTCGTCTTTAGCCAACCTAGTCTGTAACTTAGCAACTACTTAGGAACCTTGGGTCTAGAGCCTGAACTTAATATGCTTTTGAAGGAAGACTAAGTGAGTTGACTAGTCTCCTTAGAGTGCTAGGTTTCGCTTAATTTTGCTAGGGACTAGCAAAAACTAGGCATGGGGGTATTTGAATAGCCCATGAATGAGTTTCTGATGTTGATGAGACTCTGATTGAGGCATTAATTTCCTGGGAGGAAGCTTTAAATAGAAAGTCAATTTTCGAGCTTTCACAGTCAAACATGAGTTTGATAATGGTGTTCTGAGCTTGAATTGAGATTTTGAGGAGTGAAAACTATTTTTGGGATCTTATTTGATGATCTGAAATTAATTAAAGTAAGCTCAGATGAATGAATTAGGGAAGATTTAGTTTCTACCAATTTGGGTTACTTTCGAACCTAAACCAACAGGAGTACTGTTCTGATGAAATTCAAACTTAAAACCTGCCCAGATTGATTTGTTATAACCCTTAGAATTAATCTAAATAGATTAGGAACACTTTAAAGTGTCTGTTGCACTTATTGAAATATGAAAATCAATCTCTGAAGCTTTCAGAGAAGAGAAAAGCTTCTCTGGTTGTTCTGAAGGTCTTAAGAGTTTAAAATCTACTCTAACAGAAGCAGAATTGCTTATATAACATATGCAGACCTTTTAATAGATAAGAGAAGTCCATCTAAGGACTCTCCTGACATAAAAACTATTTCCAGGCTTAAAAAAACCCGTAGGAACCTCTGATTTCATCTTTTAAATTGAAGAGAAAAACATCATTAAAACATTAAATTGACCTTTAAATTGTGTAGATTACCCTTGGAGCTTTTCAACAAACTTTAAATCATTCAATTTGGAGCTCTGGGTAGAAAGTTATGAACATTTGAATTCGGGTATGGAAGGGGTAGGATAGTCCCACCTCGGTTATTCACGAGCGTGCACCTGGGGATAAAACCAATTTGTTCCCTTGGCTATGCAGTCGTCAGCGCTCGGCGCATAGGTTCCGATTCCTTCTGATCTGATCTGAGCATTGTATGTCTGAGTGTGCGGGCTTATGCCTGCGGGAGTGCGCCCTTGGGGGTGTGCGGAAGTGATTGTGCCCTGGGAGGGCGAGTGTGGCCTGGGAGGCCTGGTTGACCCGATACGGCTCGAGACTGTGAACTGATTAACAAATGAACCGAAAATGAACCTAACTGAGATTAGGCGAGGACCGAGTTGGGTCTGGTCCCACCCTGGTCTCAAGGTGATGTGTATCCTCGAAAGGACCTCATCGCAAATAAAAAAAACTTTTGGTTAAAAAAGTAAAAAACCCGATTCAGCTGAAAGCTTAAGGAAAAGAGAAGCCGCTGAAGGATGCTAAGTGTTGAAGCTGAAAGCTAAAGAAGGCACAGGAGTTAAGGAGTGTTAAGGAAAAAAGAGACTAAGGAGCAAAGGAGAAAAACTAAGGGAAGAAGAGAAGGCAGGAGAAGATTAAAGGGAAAAAGAAGAGGAGGATAAGAAGGCAGGAACAACACAAGAAAGGTAAGGAAAGAGAGTTTGAAATAAAGAAGGAAATAAAAGAAAGAAAGAAGAAGATTAGAGGTTGAAGAGAGATGAAAATAAATGAATTTTTCTTGCATCATTATTTTTTTTGTTCACAAATGTAAAAATGCATGCTTTAATTGGATGACTTTTTAATTGCCTTAATTTCTTAGAATGAAATAAAATTGAAAAACTAGCATGTTTACTTGTTAATAAAGTACAACATTTTGAGTAAATATGTTTGCATATATAATTTTGTATATTCTTTATAGTTTAAATATTTTGAAAAAATTCACGTTTTGAAAATCAAACTAGTTTTACCTCCTAAACTTAAAGAGATAGAAGAAAATTGGTGAATTTGGAGAAAATTATTATGCTTCCTAGTGAATGACCTGGACTCAACCAGTAAAAATTTCTAAAATGTTAGGTTAATTCGACCCTATATTATACAACCGACACAACTTTGAGTTAACCTAAGTGATTTCTTCTATTCTTAATTAAGTGAAATTAACTTAATTACTGAGTTGAGTGGAAACCACGCTATCAGTAGCCTAAGGATCTACAAACTCTCAGAACCCGCCTTAAGATTATAGATGATTTACTCTACTTGCGTCTGCTTAATCCAACCAGTTAGAAGGAGGGACTGGGGAGAAGATTCTTCCTTTGGCTTGCACCTCCGATTCGTAGTGTACCCCCCAGTCGCGGTCGTTTGACGCTACTCCCCTAGCTTGACATTAGATTGATCAGTACAAGCAGGTTAATCGTAAATAATCTTAGACTGGACCCCAAAGAGAGAATCAGTCCTTAAGGCCAATGTCTACTTGATTTTATTTGGGCCTGGGATTGTAGTGCTTATGGAATGTGGTGGGCCCTTAAAATGGGTTGTGCCCTTAATGATCAATTGAATATGTGTGAGTGCGTGCACAACTAGGGTTTTCAAGCAAGATTATTTGTGATGAGTAGATTTTAAGGTTCAAATCTTGCTTAAGTAGCTTTTAGGGTTTAGAATTAGGTTTAATACAATCAAGTTTGAGGTAAATCAGGTTTTCAAGTTCGGATAAAGATCACTTTCCTTTTGAAAGCAAAAATAAAGTGGAGTGCCTGGTATGAACCTAAATTGAAAACCTTAAGGGGAAGCTACTTGGTGAGTCGATTTTAGGTTAAGTGGTGTGACCCAAACAACTCAAACAATTGGCCACAATTACACCACTGAGTTAGGCACACAAAGCGATTGACTAAGAATGATTTCTACTCTTTTACATGTTGATTTTTGTGTACCGATTCCACAGATCAGAATCCAGTTGAGTAGAAGAAAATCAATTAGGTTATGTGCCTTGAATGTGGGTGTATGTTGTGTGTAGGTTTGATTTATCCGACAAAAGTATTTTTTTTGTTGATTTTTTATATGCGAGGGTGAAATGAGTGTGGGTGGAAATCCAAGCAACCAGACTAATCCTAGGATTTATGCAAACACCTAGGCTAATTGGAGTTTGAATTAATGTGGTGAAATGAAATCTATGGAGGGGGTAAAATGGGGAGCACTTACAGTCGTCTTCAACTGCACTTTACTCCGATCTACCGCTTGACGATTCCTTGATCGAGGTATCTGCAAAACAATAGACAAGAGATAAAGCAAGTTAGAAAATAATAAAGTGTGCGAAATGTGGAAAGAAAATAAAAAATCATTGCCTCCTCGATAACGGTGCCAAAATGTTGAGAGTGGAAAATTACGCATTCGGAGTTGGATTTGAAAACCTGTCGTTGTAGTTCGAGTCGTGAAGAAATCCGTTCAACAGATAAAATTTATACCAAAAAATTCGTAAAGAAGTTCCGGGTCGAACACAGGGAGGCTATGTCGATCTCAAAATCTGCAGTTATATATATTTTTTTGTATTTTTGTTTAAAAGGAGAAATAGTCACAATGGAATCGATATAAACAATAAGAGAGAGAAAACAATTACTTGATATTTGAATAATATTTTACAACTAAGAAAGTGGGAAATGATTACACTAGAAAGGGGGAAACTGTTACAACTAGAAAGTGGAAAATTCTACTCTAGAAAGCGGTAAAAGAAAGGAGAGAGAAGTTATCCTCGATGAACGCTTGGAGGACGAGCCAGACGGAGGCGATGCCTGGAAGACGGAGGATGAGGTGGGAAGGAGGATGAAGTCGGAAGAATGGGAACGTGTTGAACGCACGAATTGCTACGCTAACGTGTTTGGTTTTAAAACCTTGTCGTTGTAGCTTGAAAGCGAAGAATTCATGTTCAACAAATAAAATTTATACTGAAATTGAAATTCCGAGTCAAATATAGGGAGGCTACGTCGATCTATATTCGCAATTATATTTTTTTAGAATTTTTCTTAAAAAGCTAGGCAATGTAATTACAATGAAGCTATCAGACTAAAAGGAAGAGAGAGAAAGAGAGAAAGAGAGAGAAAACATGCATTCAATATTTCAAAATGTTTATACAATCAAACCAAATAAGAATTACACTAGAAAGCGGGAAATCAGCTACACTAGAAAGTAGGAAAATTCTACACTAGAAAAGCTGTAAAGAAGGATGGGAGAGAGAAGTTATCCTCCTCGACGACCGCTTAGAGGACGAACCAGACAGGACGACGCCTGGACGATGGAGGACAGAGCAGGATGAAGGAGGACGAAGCAGAAGAACGGGAACGGAGCAGCACGTCGTCGTCGTCGCGGGATCCACTTCTGAATGGAGACGAAAATTTGGACTTTATCTCGCGAGGAGCATCTCGGGTGTGGGACAGCTTCTCTTGAGCTTTGGAAAGGTAGAGAAGAGAAGGGATGAGAATTTCGTGTGGAGGGGGTCTCCTTTTATAGTTGCAAGGAGTGGGGGCAAATTGGTCATTACATCTTTAAAACATTAAATAAGGGGTCGTTAGTGACGCATAAAATTGTCGCTAAAGCCCCAACGTGGGTGTAGTGGGCGTTGGACACATGCGCCCGCTCGTCTATTTGTACCTAACGCTCGCCGCACGTTCAGCCATCCACAGCCGTTCGATCGCGAGATCGGACGACCCAGATCGCGCCTTCGCCTGCCTTACCGCACGTCTGCCCCAACGCGTGCGGTGCCGGGTGAGGCGCGGGCGTGCGATAGCACGTCGACGCTATTGAGCGGGGATGGCTGCCCGATCAAGATTTGACGCATGCCCGTGCTCGCTCACCCGCGCCCTTCACCTGCTCGCTGCGGCTCGAACTCGCGTCTGCTGCTCGCGATAACTCCCTCGCCCACTACGCTGGGGAGGGTGGATGGTCACGCGGATGAATTCAGGGCGCCGCATCCACAGCTGTTGGATCTTGATCCAACCGTGGAGAAGCGACGCTCTGATTGAAGAAGAGAAGGTGCGGTGGTGCTGGGGGCCGGTTGGATGGCTGAGATGGCGCCACGTGGAGCCATCTTGGCCATCCATCTTCTGGATGTTGTAAATGGTGCCATGGATGTCGGATTGACTTGATTTTTGCGTCGTTAGGCTGCGATCGTCGATTCAAATCCATATGTGCTATCAGATTTGTCGTTTGAAGTGCAGATTTACACCATCTTGGTCCTTGATCTTCTAGGGTTCCCCGGTCACTATCTAATGCTACAGATGCCTGATTAGGGCGATCTTGGAGTCGTTGAACTCCAATCGTCACCCTGATCACATCGGTACGGTTGGATCTTCGATCCGAGGCCCTGATAAAAAGTTTGCTCTATCCAAGCACATAAAAGGAGACAATTAACCTCCATTTTATTCAAACTACTCTAAATGCAAGATGATGCATGTTATGCAATATTTATAGCATGCAATGCAATCCTATGCCTAAGAACATGCATAAATAGACATCTTAAGTAGTGTAAATGTGTTTACATCATACGCCCATGCCTATCTTTTTCCAGTCCCTAGCATAAACTATATGCTATTTATAAAAGAATTAGGTTGGATTATTTGGGCATGAGTTATTTTCAATCATAAAGAAATTGTCTACTTAGGATCTGAACTTTCAAAGACACAATAGTTCCCGAGTATCTGCCACAATGCAAACCGCCTCAAGCCCTCACCTTATTCAAAAAAAAATTTCTTTTTCTCTTTTTCCTCTTTTCTAATTTTTTGGATTTTCAAGTTTTAGGGTTTAAGAGTGGCTTTCTACAGCCATTCAACTCACCAAAAATTTGATGAGAACTTTAAGTTTTAAGCATCTTATTGTGAATGTGATAGACTCGTTGACAGGCAATTAAAATGGATTTTGGATTTCTACGCCTTTAGGTGACCTAAAAAGAATTTTGCCTAAAGGTGTATCTTTACAACCGGTAGCTTTTTTCCTACTTTTATTTTTTTACGGGGTCAACACAAGGGTGAATCCAGTGTATATCTCCCCGGTTTATTCTATTTCTCCGCTTCTTCCTAAGTGTTTTGGGAATTTTTAGTGCATTTACTGAGTTGGGTTCTGGACAATCGGTCGATGAGGTGTTACCACCGACAACTTGCCAGCCATACTCGTGCGGCGAAGTGTGGCTTATTTCTTTTTTTTCTTTTCTCCTTTTCTTTTTGATTTTTTTTTCTTTTTTTCTTTTTTAAGTAGGTGGCTTCCCTGGTCTAAGATTTACCTAAAGGCAGCAAAAAGAGAAAGATCCAGTGACTGGGCTCTGGACAACCTACCTATGGGCTGTTACCCACGATAACTTGCCAGTCATATCACCCTAGAAGGTTCATTAGATACCCAATTTCCGTTAGAACTGCTGAACAACGAGTCAGTACAAAGAAAGTGTGTAGATGCTTAAAACTCAGAAATTCCCTCAAATAAGAGGGTGGGTTGATAAGTCGTGTACTTATCACCCAAACTTATTTATTCCAATTACGATAGAATTAAGATGGCGAGGACTCGAAAGACAAATCCACATTTTAGTGGATACATGGGCTAATTAAGTCCAAAGACCTGAAGGGTCTTTGTGTTCAGATCCTAATGTAAAATTTCTTAAGATTGAAAAGTCCTAATGTCCAACTAATCCTTCCTAATTTTGATTTTTTTTAATGTATAAATAAGAAGAGAAAAATAATTTACATGAATTTCACAAAGCTAACCAAATGATTCAAAAATGAATCCACCCCCCCATGCCTAGCTGATGCAATGTCCTCATTGAAAAAGAGACATGAAAGAAAGGGTAGAATATGAAGATGTCACCTGAATATGAAGCTCGTATCAACCTTGTGTCATATGTACAATTGCTGAGTTTAATGCCGTCAGCTAGGCGAAGTCTAGCCAAAGAAGTCACAGAATGGCTAGAGCAACTGAGTCTGAGATGGGTTCTGGAAGAATACGGTCAACACCAGGCTTCAGACGTTGATCGTTGACTTTAAATGTGTTACCCGTCTTTGGGTCAAAAATCTGAATGGCTCCATTTGGAAAAATCTAGTCAATTATGAATGGGCCATTCCATTTAGATCTAAGTTTGCCAGGAAAGAGCTTAAGTTTAGAATCGAATAACCAGATCTTCTGGTTCGGCTCAAAGCTCTTGTAGGAAATCAGTTGATCATGTAGAGCTTTGGCCCTACCCTTGTAGATCTTGGCATTCTCATAAGCATCATTTTTAAGCTCCTCCAACTCAGATAGTTGGAGTTTCTTGGTCTTCCCAGCTAAATTCAGATCTAAATTGCATTGTTTTATCGCCCAGAATGCCCTGTGTTCAATCTCTACGGGTAGATGGCATGCCTTTCCATACACCAAACGGAATGGAGACATGCCGATGGGCTTTTTATACGCCGTACGGTAGGCCCAAAGAGCGTCCTCAAGCTTTTGAGTCCAATCCTTGCGATCAGGCCTAACCGTTTTCTGCAGAATGTTCTTGATCTCTCGATTGGAGATCTCGGCTTGTCCATTCGTCTGGGGATGGTAAGGTGTGGAAATTCAGTGATTAACCCTATATTTGGCCAATAAATTTTGGAATTGGGCATTAGTAAAATGAGTGGCACCATCACTGATGATAGCCCTCAGAATCCCGAACCTACTGAAGGTATTTTTCTTGACAAAATTGATGACCACCTTGTGGTCATTGGTTCGGGTGGGAATCACCTCAATCCATTTGGACACATAATCAACAGCAAAAAGAATGTACTGATGTCCAAATGAAAAAAATAAAGGGTCCCATGAAATCAATACCCCAAACATTGAAAATTTCGACAGGAAGAATAGGGTTTAGGGGCATCATATCTCTCTTAGTTATGCTCCCGAGTGCCTGACATCGAGAACATGACCTTGAGAAATCTTGGGCATCCTTGAATAAATACGACCAACAGAAGCCATATTGCAAGATTTTTGCAGCCGTCTTTTTCTCGGAGAAATGTCCACCACACCCAGATGCATGGTAGAACTCGAGTATACTGTTGATTTCATTCTTCGGTATGCATCGGCGAATAATCTGATCAGAGCCAATGCGATACAGTTCAGGGTCCTCCCAGAAATAGTATTTGGCCTTAGATTTGAGTCTATCCCGTTGTTGCTTGGTCCAATCCTGGGGGATTTGACCAACGGCCAAATAGTTAACAATATCAGCAAACCATGGGGTGTGGACACCTAAAACTATAAGAATAGTTTTGTCTGGAAAAGTGTCAGCAATCGGAATGTCCAGACAAGAAGAATCACCTAGGAGTCTCGACAAATGATCTGCTACCACATTTTGTACCCCATTTTTATCCTTGATTTCAAGATCAAATTCTTGAAGAAGAAGAATCCAATGAATAAGCTGGGGTTTAGCATCCTTTTTGGCCAAGAGATGTCTCAAGGCCGAGTGGTCGGTATAGATGATAACATGAGACCCTAAGAGATAAGCCCTGAATTTTTCTAAAGCGAACACTACAGCTAGTAATTCCTTTTCAGTAACAGTGTAATTCCTCTGGGCTTCATCTAGAGTTTTACTAGCATAGTAGATGACAGAGGGCTTTCGATCAATTTTCTGACCCGGGACAGCCCCGACCGTGTAATCAGAAGCGTTGGTCATGATCTCAAAAGGGGTTGTCCAAATTGGTGGTTGCAAAACTGGAGCACATGTGATTGCCATTTTCAGGAAATCAAATGCCTTTCGGCATGATTCGTCAAAAACAAACGGCGTTTCTTTGGCAAGAAGATTGCTTAAAGGACGAGAAACCTTCGAGAAATCCTTGATGAATCGTCAATAGAATCCCACATGGCCAAGAAATGATTGGATTTGTTTAACAGATGTGGGAGGCGAAAGTTTAGCGATAGCATCAACTTTAGCTTTATCTACTTCAATTCCCCATTCAGAGATTACATGACCCAAAACGATGCCTTCTTGGGTCATGAAATGACTCTTTTCCCAGCTAAGGACCAATCATGTTTTGATACATCGCTTAAGAATCATTTCCAAATTAGCCAAACAAGAGTCAAATGATTCTCCAAAAATAGAGAAATCATCCATGAAGACTTCCATAAACTCTCTCACCATGTCAGAAAATATGGCTAGCATGCACCTTTGAAATGTCGCAGGTGCATTGCATAACCCGAAAGGCATCCTACGAAAAGCAAAGGTTCAGTAGGGATAGGTGAAAGTAGTTTTTTCCTGATCCTCGGGATGGATAGGAACTTGGTCGTATCCTGAGTAGCCATCAAGAAAACAGAAGTACTTCTGCCCAGCTAATTTTTCCAAGATTTGATCGATGAAGGGCAGGGGAAAATGATCCTTTTTAGTGAATGTGTTCAGCTTCCTACAATCAATACAAACTCTCCAAGAGGAAGCTGAACTAGTTGTGACAGATTCTCCTTTCTCGTTAGTCACAACGGTAATCCCATCTTTCTTTGGAACAATCTGAATGGGACTTACCCAGGGACTATCAGAGATTAGATAAATAATTCCTGCATTGAGCCACTTGATAATTTCCTTTTTGACCACTTCTCGCATATTTGGATTCAATCTCCTCTGCATCTGGCAAGAAGGGCAGGATCCATCTTCCAAAAATATTCTATGATTACAATAAGATGGCCTGATCCCCCTGAGGTCATGAATGGTCCAACCAATTACCTCCTTATGTTCCTTTAGGACCTTGATCAATTTAATCTCTTGCTCTTTTGTCAATTTAGCATTGATAATCACAGGGAGCGTTTTATGAGGTCCTAAAAATTGATATTTCAAATTCTCGGGCAATGGTTTCAATTCAAGCTGGGGTGGGTTGATGATTGATGGTAGGGTAGATGCTGAAGATTCATCAAGAGGAAGATGTTGTGAGTGAACAAAATTAATAACCTCTTCTGAAGATGGTAGGTCAGTCATAGAGGGTTGTAGGTCAATTTCATCATCCAAAGAGGAACTTTCAATTGAAGAAACTGTCAAATAAGTTTCAATATTATCATTATCCTCATCAAGTTCCTCAATAAATCTATAATCCTCAAATTTGTTGATTGCCTTAAAAATATCCAATTTCATTTGTTGGTCCCCAAAGGCGATTTCCATGCTACCACTTTCACAATTAATGTTAGCCTTAGTGGTAGCTAGGAACGGACGCCCCAGAATGATGGGCGTGTTCCTCAGATTATCAGGTACATCCATGTCAAGAACAAGGAAATCCACAGGAAAATAGAAATCCTTGACCTTAACTATAACATCTTCATTAACGCCTTACGGGTTTGTTACCGAGTGGTCCGCTAACTGTAGCGTTACTGAAGTTGGCCGAAGTTTACCTAATCCAAACTTCTTGTAAAGAGAAGTCGGAATTAGGTTGATGGATGCACCCAGATCCAAAAGTGCTCTATCAAATGTGTAATATCCGATAACGCAAGAAATCAATGGAGCACCAGGATCTCTCTTTTTCTGAGGGAGGTAGTGCAGGATAACAGAACTAGCCTGCTCAGAGAGTACCACCTTCCTTGGAACAGATTCTCTCGACTTACGCTTTTGTGTACATAATTCCTTTAAAAATCTTGTGTAAGCCGGTATGTGCTTGATAGCATCAAGGAGCGGGATATTGATCTCAACATTCTTAAATAGATTCAGAAGCTCCTCATTGCTATCAACAGACTTCTTCTTTGGTTTGGTTAAGGCTTCAGGAAAAGGAACATGAATCAGATCTTTAGAATCAGGTTCCTGAGCCTTGATTTCTCCTTCAGGATTCTCCTCTCTCTTCTTAGGTTCTTCATCAAAAGATCAGAATAGTGTGGTTGTGGATCCTGAGTCTTCTTACCACTCCTCAAAGTGACAGAATTTGCAGATGCATAAGAATTTTGGTCTTGGGGAGGGTTAGGAAAGATTGGAGGGGCTTGATTGACCATGAATTGTTGATTTGCAGAAGAAGAAGATGAGGAACCCTGCTCAACCACTTGAGCATGTGCGTGTGGGTCCCTCTGATTTCAGTACCCATGGGCCTGATTGCCCGAATTCATAATATTTCGTGGGTTGGGTACGGGTTGGGATGGTAGAGATCTGGGTTGACGAGAGTTAGCAATGAGCCCGGATTGCAAATTTTCCAGCGAGTTTTTCATTTGCTGCAGGAGCTAGAGCATGGATCCTTGCATCTCTACCCTTCGACGGTTCAAATCAGCCTGGCCTGTGGGTTGACGGGTATTCCAAGCTGGCTGATTGACCTGATTCGGAGGCAACTGAGTATATACTTGACCCTGACTCATTGGTCATTGCGGAGCATAGTTGCTGGGTCGGAATTGGGTCTGTTGCCCTAGATTTTTCCAAGAGAAGTTAGGGTGGTTTCTCCAACTTGGATTATAGGCATTCGAGTAGGGGTTGGATCTAACATTCTCTTATACAGCACAGACATTCTCATAGGGTGAGGATGGAGAGAGAAAGGGAAGGATCAGAAAAACTGGGATCAAAGGCCCCAGTTTGGAACCCATGGGGTTCCGAAAAATGCTGACTCACAGGTTGAGCCACATCGAGTTGATTCACGAACTCCCATCCAGAAGGAGCTCGTGAGGAATGGAATCCCGAATTTTGGCATTGAGTGGATCGAGTGTTGTTCATAGAATTGCCAGCCATCCACTCTTCCATTCTTTTAGCAACCAAGTCCACCTTATCAAGTTTCTTACAAATCAATTAGATATCAAATGAATGAGAGTCATGGACTTCATTGACATTTGATCTGGGCTGCTGGGACCGGTTAAAAGTATCCATAGAGGCATGATTAATTGAATTCTCACTCATTTCCTCAAATAAATCATGTGCACTATCTGCATCTTTATTGAGGAAATTGCCTCCGCAAGAAGCATCCACATGATTTCTGAGTTTCTCAGTCAACCCATGATAGAAGATTTGCACGAGTTGCCATTTCGACACCTTGTGCTGTGGACACCTCCGCAATAAGTCCTGGAATCACTCCCAGGCCACATGAAACTGCTCCCCCGACCGCTGGGTAAAGGTAGTGATTGCACGTCTCAAAGCATTGGTATGTCCGACTAGGAAGAATTTCTTCAGAAAGGCCGATTTCAACTCATTCCAAGTTATAATTGGTCTTCCTATTATCCTATACCAATGCGTGGCCTTATCCCTAAGAGAGTGAGGGAAGGGCCTCATGATCATTTGCTCCTCGTTTATGTTTTGAGCCTTGGTGGTCTGGACCAAAGTGGTCAAGTCCTCCAAGTGCTGAAACGGATCTTTAGAGCCAAGCCCATGATAATGTTTAATCAGGCTTAACACCTAGGGCTTGATTTCTACGTCGCCGGCTGGAATCTGGATGCTGGGACATTCCCCGTAATTTGAAGGATCATAAAAATCCTTCAAGGGCTGAGCGCCTTGCATTCTCTGGAACCATTCCTTCATTCTCTACATTTGTTCCAGCTGCCTTCGAAATTCTTCCTGTGGATTTCCAAGCAGAGGAGGCTGTTGTTCGGCCATGGGATCAAATTGACCAAAGTCCAACTTGCGCCTCCTAGAATGTTCTAATGGTCCTTCCAATCGGGGATTCAATGATCGTTGATTGCACTGAAAAATACACCTGCAATAGTGCCTTCTTGTGCTATTTCCTAGTGTTACCTATGCATATTAGGGTTCCATAGTTGCATTGTAAAAATATATGCATGCATGCATAAAATTGAGAGGAGAGGAGAATAAATAAGTGGCCTTGCAATTAACATTTTTCCTTAAGTGCATTTCTGCTAATTCACCATTTTTTTATTTTTTATTTTTCACTTTATTTTTAAATCTTTCCCGCGGCTGCATGCATCTTCTTCTTCTCCTCGCGCCATTCCCTGCTTCAGCCCTTCCCTGCGGCTACCACTCCCTGCTGAGCCCCATGCAGCCGCATGCACAGCCAGGGCATGGCTGTGCATGCCTTCCTCCTCTATAAAAAAGAGGGCACAGCTTCTTCTTCAAACAGCCTGGTCCCAGCCAAAAAAAAACCTGTAGCACTTCTTCCAGGCCACCATCCTCTCCTCCCTCTCACTTCACACGGTGGTCCTCCTCGGAGACACCCGGCAGATAGGAGCCCTCACTGTGGTGAACACCCAGCACAGTGAGACCACCACTGCCCAGCTCTTCAAAGAGCCGGTGGGCATGGTGGCTCTTCTCTCATTTTTTACGTTTCCAGCACCTTCAGCCGTTGCCGCAAGCTTCAAGGTCTGAAGCTCGAAGCTCGGCGGCAGCAGCAGCAGCCCCAGCCCATTCCGCGCAAGCCTACAGGCAGCCCTCGCCTTCGCGTGCACCTGCAAGCCTCTCCGTTTCCCTCTTCTTCGCTCTGTCGTGCTCTCTGTTCCACCCGCAACCGACCACCGGCCAGGGTGCTCTCTCTTCCACTGGCGACGCGGGCGCTACAGTGGCTGGCCAAGCACCCCAGCGCACCCCAGTAGTGCCCGCGTCGCCCTCGCCCTCCCCAGCGCATGCCAACTCCCTCTCCGCGCGCTCTGTCGCGAGCTTCTCCGGACCCGCAACCGGCCGGCGCAGACCCTCTTCCTCACGCGCTAGCCCGCGCGCGCTAGCCGCGAGCCGGCCGCACTCACGGCACCTGCAGCTCCCGGTCACGCGCCGCAGCCTTACACAGTAGCCACTGTTCACGCGAGTCTGCGCGACACTGTGGCTACAGTGGGGTGACCGGTGAGTTTCTCACTTTACCGGTCACCCGGCGCACCGCTACCGCCCATCGCCCGCGTACACGTGCAGTCCCGTGCCTGCTCCAGCGCCTGCCACAGCTTCTGCGAACGCCCGCTCCCAGCGCCCGCGTCTGCGTCGCCTGCACCCGTCTGCATGGCCCGCTCCCTTCGCCCGCGCCTGTGTGCGCCCATTCCAGCTACTCCGCACAGTGCTGGGCGCTGTGGTCCTTTCCGCACCAACTCTCCTGCGTGCATGCTCCTCTCTGCGCGAACACGCCCCTACGCGCGCGCTCGTGGAAGCCTCCAGACGGCGCTCTGAAGCTGCAGACGCCTTAAAACCTTCGGCCTTCACTCCAGCAGTGCAGCCTCTCTCTCTCTCACTCTCTCACAACACTCACTCTCTCTTTACCGACGCTCACACACATTCACTCACACTTCCACACACACACACACACCTATACTCTATTATATACATATATATTTATATACGTATACATATATATATTGATATATATATATATATATATATACATATATATATATATACATAGATACATATATATCTATATACAGATATATATATATATATACATATATATATATATACATATATACATATATATATACATATATACATATATCTATATACATAGATATATATATATATACATATATATATACTTATATATATAAGTATATATATATATACATATATATGTATATATATCTATAGATACATATATATCTATATACAGATATATATATATATATCTGTATATAGATATATATGTATCTATAGATATATATATACATATATATGTATATATATATGTATATATATATAGATATATATATACATATATATACATGTATATACATATACTTATATACATATATATATATATATATACTTATATCTTTATATATAGTAGTAGTATTTATATAACTAAGTATTAGTATACATATATATATATATTTAAACATATATCTATACATATATTAGTACTTATATAAATATGTAGTAATCTATATACATACACACACACACACACACACACATATATATATATATATATATAAATCTATATACTTATATATATACATACATACATACATATATATCTATATAACTATATATACATATATATACATATCTTGCTAGATATACCTATATATACATATATTATTATATATATATATATACATATATATATATATACATATATATATATATATACATGGTCGTACACATCTTCCGCCATCCACCTTACACTCCACGTGGCACCTCGTCCTGTCGGTTGCGTCTTTCTAGATACGACCGACTCGACACCGTGCTACACTCCATCTCCGCCTCCACCCCCACCCCTTTATACATATATAGTATATACATATATATCTATACTATAATTACTTTATTTCTATTTCTCTTTCATGCCCATAAAAAAGATAAAAAAATATATAAGAGAAAAGATAATCTTCGACTTGCAGGTGCCTCGTCTTGCGAATAGCAAGACCCATTTTGGAACCCTATTTTGGCTCAAAGCCAAGAACCCAATTTTGATGGTGTGCCTCAAGGACAAAGATTACCAGAAAAAAATCGGGTACAATAGGTGGGGCTAATTCCTCTTAGGCCTGAAATAGTCCAGCCAATGGCAACCCTGTGCTCTGATAGGGTCACTGTCAATCTAAGTTCCTGATCCCTAGTTAGGTTAGCATTGATAATTATAGGGAAGGTCTGGTCAGGTCCCATGAAGACATACTTGAGATTCTCGGGTAGCGGCTTCAATTCACGTGTGGTTGGAACAATGTTTGATGGAAAGGGGAAAGGTGGGAGTTGATCAACATCAATTTCCTCGAATGGTGTTGGTTGATGTTAATTAGCCCTACAGAGGTCCATGGGCGTAGATGGTGATGGGTCAAAACAGTTGTTACAGGATTGGTAGTCTGAGATAGAATTAAGGGTGAGGCATTCCTTGACCAAAGGTTCCACGGGGTCATGTTCCTTAATACAGTTGCAATCAAAAGACTTGGTCGCCCGGAAGATATCCAACTACATTTTCTTGTCTCCAAAGGCAATTTCCATGCATCCCATGTCACAATCGATGTTTGCCTTAGCTGTAGCTAAGAAGGGTCTGCCTAGGATGATGGGTGTATTCTGTAGATATTCAGGGACTTTCATGTCGAGCACCAAAAAGTTGACCGGAAAATAGAAGTCCTTGACCCGCACAATTACGTCCACGACAACCCCCTTTGGGGTTTTCACAGATCTATCAGCCAATTGGATGGTAACAGGTGTGGGTGTCAACTCTCCGAATTCAAATTTATGGTATAGGGTTGTCGGAATTAGATTGATGGAAGCACCTAAGTCTAGGAGTACTCTATCACATGTCATGTCCCCGATATTGCAGGATATCAAGGGTGCTCCTTGGTCAATTCGCATGAGTGGAAGGTGGCTTGATATCACAGAACTTGCTTGCTCTGAGAGCACAACCTTCCTAGGTGCTTGAGGTCTTGGCTTATGTCTTGGTGTATAGGCATCCTCTAGGAACTTGGCGTAAGCCAGAATGTGCTTGACGACTTCGAGGAGCAGAATATTAATCTAAACCTGCTTAAAGATCTCCAAAAGCTCCTCAGTTTCCACAACACTTTTCTTCTTCTTGATTTTCTCCAAGGCCTCGGGATATGGTGCCTGAATGTGGATAGGATCTATTTCTGGGTCCTTGGGCTTTTCCAATGCCTCTTCTGAGTCAGGTGTTTAAATGGTGAAGTCTCAGGAAGAGTCGACCATTTGGGATCCTAGGTTTTGGTGCCGCTTCTCAAGGTTACCACATTTGCAGAGGCATTGGGACCATGGGTTGATCCTTGAGAAGATGAGGACGAAGAAGCACCAAACCCAGGAGGTGTTTGTGGGGCTGGCTGGACTATGTGAGCCTGCCCAGGATTGCCTTGGAACCCTTGTGAATTGGGGCTTCTGTTAATCATGTTTCGCGAGTTCGGTTGTGGATGGGAAGGCAGGGATCCTTGTTGTTTGCAGTCCAATAGCTGGCTTAATTGTCCCTTTACTAAAGCCATTTCCTCCAGATGTTTTTGGTTCATTTCAACCATCATCTTTATCAGGGTGTCCATTTGGTTTTGTGGGGCAGGAGCTACCCTATTTGGATTGTATGGGTGTTTAACTAGTGGTCCTTGCTGATAGGGGGCAAGTTTGACTGTTGGTTTAGCCTGGGCTGGTTCTGGAATTGAGGCGATTTCTGGTTTGTCCAAGCAAAGTTTGGGTGATTACGCCAGCCGATGTTGTAAGTGTTGGAGAAGGGGTTAGGTTTGGAATAGCCTTGGATAGCCTGTACATCTTCAAGGATAGCAGATGTCGAGAGGGAGGGAAGAGAGTAATCAAGGGTTGAGGGAGCAAAGGTCCCTCCCTGGAACGTGGTCAGTGGTTGTTCTAGGTTCATTTGGCTTAGGTGTTGGTCCAAGTCAATGTTGTGAGCTCCATTTGCTAGGGAGAAGGTCTATAACGGGTTCCTGGTCTCGTTCAGTAGCTCATCTATCTTTTTATCCACCAATTCCACTCGATCTAATTTGTTGGCAATGATATCCATGTCAACCATCCCAGAATTTGCTTGTACCTCATAAATCTCACCACGGGGTTGACTGGATCGACTAAACTGGGTCATAGAGGCATTGTTGAGTGAATTTTCACTCATAGACTCAAAGAGCTTAAACATGCTCTCCTCGTCTTTGTTTAGGAAGTTCCCCCCGCATGAGGCATCGACGAAGTTCCGTAGGTTGCTCTCCAGACCATGGTAGAAGATCTGGGCCAATTACCATCTTGGTACTTCGTGGTGTGGGCATTTCCTCAATAGTTCATTAAATCTTTCCCACGCCGCATGGGACTATTCCCCGCCCTGGCGTGTAAAGGTAGTAATGCTCTTCTAAGGGCATTGGTTTTTCCTATGGGGAAGAATTTCTTTAAGAATGCATGACTCAGTTCTTCCCAGGTGGTGATGGGTCTACCTAAGGTTCTAAGCCAGTGAGATGCTTTGTCTCTCAGCGAGAAGGGGAACATCTTAATCAAAACAATGTCAAGGTTAATGTTCCTAGGTTTCACAGTTCAGGCGATCCAATCAAGATCCTCTAGGTGCTAGAAGGCGTCCTCATTTGAGCTTCCATGGAAGTCGCTCTGAATTAGACTTAGGACACTTGGTTTCAGCTCAAAATCATCTCCCCCTTCAGGGATCCTAAGGTGCGGCTCGATTCGAATAGCGGAAGGATTGTAGAAGTCGCGGAGGGGCCTAGGTTGGTCCTGGAATGGTGGTGGATGAAGTGGTGGTTGCCCTTGTGGGCCTTGGAAAGGTGGTGGTGGTTGCCCCTGTGGGTTCTGCAACTGGTGTATGGCTTGCATGATGGTGTGGATTTGTTGCTACATAAGCTAGTGGTTTGCGCTGATTTGGGCCTGGATGATGGCCATTATGTCTGGTGGGGGTTGGTCCTCAACCTCATCTACTCTAGGTTCAGCCATGTCTTTAGCAGAATCAGGTCGCCTGGATTCCCATCCCAAAACAAACAACTCGAGATGAAGTGATCGTCTCCCGTGCATACACTAGAGAAGAACAGGAGGGGATGTGGAGAGCGACAGATGCAAGAAGTGTGTGTGCACAACCAAGCAAACAAGACTAGTCCTTGTGGTGTATTCCTTAGGGGACCTAAAAATCTCCAAAGGGGTGATTAAGTCCGTAAGCACTAGACTTCCCTTCCCAAAGCTAATCTGGCCAAGTTGATTATGAGGGGATTGTAGGGAAGGTTCTTCCTTTGGCTTGCACCTCCGGTTCCATAGACCCCACAACTGCGGTCGTTTAACACTTCCCTGCAGCCTAGTCACCATATTCTACTAAGGGAATGAAAGCCAAGTGCCCAGCGAAGAAAACCACACCTCTTGAGACTTAACCCAATCCTGCCTAGGGCACGTCTACTCTGTTTTAAAAGGGGTTAGACAGTGCTTGTGCTTGGGTTATGTGATGAGGCATTGATTGGGGTGGTGCCTCTTAGTATGCCAATTCTAGTGTGTGTGCTCCTATCAAAACATGGTTTTCAAGCAAGGATTTTTTTAAGATGTGGTGTCTTTTAATGTTTCATCCTTACTTTTGTGTCTTTTAGGGTTGACGTGTCTTAATGTTTTTAAATAAGTTTCAAGTGGGCACGCCAAGTTTTGCACACAATTGGTGAGAGTAGATTTCCTTTGATGTGAAGAGGCTCTAAAGCCCTATAGTGCTCATCTTAGTGTTCATGCAACTGCTATCAAATGAGTTGATTTTAGGGTTGAGTGGTATGGCCCATGTCAATTCACGGTGGCTTCGCAAACACCACTCAAAAAGAACACTCCAAAAAGCTTAGGTCATTAAGAATGTTAGAGTGTATTTTTTTGTTGGGTGATGTGCTAAGGATGTGGATCAGGCAATCATGCACCACGACAATTTTTTCGATTTTACAATTTTTTTTAGGCAAGAAAACAACCACGGGTGAAGAATTACTCACGACCGATCCTTGTTGCACTTACTTCCTCTTTACCGTCATGAGTTGCACTGCTTCGCCGTCCAAGCACCGAATTCTTGCAACCATCAAGTAGAGGGAGAAAAGGCGTTAGATGATGTGAGCATGGATGTAAATTGGAAGTGACAAAATAAATCCGTTGCCTCCTCGGCAACGGTGCCAAAAACTGATGTGTGAAAGATGTGTTTGTTTAAAAGGGTCGTTATAGTTCGTGCTCACAAGGTTGGTTTTAAAAGAAGAAACGGACGTGAGTCCGAGTGTCGATCACAGGGAGGCGTAAAAACTAGATTTTCTTTGTCAATTAATGTCACGGAGATAACGAGTTTTTTTTGCTTGCGAGAAGACGTGGTAGAAAAATGAGTGAGAGAGAGAGAGAGTAGGGTTAGAGGATTTTAAATCATAGCAATTACTCAAAGCAAGATGGAGAACAACATCAACATTATATTAAACAGGCAAATTAAGTTTTACAAATACAATGGTAGCTAAATGATTGAATAAAAAGGAAGTAAAGCTAGCTTAAAGGGAAGGAAAGAGAGAGAGAGGGGGGAGATGGCGAGGTGGCCTTGGCGATGGAAGGAGGCTCCGTCGGCGGCTCGTCGACTCCATTGACTATAAGAGAGGCTAAAGGGGGTTAGGAGGGTTACAACACTTGCAAGGTGAATTGAATGCTTTACATGGGTGGTTGGGAGGGGTTTATATAGGAAGAAGGGGTTTCTAATTTAAGTATGGGCTTTAGCGACATCCAAGACGTCGCTAAACCCATGCTAAAGCATCGGTGAAGCCCTCTGCCCAACGATCTCACGCGTGTGCCCGTTCTTCTTCACGTGCAATCCGTGTGTGCTGCTTGAGGAGATCACGTGGCAGGATGCGCTCGCGGATTGTTGCTGAGGCGCGTGCTGCTGTGCATCATCACATGTGTTCGACCGAATGCGCCTGATTGCACCGCATGGCACTGCCGCGGCCACTCGATGGTGATCGGGCGTTCCAATTTGGTCGCACGGTCGATTTCTGCGCTTAATCCCACTGTGGGTGCTTCGAACGCGCACCTTGAGGGTGTGTTGCGAGGGCGCGACTACTGCACTGCCCTCGTGAATGGTTGCACGGAGAAGATTGGGCGCGGCTACTGCCAACTGTTGGATGGGGATCCAACGGTCGGATCTTTGTGTGAGGTCAGGCGCGTAGAAGCGAAGAGTGCAGGCGATCATGCTTTTCAGTTGTCCGATCGGAGATCGGACAGCTAAAAGTGGTGTTGCGTGATGAAGGGCGTGAGGGCAACTCCACGTGGCGCGCTGTGGGTCGTTGATTTGATGATCAACGACCAGAACTTCTTAGGCTGATAAAGGGAGCTCTGGATGTCGGATTTGGCTGATTTCAAGTCTGTTGGACTCCGTTCATCGCTTTGAATCCATCCGTCCAGTTCGATCTCTCATCTAAGGCCTGTTTTGACATGCACTTGTACACATGGCCATTAATAATGCACTATATGTAATCTTGATGTGCGATGCATGCAATGCTCCCATTCCTATGACTTCTGTTCATTTTACCCTTTAGACCAACCCCTTTTGGCAGAATTAACATTATAAAATGTAGTGTTATTAGTAGCCCTGGTCTCGGGTACGCTCTTGCCCGAATCCGATTACCCGATATTGTGTATGGCCTTGGGAAGGCAGGAAAGAGGAAAACCCAGAGAGAAAGGAAAGAGAGCGCGGGGTAGGGGGGTTTTGCTCTCATATGTGGCTAACACTTAGCCGAATTTGAAGAAGTCATTCCCCCTGTGCATAGAGGAAGGAGAACTAAAGATAAGAGAAGAGATAAGCCAAAGAAGAGAAGAGAAACCAGAGAAGAAGAAGAAGAAGAACAACAACACCAGCAGAAGAAAAAGAAACAAAAAGCACTGTAGAAACGTCTTTTAAGATGTCTGATTATAAAATTAGACATCTGATCATATGCTACTTCATATTGATTATATTGAGTAATTGTTATATTTGTTAGGCTTATAATTAGTGATCTAAATCACCATTATTTGGTCTAGAATTCTTTTCATCTTCTCATATACTCATGTGCTACATTTCATATTAGATTTTTTAGTAATTAAGTGTGCTCATTTACATTATTTCTTGAGATTAGTGCGTGAATTCCTATTTGCTTTTAGCGAACAATCTTGAACTTTCATTCAAGTATAAATTTTATCTGTTTTTCACACTGATTTGATCTATACTACAATGCGACGATTTTAAAACCCGTTTCAGAGCGACTAAACACCACCTTCCTTTAGGCGATGTCAGAGCGAGTCGTCCTCCGAGCAATCGTCAAGGGGGATTCTTCTCATCTCCATCTATCTTTACAGGTTTCTAGTGTAGTTTTTCCTACTTTCATAGTTGTAGAAACACTTGTTGAGTTATATGTGATTGTTTCTCTCTCTCTCTCTCTTATATTTTGCAAGTAGATTACTTAGATAAGAATTCATCGACCTAATCTCTTGCTTGCTAAAAATATAAAAAAAAATAGAAAAAACAAAAGCGATAAAAATAAATAAAAGTGAAACACGTATCTTTCAAAACAAAACATTTGCCTCCCTGTGTTCAACCTGGGACTCACTTTTCGAGTTTCGGTTATAAATTTTATCTGATCAATGGATTTTCTCATGAATTGAACTACGACGATGGGTTTTCCAAACTCCAAACTTTTTTGCGATGAGATCCGACGTTATCAGCTGCCTACCCCTAGGTCATATCATTTAAGATTGTATGAGTAGCCTCTTTCATTTTCTGCATTTCATGCATATCATTGCTGATTGCAGGAGGCAAGGTATGTTTTCTTGACTTTGCATCCATACTTGTTCACGTATTACATGTGGACCTTAATTTCAAAGACCATAAAGTTTGATTTGAATCAATCTAACAAGTGGTCACCGTAAATCTTCTGAAAAGGACTAACTACAGGAGGAACATTAAAACTTGTGTTGATTTGAGACATTGTGCTACGGTTCAAAATTCAAACTCAAAACTTTTATTGTGTATGCACACTTGTTTGATCCTTGCACCAAAGCATGCATTTAGACACTCATAGGTTTTTGAGCTGCTAAGTAAAGAACCCTCCTACCGTTGGATTCTGAAGTGTTCAGAACTTGAGATCAAAGGTTTTGTAACTCCAAGGAGGGGGATACCCTGTCATGGATTTTTTAGGGTAGTTAAGAAGCACCACGAAAGAAAAGCTTCAAAGGAAGGCTTAGGCCTACTTGCATCCCTCGATCTTCCATCTTTGGAGTTGCTCTACCATTTGAGCTTTAGGGAAGAACACCTAAGCTCCAACTAGGTCTTTTTAGGTATTCCGTAGGTTGGCAATAGAGCATAATTGATTGTGCAACTTGCTTTGTCACCTACAATTTGAATTAAAGTCAAAAGTATGAACCTGTAAAGACCTAACAAGTCCTTTTGAATTGTGTTTGTAGTGCATGCTTGGTAGGCGATCTCTTAGGAGACAACTTGTGTTTGATCTTGAACTTGAAAGAATCCTAAGATGGAACCACCCAAGCGAAGAAATGGTGGGTCAAAAGAGCCTTAAGGAATATTTCATTCCGACCAATCAAACTGGCCCTACACTACGTAGACCTGGAGGGGACAATCCTTATGAGATTAAAAGCAGTACCATATCCTTGCTACCCTCCTTTTATGGTACTGTTAGGAAAGACCCTTATAGGCATATAGAGGAATTCACCGAGGTTTGTTCCATGGTGAAGCTGCAGGGCGTTACTGATGACGCCTAAATGCGGACCCTCTTTCCTTTCTCCCTCAAGGACAAGGCCAAGTATTGGTATCATACCCTAAAAGGAGTTTCTGAAAAAGTACTTCCCCATGGGCAAAACTAATCACGTTAGGAGGGAAATTATGAGTTTTATTCAAAAGGATGGGGAAGCTTTCCATGATGCGTGGAAGCGCTTTAATGACCTGTTGAGACTTTGCCCGCATCACTAGGTGCCCAAGTGGCAACTGGTTGAAAGGTTCTACACCAGACTTAATGATTCGCATAGGCAGACTGTGGATGGTGCCTATGCAAGAACCTTTCTTTCTAAAACTGAGGATGAAGCTCGGAACCTTTTCGATACATTGAGTGAGAATTCTATTCACTTAAATTTTGCCTACTCGGATAGAAAACCCACTCTCATGCAAAGAAAGTTGGAGGCAAATGAGGCTAGGGACACCCAGAATTTAGCCTATCAGATCCAATTGTTGAATCAAAATATGGAAAGGCTTATGTCGAGCCCAAGCCAATTCACATCTAGCACCTCCACATCCCAAGCTTCAAAATGCTCCATTTGCCAAGGCAATAACACACACCACTATGGATTGCCACTTGGCCTCCCAATTCCCTGAGTTTGTACAAGCG
Source organism: Thalassia testudinum (assembly GCA_037157565.1). Taxonomy (NCBI): domain Eukaryota; kingdom Viridiplantae; phylum Streptophyta; class Magnoliopsida; order Alismatales; family Hydrocharitaceae; genus Thalassia; species Thalassia testudinum. Next base: position 49,686,996 of record JAZHRO010000057.1, read on the forward strand.
AACCTAAATGCCACTCAAGGGTTCCGTCCTAGACCTCGTAACAACCCTTTTCCAACACTTATAATGAGGGATGGAGGAATCACCCAAACTTTTCATGGAGACAAGGGAATGTCTCAAATTTAGGGAATTATAAACCACAACCCTTTCAAAACCAACAAATGAACCAACCTCTGACCTTTGCCCAACCTAAGACCTCTGAGATGGATGAATTGAAGGCAATGTTGAGAACTATGTAAGAAAGTCAAAGTGCCATCATCCAATCTCGGACAAGGCTATACATGAAATGAAATTGCAGATAGGACACCTTGTTGAGGCCATTAGACAGAGGGAAACTGGTAAGCTTCCCAGTGCTCCTGAGGAGAATCCTAAAGGAAAAGGGATTGTCTTTAGAGAGCATGCCTAGGAAATCACTATTCTAAGGAATGGGAAAGAAATTTCCAAACCTGATGCTCCTATAGTCTCACCTTCTGAAAACCAATCCACCTCGACATTCACCCCCACCGAAGAAGAATTTCCCAAGTCTCCGCTTGAAATCACCTCACCGAAAGAGTTGCCCCCATTCCATCCCTTACCCGACATGGCAACCCTTCCACCCAGATATTGAGAGTGCCCTTTCCAGAGTGCTTATCCACCTCTGGGCAGACTTTTGCAGGCTCATCTGGAGCCAAAGATAAGATGGATGAAATCTTGGAGATTTTTAAGCAAGTGCAAATTAACTTGCCTTTACTTGAGGCTATCAGGAAAATTCCATCTTATGCCCGCTTCCTAAAGGAACTGTGCATGAAAAATTGACAATCTAGGAAACAGGTCCAATCAAAAGTTGTCTTGCTTGATTCTGTTAGCTCAATTGTTCAAATATGGCACACCCTCAAAACTTAAGGACCCAGGAGCCCCGTACATCCCGGTAGTCATTGGTGACTTACAAATAGATGAGGCTCTACTTGATCTGGGTGCAGGGGTGAATATCCTTCCAAGCTACGTGTATGAACAACTTGGGGGAGCCAATCTGAAGCCTAGCCCGGTAATCCTCCAAGTTGCTGATAGATCACTCAAGACATCGTGGGGAATTCTAGATGTCCTCATGAGAGTAGAGGATTTCTTCTTCCCCGTTGACTTCTTAGTTTTGGACACTGACTCTACCAACAAGCCAACCAAGCCCTCCATCATTTTGGGCCACCCCTTCCTTGCAACTTCGCATGCTTCAATCAATTGCAATACTGGGGCATTAAAAATGGGCTTTGGGAACAGGAAATCTAGCTTAATGTGTTTGACGCCTATAAACAAGCCAGGCTTGAGGATTATTCCCAAGTTGAGGTGATAGATGACTTGATTGAAGAGACAACCCCTGCAATGTTATGTGATGACCTCCTTCAATATGTCAAGCTAAATGAACATTCCCATCTCTTGGAGGAATGTGAAGGGGATATACTAGAACTTGAGGAGTTGCTAGGTGTTTCTGCTGAGTCTCTTTCCCCATCATCTCTACCCAAAGTAGATCTACTACCTGAGATGGGGACATCTACTATGAAACCCTCAACCATACAAGCCCCCGGCCTTGAGTTGAAACCCCTCCCAGACACTCTCAAGTACGTCTTCCTAGGTGCCAATGATATGCTTCCAGTTATCATTTTGGTTGTGCTATCTGAGGCACAGAAGGGAGCCCTGATTGAAAGTTTGTCTAGGCACAAGGAAGCTATTGCTTCAAGCATTGCTGACATTAAGGGTATCGACTCTACACTTTGCATGCACCACATTTATACTGATGATTCCATCAAGACCTTTTGGGACATGCAGAGACGTCTTAACCCTAATATGAGGGAGGTGGTTAAAAAGGAAATTCTGAAGTGGTTGGACGCTGGGATCATATATCCCATTGCAAATAGTAAATGGGTAAGTCCTATTCATGTGGTGCCAAAGAAGGTAGGCTTTACTGTGGAGTTTAATGAGCAAGGTGAACAAGTTGTGAGTAGACCCTCAACTGGATGGAGGGTCTACATTGATTACCGCAAGCTGAACACTGCTACCCGGAAAGATCACTTTCCCTTGCCTTTTATTGACCAAATTCTCAAAAAATTGGTGGGGAATAAGTACTATTGCTTTCTTGATGGATATTCTGGGTACAACTAGGTTGTAGTCTTTCCTGATGACCAGGAGAAGATGACTTTCACGAGTCCGTATGATACGTTTGCATTCAGGCGTATGCCGTTTGGACTATGTAATGCACCGGCAACCTTCCAGCGGTGTATGGTGTCCATTTTCACAGACATGACTGACAAGTGCATTAAAGTGTTTATGGATGACTTATCGATTTATGGCTCGCCTTTCGACCAGTGTCTCCTGCACTTAGAGAATGTGCTGAACCGATGTAAGGAAATTGCTATAGTCCTTAGCTGGGAAAAAAGCCACTTCATGGTACAGAAAAGAATTGTACTTGGGCATGTTGTGTCTGAGCGAGATTTAGAAGTAGATAAGACCAAGGTTGATTCTATTTCCAAACTTCCATTGCCTACGAATGTCAAACAGATTAGATCCTTTCTAGGCCATGTAAGCTTTTATAGGCGCTTTATTAAGAATTTCAGTAAAATTTCTACGCCACTTTGCGACTTGTTGGAGAAGGCATCTTTCTTCAATTTTGATTCAAAGTGTACGGAGGCCTTTCAAACTCTGAAGGAGGCCTTGATCTCTACACCTATTCTCCGAGCTCCTGATTGGACACTCCCATTTGAGCTAATGTGCGATGCTTTAGATTATGCAGTGGGAGTCGTCCTTGGACAAACGGTTGAGGGAATACCACATGTGCTGCATGATAAACGCCAGTTTATCATCATTTTTATGCTTTAAAACTAACCTAGCTCTTAGGATTTTACTCTGCAAACGGGTTTTTGGGCTGCATTTAGGCATAACTTAGGATAGGCATGCATTGCATTTTTTATTGTCATTTTAATGAGTTTTTGTGAGTGTTAGGGATGTACAGATGCACAGATCCCTGAAACCCTAGCACTCAAGAAGGCAATTGGTGAAGGAGAAGCCCAGACTAGCTGGAACTCAGCCTAATCCAGCTCACCTCAGCTTGATCCAGCTCACCTCAGCTTGATCTAGCTCACCGCAGCTGGAACCTAGCTTACTTGAACTAGGGTTAGCTCATCCCAGCTCCATTCAGCTAATCTCAGCTGGATGGCAGCTCAAGAGAGTTCACCTTAGCTCACCCTAGCTCAAGTCAGCTCAGATCCAGCTCAACTTAGCTGAGTCTAGCTCACCTCAGCTCCCACTAGTTCACAGGGATCTCTAGCTAGCTCAGCTGAGTTGACAGGAGTTCACCCCAGCTCAGATCCAGCTACATCCAGCTCCACTCAGCTCCTTCCTCCAAACCCTAGCTCCAACACCTTCTCCTCTACTCCACCTTTAGCTAAGCTAGCTTAGCTTATCTTATCTTAGCTTAGCTTAGCTAACAACCAGCTCCTTGGCCATTCATTACCTCCAAAATCAACCCTAGCTAGCTCCACCAACTCAAGCCTACCTAAGCTAGCTACCCTACTCAAGTTGGCACCACCTCCTAGCCATCCCTTCACCCCATTATCTCCACCAAAAGACACTTCAAGTTGGCGCCAAAAACCACCCCTAACCACCTCTATATTGGCGCCACTTTCAGCCCCTTAATCCACCCTACACCTACCCACATAAGCCATCCTAGCCATCCACCTAACCCCCCTTCTAGAATCCTTCTTGGCGCCAACTTAGACCCTCTTCTAGAAGCCATTTTGGCGCCAATATCAAGGGGTGTCAACACACATAACCACCCCTTAGGTGTCCCTTAAGGTGGCGCCAAACACCCTTGGCCATTGGATCCTTAACCACCTCCCTCCTTCCATCCTAGCCCTCCATTTCAAGGGTCACCTTAGCCCCCTTCCTATTCTATAAAAACCCACCACCTACCACCATTTTTGGGGCATCCTCCCTTAGTGTATTTTCTACCTACATCCACCTATACCTACGCCCAAGAAGAAGGAGTAGAGAAGGAGATTAAAGGGGCACATCACCAGCCCCTTTGGTGCCTTCTTCTCCCCACTCTCTTCAACTTGAGCCACGCCAAGGAGGAGGACTCTTCCACTTCAAGGAGGACGGCCAGGCAAAGGAGAAGGACTTAGGGTGGACGTCCACCCTTGGAGAGAACTTAGGGCACGCCACCCTAGGGCTTGCCTTAAAGGACATCACCTTGGCGGGGCACTGCAAGGAAGGAGTTGAAGGACTCTTTTCAAGATTGGGAGCCACCAACCTTGGAGCAAGAATCCCTCTTCTTCACCATCTATCTAGAGGATTTGTGTTTTCCTTTCTTTATGTCAATTTTCTAGTGGTAGAAGCATTCCTCTACTAGGCATTTTTGTTAAACACTTTTTTTTTAATTATCTAGTTGCCTTCTTTGTAATTTCTTGTTTGCATTTCTATTTGCTTGCTTTTAGCATTCCTCACTCCCTCTCCCTAATTATTCTAGGCCTCCACTTGCCTAGAGTGAGCTTAGGGAGAGGCTCTACTTGCCACTTAGAAGTAGTATTTTAAATTGAAGTGTAAATCACCTTCCCGTCACCATTCCGCATGTTGTCTTAATTTAAAACAAAAACATGATATATTGAAAAATACCAAAAAGAAAGTTGAGATTGTATTCCAAGCAAGAGAATCACTATTGCAAACATTTGGCCTCCTTGGACGACCCTAGATACTCCCCTATCTAGGAATATAAATTTAAGAGTTGATCGATTCTACGCGTTACAACGACGTATTTTAACAAACCGCGTGAAATCGCTATCACTGCACTATGCCAGCAAGACTTTAACTGAACCACAACAAAACTACACCATCACTGAAAAGGAATTACTTGCTGTAGTTTTGCTCTAGAGAACTTTAGGTCTTATCTTCTTAGGTCTAAGGTGGCTATTTTCATTTATCATGTGGCAGTGAAACATCTCATTGCCAAGAAGGATTCTAAGCCACGTTTGATTAGGTGGATCCTACTCCTTCAAGAGTTTGACTTGGAGATACGTGAAAAGAAAGGAGTAGAAAATGTAGTGGCTGACCACCTATCTCACCTTCCACTTGATGACTCTCCATCTGCAGACATCCGTGAGGCATTTCCTGATGAAACCCTTATGGCGATAACACAGACTTCACCTTGGTATGCTATACCATCAATTACTTGGTCACTAGAGAGACTCCTAGCTCTTGGGATGAGCAGAAAAGGAAGAGATTCATTTCCCAAGCTAGATACTTTCATTGGGAAGATCCTGAATTATTTAGACTTGGACAAGACCAAGTACTGAGACGATGTGTGCCTAAAGAGGAGCAACAAAGTGTGCTGAGTTTTTGCCATGAACTTCATTGTGGAGGACACTTTGGTGCTAAAAAAACTTCTTTTAAGGTTCTCCAGTCCGATTTTTGTTGGCCTTCGTTATTTAAGGATTCTCATAATTTTGTTAAGGCCTGTATTAGATGTCAATGGACTGGAACGATTGGGAAGAGAAATGAGATGCCTCAACACCCCATTCAACTTGTTGAAATTTTTGATGCTTGGGGAATTTACTTTATGGGCCCCTTCCCTTCGTCCCAAGGTTATGAGTATATCTTAGTGGCAGTTGACTATGTCTCTAAATGGATAGAGGCCATTCCTATACGAACAAATGACCACTCAGTGGTATTGAAATTTATGAAGGCCAATATCATATCATGCTTTGGCTGCCCTATGACCATTATAAGTGATGGGGTGACGTGCGCTTGTGTGTGTGTGTTAAGAAGTGTCGTTATAGTCGCACTTGCAACGTCGATTTTAAAGTTAAGAAACGGAGGTGAGTCTGAGTGTCGGTCTCAGGGAGGCATGAAAATCGATTTTTTGTTATCACTTGTTGTCACGGAAAGCATGGAGTTTTGCTTGCGAAAGGTGCGATTTTGAAAAGTGAGAGAGATAGAGAGAGAAAGAGAGAGATTATGGTTAGAGTCATTTCTTTGCTTGATCATGCAACTTAAACAGGAAATCAAGTAAATACTGAACAGAAAGTAACTTCATTAATCATGCAGCTTTAGTTCACAGTTTACAACATTAAATACATGCTCAAACAAAAGTAAGGGAAAGCTTAAAAGAGAGGAAGAGAGAGAGGGGGAGAACGATGAGGTAGCCACGGCGGTGGAGGAGGCTCCATCGGTAGCTCATCGTTTTCGACAATTACAAGAGGGCCTAAAGCTAGCTAGGAGAAGGGTAGAGTAGTTTCAAGGGAAGTGAATGCCTTGAATGAGTGGTTGGAGGGGGTTTAAATAGGGAGAAGGGCTTTCTAAAAGAAGAAGGGGCTTTAGCGACGTCCGGGACGTTACTAAAACCATTCCAAAAGCGTCGATGAAGCCCTCCAGCCCGTCGGTCATCCGCCCGCGCCGTTCTTCTTCGTGCTCGATCCGCGGCCACTACGTGAGAGCGGTCTGATCGAAGATCGGACGGCTGAGATCTTCCCTTGGATGTGCTCGGATCGCGCCTCAGGTGCACGTGTGTGAGGGCGTCATCGCCCGACGTGCGCGCATGCATGGGCGCTCGCGATCTAAGGGCACGCCGCATGGCGCGATCACGGCCGCCCGCTGCTGATCGGGCGACCCAATTTCGCCGCACGCTCCTTTGTCTTTAATTCTCCACACCGCACGGCTTGAACTCGTGTCGCGTGCGTGCGGGCATGCACGTTAACCGTTGTGCCACGCCCGTGCTTTGTCGCGGCGACTGCGGGCGGGTGCACGGTTCTTGGCCGTTTGATCAAAGATTGACGGCCGAGATTTGATCTCAGCTGAGGGAAGAGTGGCGGGTGGTGGAGCAGGGGCAACATGACGCAACAAGGGCCGTTGATCACCAGATTAACGGTCAGAACTTCTTGGGCCCATTGTAGGAGCTCCGGATGTCGGATTTAGCCGATCTTGAGTCCGTTGGACTCCGTTCGTCGTTCTGAATCCATCCGTGCAATCCGATTGCTCATCTGAGGCCTGCTTTGACAAGTGCTTACACAAATGGGCATTAATACAGTTTTATAAGCAATCTTGGTATATGATGCATGCAATGCTCCCAATCTACTTATGTTGTGCCTTTTATTCTTAAGATGGGCCCTATTTAACAGAATTATCTCCCCCATGTGCAGTGTTATCATACCCCCATGCTTACTCCTTGCTAGTCCCTAACAAGGTTTATTCTAGCCTTTATTTTCTTTCAGAATTTAAGAAGTAATTGCTTAGACACTTCGTCACTTGTCAATAGGAGGAAATATACCAAGATCTTAATCTATAAAGACTAAGCAATGCCCGAGTGTCTGCCAAAATATGAATCGCCCGAATCCTTTCTTTAATGTATATAACTATACATATGTATATGTATATATATATATTCTTTAGAATTTTTTCGGAATTAAGTGTGGGTTGGTAACTTTTTACGGCTACCCAACCCACCCAAAACTCAGTCAAAACCCTCTAAGCATCTTGGTGTGAAGGTTGTGATAGACTCACTTAACGGTAATTCAGACAAACTTCAGGTTTCTACGCCCCTAGGTGATCGGAAGAGGAAATATATTTGCCTGAAGGTGTATTTGTTCGATTGGTAGCTTTCTCCCTACGTTTTTTTTAATTGGGGTCAACACAAGGATTTTTCCACTGTATATCTCCCCGGCTTGTACTACTTCCCCACTTCTTCCTTAAGTGTTTTGGTTCTTTTTGTGTAGTTATTGAGCTAGGCTCTGGACAACCGACCAATGGGCTGTTACCCACGATCACCTGCTAGCCATACTCATGCGGTGAAGTGTGGTTTATTTTCTTTTCTTCTCCTTTTTTTTTTTCGTAGGTGGCTTCCCTGATCTCAAATGTACCTAGAGGCAATGAAGAAGAAATGATACCGGGGCTGGGTTCTGGACAACCTGCCAATGGGCTGTTACCCACGATAACTTGCCAGCCATACCACCTTAGAGAGTTCATTAGCTACCCAATTTCTGTCAAAATCTCCGAGAAGTGAGTCTGTGCAAAAATGTGTGTAGATGCTTAGACTCAAAGTTTTTCTGAGTTAAAGGGTGAGTTGATAAGTCGTATACTTATCACCTTATTTAGTAGGTGGATTAGAATAGCTTAAGGTTGCAAGGATTCGAAGCTAAATCCATATTTTAACGGACACCAGGGCTGATTAAGCCTGAAGGCTTGAAAAGTCTAAGTGTTTAAGTTATTTTTGTATTATTTCCCACTATTGAAAAGTTTCTAATGCCTAAGTTTTCTTCCTAAATTCAAATTTTTTTTTATTCAGACTGATTAAATGAGCTCAGGATTATGCAATTTACCACCCCCCCATGCTTAAGTTGGACAATGTCCTCATTGGCAAGTACATGGATGCACAAGGGTTTAAAAAGATAGTACCTGAGTGACATAAAATACCGGGTCAGTTTGAATCCTCTAGGTTGCCTCCCAGGAAGCGCTGAGTTTAACGCCTCCAGCTGGGCGGTGCTCCGTGTCATCCCTCAACGAGGGTGACACTCTCCTTTAGGGGAACCTGGGCTAGGAAGTGCTTCAATCTTTGACCATTAACTGTAAAAGTGTGCCCAGTGTTAAGATCAGCGATTTCAACCACCCAATTAGAGTAGGGCTTAACCACCCGAAATGGTCCTGTCCATTTGGACCTGAGTTTCCTCGGGAAGAGTTTTAGGCGGGCGTCAAACAACCAGACTTGCTGGTTAGGCTCAAAGGTTTTTCTATGAATGAGTCGGTCGTGGACGGCTTTCATTTTCTCCTTATACAGTCGACTATTGTCAAAGGCGTCCCGACGAATTTCTTCGAGCCCAGATAATTGGAGCATCCTCTGCGCACCGGATAACTAGGAATCCATGTTACACTGCTTGACAGCCCAGGAAGCCCGGTGTTCCAATTCAATAGGAAGATGGTAGGCTTTGCCAAAGACCAGGCGATAAGGCGACATGCCTATCGAGGTCTTGAAAGCTGTCTTGTATGCCCACAGGGCATCATCTAGTCGTGTGGACCAGCCTTTCCTGTCAAGTCTCACAGTCTTCTGTAAAATGTTCTTGATTTGTCTATTTGAGACCTCGGTCTGCCCATTTGTTTGTGGATGATACGAGGTAGCAATGCGGTGGTTCACCCCGTATTTTCTAAGTAGGGCACAGAATTGGGAATGGATAAAATGGCTTCCACCATCACTGATCATGGCCTTGGGTATTCCAAACCGGGAAAAGATGTTCTTCTTAACAAAATCTATGACAGTCCTGTGGTCGCATCGGCGGGTGGCGACGGCTTCAATCCACTTGGAAACATAGCCTACCGAAGCTAGGATGTACTCGAAGCCGTTGGATGGTGGAAAGGGGCCCATAAAATTGATACCCCAAACATGGAAGATTTCAACAATTAAAATGGGCTGGAGGGGCATCATATCTTTCTTGGTCATGGTCCCCAACATTTGGCAGCGTGAGCAAGTCTTGGAAAAGTTGTGTGCATCCTTAAATAGGGACGGCCAGTAAAATCCAGACCGCAGAACCTTTGCAGCCGTTTTCTTTCCAGAGAAGTGGCCACCATAAGCCTGGTCATGACAGAAGGAAAGCACACTCTAAACTTCATCTTCGGGGATACACCTCCTGATGATCTGGTCAGCATAGAGGCAAAATAGCATGGGATCATCCCAGAAATAGTGCTTGGCCTTAGCTAAGAACTTGTCCTGTTGCTGTCTAGACCAGCTGTGCGGGGTTTGTCCTACAACCAGGTAGTTGACGTAGTCAGCATACCATGGCATTCTCTTGTCTTGCATAGCCAGGATGTGTTCATCAGGGAAGGCGTCAGATAGAGGTAGGGAGGGTCCAATGTGGTCTGAATGAAGTCTAGACAAGTGGTCAGCCACCACATTCTTCGATCCGACCTTGTCACGGATTTCCAGGTCAAATTCCTGCAAAAGCAGGATCCATCTGATGAGCCTGGGCTTGGCGTCCTTCTTGGCCAACAGGTGCCGAATGGCTGAATGGTCAGTGTAAATAGTCACGTGGGATCCCAGCAAGTACGATCGGAACTTTTCAAGTCCAAAGACTACAGCGATCAACTCTTTCTTTGTGACCGTATAATTTCGTTGAGCCTCGTCCAATGTTTTGCTCGCTTAGTAGATCACCACGGGCTTCTTGTCTTGCCTTTGTCTCAGGACAGCGCCTATGGTAAAATCTAATGCATCACACATAATCTCAAAGTCCTGGGACCATTCTGGGCATTGAAGTACAGGTGCTGTGGAGACTAAGTCCTGGAGGGTGTGATATGCCTGGATGCAATCAGAAGACATGTGGAATATGGCATTGTTGGCTAGAAGGTTGATCAAGGGTTTGGAAAGCTTGGAAAAGTCTTTAATGAACCTTCGGTAGAAGCCAACATGTCCTAGGAATGAGCGAATCTGTCATACCGAGCTAGGTGGAGGAAGTTTGAAAATTAAATCAACCTTAGCCCGATCTACCTCGATGCCCCTATGTGATACGATGTGACCGAGGACAATTCCTTCTTGAACCATAAAATGGATCTTTTCCCAACTTAACACTAGATTAACCTCGATACATAATTTCAGGATTTTCTCCAAGTTGCTCAGACAATGGTCGAATGAATTCCCGAATACAGAGAAATCATCCATAAAGACCTCTAAGTATTCACCCACCATTTCTAAAAAAATGGCTAGCATGCAACGTTGGAATGTTGCAGGTATGTTGCATAACCCGAACGGCATTCGACGGAATGCAAACGTGCCATACGGGCAAGTGAATGTGCTCTTTTCTTGATCCTCCGGAGCAATTGCGACTTGGTTATATCTTGCATATCCATCCAGGAAGTAAAAATACTTCTGCCCTGCTAATCTTTCAAGGATTCGGTCAATGAATGGCAAGGGGAAATGATCCTTCTTAGTGGCTTCATTGAGCTTCCTATAATCAATACACACCCGCCATGCGGTGGTGGTGCGGGTGGGGATGGATTCGTCATGATCATTGGTGACAACGGTGAGCCCAGCTTTCTTGGGAACCACTTGAGTGGGGCTCACCCAAGGGCTATCGGAGATAAGATAGATGATGTCGGCATCTAGCCACTTGATAATTTCTTTCTTAACGACCTCCCGCATGTTTGGGTTTAAACGTCTCTGTATCTGGCGGGAAGGTCATGCCTCGTCTTCCAGGTAAATCTTATGGGTGCAATAGGTGGGGCTAATTCCTCTTAAGTCAGAAATGGTCCAACCAATGGTGGCCCGATGTTCTGAAAGGGTCGCAGTCAACCTGAGTTTTTGATCCTTGGTTAGATGAGAATTAATAATCACTGGGAAGGTCTGGTCGGGCCCTAGGAAGACATACTTGAGATTCTCAGGCAATGGCTTAAGTTCAAGTGTGGGTGGAACCACAGTTGATGGAAAGGGAAAGGGTGGGAGTTAATCAACATCGATCTCCTCAAATGGTGTTGTGTGATGGTACTCAACCTTACAGAGGTCCACGGGTAATGATGGTGACGGGTCAGAACAGTCATTATGGGTTTGGTGGTCTGATACAGAACTAAGGGTGAGGCATTCCTCGATCAGAGTTTCCACGGGATCATGTTCCTCAACACAGTCGCAATCAAAAGACTTTGTCGCCCGCAAGATATCCAATTGCATTTTCTTGTCCCCAAAGGCGATTTCCATACATCCTGTGTCAAAATCAATGTTTGCCTTAGCCGTAGCTAAGAAAGGTTTGCCTAAGATTATGGGTGCGTTCTGTAATTTTTCAGGGACTTCCATGTCAAGCACCAAAAAGTCAACCGGGAAATAGAAGTCCTTGACCTGTACAATCACGTCCTCGACAACCCCCTTCGGGGTTTTCACTGATCTATCAGCCAGTTGGATGGTGATAGGGGTTGGTGTCAACTCTCCGAAACCAAATTGGTGGTACAGGGTTGTTGGAATCAGATTGATAGAAGCACCTAAGTCCAGGAGCGCTCTTCAAATGTCATGTCCTCGATATTGTAGGAAATCAGGGGTGCTCCTAGGTCAGTTTGCTTGAGCGGAAGGTTGCTTGATATTATGGAACTTGCTTGTTTAGAGAGCACAACCTTCCTAGGTGCTTGAGGTCACGGCTTACGCTTGGGTGTACAGGCATCCTTTAAAAACTTGGCGTAAGCCGGGATGTGTTTGACACCTTCGAGGAGCGGAATATTAATCTGTACTTGCTTAAAGGTCTCCAAAAGCTCCTCAGTTTCCACAACATTCTTCTTTTTTTTTTTATTGTTTCCAAGGCCTCAGGGTAGGGTGTCTGAATGTGTATTGGTTCTATTTCTGGGTCCTTGGTTGGTGCCTCTTCTGAGTCGGGTATTTCAATGGGTGAAGTCTCAGGGAGAGTCGGCCATTTGGGATCCTGGGTTTTGGTGCCGCTTCTCAAGGTCACTACATTTGTAAAGGCATTGGAGCCATGGGTTGATCCTTGAGAAGACGAGGACGAAGAAGCACCAAACCAAGGGGGTGTTTGTGGGGCTGGCTGGACCATGTAAGCCTACCCGGGGTTGCCTTGGAACCCTTGCGAATTGGGGTCTCTGTTAATTATGTTTCACGGGTTCAGTTGTGGCTAGGAAGGTAGTGATCCTTGTTGTTTACAGTCCAAGAGTTGACTTAACTGTCCCTTTACCAAGGCCATTTCCTCCTGATGTTTCTAGTTCATGTCAGCATCATCTTTATTAGGGTGTCCATTTGATTTTGTGGGGGAGGGGCCGCCCTATTCTGATTATATTGGGGTCTAACTGGTGGTCCTTGCTGATAGGGGGCAAGTGTGGCTGCTGGTTTGGCTTGGGCTGGTTTTGGAATTGCGGTGGTTTCTGGTTTGTCCAACCAAAGTTGGGGTGGTTACGCCAGCCAGTGTTGTAAGTGTTGGAGAAAGGGTCAGGTTTCGCATAACCTTGGATAGCTTGCACATCTTCAAGGATAGTCGATGTCGATAGAGAGGGAAGAGAGTAATCAAGGGTTGAGGGAGCAAAGGTCCCTCCCTGGAATGTGGTCAGGGGTTGTTCCAGGTTCAGTTGGGTTAAGGGCTGGACCAGGTCAACATTATGTGCTCCCTTTGCTAGGGAGAAAGTCTGTAAGGGGTTCCTGGTCTGGTTCAGTAGCTCATCAATCTTTTTGTCCACCAATTCCACTCGATCCAGTTTCTTGGCAATGATGTCCATGTCAACCATTCCAGAATTTGCTTGTACCTCATAAATCCCACCATGGGGTTGACTGGACCTATTGAATTGGGTCATGGAGGCATTGTTGAGCGAATTCTCGCTCATAGACTCATAGCTCAAATGTGCTCTCCTCGTCTTTGTTCAGGAAGTTTCCTCCACATGAGGCATCAACGAAGTTTCGTAGGTTGCTGTCCAGACCATGGTAGAAAATCTGGGCCAATTGCCACCTTGGTACTTTGTGGTGTGGGCATTTCCTCAAGAGTTTATTAAATCGTTCCCACACCTCATGAAACTATTCCCCACCCTGGAGTGTAAAGGTAATAATAGCTCTTCTGAGGGCATTGGTCTTTCCTATGGGGAAGAATTTCCTTAAAAATGCATGCCTCAGTTCTTCCCAGGTGGTGATGGGTCTACCTAGGGTTCTAAGCCAATGAGAAGCCTTGTCTCTTAATGAGAAGGGAAACATCTTGTTTAGAACAATGTCAAGGCTAATGTTCCTAAGTTTCACAGTTCGTGCTATGCGATCGAGATCCTCTAGGTGCAGAAAGGGGTCCTCATTTGAGCTTCCATGAAAGTGGCTCTAGATCAGACTTAAAACATTCGATTTTAGCTCAAAATCATCTCCCCCTTTGGGGATCCTAAGGTGTGGCTCGACTCTAATAGCGGAGGGATTATAGAAATCGCGGAGGGGCCTCAGCTGATCCTGGAATGGTGGTATTCAAGTGGTGGTTGCCCTTGTACGCCTTGGAAAGGTGGTGGTGGTTGTTCTTGTGGGTTCTGTAACCGTTGTATGGCTTGCATGATGGTGTGGATTTGTTGTTGCTGAAGCTGGTGGTTTGCATTAATTTGGGCTTGGATGATGGCCATTGCATCTTGTGGGGGTTGATCCTCAGCTCATCTACCCTAGGTTCAGCCATGTTCCTAACAGAATTACGTCGCCTAGATTCCTGCCCCAAAACACACAACTAGGGATGCAGTGAGCATCTCCCGTGCATACACTAGAGAAGAACAGGAGGGGATGCGGAGGGCGACAGATGCGAGAAATGTGTTTCAATCAAGCACACAAGCTTAGTCCTTATGGTGTATTCCTTAGGAGACCTAGAAATCTCACAAAGGGTGATTAAGTCCGCGAGCACTGGACTCCCCTTCCCAAGGCTAATCTGGCCAGGTTGATTACGAGGGGATTGCAGGGAAGGTTCTTCCTTTGGCTTGCACCTCCGGTTCTGTAGACCCCACAACTGCGGTCGTTTGACACTACCCCACAGCCTAGTCACCAGATTCTACCAAGGGAATGAAAGCCAAGTGCCTCGCGAACAAAACCTCACCTTTCGAGACTTAACTCAGTCCTGCCTAGGGCACATCTACTCAGTTTTAAAAGGCTAGGATAGTGCTTGTGCTAGGGTTATGTGATGAGGTGTTGATTGGGGTGGTGCCTCTTAATTTTCCACTTTCAAAGTGTGTGCTTCTATCAAAACATGGTTTTCAAGCAAGGATTTTTAAGATGTGGTGTCTTTTAGTGTTTCATCCTTACTTTAGTGCTTTTTAGGGTTGACGTGTCTTAATGTTTTCAGACAAGTTTCAGTGGGCACGTAAAGTTCTGCACACAATTCGGTGAAAGTAGATTTCCTTTTATTCTGTAGAGGCTCTAAAACCCTAATGTACTCATCCTAATGATCATGCAGCTTCTATTAGATGAGTCGGTTTTAGGGTTGAGTGGTGTGGCCCAGGTCAACTCACGGCGGCTTCGCAAACACCACCCAAAAAAAAAAAAGAGAAGAACACTCCAAGAATTTATTCAAAATATTAGAGTGTACATTTTTTTGTAGGGTGATGTGTTAAGGATGTGGGTCAAGCAATCATACACCACGCCAATTCTTTTCAATTTTTACACTTTTTTTTTAGTTTTTCACGCAAGCAAACAATCATAAGTGAAGAATTACTCACTATCGGTCCTTGTTGCGCCTACTCCCTTGTTACCGTCGTGGGATGCGTTGCTTCGCCGTCCAAGCGTCGAATTCCTGCAACCATTAAGTAAAAAGGAAACAAGGCATTAGACGATGTGAGAATGGATGTGGAATGGAGGTGACAAAACAAATCCGTTGCCTCCCCGGCAACGGCGCCAAAAACTAACGTGCGCTTGTGCATGTGTGTTAAGAAGTGTCCTTATAGTTTCACTTGCAACGCCGGTTTTAAAGTAAACAAACAGAGGTGAGTCCAAGTGTCGGTCTCAGGGAGGCGTGAAAATTGGATTTTTCTTATCACTTGTCACGAAAAGCGTGGAGTTTTGCTTGCGAAAGGTGCGGTTTTGAAAAGCGAGACAGAGATAGAGAGAGAGAATAGGGTTAGAGTCGTTCCTTTACTTGATCATGCAACTTAAATAGGAAATCAAGTAAGCACTGAACAGAAAGTAACTTCATTAATCATGCAGCTTTAGTTCACAGCTTACAACATTAAATACATGCTCAAACAAAAGTAAGGGAAAGCTTAAAAGAGAGGAAAAGAGAGAGAGGGGGAGAGCGGCGAGGCAGCCACGGCGATGGAGGAGGCTCCGTCGGCGGCTCGTCGTCTCCAGCTAGCTAGGAGAGGGGTAGAGTTGTTGCAAGGGAAGTGCATGCCTTGAATGAGTGGTTGGAGGGGGTTTAAATAGGGAGAAGGGCTTTCTAAAAGAAGAAGGGGCTTTAGCGACGTCCAGGACATCGCTAAAACCATTCCAAAAGCGTCGGTGAAGCCCTCCAGCCTGCCGGTCATCCGCCCACGCCGTTCTTCTTCGTGCCCGATCTGCGGCCACTACGTGAGAGCCATCCGATCAAAGATCGGATGGCTGAGATCTTCCCTTGGATGCGCTTAGATCGTGCCACGGGCACGCGTGTGTGCGGGCGTCGTCGCCCGGCGTGCGCGTGGGCGCTTGTGATCTGATGGCATGCCGCGTGGCGCGATCACGGCCACCCGCTGCTGATCGGGCGGCCCAATTTTGTCGCGTGCTCCTTTGTCTTTAATTCTCCACACCGCGCGGCTCGAACCGGCGTTGCGTGCGTGCGGGCGTGCGCGCTAACCGTTGCACCACGCCTGCGCTTTGTCTCGGCGACTGCGGGCGGGCGTGCGGTTCTCGATCGTCCGATCAAAGATCGACGACCGAGATTTGATATCAGTTGAGGGAAGAGTGGCATGCGGTGGAGCAGGGGCAATGTGGCGCAACGAGGGCTGTTGATCACCAGATCAACGGTCAGAACTTCTTGGGCCCATTGTAGGAGCTTCGGATGTCGGATTTGGCCGATCTTGAGTCCATTGGACTCCGTTTGTCGTTCTGAATCCATCTGTGTGGTCCGATTACTCATCTGAGGCTTGCTTTGACAAGTGCTTACACAAATGGGCATTAATACAGTTTTATAAGCAATCTTGGTATATGATGCATGCAGTGCTCCCATTCTACTTATGTTGTGCCTTTTATTCTTAAGATGGGCCCTATTTAACAGAATTATCACCCCCATGTGCAGTGTTATCGTGGGGGACCTTACTTCCAGAATCATCACTTCAACTGGTTACTCAAAAGTTTAGGCGCCTCTCACAAGATTGCTACCCCGTACCACTCCCAAACAAGTGGCCAGGTTGAAGTGTCAACTAGGGAGATAAAGAACATTTTAGAAGAGATCGTTAGGCCTGATAGGAAGGACTGGTCCCAAAAGCTCAATGGTGCTTTGTGGGCATATAGAACGACTTATAAGACCCCTTCGGGTACATCTCCCTTCCGGATGGTGTATGAGAAGGCGTTCCATTTACTCGTTGAGCTGGAACATAAGGCACTTTGGGCTATCCGAAGTGTCAACATGGATTTAGAAGAGGTGGGTAAGGCACGACCTTTGGAATTAATTGAGCTTGAGGAATTGAGTAATGATGCTTATGACACCTCTTAAGCTTATAAAGAGAGAACTAAGGTCTTGCATGATAAGCATATCCTTAGAAAGACCTTCGAGCCCAACCAACAAGTCTGGCTTTTCAATTCCAGACTTAAGCTTTTCCCAGGAAAATTGAAATCACGTTGGGATGGGCCATACATAATCACCAAAGTGTTTCCACATGGGGCTGTGGAGATCAAGAGCCCTTCCTCTTTAGCAATGCCCTTTACCATCAATGGCCAATGTTTAAAACCATACAGTACTTTGGATGGCCATTGGTGTAGACCCGGATAGGTTGTGTTAATATGGTGATTTTATTGTTGAAATGAGTATAGTGGTTAACCTAAATTGAGCCTAACCATCTCTATACAAAATTTTTTACTTAGCCTATTTGATTTTATCTTGGTCACTTTTAGGCCCAGGGTCGAACTCAGGGAAGTGGGATTAGAAGTGAATCAGTTTCTATGCCTTTCCTACAACGAATCTCTTCCGTTCGTTTATTATGTTTTTGGTGTTTTTTCTATTTAATATTTTTTCTGATAATTTTTGTCCTTGAGGTACACCCTCAAAATCAAGTTCTTGGCTTTGAGCCAAATTAGGGTTTCAAAACTAGTCTTTGCAAGACTGAGTACCTGCAAGTCAAGGATTATCTTTTCTCTTTTGTATATTTTTTTTATCTTTTTAATGGCAGGAAAGAGAAACAGAAATAAAGTAAATATAGTGTATATATATGATATATGTATATAGGGGTGGGGGTGGAGGTGGAGATGGCGTGTAGCACGGTGTCGAGTTGGTCATCGTCTAGGAGGATGCAACCAACAGGACGAAGTGCCGCATGGCGTGTAGGATGGATGGGTGGAAGATGTGTGCGAAAAATCCTTTCTGTATACGTGTATCGGGGAATATCAGCAATTGGTGCAGATATTTCTGCGATACAACATATGGTAGGCGATATGAAAAAAAAAAAAAATATATATATGTATATATGTAAATATATATATCTATATGTATATATATATGGTTATAATTATATAAGTGTATATGTAGCTATATATGTGTATATATATATATATGTATATATATATAGATATGTAAATATATGTGTATATATATATATATTAGTATAAGTATCTATGTATATAGATATATGTAGATATATATATATATATATATGTATTTATAGTTATAGATATCTGTATATATGTATGTATATATATGTATATATCTATATATATATATGTATAAATATATGTGTATATATATGTATATATATATATGTATATATACTTATACTTAGTTATATAAGTACTAATATATGTATAGATATATGTATATATATATACAAGTATATAAATATATATAGATATAAATATATATATGTATATATATAAGTATATAGTAGTGTATAAGTGAGAGTGTGTGTGTGCAAGAGTGTGAGTGTGTGTGTGTAAGTGTCTGTAGAGAGAGTGAGAGAGTGCTATGAGAGAGAGAGAGAGAGAGAGAGAGAGATCGTCTGCTGAGGAAGAAACGGCAAGTTAAGCCGTCTGATGCTTCAGCTGTCGTCTGATGGTGCGTGCAGGAGCGTGCACGAGCATGCGCAGGCGCGTAGGTGCGCGAAGAAGTGGGCACACACAGGAGGGAGCGGGAGTGGAAGGAAGGACCGCAGCGCATTGCGCTGCGCGAATAGGCAGGTACTGAAGCGGGCAAAGAAGCGGGCGGGCGTACGCGAGAGCGGGCGCTGGCATATGCAGGAGCGGGCGCGGGGAGAGACGCGGGCGCGGGTGTGCGCAGACGGGCAGCAGACGGTCGCGGCGCGGAGAGAGAGCACTGGGTGACCGGATAAGTGAGAAACTTACCGGTCATTGCACTGTAGCCATAGTGTTCCACTGAAACACGTGAATAGTGGCTACAGTGCACGCTCGGCTCGCGCGATCGCCTACTGGCGGTTCTGTGTGTGGGGGTGCCGCTGAGCGAGTTGGCGCACCCGCGGAAGGTCTGCGTCGACTGCTGGCATGCGCGGTGGAGGGTGAGGGCGGCCTGCTGGCTTACGCAGAGAGTGGCTAGGGTGGCCTGCTGGCGTGCGCGGTGGCCTAAGCGAGCGGAAGAGGAGTCCGGTGCCGTGCTGCTGCAGTGCTTGAGCTTCAAAGCTTGGCTCTGTGGCAATGGTGGAAATTGCTTGGAATGATGAAACAGGGAAGAGAACCACCACACCCACCGGCTCGTTGATGAGCTGGGCGGTGGTGGGACTCACAGTGGTGGTTGTGCACCACTGTGAGTTGCTCATGCCAGCAGCGTGGCTCTTCAAGGAGAAGAGAGGCTGCGTATGGAGGGGAGAGGGGAGGAGATAGCCTAGAAGGAGGGAAGTTGCTGTGTGTTTTTGGTGTGTGTGGACCAAGCTCCCTCAAAGAAGAAAGCTGTGCCCTTTTTAATGAAGAAAGAGGCATGCATAGCCATGCCCTGGCTGTGCATGGCTGTGCATGCGGTTGCAGGGCAAGCTGTTGTAGGGAATGGTGTGAGGAGGAAGCTGCCATGCTTTGCATCCACAGGGAAGAATTTCAAAGTAAAAATAAAAAATGAAGATGGATATTTTGCGAGGCAGCACTTGAGGAAAATGTAAATTTCAAAGCCATTTTATTTACTCTCCTCCCCTCAAATAAATGCATTCATGCGTTTATTTTTACAAATGTGACTCTCTACCTAATATGCACTGGCACTGCTAGGAAATAGCACAAGATGACACAATTGCTGGTGTATTTTTGATGTGCAATCATACCCCCATGCCTATCTCTTGCTAGTCCCTAGCAAAACATTTTTTTGTATTGTATTTAGAAATGATCTTAAGTTGAAGATTTTCTTCCGAGGCGACATAGGTGTGTTTATTTGTTGGATATTGTGAGAACCAATTGCAGAGAAGACTACCAGTAATTTAAGTCTCACATGACATAGATCATCTCTCAACTAACCTGGACTCTTGATATTTAAACCTTAAGTACGATTTTCAGGACCCAGGAGGTTTTTGCTGTACTCGAGAGCTCAAGAGATTATGGCTTGTGCTTAGTGAAGGATCAAGATCGACTAGATGAACATTCAGACTCAAGCCCAAGGTTTCACGAATTTTTAAGTGCAGGTTGATCCCAGTTTCAGCTCATGTTTTCGGATTGACCCTTAAAAAGATAACGGAGAACTCAACTCCCATTTTCTGACATTTGTGGCTCAAAGAAAATAGGGTATTTGTAACTTGCCTTGAAGAACTTTTGTAGGGGGAAGACTTTACAGATATTTGCGAGATATACTGACTTATTTGCATCTTTTTTTTTTTATTGAAACACCTGTCAGTATTTCCCTTACAACATTATTTGGAGGAGCACACTTTTCTTTTTGGTGGGAGAGTTCCTTTTTGGTGGAAAGAGTCTCTCCTAAACACAAGAATAAAGCCTGGGATAAAAAGTCTACCTGCACGCACGGGTAAGGACTCCACCTTCCCTAATGAACACTAGGGTTGGATCTTATGTTCACCTAGTCTTTCTTGATATGTGTAGTGTGAACCAAGATTACTTAGGTTCTCGAGTAGAAGCAAACCAACGGATCCTGTATTGATGTCTCAGGTACAAGAATACGTCCTTAGTTAGGAGAGATTCCGATCTATCTTGTTAATGCTCAAGTGAATTAAGCCTGAGCCTAAGCGAATCAAGCTTCTGTGGCCTGGAAAGTCTTCAAAATAGTGGTTGAATATCCATAAACACTTATTGTATTTTTGTTTTAGCCTTCAGATCATTACTAAACACCATTTTTTTTTAACATATTTATAGATAGATGAAAACTGCATGATACCATAAAATACCTAGATCCTATGGATGCCTATCCACCCCCCCCATGCCAAATGATGCTATGTCCTCATATGCATGTAGGTAGGGTAGAGGAAGGATGAAAGATCGGGTAACGAGAGCTGAGGTGTAGGGTATACAGTTGGGTGGTAGGGTGGGTGGATGGTGGGTGGTGAAGTGAAAAGTGAAGTGAGCGTGATAGTGGTGCAGTGTTGTTGGGGTGCCTCCCAACGAACGCTGAATTTAACATCCCTAGCTGGACTCAAAATGAGGCACAAAATTAGTTACCCTCCAGCAGGGCAACAGTTTCTCCAACGGGGGCAAGTTCATGAGTAAGATAGGGTTTCAAACGCTGCCCATTGATCGTAAATTTATGCCCAGATTTGGGATCTTCAATTTCAACAGCTCCATTGGGAAATGGTCTCGAGACCAGGAAAGAACCAGTCCATTTGGACTTCAATTTCCCAGGAAAGAACTTGAGCCGGGCATTGTAGAGCCAAACTTGCTGAGATGGCTCAAATTCTTTCCGCTGAATACGGCTGTCGTGGAAAGCCTTAGTGCGTTGCTTGAAAGTTAAGGCAGAATCATAGGCTTCACGACGGAGCTCTTCCAGCTCCTGAAGTTGGAGTTTCCTTTCTCGACCACACAGATCTGGATCGAGGTTACATTGGCGAACCGCCCAATAAGCGCGGTGCCCTAGCTCCACAGGCAAATGACAAGGCTTCCGTAAACGATTCTATAAGGAGACATACCAAGGGGAGCCTTGAAGGCAGTCCGATACACCCAAAGTGCATCAATCGGCTTGTCGGACCAATCCTTACGGTCAGGTCGAACCGTTTTCTGGAGAATTTGCCTGATTTGCCGGTTCGACACCTCTGCCTGGCTGTTCGTTTGAGGATGATACGGTGATGCGATACGATGGTGGATTCCATATTTCCTCAAAAGTGCCCGAAAAGCAGCATGTGATTAGCCCATAGTTGTGGGTTATTTAAGTATTTAAGTGCCTACACATTAGGTTAATTCTAACATTTATTTAGTATAAATTAGGATGTAAATAGATTAATTCATAGTTTTAATCTAATTACATAATCCATACATTGCATTCATATCTTAAGTGCATTTAGAATTAGCTTAGAATAGCATTCATCTAATTAGATAACCAATTAGGTACATTGTTTTCATTAACATAGAAGTTGAGGGTCTATACATAAATAACCCTAATATTTTAACATTATTTTATTTATTCTTCTTATTTCAGAACGGTTGGGTGCCGCTCCAACGCCAGGCTGCTGCAGTGATGAAGCCATTCAAGGGGGAGCGGATGTGGTGGATCTGGTCGGCGGCTGATTTCAAACTTGTTCAGGCCACTACAAAAGGAGCAGGGAGGCAGCCGAGCTCGGGAGGCCTCCGCCACCGACCCACCACTGTGCAGAGAGAACCTCTCTCTTCCACTCCACACTGCCGGCCTCTACCGTGGCGGCGAGTCTCCACCACTGTGGGCGTGTGGTGTGACAGGCCACACCGCCATCCGGAGCTCGCCTGCATTACCGTGAGCACCTTAGCGTGGAACTCCCTCGCCGTCGTCACCAACCACCACCGCAACAACCGTCACCGCAATCACCTTCTCATTCACTTAAGACGTCCGAAAAATTTCCCAGACGTCTGAAGGTACCTGCTCACCTGCGATCACCCGCCCATCTCACCGTTCACCCCCGCACCACCACCCCCGCACCTGCGCCTTCATCTGTGCGCACCCACGCCTGCAGCGCCACCCACCAGCCTCCAGCGCAACCGCGCCCACCATCAGCCTTCGCCATCTCCACGCGCCTGCAGCTCACGCCATCTCCACACACTCACCGGCTGCAGCGCCCTCCTCCAACCGCGCCTGCAGACCCGCACAACCGAGCACGCCTCCTCCCGCGCCTGCCGCTTGCAAGCGCCATTCACTCGCGCCTGCAGAGCCCTTCGCTCACGCGCCTGCACCCTCCAACAGCGCCTGCAGTCCACGCCGTTCACCACTGCGCCTGCAGAACCGCCAGCAGCGCCCTCCGCCCGCGCTTGCTGTAGCCTGCGCACCCCCGCCAGCTGTAGCCACACCTGCTCAACCGCCTGCAGACCCATCCTCCCGCGCCTGCAGAGCTGTCAGCAGCAGCGCGCGAGCAGATCTCACGCCAACAGCCGCGTGAGCTCACCGGCTGCAGCACCTCCGCCGGAGCTCGTCCGGCCACCTCCGGCCGCCGCGCGACTCGCCGCCACCACCGATTCGAAGCTCTTAGTCCAAGGGACCTCCTCCGAGCTTCCCACGCCCGGCCATCGGCTCCTCGTCGCGCAAGACAACGGGGAAAAATTCCCCTGTTTTGCTACAGGAAACCTTTAATTAAAATTTACATTTTCTGCCATTGCCAAATTTTAATCATATTTTATTAACTCTGCATTGTGGAAAATATCCTATAGTTTCTCATAATTGCCATTTCAGCATTGTTTCTTGCTTAAACCTTAATCTAAAGGCAATCTTGGCTTGGTTCTTGTCCAAATTCACTACGAACAAACATTTTTAAGTGGCGCGAATTTTAATACGTTATTACCTCCCTGTGGATACGACCCGCTCCTCTGCGAGTGGTTATTTCTTGTTAAAAATTGATTAGTCAATTTTTCCACCACATTAAACTACAAACGACTTAAAAGCGAAAGATCGATCAGTCAAATGGCGCCGTTGCTGGGGAGGCAACAGACGCAATAATTTCGCCTAATTTTATTTTGATTATTTGTCAATTGCACAGAGATTTAACCATTCATTATTTTCTTTTCTGTGCGAGAAAATTTGTGCAAGAATCAGCCACTGTGAGAGGCGACCCTTGACGTCGCCAAACGAGAAGTGGACAAGCAATTTTGAAAGGAGGAGAAGGACGAGGATGCGACGGACACCATTGTATTTAATCGCTAATTTAATCAGAATAGAATTAAGACTGAAGACTTAATTTTTCATTACAGTTAGTTTGAAACCCTTGTTCTGGGGCATATTTTGAGGGTTTGTTCCCCGATTTTGTTTTGGACCCGTGTTGGGTAATTTTTGGGAGCCTGTTCCCTTTTCTTTAGATTTAGGTTTATTATTATTTTTTTATTATTACTTTTATTTGCTTGTGCATAAGTAGTTCTAAAAAAAATAGAAAAAGAAAAAAAAATGAGCTGCCTGCCCTAGGACGAACCATTTAGGTCTATATGAGCAGCCTCTAAATTTACTTTTCTGCATTGCGTGCATTTTTGCATTGAAGATCGCTGGAGGCAAGGTACGTATTCTCTTACTTTGCATCCTATTTTTGATCACGCATTGCATTTGGGATTTAATGCGAAGACCACCTAATCTGTACTGAATAAATCTAACAAGTGGTCACATATTTTTTTAGAAAAAGGACTAATTAAAGGAAGGACATTTTAAAAACCAAGGATTTGATTTTCAAACTTGGCGTGCGATTCAAAGTTCAAAATCTTTGACGATGTATGCACACTTATTTCACTTGCACCACGGCACGCTTCTAGACACTCCTTATGTTTGGAAATACTAGGACAAGAGCCCTCCTTTCGTTGGATTTTGAAGTGTTCGGAACTTGAGATCAAAGGTTTTGTAAATCCAAAGAGGGGGATACCCTGTCACGGATTTTTGGGGGTAGTTGAGGAGCACCGCGAAAGCACAGCTTCAAAGGAAGGCTTAGGCCTACTTGCATCCCACGATCTTCCATCTTTGGATTTACTTGACCATTTGAGATTTAGGGAAGAACACCTAAGCTCCGACTAGGTCTTTTTAGGCGAGCCGTAGGTCGACAATAGGCGCGTAAATTGATTGAACAAATTGTATTGTCACCTGCAATCTGACTTAAAATCAAAAGCCTAAATTGGGAAAGACCTAAAAGGTGCTTTTTGAATTGTGTCTTGCTTGGGGAATTCTGATTGAAGTGTGAGTTAGAATGGACCACATTGATTTTCATCCTTTCACATGTTGCCCACACCCTCACCCCCACTCTGCATCCTTCGATCCCAGACGCCGAGATGGTCCATTCCTTGATGGACATAATGACAATCATTGGGATCCGTTTTACTCCTATTATAGGAGTATTGGCCTAGTTAAGCCCCAAATTAGTGAGCAGAACTCAGGAGCGGGATTTGCTTTGCCCAATATCCCACATACCAAAGAAATACCCAACCCACCCTCCCTGAAAACTTATAATGGTTGGACAAACACTCCTGGGTACTATAAGCCTGAGCCTGACTTCTCTTATGATAGAAATGACCTCTCCTCTTTGAAGATGGAAATACAGAAAATGCAAAATGAAATGAGTGAATTGTTAGGAGAATCTTTGAGAGCAGGCCAACAAGAAAGAGATGAAATTAGCCACCCAATCTGCCCCATTGACGATGACGTACACCCCTCTACAATAGATGCATCTCCCGTGGGAAAGCTACACTTTAAGTTGAAGGGAAATTCTGGGGAGAATAGCTACTTTTCGAGGATCGATTTTGAAACCTCCCCATTAGATGACACTTCCTTGAGAGATCTACACTTTAGGTGGGAGGAAAATACACATGAAAGTAGCTATGCATTGGATGAAGAAAGGTGGCAACCCGAGGAAGATGATGATAAGGTTGAGTATCCACCTGAATTATATTGGAGTCAAAAGAAGGGAATGATGGTACCACTGGAAGACCTCGACCCAGATGATAGTATTTTCGTGACATTTGATGAAGTGGGTCAAAGTCAAGTTGTGGGTTATTTAAGTATTTAAGTGCCTACACATTAGGTTAATTCTAATATTTATTTAGTATAAATTAGGATGTAAATAGATTAATTCATAGTTTTAATCTAATTACATAATCCATACATTGCATTCATATCTTAAGTGCATTTAGAATTAGCTTAAAATAGCATTCATCTAATTAGATAACCAATTAGGTACATTGTTTTCATTAACATAGAAGTTGAGGGTCTATACATAAATAACCCTAATATTTTAACATTATTTTCTTTATTCTTCTTATTTCAGAACGGTTGGGTGCCGCTCCAACACCAGGCTGCTGCAGTGATGAAGCCATTCAAGGGGGAGCGGATGTGGTGGATCTGGTCGGCGGCTGATTTCAAACTTGTTCAGGCCACTACAAAAGGAGCAGGGAGGCAGCCGAGCTCGGGAGGCCTCCGCCACCGACCCACCACTGTGCAGAGAGAACCTCTCTCTTCCACTCCACACTGCCGGCCTCTACCGTGGCGGCGAGTCTCCACCACCGTGGGCGTGTGGTGTGATAGGCCACACCGCCATCCGGAGCTCGCCTGCATTACCGTGAGCACCTTAGCGTGCAACTCCCTCACCGTCGTCACCAACCACCACCGCAACAACCGTCACCGCAATCACCTTCTCATTCACTTAAGACATTCTGAAAATTTCCCGGACGTCTGAAGGTACCCGCTCACCTGCGATCACCCGCCCATCTCACCGTTCACCCCCGCACCACCACCCCCGTGCCTGCGCCTTCATCCCTGCGCACCCACGCCTGCAGCGCCACCCACCAGCCTCCAGTGCAACCGCGCCCACCATCAGCCTTCGCCATCTCCACGCGCTTGCAGCTCACGCCATCTCCACACACTCACCGGCTGCAGCGCCCTCCTCCAACCGCGCTTGTAGACTCGCACAACCGAGCACGCCTCCTCCCGCGCCTGCCGCTTGCAAGCGCCATTCACTCGCGCCTGCAGAGCCCTTCGCCTACGCGCCTACACCCTCCAACAGCGCTTGCAGTCCACGCCGTTCACCACTGCTCCTGCAGAACCGCCAGCAGCGCCCTCCGCCCGCGCTTGCTGCAGCCTGTGCACCCCCGCCAGCTGCAGCCGCACCCGCTCAACCGCCTGCAGACCTGTCCTCCCGCGCCTGCAGAGCCTTCAGCAGCAGTGCGCGAGCATATCTCACGCCAACAGCCGCGCGAGCTCACCGGCTGCAGCACCTCCGCCGGAGCTCGTCCGGCCACCTCCGGCCTCCGCGCGACTCGCCGCCACCACCGATTCGAAGCTCTTGGTCCAAGGGACCTCCTCCGAGCTTCCCGCGCCCGGTCATCGGCTCCTCGTCGCGCAAGACAACGGGGAAAAATTCCCCTGTTTTGCTACAGGAAACCTTTAATTAAAATTTACATTTTCTGCCATTGCCAAATTTTAATCATATTTTATTAACTCTGCATTGCGGAAAATATCCTATAGTTTCTCATAATTGCCATTTCAGCATTGTTTCTTGCTTAAACCTTAATCTAAAGGCAATCTTGGCTTGGTTCTTGTCCAAATTCACTATGAACAAACATTTTTAAGTGGCGCGAATTTTAATACGTTATTGCCTCCCTGTGGATATGACCCACTCCTCTGAGAGTGGTTATTTCTTGTTAAAAATTGATTAGTCGATTTTTCCGCCACATTAAACTACAAACGACTTAAAAGCGAAAGATCGATCAGTCAGCATGGGTAAAGTGGCTTCCTCCATCCGAGATAATGGCTCGAGGGATCCCAAAGCACGCAAAAATGTGATCTTTGACAAATCGAGTAGAAATAACATGGTCAGCACATCGCGTGTGAATGGCCTCAATCCATTTCGAAACATAATCAACAGCCATGAGAATGAATTCGAAGTCGTTGGAAAGAGGAAAGGGACCCATGAAATCAATTCCCCAAATGTCGAAGATTTCCGCAGCTTGGATGGGTTGTAAAGGCATCATGTCACGACATGACATTGACCCTAACGACTGGCACCTAGTGTAATGTTTGGCATACTTGTGTGCATCCTAGTGAAGGGAGGGCCAAAAGAAACTGCACTGCAACACCTTGGCTGCAGTTTTCCTCCCAGAGAAATGGCCTTCGCAGGCCTGATCGTGGTAGAAGGATAGCACACTGGGGAATTCGCTGTCAGGAACACAGCGACGGATGATTTGATCAGCACCTATTTGAAAAAGGAGTGGATTATCCCAGAAATAATACTTTGCTTCTGCCATGAGACACTCGCACTGGTTTTTAGGCCAGCCATGTGGAAGGGATCCAGAAGCAAGGTAATTGGCAATGTCGGCATACCAAGGTCCACATGCCACATTAATTGCCAATAGGTGCTCATCAGGAAAAATTTCATTAATTGGTAGAGTAAGTCCAATATGGTCAGGGTCCAGTCTGGAAAGATGATCAGCCACAACATTCTGGGCTTCGGCCTTATCACGGATCTCAATGTCAAATTCTTGGAGCAGAAGGATCTAACGAATCAGTCTAGGCTTGGCATCCTTCTTACGCATGAGATGGTGAATGGCCGTGTGATCAGTGAAAACAATAACATGTGAGCCCAACCCAAAGACGACCGCTAGTAGTTCTTTCTCAGTGGTAGTATAATTACCCTGGGCCTCGTCCAACGTCTTACTGGCGTAGTACACCACGAAGGGGTGTCTATAGCATCTTTGTCCCAGGATGGCTCCAACTGCAAGGTTGGAAGCATCACACATGAGTTCAAAGTCGAGGGACCAATCAGGTGGCTGGAGAACAGGGGCCTTGGTGACAGCATTACGCAGCTGCGTGAATGCTCGTATGCAGTCGGGGCCTATATCGAAGGGTACATCGGTCGATAGGAGATGAGTTAAAGGTCGAGAAATCTTGGATAAATCTTTGATGAATCTCCTGTAGAAATCGACGTGTCCCAGGAAGGAGAGGATTTGTTTGACAAAGCCAGGCACAGGTAAATCCGCAATTACATCAAACTTAGCTCTGCCAACCTCGATACCCCTATCGGAGATGATATGCTCGAGAACAATTCCCTCGTGTACCGTAAAATGACTTTTTTCCCAGGAAAGCACAAGGTTTACATCAATACATCTCCTAAGGATATGGGTCAGGTTGGCAAGACAATCATCGAAAGATGGTCCAAAGATCGAAAAGTCATCCATGAAGACCTCGAGAAAGTCACCCACCATGTCATGAAATATCGCCAGCATACATCTCTGGAAAGTTACTGGCACGTTGCAAAGTCCGAACGGCATCCTTCTAAATGCAAAGGTGCCGAAGGGGCAGGTAAAAGTGGTTTTCTCTTGGTCCCGGGGGTCAATTGCCACCTGGTTATATCCTGTGAATCCATCCAGGAAATAGAAAAATTTATTTCCTACTAGCCGCTCCAGGATTTGGTCAATGAAAGGTAGCGGAAAGTGATCTTTCTTAGTTGCAGCATTGAGTTTCCTATAATCTACACACACTCTCCAAGATGTAGGAGTGCGTGTAGGGATGGATTCGCCCCTGTCATTGACACGGATGGTGAGTCCTGCCTTTTTGGGCACAACGTGAAACAGACTCACCCAAGGGCTATCGCTGATTGGGTAGATTATTGATAGCGAAATACGCGTGATTTGTAAAAGCAGGTTTTTAACATTGTTGTAACATGTGAATTCGCATACGCTTTTAAATTTATGTCCTAGATAGGGGAAGTATCTAGGGTCGTCTAAGGAGGCCAAATGTTTGCAAAAATTAATCCTCTTGCTTACAAATAGATTTGAACTTTCTTTTTTGGTATTCTAAATATGTAAATTTTTTTTGTTTTGAAAAGACGAGGGCAAAATGCGAATTGTAGCAGAAAGCACTAACACATATAATTGCTTAACTAAAACTTAAAAGATAGATATATCTTCTTCCTAAGCTCACTCTAGGCAAGTGGAGGCCTAGAGTAATTAGGAAGAAGAGGTGAAACAAGTGCTAGAACCAAAAGTAACAATTGCAATAAAAAGCTAAAAGAAGGAAATTTAATTAACTAGAATTAGTGTTCTTTTCAAGGACAAGTAGAGGAATGCTTCTACTAGAACTAAACAAATTTAAAAGCAATAAAAGAAACACTAATCCTCTTGCAAAATTTGTGAAGAATGGAGTCTTCTTGCTCCAAGCCTAGCTGCTCCTTGGCTTGAAAAAAGGCCTCCTTCTTCTCCTTCCTTGAGAGCTCCTCCAAGGTGGAAGCTACCACCTTCAATGCTCTCCTCCAAGGGGTGGGCATGCACCACCCTCAAAAGCTCCTCGAAGGTGGCGTGGACCACCTTCAAAATCTCCTCCAAAGATCTTCCTTGCCTGGCTTCTCCTGTGGCTGGCGTGACTCAAGAGAGAAGGGAAGAGGGGAAGGCACCAAGGGGACAGAATATCCCCTTAATCTTCTTCTTCTTCTTCTCTCTTGGATGTGGGCTTCTAGGTGGAATATGAGAGTGAATTTGCTAGCCAAGGATGCCTTGAATGGTGGTGGGTAGTGGTCTTTTTATAGGGTAGGATGGGGGGTTAAGGTGCCCCTTGAAATGGAGGGCTAAGATGGAAGGATGGAGGTGGTTGGTGATCCTATGGCCAAGGGTATTTGGCGCCAACCCAAGGGGTGTTAAAGGGGGTGGTTATGGTGGTGTTGGTGGCTTTTGGTGGTGGAGAGACACCACCATTTTGGCACCAACCTAGGGTCTTCTAGAAGGGGGGTTAGGTGGATGGTGGAGATGGATTTAAGGGGAATTGTGTGGTGGAGATGAAGGGGATTTTTGGAGGGAAAAGTGGTGCCAACAAGGGGGTAGTTAGGGTGGTTTTTGGTGCCACTTTTAGGTGTCTTTTGGAGGTGGTGGGTAGGCTAGGTTGGCGCCAAGTAGGTTACCTTATGTGGAGCTTAGGTGAAGCTAGTTGGGTGGAGTTGTTAGGTGGGTTTTTGGGGTGGTACATGCTAAGGAAGTTGGAGCATAGCTAAGCTAAGCTAGCTTAGCTAATGGAGGAGTAGAGGAGAAGGTGTTAGATCTAGGGTTTGGAGGGAGGAGCTGAGGAGAAGTTTGGAGCTGAAACTGGAGCTGGCTGCTGCTGAAGAGGCTGGCATGGAGCTACTCTAGCTGGCTTAGCTTGCTAGTTCTTTACTAGCTGCTAAGCCAAGCTAAAGTGAGCTAGCTTCTACCATAATGAGCTGAGGTGAGCTAGGTCTGGTGCTCCTGGGGAGGATCAAGCTGGTTGAGGCAGCTAAGGTAACTTAGCTCAACTGAGTTGAGCTAAGCTGAGTCCCCGGGAGCTGGACTTGAGTTTCCTGAGCTGGGATGAGTTCTTCTTCAGCTGGCTGGAGTTGAGTGGAACTGGATGTAGCTGGATCTGAGCTGGGGTGAACTCCCGTTAACTCAGCTGAGCTAGTTAGAGCTCCCTGTGGACTAGTGGGAGCTGAGATGAGCTAGACTCAACTAAGTTGAGCTGGATCTGAGCTGACTTGAGCTAGAGTGAGCTAAGATAAACTCTCTTGAGCTGCCATTCAACTGAGATTAGCTGAATGGAGCTGGGATGAGCTAACCCTAGTTCAAGTGAGCTAGGTTCCAGCTGTGGTGAGCTGGATCAAGCTGAGTTCCAGCTAGTCTGAGCTTCTCCTTCACCATTTGCCTTCTTGAGTGCTAGGGTTTTAGGGATCTGTATATCTGTTCATTCCTAACACTCACAAAACATATCAAAAAGACAATAAAAAATACAATGCATGCCTAACCTAATTTATGCCTAAATGCAGCCCAAAAATCCGTTTGCGGAGTAAAATCCTAAGAGCTAGGTTTGTTTTAATGCATAAGAATGATGATAAACTGGCGTTTATCACACCCCCATGCTTATCTTTTGCTAGTCTCTTAGTAAAACTTCAAACTTTTTGGAAAACAGAATTTTTGGGAAATCTAATTTTTTTTGACTTTTGAGGAGAAAAAAGATTAAGGGACCTTGGTAGATCAAAACACAGGAGGTACAGGATTTATTAAAGATAAACACCAGGATTTATTTTTGGATCCAACCATTAGACAGAACGGGATTATTATATCCTCCAGAAAATTCACAAATTAACCCATTGTTAATTCAGATGACTTGAAATTTTTGTTTTTAGGATTTTTCTGGCTAATGAATCTGATTCGCAACTTGCAAAATCCTTTAAAACCTTGTGTCTGTGCTTGTGAAAAGCCAACATTTATAAGGGCATGTTAAATTATTTATTATTACTTTTTTTTTCCCCATGCTTATTTTTAGCTTAGTTTACAACAGATGTGTCGGGATCATCATTCCCGTTACCATTCCTCGAGGGGGCTCTGGCGCCAATACTTCGGGATAGCACTGTCCATGACACCACCCAGGAGCTCACAACCCTAAACACAATGCGGTGTAAAGGGGCGCTCCAAGCAAACTCAAGCTCTTGCTCCGACACTATAGGTAGAGCACCGTCCAAGACACTTGAGCTGCTAAAATGTGCTTTAATGCTCTGTCTAAAGATATGAAATATAGATATGGAGCAGCGCCGAGGTGGTAACATGTTGACATCGCATCCTCAAAGGAGGCATTTTCCTCCTTGGCGGTGGGAACTCAAACCAATGATCTGCTTCAGACTTTTACTAAATCCAAACAAGGGAGTTTTTCAAATTTCTAGTTGTTTTTTAAGTGTCGGCTTGTGTGTGAAAATTGACACAAGAAGTTCCTCAAGACATGCAAGTTTTTTGAATCAGAAACTAAGACAAATACTTTCCATATTACAAAATAGGATCAAGTCACCTGAACTATCATGAGTTCAGGTGAAATTTTAGAGAAGGATATATGATCTAGTCTAAAATAGATCCTGAAATTCTAATGATCAGATCCGCATCCTAATCCCTAGTTTGTTAAAGATTAAATCCCATTGTACCAAAAGTGAGTTTTTTCAACCTTAGTGCCGAAAAAAATTTTCCTCAAAAAGCTTTTCATCATTTTTATTTTTATTTTTATTTATTTATTTATTTTTGGGTATGCAAGCAGGAAATAAATTAAAGAAAAATGCATGTTTTTAGGCTTTGAACATCCTAAATTGATCGTCAAAATTTAAAAACACCCCCCCATGCTTAAGATATGCCATGTCCTCATGAATTGGGAGGGAAAAGGGATCACCTTAGTGAAGAATGGTCGGGTTTAGGATGATCAAAACCTGGAAAAAGAAGAAAAAAAAAGGAAAGCCGGAAAAAATGATGGGTTACCTCCCATCCAGTGTTATCTTTTACGCCATTCAGTCGGGAGTGATGTACATTAGTGATCAAGGGTGGCTGGCTCAGTAAAATTAAAAGATTCAGACGGAATTTTAGGTGTATGATCAAAATAGGGCTTTAAGTGTTGGCCATTGACTTGAAGTGTCAAATTAGTTTTTGGATCAAAAAGGTCAACAGCGTCGTATGGATATGTTTTATGGACAATAAAGGGGCTGGTCCATTTAGATTTTAATTTGCCAGGAAAAAGATGTAATCTCACATCGAAAAGCCAAATGTGTTGATTAACGTCAAAGTGTTTCCGAACAATATATTTATCATGAAATTTCTTTGTTCGATCCTTATAAATCCTCGCATTTTCATAGGAAAAATTAAGTAATTCTTCCAATTCAGTTAATTGTAATTTTCTATGGTTACTGGCATCAGATAAATCCATATTGAGTTGTTTTATTGCCAAAAAATCCCTATGTTCTAATTCTACCGGGAGATGGCATGCCTTTCCAAAAATCAGACAGAAGGGAGACATGCCAAGCGGAGTTTTAAAAGCAGTACGGTAGGAAATTTTATGATTAACCCCATATTTAGAAAGAAGGTGACAGAATTGTGAGTGGGTGAAATGTGAGCCTCCGTCACTAATAATGGCTTTTGGTATGCTGAATCTTGAGAAAATATTTTTCTTAAGAAATTCGACAACCACACGGTGATCACTAGTGCGGGTGGGTATTGCTTCTATCCATTTAGAAACATAGTCACTGATGCTCTAGTAATGCACACAGGACCGAACGAAGTCATGAGCATCTTTGTGCAAGCTGGGCCAATAAAATCCCACATTAAGGATTTTAGCTGTAGTTTTCTTGCTCGAAAAATGTCGCCACAGGCCATTGAGTGACAAAGTGTCAAGATATCATGGATTTCAGAATCGGGGACACATTGTCGAATGACCTGATCGGCACAAATGCGGAAAAGGTGGGGCTCCTCCCAAAAATAATATTTAATATCAGCAAAGAACTTATCCCGATTTGTTTTTGGCCAATCAGCGGGGATTTGTTTTGTTGCTAAGTAGTTTGTGATGGGCGCAAACCAAGGGAGGGTTGTAGCAGCTAAAATGCTTTCATCGGGGAACTGATCTGGCGGGGTCATTATGTCATTCGTCATAAGACGAGAGAGATGGTCAGCCACTACATTGTGCAATCCCGCCTTATCCTTGATTTCCAGGTCAAATTCCTGGAGCAGTAGAATCCAACGGATAAGGCGGGGTTTCTCATCTTTCTTTATTAGCAAATATTTAATTGCTGAGTAGTCAGTATAAACAGTGACATGTGACCCCAACAGATAAGATCTAAATTTTTCTAAGGCAAATACAATGGTAAGAAGTTCCTTTTCAGTAATTGTGTAATTCCGTTGTGCATCCTCAAGGGTTTTGCCAGCATAATAGATCATAATGGGCTTCTTGCCAATTCTTTGCCCTAGAACGGCCCCTATAGCAAAATCTGAGGCATCTGTCATTAATTCAAAGGGACTATTCCAATCAGGTCCCTGCAATATTGGTGCCTCAGTAACCTCTTTCTTCAATCTCAAAAAACTCTCCAGGCACTTATTATTAAAATCAAATGGCTGGTCTTTAGTGAGAAGCTGACTTAAGGGCTTGGAAATTTGGGAAAAATTTTGTATGAATTGACGGTGGAAACCCACATGACCCAAAAAGGATCTGATCTGTTTGACAGTAGTGGGTGGTGGAAGCTTAGATATAGCATCTATTTTTGCTTTATCTACCGTGATTCCTTATTTTGAAATAACATGGCCCAAGACAATACCTTTTTGGACTACGAAATGACTTTTTTCCCAGCTGAGGACCAGATTAACTTCTATGCACTTTTGGAGAGTTCTTTCAAGATTTTTGAGACAATGGTCAAAAGAATCTCCAAAAGCAGAGAAGTCATCCATAAAGACTTCTAAACATTCACCTACCAGGTCTGAAAAAATTGCAAGCATGCACCTTTGAAAAGTCGCAGGTGCGTTGCAAAGACCAAAGGGAATTCTTCGAAAAGTAAAGGTTCCGAAGGGGCAGGTGAAAGTTGTTTTGTCCTGGTCCTCAGGATGAACTGCTACCTGATTATAGTCGGAATAACAGTCCAAGAAATAGTAAAAATCCCGTTCGGCTAACCGCTCCAAGATTTGATCAATAAAAGGGAACGGGAAATGATCCTTCTTGGTGGTGGTGTTTAATTTTTGGTAATCGATACACACGCGCCAAGAAGAAGCGGTTCGAGTGGCTACATTTTCCCCATTATCATTAGTGACAACTGTTAGTCCAATTTTTTGGGGACAACTTGTGTTGGACTAACCCATGTGCTGTCAGAAATGGGGTAGATGATATCAGCATCAAGCCACTTAATAATCTCCTTTTTTAACACCTCCTGCATAATAGGATTCAAGCGCCTTTGTGGTTGGCGGGAGGGGCGAGAATCATCCTTTAAATATATATGATGCATACAATAGGACGGATGAATACCTTTAAGATCAGAAAGGATCCAGCCAATAGCTTTCCGATATTTACTCAAAACCTAGAGGAGTTTGTGCTCTTGTGCCCCGATGAGTCCAGAATTTATAATCAGGGGCAGGGTCTGATTAGGACCTAGGAAGACGTATTTAAGGGAGTCGGGCAAAGGTTTTAATTCCAATTGTGGGCCCGGCTCTGAAAGAGTTTCTGCTTTGTGGGTTAGAGGTGAGGTGAGAGTGAAAGGGTCAGCTGGAATGTTAACTGGACGTGTGGTTGGGGTGGAAGGGTAAGAAAAAGTGGATTGTTCAGGAACCATATTGACAGCAAAACAGGAACCTAAATGGGAAATCTGCAAAGTTTCCTCCACAATGTTTTCTATTTCTGAATCCAAATCATCAAAGAAATCTGGTTCTTGGAATCGCCTAGAAGCTTGAAAAATGTCTAGGGTTACAGATTCACCGCCACACATGATCTTCATCTTTCCAGAATCACAATCAATATTGGCGCAGGCGGTGGCTAAGAATGGTCTTCCAAGAATAATGGGGGCAAACTTAAGTGCTTCAGGTACCTCTATGTCCAGGACTAAAAAGTCTACTGCGAATAGACAATTTTTGACCCGGACAAGAACATCCTCAACAATTCCCCTTGGTTTAATCATAGATCGGTCGGCTAATTGGAGAGTAACCTCAACAGGCTTCAATTCATCGATCTTAAATTCCTCAAAAACAACTGTGGCGATAAGATTAATTGAGGCACCAAGATCCAACAAAGCGCAATCAAATGAGGTATCATTAATGATAACTTGGATTAGGGGGGTGCCAGGATCTTTTCTCTTAAGAGGCAGTCAGCTTTGCACAACTGAGCTAACTGTCTTTGGAAGAATTACCTTTCCTAAATTTCTAGGCTGCCTTTTCGGAGTACATAAATCTTTTAAGAATTTTGCATAGGTAGGGATATATTTAATGGCATCTAGGAGAGGGATATTAATTTCTACTTGCCCAAATAAATCCATTAGTTCCTTCTCAGTGGGCTCGGATTTTGTCTTTTTCTTTTTTGAAGAGTGGAGGGCTTATGGAAATGGGGCAGGGTTGCCCTGTTTTGCATGAATTGGTTCCTGAACAATACGAGGGGAAGAGTTAATCTGTGTGTCATTAGAGCAGGTTTCTTTAACAGGCAGGGTATTGTGAGTGGTTTTCCCATTCCTCAAGGTAACTACATTTGCAGTTTGGTTGTTTCTAGGATGAGGACGAGGGACCTGGCTGTTATTGAAACTCGGTGGATGCTGCAGTGCTGGCTGAATGGGTTGACTGGGATATCCACCTTGTAATTGATTCCTTTGATTATTTGGGTTGGGCATGGGCTGGGAAGGTAAATTCCCAATGGGTCGATGATCAGGAGTAACCTTAACTTGGTGTTGCAAGTTGGTAATCATGCGGGTTACTTCTGTCATTTGAGTCTGCATTCCTTGCAGAGTTTTCATGACCTGATTATTAATATCATCCTGGGATGGTCCAGGTTGATACATAGGTTGCCCATAATTCCCAAAATAGTTTTGTTTAGAAGGAATCGGATTCGGGTTTTTCCAGGAGTGATTTGGGTTAGTCCTCCAATTTTAATTGGAAGAGTTGGAGGGGTTTCTACATTGCTCCTAGAGAGCATAAATATTTTCTGAGGAGGAGGAGGTACATAAAGCGAAGGAGGTACCCGGTGGTATCATAAGGTGGAGGAGGGTTTGCAATAGGGACATAAGAGTGAGGTGCTGCAGCGGGATTAGCCTGAAATCCTGGTGGAATGCTCAGAGCTTGCAGAATCTGATGAACCTGTCCCTGAGAAGGTCGTACCTGTGGTTGAGGACCACGGGGTACGAAATTTCATGGGTTGGGAATAGGTTGGGTGGGAAGAGTGCCCTGAGATTGAGTCGCCATGCGTAGTTGACTGATCTCAGCATTCTGCTGCGTCAATTGGTGCTAAAGAGAGGTCATGTTCTCTTCATGGCGCTTTGACATTTCTGTCATCATTCGCATCAATTTATCAAGAGGACTTGATGCGTGTTTCATTTGCGGTATGCAAGGACCTAATGGCAGATTCACCATAGGATTAGACTGGGCCCTTGGGATGACGGGTGCGGACGATCGCATTGGTCCACCCGTGGGGTTTTGGCACTGCGGGTTGTTGGACCATGCGAAGTTCGGATGATTTCGCCACCCTGGGTTATAAGTGGCAGAGAACAGGTTGTTCCCCAGGGCGCAAGAGTCTTCTATGCCAGAAGACGTGTCCGCATGTAAATATGCATCCGAGCACACGGAGGCTTGGTCCTCTCTGTCAAAATACTAGCTTGCAGAAGCTAGATCCACATGACTTACCGAATCGCTCGGCACGACACTCGGTAAGGAAGGTCTTACGGGATTTCTCGGGATAAGCCTAGTGTTGGAAGAATTGGAATTGTGATGCAGTGGTGAGGTGGGAGTGTTTGCCATAGAACGGGCGGGGTTGGCCAGAAGCTCGTCCAGCTTCTTGTGCACGACAGAGACTTCATCCAATTTCTGTGTGATACGGCTGAGATCTGTGGATGAATGGGAGGGTCCCATGTCAACTTCGTGGACATTACGGGGCAGGCTGGTACAATTAAAGGCGACAATGGAAGCATTGTTCATTGAGTTTTCACTCATATTTTCAAATAATTCGAATGCTCCATTCTCATCTTTATTCATGAAATTCCCTCTGCAGGAAGCGTCTGCAATCTGCTTCAAAGTCTCATTTAGCCCATAGCAGAAAATCTGGGCTATATGCCACTTAGGCAGACCGTGGTGCGGACACTTCTTGAGGAGGTCATTATATCTCTCCAATGCCTCATGAAACTATTCGCCGTTTTGTTGCGTAAATGAAGTGATAGCTCGGCGAAGTGCATTGGTTCGCCCGATTGGGAAGAACTTCTTAAAAAATGCTGTTCACATCTCTTCCCAAGAGTGGATGATTCTCCCAAGGGTGCGTAACCACTACGACGCTTTATCCCACAATGAAAATGGGAACATTTTCATGAGGACTATAGGTAACCCAATATTTCTTGGTTTAACTATTTCAGCCAGTCAGGTTAGGTCTTCCAAGTGGAGAAAAGGATCTTTACTTGCAAGACCATGGAAGTGAAAATTTATCAGGCCAATTATGTTAGGTTTCAGTTCAAAGTTGTCCTCGCCCATGGGGACCCGAATTTATCCTACGGTCTTTGTAGCAGCAGGATTATGATAGGAGCTAAGAGACCAGGCTCCTCCCGTTCGGGAGGGTTTTGCATTTCCTCCAATGTTTCCCTTATGGCTTCAATTTGCTCATTATTCATTTCTATTTGGGCTTGGAGGCGGGTTATGGGATCCAAGGCTCCACCACCTGGTTGGTTTTGAGGGCGGTTTCCTCCTTCGGGATTTGGGGGTCGGGGTGCAGCCATGTTTGTGGAGGAGGACGATGCGGCTTCTTTTCTAAAATTATCAAGTAATTCACACAGTTCAGGGTTTTTTGACCTCCTCCCAAACATGCACTGCTGCAGGAAGAATTGGGGGGATACGAAGGGAAAAGGAGATGAGAGAAATGATGCCACAAAGGTACACTTGATGACAAATCAATACAATCAAATTCCTAACCTCTACAGTGTGCCCTTAGACCTAAAGATCTAAGTTACCTACAATCACGACCTATGGAACTGAATGCGAGAACCACGGAACCACCGGGCCAGATTGAAAGGCCGTTTGCCCCAGTCTTAGACACCTGATAGCACACGGGAACCCTCACCAGCACATAGGCACTACACATAGGTAGTTAGACCTCCAATCCTTAATAAGGGTCAAGTTTCTACCAATTTTAGTTAGAGGCTTAGGATCAAGTGCTTCTGGAATGTGAAGGGCGTTATTTACGAGTAATGCCAAGTGATTGATTTTACAAAGTGTGTAAACCAAGAATGCAACGGGAAAATCTCCCCGAATTAAAGTTTTAATTGGTGAATGGTTTTTAGAATTCAGCCTTAAGTAGTATGGATTTTAGGATTTCTCTGAATTACCAATTCAACCAATCTTCGGGTTCTGAGAGAATACAAGTTTTCTTCTAAGCCCAACAAACCCTTCTTCAATGTCAGTTGGTTAATGCATGCTAAAATGCAACGGGCTTCCCTAGATGGAGATTTCTATGTGTGGATGCACAAATCAATTTTAGATTAGTGTGAAAGGGAGCCAAAGCACTTCAATTCAAGTGCTCCCAATCACTAAAATGATTTCCACACACAAGGCTCAACCATAAGATATGGAAAATCAAATTGTTGGGGTTGAAGTTTTTGAGATCGAATATTAGGCACGTGAAAGGTCGTGGTGGGGTTGGAATCAACTCAATTCCAAGTCTCCCCACCAAAATTGTGATCCCGAATTGCAGATAAATGAGGCAAAGAGGGATGGCAATTAATCTTTTTATTTGCCTCAAAGAATACTTCACACGGCGAAAGATTCAAGAATCAAGATTCTAGGATCTTCGCTATGTGAAGTTTTACGGGAAATCCCGGGGCGGTGGGAGTGAAGGCAAACAGTCAAACAAATGATTTTTAATCCAGTTGCCCCAAGAGATCCAAAGAAGTATTTTTTTTTAGTTTTTTTTTTATTATTATTAAGGTGACAAGTTAACCTAAGTTGCTAAGAAAGAAAGACCTACTTGTTCAGCAACGTGTGCGAAGCTCTAGTGTGGTGCCAACGTCTTCACGCTCTCGTTCCTGCCTTGGGTCTGCCCACGTTTTCGACTTTGTCTGCCTATCTTCTCCTTGCAACAGGTTCACCTGCATAGCAACAAAAAAAACACCCGTGAAGAGAAGGGTGTGAGAAGAGAAAAATTAAAGGAATGGAGTAGAAACTTACTTGAATGTGCACTTCCCCGGCAACGGCGCCAGAAAAGATGTGGTGTAGACCCGGATAGGTTGTGTTAATATGCTGATTTTATCGTTGAAATGAGTATAGTGGTTAACCTAAATCGAGCCTAACCATCTCTTTACAAAATTTTTTACCTGGCCTATTTGATTTTATCTTGGTCACTTTTAGGCCTAGGATCGAACTCAAGGAAGTGGGATTAAAAGTGAATCAGTTTCTACGCCTTTCCTACAATGAATCTCTTTTGTTCATTTATTATGTTTTTGGTGTTTTTTCTATTTAATATTTTTTTCTGATAATTTTTGTCCTTGAGGTACACCCTCAAAATCAGGTTCTTGGCTTTGAGCCAAATTAGGGTTTCAAAACTAGTCTTCGCAAGACTGAGTACCTGCAAGTCAAGGATTATCTTTTCTCTTTTGTATATTTTTTTTATCTTTTTAATGGTAGGAAAGAGAAACAGAAATAAAGTAAATATAGTGTATATAGGGGTTGGGGTGGAGGTGGAGATGGCATGTAGCACGGTGTCGAGTCGGTTGTCGTCTAGGAAGACGCAACCAACAGGACGAAGTGCCGCATGGCGTGTAGGATGGATGGGTGGAAGATGTGTGCGAAAAACGCTTTCTGTACGTGTGTATCGGGGAATATCAGCAACTGGTGCAGATATTCCTGCGATACAATGTATGGTAGATGATATGAATATATATATATATGTATATATGTAAATATATATATCTATATGTATATATATATATATGGTTATAATTATATAAGTGTTTATGTAGCTATATATGTGTATACATATAGATATGTAAATATATGTATAGATAGATGTATATATATGTGTATATATATATATATATTAGTATAAGTATCTATGTATATAGATATATGTAGATATATATATATATATATGTATTTATAGTTATAGATATCTGTATATATGCATGTACATATATGTATATATCTATATATATATATCTATATATATATATGTATAAATAAATGTGTATATATATGTATATATACTTATACTTAGTTATATAAATACTAATATATGTATAGATATATGTATATATATATATAAGTATATAAATATAAATATATAAGTATATAGTAGTGTATAAGTGAGAGTGTGTGTGTGTAAGTGTCTGCAGAAAGAGTGAGAGAGTGCTGTGAGAGAGAGAGAGAGATCGTTTGCTGAGGGAAATGGCGAGTTAAGCCGTCTGATGCTTCAGCCATTGTTTGATGGTGCACGCAGGAGCGTGCACGCGCACGCGTAGGCGCGCGAAGATGCAGGTGCACGTAGGAGGGAGCGGGCGTGGGAGGAAGGACCGCAGTGCACCACGCTGCGCGAAGAGGCGGGTGCTGAAGCGGGCGAAGAAGCGGGCGGGCGTACGCGAGAGCAGGCGCTGGCGTACGCAGGAGCGGGTATGGGGAGAGACGCGGGAGCGGGCGTGTGCGGATGGGAAGAAGATGGTTGCGGCACAGAGAGAGAGAGCGCCAGGTGACCGGATAAGTGAGAAACTTACCGGTCACCGCACTGTAGCCACAATGTTCCGCTGAAACGCGTGAACAGTGGCTACAGTGCGTGGTCTGCTCGCACGACTGCCTGCTAGCAGTTCTGTGTGTGCAGGCACCGCTGAGCGAGCTGGCACGCCCGCGGAAGGTCTACGCCGACCTACTGGCATGCGTGGAGAAAGGCGAGGGTGGCCTACTGGCATGCGCGGTGGCCTACGCACGTGGAAGAGGAGTCCAGTGCTATGCTGCTGCAGTGCTTTAGCTTCAAAGCTCGGCTCTGTGGCAATGGCGGAAATTGCTTGGAACGACGAAACAGGGAAGAGAACCACCACGCCCACCAGCTCGTTGATGAGCTGGGCGGTGGTGGGACTCACAGTGGTGGTTGTGCACCACTGTGAGTTGCTCCTGCCCGCAGCGTGGCTCTTCAAGGAGAAGAGAGGCTGCGTATGGAGGGGAGAGGGGAGGAGACGGCCTAGAAGGAGGGAAGCTGCTATGTGTTTTTGGTGTGTGTGGACCAGGCTGCCTCAAAGAAGAAAGCCGTGCCCTTTTTAAAGAAGAAAGAGGCATGCATAGCCATGCCCTGGCTGTGCATGGCTGTGCATGCGGCTACAGGGCAAGCTGCTGCAGGGAATGGCACGAGGAAGAAGCTGCCATGCTTTGCAGCCGTGGGGAAGAATTTCAAAGAAAAAATAAAAAATGAAGATGGAGATTTTGCGAGGCAGCACTTGAGGAAAATGTAAATGTCAAAGCCATTTTATTTACTCTCCTCCCCTCTCAAATAAATGCATGCATGCGTTTATTTTGACAAATGCGACTGTCTACCTAATATGCATTGTTACTGTTACGAAATAGCACAAGATGGCACAATTGCTGGTGTATTTTTGCTGTGCAATCAACCATCTAGTTGACAAGGTCACTCTTGAGGAGCCTTAGCCCCTGTCTTTCTCCGCCTCAGGTAACTTGTTCCCTTAACTGTTTTGTTTCCAATGAGGACATTGTTTGAACCAGGAATGGGGGGATAGGACCTAAGGCATCTATTATAGCATGTCTACATTTTGCATTCATGCATGCATATTGCATTTAAAAAAAAAAATGTCGTTATGCTTAACCGGTTGGGATCTGCATCTTTAAGCATGAGACCAAGGCTTTAGATTTACCTAAGCTGACTCTAGGTATCTAATTATAAGAGATAGGGTTGAACTACTGACTGTAGAACTTTAGGGTCCATTTGGACTTAAAAACTAAGTAGGAGTTAAGTTGCGGACCACTCCTCAAGAGGTTGAGGAAGGAAAGCTAGGGATTGAGTTAAAGGTTGGGTAGTACCTGGTGTCTTTTTTTACCTTTTGGTTTACGGGTCCTCATAACCTAAGCATCCACATTTCACACATACTTGGTCTTGTGTAAATAGTGATTACCTTAATTCATTTCTTGAAGAAAATTTGATTCTCTTAGTTCTGACTTAGGAGAAGCTTGAAAACACAATTTGATTGGAAGAGTTTCTGCTGCAGGAGAGGTGGAGTATATACTCACCTTGAGGATGCGATGATAACATGTCATCTCTTCGGCGCTTGTCTCTTAGGATGTCCATCCTACTGGGGACATGTAAGCACATTGTGCGGTTCAGGTACCATAGGCAGCCCTATCTCGAAGTGTCGATTGCCAGGAGTTCTTGGGGTCGCTATGGGCGGTGCCATCTCAAAGCATCGAAAGCCAGGCACCCTTCGAGGTTCAGTGATGGGGACAATGAATCTGACACAGACCGTGTTGATAGCTGATCCAAGGTTAGATTTAGAGGAATCAAACAAAAATATATATATGAAAAAAAAAATCCTCTTTCTCTCTTTCTAGGTTGGCAATCATACCAACTTCAAATAAATGAGACCAATGCACTTGCACGGATGCTTTAATCTCTGGGATCAATAAACCTTAGGGTAGAGTTAAAAATCAAGGAAACTTTTGCCTGCAACTCGTCCTTAGTTGACCTAGTCTATAACTCAACAACTACTTGGGTACCTTATGATCTAGGGTTAGATGGTTCAACCTAATTTCTATGAAAAGGTCAATTGAGTTAGCTTGGATAACTTGGAGTGTTAAGTCATGCTTGAATTTGCTAGGGACTAGCAAAAACTAGGCATGGGGGTATTTGATTAGCCCATATTTGTGGGCTATTTAGGTATTTAAGTGTCTTGACATTAAGTTAATTTTAACATGTATTTAGAATGTGTTAGGATATAAATACATTAATTATAGATTTGTTTCATGCATCTCATTTTTAGGTCTTAGCATGCATTAGATCAGTTTGCATTATACATAATACATGCCTTACATATAATTAGATATTTTATGAGACTTTGTCTATAAATAAACCAATTTTAATTATTTCTCCTCTTCTTCGTAGGAAATGGCTTCGCCTTTCCTCCTCCAGCCATATCTCCTTAATGGCCTTAATGGCCGTGAGAAGCAGATTTGCTCCCGCCTCTCTTATTTTAAATCCATGCAACTACAGCTACGAGAGAGGGGGCACTACTGCCGTCTGGAGGAGGCCACCACCCTCTCTCCATCACTATGCAGAGCTTCAAGCTCCTCCCTCTCACCACAGCGGGCCTCTTCCCCAGCAAAGCCTCACCACTGTGGGCGTGTGGAGTGACAGTCCACACCGCTAACCGCGAGCCTTGCAACCCCACCACCGTGCACACCATCTCCGCATCTTCACACTGTGCCCCTACCCCTATCCATGTTCACCACTACCACCAACATCCCCATCTTCTTCTTCTTCTTCCTTTTCGTTTGTTTCTCTTCCACCAACAAACCCAACATCTTCAACCACCAACAGACCCACCAGCCGCTATCTCCTTCACCTCCTACCCGACCAGACTACGCACACAGCCTCCGCGCGCACCACGTGTGCCTCCTTGCTGCCATCCTCGCC
Organism: Thalassia testudinum; assembly: GCA_037157565.1. Taxonomy (NCBI): domain Eukaryota; kingdom Viridiplantae; phylum Streptophyta; class Magnoliopsida; order Alismatales; family Hydrocharitaceae; genus Thalassia; species Thalassia testudinum. The sequence goes on from JAZHRO010000057.1 coordinate 49,731,755, forward strand.
ATCTTCACGCACACCATCCCCACTTCCAGCATTGGCACCCCCAGCATGCAGCACTGCTCTCACCGCCTACCCGACCACCCCACGTGCACATGCCTCTCTGAATAGTAGCAGCAGCAACCACCTCTAGCACACACGCCTCCTTGCCGCACCCCCTCACCTCCAACCCACGTGCAACCAGTAGGGCACCCACACGTGCAGTAGACAAGTACGCCACCAACACAGCGTTGCACCTCCCGCACGCCCACGCGCGTCCCCTCGCGCAGCCAACAGCCACCTCATCATGACCCTCCAACATCACCACACCCTCTCATCTCCACGCACAAAAGCAGTAGCAACAGCCACCGCTGTCGCTCCTTGATAAATGATAGTTTATCATCATTCTTATGCATTAAAACAAACCTAGCTCTTAGAGTTTTGCTCCGCAAATAGGTTTTTGCGCTGCATTTAGGCATTAACTAGGTTAGGCATGCGTTGCATTTTCTTTTGTTGTTTTAATGTGTTTTTGTGAGTGTTAGGGATGAACAGATATACAAATCCCTCAAACCCTAGCACTCAAGAAGGCAATTGGTGAAGGAGGAGCTCAGACTAACTGGAACTCAGCTTGATCCAGCTCACCATAGCTGGAACCAAGCTCACTTGGACTAGGGTTAGCTCATCCCAGCTCCATTCAGCTAATCTCAGCTGAATGGAAACTCAAGAGAGTTCATCTTAGCTCACCCTAGCTCAAGTCAGCTCAGATCCAGCTCAACTTAGTTGAGTCTAGCTCATCTCAGCTCCCACTAGTCCACAGGGAGCTCTAGCTAGCTCAGCTGAGTTGACAGGAGTTCACCCCAGCTCAGATCCAGTCACATCCAGCTCCACTCAACTCCTGCTAGCTAAAGAAGAACTAATCCCAGCTCAGGAAGCTCAAGTCCAGCTCTCGGGGACCTAACTTAGCTCAAGCTAATTGAGCTAAGCTACCTTAGCTGTCTCAACCAGCACAATTCTCCTCGGGAGCACCAGACTAGCTCACCTCATCTCCATTCAATAGAAGACAACTCACTTTAGCCTGGCTTAGCAGCTAGCAAAAAACTAGCAAGCTAAGCCAGCTAGAGTAGCCCCATGTTGACCTCTTTAGTAGCTATCAGCTCCAATTCAGCACCAAGCTTCTCCTCCTCGGCTCCTCTCCTCAAACCCTAAGATCCACATGCATATTCCTCTACTCTATAGCTAGCTAAGATAGCTTAGCTTAGGTTAGCTTAGCTAGCATCCAATTCCATGGCACCAAAAAACCTAACCCTAACTCCACCTACATGACCTACCACTCCAAGTCCACCTAAGCCTACTTAAGCTAGCTCCACCTCTACTCAAAGTTGGTGCCACCTTTTGACCACCTTTCACCCCTCAACTAGCCACCAAAAGACACCTAAAGTTGGCACCAAAACCAACCCTAACTACCTCCCTTTTGGTTCCAACCTTAACCCCCATATCCACCCTACACATAACCCCTCCAAGCCATCTCTACCATCCACCTCAACCCCCTTCTAGAAGCCTAGAAGCTGGCGCCAACCCATGGCACCTCTCCATGGTTGGCGCCACTTTTAGGTGTCCCTTGGCCACCCATAACTACCCCCCTTACACCCCATAGGTGGCGCCAACCATCCTTGACCCTAGGATCACCTAACCACCTCCATCCTCCCATCTTAGCCCTCCATTTCAAGAGTCACCTTAACCCCCCATCCTACCCTATAAAAATACCACTACCCACCACCATTCAAACCATCCTTGGCTGGAAAATTCCCTCTCATACTCTACCTAGAGCCCACGCCCAAGAGAGAAGAAGAAGAAGAAGATTAAGTGGATATTCTATCCCTTTGGTGCCTTCCCCTCTTCCCTTCTCTCTTGTGCCCACGCCAGTCAAAGGAGGAGACAGGCAAGGAAGACCTTTGGAGGAGGTCTTGAAGGTGGTCCACGCCACCTTGGAGGAAAGCTTAAGGGTGGTGCATGCCTACCCTTGAAGGAGAGCATTGAAGGTGGTAGCATCCACCTTGGAGGAGCTTTCAAGGAAGGAGAAGAAGGAGACCCTCTTTTCAAGCGAAGGAGCAGCTATGCTTGGAGCAAGAAGATTTTGCAAGAGGGTCTGTGTTTCTTTTATTGCTTTTATATTTTTTCAATTCTAGTAGAAGCATTCCTCTACTTGTCTTTGTAGAGAACACAAATTCTGATTAATTGAATTGCCTTCTTTTTAATTTCTTATTGCAATTGTTACCTTTGTTCTAACACTTGTTTCCTTTCCACTCCCTAATTACTCTTGGCCTCCACTTGCCTAGAGTGAGCTTAGGTAGTGGACATTTTCTATCTCTTAAGTTTTAGCTAAGTAATTATAGGTGTTAGTACTTCCCGTCACAATTCGCATTTTGCCCTTATCATTTCAAAACAATTTAAAAATTACATATTTAAAATATCGAAAAGAAAGTTGAGATTTATTTTCTAAGCAAGAGTGTTGATTTGCAAGCAACTCGCCTCCTTGGACAACCCTAGATACTCCCCTATCTAGTATTATAAATTTAAAAGCGTATGCGAATTTGTGTGTTACAACGACATTAAAAACCTTCTTTTACAAATCACACGATTTTTTGCATCACTTTTTGGCACCGTTGCCTGGGAGGCACGACTTTACATTAGTCATTTTTCTCTTTCTTTTCTTTCGTGTGTACAGGAACTACAATGGAAAAGCGGGAATTTAGAAGCTAAAGCTTAAAGCTCCTTTTCTTCCCGTGAATTTTCAGGTTGGTTCACTTTTCTGGTCACATAGTTAATTAAAACTACCAAAAAAATATTAAACTTGGCTTTCAGGATCCCAAACATCTTAATTAAGTGGAGTGGTGTCCATTAAAATTCATTATTTGCTTAAATGTTTTATTAAGACCACTTCATTTCAAGTATTTGTGTTCTGTTTTTCAGGTTCAGATTTCTGTCCGGAATTGAAAATTAATTCCCAACACCACAGGCCTCTTAAAATCATAAAATTTCATACATTGATTCCAAATTAAGTTAGGAACATTTTTTCCAAATTTCAAATCAATTTGCTTTGTATTTAATTTTTAAAAATTCGTGGACTGCAGTAGGGTCATACCCTCCAATATTCCTATTTTTATACTATCTATGAATTTTTATAATTTTTACACTCATCTGATTTTTGTGAAATTTAGCTTTCTAGAATCCTTGTGAAATTTTACACATCATATAAAATCACAAAAAATTTCTGAGGTCAGTGGTAATATTGAAAAGTCTAAAATACCCACAGGTATCATTTCTGGACTTTGACACCAGTCCAAATAAAAATTCAAAATAATTATCAAACAAATTCCTAAAATCTTACAAAATCTTTTCTGGAATCCTTGTTTGACTTTACATAAGGTAGTGGTGTTGGTTATATTGTTTGGATCACTACCTATTCAGAAAGACTAAAAAGAATTCATTGGTAGTAATTTTTTATATTAGGGTTCAAATCCAATTAGGGTTTCTTTCCTGCTTTTCAGTCCTACAACATAAAGGAAATACATCATCACCAATACAACTTGTTTTTCCTTTGATTGTGGAATTTCAAACTTGTTTGAACATTTAAAAAGAAAAAACCCTAAAACACATTCAATTAAATTGAATCCCAAAAGACATAAATACAAAAAAAAATTGTGTAACAACTTGATTTGCATTAGAACCACTTTCCAATTCTTGCACACACACAAAAAATTGTAATAACAGGGCAATAACCCAAATTAACACCCTCCACATTCCGTGTACACTATAGTATCCTAGACCTAACTAAAATCCATAGCAACTAGACCCCTAAGCCTTCATCAACTTAGGCTTGCTATATAGGTCTTAAATTTTCTTTAGTTAATACCAATTCTGTAATCTATATCTGGTGTTCAGGCTAAGGGGCCGTGTCAAACCACCAAGCACGGGTTTGTACAAGCACCTGGGGTTTTCCCTGGGAAACGTTTGGGCCCAAACCTCCCCTTAAGCAACTTGGCTAGATTTGTTGACAGAATGGGTATCCACTATTGATTGCTTATTTCCTACGTAGACCAAGTCTTAGGTTTATTATTAGGGAGTCACACTTAAGTTAGGTCTAGCTTTGATTGTTTGAATTACACACTTTCTCTCATCTCTTTCTCTTCTCCTCCCCTCCAATTCTTCCAAAACAATGCATGCACGGGCAACGGTCCCAAAAACCACACCTTGAGGAACCATCTGATTTCGCCCCTTGCAGCAAAAAATCGTTGTTTTCTCCTCCCTCCTCTTCTAAAAAAATGGAAAACCCAGGAAGCCGACAAAAAAATTCTGCTTCCACTTTTAACCCATCAGCCGACCCACAAGCTGACTTCATCCTCCCTCACCTCCCTAATTTGGAGCAACCAGAAATTCCAGCAGGGCCAAGTGGCCCTCCAATTATAACTCAAAATCCAAATCCATTTGCCTTAATGGTCGACCATTTGGTTTGACTACAACAAAATCAAGAAGATTTAGCTAGGACTGTCACGAACCTAGCTAACCAAGGGAAAAATCCACCACCCCGCCAATAGCCTGTCGTTCCTATTAAGGATTTCTATGATCCTTCCAATTACAAGGAAAGACTAGGGGTGGTCATACCATAAGGGGATTTCGAGATCAAACCAGCCATTCTAAACCTTATCAAACATTTTAATGGTCTTCCAAGAGAGGACCCTTTTTGTCATCTCGAGGAATTGACTGTCCTCGCTCAAACCACTCGTTCCCATAATGTGCAAGAAGACATGTGGTTAATGAGACCTTTTTTCCTCTCTCTCTTAAGGACAAAGCATCTCATTGGTTTAGAACAGTTGGGCGCCCTATTACCACCTGGCCCCAATTAAAAAGTGCTTTTCCAAAAAAATTTTTTCCGATCGGTAAAATGAATGCATTAAGAAGATCCATAACGACCTTTCAACAGAAAATTGGTGAACCCCTCCACGAAGCCTGGGAAAGATTTCAGGAACTTCTAAGAAGTTGTCCCCACCATGAAATTCCACAATGGTAGTTATTACAGATCTTCTATCATGGATTAGAAGATCAATTGAAACGATTTGTGGATGCCTCATGTGGGGGCAATTTTCTTAACAAAGACGCCGAAAGTGCCTATCTTCTCTTTGAAGAAATGAGTGAAAACTCATTTAACATGACTTCAATGGACACTTTTGGCAGAACACAAAACTCCAAACACGGAGTCCATGAAATTGACTCCAAATCCACCTCTGTTTTAGTCACTCATGATGATCTATATATGTTAGCTCAATGACTGGACCAGATGCAAATTCACCTAAAGAAAATGGAAGAAAAGCTCACAAATAAACAAGCTCCACACATTAACTCTCCCCACACTAACCCTCCACAACTTCTCTGAAGAGAAAATCTACACAACATTGATGCCACATCTGCTAGTCAGCAATTTCCTGCTGATTTCCTGCAGGATTTGACTGGGAATTTTGATCAAAATATCTTTGATCATGCCACGAAAAATATTTATGCTCTCTAGGAGCAATTTAGAAACCCCTCCAACACTTTCAATCAAAACTGGAGGACCAACCCGAATCACTCCTGGAAAAACCCGAACCCAATTCCTTTCCCCAAACAAAACTATTTTGGGAATTATGGGCAACCTGTGTATCAACCTGGACCATCCTAGGATGATATTAACAATCAGGTCATGAAAACTCTGCAAGGAATGCAGACTCAGATGACAGAAGTAACCCTCATAATTACCAACTTGCAATACCAAGTTAAGGTTACTCCTGATCATTGACCTATTGGGAATTTACCTTCCTAACCCATGCCCAACCCAAATAATCAAAGGAATCAGTTCCAAAGTGGATATCCCAGTCAACCCATTCAACCTGCATCTCAACATCCACCGAGTTTTAATAACAGTCAGGCTTCCCGTCCTCATCCTAGAAACAACCAGATTGCAAATGCAATTACTTTGAGGAATGAGAAAACCACTCACAATCCTCTGCCTGTTAAAGAAACCCGCTTTAATGAAACACAAATTAACCCTTCCCCATCTCCCTCTCATATTATTCAGGAACCAATTACTACAAAACAGGGAAACCCTGCTCCATTTCCACAAGCCCTGCACTCTTCAACGAATAAGAAAAAGAAGAAATCTGAGCCCACTGAGAAGGAATTAATGGATTTATTTTGGCAAGTAGAAATTAATATCCCTCTCCTAGATGCCATTAAATACATCCCTGCCTATGAAAAGTTTCTAAAAGATTTATGTACTCTGAAAAGGCAACCCCGAAATTTAGGAAAGGTGATCCTTCCAGAGACAGTCAGCTCAGTTGTGCATAGTCGACTGCCTCTTAAGCGAAAAGATCCCAGCGCCCCCTAATTCAGCTAACTCTCCAGCTGACCCTTTCACTCTCACCTACCCACTAACCCATAAAGCAGAAATTCTTTCGGAGCCGGGCCCACAATTGGAATTAAAACCTTTGCCCAACTCCCTTAAATATGTCTTCCTGGGTCCTAATCAAACCCTACCCCTGATTATAAATTATGGACTTACTGGGGCACAAGAGCACAAACTTCTCCAGGTTTTGAGTAAATATTGAAAAGCTATTGGCTGGACCCTTTCTGATCTTAAGGGTATTCATTCGTCCTATTGTACACATCGTATATATTTAGAGGATGATTCTCGTCCCTCCCGCCAACCACAAAGGCACTTGAACCCTATTATGCAGGAGGTGGTAAAAAAGGAGATTATTAAGTGGCTGGATGCTGATATCATCTACCCATTTCTGACAGCTCCTGGGTTAGTCCAACACAAGTTTTGCCCAAAAAGGCTAGACTAACAGTTGTCACTAATGATAATGGGGAGAATGTAGCCACTCGAACCGCCTCTTCTTGGTGCGTGTGTATTGATTATAGAAAATTAAACATCACCACCAAGAAAGACCATTTCCCGCTGCCCTTTATTGATCAAATTTTGGAGCAGTTAGTCGGACGAGATTTTTACTATTTTTTGGATGGTTATTCTAGCTATAATCAGGTAGCAGTTCATCCTGAGGACCAGGACAAAACAACTTTCACCTACCCCTTCGGAACCTTTGCTTTCCGAAGGATGCCCTTCGGTCTTTGCAATGCACCTGAGACTTTTCAAAGGTGTATGCTTGCAATATTTTCAGACTTGGTAGGTGAATGTTTAGAAGTCTTTATGGATGACTTCTCTATTTTGGAGTTTCTTTTGACCATTGTCTCAAAAACCTTGAAAGAACTCTCCAAAAATGAATAGAAGTCAATTTGGTCCTCAATTGGGAAAAAAGTCATTTCATGGTCCAGGAAGGTGTTGTCTTGGGCCATGTTATTTCAAAACAAGGAATCGTGGTAGATAAAGCAAAAATAGATGCTATATCTAAGCTCCCACCACCCACTACTGTCAAACATATTAGATCCTTTTTGGGTCATGTGGGTTTCTACTATCGATTCATACAAAATTTTTCCCAAATCTCCAAGCCCTTAAGTCAGTTACTCACTAAAGACCAGCCATTTGATTTTAATGATAAGTGCCTAGAGAGTTTTTTGAGGTTGAAGAAAGAGGTTACTGAGGCGCCAATTTTACAGGGACGTGATTGGAATAGTCCCTTTGAATTAACGATAGATGCCTTGGATTTTGCTATAGGGGTCGTTCTAGGGCAAAGAATTGGCAAGAAGCCCGTTGTGAACTATTATGCTAGCAAAGCTCTTGATGATGCACAATGGAATTACACGGTTACTGAAGAGGAACTTCTTGCCATTGTATTTTCCTTAGAAAAATTTAGATCTTATCTTTTGGGGTCACATGTGATAAACGCCAGTTTATCATCATTTGTATGCATTAAAACAAACTTAGCTCTTAGGATTTTGCTCCACAAACTGATTTTTGGGCTGCATTTAGGCATCAATTAGGTTAGGCATGCATTGCACTTTTTATTATCTTTTTAATGTGTTTTTGTGAGTGTTAGGGATATGCAGATTATCATAATTCCAAAACCCTAGCACTCAGGAAGGAAACTGGTGAAGAAGAATCTCAGACTAACTGTAACTCAGCTTGATCCAGCTCACCATAGCTGGATTCCAACTCACTTGAACTAGGGTTAGCTCATCTTAGCTCCTTTTAGCTCATCTCAGCTGAATGGTAGCTCAAGAGAGCTCATCTTAGCTCACCCTAGCTCAGGTCAGCTCAGATCCCGCTCAACTTAGTTGAGTCTAGCTCATCTCAGCTCCCATTAGTCCACAGGGAGCTCTAGCTTGCTCAACTGAGTTGACTGGAGTTCACCCCAGCTCAGGTCCAGCTACATCCAGCTCTACTCAACTCTGGCTAGCTAAAGATGACTTCATTCCAGCTTAGGAAGCTCAAGTCCAGCTCTCGGGGACTCAGCTTAGCTCAACTCAGTTGAGCTAAGCTACCTTAGCTGCCTCACCCAGCTTGATCCTCCCCGGGAGCATTAGACCCAGCTCACCTCAGCTCCTTTCAGCAGAAGCCAGCTTGCTTTAGCTTGGCTTAGTAGCTAGCAAAGAACTAGCAAGCCAAGCCAGCTAAGGTAGCTCCTTGCATCTCTCTTTAGCAACCACCAGCTCTAGTGCAGCTCAAGATGACTACCTCCAACTCTTCTCCCTGAAAACCATAGCTCCAAATTCCTCCAACTCTACTCCCTACTAGCTAAGCTAGCTAAGCTGCTTAACTTAGCTAGTCCACCTCCATGGCACCAAAACCTACTACCCTACTACCTAAGCTCCTGCAAAAAGACCACCTACTCCTACTTTATTTTGGTGCCAACTATCCCTTCCATCACCACCCTACATCCACCATCAAAACCCATCTCCACCCTCCATTTTTTCCCTCCAAAATTGCCTTCTAGAAGGCATTTTTGGAGGGAAAACCAAGGCACCTCTTCATTTCCCTCCCATTTTTCCCTCCAAAAATGTCCAAGCACCCCTTCATTTCCCTCCAAAAAAACACCATAACCACCCCCCTTCCCATCCTATAAATACCCTACCCTACCCCCGCATAATTGCCATCCTCCATTAGTGTAATTTGCTACCTATACCACCTATACCTACGGCCAAGAAGAAGGAGTAGAGAAGGAGATTAAAGGGGCACATCACCAACCCTTTTGGTGCCTTCTTCTCCCCACTCTCTTCAACTTGGGCCACGCCAAGAAGGAGGACTCTTCCACTACAAGGAGGATGGCCAGGCAAAGGAGAAGGACCTAGGGTGGACGTCCACCCTTGGAGAGAAGCTTAGGGCACGCCCCTTTAGGGCTTGCCTTGGAGGACATCACCTTGGCGGAGCATAGCAAGGAAGGAGTTGAAGGACTCTTTTCAAGCTTGGGAGCTACCAAGCTTGGAGCAAGAAGCCCTCTTCTTCACCATCTATCTAGAGGATTTGTGTTTTCTTTTCTTTATTTTAATTTTTCTAGTAGTAGAAGCATTCCTCTACTAGGCTTTTTTTGTAAAACACTTTTCATCAATATAGTTGCCTTCTTTGCAATTTTCTATTTTGCATTTCTACTTGCTTTGTTTTTAGCATTCTTCACTACCTCTCCCTAATTATTCTAGGCCTCCACTTGCCTAGAGTGAGCTTAGGGAGAGGCTCTACTTGGCACTTAGAAGTAGTATTTTAAATTGAAGTGTAAATCACCTTCCCGCCACCATTTCGCATGTTGTCTTAATTTGAAACAAAAAAATGATATATTGAAAAATACCAAAAAGAAAGTTGAGATTTGTTTTCCAAGCAAGAGAATCACTTTTGCAAACATTTGGCCTCCTTGGACGACCCTAGATACTCCCCTGTCTAGGAATATAAATTTAAGAGTTGATCGATTTTGCGCGTTACAACGACGTATTTAACAAACCGAGTAAAATCCACTATCAACATGTCACTATATATACCGACCACTCAGCAATTAAATATTTGCTGACAAAGAAAGATGCGAAACCTCGCCTTATTCGTTGGATTTTGCTACTCTAGGAATTTGACCTGGAAATCAAGGATAAGGCGGGATCGCATAATGTAGTGGCCGACCATCTCTCTCATCTTATGACGAATGACATAATGACCCCACCTGATCAGTTCCCTGATGAAAGTATTTTGGCTGCTACGACCCTCCCTTGGTTTGCGCCCATCGCAAACTATCTAGCAATAGAACGAATCCCCGCTGATTAGCCGAAAACAAAACGGGATAAGTTCTTTGCTGATATTAAATACTATTTTTGGGAGGAGCCTGACCTTTTCCGCATTTGTGCTGATCAGGTCATTCGATGATGTGTACCTGATTCTGAAATCCATGATATTTTGACACATTGTCACTCAATGGCCTGTGGCGGACATTTTTCGGGCAAGAAAACTGCAGCTAAAATCCTTAATGTGGGGTTTTATTGGCCCAGCTTGCACAAAGATGCTCATGACTTTGTTCAGTCCTGTGTGCGTTGCCAGAGCATTGGCAACATGACTCGGAAGGATATGATGCCCCTTAATCCTATTTTAGAGGTTGAAATTTTTGATGTTTGGGGCATCAACTTCATGGGACCGTTCATCTACTCTGGTGGGTATCTATATATACTAGTCATAGTCGACTATGTTTCAAAATAGATAGAAGCAATACCCACCCGCACTAGTGATGACCATGTGGTTGTCGAATTTCTTAAGAAAAATATTTTCTCAAGATTTGGCATACCAAAAGCCATTATCAGTGACGGAGGTTCCCATTTCACTCACTCACAATTCTGTCACCTTCTTTCTAAATATGGGATGAATCATAAAATTTCCACACCTTATCACCCCCAAACTAATGGCCAGGCTGAAGTTTCTAACCGAGAAATTAAAAATATTATACAAAAGATGGTTAGGCCCGACCGTAAAGATTGGCCCACCAAATTGGACAATGCTTTATGGGCCTACCGTACTGCATTTAAAACTCCACTCTGCATGTCTCCCTTCCGTCTGATTTTTGGGAAGGCATGCTATCTGATGAGAGACTCATCATGAGCCATAACTAGCTCATTTGACCCAATAAAGAAGATAAAAGCTCCTACATAACCTAAAAGAAGGCTTAATTGAAGGAACAAGTGCTCTGAGAAGAAAACATGAAATAAAGGTTAAAACTACAATTTTACCATTGCAGTACATAAAAGGGATTTCTCAGAGGCAAACCATAGGTCAAATGGTCTAAATGAGATAAAAAGTGGGTTGAGTCAATCAGAAATGGGTTTATGTGCAATCTAGGAATTAAAAGACACTTGGTAACCCTAAAACAGACCCGCTTAAATTAACAAGGTTTCAGTCAGGATAAAAATCAAGGAAACCCTCTAAAAATCATGGAAAAACATCCTCTAGGGATTGGAACACTTAATTTGGCCCTTGGAACCCAGTTTGACCTACATTAGGGTCCTAGCTCTTCAAGTAACATAATTTGGGTTTTTACGCAAAATGTCCAGTCAAACGAGGTCAAACCTAAAATCCAACTTCACCATTGGATTTATTAGGTCCAAATTAGGTTTGTACCAAAATTTTGACCTAAGGGGAGGTCATCTTGGCCTACTTTGCAATTTAGTACACCCAAATCACAATTTGGTCCCTATCTTTTGAATATCTTTGCAGAGAGCCCCCTAAGTTCCTCGCCCCCTTTGCAAACCAGTCTTGCCGCCATTGCTAGGGCAGAACCAAGCTCCGGCGAGGTTTAGAGAGGGATTACTCTCTAATCCCTCAGTGATTCTCTCCCAGAAATGGAAGGGAGATTCCCTGAGGAATTCCCTTCCTTCTAAAGCCAATTATAATCTCTGGTGTGAACCCAATCTCTCGTGCGAACGCACGAGAGATTTGGGTATCTTAACCTCTTTCCATCTCCGGCAACCGACCTCAGGTGATTGCGTGCCCTCCACGCCCTGAACAACTGGCCTAGTGCCTATATAAGAACCCACACCTTCGGCCACTCATCTTCGGCTTGAATTTGACGGAGATCCCCTCAAATTTCCTCTCTCCCATCTCCGGCCAAAAGACCCGCAAGCTCCGGCGACCTCCTTCCCTCCTTCTCATCGCTCTGCTGCCATATCAGCAACAGAGTCAACTCCGCCGCTTCCTCCCACGTCGCGCCGTACCAAGCGCACGTGCCCCTGCCCTCATCCTCGTCGCCTCTTCCTCCCTCAGGGTCCTTCTTCCCCGATGATGGCAGTTACGCACCGTCCACTCCGCTGCCTCCCTTCCTTCTAGATCACCCCAGATACCCTCTCCATCCTCTCCTCTCTCTTTTCCCTTTGCTATTTTATCCAATTACCCCCCGACAGTGCCTAACCACCTCCATCGTCCTCGCCTCCGACCGCCCTCCAGCGTGCCGCCCACACCACTCCGCCCCTCCACACGGCTCTCCAACCCTCTCGTGAGCTCCGCCTCACCACCAGGAACTCATTCCACCCCTCCACTACCACTCCAGACCTCCACAATAATCCCCCGACCAACCCCACACCTCCGGTCACAGGTTGACCTAGGCACGCACGCCTAGGCCATCCCACGGCCTACAGCACCGTCCACCGCCTTCGTCGTGCCACGGCGAAGGTCTCTAGCTGGTCTGATTGGGCCGAGAGGCTCATTTTGTGTCTGACAGTGTTGATGCTCCTGCCGCAATGGACGACATTTGAAAAATCTCCGTAGCAGCTCCAGGCGCCAGGGCTCCCAGACTGCAGGTGCTGCGTATTCGTGCGAGTGTCGCGAAGTGCTCTGGTCCAGCAAGGAGTGCTAGCAGAGCCAGCAGCTGTGGGGATGGCACGCAAGTCTGTGGGCGCGCGCGAAATCAGGGCATAAGCTTTAGTCCCAAATCGTGGAGAGACGAGGCGCTGCTGCGCCATAAATTGAATTTGTGTTTTATGCTTAACGCCTCTGAGAGCACAGGGGTGAGGTCCCTCACCTGCCCTCACACCCGCCTCGTCCGCGGCTTCACCTAGCGGATCTGGCGGGATCCGACCCGACCTTAACCTTGAACACTCCTCGTGCATCACCACCTGTCGATGCGCCTGGTCCCGGGTGCGAATCCGATCCGATTACCCGTGTGGCTTTGGGAGAGGGTCCCTTAGTGAATTGCTGAGAGAGAGAGACACGCGGGTAGAGGGAAAGGGGTAGGTTTTGCTCCTGTGTAGGCAGACTGAGTGTGGAGAGACTTAGCCACAAGGAGAAGAGAAGAAGCAGAAGAAGAGACTGAGCGAAGGAGACCAAGGCAGAGGAAGAAGCAAGGCAGAGAAGAAGAAGAGAAAAGAAGCCTTCGCAGGAGAAGAAAAAAGAGAAGGAAGGCAAGGCAGGAGAAGAAACAAAAGCAGGAAGAAGAAAGCCTTTGCAAGACAAGAAGCAAAGCAGAAAGAGAGAAGAGAAAGAAGAAATAAAGCAAAGACAGAAGCCGAAGAAGAAAAAGAGACTGCAGAAGAAGAGGAATAATCAAAAGAAAAGGGAAGAATACTTTTAAGACGTCTGATCACAAGATCAGACGTCCAATTTCATTTCTTTTGTCATAGTTACTTTTAATGGCATACATTCATATTTGAATTAACATTTTGAGTAAATTAGAGTGTTCAATTACATTGATTAGTAGTAAATTCCATTTGCTCCCTGTGTTCGACCTCGGATACTCCGATTTTCGAGTAATAAAATTCTTTATTTGTTTGAACGCTTTGTCGGCTATACTACAATGCGATATTATCTTTTAACAAACCGCACAAAAGCATTACAAACACTATCTCTCGGTAGAACTAGAACATAGGGCCTTTTGGGCAATAAAACAACTCAACATGGATTTATTTGACACCAGTATCCATAGAAATTTATAATTAACTAAATTGGAAGAATTACATAATTTTTCCTATGAAAACGAGAGGATTTATAAAGACCAAACAAAGAAATTTCACGATAAACATATTGTTCGGAAACACTTTGACATTAATCAACGCATTTGGCTTTATGATGCGAGATTACGTCTTTTTCCTAGCAAATTAAAATCTAAATGGACCGGCCCCTTTATTGTCCATAAAACATATCCATACGACGCTGTTGATCTTTTTGATCCAAAAACTAATTCGACATTTCAAGTCAACGGCCAACGTTTAAAGCCCTATTTTGATCATACGCCTAATCTTCCGTCTGAATCTTTTAATTTTACTGTGCCATCCAACTTTGATCACTAATGCACACTACGTCCGGCTGAATGGCGTAAAAGATAGCACTGGATGGGAGGTAACCCATGATTTCTTTTCCTGTTTCCTTTTTTCCTTCTTCTTTCAGATTTTGACCATCCTAAAACTGACCACCCTTCACTAAGGTGATCCCTTTTCCCTCCTAATGCATGAGGACATTGCATATCTTAAGCATGGGGTAGTGTTTTTAAATTTGATGATCGATTTAGGATTTTCAAAACCTAAAAACATGCATTTTTCTTTAGTTATTTTATTTTCCTGCTTGCATACCCAAAAAAATATAAATGTTGAAAACTTTTTAAGGAAAAATTTTGAAATCGGGACTAAGGTTGAAAAACTCACTTTTGGTACAATGGGATTTAATCTTTAACAAACTATGGATGATGATGCAGATCTGATCATTAGAATTTTTGGGTCTATTTTACACTAGATCAGATATCCTTCTCTAAAAATTCCACCTGAACTCATGATAGTTCAGGTGAATTGATCCTATTTTGTAATGTGGAAAGTATTTAGCTTAGTTTCTAATTAAAAAACTTGCATGTTCTGAGGAACTTCTTGTGTCAATTTTCACACACAAGCCAACACTTAAAAACAACTAAAAGTTTGAAAAACTCTCATGTTTGGACTTAGTAAAAGTCTGAAGCAGATCAATGGTTTGAGTTCCCACCGACGAGAAGGAGGAAAATGCCTCCTTTGAGGATGCAATGTCAACATGTTACCGCCTCGGCGCTGCTCCATATCTATATTTCATATCTTTAGAAGGAGCATTAAAGCACATTTTAGCAACTGAAGTGTCTTGGATGGTGCTCTACCTATAGTGTCGGAGAAAGGGCTTGAGTTTTCTTGGAGCACCCCTTTACACTGCATTGTGTTTTGGGGTTGTGAGCTCCTGGGTGGTGTCATGGACAGTGCTATCCTGAAGTACTGGTGCCAGAGCCCCCTCGAGGATTGGTAATGGGAATGATGATCCCGACACATCTGTTGTAAAACTAAGCTAAAAATAAGCATGGGGGAGAAAATAAATAAATAAATAAATTAATTAACATGCCCTTATAAATGTTGGCTTCTCACAAGCACGGACGCAAGGTTTTAAAGGATTTTGCAAGTTGTGAATCAGATTCATGAGCCAGAAAAATCCTAAAAACAAAAATTTCAAGTCATCTAAATTAACAAGGGGTTAATTTCTAAATTTTCTGGAGGATATACTGATCCTGTTTTGTCTAATGGTTGGATCCAAAACAAATCCCGATGTTTATACTTAACAAATCCCG
The DNA here is from genome assembly GCA_037157565.1 of Thalassia testudinum. Classification (NCBI taxonomy): domain Eukaryota; kingdom Viridiplantae; phylum Streptophyta; class Magnoliopsida; order Alismatales; family Hydrocharitaceae; genus Thalassia; species Thalassia testudinum. Next base: position 49,747,240 of record JAZHRO010000057.1, read on the forward strand.
TGCCTCCTGTGTTTAAATCAACCAAGGTCCCTTAATCTTTTTCTCCTCAAAAGTCAAAAAAATTAGACTTCCCAAAAATTTCGTTTTCCAAAAAAAATTATAGTTTTGCTAAGAGACTAACAAAAGATAAGCATGGGGGTGTGATAAATGACAGTTTATCATCATTCTTATGCATTAAAATAAACCTAGCTCTTAGAGTTTTGCTCCGGAAATGGGTTTTTGGGCAACATTTAGGCATTAACTAGGTTAGGCATGCATTGCATTTTCTTTTGTTGTTTTAATGTGTTTTTGTGAGTGTTATGGATGAATAGAGATATAAATCCCTAAAACCCTAGCACTCGAGAAGGCATTGGTGAAGGAGGAGCTCAGACTAACTGGAACTCAACTTGATCTAGCTCACCACAGCTGGAACCTAGCTCACTTGGACTAGGGTTAGCTCATCCCAGCTCCATTCAACTAATCTCAACTGAATGGCAGCTCAAGAGAGTTTATCTTAACTCACCCTAGCTCAAGTCAGCTCAGATCCAGCTCAACCTAGTTGAGTCTAGCTCATCTTAGCTCCCACTAGTTCACAGGGAGCTCTACCTAGCTCAGCTGAGTTGAGTGGAGTTCACCCCAGCTCAAATTCAGCTACATCCAACTCCACTCAACTCCAATCAGCTGAAGAACTCATCCCAGCTCAGGAAGCTCAAGTCTAACTCCCGGGGACCTAGCTTAGCTAAAGCTAATTGAGCTAAGCTACCTTAGCTGTCTCAACCAGCACAATTCTCCCCGGGAGCACCAGACCAGCTCACCTCAGCTCCATTCAACAGAAGCCAGCTCACTTTAGCCTGGCTTAGCAACTAGCAAAAAACTAGCAAGCTAAGCCAGCTAGAGTAGCCCCATGTTGACATCTTCAATAGCTGTCAGCTCCAATTCAGCTCCAGGCTTCTCCTCCTCAACTCCTCTCCTCAAACCCTAAGCTCCAAATGCATATTCCTCTACTCTATAGCTAGCTAAGCTAGCTTAGCTTAGCTTAGCTAGCATCCACCTCCATGGCACCAAAAAACCTAACCCTAACTCCACCTACATGACCTACCACTCCAAGTCCACCTAAACCTACTTAAGCTAGCTCCACCTCTACTCAAAGTTGGCGCCACCTCTTCACCACCTTTCACCCCTCAACTAACCACCAAAAGATAGCTAAAGTTGGTGCCAAAACCAACCCTAACTACCTCCCTTTTGGCGCCAACCTTAACCCCCACATCCACCCTACACATAACCCCTCCAAGCCATCTCCACCATCCACCTCAACCCCCTTCTAGAAGCCTAGAAGTTGGCGCCAACCCATGGCACCTCTCCATGGTTGGTGCCACTTTTAGGTGTCCCTTGGCCACCCATAACTACCCCCCTTACACGCCTTAGGTGGCGCCAACCATCCTTAACCGTAGGATCACCTAACCACCTCCATCCTCCCATCTTAGCCCTCCATTTCAAGAGTCACCTTAACCCCCCATCCTACCCTATAAAAAGATCACTACCCACCACCATTCAAAACATCCTTGGCTAGCAAATTCCCTCTCATACTCTACCTAGAGCCCACGCCCAAGAGAGAAGAAGAAGAAGAAGATTAAGGGGATATTCTGTCCCTTTGGTGCCTTCCCCTCTTCCCTTCTCTCTTGTGCCCACGCCAGCCAAAGGAGGAGCCAGGAAAGGAAGACCTTTGGAGGAGGTCTTGAAGGTGGTCCATGCCACCTTGGAGGAAAGCTTGAGGGTGGTGCACGCCTACCCTTGGAGGAGAGCATTGAAGGTGGTAGCATCCACCTTGGAGGAGCTTTCAAGGAAGGAGAAGAAGGAGACCCTCTTTTCAAGCCAAGGAGCAGCTAGGCTTGGAGCAAGAAGACTCCCTTCTTCACTAGATTTTGCAAGAGGATCTATGTTTCTTTTATTGCTTTTATATTTTTTCAATTCTAGTAGAAGCATTCCTCTACTTGTCTTTGTAGAGAACATAAATTTTGATTAATTGAATTGCCTTCTTTTTAATTTCTTATTGCAATTGTTACCTTTGTTCTAGCACTTGTTTCACTTCCACTCCCTAAGTACTCTAGGCCTCCACTAGGCCTAGAGTGAGCTTAGGTAGTGGACATTTTCTATCTCTTAAGTTTTAGCTAAGTAATTATAGGTGTTAGTACTTCCCGTCATAATTCGCATTTTGCCCTCATCATTTCAAAATAATTTAAAAATTACATATTTAAAATATCAAAAAGAAAGTTGAGATTTATTTTCTAAGCAAGAGTGTTGATTTGCAAGCAACTCGTCTCCTTGGATGACCCTAGATACTCCCCTATCTAGGATTATAAATTTAAAAGCGTATGCGAATTCACGTGTTACAACGACATTAAAAACCCACTTTTACAAATCACGTGATCTTTTGCATCACTCCTCTCCTCCGTACAGCTGGCTCCGACCACGCCGCGACTCACTGCTGCCACCACCGCAAAGCCCTCACTCCACTTGACCTCCGGTGAGTTCCTCTCCTCCGACCATCACTCCCTCTAGTGTGCAAGATCAAGAGAAGAAATCCCCTATTTTTGCATAGTAACTTCTCAATTACTCATTACATCTTTTGCCATTGTGAGGATAACATTTTTCATTTAATTAATAAGATATTATGTGGATTTATATGAATGCCCCTCCTATTTCTTTTTATGACTATTTCATCTGAAATCCTTGTTATACCTTTAATCTAATGGGGGTGTTGGTTCAATTTCTTGAGGAAATTATTCGTAAACAATAATATTTTGAATTGTGTGAGTTTTGATAAACCATTGCCTACTTGTGGACACGACCCGCTCCTTCGTGAGTGGTTTATTTAATTAGTTTTGATTCGCGTTATTCGCCATTCGATTTCTATACTGCAACAATCTTGATTTATATTTTCGAAAACTAAAGTAACATGGTCAATCAACACAAGGGTGAACTCATGTATATCTCCCTGAATTATTCTACTTCCCCGCTTCTTCCTAAGTGTTTGAATTAAATGTGTATTTCGTGAGCTGGGTTCTGGACAACTGGCCAATGGGGTGTCAAACCCATGACAACTTGCCAGCCATACTCGTGCAGTGAACTGTGGCTTGTTTATTTTTTTCTTCTTTTCTATTTCTCATCATTTTTTTCTTTTTTTTTGAGTAGGTGGTTTCCCTAATCTCATATTTACCTAAAGGCAATAGAAACAGAATGGTCGTATGGCTAGGCTCTGGACAACCAACCAATGGGTTGTTACCATGACAACTTGCCAGCCATACTACCCTAGAAGGTTCATTAGCTACCCAATTTCCATTAAAACCACCAAAAAGTGAGTCAGTGCAAATAGTGTGTAGATGCTTTAAACTTAAAGTACCCTCAAATCAGAGGGCAAGTTGATAAGTCGTGTACTTATCACCTCAACTTATTTAATCAATTAGAAACAAATTAAAGATGTCAAGGACTCAAAAAATAAGCCCACATTTTAGTGGACACCCAGGCTGATTAAGCCTGAAGACCTGAAATGTCTAAGTGTTCAGGTTCTATTGTATCACTTCCTAAAGTTGACAAATTTCTAATGCCCAAGTTCTCTTTTCCTAATTCAATTTTTTTTTCAATTTTTTTTTAAATAATGATAAAAAATAAGCAAAATTTATAAGAAATTTACAGAGCTTACAATATGATTCAGAAATGAATCCACCCCCCCATGCCTAGTTTAAGTAATGTCATTATTGGAAATAAAAGGTATGAGAAAAATGTAGAATGAAGAAAAAATCACTTGTATTCTATGATGCTCTTGTCAGTTCTGAGTCAGACTATACAAATGTTGAGTTTAATGCCATCAGCTAGGCGGGGTCCAGCCAAAGAAGTCAGATCAAGGTCAAAGTAACCTTGTCTGAGATGGGTTTTGGGATAACGCGATCAACATAAGGTTTTAGACGTTGTCCATTGACCTTGAGTGAATTACCCATCTTTGGCTCAGAAATATCAATGGCCTTATTTGGGAATATCCGATCAATGATGAATAAGCCATTTCATTTCGACCTAAGTTTGTCGAGAAAGAGCTCAAGTCAAGAATCAAAGAGCTAGACCTTTTGGTTCGTCTCAAAGCTCTTGCGAGATATCAACTGGTCATGAGGAGCTTTGGTCCTAACCTTATAGATCTTGGAATTCTCATAAACATCATTCTAAGCTCCTCCAACTCAGATAATTGGAGTTTCCTAGTCTTTTCGGCTAAACTAAGGTCAAAATTGCATTCTTTAATTGTGTAGAATGGCCAGTGTTCAATCTCTACGAGTAAATGGCATGCCTTACCATACACCAGATGAAATGGTGACATGCCAATAGGCATCTTGTACATCGTATGGTTGGCCCAAAGAGCGTCAACAAGCTTTTGAGTCCAATCTTTCCTACTGGGCTTAACTATTTTCTACAGGATGTTCTTGATCTTCTGATTGAAGATCTTGGCCTATCCGTTCGTATGGGGGTGGTAAGGTCTGGAAATCCTATGATTCACCTCATATTTTGCCAGTAAATTGCAGAACTGGGCATTGGTGAAATGGGTACCACCATCACTGATGATAGCCCTCAAGATCCCAAACCGATTGAAGATATTCTTCTTGACAAAATCAATGACCACCTTGTGGTAATTAGTTTGGGCAGGAATAGCCTCAATCCACTTAGACACATAGTCAACAGCTACGAGAATGTATTGGTGTCTAAATGGAGGGAGGAAGGGTCCTATGAAATCGATGTCCCAAACATCAAAGATTTTGACAGGAAGAATAGAGTTTAGAGGAATCATATCTCTCTTACCTATGCTCCCGAGTGCCTGGCATCGAGAACATGACCTTGAGAACTCTTGTGCATCCTTGAACAAAGATGGCCAATAAAATCCAGATTGCAAAATCTTCGCAGCCATCTTTTTCCCGGAGAAATGTCCACCACACGCAGATGCATGGCAGAACTCAAGTATGCCTTGGAACTCATTCTCTGGGACACATCGGCGAATAATTTGATCAGAGCCAATGCGATATAGTTCAGGGTCATCTCAAAAGTAATATTTGGCCTTGTATACAAGTCTATCTTGTTGTTGTTGGGTCCAATCCTGGGGAATTTGACCAACGGCCAAATAATTCACCATGTTAGCAAACCAAGGGGTTTGGAAACTCGAAACTGTAAGAATTATTTTATTCAAAAAAGTGTCAGTAATCGAAATATCCGAATGTGGAGAATTAATTAGGATTCTCGAAAGATGATCCGCCGCTACATTTTGTGCCCTGGATTTATCTTTAATTTCAAGATGGAATTCTTGAAGTAAAGGAATCCATCGAATGAGTTGGGGTTTGGCATCCTTTTTGGACAAGAGATGTCTCAAGGTCGAGTGGTCAATATAACTGATGACATGAGATCCTAAAAGATAAGCCCTAAATTTTTCTAAGGCAAATACTATAGCTAGCAATTTCTTTTCTGTAATAATGTAGTTCCTCTAGGCTTCGTCTAGATTTTTGCTAGCATAGTAAATGATAGAGGGCTTTCTGTCAATCTTCTGACCCAAAACAACCCTAACCACATAATCAGAAGCGTTAGTCATGCTCTCAAATGGGGTTGTCTAGACCAGTGGTTGCAACACTAGAGCACAAGTGACTACCATTTTAAGAAGATCAAATGCCTTGTGGCATGATTCATCAAAATCAAACAACGTGTCTTTGTCCAGAAGGTTGCTCAAAGGCTGAGCAACCTTGGAAAAATCCTTGATGAACCTCCTATAAAATCCCACATGACCAAGAAATGATCGGATTTGTTTAACAGATGTCGGAGGAGGAAGATTGGAGATAGCATCCACCTTAGCTCGATCAACTTCAATTGCCGATCAAAGACTACATGACCCAAGACGATGCCTTCCTATGTCATTGATTGTGCAGCAATCATAGGTCTTAATTGACCTAAATTAGGCTAGGACTTAGCATAAGTTAGGGTAATTCATGCATGCACAAGCATTATTTGCATCCTTACTACTTTATTTTAGCTATGCATAAAATAATGCTATAATGTGATGATTAGGTGCATTATGTCAACCACATGTAATAAGCTGACCAGAAAGTAGATCTGAAGCTGGATCTAAAGCTAGATCTGAGGAATAAAGAATAACTAGAGTTGCAGTAGAGCTGGAGTAAAAGACTTAGAATAAGATGTAGTAGACAATAATGTAAGGGGTTGAGGTATGCTATTCTATTTAAGTAGGAATAAAGTAGTAAATTGTGAAGAACTTAGGACCATCCTAGCCCTAGGATAGCCTAGAAGCTTTCCCAAGCCTTAGCCACCCTTAGATTAGGTCACCACACCATAGGAAACCTTAAAACCCTAATTCTAGCCTCTATCTGGACGTTCAGATAAGTTATAGGACGCTCAGAATCCTTAGCCAACTCCCACACACCTTAAACTCACTTCTGCAGTGTTATTGGACATCCAGACACTTGGCCAGACATCCAATTTCCGCAGAATACCCAAGACAAAACCTAGAAACCCTCCTGACTCTGATTGGACATCCAGACAACAAGTCTGGACTTCTGATTTTTCACTATAAGACTGATGGCGATAATACGCGGTTTGTTAAATACGTCGTTGTAACGCGCAAAATCGATCAACTCTTAAATTTATATTCCTAGATAGGGGAGTATCTAGGGTCGTCCAAGGAGGCAATATGGTTGCAAAATTGATTCTCTTGCTTGGAATATATCTCAACTTTCTTTTTGGTAATTTTCAATATACCATTTTTCTTTATTTTTGAACTAAGGCAACATGCGAACTGATGGCGGGAAAAGTGTTTACACTTCCAATTAAGTAAACAACTCTAAAGTAGCAAGTAGAGCCTCTCCCTAAGCTCACTCTAGGCAAGTGGAGACCTAGAATAATTAGGGAGAGGAAGTGAAGAATGCTGAAAATAAGCAAAAAGAAATGCAAACAAGATATGCGAAAAAAGGCAACTAGATAAGTGATAAAGTGTTTAACAAAAATGCCTAGTAGAGGAATGCTTCTACTACTTGATAATTGAAGTAAAAGAAAACACAAATCCTCTAAATAGATGGTGAAGAAGAGGGCTTCTTGCTCTAAGGTTGGTGGCTCCCAAGCTTGAAAAGAATCCTTCAACTCCTTCCTTGCAGAACTCCGCCAAGGTGATGACCTCCAAGGCAAGCCCTAAGGGGGCGTGCCCTAAGTTTCTCTCCAAGGGTGGACGTCCACCCTAAGTCCTTCTCCCTTGCCTGGCCATCCTCCTTGAAGTGGAAGAGTCCTCCTCCTTGGCGTGGCCCAAGTTGAAGAGAGTGGGGAGAAGAAGGCACCAAAAGGGCTGGTGGTGTGCCCCTTTAATCTCCTTCTCTACTCCTTCTCCTTGGGCGTAGGTATAGGTGGATGTAGGTAGAAAATACACTAAAGGAGGATACCCAAAAATGGTGGTAGGTGGTGGCTTTTTATAGAATAGGAGGGGGGCTATGGTGACCTTTGAAATGGATGGCCAAGATGAGTTGATGGAGGTGGTTGGAGATCCCATGGCCAAGGAGAGTTGGCGCCACCTTAAAGGGCACCAAGGGGTAGTTATGGGTGTTGACACCCTTTGGTGTTGGCGCCAAAATGGGCATTCTAGAAGGTCATTAGGTGGCACCACCTTAAGGTTCTAGAAGGGGGGGTATGTGGATGGCTAGGATGGCTTATGTGGGTAGGTGTAGGGTGGATTTAAGGGGCTGAAAGTGGCGCCAATATAGAGGTGGTTAGGGGTGGTTTTTGGCGCCAACTTGAAGTGTCTTTTGGTGGAGATAATGGGGTGAAGGGATGGCTAGGAGGTGGCGCCAACTTGAGTAGAGTAGCTAGCTTAGGTAGGCTTGAGTTGGTGGAGCTAGCTAGGGTTGATTTTGGAGGTAATGAATGGCCAAGGAGCTGGTTGTTAGCTATGCTAAGCTAAGCTAAGATAAGCTAAGCTAGCTTAGCTAAAGGTGGAGTAGAGGAGAAGGTGTTGGAGCTAGGGTTTGGAGGAAGGAGCTGAGGAGAAGAAGTCTGGAGTTGGAGCTGGAGCTGGCTGCTGCTGAAGAGGCTGGCATGGGGCTACTGTAGCTGGCTTAGCTTGCTAGTTCTTTGCTAGTTGCTAAGCCAAGCTAAAGTGAGCTAGCTTCTACCAAAATGAGCTGAGGTGAGCTAGGTCTGGTGCTCCCGGGGAGAATCAAGCTGGTTGAGGCAGCTAAGGTAGCTTAGCTCAACTGAGTTGAGCTAAGCTGAGTCCCCGGGAGCTGGACTTGAGCTTCCTGAGCTAAGATGAATTCTTCTTCAGCTGGCTGGAGTTGAGTGGAGCTGAATGTAGCTGGATCTGAGCTGGGGTGAACTCCTGTCAACTCAGCTGAGCTAGCTAGAGCTCCCTGTGAACTAGTGGGAGCTGAGATGAGCTAGACTCAGCTAAGTTGAGATGGATCTGAGCTGACTTGAGCTAGGGTGAGCTAAGATGAACTCTCTTGAGCTGCCATCCAGCTGAGATTAGCTGAATGGAGCTGGGATGAGCTAACCCTAGTTCAAGTAAGCTAGGTTCCAGCTGCGGTGAGCTGGATCAAGCTGAGGTGAGCTGGATTAGGCTGAGTTCCAGCTAGTTTGGGCTTCTCCTTCACCATTTGCCTTCTTGAGTGCTAGGTTTTTAGGGATCTGTGCATCTGTACATCCCTAACACTCACAAAAACTCATTAAAACGACAATAAAAAATGCAATGCATGCCTATCCTAATTTATGCCTAAATGCAGCCCAAAAACCCGTTTGCGGAGTAAAATCCTAAGAGCTAGGTTTATTTTAATGCATAAGAATGATGATAAACTGGCGTTTATCAAAGACATCTGACAACTTTATTAGACATCTGATACTATCCTCCAGTTCCTATTTTGGAATTCAAGCCTTGATCTTGGATCTCTAGCCTTCTAAACCCAATTCTAACCCCATAGGAACCTAAGTTAAGGTGCCCTAACCCTACTACATCACCTCTAGACCTCTCTAAGGACCTAATTAGGTCATCACTAAACCTAATTGACTTGAATCTTAGTCAATTCCATCAACCTATTCAATTGGACTCATTGAGTCCAATTGAGCCCTAATCTCAGCACACACTATCCAATTGGACTCAGTGAGAGTCCAATTGACCTAGACCTGACTTAATTGAGTTATTTTACTCTCAATTAAGTTTTCACACACCCAATTAAACTTGTATTAAGCTTAATTACATTTTACCTTAGTGAATTAGGGTTTACAACCCTAATTTGAGACCTACCTTGACCTAAACCCACTAGAACCTAACCTAATCAAGCTAGCCACCTAAGTTTCGACCCACACACACGCACACACACCATCCACACGAAAATACCTAGCCTAAAGTTCTCTAGAACTCTCTACCATGTGGTGTTGCCTTGGTTGCTAAAATTAGCAACCAAGAGCCATTCAATTTTTAGATCCACATTTGGTGGATCTAAAAACCACCATCCATCCTCTCTCTCTCACTCTCCCACGAGCTCCCACCATAGGCCTCTCTAGAGAATTTCATAATTCTCTAGAGAGCTTCCCTTAGGTCTATAAAAAGACCTAAGGGGTGGCCATTTGCACCCATCCACTCTTGGCTTCATTCACTTTTGGCTTCCATTTAGCATAGCTACATTCCACCTCCACTGCACCTTCACGAGTTGCTTCACCATGGCCACCACCATCTCCATGAAAAGATGTTGGATCACCTCCTCAACCTCTCTCCAAGGGCTAGCCTAAGCACCATTGGCCACCCCTCCTTCTCCTCTCAACCAGGTCAAAGGCCATTGGAGCCCACCTTTGAATGCCCTAAGTTCTGATAGATTAGATTATAGTCCTTCATAGTTTACATGCTTTATTTGCTGCTTAGTAGTGTAGCTCTACATTCTCCCCCAATGTTGCATGCATAATTGATGAGTGGCTACTCATCATAGCTAAAAGGCCGAAATTAAGCTAGATACTAAGCAAAACAATATCAAATTAACACATAAAAAGGGTTAAGTGTGGGAATTAAAGAAAAGACCTAAAACTTTTAATGTGTGTTAAAATCTCCTAATTAGGTCACAAAAATGGGATATTCTGAAAACTAAAGAACAAATGATGATCCATGCATCAATTGAACACATAAACAAGTTTGAAAAGCCAAATCAGAAGTAAAATCAATGTCGTAAATGTTCAATTAAGCACATGTAAAAATTTGAAAGCAATTGGACATCATTTAGGCTTAGAAATAAATAGATTACAATTAGGTCCTTCATGCATTACATTTCTACCCTTCAAAACTCCTTCTTGGACCTATTTGCAAGCCGCAGGGACCCTTTTATAAGACTGCAGGGCCCTTCCAGCTGCTATTCTTCTCGCTTATGGGCCTGCATGCAAATGTTCTACCCCTTCTTCTAAGGGTCCGTCTGCAAATTTCCCCTTTATTTCAAAGAGAAGCCTGTGTTCTTCACGCGCACTGTAGCGCGCGAAGAACACAGCCACTCTCGACCGTCCATCGCACTTTTGATCTCGATCTGCGGCTGGATTCAAATGGAACCTTCGCGCGATTCGGTGCGTGCGTTCACCTCTCTTCCCAGATCTCATCTGACGGTCAGATCTCTCTCTTGACTCGCCGCGCGCTCTACCCATCTCATCCTCACCGCCGGCCTGATTCTGATTAACCTCACCCTTGCGGTGATCTCAGTCACTGAGCTGCTATTTAAGCACCTCAGTGGTGTCGCGCGCGAGGGATCGCTCCCTCCTACATCTCTTAGCGATCAATTCTTCCACTCCAGTCTCTCCTCCTCACCTAGACCCTGATTTCACAGCCACCGGCTGTGGAATCATCGCCTGCTCTCGACCCTCCTCGTCGCTAAGGACCTCGTAGCACCTGAGGACGACCCTGGAGTCTCACTAGCAGACTCTTCCCTCCGCTGGAGTCACCCTCCTCCTTTCTTCCTCCTTAGCCGCCGGCTAAGGACCCATAGGTCCCATTCTTCCTGTTAGTTTAGTTTTTAATTCTGCACAAGTAGTGTTAGATTTAGTTTACAGTAGTTTAGAATAGATTTAGTTTTAATTGTTAGTGTTTAATGTTAGCTGTAGTTAGATTAGTCTTAGGAGTAGAATTAGTATTAGATCCCCTCCCTCACCTCCTCTGATCAGTCCAGATCAGAGGGGAAGAATCCTCTGTTCATTAATCAATTTATCTCCCTCTTCATGTTTTGTTTTTCCACCATCCAATTCTGATTTATGTTCCTTTTAACGACGAATCTTTCATCTGTCACCCACACATCTGGACCCAATTCCAGATCTGATGGTGTACTGCCTCAGATCTGAAATTGGCGTCACAAGCACCATTTGGGGCTTCTCACCCACCCCATTTGTGTTCACAAAAGCCCCTTTTATTTTAGATTGATTGCCTCAGTTTGTCAGATTCACGTTAACATGGGTTTTGAAGAGATTTTGCTTTCTGAAATGTCTTGACAGATCTGACAAATTGAAGGGATTTTGGTTTTCCTTGAGGGCAAGGATTCTGAGAAGTTCTCTGGTGACAGAGAACAAATCAGAAGAGCCTTTCATGAATTTGCTTCTGCCTTGATCTGAATGCATTTGCTAGCTTTTATAAATTCCTTTAATGCATTCTTATTTCTGATTTGTCATTTCAGAACTGCCATACACCACCTGTTTGATAATTATTGTTGTATGGTGATTCTCTAACCTAAGGAGTTTTCCATACTCCTTAAGGTTGCAAGAAACTGGGATTGTATGTTTTCGGTTTTAATTGATTGAGTTAAGTCTTCCTTCATGCTGTCTATGGCATTAGGAAGACTAACTCAATGCCATTTGTGTTTTGATCTGAAATGATGCTTTTGATAAGGGCTTTTCCTTGTGGGTATTTGAACTGAATTCTTATGTGATTTTCGTGAGATTTATACCCTTATCAGATTGGGATTTCAACTCTTTAATTTTTAGTTTGTTCTGAATTTTCTCTTATTCCCAGTTATACAGTAAAATGCTGCAAACTGCAGCAACATTCCCCTCTTCTCTAAATTCTCCTCTTCTTTGTGAATGCTTTCCCCCTCTTCAAATGGACTAACTGCAGCAGCAGTTAGCCCATTTGACAGTGGCTGAAGCCACTGACACTGTTAAAACACCCTGAACAGTACATTCTCTTCCCTCTCCATCTTCTCTGACAGTAGCTTAGCTGCTGTTTAAAATGAAATAAAAACTTAATTAACCCTCATTCCCTAAGTTCCTACTAAAACCTAATTATACATACTTAATTTCACACTGTAAATATACATATCCATACTATTATAACTATAATATACAGCCTGATTATGTACGTAGACATACATAGATATACTGTAAATACTGTATAAACTTGTACATAAATCTATATACATATGTAATCTATGTAAATATATGTATAAATACTGAACTATTATGTATGTATTTACTGATATATGTATATGTATATATACAGATTCATATGTACATATTCAGTAGCTATATTGTAGAATAAATTAGCTAAATTAATAATTTAGAGCTATAATTAAGTAAATAAATCTATAGACTTAGGTTAACATATATAGTAAGTAATTTAAGTTAGTTAAAGTACAATTATACCTAGTATAGCTTACTGTAACTTAGTTTTATTTAAAACACTCAGAACAGCTAGTTTAGCTTAAATAAAATAGAAATAAATTCGTAAATATACAATAAAAATATGTATAAAATACTTAAGTATGTAAATTGAATCTGTATAAGGTCAATTAGACCATTTACTAACTATTTTATAAGTAATTAACTATTTAATCACCTAAATCAACCTGTACAATCAGCCTAGTTTAGCGAATTTATTTATATAGTAAATATATTTAAAATTCAAAATTAATTAATCAATTATGTATTATTATGTAAATATTTTATTTACCATATTTTATTTTATTTTTTTTAATAATTTATGGCCCCCAAATCGAGGGCCAAAAACGCGCACAGACGCAGCTGCGTTTGGTTTCCAGCGCACGATGTGGCGCTGGAATAGCGCCACATCGTGGGCTGCAAACGAAACGCAGCATATAAATATAATTTATGTTATAACCTTACCAGTCGTCATGGCGCCGGGCGCCCGAAACTTCACCTGCTCCGTCTGATCCGATAACCCGATTCTGATATGTGTTGAATACTGAATGCGTGATTCCTGTGTGGGGCTGGGAGCCCGAGCGTGTGCGAACTTGTTGAAGGCGTTGGGCTGAGGCCCTGCGCTGATACGAAAACGTAATTAAGCACCTAATCTGAGATTAGGGCGCGCTTAGTAGAGGTCTGGTCCCACCCAAAGGGTGCTGTGTATCCCTCGAAAAGCGCGCCCGCTAATTAAACACATTTTACACTAAGGACTCCACCGCAGCCTCTGAAGGACTACACAGAACAAAATGAAAGGACAGACGACTTAAAAAAAAAAAAAAAAAGAGATAACACGAGATAACAACATGAAAGACTCTGTACATATGTAAAATTAAACCCACATAATTACTAACAGAATAAAACGACACTATAAATGTCGCTAAAGACCTCAGGTTGCTTCTTTAGGTTGTATATAGTGTTTCCTGAGATTTAGCGACGTTTATATCTGTCACTAAAACTGATATATATGTCACTATAAATAAATGACTAGTAAGTTAAGTTTTTACACCATGGTATCCTAATGGAGTATGAACTAACATATTAGTGTTAATAGTATAACTTGTAAATACATAGTTTAGAGTATAATAATAGATTGTTTGATGCTTGTTCATAGTTAGCATTTTTGCAAGCACTTCTTAGTAATTAGGTAAACAAAACATTCATTCATTCTTTAAATGTAAAGTTTCTTTTTGAATAAGAAGACAATTTTGGAGATAATCAAAGAGTGACCGAATTAAATTCAATAAATTGCCTCCCAGTGAACGACCTGGAACAAAACCAGTAAAAATTAGATAAATAAGCAAATGATAATAATGGTTGTAATGACTGGAACTCACCCATACTCACCACTATACGACATCCTTAATGTTATATTGTACACCCTGTACTACAACGACATAATCAACAATTATTACCAATTTCAAACACAACAACCACACATTACAAACCATTGCGAACAATAATCCCCCCTTTAGATTCATGTATGCGATTGTTTTCTGCTAGCTAGATTTGTATTTCCAAGCATTCCTCTATAAGCTTTCCACGAGCTTAATGTTGTAGCCACCATCACGAATTGAATGAATGAAAATATTTTTTTCTATATATATATGTGTGTGTGTGTGTGAAAATTACCATGAGCTTATTGCAATATATTTTCTGTGATTGAAGTTGCCTGCTTTTAATTACTATCTTTTGGCAACTAGCATGTCGTACATCAATATGTAAATCACAATAAACTGACATGAGATTTTAAGCAAGTAGAGCGAAAGAGATCGATTTCAAGTCTGCATTTCCATAAATGCCTCCCAAAGACCAACGACAGGGACTCAAGTCTCGTTATCTTTATAAATATTTTTGTTGATCGTATTGCACACTATACTTTGACACTTTTTTTCTTATCAAACACGTGCTATATGATTCTCACAACAAATGGCGTCGTTGCCAGGGAGGCAACATCATTTTTTATTTCGATCTTTTGAGCTATCACTGACAAATCTTCCTCTGCTTGTCTTGTGATGCGCAGGAAAATAGGAAAAATAGGAATCTACACACGCAACGAGCGCAGATTAAAAAAATCAGGTGCACATCTCATCTTAGATTAGAATTTCCCTTTTTGAACCCTACTTTAGATTTATTTGAAAAAAAAAACCTTTTTATTTTTGTGAAAAAAAATCAAGGAAAAAAATCTAGGTAGTTAGATTAGGCTTCTTTTTGAATCCTAGGTTAGTTTTGAATAAGCAAAAAAAAAAGAACTTGAAAAGCCTTTGAAAAAAAAAATCTTTCCTGAAAAAAAGCTTTCAAAAGTTTTTGAAGAAAAAAATAATTTGGTGGAAAGTTTGAATTTTGAACTCAAACACCTTTTAAAAGCTTCTCCACCACCCTTTGATTTTCGGCGAGATTTCAAATTTTGAATTAAAAATTCAATTGCCAAAATATTAATGAGCAAAAAATTCTGCAATTCAGGCTAGATTTTCATTTTCAAACCAGCTTTCAAAGGCACCATTCATTTGAAGAAATTCCAAGTAAAAGAAATTTAAAAATTCGTGAAGTGCAAGGGGGTCAGACTGACTCAGATTTGAGATTTTTCAAAATTCAAAAAGCAATTTCGAGTAATCCACGAATTGGTTTTGACTAAAAATAGTGGGGTTTGAAAGTTGGTCTCATTGGCTTTAATTTTCATATTTTTTTCAAATTTGTGAAGATCATTTGATACTATTTCAAAGCAGAAAATCGATCAGGGGTCAAAATTCCAGATCTAACCCTTTGACATTTAAAAATTTTTATAAATTTGTTTGAAACAGTAAAAATTACAAAAAAATATTCTATAAAAATACAATTGAAAAAGGAATCTACTTGTCGAATTTAAACTTATTCTGATTGCAATTTTTATCAGAGAATTGATCTTAATCTCATGGTCTGCAGAAGAAGAAAAAATAAAAAAACCCTAGAATTGCATCAACCCTAGGTTACATCTTTAGGGTTACAATCTAGAGACCACATTTGGGATGGCCTAGACTTAGTCAAGTATAGTGTTTAACCGGTGAACTTGGTCACCTTTTGGGCCACTCACCACAAACCCCAACTGAAGAAAAACGGGCTCAAATTAATTTTAAAACACGAAATCAACCTAAATTCGTTGTCATACTACTGGATGTTTTCAACCTCTCTTGCCAAACTTGGTGACTAAGTCTGTGGGTTAGTGTCAAATGACAACGGCTCGAGGGTCAACGGAACCAGAGGCGTAAGCCAAAGGAAGAACCTTCCCCTTAGTCCCCTCGTAACCAAACTGGCTGGGTTAGTTTAAGAGGCAAGAATCACTTTCAGTCGGTTGTACGATGAATTTTTCTTCAAGAATTCAAACTTAGAATGAAAAATATGGTCACTTGATCATAAGGACCATCTGATTGACAGGGCCTTAGCCTTGTCTGGATTGGCTACACCAACCCAAGGGTTGGGTGGTGTATGCAAGGAAGGAGGTCACTTAGACCTCAACTGGTTGGACCTTGGGAGCCGCTCCCAAGGAGGCGAGTCACCTCGCCAGGACCATCTTCTCCCCCAACCTCTTCTAGTCCCTTACTGCAATGGCTAATTTTGGACCTGGACCTAGACCGGGTCAGGATGCTGGTAATCTGGACCCGATGGCTCGTCTGAAAGCCTAGGTGGTTGAATCAGAGGAGCGGCATCAGCAGAGCATGGACCGTATCTTGACGACACTTGACAGAATGCAGCATCCACCGTGAGGAGAACAACTTCAAGATTTCTATGATCCAGGTGTGCCGATCGTCACACCCTTAGTCAGGATTCCCATAGGCGGAGATGCGTTTGAGCTCAAGCCCAATGTGATCGGTTTGATCAGCAGTCATTTTTATGGAAACTCAAGCGAAGATCCATTCCAGCACTTAGAGGACCTGAGTCGACTCACAGAAATGATTCAACCTAGGAATGCTGATCTTGGGATTATTCTGATGAAGCTTTTCCCATTTTCTCTGAGGGACAAAGCTTCATACTGATTCAAGGCCATTGGGAAGCCAATTGGAACCTGGCCGGAATTACGACGTGAATTCCTGCAAAAGTTCTTCCCGATAGGTCGAACGAATGCGATGAGGCATGCAATCACAACTTTCTCCCAAGGAGCTGGGGAGAAGTTGCATGACGCCTGGGATCGATTCATGACCTTCTCCGAAAATGCCCGCACGATGGTATACCCAGATGGCATCTAGCTCAGATCTTTTACCATGGGCTAGATGACACACATCGGTATCTGGCCGATGCATCTAGTGGCGGGAATTTCCTTGCGAAAGATGAGAACAACGCATTGGAGTTGTTCGAATCTTTGACGGAGAACTCGATGAATGCCCTATCCATGAACCAATTCCAGTGGCCTGGTCAGCAGTGGGTTGGTGTCCATGAGGCTCACACCAAGTCTATTCGAGCCAACATGAATATCATCATCAAGCAACTGGATAAAATAAACCTGATCAAGAAAAAGATTGACCAAATTAGTCAGAGTCAATCTGACCTGAACTCTGCTGCTCGAAGACCCTCCTATGCACCCCGAGTCCCTCCTACTCGAGTTAATCTACTCACTCAATATGCATCTTCTCCTTATTTACGAGATCCTGCTTATCAGGATCCTGTAAACAATCCCGATCTGGCCCCATATGACCAGGGTTACGCACCACCCGCTGACTATAATACGTATCCCCTTGATGGATATACGTCTCAGACATCTTTGGCCTACGAGGACGTCAGTGTTATTCAAGGATACGGGCATAATAACCCGTATTCAGAGACATATAACCCTGGTTGGCACCAGCATCTGAACTTCTCCAGGTCCAGTAACTCACAGAGACCACATCATGATCCACACTACCAGACCAGGCAATACGGGAATGCACAAAACACATACCTTAGGCAGCAGCCATTCCCGTATCAACAGCAACCCCATTTTATATACCAGCTGCTGCACCAAGCTGCCAGTCACCCTCCAAAGAGGACTGATCCTCTAGAGGCACTGAAAGAGGAGCTACAAGAATCAATGAGGAAATCTACACAGGATAGCTTGCAGAAAATGAAGGCAATGGCTGACCAGATACAGACTATACAGAACACGCAAAACCAGCTGTTGCAGGAGCATAGGACTCAGGGAGCCTTTGATAAACGCCAGTTTATCATCATTCTTATGCATTAAAACAAACCTAGCTCTTAAGATTTTACTCCATAAACAGGTTTTTGGGCTGCATTTAGGCATAAAATAGGTTAGGCATGCATTGCATTTTTTATTATCTTTTTAATATGTTTTTGTGAGTGTTAGGGATGAACAGATATATAGATCCCTAAAACCCTAGCACTAAAGAAGGAAAATGGTGAAGGAGAAGCTCAGACTAGCTGGAACTCAGCTTGATCCAGCTCACCACAGCTGGAACCTAGATCACTTGAACTAGGGTTAGCTCATCCCAGCTCCATTCAGCTAATCTCAGCTGAATGGAAACTCAAGAGAGTTCATCTTAGCTCACCCTAGCTCAAGTCAGCTCAGATCCAGCTCAACTTAGCTGAGTCTAGCTCATCTCAGCTCCCACTAGTCCACAGGGAGCTCTAGCTAGCTTAGCTGAGTTGACAGGAGTTCACCCCAGCTCAGATCCAGCTACATCCAACTCCACTCAACTCCAGCCAGCTGAAGAAGAACTCATCCCAGCTCAGGAAGCTCAAGTCCAGTTCCCGGGGACTCAGCTTAGCTCAACTCAGTTGAGCTAAGCTACCTTAGCTGTCTCAACCAGCTTGATCCTCCCCAGGAGCACCAGACCTAGCTCACCTCAGCTCATCATGGTAGAAGCTAGGTCACTTTAGCTTGGCTTAGCAACTAGCAAAGAACTAGCAAGCTAAGCCAGCTAGAGTAGCCCCATGCCAGCCTCTTCAGCAGCAGCCAGCTCTAGTTTCAGCTCCAGACTTCTCATCCTCAGCTCCTCCCTCCAAACTCTAGCTCCAACACCTCTTCCTCTACTCCTCCTTTAGCTAAGCTAGCTTATCTTAGCTTAGCTTAGCTAGCAACTGGCTCCTTGGCCATCCACCACCTTCAAATTCAACCCTAGCTAACTCCACCAACTTAAGCCTACCTAAGCTAGCTACCCTACTCAAGTTGGCACCACCTCCTAGCCACCCCTTCATCCCATTAACACCACCAAAAGGCACCAATTTTGGCACCAAAACCTAACAATAACTACCCCTCTTTTTGGCGCTAACATACACCCCCACATCCACCATACACCTAACCCTACAACTCATCCTAGCCATCCACCTACCCCTCCTTCTAGAACCCTTCTTGGTGCCAACTTAGACCCCCTTCTAAAGGCCATTTTGGCACCAACATCAAGGGGTGTCAACACCCATAACCACCCCCTAGGTGTCCCTTAAGGTGGCGCCAATTGACCTTGGCCATTGGATCCTTAACCACCTCCATCTCTTCATCTTAGCCCTCCATTCCAAGAGTCACCTTAGCCCCCTTCCTATTCTATACAAACCCACCACCTACCACCATTTGGGGCATCCTTCATTAGTGTATTTTGCTACCTATACCACCATACCTACGGCCAAGAAGAAGGAGTAGAGAAGGAGATTAAAGGGGCACATCACCAGCCCTTTTGGTGCCTTCTTCTCCCCACTCTCTTCAACTTGGGCCACGCCAAGGAGGAGGACTCTTCCACTTCAACGAGGATGACCAGGCAAAGGAGAAGGACCTAGGGTGGACGTCCACCCTTGGAGAGAAGCTTAGGGCACGCCCCCTTAGGGCTTGCCTTGGAGGACATCACCTTGGAGGAGCACAGCAAGGAAGGAGTTGGAGGACTCTTTTCAAGATTGGGAGCTACCAACCTTGGAGCAAGAAGCCCTCTTGTTCACCATCTATCTATAGGATTTGTGTTTGCTTTTCTTATTTGCAATTTTCTAGTAGTAGAAGCATTCCTCTACTAGGCCTTTTTGTAAAACACTTTTTCATTTATCTAGTTGCCTTCTTTGCAATTTCTTATTTGCATTTCTACTTGCTTTGTTTTTAGCATTCTTCACTCCCTCTCCCTAATTATTTTAGGCCTCCACTTTCCTAGAGTGAGCTTAGGGAGAGGTTCTACTTGCCACTTTAGAAGTAGTTTATTAAATTTGAAGTGTAAATTGCCTTCCCGCCACCATTTCGCATGTTGTCTTAATTCAAAACCGAAAAAATGATATATTGAAAAATACCAAAAAGAAAGTTGAGATTTGTATTCCAAGCAAGAGAATTAATTTTGCAAACATTTGGCCTCCTTAGACCACCCTAGATACTCCCCTATCTAGGATATAAATTTAAAAGCGAAAGCGGATTCTCATGTTGCAACGACGTTAAAAACTCGCTTTTACAAATCACGCGTATTTCACTATCACTTTTTCCCTCCCAACCTATCCTGAACCCTCGGTATGTGCTGAACCAAGGTGCCCTGTGTTTGTACGCTTTTGTGGGGTTTTAAAAGATAATACGTTGTAATATAGCCGACAAAACGTTCAAACAAATATAGAGAATTTTATTACTCGAAAAACTAGAGTATCCGAGGTCGAACACAGGGAGCAATCTTAGTACTTTTAAAACCAAAGAATAAAACTTTTAAATGAAAATAATTGATTCAAAGAGAGAGAGATAAAAAGAATTGCTAAAAGAAAACAGAATTGGACGTCTGATTTCTTTATCAGACGTCTTAAAAGTAAGTCTTCTTTCTCTCTTCTGCCTTCTTCTTCTTCATCTTCGTTGGCTCTTCTTCTTCTTTTCTTCTGATCCACAGGTCTTTTTCTTCCTTGAACTTCTTTCTCTTCTCTTCTCTTTCCTACGAAGGCTTCTTCTTCCTGCCTTTGTTTCTCTTCTATCTTCTTCTTCCTTTTTGTCTGCAGTCCTTCTTTCTTCCTTGTCTTCTCTTCTTCTGCTTCTTCTTCCTTCTCCTTGCGGCTAAGTCTCCTCTCTTCACCGCCCGGTCTGCCTGCACACAGGGAAGCAAAACCTAACCCTTCCCCCTCTACCCAAATGTCTCTCTCTCTTTGCAATTCTCTCAAGGACGCTCTCCCAGAGCCACGGGTATTCGGGTTGGATCTCACACCCGGGACCAGGCGCACCGGCAGGTGGGTGATGCATGAGGAGTGCTCAGGTTAGGGTCAGGTCGGATCCCGCCAGATCCGCGAGGTGAAACCGTGGACGAGGTGGGCGTGGGTCAGGTGAGGGACCTCACCCCTGTGCGTTCGGAGGCGAATAGCAGATAACACAAATTCAATTTAAAGCATACTTACGCGTTGCGTTTCGCCGATGTGGGACTATCTGGCATGCCCCAATCTCGTATGCGCCCGCAGAGCTTTCTTCGTGCAATTGCCAAAGCTGCGGCCTTCGCAGTGGTCCTTGCTGGACCCGAGGGCTTCGCACTGCTTGCGCGAATCTGCTGCGCCTGAAGCTTGGAAGACCTGACGCCTGAAGCTGCTGTGAAGCTGCTTCAATAGTCAATGGCGGCAGGGCTGAAATCCTGTCAAACACAAGCACGGCCTATTGGCCTAATCAGACCAGCTGGGCACCTTCGCTGTGGCATAGCGAAGGTGGTGAACGGTGCTGCAGGTCGTGGGACGGCCTAGTTGTGCGTACCTAGGTCGTCCTGCGACCGGAGGTGTGGGTGAGTTCGGGGGGTTACTGTGGAGGTGTGGAGTGGCAGTGGAGGGGCGGAGATTGTTCCTTGTGGTGAGGCGGAGCTTATGAGATGATCGGAGAGCTGTGTGGAGGGGCGGAATGGTGGATGCGGCTCGCCGGAGGTCGGTCGGAGGCGAGGAAGATGGAGGTGTGGAGTGGCAGTGGAGGGGCGATTAAATAAAATAACAAGGGGAAAAGAGAGAGGGAAAGATGGAGAAGGTATCTGGAGTGTTCTGGAAGGGAGGGAGGAAGCGGAGTGGACGACGCGTAGCTGCCGTCGTCGGAGAAGAAGAACCTTGAGGGAGAGAGTGGCGACGAGGATGGGGTCAGGAGAATGCACGCCTGGTACTGCGCGACGTGGGAGAACGAGGTGGAGTTGACTCTGCTGCTGGTATGGCAGCAGAGCGACGAGAAGGAGGGGAGGAGGTCGCCGGAGCTTGCGGTTTTCTTTGCCGGAGATGGAAGAGAGGAAAATTTGGGGGAATCTCCGCCAAAACAAGTCTGAAGATCTGCGACAGGGTCTGAAGATCCTTTTATAGGTGTTGGCCGGACCTTCTCATGCGTGGAGGGCACGCAATCACCTCCGCTGGCTCGCCGGAGAAGGAAAGAAGGTGGATACCCAAATCCCTCATGCGTTCGCACGAGAGATTGGGTTCACACCAGAGATCGTGATTGGCTTTAGATGGAAGAGAATTCCTCAGAGAATCTCCCTTCCATTTCTGGGAGGGAATCTCTGAGGAATCAGAGAGTAATCCCTCTCTAAACCTCATTGGAGATTGGTTCTGCCCTAACAATGGCAGCAGGATCTGATTGCAAAGGTGGCGAGGAACTTAGGGGGCTCTCTGCAATGATTTTCAAAAGATACGGACCAAGTTGTGATTTGGGTGTACTAAATTGCAAAGTAGGTCAAGATGACCTCCACTTAGGTCTAAATTTTGGTATAAACCTAATTTTGACCTAAGGAATCCAATGGTGAAGTTGGATTTTAGGTTTGACCTCGTTTGACTGGACATTTTGCGTAAAACCCAAATTAGGTCAATTAATGAGCTAGGACCCCATTCTAGGTCAAACTAGGTTCCAATGGCCAAATTAAGTGTTCTAAACCATAGAGGATATTTTTCCATGATTTTTAGAGGGTTTACTTTATTTTTATTCTGACCGAAACCTTGTTAATTTAAGTGGGTCTGTTTTAGGGTTATCAAATGTTATTTAATTCCTGAATTGCACATGAACCCATTTCTGATTGACTCAACCTAATTTTTATCTTATTTAGACCTTTTGACCTATGTTTTGCTTCAAAGAAATCCCGTTTATGTACTGCAATGGTAAAATTGCAGTTTTACCCTTTAATTCATGTTTTCTTCTCAAAGCACTTATTCCTTTATTTAGGCCTTCTTCGAGGTTATGTAGGAGCTTTTATCTTCTTTATTGGGTCAAAATGAGCTAGTTATGGCTCATGATGAGGCTCTCATCATACCCCCATGCCTAGCTTTTGCTAGTCCCTTAGCAAAATTTCAAGGTTTTAACTTCCGTTCTAGACCTAGAGTGTCTGCCAACAATCATGATAAGTGCTTCTCCTTTTCTTTTGTGATTAGGTTGCAATGCCGACAATAGGCCTAGAGGTACTCAAGTACCAACCAAAATCCGGACCTGACCCGCTTTAGCCTCAGTCCTCCGCAAAGGTTTCTACGGCCCACAAAATCTAACCTAGGGTTTGTTGGACTCCGCGGTTAAAGCACCCGTGCTTGAGACATTTTTAGGCTAAGTTCAGTTTGCAGTGCGTTTTTTGTAAGAGAGAGATAGAAGATTTGTTTGGAGAGCTTTTCTCTCTCTTTTCTTTTTATTTCTAGCTTCGGATTAGCTTCTCAACATGGCCTGTATCGGATTCCTCGTCCCCATCATCAGTCCTCAAGGGTCCCTGGCTTTCGAGATTTCGAGATAATCCTGCCCATGTGAACCCCCAGAACCCTGGCTTTCGAGATTTCAAGATAATCCCGCCCATGGCGTTCTGTGGCCGAATTCAGACCCTGGCGATCGACATTTCGTGATAATGCCGCCCATGGTATCTGAACCAGCAGAGTGCTTACATGCCCCCAGTAGGATATTTAAATATCCTAAGAGACAAGCACCGAGGAAACGATATGTTGTTACGCATCTTCGAGGGGAATTTCCTGCCTCTCCGCGTTGGGAACTCGTCCAAATCAATTTGTGTTGATTGGCCACTCCTAATCTAGGTGACTTTTTCAGAACATTAAACGCTTTTTGCGTGATTTGGATGCTTATGCGCACTGAACCAGACTGTGTGTGAATTTGGGGTGCTTAGATTACTGAATCCCGCAAATCGGAGGTCAGTTAACGAGGCCGAATACTTCCTAAGCCTTAGACCTAATGCTTAAGCTTCGCATTTTCCTCAACCTCTTGAGGATTATCCAGATTTTAACAGATACGTGAATTTTTAAGCTAACAAATCTAGCCCAAGAGGCCTAAGACCAGCGTTCCCGCTAATCTCTTATTATGTCTCCTTAGCACTTTTTTTTCTTTTTCTTGATTTGGTCTAGAACTTCAGTTAACCCCTTAATCTTTTAGTAATGACTATTTCTTTTGTGCTCCTTTTTGTCATTTTACTCTTTTTTTTTTTTTCTCATTTGTATGACCCTGAATTGTTCCTCCCCTCCTTCAAGTCTTTTTTTTTTTTTATTGAAACCCTTTCTTGATATGAATTTTCCTAACATTTTGCACTTTCATATCCCCCCATGCCTAAGATTTGCAATGTCCCCATTGTAAATTAGGTGGGTTCGATTTCAGCTTAGTTCATGCATTAGGACAGGTGTGTGGTGAGTGAATGGGTCGAAGTGACTTGTTGCGAATGATTTCTAATCTCGGGTAGGGATACCTGAGGTGAAGTCGGCTGTTCTAATGGATGAACCCTAAAGTGCAATATGAATTCCGCATAGAGATGTCAGAAAAGGTTTCGGGTTTTTCAAAGAATGACGGGTTGCCTGCCGTTAAGCTCTAAGTTTTACGCCATCGGCTGGGCGCAATGAGCTCAAGAGGAATGGAGGGTAAAGGATGACTCAGCAAAATCTATATCGGTCATGTCAATGAACGGCTTGAGTCTCTGACCATTCACGACAAAGGGTTTAGAATCATGGCTGAGTGGGCTGATTTCAATGGCTCCATTTCCGAAGATTTGTCAGACTAGGTAGGGTCCGACCCACTTAGATCTTAGCTTTCCTGGGAATAATTTGAGTCGGGCATCAAAGAGTAAAACCTTTTGACCAGGATGAAAGACCTTTCTAGAAATGTGTTTGTCGTGAAAAGCTTTAACCTGTTCTTTATAAATTCGCGAGTTCTCATACGCGTCATCGCATAATTCATCGATCTCGCTCATTTGAAGTCTTCTGTGGGTTCCAGCCTTAGAAAGATCCAGATTACAAGTCCGTACTGCCCAATAGGCTTTATGCTCCAACTCGACGGGGAGGTGACATGCCTTCCCGTACACTAATCTGAAGGGAGACATTCCTAATTGGGTCTTGTGGGTGGTCCTATAGGCCCACAATGCTTCCGGAAGCCGAGACGACCAATCTTTTCTATCAGGTCGAACAGTAACCTAAAGGATCTTCTTGATCTCTCGGTTAGATAGCTCAGCTAGACCATTAGTTTGGGGGTGGTACGGAGTAGAGATTCGGTGTGATACCTCGTATTTGGTCATCAGTGACCTGAACTGAGCATTAGTGAAATGGGTCCCTCCGTCGGAAATTATAGCACGTGGGATCCCGAACCTTGAGAAAATGTTTTGATGAAGGAATTTTATAATGACTTTATGATTGTTGGTTCGGGTCAGAATGGCTTCTATCCACTTGGAAACATAGTCAACTGCGTGTAAGATGTATTCGAAGCCATCCAAGATCGGGAAGGGTCCCATGAAATCAATCCCCCAAATATCAAAAATTTCGCATACCAAGATCAGCTGTAGAGGCGTCATGTCTCGATGGCTCATGTTGCTCAGAGTTTGGCAACGGGAACATGCCTTACAGTGATCGTATGCATCCTTGAAAATTGTGGGCCAATAAAAGCCACACTGGAGGACTTTTGATGCGGTTTTATGTCCTGAAAAATGTCCACCGCATGCCTGGTCATGGCAAAATGAGAGTATGTCTTTGATTTCCACTTCCGCGATGCATCATCGAATTATCTGATCAGCACCAATGCGGAATAGATACGGGTCTTCCCATAGGTAATACTTGGCATCGGAACGCAATTTGTCCTTTTTGGCCTTTGGCCAATCGGGCGAAATCTGATGTGATGCCAGGTAATTAACTATATCAGCGAACCATGGAAGACTTGTACTGATAGTCAGGAGGTGCTCATCAGGAAAATGTTCTGTGATAGGTCCGGAAGGGTCAATTATTTCAGAAGGGAGGCGGGACAAGTGATCAGCTACCACATTCTGCTTTCCCGCCTTGTCGCGAATCTCGAGGTTAAATTCTTGCAACAGCAAGATCCATCAGATTAATCGAGGTTTCGCATCCTTCTTTGCAAGGAGATGCCTCACAGTAGTGTGATCCGAGTATATGATAACACGGGAACCCAGAAGGTATGATCTGAATTTTTCCAGGGCAAATACTACAGCCAGCAGCTCTTTCTCAGTAACTGTATAGTTACGTTGAGCCTCATACAGTGTTTTGCTGGCGTAGTAAATGACCACAGGTTTCCCGTCAATTTTTTGCCCCAAAACCGCTCCTACAGCGAAGTCAGATGCATCGCACATGATCTCAAAGGGTTGAGACCAATCAGGGGACTGTAGGATTGGGGTTTGGGTGACTCGGTCACGTAGGATCTCAAATGCTTGAGTGCATTCCTTGGAAATTTTGAAAGGCACATCCTTGGAGAGAAGATTGGTCAGGGGGTGCGCGATTTTGGAGAAATCAGGGATAAATAGACGGTAGAAACTGACGTGCCCCAAGAAAGATCGGATGTCCTTAATCGAGCAAGGCATAGGGAGCTTGGAAATCAGGTTAACCTTAGCTCGATCCACTTGGATGCCTTTTGTTTGCACCTCAAAACACGCCTATAAGAACGCCTTCTTATGCTATTTTCTAGCATTAACTATGTATATTATAATCCTGTAGTTGCATTTGTAAAAACGCTTGCATGCATGCATTTAATTGAGAGGAGAAGAGAATGGAATAAATGGCTTGCATTTTTACATTTTTCTTCAAGTGTCTCTTTGCAAAAGTCCCCTCTCCATATTTTATTTTCATCTTTCTTTCTTCTTCCCACGGTTTTTCTTCTTCCCGCGGCTGAATTTCGTCCACGCCATGCGCCTCTCCCTGCAGCTGCCACTCTCCGCGCCTCTCCCTGCTGTCCTTCCCGCACCTCTCCCTGCAGCTGCCATTCTCCCCCATTCCCCGCATGCTCCACGCCATGCTCTCCTCCTCTATAAAGCCGCAGCTCTTCCTCGCGACGGAAAAGGGGAGACACAGCTGCTGAAAAACGCCACCCTGCAGTCCACCACCTTCCTCTTCACCGTTCTCCCCTCCCATACGCCGGCCCTCCGTCGAGGAGGCACCCGACGAGCAGGAGAACCCACTGTGGTGCTCACCACCACAGTGGGAACACCACCGCCCAGCTCTTCAACGAGCAGGTGGGCGTGGTGTGTTCTTTTCTCTTCGTTTGCATCTCCACGCCATTGCTGCCGCTTCAAGGTCCGAAGCTTGAAGCAGCAGCAGCAGCAGCTAAACCGCGGCAACAGCAGCAGCAGCAGCACCCCCCGCCTCCTCCACGACCTTCCCCGCAGGCGCGCAACCCTCCGCGCGCGCCTGCAGGCCCATTCCCCGCCTCCGTCTCCGTTTTGTCCACCCCGCAATTCCACCCGCGACCGGCCGCCGCGCGCACTGCAGCGGCCGGCTACGGCCTCGCGCCGACCCCCGCGACCCTCCGCGACCACTGCAGAACCTCCTCCACGCTCGCTCCTCCGCGCCTTCGCCTGCCCGTCGTCTCCGCGCACGCCTGCAGGGCACTTCTCCGCTCCGCCTCTGCTCTGTCGCCTCTGCCATTCCACCCGCGACCGGCCGCTGCGCGCACTGCAGCGGCCGGCCAGGCCTTCTCGCCGCCCCCTGCAAACCTCTGCAACCCTCTGCGACCGACTGCAGACTCCCCGCCGCCTTCTCCGAGCGCGCCATCGCCCGCTCTCCGTCCTCGCACCCGGTCTGCAGGAGACGTCTCACGTCCACTGCGCGAAGGCGCGGTGCACCGCGACGATCAGACGTCCGCCTCCGCCTTCAGATGACGTAGAGTCAGACGTCTGCCGCCTCCGGCAGACGTCTTAACTCGCGCGTCCGCGATCACTCCTTCGCCCGCTCTCTCTCTCCGCCGATCTCTCCCGCCCGCTCCCTCTCTGTCTGCCGCTCTCTCTCTCTCACGTATTCTCTATCTCTCTCTCTCTCTCTCTCTCTCTCTTTTTTCACTTACAGCAACACACACACACCCATTCACCGACACACACACACACACACACTCATAGTAACATATATACATATATATATATATATATACGTATATCTATATATATACTTATATATACATAGTATATCTATATAGTTATGTATACATACATATAATATAATATATATATACATATACATATATAATATATATATATATATATATATACACATACTCATATACGTATATATATATATACATATCTATATACTTATACATATACACATATATATATACATATATATCTAGATACATATATACTTATATACATATATATATATATATCTATATAGTATTATATATATATACTTATATACATATATACATAGCTATATACATATATACATACATATATATATATATATCTATATATATCTATACATATATACTTATACATTTATATACATACATATGTACATATACTTTCATGTTATTTATTATACGTTGTATCGCGGGGATATCTGCACCAGTTGCTGATATTCCCTGATACACGCGTACAAAAAAGGCGTGGTCCCATACATCATCCATCCTCCATCCACACTCCACGCGGCACCTAGTCGTGTTGGTTGCGTCTCTCTAGACGTCGGCTGACTCGACATAGTGCTACACTCCATCGTCACCTCCACCACCACCCCTTTATATATATACTACATATAAATATATATCTATAGCTACTATATTTACTTTCTATCTGTTAGCTTCCTTCTTAGTAAAAAGATAAAAAAAAAGGTATAAAAGTGAAAAGATAATCTTTGATTTGCAGGTACTTCGTCTTGCGAGTAGCAAGGCGTGTTTTGGAACTTTGTTTTGGCTAAAAGCCAAGGACACAATTTTTGAGGGTGTGCCTCAAGAACAAGGATTACCAGAAAAAAACCTAAATAAGAAAAATACCAAAAACAGAATAAACGAACGGAAGAGATGCGTTTTAAGGAAAACGTAGAAACTCGACTTGAACCCCACTTCCCTGAGTTCGACCCTGGGCTTAAAAGTGACAAGATAAAATCAATTAGGCCAGGTTAAAAATTTTGTAAAGAGATGGTTAGGTCTGAATTAGGTTAACCACTATACACATTTCAACGGTAAAAATATCATATTAACAACCTATCCGGGCCGACCATCATAACTTTTCTGGCGCCGTTGCCGGGGAGGTGCGCTTTCGAGTAAGTTTCTATCCAATTCCTTTAAATTTGTCTCTTCTCTCTTCACGGGTATTGTTGTTTTTGGTGTGCAGGTGAACCTGGTGGAAGGAGAAGAAGGCTGACGAAGTCGAGGACGTGAGCAGATCCAAGGCGGGAACGAGAGCGTGAAGACGCCGACATTGCATTGGAGCTTCGCACACGTTGCCGAACAAGTAGGTTTTCTTTTCTCATCAAATTAGGGTTAACTTGCCACCACAAAAAAAAAAAAAAAAAAAAATTTAAAACTAAAAACTAGAAAAACTTTTTGGGATTTCTTGAGGGCAAGTGGATTAAAATTCACTTGATTGATTGGTTGTCTTCACTCCCACTGCCCGGGATTTCCCACCTTACTTCGCATAGCGAAAATCCGAGAATCTTCATTCTTAGATTTTTCGCCGTAGGAAGTATTCTTTGAGGCAAAGAAAAAGATTGCTTGTATCCCTCTTTTGCCTCGCTTATCTTTAATTCAGGATCACATTTTTGGTGGGGAGACTTGGAATTGAGTTGATTCCAACCCCACCACGACTTTTCAAATTTGCCTGTGATTCGATCCTGAATACTTCAACCCCAAAAATTTTATTTTCTTTATCTTTTGGTTGAAGCCTTGTGTGTGGAAATCATTTCTGGTGATTGGGAGCACTTGAATTGAAGTGCTTTGGCTCCCTGTCACATTGATATAAAACTGATTCGTGCATCCACACTTAGAAATCTCCATTTAGGGTAGCCCATTGCATTTTAGCATGCATTAACTAACTGATAATTGAAGAAGGGTTTCTTGGGTTTTAGAAGGAAAACTTGTATTTTTGCAAAAACCCGGAGATTGGTTGAATTGGTAATTCAGCAAAACCCTAAAATTCATACTACTTAAGGCTGAACTCTAAAAACCATTCGCCAATAAAAACTTCAATTCGGGGAGATTTCCCCGTTGCATGCTTGTTCTTACACACTCTTAAAATCAATCACTTGGGCATTACCCGTAAACAACGCCCTTCACATTCCAAAAGCACTTGACCCTAAGCCTCTAATTAAAACTGGTAGTAACTTGACCCTTACTAAGGATTGGAGGTCTAACTACCTGTGTGTAGCGACTACGTGCTGGTGAGAGTTCCCGCGTGCTATCGTGTGTCTAAGACTGGGGCAAACGGCCTTTCAATCTGGCCCGGTGGTTCCGCGGTGCTCGCATTCGGTTCCGTAGTTCGTAATAGTAGGTAACTTAGATCTTTAGGTCTAAGGGCACACTGTAGAGGTTAGGAACTTGACTGTATTGATTTGTAATCAAGTGTACCTTTGCGGCGTCATTTCTCTCATCCCTTTTCCCTTCTCATCTCCCCAATTCTTCCCGCGGTAGTGCATGTTTGGGAGGAGGTCACAAAACCCTGAATTGCTTGTATTGACTGATAAATCTAGAAAAAGAGCCGAATCATCCTCCTCCTCCACAAACATGGCACACACCCCCGCCTCACCACTTTGTCACAATTTCAATTCTTTCAACACCAGGCTTATCCCGGGAAACCCTGCAAGACCTTCCTTATCGAGTGTCGTGCCAAGCGACTCTGTAAGTCATGTGGAACTGGCTTCTGTGAGCCAGTATTTCAACACGGAGGACCAAGCCTCCGTGTACTCGGACACATATGCGGACACGTCTTCTGGCATAGAAGATGCCTGCACCCTGGGGAATAACCCGTTTTCTGCCACGTATAACCCAGGGTGGCATAATCATCCCAACTTTGCATGGTCCAACAACCCGCAGCGTCGAAACCCCGCTGGTGGACCAATGCGATCGTCCGCACCCGTCATCCCAAGGGCCCAGTCTAATCCTATGGCAAATCTGCCATCAGGCCCTTGTGTACAGAAAACCAAACACGCATCAAAACCTCTTGATAAATTGATGCGAATGATGACGGAAATGTCAAAGCGCCATAAAGAAAACATGACCTCTCTTCAGCATTTGGCGCAGCAGAATGCTGAGATCAATCAACTAAGCATGGCGAATCGATCTCAGGGCACTTTTCCCGCCCAACCTGTTCCAAACCCGCAAAACTTTGTACCCTGTGGTCCGCAACCACAGGTACAACCTTCTCAGGAACAGGTTCATCAAATTCTGCAAGCTCCGAGTATTCCTTTGGGATTTCAGGTTAATCCCGCTGCAGCACCGCACTCTTATGCTGATAGTGATCACATCAAGGATGACACGTCTGACGAGGACGTGACTGTCAGTACGTGTATCGAACTAATTGGAGCCGATTCTGACTGCTGCGAATTACCTGACGACTGCCTGACCAACACAAACTGTGACGTTCCCCAATCCCTCCCTATTCCTGTACCTTCTCCTGACCAGACTTCTGACGAGGTTTTCTCCACTTCCCATACCTCGTGGTCTGAGTCATTGCCGGGCTGCTCACCGCCGGTCCACACTATGGAAGACCGGATTGCCCTTTTTTCCTGCTAAATCAGGCGGATTTGCAAATCCACACTGGGACCTTGAGCCCACATCTTACTCACCGGGGCTATTCCCTTTTGGATCCATCTATCCAAAAAGCCCCCCTTCTTGGCCAATCTAAGGGCCAACTTCCTCTTCCTGATCTGTTTTCTGATCCGCCTGGGACACTCTCGTCCCAGAAAATGCGAAATCTCTCACCATCCACCATTACTTTTCACGCCTCTATCGCGATTACTTCGCTTTTCTCTTCACCACCCACCATCCACCCACCCTTCCACCCTGATTTATACCCTGAACCTCAGCTCCTGTTACCCGATCTGTCATCCGTTCTCTGCCTTTCCCTGCATGCATATGAGGACATAGCATTGTTTGGCATGGGGGGGTGGATAGGCATCCATAGGATCCGGGTATTTTATGGTATCAGATAATTACCACCTATTTATAAATATGCAAGAAAAAGAAAAAAGAAAAGAAAAAATAAATAAATAAATATATATATATATATATATTAGTAATAAATGGTGTTTAGTAATGATCTAAAAGCTGAAACAAAAAATACAATAAGTGTTTATGGATATTCAACCTCTGTTTTGAAGAATTTCCAGGCCACAGAAGCTTGATTCGCTCAGGCTCGGCTTAATTCACTTAAAGCATTGACGAAATAGATCAAAATCTCTCCTAACTAAGAACGTTTCTTGTACCTGAGACACCAGTACAGGATTCGTTGGTTTGCTTTTTCTTGAGAGCTTAAGTAAACTTGGTTCACACTACACATATCAGGAAAGATCAGGTGAACATAAGATCCAACCCTAGTGTTCATTAGGAAAGGTGGAGTCCTTACCTGTGCGTGCAGGTAGACTTTTTATCCCAAGCTTTAGTCTTATGTTTAGGAGTGGCTCTTTCCACCAAAAAGAAACTCTCCCACCAAAAAGAAAAAAAAAAGAAAGTGTGCTTCAAAATGTGTTGTAAGAGATATACTGACACGTGTTTCGAAAAAAAAAAAAAATCAGAAAAGAGATGTTTTAAAAGAGTCAGTATATCTCATAAATGTCTGTATACTTTATTTTTCGGTGAGTCACAAAAAAAAAAAAAAAAAATCAGAAAATGGGAGTTGAGTTTTCCGTCATCATCTTAAGGGTCAATTCGAAGACATGAGCTGAAACTGGGACCAACCTGTACTTAAAAATTCGTGAAACCCTGGGATTGAGTCTTAATGTTCATATGGTCAGTCTTGATCCTTCACTATGCACAAACCATAACCTCTTGAGCTCTCGAGTACGGCAAAAACCTCCTGGGTCCTGGAAATCGTACTTAAGGTTTAAATATCAAGAGTCCTGGTTAGTTGAGAGATGATCTATGTCATGTGAGACTTAAAGTACTGGTAGTCTTCTTTACAATTGGTTCTCACAATATTCGATAATAAACACACCTATATCACCTTAGAAGAAAATTTTCAGCTTAAGATCATTTCTAAATACGGTTTTGCTAGGGACTAGCAAAAGATAGGCATGGGGGTATATGTTTGCACCTCAAAACACGCCTATAAGAATGCCTTCTTATGCTATTTTCTAGCATTAACTATGTATATTATAATCCTGTAGTTGCATTTGTAAAAACGCTTGCATGCATGCATTTAATTGAGAGGAGAAGAGAATGGAATAAATGGCTTGCATTTTTACATTTTTCTTCAAGTGTCTCTTTGCAAAAGTCCCCTCTCCATATTTTATTTTCATCTTTCTTTCTTCTTCCCACGGTTTTTCTTCTTCCCGCGGCTGAATTTCGTCCACGCCATGCGCCTCTCCCTGCAGCTGCCACTCTCCGCGCCTCTCCCTGCTGTCCTTCCCGCACCTCTCCCTGCAGCTGCCATTCTCCCCCATTCCCCGCATGCTCCACGCCATGCTCTCCTCCTCTATAAAGCCGCAGCTCTTCCTCGCGACGGAAAAGGGGAGACGCAGCTGCTGAAAAACGCCACCCTGCAGTCCACCACCTTCCTCTCCACCGTTCTCCCCTCCCATACACCGGTCCTCCGTCGAGGAGGCACCCGACGAGCAGGAGAACCCACTGTGGTGCTCACCACCACAGTGGGAACACCACCGCCCAGCTCTTCAACGAGCAGGTGGGCGTGGTGTGTTCTTTTCTCTTCGTTTGCATCTCCACGCCATTGCTGCCGCTTCAAGGTCCGAAGCTTGAAGCAGCAGTAGCAGCAGCTAAACCGCGGCAACAGCAGCAGCAGCAGCACCCCCCGCCTCCTCCGCGACCTTCCCCGCAGGCGCGCAACCCTCCGCGCGCGCCTGCAGGCCCGTTCCCCGCCTCCGTCTCCGTTCTGTCCACCCCGCAATTCCACCCGCGACCGGCCGCCGCGCGCACTGCAGCGGCCGGCTACGGCCTCGCGCCGACCCCCGCGACCCTCCGCGACCACTGCAGAACCTCCTCCACGCTCGCTCCTCCGCGCCTTCGCCTGCCCGTCGTCTCCGCGCACGCCTGCAGGGCACTTCTCCGCTCCGCTTCTGCTCTGTCGCCTCTGCCATTCCACCCGCGACCGGCCGCTGCGCGCACTGCAGCGGCCGGCCAGGCCTTCTCGCCGCCCCCTGCCAACCTCTGCAACCCTCTGCGACCGACTGCAGACTCCCCGCCGCCTTCTCCGAGCGCGCCATCGCCCGCTCTCCGTCCTCGCACCCGGTCTGCAGGAGACGTCTCACGTCCACTGCGCGAAGGCGCGGTGCACCGCGACGATCAGACGTCCGCCTCCGCCTTCAGACGACGTAGAGTCAGACGTCTGCCGCCTCCGGCAGACGTCTTAACTCGCGCGTCCGCGATCACTCCTTCGCCCGCTCTCTCTCTCCGCCGATCTCTCCCGCCCGCGCCCTCTCTGTCTGCCGCTCTCTCTCTCTCACGTATTCTCTATCTCTCTCTCTCTCTCTCTTTTTTCACTTACAGCAACACACACACACCCATTCACCGACACACACACACACACACACTCATAGTAACATATATACATATATATATATATATATACATATATCTATATATATACTTATATATACATAGTATATCTATATAGTTATGTATACATACATATAATATAATATATATATACATATACATATATAATATATATATATATATATACACACATACTCATATACATATATATATATATACATATCTATATACTTATACATATACACATATATATATACATATATATCTAGATACATATATACTTATATACATATATATATATATATATCTATATAGTATTATATATATATACTTATATACATATATACATAGCTATATACATATATACATACATATATATATATATATATCTATATATATCTATACATATATACTTATACATTTATATACATACATATGTACATATACTTTCATGTTATTTATTATACGCTGTATCGCGGGGATATCTGCACCAGTTGCTGATATTCCCTGATACACGCGTACAAAAAAGGCGTGGTCCCATACATCATCCATCCTCCATCCACACTCCACGCGGCACCTAGTCGTGTTGGTTGCGTCTCTCTAGACGTCGGCTGACTCGACATAGTGCTACACTCCATCGTCACCTCCACCCTCACCCCTTTATATATATACTACATATAAATATATATCTATAGCTACTATATTTACTTTCTATCTGTTAGCTTCCTTCTTAGTAAAAAGATAAAAAAAAAAGGTATAAAAGTGAAAAGATAATCTTTGATTTGCAGGTACTTCGTCTTGCGAGTAGCAAGGCGTGTTTTGGAACTTTGTTTTGGCTAAAAGCCAAGGACACAATTTTTGAGGGTGTGCCTCAAGAACAAGGATTACCAGAAAAAAACCTAAATAAGAAAAATACCAAAAACAGAATAAACGAACGGAAGAGACGCGTTTTAAGGAAAACGTAGAAACTCGACTTGAACCCCACTTCCCTGAGTTCGACCCTGGGCTTAAAAGTGACAAGATAAAATCAATTAGGCCAGGTTAAAAATTTTGTAAAGAGATGGTTAGGTCTGAATTAGGTTAACCACTATACACATTTCAACGGTAAAAATATCATATTAACAACCTATCCGGGCCGACCATCACCTTTCTCCGAGATTAAATGTCCCAGGACAATTCCCTCAGGCACCATGAAATGGCTCTTTTCCCAGGAAAGAAGCAAATTCACATCAATGCACCGCCAGAGTATTTGGACCAAGTGTTGGAGGCAATCGTCAAATGATTCTCCAAAAATTGAAAAATCATCCATGAAGTCTTCCAAATAATCACCTACCATATCTGAGAATATGGCAAGCATGCACCGTTGAAAAGTTGCAGGTGCATTGCAGAGACCGAATGGCATCCTTCGAAATGCGTACGTCCCGAAGGGGCAGGTGAATGTGGTCTTTTCTTGGTCCTCTGGATGGGTTGCCACCTGATTGTAACCGGAGTACCCGTCAAGAAAGCAGAAGAACCTATTTCCTGCTAATTTTTCGAGGATCTGATCAATAAACGGTAGTGGGAAATGATTCTTCTTTGTGGAGGAATTTAGTCTTCTGTAATCAATGCAGACTCTCCACGAGTTAGCTATTCGGGTCGGAATGACTTCTCCGGTTTCAGTCGTGATAATGGTAAGTCCTGCCTTTTTGGGCACCACTTGTATTGGACTCACCCAATGACTGTCGGAGATCGGGTAGATGATCCCTGCATCTAACCACTTTATGATATCCTTTTTCACAACCTCCTGTAGGTTAGGGTTTAGGCGTCTTTGCATTTCTCTTGAAGGTCGTGCACCTTCTTCTGTGTAGATTCGATGTGTGCAGTATGAAGGGCTTATACCAGTCAAATCATCGAGAGTCCATCCCATGGCTCTACGATGTTGCTGGAGAACAAAAATCAAACGGAGTTCCTGGTCAGGTGTGAGTCGAGAGTTGATAATCACAGGAAACATCTGATTTGAATCCAAAAACAAGTACTTCAAATGTTCGGGAAGGGGCTTGAGTTCCATGACAGGATTGTCAGCAGCAGCGGGTGGTTCGGGGTTTGTATCAGGAGCAATGGTAGGAGTCCTAGGTGTGTCTAGATCATGTTCGCACTCCTCTGTTAGTGGGTTTTGATTCTCTAGTGGTTGATCAGGGATAATCAGGCTGTCCTCTACATGCAATTCATCAACCACGGCTTTGATATCACATATTTCCTCTATAACCCCACAATTAATCCCTTGTTGGGCCTTAAAAATGTCAATCTTCAGGTTTTGATTCCCAAATTTTAATTCTATCTGGCCCTCTTCGCAGTTTATGTTGGCCCTAGCAGTGGCCAAAAAGGGTCTCCCTAATATGATTGGTGTGTCCCTTGGATTCTTAGGTGCATCCATGTCCAGTACTATGAAGTCCACGGGGAAATAGAAATCTCGTACCCTAACAATGACATCCTCGAGTATTCCTCTAGGTGACTTGATGGATCGATCGGCTAACTGCAATGTCACCTCAGTGGGTTTAAGTTCAGATTCTTCAAGGTGGTCAAGGAGGGATGTAGGTATTAAATTTATGGAGGCACCTAGGTCTAGTAAGGCTCTATCAAATTGGGTTTCACCAATTTTACAGGAAATCAAGGGAGTTCCTGGGTCTTTAGCCTTGGGTGGGAGTTTGCTCAAGATGACAGAGCTGGCTTGCTCTGACAGTACGATTGGATTCCCATCCTTGGTTCGCGGCTTACATTTAGAGGTACAAATGTCTTTCAAGAATCTTGCGTAAGCCGGTATGTGGCGAATTGCATCCATCAATGGGATGTTTATCTGGGCCTGTTCAAAGAGCTTGACCAGATCCTCCTCGGGGGCCACGGGTTTAGTTATCCTTTTTCCTTTGGTCAAGGCCTCAGGAAATGGGACCCCAGTTGGTTCCTCTAGGATAGGTCCAGGTTCTTGATCTGGGACAGTGGTATCTTGGATAACTATCCTAGGGTCTTGGCTATTATCACGCTTGGAGTGGTTCGGATAATGTGGGTCTTGGGTTGTTTTACCACTTCGTGTTGTTACAGAGTTCAATCCGGCCTGATTTTGGTTTGGGTTAGGTAGGAGGGGTGGCTGCTGCTGAAATCTCGCGTAATATGTTGAAGCTTCCATCCCGTCTGGCGATGGAGTAGTAGGGGCTTGATAAATCAAATGTGTTTGGCCTGAATTTGGATTCATAACGCGCTTCTGGGTTAGCACATTATTTGGGTTGGGCAGAGGTTGCGAAGGAAGGGTGCCAGGTTGGCGGGAATTTGCCATCGGGGTCAGTTGGTTGTGAACCTCTGTGATCTCATCCTTGTGTTGTTTTTGCATTGCCGCATTCGTCTTTTGAATGTCGGCCAGTGCTTGAAGGATAAGAGTCAATTGATCCTGGTTTTGCCCAGATTGGTAGGTGGTATTGGGCCGAGGCTGAGGCGGCTGATATGGACGAGAGGCTTGTGGACGGGGTTGATATGGTGGTCTTTGAGAATTTCCTGCCCACTGAAAGTTAGGATGATTTCGCCATCCAGGGTTGTAGGTATTGGAGAATGGGTCATTCTGGATGGCGTTGAGGTCCTCGTAGTTCTGAGGAACCTCAGGAAAGTTAGAATACGAGGGTTCAGAGTTCCCCCAACTCGAGTAGAGTGGATCGGAGGTCAGTCCAGTCCGAGAGGCAGATGAGGGTGGAT
The DNA here is from genome assembly GCA_037157565.1 of Thalassia testudinum. Lineage (NCBI taxonomy): Eukaryota > Viridiplantae > Streptophyta > Magnoliopsida > Alismatales > Hydrocharitaceae > Thalassia > Thalassia testudinum. The sequence continues at coordinate 49,785,422 of JAZHRO010000057.1, forward strand.
ATGGGTCCATCCCCTTGGCAGATTGGTGATAGATGTTTTGCACAGTTTCCCTTGCCAGAGGTGGTCGTGCAAAAGAGTTTTGTGTAGAGGTGGCTTGCTACAAATGCCGAGTTAGCTCGTCCACCTTCTTTTCTATGATCGAAACCTTGTCCAACCAACTGGCCATCAGTTCCAAGTCGACAGAATTGGACAGGTCCTACATCTCATGTGTCCCTCTCAGATTCGTCGATGCGCGGGCATTCGTCCTGTCGAATAAGCCCATGGAGTCATTATTTATGGAGTTCTCGCACATGTTTTCGAGAATCTCCCACATCGTGTCCTCATGTTGACCCATGATGTTTCCTCCGCACGTTGCATTGATGAATAAACGAATATCTTCACGGAGTCCCTGGTAAAAAGACTGGACTTGTTCCAACTTAGGAACTCTGTGATGGGGACACTTTCGCATGAGATCTAAGAATCGATCCCATGCTTCGTGAAGAGGTTCTCCCGATTGTTGAGTGAAATGAGTGATCTGGTGGTGCAAGGCATTCGTCCGGCCAACGGGGAAGAATTTTTTCAAAAATTCGGACTGTAGTTCCTCCCATGTGTTGATCGGACGGGTCTGAGTTTGATACCAGTGAGCAACCTTGTCCAAGAGGGAGAACGAAAACATTTTCATGAGTAGGATATCCCGATTTTGTACATCTGACCCGAAGGTCTGGGCCAGATGCTTGAGTTGTTTAATGTGTTGGAATGGATCCTCAGTGTTAAGCCCGTGAAACTTTGGTGTGGCATGAATCATATTGGGCTTCAGTTCAGAATCAGGTCCTCCAATCAGGATTCGTACTCGAGGTTCGATCGCCACCGCAGCGGGATTATAGTGATCTCGCATCATAGGTTGCTGTGGTGGGTTTACAAAGTTCTGAAAGAGATCATTAAGGCGTTGAAGTTGGTGTTCAAGGTTATTCTCCTCTTCAATGTGTTGTGCCATGATGGAAGAAGAAGGAGAACCAGGGTCTGAATCAGATGAAAGATTTATGTAGTGGGGTTGCTGCACAAACAAGGGCATCGAGGCTTGGCCTCGACGAGAGTGAATTTCTAAAGGAGGTCTTAAGGGTGGCCTTAAGGACCTCCTACCGAACATGCACCGAAGGATGTGATGAGATTTAGAAGGTGCTAGACCCAATCAAGACACCCAAAAAATTGTTGGGTGACTATAGAGGTTCGGGGCGGATGGACCCCTTAGTCAGAAAGGTCGTCCACTTGAGAAATACCTGGGAAGCCAGAGAGGGAGAGTCCCGCAAAGACCCCTACACGGTAGAGCGTCCCCACGAGTTACAGGGTTTCCCCCACCCGACCTCTCTTGTCACAGCGGTTCTAGGTAGACCAGAATGGGGACCTTGACCTCTTAAGTCTACTTTTTTTATTTTAAGATCAAGGTGCTTAATGTTCCACTTGAACTTTTACGTATTTTGAGTGAAAAAGTGACCTAATTTTAAGGTTGGTTGACCCAAGGGATCAACTTCACCTTTCGTTCCTTTGAGAGCTTTTAGGTCCTTTCTTTTAGGGTTCAGATGGATTGAAAGCCTGATTTGCTTAGGGTTCCTCTTGTGTAGATCTTTTCAAACAAGGTTTAGGCACACCTCTTTTTGGAAAAATTTGTTTCTTTGTTTAAGATCAGATGTGTCTCTAAAAACCCTAGCTTTTTAATCCTTAAATTGGCTCTAGTGGGTCCAATTTAGTTGCCTCAGAATTTAGCACCTAGGGCTCAATCAAGAAAGTTTTAGCCCTAGCTACCTTAGTTGGATGAGCAGATAAAAATGTGTTGCAATGAAAATCAGGCAACTTGATGAGTTACTAAATATGAAACAGGTAGCCCTAACTTGATTGTTCTTTCTTTTTTTTTTTTTCTTTCAGATTTTGAGAGAGTTAAGAGGGAGGGCTTATGGAAATTACCTGTTCCTTGGAGTATCTGTTGTGCAGCTACTCTTATTTCCTTTTTGCTTTCCCTGCAATAAGCACAACAAAAGAGAGGAGTTTGGTCAAATATTGGATCAAAAAGTTGTAATCAAAAGCTTTAAAAGTGCCCGTTGCTCCCCGGCAACGGTGCCAAAATGTTTGTACGCTTTTGTGGGGTTTTAAAAGATAATACGTTGTAATATAGCCGACAAAATGTTCAAACAAATATAGAGAATTTTATTACTCGAAAAACTAGAGTATCCAAGGTCGAACACAGGGAGCAATCTCAGTACTTTTAAAACCAAAGAATACAACTTTTAAATGAAAACAATTGATTCAAAGAGAGAGAGATAAAAAGAATTGCTAAAAGAAAACAGAATTGGACGTCTGATTTCTTTATCAGACGTCTTAAAAGTAAGTCTTCTTTCCCTCTTCTGCCGTCTTCTTCTTCTTCTTCTTCTTTGGCTCTTCTTCTTCTTTTCTTCTGATCCACAGGTCTTTTTCTTCCTTGAACTTCTTTCTCTTCTCTTCTCTTTCCTGCGAAGGCTTCTTCTTCTTGCCTTTGTTTCTCTTCTGTCTTCTTCTTCCTTTTTGTCTGCAGTCCTTCTTTCTTCCTTGTCTTCTCTTCTTCTGCTTCTTCTTCCTTCTTCTCCTTGCGGCTAAGTCTCCTCTCTTCACCGCCCGGTCTGCCTGCACACAGGGAAGCAAAACCTAACCCTTCCCCCTCTACCCGAACGTCTCTCTCTCTCTGCAATTCGCTCAAGGACACTCTCCCAGAGCCACGGGTATTCGGGTCGGATCTCGCACCCGGCACCAGGCGCACCAGCAGGTGGATGATGCGCGAGGAGTGCTCAGGTTAGGGTTGGGTTGGATCCCGCCAGATCCACGAGGTGAAACCGCGGACGAGGCGGGAGTGGGTCAGGTGAGGGACCTCACCCCTGTGTGTTCGGAGGCGAATAGCAGATAACACAAATTCAATTTAAAGCATACCTGCGCGTTGCGTTTCGCCGATGTGGGACTATCTGGCCTACCCCAATCTCACACGCGCTCGCAGAGCTTTCTTCGTGCAATTGCCAAAGCTGCGGGCTTCGCAGCGCTCCTTGTTGGACCTGAGGGCTTCGCACTGCTTGCGCGAATCTGCTGCGCCTGAAGCCTGGAAGACCTGACGCCTGAAGCTGCTGCGAAGCTGCTTCAACCGTCAATGGTAGCAGGGCTGAAATCCTGTCAAACACAAGCATGGCCTATTGGCCTAATTAGACCAGCTGGGCACCTTCGTCGTGGCACGACGAAGGTGGTGAACAGTGATGCAGGTCGTGGGACGGCCTAGGTGTGCGTACCTAGGTCGTCCTGCGACCGGAGGTGTGGGTGAGTTCGGGGGGTTACTGTGGAGGTGTGGAGTGGCAGTGGAGGGGCGGAGATTGTTCCTTGTGGTGAGGCGGAGCTTATGAGATGATCGGCGAGCCGTGTGGAGGGGCGGAATGGTGGATGCGGCTCACCGGAGGTCAGTCGGAGGCGAGGAAGATGGAGGTGTGGAGTGGCAGTGGAGGGGCGATTAAATAAAATAACAGGGGGAAAAGAGAGAGGGAAAGATGGAGAAGGTATCTGGAGTGTTCTGGAAGGGAGGGAGGCAGCGGAGTGGATGGCGCGTAGCTGCCGTCATCGGAGAAGAAGAACCTTGAGGGAGAGAGCGGCGACGAGGATGGGGTCAGGAGAATGCACGCCTGGTACTGCGCGACGCGGGAGAACGAGGTGGAGTTGACTCTGCTGCTGGTATGGCAGCAGAGCGACGAGAAGGAGGGGAGGAGGTCGTCGGAGCTTGCGATTTTCTTGGCCGGAGATGGAAGAGAGGAAAATTTGGGGGAATCTCCCACAAAACAAGTCTGAAGATCTGCGGCCGGGTCTGAAGATCCTTTTATAGGTGTTGGCCGAACCTTCTCGTGCATGGAGGGCACGCAATCACCTCCGCCGGCTCGTCGGAGAAGGAAAGAAGGTGGATACCCAAATCCCTCGTGCGTTCACACGAGAGATTGGGTTCACACCAGAGATCGTGATTGGCTTTAGATGGAAGGGAATTCCTCAGAGAATCTCCCTTCCATTTCTGGGAGGGAATCTCTGAGGAATCAGAGAGTAATCCCTCTCTAAACCTCGCCGGAGATTAGTTCTGCCCTAACAATGGCGGCAGGATCTGATTGCAAAGGTGGCGAGGAACTTAGGGGGCTCTCTGCAATGATTTTCAAAAGATAGGGACCAAGTTGTGATTTGGGTGTACTAAATTGCAAAGTAGGTCAAGATGACCTCCACTTAGGTCAAAAGTTTGGTATAAACCTAATTTTGACCTAAGGAATCCAATGGTGAAGTTGGATTTTAGGTTTGACCTCGTTTGACTGGAAATTTTGCGTAGAAACCCAAATTAGGTCAATTAATGAGCTAGGACCTCATTCTAGGTCAAACTAGGTTCCAAAGGCCAAATTAAGTGTTCGAAATCCTAGAGGATATTTTTACATGATTTTTAGAGGGTTTAATTGATTTTTATTCTGACCGAAACCTTATTAATTTAAGCGGGTCTATTTTAGGGTTACCAAATGTCATTTAATTCCTGAATTGCACATGAACCCATTTCTGATTGACTCAATCCACTTTTTATCTTATTTAGACCTTTTGGCCTATGTTTTGCTTCTGAGAAATCCTGTTTATGTACTGCAATGGTAAAATTACAATTTTACCCTTTAATTCATGTTTTCTTCTCAGAGCACTTATTTCTTTATTTAGGCCTTCTTCTAGGTTATGTAGGAGCTTTTATCTTCTTTATTGGGTCAAAATGAGCTAGTTATGGCTCATGATGAGGCTCTCATCACCCTGCCTAGGTTTCAAGCATCACAGGGACAGGCACACGCCATATTACAGGTGCCTCCTGCACCACCTAGTTATGCTCAAGGCCAGTCACCTTTGATGCAGAACCCCGCATACTCTGCCCCTTCCGCTCCCCCACCACCTCATGGACAGCAAGTTAAAGCAAATGTTGTCTCATTGAGGAGTGGAAGGAAGACATTCGACCCACCACATAGGCAAGCGGGTCTTGATTTTTCTCACCCTTTGCCGTAGGCGAGTTCGACTCCATCTCAGGAGCCATCTACGGTAGATAAGGGTAGGAGGCCACTTGACCCTGAGATTCCCGTCCCTTTTCCTGAGGCTCTAATGCAAAATGTAGAATTGGACGATGATGAGAGACTCATCATGATCTCTAATTACCCCTAATTAACTAGTCTTCCTAGTTAATTAGCTAAGGATATGAATATATAAGGGTTAATTATAAAATAAGGGATATTTAGTAAAGGACCTTTAAATAAGTTAAAATGATATTTTATCATTCAATTAATATTATTAAAAATTTAATTAATAATTGGACTCGAGATCTTATTAATCATTTCCTTAATTAATAAGTTAAGTAACTTAAACATAATGTATACATAAGTATATAAGTAACTTTACTTAATCTAATAAATTAACCTAAGAAGGTCAAAAACGTAAATTCAAGGTGAAAACATAATAATTATCTTATTTACTAACATATATAAAAAATTGAAAAAGATCTAAGTTAAAATGAACCTTTAAAACCTAGGTTTACATTTAGGTCCTTAATATTCATTGCAATCGGGTCCTTAATTTTCATATAGATCCTTAAGTTTCACTACACATAGGTCCCTTCCCTTTCTTCTTCTTCTTCTTCAGCCGATTGAACGACTGATGACGGAGAGTGACTCCACCATGCGATCACCGCCCTGCCAACATCATTCTTCCTTCTCCAAGCTCTTGGAGCTTGCGCTCACCACTCCATCTTCATCTATCGGTCTGGATTACTCGGAAATCCTAATTTCTGGTGGGAGTTAACCTCACCATTGTCAGAGACGATGCCGGAGGTTAAGCTCCCTAAGCTTCCTCTTCGTCTAGACTCCACCGTCTTCTTCGTTGCCATGCACTATAAATACCCCCTCACCCCTTCGATTTCTCTCAAGTTGTCTCCCTTCCCTCTTTTTCACTGCAGCCGACTTCGATAGGCTATTCTTTCCATAACTCCGGAAACTCCCCATTTCATCTTCTGACTTCCTCCATCCATCCTGATCAGCTGAGGAGCTTCGCCGAGGTCAGCTGCGTCTCTGGACAAAGGCGACGACCGAGGAGATCCTCTGCTTCACCTCTCATTTACCGCCGAAGATCTTCTTCTTATACCCTCTGATTTCACTCTCCGCTATGAGCCATCGGTAGAATCCTATTGACCCCTTCGTCCAGGTAATAGTAGATTAGGAGTAGGAGTAGGATAGTCTAGGTAGATAGTTAGTTAGATTAGAGTAATTTCAGAATTTCCAGAGTTCATCATCTTCGACTCTGGCGAGCTCCTTGAGCTCGCCTGAGCCTTAATTTTGTCTTTTTAAGCTATTGATCACCTTCTTCTATCACTCATGACCATTTCTAATCCATTAAAACACTAAATTAATCACTATTTCGTCTAATTCACCTTCACCTTCATAGCTACTGTCGATGTCCATGGCGACAATAACTGAGCTTAGATCCACCTTCATAGGGTCCTCCACCACCTATTCACAATCTAAGGATCCTAATTATCACTTCAATTTGAATAATTACCACCTATAACCTAAACACCTAAATCTATTTAAGCTCCTAAGCTCGCTGTCAATGGTGGCTCAGGAGTAGTTGAAATCTTAAATTAATTATATATTTAGTATCGCAAATTACTTTTGACTTGTTTTGACCACTCAATTGAGTGGGAAAACAAGTCCCAAACTTCAACTCACTCAAAATCCATTTTAACTGATTTCATTGCTTAATCTTTCATTTAATGATCAATTAAAGAATTTAATGACTTCTTAAGGTTCCTATCAACCTCAGGAACCTTTTTAAATCAAAAACGACATGAATTCTCTTTCTAAACATGAATTTCATCTTTTTCTGGACTCACCGGAGCTCCGACGAGCTCCGACGAGTCATTTTCTATCTTCAGCCTTTAGAATTTGTTAAGAAGCTCCAGATTGACATGATATTGATCACTGATTATGCTGAGATACTTAAATTGGGATTTTAACATCTGGAGCTACACATTAGTCTTCATCTTCTGCAACTCTGACAGAGTTGGAGAAGTCTGACAGAAGGATTTAAGAAGCATTTAAGAAGTCTTAGAGCTTCAGTGCAATGCATTGAAGCTAATTTTACCCTCAAATTAGTGTAACAAACTCTTGATTTCTCTGACGGACAAAGCACTTTTTGATATCAGGAAAAGAGCCTGAAACCCTAGAATTCAAGGTCCAAACATTTGTTTGAAGGGTCTGAGCATGCTCCTGGGATTGGGGAGAAGACATTTGAGGCTTTAATTTCTTAAGAAAAGATTCAAAGTCAAATTTGGAGGCTTAACAGTCAAACCTGAGTTTGATACTTTGAGTTCAATCTGATGCATTGATGAGTTAAAATTGGCTCTGAGATTTATTTGAATGATTTAACTGAGCTCAGATGGTTAATTCTATTGGATTTCAATTATTGTCAATTTGGGTTATTCTTGAACCCAAACTGACAGCAGTAAATTTTGGATGAATTTTGAAGTCAAATCCTGCCTAGACAAGCTTATAACGATCCTTAGAAGCTATCCCAATCAATTAGAAATGTCCTTAGCTGTCTGTTGTACCTTTCAGAGTTTAAAATTTCATTCTCTGAACTTCCAGAGAAGCTTTGAGCTTCTGTTCTCCACTTGAAGCTTTTGAGAGCTTGAAACCCACACAAACAGTTGTGGAACCACCTATATAAATTGTTTAGATACTTAGATAAGTTAAAATGTCCATCCTACAGACATAGTAGACTTAAAATCATTTCCAGGCATATTTAACCAGTAGGAACCCCCTAATTTCACCTATCAAATCAGAGGGGAAATCATCCTCTAAACTTCAAATTGACCCTGGAATCCTGTAGAGACACCTTAGAACTCTCCATCAAGCTTTATTTCGCTTGATTTAGAGCTCTAAGTAGGGAGTAATAGTTGTCTGAAGTTGGCAATGGAGGGGGAAAGTTTAGTCCCATACTGGAAGTTTTCAAGCACCCGCCTTAGTATAAAACTAATTTATGTTTATGGCATGCCAGTCGTCAAGCACTCGGCACGAATCTGAAACCTAACCATTTGAGCATTGCGTGTGTGTGTGTGGGCGAGTGCGCCTGCAGGTGTGCACCCGAGTGGGCGTGTGTGTGCGATTGGCCCTAGGAGGGAGAAACCTGGGAGGCGTTGAGCCAGTTCGGCTCTAGAGAGGGCTAGTTTGGCTCAAGAGAAAAGAACCAAAAATAAACCCTAATGAAATTAGGCGAGGACCGAGTAGGGTCTGGTCCCACCCTGATCTCAGGGTGCTGTGTATCCTCGAAAAGACCTCACCGCAAATCTGAAACAAATTTTTGGTTGAAGAGAAATTTAACCCGGTTCAGTAAATACTTAAGAAAAGAAAGAAGAGTTGAAGTGTTGAAGGCTCTGATGTCTAAGTGTTGAAGGAAAAAGAGTAAGGGCTGAAGAAGGAAAGCTGAGGAAGAGGAAGAAGGACTCGCAAAGGAAGAAAGCTGAAGGAAATAGATGCTAAGGAAAGGAAGGCATGCTTAAGGAAATACTTAAGAAGAGAAGGGTAGGAAGAGAAGCATAAGAGAAGAAAGAAAGAGATAGAAAGTAAAAAGGAAAGAGCTCGAAAATATAAGAGAAAGAATAAAGATAAGAGAAGTAAAAGAAAGAAAGAAAGAAGAAGAAAAGAGAGAGAGGATAAAGAAATAAAGAAAAGATAATAAAGGATTTACTTTCTTGTATTTTCTTGCTTTTAATTGTAATAAGGCATATGTTTTGAATGCATAAACTTTTCTTTGCCTTAAATCATTTGAAATAAATAGAGAGTTTACATGTTTTAAATGTTGAAAATGAGAGTTTATATGGGATTTTGCTTGTTATTCTATTTTAATCAATTTTTAGCAAAATTCATGCTTCCATAATTAACTTGAATATACCTCCTATACTTATAAAGAAAAATAAAAGATAACTAGTGAATTTAAAATGAATTATACCTCCCAGCGAACGACCTGGACTCAAGCAGTAAAAATTTTCTCTACTAATCGACACAACTTCGACACAACTTTGAGTTAACCTAAGTGACTTTTCTCTACTCCTAATTAAGTAAAATTAAGTTAATTAACTGAGTTGAGGTAAGAGATGATCATACAACAGGCGGTATTGTCAAAAGAGGCTAGCGCCGTGATTCCATCCAACTTACCATCGAAAAAGAAAGACCCTGGTACCCCACTCATATCTTGCTTCTTGCAGGATTCTCCATTTGATCGGGCCTTCTAGATCTGGGTTCATCCATCAACCTAACTCCCACTGTCATGTTTCATCAATTTCTATTTAGGGAGTTAAACCCTTCCTTGATCACGATTCAACTGGCTGATAGATCAGTAAAATCACCGAGGGGGGTGGTTGAGGACATGATCGTAAAAGTCTATGGATTCTACTTTCCCACAGACTTTTTCATTCTCGATATGGAGGTTCCTCCTAATCTCCGAGATGCACCAATCATTTTTGGTCACCCATTTCTAGCAACAGCCCGAGCAAACATTGATTGTGAAACTGGGTGTATGGAGATAGCCCTAGGTAACGAGCGACTTCGACTTGACATATTCAGGGCATCAAGGAATTTTGACTGTGATCTCATAGAGGAGGATGGTGAAGACGAAGATTCGGCATACTGTGGTAACATTGGGCTCCTTTGTGAAGACCCAATGTCTCATTCGTATGCACTATCAGGGTTCTTGGACCTCGATCCACACAGGACTGAGACCACTGCACTGCACATATCTCCCCGAGGATCCGACTGTTTAGGGTGTGTTTTTTACCACAGCACCCCTGAATCTAGCTATCCTAATCCGTACACTACTAGATTCCCCTTGTTGTTACAAGAAGACGTGACCACAGCTAACGGGTTTCCCGTTAATGCAATCACAACCAATTATCTCACAGGTAGCGAATCAGCAGGAATTCACATGCATACGGATCATCAGATTCCCACCTTCGAGTTTTCTCCTCCTATTCCCATTTTTGACTCTGACCCACCCGTGATTGAATTGAAGCCCTCACCTGACTCACTTAAGTATGTGTTCTTGGGCGAAAATGAGACATACCCGGTCATTATTAGTGCCCACTTAACCTAAGAATAGGAGCATCAATTGAATTCTACACTACAAGATCATAGGGCTGCTATAGGGTGGAGCATTGCTGATCTTCGCGGTATTCGCCCCACATATTGCACCCATCACTTTTACACGGATGACGGGGTGAAACCTTCAAGACAACCTCAAAGACAGCTAAACCTGAATATGCTAGAGGTTGTTAAGAAGGAGATCATCAAGTGGCTGAATGCAAGTATTGTATACCCAATCTCTAACAGCCATTAGGTGAGTCTGATCCAGATAGTGCCCAAGAAATCAGGACTCACCGTAGTGAAAAATAATAAAGGTGAATCCATCCCAACCTGCATTGCGACATCATGGTGGGTCTGCATCGACTATAGGAAATTGAACATGGCTACCCAGAAGGATCACTTTCCTTTGCCTTTCATTGATTAGATCTTGGAACGGTTAGCTGGACACAATTTCTTTTGCTTTCTGGATGGATACTCCAGGTATAATCAAGTAGCAATTAGCCCGGAAGATCAAGACAAGATCACATTCACATGCCCCTTTGAAACATTCTCTTTCAAGTGGATGCCCTTTGGCCTCTGCAATGCACCAACAACATTTCAACGTTGTATGATGGCCAGCTTCTCTAACATGATTGGGGACTATGTGGAGGTGTTCATGGATGGCTTCTCCATTTTTAGAGATGATTTCGCATCTTGTGTTGATAACCTCACCAAAATCTTGAAACGGTGTATTGAGGTAAACCTAGTACTATCCTAGGAGAAAAGCCATTTCATGGTGAGGGATGTTATAGTACAAGGGCACAAGATCTCTAAAAATGGACTTGAGGTCGATCGAGATAAATGTGAGATTATTTCCCACTTACCGCCACCTAGCTCGGTCAAGCAGATCATATCATTCTTGGGTCATGTCGACTTCTATCGGAGATTTATACATGATTTCTCAAAAATTGCACGACCTTTGATGAATCTCCTTGTTGCCGATGCCCCATTTGAATTCGACACCTCGTGTCTCAGCGCCTTCGAGACTTTACGAAGCGTTGTCTGTGATTCCCCGATTCTCCAAGCATCCGACTGGTCACTTGATTTTGAGATGATGTGCGACGCTTCTGATTTTGCCGTCGGTGCTGTTTTAAGCCAGCATCGGGAAAAACAACCTTTTGTCATATACTATGCTAGCAAGACGCTGAATGAGGCTCAACGCAATTATATTGTCACCGAAAAAGAACTGCTTGCAATAGTATTTGGGTTGGAGAAATTCAGATCTTATTTATTAGGGTCCAAAGTCATCATCTTCACTGACCACTCCACCCTTCGGCATTTGTTGGCAAAGAAGGATGACAAACCTTGGCTCATCAAATGGATCCTTCTATTGTAAGAATTTGATATTGAAATCTGCGATAAAGCCGGAAAGTAGAATGTTGTGGCAGATCACCTATCCAGAGTGGACCCAGCCCACATTCCTTATTCCCTGCCTATCTATGACCAATTTCCAGATGAATCCCTTTTGGCAATTCACTCTATTGAGTTCCCCTGGTACGCAGATATCGCGAACTATCTTGCCGCAGGCAAGATTCTCGCGAACCTATCTAAGGACCAGAAACTCAAATTTACTGCGGAGGCCAAATTCTACCTCTGGGATGACCGATTGCTCTTCCTCATTGGAGAGGATCAAATTATTCGAAGATGCATCCCAGATTTTGAAATCCTCAGTGTGTTATCTTTTTGCCACAATGATCTTGTGGTGGTCATTTCTTGGGACGGAAAACCACTGCAAAAATTTTGCAGTCGGGATTTTCTGGCCAACTATTTTCAGAGATACACATGAATATGCCCAACACTGCAAACGATGCCAGTCGGTCAGTTCTGTGACCAGGAGAGACATGATGCCACTCCAGCCCATCATGGTTGTAGAAGTGTTCGATGTCTGGGGCATCGATTTTATGGGCCCTTTTCCAAACTTGCATGGCTTTGAGTACATATTACTAGCCGTTGACTATGTCTCGAAGTGGGTCAAGGCCATCCCGGCAAGATGGGTTGATCATAAGACCGTCATTTCTTTCGTACGATAATACATCTTCGCGAGATTCGGAATACCCCACGCTCTGATTAGCAACGGGGGAAGCCACTTCATCCACGCCCACTTCAGGTCATTATTAAAGAAATACGAGGTACATCACCGTATAGCCACCTCGTATCACCTGCAGACCAATGGGCAGGCTGAAGTGTCTAACCGTCAGATTAAGCTGATTCTCCAGAAGACGATTAGACCAGACAGGAAGGGCTGGTCTGATAAATTAGTTGATGCACTCTGGGCATATTGGACCATGTACAAGGCCCCACTCAGAATGTCACCATACCGTATGGTATATGGCAAGGCCTGTCACCTTCCTGTAGAGCTGGAACACCACGCCTTATGGGCTGTGCGAAAATGTAACCTTGACCTTGATGTAGGAGGTCAAGAATAGAAACTCCAACTCAGTGAATTAGAAGAGATCCGACGGGACGTCTATGAGAACACATTGATATACAAGGACAAGACCAAGGCCTTTCATGACCGCCACATCCAGAGGAAAACATTCATGCCCAACCAGCAAGTCTGGTTATTTGATTCGCGACTGAATTTTTTTTCAGGGAAGCTCAAGTTCAAGTGGACTGGCCCATATGTTGTGATTCACCCATATCCTAATGGGGCGGTCCAGATAAGGGACCCAAAATCTGGGCATATATCTACGGTAAATGGCCAGCGCCTCAAGCCATTTTTGGCCCAAGAACCTTCTCCAGCTGACGAGATCATTCATCTTATTGAGGACGTGTGATTGAGTTTTCGCTCAGCTGGAGGCATTAAACTCAGCATCTACCTCACATTCTACTATCACCCTATACATACTCGCTTTATACATAGCATATTTTTCTTTTAAGCATATTTCCTGTTTGCATATTACATACTGTCAGGTTGGCCGGTGCTGAACGTTAAACTTCAGGAGCAATTCCAGGTGATCTACCCATTTACTCCCTGCTGCATTTATTTTCTTTTATATTCATTCATGAGAACATGCAAGAACTTAGGCATGGGGCGGTAGATATGACAACTGAAAATTTTTATGCCAACATTTAGGAAAACCCCAAAACTACATGTCAAGCGTACTTTAGGACCCTAAATAAAAGAACAACCAACTCCACCTCCAATGTTCGCATTGGAGCTAAAAATCATCCGCAACAGCCACTTCCAACTCACTCACTCACTCACCTTTTGTTCTAAATCTAGGGTCAAGCCGAATGTAACCTGATATGGGAATTTTACGAAGTACAAATTATACAAGGTTACTTGTTTATAGCATATATACATATTGCATTCATGAATAAGATTTTTATCAAGAGAATGCATTAGAGATTTTATCCTCTAGTTGATTCCTGTAATCTGGAATCCAGTACAACTTTTCACACACACGTAGAATTTGCAATGGATTCACGGTGAAGGCTGATAAATGTCTTTAGTCTGTCGAAAAGAAGCAGTGCTTCTTCTCCTGAACCCCTGGACAGTGTTTTGGGAGCTAGGCAGATTTTCTTCCAAAAATCCACTAAATAGTGTGAGATTAGAGTAGAGTGTACTGGTGCTCTAAGATTAGTACAAGGAATATGGAATCCTAGATAATTAAGTGATGATACTAAGAGATTAGGCATAGTTTTCACTCTTGGTTCCTGCGTATACGTTTTTGTGCAAAATATTGAGCGCCACCAAATATGGCAAATGCGTGGAGAGCGAGTTTTCATAAAACTAGGGCTAAGGTGGATGGTTACAACCATTCTTTACGGAATCCTCGGTTGAAGGAGGGTATTGATGTCAAGGTTAGAAATACATCATCCTATCTGTCTTTCCCGGTGTCGTGAGTAGGCACTTCCACTAAATAAGCCACCCAATGTCTCTTGAGTACCACCAATCCCTAATAATGCCTCCTCAATAAAGTTCATGAATGTATGCTAGTGTGTGTTGTGTTGAAAAAAATTTACATAGAAAAAAAAAAGAAGAAAAAGAAAAAAGAAAAAGAAAAAGAAGAAAAAGAGTTTGTGAATATTTAGTGTTTATTTCATTTGCATTGAGGCAATACCATTGAATAAATTTGAGATCCACTAAATATGACCTTAACCTATTTTTCTATGTTTCTGACCGCCCGAATACTGGCTGAGGAATTCCAACTTAGTGTTAGGGTTATGGAAACTCAATTAAAGCGTTAATGCCAAGTGAGACCACCAAATACAATTCATATGTGTAAATTTGGTGAGATTGTGAGCTCTAAGAAAAAGAAAGAAAAAAAAATAGAGTAAGAGAGAATGAATACAAAGGAACCAAAAGAAAGCATAGTTTTTCTCGTCCTTCTCTGAATGGAGTTACTTGATAATCTGGGAATCTAGATTATGAAGTACTAATCCCTATGTAGCACCAAGTGAGAGTAAGCCACCAAATAAACACTATATCCCTCAAACATTCTCTACCCAAGCTTAAAGCAAGGGTGGAATTCATAGAATATCTTGAACACCCCGGGGGAAGAAGTCTACCTATCCCACTAGAATTTTACTAGGGGTCAAGTACAGGCTTTAGAGGTGAATTAGTTTTTCATTCGAATCCATTGCAAAATCTACATAGCTACACTTTTACAATTGTCAGGATTTCTAGAGCATAGGATGAAAATAAAAAGGAAAGAAAATCTCTATGCATACACTTGATAAAATAATCAATCCCCTAGGGACCCTTGCTGCAAATAATTTAGTCTCGCATTTGCTAGGGACTAGCAAGATTTAGGCATGGGGGTATGATTGCGTAGCAATCATAGGTCTTAATTGACCTAAATTAGGTTAAGACTTAACATAAGTTAGGGTAATTCATGGATGCACAAGCATTATTTACATCTTTACTGCTTTCTTTTAGCTATGCATAAAATAATGCTATAATGTGCTGATTAGGTGCATTATGTCAACTACAGGTAATAAGCTGACCAGAAGGTAGATCTGAAGCTGGATCTAAAGCTGGATCTGAGGAATAAAGAATAACTGGAGTTGCAATAGAGCTGGAGTAGAAGACTTAGAATAAGATGTAGTAGACAATAATGTAAGGGGTTGAGGTATGCTATTCTATTTAAGTAGGAATAAAGCAGTAAATTATGAAGAACTTAGGACCATCCTAGCCTTAGGATAGCCTGGAAGCTTTCCCAAGCCTTAGCCACCCTTAGATTAGGTCATCACACGCTAGGAAACCTTAAAATCCTAATTCTAGCCTCTATCTGGATGTCCAGAACCCTTAGCCAACTCCTGCACACCTTAAACCTACTTTTGTAGTGTTATTGGACGTCCAATTTTTGCAGAATACCCAAGACAGAACCTAGAAACCCTCCTGACTTTGATTGGACGTCCATACAACAAGTTTGGACTTTTGATTTTTCACTATAAGACATCTGACAACTTTATTAGACATCAGATACTGTCCTCCAGTTCCTGTTTTGGAATTCAAGCCTTGATCTTAGATCTCTAGCCCCCTAAACCCAATTCTAACCCCATAGGAACCTAAATTAAGGTGCCCTAACTCTAGTACGTCACCTCTAGTCCTCTTTAAGGACCTAATTAGGTCCTCACTAAATCTAATTGACTTGGATCTTAGTCAATTCCATCAGCCTATTCAATTGGACTCATTGAGTCTAATTGAGCCCTGATCTCAGCACACACTATCCAATTGGACTCAGTGAGAGTCCAATTGACCTAGACCTGACTTAATTGAGTTATTTTACTCTCAATTAAGTTTTCACACACCCAATTAAACTTGTATTAAGTTTAATTACACTTTACCTTAGTGAATTAGGGTTTACAACCCTAATTTGAGACCTACCTTGACCTAAACCCACTAGAACCTAAGCTAATCAACCTATCCACACACACCCATACACACCATCCACATGAAAATACCTAGCCTAGAGTTCTCTAGAACTCTCTACCATGTGTTGTTGCATTGGTTGCTAAAATTGGCAACCAAGAGCCATTCAATTTTTAGATCCACATTTGGTGGATCTAAAAACCACCATCCATCCTCTCTCTCTCTCACTCTCCCACGAGCTCCCACCATAAGCCTCTCTAGAGAGCTTCCCTTAGGTTTATAAAAAGACCTAAGGGGTGGCCATTTGCACCCATCCACTCTTGGCTTCATTCGCTCTTGGCTTCCATTTAGCTTAGCTACATTCCACCTCCACTCCACCTTCACGAGTTGCTTCACCATGGTCACCACCATCTCCATGCCAAGATGTTGGATCGCCTCCTCACCTCTCTCCAAGGGCCAGCCTAAGCACCATTAGCTGCCCCTCCTTCTCTCAACCACATCAAAGGCCATCAGACCCCACCTCTGAATGCCCTTAGTTCTGATAGATTAGATTATAGTTCTTCATAGTTTACATGCTTTATTTGCTGTTTAGTAGTGTAGCTCTACAGTCTCCCCCAATGTTGCATGCATAATCCCCCCTTTAGATTCATGTATGCGATTATTTTCTGCTAGCTAGATTTATATTTCCAAGCATTCCTCTATAAGCTTTCCACGAGCTTAATGTTGTAGCCACCATCATGAATTGAATGAATGAAAATCTTTTTTTCTATATATATGTGTGTGTGTGTGTGTGTGAAAATTACCATGAGCTTATTGCAATATATTTTCTATGATTGAAGTTACTTGCTTTTAATTACTATCTTTTGGCAACTAGCATGTTGTACATCAATATGTAAATCACCATAAATCGACATGAGATTTTAAGCAAGTAGAGCGAAAGAGATCGATTTCAAATCTACATTTCCATAAATGACTCCTAAAGACCACCGACCAGGACTCAAGTCTCGTTATCTTTATAAATATTTTGTTGATCATATTGCGCACTATACTACGATGCTTTTTTTTTATTAGAAACACGCTATACGAGTCCCAACAGTCATGAAGTAACTCTTTTCCTAGCTAAGGACCAAACATGTTTTGATGCATCTCTTAAGAATCAATTCTAGGTTAGCTAGGAAAGACTTAAATGAATCTCTGAAAATGGAGAAATTGTCGACGAATACTTCCATACAATCTCCCACCATGTCTGAGAAGATGGCTGGCATGCACCTTTGAAAAGTCGTAGGTGCATTGCAAAGCCCAAACGACATTCTACGAAATGCAAAGGTTCCGTAGGGACAGGTGAAAGTTGTCTTTTCCTGGTCCTCAGGATGGATAGGGACTTGGTTATATCCCGAATAACCATCTAGGAAATAGAAATACTTTTACCCAGCTAACCTTTCAAGAATTTCGTCACTGAAGGGCAAAGAGAAATGATCCTTTTTTGTGGTTGTGTTCAGCTTTCTGTAATCGATATAGACTCTCCAAGAGGAAGCTAAATGAGTCATGATAAATTCTCCTTTCTCATTAGTCATAATGGTAATCTTGGTTTCTTGGGAACAATTTGCAAGAGACTCACCCAAGGACTATCCAAGATTGGGTATATGATACCTACATCAAGCCATTTGATGATTTCTTTCTTGACCACTTCTTGTATATTAGGGTTCAGTCTCCTCTACATCTGGCGAGAAGGGCGGGATCCATCTTCCATAAAAATTTGATGATTATAATAAGATGGCTCAATCCCCCTAAGGTCATGGATTGTCCAACCAATTGCCTCCTTATGTGCCTTTAGAACCCTAATTAATTTTGATTCTTGCTCCTTAGTCAACTTCTCACTGATAATCACAGGGAAGGTCTTCTTGGGTCTCAAAAACTTGTATTTCAGACTTTCTGGAAATGGTTTAAGTTCTAGATGGGGCAAGCTAATAATAGAAGGTAAGAATGATGCTGATGAAGATTCATTAAGACGATCCAGTGGAAGAGGTTGTGAATGAACAAAATCAATGACCTCTTCAAAATGTGGTGGGTCTACCATAGAAGGTTGTGGTTCAGGTTCATTGGTGTGGGAGGAATCCTCGAGAACGGTAACAGCCATGCAAGTCTCAATGTTCATATAATTATCCTCGAGTTCCTCAATATATCCACAATCCTCAAATTTGTTAATCTCCCTGAAAATATTGAGTTTCAGTTTTCTATCTCCAAAGGCGATCTCCATACTACCACTTTCACAATTGATGTTGACCTTAGCGGTAGCCAAGAATGGACTCCCCAGAATGATGGGCGTGTTCCTTAAGTTTTTAGGTACATCCATGTCAAGGACTAGAAAATTTACGGCAAAATAGAAGTCCTTGACCTTGACAATAACATCCTCAATAGTGCCTTTCAGTCTGGTGACCAAATGGTCTGCTAATTGTAGCATTACTGAGGTTGGCTTGAGTTCACCTAATCTAAACTTTTCATACAAGGAAGTCAAAATTAGGTTCATGGATGCACTTAAATCCGAGAGTGCCCAGTCAAAGGTGTAATCGTCGATAACACATGAAATCAAAGGGGTAACTAGATCTCTCTTTTTTGGCGGAAGGTGATGCAGGATAATAGAACTAGCCTAGTCAGAGAGCATCACCTTCCTCGGGGTTGATTCACTTAGCTTATACTTCTGAGTGCATAAATCCTTCAAGAATTCAGCATAAGCCGAAATATGCTTAATAGCATCGAGGAGAAGGATATTGATTTTGATATTATTGAATATATTCAAGAGATCCTCATTACTATCAACATGCTTCTTCTTCCTAGGTTTTAACAAGGCTTCAGGGAATGGTACATGAGTAAAATCATTAGATTCGAGGTCCTGAGCCTTGGTTTCTTCTATTTTCTCCTTTCCTTCCTTTGGCTCACCAGGGTTTGATTGACTGGAAGAGGGTAATTTTGGGTCCTGGGTTTGCCTTCCACTCCTTAACATAACAGAGTTTGTAGAAGTGTATGGGTTTGGGTCTTGGGGAGGGTTAGGAAAGATTGGAGGGACTTGACTTGCTAGATATCTAGGATTGGATGAAGAAGCAGAAGAAGGACCCTGCTCAAGCACCTGAGCATGTGATTGTGGGTCCCTCTAATTCCCATACCCTTGGGCTCAATTGCCCTAATTTTGTATGTTACAAGAGTTGGGTACGGGTTGAGATGGTAGAAATCCAGGACAACGAGTATTAGTAATGAACCCGAATTGCAAGTTGTCCAAAGAGGTTTTCATTTATTGCATGAGCTGGAGCATGGATCCTTGCATTTCCACCATCTGACGATTCAAATCAGCCAGCCCTGTGGGTTGATGGGCATTCCATGTTGGCTGATTGCCCTGATTAGGGGGCAGCTGAGTGTATACATGACCTTGACCCATTGGTCTTGGCAGTGCATAATTGCTGGGTCGAATTTGGGTCTACTGCCCCTGATTTTTCCAGGAGAAGTTAGGGTGGTTCCTCCAACTCGAGTTATAGAAGTTAGAATTTGGGTTGGACCTAACATTCTCCTATACAACATACACATACTCATAAGGTGAGAATGGTGGGAAAGAAGGAGAAGGATCAACGAAACTGAGATCAAAGGCCCTAGTTTGGAACCCGTGGGGTTCCGAATAATGCTGGCTCACAGGTTGAGCCACTTCCAATTGATTTACGAACTCCCATCCAGTAGGAGCTCTAGAAGAATGGAATCCAAAATTTTGAGATTGGGTGGATCAAGAAGTATTTGCAAAGTTTCCAGCCATCCACTCTTCCATTCCTTTTGCAACCAGGTCCACCTTACCAAGTTTGTTGCAAATCAATTCCATATCGAATGAATGAGAGTCGTAGACCTCATTAGCATTTGATATGGGTTGCTGGGACCGATTCAAAGTGTTCATGGAGGCATGATTGACAGAATTCTCACTCATTTCCTCAAACAAGTCATGCACACTATCTACATCCTTATTGAGGAAATTGCCTCCGCAAGAAGCATCCACATGATTACAGGGTTGCTCAGTCAACCAGTGATAAAGATCTGCACAAGTTGCCATTTCGACACCTTGTGGTGTGGACACTTCCACAACATATCCTAGAATCACTCCCGGGCACCATGAAGCTATTCCCACAGCCGCTGGACGAAAGTGGTGATCGCTCGTCATAATGCATTGGTACTTTTGACTAGGAAGAATTTCTTTAGGAAGGCCGAATTAAGATCATTCCATGTAGCTATCGGCCTTCCAATAGCCCAGTACCAATGTGCGGCCTTATCCCTAAGAGAGTAGGTGGAAAGCCTCATGATCATCTGCTCCTCGTCCACGTTTCATACTTTGGTGGTCTGGACCAAAGTAGTCAAGTCTTCCAAATGCTGAAACAGGTCTTCAGAGCCAAGCTCATGAAATGTTTAATCAGGCTTAAAACCTAGGGCTTGATTTCCATGTCTCCAGTTGGAATCTGGACATTAGGACGTTCTCCATAATTTGAAGGATCATAAAAATCCTTTAAGGGCTAAGCACCCTAATGATAAACGCCAGTTTATCATCATTTTTATGCATTAAAACAAACTTAGCTCTTAGGATTTTGCTTCGCAAACGGGTTTTTGGGCTGCATTTACGCATCAATTAGGTTAGGCATGCATTGCACTTTTTATTATCTTTTTAATGTGTTTTTGTGAGCGTTAGGGATATGCAAATTGTCAGAACTCCAAAACCCTAGCACTCAGGAAGGCAACTGGTGAAGAAGAAGCTCAAACTAATTGGAACTCAGCTTGATCCAGCTCACCATAGCTAGATTCCAGCTCACTTGAACTAGGGTTAGCTCATCTTAGCTCCATTCAGCTCATCTTAGCTGAATGGCAGCTCAAGAGAGCTCATCTTAGGTCACCCTAGCTCAGGTCAGCTCAGATCCAGCTCAACTTAGCTGAGTCTAGCTCATCTCAGCTCCCATTAGTCCACAGGGAGCTCTAGCTAGCTCAGCTGAGTTGACTGGAGTTCACCCCAGCTCAGGTCCAGCTACATCCAGCTCTACTCAACTCCGGCTAGCTAAAGATGACTTCATTCCAGCTTAGGAAGCTCAAGTCCATCTCCCGGGGACTCAGCTTAGCTCAACTCAGTTGAGCTAAGATACCTTAGCTGCCTCACCCAGCTTGATCCTCCCCGGGAGCATTAGACCTAGCTCACCTCAGCTCCTTTTAGCAGAAGCCAGCTTGCTTTAGCTTGGCTTAGTAGCTAGCAAAGAACTAGCAAGCTAAGCTAGCTAAGGTAGCTCCTTCCAGCTCTCTTCAGTAGCCATCAGCTCTAGTGCAACTCAAGATAAATACCTCCAACTCTACTCCCTACTAGCTAAGCTAGCTAAGCTATTTAACTTAGTTAGTCCACCTCCATGGCACCAAAACCTACTACCCTACTACCCTACTACCTAAGCTCCAGCAAAAAGACCACCTACTCCTACTTTATTTTGGTGCCAACTATCCCTTCCATCACCACCCTACATCCACCATCAAAACCCATCTCCATCCTCCATTTTTTTCCCTCCAAAATTGCCTTCTAGAAGGTATTTTTGGAGGGAAAACCAAGGCACCTCTTCATTTCCCTCCCATTTTTCCCTCCAAAAATAACCAAGCACCCCTTCATTTCCCTCCAAAAAAAACACCATAACCACCCCTCTTCCCATCCTATAAATACCCTACCCTACGACCACATAATTCCCATCCTCCATTAGTGCATTTTTCTACCTACATCCACCTATACCTACGCCCAAGGAGAAGGAGTAGAGAAGGAGATTAAAGGGGCACATCACCAGCCCTTTTGGTGCTTTCTTCTCCCCACTCTCTTCAACTTGGGCCACGCCAAGGAGGAGGACTCTTCCACTTCAAGGAGGATGACCAGGCAAGGGAGAAGGACCTAGGGTGGACGTCCACCCTTGGAGAGAAGCTTAGGGCACGCCCCCTTAGGGCTTGCCTTGGAGGACATCACCTTGGCGGAGCACTTCAAGGAAGGAGTTGAAGGACTCTTTTCAAGATTGGGAGCCACCAACCTTGGAGCAAGAAGCCCTCTTCTTCACCATCTATCTAGAGGATTTGTGTTTTCCTTTCTTTATGTCAATTTTCTAGTAGTAGAAGCATTCCTCTACTAGGCATTTTTGTTAAACACTTTTTTTTAATTATCTAGTTGCCTTCTTTGCAATTTCTTGTTTGCATTTCTATTTGCTTGTTTTTAGCATTCCTAAATCCCTCTCCCTAATTATTCTAGGCCTCCACTTGCCTAGAGTGAGCTTAGGGAGAGGCTCTACTTGCCACTTAGAAGTAGTATTTTAAATTGAAGTGTAAATCACCTTCCCGTCACCATTCCGCATGTTGTCTTAATTTAAAACAAAAAAAATGATATATTGAAAAATACCAAAAAGAAAGTTGAGATTGTATTCCAAGCAAGAGAATCACTATTGTAAACATTTGGCCTCCTTGGATGACCCTAGATACTCCCCTATCTAGGAATATAAATTTAAGAGTTGATCAGTTTTACGCGTTACGACGACGTATTTTAACAAACCGTGTGAAATCGCTATCACCTAACGATTCATTTGCTGGAACATTTTTGCATTTGCTACAATTGTTCCAACTGCCTTTGTAGCATCTCATGCTGATTCTAAGGAGGCGGTTGATTAGCCATGGGATCTACTTGACTAAAATTCAACCTACACCTCTGGGAATGGTCTGATGGTCCTTCTAAATGGGGATTCAATGACCTTCTTCTAAGCATAAACTAGGAAGGGGTTGTAAGGACTGGAGAATAGAACCCTGCAACACAACAATACAAGCCTGTCCTTAAGTTATGTAGCCTAAGAACCTATGCTCCAAGATATATTCAAACAACAACATGAATTTTGTGTTGTCCTTGAAAGAGCGATCTTCATTTTCAATGAAATTCGTAACATAAAATGTCACATCATTGTATTTAGTCGTGGTAGAAAATTGCTTTTCAAAACATTTAATACTCAAAATCTAACCACGAAAATAGTTAGGTCATCTCCACAAGGAGGAATTAGCCTATTAAATTAGTGAGTGGTGCCTCATTTATTCGGGAATAATAATGGGTGCACATACTAATTAGTACAACTCATTTCAACATAAATTCTCACTTTAAACAATTAATCAAGACTGTAGGTGTTCACATGTAAAATCACCACAATATAATATTATGTTAACAAGTGAATAGTGATCTTGGCATATAGCAATCAATGTAGATAATTAATCTCAAATAGAATAAACCTTATCCACTATAACAAGTATTTCATGCTTTGAAGATATACCCATTCATTCATGCAAAGAAATCAACGAGTAATTAAAATGGATGCAAGGTATCCTCCTGCAAATCCACCTTCATAAATTAATTATATCATAAATGAACAGAGTTGCAATGATAGTTAATGTAAATTGAAATTGGATTGGAAATAGGGGATTCTTCCTCTCTCCTCACACACAGGAGAGAGGACAGCCGGCCTAATGGAGCTTGGAGGAGATCGACCTGGATGAGGGCTTCCCGATGAACTTGCCGGTGTGATTGGGGATGGCCGGAGGTGGTCGCTGCATGTGGATGACCAGCGGTGAGGATGGCGTGGTCAGTGGCGAAGGAGTGCAAGGCTCAGTGGGTGAGTTGTGTGCGTGGTGGCAGTCAGTGAGGAAGGGGTTGGTGAGTTGCATGGAGATCCCCAGTGGCGTTG
The DNA here is from genome assembly GCA_037157565.1 of Thalassia testudinum. NCBI lineage: Eukaryota > Viridiplantae > Streptophyta > Magnoliopsida > Alismatales > Hydrocharitaceae > Thalassia > Thalassia testudinum. The sequence continues at coordinate 49,809,193 of JAZHRO010000057.1, forward strand.
TCGTAGAAAACGGGTGGCCGGAGATGGGCAGGAAACATGGAGTGATGGCTGCAAGCTTTGGGTTCTTTTGTGAAGTTGTAAGGGAGGGCCAGATGGAAGGAGAAGAAGAAGAAGAAGAAGAAGAGAAGGGCAGTGGGTGATGGTGTGGATAGCTGTGGTGAGAGGCAAGGGTTGTAGGTTTGGCGAGCGGGTGAGGATGGCTAACCAGTTGTGGGGCTGACGATGGGTCTGTAGGGGGGTGGTGGTGGTTTTGGGTTACGTTGGTGGAGGTAGATGGTGCTGGTGATGGTGGATGTGGAGTTGGTTTGGTGGCACACACACATGTTGTCATCATGTGTGCAACGGCAGTGGGGGCGAGGGTGATGTTGGGGAAACGGAGGTCACGATGCTCGCTATGAGCACAGGGTGAGCCCAAGCCATGGTGTGGATGCTAGGAAGAAGATGATATCTCCAACGGATGGCCAGCCCTCCCATTTTAAAAACTCCTTTGTCAGTTTTCCTTCTGCCGCAAGCTTCTCGCGAGTGGTTGGAACAACAAGATAAGCCTGGCGGTAACGTCATCAGAAGTCTAGACTAAGTTTTGTTGGTCTGGATGTCTTAAAAAGTGTAGACATTAGGGAGTCTACGATGGCGGTTTCCAAACGACCGATCTGAGCTCCAGATGTCTTATAGGAGCAGAATGGATGTCTAACCCTTGCACCTAGCCTGCATCCAACCATACAGATTATCATAACCATATGTTGTAAAATTGGTGCATAAAATTATACACAAGCTAAGGTGAATTACCATTTAACTCCTAATTAATTAGAAACTAAGATCAGATAATTAAAGAGCACTTAGGCCAAATAACGGTCCACTAAAGTGGACTTATCAAATGCCCCCTGATGTAGACACATCCATTTAGGTTGAAATGCCTATTTATGCATGTTCCTAGGCTTAGATTTTCATTCAATAGTATAAATATTGCATAGCATGCATCATTCTGCATTTAGAGTAGTTGTGTATATTTTAGGTTAATTGCATCCTTTCTGTGGTCAAGAGGGGAGATTTATTTTAGAGCCTCGAATTGACGATCTGACTGTACAGATCTGATTAGGATGACGATCGGAGTCCAATGCCTCCAAAATTGCCTTGATCGGAGTTCCGTAACACTGTATGCAGTCCAAGGAAGATCAACGACCAAGGAACTAGGAGATGTAATTCAGAGCATCAAACGACAAATCTGACCACATGGATGGACTCGAATCAATGATCGCAGCCTAACGACGTGAAAATCGACTCAATCCGACCTCTGTAGTAGCCCCTACAACGAAAAGAAGATGGACGACCCAGATCATGCCACATGGTGCAACCCAGGCTGCCCATGCACACACACGTGCCACCGCACTCGCATAGTAGCGCGAGCGAGCGCAAACGCGAAGACACGCATGTGCAGCAGCGTAGTGAGCACGCATGGGCGCGTGTGGAGGCACATGACATGGGTGCACGGAGTGCGCACCAGCGCAATGGCAGCGTGGGTGCAAGGCTGTCTTCAATGGCATTTGCGGCAAATCTTCAACGATGTTTATGACCGTCACTAAATATCCTGTATACGAAATTAGTCCTTTCCTCCACTATAAAAGGACACCTACCCCTTCCATTCTTCTTCATCTCTTCCTTTCTTCCTCTCACCACCTCCAAGGCTCTAGAGAGAGCTTGTCCCAAACCTGGGATGCTCCTCTAGAGTAGAAAACAAATATTTGTTCCCTCCTCTCATCCCCCTTCCTGGAGCATCCCATGGTCGTCTTCTCACCTCCCTTCAGGAAGCAGATCCTCGCCGTGACACCATCCTGCCCTGCCCTCCATCCTCCAGCTCCATCCTCATTCTTCCTGCTCCTCACCACCTTCCTCCAGGTGACGTTAGAGTGAGTCGTCCTCCAAGCGACCGTCGAGGGGGATTCCTCTCACCTATCTCTATCTTTATTGCTTTCATAGTATAGTTTTCCCGCTTTCCTAGTTGTAATAAACATTTCATTATAAAAATACATGATTGTTTCTCTCTCTCTATCTCACTCTTTTTATTTTGCAAGTAGATTAGCTAGATTTCATTGACCTGATCTCTTGCCCTATTAAAAATACAAAAAAATTAGAAGACAAAAACAAATAAAAAGCGAAACGTGAATTTACAAAACCAAGCGATCGCCTCCCTATGTTCAACCTGGGACTCACTTTTCGAGTTTTGATTATAAATTTTATTTGATTGATGAATTTTCTCGCGAATCGAACTACAACGACGAGTTTTCCAAACTCGAACCCTTTCCGCATGCGAACCCGACGTCATCATTTTGGTGCCATTGCCAAGGAGGCAATGCTCTTTGATTTTTCTCATGTTTTCCCACATTGCTTACATATTTCTCTAACTTATCTTTCTTCTTCGATTTATTATCTTGCAGGAAGTCGATCGAGAAGCCGAAGGCGATAGATTGGAGTAAAGTGCAGGTAGAGACATTTGTAAGTTATTCCCCCCACCTATCCACTAGATTTCCATTCCATAACCTAATAACCCAAACTTAAATCAACTTAGGTGCTTGCATAAACCCTAGGATAGATTTGATTGTTTGATTGTCACTTCGCCTCACCTCACCCACCCGCATATATTAAAAAATAAAAAAATACTCTTATCTTGTGGGATTTAATTAAAAGAGACACACTTAACATCCATAAATTCTCATCCTAAGGCGCACAATCACTTTGATCCTACCACTTAACCAGGATCCGACCTATGAACCTGGTACACTTCAACACACCAATAAGTGAGTAGAAATCTGAATAAGTCAAACATTTTTGTGTCTTAACTAAGTGGTGCAACAGGCCAATTGATTGAACTGTTTGGGCCGCACCACTTAAGATAAAAGTCATTCATCAGTAGCTTGCCACTTAGGGTTGATTTTTAGGGCTGAACCAGGCACTCCACATTTTTTTTATAATTTCTAACGGAATACATCATCACTAGTGCTTGTAAAACCTGAGTGCTCTATTGAACCCTGATTGAACGAACCTAAGGATTAAACCCTAAAAGCTACTAAACATGGTTAAACCCTAAAAGACACATCATCAAATAACCTTGTTTGTAAATCCTGGTTGTGCACGCACACACATTTGAATCAATCATTAAGGGCACAACCCATCTAAAGGTCCCATCACATTCCAAGTGCACATTCACCCCAAGCCTAATTAAAATTGAGTAGACATTGGCCTTAAGGATTGATTCGCTCTTTGGGACTTAGATTGAGATTTTTTTCAATTAATCTCCTTCTATTGGTCCATCTGATGTCTAGCTAGGGGGTAGCGTCAAACGACTGTGGCTGGGGGGTAGGAACCAGAAGCGCAAGCCAAAGGAAGAACCTTCTCTCCAGCCCCTCCCACTAACTGGTTGGATTGACTGGATAGAAGACCAAATCATTTATAATATGAAGACGAGTCCTGGGAGTCTGTAGGTCATTAGGCTAACCCACCTAAGGATAGGGTTGATTGCTTGTATTGCAGGCTCCTTTCTCTCTTCTGATTTCCCCTCCTTTTCGACCATGTATCCTTCCACATCCTACACTCATTTCCCATCCTACTCTCCTACCAACACTTATCCCCAAGATGATTACTATCCTGACTTGACTTATGACTACCCATCTCCTAGCTGGGACAACTTTGATTGGGGATATGAATCCAAACCTCAGTGTCCAAGGCCTAACCCTAGACAACAAGACTATGATTACTATCCTTCCCAGAGCTACAATGATTATAGATCTCCATCCTTTTATGATCAAACCAACCCGACCTACAATCAGGAAGGATATGATGATCATAACACTTAGCCTCCCCAGTATTCGACTGAATATAGGTCTCCACCATTCTTTGAACAACCTGAAATGACCTATTATCAAGGAGGAACCCGAGAACCTTGATATCTTCACACCCCTAGATTTAACCCAAACCCACCTAAACCTGAACAGAACCATTTGGTTTAAGTGAACCAAGTCCAAGACAAGGTGTTGGCTAACTTGAGGAACACCATCCAATCTTTAGAAGCTCAGCCAATACCATGCACTGAAGCATTGGAGCCTATGATCAAAATGATTGATGAACTTAATAGTTCTCTATTGGATTTGCACCAAAATGTTAGGGATAGGGGCATGGGTGAGTTTTTACTTAGGAAGTTGTCGAGGTTGAGGATGAATTTCGTGGTTGCCTTAGTCCAATCTTGGGATGATTCCCAGGATGAACCCCCTTCAGGAGAGCCAATGTCTAAACCCGCTCAGGCGCCTATCAAGGGGGATACATGTTCTGAGACCGGAGATGACCAGGTTGGGCTAGAGCAACCCATTGAGGATGAACCGATTGATTCACCCAAGATCCCCAAGCCAGGGAACGAAGAAACATGTCTCCTTGGATCATGAAATGATATATGATTTTGAGACATATATAAATGCGGATCAAGAATTCGTTGACTCTGAGGGTGAAGAATCTCTTAGTGAAGTCTCACTTGAGCATAAGGAAGATGATTTTAGTGATACAAATGGGCTCAAGGAGCATGACGAACCATTTGATAGCTCGTTCATTAAAGATTTGGATTCAGTTGGGGTTAACTTGGAGGATTCGAATCCTTATTTACTAGAAGATTCAATCAATAGCCCCATTCCTCAACCACACCCCAAAGGGATTGATTTTGATTTGGAAATCATTGTACCCAAGTCAATTCTAAGTCAGCCACGATTTCTGGACTTGGGTAAATCATATGGGGTGAATGCTATGCTAGAGGTCCCAGAGCCTGAACAATTGATTTTAAAGGGTAGAAATGTGGAAATGAAAATCTAGGAAGCTACTTCTGAGGGAAATATGACTTTGGATATAAGGGTTCCTGTTGGACTGAAAACACCTGCCTTCTATCAGGACCCTTACAATACCTTTCACGTGCGACCCAAGCTTGGAATAATTGACTATCTTCCTGAGCTAAACTTTAAGTGGACACCTGAGTTGAGTGAATCAGATCTACCCATTGTCCGCCACTTTAGTCTTGGGTTGCACACCACCAAGTTGCAGGCCCAGCCCCGCAAGCACAATAATCTCCGATTCTGGGTGATTTTCATCTAGAACTTGAGAACTACTCGACCCTGGGGCATGGATTGGCACCATAATATGGTCCACATCTGTGGACATCTTCTGTTAGCGGGTTTGAGGATCAATATTTTTATTTTGATTCTAACCCGCATTTGTGAATTCTCAAATTCTTCTTTGTATGTATATTATGCCTAGCTAAAGGCATTAAAATTTAGCACGTGTGTATATTCCATGTCCTCTGCGGAGCTAACCGGATTGTCACAAAATTCAGATGATATTCTGTTATTCCACACTTTTCCTATCTTTGTTTTTACAATGAGGACATTGCATCATTTAGGCATGGGGGGGTGGATACTTAATCCTGAAATTATTTCGTTAGCTCTGTAAAATTTCTTTTATTTTCTTTAAAAAAAATTAAAAATTCAAAAAGAAAAAAAGAAAAAAATAGAATTAAGAGAAGAGAACTTAGGCTTTTGGAAGTCATTAACTTTAGGAAATGATACGATAGGACCTAAACACTTAGACTCTTCAGGTCTTCAGGTTTAATTAGCCCGGGTGTCTACTCGAATGTGGACTTAGTCTCGAGTCCTCACCAAGTAATTCTATTTTAAATTGGTCAATAAATTGGGGTGATAAGTATACGACTTATCAACCCACGAGGTGATTTTAAGTCTAAGCATCTACACACTATTCACAATGACTCACTTTCCAATGGTTTTTAAGGAAATTGGGTAGCTAATGAACTACCTAGGGTGGTATGGCTGGCAAGTTATCGTGGGTAACAGCCCATTAGCTGGTTGTCCAAAGCCCAGCCACAAGATCATTTTCTTCGTACTACCTTTAGGTAAATCTTAGATTAGGGAAGCCACCTACTTAGGAAAAATAAAAAAGAAAGAGAAAAAAAATAAAAAGGAGAAAATAAATAAATAAAATCACACTTCACCGCACGAGTATGACTAGCAAGTTGTCGTGGGTAACAGCCCATTGGCTAGTGGTCCAGAGCCCAGCTTACAAAAATGCACAAATAATTCCCAAAACACTTAGGGAAGAAGCAAGGAAGTAGAATAAACCAGAGAGATATACACTGGGTTTGCCTTTGTGTTGACCCCATAACAAATTTAAAAGCAGGGAGAAAGCTACTGTTCCGAAAGATAAACCTCTAGGCAGAAATTTTTAAGATGACCTAGGGTCGTAGAAACCCAAAGTCCATTTTAACAGTCGCCTAGTGAGTTTATCACCCTTTCACAAGATGCATAGCACTTAGAGTCCTTTTCGAGTCTTGGGCTGGTCAAGTAGCCATAAAAAGTTATCCTGAAACTCTCGAACTCCAAAAGTCCAAAAAAATTAGAAAATAAGAAAAACAAAAAAATGTATCTTCCCTTTTCAAATAAGGCAAGGACTTGGGCGGTCTGCATTCTAGCAGATACCCAAGTACTGTTGAGTTTTCGTAGTTTAGGACCTTAGTTGAAATTTTCAATTGTTGATAAACGACTTAGCCCTAAGCGATCGAGTCCAAATTTATTTTTATACATAGCATGTAGTTTAACTTTGCTAGGGACTAGCAAAAGATAGGCATGGGGGTATGATGTAGATACATCCATTTAGGTGGAAATGCCTATTATGCATGTTCCTAGGCTTAGATTTGCATTCCATATTATAAATATTGCATAGCATGCATCATTCTGGATTTAGAGTAGTTGTGTATATTTTAGGTTAATTGCATCCTTTTTGTGGTCAGGAGAGGAGAGATTTATTTCAGAGCCTTGGATGAACGATCCGACCATACGGATCTGATCAGGACGACGGTCGAAGTCCAACACCTCTGAAATTGCCTTGATCGGAGTCCCGTAGCACCATATGCAATCCGAGGAAGATCAATGGCCAAGGGACTAGGTGACGTAATTCAGAGTTTTAAACGACAAATCCGACTACGCAGATGGATTCGGGTTGACAAACACAGCCTAACACGTGAAAATCGACTTATTCCGAGCTTTATAGCAGTCCCTACTACGGAAAGAAGATGGACGGCCCAGATCTCGCCACATGGCACAACCTAGGCCACACATGCGCACGCATGCACCACCGTATGCGCATAGCAGCGCAGGTGATGAGAACCTCATCATGAACCCTAACTAGCACAATCTAACCCAGATATGTAAGAAAAAGCTCCTACATAACCCAAAGAAAGGCTTAACTCAGAGAATTCTGAGTTTAAGAAGAAAACAAATCATAAGGGGTAAAACTGCAATTTCACCAACGCAGTTTGCAAACAGGGTAATTAAGGGTCCAAACACAGGTCAAACAAGCCTAATAAGAAGGAAAGTGGGATGGTCTGATCTAAAAAGGGTTATAGCAACTTCAAGAAATTAAATGACATTCTATATCCCTAAAAGAAACCCACTTCAATTCATGAGGTTCGAGGCAGGATAAAAATCAACTAAACCTTCTAAAATTCATAGAAAAATAATCTCTAGGGTTTAGAACCTTCAATTTGGCCTTAGAAACCCATTTTGACCTACAAAGAGAACCTTGCCCAATTAATGACTTAATATGGGTTTTTCGTCGTTCTTTGCAGAACGATCCCTCCTGCAAAACTCTACGCAGCACCATGCTCCGGCGACTTTGCGCGGAGCATGGCACCGCGGAAAGAGGGGTGACCGCCCTGCAAAGCAGACACGGGGTTCCCTGCGACGTCCTCTATCGCAGGGACATGGCCATGCTCCCTGCCGGCCCCCATACCGTCCGTACGAATGCGCGAAAGGTATGGGTCCCCTCTCCGGCCACGCTTCGACGAGGCTGGCACGTCACCAGCCCGCACCTCCCTCTACGCCAGCCCCTTTATAAGGACCGGCACCCCCTGCCGGTTCCCCTAGGCTCTCTTTGACGGAGAACAACCCCCCACTTCATCCCCTCCTCCTCCGTCAGACGGCCCGCAGCTTCCGGTGACTCCCTCCTCTTCCTCCTCGTCACTCTGCCGCCTTACCTGCAGCAGGGTTCTCCTAGCCCTCTCGTCTGTGCCGTGCTGCACCCGTCGGCACCCTCCGCCTGCTTCCTCATCGCCGCACTTCTCCTCCAGGGCCCTTTCTTCCCTAGCTCCGGCAGGTACGAACCGGTGGCTCCGCCCTCCCCCTTTGTCCAAAACCTAGGTAAATAGCTTCCTCTCCTCCTCCCTTACATTTTCCCTCTCTCAATTTATCTTTTTGCCTCACCGCACATGACTACCACCATACGCTGCCTCATGCCTCGCCACCACCCGCACTGCCTTCGCCGCACTCCGGCGAAGCTCCTTGCATCCTCTGATTGGGCCGAGAGGCCGTATTCTTGCTTTCAGGTCGACGACCCTTCACCACCATTACCAAGCTTTTAAAGCTCCAGCACCTGCAGCTGCAGGTGCTCTCTAGCCCAGGCTCACACCCCAGGATGAACAGCTTGTCTCCGCAAAGCGTCCTAGGCATGTAGCTGGGGCAAAGGCCTCGCATGCTGCAGCAATTACCTACAGCTTCCTCAGCTGCGGGCACCAATTTGGGTGGGACATTTAATCCCACCTCGGAAGTTCTGGAAGCGCTGCAGCCAAATAAAGGGAAAAAGTGTTGTAGGCTTATCACCTTCGAACACAGGGGTCAGGTCCCTCACTCATGCCGAGCACCATGCGCTCGCCCTCGCCTGCGCTCATGCCCCGCGGGTCTGGGACGGATCCGACTATCCTAACCCGCGCACTCCTAGCCCACCACCGCATGCTGGTGGGCCTGGTCCCGGGCGCGATACCCGTACCTGAATACCCGACTCTGGGAGAGCGATCCTATGAGAGAAATCTGAGCAAGAGAGAGACGCGGGGAAGGGTAGGGGCAGGTTTTGCTTTCTGATCCTTTTGTGAACATGCAGGAGCAGAAGGAGAAGGAAGGAAGGCGGCCGAAGCCTTAGCTACTCAGGGCGAAGAAGAAGAAGAAGCAAAGAAGAAGAAGAAGAAGCAAGAGAGAAGAAACAGAAGAAGAAAAGCACTGTAGCAAACCTACAGTTAAGTCGTCTAACCGCTGCATCAGATGACGGTTGAGCAGCGGCCAGAGGAGATAAAGCAAGAGAAGAAAGAAGAAGAAGGCGGAAGAAAAAGAAGTCAGAAGAAGAAGAAGATTGTCACAACCGCAAAAGAAGATAAGAAAAAGAAAGAAAGAGAAGAACAAAGAAAGAACAGAAGGAGGAGAAGATTGTCACAGCCGCAGAAGGAGAGAAGAAAAAGAAAGAAAGAGAAGAACAAAGAAAGAACAGAAGAAGAAGAAGAACTCTACAGAAGAAAAGAAGAGAGAAGACGCAGCCATGAGCAGAGAAGAGAAAGAAGAAGAAAAGAAGAGCAGCTAAAAAAAGAAGGAAAAGGAGAAGAGAAGAAGAAGCCAAGACAAGCTCCCTCTCTCTCTCTTTCTCTCTCTCCCCCTTATTTTGTAATCTAATAGAGAACCTTTGTATTTCTAGAATTCCAGTAGCTCCCTGAGTTCGACCTCGGGAAAACCATTTCTGAGTAAAAAATTTTGTAATGATAACCTGGTAGCTGTCTTATTACTATAACGATTGAAACTTGACATATAACAAATGCAAACAAGCTAACCGGATAGCAAAACCCACGACGGTCATCATTTCTTGGCGCCGTTTCCGAGGAGCAACGGCTATTCTAGAAGCTATAAATTCTCTATTTTGGAATTTTCTAATAATCTCTTCTCTCTTGTGTGCAGCTACAGAAAAAATTAAGAAGCAGCCATACAACAACCACTCCAAGGACAGTTAACTTCTATCCTCCCACTATTAACCCCTAAATTCTAAAGAGGAAGAAAAAGGAAAAAAATAATATAGGTATAACCTGTCTTTCATACTTAGTAACAGCTGCATGTTTTCAAAACCACTATTCCTGCATATAGTATTAAGGGTAATTAAGGGCTAACATCTTCTTGCCTGAAGCCCTAATTACCCAACAAGGAGTTAACTGGACCAAGTAGAGCCAACATAGGAATTAACACTAGGGTTTTAGAGACACACTTCTTAATCAAGAATTGAGAAATCCCAAAAGAAGTGTGTCTAAGCCATTGATTGAATATACCTATTCAGAAAAACCCTAAGCAATTGGCTCTCTAAAAACACTTGAACCCTAAAGACAAGACCTAATAAGTTCTCAAAGGAATCAATAGGTGAAGTTGACCCCTTAAGGTCAACCAACCTTCAACTTAGGTCACTCTTCGCACTCAAAAAGCTAAAAGTTCAAGTGAAAACTTAAGCACCCTGATCTTAAACTAAAAATTGGTAGACTTAAGAGGTCAAGATCCCCATTCTGGTCTACCTGGAATCTCAGTGACAAGAGAGGTTGGGTGGGGGAAACCCTGTAACCCGTGGGGATGCTCTACCGTGTAGGGGTCTTCGCGGGACTCACCCTCTCTGGCTGCCCAGGTAATTCTCAGGTGGCCGATCTTTTAATCAAGGGGTCCATCTGCCCCTCACCTCTATAGTCACCCAACTTTTTGGGTGCCTTAATTGGGTCCAGCACCTGCTAAACTCATCTCTTCCAACAGTGTATGTTTGGTAGGAGGTCATTAAAACCTCCTTTAGAACTTCACTCTCCTCGAGGCCGAGCCTCAGTGCCCTTGTTTGAGAAAACAACACCACACATCGACCTCTCCTCCGACTCTGAACCCAACTCACCTTCTTCTTCCACAATGGCTCAGCCAGTTGAGGAAGAAAACAATCTGGAGCACCAGCTCCAGCGACTCAATGACCTCTTCCAGAACTTTGTGCACCCACCGCAGCGTCCTATGATGCGGGACCATTATAATCCTACTGCGGTAGCTATTGAGCCTCGAGTCAGAATCTCGACTGGAGGACCTGATTCTGAATTAAAGCCCAATATGATTTATGCCATACCCAAATTCCATGGGCTTAATTCGGAAGACCCCTTCCAGCACATCAAATAGCTGAAGCATCTGGCCCAAACTTTTGGGTCAGATGCACAAAATTGGGACATTCTCCTCATGAAAATGTTCTCCTTCTCCCTTATGGACAAGGCCACTCATTGGTACCAGACTCAGACCCGGCCGATCAACAATTGGGAAGAACTTCAGTCCGAATTTTTGAAGTTCTTTCCCATTGGTCGGACCAATGCCTTGCGCCATCAGATTACTCACTTCACTCAGCAAATGGGAGAACCTCTCCATGAGGCATGGGATCACTTTCAGGATCTCATGAGAAAGTGCCCCCATCACGGAGTTCCTAAATGGGAACAAGTCCAGTCTTTTTACCAAGGACTCCGTGAAGATATCAGGCTCTTCGTCAATGCAACCTATGGAGGGAATATCATGGGTCAACATGAGGACACCGTGTGGGAGATTCTCGAAAACATGTGCGAGAACTCCATCAATAATGACTCCATGGGATTATTCGATAGGACGAATACCCGCGCATCGACGCACCTTAGGGGAGCACACGAGACGCAGGGCCTGTCCTCATCAGTCGACCTGGAACTAATGGCCAGTCGATTGGATAAGGTCTCCATCATTGAGAAGAAGGTGGACGAGCTGACCCAGCACTTGCAGCGAGCCACCTCTGCGCATAGCTCCTTTGCACAGCCTCCTTCCACACAGGAAACTATGCAAAACATTCTCCACTGATCTTCTCCTGGGATAGATCCATATCCACCCCCATCTGATTCTCGGATCGGAGGGTCATCCAATCCTTTCTATACCAGTCCGGGGAATTCCATTCCCCCTTTCTCTAATTCTTTGGAGGTTCCTCAGACCTGCGAGGACCTCAACGCCATCCAGAATGACCCATTCTCCAACACCTATAACCCTGAATGGTGAAACCATCCCAACTTCCAGTGGGCGGGAAATCCCCAAACCCAGAGACCACCCTTTCAGCCCCGTTCACAACCATCTCATCCTTACCAGTCACCTCAGCCTCGGCCCAACCCTACCTATCCATCAGGGCCAAATCAGGACCAAATGTCTCTCATCCTTCAGACTCTGGCTGACATTCAAAGAACGAATGCGGCTATTCAGAAGCAACACAAGGACGAACATACAGAGGTTCGAAATCAACTGGTCCAGTTGGCAAATTCTTGCCAGCCAGGCACACTTCCTTCCCAACCTCTTCCTAACCCGAATAATGTGTCAACCCAGCAGCGCATTATGAACCCAAACTCGGGCCAAGAACACATGATTTATCAGGCCCCCTCTGTTCCTTCACCCGACGGGATGGAGGCTTCCACTTCCTATGCGGGCTATCAGCAGCAACCCATCTTACCCAACCCTAACCAAAACCAGGTAGGGATAAACTCTGTAACAACCCATAGTGGTAAGGAAACCCAAGATCCACCCTATCCAAACCACTCCAAGACTGGTAGTAATCCCATCCCTAGGACAGTAATCCAGGACTTTCCTATCCCTATCCCAGATCAAAGACCTGGACCTATCCTAGAAGAACCAACCAAGGTTCGTTTCCTGAAGCCTTGACCAAGGGAAAGAAGACCACCAAGCCCGTGGCACCTGAGGAGGACCTGGTCAAGCTCTTTGAGCAGGTCCAAATAAACATCCCCTTGATGGATGCGATTAGCCACGTACCGGCTTATGCACAATTCCTAAAGAATGTGTGTACACCCCAGCGTAAGCCGCGAACAAAGAGTGGGAGTCTAATTGTACTGTCAGAGCAAGCCAACTCTGTAATCCTAAGCAGACTCCCACCCAAGGCTAAAGATCCTGGTACTCCCCTGATTTCCTGCAAGATAGGTGATACCCAATTCGACAGAGCATTGCTAGACTTGGGTGCTTCCATAAATCTGATACCCACATCCTTACTTAACCACCTAGAAGAATCTGAGCTAAAATCGACTGAGGTGACATTACAATTAGCAGATTGATCTATAAAGTCACCAAAAGGGATTCTCGAGGATGTTATTGTAAGAGTGAGGGATTTCTACTTTCCTGTAGGCTTTATAGTCTTAGACATGGACGTACCTGAAAACCCTAGGGATACACCGATCATTCTAGGGAGACCTTTCTTGGCTACTGCTAGAGCCAACATCAGTTGTGAGGAGGGCCAAATAGAGCTCAAATTTGGAAATCAAACCCTAAAAAATTGATATATTTAAGGCCCAACAAGGAATCAATTGTGGTGTCATCGAACAGATTTGTGATATCAGGACTTTGGTTGATGAAACACATTTTGAGAATGACCTGGTTATACCTCATCAACCACAAAAAGATTTTGAACCGCAATCAGAGGAGTCAAAACCAGATTTAGACAGACCCATAACTCCAACCCTTGAACCTCATATCTACCTTGAACCACCCGCTGCTACTGATAACCCCATCCTTGAACTGAAACCCCTTCCCGATCATTTGAAATACATCTTTCGGGGTTCTAATCAGACCCTTCCTGTGATTATTAATTCCAAGCTTAATCCTGAACAGGAATCCCATCTGATTGCTGTTCTCCAGCAACATCGCAGATCCATTGGATGGACTCTCGATGATTTGACTGGAATAAGTCCCTCCTATTACACACACCATATTTACTCAGAAGAGGGCGCACGACCTTCTCGTGAGATGCAGAGATGCTTGAACCCCAATCTACAGGAGGTCGTGAAAAAGGAGATCATCAAGTGGTTAGATGTAGGGATCATCTACCCGATCTCCGATTGTCATTGGGTGAGCCCAATCCAGGTTGTGCCTAAAAAGGCAGGGCTCACCACCATAACGACTGAAACCGGAGAAATCATACCTACCCATTAGCCAACACATGGAGAGTTTGCATAGATTACCGACAACTCAATTCCTCCATGAAGAAGGATCATTTCCCACTACCTTTCATTGATCAAATTCTCGAGAAATTAGCGGGAAATCGATTCTTCTGCTTCCTTGACGGGTACTCCGGTTATAACCAAGTAGCTATTCATCCTGAGAACCAAGAGAAGGCCAGTTCACCTGCCCCTTCGGAACGTACGCATTCTGAAGGATGCCGTTCGGTCTCTGCAATGCACCTGCGACTTTTCAGCGGTGCATGCTTACCATATTCTCTGATATGGTAGGTGATTATCTGGAAGTCTTCATGGATGACTTTTCAATTTTTGGGGCATCATTTGATGATTGCCTTCAGCACTTGGTTCATATACTCAGGCGCTGCATCGATGTTAATTTGGTTCTTTCCTGGGAAAAGAGCCACTTTATGGTGCCTGAGGGGATCGTCCTAGGACATCTGATTTCTGAGAAGGGCATCCAGGTGGATCGAGCTAAGGTTGATCTAATCTCTCGCCTTCCTATGCCTAGCTCGATCAGGGACATCAATTCTTTTCTGGGGCACGTCGATTTTTATCGTCGTTTCATTCCTAATTTCTCGAAAATCGTGCGCTCCCTGATGACTCTCCTCTCTAAGGATGTACCCTTTGAAATCTCCAAGGAATGCACTCTAGCCTTTGAAAACCTTCGTGAACGAGTCACCCAAGCGCCAATCCTACAATCCCCTGATTGGTCTCAACCCTTTGAGATCATGTGCGATGCATCTGATTTCGCCATAGGAGCGGTTCTGGGGCAGAAAGTTGACGGGAAGCCCGTGGTCATCTACTACGCTAGTAAGAAACTTGACGAGGCTCAACGTAACTATACAGTTACGGAGAAAGAGTTGCTAGCCGTAGTATTTGCCCTTGAAAAATTCCGATCTTATCTCCTGGGTTCCCGCGTCATCATCTACTCGGATCACATGGCTGTGAGGCATCTCCTTGCCAAGAAGGATGCGAAGCCCCGACTAATCCGATGGATCTTGCTGTTGCAAGAATTCGATCTCGAGATTCACGACAAGGCAGGAAAAAAAAATGTGGTAGCTGACCATTTGTCCCTCCTTCCTTCTGAGATTATCAACCCTTCCGGACCCATCACGGAACATTTCCCTGATGAGCACCTGCTGACTATTGGTACTAAACTTCCATGGTTTGCTGATATAGTAAACTACTTGGCATCTCATCAGATCCCGTCTGATTGGCCGAAGGCCAAGAAAGACAAATTGCACTCTGAAGCCAAGTATTACATCTGGGAAGATCCGTATCTCTTCCACATAGGTGTTAACCAAATCATCTGGAGATGTGTCTCAGAAGATGAAGTCAATGATATTCTTTCCTTCTTCCATGACCAAGCATGCGGTGGCCATTCTCTGGGCACAAAATCGCATCGAAAATCCTCCAGTGTGGTTTCTACTGGCCCACACTATTCAAAGACGCATACAGTCACTGCAAGGCATGCAGTCATTGCCAAACTTTGGGCAACATGAGCCATCACGACATGATGTTTCTGCAGCTGATTCTCATATGTGAAATCTTTGATGTTTGGGGGATTGATTTTATGGGTCCCTTTCCTGTTTTGGATGGTTTTGAATATATTCTGCTAGCCGTGGACTATGTGTCCAAATGGATCGAAGCCACACCAACCCGAACCTGTGATCACAAAATTGTTCTCAAGTTCATTCATCACAATATCTTCTCACAATTCGGGATTCCTCGTGCTATCATCTCAGATGGGGGGACCCATTTCACGAATGCTCAGTTTAGGTCACTGATGTCCAAATACGGGGTGTCTCACAGAATCTCTACTCCTTATCACCCCCAGACTAATGGTCTAGCTGAGCTGTCAAATCGGGAGATCAAGAAAATCCTGCAGGTCACTGTTCGGCCTGACAGGAAGGACTGGTTGTCCCGACTTCAGGAAGCTTTGTGGGCCTATAGGACCGCCCACAAAACCCAATTAGGCATGTCTCCCTTTAGACTGGTGTACGAGAAGGCATGTCACCTTTCCGTCGAACTGGAGCACAAAGCCTATTTGGTAGTACGGAACTGTACTCTAGATCTTTCGAAGGCTGGAACCTACAGAAAGCTTCAAATCAACGAAATCGATGAGCTACGTCTTGATGCTTACGAGAACTCGCGAATCTACAAGGAGCAGGTTAAAGCCTTCCATGACAAGCATATCTCTAGAAAGATCTTTTATCCTGGTTAGAAGGTCCTACTCTTTGATGCCCGACTCCAACTTTTCCCTGGAAAGCTGCGATCCAAGTGGGGTGGACAGTACTTGGTCCGACAGGTTTTTGGAAATGGAGCCGTTGAGATCAGTCCACTCAGCCATGATTCCGAACCTTTCATCGTGAACGGTCAGAGACTCAAACCGTTCATTGATGTAACTTCTACTGATTTGGCTGAATCATCTTATATCCTCCTTTCCCCATGAGCTTATTGTGCCCAGCCAATGGCGTAAAACTCAGCGCTCAACGGGAGGCAGCCCGCCATTCTCTTGGAAAACCTGAAACCTTTTTTTGACACCTTTGTGCACTTAAGGTTCACCCTTTAAGACAGCCGACTCCACCTCAGGTCTTGCATCTGAGATTAGAAATCGTCTGCAACAGTCATCCTGACCCATTCACTCACCAAAATATCTGCCCTAAGGAATGAACTAAGTTGAATAAAAATCCCCTAAGTCACAATGAGGACATTGCAAATCTTAGGCATGGGGGGGTATGTAAGTGCAAAACTTGTAAGAAAAGGTTTTAAATAAAAAAAATTCACATATCCCAAAAACACCATAAAAATTAAAAAAATTTTTTGAAAACAAAAATAAAATAAGAGGAAAGAAATTTTGTGGAGGAAGGAAAAAGAAATAAAATGAAAAAGGAGCACAAAAATGAGAGAAAAGTGATAGTCATTAGTAAGAAACTAAAGAATTAACCTAAGTTCTAGACCTCATTCAAGAAAAGAACTGAAAAGTGCACAGTGAGATTAATAAGAACGCAAACCTTAGGCATTCTTGGATAGACTCTTAGTACCCATTAAGATCTAGACATTCCTCAAGAGGTTGAGGAAAATGAAAAGCTTAAGTATTAGGTCCAAGGCTTAGGAAGTATTTGGCCTTATTAACTAACTTTTGGTTTATGGGACTCAGAAACCTAAGCACCCTAACCTCACACATAGCCTGGTTTAGTAAGCATAAAAATCAAAATCACGCAGAAGCGTCGCAAAATTCTAAAAATAACACCTAGAGTAGGAGCGGCCGATCAACACAAGTTGATTTGGACAAGTTCCCTGCGTGGAGAGGTGGGAAATTCCCCTAGAAGATGCTTAACAAAATATCATCTCCTCAGTGCTTGTCTCTTAGGATATTTACATATCCTACCGGGGGCATGTAAGCACTCTGCTGGTTCAGATTCCATGGATGGCATTATCACGAAATGTCAATTGCCAGGGTCTGAATTTGGCCACGGAACACCATGGATGGGATTATCTCGAAATCTCAATAGCCAGGGTTCCGGGGGTTACCATGGGCGGTGCTATCTTGAAGCATCGACTGCCAGGAACCCTTGAGGATTGATGATGGGGACAAGGAATCTGATACAGACCGTGTTGAAAAGCCAATCCAAAGCTAGAATTAAAAAGAAAAAGAGAGAGAAAACTCTCCAAACAGATAAATCTTCTATCTCTCTTTCTTACAAAATGCACTACGAACTGAACCAGGGCTAAAATCATTTCAAGCACGGGTGCTTTAACCACAAAGTCCAAAAAACCTTAGGTTAGTTCTTGTAGGCCTTAAAAACCTTTGCTAAGGACTAAGGCTGAAGCTAGACAGATATGGATCTTGGTTGGTACTACAGTACCTTTTAGGCCTATGGTTAGCATTCTAACCTAATCTAGGTTTCAAATAAAAAAAACACTTATCTGAAATCATTAAGAACTTCATGGTCTAGAACAAGGGTTGAAATCTTAAGTTTTTGCTAAGGGACTAGCAAAAGCTAGGCATGGGGGTATGATGAGAACCTCATCATGAACCCTAACTAGCACAATCTAACCCAGATATGTAAGAAAAAGCTCCTACATAACCCAAAGAAAGGCTTAACTCAGAGAATTCTGAGTTTAAGAAGAAAACAAATCATAAGGGGTAAAACTGCAATTTCACCAATGCAGTTTGCAAATAGGGTAATTAAGGGTCCAAACACAGGTCAAACAAGCCTAATAAGAAGGAAAGTGGGATGGTCTGATCTAAAAAGGGTTATAGCAACTTCAAGAAATTAAATGACATTCTGTAACCCTAAAACTAACCCACTTCAATTCACGAGGTTTGAGGTAGGATAAAAATCAACTAAACCCTCTAAAATTCATAGAAAAATAATCTCTAGGGTTTAGAACCTTCAATTTGGCCTTAGAAACCCATTCTGACCTACAAAGAGAACCTTGGCCAATTAATGACTCAATCTGGGTTTTTATGTAAATTAGCAATCAAACATGGTCGAACCTAGAAATAAAATTCACCATTAAAATCCTTAGGTTCAAATTAGTCTTGTATAAAAATTTGAGCCTAAGAGGTGACCTCCTTGACCGACATTGCACTTTGGTCCTCTTCATTTACTTTTTGACCCTTATCTTTCGAAATCCTTGCATTTTGGCCCCCAAATTTTTTGTCATTCTTTGCAGAATGGTCCCTCCTGCAAAACTATGCATAGCACCATGCTCCGGCGACTTTGCACGGAGCATGGCGCTGTGCAGAGAGGGGTGACCGCCCTGCAAAGCAGACGCGAGGTTCCCTACGACGTCCTCTGTCGCAGGGACTCGGCCATGCTCCCTACCGGCCCCCATACCGTCCGTGTGAATGCACGGAAGGTATGGGTCCCCTCTCTGGCCACGCTCCGGCGAGGCTGGCACGTCGCCAGCCCGCGGCTCCCTCTGCGCCAGCCCCGTTATAAGGACCGGCACCCCCTGCCAGTTCCCTAAGCTCTCTTTGACGGAGAACAACCCCCCACTTCATCCCCTCCTCCTCCGTCAGATGGCCCACAGCTTTCGGCGACTCCCTCCTCGTCGCTCTACCACCGTACCTGCAGCAGGGTTCTCTTTGCCCTCTCGTCTGTGTCGTGCTGCACCCGCCGACACCCTCCGCCTGCTTCCTCATCACCGCACTTCTCCTCCAGGGCCCTTTCTTCCCTAGCTCCGGCAAGTATGAGCCGGTGGCTCCGCCCTCCCCCTTCGTCCAAAACCTAGGTAAATAGCTTCCTCTCCTCCTCCCTTACATTTTCCCTCTCTCAATTTATCTTTTCGCCTCACCACACACGACTTCCACCACCGCCTACTCCATCTCCAACCACCCTCTCTGGCGAGCTCATCCCACCTCCACAGACCTTCTCACCCCCCGCTGGCACCCTCCGCCTGCTTCCTCGTCACCGCACTTCTCCTCCAGGGCCCTTTCTTCCCTAGCTCTTGCAGGTACGAGCCGGTGGCTCCGCCCTCCCCCTTCGTCCAAAACCTAGGTAAATAGCTTCCTCTCCTCCTCCCTTACATTTTCCCTCTCTCAATTTATCTTTTTGCCTCACCGCACACGACTACCACCATACACCGCCTCACGCCTCGCCACCACCCGCACTGCCTTTTCCGCACTTCGGCGAAGCTCCCTACATCCTTTGATTGGGCCGAGAGGCCGTATTCTTATTTTCAGGTCTTCGACCCTTCACCGCCATTACCGAGCTTCTAAAGCTCCAGCACCTGCAGATGCAGGTGCTCTCTCGCCCAGGCTCATGCCCCAGGATGTGCAGCTTGTCTTCGCGAAGCGTCCCAGGCTTGCAGCTAGGGCGAAGGCCTCGTACGCTGCAGCAATTGCTTGCAGCTTCCTCAGCTGTGGGCGCCAATTTGGGTGGGACATTTAGTTCCACCTCGGAAGTTCTGGAAGCGCCGCAGCCAAATAAAGGGAAAAAGTGTTGTAGGCTTATCGCCTTCGAACACAGGGGTCAGGTCCCTCACGCACGCCGCGCGCCACGTACTCACCCTCCCTCGTGCTCACGCCCCGCGGGTCTGGGCCGAATCTGACTATCCTAACCTGTGCACTTCTCGCCCACCACCGCACGCCGGTGGGCCTGGTCTCGGGCGCGATACCCGTACCCGAATACCCGGCTCTGGGAGAGCGATCCTATGAGAGAAATCTGAGCAAGAGAGAGACGTGGGGAAGGGTAGGGGTAGGTTTTGCTTTCTGATCCTTGTGTGAGCGTGCATGAGCAGAAGGAGAAGGAAGGAAGGCGGCTGAAGCCTTAGCTGCTCAGGGCGAAGAAGAAGAAGAAGCAAAGAAGAAGAAGAAGAAGCAAGAGAGAAGAAACAAAAGAAGAAAAGCACTGTAGCAAACCTACAGTTAAGTCGTCTGATCGCTGCATCAGACGACGGTTGAGCAGCGGCCAGAGGAGATAAAGCAAGAGAAGAAAGAAGAAGAAGGCGGAAGAAAAAGAAGTTAGAAGAAGAAGAAGATTGTCACAGCTGCAGAAGAAGAGAAGAAAAAGAAAGAAAGAGAAGAACAGGGAAAGAACATAAGAAGGAGGAGAAGATTGTCACAGCCGCAGAAGGAGAGAAGAAAAATAAAGAAAGAGAAGAACAAAGAAAGAACAGAAGAAGAAGAAGAAGAAGAAGAAGAAGAACTCTGCAGAAGAAAAGAAGAGAGAAGACGCAGCCATGAGCAGAGAAGAGAAAGAAGAAGAAAAGAAGAGCAGCTCTAAAAGGAAGGAAAAGGAGAAGAGAAGAAGAAGCCAAGACAAGCTCCCTCTCTCTCTCTTTCTCTCTCTCTCCCTTATTTTGTAATCTAATAGACAACCTTTGTATTTCTAGAATTCCAGTAGCTCCCTGAGTTCGACCTCGGGAAAATCATTTTCGAGTAAAAAATTTTGTAATGATAACCTGGTAGCTGTCTTATTACTATAACGACTGAAACTTGACATATAACAAATGCAAACAAGCTAACCGGACAGCGAAACCCACGACGGTCATCAGCAGGCGTGCGTGCGTGCGGAGGCATGCATGCGCAGCGGTGTAGCAGGCACACATGGGCATCCGCAGAGGCAGTGGCAACGCACGCGGGCATGTAGCACGTGGAGGCATGCGGCTTGGGTGCGTGAAGCGTGCACCAGTGTAGTGGCAACGTGGGCGCAAGGCTATCTTTAGCGATGTTTGCGGTGGATCTTCAGCGACATTCATGACCGTCACTAAGTGTCCTGTATACAAAATTGATCCTTTCCTCCACTATAAAAGGACCCCTACCTCTCCCATTCTTCTTCATCTCTTCTTTTCTTCCTCTCACCACCTCCAAGGCTCTCAAAAGATCTTGTTCCAAGCCTGGGATGCCCCTCTAGAGTAGAAAACAAATATTTGTTCCTACCTCTCATCCCCTTTCATGGAGCATCCCGTGGCCGTCTTCTTTCCTCCCTTCGGGAAGAAGATCCTCATCGTGACTCCATCCTGCCCTGCCCTCCATCTCCGGCTCCATCCTCGTTTGTCCTGCTCCTCATCACCTTCCTCCAGGCGACATCAGAGCGAGTTGTCCTCCAAGTGACCGTCGAGAGGGATTTCTGTCACCTATCTCTATCTTTATTACTTTCGTAGTATAGTTTTCCCACTTTCCTAGTTGTAATAAACATTTCATTATAAAAATACATGATTGTTTCTCTCTCTCTGTCTCTCTCTCTTTTTATTTTGCAAGTAGATTAGCTAGATTTCATCGACCTAATCTCTTGCCCTATTAAAAATACCAAAAAAATTATAAAAGAAAATACGACAAAAATAAATAAAAAGCAAAACGCAGATTTTCAAAACCAAACGTTCGCCACTGCGTGTTTGACCCGGGACTCACTTTTCTAGTTTCGGTTGTAAGGTTTATCTTATTGATAAATTTTCTCGCGAATTGAACTACGATGATGGGTTTTCCAAACTCGAACCCTTTCCACATGTGAATCCGACGTCATCACCCCCATGCCTATGTTTTTCTAGTCCCGAGCAAAAGAAATGAATGCAAGGTGTATGATGCTATCAAAAAGATTTCTTCTTTTCTTATTCCAAACATTTAAAGATAACAGACAAATGTGAAGTGATAGTAGCTTATTGTAACAAATCCAAGTGAAAAACCAATTTACATTTAAAGTTCATACTTAACCCTTAGTAAAGATTCTATAAGGATAGGTGTTGAACGTACGAATTGCTACGCTAACGTGTTTGGGTTTAAAACCTTGTCGTTGTAGCTTGAAATCAAAGAATTCGTGTTCAACAAATAAAATTTATACCGAAATTTAAATTCCGGGTTGAACACAGGGAGGCTACGTCGATCTATATTCGTAATTATATTTTTTAGAATTTTTTGAAAAGCGAGGTGATATAATTACAGTGAAGCTATCAGACTAAAAGGAAGAGAGAGAGAGAGAAAGAGAGAGAGAACATGCATTCAATATTTCAAAATGTTTATACAATCAAACCAAATAAAAATTACACTAGAAAGCATGAAATCAGCTACACTAGAAAGCAGGAAAATTCTACACTAGAAAAGCTGTAAAGAAGAATGGGAGAGAGAAGTTATCCTCCTCGATGATCACTTGGAGGATGAGCCGGACGGGACGACATCTGGATAAAGGAGGACAGAGCAGGACGAAGGAGGACGAAGCAGAAGAACGAGAATGGAGTAGCACGTCGTCGTCGTCGCGGGATCCATCTCCGAAGGGGGACGAAAATTTGGACTTTATCTTGCGAGGAACATCCCGGGTGTGGGACTAGCTTCTCTTGAGCTTTGGAGAGGTAGAGAAGAGAAGGAAGGGATGACAATTTTGCGTGGAGGGGGTCTCCTTTTATAGTTGCAAGGAGTGGGGGCAAATTGGTCGTTACATCTTTAAAACATTAAATACGGGGTCTTTAGTGACGGGTAAAATCGTTGCTAAAGCCCCAACATAGGCGTAGTGGCCGCTGCCCACGCGCGCCCCCTCAGCTGCTCGCACTCAACGCACACCACATGTTCAGCCATCCACAGCGATCGGACGGCTATGATTGCGCCTTCGCCCGCTCGCTGTGCGCCTGCCCCAACGTGTGCAATGTTCTATGAGGTGCGGGCGTGCAATAGCGCGTCATCGCTATTGAGCGCGGACGGTCGCCCGATCAAGATCCGACGCACTCCCGCGGCCGCTCATCTGCACCCTTTGCCTCCTCGCTGCAGCTCAAACCCGCGTCTGCTGCTCGCGATAACGCCCTTGCCCACTGTGCTGCGGAGCACGAATTGTCGAGCGAACTATTTGAGGTGCAGCCGTTCACAGCCGTTGGATCGAGATCCAACGGTGGAGAGGGGGCAGATGCGGAGGCTTCAGTGGTTGCATGCAGGCATTTGGGCGGTCGAGATGGCACCACCTGGCACCATCTTGGCCGTCCATCTTCTGGATGTTGTAGATGGTGCCACGGGTGTCGGATTGACTCGATTTTTACGTCGTCAGGCTGCAATCATCGATCCTAATTCATTCGTGCGGTCGGATTTGTCATTTGAGCTGTGGATTTACACCATCATAGCCCTTGATCTTCTAGGATTCCCCGATCACTATCTGATGCTACAAATGCCTGATCAGGGCGATCTTAGAGTCGTTGAACTCCAATCGTCGCCCAGATCACATCTGTACGGTTGGATCTTCTATCCGAGGCCCTGATAAAAAGTTTGCCCTGTCCAAGCACATAAAAGGAGACAATTAACCTCCATTTTATTCAAACTATTCTAAATGCAAGATGATGCATGTTATGCAATATTTATATCATGCAATGCAATCCTATGCTTAAGAACATGCATAAATAGATATCTTAAGTAGTGTAAATGTATTTACATCATACCCCCATGCCTATCTTTTGCTAGTCCCTAGCAAAAACTATATACTATTTATAAAATAATTAGGTTGGATTATTTGGAGATGAGTTATTTTCAATCATTAAGAAATTGTCTACTTAGGATCTGAACTTTCAATAAAACAACAGTGCCCGAGTATCTGCCAAAATGTTGACCACCTCAAACCCTCGCCTTATTCAAAGAAAAATTTCTTTTTCTCTTTTTTCCTCTTTTCTAATTTTTTTAATTTTCAAATTTTAGGGTTTAAGAGTGGCTTTCTACGGCCATTCAACTCACCCAAGATTTGATGAGAACCTTAAGTTTTAAGCATCTTATTGTGAATGTGATAGACTCATTGACCGGCAATTAAAACAGACTTCGGATTTCTACACCTCTAGGTGACCTAGAAAGAATTCTGCCTAAAGGTGTATCTTTACAACTGGTAGCTTTCTCCCTACTTTTATTTTTTTTATGGGGTCAACACAAGGGTGAATCCAGTGTATATCTCCCCGGTTTATTCTACTTCTTCGCTCCTTCCTAAGTGTTTTGGGAATTTTTAGTGCATTTACTGAGCTGGGTTCTGGACAACCGGTCAATGAGCTGTTACCACCGACAACTTGCTAGGCATACTCGTGCGGCGAAGTGTGGCTTATTTCTTTCTTCTTTTCTTTTCTCCTTTTCTTTTTGATTTTTTTTTTTTAAGTAGGTTGCTTCCCTAGTCTAAGATTTACCTAAAGGTAGCAAAAAGAGAAAGGTCCAGTGACTGGGCTCTGGATAACCTACCTATGGGCTGCTACCCACGATAACTTGCCAGCATATCACCCTAGAAGGTTCATTAGCTACCCAATTTCTGTTAGAATCACCGAACAACGAGTCTGTGTAAAGAAAGTGTGTAGATGCTTAAAACTCATAAATTCCCTCAAATCAGAGGGTGAGTTGATAAGTCGTGTACTTATCACCCAAACTTATTTATTCCAATTACGATAGAATTAAGATGGCAAGGACTCGAAAGACAAATCCACATTTTAGTGGATACACGGGCTAATTAAGTTCAAAGACCTGAAGGGTCTTTGTGTTCAGATCCTAATGTAAAATTTCTTAAGATTAAAAAGTCCTAATGTCCAACTAATCCTTCCTAATTTTGATTTTTTTTTAATATATAAATAAGAAGAGAAAAACAATTTACATGAATTTCACAAAGCTGACCAAATGATTCAAAAATGAATCCACCCCCCCATGCCTAGCTGATGCAATGTCCTCATTGAAAAAGAGACATGAAAGAAAGGGTAGAATATGAAAGATGTCACCTGAATATGAAGCTCGTATCAACCTTGTGTCATATGTACAAATGCAGAGTTTAATACCGTCAGCTAGGCAAAGTCCAGCCAAAGAAGTCACAGAATGGCTAGAGCAACTGAGTCTGAGACAGGTTCTGGAAGAATACGGTCAACAACAAGCTTCATACGTTGACCGTTGACTTTAAATGTGTTACCCGTCTTTGGGATAGAAATCTAAACGACTCCATTTGGAAAACTCTGGTTAATTATGAATGGGCCATTCCATATAGATCTAAGTTTGCCAGGAAAGAGCTTAAGTTTAGAATCGAATAACCAGACCTTCTGGTTTGGCTCAAAGCTCTTGCGGGAAATCAGTTGATCATGTAGAGCTTTGGTCCAAGCCTTATAGATCTTGGAATTCTCATAAGCATCATTTCTAAGCTCCTCCAACTCAGATAGTTGGAGTTTCCTTGTCTTCCCAGCTAGATTCAGATCTAAATTGCATTGTTTGATTGCCCAGAATGCCCTGTGTTCAATCTCTACGGGTAGATGGCATGCCTTTCCATACACCAAATGGAATGGAGACATGCTGATGGGCGTTTTATACGCCGTAAAGTAGGCCCAAAGAGCGTCCTCAAGCTTTTGAATCCAATCTTTGCGATCAAGCCTAACCGTTTTTTGCAGAATGTTCTTGATCTCACGATTGGAGATCTCGGCTTGTCCATTCGTCTGGGGATGGTAAGGTGTGGAAATTCGGTGATTAACCCCGTATTTGGCCAATAAATTCTGGAATTGGGCATTAGTAAAATGAGTGCCACCATCACTGATGATAGCCCTCGGGATCCTGAACCTACTAAAAATATTTTTCTTGACAAAATTGATGACCACCTTGTGGTCATTGGTTCGGGTGGGAATCGCCTCAATCCATTTGGACACATAATCAACAGCAACAAGAATGTATTGATGTCCAAATGAAGGGATAAAGGGTCCCATGAAATCGATGCCCCAAACATAGAAAATTTCGACAGGAAGAATAGGGTTTAGGGGCATCATGTCTCTCTTAGTTATGCTCTCAAGTGCTTGACATCGAGAACATGATCTTGAGAAATCCTGGGCATCCTTGAATAAAGATGGCCAATAGAAGCCAGATTGCAAGATTTTTGCAGCCGTCTTTTTCTCGGAGAAATGTCCACCACACCTACATGCATGGCAGAACTCGAGTATACTGTTGAATTCATTCTCCGGCATACATCGGTGAATAATCTGATCAGAGCCGATGTGATACAGTTCAGGGTCCTCCCAGAAGTAGTATTTGGCCTCAAATTTGAGTCTATCCCATTGTTGCTTGGTCCAATCCTGGGGGATTTGACCAACGGCCAAATAGTTAACAATGTCAGCAAACCATGGGGTGTGGACACCTAAAACTGTAAAAATAGTTTTGTTCGGAAAGGTGTTAGCAATCAGAATGTCTGAACAAGAAGAATCACCTAGGAGTCTTGACAAATGATCCGCTACCACATTTTGTACCTCGATTGTATCCTTGATTTCAAGATCAAATTCTTGAAGAAGAAGAATCCAACGAATAAGCCGGGGTTTAGCATCCTTTTTAGCCAAGAGATGTCTCAAGCTGAGTGGTCGGTATAGATGATAACATGTGACCCTAAGAGATAAACCTTGAATTTTTCCAAAGCAAATACTACAGCTAGTAATTCCTTTTCAGTAACAGTGTAATTCCTCTAGGCTTCATCCAGAGTTTTACTAGTGTAGTAGATGACAGAGGGCTTTCGATCAATTGTCTAACCCAGGACAGGCCCGACCGCGTAATCAGAAGTGTCGGTCATGATCTCAAAAGGGGCTGTCCAAATTTGTGGTTGCAAAATTGGAGCACAGGTGACTGCCATTTTCAGGAAATCAAATACCTTTCAGCATGATTCGTCAAAAACAAACGGCGTTTCTTTGGCAAGAAGATTGCTCAAAGGACGAGCAACCTTCGAGAAATCCTTGAAGAATCTTCGATAAAATCCCACATGGCCAAGAAATGATCGGATTTGTTTAACAGATGTAGGAGGAGGAAGTTTAGCGATAGCATCAACCTTAGCTTTGTCCACTTCAATTCCCCGTTCAGAGATTACATGACCCAAAATGATGCCCTCTTAGGTCATGAAATGACTCTTTTCCCAGCTAAGGACCAGTCTTGTCTTGATACATCGCTTAAGAATCATTTCCAAATTAGCCAAACAAGAATCAAATGATTCTTCGAAAATAGAGAAATCATCCATGAAGACTTCCATAAACTCTCCCACCATGTCAGAAAATATGGCTAGCATACACCTTTGAAAAGTCGCAGGTGCATTGCATAACTCGAAAGGCATCCTACGAAAAGCAAAGGTTCCGTAGGGACAGGTGAAAGTAGTTTTTTCCTGATCCTCGGGATGGATAGGAACTTGGTTGTATCTCGAGTAGCCATCAAGAAAACAAAAGTACTTCTGCCCGGCTAATTTTTCCAAGATTTGATCAATGAAGGGCAGGGGAAAATGATCCTTTTTAGTGGCTATGTTCAGCTTCCTGTAATCAATACAAACTCTCCAAGAGGAAGCTGAACGAGTTGTGACAGATTCTCCTCTCTCGTTAGTCACAACAGTAATCACGGCTTTCTTTGGAACAATCTGAATGGGACTTACCCAGGGACTATCAGAGATTGGATAGATAATTCCTGCATCGACCCACTTGATGATTTCCTTTTTGACTACATCTCGCATATTTGGATTCAATCTCCTCTGCATTTGGCAAGAAGGGTGGGATCCATCTTCCAAAAATATTCTATGATTACAGTAAGATGGCTCGATCCCTCTGAGGTCATGAATGGTCCAACCAATTGCCTCCTTATGTTCCTTTAGAACCTTGATCAATTTAATCTCTTGCTCCTTTGTCAATTTAGCACTGATAATTACAGGGAGCGTATTTTGAGGTCCTAAAAATTGACATTTCAAATTCTCGAGCAATGGTTTCAATTCAAGTCGGGGTGGGTTGATGATTGATGGTAGGGTAGATGCTGAAGATTCAACACGAGGAAGAGGTTGTGAGTGAACAAAATCAATAACCTCTTCCGAAGATGTCAGGTCAGCCATAGAGGGTTGTGGGTCAAATTCATCATCCAAAGAGGAACTTTCGATTGAAGAAACTAGCAAACAAGTTTCAATATTATCATTATCCTCATCAAGTTCCTCAATAAATCCATAATCCTCAAATTTGCCGATCGCCTTAAAAATATCCAATTTCATTCGTTGGTCCCTAAAGGTGATTTCCATGCTACCACTTTCACAATTAATGTTGGCCTTTGTGGTAGCCAGGAATGGACGCCCCAGAATGATGGGTGTGTTCCTCAGATTATTAGGTACATACATGTCAAGGACAAGGAAATCTATAGGAAAATAGAAATCCTTGACCTTAACTATAACATCTTCAATAATGCCTCGTAGGTTTGTGACCGAATGGTCCACTAACTGTAGCGTTACTGAAGTTGGCCGAAGTTCACCTAACCCAAACTTCTTGTAGAGGGAAGTCAGAATAAGGTTGATGGATGCACCCAGATCCAAAAGTGCTCTATCAAATGTGTAATCTCCGATAATGCAAGAAATCAATGGAGCACCAGGGTCTCTTTTTCTGAGGGAGGTAGTGCAGGATAACAGAACTAGCCTGCTCGGAGAGTACCACCTTCCTCGGAACAGATTCTCTCGACTTACGCTTTTGTGTACATAATTCCTTTAAAAATCTTGCATAAGCCGGTATGTGCTTGATAGCATCAAGGAGTGGGATATTGATCTCAACATTCTTAAATAGATTCAAAAGCTCCTCATTGCTATCAACAAACTTCTTCTTCTCTGGTTTGGTTAAGGCTTCAGGAAAAGGAACATGAGTCAGATCTTTGGAATCAGGTTCCTGAGCCTTGATTTCTCCTCTCTCTCCTCAGGTCCTTCAGGATTCAAAACATCAAAATAGTGTGGTTGTGGATCCTGAGTCTTCTTACCACTTCTCAAAGTTACAGAATTTGTAGAAGCATAAGAATTTGGGTCTTGGGGAGGGTTAGGAAAGATTGGAGGGGCTTGATTAACCATGAATTGTTGATTTGCAGAAGAAGAAGAAGAAGACAAGGAACCCTGCTCAACCACTTGAGCATGTGCGTGTGGGTCCCTCTGATTTCTGTACCCATGGGCTTGATTGCTCGAATTAATAATATTTCGCTGGTTAGGTACGGGTTAGGATGGTAGAGATCCGGGTTGACGAGAGTTAGCAATGAGCCCGGATTGCAAGTTATCCAGCGAGTTTTTCATTTGCTGCATGAGCTGGAGCATGGATCCTTGCATCTCTACCATTTGATGGTTCAGATCAGCCTGCCTTGCTGGTTGACGGGCATTCCAAGCTAGCTAATTGACCTGATTCAGAGGCAACTGAGTATATACCTGACCCTGATCCATTGGTCGTTGCGGAGCATATTTGCCAGGTCAGAATTGGGTCTATTGCCCCAGATTTTTTCAAGAGAAGTTAGGGTGGTTTCTCCAACCTGGATTATAGGCATTCGAGTAGGGGTTAGATCTTTCATTCTCTTGTACAGCATAGACATCCTCATAGGGTGAGGATGGAGAGAAAGAAAGGGAAGGATCAGAAAAACTGGGATCAAAGGCTCCAATTTGGAACCCGTGGGGCTCCGAAAAATGTTGACTCACAGGTTGAGCCGCATCGAGTTGATTCACGAACTCCCATCCAGAAGGAGCTCGTGAGGAATGGAATCCTGAATTTTGGGATTGAGAGGATCAAGAGTTGTTCATAGAATTGCCAACCATCCACTCTTCGATTCTTTTAGTAACCAAGTCCACCTTATCAAGTTTATTACAAATCAATTCCATATCAAATGAATGAGAGTCATGGACTTCATTGACATTTGATCTGGGCTACTGGGACCAGTTAAAAGTATCCATGGAGGCATGATTAATTGAATTCTCACTCATTTCCTCAAATAAATGATGTACACTATCTGCATCTTTATTGAGAAAATTGCCTCCGCAAGAAGCATCCACAAGATTTCTGAGTTGCTCAGTCAACCCATGATAGAAGATCTGCACGAGTTGCCATTTCGGCACCTCGTGGTGTGGACACCTCCGCAATAAGTCCTGGAATCGCTCCCAGGCCACATGAAACTGCTCCCTCGGCCGCTGGGTAAAGGTAGTGATTGCCCATCTCAAAGCATTGGTACATCCGACTGGGAAGAATTTCTTCAGAAAGGCTGATTTCAACTCATTCCAAGTTGTAATTGTCTTCCTATTGTCCTATACCAATGCGCGGCCTTATCCCAAAGAGAGTGGGGGAAGAGACTCATGATCATTTGCTCCTCATTTACGTTTCGTGCCTTGGTGGTCTGGACCAAAGTGGTCAAGTCCTCCAAGTACTGAAACGGATCTTTGGAACCAAGCTCATGATAATGTTTAATCAGGCTTAACACCTGCGGCTTGATTTCTACGTCACCAACTAGAATCTGGAAGCTGGGACGTTCCCCGTAATTTGAAGGATCATAAAAATCCTTCAAGGGCTGAGCGCCCTGCATTCTCTAGAATCATTCCTGCATTTGTTCCAGCTGCCTTTGAAATTCTTCCTGTGGATTTCCAAGCAGAGGAGGCTGTTGTTCGGCCATGGGATCAAATTGACCAAAATCCAACTTGCACCTCCTAGAATGTTCTAATGGTCCTTCCAATCGGGGATTCAATGACTGTCTACCCAGCATAAACTAGGAGATGGTTGGAAGGACTAGGGATAGGGACCCTACAGCACAATAAAACAAGGTTGTCCTTAAGTCGGGTAGCCTAAGGATCTACTGACTCCCAAAACCCACCTTAAGACTGTAAATGATTTACTCTACTTACGTCTGTTTAATCCAACCAGTTAGAAGGAGGGACTGGGGAGAAGGTTCTTTCTTCGACTTTCGCCTATGGTTCCTAGTGTACCCCCCAGCCGTGGTCGTTTGACGCTACTCCCCTAACTAGACATCAGATTAATCAGTACAAGTAAGTTAGTCAAAAACAATCTCTGACAAGGCCCTGAAGAGCGAGTCAGACCTTAAGGCCAACGTCTACTCAATTTTATTAAGGCCTGGGATTGTGGTACTTATGGAATGTGATGGGCCCTTAAAATGGGTTGTGCCCTTAATGATTGATTGGGATTTGTGTAAGTGCATGCACAACCAGGGTTTTCAAGCAAGATTATTTGTGATGCGTGAATTTTAATGTTCAAATGTTGCTTAAGTAGCTTTTAGGGTTTCAAATTAGGTGGATTGCAATCAAGTTTCTAGGCAAACCAAGTTGTAAAACACGAGTGAAGATTGTTTTCCTTTAAAACCAGAAAGAAAGTGGAGTGCCTGGAATAGACCTAGATTAAAAACCCTAAGGAGGAGCTACTTGATGAGTTGGTTTTAAATAGAGTGGTGCAGCCCAAACAACTCAAACAATTGGCCACAAATGCACCACTAAGTTAGGCACTCAAAAATGGTTAACTTAGAATGATTTCTACTCTTTTATGTGTTGCTTTGTGTGTACCGGTTCCACAGATTAGAACCCGGTTGAGTAGAAACAAATCAATTTGATTAAGTGCCTTGAATGTGGGTGTGTGTTGTGTGTTTGTTGAAAATTACCCCACAAGTTTATCTTTTTGTTGTTTTTTATAAATGAGGGTGGAATGAATGTGAGTAAAAATCCAAACAACCAAACTATTCCTAGGATTTATGCAAACACCTAGGTTAATTGGAATTTGGATTTAATGTGGCGAATGAAATCTATGGAGGGGGTAAGAATGGGGAGCACTTACAATTGTCTTCAACTACACTTTACTCCAGTCTACCGCTTGTTGATTCCTTGATGGAGGTCTCTGCAAAACAATAGACACAAGAGAAAGCAAGTTAGAAAACAATAAAGTGCAAGAAAAGCAAAAGAAGATCGGAAATCATTGCCTCCCTGGCAACGACGCCAAAATGTTGAACGTACGAATTGCTACGCTAACGTGTTTGGTTTTAAAACCTTGTCGTTGTAGCTTGAAAGCGAAGAATTCGTGTTCAACAAATAAAATTTATACCGAAATTTAAATTCCAAGCCGAACACAGGGAGGCTACGTCGATCTATATTCGTAATTATATTTTTTAGAATTTTTTGAAAAGTGAGGCGATATAATTACAATGAAGTTATCTGACTAAAAGGAAGAGAGAGAAGGAGAGAGAACATGCATCCAATATTTCAAAATGTTTATACAATCAAACCAAATAAAAATTACACTAGAAAGTGTGAAATCAGCTACACTAGAAAGCAAGAAAATTCTACACTAAAAAAGATGTAAAGAAGAATGGGAGAGGGAAGTTATCCTCCTCGACGATCGCTTGGAGGACGAGCCGGACGGGATGACATCTGGACGAAGGAGGATGGAGCAGGACGAAGCAGAAGAATGGGAACGGGCAGCATGTCGTCATCGTCGCGGGATCCACTTCCGAAGGGGGATGAAAATTTGGACTTTATCTCGTGAGGAGCTTCCTGGGTGTGGGACAAGCTTCTCTTGAGCTTTGGAGAGGTAGAGAAGAGAAGGAAGGGATGAGAATTTCATGTGGAGGGGGTCTCCCTTTATAGTTGCAAGGAGTGGGGGCAAATTGGTCATTACATCTTTAAAACATTAAATAAGGGGTCTTCATGGATAAAACCGTAGCTAAAGCCCCAACGTGGGTATAGTGGCCGCTGCCCACGCGCGCCCCCTCGGTTGCTCGCTCTCAACGCACGCCGCACGTTCAGCCATCCACAGCGATCGGACGGCTGTGATTGCGCCTTCGCCCGCTCGCTGCGCGCCCGCCCCAACGCGTGCGATGTCGCGTGAGGTGCGGGTGTCCAATAGCGCGTCATCGCTATTGAGCGCGGACGGCCGCCCGATCAAGATCCAACGCATGCCACGCCTGCTCACCCATGCCCTTCGCCTCCTCGCTGCGGCTCGAACCCGCATCCATTGCTCGCGATAACACCCTCGCCCACTGCACTGCGGAGCGCGGATTGTTGAGCAGATGATTTGAGGTGCAGCCGTTCACAGTTGTTGGATCGAGATCCAACGGCGGAGAGGGGCAGATGTAGAGGCTTCAGTGGTTGCATGCAGGCATTTGGGCAGCCGAGATGGCACCACATGGCACCATCTTGGCCGTCCATCTTCTGGATGTTGTAGATGGTGCCACGGGTGTTGGATTGACTTGATTTTTGCATCATTTGGCTGTGATCGTCGATCCTAATTCATCCGTGTGGTCGGATTTGTCATTTGAAGTGTAGATTTACACCATCCTAACCCTTGATCTTCTAGGGTTCCCCAGTCACTATCTGATGCTATAGATGCCTGATTAGGGCGATCTTGGAGTCATTGAACTCCAATCATCACCCAGATCACATCTGTACGGTTGGATCTTCGATCCGAGGCCCTGATAAAAAGTTTGCCTTGTCCAAGCACATAAAAGGAGACAATTAACCTCCATTTTATTCAAACTATTCTAAATGCAAGATGATGCATGTTATGCAATATTTATATCATGTAATGCAATCCTATGCTTAAGAACATACATAAATAGACATCTTAAGTAGTATAAATGTGTTTACATCAATAGGGAACTACTTCCCTAGAGGATAAAGTAGGAAATAACCTATAATTTGGCCTCGACTTTTTGTCTTAGGTAGGAGATACTGAGTCAAATGGATTCATATTTGGTTACTCACACTCATCTAGTGCTACATGTAGTCTAGTACTGCAGACTCTAAATCTCTAGACTATCAAATGAGTCAACCCAGAGAAAGGCTAAACAAAACTGTGCTCTCTTAATGTTCCTTTGAGCTCACTTTTTTTTTCTTCGTCTTCTTCTGAGATCACATATCTCACCAGATTCTATAAATGTACTCAATGTTTGGTGGCCTCACATGGCATTCACACTTTTAATTAGAGTCCTAATAACCCTACAACTAAGTTAAAATTCCTCAGCCAGTATTCGGGCAATCAGAAATGCTGAAAAGTAGGTATGGGTTTGGTGGATCACAATGGGTGTTCTTGTTGCCTCAATGACACGTAACAAAGACAAAGCTCTAAACTCAAAACACTTATATATATATTCTCTCCTTTTTTACTTTTTTTAATATATATATATTTTTTCCTTCTTTTCTTCTTTTTTTTCTTTTGTTTTTTTTTCCTTTTGTAACTATCAACACAATACAACACAACACAACACAAAACTTTTATTCATAAGGCATTATTGGGAATGATGATGATCAAAAGGATATAGTGTGGCTTATTTGGTGAAAGTGCATATTCTCGACACCAGGAAGGAATGGATAGGACAAGCGTATTTTTGACCTTTGGCACTAATACCCTCCTTCAGCCGAGGATTCTATGAAGGACGATCATAACCATCCACCATAGTTATAGTTTTATCAGAACTCAATCTCTGTGTATCTACCTTATTTTGTGGCTCACAGGAATTCACACACAATGTTTGCACACAGGAACAGAGAGAAAACTATGCCTAGCTCTGAGGTATCATTATTTAATTATCCAAAAATTAAGAGTCCTTGCATTAGACTTAGCGCATCAGTAATCTTTCTACTTTCTCCTCGTAAATATTAGGTGGATCTAATAGAAGATAGTTTTCCTGACTCCTTACTTACTGTCCAAGGGTTCAGTAGACTAAAAATGCTTAATGGTTTTCTTAAAAGATCCATTACCCAATCTACTTGCAAGTGAAGTAAATGTACTGGATTCTAAACTAAGAAATAATTTAAGAAGAAAATATTCAATGACACCTCCTTGATAAAGATATTTTGCTAGGGACTAACCAAATCAACTCAAGAAAATAAAAGAGATTTTTTTTTTACTAATGCACCTATCCTAAATGCATGCAAATATTTATAAATGCTATAAACAACCTCAGGTTATACCCCACATGCCTAAGATTGACAATATCCTCATTGGAAAGATAAAGCCATAGAAGAATAACACCTGAGGAGAAGAGTGGGAGGAGCTAGGGCTCCTCAAACCGGAGTGCATCCAAAACCTGGCCATCTAAAAGAGTAACATATGGTTTAAGTCGTTGGCCATTTACCTTAAAGCTCGCACTAGAAGTAGGGTTTCAAATTTCAATTGCTCCATGAGGGAAGGCATTAATAACGACATACGACCCATCCCAGCAAGACTTGAGCTTTTTAGGAAATAATTTAAGTCTGGAATTGAAAAGCCAGACCCACTGGTTGTGTTCAAAGTTTTTTCTAATGATGTGCTTATGATGAAAGACCTTTATACCTTGCTTGTAAGCTTGGGAGATTTCATATGCTTCATTGTGAAGCTCTTACAGCTCACTTAACTCCAACATCCATGCCTTTCCTACTTTATCTATATTTAAGTTAATATTTTTAATAGCCCAATAGGCTTTGTGTTGGATTTCAACGGGAAGGTGACATGCTTTTTCGTAGGCAAGATGGAAAGGAGACATGCCCAAGGGAGTTTTATACGTTGTTCTGTAGGCCCACAGAGCATCATTCAATTTTTTCGACCAATCCTTACAATCAGGCCTAACAATTTTTTCCAAAATCCATTTAATCTCCCTATTAGACACTTCAACTTATCCACTTGTTTGGGGATGGTAAGGTATGGCTATCATGTGGTTGACTCCTAAATTTTGGAGTAGTCATGTGAAGTGCACATTCTTAAAGTGAGGTCCTCCATCACTTATGATAGTCCTTGGGCACCCATACCGAGAAATGATATTAGCCCTAACAAAATCCAAGACCATGGAATGGTCATTGGTTCGCGTGGGTATGGCTTCTATCCATTTCGATACATAGTCCACAGCCACATGGATGTACACATATCTGAAGGACACAAGAAATGGACCCATGAAGTCGATGCCCTAAATATAAAAGATCTCAATGGGGAGAATGGGTTGCTGGGGCATCTCATCTCTTTTTCCGATGGTTCTCGTTTGCAGGCAACGTAGACATGTGCCCACATATGTATGTGCATCTTGGAATAATGTGGGCCACCAAAAACCAGATTGGAAAACTTTATGGGTAGTCTTTTTCCCACTAAAATGCCCTCCATAGTGGAGGTCATGATAGAAACTTAGAACACTCCTTTGTTCTTCGTCAAGGATGCAATAGCGGAATAACTGGTCAGGGCCTATTCTAAAAAGCTTGTGTTCCTCCCAGTGATAAAATTTAGCGTCGGTAAGAAACCTGTCTCACTTCTACTTGTCCCGAGAACTGGGGGTTATGCCCATGACCAAATAGTTCACTATGTCAGCGAACTAAGGAGTTTTGGCCTCCACATTCATTAGAGACTCATCAGGAAAAGTCTCTTGGATATCGCCAGCAGGGGTTGATGCTTCAATAGGGATCTTGGACAGATGATCTGCTACCATATTTCAACTCCTTTCTTATGTTTAATTTCTAGGTCAAACTCTTGGAGTAACAGAATCCAACGAATCAAACGAGGTTTGGTATCCTTCTTCGCAAGAATGTGCATTAAAGTAGAATGATCAGTGAACACCACAACCTTGGATCCCAATAAATAAGATCGAAACTTTTCCAAAGCAAATACTACAGCAAGAAGTTCCTTTTTAGTGACTGTGTAGTTTTACTAAGGATCTGTAAGGGTCTTGCTGGCATAATGCAAAACATGAGGTTTGCCATCAACCCTTTGACCTAAGACCGCTCCTACGGTGAAATCAGAAGCATCGCACATCGGCTCAGATGGGAGGGCCCAATTTGGTGCTTAGAGAATTAGCGCGATAATAAGGGCTTTCTTCAAGACTTGGAAAGACTCGCCACATCTGTCATCAAAATCGAAGGAAACATCCTTCGCTAACAAGTCACGAAGTGGCTTAAAAATTTTGCTAAAATCTCTAATGAAGCGCCTATAGAATCCAACATGGCCAAGAAAAGATCTAACTTGATGAACATTGGTGGGCAATGGAAGTTTAGAGATGGAATCGATTTTGGCAATATCCACCCCTAATCCTCTCTCAGAGACTACATGCCCCAAAACAATGCCTTGCTAGACCATAAAGTGGTTCTTCTCCCAGCTAAGCACCAGCTTTGCCTCTTTGGAACGGATTAAGACTTTATCAAGGTGCGAAAGGCATAGGACAAATGACGAGCCGTAAATGGAGAAATCATCCATGAAGATCTCTACAAACTCCTCAATCATGCCAGAAAAGATAGCCATCATACATCTTTGGAATGTGGCAGGAGCATTACATAACCCAAATGGCATTCGGCGGAACGCAAATGTGCCATACGGACTTGTGAAGGTGGTACGCTCCTAATCATTGGGAAGACCTCTATCTGATTATACCCAGAGTACTCGTCAAGGAAACAGAAGTACTTGTTCCCCGTCAATCGTTCCAAAATCTGATTGATAAATGGAAAGGGGAAAAGGTCTTTCTGGGTAACCATATTCAAATGGTGACAATTAATGTAGACCCTCCAGCCAATTGAGGATCTAGTTGTCACCAACTCTCCTTAGTCATTTTTGTAATTCCCTAGTTGGAGGGGGTGAGATCAGCGTGACATAAAAAAATGCGGAAAATAAACTATCTCACAATAATTAGCAATCACACAATAGGCACAAGTATTTTTTAGGTGGAAACCCAACCCAGGTGAAAACCACCACCTAACCCTCTCGAGTTAGGATTTTCCGATCAACCAAGTTGATTAAATCCACTAATGTACTACTTAAATGAGGGTAGTACAACCTCAATTACAACCACGCTACAAGTGCGAGGGTAGAGTACCTCAAACCCCTTCTCTTCATGAGAAGGATTTTATCTCACGAAGGAGACGGGAATTCGCAAAGCAAATACCAAACCAAATAAGTAAAAGATACAAGAATAGTCCTATAGAGCCAACAAAGTAATTCTTAAACTAAGCTTCTATAGGAGTTAGGATGCTTCCCTTTGCAAGAACTACGTCAACGACGCGAATGCATGAACTACGCAATGGCACAATGGTGCTCTCTTGAACTACGGTGGGAGAGCGGGTGCGCAACAGGAATCAAGCTCTTTAGGTGTAGAACAAGGCTTGGAGAGCAAGAGCTTTCTTCTATTTGATCTTCTTCTTTTAGACACAAAAGAGTGGAAGTATGTTTCTTGGTGTGTCTTGGTGTGTATTTGAGTGGCAAGGGTTCTCCTCTATTTATAGAGGCCCTAGGAAGGCTTTGGAAGGCCTTGGAAGGCTTCCATAGCCGTTGGGTACAACCTCCAAGAGAATCAAGTCAAAATCAAGATCAATCTTGACTCGACAGGGTTATCAGACGTCTGGAAAACTCATTTAAGATGTCTGGGAACAAAGTCAGACATCTGATTTTAGGCGGGTTTCCTTCCTGACTTGAATCAGATCGAAATAGGGTTCTAGTGAAAGTCCATCAGACGATATACAGGACATCTGGCATTAAGTCTGGATGTCTGGAAAACTACTTTTCTGCGGAAATGGATTCCCAAGGGAGTGCAACGGCTAGAATATCTCTGAGAAGAGATTTTGGGTCAACCGAGGCAAAACGGTCATGTATCAGACGTCTGGGTTCCTCTATGGACGTCTGATACAAGGCTAACGGTCATTTTCTCAGTGTCTACTAAGGCAGCTAATGGTCCACTAATTGGACATCTGGCAAAGGCATCAGACGTCTTCTAAGATGTCTGGACTAAGGTCTGGACGTCTGATTTCATCAGATAGAACTAACTAAGTCCAGCCTAAACATTATCGGACGTCTAAGTCAACAGTTAGACGTCTTAAAAGTCATTATCAGACGTCTTATTTTCAGATTAGACGTCTGATAAGGCTGTTTGAACCCTATTTTGGTTTTCTAATATCTCTACAGAAAACCTAAGTATCCTAGGGGTGTGCAAGTGTTCCTAGGACTACTGTTAGGGTACTTTGAGGCTCTTTAACATGAATTTAAGAAAAAAATAAAGAGAAACAAAAGAAACAAAAGTACATAGTACAAAGGAAAGGAATCTATCCTATTCTTGATCTCCTTCCTTCTTCAAGCTATCGCTCCTTGCGAATCTCCTTTGTTCTCCATCAAGCTCCTCCAATCCATCCTGGATGCGAGCTCAAACTTCTTCTAACCACGTCTCCATTTGCAATTAACCTGAAATCTAAGACTTCAAGTGCAAATGTTAAATGACACGTGTTTTGTTATCATCAAAATAAACAATCGCAGTGCTCTAGCACTAACAATCTCCCCCTTTTTGTTGATGATAAAAACATAAATAATAATGCAAAACTTCCTCCCCATTTCGACATTATCAAAAAGGTTTAATTGATTTTAAATTTCCTATAACTCTCCCTTAAAACATGCTCTTCTATAATTGGGTTGAATTTCTTTTAACAAAAGTAATGTCCTCCCCCTTTTAGTAACAACAAGATAGCTATTATTTTTCTCCCCCTTTCTAAAGGAAATATAGCTAACTTAACATGATCTCCCCCTTAATGATTGACAAATAGCTCATAATATTACCTCCCCCTATCTATATGCTAATGATAGAAAGAAAGGGTTAAGGGTTACCTCACCTACCATGGCCAATAGAATGGACCAAATGGAGGTGGTGGATGCCATATCGGATGAGGCTCCCATCCGTAGCTTGGAGGCCTGGGAATCAGTGCAAGTCTCCAGTCTGGTGGACGACGTGCGGCGAGTTGTTCGATTGTTCGTCGTCTCATCGGTCTTCTTGTCCTTCTTCTTGGTCTACTCCTTGGTTCTCCCAACTCGAGTTGACCAGCCTTGAGCTTGTAGGTCCAATCTCTTGTATTATAGTCACCCTTGAAACCTACAAAATAAGATTCTAAATCTTTCTTCGGTATCCAAGTGAGCTTGGATCTGGATTTGTTAGCGAATCTCCTTGACGGAGATCCTTTCTCAACCTTAGGGCTATGCAAATTTTCTACTTTGTTGATTAATTTGTTAGAATTTTCCCTAAGACAAGCGATTTCTTTTTCTATAATATTTATCTTAGTCTTTAAATCAGAAATTTCTAATTTTAGATTAGCATTTTCCTCAATCAATTTAGTATTTTCATTGATTAAGTCTTTATT
The DNA here is from genome assembly GCA_037157565.1 of Thalassia testudinum. Lineage (NCBI taxonomy): Eukaryota > Viridiplantae > Streptophyta > Magnoliopsida > Alismatales > Hydrocharitaceae > Thalassia > Thalassia testudinum. The sequence continues at coordinate 49,849,339 of JAZHRO010000057.1, forward strand.
TTCTAACAATAAGTTATTTTCCTTAGGACTAGCTTCTAGATCCTTGAGTTTTTTTTCTAATCTTTCATTTTCACTTTTAAGAAAACTAAGATTCCTTTTAATACTTTTATTTTCTACCTTAAGTGATTTACTAAGTTCAAATAGCTCATTAGATGCGTTTTGTAAATCGAAATTTACCTTGTCATCGGAGTCGCTTCCTCTTTCGCTGTCACTTTCTCCTATGGCTATGAAGCCAAAACACGTGGTTTCCTCCTCAGGGTACTGCTCTTCTTCTTCCTCTGAGCTCGAGTTGTCCCAAGTTGCTTGGAATGCTTTCTGCTTAGACTTCTCCTTTTCCTTCTTCTTCTCCTTTTTGAGAAGAGGGCATTCTGGTCGTAGATGCCCTTTCTCGTTGCAGTGGTAGCAACATCTTGAGCTTTCCTTCTTCTCCTATTCTTTCTCTGATTCCCTACAAAACTTTGAAAATTTCTTAAGTAAAATTTTAAAGTCTTCGTCGTTGGAACTTACCTCACTATCCGATGTAGCTCTGAATGCAGGGGTCTTCTTCGATCTTGGCTCTGGTGTATCCTTCTTCTTATTCAGCTTTATCTTGTAGGCCATTAGATTGCCTAGGAGATCTTCCATGTTGAGCTCCTCCACCTCGTTTGCCTCCTCAATCGCGGTGACCTTCTTCTCCCATTCCGATCCAAGGGAACGGAGTAGCTTTCCTTGAAGCTCCCCCTTGATGAAGGTCATACCTAAATCTTTTAAACTATTTACTATGAGAGTGAACCTAGTGTTCATCTCACTTAAAGATTTGTTAGACTTCATAGAAAAAGATTCAAATACTTGAGAAAGTAAATTTATTTTAGAAGTCTTTAACTTAGAGGTACCTTTGTGAGTTACGTCAAGTGTATGCCAGATCTTGTATGCAGTGGTGCATTGCGAAATTATATTAAACTCCTCCGGGCTGAGCGCACAATAGAGGGCATTCATGGTCTTCGCGTTCAAAGAGAGGTCACGAATTTGTTGTTGCAAGTAGCCTCCCGCGGGTTTCTTTGGGATGTCAAATGGTGTCTCGCACCTGGTCCAAATTGTGAAGTCATTGGCTTGAAACCAAGTCTTCATCTGCAGCTTCCAGTAGGGGTAGTTGCTCCCATCGAAAAACAGCGGACGGGTCGTGGACTGCCCCTCGGAGATTCGAATTGCGGAACAACTCCCCTCCATGATCTTCTTGTTGGGTGTTACTCCGATCTCGCAAGAACCTGCTCTGATACCAAGTGTAATTCCCTACTTGGAGGGGGTGAGATCAGCGTGACGTAAAAAAATGCGGAAAATAAACAATCTCGCAATAATTAGCAATCACACAATAGGCACAAGTATTTTTTAGGTGGAAACCCAACCCGGGTGAAAACCACCACCTAACCCTCTCGAGTTAGGATTTTCCGATCAACCAAGTTGATCAAATCCACTAACGTACTACTTAAACGAGGGTAGTACAACCTCAATTAAACCACGCTACAAGTGCGAGGGTAGCGTACCTCAAACCCCTTCTCTTCACGAGAAGTATTTTGTCTCACAAAGGAGATGGAAATTCGCAAAGTGAATACCCAACCAAATAAGAAAATAAAAGATATAAGAATAGTCCTATAGAGCCAACAAAGTAAATCTTAAACTAAGCTTCCATAGGAGTTAGAATGCTTCCCTTTACAAGAACTGCATCGACGACGCGAATGTGTGAACTACGCAATGGCACAACGGCGCTTTCGTGTTCGCAACAAGAATCAAGCTCTTTTGGTGTAGAACAAGGCTTGGATAGCAAGAGCTTTCTTCTATTTGATCTTCTTCTTTTAGACACAAAAGAGTGGAAAGTATGTTGCTTGGTGTGTCTTGGTGTGTGTTTTAGTGGCAAGGTTCTCCTCTATTTATAGAGGCCCTAGGAAGGCTTTGGAAGGCCTTGGAAGGCTTCCATAGTCGTTGGGTACAACCTCCAAGAGAATCAAGTCAAAATCAGGATCAATCATGACTCTAATAGGGTTATTAGATGTCTAGTCCTGGCATCAGACATCTGGAAAACTCATTTAAGACGTCTAGGAACAAAGTCAAACGTCTGATTTTAGGCGGGTTTCCTTCCTGACTTGAATCAGATCGAAACAGGGTTCTAGTGAAAGTCCATCAGACGACATACAGGACATTTGGCACTAAGTCCGGACATCTGGAAACCTACTTTTTTGCGGAAATGGATTCCCAAGGGAGTGCAACGGCTAGACTATCTCTGAGAAGAAATTTTAGGTCAATCGAGGCAAAATGGTCATGTATCAAACATATGGGGTCCTCTATGGACATCTGATACAAGGCTAACGGTCATTTTCTCAGTGTCTACTAAGGTAGCCAACGGTCCACTAATTGGACATCTGGCAAAGGCATCAGACGTCTTCTAAGATGTCTGGACTAAGGTCTGGACGTCTGATTTCATCAGATAGAACTAACTAAGTCCAGCCTAAACATTATCGGACGCCTAAGTCAACAGTCAGACGTCTTAAAAGTCATTATCAGACGTCTTATTTTCAGATTAGACGTCTGATATGGCTGTCTGAACCCTATTTTGGTTTTCTAAGTTCTCTATAGAAAACCTAAGTATCCTAGGGTTGTGCAAGTGTTCCTAGGACTACTGTTAGGGTACTTTGAGGCTCTTTAACATGAATCTAAGAAAAAAATAAAGAGAAATAAAAGAAACAAAAGTACATAGTACAAAGGAAAGAAAATCTATCCTATTCTTCATCTCCTTCCTTCTTCAAGCTATCGCTCCTTGCAAATCTCCTTTGTTCTCCATCAAGCTCCTCCAATCCATCCTGGATGCGAGCTCGAACTTCGTCTAACCACGTCTCCATTTGCAATTAACCTGAAATATAATACTTCAAGTGGAAATGTTAAATGACACATGTTTTGTTATCATCAAAATAAACGATCGTGGTGCTCTAGCACCAACAATTTTCTTCCACAATGATTCCTGCATTTTTAGGTGCATGTATTGGGCTAACCCATTTACTGTCTGAAATGAGATAGACAATTCCTGCATCCAGTGATGATAACATCATAATGAGCCATGACTAGCTTTAATTAATCAGAATCATGTGACAAATGCTACTACATAATCGCCTGAGAGTCGTAATTCCCTACACATCCATTCTGAGAGGAATACATTAAATCTGAGTTAATTCTACAGTTTTACCATCATATCATGAATGTAGAATAATCACAAGGTTTACCAAGGGCTAATCTAAGGTCTAATGAGCATTAAAGTCTAATAAGAGGGTCTACATAGACAAAATCAGGGTTTCGCGCATTTCGAGAACTAATACAGCACCCAAAACCCTAATTTCAGACCTGCTTGAATTACTGAGGTTTTGTTCAGGATAAAATACATCTAAACCTTTTAAAATTCATATAAAAATATTCCATGAGGTTTGGTAAACTTGATTGGACCTTTGGAACCTATTTTGACCTTAAATAGAGTCAGACACAGTTTTACCTTAATTTGGGTTTTTAGATAAATTGCATAGTCAAACTTGGTCAAAACTCAAATTCAACTTCACTATCAAATTCCTTGGGTCTAAATTAGGTTTGTACCAAAATTTGGGCCCAATCAAAGTTCATCTTAACCAAGTTTGCATTCTAGTTCTTTAAAACTCTATTCCTCACATACAAGCCCCTAGGTTTTGAGTTTCTTTACAAATAGCCCCCTAGGTTTGTTGTCTTCTTCGTAGATCAGTCCTTGCTGCCATTAAAGGTCAGTTGATCTCCAGGCAGCCTTTGACCAAGCCTATTCCTACTCGAATCATCATCAAATCCCACTAAATTTGGTCAGATTGATGTTCACACCATGAAGAATTGATTGGGACCGATCTTGGATCCCAAATTGTGTTTGAATGCCTTAGCGAACCTATGAGATCTGTGGGTATCTTGTGTTGCAATCACAAGCCAAATTGGGCTTTTTTCTTGATCTAGAGCTCGATCTAGAGCTCTATAAAAGCTCCAGATTCTCAAACCATGTTCCTTAGCTCGGTTCAGGCCACAACTCTTCACATAATCCTCTCTCCAGCCACCTCTGCCGCAGCTCCGACGAGTCTCCTCCAACCTCCTTCGTCACCCTCTGCCACATACCATAGGTAGAGGGATCATCTTCATCTCCTTTTTCCACTCCTCAACGGCCAAATCAGGAGCATCCAAAGCCCCTTCTTTCTCGCCATCCCCTCACAAGAGAATTTATCATCTACGGCATCGGCCAATCACAGCCGACACCACCTCTCCCCTTTTGTTTGCTAATTAGGTCTTAAACTCCCCCCTTCTCCAAAATTTTCCTATCAGTTTCTTCCCTTATTTCAACTGCCAACTCTCCACTCCCTCACCATCTTCCTCCACTCCGGCCGAGCTCTGGTGAAGCACACGTACGCCACAGACCACCAAACTCCACACGACCTCCTCCAAAACCTCCACCAGCACACCACCATCAAAACCCCTCTTCCTATTTCACATTTCACCCATCCAAAACTTCCACCAAACTCAACCTTCTCCACTCACCTTCTCCCTCATTGACCACCCACATCTGAGCACGCCATGCCTTAAAATCACCTCTAGCACACTCGCTGCTTCACGGTGAAGCTTTTGAGATGCCTTGAAGTGGCTGCAAGGTTGTATGCATGTTTTCAGGCATTCACCAGATCTTCGTTGTCGCCGCCATCGTCTCCACCCCTGCTTGCAGTCCTCCGACAAGCTCAAGGCCTAATTGTACTTCTAGGTGATGGGTATTATGTCTATGTATCTAGCTACAGCTCCAATTGAGGATACGAAGCCACCAGTAGCTACAATCGAGTGAAGCATTGGCTATAGCACTTGCACAAAGGAAGGGTGGAATTTTAGTGCCACGTTGTGGATCTACCAGCAGCTAACGTAGTATAACATTGATTTGTGAAACGAACTGTCTACCCAAGCACTCGGGGGTCGGGTCCCCGCTTCACTTATACCCATCCACTCCTCGCCTGCGACACACGCCTGCAGGCCTGGTCCCTGTTCACGACCCGTTAACCCGATCGTATACCCGATTAACCTGGGTTTGAGAGAGATAAAGGAGAGGATTTGTGAGAGAGAGGGGGGAGGGTTTTGCTCTGGCCGCCTTAGGCTCTGTGCTGAAGAGAAGGAGAGGCTCTCGACACTTAACCTTTGAAGTGTTAATCATGCCCTGTGCTTGAAGAAGGAAAGGCTTAAGAAGGCTTTAAAAAGAAAGGCTTTGAAGAAGAAGGCTCTCTAAAGAGCCTTGTGGTTGTGTGACTTCTGTGAGGCACTGTGTTCTGTTGACACTTAAGTCGTTTGATACTATATTCCTGACGTCTAATAGAGATTAATGCTAGCATTATTGAATGATTTAAAGTACTAAAGTTAACATTGATTTCTGATTGAGAATCACTGTTGAATAATTTGAGTAATTGGATGCATGCTTAATTAAAGAGAATAAGTGGTGATTCAAATCACCATTGTTTTTATTCTCTTTCCTTTTTGATTCCATGATCTTTTGAGCTTCATTGAATAGCAATTTGATCATATTGATTCATTGAATATCTATTTGATGCTCAATTTATTGTGCTCATCTCTTTTAAATGAAGGTTAATGTGTGAATTCCATATTTTCTCCCTACGAACGACCTCAGACTCCTTTTAGATTCTGAGTTTATAAATTTAAATGTCTTGTTGTGCTATTTGGGAGTGTACTACAACGAATGCATCTTTAAGTCTTCTCTCTATGCATCACCATCCAGGCATATCAGAATCTCCTTGGTTACAACCTCCCGCATATTGGGGTTGAGCCTTCTCTGCATGTCTCGAAAGGGTTTCACGGACTCATCCGTGTATATATGATGCATGAAGAGGGAGGGGCCAACACCCTTAATATCAGCTATCGATCAAGAAATTGTGCCTTTATAAACACTCAAGCAAAGCTCCCTCCTGTGATTCAGATAATGCAAACAAGATAATGAAGGGGAGCGTGTTGTTAGGGCCAAGGAAAGCATACTTCAATGTACTCAGGAGGGGTTTAAGCTCCAACTCAGGAGCCTTATGGATTGAGGGTATAAGTTGAGATGTCCCCACTTTATGTAGCGGGTCTACCTTTAAGGTCCAGGGTGGGGACAAAGACTCTGAGTGTACTCCCAACAACTCTTCCAATTCGGACATATCCCCATCATTCTCTTCAATACTTGAAGGATGGTCCTTAGATATGACCATTTGAAGGGGATCTCTACATAAGAGTGCTAGAGTAGTCTCCTTAATGATTTCATCAACAACCTCAATCTGAGAACAGTCTTCAAATCTGAATTGCTTGTAGGTATCAAAAACATTCAACCCGATCTTCTTATTCCCAAAGCCCATTTTAAGTGCCCCTAATCTACAATTGATTAAGGCGTTGGCTATGGCCAAGAAGGGGTGTCCTAGAATAATGGATGGCTTGGTGGGCTTATTAGATGGGTCAGTATCTAGCATGAGAAAGTCAACAGGGAAGAAGAAGTCCTCCACTCTCACTAGGACATCTTCCAGCAATCCCCGGTGGTGTTGTCGTAGAAAACAGGTGGTCAGAGATGGGTGGGAAGCATGGAGTGGTGGCTGCAATCTTTGAGTTCTTTTGTAAAGTTGCAGGGGAGGGCCGGTTGGAAGGAGAAGAAGAATAAGAAGAAGAAGAAGAAGTGGATGGTAGTGGGTGATGGTGTGGACGATTGTGGTGAGGGGGAAGGGTTGTGAATTTAGAGAGCTAGTAAGGATGGATAATTGGCTGTGGGGGTGACGGTGGGTCTGTGGGAGGATGGTGATGCTTTTGGGTTACATTGGTGGAGGTAGATGGTGTTGGCGATGGTGGATGTCGAGTTGGTTTGGTGGGGCACATACATGCTGTCACCATGTGTACGATGGCAACGGGGGCGAGGGCGATGTTGGGGAAGCAGAGGGCACGGTGCACGCTATGAGCATAGGTGCGCCCAGGCTACAGTGTGGATGCCAGAAAAAAGATGATATCACCCGCAGATGGCTGGCCCTCCCTTTTGAAAAATTCCTTCGTCTATTTTCCTTTGGCCACAAGCTTCTCCAACCACTCGGCGGAGATCGCGAGTGGTTGGAACGACAAGATAAGCCTGGCGGTAACATCATCAGACGTCCAGACAAAGTTCTGGACATCTTAAAAAGTGTAGACATCAGAGAGTCTACGATGGTGGTTTTCAGATGTCGGATCTGAGCTACAGATGTCCTATAGAAGCAGAATAGACGTCTAACTCTTGTACCTAGCCTGCATCCAACCATATAGATTATCATTACCATATGTTGTAAAATTGGTGCAACAAATTATGCGCAGACTAAGGTGAATTATCATTTAACTCCTAATTAATTAGAAACTAAGATCAGATAATTAAAGTGTACTTCAGCCAAATAATGGTCTACTAAAGTGGACTTATCAGTCCTTAATCCAGAAGCTGGTTAAGTTGGGCTGGCAAAGCAAGGGGAGTGTATCCTGAAGGTTGCTAATTATGCGTAACCCCTACCTGCTTAAGTTGTTTAAAAATCAAGCCTCCCAACTTAGCACCTTCTGGAGAAAGCAGACGTCACAAATTCGCACCACAGTTTGAGAAATACCCTGAAATTGACTAATGGGTCCTTGGGCCAACATCTACTCAATTTTATATTAGGCTTGGGATAGTAGTGCTTTTGGAATGTGATGGGCTCTTAAAATAGGTTGTGTCCTTAATGATTGATTGAAATGAGTGAGTGCACATCCAGGGTTTTCAAGCAAGATTATTTGGATGCACTGATTTTAGAGTTCAAATCTTACTTAAGTAGCTTTTAGGGTTTGAATTAGGGTTGATTCAATCAAGTTCAAGTGGCACACCAAGATTTGTAAACACAGGTGAAGATGTTTTCCTTTGAAATCAAAATAAGGTGGAGTGCTTGGTTCTTGACCTTAAATTTTAACCCTAATGAGCAAGCTACCTGATGAGTTGTTTTTAGATGAAGTGGTGTGGCCCAAACAACTCAAGCAATTGGCCTTGATGCACCACTGAATTAGGCACACAAGTGGTTACCTAATGTGATTTCTACTTGATTATATGTTGATGAGTGTACCGATTCCAACGATTAGGTTATCGGTTGAGTGAAAAAAATTAGAAGAGGTTGTGTACCTCAACTTGTGGGTATATGAAATGTGTATGGTAAGGAAATCCCACAATCAAATAAGATTTTTTTTAGATTTTTTTTTTAAACGGAGGGTGAGGTGGGTGGAGGTGGCAACCAAACCAAACTAAGCCTAGGGTTTATGAAAGCACCTAGGTTAATTAGGGTTTTAATTAAGGTGATGAAATGAAAGCTATGGAGGGAGAAAGAATGGGGGAGCACTTATAGTGGTCTTTCACTACACTTTACTCCTTTCTATTGCTCGAAGATTCCTTGTCTAGGTACCTTTAAGACAATAGAAGAAAGAAAAGAGAGGTTAGAGATCAAATAAGTGCGAGGAATGTGGAAAATAATCAGGATTCATTGTCTCCCCGCAACGGTGCCAAAATGATTAACAAGATTTTATATGTGTAAAAGATTGAGTTAAAAACCCATCGTTATAGTTGCATAAAAATCCGCCAACCAGATAATTTTACCGAAACTCAAAGTGAGTCCCGAGTTGAACACAGGGACGCTATGCCTATTCTAAATCCGTAATTATATATATATATATATTGTAATTTTTTTATAAAGGAAACATTCACAATGGCAGTTAAACTACTTGAAATATAAACGAGAGAGAGAGAGAGAATAACAATTTTATAATTATGATAATGTCACTTACAATTAATTCTACAACTAAAAAGCTGAAAATCTATACTAGAAAGTAATAAAAAATAGGGCATGAGAAATTATCCTCCTTGACGAGCCAGACGGACAATGCCTAGAAGAAGAAGAGGGAAGATGGAGGATGGAGGGTGAATCTAGAAGAACCAGGGATGAGGCAGGGTATCGACGTCACGAGATCCGCTTTCGAAACTGGGGTGAGAGGACGGTTGGTGAGAGCTCCACGAAGGGGGGATAAGAAGTGGAAATTTTTTATTTTTAACTCTAACGGAGCTTCTCGTAGCTTAGGAGCACTAGAGTGAGCTTGAGAACATTATTCTTAGCTCTTTGAGAGGTTGAGAGAAGGAAGGGATGAAGAAATATGTGGGGTGTAGGGTCCTGTTTATGGTTGAGGGCATGGGGGCAAAAGAGACACTTCACATCTTGAAAGTTAAATACAAGTCTTTAGTGACACACGCATACGTCGCTGAAGGTAAACGCCGATGAATACATGCCTCCGATCTCAGCCGTTCACCGCCGATCTGACAACTCTCGTTACGCCACGTCGTCGCCTTCTCATCTTCACTTGATAACTTGCGCACAACCAAGTGCCTCACATCCTCAGCCATTCGATGGAGATCGGATGCCATCATCGCACGTTGATCACACCTTCAGACATCTGTTCAATGGATTGGACGGCTTAAAAGCCATCATAACCTGCTGCGTGACTCGTCGATCTTTCGCTTTAAAGTCGTTTGCAGTTTAATGTGGTGGAAAAATCGACTAATCAATATTTAAGAAAAAATAACCACTCGCAGAGGAGCGGGTCGAATCCATAGGGAGGCAATGATGTATTAAAATTCGCACCAGTTAAAATTGTTTGTTCGTAGTTAGTTTGGACAAGAATCAAGCCAAAATTGCCTTCAGATTAAGGTTTAAGCAAGAAACAATGCTGAAATAGCAATTCTGAGAAACTAGAGGATATTTTCTGCAATGCAGAATCAATAAAATATGATTAAAAAGTGAAAATGGCAGAAAATGTAATTTCTAATTGATGGTTTATTGTAGCAAAACAGGGGAATTTTTCCCCTTTGTCTTGCACGACGAGGAGCGGATGGTCGGGCGCGGGAAGCTCGGAGGAGGTCCCTTGGACCAAGGGCTTCTAATCGGTGGTGGCAGCGAGTCGCGTGGCGGCCGGAGGTGGCCGGACGAGCTCCGGCGGAGGTGCTGCAGCCGGTGAGCATGCGCGGCCTGTTGGCGTGAGAACTACCGCGCGCTGCTGCTGGCGGCTCTGCAGGGGCGGGCGGAGGCGTGAGCGGTTGTGCGGGTCTGCAGGTGTGGGGGTGGCTGCTGCTGCTGGCGGGCACGGGGGAGAAGGGCTCTGCAGGCGCCGGTGAATGGCGCTTGTCTGCAGGTGCGGGGAAGGGCGGTTGGGGTTCTGCAGCTGTGCGCGGGTGGCTGCTGCTGGTGGCGGGCACGCGGGCGAAGGTGTGCACTGGTCTGCAGGCGCGGGGGAGAAGGGCTCTGCAGGCACGGGTGAATGGCGTGGACTGCAGGCGCGTGGAGAGCGGGTCTGCAGGTGAGGAGGGTGTGGGCTGTTGGAGGTGAGCGGGTAGCTTCAGACATCCGGGAAATTTCCCGGACGTCTTAAGTTACTGAAAGGGTGGTTGACGGTTGTTGCGGTGGTGGTGGTTGGTGACGACAGCGAGGGAGATGCACGCTAAGGTGCTCACGGTAATGCAAGCGAGCTCCGGATGGCGGTGTGGCCTGTCACACCACATGCCCAAGGTGGTGGAGACTCGCCGCCACAGTAGAGGCCGGCAGTATGGAGTGGAAGAGAGAAGGTCTCTCTACACAGTGGTGGGTCGGTGGTGGAGGCCTCCCGAGCTCGGCTGCCTCCCTCCTCCTTTGTAGTGGCCTGCACACATTTGAAATCATCCGCCCGACCAGATCCACCACATCCGCTCTCCCTTGAATGGGTTCTTCACTGCGGCCGTTCGGCGTTGGAGCAGCAGCCATCCGTTCCTGCAAGAAGAAGAATAAAGAAAATAATGTTAAAATATTAGGGCCATTTATATACAGACCCTCAACTTTTATGTTAATAAAAACAATGTACCTAATTGGTTATCTAATTAGATAAATGTCATTCTAAGCTAATTCTAAATGCACTTAAAATATGAATGCAATGCATGGATTATGTAATTAAATTAAAAATATTAATTAATCTATTTACATCCTAATTTATGCTAAATAAATGTTAGAATTAACCTAATGTCTAGGCAATTAAATACTTAAATAGCCCACAACTATGGGCGAATCAAATACCCCCATGCCTAGTTTTTGCTAGTCCCTAGCAAAATTAAGCGAAACCTAGCACTCCAAGTAGACTAGTCAACTCACTTAGTCTTCCTTCAGAAGCATATTAAGTTCAGACTCTAGACCCAAGGTTCCTAAGTAGTTGCTAAGTTACAGACTAGGTAGGCTAAAGACGAGTTGCAGGCACAAGTTTCCCTGATTTCTGACTCTACCCTAAAGTTTATTGATCCCTGAGATCAAAGCATCCGTGCCTGTGTATTGGTCTGAGTTATTTGAGTTAAAGGATTTTTTTTCTTTTTCTTCTTTTATATATATACTTTTTTTTTGTTTGATTCTTCTAAGTCTAACCTCAGATCAGCTATCAACACGGTCTGTGTCGGATTCATTGTCCCCATTACCATACCTCGAAGGGTGCCTGGCTTTCGATACTTCGAGATAGCACTGCCCATAAGGACCCCAAGAACTGCTGGCAATCGACACTTCGAGATAGTATCGCCCATGGATTTCTTAAGTGAATTCAGGCCTATGGCAATCGGCACTTTGAGATAGGGCCGCCCATGGTACCTGAACCGCGCAATGCGCTTACATGCCCCCAGTAGGATGGATATCCTAAGAGACAAGTGCCGAGGAGGTAATATGTTATCATCGCATCCTCAAGGTGAGTATATACTCCACCTCTCCTGCGGCGGGAACTCTTCCAATCAAAATGTGTTTTCAAGCCTCTCTTGAGTCAAAACTAAGAGAACCAAATCTCTTTTCAGAAAGACAGAAATTAAGTTGATTACCAGACCAAGTGTGTGAAATTTGGATGCTTGGGTTACAAGGACCCGTAAAGCAAAAGGTAGAATAAGACTCCAGGTACTACCCCACCTTCTAACTCAAACCCTAGCTTCCCTTCCTCAACCTCTTGAGGAATGGCCCGCAACTTAACTCCTACTTAAGTTTTTAAGTCCACAAAGGACCCTAAAGGTCTAACGCTAGCAACTCATTTAGCTTCTAAAGTTTGACCCTAGAATTAATTTAGTCTACCCTAGAGTTCTAATTTGCTTAAGAATGCAAGATCTAGCCAGTTAAGCTCAAAACCCCTTTTTTTTCTTTTTTTTTATTTACAAATGTATACAATTATACTATGTATATCCCCAAGTACACCCCCCCATGCCTAAAATCTGCAATGTCCTCATTGCATAGAAGGATATTACCTGGGTTAGAGCTGGGCTGAATAGCCAAAGAACCTGCAAATCAGGTTCAAGAATTGCAGAAATAGGCCCTAAAAATGAGCAAAGCAATGTTGGCCTAGAAAATAGGTAACCTAGGATGTTTGCAAGCTGATGATGAATCCCGATAGCAAATGCTCGCCCAACTAAAATGGGAATGAAATCTTCCAATTCACCAGAAGAGGTTCTAAAGGATAAACAGGTAAAATAACCTCCAAAGGGGTAGGGTGAGGATAAGATGGATCCTCCAAAAAGAATGGGGAAGGAATGGTGCATAGATAAACCCCCAGGGTAATGGACTGACTAAAGAAATCATCAATCCATACCCGATACTCCATTACAGGAAATATTGGTCTGTTAAGCCCGTTGGTCAGAACAAAAGTGAGTAATTTTCTAAGGCAAGGATCGTCTAGGGTGTCCAAGTTACGAGGTTGTGGGATGGCCATAAGATCTAGGTTGGGTTTAATCAACTCGGTGTCCATCCCAAACACTCTTTCTAAATCCTCAATTTCATCCCTAGCATTCCTTGCACCATCACATGTATCTTCCTGCTCTTCATCAGGAGTCACAATTTTGCTTTCAAATATAAGCGAATTAGAGGGTGACTTCGAAGTGAATGAAGGCAGGTTGAAAGCAACAGATCTAGGGATTATCCTATCAATGTCATCCCCGGGTTTTTGTTCTTTACTTAAATCTTCCCCGGAGTCTATATGTGAATCCACATAAATCTAAGAAATTGCTTCCAAATTTTCCATCATTTTATCATGAGGAGAAATATCATCAATGGATGTGCTAAGGAAACCTAATTTGGTCAAATTTGTGACATCCTCAGGGGCTAACTCTTCAAATAAGACATAATCACCCTTAGTGTCACTCCAAATCTTGAATGTAGGTTCCTCATATAATTCGTCTTCCTCCTCATCACACAATTCATCATGTACTCGAGGTCTAGAATCATTTAATATCTCAGCAGATCCCCTAGGGTGCTCTATCTAAGGTAAATGGTTTACACTGGTAACATCAGACTCCTCAGATAGGTCAATTTCTTTAGGGTTAGGTTCCCTAAGGGTGGGTTTGAGTTCCATATCGTGATCAGAAGGGAGGGTAGGATTAACAACTTGACTTTGACCCACTTCATCAAATGTCACGAAAATACTATCATCTGGGTCGAGGTCTTCCAATGGTACCATCATTCCCTTCTTTTGACTCCAATATAAATCAGGTGGATACTCAACCTTATCATCATCTTCCTCGGGTTGCCACCTTTTTTCATCCAATGCATAGCTACTTTCATGTGTATTTTCCTCCCACCTAAAGTGTAGATCTCTCAAGGAAGTGTCATCTAATGGGGAGGTTTCAAAATCGATCCTCGAAAAGTAGCTATTCTCCCTAGAATTTCCCTCCAACTTAAAGTGTACCTCTCCCACGGGAGATGCATCTATTGTAGAGGGGTGTACGTCATCCTCAATGGGGTAGATTGGGTGGCTAATTTCATCTCTTTCTTGTTGGCCTGCTCTCAAAGATTCTCCTAACAATTCACTCATTTCGTTTTGTATTTTCTGTATTTCCATCTTCAAAGAGGAGAGGTCGTTTCTATCATGAGAGAAGTCAGGCTCAGGCTTATAGTACCCAGGAGTGTTTGTCCAACCATAATACTTTTTCAGGGAGGGTGGGTTGGGTATTTCTTTGGTATGTGGGATATTGGGCAAAGCAAATCCCGCTCCTAGGCTCTGCTCACTGATTTGGGGCTTAACCAGGCCAATACTCCTATAATAGGAGTAAAATGGATCCCAATGATTGTCATTATGTCCATTAAGGAATGGACCATCTCGGCGTCTGGGATCGAAGGATGCAGAGTGGGCGTGAGGGTGTGGGCAAGATGTGAAAGGATGAAAAGCAATGTGGTCCATTCTAACTCACACTTCAATCAGAATTACCCAAGCAAAACACAATTCAAAAAGGACCTTTTAGGTCTTTCCCAATTTAGCCTTTTGATTTTAAGTCAGATTGCAGGTGACAATACAATTTGTTCAATCAATTATGTGCCTATTGTCAACCTACAGCTCGCCAAAGAAGACCTAGTTGGAGCTTAGGTATTCTTCCCTAAATCTCAAATGGTCAAGTAAATCCAAAGACGGAAGATCGAGGGATGCAAGTAGGCCTAAGCCTTCCTTTGAAGCTATGCTTTCGCGGTGCTTCTCAACTACCCCCAAAAATCCCTGACAGGGTATCCCCCTCTTTGGATTTACAAAACCTTTGATCTCAAGTTCCAAACACTTCAGAATCCAACGATAGGAGGGCTCTTGTCCTAGTATTTCCAAACCTAAGGAGTGTCTAGAAGTGTGACGTGGTGCAAGAGAAATAAGTGTGCATACACCGCAAAAGATTTTGAATTTTGAATCGCACGTCAAGTTTGAAAATCAAATCCTTGGTTTTAAAATGTCCCTCCTTTAATTAGTCCTTTTTCTAGAAAATATGTGACCACTTGTTTAATTTATTCAATACAGATTAGGTGGTCTTCGCATTAAGTCCAAATGCAATGCGTGATCAAGAATAGGATGCAAAGTAAGAAAATGCGTACCTTGCTTCTAGCAATCAACGATGCAAGAATGCACGCAATGCAGAGAAGTAAATCTAGAGGCTGCTCATACAGACATAAATGGTTCGTCCAAGGGAGGCAGCTTCTAGCAGGTAGCTCATTTTTTTTTAGAACTACTTATGCACAAGCAAATAAAGGTAATAAAAAAACCTAAATCTAAAGAAAAGGGAACAGACTCCCAAAAATTACCCAACACGGGCCCAAAACAAAATCGGGGAACAAACCCCTCAAAATATGCCCCAGAACAAGGGTTTTAAACTAACTGCAATGAAAAATTAAGTCTACAGTCTTAATTCTATTCTAATTAAACTAGTGACTAAATACAATGGTTTCCGTCACGTCCTCGTCCTTCTCCTCCTTTCAGAATTGCTCGTCCAATTCTCCTTTGGCGACGTCCAAGATCGCCTCTCACAGTGGCTGATTCTTGCACAAATTTTCTCGCACAGAAAAGAAAATAATAAATGGTCAAATCACTGTGCAATTGAAAAATAATCAAAATAAAATCAAGCAAAATTATTGTATCTATTGCCTCCTCGGCAACGGTGCCATTTGATTCGTCGATCTTTCGCTTTAAAGTCATTTGCAGTTTAATGTGGTGGAAAAATCGACTAATCAATATTTAAGAAAAAATAACCACTCGCAGAGGAGCGGGTCGAATCCACAGGGAGGCAATGACGTATTAAAATTCGCACCAATTAAAAATGTTTGTTTGTAGTTAGTTTGGACAAGAATCAAGCCAAAATTGCCTTCAGATTAAGGTTTAAGCAAGAAACAATGCTGAAATAGCAATTCTAAGAAACTAGAGGATATTTTCCGCAATGCAGAATCAATAAAATATTATTAAAAAGTGACAATGGCAGAAAATGTAATTTCTAATTGACGGTTTACTATAGCAAAACAGGGGAATTTTTCCCCTTTGTCTTGCGCGACGAGGAGAGGATGGCCGGGCGCGGGAAGCTTGGAGGAGGTCCCTTGGACCAAGGGCTTCGAATCGGTGGTGGCGGCGAGTTGCACGGCGGCCGGAGGTGGCCGGATGAGCTTCGGCGGAGGTGCTACAGCCGGTGAGCGTGCGCGGCCTGTTGGCGTGAGAATTGCCGCGCGCTGCTGCTGGCGGCTCTGCAGGCGCGGGCGGAGGCGTGCGGGGTTGTGCGGTTCTGCAGGTGCGGGGGTGGCTGCTGCTGCTGGCGGGCGCGGGGGCTAAGGGCTCTGTCGGCATGGGTGAATGGCGCTTGTCTGCAGGCACAGGGAAGGGCGGTTGGAGTTCTGCAGCTGTGCGCGGGTGGCTGCTGCTGGTGGCGGGTGCGCGGGCGAAGGTGTGCGCTGGTCTGCAGGCGTGGGCATGAAGGGCTTTGCAAGTGCGGGTGAATGGCGTGGACTGCAGGCACGTGGAGAGCGGGTCTGTAGGTGAGGAGGGTGTGGGTTGTTGGAGGTGAGCGGGTAGCTTCAGACGTCCGGGAAATTTCCTAGACATCTTAAGTTACTGAAAGGGTGGTTGACGGTTGTTGCGGCGGTGGTGGTTGGTGACGACGGCGAGGGAGATGCACGCTAAGGTGCTCACGGTAATGCAAGCGAGCTCTGGATGGTGGTGTGGCCTATCACACCACACGCCCACGGTGGTGGAGACTCGCCGCCATAGTAGAGGCCGGCAGTATGGAGTGGAAGAGAGAAGGTCTCTCTGCACAGTGGTGGGTCGGTGGTGGAGGCCTCCCGAGCTCGACTGCCTCCCTCCTCCTTTTGTAGTGGCCTGCACACATTTGAAATCATCCGCCCGACCAGATCCACCACATCCTCTCTCCCTTGAATGGGTTCTTCACTACGGCTGTTCGGCGTTGGAGCGGCAGCCATCCGTTCCTGTAAGAAGAAGAATAAAGAAAATAATGTTAAAATATTAGGGCCATTTATATACAGATCCTCAACTTTTATGTTAATAAAAACAATGTACCTAATTGGTTATCTAATTAGATAAATGTCATTCTAAGCTAATTCTAAATGCACTTAAAATATGAATGCAATGCATGGATTATGTAATTAAATTAAAACTATGAATTAATCTATTTACATCCTAATTTATACTAAATAAATGTTAGAATTAACCTAATGTGTAGGCACTTAAATACCTAAATAGCCCACAACTATGGGCTAATCACTGCACGTCAGATCGCTCGTGGATGCCCACATGATCAGGTGCATCCGTCGAGCGCTTGCATCCAGTGCATGAGATCGCACCACACCGCCTCATCCATCGCCGTTCAAATCACCTCGTCCATTGATGTTGGGCTGCGATTGTCGATCTAAACCCATCCGTGCAGTTGGATTTGTCATCTAAGGTACAGATTTGCATCACCTTGCCCCTTAACCTTTGATCTTCCTCGGACTGCATATGCTGCTACGAAGGTCCAATCAGGGCAATCTTAGAGGCGTTGGACTTCGATCGTCACCCTAATTAGATCCATATGGTTGGATCTTCAATCCAAGGCCCCAAAAAGATGTCACATTGTCCCTTGACCATAATAAGAGGCAAATTACTATACAATTTGTACAAGTTAACCTTAAATGCATGACAATGCATAGTATGCAATATTTATAATGCATGATGCTTATATGGACCTAGGAACATGCATAAATAAGTATTTTAGTCCAATTAGATGTGTACATATCAAAACCCTGACTGAGCTTTTCACCGATATCTGTTGATTGCTTATCGTGTACACACTGCACGAACACTTAAGTACACAAACACATGGGTTTCTATCTCATCTCCTTGTGCAACCACAGGGTCTGGATTCGCATGCCAATCTTATCCAGATTCTGGGTGGATTTTAGAGGTTTGCACCTCGCTAGGTCTTCTATAGGATGTGTACAATTGTACTGAAATGATTGTTTGAAACTATATTATTTTTCCCGTAGCAGACTCTTAGGAAAAATATGCACTTTCTCACTTGATTGCTGATTGGTCTTTGCTGTGATATTGTGATAATGGGCCTTCTGATTTTCTGGATTTGAGAGATTGAGATTGTGATTGCTGTTGTGAGTTGTGACTAATTTAAAAATGTTTTCTTAAAATCGACTCACGGACGGTAGGAGATCCTAGAACCCATCACTTGTACCTCCCTTGGGTGCTAATGCCCAAGCTTCTACATCAACTTCTATGCCTTCCACATCCAATCCTTTACCTCCTGAGCCTCAAACTCCCATTCACCATTCCGATCATCCAGAGGATGACCACGAGTCTGCACAATTTGAGGACTTCGAAGAAGATCCTCCTAATCATTTTACACATCGTCCACCACTACCACCTCCATTTCATAGGTTTCAACCTCCTTCCTATCCAAACTTCCCTAACCAACCACACCCAGAGAGAGGTGTTCAACCTAATCTTCGACACCTGTACAATACACAATTGTAGATGAATACCTTAACCCAACAGGTGCAACAGCTAACTCAAGTTATTAATCTATTAGCAAACCCCCGTCCCCAGGCTCGTAGACCTCAACTACGGGATTACTATAATCCCGCAGTTGCACTACCTATGCTTGCGGTATGCTATCCGCTAGGGGTCGTGTCGCTGAACTGAAGCCAAACATCATTGCACTTATTCGTCACTTCCGTGGTCTTACTTATGAGGACCCTTTTTGTCATTTAGAAGAGCTGAAGAATCTTGCTCAAACTTTGGGTCCACAGGACCATGATCAACACACGTTGCTGATGAAAATGTTCTCCTTCTCACTTAAAGATAAGGTCGCCTTCTAGTTTAGAACTTGTTCACGAACTACACTGATAGACACATGGGCTTCTTTGTAACATGAGTTCCTAAAGAAGTACTTTCCTGTAGGGTGCAATAATGCTCTGAGGCATGTTATCACTACTTTTTCACAAAATTCAGGAAAACAAATGCATGACGCTTGGGAGCAATTTCATGAGCTTCTGCATAAATGTCCCCACCATGGTGTCCTATGCTGGCAACAGGTCTAGATCTTCTACCATGGGCTCCATGATAACACAAGAAACTTTGTACATGTCACTTGTGGAGGCAATTTCTTGTGTTGGGACAAGGACTCAGCCTTTGAGCTCTTTGAAGGCATGGCAGAAAACTCTTATTTAACATGCAAAATCAATGTTTAAGATCATTGCATTGCAATATAGTTGAAATTGCTCGAAAATAAATACAATTTATAACTAGAATGATCATCAAGAAAATCCGAGGTCGAACATAAGGAGCAAGTGTTGTAATTAATCTCAAGGATCACAATATCATCACAAATATCAGCAAGTAAGTATGATATATATATGAAAACCAATGTCAAGTGCAAAAAGAATGGGGTAAGATGGTGATTTAAATCACCAATTACCCCTTACAATTATTTCAGGTAAATACACAGTGCTTATTAATCAAATATTCCACATAATGCAAGTAAACACTATAGCCACAGTGCACAATGTCAGAGATATCAGATGACATATCACAATATCAGATGACTTAAGTTAAACCTTGCTACAGTGCGCTTCTCTTCCTTTGTTCTTTCTCTTCTTCACGCTCAAGGGACTTCCCAATCTCATAGCAGCTAAGTGTTGGGTTTCCTCTCTGAAGTGCAAAACCCCCCTCCCCTACTCACAAATTCCTCCTCCTCTTTTCTCTCAGATAATCAGGTATCCAATCGAGTATTCGGGTATGAGTAGTATCAGGTCCAGGGCTGCCAATAGTGGGTAGTAGCCAAGGAGTGAGGGCTTAGGCAAGTACGGGTGAGCAGGTAAGGGGACCCGACCCCTGTGTTACTTAGGCGATAGGATGGAAACAGAAATTCCTCTTATGCTGCACAATTGGCTTTTGAGTCCCCGATGTGGGACTATCTTATCCCTCCTTTGTCACAACGCAGCAGCAGCTAAAGATGGCTTTGAGGCAGCAACTGATGTAAACATGTTTATATTACATAAAATGTCTATTCATTCATATTCTTAAGCATAGAATTGCATTACATACTATAAATATTGCATAACATGCATCATCTCGTATTTAGATTAGTCTGAATAAAATGTAGGTTAATTGTCTCCTTTTTATGGTCAGGGACAGGGTGACTTTTTATCTGGTATGGATCTGATCAGGGCGACGATTGAAGCTCAATGACTCCGAGATCACCCTAATCGGATATCTGTAGCATCGGATAGAGATCGAGGAACCCTAGAAGATCAAGGGCCAAGAAGGTGTTAATCCGCACTTCAGACAAAAAATCCAACCACACGGATGGGTTCGGATCGACGATCGCATCCTAACAGCACGAAAATCGATCCAATCTGATACCCGTGGCACCATCTACATCACTCAGAAGATGGACGGCCGAGATGGCACCACATGGCACCATCTCAGCCGCCCAACCAGCTGCACGCACCCGCCTAAGCTCATCTGGCCAGCACTTCTTCGCCGTTGGATTGAGATCCAACGACTGTGGGGCACGCGCTCTTGAGCTGAGCGCTCGACACAAATGCCCCCGAAGCGCGTTGGTCGGGTCCCTATTGAGACGAGGAGGCATGGGTTCGAGCCCCCGCACGCCACAAATTGGAGCGGGCGTGCGAGCGTGATCAGCCGCACGATCAAGATCCAATGGCACTGCACAGCCGATAACGCCCACCTGCTATCTGACACCCCCGCAAGATACGGGATCATACGTGCAAGGCACGTGTAGATGAGGCACGGCGAGGAGAGATCTTAGCCATTTGATCTCACGATCGGACGGCCAAGATTTGAAGGGCGTGGAGTGCGCGTTTAAGGTGCGGAAGGCGAGCGGGCGTGAGACCGTCACCCACGAAGGCCACGTTTAGGGCTTTAGTGATGGATTTATCCGTCACTAAAGGTCCTGAATTAATGTTTTTCAAAATGTAATGACCAAAATGCCCTCACTGCTTGAAATTATAAAAGGAGACCCCCTCCATACGAATTTCTCATCCCTTCCATCTCTTCTCTCCCTCTCCAAAGCTCAAGAGATGCTTGTCCCACACCCGGGATGCTCCTCAAGTGATAAAATCAATTTTTTGCCCCCATTTCGAAAGCAGATCCCACGACGACGACGATGTGTTGCCTCCTTCCCGTTCTTCCTGCCTCGACCTCCTTCTTCCCACTCCGTTCTTCATCTTCCAGGCGTCGTCTCGTCCAGCTCATCCTCCAAGCAATCGTCGAGGAGGATAACTTCTCTCTCCCATTCCTTTTTCCTACTTTCTAGAGTAGAATTTTCCTGCTTTCTAGTTGTAATAGTTTTCCTGCTTTCTAGTTTCTCGCTTAGTTGTATAAACATTTTGTAGTATCAAGTGGATGTTTTCTCTCTTTCTCTTTCTCTCTCTCTCTTTCTTTGATTGTTTATAGTGCTTCATTTCATTGTAATTACTCCACTTAACAAAAACACGATGAAAATATAATTACGAATTTGGATCGGCATAGCCTCCTTGAGTTTGACCTGGGATTTCTATTCCGGTATAAATTTTATTTGTTAAACCCGAGTTCTTCGCTATTCAAACTACAACGATAGGTTTTCAAAACCAAATTCGATATAGTACTTCGCCGTTGCAAGGACTAGTCTGAGATTGTTCATGATTAACCTACTTGTACTGATTAATCTGATGTCTACCTAGGGGAGTAGCATCAAACGACCGCTGTTGTGGGTACACTAGGAACCGGAGGCACAAGTCGAAGGAAGAACCTTCTCCCCAGTCCCTCCTTCTAATTGGTTGGATTGAGTAGACACAAGTAGAGTAGATCGTTTATAATCTTAAGGCGGGTTTTGGGAGTCTGTAGATCCTTAGGCTACCCCACTTAAGGACAGGCTTGTTTTTTTGTGCTGCAGGGTCCTTATCCCCAGTCCTTCCGACCTTTTCCTAGTTTATGCTAGGAAGACGGTCATTGAATCCCCAATTGAAAGGACCACTAGAGTATTCTAGGAGGCGTAAATTGGATTTTGGTCAAATTGATCCCACGGCCGATCAACAGCCTCCTCTGCCCCGAGATCCACAGGAGGAATTCCGAAGGCAGCTAGAACAAATGTAGAGAATGCACGAATGGTTCCAGAGAATGCAGGGTGCTCAGCCCTTGAAGGATTTTTATGATCCTTCAAATTACGGGGAACGTCCCAGCATTCAGATTCCGGTCGGAGACGTAGAAATCAAGCCCCAGGTGTTAAGCTTGATCAAACATTACCATGGGCTTGGCTCTGATGATGCATTTTAGCACTTGGAGGACTTGACCACTTTGGTTCAGACCACCAAGGCATGAAACGTGAATGAGGAGTAAATGATCACGAGGCTCTTCCCCCACTCTCTTAGGGATAAAGCCACTCATTGGTACAGGACTATAGGAAGACCAATTGCAACTTGGAATGAGTTGAAATTGGCCTTTCTGAAGAAATTCTTCCCAGTCGGACGTACCAATGCTTTGAGACGGGCGATCACTACCTTTACCCAGTGATTGAGGGAGCAGTTTTATGTGGCCTAGGAGCGATTCTAGGACTTATTGCGGAGGTGTCCACACCACGAGGTGCCAAAATGGCAACTCCTGTAGATCTTCTGCCATGGGTTGACTGAGCAACTCAGAAATCACATGGATGCTTCTTGCGAAGGCAATTTCCTCAACAAAGACGCAGATAGTGTGCACGATTTGTTTCAGGAAATGAGTGAGAATTCAATCAATCATGCCTCCATGGATACTTTTAACCGGTCCCAGTAGTCCAAGTCAAAGGTTAGTGAAGCCCGTGACTCCCATTCATTTGATATGGAATTGATTTGTAACAAACTTGATAAGGTGGACTTGGTTGCTAAGAGAATGGAAGAGTGGATGGCTGGAAATTCAATGAACAACTCTCGATCCACTCAATCCCAGAATTCGGGATTCCATTCGTCGCGAGCTCCTTCTGGATGAGAGTTCGTGAATCAACTCGATGCGGCTCAACCTATGAGTCAGCATTATTCGGAACCCCACGGGTTCTAAACTGGGGCCTTTGATCCCAGTTTCTCTAATCCTTCCCTTTCTTTCTCACCATCCTCAACCTATAAGGATATTTGTGCTGTACAGGAGAACATTAGATCCAACCCCCACTCTAATGCTTATAATCCGGGTCGGAGAAACTACCTTAACTTCTCCTGGAAAAACCTGGGGCAATAGACCCAATTCCGACCTAGCAATTATGCTCCACAACGACCAATGGGTCAGGGTCATGGGTATACTCAGTTGCCCCCAAATGAGGTCAATCAACCAGCTTGGAATGCCCGTCAACCGGTAGGGTAGGCTGATTTGAACTGACAAATGGTAGAGATGCAAGGATCCATGCTCCAGCTCATGCAACAAATGAAAACCTCACTGGACAACTTGCAAACCGATCTCATTGCTAACTCTCGTCAACTCAGATCTCTACCATCCCAACCCATACCCAACCTGCAAAATATCCTGAATCCGAACAACCAAGCCCATGGGTATGGAAATCAGAGGGACCCACACGCACATGCTCAGGTGGTTGAGCAGGGTCCTTCCTCTTCTTCTTCTTCTACACATCAACAATTCTTGGCTAATCAACCCCCTCCAATCATTCCTAACCCTCCTCAAGACCCAAACTCATATGCATCTGCAAATTCTATTACCTTGAGGAGTGGTAAACAAACTCAGGATCCACAACCACACTGTTCTGATTTACCGAATCCTGAAGAACCTGAGGAGAGAAAGGAGAATTCTAGAGAAGAAATCAAAGCTCAGGAACCTGATTCCAAAGATCTGACTCATGTTCCTTTTCCTGAAGCCTTGATCAAATCAAAGAAGAAGTCTGTTGATAGCAATGAGGAGCTTTTGAATATTTTCAAGAATGTTGAGATCAATATCCTGCTCCTCGGCGCTATCAAGCATATACCAGCTTACGTGAGATTTTTAAAGGATTTATGTACACAAAACTGTAAGTTGAGAGAATCTGTTCTGAGGAAGGTGGTACTCTCAGAGAAGGCCAGTTCTGTTATCCTACACCACCTCCCTCAGAAAAAGAGAGATCCAGGTGCTCTGTTGATTTCTTGTGTCATCAGAGATTACACTTTTAATAGAGCACTTCTGGATCTTGGTGCATCCATCAACTTAATTTCAACTTCTCTTTATGAGAAGTTTGGATTAGGTGAACTTCGGCCGACTTCAGTAACGCTACAGTTAGCGGACCGTTCGGTCACAAATCCGCAAGGCGTTATTGAAGATGTTATTGTTAAGGTTAAGGATTTTTATTTTCCTGTAGATTTCCTTGTCCTTGACATGAATGTAGCTGAAAATTTGAGGAACACGCCCATCATTCTAGGGCGTACGTTCTTGGCTACCGCTAAGGCCAACATTAACTGTGAAAGCGGTAGCATGGAAATCGCCTTTGGGGATCAACGAATGAAATTGGATATTTTTAAGGCTATTAATAAATTTAAGGATTGTGGATTTATTAAGGAACTTGAGGATGATAATGTGAGCATTGAAATTTGTATGATGGTTTCTGCAATTGAAAGTTCCTCCTTTGATGATGAATTGGCCCCGCAACCCTCTATGATAGACCCGCCATCTTCTGAGGAGGTTATTGATTTTGTTCACTCTCAACCTCTTCCTCTTGATGAGTCATCACCATTTTCCTTACCTTCAATCATCAACCCACCCCAGCTTGAGCTAAAACCATTGCCTGAGAATTTGAAATATCAATTTTTAGGACCACAGAAGATGCTCCCTGTGATTATTAGTACTAAATTAACAGAGCAGGAGATTAAATTGATTAAGGTCCTGAAAGAACACAAGGAGGCAATTGGTTGGACCATTCATGACCTTAGGGGGATCGAGCCATCTTACTGCAATCATAGAATATTCTTGGAAGATGGATCCCGCCCTTCTCTCTAGATGCAGAGGATATTAAATCCAAATATGTAAGTAGTCAAAAAGGAGATTATTAAGTGGCTCAATGTAGGAATTATTTATCCGATCTCTGATAGTCCCTGGGTAAGTCCCGTGCAGATTATTCCCAAGAAAGTCGAGATTATCGTTGTGACTAATGAGAGAGGAGAATCTGTCACAACTCATTCAGCTTCCTCTTAGAGGGTTTGTACCAATTACAGGAAGCTGAACACAGCCACGAGAAAGGATCATTTCCCTCTGCCTTTCATTGATCAAATCTTGGAAAGATTAGCAGGGCAAAAGTACTTCTATTTTCTTGATGGATACTCAGGATACAACCAAGTTCCTATCCATCCCGAGGATCATAAAAAAACTACTTTCACCTATCCTTACGGAACCTTTGCTTTCCATAGGATGCCATTCGGTTTACACAATGCACTTGCAACTTTTCAAAGGTGTATGTTAGCCATATTCTCTGACATGGTGGGAGAGTTTATGGAAGTTTTCATGGATGATTTCTCTATTTTTGGAGAATCATTTGACTCTTGTCTAGCTAATCTAGAAATGATTCTTAAACGATGCATCAAAACACGATTGGTCCTTAGCTGGGAAAAGAGTCATTTCATGACACAAGAAGGCATCGTCTTGGGTCATGTAATCTCTGAATGGGAAATTGAAGTGGATAAAGCTAAGGTTGATGCTATCACTAAACTTCCTCCTCCCACATTTGTTAAACAAATTCGATCATTTCTCGATCATGTGGGATTCTACAGAAGACTCATCAAGGATTTCTCGAAGGTTGCTCGTCCTCTGAGCAATCTTCTCGCCAAAGAAACATCGTTTGTTTTCAATGAATCATGTTGTAAGGCATTTGATTTCCTGAAAACGGCAGTCACTTGTGCTCCAGTGTTGCAACCACCAGTTTGGATAGCCCCTTTTGAGATCATGGCCGACACTTCTGATTACGCGGTTGGGGTTGTTTTGGGTCAGAAAGTTGACAGGAAGCCCTCTGTCATCTACCATGCTTGTAAAACTCTAGATGAAGCCTAGAGGAATTACACTGTTACTGAAAAGGAATTACTAGCAGTAGTATTTGCTTTGGAAAAATTCAGGGCTTATCTCTTAGGGTCTCATGTCATCATTTATATCGACCACTCAGCCTTGAGACATATCTTGGTCAAAAAGGATGCCAAACCCCAGCTTATTTGTTCAATTCTTCTGCTTCAAGAATTTGATCTTGAAATCAAGGATAAATCTGGGGTACAAAATGTGGTGGAGGATCATTTGTCGAGACTTCTAAGCGATTCTTCTTGTCCAGACATCTCGATTGTTGATACTTTTCCGGACAAAACCATCCTTACAGTTTCAGGTGTCCAAACCTCGTGGTTTGCTAACATTGTTAATTATTTGGCTGTTGGTCAAATCCCCCCAGATTGGACCAAGCAACAACAGGATAGACTCAAATCTGAGGCCAAATACTACTTCTGGGAGGACCCTGAACTGTACCGCATCGGCTCTGATCAGATTATTCACCGATGTGTTTCGGAGAACGAATTCAACAGTATACTCGAGTTCTGCCATGCATCTGCATGTGGTGGACATTTCTCCGGGAAAAAGATGGCTGCAAAGATTTTGCAATCTGGCTTCTATTGGCCATCTTTATTCAAGGATGCCCAGGATTTCTCAAGGTCGTGTTTCTGATGTCAGGCACTCGGGAGCATAACTAAGAGAGATATGATGCCCTTAAACCTAATTCTTCCTGTTGAAACGTTTGGGGCATCGATTTCATGGGACCCTTTCTCCCTTCATTTGAACATCAGTACATTCTTGTCGCTGTTGATTACATGTCCAAATGGATTGAAGTGATTCCCACCCGAACCAATGACCACAAGGTGGTCATCGATTTTGTCAAGAAAAACATCTTCAGCAGGTTCGGGATTCCGAGGGCCATCATCAGTGATGGTGGTACTCATTTTACTAATGCCCAATTTCGTAATTTGCTGGATAAATACAGGGTTAATCACCGAATCTCCACACCTTACCGTCCCCAGATGAATGGACAAGCTGACATCTCCAATCGAGAGATCAAGAATATTCTGCAGAAAACGGTTAGGCCTGATTGCAAGGACTATACTCAAAAGCTTGAGGACGCTCTTTGGGCCTACCGTACAACGTACAAAACGTCCATCGGCATGTCTCTGTTTCATCTAGTGTATGGAAAAGCATGCCATTTACCCATAGAGATTGAACATAGGGCATTTTGGGCAATCAAGCAATGCAATTTAGACTTGAGTTTAGCCGGGAAGACCAGGAAACTCCAACTATCTTAGTTGGAAGAGCTTAGAAATGATGCATATGAGAATGCCAAGATCTACAAGGCTCGGACCAAAGCTCTACATGATCAATTGATTTCCCGCAAGAGCTTTGAGGCAAACCAAAAGGTCTGGTTATTCGATTCTCAACTTAAGCTCTTTCCCGGCAAACTTAGATTGAAATGGAACGGCCTGTTCATTATTGACCAGATTTTTCCAAATGGAGCAGTTCAGATCTCTGACCCAAAGACAGGTAATACATTTAAAGTCAGTGGTTAACGTCTGAAGCCTGTTATTGACCGTACTCTTCCAGAACCCATCTCAGACACGGTTGCCCTAGCCATATTGTGACTTCTTTGGCTAGACTTCGCTTAGCTGATGGCATTAAACTCAGCAGTTGTACATATGACACAAAGCTGACCCAAGCTTCATATTCAGGTGATATCTTTCATACTCTACCCTTTCTTTCATGTCTCTTTCTCTCAATGTGGACATTGCATCAGCTAGGCATGGGGGGGTGGATTCATTTTTGAATCATTTTGTTAGCTCTGTAAAATTCTTGTAAATTGTATTTCTCTTCTTATATATACATAAAAAAATGGAATTAGGAAGGAATACTTGGACATTAGGACTTTTCAATCTTAGGAAATATTACATTAGGATCTGAACACAAAGAACCTTCAGGTCTTTGGGCTTAATCGGCCCGTGTATTCACTAAAATGTGGATTTGTTTTTCGAGTCCTCGCCATCTTAATTCTATGGTAATTTGATTAAATAAGTTTGGGTGATAAGTACGCGACTTATCAACCCACCTCTAATTTGAGGGAACTTTAAGTCTAAAGCATCTACACACTTTCCTTTCACTGACTTGTTGATCGACTGTTTTAACGAAAATTGGGTAGCTAATGAACCTTCTAGGGTGATATGGCTGGCAAGTTATCGTGGGTAATAGCCCATAGGTAGGTTGTTCAGAGCCCAGCCACTGGACCATTCTCTTCTTGCTGCCTTTAGGTAAATCTTAGACCAAGGAAGCCACCTACTTAAAAAAAAAAAAGGAGAAAAGAAAAAGAAAATAAAAGAAATAAACCACACTCCACCGCACGAGTATGGCTGGCAAGTTGTCGGTGGTAACAGCTCATCGACCGGTTGTCTAAAACCCAGCTCATGAAATGCACTAAAAATTCCCAAAACACTTAGGAAGAAGTGGAAAAGTAGAATAAACCGGGGAGATATACACTGGATTCACCCTTGTGTTGACCCCATAAAAATAAAAGTAGGGAGAAAGCTACCAGTCGTAAAGATACACCTTTAGGCAGAGCTCTCTTTTTAAGGTCACTTAGAGGCGTAGAGACCCGAAGTCCATTCTAATTGCCGATCAACAAGTCCATCACATTCACAATAAGATGCTTAGAACTTAGAGTTCTCATCAAATCTTGGGAGGGTTAAATGGCCGTAGAAAGCCACTCTTTAACCCTAAACTCAAAAATCCAAAAAAAAGAAAAGAAAAGAAGAAAAATAGAAAAAGAAATTTTTCTTTGAATAAGGCGAGGGCTTGAGGCGGTCTGCATTTTGGCAAGTACCCGGGCACTGTTGTGTCTTTGAAAGTTCAGATCCTAAGTAAAAAGGAATTTTTCTTAATGTTGAAAATAACTTATTCCTAAGTAATCCAACCTAATTCTTTTATAAATAACATGTAATTTTTGCTAGAGACTAGCAAAAGATAGGCATGGGGGTGTGATGTAAAAATATTTATATTACATAAAATGTCTATTTATGCATGCTCTTAAGCATAGAATTGCATTACATACCATAAATATTGCATAACATGCATCATCTCGCATTTAGATTAGTATGAATAAGATGTAGGTTAATTGTCTCCTTTTTATGGTCAAAGATAGGGAAAATTATTATCGGGACCTCAGATCGAAGATCCAACCGTACGAATTTGATCAGGGCGTCGATTGAAGTTCAACGACTCCAAGATCGCCCTAATTAGATATCCGTAGCATCAGATAGAGATCAAGGAACCCTAGAAGATCAAGGGCCAAGATGGTGTTAATCTGCACTTCAAACCACAAATCCTACCACATGGATGGGTTTGGATCAACGATCGCAACTTAACGGTGCGAAAATCGATCCAATCCGATACTCATGGCACCATCTACATCACTCAAAAGATGGATGGCCAAGACGGCTGCTGAGCCCATATTTGTGGGCTAATTAGTTACTTAAATGCCTAGGAATTAGATTAATATTGGCATATAAATTTCATACAATAAGATGTAAATAGATTAGTCTAGGTATTCATTTATTTACATATTCCATGCATTGCATTCATACTTAGAATTCATTTAGAGTAGCATGCATTAGAATAGTTCATCTTTTAGGTTACATTGCATGTATTATTTTACTTCACATTTCTTTTAAGGGTTTGCACATAAATAACCCCTTATTTATTTTCTTTATTTGTTTCGTCTCCAACGCTTGCATGCAGGAGAGTGCGTGAGCTAAATGCACAGGAAAAAATTATGGATCTCTGTTCCCACGATCTGCGTCGCTTCTTCTTCAACTAAGGCCTGCCTACGCCTACACTCCTCTTGCTGCATAAAAGAAGGGTTCCTGCGTCCTTAGCGAGGGGGCCACCACCATTCCGATCCACCACTGCGCAGAGCGTTAGAGCTTTTCCATTCCACCACCACCGACCTCCTACTGAGAGCACAAGTCCACACCACCATGGGCAGGCGAGGTGATAGATCGCCGCGCCATCAGTGGCTTGTGCAACTCATCGCGAGCGTGTGCCTGAAGGCCACGCAACCACCGTCAACAACCACCTTCAGTTCCTTACCCCCGCGCCAATTAAGACGTCTGGGAGTGATCCCAGACGTCTGACTTCCCATATCTTTTTCTGTCTTCTTATTTCTTGTTGCTTTGTTTCCCCTCCGCTTCCACAAAACCATTTACCATCCACACCAGCAGTAGCTGCCACCTGTGGTCGAGCCCTCCACACACCCACGTGGCCAGCGCGCCTCCGACCAGCACGCCTGTAGCGTACAGCAGCAGCTGCTGCAAGCTCCACCCGCAAACCGCCTCCTCCAGTGCACCACCTACAGTCGCACGGTGCACCAGACCCCCGCATGTTCCTACAGCTCACGCACACCTCCCTGCGTGTGTGCAGCATGCAGCGCCCGCTCCTTCAGCGCGCATCACCTCTGCTTCCCTCTACGCTTCAGCACCTTCGCACGCCCCTTCAGTGCCTCGCCGACCCCCGTAACGCCTTCTCTTGCAGCCGCCCGTGTCATCGGCATGCACCCACGCACAGCAGCAGGCGCGCCTTCCCCTCCGCGCGTGCCGTCTCTTGCAGGTGCGCTCCGCCTGCGAGTGCCCATGGGCACCTGTGCGTGACTGCGCGCGCCCGTGCGTGCCCATGCGAGTAGTGCCGCACCACCATCCTCAGCAGCTACAGCCACCGCCTGAAACCACCCTTTGTCGGAGCTCCGTTTGGCCGACTCCGGCCATCTTGCA